>CM066043.1:166272276-168859776 GCA_033557465.1 Ichthyophis bannanicus
CCTTTGCACCCTTCAGGCCTCCCAAGGGAGGTAGAGGAAGTCCCCCTGGCCTTCTTGTAAGAAGTTTCACGGAGACGAGCTAATGGAGTAGCAGTAGTTGGGGCAAGTTACCTCACCCCCCCCTGGCCAGAAGGTTGGAGTTTCAAAATCCCACTAGAGGACAGCAACCTTGTGCCAGAAGAACTGGGGTTTTACTAAGTTCCCACAGGTGTTCCTTGTGGTACTTGGGCAAGCCACTTAAAACCCTCCATTACCAGTTCCCTCGGTGAGTATTTAGCGTATGTATCTCACATATCCCCTCATGTTAAATGTATCCTCCAATTGTTGTTGTGACCACTTTGATTGAAGGATTAAGGTGGTTTGAAAAGCTGTCTAAAATAAATAAAAATAAATAAATAATGCCTTCAAGTGGCGCAGATTTTCAGTTTGGGGTGTGGAGCAAGGGTCAACCCGTTTTCTTGCCAGGTGCACATGTACTGCAGTATCTGATTCACGTTTCACAAACCAGACAAGTCCATCTTTGATAGAGTGCATCTGAGCGTGCTCTTGGCGTACCATCATTCCATAAAGCACAAACCTGCCTCTGTGCAGCTCCTCATTACCTGATTTATGGGCGATCTTCTGCTCTCTAAGCCTTCTGCCTGCCCGCCCCTGGTGGAATGGGACCTCAACGTGGTTCTGATGCAGCTCACCAAGTCGCCTTTTGGATCTCTGGCTACCTGCCATTTACGTTCTCTCTGGAAGGTCATCTTCCTGGTAGCGCTCACCTCTGCCCACAGAGTCAGCGAGTTTCAGGCCTTGGTGGCCAAGCCACCTTAAGAACATAAGATATGCCATACTGGGTCAGACCAAGGTCCATCAAGCCCAGTATCCTATTTCCAACAGTGGCCAATTTAGGTCATACATCCCTAGAAGTTTGCCCAAAAGACACAGGTTCCAAAATGCTTGTATTGGGCCAAGCAGTGATATCCTGGGTCCCTTTTTAATAATGGTTTATGGACCTTTCCTCCAGGAACATGTCCAAACCTTTTTTAAACCCTTACACCAGGTTCTACAAGAATAGGGTCATGCTTCGCACCCACCCTAAATTCCTTCCAAAGGTGGTATCTGCCTTCCACCTCAACCAGGAGGTGGTATTCTTCACCTTCTTTCCATGGCTCCACACTGACAAGGCGGCGGCCGTTCTCATACTCTGTATTGTAAGAGGGCCCTGTCCTACCTACAACATACACAGGGCCACCACAAAGCCTTGCAGCTTTTTGTGTTTCCTACGACCCCAGACGACTAGGGGAGGCTGCAACCAAGTGGACCCTGTCTACCTGGGTGGTGGACTGCCTTGCCTTCGCCCATGATCAGGCTGGGCTCTCGTTTGAGCACCAGGTCACGGCACACAATGTCAGGGCTATGGCAACCTCGGTTGCAAACCTACATTTTGTCCCCATGACAGATATCTGCCGGGCTGCCACCTGGTCCTCAGTTAACACCTTTCAGCTCACGACTGCCTGGAGAGGGAGTCGAGACAGCACAGAGCCTTCGGCCAGGCCATACTCCATAATCTGTTCGGGGTTTAGGCAACTCCTGCCCTTCAGTCTCTTCTTGTTCAGGCTACTGGAGCGATGGTTCTCCCTGGACACTGGGGGTCCTTAGAGTCTTTCCTCAGACTCACTTGCAGCTGCTCACAGTTGAGCCATGTTTTTTCTACATGTTCTCAGTAGCCTGTAGCTAGGCAGTCCATATGTGAGGACTGACTTCCTGCTTGTTCCTGGAGAAAGGGTAGTTACTGACCCATAACAGGTGTTCTTCACGGACAGCAGGAATTGGTTCTCACAACCCTCCCTCATCCCTTTGGGAATTGCCGTACAATTGTTGCCATCTTCTTTTATCTGCTCTAGCTATGTTATCTGACTGAGTAAGATACAACACCCTTAGGCGGGAAGGGGACCACGCATGTATGGTGGCGTCTCCCGAAGACTTTGAAAGCTGGGGAGATGCTTCCGCGGGGGCTCCGTTGGTGCTGACATCACCCATATATGAGGACTGATTCCTGCTGTCCCTGGAGAACACCTGTTACAGGGAGTAACTACGCTTTTGTGGGCACCGGCTGTGGATGAGGAGGGGTCAGAGCAGAATTTGTGGATGCATTTTGGAGTGGAGGAGTAGCCTAGTGGTTAGAACACTGGCTTGGTAACCAAGCAACCAGGGTTCAGTTCCCACTAGCACTCCTTGTGGCCTTGGGCAAGTCCATTGCCTCAGAAGAAAGGCCTGGCAATCTACTTCTGGTGACATTGCCAAGAAAACCCAGGAGCTTCTGGGTCGCCAGGAGTCAGGACTGACTCGAAGGCACACATTGCATTTTTTTGCATCACCTCTCTGGCTTTTCTTTTTTCCTGCCTCTGAGGACATTGCTGCCTTTTCATGTGAACAGTTTCCAAATGAGAAATGTTGGGGTTTGGATTTTTATCTGGATTAAAAGAAATACTGGTTAGCCATTCCCATGCTGGTTTACTAGATGGACATCTTAGTCTGCACTCTCTGGGTTTTTACAGTTGCTGGGCAGATTAGCTGGACCATGATGGTCTTTATCTTCAGTCATATACTATGTTACAGACTTTTGAAAGTCATATGCACATTTATTTATTTAACTGTGGTTTATATACCGCTTTTCACCCGGGTTTAAAGCAGTTTACATGAACAGAAACGGTTTTTACAAAAAAACAGATAAATAACTAGATACTTAGAACAGGATAACATTATAGTAAACAATCAAATAGTATAATGCATAACAGGTAACTTCATAATTATATAATATATTTAATATATGTTGTCCAAACCTTTTCTCAGCCATCGAACTATATACAATTATATAGCTTTATAATAATAGCTCTGGAGACATTCTCCTAATCCCTCGGTTGCCTTAGAGTTCATTGAATTTGTCGCAGCATGATTATATTCCAGGAGGCCTGGGAAAGGGAGGAGAAGGCCATAAATGTTGGCTCAGGGGGAGAGGATGTCGCAAGATCCTAAAAGGCAGCTGACATCCTTCTGAGTAGAAAGTGATACAGTATCAGTCTTCGGATGGCCCAAAGTACAGCACGTGCTCTGGCCTGTCCTGGGGACTAAAAATGATGGTGGGGTCCTATTGCTGTTGATCTGATCTGCAGTAGGACCCCACCCCCAGCACTGCCACTCCCTCGGACTGTTAGGAGGACAGAGCACTTGCTGTACTCTGGGCCATCTAGAGGTTGCGGATACTGTGTCACTTTCTTCTCAGAGGAATGTCGGCTGCTTTCCAGGGGCTTTCGACATCCTCTCCACCTCAGCCAAAATATACAACAGAAAAGCATGCATCCTGTGGTGGCCCGGTGGGGGCTGCTGTTGAATTTGCTGCTTCTGGTTGCATGGAGGGAGGCGGCTGCAGGTGCTCCAGAACTACCTGTAGGGGAAGAGACACTGCTTCCTTAAATAGCTTGCATGTTTAGTTGCCATGTCTCCTTCGGGTAACCTAGTGAATGTCGACTGCTGCTCCTACACTTGGTGACTCATGATGAATGTGGAGGGTGATGATGTCTTCCTCTTATTGGAGCCCTGGGTGGTGGCTGCTGCACCCCGAGGCAGTCCAGAAACAGGGCTGGGGGTGAACGAACTGCACCTCTTCTTATTGGCTTGGAGGGTAGTATATGTTGTGTGTGCCCATGTGACTATCCCTGTTCTCTTCGTGCAGTGCTTTAAATTAAGCCATTTATAAATGTGCAGATAATAGGAGTAACAAAAATGCTGTTTTCAAATTGTTTTCTTTTGTGCAGAGGAAGGGAAATGGTCTCAGTACATATACTACTGTGTAAAATTACATTTTTTTCTAACATAAGGCATTACATTTATCAAAATCCCCACAAGACTTAGCAGAGTGGCTGGAGATTTTATCAGCATGCTGTGCTCTTTGTATGGACTTCCCTGTAAGAGATGGTGGTCCCTGGGCTCAACCTGCTTTCAGATCACTTCTGTGTTTCTCTCTTGTGGAACTCTTGGATCTTGTCCCTGGATGCAGCTTTACACCTGTTGTTACTTAAATAGCTAAATCCATCTGTTTGCAAAACAAATTGGCTTGAATCCAGAGTATGTTAATCTTTTTCTCTCCGCCTGACTCCTGCTCATGAATGATGAAGGCTGTTGAAATGGATTTCTGTGAGCTTCTTGTGACAGTGTAATGTCTAACCTGCCTGCTGTCTTTCCCTTCTCAGGGCTCTGATATTGAGACACTGACCTGTGAAAATGGAGAAAGCAATGGTGACTTTGCATCGGAGGAAAACGCCTGTGGCTCTTGAGGCAGAGCTGGAAGATAGGCCACGAGAGCTGAGGGGTAGGATTTTGAAAAACATCAGACACACATTAACGAAAAGCATTTTGTCAAGTACTTAACAGAAAAGGCTGCACTAAAAGTAAAACTCAGTTTGTGTATTCATTACAGCAGTGAGGCCACGTGGCCTTCTCCTTAAACTGGCCTTAACAAGTGGTCAAGGGAATTTTGTGTTTGTTTTTTCAAATAAAACATTCATGTTCTAATAACTTATTTCTTCATGGGTGCCTTAACAGAAAATGTGCATTGTCTTTCTCAAGGCAAGAGGGTTTTGTATTGATGCATGGCTTGAATAGCTGCAGACAGTTACTCATAATCCCTCTCGAACGGGAGAAATGCGCAGGATGAAGGTGTTTCTCAGTATGAATGCTCCAGTTCAGGGGAGATTATGGGTAATGTAACACTGCAAGAGAGACTTCTTACTGGTCCGGACACGCTTGATGTACCTAGTTCCTGAGAATCTTATCTTGTGGCAGGGCGTCTTTTACTGCAGATAGTTTCAGAGGAGAAATAAGCAGTGAGTCACATGCAGCTATGACAAAGCCCAGTGCCCACCCCTTCTTTGTTTCTTAAAAGTGTGTTTTGTTGCCTTTTTGTCATCACACAATCTTTCCATGGATGTTCTGGCTGAAATCTGGTTGGCACGGCATCTTACTGAGGTTTTAGATCTCATACCTTCCATGGCAATCTGTCCATAAAGAGTACCTCCAATAGATGTAGTGGGTGGAAATTTACAGGAGTGTTGTATTAAAAAACTGTTAGGTATTTTTGGGGTTTTTTTTTTGGGGGGGGGGGGGGTTAGCCTCTTGAATTCAGCAGCTTCTAAAATTATCTAAAATTTGGAAATGGGGATTGATGCTCTTTTAGTACTGTTGTCCATATAATAGAATATCTCCAGGAACAAGCAGGAATGAGTATTCACATATGGGTATCGTCGATACAAAAGGAGCCTGCTAGGGAACGCTCCCCAGCGTCCAAAAGGAAAGCTTTTGGGAGCATCCCACAGCGCCTGCGCGCTGCCTTCCCGCCTTTCCCAACCGCCTCTCTCCAGTTCTTCTTTTCCGCGGAGCCAGCAGGTCGTGTTTCCTGTCACCGCTGAAGAATTTCTTATTTTCTTTTATTTTTCTTTAGTCGCGTGTCTGCCTTCTCGACTCCGGACCGGTACCACCGGTCTTTTTTTCTTTCTTTCAAAAAAAAAAAAACTACTCTTTTCTTACTTCACTGCATTTTTTCTTCTGGGGCCTTAGGCCTACAGATATATTTTTCCTCATGGAAAAACCCGCCTCCGGGTTTAAAAAGTGCACGAAGTGCAGTGGCACTATTTCTGTCATTGACACCCATGACTGGTGTCTAAAATGTTTAGGTCCTGACCACTCCATTGCGGATTGTGAGTCCTGTTCCATGATGTCTAAAAGAGGGTTACAAAATCGGGCAGCCAAGCTCAGTACCCTGTTTCCCTCCGATGCAGCTTCTGTGGCATCGACGTCTTCCAGGGCTTCTTCTTCATCCCATGGATCTCAGGTAACCAAACTTAAATCCGGCCGGTCCTCAAAGAGTACATCTCCCTCTAAGTATCGAGATGCCCCCGGGCTTACTCTTGAGGAATCCACACCGGCAAAATTACCCTGGCGGGAGGCTCCGGATTCCAAAGCTCTATCTATGGGGTCACAGGTTGACATCGATGGCTTGGCCTCGACCGATCACCTGTTACAATGTTCTGGGGTACCGGCGGTTTCCACCGGTACAGACATCCAGACATTGCTGGCGTCGATGGATCAGAATATTCGGACCATGCAGCGTGCCATCACGGCATTCATACAAGCTGCGATGCCTACGGTACCCCAACAAACCCCGTTGTCAGTACCAGTACCGATTCCGGTACCGGATCCGATATTGGTTCCGGTACCGCTTGCATCAACATCAGCGTCGACGGCAGCGCGGTACGCTATCCAGTGATGCCCATCAGTACCGACTCGGTACCGATTACTCCCGATGTCGATACCTCCCGGTACGCGTATTGGGCTCTGCGAGAGCATCCAGACAGTCGATACTTCGATTCCTCTGAAGACTCTGATACATCAGAGGCCTCTATTGAAGCATCGGTGATCCTTCCTCAGGAACCCTCTTCTCCAAAAAGGAGAATGTCTCCTCCTGAAGACTTGTCTTTTCAGGACTTCATTAGGGAGGTGGCCAAAGGCCTGTCCATCTCAGTGGCCTCTGAAACTGAACCTAGAGCCAAAAAATTAGATATCCTACAATATCCTAAGGCTCCTAAAGAGGCAGCCACCTTACAATACATGAGATTCTTTATGATCACATGTTTGGCATATGGGAGACTCCTCTTTCCACCTCCCCTCATTCTCGAAGGTTGGACACCATGTATCGTGTTCCTCCTTGTCCTGGTTTTCATAAGACTCAGCTTCCTCACCACTCCATTGTGGTAGAGTCTGCTATGAAAAAGATCAAGAGTACAAAAAGGCACTCCTCTGCTCCTCCAGGAAGAGAATGCAGAACCTTAGATGCCTTTGGCAGGAAAATCTTCCAGGCCAGTATGCTTGTGGCCAGAATCAACTCCTATAGTCTCTATATGGGGATGTTTCTGAAAGAAGTTACAGATCATCTGCAAACCTTATCTCCTTTTATGTCAGAAGATAAGAGAGAAGAATATATCACCTGGCTTAAACATGCACAGGATGTATCCAAGTTTTCCAACCGTGCAGCCTTTGACTCTTTTGAGGGTGCCAGTAGAGCCTCGGCTATTGCCATAGGTGCATGCAGAGTTGCTTGGTTGCAAGCCTCTGATTTGGAATCCTGGGTACAAGATTGTCTAGGTAACCTTCCCTGTACAGGGGAAAAACCTGTTTGGCAAAGATTGGCAGGCAAAGGCCAACCAGATGGATGCTGAAAATTCTGCTTTAGATAGACTTTCAAAGTCTACTACTGCTCCTTTTAAAAAGAGGTTGTTCAAAAAATGATATTTCAAAAAAAAAGTGAAATTTTCTTCTGGTTATGGTCAGGCCTCTTCTCAAGGTCGTTTTGCTACAAAGAGACAGCAACAACCAAAACAGACCAAGCCTCAGGCTGCGAGGACTGCTACGGCCCAACAGCCTCAGCCTCCTCAGGGTCTTTGACTTTCCACTAGGGAACTTAGCCTTTCTGGCTCTAGAACATCCAGAGCCTCTCACCATCCCAGGAAGGTTAGCTCACTTTGCTCCCAGATGAGAACAAATCACAGCAGAGCAATGGACCCTCTCCATCACACGGGATGGGTACAAGCTTCATTTCTTAAACCTTCCCCCTCACACCATGGTGAAACAGTTCAATTCTCCAACATCTCTCCTCAACCTTCTTGGTCAAGAGATTGCTACCCTTCTTGCCCAAGGGGCAATAGAAGAAGTACCTCTTCTTCAACAGGGCTCAGGGTTCTACTCCCTTATTTTCTCATTACAAAGAAAACGGGGGGCTACAGACCCATATTAGATCTCACAGAGTTGAACAAGTTTCTATGCAAGGAGAAATTCAAGATGACTTCTCTCGGAACTCTCCTTCCATACCTCCAGAGTCAGGACTGGCTTTGTTCTCTAGATCTCAAGGATGCATACACCCATGTCCTCATCCATCCAACACACAGAAGGTTACTTCGGTTCCTTTACCAAGGAAAGCACTACCAATACAAAGTGCTTCCTTTCGGTCTGGCCTCTGCTCCAAGAGTGATCACAAAATGCATGGCAGTAGTAGCTGCATTTCTGCGCACTCTAGGAATATTTGTATTCCCATATCTGGACGACTGGCTCATCCGAGCTCCATCCCAGTCAGAGGCCCAGGCTTCCCTGGCCTGCACAAAGCGTGTTCTTCAGTATCTGAGACTGATAATCAACATTCCAAAATCCCATCTCACCCCTACTCAGTCTCTAGAGTTCATAGGGGCCTTACTGGATACCACAACTGCAAGGGCCTATCTTCCCCAGGCCCGTTGCCTACGCTTGGTGCAGTTAGCCTCCCAGATTTAGTTAAAATCCCATTTAACTGCTTGAGAGATGTTGCAACTCTTAGGCCACATGGCATCCACGGTGCATGTGTTTCCTTATGCTCGCCTTCACATGAGGGCAGCTCAGTGGACCCTATCCACCCAATGGACCCAGGCATCAGGTTGCCTGTCAGACAAAATAGCAACCTCCAGTCGCCTTTTTTGGTCCCTCCACTGGTTGGGGAGCTCATCTACAAGATCTCTCGACCCAGGGCATCTGGTCTCCACAGGAGACATCTCTACATATCAACCTCTTAGAGCTCAGAGCAATCTTTCTGGCTCTCAGTCTTCCACACCCTGCTCAGCTACAAGACAGTCCTCATCCACACGGACAACCAGGTAGCCATGTTCTACGTGAACAAGCAGGGAGGGACTGGCTCTCTGTCGCTTTGCAACGAAGCTCTGAGATTGTGGGCTTTCGCCAGAGAGCATCAAATCCATCTCATGGCAGTGTATCTTCCAGGGGTTCAAAACTCTTGGGCAGACAGACTCAGTCGATTTCTGCTTCCGCACGAATGGTCCCTCCATGGGGACCAGATAGCCAGGATTTTTCGGATTTGGGGTACCCCAGACATAGACCTGTTTGCAAGTCCGTGGAATGCCAAACTTCCCCGGTTTTGTTCCAGGATTCCATGTCAGGGAGTTCAGGCCAGGGATGCCTTCCTCCTTCATTGGGGGCAAGACTTCCTCTATGCCTTTCCACCTATTCCCCTCATCCCCAAGACTTTGTTCAAGCTTCAGAGAGACAAGGGGTCTATGATCCTCATAGCACCACTTTGGCCACGCCAAGTGTGGTACCCTCTACTTCTGCATCTCTCTCAAGCTCCCTCCCTGGACCTGGGGTCTGCTCCAGATCTCCTCTCCCAGGAGGAGGGAACCTTGTGGCACCCAAATCCTCAGTCTCTTCATCTCAGGGCCTGGTTGCTGAAGGCCTAGACCTTCAGGATTTACACCTTTCTCAGCAAGTGAAGGATATCCTTCATGCTTCCAGAAAGCCTTCCACTAGACGTTCCTATGTTTTTAAATGGAAAAGGTTTTCCATTTGGTGTGCAGAGAAGGGTCTCAACCCTTTTGCAATTCCTTTGAATTCTTTACTAGACTATTTGCTGCATTTATCCCATGCAGGCCTTAAAACAAATTCAATCAGAGTCCATTTGAGTGCTATTGCAGCATTCCTTAAGCCTCTCAATGGACAACCTATTTCCTCTCATCCTCTTTGAACCCTTAGCCACTACCTCCTTGAAATTCCTTTCCTGGAAGGTTATTTTTCTCATTGCAGTCACCTCAGCTCGCCGTATCAGTGAATTGCAAGCTTTAGTGGCTAATCCTCCTTATACAAGGTTCCATCATGACAAGGTAGTCCTCAGAACTAATCCACACTTTATGCCTAAAGTGGTCTCATCTTTTCATCTGTATTTACCTGTCTTTTTTCCAGGACCTCATGCATCAAGTGCAGAGAGGAATCTTCATACCCTGGATTGTAAAAGAGCACTTCCTTTCTACTTACAAAGGACACAGCAACATAGAAAGTCCTCTCAACTTTTTGTTGCTTTTGATCCTTCTCATTTAGGACTTCCGTCTCTAAGAGAACTCTGTCCAATTGGATTGCTCAGTGTATTTCCTTCGCCTACCAGAGTAAGAACCTTTCTCTGGAGGGCCAAGTCACAGCTCACAATGTGAGGGCCATGGCAACCTCTATGGCTCATCTAAACTCTGTGTCCATCGACCAAATCTGTCGAGCGGCCACCTGGGCATCGGTTCATACCTTCACAGCCCATTACTGCTTGGACAAGGACTCCCGCCGGGATGCCTTGTTTGGTCAGGCTGTTCTCAAACACCTGTTCCATACCTAATCAACTCCTACCCTCCATCCCTGACTGGATGCCTTAGATTCATGGGTGGAGGTGGAGCCCTTCCCAGGGTCTCACAATCTGGGTGATCTCCCAGGCATCTCTAGCTGGGGAGTCCCCATATGTGAAGACTCATTCCTGCTTGTTCCTGGAGATAGCACAGTTACTTACCTGTAACAGGTGATCTCTGGGAACAGCAGGAATAAGTCTTCACAACCCACCCACCTCCCCTAGGAGTTGTATCTCTCTATCTTTCCTTTCCTCTCTCTCTCTTTGTCTCAGCTTTAAAACTCGAACTGGAGAGAGGCGGTTGGGAAAGGCGGGAAGGCAGCGCGTAGGCGCTGTGGGATGCTCCCAAAAGCTTTCCTTTTGGACGTTGGGGAGCGTTCCCGCGCAGGCTCCGTCGGTACCAACGATACCCATATGTGAAGACTTATTCCTGCTGTTCCCAGAGATCACCTGTTACAGGTAAGTAACTGTGCTTTCTCCGGGAACAAGCAGGAAGTTGGTCCCTACCTATGGATGATGTTGGCGCCGACGAAGCCCGCGTGGAAGCATCTCCCCAGCTTTCAGGGAAAGCCTTTGGGAGATGCACCATGCATGCGTGGTCCACTTCCCGCCCAAAGGTGCCATCTTGCTTCAGTCTCCTTTTTTCCACAGAGCTCTTTGGACATTGTCCTTTTTCCCGGAAAAAGTCTGTGTTGTTGTTTTTTTAAATAGTTAATTTTGTCTGGTTTGCATACCGATGCCTTCGGCCCCTGAGCCAGCTCGCTTCTGCGTCGCGTCTCAGGTTCGTCTATCCATTTTCCACTTTTTTCATCGAGTTCTGCTTCAAACGGCTTTCGCGCCCTTTTTCAGCCAAAGGCCTCAGACCTCTGCTGGTAGGCAGGGACTCCCTTTTTCTGATGGCTTCAAAAAGTGTGACCAGTGTAGAAACGTTATGTCACTTACCGATCCACACGACTTTGCTTCCAATGCTTTGGCCTGGAGCACGACTACGACTGTGAACTCTGCAGAACAATTTATTTATTTATTTATTTAGCTGTATTTATATCCCGCTTTTCACCGGGTCAAAGCGGTCAATTGGGGGATACATTTAACACGAGGGGATGAGAGACACACACATTCATACTTACAGGGAACATGGGCAATGGAGGGTTAGGGGCTTGCCCAAGACCACAAGGAGTGCCTATAGGACTAGAAATCCCAGTCCCTCCGGCCTGAGATTGCTGTCCCCAGGTGGGACTTGAACCCCCGGCCCTCCGGCCTGAAGTACCTTGTCCTAACCACTAGACCACTCCTCACCAAAGGCCTTGAAGAGTCGCCATTAGCAGCAGGAAATTTTTTTTCATAAGTCTGATTACTCTCTGGAGTCTCCAGTAACACCACGCTCCAGGGCTCCCTCTGATACCTCAGTGCCTCGCGAAGTCAGAGCCTCCTCGGAGTCCCGTGGCCACTGTTCCTCTGAGCGGAAGTCCCTGGAGGTGGAGCATAAGAAGAAGAAATAGTTGAAGACGGCCTTGGAGGACAGATCAGAGAAGAAAGTGAAATCCCACCCCAGGTCCCGCAGCCCCGGGTGTGAGTCTGAGGAGTCGGGGCAGGAGCGGCCCTCGAAATTGCCTCGCAAGGAGTCGTTGGCTCCCACTGACTGGTCTCAGGCCTCCGAGGCTATCCTTGAGTATTCCCTGTCAATAGTACTGATGCCAGGCCTGAAATCCTCTGTGCCTGTGTCAAAGGCTGTGGAGCCAACTGGCATGGAGACTAGAATGGCAGCCCTAAAGATCTGTATATCTGCCCAAGTGACCATACAGCAGACATTTATATCCAGCTCATCTATTGATCTGCCCCACATATGGGACCCTCGACATGGAGGGCTTTCCTGGACAACGAGCCGGTCCTTGAGCACCATTGGCCTCGAGAGAGCCTCTGGTCGAGGTCCTGGTCCTGTTCTTTGGGACACTAGTCCTCCCAGGCGAGTGCCTGTGGCTTGGACCGACGATCCTCCTGCTCGATTTGAGGTGATTGTGCTGCATTGGACTTTGTACTCCGACTTAGTCTGAATGGGAGACTGAGAACAAGGAGTACTTGGACACGAGGCAACACCGTGACGTGCCCTCAGACCCTCCCAGCAACCTGACACTGTTCCCCACCCGAGGATGTTGCGTTCCTCAATTTTTGTGAGGGATATGACCAAGGCTCTCACAATCGAGACCGAGGCCAAGGAGGACCCGTGAACCAAGGAACTGGAGATACTCCAATACGAGGCACCTCCGAAGAAAACCCTTACGGTCCCAGTGCCCCCGATCCTTAACTGCCTCCTCCTCTGGATGTGGGAAACACTGGCATCCATACCAATTGTCAGCAGGTGCCTCAACGCCATATACTGGGTACGTCTGAGCTCTGGGTTCCAAAAGGCCCATTTCCCCCCATAACTCAATTGTTATGGAGTCGGACATACACTGGTTTAAGAGCCAAAAAACACTCATCAATACCACCCATGTGAGCGCCTGCGGCTCAGACTGAACCTTCAATGCCCTCGGCCGAAAGACTTTTCAGGACTCGATGCTAACATGCCGAATCCACTCAAACCAGCTCTACATCGTCAGGCTTCAATGGAGAAACACCTACAGAGGTTCAAGACCCTAACCTCTGTGGTTAAGGATTGTTCAAAGTTCCTGTCCTAAGCAACCTATGATGGCTTTGAGTTATAGGCTAGGGTGGCCGCTGCAGGCATTGGGGCACGATGCTAAGCATGGCTGCAGTTGTCCGACCTGGAACAATGAGTACAGGACAAATTGATCGATTGTCCCCTGCACAGGTGGGGAAACTCATGGCAGAAAAAGCAATGGAGATAGAGACAGAGTATGTGACGGGAACAAGGCTCTTGAAAAAGACCTCTATGCAGCTTCGAAAGAAAATCCCGGTGGAAAAGCCCTTCTTCCTGAAGAAGAAAGGGGGCTTCAGTACTACTCCACACTTCCAAGCCTTCATGGGCCCTCAACAGGCCCAGCAACAAAAAGGCCAGGGACATGGTCCCAGAAAGTATAAAGCCCCGAGGCCCCATGCACCAGCTCAGACTCAGTCCGGGGGAGGCTTTTGACTGCCTCTGCACGAGCCCCACATCCCCAGGTCCTCCGCTGCCCACAGGGGGGGCGGTGCCTAGCCCTGTTTGCGCATAGGTGGACAGCCATCACCACTGATGCCCGGGTGTTACAGGTGGTCAAGTAGGGTTACCTCCTCCACCTACATCAGATACCGCCCCTGTTCTTCCCAGGAGAGCCCACCAGACCCTGCTCCTCACCGAGCTAGTAGGACTACTCCGGGACAAAGCAGTGGAACAAGTCCCAAAACACCTCTGGGGCACAAGACTTCCTCATCCCCAAGAGGACTGGGGGTCTCGGGTCCATCCTCGACCTGCGAGAGCTCAATAGGTTTCTGGTCAGGGAGAAGTTCAAGATGCTCTCCCTTGGAACACTGCTATCATACCTCCAGCAGGAAGACTGACTTTTCTCCTTAAACCTAAAGGATGCTTAAACTCGCATTCTAATCCACCCCAGCCACAGGAACTACCTCCGGTTCGTGATGGGGAGACAACACTACCAGTACAGAGCACTGCCCTTTGGGCTAGCATTGTCTCCAAGGGTCTTTACAAAGTGCTTTGCGGTGGTCGCAGTCCACTTCAGGCTTCTAGGGGACTTCATCTTCCCCTACCTGGACGATTTGGCTCATAAAGGGAGCCACAGCCACAGCTGCAGATGCACAATGCGCCACCAGACACCATAAACGTCCTGCAGCACCTGGGGTTTGTCATAAACTACCCCAAGTCCCACCTCATTCCCACTCGGACCCTAGAGTTCATAGGGTAACAGCTGGACACTCTTCAGGCAAAAGCCTTCCTTCCTCCCTCTGGAGAGATCAGCATGCTTCAGGGAACTAGCTGCAGAGGTGCAGTGGCACAGGGCACTGCCCACCTGGCTTCTCCTCCGCCTGCTGGGACACATGGCCTCCACGGCCCAGGTGACTCCAGATGCCAGCCTACACATGAGAACAGTCCAGTGGTGCTCCGCTCTCAGTGGACACAAACTACAGGTAGGCTCAGGGACAGAGTGCACATGACCCACCAGCTGGCAGGCTCCCTCGGATGGTGGCAGAATTCAGGTCACCTTCAAGCTGGGATGCCCTTCCAGGCACCCACCCCCCAGAAAATCCTCACCACAGACGCCTCTCTAATGGGCTGGGGCGCACATTGTGACAGCCTCCAGACACAAGGCTGCTGGTCTCGGAGGGAATCCCAAATGCTGATCAACCTACTGGAAATCAGGACCGTATTCCTGGCCCTGATGGCCTTTCTCCACCAGCTGCAGCACCACGTGGTGCTGATCCAGACTGACAGTCAGGTTGCAATGTTCTATGTGAGCAAACAGGGAGAACAGGGTGGTAGCCCTATACTAATGCCACATGCAGCGGGACGCTCCTGAGAGCAGTCTGCCTCCCGGGCCAGGACCATATCTTGGTGGACAAGCTGAGCAGGGTACTCCAGCTGCACAAGTGGCGCCTGGACCCAGTAGTAGCCTTACAGCTATTCCAGCTCTGGGGCGTCCTGGTGATAAACCTGTTAGCCAGCCCAGGCAATGCGCAGTTGCCCCATTTCTGCTCCCACTGACCAAACCTGTCTCGGGTAGCTCCCATTGACCAAACCTGTCTCGGGTAGCAATGGATACATTCCTCATCCCGAGGTCAGAAGGCTTTCTGTATGCCTGTATGCTTCCCCCCCAACACCGCTGATGGCCAAGACCCTGTTCAAGGCCTAACGCGACAGAGCGTCGCTAGTGCTAATAGCCCCTCGGTGGCCAGGACAGCCCTGGTTCCCACTGCTCCTCTCCTTATCAACTGTATCGCTGATTCCCCTGGGCCGAACCCCAAGACTACTCTCGCAGGAGCAGAGCACTCTCCTACACCCCTACCTGGGGTCCCTCTCACTCATGGCTTTGCTGCTGAAAGGGTAGCACTAGCCCACTTCAACCTTCCATCGGATATGGAAGACATCCTTCTGGCCTCTCGGAAGGCCCACAAGAAAGGCATACGCCTTCAAGTGGTGATGTTTCTCACTGTGGTGCATAGAGAAACTGACGAACCCGTTCTCCTGCTTAGTGCATGTGGTGCTCCAATACCTGCTCCACCTATCGCAGGCAGGATTGAAGTCCAACTTGGTCAGAGTACACCTAAGTGCCATCGCGGCGTATCATCACTCTGAGGGGAAGCCCCTCTTGGCTCAGCCACTTGTGTCTCGGTTCCTACATAGCCTCATGTTGTCAACACCCCCCTCCCCCCCTGTCTGCCCCCCTGGAGGCGGAATGGGACCTTTAATGTAGTGCTCTCGCAACTCACTAAGCCTCCGTTTGAGCCTTTAGCTATATGCCACCTGCGGTACCTCTCCTGGAAGGTCGCCGCCTTGGTAGCACTCACATCAGCTTGCAGACTTAGCGAGCTCCAGGCTTTGATGGGAGAGCCTCATTACACGAGGTTCTACAAGAACAGGGTGGTGCTCCGCATACACCCTAAGTTTGTGGGTTTTTTTTTTTCAAAAGTAGTGTTCTCATTCCGTCCTTATTCGTTGTACTCTGGATTGCAAGAGAGCCCTGTCCTTTTACTTGCAATGGACCCAGGGCCACTGCAAAGCTCAACAGTTTTTCGTATCCTATGATCCCAGCCTTCTGGGGCTGACAGTGACTAAGTGAACACCTGGGTAGCGGACTGCATTACCTTTTGCCTATGAGCAAGCAGGGATCCCACTGGCCCAGAGAGTCACAGCACACCACGTCGGAGCCATGGTTGCTTTCGTGGCCAGTCTGCGTTCCATTCCCATGACAGAAATATGCCAGGCTGCCACCTGGTCTTCGGTCCATACCTTCACAGCTCACTACTGCCTGGAGAGGGAATCCCAATGGGACAGCGCCTTCGGCTAGGCTGTACTCTAATCTCTTTTCAGTGTGTAGGCAACTGCTGCAACTCCTGCCCTTCTGTTTTCAGGCTACCAGAGTGCTTGGATCTTGCGAAACTCTGAACTCGAATGCTGCTAGTCACCGCTCTCCCTTTGCAGGTTGCCATGGCATTTTTCTTTTGGTTACAGATTCTCGGTAGCCTGTAGCTGGAGAGTCCCATATGTGGGGATTGATTTCCTGCTTGTTCCCAGAGAAAGCGTATATCTCCAGGAACAAGCAGGAATGTAGTCTTCACATATGGGTAACGTCGGTACCGACAGAGCCTGTGTGGGAACGCTCCCCAGCGTCCAATAGGAAAGCTTTTGGGAGCATCCCACAATGCCTGCATGCTGCCTTCCCGCCTTTCCAACTGTCCCTCTCCAGTTCCTCGTTTTCCATGGAGCCGACAGGTCCCATACCCTGTCACCGCAGAAAAATTTTGTCTTTAATCTTTGTTTTTTGTGGTCGCGTCTGCCTTCCCTCGACGCTATACCGGTACCGCCGGTTCATTCTTCTTTCTTCTTAAAAAAAAACAAAAAAAAACCAAACAAACGATAGTTTCTGAGCTATTTTACTTCAGAAACTTTTTTCCTTGGTGCTAGGCGCCATTTTAGGCCAAATATTTCCTTAAAAATGGAAAAACCAACATCTGGTTTTAAAAAATGTTCTAAGTGTGGCGGTACCATCTCCGTCACCGACACCCATGATTGGTGTCTCAAATGTTTAGGTCCTGACCACTCTACTTCGGAGTGCCTCTCCTGTGGAATGATGTCAAAAAGGGGTCGGCAGAATCGAGCTGCAAAGCTTAGCACCCTTTTTCCCTCAGACGTGGTGTCTGTTGCATCGACGTCCTCCAGGGCCTCATCTTCCTCCCATGGATCTCAGGTAACTAAACATAAATCTAGCCGGTCCTCAAAGAGTAGATCTCCTTCTAAGTATCGAAATGCCACTGGCGTTGCCCTTGAGTAATTTTCACCGCAAAACTGCCCCGGCGGGAGGCTTCGGCTTCCAGAGCATCAACGGGGCTCCAGGATGTTCTCGAGGCCTCAACCTTGGCAGAACTACTGGCGCTATGCTCTGGGGTTCAGGCCACTTCTACCGGTACCGACACCCAAGCATCGGCAGCGTCGACAGACCAGAGATTTCTTGCTATCGAACACAGTCTAGCGGCTCTTCTCACGGCTTCAGTATCTTTATCTTTATTCACATTTGATAAACCGCTATTTGTAAAACAATTAAGCGGTGTACAATAAAAAAGTATGGATTTAACACTGCAACTCAGGAAAAGGAACGCCAATAATAGATAGGAAAGAAGGAGGCAGGACAGAGTAGTAACAACACATTATTTCCAAATAATAGGACAGACAAAGCCTGGCTAGGCTACACAGATAGACGAACTGGGGCAGACAGGTGACAAACTATAACGGAACAAAGGCAAAGACAGGGTAGTCAGGGGGGGGGCCTCGGAGGGAAGGTCGTATGCTTTCTGAAATAGATGAGTTTTAAGTAATGACTTAAACTGAGGATAGGATGGTTCTAACCGAAGAGGAGTTGGTAACATGTTCCACAGGAGAGGTCCGAAGAAGAAAAAAGCAGAATGGCGAGTTTGTTCTAGGTGGGCCTGGGATGGTGAGGGAAGAGATAGGCGGTTGGCATGGATGGAGCGAAGTTGACGGTGAGGGAAGTGTAAGGAAATGCAGTCCGCTAAGTAGAGAGGATTACCAGTATGAATGGCTCGATGAATCAAGATCAGAAATTTGTAATGGAAACGAAAGCGAAGGGGCAGCCAATGTAGTCAAATGAGGATGGGAGTGATATGGTCAAACCGGCTAGAGAATGTGACTAGGCGTGCTGCTGTATTTTGAATCCGTTGTAATCTCTGAAGCTGATATTTGGGGAGGTTGGCCAGGAAAACATTACAATAATCCAGCCTACTGATAACCAATGCAAGAACGAGGGTAATAAGTGAACTAGGAGGTAACATAGAACGAACAGCCCGAATCTGTTGAAGGGCGACAAAGGAGCGGCGGAAGAGTGACGTAATGTGCTCATGGAAGGAGAGGGAGGGATCCAAAAGGACACCCAGATAACGAAAGGAAGATGTTAAGGGGATGGCAGTCGAGTTAATGGAGGGGGCCAGGGTAGGGCATGGACCACTCAATGACACCCACATTGCTGAGGACTTTGCAGGATTAAGGTGTAGAAAGTTCTCCGAAAGCCATGAGGCAACGTGGGCAAGACAAAGATTAAGCTGGGAAATGTCCGGAGATGTAGGTGAGGCATGGTGGAGAAGTACAATGTCGTCCGCATAGATGTATGATGAAATAGAGTATTGCTGTATGATTAAAGGTAGCGGGGAGAGGAATGTACTGTTGAAACAGTTTCAGACACCTCAACCGATACCGGTACCAACGGCATCGACGTCGATGGGTATGCCACCCATACAGAGTCATGCGTCTGTCTCCGGCATCGACAGATTGCTACCGGAGCAACCCGATACCGACTTCAATCGATACTGGTACCGTGCACTGCACGATCACCGGGATTGGAGGTATTTTGAATCCTCTGAGTCTGACTCCGAAGACTCTGCTGATATAAGAGTACTTCTCCCAGAGGATTCCTCTTCTCCTCAGCACAGAATGTCTCCACCAGAGGATATGTCCTTTCAGGATTTTATCCGTGATGTGGCCAGAGGCCTTTCCATCACAGTAGCTCCTGAAAAAGAGCCTAGGGCAAAGGAGTTGGAGATTCTCCAGTACCCTAAGGCTCCCAAAGAGGCAGCTACTCTGCCTATTCATGAGATCTTACATGATCTTATGCTAAGAATGTGGGAAACACCTCTAAGCACATCTCGTCATTCTTGGATACTCGATACTGTGTATCGAGTTCCACCTAGTCCTGGCTTTCAAAAAACTCAATTACCACACCATTCAATGGTAGTGGAATCAGCCATGCGTAGGATGAAAAGTGCAAAGAGACATGCATCCAACCCTCCAGGTCGTGAATGCAGGACTCTCGATGCCTTTGGGCGTCGATGCTTTCAAGCTTCCATGCTCTCAGCTAGGATCAGTTCCTATATCTTTTATATGGAAATGTTCCTTAAAGAGGTCACAGGAGACTTGGAGCTTATGATCCCCTTCTTCCTGAGGACAAAGGACAGGACTATCTTACTCTTGTCAAACATGCCCAGGATGTTTCCAAGTTTGTAAATCGTGCAGCCTTTGACTGTTTTGAGTGCATAAGCAGAACATCTGCTATTGCCATTGGTGCACGTCGGATTGCCTGGCTTCAGGCACCCGACTTGGAAATTTGGGTACAGGATAAATTAGTAAACATTCCTTGCACAGGAGAAAATTTCTTTGGCAGGAATTGTCAGGAAGGCTAATGAGATAGATGCAGACAATATCACTTTGGATAGATTGTCCAAATCTACAGCCAATCCTGCAAGGAAAAGATCCTCTAAAAAAATATTTTTCAATAAGAAAAAAGTTTTTATCCTTCCTATACCCAACAGGGACACCGTCCAGGTCAGCCTGCCCAAAAGGGACAACAGCAACAACCTAGACAACAAAAGAAGCCAAAAGCGGTAACACCTCAGCAAGCTCAGCCTCCTCAGGGGCTTTGACTCCTCTCTAGAGAACTTCGCCTTCCTGCCCCTGAACGGTCCAGAACCCTCGACCATCCCAGGCAGGTTATGTCATTTTGCCCACAGATGGTACCAAATAACAGCAGAAAATTGGACTCTGTCCATTGTACGAGAGGGGTACAAGCTTCATTTTCACAGCATGCCCCCTCCTATATTTGTAAGACAGTTCAATTCTCAGACCTCTCTCGACAATCTCTTAGGTCAAGAAGTCACAACACTCCTTGCGCAAGGAGCAATAGAGAAAGTACCCATTCCGCAACAGGGTACAGGGTTCTACTCCCCCTATTTTCTTATTCCAAAGAAAACAGGAGGATACAGGCCCATTTTAGACCTCAGAGAATTGAACAAATATCTGTTCTGAGAGAAGTTCAAAATGGTCTCTCTAGGAACTCTGCTGCCATACCTTCAAAGTCAGGATTGGCTTTGTTCTCTAGATCTCAAGGATGCGTATACTCATATTCTCATCCATCCAAATCACAGGAGATTCCTCCGATTCCTGTTTCAAGGAAAACACTTCCAGTACAGGGTTCTTCCCTTTTGGCCTGGCTTCTGCACCAAGAGTATTCACAAAATGCATGGCTGTGGTAGTTGCATTTCTCCGCACTCTGGGAATATTCGTCTTCACTTACTTAGACGACAGGCTCATTCGAGCCCCTATAGTGCCAGAAGCCAGCTCTGTTTTGTTTCGCACAATGCAAATCCTTCAGTATTTGGGACTAGTCATAAACTTCCCAAAATCCAGTCTTTCTCCCACTCAATCCCTAGAGTTCATAGGAGCTCATCTAGATACCAGACAGACGAGGGCTTTCCTTCAGCAGCCCCGCTGTCTTCGCATAATACAGCTAGCTTCCCAAGCAGTGCTCAAACCTTATCTCATTGCTCGAGAAATGTTACAACTGCTGGGACACATGGCATCTACCGTGCATGTGGTTCCTTATGCTCGCCTCCACATGCGAGCAGCCCAGTGGATTTTATCCACTCAGTGGACACAGGCCTCAGGTTGCCTGTCGAACAAAATAACAAACTCAGACTGTCTTATTTCGTCCCTCCAATCGTGGCGATCGCTCAAAAATCTTCTCTTGGGGTCTCTTTTCCAGCAACCCCTATTCCAAGCCACCCTAACAACAGATGCATCTCAGGTGGAATGGGGAGCCCACCTGCATGATCTCTCTACCCAGGGTACCTGGATTCCACAGGAGGCCTGTCTTCACATCAACCTCCTGGAACTCAGAGCAATCTTCCTTGTTCAAGTATTTCACGCCCAGCTCAGATACAAGACAGTCCTAGTTTAAACGGACAATCAGGTAGCCATGTTCTATGTGAACAAGCAGGGCGGGACAGGCTCTCTGTCACTATGCAACGAAGCTTTGAGACTATGGGCCCTCGCCAGAGAGCATAAAATTCATCTCCTTGCGGTGTATGTTCCAGGCATTCAAAACTCTTGGGCAGACAAACTCAGTCGAGTTCTGCTACCACACGAAATGGTCTCTCCATGCAGACCAGCTTGCCCAAATATTTCAGATTTAGGGAACCCTGGACATAGACCTCTTTGCAAGTCCGCTGAATGCCAAACTTCCCCGATTCCGTTCCAGAATCCCGGCTCGACATTGTCAGGCAAGGGACGCCTTCCTCCTTCACTGGGGTCAGGACTTCCTTTATGCCTTCCCACCCATTCCCTCATCCCCAAAACCCTATTCAAGCTTCAGAGAGACAGAGGTCATATGATCCTCATAGCTCCACGTTGGCCACGTAAAACGCGGTATCCTCTGCTTCCACATCTCTCTCAAACTCCACCTCTGGAGTTGGGATCTGCTCCAGATCTTTTCTCCCAACAGAACGGGACGCTGTGGCATCCCATTCCCCAGTCTCTGCATCTCAGGGCCTGGTTGCTGAAGGCCTAGAGCTTCAGGATCTCAACCTTTCTCAACAGGTAAAGGATATCCTTTATACTTCTAGGAAACCCTCCACAAGATGCTCATACGCCTTTAAGTGGAAAAGGTTTACCATATGGTGCTCGCAGACGGGTCTTAACCCTCTTGCGATACCTCTGGAATCGATACTGGAGTATCTCCTTCATTTGTCAAATGCTGGTCTTAAGACAAATTCAGTAAGAGTCCATCTTGGTGCTATTGCAGCTTTTTACAAGCCTCTAAGTGGACAACCTATTTCCTCTCATCCTCTCATAGCGAGGTTTATGAGAGGTCTTCTTTTAACAAAGCCTCCCATTAAGCCACCACCGGTGGCATGGGACCTGAATCTAGTGCTGGGGCAGCTCATGAAACCGACCTTTGAACCATTAGTCACTACATCTCTGAAATTCCTTTCCTGGAAAGTCATCTTCCTCATTGCAATCGCATTAGCACGTCGCATCAGTGAATTGCAAGCATTAGTGGCTGATCCTCCTTACACAAGGTTCCACCATGATAAGGTAGTTCTTAGGACTCATCCACACTTTATGCCAAAGGTGGCTTCGCCTTTCCA
The DNA here is from genome assembly GCA_033557465.1 of Ichthyophis bannanicus. Taxonomy (NCBI): domain Eukaryota; kingdom Metazoa; phylum Chordata; class Amphibia; order Gymnophiona; family Ichthyophiidae; genus Ichthyophis; species Ichthyophis bannanicus. Next base: position 166,294,616 of record CM066043.1, read on the forward strand.
TTTAAACCAAGCGGTTTACCTTCCTGTATTCTTTCCGAGGCCTCATGCCTCCAGTGCAGAAAGGAACCTTCATACTTTGGACTGTAAAAGAGCTTTAACCTTTTACTTGCAGAGGGCACAGCAACATCAAAAATCTTCTCAACTCTTTTTTGCTTTTGATCCTAGTCATTTGAGACTTCCAGTGTCCAAAAGAACTCTATCTAACTGGATTGCACAATGCGTATCCTTTGCCTATGAGAGTAAGAACCTTCCTCTTGAAGGCCATGTCACAGCTTACAATGTGAGTGCCATGGCAGCCTCAATGGCTCATCTTCACTCTTTGTCTATCGACGACATCTGTCGAGCAGCAAATTGGGCTTCGCTACATACCTTCACAGCCCACTACTGCTTAGACAAGGACTCCTGCCGGGATGCCTTGTTTGGTCAGGCTGTTCCTCAACACCTTTTTCAGACTTGGTCAACTGCTACCCACCATCCCTGGTAGGATGCCAGAGATCCATGGGGGAAGCATATCCCTTTCACAAGGGCTGACAACGTCCTGGGGCCATCTTCCTGGCATCTGCAGCTAGGGAGTCCCCATATGTGAAGACTACATTCCTGCTTGTTCCTGGAGATAGCGTAGTTACTCACCTGTAACAGGTGATCTCCAGGAACAGCAGGAATTTAGTCTTCACAACCCACCCACCTCCCCTAGGAGTTGTATCTCTCTATCTCTTTCTTTCTCTTTTCCTCTCTCTTTTTCTCAGCTTTAAACTCAAGTGGAGAGGGACAGTTGGAAAGGCAGGAAGGCAGCACGCAGGCGCTGTGGAATGCTCCAAAAAGCTTTCCTATTGGACGCTGCGGAGCGTTCCTGCACAGGCTCCATCAGTACCGACGATACCCGTCTGTGAAGACTAAATTCCTGCTGTTCCCAGAGATCACCTGTTACAGGTGAGTAACTACGCTATACTCACCTATAACAGGTGTTCTCCGGGGACAGCAGGAATCAGTCCTCCACAACCCTCCCTCCTTCCCTTGGAGTTGCTTCTTTACCATCTCATATTTTTGCCCTCTTAGCTATGTCATCTGACTGAGGCAAGATGGCACCCAGGTTTGGGAAGTGGACCATGCATGTGTGGTGCATCTCCCAAAGGCTTTTCTTGAAAGTTGGGGAGATGCATCTCCAGGAACAAGCAGGAATGTAGTCTTCAAATATGGGTATCCAATTAGAAAGCTTTTGGGAGCATCCCACAGCGCCTGCGTGCTGCCTTCCCGCCTTTCCCAACTGCCTCTCTCCAGTTCTTCGTTTTCCGCGGAGCCAGCAAGTTGTTGTTCCTGTCACCGCAGAAAATTCTTTCTTATTACTTTCTTTTTCTTTGGTTGCATCTGCCTTCCTTGACGCTTTACCGGTACTGCCAGTTTTTCTTTCTTTCTTTCTGTTCTTAAAAAAATACTCAGTACTTTTTCCCGTTTTTTTTTCCAGGTGCACGCACCATTTTGGGCCTTAGGCCCAAACATTTTTTCCTATAATGGAGAAACCTGCTTCAGGTTTCAAAAAGTGCACCAAGTGTGGCAGTACCATCTCCGTCACCGACACCCATGAATGGTGTCTAAAATGTTTTTAGGTCCTGACCACTCCATCACGGATTGTATGTCCTGTTCCATGATGTCTAAAAGAGGTCGGCAGAACCGAGCTGCTAAGCTCAGTACCCTGTTTCCCTCTGATGCAGCTTCGGTGGCATCGATGTCTTCCAGGGCTTCCTCTTCCTCCCGTGTATCTCAGGTAACTAAACATAAGTCCAGCCGGTCCTCAAAGGGTAGATCTCCTTCTAAGCATCGAGATGCCTCTGGCGTTGCCCTTGAGGATTCTGCACCGGCAAAATTGCCCCGGCGGGAGGCTTCGGCTTCCAAAGCATTATCGGGGCTCCAGGATGTTCTCGGGGCCTCGACCTCGGCAGAACTACTGGTGCCATGCTCTGGGGTACTGGCTGTCTTCACCGGTACCGACACCCAGGCATCGGCAGCGTTGATAGACCAGAGATTCCTGGCTATTGAACACAGTCTGGCGGCTCTCCTTGCGGTATCGACACCCTCGGAACCGCGTCAGACACTTCAACCGGTACCGGCACCGACTCCGGCACCGGTATCGGTACCGATGACATTGACATTGGTGTCCGCATTGCTGGCACCCAGTCTCTCGATGCCCTCCGGTACCGATACACCGGTACCGATTCCTCCTGGTACCGACTTCGGTCGGTATGGGTATCGGGCTCTACAAGAGCATCCGGACAGAAGGTACTTCGAGTCCTCAGAGGAATCTGAGGATTCTGATAGTTCTGTCGATACCGGAGCACTTCTTCCAGAGGAGCCCTCCTCCCCTAAACGCAGGATGTCTCCTCCAGAGGATATCTCCTTCCAAGACTTTGTCAGGGAGGTGGCTAGGGGTCTCTCCATCACTGTGGCTCCTGAATCAGAGCCTAGAGCAAAGGAGTTGGAAATTTTACAATATCCTAAAGCTCCTAAGGAGGCAGCTACTTTGCCCATCCATGAGATCTTGCATGATCTCGTGCTAAGAATGTGGGAGACCCCTCTTACCACCTCTAATCATTCTCGTAGACTTGACATTATGTATCGAGTCCCTCCTTGTCCTGGTTTCCAGAAAACTCAGCTCCCTCACCACTCTGTTGTAGTGGAATCGGCTATGAGAAGGATCAGGCTTGCAAAGAGGCATGCCTCTAATCCTCCAGGACGTGAGTGCAGAACTTTGGATTCCTTTGGACGTCGTATTTTCCAAGCTTCCATGCTGTCTGCCAGAATCAGTTCCTATATTTTATATATGGGAATGTTCCTGAAGGAAATCACAGGAGATTTAGAGATTTTGGGTCCTCTTCTTCCTGAGGATAGAAGACAGGATTTTCTAACATTGGTCAAACATGCCCAGGATGTTTCCAAATTTGTCAACCGTGTAGCTTTTGACTGTTTTGAGTGCATAAGCAGAACCTCTGCCATTGCCATAGGTGCACGAAGAATTGCCTGGCTCCAGGCATCTGATTTGGAGCTCTGGGTACAAGACAAACTGGGCAATATTCCTTGTACTGGTGAGAACCTGTTTGGCAAGGATTGGCAAGAGAAAGCCAATGAACTGGATGCTGACAACTCCACCTTGGACAGACTATCCAAGGCCACAGCTGATCCTGCAAGAAAGGAAATCTTTCAAGAAACCTTTCTTTTCCAAAAAGAAAAGGTTTAATCCTGCTTATTCTCAGCAGGGACGTTCTGCAGGTCAGCTTGTCCGGAAGGGTCAGCAACCACCCAAACAGAGAAAGGCAAAGACTGCTAAGCCTCAACCGTCCCAGCAGTCTCAGCCTCCACAAGGCCTTTGACTTGCAACTAGAGAACTTAGCCTTCCTGACTCTCGTTGGACCAGAGCCTTCCACCATTCCAGGAAGGTTGTGTCACTTTGCCCCCAGATGGGGGCAGATAACAGCAGAGCATTGGACACTCTCTCTCATAAGAGAGGGGTACAAGCTTCATTTTTTGAGCATGCCCCCTCCCACAATGATAAGGCAGTTCAGTTCTCCAACCTCTCTCATCAACCTGTTGGATCAAGAGGTCACCATACTTCTTGCCGAAGGGGCAATAGAAGAAGTACCCATTCATCAACAGGGTACAGGGTTTTACTCCCCCTATTTCCTTATCCCAAAGAAAACAGGGGGATACAGACCTATCTTAGACCTCAGAGAATTGAACAAATTCCTGCTCAAAGAGAAATTCAAGATGATTTCTCTGGGAACTCTGCTGCCATACCTTCAGAGTCGGGATTGGCTTTGTTCTCTAGATCTCAAGGATGCGTACACTCATGTTCTCATCCATCCAACTCACAGAAGGTTCCTTCGGTTCCTTTTTCAAGGAAAGCACTACCAATACAGGGTGCTTCCTTTTGGCCTGGCCTCAGCACCAAGAGTGTTCACGAAATGCATGGCTGTGGTAGCAGCATTTCTCTGCACTATAGGAATATTCGTCTTCCCCTACTTAGACGACTGGCTCATTAGAGCCCCAACAGAGTCAGAGGCCAGGACTTATCTATCCTACACAATGCGTATCCTTCAGTATTTGGGTCTGGTAATAAATATCACAAAATACAGTCTAACACCCACTCAGTCTTTAGAGTTCATAGGAGCTTTGCTGGATACCAAAAAGGCAAGGGCCTATCTCCCCCAGGCCTGTTGCCTTCGCATGGTGCAGTTAGCTTCTCAAGCAGTGCTAAAGCCTCATCTCACTGCCCGAGAAATGCTACAATTACTAGGCCACATGGCATCCACCGTGCATGTGGTTCCTTATGCTCACCTCCATATGAGAGCAGCCCAGTGGACTTTATCTACTCAATGGACCCAGGCATCAGGATGCCTGTTAGACAAAATAGCAAACACAAATCGCCTTATTTTGTCCTTCCAATGGTGGAAGTCCACTCAAAACCTGTTGCTGGGGTCCCCTTTTCAACAACCCTTACCCCAGGCAACTCTCACAACAGATGCTTCTCCAGTGGGCTGGAGAGCTCATCTGCAAGACCTCTCACCCAAGGCACCTGGACTCCACAAGAGACTCATCTACATATCAATCTCTTGGAGCTCAGAGCATTCTTCCTTGCCCTTCGAGTGTTCCACAGCCTGCTCAGCTACAAGACAGTCCTTATTCTTACGGACAATCAAGTAGCCATGTTCTACGTGAACAAGCAGGGGGGGGAACAGGCTCTCTGTCGCTTTGCAACGAAGCTTTGCGACTATGGGCCCTCGCCAGAGAGCATCAGATTCATCTCCTGGCAGTGTATCTTCCAGGCATACAAAACTCTTGGGCAGACAGACTCAGTCGAGTTCTGCTTCCACACGAGTGGTCTCTGCATGCAGACCAGGTGGCCAAGATTTTTCAAATTTGGGGAACCATGGACATAGACCTCTTTTCAAGTCCGTGAATGCCAAACTTCCCCAGTTCTGTTCCAGAACTCCGGCTCAGGGGGCTCAGGCCAGGGATGCTTTCCTTCTTCACTGGGGTCAAGACTTCCTCTATGCCTTTCCACCCATACCCCTAATTCCCAAAACCCTGTTCAAGCTTGAGAGAGACAGAGGCCGTATGATTCTCATAGCTCCACATTGGCCACGGCAAGTGTGGTACCCTCTGCTTCTACATCTCTCTCAAGCTCCCTCCCTGGAGTTAGGGTCTGCTCCAGATCTCCTATCTCAGGAGGACGGAATGTTATTGGCATCCCAATCCCCAGTCTCTGCATCTGAGGGCTTGGTTGCTGAAGGCCTAGATCTTCATGATCTTAACCTCCCTCAGCAAATAAAGGATATCCTTTATGCTTCCAAGAAGCCTTCCACAAGACGCTCTTATGCTTTCAAGTGGAAAAGGTTTACCATATGGTGTTCGCAGAAGGGTCTTAACCCCATTGCCATACCTCTGGAATCATTACTGGAGTATCTCCTTCATTTATCCAATGCAGGATTAAGACTAACTCAGTGAGGGTCCCTTTGAGTGCTATTGCAGCTTCCTTCAAGCCTCTAAATGGACAACCTATTTCCTCCCATCCTCTTATAGCAAGATTCATGAGAGGCCTTCTGCTAACTAAGCCTCCCATTAAGCCACCACCTGTGGCATGGGACTTAAATTTGGTTCTTGGTCAGCTCATGAAGCCACCTTTCGAACCTTTATCTGCTATTTCCCTGAAATTCCTTTCATGGAAGGTTATCTTTCTCATTGCAATCACATCAGCATGTCGCATCAGTGAGTTGCAAGCACTAGTGACTGATCCACCTTATACAAGGTTTCATCATGACAAGGTAGTCCTTAGGACTCATCCACACTTTATGCCAAAGGCGGTTTCGCCTTTTCATCTAAACCAAGCGGTCTACCTACCTGTGCTTTTCAAGGCCTCATGCATCAAATGCAGAAAGGAACCTTCATACTTTGGACTGTAAAAGAGTCTTAGCTTTTTACTTACAAAGAACACAGCAACATAGAAAGTCTTCTCAACTCTTTGTTGCTTTTGATCCTTCTCATTTGGGACTTCCAGTCTCCAAGAGAACACTATCTAACTGGATTGCTCAGTGTATTGCCTTTGCTTATCAGAGTAAGAATCTTCCTCTGGAGGGCCATGTCATAGCTCACAATGTGAGAGTCATGGCAGCTTCAATGGCTCATCTACACTCTGTGTCTATCGACAACATCTGTCGAGCAGCCACCTGGGCCTCGGTTCATACCTTCACAGCCCATTACTGCTTGGACAAGGACTCCTGCCGGGATGCCTTGTTTGGTCAGGCTGTTCTTCAACACCTGTTCCATACCTAATCAACTCCTACCCGCCATCCCTGGTCGGATGCCAGAGATCCATGGGGGGAAGTGGAGCCCTGGGTCAGGGACACACAACGTCTGGGGTCTCTCCCTGGATCTAAAGCTAGGGAGTCCCCATATGTGAAGACTACATTCCTGCTTGTTCCTGGAGATAGCATAGTTACTCACCTGTAACAGGTGATCTCCGGGAACAGCAGGAATTTAGTCTTCACAACCCACCCACCTCCCCTAGGAGTTGTATCTCTTTATCTGTCTCTTTCCCTTTCCCTCTCTCTCTCTTTGTCTCGGCTTTAAAACTCAACTGGAGAGAGGCAGTTGGGAAAGGTGGGAAGGCAGCACGCAGGCGCTTTGGGATGCTCCCAAAAGCTTTCTAATTGGACGCTGGGGAGCGTTCCCGCGCAGGCTCCGTCGGTACCGACGATATCCATATGTGAAGACTAAATTCCTGCTGTTCCCGGAGATCACCTGTTACAGGTGAGTAACTATGCTTTCCGCGCGGGCTCCATCGGCATCAATGTCGCCCATATGTGGGGACTGATTTCTGCTGTCCCCAGAGTACACCTGTTACAGGTGAGTAACTACGCTATCTGTGTGCCCCTTTGTGGTTACAAATGTAATCTGTAAAATATGTATTGTAATAGTATTCCTCTAAAAATGTGAGGTTTGGGGGTCACTGAATGTTGTAATTTCCCCTGATCAGGATTTTTTTGTTGCTACAGCTGATTGGGAGGATAGCACTCTGACAACTGCAGGAAGACCTCTTTCCCTCTTGGATCAAATGGTGCCAGCTGCTGAGGTAAATTCTGTTTTGTGTTTGGTGCTTCTCTAGGAGTGCAGATCTGGGAGTTTTACACACTGCTGCCAGCAGATGGACAGAGATCACCCACTTTTATTTCTCCGCAGACCAGCAGGGGGATACAGGCACGCTCCTTAAGTGTTGTCCCCCGATGGCGCCTGTGTGCTGGGCTCTCCCCTAGCTCAGAAGTCTTTTGGACATCTCCAGGAACAATCAGGAATGTAGTCTTCACATATGGGTATCAGCGGTACCGACAGAGCCTGCGCGGGAACGCTCCCCAGCGTCCAATAGGAAAGCTTTTGGGAGCATCCCACAGCGCCTGCGTGCTGGCTTTCCAACTGTCCCTCTCCAGTTCTTCGTTTTCTGTGGAGCCGACAGGTCACATACCCTGTCACCACAGAAATTTTCGTCTTTAATCTTTGTTTTTGTGGTCGTGTCTGCCTTCCTTTGACACCATACCGGTACCGCCGGTTCTTTCTTCTTTCTTTAAAAAAAAATAAATAAAAAATTATAGTTCCTGAGGTGTTTTACTTTAGAATTTTTTTTCCTTGGTGCTAGGCGCCATTTTGGGCACTAGGCCCAATTTTTTCCTTAAAAATGGAAAAACCTACTTCAGGTTTTAAGAAATGTTCTAAATGTAGCGGTATCATTTCCGTCACAGACACCCATGATTGGTGTCTCAAATGTTTAGGTCCTGACCACTCTATTTCAGAGTGCCTCTCCTGTGGAATGATGTCAAAAAGGAGCTGGCAGAACCGAGCTGATAAACCTAGCACCCTTTTTCCCTCAGTCTGTTGCATCGACGTCCTCCCGGGCCTCATCTTACTCCCATGGATCTCGGGTAACTAAACATAAATCTAGCCGGTCCTGAAAGGGTAGATCTCCTTCTAAGTATCGAGATGCCCCTGGTGTTGCCCTTGAGGAATTTTCACCGGCAAAACTGCCCCGGTGGAAGGCTTCGGCTTCCAGATTACTAACGGGGCTCCAGGATGTTCTCGAGGCCTCAACCTCGGCAGAACTACTCGCGCCCTTGCTCTGGGGTTCCAGCCACTTCTACCGGTACCGACACCCAAGCATCAGCAGCGTTGGTAGACCAGAGATTCCTTGCTATCAAACGCAGTCTAGCGGCTCTTCTCACAGCTTCGGTACCGATGAAACCGCTTCAGACACCTCAACTGAAACCAGTACCGATACCGGAACCGGTACCGACTGCATCGACATCGGCAGGTATGCCACCCATACTGAGTCATGCATCTGTCTCCGGCATCGACAGATCGGTACCGGAACAACCCGATACCGACTTCAATCGATACCGGTACCGTGCTTTGCACGATCACCGGGCTCGGAGGTATTTTGAATCCTCTGAGTCTGAAGAATCTGCCAATACGAGAGTGCTTCTCCCCGAGGATTCCTCTTCTCAGCGCAGAATGTCTCCGCTAGAGGATATGTCCTTTCTGGACTTTATCCGTTATGTGGCCCAAGGCCTTTCCATCACAGTAGCTCCTGAAAAAGAGCCTAGGGCAAAGGAGTTGGAAATTCTCCAATACCCTAAGGCTGCCTATTCATGAGATGTTACATGATCTTATGCTAAGGATGTGGGAAACACCTTAAACCACATCTCCTCATTCCCAAAGACTCGATACCATGTATCAAGTTCCACCTTGTCCTGGCTTTCAAAAAAACTCAAATTACCACACCATTCAATGGTGGTGAAATCAGCCATTAGAAGGATGAAAAGTGCAAAGAGACATGCATCCAATCCTCCAGGTCGTGAATGTAGGACTCTCGATGCCTTTGGGCGTCTGCTTCCATGCTCTCAGCTAGGATCAGTTCCTATATCTTGTATATGGGAATGTTCCTTAAAGAGGTCACAGGAGACTTGGAGCTTATGAGTCCCCTCCTTCCTGATGACAGAAGGCAAGACTATCTTACTCTAGTCAAACATGCTCAGGATGTTTCCAAGTTTGTAAATCGTGCAGCCTTTGACTGTTTTGAGTGCATAAGTAGAACCTCTGCTATTGCCATTGGTGCACGTTGGATTGCCTGGCTTCAGGCATCTGACTTGGAAATTTGGGTACAGGATAAATTAGGAAACATTCCTTGCACAGGAGAAAATCTCTTTGGCAAGAATTGGCAGGAGAAGGCTAATGAGATAGATGCAGACAATATCACTTTGGATAGATCGTCCAAATCTACAGCCGATCCTGCAAGGAAAAGATCCTCTAAGAAACCATTTTTCAATAAGAAAAAAGTTTTTAATCCTTCCTATACCCTGCAGGGACACCGTCCAGGTCAGACTGCCCAAAAGGGACAACATCAACAACCTAGACAACAAAAGAAGCCAAAAGCTGCAAAACCTCAGTTAGCTCAGGAGGCTCAGCCTCCTCAGGGGCTTTGACTCCTTTCTAGAGAACTTTGCCTTCCTGCCCCTGAACGGTCCAGAACCCTCGACCATCCCAGGCAGGTTATGTCATTTTGCCCACAGATGGTACCAAATAACAGCAGAAAATTGGACTCTGTCCATTGTACGAGAGGGGTATAAGCTTCATTTTCACAGCATGCCCCCTCCTACAATTGTAAGATAGACAGTTCAATTCTCAGACCTCTCTCGACAGTCTCTTAGGTCAAGCAGTCACAATGCTCCTGGCTCAAGGAGCAATAGAGGAAGTACCCATTCCCCATCAGGGTACAGGGTTCTACTCCCCCTATTTCCTTATTCCAAAGAAAACATGGGACACAGACCCATTTTAGACCTCGGAGAATTGAACAAATATTTGTTCCGAGAGAAGTTCAAAATGGTCTCTCTAGGAACTCTACTGCCATACTGTCAGTCAGGATTGGCTTTGTTCTCTAGATCTCAAGGATGCGTATACTCATATTCTCATCCATCCAAATCACAGGAAATTCCTCCGATTCCTGTTTCAAGGAAAGCACTACCAATACAGGGTTCTTCCCTTTGGCCTGGCTTCTGCGCCAAGAGTGTTCACAAAATGCATGGCTGTGGTAGCAGCATTTCTCCGCACTCTGGGAATATTCGTCTTTCCTTACTTAGACAACTGGCTCATTTGAGCCCCTACAGTGCCAGAAGCCAGCTCTGCTCTGTTTCGCACAATGCGAATCCTTCAGTATTTGGGACTGGTCATAAACCTCCCAAAATCCAATCTTGCTCCCACTCATTCCCTAGAGTTCATAGGAGCTCATCTGGATACCAGACAGACAAGGGCTTTCCTTCCACAGCCCTGGTGTCTTTGCATAGTACAGCTAGCTTCCCAAGCAGTGCTCAAACCTTGTCTCACTGCTTGGGAAATGCTACAGTTGCTAGGTCACATGGCATCCACCGTGCATGTGATTCCTTATGCTCGCCTTCATATGCTTGCAGCCCAGTGGACTTTATCCACTCAGTGGACACAGGCCTCAGGCTGCCTGTCGGACAAAATAACAAACTCAAACCGTCTTATTTCGTCCCTCCAATGGGGGCAATCACCCAGAAACCTTCTGGTGGGGTCTCCTTTCCAGCAACCCCTATCCCAAGCCACCCTAACAACAGATGCATCACAGGTGGGATGGGGAGCCCACCTGCAAGATCTCTCTACCCAGGGTACCTGAACTCCACAGGAGGCCTATTTACACATCAACCTCCTGGAGCTCAGAGCAATCTTCTTTGCTCTTCGAGTATTTCATGCCCAGCTCGGCTACAAGACAGTCCTAGTTCAAACGCACAATCAGGTAGCCATGTTCTGTGTGAACAAGCAGGGCGGAGCAGGCTCTTTGTCGCTATGCAACGAAGCTTTGCAACTATGGGCCCTCGCCAGAGAGCATCAGATTCATCTCCTTGTGGTATATCTTCCAGGCATTCAAAACTCTTGGGCAGACAAACTCAGTCGAGTTCGGCTTCCACATGAATGGTTGCCCAAATATTTCAGATTTGGGGAACCCCGGACATAGACCTCTTTGCAAGTCCGCTGAATGCCAAACTTCCCTGGTTCTGTTCCAGAATTCCGGCTCGATGTTCTCAGGCAAGGGACGCCTTTCTCCTTCACTGGGGTCAGGACTTCCTATATGCCTTTCCACCCATTCCCCTCATCCCCAAAACCTATTCAAGCTTCAGAGAGACAGAGGTCATATGATCCTCATAGCTCCACATTGGCCACGGCAAACGTGGTACCCTCTGCTCCTACATCTCTCTCAAGCTCCGCCTCTGGACTTGGGATCCGCTCCAGATCTTCTCTCCCAAGAGGACGGGATGCTCTGGCATCCGAATCCCCAGTCTCTGCATCTCAGGGCCTGGTTGCTGAAAGCCTAGAAATTCAGGATCTTAACCTTTCCCAACAGGTAAAGGATATCCTTTATGCTTCTAGGAAACCCTCGACAAGACGCTCGTATGCCTTTATGTGGAAAAGGTTTACCATATGGTGCTCGCAGAAGGGTCTTAACCCTCTTGTGATACCTCTGCAATCGATACTGGAGTATCTCCTTCATTTGTCAAATGCGGGTCTCAAGACAAATTCAGTAAGAGTCCATCTTAGTGTTATTGCAGCTTCTTACAAGCCTCTAAGTGGACAACCTATTTCCTCTCATTCTCTCATAGCTAGATTTATGAGAGGCCTTCTTTTAACAAAGCCTCCCATTAAGCCACCACTGGTGGCATGGGACTTAAATCTGGTGCTTGGGCAGCTCATGAAACCGCCCTTTGAACTATTAGCCACTACATCTTTGAAATTCCTTTCCTGGAAAGTTATCTTCCTCATTGCAGTCACATCAGCACGTCGCATCAGTGACTTGCAAGCGTTAGTGGCTGATCTTCCTTTATACAAGGTTCCACCATGATAAGGTAGTTCTTAGGACTCAACCACACTTTATGCCAAAGGTGGTTTTGCCTTTCCATTTAAACCAAGCGGTTTACCTTCCTGTATTCTTTCCAAGGCTTCATGCCTCCAGTGCAGAAAGGAACCTTCATACGTTGGACTGTAAAAGAGCTTTGGCCTTTTACTTGCAAAAGACACAGCGACATAGAAAATCTTCTCAACTCTTTGTTGCTTTTGATCCTAGTCATTTGGGACTTCCAGTTTCCAAAAGAACTCTATCTAACTGGATTGCTCAATGCATATCCTTTGCCTATGAGAGTAAGAACCTTCCTCTTGAAGGCTATGTCACAGCTCACAACGTGAGAGCCATGGCAGCCTCAATAGCTCATCTTCACTCTGTGTCTGTCGACCAACATCTGTCAAGCAGCTACTTGGGCTTTGGTACATACCTTCACAGCCCACTACTGCTTAGACAAGGACTCCCGCCAGGATGCCTTGTTTGGCCAGGCTGTTCTTCAACACCTTTTTCAGACTTAATCAACTCCTACCCACCGTCCCTGGTAGGATGCCAGAGATCCATGGGGGGAAGTATGGCCCTTTCGCAAGGGCTAACTACTTCCTGGGGCCATCTCCCTGGCATCTGCAGCTAGGGAGTCCCCATATGTGAAGACTACTTTCCTGCTTGTTCCTGGAGATAGCATAGTTACTCACCTGTAACAGGTGATCTCCGGGAACAGCAGAAATTTAGTCTTCACAACCCACCCACCCACCTCCCCTAGGAGTTGTATCTCTCTCTTGCTCTCTCTTTTGTCTCAGCTATAACCTCAACTGGAGAGGGACAGTTGGGAAGGCAGCATGCAGGCGCTGTGGAATGCTCCCGAAAGCTTTCCTATTGGACACTGGGGAGCATTCCCGCACAGGCTCCGTCAGTACCGATGATACCCATATGTGAAGACTAAATTTCTGCTGTTCCTGGAGATCACTACGTTTCCTGGAGATCACTACGCTTTCTCTGAGCATGCAAGCTCCTTTCCGCCTGAAGATCCTACTTACAGTTTTTTTCTTCGACCGGGGACCAAGTCTCCACGGCTCTCTCCTCTGTCAGCCATCACAAATTATTTTCATTTTTTCTCCCTAATCGCACTGTTTCGTCTCTTCTGTCCAACCCAGCAACGATTGCAGGATTGCACAAGCACCCCAGTTTGTGGCCGGGGTCCACAGGAAGCATTTTCTGACATGAAAGACCATTCTTCCACAGTAAAGTTGGCTGCCCAGCCTGCAGAGCAAGCGTTGCGACCCTGATGTTAACAATTGCTTCAGTATCGGAGGGTCTACCATTACCACTATTTTCAGCAGTTTTACCTTCATAGGAGATATCCCAGGCAATCTTCAAGTCTTAAATCTTCACTCAAACCTATCCTCAGCGCTCCAGACCATGAGAGAGGCAATTACCTTCCAACCCAGTACCCGCCCCTAAGACTAACCCGGGTTTTGACTACCTACTGGTAACTGGCAGAATTCAGCATTTAAGAGAGGCCTAGCAATCCATAACAGATTGCTGGGTACTCGACATTATAGAGGAGGGTTATAAGATCAACTTCAAGAACTTCCACCCCCTCATCCCTGCCCCAACAAGATCATGATCTCTGCTCAGCACCAGGAGGATTCTCGACAAGAGGTCATTGAGCTCCTCTGCAATCAGGCTGTCTAACCAGTTCCTTAAGACCAACGCAACCAAGGGTTCTACTCGTGTCTTTTTTTTTTTTTGCCCTGATTCTGAAGAAAACTGTGGGTTACATCCCATCTTGGGCCTCTGGGACCTCAACTACTACATCAAATGAGAAAACTTCAAAATGAACCCTCGGCACTATCCTGCCTTTGCTGAGTCAAAACAATTGGCTGGCCTCTCTGGACCTGAAAGATGCCTACACTCGCATCCCCATCCATCCCTTACATTGGAGATATCTTTGTTTCAAATTCAAGGATCAGGATTACTAATACAAAGTTCTTCCCTTTGGATTTTCAACTATGCCCCACATATTCACAAAATGTCTGGCAGTAATAGCGGGCAATCTGAGATGACAGGGGCATTGCTACCCTTATCGTGGCGATTGGCTCATCTCTGCTCCTTCTGAGGCAACAGCACACTGTACAGTTCAAGCCACCATTATCACAAATCCTGTTGCTTGGAGAGTGGTTAACACAAATCAGAGTTGGAGCCTCAGCAGACTCTCTGCTTTATAGGGGCACGTATAGATATGCTAACAGGAAAAGCCTTCCTTCCTGAGGACAGGGTCGGAGTTCTACAACATCTCAGTAGCATGATACTTTGCCTCTGGACCACAATTGCCTGCATTCTGCTCAAATTGCTGGGTCACATGGCTGCATCAGTCCATGTTGTTCCATTTGCAAGTCTTTGTAGGCGGCCATTTCAGTGGCAACTCTGATCGCACTGGAATCAGCGCACAAAGTCCCTACAAATGAAAATTCCCTTGTGACATTCCAAGTTTGTCTCTGTGGACAACTGTCTATGCTGGTGGACCCAAGCATCCCATCTATCGGTGGGTTGTCCATTCCAACCACTGCAGCACCAGCTTACTCTCGAAACACATGCATCCACCTATGGCTGGGAAGCACACCTCCTCCACTTTTCCACACAAGGCTCTGGTCCCCAGGAGAGAGCTCCCTCCACATCAATGTGTTGAGCTCTGAGCGGTCTTTTATGCCCTGCATATCTTCCATCATTAGGCAAGATACAAAATGCTCTTGATGCAAACAGACAATCCGATCTCCATGTTCTGCATAAATAAGCAAGGAGTAACGAGCTCCCTCTGACTATGTCGTGAAGTGATACATGTCTGGCCCTTTGCTCTCTCAATAGGAACCTCACTTGGAGCAACCTACCTGCCAGGGGCTCGGAACCAACTTGCAGATTCCCTAAGTCTGCACCTGGACCCACACAAATGGCCCCTCGACATTACAGTAGTCCAGACATTCTTCACGTGATGGGTACTCCAGAGATCAATATTTTTGCTATTGCCGACAATGCCAAGTACCAGCTTTTTTGTTCCATCTGATCCAGCCCATTGAGCTGGGCACGCCTTTGCCATTTCTTGGAGTCACCAGCTCTGCTACGTCTTCCTTCCATTTCTGCTCATCAATTGCTTCCTAGGTGGCTCTCAGCTCTGGACTTGCCTATGAAGTGTGCCAGTATCCCCCTGTTTGTCTGCGGAGAAAGCAAAGTTGCTTACGTGTAACAGGGGTATGCAGCCACACGCACCCACCCACCCACCTCCCCACAAAAATAAAGGATACAAAGAGCACCAAATTTCGAGGAAGCTCATGGTCTTCTGATTTACAGTACACAGCTGGCATGCACAGCTTTCATTACCAAAAAGCACTTCATGGAAGTGGAGCTCTGCAGCTATGAACTGAACTGAAGAAGCAGGATCTTTGGGCAGGAAGGAGCGCGCAGGGTCGGAGAAATCCAGAAGACTTCTCTGAACTAGGGGAGAGCCTGGCATACAGACACTGTCAGGGGACGAAACCTATGGAGTGTGCCTGCATACCCCTGCGGTCTATGAATAATCCCGTTACAGGTAAGCAACTTCGCTTTCTGAGAATACCCAAGGTTCAACAATGTTAAAGCATACTGTTTACAACATGTCTTTGAAACTAGGGCAGAAAATAGTGCATATCGTATCCTGAAAACATAGTATTTCAGCTTTGGGTCATTAAACCTTGACTTTGTTATAATGCTATCTCAAGAGAACAGTGATAGTGTACAAATCTTTAAAGATTAGAAATTAAAAGAAAAAAAGAAAGTTTGCTACAAGCAGTATACATAAGTGTTTGTTTTTCCTTTTACTCACCTTCTCAGTTCTTCCAGCTCCTCAAGGGCAGATCTTTCAAGAACCAGCGGACGAGTCTCCTGCTCCTCCCCCAAACACTCCATTGCTACCATGGCACTAGCATGGAGTCCTGCCGAATCACCTCCCATGTTCCAGTGGCACAGGTGGCATAAACTGCTACTGCTCTGGAAGGAGAGTGGACTGGTCTTTGGTTGTCTGATATTTGGCATGCATGGCTACTTCACAATGAGTTTGTAGTCATGCATGTACACACACTGTGATTAAACAGATGAATGCAAAACGTTTCCACATATCTAAAAAAATATTTTTTCTATATCGTCCTGCTAGACCAGTCAAGATAAGTGGGTTGTGTTCCCCTGCCAGCAAATTAGTAGAGACAAAGAACCAATGAAAAGTCCAAATTTCAATGACATCGCTCCCATGCCTCTATCCGCCTCAGTCACCAGAGGTCTCTTCAGTATTTCTTTGTCTCTAGCAGATGGTGGATGGATTTTTCCCTCTCTGAAGAAAATCTGAAGAATTGAGAGGAAAAGATTGATTTAAACACTTGTGAATGACCACCTTGAGGGTGATGCTCTCACTTGAGAACGACATGGGAAGCTTCACTAGACTGCAGCCTTTTCGGTAGCCAGAGGAGAAGGGAAAGTTGGTTTAGCTCCACGCTCTTATCTTGATAAGGGCCTGTTGAGCAGTTAGAAAAATGGAAGGATTTGGAAGAGTTCAGCAGCTTCAAACAGCCTCAATGCCCCCCGTCTTCCTCCTCCTCTGTCCCCCCGCTCTCTCCCGAAGTTTGCAGAAGGCTCTTAGAGGAATCTGCCTGCCAACCACCTTAAAGGTAGTGCTTGCAAAGCAAAGAAACGGTCTCAGGGGAGTAGAGCTGAGCCCAGCATGGATTTCTGCCTGGGGCTCTTAGGAGGTGAGCACCAAGGCTTGACCTTGTCATTGTACTTGAGGCTTCCGATTCTGTCTGTCTGGGTGTAATTCGGGGTGGGCCATTGGCGACTGTTGGCATGTTGTGGGGGTTTCCTATGATTTTCTGCATGCATTGCTAGTGCTTTTTACTATAGTGTGCCTGGAGGACGTGCGGTCCTAGTGCACATTCTATCTGAGTGGCTTCAACGTGCATTTCTACCCAACCGCCCATTTCATGTGTTGCTATACAAGCTGTTAATGCGCCCGTGCCTTACGGCCGCTGCAGCCTTAGCATGTGCTGCTATTGCACTTTCCTTAACTCCTTGGGTTGTCTTCCAGGAAATGTTGTTAGACCTGTTGCAAGCGAGGTATACCTTCTGAACCCTGCAGCTTGTGAATCGACATGGAGAATCTGTTTCCCCTCTCTACCAAAGGAGAAAGTCAAAAGGCTGTTGGATTGCCTGGCGCTATTCTGTTTGCAGCAGGCTCCTAGAGTCCAAGATTATCTTCAACTCCTCAATGATGGCGGTGACCATCAAGATGGTGCCATTGGCACGTGCTCATATACAGCCACTCCAACGGTCCTTAGCTGACTCGGTAGTCCCCGACTTCTCAGGAGTTTTGAGCTCATGCTCCCGTTCCCAATGATTGTGAACGCCAGCTTGAAGTGGTGGCAGTAGCTGTCATCTGAAGAAGGGCGGGCCACTGGATGGTTTCTCATGAACCCTTCTGATGACTGATGGCAGTCTTTCAGCCTGGGGAGCCCATTGTCATGACTGGCCGGCCCAGAGCCATTGGAGTTGTAGGGAAGTGGTGTGGTCCATCAGCTGCCTCAAGGCGAGGGCCATCAGGTTGGTTCTTCTGCGTTTCTAGCCTCTGGTCGAGGGCCAGGCAGTTTGAGTGTTTTCAGATAACGCCATGGTGGTGGCTTAGGTCAATTGGCAAGGTGGCATGAGGAGTGCTGGGGTAGCCCTGAAGATAGCTCTACCGTTTTGCCTGGGCGAAGAAGAAACTTTGTCGGCTCAACACATTGCTGGGGTGGACAATATGGTAGCAGACCTTCTCAACTGTCACTGGATCCAGGAAAGTGGGAGTTGAGTCGGGAGACATTTTATTTGGTTCTGTGTCACTGGGGTTGCCCCGAGATGGATCCGATGGTGACCCTGCTCCATTACCAAATGTGCCGCTTCAGTTACCGCACGGAGACAGAGTCCGAGAGCATTGACGTCCAAGTCAATGCCTGCTGTATGTGTTTTCTCCATGGTTCCTGAAGGGGTGTGTGATTCAGCATATAGAGCGCCACCTGGGAAGGATTATTCTGGTAGCGCTGGATTGGCTGAGGAGAGCATGGTTCAGAGATCTGATGCAGCTCTTGCAAGCACCACCTCTTTGTTTACCTCAGTCTCGGGGCCTATTGTGTCAGGAACTGATTGTTCTGGAGGACCCGGCTCCCTTCTTGCTTCAGGCATGGCTCTTGAGAGAAGATAGCTAGCGCGTAAGGGCTACTCTCCAATGGTGGTTTCCACTCTGCTCGGAGCCCATAGGACGTCTACCAACCTGGCATACATGCAGATCTAATGCCTCTTTTGGGCAATTGTGTGGAGCACGGCAGCTGGCTCCTGAGGCAGCCAAGGTGCTATCTCTGACTTTTCTGCAAGACGATCTAGAGAAGGACTTTTCTCTTAGCTCCCTGAAGGTGCAGGTGGCAACTTTGGCCTGTTTCAGAGGTGGAGTGGCTGTTAAATCTCTAGCCTTGCACCTGGATGTTTTGCGACTTCTTCAGGGGGTTCAACGTCTGCATCCTCCTCTCCAGTTTATGATCCCTTCCTGAGATTTGAGTCTGGTGTTCAGGGTCCTGATGTCAGAACCCTTTGAGTTGTTGAAGCGCACTGCTCTAAAGGATTTGACATCTCAAGACTGTTTTCTTGGTTGCGATTTGTTCCCCAAGATGAATTTCTGAGCTGCAGGCTCTGTTTTGCTGAGAACCTTACCTATCTTTTTCTGAGGAGACAGTTTCCATTTGGCCTGTGCCTTCCTTCTTGCCTAAGGTGAATTCTCCCTTTCAGGTGAACCAGGTGGTTTGCCTGCCCTCCTTCGCTAAGGTGCAGTTTTGGGGGAAGGATAAGGATCTTCATCTTGTGGATGTCTGAAGGGTTCTTCTTTGGTACTGGGAGGTTACAAATTCTTTTCATAAGTCAGACCATCTTTTTGTAGTGTTTGCTGGCCCACGCAAAGGTGACGCAATGGTTAAATCTACATTGGGTGCTGGATTAAGGAGGCTATTACCTCTGCTTATCTGCTGCAGAACTGACTAGTTCCAGAGGGTTTGTATGCCCATTCTACCCGAGCACAAGCACCCTCATAGGCGGAGCAGAGCTTGGTAGCCCCTGCAGCTGGTGGCAATGTGGGCAGCACTTTCCACTATTGTTGAGCACTACTGCTTGTATGTCTGCACGTGGGTGGACACGGCCTTTGGCTCTAAGGTTTTACAAGCTGCTGTCATCTTCTCGACCAATGGAGTCGTAGTTTTGATATGTCCCACCTGCCTGGACTGGTCTAGCAGGATGATATGGAAGGTAACAATGTCCTTTCCTTGAGTCCTGCTAGACCAGTCCAGGGCCTGCCCCTGGAACTGTAATTTGCTCTGTTCTGCTGCCGTACCCTTGGATCTGCTATGATATCTATACTTGGCTCTGCAGATTCATCTTCTACTGACTGCCATCTGTTTCTGCTTATATATAATATATATATATTTAACCAGTTTTCTTTCTTTTTCTTTTCTTTCTTTCTTTCTTTAACCAGTTTTCTATACCACCTTATCCTTCAATCAAAGCGGTTTACATTATGTAATTATTACAGACAGAGGTACTGGATGTATTCCCTTGTCCCCAAAGGGCTCACAATCTATGTGTATCTGAGGCAATGGAGAGTTAAGTGACTTGTCCAAGGCCATAAGGAGTGCCTATAGGACTAGAAACCCCAGTCCCTCTGGCCTGAGATTGCTGTCCCCAGGTGAAACTTGAACCTCCGGCCTGAGGTGCCATGTCCTAACCACTAGGTCACTCCTCCCTCCAATATTCTATAAAATAAAATATTCTCTAATATTGATTACTCACTGTTGCCCATATTTATTTATTTATTTGTTCTGATTTGTATACCACTTTTTCCTTCAATCAAAGTGGTGGGTTAAACAGAATAGGTTTACATTGAAGGGATGACATGACTTACAAAAAGACAAAGTATTACATTAATGCCTAGTCTATACATTCAAACAAGGTTAATGGAGTTCATAATCTACTTGGCCATAAAATTCAATGAATAGGAAGGTCTTAAGGGATTTTCTAAAATCCTTTAGGTCTTTTATGGCCCGCAATTCATCGGGGAGAGAGTTCCAGAGGTTCGGTGCTGATAGTGAAATAGCCCTGCTTAGAGGTATATTGTTTTGTTTTATTGTATCCAGCTGGTGTTTGTAATTTATTGATGCAGCTGGTTCGTCTAGGTCAGTCTTTTGTGTCTTCAGATATCAGGCAATAGAGAACATCTGCCGAGCATTGATGTAAGATCTTAAATGTATTTGTAATGGTTTTAAACTTTTCTCGCGCAACTATTGGTAACAGTGCAATTTTTGAAGTATAGGGGTAATGTGTTCATTCTTAGCGGTGCCAGTTATGATACGGGCTGTAGTGTTCTGAACCAGTTGGAGTGGATGTGTAGCCTGCTTTGGTAGTCCTTGATACAATGAATTTCCATAGTCCAGTATTAGTGTGATGATTGCCTGGCATACAGTTCTGAAATAGTCCTGGTTGAGTAAAGGCTTGAGTCTTGTGATGAATTTTAAACGTTGGTATGCTTTTACAGCAGTTTTACTGATGTGTGTTTGAAGGTTTAAATTTCTATCTAGGGTGATGCCTAAGTACTTCACTTCATTTTTTATTGGAATAGTGTGATTCAAGATGTTAAGGGTTTGAGGTGGTTTAAAGTTAGGATTTCTGGATATAAGCATCGCATCTGTTTTATCTAGGTTGATTTTCAGGTTGTTATTCATGAGCCAATCAAGTCTTTGAGGCAATGGATCATGGAATTAAAGTCTGGTTCGAGTGTGTCGATTGAAGTATAAAGCATAATGTCATCAGCATAAATATGATATTGTAACACATGGCTTTTGATAATGTCACAAATCGGTTGTAAGTATATATTAAATAAAACAGATGACAGAGCTGATCCTTGTGGAATTCCTTGTGTAATAGGGAACTGTGAGGAATTTCTGTGGTCTCCTTTGACTTGCTGCATTCTGTTTGTTAGATATGATGTAAACCATTTTATTGGATTGTTGCCTAGACCAATCTCTGTAATCGGTTTAGCAGTATTGAGTGGGAGACTGTATCAAATGCTGCTGAGATGTCTGTGAACACAAGTAAAAAACATCCTTTATATTGTCCAGACCCTTCAGTAGGTTATCAAATAGGACTGTGAGTAGGGATTCAACATTGTGCACTGGCATCCATGCAGATCATTGTGATCCTGTAATTGCCTCTGTACGCTTTTTCAATAACTTTTGATAAGAATGGAAGACTTGAAATGGGTCGATAAGATTTTGGTTCCGTAGGACAGAGCCTTGCACCTTTGAAGATGGGTCGTATCATGGCTCGTTTGAGTGACTGAGGTATATACACTTGTATCACTGACTCTTTTACAATTTTGTGGATGCATGTTGATAACTGATCTTTAGAGTTTTTGATCCATTCAACTGGACAAGGATCTGATGGAGATGTGGTTGTATTCAAGGCATTCACGATGTCTTCTATTTGCTTTACTGTTGGTATAGTGAGTTTTTCCATGTTTGTCTTATGTTAGTGAAGAAAACCCCATTTCTACAGTTAGTACCTTTTTAGATTGGATGTAACCATGGTACTTGTCTGAGCTTGAATGGTGTTCTTATTTATTAGATAGCGTGCATATTCTTGGGGGGTCAATTTGATGATTGTCATGACCAGACTGATCATTAGTGAGTTTTTTCACAATGCTAAAAAGCTCCCTTGGCTTGTTTGCCGCCTTCATGATGAGGTTAGTATGGAATTGCTGTTTATGTTCATTGATGAGACTGTTGTAATTTTGCTGTTCAGTTCTGTATTTCTGTAATGTATCAGATTTGTTATGTCTCCATTTTCTTTCTATTCACCTGAGGGTACGCTTTGCTTCCCTGATTGTGTTGGAGTACCATGGGGCATAGGTTCGTCTGTGGGTAGATGTTTTCCTTTCTTGGAGCTGAAGCAGCTTTAGATATGCATTGGTTCCATTTGTGTATTATATCATCTAGATTATTGCATCCTTGTTGAATTCATGGTATTTCCTTCAGGAAGCCTTTATCATAGGATTTGAATCTTCTTTTTATATTTTTCTCCTCATAAGTGTTGGGACACGTTTTGCAGTTGCAGTGTGAATGTAAGGACACAATGATCTGACCAAGGAACTTGGGTAGGTATTGGATTAGTGAATTGATTTAGTTTTGATCAATTGAGTCGGCGTGAAGATGAGGTCCGGTATAGTTCCATGTTGTTGTGTAGGTGTATTGATTGTCTGCTTGTATTCAAGTGATTCCAAGGCTTTAAGGAATGCTCTTGTATGCTTTGGTGGCGCAGAGGTTAAGTTAAAGCCTCCCAGGACAATGAGAGGCTTGTGTTGATTAGTTGCACATATTGACTCAAGTGTCAATGATAGGTGATCATCCTTAGCATTGGGGGGTCTGTAGGTAAGGCAAAAACTAATATAGTGGCCTCGTGATTCCCCGTGCGGTGGAGTCCCGGACTCCTCTTCTGCCCTGTGTGGTCGAGTTCCCTTAGTGTATTCCTTTCACTTTTAGCTGGTATGGAGGTTCTTGGTGGGGGGAGGAGGGGAGGATAGGGAGGGGCTGGGAGGAGGGTGGGGGGTTGGAGGGCAGAGGGGGTGGGTCGAATGTTCTGGGAATGTTTTTTGGATGATAGCTGGGGAGTGGGGAAGGAGGAAACAAAAAAAAAAACGGGAGGGCTTTGATGGTTTCAATTAATGCTGTTTGCGACTTTGCCACTGTTTTTCTCTGTTATTGTATTCTGCATATGGTTCATGAGGCTATTGTTGTTTTTTGTAATTTTGTGCTGCCTTTCAATAATAAAAAAAAAAAACTAATATAGTGGTTTGATATGATTATAGTAGTTGATTCTGATGAAGGGGATGTGGATCTGAGTTGAAATTTATAGTTTGCTCTAGTCAGTATTAGTACTCCGCCTCCTCTTTTGTTCTAGGACAGTTGAATGCTTTAAAGTCAATTGGTGTAATCTGGTTCAATATGACTTGGTCCACTTCCTCAAGCCATGTCTCTGTAATGCATACTATGTCCAGTTTGTGGTCCGAAATGTAATCCATTGATGGGGTAAAGCTTGTACCTAATTGATCTGGCATTCATTAGCGCACAGTGAACAGTACTGGAAAGTATGCAGTTACTAGTCTTCTTTTTCACTGATGGTCTCAGTTTAGTTTTATGCTTTTTGTTTGGAGTTTGTTGCATGGGATATTGGTAGGGGAGAGGTGTGATATAGCAAGGCATATAAGATATGTATGTTAGTGGGAACATGCTTGAAAATGGTATTGTGTATGTTCTTTGTTGTGCTAGAAGAAGTAGCGTTAGGCTGAAAAGGAGGTAATGGTTAACTGCTTCCATGCTTGTCTTTTTGCTCTACTTACCTGAGCTCAGATGTCTTGATGATTGCGGTCATCAACTTAAACTGCCGTTTTATTATTTCTTTTAGCTGGTGTGGATTAGATCTCTTAGACTCAGCTTTTACTTAATATTGTGTTGATGTATATGTCTTCTTGGGATGTGCCTCTGTATTCTTCTATGACTCACCTCCGTGCCCCGCCTGAGGGCCATGCCAAAGGGCCCTCTGGCGCGTGCGCGCCAGCTGCAGGTGCCTGTAATATGGAGATCCGATGCCTCTGATTGGCTGCACAGTGGATAGTGAGAAGGAAGTGATGTAACTTTTCCTCTCTGCCCTGCCGCTTATCAGAGCTGCCGATGCAGCTGCTGCTGCTGCTTTCACCCATCTCTGTTCTAACGGCTGCTGCAAGTGCCAGTAATCTGCGATACTTGACTTTGCTCAGGTGGATCCTTTACACTGCTCAGAAGCACAGCGCTGTAGGTAACTCTGCTCCTTAATGATATAAGCCATCAACTGAATTTCCCTGAATACCAGACACACCAGCAGTTTTCATATTGAGGTTGTGTGAGACTTGCCATATTTTCCCACATGCTTTGAGACAGATACTGAAGAGACCTCCGATGCTGAGGCAGATGGAGACATGGAAGTGATGTCATTGAGATCCTGGGCTTTTCATTGATTTTTTTTTTTTTTTTTTTTGTCTCCACCAATCTGCTGGTAGGGGAACACAACCCACTTCTCTGGACTGGTCTAGCAGAACTCAAGGAAAGGACATTTTCTGGTAAGTAAAATGTAACCTTTTATCTCTATTTTCTGAGTAGTATGCTTCAGTTACATTTGTTTTTTTGACCCTATGACTTTATGTACCCATTTCTGGATATTGGGGATAGAGGTGAGGAGCCACAAAACTACTAAGTATGGTAACATTTTAATAAAATAAGTATCTTGGGGGGTATGGATAGCACTATATTGAACATATCCTAGTGTTCTATAAGTCTTTGAGTACTTTATTAGATTAACCAATTAAATTAAAACATTATCTTAATTGTGTTATAGTTAAGTAAAAAAGAAAGCCCAAACTTTGCACTGGCATAACCTGAGGAGAAGGTTTGTGCTGTTCTTGTGCCAGGTCTTACCAAGCAGCATGTAGTGTTCTCTGTTGAAATCCCCATATCAGCTTTAATTATTTTGCTGGTTTTGTTCTGCTACAATAAAAAAAAAATAATCCACTGTCTACTTCAAGATTTCTTTAGTTCAGCTCCATTTTTACTAGGCTGAAGCAGAAAACCTGATTTGAAAAGTGTCCTCCTTTACCTGTGTCAGATTGCTGGAAGTTGATAAATTAGCTGCTTGACCACTTTTCATGATTTCTTTGTTTTTGTCTTGCTCTGTTACTTGTTCTCCTTTCCTTTGTCTTTTTTATGTTTGTTTTGTTTTAATTTATTTCTCAAAATATTTTTAATACGATCACAAATACAACACTCGCTTAAGAAAAGGAAGATACAGTACACAATAAGAAAACAGATTTTAAATAAAGGGAAAAAAATACAAATTTCACTCTGATCCTCCACTATTCTGCAGCATCAAGGGGGACTTGACCACTAATCTAGAGGGAAATTCCTTTCCTTTATGTCCTAATATGCATTCTTGCATTTTCTATATTTTTCTTTGCCGCACTTCTGATTTTAAACCTTTTCATTCCTGCAGTAGCATTTTCCTCTTCGTCTCTCCAGGCCAGTCCAGGCACCATAGGGTAGTCAGTCCCTTCCAGCAGCTGAGGACTGAATCATACAGAGTCTTGCTGACACCTTATCCAGCTCCCTCTGGTGTCCCAGGCTCAGTCGTTCAGTCCTCAGCCCTCAGCAGCTGAACAGGATCTCTTTACCAGGCTCCCTGTTAAAGATTGGAAGAAAGAAATTTAAGGCTAAAAGGTTTTGGTTGGAGGAAGGGGGTACTGGTTGGCCTTAGCAGGGCTGTAATACCAGTGTTAAAGAAATTTGATCTGGGGCACTGGTATGTGGTGCTGGATACAGGGGCAGTAGAGGTAGAGCCTGCCTCGTGAATCACGGAGTCTCAGTTGTGTGTGTGCCTGCCTATTGAGAAACTGCCTGGGAGCCCCAGTGCATGTCCTCTTTTCCCCCCCCCCCTCATTGTGTCTTGTATTCTCGCTGGCAGTGAGACAGGGAGCGGCGTAGGTATAGCGAGTAGGAACCGAGGTAGGTGCTGTGGGAAGCTCGGCGTGCACGGAGACTTAGCGAGGGTCATCGTGCAGCTTAGCGGCAGTGAGCCGGTTCGCGGTCGGATCGGGGTGAGACGCATGCTGCCGATCGCAGCAGCATGCATTCAGTGTGGAGGTAGCCGCGGGTTGTCGGGGATCGGCCTTTGCAGATCTTGTGTGCGTCGAGGCAGCGCTTCTCAGAGGAAGTTTTTGGTGGAAATAGAGGATGCAGGAGAGCACGTTGTGAGGCCCCAGAGCGCGGCAAATTTGGTGGGAGCGGTGGCCATTTTAAAAGAAATGGCGGTTTCTCCCACGCTGTTGGAAAAGACAGGAAAAAAAGAAGTCTAAGGCAAAAAAGTCCTCGGACACGGTTTTGCCGGCTCCCTCACAAGTGTTAGGGTTACAGGAAGGCTTGGAGCCCCTGTTTTTGGCGGACTTTATTCTTTCATTACACGAAGCCTATTGCTTGAGGAGGGAGCAAGCGCAGGGGGCTAGCTCTGCGTCTCGGGGGTCCGGCTCTCAAAGGGCGGATCTCAGTCAGGGAGAAGACCCTGGCGAGGGTCTGTCTCACAAGCCTCGGGACATGGAGTCCGGCTTGGATAACTGGGGGCATCAAGCCACGGGGTCTCGGATGACAGAGGAAGGAGAGATTCTGTCAGATTCCGGACTGGATCCTTGGGTAGGAGAGTTAGAAGAAAGTGAGCTGGGGCCGGGTGAGGTTCCAAATATGTTTAGAGTGTTTCGGAGAGAAAAGCTAGGTGCTCTCATTGATCATTCGCTCGCGGCCCTGAATATAGCCCTGCCGGTGGTTCAGGGAGAACCGTTGAAGGATCCCTTGCTACAAGATTTTAAGACAGAACAGAAGTGTTTTCCGGTCGACAGGGTTATTAAACAGATGATGGAATCGGAATGGGAGTGTTCGGAAGCCACTTTGAGGGGTGGTAGGTCCATCGGTCGGCTGTACCCGGTTCCGCAGGAGGAAAAGGAGCTGCTTAGAATGCCCAAGGTGGATGCCTTGGTCTCGGCAGTAACTAAGAAAACTATAATTCCGGTGGAGAGCGGAACTGCCCTTAAGGATCTTCAAGATCGGAAGTTAGTCTATTCTTAAGCAGGCCTTTGATTTATGTGCGCTTTCTCTCCAGGCAGCAATTTGTGGGGCTTACGTTTCTAGGGCCTCCATTCGCTGGCTCCAGGGTGATGGGCCTCCTGAAGGTGAGGAGGGTGCGTCTCCGGAGGGAGCTAAGTTGGAGTCGGCAGCGGCTTATTTGGCGGATGCCTTCTATGATCTGGTGAGAATCTCGGCAAAGTCCATGGCTTCAGTTATTGCCGCTAGAAGGTTTCTCTGGCTGAGGAATTGGGCGGCAGACGCGTCTTCTAAGGCTCGCCTTAGTAAGCTCCCCTATAAGGGCAAGCTGCTCTTTGGGGAAGTATTGGAGAAGATTGTTAAGGATTTGGGTGATTCCAAAGGTGGTCGATTTGCCGGAGGATCGTTCTCGGGGCCGAAGACCAGGAAGCCTGCAGAGAGGTCAGGGGAGAGATTTCCGCAGGTTTCAGGGGTCACGTTATACTCCTCATCAGAGGGGGCACTTTGTGGCTAGAGGTCAGTCCTTTCAGGGAGCTTGGGGGTTTGGCAGGGATTATTTTTCTCTCCAGCAAAACCCGTCCAAAAAGCCACAATGATGCCAGGAGGGTCCAGATGGAAATACCGGTGGGAGGACATCTGCAAGAGTTCTATTCCGCATTGACTGCAAATTACTACAGACCAATGAGTGCTGGAGGTCATACGGAATGGTTATGCGCTGGAGTTCTTTCAACCGCTTCGGGAATCGTTCGTAGTGTCTCCCTGCAAGGCTCCGGCAAAGGACGAGGCGGTGTGCAGCACTCTGCAGCGCTTGCTGCATCTTCAAGCAGTAGTTCCCGTGCCCAGAGACCAGTACGGGTTAGGTCACCATGGATGATCTCGGCAGAAAGTGCTACTAGGGCTCAATGTTCATCAACTGCATCCAGGCCTACCAGCTGTACATGGGCATGAACCTGAGAGACCTGGTGAAGGAACTTGCTGGGTTCTCAGCTAGTCTCTCTGACGAACCCTTGCAGCGCTTCAAGAACCTGGCTACAGCAGTCTATGAATGTTCCAAATTCATGTCTCGAGCGGCCTATGACAGGTTCGAGACAGCGGCTCCAGTAGCGGTGGCTGGCATCTGTGCACGCCGCCAAGCTTGGTTACAGTTATCCGATCTCGAGCAGTGGGTTCAGGACAAATTGGTTGATGTCCCATGCCAAGGAAAGAACTTCTTTGGCAAACACATGACCGACAAGGCTGCCGAGCTGGAGACAGAGTTCATGACAAGAACCAGGCTCTCCAAAAAGACCGCTATTCCTCCCCGACGGAAGGGCTCTGGTAAAAAACCCTTTTACTCGAGGAAGGGAGCTGCTTACCAAAATTACCCACCTTATCAGGCCTCCCCAGCTCCCCAACAGGGTAAGCAGGCCAAGGGACATGGGCATGGCCCACGTAAGCAGAAGGCTCCAAAACCCCAGGCACCGGCTCAGCCAGGGGGGAGTTTTTTGACTCCTTGAGCATAGTCTGTCTACCTCAAGGAGATCAGCAGCCCACAGGGTGACATCTGGCCCTCTATGCCCAGAGGTGGGTGTCCATCACCACCGATTCCTGGGCACTTCAGGTACTCGGGGAGGATTACCTCCTCCGTCTGACTCGGACGCCTCCCTCTTATTTCCTGGGAGAGCCCCTCAGGTCTCCACTCCACCGGGACTTTCTTCTGAAGACGTTGGCAGGTCTTCTCGAGGACAAGGCAGTAGAACCGGTGCCCCATCTCAAAGGCAAGGGGTTCAAGTACTTCCTTGTCCCAAAAAGAGCAGGGGGCCTAAGGCCCATCCTCGACCTGCGCAACCTCAACAAATTCCTGGTGAGGGAGAAGTTCAAGATGCTCTCCTTTGGAACATTGCTGCCCTGCTTCCAGCAGGGAGAATGGCTATGCTCCTTTGACCTCAAGGATGCCTATACCCACATCCTCATCCACTCCAACTACAGGCAGTACCTGCGGTTTGTAGTGGGGGGCAGACATTTTCAGTACAGGGTGCTCCCCTTCAGCCTATCCTCTGCCCCAAGTTTTCACAAAATGCCTGACAGTCGTGGCCACCTTCCTCTGGTTCCAGGGGGTCTTTGTCTTTCCCTGCCTAGACAACTGGCTCATAAAGGGAGGCACGGCCTCAGAGGTGCAACAGGCTGCCGCACGCACCATCCAGGTTCTGCAACACTTGGGTTTCGTCATAAACTACCCCAAGTTTCACCTCCTCCTGACACAGTCTCTGGAATTCATTGGGGCAAAGGTCAAATAGAGCAAGACTGCCAAACAACACTAACCATGTTTTCTACCCCCACCAAGAGAGAACTTGAAGACACTATTGCGGCCCTAAATATCACTACTGCCCAGTCTGATCCATGCCCAGCCTTCTGGATCAAGGAGCTTCGCAGCCATTTCAGCCCAGTACTGTCCAAAATAATGACCCTCTCCTTCTCAACCGGCTACTTCCCTTCCGCCCTGAAACGCACCTCTATTAGACCTCTGCTAAAAAATTGCACACTTGATCCCCAGCAGGTGGAATCCTATAGACCCATATCCAGCATTCCACTTCTTGCTAAGATCATTGAAAAGGAAGCTCAACGACAATTACAGGATCACATCGACTCCACTGCACCGTTAGACCCATGCCAACATGGCTTTAGAGAATTCCACGGAGTGGAAACCCTCCTCACCACTCTTTTCTGCAAGATAATCACAGGCATTGATGACATCCGTAAGGGTTTTGCTCTCATCTTTCTGGACATCGCTGCAGCCTTCGATTCAGTAAATCATGAGCTTCTATTAAGACAACTGATCGACAAAGGCATAAATGGACGAGCACTCGAATGGTGCAGATCCTACCTGTCTGAAAGATGGCAACATGTTCGTTCTAGGGGGACAAATTCTGAACCTTTCCACCAAAGTCAAGGAGTCCCACAAGGATCCTCCCTTTCTGCTCTCTTGTTCAATATTTATATGCAGCCAATTTGTAACATCATCCGGTCCTTCAATGTTGACTGCATGTTATACGCAGACGATGTCCTTCTCTACATTCCTTTCTCTACCGAGCATCTGGACCTCTCCCCACTGACGAATTGTTTCAATGCAATATCAGACTGGCTTCTTTCTCAAAACCTCAGAATACAACACAAGAAAACCGAAGTACTCTTCATTACAAGGAACCTCAACTTTACCCCACCACAATATCTTAAAGTAAATGAAGCCGAGCTACAGTCTAAACCATCAATACGATACTTGGGAGTCATCCTAGATCAACGACTGGATATGAAGGCTCACATAGGAAACATAGTCAGATCAGTCTATGGCAAGATACGCTCACTTAGGCATTTACGCTCCATGCTTGAACCATCTGACTTTCGGACAATTTTCCAGGCATTGATCATCCCTCATTTCGACTATGCCAATGCCATATTACAAGGTCTCCCCCAGTCTACACTAAACCCGCTGCAGCTAGCCATGAACACGGCTGCAAGAATCCTACATGGAGCGTCCAGGAGAGACCACGTGACACCTCTGCTAATACAGTTGCACTGGCTACCCATCCAGGCTAGAATAGTTTTCAAGATCTTGATAATCACCTTTAAAGCTCTTCACAATCTCTCCTCCACATCCTTAACCTCCCTCATCCATGCCACATCACCAAATAGAGCTAGAAGATCCACGGCTATAAACTCCTTAACCGTACCGAAGGCTCTTACTGTTTGCACTAAATCAACAGCCAACAGGGCTTTCAGTCTCATTGCCCCAAGATACTGGAATTCATTACCCCATGATATCCGGGCTATTAAGAATCTACCACAGTTCAGGAAAGCCCTCAAAGGTCACCTCTTCAACAAGCACCTTATTGAGCCCAACTGCATCTCTTAGAGCTCCAAGACACCCCCATACCATCCACTTTCCCAGGCAAGCTTATTGCATACCAACAACACAAGAAGTTGATACTCAAACCCATGACGTGATTGTGTTCTCCATGAATCTTTTGATTTTTACATGTAGTAAGTTTTGTAAATAGTTACCCCTGTTATCCAAGTTTTTTTTGTTCCCTGTTATCTGTAAACTCATACATGTTTTTGTACTGAGCATTTTGTTCCATGTAAACCGCGCTGATGCCGAATAGTGCGGTATATAAGAGAATGTAAATAAATAAACATGCTCCAGTCAAAAGCTTTCTTGCCCAGGGACCAAGCCAATCATCTCAGGACTCTGGTTCAGGACTTACAATATCGTCCCTCAGTGCCCGCTCGGCTTCTCCTACGCCTCCTTGGGCATATGGCCTCCACGGTCCACGTCGCCCCCGACGCGCGCCTCCACATGAGGGTGGCACGGTGATATCTCCGGGACTAGTGATCTCAGGCCACAGGTCACCTCCTGAGACAGTCTCCGTGATCCGCCAATTGGCAATTTCTCTGGTCTGGTGTCAGTCTCCCCAGTATCTCGAGGCGGGCTTGCCTTTTCAGGCCCCGAGCCCCTCAAGGGTACTCACCACGGATGCCTCCCTGCTTGGCTGAGGAGCCCACCACAGAGATCTCCGCACCCAGGGCAGCTGGTCACTAGACAAAAACGCCCAGCAGATCATCCTCCTGGAGCCCTGAGCCATACACCTAGCCCTGAGGGTCTTCTGTCACCACCTACGTCACCAGCCGGTGCTGGTCCAGATGGCCAACCAAGTGATGATGTTCTACGTGAACAAACAGGGGGCACGGGGTTACCCTTTGTCAGGAGGCACTGGGCCTCTGTTCGTACGCAATCCAACAGGGTATCCTCCTGCAGGCAGTGTACCTGCCAGATCAGCACAACCTGCTAACTGACAGGCTCAGCAGAGTTCTCCAGCCACACAAGTGGCAGCTGGAACCCAGGGTAGCCAGTCAACCTTTCTGGCTCTGGGAGGAACCTGTGATGGACCTGTTCGCCAGCCCGGATAACTTTCAGTTGCCCCGCTTCTGTTTTTTGAGGTGTAAAAGTTTGTTTACTTTGATTCTATCCTCTTGTTACATAGGGGGGACCCTCTGTGTCTGTTCCCATGCCTTTTTGAATTCTTTCACTTATTTTTACCCCCACCACCTCTATTGGGAGCACATTAAAGGCATCCACCACACTTTCTGTGAAAAAGTACTTCCTGCGTTGCTTTTAAATTTACCACCTTTTAGCTTCATGTCACGTCCTACTACTTCCCCATCTTTGGAAAAGGGTTTGGCTCATGGGAAGCTAGAAAGGATGAAAGGAATTAACCCGGGGGGGGGGGGGGGGGCCAGAATGTGGAGTTGAGTGATTTGTACAGAACGGATCTCTCCATTGTTGAAAGAAGGGGTGGTTTGGGGGAGGGAGGGAGAGATGAATACCAGGTCTTACCTTATCCCTGGGGTAGAATATGGTTTATGTGGGCTAGATAAACCAGAAGGATCATTGGATGGTGGCTTTTCTGGTGTGAGTCTGGGAATGCATCTGTTGGCGATGAGGGGGGAAGAGGAGTGAGATGCTATTGCTAGCATCAATACCACCACAGCACCAACTGACCCCTGCCCAGCACACTGGATTAAAGCAATGCGATCTGAACTCAGCCCAATCATAGCAGAAATCGCACATCAATCCTTCATAACAGGAACGTTCCCAACAACACTCAAGCAGACCTCCATTCGACCACTGTTGAAAAACAACCAGCTCGACCCAGAGATGGTAGAGTCCTACCGGCCGATTTCCAGCATCCCGCTGCTAGCGAAAATCCTAGAGAAAGCAGCCCTGATGCAAATCCAACAACATATAGACACCGCATCCCCCCTAGACCCCTGCCAACACGGGTTTAGAGAAGCCCACGGCGTTGAAACACTCCTGACTTCACTAATCAACACTCTTGTCTGTGGCTTAGACAACATCAAATCTGGCTTTGTTCTGATTTTCCTGGACATTGCAGCAGCATTTGACTCGGTCGACCATGCACAACTACTAGCTCGGCTCCATGATAAGGGGATTCATGGTCTAGCCTGGGAGTGGTGCAGATCTTATCTCGAAGACCGATGGCAGCAAGTCAGGATTGGAACTAATACATCAGACCCATTCCAACTACAGCAGGGAGTACCCCAGGGTTCCTCCCTCTCCGCGCTCCTCTTCAACATTTACATGCAGCCAATCTGCGAAATCAGCCGTGCCTTCGGAATATCATTCCTTATCTACGCAGGCGATGTTCTGTTGTATTCACCTTTCAACGTCACTCTCCCAGACTACACGAACCTAGTCGATTGCTTCAATGCAGTAACTGACTGGCTCCTCAACCAGAACCTAAGGATAAACTTCAAAAAAACAGAGGTCCTAACCATCACAAGAAACAAAAACTTCTCTCCTCCCACATCCCTAACTGTGAGGGACACGGAGCTACCTGTCAAATCAGCTATACGCTATTTGGGAGTAATACTCGATCAGCAGCTAAACTTTAAAGAACACATAAGCCGCACAGTAAAATCTGTCTATTACAAGATCAAAACCCTTCACCACCTCAGACCCTTGCTAGATCCCGACAGCTTCCGCACAATATTTCAAGCTCTTGTCATACCCCATTTCGACTACACTAACATTTGTCCTCCAAGGCCTCCCCAAAATCACACTTAACCCTCTTCAATTAGCGATGAATGCAGCTGCCCGGGTATTAGTTGGGACATCAAGAAGCGATCACATTTCCCCCCGTCCTAAGAGATCTACACTGGCTACCGATAAATTGTAGGATCTCCTTCAAGGTTCTACTAACCATATTCAAGGCTATAAACAACATAGCGCCCCCATCAATCTCCATGCTCATTTCCCAACCCACCAACAACAGATCCAAGAGGCTTCATTACACTAATACACTCATAACACCAAAAGACTCCACAAAGTGGGCACAATCAACCAACAAACGGGCATTTGTGTCCTACGCTCCCAGTTCTTGGAACAACCTCCCACATAATATCAGAGCAATCAAGGACATCACTCAATTTAGAAAAGCCCTCAAGCACCACTTGTTCATCACGTACTTCCACAATGCACCAACTCCCCAAGCACCGCTCAGCATCACAAACATCATCCCACAACCTGATAAGTCGATGTTTACACTAGTTAAGTAGAGGAAGTGGTCCGAAAATGGAATGCACACTCAATCCCAATCCCTGCCCCACCTGTGTAATATTACTGTCACTTCTGTATGTAATTTGTACATAGTTCTCCCTGTTCTCTCTCCAAGTTGTCCTCCCTGTTCGATGTAAACTCGAGAGTGCCCTGTGGTCCTCGAGTCGTTCTGTTAACTGTAAACCGCACTGATGATGAAGAGCGTGGTATAAAAGAAATGTTAAATAAATAAATAAATAAAAATAAATAAAAGGGGAGGGTGGAGTAAATTTTGTCATAATTGTAACCTGGTTAAATGTTAAAGCTTGGGTGGAGTCAACACATAGTAGAATCACCTATATGCTTGCAATGCTAATGTTGGATCCTTTAATATATAAGATTTGAGCTAAAATGTACATGTAGAAGTGCACATGTTGATAAGGCATGTGGGGTGGTGTGGATGGCATTATGATTTTTATGCCTTTTTTTTAATCTCTCATTCTTTATTGAAATTTTCAACAGAACTGTTTTTTACAATATATGATGATACAGCAGAGTACCGTATTTCCCGGATCATAAATCGTCCCCGAGTATAAGTTGCAGGGGCCAAAAGTAGGTTTAAAATTTGTAAAGTCTTAGTACAAGTCACCCCACTGTATAAATCGCATTTCCGTTGGAGCAGCACCGCTGTGAGCTCGCTGAGAATTGGGATCAACGCAGCGATCGGCGATCTAAGGAGAAGTGCAATCGGCTGTTGTAGTGAAGTCAATAGCCAGTGTTTTCAGAGGGGCTGAAAGGTGGGGTTAGCTTATTTTCAGTTTGTTTTCACTGTTGCTAGCTGTATTCCGATGTCAGGGGAGCTGCCGCCTCAGTCGGAGAGAGTTGCTTCTTAGCCATCGGTTTCTGCAGCCATTTTAACAGCCTGCACAGAATTCAGCAGGCAGAGTGGATTTGATTTTGGTTGCTCCCACAGCTGTTTCTCGGCAGGAAGGGATTCTATATCTTCCTCTTCAGATGGAAAGCTACAGTAAAATTATTGTATAAGTCGTCCCTTTTATATAGATTGCACCGCCTGGTCACGATGTAAAAAAACGCGACTTATAATCTGGGAAATATGGTACTTCACACACTCCTGAGCAGGTATAAATATCCATGTCTTCACTCTAGCTGCCTAGGTGACCTTCACAAAAAGGGAACCTGTATAAAATTACCCTCCAAAATGTCTTAACTGTCTTTTGATGCCAATCCTAAGAATGTTCCTCCTATGGCATTAGGTTCTTCAGTGTTTTAATGTAGATTCCA
The DNA here is from genome assembly GCA_033557465.1 of Ichthyophis bannanicus. Lineage (NCBI taxonomy): Eukaryota > Metazoa > Chordata > Amphibia > Gymnophiona > Ichthyophiidae > Ichthyophis > Ichthyophis bannanicus. Next base: position 166,329,714 of record CM066043.1, read on the forward strand.
TCTCATAGTCTACCGTCAGCTTTGAACAGCATCATGACTGTTGTTTTTTGTGTAGACTCTAGCAAGCCAATTTAACTGTTCCACCTAAATACTGTGGGGTTTTTTTTAGGTGGAGGATGATAAATTGTCTGATGTTGGCTGTGTTGGGGGTATCAGTGATGACTCAGATATTGTTACCCTGGAACCACCTAAAGTGGAAGAAATGGAGACCCAAGAAGAAGCAGGAACTGGGCACAAGAATGTTGAGTGCAATGAGGACTTTAACATGGGCTCCTCCTCCAGCAGCCAGTACACCTTCAGCCAGCCGGAAACTGGTGAGAGGCAGGAAGCTGCCAAATGGCTTAATTTTGGGATGAAGAGTGGGGGGGAGATTTAGGTCAGGTCTGGCTTTGTATTTTTGATACTTGCATCTCTTCCACCGCCCCCCCCCCCCCCCCATTCCACTGTGCTGTTTTCTGGTAGTTTGTAAGTACTGATGTCAAATGGGGCTACAGAGAGCATAGTACACTAGGATGCCCAAAGGCATGGAAGGTTCAAAACTCACCTTTCATGAACAGGGTAATTTGACGGAGCTGTACTGTGCCTTTTGTAGCTTGGACTGTCTGCCACAGGCTCATAGTCTTCAGTCTTCTCCTTATTTAAATGAGCAGCTTCTGTGTAAATGAATCCAGCTCTTTCTGAAGGCACTTTAAAAGCCAAGGTGCCTCTTATTTATTTTGCAAATTGAGACCGTTTTAGGAATTTTGACATTGGTTTTTCTTTTTTTTTTCTAAATGTTTACTGTTACACGCAATGCTTGGTTTTATTTACTGTAACGGGACTTAGCTACATACAAACGAGCTTCACAAACACTAGATGGACCATACTGGTCTTTATCTGCCGTTATATACTATGTTACTAAGTTCAAGAATAGCACAGCATAAACAATACATTGATCCCTTATACACAAATTATTTGAACCTTTTAAACAACTCCCCCCCCCTCCTAGTTTCCTCTCCCCCCCCATCTGCTGCCCCTTCCACCGACCTGGGATATTTACTCTGAAATTGATGCCATAACCATTTGTAGTCGATCCATTGTGGTTTAATATATTCACTAAAAGCATCTCTCTCTACTTGAGCAAGGTTGTGCATAAGATTCACCCACTGCTTAAAACAGATACCTATCCCCCACCCAACACCGCAAAATTATCTTCTTCACCCCCCCCCCCATACTCCCATCATAACTCTTGGAGCGGTCCTTTATCCCCCCAGCATCAACAGCCCAAGTCACTTCACTGGCTCCCTATCCATTTCCACATCCAGTTCAGACTTCTCCTACTTACCTAAAAGTGCATTCATTCTGCGGCTCCTCACTAACTTTCCTCTTATCTCACTCTTCACTCCTCTTTGGGAACTCCGCCCCTCTGGCAGATCCCTTTTATCTGTGCCCTTCTCTGCCATTGCCAACTCCAGACTTCATCCATTCCACCCCGTTGCTCTATATGCCTGGAACAAACTACCATGAATCGGTGCATTGGGCTCCTTCTCTGTCTCTATTCAAATCCAGGCTTAAAACCCACCTCTGAGTCTGCTTTTGGATCCTGTTGCCCCTCAGTCTCTCGTTCACTACTTATGTGTATCTTACCATACTTTAGTCCCCAGTTTTGCGATGTTTATTCATCTTGATTAGATTGTAAGCTCTGAGCAGGGACTGTCTTACATCTTTATGTACAGTGCTGCACTTTACAAATGATTAGTAGTAGCAGTAGTAACAGCCCACAAGTCCACTCTATACGTTTCAGGAGTCCTTCCAGAGCCTAAAGAGCCCTTTCCCAAAATGTCTGTTAGAGCTGGGCACTCCAAAAAAGCATGCTAAAATGTCTCAGAACCCACTTTACATTTCTCGCAGCGCCACAAGTTCCACATTCCCATCTGAGCGCCTCTCTCCCGGGTAAGATAACCCCACGCTTCCCGGTACGACCATGTCACCCCTCTCCTCCTACAACAACACTGGTTACCGGTACCCTTTCGTATCCACTATAAGATCCTAATCTTCGTTCATAGGGCTCTCTTCACCAGGTTCACTTTCATACTCCTTACCGTTCCCTCCGTTCCATTCATCTTAATCGCATGTTTCTTCCCCCCCCTGCGCATGCCCATCTGGAATCCACCCGTTCTTCTGCTTTCTATTTCCTGGGTCCCCGGCTCTGGAATTCACTCCCTCTTTCCCTCCGCACCGAAACATCTCTCCAACACTTCAAAACAAAGCAAAAAACCCATCTATTCACCATGGCATTTAACCTTCCCCTGTAGTCTGCCCCTCTGTTTTGCTTTTTCTTTCTTGCCCTCCTTCTGACCTTCCCTTGTAGTCTTGTCCTTGTTTTATTTGTTCTATTTATTTATTCTTTCTTCCTCTTTACTGTTTGAATAATGGCGTTCCTTTCTCATTTCCGCAGCTATGTAAATTTTAATTGTAAACCACCCAGATGCCTTTTTGGTATGGGCGGTATATCAAATTTTAATAAAACATAAACATAAACATTATAAGTCACCTTAGGTATTGCAAGAAATACCTTTTCCAGGTGTTCCTCTGCCCCATCTTCCACAGTGTCACCTGCCCACGGCTTTGCCAACCTCCCCAGATGTTGCATGTTTAGCATATCTCTGAGCGTGTGGTACAAATTAGACAGTATATTCCACTGGGGAGGAGTTTAATATTAGAAAAAGCCCAGGAGATTGCAGAGATCCCCTTACCATAGAAGCTGTGAAGGGGTTTGGTACAATTTGTCTAAAGGCAATTCATCAAATGGACAATTCATCTAATGACAATTGGTCGAATGGGTCATTGGTCTAATGTTTGAGTTTAAGAAGTTTAATGAAAAACGTCAAAATATCAATTGCAAAATATCAATGTTAAAATATCAGTGTTAAGGTCAACAATTTAATATATATGTAATACATAATTTCAACAATTAATGCAAAATTTCAGCCCAGTGTTCTGAGGTCTGCCTGAAGTAGGCCTTCTTTAACTTATAAGTTCAGATTGTGCGCTAGGCCTCTAAAAGTCCAGAGTGCTGTAAAATGATCTTGCAGAAAATACTGAAAGGATACCATCTTCTTGGCGTTTGACATCTATTTTTGGCTTCTTGCTTGATTCCCCTCTTATGATGCATTTTATCTGGCCTTCAACGTCCTTCTGCAGTTCACAAATCATTCTGAAGAGGCTGATATGAGCATGACCAATAAGTACTTCTAGTCTTTTATGCCAGACTTCAACGGAGTTCTAGGTTCGTGGCATTCCAAGTTCGATGTGAGCATTAACAGACCAAAAAGAAGGAGGGAATAAGGGAGGTGATCGGATCTATTGGTCTCGAAGAGTTCTATGGACCGTCTACGGATGTAATTTTCGTCAAACCACTGAATTGGCTTTTCTGCTTTTGTAGGGAGATCTTGTGTGAGCTCAAGCCAAGCAGCTGGAATCTCCATAGGAGGAAGAAATACCAATGCTGCAAACTGGTGAATTTTAATGCTAAAATCCTCTTACAGTTGTGTATTTTTGTGAAAGTTCGGTTGCCAGTATCTTCTTGTATATGTTTTGACTAAGATGGAAAAAAACAGCCACTATTGGTTACTTGAGGGAATTCTTTTCCAGAAGCTGTGATGACTCCCTGTTCAAAATCTGTAATAATAATAGATTGATTAAGAGCAATGTTGTGATTATTGATGAAACTATCTCAACTTTAAAGTAGACAAAGCGATGGGACCGGATGGGATACACCTGAGAATACTGAGGGAACTTGGGGACGTTCTAGCAGCTCCACTGACTGACCTTTTCAATGCCTCGTTGGAGTCGGGAGTGGTGCCAAAGGACTGGAGAGAGGCTCATGTAGTGCCTTTACACAAAAGCGGAAGTAAGGATGTGGTTGAAAACTACAGGCCGGTTAGTTTAACTTCGGTGGTGAGTAAATTATTGGAAACGCTGCTGAAAGAGAAAATAGCAAGGTTTCTGGAGTCCAGCGGATTACAGGATCCGAGGCAGCATGGATTCACCAGAGGCAGGTCTTGTCAGACAAATCTGATTGATTTCTTTGACTGGGTGACCAGGGAGTTGGACCGAGGGAGAGCCCTAGATGTGGTGTATTTAGATTTCAGTAAAGCCTTTGACACTGTTCCTCACAGGCGACTTATAAACAAACTGAGCACCCTAGGGATGGACCCTAAAGTTACTGCTTGGGTTAGAAATTGGTTGGGTGGGAGGCGACAGAGTACAAGTAAATGGAGCTCACTCTGAGGAGAAGGATGTTATCAGTGGTGTGCCCCAGGGATCTGTCCTTGGTCCGATTCTTTTTAACATCTTTGTTAGTGATATAGCGGAAGGGCTTTCAAGTAAGGTTTGCCTCTTTGCGGATGATACCAAAATCTGCAATAGAGTAGACACCCAGGAAGGGGTAGATAACATGAGGAGGGATCTAGCTAAGCTTGAAGAATGGTCTAGAATTTGGCAGCTGGGATTTAATGTTAAAAAATGTAAGGTCATGCATTTGGGCTGCAGCAATCCAAGGGAGCAATATAGTATAGGGGGTGAAGTACTTTTGTCCACTAAAGAAGAGCGGGACCTAGGAGTGGTTGTGTCTGATGATCTTAAAGTAGCTAAACAGGTAGAAAAAGCGACGGCAAAAGCTAGAAGGATGCTTGGGTGCATACAGAGAGGAATGGCTAGCAGAAAAAAGGAGGTGATAATGCCTCTGTATAAGTCTTTGGTGCGACCTCATTTGGAGTCTAGTGTGCAATTCTGGAGACCGCACCTTCAAAAGGATGTGAACAGGATGGAGTCGGTGCAGAGGGTGGCTACTAAAATGATTAGTGGTCTTCATTATAAAGCATATGAGGACAGACTGAAGGATCTTAATATGTACACCTTAGAGGAAAGGCGGGATAGAGGTGATATGATTGAGATGTTTAAATACCTCCGTGGCATAAATGTTCAGGGAGAGAGCCTCTTTCAATTGAAAGCAAGTTTTGCTACGAGGGGACATGGGATGAGGGTGAAGGGAGATAGATTCAGGAGTGATATGCGGAAATATTTCTTTACGGAAAGAGTAGTGGATCCGTGGAATAGTCTCCCAGTGGAGGTGGTAGAGACGAGGACAGTAACTGAATTCAAAAAAGCATGGGACAAACACAGAGGATCTCTAAAGGTAAAAAGAGGACTGTCGTCATATTTCTATGTTTCTATGAAATAATTTAAGTCTTGGAAAAGAATCTGGTAGCATTCTAAAGATTTCCGTGACATTAAACAGTAAGCAAGTGGAAGGATTTGACTCCTGTCCTCGGGTCCAAAAGGACCGTTTTAAAGGTACCATCCATAATCCAATATGGTGCCTCTCTTAATTTCCGGACGTTGGATACCTTTGTAAAAAGGACTTTATCTGATCTGATGTCTGAATTCATTCCCAGAAAAATGTCAATATTTAGAGTCTCCATGAACTGAGGGAATCACTAAATTTTCTAATGAGGATTGTTCGATATTCTACTTTATGGACTCGTTTCACTGTTTTCTTCCAAGACGCTACTGTGGGCAAATAAAGCCGCACTGCCAGATCCATCGCTGCCAGTACTGTTTGGACGATCTGTGCTGGGTTGTCATTGTTTAAAGCACTTTGTTTCATTGTAGCCTTCACTTTAGCAATTTCTTGTTGGCTTGTATCTGCAGCATGAACAAGATGATCAACAGATTTCTCTAGCTGATGTCTGCCGTTTACCATCAATGGTACTGCTGATCCGTTGCATTCTCTATTCTCACTTCTTCAGTAGTAAGCGATTTTTCCAATAGTCTTTCTTGGATGCTTTCGTCTCGGATATAACAAATAGCCTCCAGCAACTAACTTTTTCTCTGGCCTTTTTAGATTCAGCTACATTGCAGAATTCCATTTCTTCATTTTATACATTAACACTTATTTGGACTGGACTTGATCGACCTGTGCAGTCTGCTATTTTGGAAGCACAAACTCCACATGTGTTTCGGCCTTAGATGTCCTCAGAGGATTGAGACCTCTTGAAAACAGTAACCCCCCCCTAATAAAATAATAAATAAACCATAATCAAAAAATAAACATAATCTAAAAGCAGACAATTGTCTGTCATAAACAGAACACATTGGAATTCATGTGTACATATGTGTGCATTCTGTGTAAAGTATTATAATAGCCATATAAAAAGACAACTAAAATTATGATAAAAGATATTAAATAAATCAGACGGGACCAAGTTAAAGGAAACCTGCGAACATAGTATCGAACCATAAGGGAAGCCATATGATAACCCGTAAGGTGCTGGCGCAGTGGAAGCCAACAAAATTGTATTGAAAGACGCTAATATCACTACAAAAGTTATAAATAATGCATGAATAGTAATATTCACTTAAAAGTTCACGAATAGCTAGGAAAGACCAAGAAAATTAAACTAGTATGAACCAAATGTATATATTCCAACTAAAATAGTACAAATTTAGTATACTCCTTATTCAAAAAGGGGAAAGGGGCAACAGACAACAATGCAACTTAAGTTAATAATACTTGTTGGGTATAGTAAAAAATCCCATAATGATCCAAGGGAGCTCACTGGGCATCAATGAACAGCAAAAAAGTGAATACGGTACCATTTAAAGCCCCTTGAAACCCAGCATTTCCTTGTCTGTCTTTTGTCTCAAACCTGTGGCCTCAAACAGCAAAAATGAAATGATAGTTACGCTTATACGTGGGCATGATGATGGCATTAAGTCATTAGAGCGGGATACCCCTCAAACTGTAATGACACAGGAGGTGCACATACCTTTAGAAGCGTCTGCCTCAGCAACGTTATAGATGCAGAAAACTAAACCTAGCTTCGTTGATATTTTTTAAATTAGGTCCAATGATGGCAAATTGACGCCATTGGGCAGACTGTCAGACAATTCACAAAGAAAACGATCCATATTGAGTAAGAAGAGTCAATAAATAAGATACAAAATATATGTATAAATATGGCAGAGAAGCACGACATACAAATGGAAGTAAAAAATCGAAAGGTGTCCCACTCTCTATTTAGTGGAAAAAAATATTAAAGCTTGTACAATAGCTAGAGCAAATGCAGTGATGTCACTAGGTAGGTAACCTGTAGTCTTGCATACAGGGTTAAGTTAAGGATACAGTGAGTCTCGCAGAAGCTCTATAATACATCAGGGATCTGACAGCAATGTGGAGCGGGCTAAAACCCAAGGGCAACTGTGTAGATGTATAGAAAGACCATAAATGCTGACCAGGGTCTAAATTCCACACCATAAGGATTAAAAGCTGTTCCTATTAAGTACAACAACAAACTGGGAGTAAACGAATTGTGATATTAAATTAGAGCAAACTCGAGAGCCACCAGACATGCACATATATAAAAAATGATTAAAAATTGTTAAAAGTTAAAAAAATAAATAAATAAGTAAAACCTGGTTTGTCCGCTGGATGATTGTACCATTAGACTGATTGTGATTTAGACGAATTGTCCGTTAGACAATTTGTCCCATTAAACCAACTGTACATTAGACCAATTTTCCGTTAGATGAATTGACCCATTAGACCAGGGGTGGCTAATCTTTTGCCTTCCATGCACCAATTTTTTCACGCTCTAGTTTAGTTTAGATGCACCATATGACATTTGTACCCCATTCAGTTCTTTAAAAATGTTAATATGGACGTATTTAGCATTTTTACATAAAATGATTTAATATAAAGACAAGATAAACATTACTTACTTTAATGAGACTTTTGAGTCTGCTTTGATTTTGCCAAGCTGATAATATTTGGAGTTAAATTAGTTACTGAGAGCTGCAGAGAATTCTTCAAATTTGAATCAGTCAATCGCAACTTCGGTTTGTTTTTAATCAATTTCATGGATGAAAGTGCTTGTTCACATCTGTATGTTGGACAAATTTTCTTAGATCTGGAAAATGCTCACAGGGTAATGATCGCCAAAAATTAATTATGTCAGAAGCATTTGGGACTGAGGGAAGCTCATCAAATTTCATTTTCAATAATGAATTTGTTTTCAAATCAATAAGTTCCATTTGTATATTACTAAGTATCTTCAGGATTTTTTTGTTTGCGAACTGAAAATGGGTTTATAAATGTGAATATGCAGTCATCTTCTTTAGCAAAATCACTAAAATGACTTTCAAATGATTCTTGCAATCTGATTTTTTTCAATATATTCTGTAAAACTGCCATTATCTTCAGCACATTCACTCTGTTCTTTTAAATGTGCAAACTGGCTCAAATCTTCATTTTCTAACAGAGAGGTAAACAATTTTAACTTCATTTTGAATGCACTGATATCATTTTACTAAGCTAGGAAACAATTTGTTCTTGCCCTGCAATTTCAAATTTAGATCATTGAGATGGCTGGTAACATCAACTAAAATTCTAAATCAAATAGCCATTTGTTATCACATAAGAGAGCTCTTTCCTCAGGCAGTTCATTCTTCTCTTCTAGAAAATTATGAACACTATTTCAGTTTTCAAAATCTACTGAGAACCTGCCTCTCGAAAGCCAGCGCATCTCACAATGAAGGATGAGATCACCATATTCCAAATCTAACAATTCACAATATTCTCTTAATTCTCTTCTGTTGAAATCTTTCTCTAATTTTATTCATGCATGTCACAACCTGTATCATAACATGCTGCAGATTTAAAGTTTTTCTGCACAGTGAGTGATTCTTGGTGTATAATGCAGTGATATTTTAGTAGAGGGTGATCTAAAAAGATTTCATGCTAAGTTGCAGTCCCAGCTGCTTTATCTATCATTGACGGTGCTCCATCAGTACAAACACTGAGTTTACTGGAATCTAGTTGCAGATTTTTTAGGCATGACTTTACGTTGTCAAATATGTCTGATCTTCAGTGACTCAAGACCCATAAGTTCTTCAAAGATGTTAAAATGATCATCAGTTCCTCTTATAAAACTGCTTAACTTGGCTATATCACATATGTCAGCAGATTCGTCTAAAGCTTAAGAAAAGAAAGTACAAGAATGGGCAAGGTCCTTCAGTTGCTCGGATACATCACGGGAAAGTTCTTCAGTGCGTCTTGTAACTGCTTTGACAGACTGATTTCGTCTACTTTTTTTTTTCAAGATTTTTATCACTAAGAATATTTGGAGATGAGGCTGAACAATTTGTTTTTTCCTTAGAAAGAGGCTTCCATTTTTAGCCAATGCAAAGGCAATTTCGTAAGACGCTTCCATCATCGCCAAACTTTCACAACTTCTTTTATTTCATCCTTTTTCTTAATCGCATACTCTTTCCGTAACTCAGACCCAAGCACTAACTTCAGTTTTTCTTCCATATGAACGTGATTTTTTTTTAAAAGTGTCTATTAAGATCATGTCTTCTATTATCTGAGAGTGTTTTCACAAACCATGCACAGCTGTTTCCCTGACAGACCCGCGATAAAGAAGAACTCATTTTCCCACTCTTCGTTAAATTGACGCTTACTATCACTCTGCTTTTCTTTTGCTCTGTGATGGGTAACTGACTGACTATAAAAACGGACTTCAATTGTTTACAAAGAGGAAGCACACACTACCCAAAAAATGGAGTTTGAAGGCTTCCCCCCCCCCTCCAAAACAAGAAAACGTGAGTAGAACCCCCCCCCCCCCGCGTCCGTTCCCACTCTCCAAACACCTCTGATGGCAAAAAGCAGCACTATCCTAAAATTGTGCTGTTCCCATGCTCCACAGGCCGGCCCTATACTGCACCTGGTGGTCAGCCGGCTCACCCACCGACTGTCATGCTAACACACTATCCAGCTCCATGCTCCCTGAAGCAGCCCTCAACTCCCACTGCTTATCGCGGCAATGCACCACAGGTTGGCCGTCTCTGCATTAGGCCAACTGTCATTAATCCAACTGTCTGGCTCCCCTGTGAAGGATGCTTTAGGCTGATGTCTTGGGGCTCTTTTCCTCTCCCTCACATAGTAAAGTGGCAGCATTGCAGGTGTGATGTTTTTTTTTATAGGTGAGGATGTCTGTTGAAAGAATAGAACTTGGATGGCCTTACTGAATCATAAAGCTAGTAAGAATGCAGTCTGGCCAGTATCCCAAACCCAGGAAGCTAGCTGTTCACAGCCTGCCCTCTGTTTACCTATTTACCCAGTGGCTAATTTGACTGGTTGTGCAGTTTGAAATGTTCCATTGTGTTTAAATAAGAACATAAGACTTGCCATAATGTCGCTACTTAGGCTCTCACCTTTTGCTTTCACAACTGTTGTTCCAGCAGTTTATCTGCCTTCTTAACAAATTCAAAACTTTCATTGATTAGTGATTGATATTTCCTTTTCTAACCCATTTAACACCATAGAAATGGTAGCAAGCAATAATATCTTGTGGTTTATTTAATACCCTGCAGGGCCCAGCAATCTATGAGCTCGATCAATGCGTAGATCAGACCGGTGCACTCCTGACCCACTTCTTGCAGGATAACTTTTGAGATCTTTTCCACCACAGCTCCAAAGTCCAGGAACTCTGCCTCCTCGGGGACCCCTCAGAACCTCAATTTCATCTTGAGCAATTCTTGAGGTTCTCCGGGTTTATCTGTCACCTCCTCCCATCTTCAGCTCAAATATTCCCATCACCTAAGCATGCTCTTCCCCTCAGCACTCAACGTCTTCAACTCGGCAGCCCAGCTCACACAGATCAGAATTCATTTTCTCCAGACTCCCCTTTAACTCCTCCTTCATGCTAGTAATGTTATTCTTAAGATCTCAGAACAAAACATGCACCTCATCCTGAAAGTCCTGATTATGGTTCTCTAATACCGGCGACTTGTTCCTTGCTCTTTGTATGCAAGCAGCATTACCTGTTGCGTTCTCCTGTTCAGCTGTTAATCCTAGCGTCATCACCATCTTGTCTACCACCCGCCATGGGGATGCCGAATGCAGCTGAGCGTACTCTTTCAAATCCATGGCTTTTTTTCTTATTGGCCATATCAGAGTCACTTAATCCACCTGTTGCCTTTGCTTTTTGTTTGAAACCAGTGCTATCACTCGGGGTTGGGCTACTTGTTTTCCCCCAGTCTATCTTGAGCACAGGCTAAAGTGCCCATGCCTGGTTGTGACATCACCAGTCTCCTCTCCTCCATCCACTTTAATAATGGTTTATGGAATTTTCCTCCAGGAACTTGTCCAAACCTTTATAAACCCATCTACACTAATAGTTTTTACTATATCCTCCGGCAACAAATTGTATAATTATTCATTCAGTGAAAAAAATCTTTTCAATCTTAAAGGTACCACTTTAGTTTCATTTTGTGTCCCCTAGTCTTTGTACTTTTTGAAGAAGTAAACAAACAATTCACATTCCCTTGTTCCAGTCTGCACATTAGTTTATAGACCTCTATCACATTTCCCCTCTGTCATCTCTTCTCCAACTGAAGAGCTCTAATCTTTTAAAGCCTTTCCTCTTAAGGGTATCCTTCATCCCCTTTATCTTTTTGGTCACTCTTCTCTATACTCTTTCTAGTTCTGCTATATCATTTTTTTTTAGAACTGCACACAGTATTCAAGGAGCCGTCGCACCATGGAGTGATACGGAGGAATTATGATATCCTTTGTTTTATTCTCCATTCCTTTCTTTTATAATTCCTAGCATCCTATTAGCTTTCTTGGCTGCCTCTGCACACTGAGCAGAGGATTTCAACATATCTATGATGATGCCTAGATTCTTTTCCTGGGTGGTGACTCCTAATTTGGACTTTGCAACAAGCAACTGTAGTTTCGGTTATTCTTCCCTAAATGCATAACTTTTCACTTGTCCATATTAAATTTCACCTGGCGTTTGGATGCCCAATTGTCCAATTTTTCACAATCCTCTTGTGATTTAACAACATTGAAAAATTTTGTGTCATCTGCAAATTTGATAACCTCACTTATTCCCATTTCCAGGCCATTTATAAATATATTAAAAAGCAATGGGCCCATCACAGATCTCTGGGAACGTCACTGTTTATCTTTCTGCATTGAAAAACTTGACCATTTAGCCACACTCTGTTTTCTGTCCTCTTTTTAACCAGTTTCTAGTCCACAATACGGTACTGCTTCCTATCCCATGACTTTTTAAATTTCTCAAGAGTCTCTCATAAGGGACCTTATCAAAGACTTTCTGAAAATCCAAATACATTATTTCCATCCAGCCACCTTTTATCTATTTGTTTATTCACACCTTCAAAAAATATAGCAGATTAGTAAAGTGAGACTTCCCTTGAATAATAGCTTCGGGCAGCACCTCTCAGGTCTCCAGGGAATCGAAGAGGGTGAGATCCTGTCAGAGTCCGGTATGGACTGGCCTCTGGATTTCGAGGATACCGAACAGGGGGGTGGTGAAGATCCCCATATGTTTCGGGTGTTTAGGAAAGAGGAGCTGGGTGCGCTCATTACCCAGACGTTGGCAGCTTTAAACCTGTCAGTGCCGGTGGCTCAGGAGGACCCTTTGGAAGACCCTCTTTTGCAAGGTTTCAAGGCAGATCAGAGGTGTTTTCCGGTTCACAGAGTCATGAAGCAGATGGTTGAATCTGAGTGGGAGTGTCCGGAAGCTACCTTGCGGGGAGCTCGGGCTATTGGCCGCTTGTATCCCTTGCCGCAAGACGAGCAGGAGTTGTTGTTGAAAATGCCTAAGGTGGATGCCTTGGTTTCGGCGGTCACTAAGAAAACAACTATCCCTGTGGAGGGCGGTGCTGCGCTGAAAGATCTACAGGATAGAAAGTTAGAATCTCTGTTGAAACAGACCTTTGAATCTTGCGCGCTTTCTCTGCGAGCGGCTGTCTGTGGTGCGTATGTTTCTCGTGCCTCCATTCGATGGATCCAAGGCGGTACTCCTTCCTGCAAGGAGGAGGACGAAGGGGCGAAGCTGGAGTCGGCGGCGGCTTACCTAGCGGATGCCTTTTATGATCTCGTACAGATTTCAGCGGAGTCCATAGCGACTGTCATTGCGGCTAGGCGATTTCTCTGGCTAAGGAATTGGTCGGCTGACGCCTCGTCCAAGGCGCGACTGAGTAAGCTTCCTTATAAGGGTACGTTGCTTTTTGGCGCAGCCTTGGAAAAAATTGTTAAGGATCTTGGGGACTCTAAAGGTGGGAGGCTTCCGGAGGATAAACCGAAGCCTCAGAAGCCCGGAATGGTGCACAGGGGTCCCGCGCGGGATTTTCGTAAGTTCAGAGGTTCGCGTTATGCTCCTTATCAGCGAGCGCGTTTTGTAGCCAGAGGGCAGTCCTTTTGGGGCGCAAGAGGATTCGGTAGAGGTTACTTTGCTGCCCAACAAGGTTCCAATAAGAAGCCTCAATGAAATTAGGTTGGTCCAGACAGATATCCCTGTGGGAGGACAGCTGCGGAGCTTTCTGTCTGTCTGGGCCACCATAACATAAGAACATAAGAGATGCCATACTGGGTCAGACCAAGGTCCATCAAGCCCAGTATTCTGTTTCCAACAGTGGCCAATCTAGGTCATATGTACCTAGCAGTTTCCCCAAGAGACACAAGTTCCACAATGCTTGTACTGGGTCAAGCATTGATATCTTCGGTCACTTCTTAATAATGGTTTATGGACATTTCCTCCAGGAACTTGTCCAAACCTTTTTTAAACCCAGCTACACTAACAGCCTTTACTACATCCTCCGGTAACAAATTCCAGAGTTTGATTACACGTTGAGTGAAAAAATATTTTCTTTTATTAGTCTTAAATAGTTTACCCTGTAGCTTCATTGCATGTCCCATAGTCTTTCTATATTCTGATAACGTAAACAATCGATCTACGTTTACCCGTTCCACTCCATTCATTAATTTATAGACTTCTATCATATCTCCCCTCAGCCGTCTCTTTTCCAGGTTAAAGAGCCCTAACCTTTTTAGCCTTTCTTCATAGGAGTATCCTTCCATCCCCTTTACCATTTTGGTGGCTCTTCTCTGTACCTTTTCTAAAATCGCTATATCCTTTTTAAGATACGGCGACCAGAACTGCACACAATATTCAAGGTGCAGTCTCACCATGGAACGATATAGAGGCATTTTAATATCTTTTGTTTTATTTTCCATTCCTTTCCTTATCATACCTAGCATTCTATTTGCTCTCTTGGCCGCCGCTGCACACTGGGCCGAGGGTTTTAACATGGTATCCATAATGACGCCTAAATCTTTTTCCTGGGTGGTGGTTCCTAATGTGGAACCTTGCATCGTGTAACCATAGTTTGGGTTGTTCTTCCCTAGGTGCATAACCTTGCACTTGTCCACATTAAATTTCATCTGCCATTTGGATGCCCAGTCTTCCAATTTATCAAGATCCTCTTGCAATTTTTCACAATCCTCTTGGGTTTTAACAACTTTAAATAGTTTTGTGTCATCTGCAAATTTGATAACCTCACTCGTTATTCCACTTTCCAGGTCATTTATAAATATGTCAAAAAGCAGCGGACCCAGCACAGATCCCTGGGGTACACCACTATTCACCTTTCTCCATTGGGAAAATTGGCCATTTAGCCCTACCCTCTGCTTTCTATCTTTTAACCAGTTCCTGATCCACAATAGTACACTGCCTCCTATCCCATGACTCTTTAGTTTTGCCAAAAGTCTCTGATGAGGGACCTTGTCAAAGGCTTTCTGAAAGTCCAGATACACAATATCAACCGACTCACCTTTGTCCACCTGTTTATTCACTCCTTCAAAAAAACATAACAGATTAGTAAGACAAGATCTTCCTTGTCTAAAGCCATGTTGGCTGTCTCCCATTAGGTTGTGACTTATCTACATGCTGAGTAATTTTATTCTTTATGATGGTTTCTACCATTTTTCCCAGTACTGATGTCAGGCTCACCGGTCTGTAGTTTCCCGGATTACCCCTGGAACCCTTTTTAAAAATTGGTGTTACATTGGCGATCCTCCAATCTTCAGGTATTAGAGATGATTTTAATGATAGTTCACAGATTACTGATAGCAGTTCTGCAATCTCATATTTCAGTTCTTTCAACACCCTTGGATGTATACCATCTGGCCCAGGTGATTTGCTACTCTTCAGTTTATCTAATAGTTGTAAGACATCTTCCCGATGTATCGATATTTCCTTCAATTCTTCCGCACCTTTAAATACCACTTCAGTCATGGGTAACATCCCTACATCTTCCTCAGTAAAGACCGAAGCAAAGAATTCATTCAATCTCTCCGCTATCGCCTTGTCGCCTCTTAGTGCTCCTTTAACCCCTTTATCATCTAATGGAGCAACTGACTCTCTCACAGGTTTTTTGCTACGAATGTACTTGAAAAGATCTTTATTTCGTGTTTTTGCTTCCGCAACAAGCTTCTTCTCAAATTCTCTCTTTGCCTGCCTTATCAATGCCTTGCATTTGACTTGCCAGTGCTTGTGCTGTTTCCAGGTTTCGTCGTTTGGCTCTTTTTTCCATTTCCTGAAAGATGCTTTTTTAGCAACAACAGCTTCTCTGACCTCACCTTTAAACCATGCTGGCAGTTTTTTGGACTTCCTTCCACTTTTCTTAAAGCGTGGAATACAGCTGGTTTGGGCTTCCAAGATAGTATTTTTCAACAACACCCAAGCTTGATGTACGTCTTTAACCTTTGCAACTGCTCCTTTTAGTTTTTTCGTAACTGTTTTCCTCATTTTATCATAGTCTCCCTTTCGAAAGTTAAAAGGTAGTACAGTACTGTGGATTTCCTTACTATCCCTCCTCCACTAATTAAATCAAAGGCGATCATGCTATGATCGCTATTGCCAAGTGGCCCCAACACCCTTATCTCTTGCACTAGATCTGATGTTCCACTAAGGACTAGGTCTAATATGGCTTCCCCTCTGGTCGGTTCATGAACCAGCTGCTCCAAGAAGCAGTCATTTATTTCATCTAGGAACTTTATCTCCCTAGCATGTCCTGACGTGACACTGACCCAGTCGATACCGGGGTAATTGAAATCACCCATTATTATTACTGCGCTGTAACTTTTGTTAGCTTCCTTGATTTCTTTGAGCATTTCATCATCCATTTGGTCATTCTGGCCAGGTGCTCGATAGTACACCCTCACTGCCACTAACGTCCAACCAATGGGTCTTAGAAATTGTTCGCGACGGCTATGTGTTGGAGTTCGCTCATCCGTTGACAGAGGCCTTCGTGATGTCTCCTTGCGGGTCGACGGAAAAACGAATGGCCATATCAACTACTCTTCAGAGGTTGCTAAGTTTTCACGCGGTAGTTCCAGTCCCTCCAGACCAGTTAGGGTCAGGTCGATACTCCATTTATTTCGTGGTTCCCAAGAAAGAGGGATCGTTTCGACCTATTTTGGATCTCAAAAACGTGAATCGCTGTTTAAGGGTCCCTCACTTCCGCATGGAGACTCTTCGGTCCGTCATACAGTCTGTCCAACCGGCGGAGGTGCTTACGTCTATAGATCTCACCGAGGTCTATCTCCATATTCCGATCCGGTCCGAGCATCAACGGTTCCTCCGTTTTGTGGTGCACTTGGGTCATTTTCAGTTTCGGGCCTTGCCGTTTGGCTTAGCCACTGCGCCGCGCACCTTCACGAAAGTGATGGTGGTGTTGGCGGCAGCCCTGAGAAGGGAAGGTATCCTGGTGCATCCCTACCTAAACGACTGGCTGATTCGAGTGCAGTCCGAAGCGGAGTCGCGGTCGGCAACGGCAAGAGTGGTGCAACTCCTGGAGCAACTTGGTTGGGTGATCAACCAAGCCAAGAGCCAGTTGCAACCGGTGCGCCGTCTCCTCTACTTGGGAGCAGTATTCGATACGGAGTTAGGCACAGTCTCTCTACCGGAAAGCAGAGTTCAGAAGATCTTACGGCAAGTGACGGGGTTTTTGCATCTCAAAGCCCCAATAGCGTGGCGTTATTTGCAGCTCCTAGGAACGATGGCGGCGGTGCTAGAGCTCGTGCCATGGGCGAGAGCGCATATGCGACCGTTGCAACAGGCCTTGCTGTCCAGGTGGTCTCCACCATCCTCTCACTCGCAGGTTGGTCCGGACTCAAGAGGTGAGCGACAGTCTCCATTGGTGGTTGGAACCGCAACATCTGAGAGCGGGTGTTCCCTTGCGGCAGCCAGACTGGATACTCCTGACTACGGATGCCAGTCTCTTGGGCTGGGGGGCTCATTGTCAAGCTTCCATAGCACAAGGATTGTGGACCCAGGGGGTTCAGACTGCTTCCATAAATTTTCTGGAGCTCAGAGCGGTCTCCCTAGCGCTTTGAGAGTTTCGTCATCTCGTGGAAAACAAGGCGGTAAGAGTATTCTCAGACAATGCAGTGACAGTCTCCTACATCAAGGACAATGTACAGGCCGATTACCTCAGCAGCCATGTCGTCGATCCCGGCAAATGGGAATTGAACACGGCAATGTTTCACGACCTCACTCTTCGGTGGGGTCAGCCAGTGATGGACTTGATGACCACCTTCGACAATGCCAAAGCAAATCGGTTTTTCAGCAGGCGCAGGGAGCGAATGGCGGAGGGTCTCGACGGCCTAGCGCAGCCTTGGCCGGCCGGGGAGTTACTTTTATGTCTTCCCTCCTTGGCCAATGATAGGAAGAGTCATTCGGAGGATACAGCGTCACGCAGGTCGGGTGATTCTCATTGCCCTGGATTGGCCCAGGAGAGCGTGGTATGCAGATCTGGTTCGTCTCTTGGTAGACCATCCCTGGTGGCTGCCCGATCGGGAGAATCTGTTAGGTCAGGGTCCTCTACTCATGCCAAATGTGGATCGCTTCTCGCTCACGGCTTGGCTCTTGAAAGGGAACGGTTGAAGCGTAAAGGCTATTCGGCGTCGGTCATTAACACGCTTTTGCAGGCCCGCAGGAGTTCCACATCGTTGGCATATATTTGTGTTTGGCGGGTCTTTGAGCACTGGTGCGAGGAACGAGATTTCCGTCCAGGCGACGCGTTGGTGCCACAGGTGTTGTCCTTTCTACAGAGCGGGCTGGATAAGGGGCTAGCCCTCAGTACCATTAGAGTTCATCTGGCAGCTATTTGCTGTTTTCGAGGTCCCGTTAGAGGTCTGCGGCTGTCTACTCATCCTGATATTTTGCGGTTCTTCAGAGCGGTGAAGAACATTCGTCCTCCAGTTCGGGCGATGGTTCCAGCTTGGGATCTCAATCTAGTTCTTGAAGCGTTGGTGCGGACTCCCTTTGAGCCGATAGCAGAGATTTCGCTTCAGCACCTCTCCTGGAAAGTGGCTTTTTTGGTAGCCTTGTGTTCCGCGCGGAGGATATCGGATCTCTGATCTCCAAGCGCTTTCGTGTAGGGCACCGTACATTCAATTTTCGGAGGAGAAGGTGATGTTGCGTACGGTTCCTTCTTTTCTCCCTAAGGTGGTGTCGAGTTTTCACATGAATCAGACTATTTCGCTTCCGACTTTTCGGAACCAGGAGGGTGTCCTTGTTGATAGAGTTCTCGAGAAATTGGATTTAGGTACCCTGCTCAAAAGATACCTGCGGAGGACTCGGTCTCTTCGTAAGACGGATCGATTGTTTGTGCTGTTTGGGGGGCCGAAGAAAGGGGAGGCTGCATCTAAGGCCACGATTGCTAGATGGGTGAAGCAGGCCATTGTGGCGGCGTATCAGGCGAGTGGCAGAATGCCTCCGGACGGGCTCCATGCTCATTCCACTCGTGGCCAGGCAGCGTCCTGGGCCGAGATGGCTTTGATTCCGCCGGTGGATCTCTGCCGGGCGGTGACTTGGGCATCGCTTCACACTTTTGCAAAGCATTACCGTTTGGATGTTCAGGCCAGGAGAGATGCGAATGTGGGGGCGTCGGCCATCATAGCAGGCTTGGCGGGTCCCTCCCATGGTTAGGTACTGCTTTGGTACTTCCCTCATGTTCCTGGACTGGTCCGGAGAGTCGATAAGGAAGTAGAAATTAGACCTTACCTGCTAATTGTCTTTCCTTGAGAACTCTCCGGGCCAGTCCAGGACCCACCCGTGTTTTTGGATGATTATCTTGGTTGGTGTTCGGCCGCCAGTGTGCTATTCAGCGGTAGTTTGGCTAAGGAGCCTTGCTCGGTGGGGACGGTGGTCTCTGGGGATTCTTCGGGACACCACGGGTTTATCGCTATACATTGTAACTAACAAATAAAGAAGAAAAAAAAAATTAAGTAAATCAATGAATCAATAAATAACGTAAGATAAAAACCATAACAAGAAGGTGGCGAAATACGTTGGATTTCAGCTGTTGTTTGCGGATTACGCTGTCTGTTTTCTTCCTTGCCTGTTTTTCGCTGTGTTCAAAAAAAAAAAAAAAAAAAGGGTTACTTTCTTTGTCGAGTTATCGGTTATCTAGTTGTCTGCTTGGATAGAAATAGACTGACATTCGACCAGTAGAGGGAGCCAGATACCTGATCAGCAAAACTTCAGAGTTCAGTCCTCAGTTGCTGGAGGAGGAAGACAAACCCTCATGTTCCTGGACTGGCCCGGAGAGTTCTCAAGGAAAGACAATTAGCAGGTAAGGTCTAATTTCTACTTCCTGTGCATTGCAGTGCGAGTCCCAAGTAGGCCCTGTCTTCTCTTCTTCCTCCCATTTTATGGTAGTCTGTAACCAATCTCTTCTGCAGGTACAAATAATGCCATATCCGTTTGACCTGCTCAGCACATGCCCTGGATGTTGGTATATATGAGAGAGGGCCATTGAGCAGATGCAAATTTATTTACCAAGTTCATACTCAGTACATGGGGGGATAGCGGAGTTATCAAAGCTTTGTACCACTGCAGTGCTTTGCTTATGTTGAGTTTAGAAAGAAGGGGTGAAAGGAGCTGGTAGACGTCTGATCAGACCTCCCTAGCTGGGAACTTGAGCTGCATCCTTTCTGGAATATGTTATACTGCCATTCAGTGCTTACTTAAGGACTGCGACAAAACTGCAAGAGCCGGTGCACAACCCACTACTTCCAGATGACAGGTTTGCTAAATTGTTTATTTTTTCTCCTTACATGTTTATTGTGGATGTTGTAAAATTAAAACACCTTAAATGTTTCAAAGAATTTTAGTTTAGTAAACAGGAACATTTCAAACAGATTGTACTTAATGGGGTTTTATCACCTGACCTTGCTGTTAGGGTTCTGGGCTCACTGGGTGAGAATGGGGTGCCAAAGGCCTTGGTATGTGCTAAACGATGTCCTCAGGAGAGTGGTCTGTTCATAGCTGTCATCCACGGGGCCTTGTAGCCTTTTCAGGAAAAGGAACCATGAAGAACAGTATTAAATCTTTGTGCCTTGTCTCCTTTGTAATTGCTTTTCTTCTCTTCTCTCTCTTGTACAAAGAAGGTTTGAGGTGGTGGAAGATTCCAGAGTGTGTAAGGGAATGGGGTGATCAGCTGAGAGAGCATGTGACTGGCAGCTTCACTCTCCAAGGTGGTGTGATTATGACGGATTGACCATGCTTGTGCCTGGCACAGTTTGTGGAGCATGAATGCCAAGCAAATCTGTTCTCCTTGTGATGACTGTTTTAACAGGTGCCTCTTGAAAGAACCCAACCAGATCGATAGCCAGCTTTGCATATTTTGGTTAAATGTACATTGTACTTTGCACCTTTATTTGGAAAGCAGTTTTCCTGCTCCTGTGTTCTAATGCTTCAGTAACTTAACAAACTCCTCTGTTTCTTGTTGCTTGACTGGCACCATGTGTTTGATAAAACTGCTTTAGAAATAGAAGAGGCTGGCTTGTGATCTTCACCTATGGCATGCAACTTGTCTTTCACCTTTAGTCCCCTTGACTTATTAAAATATAGAGTAACTTTTTCCTCTGTGTTAAACTGCAGTGTAAAGCAACATCTTGTTCAGAATGTCAGTATATGGTTACTGAGTATTTATTACAATCATATAGTGAAGTTGCATGGAAATCGTCCACCATAGGGGGAGGTGCTGCGATAATGTGCTTTTAGTTGAAGCTACCCCCTGCTGGCAACAGTGTTAATTTTATTTATTTAATTAATTAAAAGGATTTCTATACCGTTTTTATCCTTAAATCAAAGCATGGCGGAGAACTCCTGTGCAGCTTTGTGGGAACGTTGGCTCAGTTTTAGTTTTACTCCCATTGCGTACAGAGAGATGAATTCTAATTTCTCGGCGTTCCATTAGAAACGCAACTCTCACCTGCATGCATGGAAGGGGCTAAAGCCAGAACTGGCTCAGCTTGTTTGCCATGGATGTGGAGTCATTCTATTACTGGTCCAAGTTTGAAGCTCAAGTGGAACCCTACTAGTTGCCAGTCAGAGGGCCAGATTGTTTGTAACATTAAATACTAGTGTGATCTTTTTTTCCAAAGGAGCTAGTCACTGTGGGGCAGAGTCCTGCTGTTGCTTTCCTTCGTAAACTCCTCTGAAACTTGTTAGAAGTGGTCTTTTTTTATTCCTCCCTCCTAGTGTTTGTTCATCTAGCACTTTCTTTGTTTTTAGATCTACAGTACAGTCTCAAATGGCTCTTTATTCTTGGCTTTCCTAATTAATCTTATGTAGCAAGAATTATGAGTGCAGTGGGAATTTTTGTCTCTAAGACCTCGCAACCTTGTTAGAATTTATTTTGGAAGATCTTAAAAATTTGAAAATATGAAAGTCCTGGGAGATTTTATGGAATGAAGATGGCTTTGCAAGCTTTAGATTTATTGCCAAAAGTATAAGTTCCTACTCGGGGACATATCCTTGACTTAGCTTTTTGTGTATCTGGTAATACAGGGATGGATTAGGTGATGGTTACAGCTATTTAGGAGGGTGCTGAATAATAATAAGTGCAACATTTTTAAAAAATTGCCCTTTCATAATGTGTCAAAAGATTATAAAGTTAGGGGCATGAATTTTGAAGGGCAGATCAACAGAGGAGGAGATTTAGCTCAGTTGTGTGTGGAATTGGCTGCAGAACCAGAGAGTGAAGTTAATGGATGGCAGTGCGGAGCAGCATTGTTCCATCCAAGACAGCACGAAAATGGAAAGAAAAGGCAGAGGAAAATTACAAAAAACCCAATAATATAAAAAGGACCATAATAAGTTTGTATAGGCAAGCTATCGTAAGGGCCAAGAAAGAGTTTGTAGCAGGAGAAATGGCTACTACAGTTGAAACAGTGGCTCCTGTGTCTTACTGCCCAAATCTTCTTTGACAGAAGTTGAAAATAGAGTGGATCCAACTTACAACTCAATGCAGAAACCCTACACTAGAGCCAGTGCTAAAGCTCTAGCGCAGGGTTTCCAAAGCAAGTTTAGTGCAGATGTTTTTTGTTCAGTGATACTGTAAGCAAACAGCATGTAAATGAGCTGTGCACAGAAAGTTTGCTCTTAACAGGGAGAGCAAGCGAGTCATATATACGTTAGCGGCACCTATATCCTGTGCATAATAAAGCCCCAGGTTGGCACTCTCCGTGTGCTGGATTGCTAATTGGTGCATAAACTATTCAGAGTAATGTTTATGCACCAGATAGCACTCCAGCACATCGCATAACATGAACATAAGATATGCCATACTGGGTCAGACCAAGGTCATCAAACCCAGTATCCTTTTTCCAACAATGGCCAAGCCGACTCACAAGTACCTGGCAGCTTCAAAAAGACACACAGGTTCCACAATGCTTGTATTGGGGCAAGCAGTGGATTTTCCAAGTCCTCTTTAATAATGGTTTATGGACCTTTCATCCAGGAACTTGTCCAAGCCTTCTTTTTTGTAAAATCCAGCTACGCAGGAAGTGGGTTGGCCGGGGACGTGGAGCTCCTGATCCCTCGGAGGGGAGAGGAGCCGTTGACCGCTTGGCTGACAGGCGAGCACTTTTTCTCCCGGAGTCCCCCACAGCGCTGAAGCCTTTGTTTCAGGCTGAGCGCAGGGGGAGCGGTTCTCAGGCACAGTGCGGGAGCAGATCTTCCTCAGGTGCAGCGCAGCTGGATCGGGACCCGATCCAGTGAGTTTGCTGGGCTGTGGGGAAAGTGAGCAGTTCTTTGCAGGGGAGTGCGGGCAGCAATGTGGTGCAGCCTGCATTCTTGCCGGAGGCCTGCTAGAGCGCGGTTTCCCGTTCAAATGTGCAGCCACGTGGGAAGCCTTGCGGTTGTGCAGATGGGCAGGGCCTGCAGTTTTTTGCTTTTGTTTCTTTTATTTTTCCTCTTATTTTGGGTTTTGTGAGCCCCGGGTAGTTTCTCTCTCCTTCTCACTTGGTTGTGGGGCCGGCCAGTTTAACCTTCCAAAAAAAAAAACCCCAGCTAAGTGAAGGTAGGCTGTAGCTGCTTGCCTGGCCATGCTGGGGGAGCACAGCCTTTTCCTGCATTATATTGTCTCCTGGGCACATGCTGGCTTGGGGGGAGAAACAGCGTTTGGCCTTCAGTACTGCAAAGCTGGCATGCAGGTGAGGCTGCAGTGCCTGGTGTGGGGCCAGGCGAGGCACGGTCTCATTTGTAGGGGGTGTGCTCAGGAGGCCACCACAATGGAGCAGTCCCTGCAGGAGGGATCTGAGCAGGGGGGCCCTACTGCCTCGCTGCCGGTCGAGCTGGTGGTGGCAGGGGCCTTGCCTGCCTCTCTGGAGCCATCCTTCGGTCCCCAGGCCATTCACAGACCGTCTGCCTCACAGGGGTTAGTAGGAGGGGGGATCTCAGGGTTGTTTTCACCCGGGTTTGTCCTGCTGCTCCACCAGGCGTTCTGTTTGCACCAACAATGCGTCTGTGGCATTGGAGAAGAGCAGGAAGAGGCCAGGGTGTCCCAGTGAAGAATTGGGGATGCTCACGGCAAAGCACCCTAAGCCCGCGGAGGAGGGGCAGGGCTGGTCTCCGGTGTCAGAAGGTCTCTAGGAGGAAAACCGCGACACGGAGATGGATGTGGAGGAGGAGCTCAAGGAAGGCGAAATCCCTGAAGAGGAAGACCAAGCCTGGATAGTCAAGGTCTTTCGTAGAGAGGAGTTGTCAGCACTTATCATGGAGTCATTGAAGGCGCTCAAAATGCCAGTGGGGCCTCCGGCAGAAGAGGACACTTTGGAGGATCCTCTACTGCGAGCGGTATGGAGAAAACAGTTGGTCTTTTCCATACATAGGGTGGTGCGGCAGATGATCCAGGATGAGTGGAATCTGCCAGAAATGTCCTTCAAGGGGCTAAGCTCATGACCCGTCTCTATCCCTTGGTGGATCAGGATAGGGTGCTGTTTAGGTCTCCGAAGGTTGATGCGGCAGTGTCTGCTGTCACTAAGAAAATGACTATTCCTGTGGAAGTGGCGGTGGCGCTGAAGGATGCACAGGATAGGAAGGTGGATGCGCTGCTGAAGCAGATGTTCGATGTCAATGCCCTTTCTCTCCAAGCCTCCATTTGCGGAGCTTGGGTAGCGCATGCCTGCCTTCGCTGGTCTCAGCGAGTGCAGCAGCAGGAAGATCCGGACCGGTTGGAATCTGAGGCGGCTTACCTGGCGGATATTCATTATGATCTCATTAGGGGGCTGTCCAAGAGTATGGCCTCAGTGGCGGCCCGCCAATTATTTGTGGCTTTGCAATTGGGCAGCAGATTTCTCATCCAAGGCATGGCTCAGTAAGCTGCCCTTCAGGGGAAAGCTTCTTTTTGGAGAAGACCTGGAAAAGTTGGTCAAGGACCCAGGGGAGTCGAAGGGTGGCCGTCTGGCGGAAGACAAACAAAAACCAAGCCAGGGTGCCTCAGCCCTCCAGGAGCAGCAGCGGGAATTTCAGAGTTTTCGACCCTCTTGCCAGACCCCTTTCCAGATGGGGTGGTTTCCTGCTAGGATGCAGGGGTTTCAGGCTTTTTGGGGAACGGGGTGCAGTTTCGCAGCAGCCTCATCCTCGGGGCCTAAGAAATCCCAGTGAAGCAAGGGGGGGGGGCCCAGGTGGAGGTGCAGCCAGTGGGAGGCTGACTGCAGGACTTCTACTCTGCCTGGGCTCAATCAGTCAGTTCTAGAGGTCATCCGAGAGGGGTATGCCCTCGAGTTTGCTCGTCTGGTGGGCAGCTCCTTCGTGCAGTCTCCGTGCAGAGCACGGGGCAAGGCAGTGGCAGTTCAGGACACCTTGGAGCGACTGGTGCAACTCAGGGCCATGGTGCCGGTTCCTTGGGATCAGTAGGGCAGCAGTTGGTACTCCATTTATTTTGTGGTACCAAAGAAAGACGGAGCCTCCCATCCTATTCTCGACCTCAAGCGTATAAACTTCTATCTGTGTGTACTGCATTTTCGGATGGAAACCTTGCAGTCCGTCATAGTGGTGGTTCGCAGCAGGGAGTTCTTGACATCCTTCGACCTCACGGAGGCGTACCTGCACATTCCCATTCAGTCGGAGCACCAGCAGTTCCTCAGATTCGCAGTGCCCATGGGGCACTTTCAGTTCTGGGTGCTGACCTTCAGTCTCGCGACAGCGCCACGCACTTTCACCAAAGTCATGCTGGTAGTGGCGGTGGTGCTACGCAGAGAGGAAGTTCTAGTACATCTGTACCTCGACGACTGGCTCATTCGGGCGAAGTTTGAGTGAGAGCGAGTGAACTACAGCCTGGGTGGTGCAGTTTCTGCAGAGCCTGGGTTGGGTAGTCAATGTGGTCAAGAGCCAGTTGCTCCCCTCAAGTCCTGGAGTACTTAATAGCCCGCTTCGACACGTAGGTGGGGGAGGGTCTTTATGCTGGAGCTGCGAGCACGGGAGCTTCGGCGCCTGGTTCGGGAGTTCCGGGAGAGGTCAGATCCCACAGCATGGCATTACCTCCAACTCCTCAGCACCATGGCAGCCACCCTCGATCTGGTATCGTGGGCGACGGCGCACATGCGGCCCCTCCAAAGGTCTCTGCTCTGACTGTGGTCGCACCAGGCTTCTCCTCTGTCCCTTGCCTGAGAAGGAGTCAAGAGAGCTCCTCAGATGGTGGCTTATGGGGAGCATCTGGAGAAAGGGATGCCTCTCGGGTCACCAGCCTGGATTCCGTTGGTGATGGATGCCAGCCTCTCAGGCTGGGGGGCAGTTTGTGCAGGGGCAGTGGAGTCCGCAGGAGGCTTGTTGGTCGATCAACAGACTGGAGATGCGGGCAGTGGCCCTTGCGCTGCGGGATTTTGAGGCGAGGTTGCAGGGGGCAGCAGTGCGGGTGCTGTCGGATAACGCAACAACGGTAGCCTACGTCAACTGGCAGGGCGGCACAGGCAGTGTAGCCCTGGAGGCGGAAGCAGAGGCGCGATTGGCCTGGGTGGAGGATCACCTCCAGGCATTGGCGGCGCATGTGGTAGGTGTCAACAATGTCATGGTAGATTATCTATCTGAATCTGGTGCGAGTGGACCCAGGAGAATGAGTGCTCAATAAGGAGGTATTCAACTTGCTGGTGCACCGCTGGGGCGCACCAGTCATGGACTTGATTGCAACGTTCGAGAGCACAAAGGCGACTCGATTTTTCAGCAGAAAAAGAGAGAATGTCGGAAGGGTTGGATGCCTTGGTGCAGCAATGGCCAGTGGAAGGGCTCATCTACATGTTCCCGCCCTGGCCCCTCATAGGCCAGGTGGTACAAAAAATCAAGGCCCTTCAGGGGATGGTGATTCTCATCGCCCTGGACTGGCCTCGACGTCCGTGGTATGCAGATCTGGTGCGGAGTCTCGCGGATTGGGCATGGCATCTTCTGGCAAGCAGATCTCTTGGCGCAGGGACCAGTACTCATGCCACAGGTGGATCGATTCTCGCTTATGACCTGGCTCTTGAGAGGGCATGACTGAAGAAGAAAGGCTACTCAGGCCCGGTAATTTCGATGTTGTTGAAGGCAAGGAGGAGGTCTACTTCCTTGGCCTACATTAGGGTCTGGCATCAGTTCAAGGCGTGGTGTGCCGACAGGCAGGTAAGGCCGACCGCGGCCTCCATGCCTGTCTTCTTAGAGTTCTTGGAGGCCGGTTTCGACAAGGATTTGGCTGCTAATTCCTTGAGAGTACAGCTGGCAGCAATTGCCTGTTATCGAGGTAAGATCCAGGGGATAGCGTTGGGCACGCACCCAGATGTGGCACATTTTTTGAGGGTGGTTCTTCATCTTCGTCCTCTGGCGGGTGGTAGTTCCACCGTGAGACCTCCAATTTAGTGTTGACAGCTCTCTGTGGGGAGCCGTTTGCGTCTTTGGCTCAGGCTTCTCTTAAGAACTTGACCCTTAAGGCTGTATTCCTAGTGGCCATCTGCTCAGCATGCCGGATTTCCGAGCTACAAGCCTTGTTGTTCCAGGAGCTGTTCCTGTCCTTTTCCAAGGAGAAGGTGGTACTGCATCCTGTTCCTTCTTTCTTGCCTAGGTGGTTTCGGATTTTCATGTGACTCAGGCGGTCTCTCTGCCGGTGTTGTCCGGGGCGAAGCATCCTGGCGCTCACCATCTGCTGCGATATTTAGACGTGCAGCGCATTTTGCGACATTACTTGAAAAGTACAAGAGATTTCCGTGAGTCAAATTGCTTGTTTGTGCTGTTTGGGGATCTCCAGGAACAAGCAGGAATGAGTCTTCACATATGGGTACGTCGGTACCGACGGAGTCTGCGCGGGAACGCCCGCCAACGTCCAATCAGAACGCTTTTGGAAGCATCCCAACACGCCTGCGTGCTGCCTTCCCGCCTTTCCCAACTGCCTCTCCTCAGTTTTCGTTTTTCCGCGGAGCCAGCAGGACGTCCTCCTGTCACCGCAGAAAATTCTTCTTTTATTTTTTGGTTTTCTTGTGGTCGCGTCTGCCTTCCCCGACGCCACCAGTACCGCCGGTGTTTCTTTTCTTTTTTCTGCTAATTTTTCCTTCATAAGGAATACTTTTTCCTTCTTAGTGCTGATGGTTTTTTTCTGGCCTGCTAGGCCTACTCTTTTTTTCCTCATGGAAGCGCCAGCCACTATCCCTAAGAAATGTTCAAACTGTAGCGGTACAAAATTTATTTTAGACACTCATAACTGGTGTCTGCCCTACTTGGGTCCTGACCACTATCCGCTGGAGTGTCCCTCCTGCAACAGTATAGTTGGAAGAAGTCTTCAGCATCGAGTTCACCTCGATACACGGTCTTCTTCACAGGATCAGGTAACCCAAAAACAGTCTGTTAAGACTAGCCAGTCCTCGAGTGGTAGATCTCCTGCACAGCATAGAGATGCCTCCGGCCTTGCCCTCGAGGATACACTGGCTTTAAAACCCCGGTGGGAGTCTTCGGCCTCCAAAGCCTTAGTGGGGTTACAGGTTGTTCCTGAGGTTCACCCCTCTCCGAACATACCTGAGCCATGCTCGGTGGTGGCATCCGCTTCGGGCGGTACCGATACCCTGGCATCGGCAATGGTGTGTGTTGGATGAAAAACATTCCTCACCACGGATCGTAGTCTGGCATCCTCGGTACCTGCGGGCCCGTTGGATATGCTGCAGACCGATCTTCCGGTATCGGTATCAATCCCGGTACCAGTACTGGTACCGACGTCGGTACCCTCCAGATGTGCATCGATAGACTTGCTTCTCTCGATGCCGAGTCTAGAATCGATCTCCAGTCTGGATGACTGGGTACCGACTCGCCTTGGTACCGATACCGGACGGTACCGAAGGCACGGTTCCGATGATCCATGTCGGCCACTCTCGGTTTCTTTGATACCGTAAGAGCGGTCACCGGCTGGCCTTCATCTACCGCTATCGGATACGGTGCCAGGGTCGGTACCGGTATCCACATTACCATTGCTTTCGGTACCTTCCATGCTTCTCTCATCAGGGTCGCTTCCCTCGGTACCGAGTTTGGAATCGATCCCTAGCATGGACGATGTGTTACCGACTGTGACTGGTCCTGACCTCCTGCGGTACCGGCGACCATCCTCTAAGGATCCAATACTCCACCCTTTAGGGTCTTCTATTCCTCAAAATTTGGATAGATCCCTGGGTGCCAATGCTAGTTCTTCAACAGATCTAGCCTCTCCTCCTCTTTCTAGAGGATTTCCCTCTGAGGATTTTTCTTTTCAAGCATTCCTGCTTGATATGGCAAAGTCACTTGCCATTTCTATACCTGGTCAGGATCCTGCACCAGGGAATACAGAATCCCTGTATATTCCCTGGAGTCCAAAGGAGAACATGATGCTTCCTGTGCATCAGACCTTGCAGGATCTCCTCTTACGAATGTGGGAAACTCCTTTAACGGTACCCCCACCTTCTAGGGCAACTGAT
This sequence comes from Ichthyophis bannanicus, assembly GCA_033557465.1. Classification (NCBI taxonomy): domain Eukaryota; kingdom Metazoa; phylum Chordata; class Amphibia; order Gymnophiona; family Ichthyophiidae; genus Ichthyophis; species Ichthyophis bannanicus. Next base: position 166,358,824 of record CM066043.1, read on the forward strand.
CTTCTATATAAGGTGCCCCCCTCCCCAGGGTTTCAAAAGACTCAACTTCCTCCTCATTCCATTGTTGTAGAATCAGCAATGAGGCGTATTAAGAGTACTAAAAAGCATTCTTCTTATCCGCCAGGTCGTGAGTCTAAGACTTTAGATGCCTTTGGACGCCAAACCTTCCAGGTATCCATACTTTCAGCAAGAATTCTCTCATATATTTTCTATATGGGATTATCTCTTGAAGAGGTCACAAAGAAATTATTGCTTTTGACCCCTTTTCTTCAAGAGCCCAAAAGAGCAGACTATTCCTCATTGGTTAGTCATGCTCAAAATATCTCTAGGTTCCTTACTCGTGCTTCCCTAGACTCCTTTGAATCTGTTAGCAGAACTTCTGCTATAGCTATAGGGGCATGATGTAAAGCCTGGCTCCAAGTTTCAGACTTGGACAAATGGGCACAAGAAAGACTGGGAAATACTCCTTGCACTGGAGAAAATCTTTTTAACAAGGAGTCTTTACTCCAAGTTGCTCAGTTAGCCACTGACATTGCTGTTTCCAAAGGCTGTTCTACGCCTTCGTCTTTCCCAGTTGGTAGGAAATTTCCTAACAAACTTTCTTCCCCTAAGGGGAAAAAGTTTTATCCATCTTCTGCCCATCATACAGATATTCCCAAACAGGGGAAACATCGCACTAGTCTAAAGAAACCACAACCTCAACAGGATCAGCAAACCCAGCAGTCGCGGGGTTTCAGATAGATTATCATTACATCTCCTGGTTGCTGGTTAGAGTTTACAGTCTGCTTCTTCTCACTTGAAGCATCTACACTAATTTCATCCTAAATTCTCATGGTTCTCTCTTCACGAGACATCCTTTCTTTTTGCTCCAAGAGTCTTTATGATGATCATGCCTATAGTTAACAGGTTTCTCTTCTTCCTACTGGGAAAAGAGAGGTGACAACTGTCAATAAGACAGTTTTTCCCTGTACTAGCATGTATCATCTTACCTTTTAGAGACTTACTACATAGTAAGTCTCCTTCAACTCTGTCTTACCTCCCTCTTACTACAACATTCAGTTGTAAGAGTGGCTCTATTACACTGGTAAGCCCCTATGGTCCTATACCTATTTTCACAAAGGGATTTCCCTTCCAGAGTTGTCTTTTTCATTTTTTTACCTTAGGGCAGCTTCTCAAACAATAAGGAGGTCTTACCTCTCTTACTTATGTCTGTTGCTTCTTTTTCCAATCTAAAAAAAAAAAAGGAAGTTTTTTCCGCTGCCCTTGAATTTTCTGCAACTGCAGCAATTCCTAGTGGTTAAGCCACTGGTTCTGTTTCACCACACAACCAGGGTTTCTTCTCCACTAGCAATCCTTCTGGCCTCAGTGCTAAACCCAAAACAGGTTATCAACCTTTTTTGGAAATCCTATTATCACAGACTTGTTGGTTTGACTTCTATTCTTCGCCATCTCCAATTCCCTTGTTTTTGGCAGAATAGTTTAAGTTACCTACTGGCTTTAACCAGCCAGTTTTCTTTTCTAACCAACCTGTAACATGCTCTCTGCAACTCTACAGAGTAGCTTTGCACTATGGGCCCTTGCTAGAGAGCATTAGTATTTTGCCTAGCAGATAATCCCAGATGGTTAGGAGGGGCTCACCCAGTCATGTCCCATGACTGGTAGGTCTTTCCTACCCTTACCATCTCATCTAAAATCTCTTTTCGAGACAAAAGACACAGGCCTTACATCACGTGAAAACCTAAAGCATGGTCAATTCCCCGGCTTGGTCCATATCCCCTTGGACTTCCCGCCAGGGATACTTTTCTTTCAGTTGCAGCTCAAGGACGCCTGATACCCATCTTGCCCTCAAAGGCAGGTCAATATGGTATCTTATTCCAGTGGCATCCTCTATCCATTCACCATACTGCAGTTCTAGAGAAATCTGGACTTGCTGCCTGCAAACTGAAGTTATCCTCTGCATTTTTAACGTAGGCCATCCTGGTTATTCAAGAGCTTGAATTCTTGAAGGAATCTAGACTCCTCCTTGCCAGGGAGACCGTTCCTCTGACTCTGTCACTTTTAACCAGGGAAAGAAAATTCTCTATACATCTATTCAAGCAGGTATCACCCTTCTTGCTATTAGATGAATCTTCCCTCTATCCCCATATCCCTAGGGGGATCTAGTTATATAGCCATGTCTCCATCTACTACATGGAGACCTGTGTCTATGTCTACATATATACATATATATACATATATCTATATGTATCTCTGTTTCTTCCACCCAGGTGTATCTCTGTATATATATTTACATATATATCTATATATACCTGTCGAGATAGATAAGCACGTAGATACATATCTACCTAGAAGATATATCTCTCTGTCTAGATTCATATATCCATATATTCCTATATGACTCTGACAGATGTGCACTACCCCTATCAATGCTGTGCCAGCATGCTTGGGGTTTTTACACATATAACCACTCTCTGTGGTAATTAATACATTTGTTGCTTGTCTAACCATAACCTTTCAGGTTTAGGTACCTCTGAAGCTTTCGATGTACCTTTTTTCTTTCCTAATGGACCTCATCTAGGAAAGACATCACAGATTTTCAGTTAATCTAAACCTATTACGCTTTGTAAGTCTGTCCTTACTTGTTATCGGATATAGGGGTCTCCCCACCCCTTCTCTCCTACAGGGACTATTTTTATTGTCAGTCCAAATTGGTCAGACTTATTTTTCCTTTTGGTCCTAACATTGTACGGTTCTTTGACCAAAAGGGCTTAAGCTTTATCTAATAGTACCCTCTGCGTTTCCCACAGAAGCCCTACCTTATTGTACTACCCCAGTTTTCCACTGGGGCTCTTTCTCACCCTGAGGGGTTCTGACCTCCACTTGTTTTTCCTACAGTTTATTACCTCTACTTCACAGTGAGGTACTCCTTGAGGATCTTCTACTGGCTCTTCTAATAGATCCATATGAACCTCAATAGACTTTTTACAATACCACCAAGGGAGGTCCATATTAGAATATTGCATTCATTATTTTACTACTAAATGTCATCTATACAGGATCTTCCTCCATAGAAGACCTGTTCTAGTCCAGCTGTTCCACAGCACCTTTTCTATAACTCAACTCCTACCCTCCATCCCCAAGATGCCTGAGGTTCGGAGGAGTAGCATGGCTCTTTTTAGATTCGCTACATGCTTGGACTCCCTCTAGGCATCTTAGCTTGGGGAGTCCCCATATGTGAAGACTCATTCCTGCTTGTTCCTGGAGATAGCACAGTTACTTACCTGTAACACGTGATCTCTGGGAACAGCAGGAATAAGTCTTCACAACCCACCCACCTCCCCTAGGAGTTGCTTTTCTCTATCTCTATCTGTCCCTTTCTTGCTCTCTCTCTCTCTTTGCCTCAGCTTTAAAACTTAACTGAGGAGAGGCAGTTGGGAAAGGCGGGAAGGCAGCACACAGGCGTGTTGGGATGCTTCCAAAAGCGTTCTGATTGGACGCTGGGGAGCGTTCCCGCGCAGACTCCTTCGGTACCGACGTACCCATATGTGAAGACTTATTCCTGCTGTTCCCAGAGATAACCTGTTATAGGTAAGTAACTGTGCTGTCTCTGCAGAGGCAAAGCAGTGGCTAAGGCATCTATTTCTCAATGGATCCATGAGGCGATCTCGTTTGGCTATATCCTCAAGGGTAGGCCAGTGCTGACAGTGTTGTGGGCGCATTCTACGAGAGTGCAAGCCGCTTCGTGGGTGGAGTACAGTTTGGCATTGCCGGTGGAGATTTGTAGGGTGGCCACCGGGTCGTCGCCGCATACCTTCGCAAAGCATTGTCTGGACGTTCAGGCTGCTGGGGATGCTGCTTTCAGTTCGGCAGTTATCCAAGCAGGTTCGGCAGGTCCCCCCCATCATGTTTAACTGCTCTGTTATATCACAGAGGTTTGGGACTGGACTGGAGGGATGATAAGGAAGACGAAATTAGACTTACCTGCTAATTGTTGTTCCTTGAGGAATTCCAGTCCAGTCCCACATCCCACCTGTTTAGCACTTGTCAGTATTTTGGTCTGCGGCGGGTTGGTTGGATGTGCTGTTTCATGGGCAGTGCCTGAATTCGGGGCCTAGTGGGGTCACGATAAGTTCTCTCACCCTGGGGGGAGGATCCCCTTTTCCAAGGCAGGGGTGGGGAGACATTGTCTATAGTTCAAGGGCGAGTATTAGGTGCTGTTAAGTAGTTAAGAACAAACAATACCTATTTTGTTGCTCCTGTGAGTCTGCTTTGTCAATAGGTTACTGGAGAAAAGGGGCAGTACTTGCTCTATTAGTACTTCCATCATCAAAGAATGACTTGCTCAGTCTCCAAGCTGCTGGAAGAGGTGCATTACGCAGAGGTTCGGGACTGGACTGGAGTTCCTCAAGGAACAACAATTAGCAGGTAAGTCTTATTTCGTCTTTGGGTTGTTCTTTCCTAGGTGCATAACTGCACTTGTCCACATTAAATTTCATCTGCCATTTGAACGTCCAGGCTTCCAATTTATCAAGGTCCTCTTGCGACTTTTCACAATCCTCTTGGATTTTAACAACTTTGAATAATTTTGTGTCATCTGCAAATTTGATTACCTCACTCGTTATTCGATTTCCAGGTCATTTATGAATATGTTAAACAGCGGACCCAGCACAGATCCCTTGGGGTACTCCACTATTCACCTTTCTTCATTGGGAAAATTGGCTGTTCAGCCCTACCTTCTGCTTTCTATCTTTTAACCAGTTCCTGATCTACATTAGAACACTGCCTCCTATGCCATGACTTTTTAATTTCGCCAAGAGTCTATCATGAGGGACCTTGTCAAAGGCTCTCTGAAAATCCAGATACACTATATCAACTGGCTCTCACACCTTCAAAAAATTATAAAAGATTAGTAAGACATGGTTCCAGCACACTTCCTCTGCCTTTTTTAGCACTCTTTTCTGCAAAGTCAGAAAAAAAGTTGCATGCATTGCACTCAAATGGGCATAAATTCCTCACCAGAACTGACCGCAGACATATTAACGCCTCCTCAGACCTTGCGTTTAAATCTCGCATTGAGCTCAGCCTTCTGGTCTTCTGTGCACTTCTCGGCATCTGCACTAAATAGCTAATTGCTTCATTACCATCCATTTAAATGGATTTAAATGTGAATTAGCCACAAGCATTTGCACATTGTTTATGCTCCTTTTAGACTCCTTCCTGCATTCTGCACCCACACCAGCACAGAAAATTTGATTTCAGTACTGCACAGATGCCTGTGCTAATGGCAGAACACTTTTCTGCATCGAGTTGTCTAGTTTCTAGGGTGGATATAGAAATTGTTAAATCAGGTAGAGGAATTGGAAAAGGAGGCAATGGGAGGGGAAGAGGAGGATCTTAGAATTTGTTCAGATCCTAATAAGTGAGATTGCATCTACGTTAAGGGGTTGAAACCATCCTCCTGTGGGCTGAAACCCATTTCCTACCTGGTTTTCAAAGGGGTTTCATATTTATTCACTTGATATACCACAAATCAAAAATAAAAATATCTAAGCGTGTAAAATATATATTATAAGGCATGGGAGGGTAACAGTGTAAGGGAAGCACAATGGGAGTATAATATAAAATTAAATGCTAGGAGACATATAGTTCTAGCAATAATAAAATGAAAGGCCTGAGAGGTCCAGCCAGCCACAAGGAGCAATCCACAAATTTACCAAAAAAACATTTTGCCTGAGGAAAAACTAACATAAAATAATGAGTCTTCAGAGCAAACTTAAATTTCTTATGGGATGATTCAGATCTTATATGCAAGGGAAATTGTTCTGTAGATTGGGAGCAGTCACACCAAAGCAAGACTTAACGTGCACGTTCAAACTGCATTAATGAAGCTTTATGTAAGCCAAGAAAGAATCAAATAATTGCTTCAGAATATTAACTGACAGTGGATTAGTAAAGGCTGATAATGGCCTAAGCTCAGTGATAATGTTAGAGACTTTATACCAGGTAGGAATGGTAAAGTTTAGGGTGTGTTGAATCTGTGCCCTTGATGTCGAAGTTAATTCTTTTGGAGCTGGGGTCATTTACTACCCCAGGCCTTGACAAATTTCTTGGAATCAAGGAGACATCTTAAAAATTTAGGAGTCGGCTGCCAAGATCTTAGTCACAATATTCCCCCCACCTCCCCCCCCCCAAAAAAAAAGATATACTGCAGCTTCTTTTTTAAGGGCCTGATCTACTGTTTTCCCATTTTCTATGGGAAAAGAATGCTTAATAAATCTGCCCCTTGACCTGCTATTACAACAAGGCCAACAGAAGCCAGCGACCCTTCTCCTCCCCCTCCCCCTCCCTGCCATCCCCAATGAGAAGGTTGTGAGCAGCTTATTGGTGACCCTTTATCGCTGCACCTAAGACAACTTTCTTTTCTGCTTCACATGTCACCATGGCCTGATAATACACGAAGTAAAGAAAATCTCTCATAGCCCCTGCCCAGCCATGATTCTCTCTTTCTCTCTCATACTCCGCCTCCCAGCATGTCTCTCTCTATTTTTTTTCTTATAGCCTTGCTACAGCCTTCACCCAGTTTCTCTCATACCCTCCTCAAGGCTTCACCCAGTCTCTCTCAGCCCCCCCCCCCAAGCTTCACTCAGTTTCTCCCTTGCTCATATCGCCCCCCCTGAGGTTTCACCTAGTCTCTCCCCACTCTCATGACTCCCCCCCCCCAACCCAGGCTTCCCCCAGTCTCTCACATACCCCCCAAGGCTTCACTCAGTATCTCTCTCTCACTCCTTTTCACATAACCCCCCTCCTCACCAAGATTTCACTCAGTCTCTCTCACTTTCATGACACTCTAGGCTTTCCATAGTCTCTTTCCGTCTCATGAATCAAACCAAACCAGGCTTCCTCTCAGTCTCTCTCATCCCCCCTCAAGCTTTATCTAGTGCATGTGTCTCTCTCTCATCCACCATTCACTCACCTTCTCTCTCTCTCTCTCTCACCCATTGTGACAGCTCCTGGATAACAGTGCAGTACACACGTTCCCCACTGCGATTGGCTCTGTGCACAGTTGAGCCCCGCTGTGAGGGAAGTTCAGGTGATCTCATGGTTTCAGGGCTGCAAGATCCCCTAAACTTTCTTCACCGCAGGGCTCAACAGTGCACATAGCTAGTCGCGGTGAGAGAATACACTGAACTGTTTTTCAGCAGCTGTCCAAGATGCAGCTCCTTTTCAGCCAGTGGTGGATGAGGTCCCCGCTGACTGTCTGGCTGTTTGCGGTCACGTGGCCACAGCTATCATCTTCTGCCATGAAGGATGGGTTCCCTGGCCGTAGCTGTTATCTTTGCTGCAGCCGATTAGCTGATCATGGCCGCTGCTGTCATCTGTCAGTGGGGGATGGGGTCCCCACTGGCTGCTGCTTTTCGGAGCATGAAATCCCAGGCACCAGGGTGCAATTTTTAGGCACTTTGGTGCCTGGGATTTGTTGAGCCCTGTACTACCTAGTTTAAAGAAGTGGTAGTAAAGCTACACCTTAAAAAGCAGAGAAAAGAATGTGAATATGTTGAGCTCTATCAAATTTACTTTTTCATGGGTAAATTCATTGAAAAAAAATTAACTAGGCAACTACTTAATTTCTTTGAATATAATGATGTGTTGCACCCATCACAACCAGGGTTTAGATGTGAGCATGGGACATAAAATATTTTGGGGGCTTTAACAAGTTGAGTCTGAATGGCTGCAGATGTGGGTGGGGACTCAGTTTTCCTAGGACAATCTGTGACATTGAATACTGTTGGAGTGGTTTGCTTCAGTGGGAATTTGGGGACTGGTTTAATTTATTTAGAAGAATTTAATATACTGTTCAATTTGTAAATCGTAGTGCTTTACAAACAAGTATATAGTCTTAAGGGACAGCAGAGATATAAAACACAAAAAAATGCAGAGGGGGAGCTATGTAGAACAAGGATCTACTTTTTTAATCACATTATTCAATAGCCTGGGAAAATGGCCACATCTTAACACCTCTTTTACATTTCTTATAAGAGCTCACCATACAGAGTTTTAAAGAAGAGGATTCCAGAACTGGGGTCCCTGATATCTTATGTTAGCTATGCCATACTGGGTCAGACCAGAGGTCCATCAATGGTGGCCAATCCAGGTCACAAGAACCTGTCTGTTCCCAAAAGGTAGACCGATTCTATGCTGTTTATCCCACGAGTAAACTGGATTTCCCCAGTCCACTTTAATAATGGAACTTGTCCAAATTCTCTCAAAACCAGCTACTGTAAGTGCTTTTACTACATCTTCCAGCAACAAATTCTAGAGTTTGATCACCCGTTCAGTGAAATCTCCTTTTTACTTCATCACAGGTCAGATTGGTGTTGAACCTGTGATCTTTGGGTTGGACGGTAGGGATCCTGCCAGCTGAGCCATTGTTTCCATAGCTGAACCTGGTTTTGGAGGAAAGAGTCAGGTAATTTGCTTGAGACGATCATAAAGATCGTGTTGGACAAGAAGGTTAGAAGATGGATGACTTCCTTCCTTTCCAACGGGTCAGAAAGGTGGTTTAGAGAGCAAAGGAATTGTAGTTTGTTCAGGTGACTTGTGACTTCACAGTCTTTGGTATTGTTTCCCTAGAGTCCTTTCATATCAGTAGTGGAACAATTTGAGAGATGTCATGTATGTACAGACAATGTCTAACTTTAAGTTCATATCGACAAAGATCTGGTTCAGATCCTTGCTTCATTGAATGGCTCACTGCGTTGTTGCTGACTAGTTTCAAATGCATAAGTGAAAGCTATGCTGCCTACTTATCCATTCTGACCTGGCAGGGTTTAAAGATTTACTATTGGCTCTGGTCATGCAGGGGGGTTCCATTACAAACCAGTTGGGATTGTGTTGGATGTGGACTTGTTGTTGACGGGGTAGATTTCTCACGTGGTTTTGTGCTGCTTGTGTGGGATATGGGGCTTTATTGCTAGAAATATGACTTAGCCACCGTGATCCACATATTAACTAGTAGGATAGATTTACTGTAGTAGTTTATATTGCAGATTACCAAAATACTGATCTAGGAGATTGTAGTGAATCCAGAATACAGCTGCATATATCCGCCTATTACTCTGGCTGTCACTAGGGAGTAGAATAAAGCTAGAAATCCATTTGTTTGCTTTTGAAGATGCTGTGTCATCATGGTCCACAGTATTATTTGTTAAAGGCATATGCCCCACTTAGATAATCCCAATAACTATTGCTTTGTATTCCGAATGATATGCAGTTGTTGCACACTAACCAGTGTGAGCTTTTGCTGTTTGTGATCCAGCTTTGTGGAATGCATTGTCCTTGCAATTGTGTCATGAAAATGATTGCTTGACTTTTCTTTAAAAAGCCAAGGTGTGGTGAACTATTAACTGGAGGGAGTCGGACGATTTAATTAGTGAGATGGTTGATGATGTGGGGGAGGGGGAGAGTAGGAGGGGGAGCCTTTTTTTTGTATCGCATTCTGTTTTCTGTCTGGAAGCGTTTTTATTGTAAGTTACCTCAAACTAGTCTGGTGAGGTGTGCACTCAAGATTAAATAAAAGTAAGCCCCTTTTAATAATGCTTAGCATGTGCTAATGAAGTTAACGGGCACTGTTTGCCACCATAGCCTATTATTCTTGTAGGTGGCTCATAAATAATTATTTATTTATTTATTTATTTAGCTGCATTTACCGTATATCCCGCTTTTCACTGGGTCAAAGCGGTTGGGGGATACATTTAACACGAGGGGATATGACACACATACACTAATACTTACAGGGAACATGAGCAATGGAGGGTTAAGTGGCTTGCCCAAGACCACAAGGAGCACCTTGTGGGACTAGAAACCCCAGTCCTTCCGGACCAAGGTTTCTGTCCTCTAGTGGGATTTGAACCACCTACCTTCCGGCCTGTGGTACCTTGCCCCAACCACTAGGCTAGCCCCAAGATACTGAAGGGAAAGAAAGCATGGAGTGCGCTACTTCAGGGAGAGCCTGTTTCCTGATAAGAGAGGATGTGAAAACACTAAAATATAACCTATTCCTTTCCCCTGGCAGAGGAGATGGGATATACACATATAATTACCCAAGTAGTACTTCTAAAGTAATATGTTTCAGAGAATCAAAATAACCGAGGGAGATGTAATCTCATGCACAATGACCTAAGTACAGTTGAGCAGTTCAGAAACTGTGGAAAGCCCCTTCCTCTTCGTTCCGCTTGTTACAGGTAAATGCAACCTAAACGAGAGCTCAGTCAGTATTTTTCAAATCTCCTGGAACTTGGATGCTCTTTTTTTTTTTTTTTTTTTAACTTCCTCTGCAGCTCTAATAATTCTTTTTTTTTCTTTTTTCAAATCCTATATAATAAATTAGAATTGGGGTCTCTACTGCTTCTCTTTTGGAAACCCAAGGCCTCAGTCTAATTTAATTTAATTTTGGAATTTATATTCTGCTTAGCCCTCTGAGGAGATTTAAGGAGAAAACCAGCATAAAATAAACATAAAGCATAAAATAAAAACATCTTAACATGTCATCATCTAATAAAACACTTAAACAGAAATACAAAAAGTGACTGGGAAGAATAAACAAGATTTAATTCTGCAGCATCTAAGGTTCAGCAGGCTAGTCTCTCATATAGCCAAGGGTTTGATTTTCAGAGCCCTTATCCAGATAGCCCATGTGGCGCTCTCCAGAAAAGGGGGCTGAGAAAGTGAGAGGGCCGCTCCACCATCTCTGCATGATCCAATTAAAGGAGGGACTGTGCAAGAGCAGAGCTAGGGCAGTGTGGCCTCTAGTCAGATAAGTGCTGACCTTATCCAGATAACAATGATTTTCAGCTGGTCTAATCCAACTAGTTTGGGCCACCTGGAAAACAGGCTGAACTTGCTGTCTGGATAAGGCTGCAGAATTCAGATATTCAGCGGCAGCCACTATCCAGATATTGCCATTATGTTTAAGTCTCATGGTTGATTTGCTGTGGCGTTTAAATATCAGCCCATCTGAAGATCAGGCAGCAAGGTTGTAGTAATTGTTGAAAGTGCAAATAATTAGATTCTGCTCTCAATAATTCTGGTAGCTGGCTCCATTGGGAGGGAGCCCTTCCACGATGGATGTGTTGCCCTTGTTGAGGCCAGGAGACGGTCACAAACTCTGGGCAAAGCTAGCCTGCAATCCATTTAAGATCAGAAGCCGAGTAAGGATGTAAATCAAAATATAGTCGGCTACATACTCTAGGGCAAAACCTCTAATGTTCTTTTAAACAGTGTAATTAATGCTTTTGAAGAATAACCTGAATTGAATCAGAAGCCAATGGAGCTGAATCAATAATGGTCTTGTCCTCTCCCAGCTGTGACTATTCTTAGCAGCTGTATTTTGAATAAGTTGCAGTCAAGCCAAGACTTCATAGGTAACTCTGAATAAATAAAATAATAAGCCAGATAGGAGATGATGGCAGCCTGAAGTTCTGTTTGCTCTTTCAGTTTTCCCTCATCGGCCCAGTGCTGACGAGTCCAGCAATGATGAAGCCAGCGACCAGACAGGCCCTTTGCTCAAACGCCGACGTGCTAAGAGGAGGACTTTGTCTGCATCGGACTCGGATGATCGACCCCCAGCAGAGCAGGAGGCCCCACAGCAGAAAGAGACGCCCAACAAGTTGAGCGGCAGACTGAACAGCTGCATTATTCTGGCTCTGGTGATCGCTGTCAGCATGGGCTTTGGCCATTTCCATGGTAAGTCCTTGGACTAATGCACGCGTCCTTTGTGGACAGTACTTGATGGCAACTAGCCCCAGTTTGTACCTTGTGATTCATTGTGCGCTTTTTACCCATTTCTTGCTCCCTTAGATCCTCCAGTCTGCAGGAATGCTGACTTAACTGTGGTTTCAAGACGCAGAGACTGCTTGCTACTTGTGTTAGTGCTTTGTAGGCTATAATATCAATCAGTGATGCTGTCTCTTACCTGTCATTGTTCAGGAGAACCTCATTCCATGGCCCAAATGTTGTAGGGGGAAAAGGAACCTTCTAGGCAAATACAGCAGATACCCTGCTAAATAATGGAAATCTGAAACTGCAATAGAACATTACACTTCAAATGTTACTTTGAATAATTAGCATGCTGCAAAATATTTTCATATTCTAAATGTGTTTTTGCCTAGGAAAGCTATGTTTAATTTGCTAAGCCTGTGAAACCAATTTTGTCTTTCCCAGGTAAACCTGAAGGTAAGAATCAGTGAGTACCACATGGGGAATGCAAAGCTTTCAGATGATGGGCAGTGTGGTGATGTGAACTCTGGTTTGACAGCATTGCTAACCCACACTCAAGACTGGATGAGCCTCAGATCATCTCCTTTAAAATAACTTAGTGTCCTCAAATGACCATACCAAATAAGGGCAGCTCTACTGGTCAGTATTTTAATTTAAGCCTGAAAATGGTCCATATTGGGAAATTTCGAATGAGATGTGCTGGCATTCAGCTTTTGTTATGTATGTAGTCTTGGCTGTAGTTGAGCGGGGTAGCCTGGTCTTAGATTTTTTTTTGACTTTCACAGGTGCTCTTGTAGCTAAGCAGTTGTTTTCTCAGAAAACTTGACTGCTGTCCCTTTCTCCTCAATACTGGTACAATATTCCGGGCCATAACTTAGTAATACGCGGTAATCAGTATCTTTCAGGCTGAGCAGGGAAGTTGGGTGCAAGAAAATAGGCCACAATGGCAAGAGGGAACTTGTAAGGGACTGCAGAATTTCATACTTGTAATAGGGGTTCTCCATGAACAGCAGAGGAATGCAGCCAGATAAATTGTGGACCTCATCCATGGAATGCATCTTCCCTCTAAAGCTCGGGAAAACCTGAATGAGGTGCTTCCTGAGCATGTTGTGGGGGTTCCCTCACTGGTAACTGCTCCCTGTCTGCTCAGTGCATGATATAGTTGGGAAGTACATGTAGTAGCGATGATGGTGGGGGACAGCTTGGCTGCATTCCCCTGCTATCCACAGTTAGCTCCTATGACAGGCAAGCAATTCTACTTTTTCTGTGGTCAAGCAGGGGACATACCCCCACACAAATGGGTGCTTCCCAAGGTGAGGGTTGCCTTTGACCTTTTATGGGGCAATGTCTTTATGACAGTGTCGTACCATGACAGTAATGAACTTCCTTCCTAAGCCAGGGTATGTGGAGTATGATCTCAGTCTCTCAAATTCACTGCTAATGCTTGCTATAGTACTGCATCGTGCCAAAGACAGCCTCCCTCTGCAGTTCATAAGATGTAACATGTATTGGCAACTTATCAAGGTGTGTTTGGAAATTCCTTTTAATCAAACCTTTAGCTCCCAGTATGATGGGAAATAATCCTGTATTTTTCTGCCACATTTTCTTAATTTCCAACTGCATTGCTTGGTACTTGAAGATTGTCCCTTTCTCCACTTGATGCACAGAATAATCGCTTCCCACTGCATCAACTGTTCTCAGGTCTTTGGAGGCATGTTAGCAGAAGCTTTCGAGGTTTTAGTTTTCTTTAGAGCTGCCTCTGACATGAACTGGTGATGAAACTGTATTTTCCTGGCCTGGAATTGGCTGCACTTTGTATTTCATATCCAGCTGCTTGGATGTAGCTTGGGCAAACAGGAAGGTCTGCCATATATTGTAGGTCTTGAACATTTTGGTAAACCGGTAAGGGAATTGGCCCTTGATGGAAGTTCACAGACTGTGGTAGGGTATTAAAATATTGTCTGACTTCTGGGTGACATCATCAAGAGATGGTTGTCTAAATGGAGAACTCTGTGCATACCAATTCCATTATACACTATTTCAATGCTATCTGAGTCATCCTGAATCCCCATCATAAGACATCTACTCACAGGGTGATAGCAGGCACAGTCATGGTATCCCAGAAGAAAATTAGGCGTTTTATAAAAAGCTATTTTTGCTCAGAAGAAAAATCAGTGGGCCTGGAGACCCAGGTCAAAGCTGAGAAGGAACAAATGGCATCCTTTGAGTTTAGGACAGGAAATTTTAGAGGATAGAAGAAAGCGAAGTTCTGGAAAAGGCTGGTCTGAGGTGCTTACTAGAGTGGATTTGATTGAATTGTGTGAACTTAAAAAATAGAGTTGATAAAAGATTCCGCAGTAACTATGCAAGAGGTAAAGAAACTCCTGGAACTATACTGCAGAGTAAGGCCATCAGGTCGATGACCTCGAGAATATGTATGAAGAGCATGCAACATTGCTGCGCACAGTTATTGAACGAGTAGAGGACATGGAGAAACAAAATAGTGTACTGGTAGATAAACTTGAGGACTTAGAAAAGTGCACTCGATGAAACTACATTTGTATGTGGGGCTCCCAGAGAGTGAAGACACAAAGGATTGTGCTAAGTTAGTGAAACAAATGTGTGTGGCTGTCTTGACTGCAGGCCGTGATGGGGAGTCTTCTGTTCATGAGGAGGACATTAAAATCAATAGAGCGCACAGAGAATTGGGCTCTCAAAGAGTAAAATCAAGGTATACGATGTTTCTCCTATAATTCTACAAAAACAGAGACCTCAAGGAATATACACTGCTAGATTGCAGAAAGAACATTTGTTGCCTCTGGCTTTTCCTTCTGTTCTTATGTTTACCATCAGCAGCACAACCTGCTATCACTGGAGGAGGCCCGCACAGCTTTGGTAAAGGTGGGTTGGTTACAGCCAAGAGTCGGATAAACCAAAAGCAACAAAGGACCACCCAGCAGACACTCCCAAATGACAGAGGGTATCTGGTGGCCTCAGATTCAAGAGACTACCTGGCAAACGACATATGAGGTCTACAGATCTCTATGGAAGAGTTTGGACTTTATCTGAGTGATTTACTATATGGACCTGAAGCAACATTTATCTTTCCTGAAAAGTGGTTTGGTGGTTGAGCCCATGCTGCTTATATAATGGTTATTGTGCTTGTAGATATTAGCGTATGAATAGAGGGACTGTAGATAATGTATGTGTGATTGGAGAGTATGGTGTATTGATGGTTGGCATTGTGATGGATGTGTAGGGCTGAATCGGTGATAAAGGCATGTGTTGTAGTTGGCGAGATAGGGACATGTATGTTATGAGGGTAGGATACAATAGGATTGTTGAGAGGAGTTCATTAGTATGGTGTGCATGACGTGTGGCAGGCATGCATTAGTGTGGTATTATGGGGGGAGGGGGAGGTGATATGGGAAATGAAAGGGGAAGGGGACTTTTGGGAAGACTTAGCTTGCTTATGCTTTATGGGAGGACCTGGAGTTTAATGTGTTAGGCCAGGGGTGGGCAATTCCGGCCCTCGTGCACCACAATCCAGCCTGGTTTTCATGATGTCCCTAATGAATATTCATGAGATCTGTTTGCATACACTGCCTTCCATTGTATGGAAATAGGTCCATGAATATTCATTAGGACCATCATGAAAATCAGGCTGGATTGTGGTGCACGAGGGCTGGAATTGCCCACCCCTGTGTTAGGCTGTCGCTGTTGGGGTGGCAGGCATTGCTGTAGATACCTTCCTTCAGTGAGGACACTTGTGCAAAGTTTTATAAATATGGATAGAATGACTATGTGGCATGTGTGTGTGTGTGTGGGGGGGGGTTAGGCTATTCTGTAAAAAGGAAGAAGGTGCTTGCTGATTTGCATAAGCATCAGGTGGGAGTAGCTTTAATCCAAGAAACTGTCTTGAGTGTGCAGAAGACTGAAAAATGAAAAGAGATGGCTCGGTAAATGTTTTTTCACTCCTCCAGTCTGATAAGCATACGGGTGGGAGTCACAATTTTGGTCCATAGGGCCCTCCATTTTTGTGAATAAAAGGTGTTGCATGATAAGGAAGGGCACTGGGTAATAATGAAGATAGAAATCTATGGGGAACAGTTGATAGTTTATGCACCCAACACTAATAACAGCAGCTACAGGTTCTTCCGGAAGACCCCTGACCCCTCCCAGCAGAAGACTTGGGGTGGGAGGGAAAGTCCTTCTATCCTAAGAGGAGGAAGGCTTACGGAACTTACCCCCAGTATCTGGCCTACCCAGCTCCCTCACAGGGTCAGAAGGCCAAGGGCAAGGGCCACGGTCCTCGTAAGCCTAAGGCCTCCAAACCCCAGCTTGCACCACAGCTGCAGCCTGGGGTGGGGGCTTTTGACTCCTTGGGCATGGTTTTTGTTCCCCTGCAGGGTGGAAGGCAATAGCATACAGGGGGGCTTCTGACATTCTTTGCCAACTGGTGGACCGAAGCCTGGGCCCTCCACATGGTGAGGGAATGTTACCTTCTCCACTTCAAGCAGACACCTCCTCTGTTCTTCCTTGGAGAACTTCCCATGACTCCTCTTCACCGAGACCTTCTGCAACAAGGGCTCGCAGGCCTCCTCACAGCCAAGGCAGTGGAACCTGTGCCGCCACCTCTAAGGGGCGAGGGGTTCTACTCCCGCTACTTCCTGGTTTCCAAAAAGACAGGCTGCTTTTGGCCCATCTTGGATCTGCAGGACCTCAATTGGTTCTTGGTGAAGGAGAAGTTCAAAATGCTCTTCCTTGGAATGTTGCTGCCCTACCTCCAGCGGGGAGATTAGCTATGCTCCTTGGATCTCAGAGATGCTTATACCCACATCCCGATCAATCATCACCACTGGCAGTACCTCTGCTTTGCCATTGGAAGCCGCCATTACCAGTACAGGTCCTTACCTTCGGACAGGCTTCTGCCCCAAGAGTGTTCACAAACTGCTTGTCGGTGGTCGCCGCCAACCTTCAGCTGCAGGGAGTGTTTGTCTTCTTGTATCTGGATGACTGGCTCATCAAGCATGGCTCCGCTGACTAAGTCTATCAGGTGGAACATCGCACCATTCTCATTCTCAAACAATTGGGCTTCGTCATCAACTAACTCAAGTCTCATCTACAGCCTACACAGCGTCTGAAGTTTATAGGGCCCTTCTGGACATTGTCCAGGCCAGGGTCTTCTTCCCTCTGGACAGGGCTCAGTGCCTAGCAGCCCTCGCCAAAGAGGGGCAAGGTCACTTGACAGTCTTGGTCTGCCTCATGTTGTGCCTCCTGGGGCACCTGGCCTTGACGGTGCACATCAGGCTCAGTGGACTTTTTGCACTCAATGGACTCGGGTGCTAGGGTGCCTGGAGGACAGGGTCTGCATGACTGCTCCTCTCCAAGTCCATCAACTAGTGGCAGCAGCCACTACACCTCATGTCAGAGATGCCCTTTGAGGGCCCCGATGCCTCAGAAGATCCTTACCATGGATGCCTCCAAACTGGGATGGAGGTCCCACTGCGATGGCCTGCAGACCCAGGGCATCTGGTCGACAGGGGAGAGTCTCCATCAAATCCGGACTGCTGCGAATGCCCTTCGAGTATTCCAACACCACTTGGAGAACCAGGTTGTTTTGGTCCAGACAGACAACCAAGTAGCACTATTTTTTTTTTATGTCAACAAACAAGGAGGTACTGGGTCATACCTTTTGCGCTGGAAAGCAGTTCGCCTCTGTACCTTAACGAGTGTGAGTGGGATGCTCCTTCAAGCAATGTACCTCCCCGGTCAGAACAGTCTACTAGTAGACTGGCTGAACAGGCTGCTCCAGTCCCACCACGAATGGTAGCTGGACCAGCAGGTGGCCAGCTGCATCTTTCAGTAGTGAGACTCTCCTTCGATGGATGTCTTTGTCATCCCCAACAATGCTCAGTTGCTGCACTTCTACTCCAGGACGCTGGCACCATCTCAAGTAGAAGCCAATGCATTCCTCATCTCGTGGATGAAGGACCTCCTCTATGCATACCCTCCCACCCCCCTAATCTCCAAGACCCTTCTCAAGGTTCAGCTTGACCAGGCCACTTTAATCCTCATAGCGTCCAGGTGGCCACAGCATCTGTGATCCACCTGCTTCTCCATCTTTCCCAAGTGCCCCCAGTTCTTCTGCGGTGCACTCCGTGCTTGATCTCACAGGAGGAAGGGGCTCTCTTGCACCCCAACCTCAAAGCCCTTGCCCTGATGGCCTGGCTGCTAACCCTAGCACAGTTCCATTTGCCCAGGGACATAGAAGATGTCTTGCTAGCACCCTGCAAGGATTCCATCAGACAGGCATATGCCTTCAAGTGGCATAGGTTCTCAGTCTGGTATGCTAAGGGGGACTTCAGTCCTTTCTGCTGCTCCGTATCAATGGTACTACAGTACTTGCTGCACCTTTCCAATGCTGGCCTGAAGTCTAACTTGCTCAGCATATACCTTAGTGCGCTGGCAGTGCACCATCATGTGATTGGGAGGCAATTCGTGTCCATCCATCCATCCTCTCTTGGGACGGTTCATGAGAGGTCTCTTGCTCACTCAGCCTCCGGTTTGCCTGTCCACGGCAGCATGGTATTTGAATGCGGTCCTTGGGAAGCTCATGGCTCCACTCTTTGAACTGCTTGCTTCTTGTCACCTCATATACCTTTCTTGGAAAGTGATCTTCTCCAGGACCAAGCAGGAAGTCAGTCCTCACATATGGGTGTCATCGGCGCCGATGAAGCCCCAGCGGAGCATTTCCCCAGCTTTCTATGAAAGCCTTTGGGAATGCAGGCACGCATGCGCGGTTCCCTTCCCGCCTAAAGGTGTCATCTTACCTCAGTCTCTTTTTTTCCGTGAAGCCCACCGGACGTGTGTCCAGTTTTCCCGGTTAAAATTAGATTTTTCAGCGATTTTTGCTATTTTTTCTCCCGGTTCGACGCCGGTTCTCCTCCCACCGGGTTCGGTACACCGGTATCAAGCCCGATTCTTCTTTTTCGGTTTTTGCCCTTCGTGGCTGGCGTTCGAGCCCTTTTTTCCATTTTTCCCTGGAAGGCTGGTCCTTTGACCTCGTGGGGACTCTTTTTTTTCCCCGATGGCTTCCAGCGGTTTTAAGAAGTGTGATCGGTGTAAGAAACTAATGTCTCTCACTGACACACACGACTGCTGCCTTCGGTGCCTCGGCCCCGACCACGATCCTAAGTCGTGTGGGGCCTGTGGAAAGATGTCTTCCAAGGCACTACGAAGTCGCCAGCAGCAAAAGTAAAGGCTTTTCTCGGACTCAGCCGCCGGCCGGGCCCGGACCTTGTCTGAGGCCTCGACATCCCAAGCGCCGTCGAAGCTCCTCGGACAGGGGGTCCCCCGACCGGGAACGCAAGAGGAAGAAATGGCTCGCGAGGGCGTCGGCGTCGGAGGTCCCTGGCTCCTCGAGGGCCAGGTCTAAGACCCTCGACCGTCGCCCCGGGCCCGTGGAACCGGAGAAGCCTGCCAAAGTTCCTCGTGTGGAGCCGGAGTCTGCTGGACACATAAGCCCCGTAGTCCTTGTGGACTCTCCTCCCAGGGAGCCGCCGCCGGGGCCCGAGTCGGTGGCTGCTGCGTCTCCCGAGCTGGGTCTCAGGATGACAGCCTCGGAGAGGAGATTGTCTGTCTGCCTTCATGGAGCAGCAGTGGGCACTGATGGCCAGCCTGTCTGGCGCATCTGCCCCGACCACCGGGACATCGATGTCGAAGTCGACCCCGGAGACCGAGCCGATACTCGAGTCCATCGTGGCTCGGAGCCGACCTCGGTCGCGGTCTCCCTCGACCTCCCATTTGGAACCAAGGGCGTCGACGCCGGTGCTTCAGGCGTCGGCAGGTGCCCCAGGGCCCCGCGGGGTCGGACCCCGACTCTTCCTCGGACAAGTCGGCTTGGGAGACGGAGGACGAGGAGTCTCCTGATGCCTTCAAGACTCGGTGCGTCCCTTTGGACTCACCGCAGTCTGAGCCCCGGCGTAGGTCCCCCCCCCCCCCCCGGAGGACACCCAGTTCTCGGAGTTCGTCCGGGATATGGCCACTGCCTTGGCTATTCCGGCGGACCCCGAGGAAGAGCCTCGAGCTGAAGAGCTCGAGGCGCTACAGTATGACTCTCCTCCGAAGGAGGCCTTTACTGTCCTGGTTCCTCCGATGCTGGAACGGCTCCTCTTCCGTATGTGGGAGGCACCGGCCTCGGCGCCGGTTCTTAGCAAGCGAGTCGATTCAATCTATCGACTCCGGAAGAGCCCTGGTTTTCAGAAGGCACAGCTACCACACCATTCCATGGTTGTGGAATCAGCCATGCATCGTCTGAAGAGCCAGAAGATGGCTCCTGGCAGGGAGGCCCGAAACCTCGATGGCGTCGGTAGAAAGTGCTTCCAGGGCTCGATGCTTGCTTGCCGTGTCCAGTCCTACCAGCTGTACATGGGCATGTACTTGCGGGATCAGGCCAAGGAGTTGGCCGGGTTCTCTGCTGGTCTCTCCGGGGAACCCTTGCAGAGATTTAAGTCCTTGCCTCGGGTATTTGGGACTGCTCGAAGTTCATGTCCCGCGCCGCCTACGATGGTTTCGAGGCTTCGGCCCGAGTTGCGGCAGCCGGCATTGCGGCTCGACGCCAGGCATGGCTGCAGTCATCGGACCTCGAGCCATGGGTTCAGGACAAGTTGGTCGATGTCCCTTGCCGAGGTGAAAACCTTTTTGGCAAGCCCATGACCGAGAAGGCCGCTCAGCTCGAGACCGAGCACCTCACACGGACAAGGCTGTCGAGGAAGACCTCTGCCCCTTCTCATAAAAAGAAGGGCTCGGGTAAAAAGCCCTTTTACCTGAGGAAGGGCACTGCCTACAAACAGTACCCGCAATATCAGGCTGCCCAAGCTGCCTCCCAGGGTCAGCAAGCCAAGGGCCAGGGTAATGGGTCCCATAGGCAGAGGACCCCCAAGCCTCAGGCCCCTGCTACCACTCAGCAGGGTGGGGGTTTTTGACTCCTTGAGCGTAGCCTCTCCTCCACTGCTCTCCCAACCCTGCACAGGAGGTCGCCTCGCCCTCTTTGCCCACCAGTGGCCCCTTATCACCGGGGACAGTTGGGTGCTGGAGATAGTCCACAAGGGCTATGCCCTCCATTTTCACCAACTGCCTCCTCCATACTTTCTAGGGGAGCCTCCCAGGCCTCCCCTGCACACAGACCTTCTCCTTCAGGAGCTTCAGGGTCTGTTGGTGGACAGAGCGGTGGAGCCTGTGCCTCCCCACTTGCAAGGTCATGGATTCTACTCCAGGTATTTCCTGGTGCCCAAAAGAGCCGGTGGCCTTCGACCCATTCTGGACCTCAGGAACCTCAACAAGTTCCTAGTGAAGGAAAAGTTCAAGATGCTTACTCTTGGAACCCTTCTGCCCTACCTCCAGCAGGGAGATTGGCTATGCTCCTTAGATCTAAAGGATGCGTACACTCACATCCTCATTCATCCAGACCACAGAAAGTACCTAAGGTTCATTGTGGGAGGAAACCATTATCAGTACAGAGTGCTGCCTTTCGGCCTCACCTCCGCCCCCAGAGTCTTTACAAAGTGTTTAGCGGTGATGGCGGCCTACCTGAGAAATCAGGGAATCTTTGTCTTCCCCTATCTAGACGACTGGCTCATCAGGGGTCAGACATGTCAGCAGGCCAATCAAGCCACCCTCAGGACTATTGCTCTTCTACAACGCCTGGGGTTTGTCTCATACTTCGCAAAGTCCACTTTGCTCCCCTCCCAGAACTTGGAGTTCATAGGGGCAAGGTTGGACTCTCTCCTAGCAAAGGCATTCTTGCCAGAAGACAGAGCCCAAAGGTTGATGGCCTTGGCAAATCAGTTTCTATGCAGGTCCCTGGTCTCCGCCAGACTCTGCCTGAGGCTTCTAGGCCACATGGCTTCGACAGTGCATGTGACCCCCAATGCCAGGCTCCATATGAGGCCTGCACAGTGGTGTCTTCGGGCTCAGTGGTCACAAGCCACAGGCAGCCTCAGCGACAGAATAAGGGTGTCCAGACCCTTTCTGCACTCCCTCAACTGGTGGCTACACTCACCCAATCTGCTGAAAGGGGTGCCTTTTCAGATTCCAGGGTACACAGTAGTGCTAACAACAGATGCCTCCCTGCAAGGCTGGGGGGCTCATTGTCTGGGCAAGTGCACCCAGGGCCTCTGGTCTCCCTGGGAAGCTGCACAGCAGATCAATCTTCTCGAACTCAGAGCTATTCGATTAGCACTCAAAGCTTTCACTCCTGCCCTGACTCACCAGTCTGTCCTGATCCAGACAGACAACCAAGTTGCCATGTTTTATGTGAACAAACAGGGCGGAACCGGGTCCAGGATCCTTTGTCGGGAGGCCCAGGACCTTTGTTCTCTTGCCCTCAAGCACCACATGCTCCTAAAGGCTGTGTACCTTCCAGGCCAGGACAACTACCTGGCAGACAGATTAAGCAGAATACTGCAGCCCCACGAGTGGCAGCTGCATCCTTCAGTAGTTCAGAAGATCTTCCTAAAATGGGGTCTCCCTTTGATAGATCTCTTTGCCAGCCCAAATGAACAAGCAACTGCCAAAGT
Source organism: Ichthyophis bannanicus (assembly GCA_033557465.1). Taxonomy (NCBI): domain Eukaryota; kingdom Metazoa; phylum Chordata; class Amphibia; order Gymnophiona; family Ichthyophiidae; genus Ichthyophis; species Ichthyophis bannanicus. Next base: position 166,381,179 of record CM066043.1, read on the forward strand.
TCTGCTCCAGGGAACCGCCTCCTCTCCGGATAGCAGCGGATGCTTTTCTGATATCCTGGTCTCAGGGCCTCCTGTATGCGTTTCCTCCCACGCCCTTGATGGCCCGAATTCTCTTCAAGATTCTTCAGGACAAGGCCTCAGTCCTGCTGGTGGCTCCCAGATGGCCGAGACAGCCTTGGTTTCCTCTTCTGCTTCAACTGGCAGTGGATCCTCCACTACCTCTGGGGTTGCAACCCGACCTTCTCTCACAGGAGCAGGGTTCCCTTTTGCACCCCAATCTCAAATCTCTCAATTTGATGGCCTGGAGGCTGCAAGGGTAGTTCTGGATCCCTGGGGCCTACCTCAGGAAGTTGAGGAGGTTGTCCTAGCCTCTAGGAAACAGTCCACTAGGAAAACCTATGCTCTCAAATGGAAAAGGTTTTCTGTGTGGTGTCAGCTACGTACAGGAGGACCCTTTCTCTTGTACTGTGCCAGTAGTGCTTCAGTACCTACTGCACTTATCAAATCAGGGACTTAAGTCCAATTCTGTTCGGGTCCACCTCTCAGCTCTAGCAGCTCACCACTCTCTGGTGGAGGGACATTCTCTGTCTGGTCACCCCTTGGTGTCCCGCTTTCTCAGGGGCTTGCTTTTGCTCAAGCCTCCCATCCGTCCTCCTGTCCCTGAGTGGGAGCTGAATGTGGTCTTGCAGCAGCTGACTCGCCCACCTTTTGAGCCGATGGCTACTTGTCCACTACGCTTCCTCTCCTGGAAGACACTCTTCCTGATAGCCCTTACCTCGGCTAGGCGAGTGAGTGCGCTTCAGGCCCTGGTCTGTGATAGGCCTTACACCAGGATTTATAGGAACAGGGTAGTCCTTAGGACTCATCCCAAATTCCTCCCTAAGGTTGTCTCCTCTTTCCACCTCAACCAGGAGGTGGTTCTTCCAACATTCTTCCCTAGGCCTCATACAAGCCAGGCTGAAGCAGTCCTGCATACCCTGGACTGTAGGGAGGGCCTTATCCTTCTATCTTGACCGTACGCAGGGGCATAGAAGGGCTACTCAGCTCTTTGTATCCTTTGACCCCAATAAGTTGGGGTTGGCTGTGTCCAAGCGTACCTTGTCCATCTGGGTGGCTGACTGTATCACCTGGGCTTACAAGGCGGCTGACCTTCCTTTGCAGGATCGGGTTACGGCCCACCGTGTCAGGGCAATGGCTGCCTCAGTGGCTCATCTCCGCTCTGTGCCCTTGGTAGACATCTGCAGGGCTGCAACTTGGTCTTCAAGCCAGACATTTGCGGCCCATTACTGCCTGGAGAGGGAGTCCCATAGGGACAGTGCTTTTGGCCAAGCAGTACTCCGGAATCTCTTTGAGGTTTAGGCAACTCCTGCCCTCCTGCCCTCTGTTGGGCTACCGGTGGAGGTTGTGTCCTTGAAAAGCCTTTCTTTGCTGTTGAGATTAGAGGGAGTTCTCTTGTTCAGCCTGGGTTCCTCGGTAGCCCAGAGCTTGGGAGTCACCCATATGTGAGGACTGACTTCCTGCTTGGTCCTGGAGAAAGAGTAGTTACTCACCTGTAACAGGTGTTCTCCAGGAGCAGCAGGAATCGGTCCTCACAACCCTCCCTCCTCCCCTTGGAGTTGCAGTTGTACATAGTTTATTTTTCATTTTTGTGTGCTGTTCTTAGCTATGTCATTTGACTGAGGTAAGATGGCACCTTTAGGCGGGAAGGGAACCGCGCATGCGTGCCTGCATTCCCAAAGGCTTTCATAGAAAGCTGGGGAAATGCTCCGCTGGGGCTTCATCGGCGCCGATGACACCCATATGTGAGGACTGATTCCTGCTGCTCCTGGAGAACACCTCTTACAGGTGAGTAACTACTCTTTCCTTGTGGCGCTCCCATCTGCACGCGGAGTCAGTGAGCTGCAGGTGTAGTGGCTCATGCCCCCTGCACCAGGTTTCATCGGAACAGAGTGGTCCTTCGCACTCACCCTAAGTTTCTCCCTAAGGTGGTCACCCCCTTTCATCTCAACCAGGAGGTGGTTCTTTCCACCTTCTTAACTCAGTCTCACACGAACAGGGCGGAGATTGCTTTCCACACCTTGGATTGTAAGAGGGTGCTGACCTTCTATCTAGAGCAGACTAAAGCTCATCGTCGCTTCTCTCAACGCTTCGTCTCCTATGACCTGAACCGTCTTAGCATTGCAGTCTCTAAGTGTGCCCTGTCTACCTGGGTGGCAGACTGCATCCCCTTTGCCTATGAGCGGGCTGGTCTCTCTCTCAAGCACCATGTTACGGCCCAAAATATGCAGGCTATGGCAGCCTCTTTGGCAAACCTGTGCTCGGTTTCCATGCAGGAGATCTGCCGGGCTGCCACCTGGTCCTCGGTTCACACCTTCACAGCTCATTACTGCCTGGAGGAGGATTCCCGGCATGACGGAGCCTTCGGCCAGGCAATACTCTGTCATCCATTTGGGGAATAATGCAACTCCTACCCTCTGGCCCTTCTCTTTGTCCAGGTTACCGGAGAATTGAGTCCCTGGTTGAAGCTGTGGTAGTCCCTGGAGTCTTATGGCCACTCAGCATGCTCTGCTGTTCATGATCAATTTTTCTGTCGCCCATAGCCTTTACAGTTTTTTTCGTTAGCCTATAGCTTGAGAGTCCCATATGTGAGGGCTGACTTCCTAGAGAAAGCATAGTTACTCACCTGTAGCAGGTGTTCTCTGGGAAGAGCAGGAATTAGTCCTCACAAGCCTCCCTCCTCCCTGTGGATTTGTTTTCTGTTTTGGCTTAAGTTATGTCATCATATTGAGGTAAGATGGTACCCTTGGATGGGAAGGTGATTCCACATTTATGGTCTAACTCCCAAAGGCTTTCTGTGAAAGCTGGAAGTATTCACCACAAGGGCTCTGTCTGTGCTAATGTCATCCATATGTGAGGACTGATTCCTGCTGTTTCGGAAAACATCTGCTACAGATGAGTAACTACGCTTTTTTGAATATGGTAAGAAAACTAGGTATCGACTGGTGAGTGTGGCAGAGGGTTCTAGGTTCATATCTCAGATTCAAGATCATATGGAAACACAGATCAGCACTAATCATAGGATTAATCAGGATTTTGGCCATTTTTATGGTGAACTGTATGCCTTGGGGCAAGAGGACAACACTCGCAGAGGAATTTTTGGGGGCTTACATGGTCCTACTCTATCTCCTGAGCTCCAGTTGAGGCTTAACAACCCGTTCTGTAGAGGAGATTTCAAAGGCCTTGAAGCAGATGGCACCACCGAAGGCCCCTAAGCCTTTTGAGTACCCACTAGGATTCTGCAAGATTCTGGGACACCATGTTATCCCTTCATTAGATGCAGTCTATGAAGAAGCAATCTGGGTAGGTGGATTAGCTGACTCATCTAATCAAGCATTAGTAGTTGTTCTTCCTAAGAAAGGTAGAGACACTGGCACTGGGCTCATACCATCTTATTTCTTAGACACGCAAATTTACACTATAAGTGATAGTAAATAGACTAAACGAGATCTTGCCACCCTTGATAGGAAATCAGCAAGTTGGTTTTGTAAAAGGTAGAAGTGAGTAATAGCTGCCATTTGACAGGTGCAAGATTGGTCCCAAGAAGCATTATTAGCTATCTTTGACACAGAAAAGACATTCAACACTGTCTCATGGAGAGTATTTTTGATACATGCTGCCAAATCCAGAATCAAATGGATCCAGATGCAGTATTATATACGAGCCCATGACTAATGAGGTAGTGTTGGAGGAATTGCAAGGGACACCTAGCAGTGCTGTCCCCTGTCCCCAGCATTATTTGTTCCTTTGTAGTCACCTCTTTAAGGCGGCCTTATTTGCGGACAATTTTCTTGTAGCTCTCACTGATCAGAAACCCTCTTGGAAAGGTTATGGCTCACTTGCAAATTTTCTCTGAACTTTCTGGACTAAGGGTGAACTATGGGAAATTCTCTGCATTGAGAGGAGGGGGAGTGTCCTAGTGGTTAGGGCAGCAGCCTAGTGCCAGAAAGATCAGGGTTCAAATCCCACTGGCACTCCTTGTAGCCGTGGGCAAGCCACTTAAACCTTCATTGCCTCAGGTACAGACTTGGATTGTGAGCCCTTGGACAGGGAAATGCGTACTGTACCCGAATGTAACACTCCTTGATCTTCTCCAGGAAAGGCGTGGGCTAGATACTACTACCACTACCATCTAATAATAATAACGATAATAATTTGGCCTGCAAAATGGGATGGAAGTGCAGTGGGGAAATACCTTTCCCCCTACAATGGACATATTCCTCCCTGAGGTATTTGAGACTGGTTATTTTTCGTAGACTGATCTTGCTGCACGCTAATAAAGTACCACAGATGTATGAAAGGGGCGTTACGATGATTGCTGGAAACTTCCCTCTATCTTTGAGTGGAAGGGTGCAGCTGGTAAAGATGATTTTGTTGCTTAAATGGCAATATATTTAGCAAAATCTACTGATTGTGCTGGCAATTTACATTGTAAATTAATACAAAGATTTATACCATAAAATCCTATTTATCATGTAAGTGACAGTGTTTTTGACAGTTTCTGCAAGAATTTTGGGCAAGACATATCTTCAAGTTGCTCTTGTTTGCTTCAAGCTCTCCAAAGCTTCTATGCTTTTTGTATGCCATGGAGAACCCATCTCATAAGTATCATAGACTATCTGGGCTGGCTGGGTGATTCTTCTCATCCTCTTGAATAAGGCTCTGGAATAATTTCAGAGTTTTCCTATCCCTGTTCAACCTGGTTGGGAGAGTCCTGAAGATGATAATCCAAGGTTAGGGACTGTATGTTTTGGATGCCATGACTCCTTTTGTAATAGGAGAATCTGCTGCTAGTTGAAGTGAGTTTGATAATGTCTTGCAAGAACTTCTGCATTAGCTGGAGAAGAAATGGATTTCCAGCATTGTTGTTCAGCAGAGATGAAGACTTTTCTCTTTGCAAGACGGACATATAATGTGGGAATTCTGACTGGTTCCTGGAACCGAAGGTGATCTGTTAGGGGAAGGGTACTTTGGGGAGTGGTGTCTTTATATTAAAAATTCTGTCATGAGACCTTTTGTGCCCAGGGCTGGAGACGGTGATTGCGGATCCTGTCTGTTGTTCATGAAACTTTGTGCAGAACTGCTTTCTTTCATGCAATGCAATGTGTGCCTTCAAGTCAGTCCTGACTCCTGGCGACCCAGAAGCTCCTGGGTTTTCTTGGCAGTGTGACTGGAAGTAGATTGTCAGGCCTTTCTTCCGAGGCAATGGAGGGTTAAATGACTTGCCCAAGGCCACAAGGAGTGCTAGTGAGAATCGAACCCTGGTTGCTTGGTTACCAAGCCAGTGTTCTAACCACTAGGCTACTCCTCCACTCTGCTTTCTTTCATAGGAGTTGCTTTATCAGCATAGTCTTTCTGAGAAGCACTCTTTGAGTATTGCTGCTATAGGCAGGGGAACTCAGAAACAAGGAGCTGCAGGAAATAGAGGGAGTAGCCAAACAACTGCTGTTCCAGTAAAGAAGAGGACCGTGGTGCTCTCGACGCCTGAGGTGTTTCTGAATCTCTTCTTGCTGTTTTTGTTTCATAGTAAGTTCCATAGCTATCATAAGTTGGTCTGATGAAGTAGTGGTAGCTGAGCCAGTTCTTGCTACTGATGACAAGAAAAAGGAAGCAACCACACCTGCAAATACGATGCAGAGTACAAAGTAGCAGGGCGATGAAACACATTGTGGAATGGATCACAGAAAGTTTATCAAGTTATCTAGTAGCACGTACTTTAGGTGGCCGCTATTTTGTCGGTACCTGTTCATGCTCTAGAGGCCGCCTGAATGGGTTTTTCAGAGCTGTGGGAGAACTGCTGTGGATGATGTAATTGCTCATACTTTGTGTAGGTGTGCACAGAGTTGGGGTTTGGCGATCACAGAAGTTATGCATACTTTAGCAAAAGCTAGATGTGGGCATTTACACCTGCCATAGGGCAGCTATAAGTGCTCGTACTTAATTTGTATATGTCTTTATACCACTTACTTAGAACAGGCCTCAAATATGCATGTTCCAATGCATGTTAACTCCTTGGGTAACTTTATACCCTCAAAGCATCCAGTGAAGCCAGCAGTCCAAAGCAACTGAGCTTGACAGGGTGGTTACATGCTCAGGAGGCCTCATGTGTGGGTTTTCCTGAGCTATGGAAGAACTGCTGTAGATGTTCCCCCTACTTGTCCTGAGAAAGACCTGAGCAAGTAGGACAGTGGGGAGAGAGATTTGCAGATGGGCTTCATCTGTGGCCTAATGAAGCTTCAAGTATCTGTCATAATTTAAATTCTAGAATTTCCAAGAAGCCAATGTGAACATTTACTCTGTCCCAGGAACACCGAAATCTGCTAACTGGACTGGATCATTTAGACCAGTGGTTCCCAAACTGTGGTTTATGGATCCTTGGTCAATGAGGCAATTACCACAGGTCCACTGGATACAGAAAAGAGGGAATAAAAAGAGGATAGTTGGAACTGGCCTGGGGGGGGGGGGAGAGAGGGAAAGACTGGAGAACTGGCTGGGGGGTAGGGAGGTGAGATAGATGGCAGATAGGAACTGACTAAAAAAGAAAGGCTAATGGAAACAGGAAGGGAGATAAAGGGCTAGTGGGCATAATCTTGGCGCTGAAGATAAGGGGTCTGAGAAAAGTGGTAGAGATGAACTGGGGGGTCCCTGAACCTTTTGGGCCATACAACCAAAATGTCTGGTAACCTCAGATTTAGACGTTTTTCTAGCCAGGTGACAGATCTGAAAATTTTTGGAAACGTTTTTATTACTAGACTTGAGTGAGAATGGCGGTTATAGCATAACTAAACTACTGTAGCAGGAGTTCAGATCTTTATTTACCAAGCCTACTAGATGAATCAAATGGCCCCTACTGCTGACATCTATATTCCCAGGAGTATGTTTCCAAGGGAGAGTAAGTTTTGGGGAGAACTGTTCTTTTTCCTGTCAAAAAATGGAAGAAACCTTGTATTGACTGAAGTCCACAAGACAGCAGTGGATTCTGAATGTGTATTAAGACATTTGTTTTATTTGAAGTGCCATTGGGACAATTCTCAGATTGCCCATCAGGGCCTTCAAGCTAATTTTCACAAAGATACTTCCATGGAGAGGGCTGCAGAATTTACAAATGCTGCCCCCCCCCCCTTTCTCCCTGAGGCAGAGGGGAGCAATTTTCAGAAGACATATTTCTATACATAAATAGCTGGAAACGCCTGAAAATTGCCCTCTATGGGGAGCAGTGTTATCTCCAGGAACAAGCAGGAATGAGTCTTCGCATATGGGTATCGTCGGTACCGATGGAGCCTGCGCGGGAACGCTCCCCAGCATCCAGAAAGAAAGCTTTTGGGAGCATCCCACAGCGCCTGCGCGCTGCCTTCCCGCCTTTCCTAACTGCCTCTCTCCAGTTCTTCTTTTCCGCCGAGCCAGCAGGTCGTGTTTCCTGTCACCGCTGAAGAATTTCTTATTTTCTTTTATTTTTCTTTAGTCGCGTATCTGCCTTCTCGATTCCGCACCGGTACCACCGGTCCTTTTTCTTTCTTTAAAAAACAAAACAAAAACTTCTACTCTTTTCAGTGCATTTTTTTTCTGGGGCCTTAGGCCTACAGATATATTTTTCCCTCATGGAAAAACCCGCCTCCGGGTTTAAAAAATGCACAAAGTGCAGCAGCACTAGAGTTCATCTCCCTCTAAGTAGCGAGATGCCCCCGGGCTTACTCTTGAGGATACCACACCGGCAAAATTACCCCGGCGGGAGGCTCCGGCTTCCAAAGCACTACCTATGGGGTCACAGGTTGACATCGATGGCTCGGCCTCGACCAATCACCTGTTACAATGTTCTGGGGTACCGGCAGTTTCTACCGGTACCGACATCCAGACATTGGTGGCGTCAATGGATCAGAATATTCTGACCATGCAGCGTGCCATCACGGCATTCATTCAAGCTGCGACACCTACGGTACCGCAACAAACCCCGTTGTCGGTACCTGTACCGATTCCTGTACCGGACCCGATATCGGTCCCGATACCAGTACCGCTTGCATCGACATCAGCATCAACCGCAGCGGTACGCTATCCAGTGATGCCCATCAGTACCGACCCGGTACCGATTACTCCCGATGTCGATACCTCCCGGTACGCGTATCGGGCTCTACGAGAGCATCCAGATAGTCGATACTTCGATTCCTCTGAAGACTCTGATTCTTCAGAGGCCTCAATTGAAGCATCAGGCATCCTTCCTCAGGAACCCTCAGGCCAAAACCCAGGCTGCGAGGACTGCTACGGCCCAACAGCCTCAGCCTTCTCAGGGCCTTTGACTTTCTACTAGAGAACTTAGCCTTTCTGGCTCTAGAACATCCAGAGCCTCTCACCATCCCAGGAAGGTTAGCTCACTTTGCTCCCAGATGGGAACAAATCACAGCAGAGCAGTGGACCCTCTCCATCATAAAGGAAGGGTACAAACTTCATTTCTTAAACCTTCCTCCTCACACCATGGTGAAACAGTTCAATTCTCCAACATCTCTCCTCAACCTTCTAGGTCAAGAGATTTCTACCCTTCTTGCCCAAGGGGCAATAGAAGAAGTACTCCTTCTTCAACAGGGCTCAGGGTTCTACTCCCCCTATTTCCTCATTCCAAAGAAAACAGGGGGCTACAGACCCATATTAGATCTCAGAGAATTGAACAAGTTTCTATGCAAGGAGAAATTCAAGATGACTTCTCTCGGAACTCTCCTTCCATACCTCCAAAGTCAGGACTGGTTTTGTTCTCTAGATCTCAAGGATGCGTACACCCATGTTCTCATCCATCCAACCCACAGAAGATTCCTTCGGTTCCTTTACCAAGGAAAGCACTACCAATACAAAGTGCTTCCTTTCGGTCTGGCCTCTGCTCCAAGAGTGTTCACAAAATGCATGGCAGAAGTAGCTGCATTCCTGCGCACTCTAGGAATATTCGTATTCCCATATCTGGACGACTGGCTCATCCGAGCTCCATCCCAGTCAGAGGCCCAGACTTCCCTGGCCTGCACAAGGCGTGTTCTTCAGTATCTGGGACTGGTAATCAACATTCCAAAATCCCATCTCACCCCTACTCAGTCTCTAGAGTTCATAGGGGCCTTACTGGATACCACAACTGCAAGGGCCTATCTTCCCCAGGCCCGTTGCCTACGCTTGGTGCAGTTCGCCTCCCAGATTCAGTTAAAATCCCATTTAACTGCTCGAGAGATGTTGCAACTCTTAAGCCACATGGCATCCACGGTGCATGTGGTTCCCTATGCTCGCCTTCACATGAGAGCAGCTCAGTGGACCCTATCCTCCCAATGGACCCAGGCATCAGGTTGCCTTTCAGACAAAATAGCAACCTCCAGTCGCCTTTTTTGGTCCCTCCACTGGTGGAAGTCCACTCAGAATCTGTTGCTGGGGTCCCCCTTTCAACAGGTGTTACCCCAAGCCACCCTTACAACAGATGCCTCTCCAAGGGGTTGGGGGGGCTCATCTACAAGATCTCTCAACCCAGGGCATCTGGTCTTCACAGGAGACATCTCTTCATATCAACCTCTTAGAGCTCAGAGCAATCTTTCTGGCTCTCAGAGTCTTCCACACCCTGCTCAGCTACAAGACAGTCCTCGTCCACACGGACAACCAGGTAGCCATGTTCTACGTGAACTAGCAGGGAGGGACTGGCTCTCTGTTGCTTTGCAACGAAGCTCTGAGATTGTGGGCCTTCGCCAGAGAGCATCAAATCCATCTCATGGCAGTATATCTTCCAGGGGTTCAAAACTCTTGGGCAGACAGACTCAGTCGAGTTCTGCTTCCGCACGAATGGTCCCTCCATGGGGACCAGATAGACAGAATTTTTCGGATTTGGGGTACCCCAGACATAGACCTGTTTGCAAGTCCGTGGAATGCCAAACTTCCCCGGTTCTGTTCCAGGATTCCATGTCAGGGAGTTCAGGCCAGGCATGCCTTCCTCCTTCATTGGGGGCAAGACTTCCTCTATGCCTTTCCACCTATTCCCCTAATTCCCAAGACTCTGTTCAAGCTTCAGAGAGACAAGGGGACTATGATCCTCATAGCACCACTTTGGCCACGCCAAGTGTGGTACCCTCTACTTCTGCATCTCTCTCAAGCTCCCTCCCTAGACCTGGGGTCTGCTCCAGATCTCCTCTCCCAGGAGGAGGGAACCTTGTGGCACCCAAATCCTCAGTCTCTTCATCTCAGGGCCTGGTTGCTGAAGGCCTAGACCTTCAAGATTTACAACTTTCTCAGCAAGTGAAGGATATCCTTCATGCTTCCAGAAAGCCTTCCACCAGACGTTCATATGCTTTTAAATGGAGAAGGTTTTCCATTTGGTGTGCAGAGAAGGGTCTCAACCCTCTTGCAATATCTTTGAATTCTTTACTAGACTATTTGCTGCATTTATCCCATGCAGGCCTTAAAACAAATTCAATCAGAGTCCATTTGAGTGCTATTGCAGCATCCCTTAAGCCTCTCAATGGACAACCTATTTCCTCTCATCCTCTTATAGCAAGATTCATGAGAGGCCTTCTTTTGACTAAACCTCCCATTATACCACCTCCAGTGGCATGGGACTTGAATCTGGTTCTTGGCCAGCTTATGAAGCCAGCCTTTGAACCCTCAGCCACTACCTCCTTAAAATTCCTTTCCTGGAAGGTTATTTTTCTCATTGCAGTCACCTCAGCTCGCCGTATCAGTGAGTTGCAAGCTTTAGTGGCTAATCCTCCTTATACAAGGTTCCATCATGACAAGGTAGTCCTCAGAACTAATCCACACTTTATGCCTAAAGTGGTCTCACCTTTTCATCTGAACCAGGAGGTGTTTTTACCTGTCTTTTTTCCAGGACCTCATGCATCAAGTGCAGAGAGGAATCTTCATACCCTGGATTGTAAAAGAGCACTTGCTTTCTACTTACACAGGACACAGCAACATAGAAAGTCCTCTCAACATTTTGTTGCTTTTGATCCTTCTCATTTAGGACTTCCATTCTCTAAGAGAACTCTGTCCAATTGGATTGCTCAGTGTATTTCCTTCGCCTACCAAAGTAAGAACCTTTCTCTGGAGGGCCATGTCACAGCTCACAATGTGAGGGCCATGGCAACCTCTATGGCTCATCTAAACTCTGTGTCCATCGACCAAATCTGTCGAGCGGCCACCTGGGCATCGGTTCATACCTTCACAGCCCATTACTGCTTGGACAAGGACTCCCGCCGGGATGCCTTGTTTGGTCAGGCTGTTCTCAAACACCTGTTCCATATCTAATCAACTCCTACCCTCCATCCCTGACTGGATGCCTGAGATTCATGGGTAGAGGTAGAGCCTTTCCCAGGGACTCACAATCTGGGTGATCTCCCAGGTATCTCTAGCTGGGGAGTCCCCATATGTGAAGACTCATTCCTGCTTGTTCCTGGAGATAGCACAGTTGCTTACCTGTAACAGGTGATCTCTGGGAACAGCAGGAATAAGTCTTCACAACCCACCCACCTCCCCTAGGAGTTGTATCTCTCTATCTTTCCTTTCCTCTCTCTCTCTTTGTCTCAGCTTTAAAACTTGAACTGGAGAGAGGCAGTTAGGAAAGGCGGGAAGGCAGCGTGCAGGCGCTGTGGGATGCTCCCAAAAGCTTTCTTTCTGGACGCTGGGGAGCGTTCCCGCGCAGGCTCCGTCGGTACCGACGATACCCATATGTGAAGACTTATTCCTGCTGTTCCCAGAGGTCACCTGTTACAGGTAAGTAACTGTGCTTTATCAGGGCATCTAAGTGGAAAGGCCCATTAGCTTATATATTGCACCTAGGTGCCTTTTGTAAAGTTGCCTCCCTTGAAAGTTCTCATACAGTTACCTGTCCTCTGGGGCGTGTGTAGGTTTGTGATTGTATGTGCCAGTAAGAATCGGTCCCATTTCACCTCTCTGTCTCCTCCCCTATGAACGCCTTTCCATTGCTTTTAAGTAGGTGATGTTTTCTGAGTGCCTGTTTTTATGCAGTATACCTTTTCAGCAATTTTCTAAGTGCCTTTTTGAGCCTGTAAAATATTATTCTAGGCACTTAAATTGCTTATACACAATCCTTATTAGTCAATTTACCGAACGATTGGTTTAAGCCACAATATCAATGAAAATCGCTCATGTATCAATAAAGTGGAGATGCACTTATTTTCTTATATCTTAATCAATAAATTGAATTCTCCAGGACCAAGCAGGAAGTCAGTCCTCACTTATGGGTGACGTCGGCGCCGACGGAGCCCTCGCGGAGCAATTTTCCCCAGCTTTCAAAGAAAGCCTTTGGGAATTGCAGCGCGCATGCGCGGTAGTCTTCCCGCCCGAAGGTGCCATCTTAGCCAGTCTTCTTTTTTCCGCGGAGCCCTACAGACGTCCCCGTCTTGCCCCCGCATAAAAGTTGATTTTCCTCTGTATTTTTCCTTTTTTCTTTCGGTTCGACGCCGGTCGTTTTCCCGCCCGGACTCGCGACGCCGGTCTCGAGTCCTCTAACGGTTTATCGGTTTTTCTGACTTAGTCAGCTTTCGTTTTCGTTTTTTCCCTGGCAGCCCGGTCCTTTGACCTCGCAGGGGCCCTTTTTCCCCCGATGGCTGCCAGTGGCTTTAAGCGGTGTGGTCGGTGTGACCGAAATATGTCACTCACCGACTCACACGACCTTTGCCTCCGCTGCCTGGGCCCAGATCACGAGGAACTGATCTGTGGGCCCTGCAGCAAACTGTCCTCGAAGGCGTTGAGAAGTCGGCGGCATCAGCGCGAAAGAATCTTCGCTGACCCCAGCCGTACCCGGACCTCGTCGGAGGCCTCACTGTCGAAAGGCTCCAGTTCGGACCGTCGACGGAGCTCCTCCGACCGGGGTTCTCCCTCCGGGGACCATCGACGGAAGGAAAAACCCGCGAGGGCGGCGTCGGTGGACGCTCCTGGCTCCGCGAGGGCCAGGTCGCATAGCCCCGACAGCCGCCCCGGGTCCTTGGAGAAGGAACACCTCCCGAAGCGACCTCGCCTGGAGTCGGAGATGCCTGCCCGGGTAAGTCCTGTTGTCCTTCTGGACTTGCCTCCGCGTCAGCCGACGTCGGGCCCGACGCCGTCGGGGCCCGAGTCGGGGGCTGCTGGGTCGCCTGAGCTCGGACTCAGGTTGACGGCCTTGGAGAGCAGATTGTCTGCCTTCATGGACCAGCAGCGGGCACTGCTCGCTGGCTTCGCTGGCGTCGCTGCCCCGACCGCCGGGACGTCGACGTCCAAGTCGACCCCGGAGACCGAGCCGATCCTCGAGTCGATGAGAACTCGAGTCGATCCTCGGTCGAGGTCGCCCTCGGCCTCCCGTTCGGGACCGAGGTCGCCGACGCCGACTCCCTCGGCGTCGGGGCGGCTGGCGCCGCACCCTGCCCGAGCCGACCCCACCGAGTCCTCGTCGGAGTCGGTCTGGGAGTCTGAGGAGGAAGAGTCACCTGATTCTTTCCGGACTCGGTGTGTCCCATCGGACTCTCCGGAGTCCGAGCCTCGGAAGCAGTCCCCCCCGGAGGATGCCCGGTTCTCGGATTTCGTTAGGGATATGGCCAAGGCTTTGGCATTCCCTGCGGACCCCGAGGAGGAGCCTCGAGCCGAAGAGCTCGACGCCCTCCAGTATGACTCTCCCGCGAGGGAGCACTTTACTGTGCCGGTTCCTCCTATGCTGGAACGACTACTCTTCCGCATGTGGGAGAGTCCGGCCTCCTCGCCGGTCCTGAGCAAGCGGGTCGATTCTATCTATCGAGTCCGCAAGAGCCCTGGCTTTCAAAAGGCGCAGTTGCCACACCATTCCATGGTAGTGGAATCGGCCATGCATCGTCTTAAGAGCCAGAAGATGCACTCCTCGGTGCCTCCTGGAAGGGAGGCCCGTAACCTGGATGGCCTTGGCAAGAAGTGCTTCCAGGGCTCTATGCTCGCCTGTCGTGTCCAGACTTACCAGCTCTACATGGGCATGTATCTCAGGGATCTGGCTAAAGAGCTAGCCGGCTTCTCCGCTGGTTTGTCCGAGGAACCCTTGCGGAGGTTCCTAGCCTTGTCCACAGGTATTCGGGAATGCTCAAAGTTCATGTCCCGAGCAGCCTATGATGGCTTTGAAGCCTCGGCTCGAGTAGCCGCAGCCGGCATCGGTGCCCGCCGACAGGCTTGGCTTCAGTCGTCCGACCTTGAGCCCTGGGTACAGGACAAGTTGGTCGATGTCCCCTGCCGAGGCGAAAACCTCTTTGGCAAGCCCATGGCGGAAAAGGCTGCACAAATTGAGACTGAGACTCTCACCAGGACCAGGCTTTCTAGGAAGACCTCCGCCCCTTCCCAGAAAAAGAAGGGCTCGGGAAAAAAGACCTTTTACCCGAGGAAGGCGGCTGCCTACAAACAATACCCCCATTATCAGGCCCCTGCAGCTCCCCAACAGGGCCAGCAGGCCAAGGGACGGGGTAACGGGTCCCGTAGGCAGCAAGCCCCCAAGCCTGCGCCACCAGCCCCTGCTCAGCAGGGTGGGGGTTTTTGACTCGCTCAGCATAGCCTCTCCCCCCCCGCTGGTTCCCCCCAGCACCGGAGGCCGGCTGGTTCACTTCGCCGACAGGTGGTCCAGCATCACCGCAGATGCCTGGGTGCTTCAGGTCGTGCGAGAGGGCTACCTTCTCCACTTCCATCAGGTCCCTCCCTCCTATTTTCCGGGAGAGCCTCCGCGCCCCCCTCTGCACAGGGAGTTGCTCCTTCAGGAGTTAGCAGGTCTTCTGCAGGATCAGGCGGTGGAACCGGTGCCACACCACCTGAGAGGTCAGGGCTTCTATTCAAGGTATTTTCTGATACCAAAGAGAACAGGAGGCCTCCGACCCATCCTGGACTTGCGCAACCTCAACAAGTTCCTTGTGCGGGAGAAGTTCAAAATGCTTACCCTTGGAATCCTTCTGCCCTACCTCCAGCAGGGAGATTGGCTATGCTCCTTGGATCTAAAGGATGCTTACACGCACATCCTCATCCACCCAAGCCACCGCCAATACCTAAGGTTTGTGGTGGCAGGAAATCATTACCAGTACAGAGTACTGCCCTTCGGCCTGTCCTCCGCACCGCGAGTCTTCACAAAATGTCTCGCGGTCGTGGCGGCCCATCTCCGGCTTCACGGCCTCTATGTTTTTCCGTACCTCGACGACTGGCTCATCAGAGCAGCATCCGCTCAGGAGGTCACCACCGCCACGTGCCGCACGGTGACTCTGCTGCAGCACTTGGGCTTTGTCATCAACTTCGCAAAGTCCACTTTGCTCCCCTCACAGGATCTCGAGTTCATCGGCGCAAGGCTGCACACCCCTCAGGCGCGAGCGTACCTACCGCTCGACAGGGCTCAGCGGCTCATGGACCTAGCCGACCGCTTTCGCAGCCAGCCCCTGGTCTCCGCCAGGCGCTTCCTGAGACTGCTCGGCCATATGGCTTCCACCGTCCATGTGACCCCCAATGCCCGCCTGAATATGCGGCCTGCTCAGTGGTGTCTCCGCCAGCAGTGGCGACAGGCCACGGGCGGCCTAGCAGACCTGGTGCGCGTCTCCGAGCCGCTGGTCTCGTCTATCCGGTGGTGGCTCCGGCAGCCGAACCTGGTATTGGGAATGCCTTTCCAGTCACCTCAGCCGACCCGGGTGCTGACCACCGATGCATCCCTCCTGGGCTGGGGAGCCCATTGCCAAGAGGCACGTACTCAGGGCCTCTGGACCAAGTGGGAGTCTGCTCAGCAGATCAACTTCCTGGAGCTCAGGGCGATCCGCCTAGCTCTCAAGGCCTTCTCCCACCTGACCTCCCAACAGTCCGTCCTTGTCCAGACGGACAATCAAGTTGCCATGTTCTACGTGAACAAGCAGGGGGGCACGGGCTCCTTCCTCCTCTGCCGGGAGGCACAGAAGCTCTGCTCTTGGGCCGTCGGTCACGGCATTCTCCTCAAGGCAGTTTATCTCCCGGGCCAAGAAAATTGCCTGGCGGACAAACTCAGCAGGGTCCTCCAGCCGCACGAGTGGCGTCTGGACCCCTTGGTAGTTCAGAAGCTCTTCCTCAGGTGGGGCCTCCCCACAGTGGATCTCTTTGCCAGTCCTCACAACCGGCAGCTTCCTCGCTTCTGCTCTCGTCAGCCTCACCCCCTTCGGGTGGCGGCGGACGCCTTTCTGATCTCATGGTCGGGGAGCCTTCTGTACGCTTTCCCTCCCATCCCGTTAGTCTCTCGGACCCTTTTCAAGGTTCTCCGAGACAAAGCTTTCGTGATCCTGGTGGCCCCTCGCTGGCCCAGGCAGCCGTGGTTTCCGCTCTTGCTGCAACTGGCGGTGGAGGATCCAATCCCTCTGGGGGTGCACCCGGATCTCCTCACCCAGGATCAGGGGTCCCTGCTGCACCCCAACCTCAGGTCTCTCAACCTCATGGTCTGGCTGCTGAGAGGGTAGTCCTTGCTCCTCTCCTCTTGCCGGCAGAGGTGGAGGAGGTCGTCTTGGCTTCGCGACGGCCTTCTACCCGCAAATGCTACGCCCTTAAATGGCGTCGCTTTGCAGTCTGGTGTACCCAACAGTCTCAGGATCCCTTCTCCTGCCCGGTGTCGGTGATCTTACAGTACTTGCTACACCTCTCTAATCTGGGACTTAAGTCCAACTCCGTCAAAGTTCACCTCAGTGCTCTTTCCGCACATCATGTGCCGGTGGACGGCAGACCTCTCTCCAACGACCCTCTCGTAGCGAGGTTTCTCCGAGGTCTCCTACTACTTAAACCACCTCTGCGCCCGCCAGCGCCTGACTGGGACCTGAATGTGGTTTTACAGCGGATCACCTGTCCGCCTTTTGAACCTATGGCTACCTGCTCTCTCCGTTTTCTGTCTTGGAAAACGCTGTTCTTGATAGCCCTCACTTCCGCTAGGCGCGTAAGTGAATTACAGGCCCTCGTGTCTGATCCCCCCTACACTCGGTTCTACAAGAATAGGGTAGTCCTACGGACTCACCCAAAGTTTCTGCCTAAAGTGGTCTCCCCTTTTCACTTGAATCAGGAGGTGGTACTTCCAACCTTCTTTCCCAGACCACACTCCAGCCGAGCTGAAACGGTCCTCCATACCCTGGACTGTAGAAGGGCTCTGAACTTCTACCTTGATCGTACGCGGGAGCACCGTAAAGCTGCTCAGCTTTTTGTGTCTTTTGACCCCAATAAATTGGGGCTCCCGGTCTCCAAGCGTACTCTGTCCATCTGGGTTGCGGACTGTATCTCTTGGGCTTATGGGGCAGCCGGACTCTCCTTAGAAAGTCGAGTCGCGGCTCATTGCGTTCGGGCAAAGGCTACGTCAGTGGCTTACCTCCGCTCTGTTCCGCTGGCAGACATCTGCCGGGCCGCTACTTGGTCTTCGAGCCAGACTTTTGCGGTCCATTACTGTCTCGAGAGGGAGTCCCGCAGGGACAGTGCTTTCGGACAGGCAGTCCTCCGTAATCTCTTTGAGGTCTGAGCAACTCCTACCCTCCATCCCGGATGTGGGCTACCGGTGGGTGATAATTCAGCGAAGATTCTATCCTTCTGTGCTGCTGAGCTAGAGGGAGCTCATTTTTGTGCTTGGGTCTCCGGTAGCCTTGAGCTTGGGAGTCCCATAAGTGAGGACTGACTTCCTGCTTGGTCCTGGAGAAAGCGTAGTTACTCACCTGTAACAGGTGTTCTCCAGGAGCAGCAGGAATCAGTCCTCACTACCCTCCCTCCTCCCCTTGGAGTTGCAATCGTCTGCTTTTGTTCTTTTTGCAAATTTTTATGCTGTCTTTTTTAGCTATGTCATCTGACTGGCTAAGATGGCACCTTCGGGCGGGAAGACTACCGCGCATGCGCGCTGCAATTCCCAAAGGCTTTCTTTGAAAGCTGGGGAAAATTGCTCCGCGAGGGCTCCGTCGGCGCCGACGTCACCCATAAGTGAGGACTGATTCCTGCTGCTCCTGGAGAACACCTGTTACAGGTGAGTAACTACGCTTTATCTAACTCGAGGTCTCAGACTTTTCGGCTCTGCTATTGGGACTCACGTCCGTTGTTCAAGCAGTTTGCCCGTTTGCATCAATGACCTCATAATGAAAAGCACATTTGCAGGTAATTTTAATACATTCAGCTGCTCTATGTTTTATAACAAAGACTACTTATCTCCAGGGCCGGATTTAGCTATACGCCATGTACGCCATGGCGTAGGGCCCACAGCTGCAAAGGGCCCACAAAAATTGAACTAGTTAGGCTTTTTTTTTTAATAAAATAAAAAAAAACCTGCTGGCTGCCGCCGCGGGGCCCCCTCTGCTGCCGCGGCAGCATGGACTGACCCGCGGGGGCCCCCTCTGTAAGCTCGGTCCCTCCCTCCGTGCCTCCGTGTCTCCCTCCGTGCAGGCTGTGAGAGACGCGAAGGCAGACTGTCTCCTTCTGCCTTCCCGTCTCTGTTAAGCCCGCAGGGGCTGATGGGAAATTTCCCATCAGCCCCTGCGGGCTTAACAGAGACGCGAAGGAGACAGTCTGCCTTCGCGTCTCTCACAGCCTGCACGGAGGGAGACACGGAGGCACGGAGGGAGGGACCGAGCTTACAGAGGGGGCCCCCGCGGGTCAGTCCATGCTGCCGCGGCAGCAGAGGGGGCCCCGCGGCGGCAGCCAGCAGGTTTTTTTTTTTTAATTAAATTTTACTTTAGGCCGGGGAGGGGGAGGGGGTAGGACTGGTAATTGGGGGGGCTGGGACTGGGGCTGGAAATGGGTTGGGGCTGGGACTGGGACTGGAAATGGGTTGGGGGGATTAAGGCTGGAGGTGGGCTGATGAGGTTAGGACTGGTAATGGGCTGTGGGCTGTTGGGGGGGGTTAGAACTGGTAATGGGCTTTGGGGGGGTTAAGACTGGTAATGGGTGGGATGATGGGGGCTGTCTGGTAATGGGCTATGGGGGGGGCGATGAAAGGAAATTGGCATGGGGGGGGGTTAATACTGGAGGTGGGCTGATTGGGTTAGGACTGGTAATGGGATGTTGGGGGGGGTTTAGAACTGGTAATGGGTTTTGGGGGGTTTAGACTGGTAATGGGCTGAGGGCTGATGGGGGCTGTCTGGTAATGGGCTATGGGGGGGCTAGGACTGGAAATGGGCTGGGGGGTTAAGACTGGAGGTGGGCTGATGGGGTTAGGACTGATAATGGGCTGTTGGGGGGGTTTAGAACTGGTAATGGGCTTTGGGGGGGTTAAGACTGGTAATGGGCTGTGGGCTGATTGCGGATGTCTGGTCATGGGCAAGGGGGGTGATAGGACTGGAAATGGGCTGGGGGGGGGTTAAGACTGGACGTGGGCTGATGGGGTTAGGACTGGTAATGGGCTGTGGGCTTATGGGCTGATTGGGGGGGGTATGAAAGGCAATGGGCTATGGGGGGCTGTCGGGAAATGGGTTGATGGGGTTAGGACTGGAAGTGGGCTGATGGGGGGTTAGGACTGGTAATGGGTTATAGGGGGGCTTAAACTGAAAATGGGGTGATGGGGGGTTAGGACTGGTATTGGGTTGGGGGGTTGCTAGGACTGGAAATGGGCTGATGGGTGGCTAGGACTGGAAATGGGCTGATGCAGGGACTAGAAGGGAATGGATGCTGGGTGAGGCTGGAACTAGAAGGGAGCTGATGTTGGGGGAGGATTAGAATGGGATGGGGCTGGAAGAGTAAAATGGAGAAGGGAAAAATATTTTGTGTGGGAGGGATAAAAAAATCTACAATTGGCCGGGTATTGGGAGAGTAAGTGGGGATTGAGGATGGAGGGGTAAAATTTGAGTGGATGAAATAGGAATGAGGAAAGAGCAAAAGGAGAAAGATTAGTATGTTAAAGCAGATGTAGAGAGAATGGAAAAAAACTAGAAGAGAGAAGAAAGGACAAATGGACAGCAGACGATGGAGAGTTAGCAGAAGACATGAAGAAACCAGAAGAAAGTGGCTGGAGCAATTGCAGCTGAAAAAAATGCACAAAAGGTAGAAAATATCTCTTTATTTTGAATTTATTAATTGGAATATGTCAGCTCTGGTAAATGTGCATCATTAACGTCTGCGCTTTGTTTAGTACAAGAGCAAATTAATGTATAGTTTTATTTCTACAGTGTTGTACATTCCAAGTTTGGCTTTTGGGATTCCCAGTTTAATTATTGTCTTCCTGTTTCTAAAATGTGATTACTTGTTTGGTGATGGTCTATGTTCTGCATGTGTAACTGAGCTGAGGTGTTCTGTTTATATAATTCCTATTTGACATTGCCACTTGTTCTCTTTCCCCAGTAGGTCATGTATTGTTGTTCTCTGAAATGTATTGGTTTAATATTTGCAGTGTTGCCTTTTGATTGGTAGAGTATGGTGCTTTGTGAGTCCTGGTAGTGCTGTTAGGATACGGCGGGTTTGCTATGGGTTCTAAATGGGCAGTGTTTGTAGTAGTTCCTAATGTGTCTGGCAGTTGGCACTGGATTATAGTAATGTAGAAATCTTTTAGTCTTTCTTTATCCATACACTCATTAAGAGGCACGTTTACTAAAAGTTAGTATATGGTAACATTATGCAAATATTTATGCAAATGAGGCCCCTTATGCAAATGAGGCCCACACCCCCCTTGGGCCGCCCCTGCTGGGGGCCCACAATTTTTGTTGGCATAGGGCCTCACTCAAGGTAAATCCGGCCCTGCTTATCTCAAATGTTTGAATGCACCCGCCAATGCTAAAAGGACAGTTTAAGGATCCCGACGCCCTCAATGGGTACCGCTCTTGCGTTTCAAACTGAGACTTTCTTCAGGGGATTCACAATAAACTCATAGTCCTATAAGCTGTTCAACTGCTTTTCAACTGAAAAAAACCAAACATGTATAAGTAACCAATCCCTAATCCCAAAATGCCCACCACATTCAACTAAAAACCTTTTAGCTCTACTACTTTCCACTAGCCGATGCTGTCATTACTCTTAACAAAACATTATATATCTAGTTATTACGTTATTAACCTAAACTATTCCAAACTGATATCATATGTAGAAAAAGTTTACCATTTTCAAGATGCTGCTGCCCGCATTTCATTAGTGTATAATCCTTCTTCTCTACTGCTCAAAATTGAAACGCCGCGCATGCGGATTGGTGATGTACCGCCTTCTTTAAAGGGGCTGGAAACTCTAACCACCTATCATGAAAATCCTGCTATATCCCTCTATCAACTACTCAAAACGTGATAACTATCTCTCTCTCCTTATCTCCTTGGTTTACAACTTGAATTTCTACAAGAGAAAACCTGTTATGAGGGAAATTTTACTAACATATATCCCTCCCCCAATGAAAATAAAATGCTACTAGCTCTCTAGTCCTTAAATACAATTCGACCATTCCACTATTGCATTTAAACCTTTGGGGATAACAGTGTCAAAAGTAAAAATCCACCATTGTTCTCGGGCGTCGGGATCCTTAAACTGTCCTTTTAGCATTGGCGGGTGCATTCAAAATAAGTAGTCTTTGTTATAAGACATAGAGCAGCTGAATGTATTAAAATTACCTGCAAATGTGCTTTTCATTATGAGGTCATTGATGCAAACGGGCAAACTGCTTGAACAACGGACGTGAGTCCCAATAGCAGAGCCGAAAAGTCTGAGACCTCGAGTTAGATAATTCAATTTATTGATTGAGATATAAGAAAATAAGTGCATCTCCACTTTATTGATACATGAGCGATTTTCATTGATATTGTGACTTAAATTGCTTATACAATTATTCCTCTATGTATATGCGATGTGTGCTATGTGCATGTAATTAGAAAATTCCTGCTGCTGGGAATATAATATGATTTGACTGCTCGAAGATCTGAAAGCATGAAATGTTGCTTGATGATAGCAAGCTGTTTAAAACTGAAGCATATATATACAGTTGTGCTTCCATCCTATTTGCTCAGGTGGAAGATAACTTCAATAGCAGCGGCTATTGTGCCTCTAGGCAGACTGCTAAAATCCTCCTGTTATGTGCATTTTGTGTACTATGCAGACTGCTGTTTGGGTTGTGATTAATAAGTTTTTGGGTTTTTTTACCTTGGTTTGGTAATTTTCTCTGTTTATTCTTCCCTGCTTCCTGCTGCTGAAGCTACATTCATTATATTGATTTAGGAACTCTTTCATATATAGACAAGTGGGCAAAATATATATATATATATTTGTGTTTAATATCCTTTTTTGTGTGTCTGTATTTCTTTTGTGTGTGGGTATCCTTTGTGTGTCTGTATCTTTGTGGGTTGGTATGCCTGTGCATGTTTATACAAACATGCATGTGGTTGTGTGTCTGCACATTCTTGCATATGTGTGAATGTTAGTTCTGTGTGTTTCTGTAATAGGGAGAGGAGATGAGGGTAAAGCTGTTTAACAGGTATAATTGCGGAATTGCTATGTTACTGTGAATCAGTGTTTGTTTATTTGCACATTTAAAATAAGAAAGGAGAAAGCGAATTAAAGATAGCACATAGGTTGGGTAATATAGTATAACTGGATAATAAACAGTATGCTGCTGTTGGAACTGCTTTTCATAGAGAAATGCTTTGCAGCATTATTTTTTCTGAGGGGGGAGGTGGTTTACTTCTCTTCTATCCCCCACCATATGCAGAAACTACATTTGTACTCCACAGGAACCTCCCCCCAGCTCACCTCCTCCCGTTCCGTTATTTCAGTAAAACCTTTGATACTGTTCCACACAGGCGACTTATAAACAAATTGAGCACCCTAGGGATGGACCCTAAAGTTACTTATCTGTGTTAGAAATTGGTTGAGTGGGAAGCAACAAAGGGTTCAGGTAAATGGAGCTCACCCTAAGAAGAAGGAGGTTATCATTGGTGTGCCGCAGGGATCTGTCCTTGGTCCGATTCTGTTTAACATCTTTGTTAGTGATATTGCAGAAGGACTGTCGGGTAAGGTTTGCTTATTTGCAGACGATACCAAAATCTGCAATAGAGTAGACACACAGGAAGGAGTCAACAACATGAGGGATCTAGCTAAACTTGAAGAATGGTTTAGAATATGGCAGCTGAAATTTAATGCTAAAAAATGCAGGGTCATGCATTTAGACTGCAAAAATCCAAAGGAGCTGTATAGTGTAGGGGGTGAGGTACTTCTGTCCACAAAAGACAAGCGGGACCTGGGCGTAATTCTATCTGACGACCTTTAAAGTAGCTGAAACAGAAAAGACGACTGCAAAAGCCAGAAGGATGCTTGGGTATATAGGTTAGAGGAATGGCCAGTAGAAAAAAGGGAGGTGATAATGCCTCTGTATAAGTCTCTGGCGCGACCTCATTTGGAGTACTGTGCAATTCTGGAGACCGCACCTTCAAAAGGATATAATCAGGTTGGAGTCTATGCAGAGGGTGGCTACTAAAATGGTTAGTGGTCTTCATTATGAAGCATATGAGGACAGACTTAAAGATCGTAATATGGATACTTTAGAGGAAAGGCGGGATAGGGGCAATAAGATAGAGACATTTAAATACCTCCATGGCATAAATGCACAGGAGGGTTTCTTTCAGTTGAAGGCAAGCTCTGCTAGGAGGGAACATAGGATGAGAGTGAAAGGGGATAGACTCAGGAGTAATATGCGGAGATATTTCTTTATGGAAAGAATGGTAGATGTGTGGAATAGTTTCCCAGTGGAAGTGGTGGACAATGAGGACGGTATCTGAATTCAAAAAAGCATGGGACAAACACAGAGGATCTCTAAAGGTAAAAAGGGGACTATTGTAGTTGATATGGCAGGGCAGACCAGATAGGCCATGTGGGCTTTTTCTGCCATGTTTCTAGAAAAGCATTCCAGTGCTCCATCCCAACAGTCTTCCAGTGCTCCATCCCCACAGCCTGGTGAGGTAGATGCAGGGGAACAGTTGGTGAGGTGGTTGGACAGCTATCATCGGGGCATTCCAGGGCAGCATTAGAGTTAACTAGTCGGCAGCAATATTCAGTCACTGGACATTTACACCAGCTAAGTTTGGAAGAAAAATGGCTGGTCTAACTTTAGCCAGTTTAGCTAGTCCGCCAGCTGCTGAATATCACCACTGCCCAGTTAGCTAAAACGCTAACCGGATATTCAATGCTGGCCAGATAATGTCCCGGCATTGAATATCGGCATATTTTAAGTGGGGATGGCCAGCCATTTTAACAGCGCTGCCTCCATTGAATATACCCCCTAAGATTTCATAATTTATTCATGTACTTGTATGCTCTGCCCATGCTCCAACTATGTGAACACTCACAGTGAAATTACATGCCATTAGATCTATGCATGTACTTACAGTGCCCAGCATAAATGACGAAAATATTGAGATTTAAGAACATTCTTGCCTAAATATAGACAGCTCCTTATAATGTTATCCCAATAAAATATTGTTCTATACATTCTAATCTTATATAAAATTATCCCCCTAAATGAGTAAAATTATTTGGAGTGTCGCTCAAGCATAGTTACTCACCTATAACAGGTGATCTCTGGGAACAGCAGGAATCAGTCTTCACATATGGTTGACATTGGCACTGACGGAGCCCTCGCGGGAATGCTCCTTACCGTCCAATAAGAAAGCTTTTGGGAACCCTCCACTGCACCTGCGTGACTGCCTTCCTGCCTTCCCAATCCCTCTCCTGAGTTGAGTTTGTAGCTGAGAAGAAGAGGAAAAAAATAAGGAACCCTACAACTCCTAGGGGAGGAGGGTGGGTTGTGAAGACTGATTCCTGCTGTTCCCAAAGATCACCTGTTACAGGTAACTATGCTATCTCCTGGAGCAAGCAGGAATGCAGTCTTCATATATGGGATTCAGTAGCTCCCCAGAACCAGACAGGTATGGGGGTGGAGCAGTATAATCCCTGAGGCCAAAAGATTGTAGCCGAAGAGTCTGGAAAAGTTGTGGGTCTTGGACTCGATTCCATCAGGTGAGAACCCCCTCTAAAGATAGTCTGGTTTCTTGTAGAAGTCCAGGACGGAGGGTGCAAGTTGAGATTAAATCCCAAAGAGGTGCTGAAGTAAATCTTGGCTAAAGACAATGTCCTGACAGGAGTCTCTGTTCAGATAATAGTGGGCAGCAAAAGTGTGAATGGAGGACCAGATAACTGCCCGACAGATCTCTTCAATGAATACTGAATGGAGATTGGCTATGGAGGATGCCATAGTCCGTGCATTATGAGCAGTAATGTGACCCTCCAGGGAGAGTCCTACCTGTGCATAAGCAAAAGAAATGCAATCTGCTATCCATCTGAATGGAGTCAGCTTTGTCACTGGGAACCCAGGTGACTAGAATCAAGAGTTAGATAATTGGGAGGATCATCTGTGATCTTTGGTTCTACTCAAATAGTAAGCCAGCGCTCGCTTGCAGTCTAAAGTGTGAAGCACTGCTTCTGCTCAAGACGCATGTGGCCTAGGGAAGAAAATAGGTAGGATGGCCAACTGGTTCAAATGGAAGGATGAAAAAACCTTCAGAAGGAAATATGGATGAGTCCGCAAATCTACCTTGTCATGGTGGAACCAGGTATAGGGTGGGTCTACCACCAGAACTTACAGCTCACTAATGCGGCGAGCTGACTTGAGGGCAATGAGGAATAGTACCCTCCATGATAGAAACTTCAGTGAAGTGGTGACTAAAGGCTCGAAAGGAAGCTTTAGAAGTTCAGCGAGAACCACTTTGAGATCTCAGGCCACGAGAGGTGGCTTAATGGATGATTTGGACAGCAGGAGACCCACGTGAAGCATGCTACTATGTGGTGTAAGGAGAGAGGCTGTCCCTGCAGTGGTTTGTGATGAGCCGCAGTGGCACTAAGGTGCACTCTGACTGAGTTAGTTTTAAGTCCTGTTAAGGATAGGTGGAAGAGGTATTCTGAAATGGTCAGCTCTCTTTGGGGAGCACCAAAGTGCAAACCTACACCACTTAAAAGCATAAGATCATCCGATAGAGTCCTTGCGAGATGCAAGGAGTATATTCTTGATGTCCTGTGGCAGGTCAAGGTTAACGAGCACTAGCTCTTCAGCAGCCATGCTGTCAAGCATAGGGAATGGATATTGGGATGGAGGAGTATCCCATAGTCCTGAGAAAGGAGGCCGGGAGTACATCTCGGGTTGAGTGGTTGAGTCTGTGCTAGGTGAAGAAGCAGAGAGAACCATGGTTGACAGGGCCAAAAGGGAGCTATGCAAATTATGGAGCCCTTGTCGGCCTGTAGCTTGAAGAACATCTTGGGAATCAAGGGGATGGGAGGGAATGCGTAAAGCAGATCCCATCCCCAGTGTAGAAGAAAGGCATCTGGGGCCTGATGGTGTAGCAGCTGATCCCTGGAGCAGAAGAGTGGAAGCTGTGTGTTCTGCAGAGTGGCAAAAAGATCTGAGTGGGATTCCCCACATCTGAAAGATCCAAGCAGTCATCTCTTGATGCAGAAGGATACAGCTTAGCCTGTCCACAAGAACATTGATTTCGCCTGGGAGATACACCACTCTGAGGTTAATGTGGTGTGAGATGGCAAAAAACCATAGGAGAAGTGCTTCCTCGCAGAATGGATGGAAACCCCCCTGCTTGTTCACATAGAACATAGCTACCTGATTGTCTGTATGTTCTGACTAGAACAGGTTGCCCCGAAAGTTGGAGTTGAAAAACTCAGAGCATTTGTCAGTGCTCGCAGTTCTAGGAAGTTGATCTGCATGGCAGATTCTTGTGGTGTCCACAGTCTCTGTCTGGTTAAGTTGTTGAGATGCGCCCCCCCAACCGAGCTTGGAAGCATCTGGCATCAGGGTGCATCGAGGTGGAGGCATCTGAAAAGGTGACCCGATGAGTAGGTTTTGCGGGGAGCCACCACCACTGAAGGAAGTTGATCAGCTGAGGGGTGATGTGGATCTTGTCTCTGAGATGTCCCTATGCCTGCCTCCATTAGGAAGACAGAGTCCATCGGGCTTGACGCATGTGCAGTCAAGCATAGGGGACAATATGGACCGTGGAGGCCATGTGTTCCAAGAGACGTAGCATCTCTCGAGCTATGATGTGAGTCTGATTTTGCAGGTGTTCCGCCAACTCAATGAGGTGGGCAGAGCAATGCTGTGGAAGGAAAACTCTGGCCTGGAAGGAAAGCTCTGGCCTGCTGGGTATGTAACACTGCGCCGATGAACTTCAGTTGTTGGGTTGGAGTGAGATGAGACTTTGGGAAGTTTGACAAAGCCCAGGTGTTGGAACACTACAGTGCGATGAAGGGAGTCTTACCTCTAGAGGGGAGTCTCCCCTGATCAGCCAGTCGTCTAAGGAAGGGAAGACAACTGTACCCAAGGTGCATAAGATAGGCAGTGACTACTGCCATGCATTTGGTGAATACCCTTGGGGCAGAGGCTAGACCAAAGGGGAGAACCCTGTATTGGTAATGCTTTCCCTGAAACACAGATGCTGTCTGTAGGAAGGATGTATCAGTATATGCATGTATTCCTCTTTGAAGTCTAGAGAACATAGCCAATCGTGTCTCTGAATGTATGATAGAAGAGTTCCTAGTGAAATCATTTTGAATTTTTCTCGGACCAAAACTTGTTTAGGTCTCAGAGATCTAAGATGGACCTGAAGCCTCCTGTTTTCTTTGAAATGAGAAAATACGGAGAATAGAAGCCCATCCTTTCTTGAGTAGGAGGAATTCTTTCTATGGTACCCTGGGACAACAAGGTGGTCACCTCTTCTCTTAAGAGAGTGCTTTGAAGGGGTTGTGTGGGATAGTTCCCTGCGAAGCTGGTAGGAATAAGGTCTCGAAGGGAAGCTGATAACCCCCTTGGACAATGTGGAGTGTCCACTGTTCTGATGTTATGAGGTACCACCTGTGGGCATAATGGCAAAGTCTGCCTGCTGTGTGGAGGGGTTGTGGCCCTTCCAGAGGCAGATTGGCAATGTTCTCCAGGAAAGAGTCAAAAACTAGGTGCAGACTGTGGCTGTGGCTGTGGCTGTGGCTGTGCAGCTGGTTGAGGTTTAGGAATCTTTGGTTTCCTGGGTTGGCGAGGACATTGCTGCTTCTGCTGTGAAAGTTGTTGATAGGCAGCAGAGGGTGGGAATAAGGATAGTATATCTTCTTTTTGGCATAGAAAGATTTCTTAGGAAGAGCCTTTGTTTTGGAGGGTTCAGCTGTTTTCCTGGAAAGGCATTTTAGGGTGAGATCGTCTGTCTCAATCTCCCCTGCCTTTTCCCTCCATTCTTTGCCAAAAAAAGGTTTTCGCCAGTACATGGGATACTGGCCAATTTGTCTTGCACCCACTCTTCAAGATTGGATGCCTGTAGCCAGGCTATCCTACAAGCCCCAATGCAGACTGCTGAGGCTCTGCTTATTGAGTCAAAGGAGGTCCTGGTGAGAAACTTGGAAATGTTCTGGCTTTGTATGATGAGTATCTGAAAAACACTCCTCTTATCAGGAAGGAGAGGAGTGAAGGTTTCCAGATCCCTGGTAACATCCTTCAGAAACATGCCCATGTAGAGCATGTAAGAATTTATTCTGGAGGGTAACATGCATGTTTGGAAGCATTTTCACCCAAGGCATCAAGTGTTCTGCAATCTCTGCCTGGTGGCATGGAAGAATGATTCTTAGAGCTTCTAATCCAACACATCACCGATTCCACTATCAGTGAGTGATGTGGGAGCTGAGTTTTTGGAAGCCTGGGCACTGTGGTACTTGGTACACAGTATCAAGTTGCTTACTGACAGGCAGAACCATGAGCGGTCTTCCACATGCGGAGTATTAGATCTTGCAGGATATGATGCACCAGTAATGTAGCGGCCTCTGTGGGCGTTGGAGAGTATTGAAGTATCTGCCATTCTTCAGCCCTCTGTTCTTTCTCCAAAGCTACTGTAACAGCGAGTGCTGCTGCTATATCCTGGATAAATTCCTGAAAGGACATATCCACCGGAGGGGACTGATGCTGCTCTTGAGAGGGTGAAGGGTCCAAAGGGATGTCTTGAAGGTCTCGGGAACAGAGTGAGTCCCCTTCAGATTCAGAGGAGCTAGAATCTGAGTCTGGTAAGAAATCAAAGTATGTCGAAGGTTGATGCCGATACCTATACTAGGCAGTATCAGAACAGAGTGTCTGCTGGACACCGGGGGTATCGATCATTTCCAGCGCGAGGGTAGTGATGATGCCGTCTCGAGGGCTGGCATCGGCCCTGGTAGGCTTGACTGCAGGCCAGGTACCGAACCCTGCACTCCCAAAGCTCTTGATGTTATCAGTATCAAGGCCATTAGGAGTGCTTCCAAACTCCTCTCGAGGGTCAGCATGCATGGTCCAGGGAGATTGCTGATGTCTGGGTGGAGTCGCCAACAGGGCTGTGCGCCACCGTCTCAGAACATGACACCAGTAGCTCTCCAGAGGTCGATGCCTCGGGAGCATCCTGGAGCCTGACTTGTGCTTTGGAAGAGAGATCCTTCCGCCGGGGCTGTTTGGCCGGCCGGACTGCATCATGCTTATGTTCCTTGGCCTCTGTATCTGTTCTCGATGCCGAGGATTTGTGCGCGACCAAAGATCGTGACTTACTCTTACGTTTGAACTTGGAAGAAACCTGAGATCCTTGAGAGGAAGCTGATGCCCTTGATGAAGTTGAGAAACAGAGTTCGAGGTGAACAACGATCCCAACTTGTTGGCTCGGTTCTTGAGGCCTCTCTTTGTCATTTGTTGACATAAGACTTGGACTGATGGTCGGGGCTCAAACATTTTAAACACTAGTCACATTTATCAGATATTGAAATAGTGCCGGAGTACTCGGTACATTTTTTAAAACCAGAGACTGGTTTGTCCATGCCTTCAAAAAGAAAAGAGAAGAAGGCTATGGAGGCCCTGAGGCCTAGTTTAGCAGTGAAAACTGCAAAGAAAATAAAAACAGAAAAAGAAAATGATATCGGGACTGGTGTCTGGTTCGATGTAACCGGTGTCGACGGGAAGGCAGAAGCACAATGCTATACCAAAAAAGAAACGCTTTTCTGCGGTGAGAGGAACGGTGGGTCCTGCTGGCTCCACGGAAAACGAAGAACTGAGGAGAGGGTCAGGAAGGCAGTCACACAGGTGCAGTGGAGGGTTCCCAAAAGCTTTCCTATTGGATGCTGGGGAGCGTTATTGCATGGGCTCCATCGGTGCCGACGTCACCCATATGTGAAGACTGCATTCCTACTTGTTCCTGGAGATATATTGCTACTGTCTGGATAACCACAGTTTTGGCATGTTTGGTATATTATAGTAGTCTGCATCTCTATTTATCAGATATATTGACACCCTTTACACCGACGAGGGCTCTGAGCTCTATCTAGGACAGATAACGTGTAACTTTCTCTGCAGCCAGGGTTAGATTTAAACATAACGAGAAGATATTCTTTCTTCCCTGCAGTGCCTGCATTAAGGAATACCTTATATTATCATATCAAATTAGGAATGAAAGCAATCTAAGGTTAAAAAACATTGTTATTCACAGAAACATTTGGTTGAGACGAGAGGTTTGGTGATGCTATGACTGCAAACCATCCCCTCCCTCTTATGTGTTAATCAGTTGATGAATTTTAACTTTAACGCATCGTGAAATGTCTTGAATGTCTGTATCCTACGCTGCCTACCTTAGAGTTGTACACTGCTTTGATACTTGGTTATAAGCAGTATAACAGATTTTATAAATGCATTTTTGCTCTGCCCCAGGATTTCCCTGACTCCTCCTAATTTTCTAGATACATTTTGCCAGATATCGAGTTGTACAACTGAAATTTATCCATTAGCTGGCACAGAATGTTTCAGAAAAGCACTCATGTGATTAGCATCGGGTGTTAATTAGAGAGGCGCTTTTGAATATAGACCATCTATCTATATAGTGGGGATAGAAATACTTTTTAGAGAACTTTGGCACCTGCTAAATATTTTTAGGAACTAGGAGAAAGTTCTGTTTTTCCTAACAGCCCTTTCAAAAAATATTTGGGCTCCCTATTTTATTTTAAACTCTGCTTGGCCCGATGTTTAAACTCTGCAGTAGGAGATTTGCTTTGTTTTTAAACAGCAGCTGCAGCATTTAAATGAAATCTGTATATTCAGTGCCAGTAGCTAGCACCAATTGTGTGTATAATGCAGTCATCACTAGAGTTATTTGGATAGTGGCAATACTTAGTCCACTATCTGGACAATTTTAGGACAAAAAAGCTGTCCTGAACTTAGGAAAATCATTGCTTTCCAGAATTTCTGGGCTGCCCGTGCTCTGCCATGACATTATACCCGGGCAGTCAATAACAGTTTTCAGTGGCATTATTCAAATAATTACCACTGAAAAATCACTGGATAGACCTGGCCAGTGCACTTATCCAGATAGCAGGTGCTATTTGGATAAGGGCACTGGCACTGGCAGGTGCTACTATTTGAATATCAGGCCAGTTGCTTTTTTTTTTACAACTTTTTAAATTTATATTTCAGGTTTAACTTTTCATTTTTACTATTTTTTTTTGTCTCACCATTTCCGAATTGTTTTCTTTGCTTTTTTTTGGCTCTTTATATTTCTTGGGGCATGCTTACTAAAGGTTTTAATGCACGTTAATGAAATTAACACGTCAAGTACCCACATTCATGTTATTTTTATGGGCACTGGGGGGGGGGGGTCATTTTAGAAGCTCCATTTGAGCTTTGGACATCTGAAATCGGGCATACAGACATCCAAACGATACAGACATCTCTGGAGCCATTTTAGAAAGCAGTTTCAAAGATGTCTGAGGTTTGAGGATGTCCTTGTAACAACTGGGGTGTGGCATAGGCGTGTCAAGAGCATTCCCAAGGACTTAGATATCCTCGCCTGATTTCAGAAATGCTCTGCACATCCCAGGCCATTCCAGGCATCAATAGGCACCGGCAAAAAGCTAGTTCTGCCAGCCAAACGTCCGGAGGGTATGGAGAAGGACATACACTCATATCCCCTGTATTTTCCATGTTGATAACTAACAAGGATAATACAGCTGTGGTCAACATTACTGGAACACCTGCATTTTAGGTTGGTTGTGTACAATCTCTTGAGAATAATTGGAAATATTCCAGTTGTATGTCATCGTAATATTTTAATAGTATGCTCAAAGGTATACAACAAAAAAAAGATGTCTGTGCCACATAGACAGTAATTTCAGAGGAAAAAAACCCCCAAAAGATGACCTGGACAGGATTAATGGCACCCTTCACTGATATTTAGTTGCACAACCCTTGGCAGTGAGGACAGCCTCCAAACGTTTCTTGTAGCCATCTATAAGTTACGTACCATCTGTCTACTGGTAGTTTCTCCCACTCTTCAACTGCTATTTATTCCAGCTCATGAATGCTTCCAATGGCAGATTTCAGTTCTCTTTCCAAAGGTTCTTGATTTAAAACAGTCCAGTTTTTCTTTTTTTCACCATTCTTTTGTACTTTTGGGTGTATGTTTTGGGTGTATGTTTTGGGTCATTGTCCTGCTGGAGGACCCATGACCTTCAACCCAGACCTAGCTTTCTGACACTAGGCAGCACATTTCACTCCAGAATACCTTGGTAGTCCTCTGACGTCATGATTCCTTTAATATATTCTAGGTCTCCAATTCCCGAGTCAGCAAAACAGCCCCACAACATCATGGAACCTCCACCATAGTTAACTGTAGGAAGGTGTTTTGCCCTTTTATAAGCTTCATTTCTTTGCCTGTAAATGTATCGCTGGTCTGCATTGCCAAAGAGCTCAAGTTTTTTGGGTTTTTTTTGTTTCATCTATCCACAGAACATTTTCCCAGAAGTTTTTTTTTTTTTTTTGTGCTTTCTCAAGGTTGGTTTGGGCAAAGATCAGACATGTATTTTTATGTCTGTCTTTGAGCAGTGGGATTTTCCTTGGCCTTTGCCCATGACGTCCTTCTTTGTTTAGTGCACAGCATGTGGTGCAGGTTGAAACCACCACTCCAGATTGCTCCAAGCCAGCTTTAAGCTCTTTGGATGTTGTATGTGGTGTTTTTCCAACAGTTTGCACTAACCTTCAAAGACTTCTTTAATTAATTTTCTTCTTCCCACCACGTCCTGGGAGGTTCTTGACAATTCCATGAGCAGAAAACTTCTTAATATTGCAAACTGTTGACAGAAGAATCCCAAGGCCTTTGGAGAAGGCCTGGTACCCCTTTAAAGTTTGTTGTAGGGTGGTAGTAGCTTTTCTGATGGTCTCGGGCAGCTCTCTTCTCGTCACCATTGTGAAAATGGAACAGGGACTGAATGTGACCATTGCAAACATTACCGTTATCGTTCATTGGTTGATTCAAGTCATGTGAGTACTTACAGTTGATCACAGGTGTATCTAATTTTACTGCAGTGAGAATGTGATTCTTCTTTTCAAACTGTGTATACCATCCAGCCCAGGTAATTTGCTACTCTTTAGTTTATCAAATAGTTGTAATACATCTTCCCAGTTTATCAATAGTTCTTTCAGTTCTTCCAGTGCATCACCTTTAAATACTGTTTTGGTCATGGGTAACTTCTCTACATCTTCTTCAGTAAAAAACAAAGCAAAGAATTCATTCAGCCTCTGCTATGGCAATGGTCCCCTCTTAGTGCCCTCTATCATCTAATGATCCAACTGACTCTGTCACAGTTTTTTTGCTACAAATGTACTTGAAAAAGTTGTTCCTTATCGTCTGTCCAGTCCCGGAACCTCTGGGGATCTAGGTTCCTCCAGCAGCTTGGAGACTGAACAATGACATTCTTTGATGTCACCAGTATAAGTACCCGAGGGACCGCCCGCCTCCTTGCTCCAGTTTGTTCAGTCTCCAAGCAGCTGGAGGTTGATGAGCCTAGAAATTCTGGGCTCACTGGAGGGACAATTAAGCAGTCTTTCTTCAATTTAATTTACTTAGATTTATTTTTTCATTCTTCAGTTGAGTAGCAGGGGCTTAGAGGCTCAGAGCTGTGCCCTCCCTCTCTTCTTTTTGTTTTCCTTTTTGCCTGCCAAAAGCCGCGTTTATTCTGCCTGCCAAAAGCCGCGTTTATTTATCTGTTTATTTGGACGGCTCAGTTCACTTAAAGATTTTCGTCTCCCGAACCTACTTACTTTAGGTGAGGAGCGAAAAGAAAAGCAGGATAATCACAGCCGAGTGCTGTTTCGGAGTGCCGCACAGCTGATTGTGCTGCCGGAACAGATGTAATTTTCTTTATCTCCAGGAACAAGCAGGAATGAGTCTTCACATATGGGTATCGTCGGTACCGACGGAGCCTGCGCGGGAACGCTCCCCAGCATCCAAAAGGAAAGCTTTTGGGAGCATCCCACAGCGCCTGCGCGCTGCCTTCCCGCCTTTCCTAACTGCCTCTCTCCAGTTCTTCTTTTCCGCGGAGCCAGCAGGTCGTGTTTCCTGTCACCGCTGAAGAATTTCTTATTTTCTTTTATTTTTCTTTAGTCGCGTGTCTGCCTTCTCGATTCTGGACCGGTACTACCGGTCTTTTTTCTTTCTTTAAAAAACAAACAAACAACTTTTACTCTTCAGTGCATTTTTTTTTTCTTCTGGGGCCTTAGGCCTACAGCTATATTTTTCCTCATGGAAAAACCCACCTCCGGGTTTAAAAAGTGCACGAAGTGCAGTAGCACTATTTCTGTCACCGACACCCATGACTGGTGTCTGAAATGTTTAGGTCCTGACCACTCCATTGCGGATTGTGAGTCCTGTTCCATGATGTCTAAAAGAGGGTTACAGAATCGGGCAGCCAAGCTCAGTGTCCTGTTTCCCTCCGATGCAGCTTCTGTGGCATCAACGTCTTCCAGGGCTTTTTCTTCATCCCATGGATCTCAGGTAAACAAACTTAAATCTGGTCGGTCCTCAAAGAGTTCATCTCCTTCCAAGTATTGAGATGCCCCCGGGCTTACTCTTGAGGAACCCACACCAGCAAAATTACCCCGGCGGGAGGCTCCGGCTTCCAAAGCACTACCTATGGGGTCACAGGTTGACATCGATGGCTCGGCCTCGACCGATCACCTGTTACAATGTTCTGGGGTACCGGCAGTTTCTACCGGTACCGACATCCAGACATTGGTGGCGTCAATGGATCAGAATATTCTGACCATGCAGCGTGCCATCACAGCATTCATTCAAGCTGCGACGCCTACGGTACCGCAACAAACCCCGTTGTCGGTACCTGTACCGATTCCTGTACCGGACCCGATATCGGTCCCGATACCAGTACCGCTTGCATCGACATCAGCATCAACCGCAGCGGTACGCTATCCAGTGATGCCCATCAGTACCGACCCGGTACCGATTACTCCCGATGTCGATACCTCCCGGTACGCGTATCGGGCTCTACGAGAGCATCCAGATAGTCGATACTTCGATTCCTCTGAAGACTCTGATTCTTCAGAGGCCTCAATTGAAGCATCAGGCATCCTTCCTCAGGAACCCTCAGGCCAAAACCCAGGCTGCGAGGACTGCTACGGCCCAACAGCCTCAGCCTTCTCAGGGCCTTTGACTTTCTACTAGAGAACTTAGCCTTTCTGGCTCTAGAACATCCAGAGCCTCTCACCATCCCAGGAAGGTTAGCTCACTTTGCTCCCAGATGGGAACAAATCACAGCAGAGCAGTGGACCCTCTCCATCATAAAGGAAGGGTACAAACTTCATTTCTTAAACCTTCCTCCTCACACCATGGTGAAACAGTTCAATTCTCCAACATCTCTCCTCAACCTTCTAGGTCAAGAGATTTCTACCCTTCTTGCCCAAGGGGCAATAGAAGAAGTACCCCTTCTTCAACAGGGCTCAGGGTTTCTACTCCCCCTATTTCCTCATTCCAAAGAAAACAGGGGGCTACAGACCCATATTAGATCTCAGAGAATTGAACAAGTTTCTATGCAAGGAGAAATTCAAGATGACTTCTCTTGGAACTCTCCTTCCATACCTCCAAAGTCAGGACTGGTTTTGTTCTCTAGATCTCAAGGATGCGTACACCCATGTTCTCATCCATCCAACCCACAGAAGGTTCCTTCGGTTTCTTTACCAAGAAAAGCACTACCAATACAAAGTGCTTCCTTTCGGTCTGGCTTCTGCTCCAAGAGTGTTCACAAAATGCATGGCAGTAGTAGCTGCATTCCTGCGCACTCTAGGAATATTCGTATTCCCATATCTGGACGACTGGCTCATCCGAGCTCCATCCCAGTCAGAGGCCCAGGCTTCCCTGACCTGCCCAAGGCGTGTTCTTCAGTATCTGGGACTGGTAATCAACATTCCAAAATCCCATCTCACCCCTACTCAATCTCTAGAGTTCATAGGGGCCTTACTGGATACCACAACTGCAAGGGCCTATCTTCCCCAGGCCCGCTGCCTACGCTTGGTGCAGTTAGCCTCCCAGATTCAGTTAAAATCCCATTTAACTGCTCGAGAGATGTTACAACTCTTAGGCCACATGGCCTCCACGGTGCATGTGGTTCCTTACGCACGCCTTCACATGAGGGCAGCTCAGTGGACCCTATCCACCCAATGGACTCAGGCATCAGGTTGCCTGTCAGACAAAATAGCAACCTCCAGTCGCCTTTTTTGGTCCCTCCACTGGCACTGGTGGACGTCCACTCAAAATCTGTTGCTGGGGTCTCCCTTTCAACAGGTGTTACCCCAAGCAACCCTAACAACAGATGCCTCTCCAAAGGGTTGGGGAGCTCATCTACAAGATCTCTCGACCCAAGGCATCTGGTCTCCACAGGAGACATCTCTACATATCAACCTCTTTGAGCAGGGTGTGGAAGACTTTGAGAGCCAGAAAGATTGCTCTGCTACAAGACAGTCCTCATCCACACGGACAACCAGGTAGCCATGTTCTACGTGAACAAGCAGGGAGGAACTGGCTCTCTGTCGCTTTGCAACGAAGCTCTCAGATTGTGGGCCTTCGCCAGAGAGCATCACAATGCCATGAGATGGATTTATCTTCCAGGGGTTCAAAACTCTTGGGCAGACAGACTCAGTCAAGTTCTGCTTCCACACAAATGGTCCCTACATAGGGACCAGATAGCCAGGATTTTTCGGATTTGGGGTACCCCAGACATAGACCTGTTTGCAAGTCCGTGGAATGCCAAACTTCCCCGGTTTTGTTCCAGGATTCCATG
This sequence comes from Ichthyophis bannanicus, assembly GCA_033557465.1. Lineage (NCBI taxonomy): Eukaryota > Metazoa > Chordata > Amphibia > Gymnophiona > Ichthyophiidae > Ichthyophis > Ichthyophis bannanicus. The sequence continues at coordinate 166,418,265 of CM066043.1, forward strand.
TCAGGGAGTTCAGGCCAGGGATGCCTTCCTCCTTCATTGGGGGAAAGACTTCCTCTATGCCTTTCCACCTATTCCCCTCATTCCCAAAACTCTGTTCAAGCTTCAGAGAGACAAGGGGTCTATGATCCTCATAGCACCACATTGGCCACGCCAAGTGTGGTACCCTCTACTTCTGCATCTCTCTCAAGCTCCCTCCCTGGACCTGGGGTCTGCTCCAGATCTCCTCTCCCAGGAGGAGGGAACCTTGTGGCACCCAAATTCTCAGTCTCTTCATCTCAGAGCCTGGTTGCTGAAGGCCTAGACCTTCAGGATTTACACCTTTCTCAGCAAGTAAAGGATATCCTTCATGCTTCCAGAAAGCCTTCCACCAGACGTTCCTACGCTTTTAAATGGAAAAGGTTTTCCATTTGGTGTGCAGAGAAGGGTCTCGACCCTCTTGCAATACCTTTGAATTCTTTATTAGACTATTTACTGCATTTATCCCATGCAGGCCTTAAAACAAATTCAATCAGAGTCCATTTGAGTGCTATTGCAGCATCCCTTAAGCCTCTCAATGGACAACCTATTTCCTCTCATCCTCTTATAGCAAGATTCATGAGAGGCCTTCTTTTGACTAAACCTCCAATTAGACCACCTCCAGTGGCATGGGACTTGAATCTGGTTCTTGGCCAGCTTATGAAGCCACCCTTTGAACCCTTAGCCACTACCTCCTTGAAATTCCTTTCCTGGAAGGTTATTTTTCTCATTGCAGTCACCTCAGCTCGCCGTATCAGTGAGTGGCAAGCTTTAGTGGCTAATCCTCCTTATACAAGGTTCCATCATGACAAGGTAGTCCTCAGAACTAATCCACACTTTATGCCTAAAGTGGTCTCAACTTTTCATCTGAACCAGGAGGTGTATTTACCTGTCTTTTTTCCAGGACCTCATGCATCAACTGCAGAGAGGAATCTTCATACCCTGGATTGTAAAAGAACACTTGCTTTCTACTTACAAAGAACACAGCAACATAGAAAGTCCTTTCAACTTTTTGTTGCATTTGATCCTTCTCATTTAGGACTTCCAGTCTCCAAGAGAACTCTGTCTAATTGGATTGCTCAGTGTATTTCCTTCGCCTACCAGAGCAAGAATCTTTCTTTGGAGGGCCATGTCACAGCTCACAATGTGAGAGCCATGGCAGCCTCTATGGCTCATCTTAACTCTGTGTCCATCGACCAAATCTGTCGAGCAGCCACCTGGGCATCGGTTCATACCTTCACAGCCCATTACTGCTTGGACAAGGACTCCCGCCGGGATGCCTTGTTTGGTCAGTCTGTTCTCAAACACCTGTTCCATACCTAATCAACTCCTACCCTCCATCCCTGACTGGATGGCTGAGATTCATGGGTGCACGTGGAGCCCTTCCCAGGGACTCACAATCTGGGTGATCTCCGAGGCATCTCTAGCTGGGGAGTCCCCATATGTGAAGACTCATTCCTGCTTGTTCCTGGAGATAGCACAGTTACTTACCTGTAACAGGTGATCTCTGGGAACAGCAGGAATAAGTCTTCACAACTCACCCACCTCCCCTAGGAGTTGTATCTCTCTATCTATCTTTCCTTTCCTCTCTCTCTCTCTCTTTGTCTCAGCTTTAAAACTCGAACTGGAGAGAGGCAGTTAGGAAAGGCGGGAAGGCAGCGCGCAGGCGCTGTGGGATGCTCCCAAAAGCTTTCCTTTTGGACGCTGGGGAGCGTTCCCGCGCAGGCTCCGTCGGTACCGACGATACCCATATGTGAAGACTTATTCCTGCTGTTCCCAGAGATCACCTGTTACAGGTAAGTAACTGTACTTTATCTTCTGTGCTGTCCGTCGCTTCCGGTTTCTCCCCCGACGCTGAAACTGCTTAGCGTGGGGTGAATCGGTTGTTCTGATGTGATTTGGGACTTTTTTTTCTCCTCACTGCAGCACTAAGATTGTAATTCTTTAATGCGCAGCTGTTTGGAGATGGTAGTTGGTTTCGGTGCAGGTTGCGCTGTTCGGCTCGTGCACGATAAACGGCAAACAGTGAGTTTTCTTTGAAGGCAGAAGCTTCATTTTTGACCCTTTTTTCTAAAGGTAATAGCGTTATTTTCATTTATTCTCATTCTCTGCTGTTGGCTGAGATTGTTCATGTAAAACAAAATATATATATTTTTTTTTGTTTTTATTATTCAAAGTTAAATTAGGAGTGTCTTTTTAGAGCTCTGGTGAAATAATGCCTTCTAAGCCACAATGTTTGGTTTGTGGCTCTAGGAGAGGACCTTTATCTGATTCGGGGGTTTGTAAATCCTGCGTTCAGGAGTCCTCTGATATGGAACACGTTTTGGAAACCACTGCATAAGGTCCTAAACTTGCTTCCTTATCTTTATTGGATGTTAATTTGCCTCCGCAGCTCTTGCCAGAGCCTATGACAGGGCCTTCTTCCCTTCCTGATGTGCCGCAAGTACCATCAATATTTTCTTCAGGTTTGGCAGAGTTGTTTTCGCAAGATTTTGTATCTCTGCTGCAGCAAACTTTTGGAAAAGGTCTATTATGCTCTGCAGGAGGGGATCTCGGGGAAAAAAGGTCTGGGTACTCCTCTGGAGGTTGCTAAGTGGGCTGTCCCTGTTAAGAAGGTTAAGACAGGGAAGGACCCACAGGAGCATTCGATAACCTCTGAAAAGATTCACTCGGATCTTTTGGATCCAGAGTTGGAAGTTGATGAGGAATTAGAGGAAGGAGAACTCACGGATCAGGAGGACCAGGCGAGAGTAGTTCGTGTTTTCCGGAGAGATGAGTTGCCTGCATTGATTATGGAAACTCTTAAAGCACTTAATATGCCAGTTTCTGGGCCAGATGAAGACTCTGCTTTGGAGGATCCTTTGTTACAAGCAAAGGGCTTTTCCGTTACACAGAGTCGTAAATGAGATGATTCAACAGGAATGGGACATGCCTGAGGCTGGACTAAAGAGGTCCAGGGTCATGGCTAGTTTATATCCTTTACTGGATCAGGATCGGGAATTGTTTAAGTCTGCCAAAGTAGATGCAGTGGTTTCAGCTGTTAGCAAAAAGACTACAATTCCTGTGCCGCCCTCAAGGATAGCCACGATAGAAAGTTGGATACATTGTTAAAGCAGGTGTTTTGTCAATGCTTTATCCATTCAGGCTTCAATTTGTGGAGCTTGGGTAGCCAGAGCTTGTCTTCGTTGGTCTCAGCGTGTACATGGAGATAATGTGGAAGACTCTGCGACAGAAGCGTCCTGCTTAGAGACTGGGGTAGCTTATTTAGCAGATATTCAATATGACCTTATTAGGGGTTTGTCTAAGCGTATGGTCTCGGTAGTGGCAGCGAGAAGATATTTATGGTTGCGTAACTGGGCGGCAGATGCTTCTTCTAAAGCGAGGCTCACTAAACTTTCCTTTAGGGGTAAACTACTTTTTGGTGAGGACTTAGATAAATTGATAAAAGACTTAAGGGAGTCTAAAGGCGGTAGGCTGCCAGAGGACAGGCAGAAGCTAGGACGTCCAATTCAGGCGTCTAGAGGTCAGTTCAGAGATTTTCGTTGTTTTCGTTCCACACGTTTTGGACAATTTCAGAGAGGACGTCAATATTTTAGAAGTCGGGGTTTGAGGAGCAAGTAGGGGATTTGCAACTTCCTCTTCTTCAAACCCTAGAAAATCACAATGATGTAAGGAGGGCCCAGGTGGAATTTATACCCGTGGGGGGTCGGCTACAGGAATTTTATTCAGCCTGGGTTCAGATCACATCCGATCGCTGGGTGTTGGAGATCATTCGGGAAGGATATGCTCTGGAACGTCAGCGCCCGGTGGTCAGTTGGTTCATTCAATGTCCTTGCAAGGCACGTGTCAAGTGTGCGGCGGTGCGCGAAACCTTGCAAAGACTTTTGAATCTCAAAGCTGTTCCGGTGCCGCCAGGCCAACGCGGTTCCGGTCGATACTCCATTTATTTTGTGGTTCCAAAGAAAGAAGGGTCTTTTCGACCAATTTTGGTTCTTCAAAAAGTCAATCGTTGCCTTTGGGTAACTCATTTTCGCATGGAAACACTGAGGTCTGTGATAATGGCAGTAAGAAAAGGGGAGTTTCTTGCATCTCTGGATTTGACAGAGGCGTATCTACACATTCCCATTCGTCTGGAGCATCAGAAATTTTTGAGATTTGCGGTTCCAATGGGTCATTTCCAATTTCAAGTGTTGCCGTTCGGTTTAGCAACTGCTCCGCGAACGTTTACCAAGGTAATGGTGGTCATTGCGGCAGCATTGAGAAAAGAAGGAATTCTAGTTCACCCATATTTGGACGATTGGTTGATTCGGGCAAAGTCCGAAATAGAAAGCGAATTGGCAACAACCAGAGTAGTGGAATTTTTACAAAGTCTTGGTTTGGTTGTCAATATGGCAAAGAGCAAGTTGATTCCCTCACAGAATCTAGAACACCTGGGAGCTTGTTTCGATACGAGAATAGGAAGGGTGTTTCTTCCTCAGTCGCGAGCGCTAGCATTGAGAGATCTGGTGCGGAGTTTCTTGAGCAGAGAAAATCCCATGGCATGGCATTATTTGCAGGTGCTCGGAACCATGGCAGCAACATTAGACTTAGTCCCATGGGCAAGAACTCATATGAGACTGTTACAGAGAACGTTACTAAGGAAGTGGTCTCATCAGAAAGATCCTCTCTCAAGGAGGTTACGCTGCCTTCCGGAGACCCGTTGAGATCTATAATGGTGGATACAACCAGGGATTCTAGAGGTAGGAATGCAGCTAGAATCGCCTGTTTGGATTCTTGTTACAACTGATGCCAGTCTTGTGGGCTGGGGAGCTCACTTCGATGGAAAGTTTGTTCAAGGTCAATGGACCGTTCAGGAGAAGGTTTGGTCAATCAACAGATTGGAGTTGAGGGCGGTAACCTTTGCTCTACAAGCGTTTCAGTGTTATCTTCAGGTGAAGGCAGTTTGTGTTCTATCAGACAACGCGACTGCAGTTGCTTACATCAACCGTCAAGGCAGCACAAGCAGTGTCTCTCTGGAGACCAAAACCGAGCAGCTGTTCGTTCGGGCCGAGAGGAATTTGAAAGTTTTGTCTGCAGCTCATGTAGCAGGAGTGGACAACATGGAAGCCGATTTTTTTAAGTCGGGTAAGAGTGGATCCAGGAGAGTGGGTTCTGCATCTGCAGGTATTCCAACTGATAATAAATTGTTGGGGAGTTCCAATAATGGATCTCATGACAACCTTCAAGTCGGCAAAAGTCAATCGGTTTTTCAGTCGGAGACGGGAGAGAATGTCGGAGGGCCTGGACGCTCTCATTCAAAGGTGACCAGAGGGACAACTTCTGTACGTCTTCCCTCCGTGGGTATTGATAGGGCGTGTTCTTCAAAGAATAGAACAGCACAATGGACTAGTGATATTGATAGCTCCGGATTGGCCAAGACGACCATTGTATGCGGATCTCATAAGGTTATTAGTAGACCGGCCATGGCTCTTACCAATGAGAGAAGATCTGTTGCGTCAGGGTCCTCTTCACATGCCACAGGTGGCTCGATTCTCGCTTACGGCTTGGCTCTTGAAAGGGCAAGGTTAAAGGCCAGAGGTTACTCTTCGGCGGTGATTTCCACTTTGTTGAAAGCAAGGAAGAGGTCTACTAGCTCTTTGGCATATATTCGAATTTGGAGAATATTTGAAGCATGGTGTGAAGATAACGGTTGGGAGGCATTAAAAGCTTCTATTTTTTTAAATTCTATCTTTTTTGCAAGATGGGTTTGAGAAAGGCTTAGCAGCTGCTTCATTAAAGGTGCAGCTGGCAGGTCTCTCTTGCTATAGAGGAAGAATAAATGGTGAGGTGCTAGGTGCGCATCTGGATGTGAAGCGTTTTTTGAGAGCGGTTTTTCTATTGAGGATGCCGTGTAGACCATGCGTTCCGTCTTGGGATCTTCATTTGGTGTTGGAGGCTTTAGTACGGGAACCGTTTGAGTCTTTGTCATGAGCGTCATTAAAAGATCTTTCACTCAAAGTAGTTTTTCTTGTAGCTATTTCATCGGCGCGAAGAATTTCTGAATTGCAGGCATTGTCTTGTAGGAAACCGTTTCTGTTGTTTTATGAGGGGAAAGTGGTTTTGAGACCAGTACCTTCGTTTCTACCCAAAGTGGTGTCGGCTTTTCATGTCAATCAGGAAGTTAGTTTACCAGTATTTCGAAATACTGACAAGGAGATTCAGTTCAAAATGTTGCATCTTTAGATGTTCGTAGAGCTTTAAAGATGTATTTAAAGCGGACACAGGAATTCCGTAAGACAGATAGACTGTTTGTTCTTTTTGGAGGTGCAAGAAAGGGATATGCAGCTTCCAAAGCATCTATTGCCAGGTGGATCAAGGAAACTATAGCTTCAGCGTATTTGTTGAAGGGTAGGACAATACCTGATGAGCTTAAGCGCATTCAACAAGAGCGCAAGCTGCGTCTTGGGCTGAGCATAGTTTAGTGCCGCCTGTGGAGATCTGTAAAGCGGCTACTTGGTCTTCGTTGAATTCCTTTGTGAAACATTATCGATTGGATATACAGACTGCCACCCACCCACTCCCTGGACCTTGAGGGTTAAGGGAGGGGCTGGCCTTGAATGCCCTTGAGGGTTAATGTTGTAGTTGTGTTGGTGCTCAAGTGATAAGGCAAGGCAAAGAATATTTCTTTTTTTATGAGGTTTATTTCCGCTTACGCAGTTCAAATGCAGCAGACGTTAATGAAATAATATGGCACAAAACAAGATGGAGAAACTGAACTTAAACAAGGCTTTTTTTCACTGCTTGACTGAATGTCCATTACTGATCACATTCCCCTGTCATGTGATCTCCTTTTCATTAAGGTAACAGAAAACTCTGATATCAGCACTGCTCCTGAATGGCACAGAATATGCTTCCACTTATTCTCTTCAGATAAGCTCTTCTATCACAGCAAACAGTGAGGTAACTTTGCTATTTTCTTACATACAACACTGGCAAGCAAAACACTTAAATGTCCTTTGGAATCATACAAGTAGAGCAATCCATCGGGACTTCCTGTTCCGTAGATGGCAAAGAAATTAAAGGCATTTCTTCTTGCCAGCTGGTCAATGGCTTTGCTACTTTCTGAGTAGAAACGGCTCTGCTTTTAAGGAACTCTCTCTGAATTCAGTGAGAAGTAATTCAGCCTGTGTATTTTCTGTGCTAGGCTGAGCAAATCCTCCTTCGGGTAAATGCTTGTTTATATTTCTTATCTCTAAGCAATTATCAGTGCTTTTACTTGGACAACATTTCAGCGTGCAAGCATTTCCCTTCCCCCACCTATCTCCACATGGCAGTGCAGGGTAAAACGCTCCAGCTGTATTTAGAGAGTCTCTCAGAGTGTTAAAAGGAAAACAGGCTTTTCTTGACTTAACCAGTTAGTATCAAACTTTCTGCCTTTATCCTGACTTTCACAATTAAAATTCACTCTTTCTGGCTTTCCACTGTTAAGTTTGCTAGCCGTGCCACACCCACCAGATACCTTGTGCTTGGGCTTCTTCCAGGGTAATTCCTTATCCCTTTGCCTCCTATTCCAAGGCTCTTCTGGGTCCTTTGAACTCCTGAGCTGCAGCCTTGGGTCTCTCAGTGCCTTAGAATTCTTCTGCTTCCAGAAATCTTTCTCTGCCCCTGAGTCTCCCAGCTTCTGTCAGCTCCTTCTTGGATCACAGCTGTTTAGTGGTTCTCTCTCTCTCGGTTCCTGTTCCTGGTCATCTGACCTGTCCTCGTCCAGGTGCTTGTGTCCTTCTTCCCAAACTCCTTGCTTGTCATGTTGCTTGTCTAACTGTTTCTGGGTTTTTAACAAGCTAGCTGAGTGCTGCACTGCCCTCCTCCTGTTTGGGCGTGCCCAATCAGGGACTTGGCTTTTCACCTGCCTTGAAGTGAGGAGTGGTTCCTGATTAGCTCTGCATTTTTTCCTTTCATCAAAGAAAATCCTGCATTCCCCTGCAGTACCGGTTCTCTCCACCGGATCACTATCAGTTTCTCTTGCTTCATAAGAGCCTGCTACATCACAAGACAAAGAGAGATACCTGTTTTGGATCGGCAGTGCTTCAGGCTGGTTTAGCAGGTCCCACCCATTAGAGTTTTTACTGCTCTGTTACATCCCCAGAGATTCCGGGACTGGACTGGAGAGACGATAAGGAAGGTGAAATTAGATTTACTTGCTAATTGTTGTTCCTTGAGGAGCTCCAGTCCAGTCCAGTCCCACATCCCCCCCTGAATTGCAGTCCTGAAGCAAAGAGGTATAGTATGGTCATGGTATGATTAATGGCCCATTTTGGGGGGAGATATTTTTGGGGGATCTTTGTAAACTATTATATTTCTGTTGAGACGGGGGCAGACTATAATAGGAATGTTATAATGTTTCTTTAAGGGGACATTATGTGTCTTAATTTATAATTAAAATCTGTCAATGTTATTATGGTTTGTTAAAGTTTTTAATATCTTTTTTAGCTACTTAATTGTTGCTCTGGTGAGTCTGCTTTGTCAGTAGGTAAACTGGAGCAAGGAGGCGGTCCCTTGGGTACTTGTACTGGTGACATCAAAGAATGTCATTGTTCAGTCTCCAAGCTTCTGGAGGAACCTAGATCCCCAGAGATTCCGGGACTGGACTGGAGTTCCTCAAGGAACAACAATTAGCAGGTAAGTCGAATTTCACCTTATGCATTTTTGCTTCCATAGCGAGACTTTTTTCAAATTCTCTCTTTGCCTGCCTTATCAATGCCTCACATCTAACTTGCCAGTGCTTATGTTTCCAGTTTTTGTCATTTGGCTCCTTTTTCCATTTCCTGAAATTTTGTTTTATGGCTACAATAGCCTCTCTGACCTCATCTTTAAACCATGCTGTCAATTTTATGGACTTTCTTCCGTCCACTTTTCTTAAAATGTGGAATACTGCTGGTCTGGGCTTCCAAGTTAATATTTATAAACAACGCCCATGCTTGATGTAAATCTTTAATCTTTGCAGCTGCTCCTTTTAGTTTTTTCTTAACTATTTTCATTTTATCATAGTCTCCCTTTTGAAAGTTAAAAGATAGTCTTGTGGATTTCTTTGCTGTCCTTCCTCCGTTTATGAAATCAAACGCGATCATGCTATGATTACTATTGCCAAGTGGCCCCAACACCCTTATCTCTTGCACCAAATCTTCTTTATATTTTTTTAACTTTTTATTTCTCATTTTCAAAAACAATTACATCAAGCAATATACATTAACTTGAAGGAAATGGTATAGCACAAATGTAAATACAGACAATTCAGGAAATAAATAAAGAAACAAAAAACAAAAACATCGTGCTAGACACTAATAGCCCTCAATACAAGCTGGGAAATCTGGAAAGGAGGCTAGTTAACATCATAATAAACATAAAACACAGAAAATAATATACAAAAAGGCATAAGCATTCCACATGGCCCAACATATATAAAACATTCCAAAGGGAGTCTATCTTAAGATGACGCAAATGTTGCAACCACTGAATCTGGAACCTTACGGACATCCAAAAATGATTGTAATTGCTTTGGATCATAAAAAACATACTTCAAAGAAGAGGACTTACTTCGTTTTCCTTGTAAATGCTTAATCAAGTAAGAAAAACCTAATGAAACAACCTCAGGACACATAGCCAAAAACTGATGCCTTTTTAGTTGTGTTGTATAGGAAATATCTGGAAAAATCAAGAGTTTTTACCCCAGAAAAAATCTTTTGAGCATTTCTAAAGTAAAGCCGCTATGTCCAAGCCCGATCAGGCTCAAGCACATAGGTGACCAAAAGAAAGCTGTCTGTACTGTCTCACTTAATAATTCCTCCAGAACCTAAGTTGAGTTCCGGGTGTCCAGTGAAGCTGCCCTCAACTCTTCTCCTGTAACAGTACTGCTAGATCTTTTCTTAAATGGAAGATAATAAACTTTGGAAGTAGGGGGCAAAGCATTCTCAGGCATATACAGAACCTCCAGCATATACTTTTTAAAAAGGTCAACTGGAGAGACAGTACATAAGAACATAAGAACATAAGATATGCCATACTGGGTCAGACCAAGGTCCATCAAGCCCAGTATTCTGTTTCCAACAGTGGCCAATCTAGGTCAGTAGCTGATTTAGGAAAGTTCACAAAGCGTAAATTACGTTTCTAGAGAAATTTTCCAATTTCTCAACTTTAGCATGTAAAGCAGAGCTGTCCCGAATAGAGAATAAACTCTGTCTGCAAAGACTGCACCTGAGTAGTCAAAGATTCAACCGTAGCGCTAGTGCTCACACAGGCTTGTTCATGCAACAAGAACTTAGACTGTAGTTCCTGGGTTGCTTCTTCAACACTCATACGATTAGATACCGATTTCTTCAGTGGAACAATTGCTGCCCAAATTGCATCCAAGGTTACCACTGGCGGCTTCACCAGAGTGCAGCCACTCACCGGTGGATGGCGGCTCCCCTCTGACCATAACACAGCTAACCCGTCAGATCCTGACGCCACTCCCGACACCATGACACCTGAACTAGCGCTGGTCACGATGGCAGGAGGCTCTCCAACCCCTCTGGAAGAAGTTACCTGTGCTTCCTGTCTCGTCTGCTCCCCCTGCAATGGCACCGCTTCCACCAATCCAAACAGAGGAAGAGAATGCCAGAGAGACTCAATACCAGCCGGCAAAATAAGCTCTCTCAGTGGAATGCGCTGCTCCAGGCTCAGATTAACATCTGAGGCTGAAAAGACTGCCCTCTTGTCGTCTCTAGCACATACCCCGGCAGTGTCTGTAGACGCACCAACTGTAACAAACTTCGTTATGGGCACTTGCACAGGTGAAGGGCCGTCTTCAGGATAAGTCCGAACCTTCCCTGTTCTCTTCCCCATAGAATCCAAATGAGAACTGCACAGAAGAAATTTTAGTAAAGAGCAACAAAGCCCAACACGAGCAGGCAGTTTGCACGGGCTAACATGTGGCAGCCATCTTGGATTCCCCTCAGATATTCTGTTCCACTAAAGAGTAGGTCCAAAATTACTACCTCCTCTTGTCGGTTCATGAACCAGCTGCTCCAAAAAGCAGTCATTTATTTCATCTAGAAACTTTATCTCCCTAGCACGTCCTGCCGTGACATGACCCAGTCGATACCAGGGTAATTGAAATCGTATATTATTATTGTGTTTTAGCTTTTGTTAGCTTCCCTGATTTCTTTGAGCATTTCATCATCCATTTGTTCATTCTGGCCAGGCGGTCCATAGTACACCCCCACTGCCATCGCCTTCCCCTTTTTACATGGAATTTCGTTCCATAGAGATTCTAGAGTATATTTTGTTTCCTGCAAAACTTAATCCTGTGTGACTCAGTGCCCTCTCTAACATAGAATGCAACCCCTGCACCAATTTGATCTACTCTGTCATTGCAATATAATTTGTTCCCAGGTATCATAGTGTCCCATTGGTTGTCCTCCTTTCACCAGGTCTCTGAGATACCAATCTTATCTAACCTCTCATTTAGTGCTATATATTCTAACTCTCCCATCTTATTTTTTAGACTTCTAGCGTTTGCATACAAGGATTTTAGACATTGTATTTTATTCATATTAATCTGGTTATCGGTAGGCAGGGGTAATTTGGAATCTTTAAACTTTCTGCTCTGTATTTAAGGGCATTTGGATTACCTTTGTCTTTACTGGTACTCTCTGTCAATATACCCTAACTTCAGTCTTTTGCTAGTATCCTTCAGGGATACATTGTTCCAAACTATGCACACTTGGGTGACTGTCGGCTTTCCCCTGTTATCTAGTATAAAAGCTGCTCTCTCTCCTTTTTAAAGGTTAATGCCAGCAGCCTGGTTCCATCTCGGTTAAGGTGGAGCCCATCCCTTTGTAAAAGCCCCTCCTTTCCCCCACATTGTTTCTCGGTTCCTAACAAATCCAAAACCCTCTTTCTTGCACCATCGTCTCATCCACACATTGAGACTACAGAGCTCTGCCTGCTTTTTGGGTCCTGGCAATGTCCCAGTTGTTATACTACTTCCTTTTTTAATTGGTCTTTTTATTTTATTCTTTTATGTGTCAAGTATGTATGCATATATAGTCCAAAGCCATTTTACTGGCCATTTTTGTTTAGGACATATTAAGAGGTTGAACTGCAAGGGTGCCAATAATGTTGACCACAACTGTACCAAAGTTCCACCAACTCGATGATGGCTGCAAAAAATCATATTGCCAAAGCTGTTGCCCCGTTACAGCTTTTGTCTCTGTCCAGACAGTCTGATGCCAGAAGAGGGACTGGTTCTATGTGTAAGATGCCTGCAAGCTGAAGTCCTCATGAAACAAGTGGAGGAGCTTGGAGAAGAGGTGGCGAGGCTGAGAAGCATTCAAGACAGCGATCAGTACATTGAGATGCTTCTTAAAGCATCCAAGCTCTCTGACAGAGGTGAAGATGGTATGCTACAGAATGAAGAGAATTGGACATGAGTCACCAGAGCCTTCAGAATCCGACAATCCAACTTTTGCAGCCCTCAAATTGAAGAACCAATATGCAGCCCTGGAAGTGGAGGAGATGAAAGCATCCCAGGAAGGGTAAGAACCAGAGTTCAAGCCCCTAAAGTTGCAAATTCAGTGACCACAAGGAAGCAAAAGATAGTGGTGGTTGGTTGACTCTTCTGAGAGGTACTGTCTGCTGACCAGACATGAGGCCCAGAGAAGTGTGCTATCTGCCAGATGCCAAAATCATAGAGATTACAGAGAGTTTGCCGAGACTCATCAAGCCTACTGATCCGATGTTGCTCATCCATGTCGTCACAAATGATACTGCTAGGTAGCCCTCCGAACGTATCACATGACTTCATTGGTCTGGGGCAGAGGGTAATGCAGATAGGGTGCACAGGTCATGTTCTCTTCAATTCTTCCTGTTGAGGGTAAAGGCTGAGGCAGAGAAGCTCCCATCCTGGAGATGAATGCATGGCTGCGTCGATGGTGGCAAGAGAGCATTTTGGTTTCCTGGACCATGGGATGATTTTCCAAGGGCTGCAGAGCAGAGATGGCATGCACCTATCCAAGAAGGGTCAAAGTGACTTCCATAGTAGACTTCCTAACGTACTGAAGAGGGCTTTAATCTAGATTTGTTGAGGATGGGTGAAGAAAGTCCCCAGGTAAGTAAAAGTCCTCAGGTAAGTAAAAAAAAACATTAAATGCCTCTGTAGAAATGAATAAAAGAGGCAAGATCTGGAAAGCGGTTTGCATAAGTGCCCATAGTATGGGAAATAAGATCCCAGATGTTGAGGCTGGCTTGGATTTAGTGGTGGTTATGGAGACATGGTTCAAGAACAACCATGGCTGGGATGTAATTATACTGGGCTATACTTTATTCAGGAAGGCAGCGTAGGAAAAAGAGGAGGAGGAGTGGCACTATATGTAAAAAAAATATTAAAGCTATAGAATTACAGGGCTTAAAAGAGAGCGAGGAGGCACTGTGGGTTAAACTAGAAAGAGGGAACAGGAAATCCATTTGCATTGGTGTGATATAAAGATCTCCTTAACAGGGAGAAGAAGTTGGACAGAGATTTAATAGAAAACATACACAATATTGCCATAAAAGCAGAAGTGCTACTGATAGGTGATTTCAATATGCCGGATGTTGATTGGCACATCCCTGCTGCAGTGTCATCTAGAAGGAGATCCTGGATTCTCTACAGGGAGAACTATTCCAGCAACTGGTAACAGAACCCACACGTGAAAGGGCCATACTGGACCTGGTACTTACTAATGGGGAAAGTGTTTCTGATGTTATAGTGGGAGATCATCTCACATCCAGTGATCAACAGATGGTGTGGTTCAGGACTAGGGCTGATAAAGTCCATTCAAAAGTGAGGGCCTTAGACTTTAGGAAAGCTAACTTTGCCAAGATGGGACAATACTTTGAGTCGTTAGGATGGAAACAGCTGGGGAATGTAAAAAAGCAATGGGCAAATGTGAAGGGGGATATTTTAAAAGCAACTAACCTTTTTGTTAGACAGGTAAATAAAGGCCACTATGGTTCTCAAAAGAAGTAGCTGAAAAGGTGACTAAAAAGAGGGTGGCCTTCATAAAATACAAGAGATCACAGAAAGAGGGAAGACAAGCTTCAACATTTGGGAAAATTTAGAGAAGCTAGGAAAGTAGTCAAGAAAGCAAAGATACAAAAAGAAGAAAAAATAGCCAATGCAATAAAATGAGGGAGGGGAGGGGGAGACATATATTTCAGATAGGTTAGTGAGAGGAGGGAAGTACAAAAGTGGTATTGTCAGACTCAAGGGTGAAGGAGAGGAAAATGTAGAAGCTGATGGTGATAAAACAGCATTGCTTAACTAATATTTTTGTTATGTGTTCACAGATGAAACGCCAGGAGCAGGACCTCAGAAAACACCCATAAATAGGAACAGAATTGAAGGGGATCTTGAACGATTTTCAGAAGACTGTTCGTGAGGGACTAGCTAAACCAAAAGTAGACAAAGCGATGGGGCCAGATGTGATACTTCAGAGAGTCCTGAAGGAACGTGGGGATGTTCTAGCGGCTCTCTTTGACCTTTTCAATGCTTCTTTAGTCTGGAGTAGTCCCAGAGGACTGGAGAAAGGTACACAAAAGTGGAAGTAAGGCTGAGTTGAGAACTACAGGCCAATTAGTCTGACCTCCATGGTGAGTAAATTAAATTAATGGAAACTCTGCTAAGACAGAGGATAATGAGGTTTCTAGAATCCAATGGATTGCAGTATCCGAGGCAGCATTTGATTTCTTTGATTGGGTGACTAGAGATTTGGACTGAGGGAGAGCCCTAGATGTGGTGTACTTAAATTTCAGTAAAGCCTTTGACACCATTCTGCACAGGCAACTTATAAATAAATTGACACCCTGGGATGGACCCTAAAGTGACTGACTGGGTTAGAAATTGGTTGAGTGGGAAGCGACAAAGGGTACCAGTAAATGGAGCTTACTCTGAGGAGAAGGATGTTTACCAGTGGTGTGCTGCAGGGATTTGTCCTTAGTCCGGATTCTTTTTAACATTTTTGTTAGTGATATTGTGGAAGGGCTATTTAGGTAAGGTTTACCTCTTTACAGATGATACCAAAATCTGCAATAAAGTAGACACCCAGGAAGGGGTAGATAACATGAGGAGGGATCTAACCAAGCTTGAAGAATGGTCGAGAATTTGGCAACTGAGATGTAAAAATGCAGGGTCATGGATTTGGGCTGAGGGCTGCAAAAATTCAAGGGAGCAGTACAGTATAAAGGATGAAGTGCTTCTGTCCATGAAAAAAGCGTGGGACCTGGGCATGATTGTTTCTGATGATCTTAAAGTGGCCAAACTGATAGAAAAGGTGACGGTGAAAGCCAGAAGGATGCTTGGGTACATAGGGAAAGGAATGGCCAGCAGGAAAAAGGAGAGGATAGTGCCTCTGTGTAAGCCTTTGGTGAGACCTCATTTGGAGTATTGTGTACAATTCTGGAGACCGCACCTTCAAAAGGATATAAAGAGTATGGAGTCAGTGCAGAGGGTGGCTACCAAAATAATCAGTGGTTTTAGTTATAAACCATAGGGGACAGATTAAAAATCTCAATATGTATGCAGGATAGAGGAGATATAATAGACGTTTAAATACCTCCATGGCATAAATGTGCAGGAGGAGAACTTCTTTCATTTGAAAGTAAGCTCTGCAATGAGGGGTCATAGGATGAGGATGAAAGGGATAGACTCGGGAGTAATATGTGGAAATATTTCTTTAGTGAAAGAATGGTAGATGTATGGAATAGTCTCCCAGTTGAGTTAGTAGGGCTGTGGACAGTATTTGAATCCAAGAAAGCATGGGACAAACACAGAAGATCTTTAAAGGAAAAAAAAGGGGCTATAGTAGTTGATATGGAAGGGTAGATTAGATAGGCCATGTGGTCTTTTTCTGTGATCATGTTTTATGTTTCTGCTGATGGGGAATGAGGGCTCTTGTTTTTGTTTTGCCATGCCGATGGATGTCTTAGTAAGCAAGCTAGTAGGAGTTTCTCCGGGTCAAGGCAGTATATAAACACAACTAAATAAACAGATGTCCCTGCTTCATTTGTTTTGCAGCAGGGACATCTGTCTGGATGCTGCCATAGGTGTCCATGTTAGGCATGTCTATATTTCCAAAATCTGACCAGAGCATAGACAATCCCCAGTGTTTTTTTTCATGCATGTTTGTCATGGACGTTCCAGATTGCACTTGAATGCCCTTTAAAAAATGCCATTTTTTAATCTGTGTTAACCTTGTGTAAACATGCCCCCTTATTTTGCTTGCTTTCTTGGGGGGGGGGGGGTGAATATTTTGCATTTTTGCCTTTCTTAGCCCCTCCTAAGTATCAACTTAATGGTAACAGATGCATAATGCTAAAGTATATCAGCATACACCTATCTCCAGGAACAAGCAGGAATAAGTCCTCACATATGGGTATGTCGGTACCGATGGAGCCTGCGCGGGAATGCTCCCCAGCTTCCCAGAATGAAAGCTTTTGGGGCATCCCACAGCGCATGCGCGCTGCCTTCCCACCTTTCCTACTAACTCTCCTCAGTTCTTCTTTTCCGCGGAGCCAGCAGGTCATGTTCCTGTCACCGCTGAAGAAGTTCTTTATTTTAATCTATTTCTTTGGTTGCGTGTCTGCCTTCCCCGACGCCGGACCGGTACGGCCGGTCTTTTCTTTTCTTCTAAAAAAAAAAATAATAATACTTTCCTCACTTGGTGTATTTTTCTTCTTAGGCCTCCAGGCCCACAAGAAACTTTCCCTCATGGAAAAACCAGCCTCTGGCTTCAAAAAATGCACTAAGTGTAGCGGTACAATTTCTGTGACAGACACCCATGAATGGTGTCTTAAATGTTTGGGGCCTGAACACTCCGTCCCGGATTGCCAGTCCTGTTCTCTAATGTCTAAACGAGGGTTACAGAACCGAGCAGCCAAGCTCCATGTGCTGTTTCCCACGGATGCACCGGCGGTGGCATCGACATCTTACAGGTCTTCCTCTCCTGATGGATCTCAGGTAACCAAACATACTTTTAGCAGGTCCTCAAAGGGCAAATCTCCCTCTAAGTATCGAGATGCCTCCGGGCTTGCCCTTGAGGATCCTGCCCCAGCCAAACAACCCCGGCGGGAAGCTCCGGCTTCCAAAGCTCCTCCTATGGGGTTACAGGTTGATATCGATGGCACGGCCTTGACCGATCACCTGTTAGACTGCTCTGGGGTACCGACACAATCTCCCGGTACCGACATCCAGGCAGTCGTGGCGTCCATGGATCACACTGTGCAATCCATGCAGCAGGCCATACTGGCTTTCATCAAGGCTGCGACGCCGTCGGTACCGCAACAAGCCATGTTGTCGGTACCGGTACCAACCTCGATACCGGTACCAGCTGCATCGACATCGGCCAGGATGCAGATTCCGGCTCCCTGTCCTGGGCTTTTTCTAGGTACCGACCCGGTACCGGGAACACCCGATGTCGGTACCGATCGATACGCCTATCGATCTTTGGAATCGGGCAGACGATACTTCGATTCTCTGATGATTCTGAGTCATCAGATGAGTCTCCTGCAGTATCTGTCACCCTTCCTGAGGAGCCTTCTTCTCCAAAAAGGAGAATGTCTCCTCCAGAGGATTTGTCCTTTCAAGACTTCATAATAGAAGTAGCTAAAGGACTCTCTATTTCAGTAATCTCTGAAAAAGAACCTAGAGCAAAAGAATTAGATATTTTGGGATACTCTAAGGTTCCCAGAGAGGCAGTCACCTTGCCAATTCATGAAATTCTTCAAGAACATTTGATTGACTTGTGGGAGACTCCTCTCACCCTTTCTCCTCATTCTCGTAGATTGGACACTATGTACCGTGTCCCTCCTTCTCCTGGATTTCAAAAAACTCAGCTTCCTCACCACTCCATTGTGGTGCAGTCAGCTATGAAGAGGATAAAGAGTACCAAAAGACACTCTTCTACTCCTCCAGGAAGAGAATGCAGGACCTTGGATGCTTTTGGTAGGAAGATCTTCCAAGCTAGCATGCTTATTGCCAGGATCAATTCATACAGCCTTTATATGGGTATGTTTCTGAAGGAGGTTGCAGAAAAGCTGCACAACTTTCTCCCTTTTATTCCAGAAGATAAAAGGGATGAATTCCTTCTTTGGCTTAAGCATACTCAAGACATTTCAAAGTTTTCCAACAGGGCAGCCTTTGATTCTTTTGAAGGTGCCAGCAGAGCCTCAGGCATTGCTATAGCTGCTCGTAGAATTGCTTGGCTCCAGGCTTCTGATCTAGAACCCTGGGTTCAAGATGGTTTAGGAAATCTGCCCTGTACAGGTGAAAACCTATTCGGCAAGGAGTGGCAAATTAAAGCCACTCAAATGGATGCAGAAAATGCTGCTCTGGATAGACTTTCTAAGTCTACCTCCACTCCGGCCAAGAAAAAATCTTTTAAAAAGTCTTTTTACAAGAAGGGCAGATTTCCTTCCACTTCTGGTCAACAATCTTCTACAGGTCGCTTTGCTACTAAGCGTCAGCAACCTAAACAGGCCAGGCCTAAACCTGCAGGGGCTGCTGCAACCCAGCAGTCCCAAGCCCCTCAGGGGTTTTGACTTGATACTAGAGAACTTAACCTTTCTGGCTCTTCAACAGCCAGAACCTCTCACCATTCCAGGAAGGTTAGCTCATTTTGCTCCCAGATGGGAGCAAATCACATCAGAGCAGTGGACCCTCTCCATCATCAGAGAGGGCTACAAACTTCATTTCTCAGACCTTCCTCCCTACACCATGGTGAGACATTTCAATTCTCCCACATCTCTCCTCGACTTTCTGGATCAGGAGGTAACCTCCCTTCTGGCCCAGAGGGCCATAGAAGAAGTTCCTCTTCTTCAACAGGGGTCAGGGTTTTACTCCCCCTACTTTCTCATTCCAAAGAAAACAGGGGGATACAGACCCATTCTAGATCTTCGAGAATTGAACAAATTTCTATACAAGGAGAAGTTCAAGATGCTCTCTTTAGGCACTCTCCTTCCATACCTACAGAGTCAGGATTGGCTTTGTTCCCTAGATCTCAAGGATGCGTACGCTCATATACTCATCCATCCATCCCACAGAAAATTCCTACGTTTTCTGTTCCAGGGAAAACATTACCAATACAGAGTCCTTCCTTTCGGTCTGGCCTCTGCTCCAAGAGTGTTCACCAAATGCATGGCAATAGTTGCTGCATTTCTGCGCACTCTGGGAATCTTTGTCTTCCCATATCTGGATGACTGGCTCATCCGAGCTCCATCCCAGTCAGAAGCCCAAATTTCCCTGGACAGCACCAGGAGCATTCTGCAGTATCTGGGACTTGTGGTAAACCTCCCAAAGTCTCAGCTCACCCCTACTCAGTCCCTAGAATTCATAGGGGCCTGGTTGGACACCACTACTGCAAGAGCCTATCTTCCCCAGGCTCGTTGCCAACGTCTAGTGCAGTTAGCCTCCCAGATTCAGTCAAAGGACCACTTAACTGCCCGGGAGATGCTACAACTACTAGGCCACATGGCTTCCACAGTACATGTGGTGCCCTATGCTCGCCTACACATGAGAGCAGCTCAGTGGACTTTGTCCACCCAGTGGACTCAAGATTCAGGAGCTCTCTCAGACCAAATAGCAAACTCCAAACGTCTCTTTTTGTCTCTCCAATGGTGGATGTCCACTCAAAATCTGTTGCTGGGGTCCCCCTTCCAACCTTTGTTGCCCCAAGCAATCCTCACAACAGATGCCTCCCAAACAGGTTGGGGAGCTCATCTACAGGACCTATCCACCCAAGGCACTTGGTCCCCACAGAAGACCTCCCTTCATATCAACCTCTTGGAACTTCGAGCAGTGTACCTAGCTCTCAAGGTCTTTCATAC
Organism: Ichthyophis bannanicus; assembly: GCA_033557465.1. Taxonomy (NCBI): domain Eukaryota; kingdom Metazoa; phylum Chordata; class Amphibia; order Gymnophiona; family Ichthyophiidae; genus Ichthyophis; species Ichthyophis bannanicus. The sequence goes on from CM066043.1 coordinate 166,438,158, forward strand.
CCTCCTCAACTACCAGACAGTCCTCATTCAAACAGACAATCAGGTAGCCATGTTTTACATAAACAAGCAAGGAGCAACTGGCTCTCTGTCGCTTTGCAATGAAGCTCTAAGATTATGGGCCTTCGCCAGAGAGCATCAAATCCATCTCCTGGCAGTATACCTCCCAGGAATTCAAAACTCTTGGGCAGACAGACTCAGTCGAGTTCTGCTTCCGCACGAATGGTCCCTGCACATGGATCAGGTACTCAGAATCTTCCAGGAATGGGGTACCCCGGACATAGACCTATTTGCAAGTCCGTGGAATGCCAAACTTCCCCGGTTCTGTTCCAGAATTCCGTGTCAGGGAGTTCAGGCCAAGGATGCATTCCTCCTTCATTGGGGTCAGGACTTCCTGTATGCCTTTCCACCCATTCCTTTGATTTCCAAGACTCTGTTCAAACTTCAGAGGGATCAAGGATCTATGATCCTCATAGCTCCACGCTGGCCACGCCAAGTGTGGTACCCTCTACTTCTGCATCTCTCCCAAGCCCCCTCCCTGGACTTAGGAGCTGCTCCAGACCTTCTGTCTCAGGAGGAGGGGACTTTGTGGCATCCAAACCCCAAGTCCCTTCACCTCAGAGCTTGGTTACTGAAGGCCTAGACCTTCAAGACTTCAATCTTTCGCAGCAAGTGAAGGATATCCTTCATGTTTCCAGGAAACCTTCCACTAGGCATTCCTATGCCTTTAAATGGAAATAATTTTCCATTTGGTGTGCTCAAAAGGGTCTTGACCCTCTGGCACTTCCTCTGAATTCTCTATTAGAATATCTTCTGCATCTTTCCAATGCAGGCCTTAAGACGAATTCAGTAAGGGTCCATTTAAGTGCTATTGCAGCATCCCTTAAGCCTTTCAATGGACAACCTGTTTCCTCTCATCCTCTTATTGCAAGATTTATGAGAGGCCTAACTTTAACTAAACCTCCCATTCGACCTCCTCCGGTGGCATGGGATTTAAATTTGGTTCTTGGTCAGCTTATGAAGCCACCTTTTGAACCCTTAGCCACTACCTCCTTGAAATTTCTTTCCTGGAAGGTTATTTTCCTTATTGCAATCACTTCTGCTCGCCGCATCAGTGAACTGCAGGCCTTAGTGGCTAATCCACCTTATACAAGGTTCCATCATGATAAGGTAGTCCTTAGGACAAATCCTCACTTTATGCCTAAAGTGGTCTCACCTTTTCATCTTAATCAAGAGGTATATTTACCTGTCTTTTTTCCAGCTCCTCATGCATCAACTGCAGAGAGGAACCTTCATACTCTAGAATGTAAAAGAGCTCTAGCTTTTTACTTACACAGGACACAGCAACATAGAAAGTCTTCCCAGCTTTTTGTTGCTTTTGATCCTTCTCATTTAGGACTTCCAGTCTCCAAAAGAACACTGTCCAATTGGATTGCTCAGTGTATTTCTTTTGCTTACCAGAGTAAGAACCTTTCTCTGGAGGGCCATGTCACAGCTCACAATGTGAGGGCCATGGCCACCTCTATGGCTCATCTTCATTCTGTGTCCATCGATCAGATCTGTCGAGCAGCCACCTGGGCCTCGGTTCATACCTTCACAGCCCATTACTGTTTGGACAAGGACTCCCGCCGGGATGCCTTGTTTGGTCAGGCTGTCCTCAGACACCTGTTCCATTCTTGAACAACTCCTGCCCTCCTTCCCTGAATGGATGCCTGAGATCCATAGGAAGACGAGGAACCCTTCAGGGTCTCATACCCTTGGGGATCTCCCAGGCATCTTAGCTAGGGAGTCCCCATATGTGAGGACTTATTCCTGCTTGTTCCTGGAGATAGCACAGTTACTTACCTGTAACAGGTGATCTCTGGGAACAGCAGGAATTAGTCCTCACAACCCACCCACCTCCCCTAGGAGTTGTATCTCTCTCTTTGTCTTTCCTTTACTCTCTCTCTATTGTCTCAGCTTTAAACTTGAACTGAGGAGAGTTGGTAGGAAAGGTGGGAAGGCAGCGCGCATGCGCTGTGGGATGCCCCAAAAGCTTTCATTCTGGGAAGCTGGGGAGCATTCCCGCGCAGGCTCCGTCTGTACCGACGTACCCATATGTGAGGACTAATTCCTGCTGTTCCCAGAGATCACCTGTTACAGGTAAGTAACTGTGCTTTACAAGCAGCAGTTATTTACTCCCTAATATAGGACTTTTCCACTGGGCATCCTGTACCTGACTGTCCTATAACTCCTTGCAGAACCAAGCCCAAATCATTGCATCTTCTAAGACGTTTTCCATCTCTAAAGGGCATGTTTACTAAAGTGTACTAATCTTTAGCGCAAATTTTGATGCGCACAAAGCTCACCAAGCTAACAACGCAAAGCCCTGTGCCAAAAAATCCTGTGCTAACCGGTTAGCAAACAATTGGGCGGGGACAGGGTGGGTTAGAGGCATAATGTGGGCATTGACGGCACATCAGTTAGTGTGGTCATTTTCGTTGTACACTAACCATGCCTGTTGCTGTTAGCACAGATGCACTTGACACTATCTCAGTGTGCGGTGTTAAGTACACCTGCATGACATTTTGCATGGTGTTGCATGTTAGCATCGCACTATTAGCAGGAAGACAGATAATGCATGCCCCCCAAAAAACAGCATGAACCTTAGTAAACATGCCTCTACAATGTTTTTACACTGTACACTTGCAGGGAGCCACCCAACTTAATTGCCTTTTGAGATGGCTAAATTGAGGTGGTGCTTTTAAGAGTTTTGCCACTTATAAGTTTGTAGATAAATGCTAATTTATAGGAATTTGTTTTCATAGGCACAATTCAGATTCAAGAACGTCAAAAGCAGGTGGAAAGAATTCATGAGGATGAGTTGAATGATATGAAAGATGACCTTTATCAATGCCAGATGGAACAGGAATCAACAGTAAACCACAAGGTATCTGTTCATTTAGCCTTTTTTCCAAAGGCCTTTCTATGACTACAAATTAGGCAATTGTTTTAGAAGCCTGGTGTGGCATTTACATGGGTAAATAGAAGCATGTACATGTGTAAATGCCAATTTTATAATGCTGCTCTTTGCAAGTGTAAATGCTGTAGGATGCACAGATTCAAAGGGGATGGGTTCTGGACATGGGCTGGTGGTTGAAATATTTTCTGTGTATTCCCTCTCTCTCCAGGCCCTTTGTGAGTTTAACTCCTCAGAGTCATGCAAGTGTCAAGTAATTGCTTATTTTACACAGGGCTTTTTAAGAAGTGATTGAGGGGGTAGTGGTATTTTAAATGATTTTTGAAGTATAAAAGTGTGACTTTGGGAGCCTGGCTCCTTAACTGGCTACGGTTATATGTCTAGTTTGCTGAAATATGGTGATTTCACATGTACGTGGCAGTACTTATATGTGCAGGCTGCAGAAAATTGGTACTTACATACAAGCCGCCCAAAGATGCCATTCTTTTTTGAATGTTTATTTTTTATAAAATGCATGCTTCTGCTGGGTTTTAAGCAAATACATGTGTATTTCTCATGAACCTACATGGTTTTTTTACAGAAGGCTTCTCATCAGTGACCCTTTTGTAACATAGCCAGGAAATAGTGGTCATTCCAACTTGGATGCCCCATTTCCAACCTAGGCATCCTATGGAAAATCAGACTATACATATACTTGATTGTTTTCAGATGATATTCATCTCCCAGTAATTAAAAATAAAATCTTTCTGGCTAGGCATGAACATAACAATCTTGGATATTGCAGAATGAACTGCATGCATGTATATCGCGAGTTGAGCAGTTTATTGGCAACCCTTAGTAAGTAAAGAACTTAAAGATCTAAACAAAAACTTAAAACTAAGATGCAGACAGCAGTCCAGCAGCGAAATGGGGGCTTTCCAGTCTTTTGCATTGAGTGTCACATGTATGATTTTCTCCCAGTTGGTGAGAGGTCTTACGTGTGCACTAGGTGCAAGGAGCTCTTTGCTCTCAGGGAACAAGTCCGTTCTCTAGAGGCTAGAGTAGCAGACTTGGAAAACATAAGACAGACAGAGAGGTACATAGACGAGACCTACAGGGATATAGTCCTGAAGTCCCACCTCCAGTCTGGCAGCATCTCTGTTGTCATGGAGGAGCGAGGTCACGTGACAGGAGAGCATCACCCTGGTGTGGCAGGAAGTGATCCTGTAACTAGGACCTGTCCTCCAGGTGATGTAAAACCCTCTCGCACTGAGGAAGTTTCTCCAGGGCCATGTGCCCATGGGGGAAGGGTTAGGACAGCCGTTATAGTTGGTGATTCGATCATTAGGCATGTAGATAGCTGGGTGGCTGGTGGACGTGAGGATTGCCTGGTAACATGTCTGCCTGGTGCGAAGGTAGCAGACCTCACGCGCCACCTAGATAAGGTCTTAGATAGTGCTGGGGAGGAGTCTGCTGTCTTGGTACATGTCGGTACCAATGACATAGGAAAATCTGGTAGGGAGGTTCTGGAGGCTAAATTTAGGCTTTTAGGTAGGAAGTTGAAATCCAGAACTTCCAGGGTAGCGTTCTCCGAAATGCTTCCCTTTCCACTTGCAGGACCCAAAAGGCAGGCAGTGCTCTGGAGTTTCAATGCGTGGATGAGACAATGCTGCAGAGATGAGGGTTTTGGATTTGTTAGGAACTGGGGAACATTCTGGGGAAAGGAGGGGCTCTTCCGAAGGGATGGGCTTCACCTTAACCGGGATGGAACCAGGCTGCTGGCATTAACCTTTAAAAAGGAGATAGAGCAGCTTTTAAACTAGATAATAGGGGAAAGCCGACAGTCGCCCAAGAGCGGATGGTTCGGAAGAATGTATCCTTGAAGGATACTACCAAAAGCAGAGAGGTTCCAAAAAAGAGCAAAGTAGCCCAAATGCCCTCAAGTATGGAGCAGAAAGAGCTTAAAGATCCCAAATTACCCATGTCTACCAATAGCCAAATTAATATGAATAAAATAGTCTCTAAAATGCTTGTATGCAAATGCTAGAAGTCTAAAAAATAAGATGGGAGAGTTAGAATATATAGCACTAAATGAGAGGTTAGATATGATTGGAATATCAGAGACATGGTGGAAGGAGGACAACCAGTGGGACACTGTGATACCTGGGTACAAACTATATCGTAATGATAGAGCTGATCAAATTGGTGGAGGGGTTGCGCTCTATGTTAGAGAGGGCATTGAGTCAGAAACTATTAAAGTTTTGCAGGAAACAAAATTTGCTGTAGAATCTCTATGGATTGAAATTCCATGTAAAAAGGGGAAGGCGATGGCAGTGGGGGTGTACTATCGACCACCAGGCCAGAATGAACAAATGGATGATGAAATGCTCAAAGAAATCAAGGAAGCTAACAAAAGTAACAGCGCAGTAATAATAATGGGTGATTTCAATTACCCCGGTATCGACTGGGTCAGTGTCACGGCAGGACATGCTAGGGAGATAAAGTTCCTAGATGACATAAATGACTGCTTCTTGGAGCAGCTGGTTCATGAACTGACCAGAGGGGAAGCCATATTAGACCTAGTCCTTAGTGGAACACCAGATCTAGTGCAAGAGATAAGGGTGTTGGGGCCACTTGGCAATAGTGATCATAGCATGATCGCCTTTGATTTAATTAGTGGAGGAGGGATAGTACGGAAATCCACAGTACTACCTTTTAACTTTCGAAAGGGAGACTATGATAAAATGAGGAAAATAGTTAAGAAAAAACTAAAAGGAGCAGTTGCAAAGGTTAAAGACTTACATCAAGCTTGGGTGTTGTTGAAAAATACTATCTTGGCAGCCCAGACCAGCTGTATTCCACGCTTTAAGAAAAGTGGAAGGAAGTCCAAAAAACTGCCAGCATGGTTTAAAGGTGAGGTCAGAGAGGTGGTTGTTGCCAAAAAAGCATCTTTCAGGAAATGGAAAAAAGAGCCAAACGACGAAACCTGGAAACAGCACAAGCACTGGCAAATCAAATGCAAGGCATTGATAAAGCAGGCAAAGAGAGAATTTGTGAAGAAGCTTGCTGTGGAAGCAAAAACGCGAAATAAAGATTTTTTCAAGTACATTCGCAGCAAAAAACCTGTGAGTCAGTTGGTCCATTAGATGATAGAGTTAAAGGGGCACTAAGAGGCGACAAGGCGATAGCGGAGAGACTGAATGAATTCTTTGCTTCAGTCTTTACTGAGGAAGATGTAGGGATGTTACCCATGACTGAAGTGGTATTTAAAGGTGCGGAAGAATTGAAGGAAATATCGATACATCAGGAAGATGTATTATAACTATTAGATAAACTGAAGAGTAGCAAATCACCTGGGCCGGATGGTATACATCCAAGGGTGTTGAAAGAACTGAAATATGAGATTGCAGACCTGCTATTAGTAATCTGTGAACTATCATTAAAATCATCTCTAATACCTGAAGATTGGAGGATTGCCAATGTAACACCAATTTTTAAAAAGGGTTCCAGGGGTGATCCGTGAAACTACAGACCGGTGAGCCTCATGTCAGTACCGGGAAAAATGGTAGAAACCATCATAAAGAATAAAATTACTCAGCATGTAGATAGTCATGGCCTAATGGGAGACAGCCAACATGGCTTTAGACAAGGAAGATCTTGTCTTACTAATCTGTTATGCTTTTTTGAAAGTGTGAATAAACAGGTGGACAAAGGTGAGTCGGTTGATATAGTGTATCTGGACTTTCAGAAAGCCTTTGACAAGGTCCCTCATCAGAGACTTTTGGCAAAACTAAAGAGTCATGGGATAGGAGGCAGTGTACTACTGTGGATCAAGAACTGGTTAAGAGATAGAAAGCAGAGGGTTGAGCTAAATGGACAATTTTCCCAATGGAGAAAGGTGAATAGTGGTGTACCCCAGGGATCTGTGCTGGGTCCGCTGCTTTTTTGACATATTCATAAATGACCTGGAAAGTGGAATAACGAGTGAGGTTATCAAATTTGCAGATGACACAAAACTATTTAAAGTTGTTAAAACCCAAGAGGATAGTGGAAAATTGCAAGAGGATCTTGATAAATTAGAAGACTGGGCATCAAAATGGCAGATGAAATTTAATGTGGACAAGTGCAAAGTTATGCACCTAGGGAAGAACAACCCAAACTATGGTTATACAATGCAAGGTTCCACATTAGGAACCACCACCGAGGAAAACGATTTAGGCGTCATTGTGGATAACATGTTAAAACCCTCGGCCCAGTGTGCAGCGGCAGCCAAGAGAGCTAATAGAATGCTAGGTATCATAAGGAAAGGAATGGAAAATAAAACAAAAGATATTATAATGCCTCTATATTGTTCCATGGTGAGACCGCACCTTGAATATTGTGTGCAATTCTGGTCGCCGTATCTTAAAAAGGATATAGAGTTATTAGAAAAGGTTCAGAGAAGAGCCACCAAAATGGTAAAAGGGATGGAAGGATACTCCTATGAAGAAAGGCTAAAAAGGTTAGGGCTCTTTAACCTGGAAAAGAGACGGCTGAGGGGAGATATGATAGAAGTCTATAAATTAATGAACGGAGTGGAACGGGTAAACGTAGATCGATTGTTTACGTTATCAGAATATAGAAAGACTAGGGGACATGCAATGAAGCTACAGGGTAAACTATTTAAGACTAATAAAAGAAAATATTTTTTCACTCAACGTGTAATCAAACTCTGGAATTTGTTACCGGAGGATGTAGTAAAGGCTGTTAGTGTAGCTGGGTTTAAAAAAGGTTTGGACAAGTTCCTGGAGGAAAGGTCCATAAACCATTATTAAGAAGGGACCCAGGATATCAATGCTTGACCCAGTACAAGCATTGCGGAACCTGTGTCTTTTGGGGAAACTGCTAGGTACGTATGACCTAGATTGGCCACTGTTGGAAACAGGATACTGGGCTTGATGGACCTTGGTCTGACCCAGTATGGCATATCTTATGTTCTTATGAGCAGCCCAGCAAGTAGGGGTTTCCATGTACGAGGTATTGATATTCAGTCTGAATCAAAGATGTTTACAATGAACTCAGAATCTCACCTGTAGGCAGATTCACTGTGGCCACTTCCTGCAACATATATTATGCAGAGCAGTTTCTTGTTTGTTTAGCTATTCATGTGATTCTCGGAGATGAGTAGAGACATTTCAGTACTTTCTAGACTGTGTGAAAGTATGCTGGATAGCGTTTGCATTTAATGCATTTTCAGGTCCAATCTTGTTTTTGTCTTTTAAAAGAATTTGTTTTATATTGATTAGGAAGGCAGAACAATTTGTCATAACCACATTTAGTGATGTTAATTTACCTTGGAATCGGAATAGAGCAGCTGATGCCTTTGGACACTAGAGGGATTTGAATCGAGCCCAAAATGTTTTTTATGTGTATATACTGTACTGTACACACACTAATATATTTCAGAGAGATGAATGCCACACTGATGCTCTTTTATTGTTTAGACTGGACTGCTGGGGGATCCATAAAATGCTAGTGTATAGGTAGCATTAGCTACCACGGTGACCTGGAAAAAAGACTTCACAATTATTCTGTCTTCCAAGCCTCAAGATGATCTCTATCCCATGAGTTTATAAATGAATCTTGAATAGTATTCTTGTAAATTAAACTTTCTTTATTTCCTCACAAAGTGATAAGAAAATAACACGTTCATGCAGACAGTAAAGTACAAACATGTCTCGCACTTAGGATGTGCTACTGTAGCCATTTTTCTAGGAAACAGTTGAACAACTTAGAGAAGAAGCAAGATATGATGTTGTCACTGTTACAGGGCTAATGGATAAACTTACAATAGAGAACCAGCAGCTGAGATAAAAACATGCTGAGCTACCGGTAACTCTTCTGTGTTGTCTTGTGCCTCTTTCAGTTTCTTTTAGGTGAGGTAGTGTATAGCTTGTATCGGTACACTTTCATTCTTGAAACTACACTTTATAAGACTGCTTTTGGGAGCCAGAGTCATGAGGTGTTCTAGTGGAGATGAAACTGAAGCCCTCTAGAGAGAACTGTAGTGATGGTCAGCCCTAATGTATACTGAATCTTAGACTGTGAACAGAAGAAACGTTTGGTTGCTCTAGCGCAGTACATGATTGTTTTTTCTAGTCCTGTAAACCATTGCGTAACAGATAAGTGAAGATAAGTTTGGTAGTTTATCTGTTTTCATCAATCTGATGTTAGATGAATCTTTTTGTATGGGGTGAAAACGGCATAGTTTGCAAGTAAAGAACGCCTTGAAAGGCAAACTCCTTCACTGCTCCTAAAAGTACTGGAGTGGTTTTATCGTCTGAGATCTTGTGTTGCATTTCTGGTGTTCCTTATTGTCTCGCCAGTCCAGTCCCAACATCTGGGTTGTTAGCTCTCATCAGCAGCTTGGAGACTGAGCATGTCACCTCTGACATCAGTGTTCTTAGGCAGCTGGCACCAGCCCCAGTACACTCAGTCTTCAAGCAGCTGGAGAGAGCTGACAACCCAGATGTTGGGACTGGACTGGAGCGACGATAAGGAACACCAGAAGTTTGGGCTCATTAAGAGACAAATAAGGAGCATAGTTTTCTTGTTTTTAGGAGATTTGTATGTATTCTGTTTTTTGGGGGGGGTTTTACACACCAAAAAGGGACAGGAGGGCAATTGAACAGCGCATGACTCTTCAGACAGAGAGGGGAAGTGATCCGTTGCTTACCGGCAGACTCAGCAGCTCCCAATCCCAGAGACTGTTACTGTCTTTCCACTGTGTGCTGACAGCAGCTGTGTGCCTGGCCCTGAACCACATTCCGTTTTCTTCTCGTCAGCAGCGGGTGACAGGGGCTACAGACAGAAGTGAGGGAATCCTCCGTTTAGTCACCCGGCAGCACAGGTACTTGTTGAGATCTCAGCGAGATAAGATCTTGCCAGTTTAAAGGGGCTTTAATTGGTGACTGCATGGCCAGAAAGCTGCAGGCCAACATGACAGACCACGTGTCTGCCCAAAGGTCATGTTGTGAGTGTGGGAAATAGCACCATTTCCTCAGGGGACCTATTAACTTTGAACTGCAGTAGGGAACTAGGTACGGATTGGGGGGGCACATTTCCATCGCATTTTGTTATCTTTTATGGGGCTTCCTTTATCCACAGTGAAGTTTTTTCATAAAAAGAAAGTAAAAAAAAAAAAAAACCACTGCTGCGGTTTTGCCGTGGTCACTTGAAGACAGACTCTTGGATGGAGCGGGGACCTCTGCTGGCTCTGAGGGGGTGGTCAGGCCTCGGATCATCCAGAGGAGGCCCAGGAGCTCCACCTGTTCTGGAGGAGGTGGATAGGCAGGGCCTCAAGATCCTCGAGTGGAAAAGCACAGAGATGCTGTCCCCTCATCAATCTGTGTCTCAGGAGTTGCCAGAGGGTACTGCACAAACAACTGAGGTTTCTCCAGAATTGGTGTTTCTTATGCATAAGGTTTTCTGCATGAAGCTGCAGGGACTACAGCCCATTGAGCTGTCAAGACAAAAGAAACAGAAGAGATTGCCAGAGGCAGAAGAGGACTGAGGACTCTGCACCTGGGAGGAAATGCCTGGAGCAGGGTTCCTGGGAGGAGACTGGATCCCTCTACTCAGGGGAACGTGAGGAGTTCAAAGGCGGCCCAGACATGGGGGAGTCAGGGGAATTGAAACAAGGAGAGATTCCACAAGAGGACTCTCGAATTGTACGGGTCTTCTGCTGGGAAGAGTTGCTTGTGCTCATATCGCACTCATTACAAACATTGAACATGGGGACAGGAGTTTTTCAAGAGGAAGACCACCTTGGAGGATCCACTCTTTTTCAGGCGGTCTGAAAGACGCAGTTGGTGTTTCCCATGCATCGAGTAATCAAACAGATGATCCAGAATGAGTGGGAGGTCCCAGAGGCCCCCCTGAAAGGCACACGGACCATTTCCCAGCTCTATCCCCTCCTGGAGCAAGAGAGAGAGATCCTGTTCTCCCCTAAGGTAGACGCAGCAGTGTCAGCGGTCACTAAGAAGATGACCATACCAGTAGAAGGTAGCACCGCGCTCAAAAATGTGCAAGACAGAAAGTAGGAAACCTTGCTGAAACAGTTGTTTGACATTAATTCTGTCATTATAAGCTTCGTTCTGTGGGGTGTTTGTAGTCAGAGCCTGTCTGTGCTGGGCACAGAGCATCTTAGAGATGGTTGGGCAAGGGCAGTCTCTACCCCCGGAGGCAACCAAGCTGGAGTCTGGAGCAGCATATTTGGCAGACGCTTTTTATGACCTAATTAGGGGTCTGTCTAGGGCGATGACTTCAGTGGTGGCTGCCTGATGCTATCTGTGGTTGCAAAACTGGTTGGTGGATGTCTCCTCTGTGTCTCATTTGAGCAAACTACTGTTTTAAAGGCAAACTGCTTTTTGGCAAGACTTTAGAGAAATTGGTTAAGGACTTGGGGGAGACCAGAAGATAAGCAGAAGTCCAGGAGGCTGCCAGGTCCTATGAGAGGTTAACCATGTGATTTCCGGTGCTTTAGGGTGGTATGATTTGCACTCTGTCAGAGAGGGCACTATACGGCCCGGGGACAATCCTTTCAGGGGTTTCAAGGGGCGGGGAGAGGTTTTTACTCCTCTGCTTCTACGGCCCCCAAAAAGACACAGTGAGATGAGGGAGACCCAGCCGGAGGTTATTCCCGTGGGAGGTCAGCTGTGGGAATTTTACTTGACCTGGGTCTAGATCACATCCGACCAGTAGTTCTTGGAAATCATCCGAGAGGGCTACATACTAGGCTCGGCCTCTCTTGGATGTCTTTGTGGTGTTGCCTTGCTAAGCGGCGGGAAAACTGCAGGCAGTAAGGGACACCCTCAATTGGCTGCTGCAATTAAAGACCATAGTGGAGGTGCCACGAGGCCAGTGAGGCTTGGGTCGATACTCTATTTTGTGGTCCCCAAAAAGGAAGGCACTTTTCGGCCAATCTTAGATCTCTCAACCAAGTGAATCAGTGTCTGCGCGTTCCCTGCTTCCACCTGGAGACACTGGTCAGTAATCGTGGCCATCAGGGACCTTCCTGGATCTCAGAGGCCTACTTGAACATCCAAGTTCATCCAGAGCATCAACGGTACCTCTGCTTCATGGTTCCGATGGGGCATTTTCAGTTCTGAGCCTGTGACGTAGAAGCTTCTCAAGAAGCAATGGAGATAGATGGAGATCTGGTGGAGAAAACTGGTACTGCAAGGGAAAGCAGGATTTTCTCTTCAGAAAGGAAAAAACAGGTAGCTGATCAGGAACCACACCTCACCTTAGGGGAGGAGATAGGTCACGTCCCTGATTGGGCACGCCCAAGCAGGAGGTGGGCAGTGCAACACACGGGGAGCTTGTTAAGCAATCAAACACAGAAACAGTGGGAGGAGAGACAGGAAGAGTTGGAGAAGGAGAGAGAGAAACAGCAACGGCAAGGAGAGCAACAAGGCAGCTGTGTTCCATGGAGGAGCAGTTTGGAGTCACGAAGCAAGTACTTGGGAGACTCAGGGGCAGTGAGAGACTTCTATGGGAAGAAGGGCTCAAAAGCACTGAGAGACCTGAAGATACAGCCCATGATTCCAGAGAACCAAGCAGGACCTTGGAGCAGAAACCAGAGGGATAAAGATTTCTCCTGGAGACACACTCAGCACAAGGTACGAAGTGGGGTTGAAGCAGCTAGCAGCTATAATATTGGGAAGCAAGAAAGCTGGAAGGATAACTTTAAAAGCCAGAACAAAGTCAGACAAAACTGTGGCAGTTTGGTGTAGCCTGAAAAGCATTCAAGCAGCACGAGATATTCTAATAAGCCAGCTGAAGCCTACAGCCTAGAAGCTAATAGAAAGAAAACTGCTGAGCCTTATTGGAGAGACGTGAGCCAAGATAAACCTGACGTTTCTACTTTTAAAAGCCTGTTCAGAAACTCTCCAGAGCCAGTTGAAGTTTTAAAGGAAAACCCAGCACTTACTTTTAAAGATAAGTGGGGGAAGGGTTTTATTAGCACACCGAACTGTGGTGCTGACAAAAGCAGCCTTGCTAATTACCATGAGATAGACATCTTAAGCCAATGTTTACCTGAAGCAGGAGGAAGACTTCAGCGTAGCAAAGGGAAAACGCAGGCTGAATTACCTCTAACAGAGTTCAGGGAATTCCTAGAAAGAAAGGCAGTTTCTCCTTCTAATTCAACACAGCATGCAAACAGCTGTGAAGAGGAAATACCCTTAGATGTTTCCCTACCTTCCACAGAGCAAGAGATAGCAATGGATTGCTCAACTTGTACCATTGAAAAGGACATTAATTAAAGTGCTTTAAAAGTTATATGAAAGAAATATAACAGAAGTTACCTTACTTGTTATCATGCTGAGAAAACTTATGAAAGTTGGATAAGTTAAAGCATTTTTCTGGATATAAGAAGCTTTGCGGTTGTACCAGACTTTTTAGTTTCAGTTCATGAAAGAGTCACATGACAATTTGAATGTGAATCCCGAAGCTAATGGACACTTAGCCCAGCATTGCAAACCCTGTATATTTTGGTTTTCTCACTCTTGTTTTTGTGCTATAAAACGTCTTAGCGTCTGTTTGCACTGAACTGCAAAGCGGGAAATAAACCTCATAAAAAAAGAAATTTCTTTGCCTGCCTTTAACTACTTGAGCACACAACTACAATCTCAACCCCCTCAGGAGGCTCAGGACTACATCACCCAGAATCCCTAGGGTCTCATCGTAGTACCTTACCCCTGAAGGGCACCAAAGGCCACCACCTCCTGGAAACCCTCAAGGTCCAGGTAGTGGGTGGGTGGCAAGCCTTGCCCTTCAGCCTCATGGCTGCTCCTCGAATGTTCACCAAAATAATGGTGGTGGTTGCGCCTACCCAACCAACATGGCCTCCTCTCACAGGGGCCGGTTCGAATGCCTCAAATGAATCTATTCTTATTTATGGCTTGGCTCTTGAAAGAGTACGGTTGAGCAAGAGGGGATATTCAGTCTCGAATTTCCACCTTTTTCAAAGCCTGTTAAGCATTTCACTTCGCTCTCGTATATTAGAGTTTGGAGAATTTTCAAAGCGTGGTGCGAAGACAAAGACTGCCAGTCCCTCTCTGCAACTGTCAGAGATCCTGGCTTTTTGGCAAGCAGGATGGGAAAAGGGATTGTTCTGTAGTTCCCTGCAAGTGCAGGTGGCGGCAATTACCTGCTATCAAGGTAGAGTCCAGGGGGTTTCCCTGGGTGCCCATCCTGATGTGGTCTGGTTTCTTAAGGCAGTCAAGCAGGCATGCCCTCCAGTTAGGACAGTAGTTCTCCCCATGGGATCTTAACCTCATATTGTCAGTTCTGCCCAAGGAACCTATTGAACCATTGGGGGCCTGTACATTGAAGAATTTAAGATTGAAGACTGTGTTTTTTCTAGTAGCGCTACATTCCACACGACGGATTTCAGAGTGACAAGCACTCTGGTATCGCAAACCTTTTCTCTGTCTCAAAAGAGAAGGTAGAATTTACGGGTGGCACCTTCCTTTCTGCCAAGGTATTTACCACTTTTCATTGAAATCAGCCAGTTACGTTACCAGTGTTCACAGGCACAGAAGCGGCCCGGCGGGAGCTAGGTCTGCGTCTCTTGGATGTTATCTGAAGAGAATAGAACCATTTTGAAAGTCAGACTGTTTGCTTCGCCCTTTCACCCCCCCCCCCCCCCAACAGAATGAACAGTTTCCAAGGCCTCTATCTCTTGCTGGGTTTGAGAGGCCATTTCTTCAGCCTATCTTCTTTGATGCAAACAGGTACCATGAGGCCTACGGGCGCATTCCACTAGGGCACAAGTGGCTTCGTGGGCCGAGTTTAGCCTGATTCCTCCAGTTGACATCTGCAGGGTGCATACCTTTGTGAAGCATTACCATCTGGACATGCAGGCAATGGAAGATGCGAGATTCGGGACAGCAGTCATTCAGACCGGGCTTGCAGGTCCCGCCTGAGTGTAGTACTATTATGGTACATCCCAGATGTCTGGACTGGAGGGACTATAAGGAAGGTGAAATTAGGCCTTACCAGCTAATTAGCTTTCCTTGAGGACCTCCAGTTCAGTCCCGGACCCACCCAAATTGTTTCAGGAATAGCAATCCCGGGTCAAGAGAAGGTCATTTAAAATACCACTGTTTGGTAGTCGCATTAGTTAAGGGTACTTGAAGGTTCTCCATTTGCGACAAAGGAGTGGCGGTCATTGTATATATACTTCGAAGGAAGAAGGCAGAGTGTTGCTTGAAAGGCATAGTTACAGGGGGTTGGAACTCCCAAGTTCATTAGAGGAGGTCTGCCCCGGGACGTCAGTGGACTACTTCCTCCTGTGTTGAGGGGGAAGGTGGTCTTTATGGA
Source organism: Ichthyophis bannanicus (assembly GCA_033557465.1). Classification (NCBI taxonomy): domain Eukaryota; kingdom Metazoa; phylum Chordata; class Amphibia; order Gymnophiona; family Ichthyophiidae; genus Ichthyophis; species Ichthyophis bannanicus. The sequence goes on from CM066043.1 coordinate 166,453,462, forward strand.
AGTGTGGATATAGAGTTTACAAAAAAAAAAAGTAGGAAGAGGTTTTTGCAATTTATTTGTTGCTCCTGAGTCTGCTTTGGCAATAGTTTACTGGGGCTGGTGCCAGCTGCCCAAGAACACTGATGTCATCAGAGATGACATACTCAGCCTCCAAGCTGTTGGTGAGAGCTGACAACCCAGATGTCGGGACTGGACTGGAGGTCCTCCAGGAAAGCTAAGGCCTAATTTCACCTTATCGATGCCCTGGAGTCAAGCAAGTGCAGCATTTTGGATATGTGTGTTGTAAAGGGAAAAATGATGATAGGATTCATAAGACATGGGAAAAGTGGCTTTCATTTCTATTTTACTATAGTTTGACAGTAAATTCTTTATTTGTTATTTTAACATCCAGTTAGTGTGTGAACAGTACAGTTATAGCTATAAGTAAGGGCCTTATTTGGGCAGTAATTTTTCTTATGGTTATGGAAAAATATCTTTATTGAATAAGGTCTCAAGCAATTTTAAAGTAAAATTTAAAATTTTGGGGAAAAAATATATTCTCCGTAAACAAGCAGGAAGTCAGTCCTCAAATATGGGTGACATTGGCACCGATGGAGCCCTTGCGGAAGCATCCCCCAGCTTTCAAAGAAAGCCTTTGGGAGATGCCACCATGCATGCGTGGTCCCCTTCCCGCCCAAGGGTGCCATCTTGCTCAGTCTCCTTTTTTCCACAGAGCCTTTCAGATGTTGTCTGGCTTGTCCCCGGAAGAAGTTGATTATTTTTTTCCCCGAGTTTCACACTCGCCTCCGGTATTGCACCAGTATTCTTCCCACCTACGGACCTTAGTGCCTCGGTGTCTGGTTCAGTTTAATTTTTATAGTCTTCAGTTGTTTTTCTTTTCTGGCACCTTCGCGCCTTTTTTTCTCCCGCTTGCAGCCTGGAGGGTCTTTGACCTCGCAGGAGTACTTTTCCCCCCCATGGCTACCAGTGGTTTTAAGAAGTGTGATCTGTGCTCTAAAATCATGTCTTTGACTGACATACATGACTGCTGTCTTCACTGCCTCGGGCCAGACCACGACCCGGTGGCCTGCGGTCTCTGCAAGAGGATGTCCAGCAAGGCCCTCGAACCAGCAGCAACAGCACAATAAGTTTTTTTCCCCAAGTCCCTGATGCCTCCAAAGGCCGAGGCCCTGACATCTCGGGTGGAACTCTCCAAACCCAAGCCTTGTTGTGGGCCCTCAGAAAGGGGATCTCCCTCGAGGGAATCCAGGAAGAAGAAGAAACCCTCGAAGGCGGCATCCTTGGATGGTTCCAACCGGCCGGGAGCTGCCTGGTTCTACGGTCAGAAACGCTCGTCCGAGGCGTCTGAGAAGGAGCGACCTGCAAAGGTCCCCCGGAAGGATCCGGCTGTGGACTGGCCTCTGTCCCCAGACATCATCCTTATCGAGGATTCCCCTTTGGGGGAGCCGGCATTGGACCCGAGTCTCTCGGTGCCTGCACCGAAGGCTGTGGAGCCTTCTGGTCTGGAGTCCAGAATGGTGACCTTGGAGCGCAGTTTGTCTGCCTTCATGGACCAGCAGTGGGCGCTGTTGTCCGGCATGACTGGTTCATCCGCCCTGACCACGGGGCCTTCGACGTCCAAAACGTCCCCGGAGGCTGAACCGATCCTCGAGGTCCTGTGGCCTTGAGTCGATCCTTGGCTGAGGTCACACTCTGAGTCCTGCTTAACAGGACCGCGGTTATCCCTGGCAGGTTTGCAGGATGCCAGCTGTAGGACATTGGGGCCCTCGAAGCCCGCAGAACAGCCCTCCTACGCGTCCTCAACAGATTACTCTGAGTGGGACACAGAGAACGAGGAATCCCCCGATACCTGTCACCACCGCGACGTCTCTTCTGATTCTCCCGTCTTGGAACCTCGGTAGTGGTCCCCGCCCGAGGACATGGGCTTCTTGGATTTTGTCAAGGACATGTATAAGGCCCTAGCATTCCCAACCGAGTCGGAGGAGGACCTTTGAGCGGATGAGTTGGAGATCCTCCAGTATGAGGCCCCTCCGTAGGAATTTGCTCACAGTGCCCATTCCTCTCCCATCCTGGAATGGCTCATGCTCTGCATGTGGGAGACACCGGTGTCTCTGCCGGTGTTGAGCAGACAGCTCGACTCGATGTATCTGGTCCGCCGGAGGCTGGGCTTCCAGAAGTCACAACTACTGCATAACTCCATGGTGGTGGAGTCGGCCATGTGTCGACTGAAAAGCCAGAAGATGTACTCCTCGTGCTCATCGGCAGGGGGGCTTGCACCTTGGATGCCCTCAGCAGAAAGTGCTACCAGGGCTCAATGCTCATATACCGCATCCAGGCCTACCAGCTGTACATGGGCATGTACCTGAGAGACCTGGCAAAGGAACTCGCTGGGTTCTCAGCTGGTCTCTCCGAGGAACCTTTGCAGCGGTTCAAGAGCCTGGCCAAGGCCATCTGTGAGTGCTCCAAATTCATGTCTCGAGCGGCCTGTGATTGGTTTGAGTTGGTGGCCTGGATAGCCGCGGCGGGCATCGGTGCACGCCGTCAAGCTTGGCTTCAGTCCTCCGACCTTGAGCAGTGGGTTCAGGACAAGAAGAAAACCTATTTGGTTTTCCAAAGAAGTGGCTGCTCAAAATAAAGGCAAAAACACAGCTTTCACAAAATTCAAAAGCTTGCAAACAGAGGAACACAGAAATGAATACAGGATCAAACTCAAAGAGACAACGAGAGAAATAAGGATAGCAAAATCAAAGGCAGAGGAAAAGATGGCTAAAGATGTGAAGTGTGGTGACAAAACTTTCTTCAGGTATATTTGGGAAAGGAAGAAGATCAGAGGTGGAATTGCAGGACTCAGAAGTGCTGCGAACGGACTCGTGGAAAATGACATTGAAAAAGCGAAATTGCTAAACGAATACTTCTGCCCTGTTTTTACTAAAGAAAGTCCTGGAGAAGGACCACCTGTGACTCCTAAATATAAAAATGGGAATGAAGTACTTACCACACCATTCACAGAAGATGAGGTGTTAGAACAACTTGCAAAACTGAAAGTGGACAAGGCCATGGGATTGGATGGGATACATCCCAGGATACTGAAAGAGCTCAGAGAGGTTCTTGCAGGGCTGTTAAAGGATGTTTTCAACAGATCCTTGGAAACAGGAGAGGCTCCTCAGGACTGGAGAATGGCTGATGTTGTACCTCTACACAAAAGTGGTGACAGGGAAGAAGTGTCAAACTACAGGCCTGTGAGCCTTACCTCGGTGGCGAGAAAAGTCATGGAGGCGCTCCTGAAAGAGCGAATAGTGAACTTTCTCAAAACCAACAGGTTGCAAGACCCGAGGCAACATGGTTTTACCAAAGGACGATCTTGCCAAACAAATCTGATTGAGTTCTTTGACTGGGTGATCAGGGGCATGCGATGGATGTCATCTACCTGGATTTCAGCAAAGCCTTTGATACTTTTCCTCATAGGAGGCTTATCAATAAACTTGGTAGCTTGGGGATGGATCCTAAAATGGTAAATTGGATCAGAAATTGGTTGACTGGCAGACAACAGAGGGTGATGGTAAATGGAGCTCACTCGAATGAAGGGAAGGTGATTAGCGGGGTGCCCCAGGGGTGGGTTGGTCCTGGGCCCGGCACTGTTCAATGTATTTGTGAGTGATATTGCTGAAGGACTGAATGGAAAAGTCTGTCTTTTTGCAGATGACATGAAAATTTACAACAGAGTGGACTCCCCCGAGGGAGTGGTTAGCATGAGGAAAGATCTACAAAAGCTGGAAGAATGGTCTAATGCTTGCCAATTAAGATTTAATGCAAAGAAGTGCAGAGTCATGCACCTGGGTAGCAGAAATCCAAGGGAAATGTATGCAGTAGGGGGCGAGAGGTTGGTGTGCACGGATCAGGAGAAAGACCTTGGTGTGATTATTTCTGAAGATCTCAAGGTGGCAAAACAGTGTGACAAGGCGGTGGCAAAAGCCAGGAGGATGTTGGGCTGCATACAAAGAGGAATCACCAGCACAAAGGAAGAGGTAATTATGCCACTGTACAAGTCACTGGTGAGGCCTCCCTTGGAATACTGTGTTCAGTTTTGGAGACGTATCTTGCAAAGTATGTAAAAAGGCTGGAAATTGTTCAGAGGAAGGCGACCAAAATGATTTGGAGCCTGCGTCAGAAGCCTTATGAGAAGAGACTTGAAGACCTAAAAATGTACACTTTGGAGGAGAGGAGGGACAGGGGAGATATGATTCAGACCTTTAAATACTTAAAGGGAAATAATGAACAAACAAACCTCTTCCAAAGATGGAGAAGCTGTAAAACTAGAGGGCATAACAGGAAGCTGCAAGGTGGTAAATTGAAAGGCAATTTTTCACAGAAAGGGTGGTGGATGCTTGGAATGCCCTCCCGATGGAAGTGGTGGGGGCAAACACGGTGACGGAATTCAAAATGGCATGGGACAGATACAGTGGATCCCTTTACAGGATAAAATCAAAATAAACCGAACCATCTAATTTCTCAACAAATAGGGGTGTTCTGCATGGAGTGGTGGGTTCACCCCTAAACAGGGACGTGGGGAGGGGTGGCCGGCACGGAGCGGCAGGTGCACCTACTCTTGCCATTGTGCTGGGCAGACTAGATGGACCATGCTGGTCTTTATCTGCCGTCATTTACTATGTTACTATGTAAATTGGTCAATGTCCCATGCCAGGGGGAGAACCTCTTTGGCAAACCCATGACCAACAAGGCTGCCGATTTGGAGACCGAGTTCATGACGAGGACCAGGCTCTCTAAGAAGATTACTGCCCCTCCCCGACGGAAGGGCTCGGGTAAAAAGCCCTTTTACCCGAGGAAGGGGGCTGCTTACCAAAACTACCCACCCTATCAGGCCTGCTGATCCCAGCAAGCCAAGGGACATGGGCATGGCCTGCATAAGCAGAAGGCTCCTAAACCCCAGGCATCAGCCCCGGCCCTGCCAGGGGGAGCTTTTGACTCCTTGAGCATAGCTTCTCACTCCTTGAGCATAGCTTCTCTACCCCAAGGAGATCAGCAGTTCACAGGGGGATGTCTGGCCCTCTATGCCCAGAGGTGGGTGTCCATCACCACCGATTTCTGGGCACTTCGGGTGGTCAGGGAGGGTTACCTCCTCCACCTAACTCAGACACCTCCCCCTTATTTCCCGGGAGAGCCCCTCAGGTCTCCCCTCTGCCAGGACCTTTTTCTGAGGGAGTTGGCAGGTCTTCTCAAGGACAGGGTGGTGGAACCGGTGCCCCACCACCTCAAGGGCAAGGGGTTCTACTCCAGATACTTCCTCATGCCAAAGAGGACAGGGGGCCTAAGGCCCATCCTCAACCTGTGCAACCTCAACAAATTCCTGGTGAGAGAGAAGTTCAAGATGCTCTCCCTTGGAACGTTGCTGCCATGCCTCCATCAGGAAGATTGGCTATGTTCCTTAGACCTCAAGGATGCTTATACCCACATCCTCATCCACCCCAACCACAGGCAGTACTTGCGGTTCATAGTAGAGGGCAAGCACTTTCAATACAGGGTGCTCCCCTTCGACCTAGCCTCTGCCCCAAGAGTCTTCACAAAATGCCTGGCAATTGTGGCCGCCTTCCTCTGGCTAGGGGAGGGGTCTTCGTTTTTCCCTACCTGGACAACTGGCTCATAAAGGGAGGCATAGCCTCCGAGGTGCAGCAGGCCACCGCACACACCATCCTGGTCCTGCAACACTTGGGCTTCATCATAAACTACCCCAAGTCTCACCTTCTCCCGACACAGTGCCTCGAGTCATCGGGGCAAAGATAGACACACTCCAATTGAAGGCCTTCTTGCCTAAGGACCAAACCGATCGTCTGAGGTCTTTAGCTCTGGACGTACAGTACCATCCCTTGGTGCCCGCCCAGCTTCTTCTGCGCCTCCTCTGGCACATGGCCTTCACGGTCCACGTCACCCCAGATGCTCGCCTTCACATGAGGATGGCGCAGTGGTATCTCCAGGACTAGTAGTCTCGGGCTACAGACCACCTCCAAGACAGTGTTTGGTGACCCACCAGTTGGTGGACTCCCTGGTCTGGTGGCAGTCACCCCAGCATCTCAAAGCAGGCATGCCCTTTCAGGCTCCAAGCCACTCGAGGGTCATTACGGACACCTCCCTGCTCGGCTAGGGAGCCCACTGTGGAGATCTCTGCACTCAGAGCAACTGGTCGCCAGATGAGAGCACCCAGCAGATAACCTCCTGGAGCTGTAAGCCATACACCTAGCCCTGAGGGTCTTCTGTCACCACCTGTGGCACCAGCCGGTGCTGGTCCAGACTGACAACCAGGTGGTGATGTTCTATGTGAACAAACAGGGGGGCACGGGGTCTTGTACCCTTTGTCAGGAGGCACTGGTCCTCTGTTTGTACGCAATCCAACAGGGTATCCTCCTGAAGGCAGTGTATCTGCCAGGCCAGGACAACCTGCTGCTTTTCCAGCTCGGGGGGGGAAACCTGTGATGGACCTGTTCGCCAGTCTGGACAACTTTCAGTTGCCCCACTTCTGCTCCCGGCAGGCCCACCCCTCCAGGGTGGCAGTGGACATGTTCCTAGACTCATGGTCGGAAGGCCTCATGTACACCTTCCCTCTGATGCCACTGATCGCCAGGACCCTCTGTGACAGATCTTCACTCATCTTGATAGCTCCTCGGTGGCCTCAGGCAGCCGTGGTTCCTGCTGCTTCTGAAGTTGATGGTTGAGGTCCCCATCCCCTTGGACTCCTAGCCCATGTTCCCTGTAAAATAGTTATCTCCAAGTTATAATGCCCTGTTCAATGTAATTTCAGTTTGTTCAATGTAAACCGCACTGATGCAGAATAGCGCGGTATATAAGAGAATGTAAGTAAATAAATAAATAAATAAAAGGAAGGGGGCTCTCTCTCCTGCACCCCAACCTGGGGCTCCTCTCGCTGACAGCATGGCTGCTGATAGGGTGATTCTGGCCCCTTTCAAACTTCCGGTTGATGTGGTGGACATTCTGCTGGCCTCTCGCAAGGCCTCTACTAAGAAGGCTTACACCTTCAAATGGCGCAGGATGTCTGCTTGGTGCGCTGAACGTGGGGCTGATCCTTTCTTCTGCCGCTCTGATGTTACAGTACCTTCTCCACTTCCCTCAGTCCGGGCTCAAGTCTAACTCCGTCTGAGTGCACCTGTGTGCCCTGGCAGCGCACCACCATCCGGTGGATGGTAAGCCCCTCTTGGTCCAACCATTGGTGATCAGTTTCTTTCAGGGCCTGCTCTTATCGAAGCCCCCGGTTTGCCCTCTGGCAACCGAATGGGACCTCAACATTGTGTTGGGGCAGCTTACTCGCCCACCCTTCGAGCCTCTGGCTACCTGCTACCTCTCTTGGAAGGTGGCTTTCCTGGTTGCGCTCACCTCCGCTCACAGAGTTAGGGAACTATAGGCCCATGTGGCGGAGGCACCTTATACCAGGTTCTACAAGAACAGAATGGTGCTTTGCACGCACCCCAAATTCCTGCCGAAGGTAGTGTTGCGCTCTTCCATCTTAACCAAGAAGTGGTGCTTCATACCTTCTTCCCAAGACCTCACTCCAGTCGGGCGGAGACTGTCCTTCATGCCTTGATCTGTAAGAGGGCTTTGTCCTTCTAGATTCAACGCACTCAGGGCCACCGCAAAGCTTCTCAGCTTTTCATCTCTTATGATCCCAGTAGGCTGGGGGGAGGCGGTGACCAAGCATACGCTGTCCACATGGGTGGCGGACTGTATCGCCCTTGCTTATGAGCAGGCGAGTCTCCTGCTGGAAGACCGCATCATGGTGCACCATGTCAGGGCCATGACAGCCTCGGTGGCAAACCTGCGCTTGGTCCAGATGGTGGACATCTGCCGGGCTGCCACCTGGTCTTCAGTCCATACCTTCGCAGCCCATTACTGCCTGGAGAGTCCCGACTGGAGAGTGCCTTCAGCCAGGCTTTTCAGTGTTTAGGCAACTCCTACCCTCCGACCCTTCTGAGTTCAGGCTGCCAGAGTGCTGATTTCATCAGACACAGGGGTCCTATTATGGTCTGTGTACAAATTGTGCTATGGTGCTGGAAGATGAGACTCCCAGGTCGGAAGGCACTCAACTAGCTACTGGGGAAGAGCTGAAGACTTTTCAGAGTAAAGCCAGCATTTATGATGTGGTTGGATCAAAGCCTTCGGGAAGTCTGACTGCTGATGTAGCTGCGCATGAAATGAGAGTCAGAAGCTGTAAAGATGTCTTACACATTGGAACATGGAACGTACGAAGCATGAACCAAGGGAAGTTGGAAGTGGTCAAGAATGAAATGGAACGTGTACAACTTGATCTGTTGGGTGTCAGCGAACTGAAATGGACTGGCATCGGGCACTTTGCATCAGATGATCACATGGTCTACTATGCTGGAAATGAAAGACAAAGAAGAAATGGTGTTGCATTTATAATAAAGATGAAGAAACTTGCAAGAACTGTAATGAAATACAATGCAGTCAGCGAACGCTTAATCTCTATTCGTCTACGAGGATTGCCTATCAACACAACTATAATTCAAGTATATGCCCCAACAACAGCTGCAGAAGAGAATGAAATTGAAGAGTTCTATGAACAAGTACAAGCTGAAATTGACAGAACATGCAAACAGGATATCCTGATAGTCATGGGTGACTGGAACGCAAAAGTTGGCAACAAAGAAGAAGGCAAAGTAGTTGGAAAATATGGACTTGGCAACAGAAATGAAGCTGGAGAAAGATTGATAGAATTCTGCAAGACCAATGATCTATTCATCTCAAACACCTTCTTTCAGCAACACAAGCGACGACTGTACACATGGACTTCACCCAATGGATTGTATAAAAATCAAATTGACTACATCTGTGGAAATCAACGATGGAAAAGCTCTGTAACATCAACAAAGACAAAACCTGGAGCTGACTGTGGTACAGATCATCAACTACTAGTATGCAAACTCAAGCTAAAGTTGAAAAAGAGCAAACCACTCATGAATGCACCAAAATATGACCTTGAGAATATACCACTGGAATTTAAAGACTGCCTGCAAAATCGATTTGCTGCCTTAGATACAAATGACAGAGCTCCGGAAGAGTTATGGAATGACATCAAGAAGATTGTGCTGGAAGAAAGCGAGAAGTCTCTACAAAAGGTGAAAAAGCAAAAACGGCCAAAATGGATGACGGAAGAAACTCTGAAAATTGCCCAGAAACGCAGAGAAGCTAAAGCCAGAGGAGAAAGAAAGACAATCGCAGAACTCAACAGAGATTTCCAACGTGCAGCAAGACAGGACAAGGAAAAGTACTACAATGACACTTGCAAGGAAATAGAAGCAGAAACTATTAGAGGAAGAACAAGATCGGCTTTCCTAAAGCTGCGAGAGTTAAAGAAAAAGTTCCAGCCTCGAATTGGAATGTTACAAGATGCTCAAGGTTCTATGTTGAATGATGCTGAGAAGATCAAGAAAAGGTGGAAGGAATATACAGAGTTTTTATATGATAAAGATCAAGTGGACCAACAGCCGTTTCAACCTATACCTTATGATCAGGAACCATTGGTGATGAAAGAAGAAGTTGAAGCAGCATTGAAAGCCTTATCAAAGAACAAAGCACCAGGCATTGATAGCATTCCCATAGAAGTATTGCAGCAATCTGATGCAGCTGTTACCGTACTTACAAGGCTCTGCCAAGAAATATGGAAGACGGCATCATGGCCAACTGACTGGAAAAGATCTGTGTTTATACCAATACTAAAGAAAGGTGATCCAACTGACTGTGGAAATTATCGCACAATCGCTCTGATCCCACATGCCAGCAAGATTCTACTGAAGATTATTCAAAAGAGACTACAGCCATACCTAGAACAAGAACTACCTGAAGTGCAAGCAGGGTTCAGGAAAGGGCGAGGAACGAGAGACATCATTGCGGATGTGAGATGGATCCTTGAAAAGATTAAAGAATACCAAAAGGATATCTATTTGTGCTTTATCGACTATAGCAAGGCTTTTGATTGTGTAAACCATGAGAAACTCTGGGCCACATTAAGAAGCATGGGTATACCAGAACACCTGATCGTTCTCTTGCGTAATCTGTACATTGATCAAGAAGCAACAGTTCGAACGGAACAAGGAGAAACAGAATGGTTTAAAATAAGCAAAGGTGTAAGACAAGGCTGCATACTTTCCCCCTACCTGTTTAATTTATATGCAGAACAAATCATCAGAGAAGCAGGACTGTATGAAGACAACAGAGGTGTGAAGATTGGTGGAAGACTCATCAACAACCTTCGCTATGCTGATGATACCACATTACTGGCTGAAAGTGAAGATGATCTGAAACATTTGCTTCTCACAATCAAAGAACATAGTCTCAAAATGGGCCTGCACCTTAATGTAAAGAAGACAAAGATCATGACAACTGGCATAATCAACAGGTTCATCGTTGAAGGAGAAGAAATTGAAATCGTGAACAACTTTAACCTACTTGGATCAACTATCAATAAAGAAGCAACAAGCAGTCAAGAAATCAGACGACGCATTGCTCTTGGCAGAATGGCTATGAAAGACCTAGATAAGATTCTCAAGAGCAGAGATGTCTCTCTCCATACAAAGATTCGACTTGTTCAAGCCATGGTATTTTCAATAACATCATATGGATGTGAAAGCTGGACAGTGAAAAAGACAGACAGGAAGAAAATTGATGCCTTTGAATTATGGTGCTGGCGGCGAATACTGTGTATACCATGGACTGCCCGAAGAACAAACCAGTCGGTACTAGAAGAGATCAAACCTAAGCTTTCTTTAGAAGCTCAGATGACAAGACTTCGACTTTCATACTTCGGACACATCATGCGAAGAGAGAGAGATCATTAGAGAAAGACATCATGCTTGGCAAGATAGAAGGTCAACGCAAAAGAGGAAGGCCAGCAATGAGATGGATTGCTACAATAACAGCAGCTACGGGTACCAGTCTGTCAACAATGAGCCGCCTGACTGAAGACCGAACACAATTTAGGATAGCTATCCAGAGGGTCGCCATGAGTCGACTCCGACTCGACGGCACTTAACAACAACAACAACACAGACTAAATTATTGCTGCTTGCGGCTCCCCATTTTTGCTATGGGCTTTTGGTAGCCTGTAGCTGGGGAGTCCCATATGTGAGGACTGACGTCCTGCTTGTTCTCAGAGAAAGCGTAGTTACTCACCTATAACAGGTGTTCTCCGGGGACAGCAGGAATCAGTCCTCAAAACCCTCCCTCCTCCCCTTGGAGTTGTTCCTTTACCATCTTTTATTTTTTGCTTTTAGTTATGTCATCTGACTGAGCAAGATGACACCCTTGGGTGGGAAGGGGACCACGCATACGTGGTGGCATCTCCCAAAGGATTTCTTTGAAAGCTGGGGGGATGCTTCCGCATGGGCTCTGTCGGTGCTGACGTCACCCATATGTATGGACTGATTCCTGCTGTCCCTGGAGAACACCTGTTACAAGTGAGTAACTACACTTTATTGGACAAACAGATCTAACTAGGCTCCAAAGGATGGAACAGCGACTTGTGCTGCTCCTCATATTTAGAAAATAATTTTAGAAGGGCTGGACATGATTTGCATATGTAAGGAAAGAGTCTAGAAATGCCACAGCTTGCACATGCATACCCACAGGGTTCTGAAGGGGCCATGTTCTGGGCATGGTTTGGACAGAACTAAAAAGTACACATATAGTTTCCTTATTTGCAACAGAAATAGATGTATACCTCTGAAAATGTCCCCCCTGTTGGCATCTTCCAGATATACATAAGTGTTTGGAAATGTGGCTTACAAGAGTGATTGAAGGGGAAATAGACCTCAAAAATCCAAAAATATGAATTTTGGAGCTTGGCTCCTTTATTGGTTCACCTTGGATGTTCAGTTTTGTAAAATCTGGTATTTTCTGCTATATGTTTTTTTAAAGATTTTTAAACTGGCTACTCCTATTGTGTGTGCTGCCAAATACACGTGTTCTCCGGGAACAAGCAGGAATTCAGTTCTCACATATGGGTGATTCCGGCACCGATGGAACCTGCATGAAGCATTTCCCCAGATTTCAAAGAAAGCCTATGGGAGATGCACCATGTATGCGTGGTCCCCTTCCCACCCAAGGGTGCCATCTTGCTTCAGTCTCCTTATTTCCGCTGAGCCCATTGGATGCTGTCCAGTTTTCCCTGGGAAAAAGTCAGATTTTTATTGTTTACATACTGGTTCCTTCTCGCCCATGAGCCAGCTCACCTCAGCGTCGCTACTCTGGTTTGTCTATTCATTTTTTTCATCTAGGTGTTCCTTGACTGGCGTTTGCACCCTTTTTCAGCTGAAGGCCTTGGACCCCTCCAGGAAGCGGGTACCCCCTTTTTCCAATAGCCTCCAGTAGCTTCAAAAAGTGTGACCAGTGTGGCAAAATGATGTCACTCACCAACCCACACGACTACTGCCTCCTATGCCTCGGCCCAGAGCTCAACGTCTCCAACTGCGAGCGCTGGAGAACCATGACCTCAAAGCCTTGAAGAGCCGCCATCAGCAGAAGAAAAGTTTGGGTTTTTTTTTTCAAAAGTCTGACTCCACCCTGGAGTCTCTGGTGATACAACGCTCCAGGGCCCCTTTCAATACCTCGGTGCCCTGCAAGGCCAGATCCTCTTCGGAGTCCCGCAGCTGTGGTTTCTCTAAGTGGAAATCTCCAGAGGTGGAGCACAAGAAGAAACAACCCTTGAAGACCGCCTTGGAGGATGGATCTGGGAAAAAGGAGAAATCCTACCTGAGGACCCACAATCCCAGGTGCGAGTCGAAGAAGTCAGGACAGAAGTGGCCTGCCAAGCTGCCCCATAAGGAGTCAGTCATCGGCACCCGTCGACCGGCCTCGGACCTCCAGGGCCATCCTCCTCAAGGACTCCCCCTCGACAGTACTGACATCAGGCCCGAAATTCTCGGTGCCCATGTCGAAGTCTGCAGAGGCAACTGGTATGGAGACCAGAATGGTCATCCTAGAAAGCAGTTTATCTGCCCTAGTGGCCATGCAGCGGGCGTTCATGTCCAACTCATCCAGTTCATCTGCCCCGATGATGGAACCCTCGACATCGAGGGCTTCCCCTGACGTCGAACCAGTCCTCGAGCAACACTGGCTTCGAGAGAAGCCCCGGACGAGGTCCTAGTTCTCAGGACATCAGTCCTCTCTGGCGAGCGCCCATGGCTTGGACCAACGATCCTCCCGAGGTCACACACCACAGAGCGCGGTCCTCAATTGAGGTGATCACAAGGCGTCAGACTCGTATTTGGACTTCGAGTCCGAATGGGAGACCGAGGATGAAGAGTCTCCAGACACGAGGTGACACCATGATGTGCCCTCGAACCTGTCTCCCTTGACGACCCAATGCCATTCCCCACCCAAGGATGTTGCGTTCTTCGATTTTGTGCGAAACATGGCCAAGGCTCTCACCATCGAGACCGAGGCAGAGGAGGATCTGTGTACTGAGGAATTGGAAATACTCCAATATGAGGCACCCCCTAAGGAAACCCTTACAATATCGGTGCCCCCGATCCTTGACCGCCTCCTCTTCTGGATGTGGGAGACACCGGCGTCTCCTCCAATCATTAGTAGGCGCCTCAACGCCATGTACAGAGTACACCAAAGCCCTGGGTTTCCAAAGACCCAGCTTCCCCACAATTCCATGGTCATGGAGTTGGCAATGCACCAGCTTAAAAGCCAAAAAACTCATTCCTTGGTCTCACCTGGCAGGAAGCCCAAATTCTCGATGCCCTCGGTCCGAAGGCCTTTCAGGGCTCTGCTAACGTGCCGGATCCAGTCCTACTAGCTCTACATCGGCATGTACCTGAAGGAACTGTCGAAGGAGCTTGGTGGATTCTCGGCAGGCCTCGATGGGGAATCCTACAGAGGTTCAAGACCCTGACCTTGCCGGTAAATGACTGCTCTTAGTTTTTGTCCTGGGCAGCTTACAGTGGCTTTGAGTCATCAGCCAGGGTGGCCACTGCAGGCATTGTGGCATGACGCCAGGCATGGCTGCAGTCATCTAACCTGGAACAATGGGTGCAGGATAAACTGATAGGTTTTCTTCTATGTAGGGGATATCAATTTGGGAAGCCCATGGCGGATAAGGCAGCAGAGAGAGAGAGCAAGTATGTGATGAGAACCAGACTCTCAAAGAAGGCCTCGATGCAACTCTGGAAGAAAGCCCTGGGGGAAAAGCCCATTCTCCTGTTCGGTATAGGAAAAAGGTACTGGAGTACTACCTGAGGAAGAAAGGGGGCTTTAGCGGTACTTCGCACTTCCAGGCCTTCTGGGCCCCTCAACAAGGTCAGCAACAAAAAGGCCGGGGACATAGCCCCAGAAAATAAAAGGTCCCGAAGTCCCAGGTGCTGGCTCCGGCCCAGCCTGGGGGGAGCTTCTGACTGGGTGCGACCTCCCTACCCCCAGGGGGTCCTCTGCTACCCACAGGAGGGGGTGCCTAGGACAGCTATCGCCACTGATACCTGGGTGTTACAAGTGGTCAAGGAGGACTACCTTCTCTACCTACAGCGGGTGCCACCCTCTTATTTCCCAGGAGAGCCCAAACCTCTCCTTCACCAGACCCTGCTTCTCACCGAGCTAGCAGGCCTAATCCAGGACAAGGCAGTGGAGCCAGTCCCTAAACACCTCTGGGGCACAGGCTTCTACTCCAGGTAGTTCCTCATCCCCAAGAGGACAGAGGGCTTCAGGCCCATTCTGGACCTGTGAGAGCTCAACAGGTTTCTGGTCCGGGAGAAGTTCAAGATGCTCTCCCTTGGAACACTGCTGCCATTCCTCCAGCAGGGAAACTGGCTCTGCTCCTTAGGATTAGGATGTGTGTAAAGGATGCCTACACATACTTCCTAATCCATCCCAGCCACAGAAAATACCTCCTGTTCGTTGTGGGGGGACAGCACTACCAATTCAGGGTGCTGACATTTGGTCTGGCCTCGTCACCAAGGGTCTTCATAAAATGCTCTGCGGTGGTCACAGCCAACCTCCGGCTCCAAGGGGCCTTTGTCTTCCCCTACCTGGACAACTGGTAAAAGAAAGCACTGGTAAAAGAGGACACTAATGCAGAGACGCAGGCACAATGCGCCACTGAGCGTACCATAAAGGCCCTGCAGCACCTCATCATAAATTTACCCCAAATCCCACCTCAGTCCGGCCCAGCACCTAGAGTTCATTGGGGCGCAATTAGAAACCCTTCAGGCGAAAAGCCTTTCTCCCTCAGGAGAGGCGAGTTTGCCTCAGGGAGTTAGCTGCAGAGGTGACCTGATGCCGGATGCTATCTGCCCGGCTTCTACTTTGCCTCTTGGGGCACATGGCCTCCACGGTTCATGTGACCCCATATGCCCGTCTGCACATGAGGGCAGCCCAGTGGTGCCTCCACTCCCAGTGGACCCAAGCCACAAACAGGTCAGGGACAGAGTCAAAGTGACCCTTCAGCTGGCAGACTCCCTCAAATAGTGGCAGATCCCATGTCACCTGCAGGCAGGAATGCCCTTCCAGGCACCCACCCCCCAGAGGGTCCTCACCACTGATGCCTCCCTACTGGGCTGGGAAGCGCATTGTGAAGGCCTTCAGACACAAGGCTGCTGGTCCCAGGAGGAATCCTGGCTGCAAATCAACCTGCTGGAGCTCTGGGCAATATTCCTGGCTTTCTGAGCCTTCCGCCACCAGCTACAGCACCTTCCAGTGCTGATCCAGACCAACAACCAAGTTGCAATGTTCTACATGAACAAACAAGGGGTAACAGGGTCGTACTCCCTCTGCGAGGCATGCAGGGGTATGCTCCTAACAGCGGTCTGCTCTGTTTGTCTGCCAGGGCATTGTCCTCGCCCAGGAGGTAGAGTCCTCCAGATGCACAGTGGCGCCTGGATCCAGTAGTAGCCTCCCGGCTGGGGCATCCCTTCGATGGACTTGTTTGCCAGTCAGGACAACTCAGTTGCCCCAATTCTGCTCCTGCCAGCTTCACCCTTCCCAGATGCATTCCTCATCCCATGGAAAGAAGACCTCCTGTAGGCCTTCCCACTGACACCGCTGGTCGTCAAGACCCTATTCAAGGTCCAGCCTGATAGAGCATCTTTAATGCTGATAGCTCCTCAGTGGCCGCCCTCAGTGGCCAAGGCAGCCCTGGTTCCTTCTGCTCCTATCCCTATCGGTGGCATCACCGATTCCCCTGGGCCAAGCCCCAGTGCTACTCTCACAGGAGCAGGGCTCTCTCCTATACCCCAACCTGGGGTCCCTGTCGCTCACAGTTTAGCTGCTGAAAGGGTAGCATTTGCTCCCTTCAACCTCCCACAGGACATGGAGGAGGTCCTTCTGACCTCACGTAAGGTCTCCACAAAAAGGGCATATGCCTTCAAGTGGCACCGTTTCTTGGTGTGGGGTGCAGAAAAACAGGCAAACCAGTTCTCCTGCTCAGTACAGGTAGTACTCCAGTACCTGCTCCATCTGTCGCAGGTGGGACTAAAGTCCAACTCCGGTCAGAGTATACTTGAGTGCCATCACAGCGCACCACTATCCTGTTGAGGGCAAGTTCCTCTCGGGGCAGCCCCTTGTGTCTCGATTCCTGCAAGGCCTCATATTATCCAAACCCCCCCAGAAGTGGAGTGGGATCTAAACATGGTGCTCTCACAGCTAACAAAGCCTATGTTTGAGCCTCTGGCAACCTGCCATACTTTTCCTGGAAGGTCGTAGTCCTTGTAGCACTCATTTCAGCTCGCAGGGTTAGTGAGCTCCAGGCTCTGATGGCAGAGCCCCCCTACACAAGGTTCTACAAGAATAGGGTGGTGCTCCGTACACACCCCAAATTTCTGCCAAAGGTGGTGTCTCCTTTCTACCTGAACCAGGAGGTGGTGCTCCCCACCTTCTTTCTGAGGCCTCACGCCAGTAGGGCGGAGACCATCCTCCATACTCTGGATTGTAAAGGGCCCTGTCCTTCTATCTTCAGTTGACTCAGGACCTCCACAAAGCACCTCAATGTTTCGTATCCTGTGACCACTGTTCCCTCTAAGCTGTGCGTGTGTGCGCGCGCACACACCTCGCTGAGCGAGCGCACATACTTTACAACAGAGTGCACAAAAATTACGGCTCTGATTCTGATAGAAAACAACACAGACGTCTTAAAATTTAAAAGTTATGATTGCAATTACTAGGAATTTCCTGCTTCCTTTAGTAATCGTCTATTTTCATTTAATTTGATTAAAATCAATGTGGTGTACATACTGTATTCTGACGTGTAGTCAAATTTTAAAGTATATAACTCAGAGTGTCGTTATGTGGCACACACAAATTTAACCTTCCTTCAAAAGCTGCACAGCTGATATTTTAAGCGCACACAGCCTACAGAAAATTAGAGGGAACATTGCCTGTGACCCCAGTTGTCTGGGGCTCCCAGTGACTAAGCAAACTCCGTTTGCTTGGAAGGTGGACTGCATTACCCTTGCCTACGAACAGGCAGGGATTCCACTGGACCACAAGGTCACGGTGTACTGTCAGGGCCATGACTATTTCCGTAGCAAATCTGCACTCCTTCCCCATGATGATCTGTTGGGCCACCACCTGGTCTTCAGTCCATACCGTCGCAGCTCACTACTGCCTGGAGAAGACAGCACCTTCGGCCAGGCCATACTCCGTAATCTCTTTAGGGTGTAGGCAACTCCTGCCCTCCGACTCTTGTGTTCAGACTACCGGAGCGCAGGTTCCCAGCTGGACACCCGGGTCTTGTGAGAGTCTCTTTATAGGGATCAACTACTGCTAATCATGGCTCACGCTGACAGGTCTCCATGGAATTCTTACAGATTCTCGGTAGCCTGTAGCTGGGGAGTCCTGTATGTAAGGACTGGTTTCCTGCTTGTTCCCGGAGAAAGAGTGGTTACTCACCTGTAACAGGTGTTCTCCAGGGATGGCAGGAATCAGTCCTCACAACCCTCCCTCCTCCCCTTGGAGTTGCTTCTTTACAGTATTTTATTTTTGCCCTTAGCTATGTTTTGGACTGAGGCAAGATGGCACCCTTGGGTGGGAAGTAGACCACCCATACGTGGTGCATCTCCCAAAGGCTTTCTTTGAAAGCTGGGGAAATGCTTCCGCATGGGCTCCATCGGCACTGACATCACCCATATGTGAAGACTGATTCCTACTGTCCCCTTAGAACAGCTGTTACAGATGAGTACTTACTCTTTTCCTGCAACCTGATACATATTTTACAAAAAGCTCCATGTTCAGCAATCTGTAAAATACATGTCCCAATTTGGATGTCTCTCTTCCTATGCAAAATTGGACTTCACATTTTTAGTTTCCTTGTCAAAATAAAGGGATTTTTTTTCTTTATTATGTTCACTGCTTAGGTAAAAATGGAGGATCTTGGTACCTGCTTGAAAGTTACTGAAGGGGAAAAGTTATCTTTTAATTCCCAGAAAGATGACCTTGCTGCTGAAAACCGGCATTTGAGAGAATCTCTGGAGAAAGAAGAGAAAGCTTTGTCATTGCTCCAGGAAGAGTTAAGGAAACTGAGAGAACAGATTAGAAACTTAGAGGACAAAGATGTAGGAACAGATTTGGTTCTTACAGAAAATCAGAAACTAAAGGAACATTTGGAAGAAGACAAACAAAGGATTAGTAACTTTCTGAACCAGAAGAAGACTTATTTGGCAGAGGCACAGATGCTAAGAAGAGAGTTAGACAAAGAACGTCACATCACTGAAGCGTTGAGGGAAGAACTGGAACGATTGACTTCTGTACGATTGGAAGATCAAGGCCCTCAGAATACTCAGGGAGAAAATCAAGAGATAGTAAGTTTACAAGGAAGATTAACAGAGTTGGAAAAAAAGCTGAACTTTGAGCAACAGCGTTCGGATTTGTGGGAAAGACTTTATATTGAAGCCAAAGAGCATAATGAAAAACCAGAAATAGGGAAGCCAAAAGAAAACTATGAAAAAGAGCAAAAGAAAGATGGCAAAGGAGAAAAGACTAAAAAGAAACCCAAAGGCTCTCTTTTTGGTTCAGTTAAGGACACTTTCGATGCTATGAAAAACTCAACAAAGGAGTTTGTACGACATCATAAAGAGAAGATTAAGCAAGCTAAAGAAGCTGTAAAACAGAATCTGAAAAAATTCTCGGATTCTGTGAAATCCACATTCCGCCATTTTAAGGACTCCACAAAAAATATGTTTGACAAAAACCAGAACAAGAAGACGGGTGAAAAGAGACAGGAAGATATGAAAAAAGCAAAATCTGCTTATCGGGAATACCAGGACTCCCATCCTAAGCCTCGTCCAAGAAACGCACCCCGATGGGCACCAGGCATGCAAACCCAGGCTCAAGATTCAAGGACACATAAACCTAGTCATGAAATATATGAAAAAGAGAAAGTTACAGAGAAGTGCAGCAGAAGTCAACACAGTCACCCAAAAGGCTGCACTGGAGTATTTGAATGTGCCCACCAAGAATCTTTTAGCCTTTTTAATAAAGTCCTGGATCCTGTCAGGGTAGATGAATTTAACCAGTTGTTGCAGAGGTATTTGCAGCAAGAAGTGGGAAATTTTCATCACTGGGGAGAACTAGAGAAGTTCATCAATAAGTTTTTCTGCAATGGTGTCTTCATCCATGACCAGATGCTGTTTACTGACTTTGTGAATAATGTGGAGGATTACCTGGAAGACATGGAAGAATATCGAATACACAGTGATGACGTATTTGAAGATCTGGATGAATTCATATATAAACATTTCTTTGGCAACACTTACTCCACTTCCTATGGATCCAGGTGGGTTTGTTATTTTTTTCATGTTAGAGGCAGAGTGCAAGCTTCAGTTTGCAGATGGGTTCTGAGGTATAATGCTTGTTTTGAAGTTATCAGTCACTGATAGCCACCCCTTTTTTTGACTAGTGTCATAAATCCTGATTCTGTAATGGGGTGTGTATATGAAAAGTCCATAAAAGCACCTATTTAAAGTCTATTTGATAAAGAAAGTAGAAGTGCCTATGTGCCTTTATAAAATAAGCACCCAGAACCAGCCCCAATAATACATAAATGCTAATACCCACTTTTATACCTGTTCCAAAGCAGATGCAAATGTGTATGTGTATTCATGTTTTTTAAAATGTATGTGGGTATATTGCAATTATACTCAAACCTAAACCCCCAGGAATGCTTACACCCAATGTGTGTATATGTACACATCTTCTCAGCACATGGACTTGCACACTTGTAGGCTGCAGGGCAGATTTATAAAAGATTGTTTCCTTGTATAAAAAACAGAGTTGCTTACCTGTAATGGGGTGTTCTCCATAGATAAACAGCAGGGGTATGCAGTTGCACTTAATAGGTGATGTCTCTGACGTTGCCGACATGTCGGGCTCTCCCTAGCTTTTGACTTGTCTGAGCATGTGCACTCTGCTTCCTGCTCTGCCATCTCCCTTCCCTGTGAGTTCGTCACATAGCTGAGCAGCCGGAGATCAGAGGAGTCCATGAAAGTAGATGCAAAGATGGATTTTCTGAGTTTGGTCTCCTTATTTAGTTGGTTATAATTAGTCTCCAGGAACAAGCAGAAATTACTACTATTCAACATTTATAAAGCACCACCATACGCAGCGCTGTACAGGCATATAAGAGTGACAGTCCCTGCTCGTGAGAGCTTACAATCTAATCAAGATGAAAAACGCACAGAGCAAAATTCTAGTGAGGGCAAAAACCAGGTTGGTTGTCTCCCAGTACTACTAATAATACTAGTGTGCATTCCTATTTAAAACACTACATTACATTTCATCGGGCATCAGGTTACAATACAATACATTTCATTTAGGGTTACAATACTGGCAAGCTGGGCATCATGGGCTACATTACAACATGGATAGGACATGGTAAAGTAGGGTAAGAAGAGGGTAAAACAGGATGTGTGTTATATTGTAGCAGGCTATGCTAAGCTACAGAGAGTGCAGCAGCAGGGTAAATGCTTACGTTGTAGAGGTGGAACCAGGGTCTTTCGGTTGCGCACTGTGAGGGCGGCGGCAGTTAAACCATCGTGCCGCGCCTAAGGGCCATGCCAAAGGGCCCTCTGGCGAGGCCCTCAGGCGCAGGCACGCCCGCTGGCTGCTTCTTTAAAGTCTCTTCAGCGCCCCGATTGGGCCTTGGTGGGGGGAGCAGGAGGGGCGAGCAGCTCCCACTTCCATCCCGACGCCCGATCAGCCGCATGGAGGTGAGGTGAGGGAGAAGAGGCTGATGTTCCCGCCGGCTGCTTCTTCACATATGGGTGACGTCGGCACCAATGGAACCTGTGCAGGAATGCTCCCCAGTGTCCAATAGGAAAGCCTTTAGGAGCACTTCACCGTGCTTGCCTTCCCAGTTCCTTTCCTCAATTCTTCGTTTTCATGGAGCCAGTAGCAAATTCAATCCTGTCACTGCTGAAAAATCTTTTTTTTTTTTGGTGAAACATTCTGCCTTCTCGTTTTTGCCAGTTCCGTCGAGTCTGACACTGGCACTGATAATTCTTTCTTTTTTGATTTTATAAATTTCATTTTTCTTTTTTTCACACAGTTTTCACCGCCAGACTAGGCCTTTAGGCCTTTATTGCCGTATCTTCAATTCAGACTCTTTTTGAGGTATGGAAAAACCAACTAGTGCTTTTAAAAAATGCACCAAGTGTGTCAATACCAACTCCGGTTACTGATAAACATCATTGGTGTCTAAAATGTTTGGGCCCTGACCATCTACCCAATTCTTGTCCTTTGCCAACAAATGACAGAGGCCTAAAGAACCGAGCCAGACAGTATGGATCATTGTTCACCCTAGACTCGATTTAAGTGGCTTCCACTTCACTGAGACATTGACGTCCTCTCACGTGTCTCAGGTTTCCTCAAAGTCCAAACATAAAAGTAAATCAAAGTCTCTGGCCATTCCTAAGGCATCGGCATTGAAGACCGATACCGAGACCAGGGAGAAGTCCCAGCATAAACATTGTGACTTCCCTAGAGGTGCTTCCGATGCAGACCAGCCAGCCAGCCAGCCAAATAGCCCCGGCGGGAGGGATCTATCCTCCAAAGCACAGGAGGAGCTCTGGGACACGCCCGAGGAATCTACTGGTTCCATATTCTGAAACATCAGCTCACAGCCCCGTGCATGATTCCACTCAGACATCGGCTATCTCCCTAGACCAGCACATGCTTGTTCTCGAGAGGATTTTGGCCACGCTCCCTGCAATCTCAGTACTGACAGCATCAAGAGCTCCAGGAGTGCAGGCTTCGGCAGTGAGCCTACTGCCACGTGTACTGGCCCCGATGCCGGCCCTCGAACTGACATCGTCGGAGCCCATGAGGCCAATGCCTTCGTTGTAAACGTCCAATACCACTGGAACCAAACAGGCTCAAACTGCCATGGCTCTCGATTACGATGCCTCCAAGCATCGGTATCTGCATTGATCCTCAATATCCATGAAGCATTGAGGACACACAGAAGACTGCTGATACTTCGACATACCAGACTCTGATTCTTATTCTTCAGAATCTGATGAGAAATCACTTGATTCCTAAGAACTACCAGACATGCCTTCGGACCCTTCATCACCTCAAGAACGGCATCGGTCCCCCCAGAAGATATGTCCTTTCAGGATTTCATACGGGACATAGCAGCAGGGCTTGCCATCACAGTAGCCTCGGGAAAAAGAACCGAGGGCAGAGGAATTGGAGATACTCCAATACCCTCCCACGCCTTACCGGTGCATCAAATTCTATAGGAAATTATGCTCTGTATGTGGGAAGCCCCGTCACGGTTCTGCCAGTCAGCAAGAGGCTCGTTACCATGTACCGAGTACTACAGTGCCTAGGTTTCCAAAAAACCTCAGCTTTCCCACCACTCGATGGTGGTGCAATCGGTGATACACTGAATAAAGAGTTCAAACAATCATTTATCCATGCCTCTTTGTAGAGAGACTTGAGGATGTTGGATGCCTTTGGGCATCAAAGCTTCCAGGCATGTATTTGGCCTCCAGGATAAACTCGTACATGTTGAACAAGGGCATGTTTTTAAAGGATGTCACCAGGGATCTGGAGACTTTTTCCCCAATGCTTCTTGAGGATAAGCGGAGTGCATTCCAGACACTCATCAAGCAAGGCCAAAATACCTCTAAGTTTATTACAAAGGCCTCTTTTGATGCCTTTGAATCAACAAGCAAAGTTTCAGCAGTCTGCATTGTGGCTTATAGAATGGCCTGGTTACAGGCATCAGATCTCGAGCAATGGGTCCAGAACAAACCTCTTTGAAAAAGATTGGAGGGAAAAGGCCAGGGAGATTGAAACAGACAGACAATCTCACCTTGAAACAACTTTCCAGGAAAATGGCTGACCCCTCCAAAAGGAAGGCTCTTCCCAAGAAATCTTTCTTTTCTAAAAAGAAGAGATATTATCCTTCTTACCCACCTTCAGTGGCCTATCAGTCTCGGCATCATCGGTAGAGACAGCAGGGCCCTCGCTAATTCAAGAAGCCTAAGGCTCAACCAGCGACACAAGCACAACTTGTGCCTGGTTTTTGACTCCTTCCTGGAGAGCATTGCCAGTCTGCTCTTCCACATAGCAGCCAGACTGTCACTTTGCCCACAGGTGGTACCTCATAACATCAGAGCAGTGCACACTCCACATTGTCCAGAGGGTTTATCAGCTTCACTTTGAAACCTTACCCCTCACCAACCTCTCAGGGGATTGTCCCCCACAACTCCTTCAAAGCTCTCTCTTAAAAGAAGAGGTGACCACCCTGTTGTCCCAGGGCACCATAGAAAGAGTTCCTCTCACTCAAGAGAAGATGGGCTTCTACTCTCCATATTTTCTCATCCCAAAGAAAACAGGAGACTTATGAGAAAAATTCAAAATGATTTCTCTAGTAACTCTTCTTCCATACCTCTAGAGACAGGATTGGCTATGTTCTCTAGACTTAAAGGAGGCGTACACTCTTTTAATGATCCATCCCTCACACAGACAGTATCTGCGCTTCATGTTTCAAGGAGGCCACTATTAATACTGGGTTCTCCCCTTTGGTCTCGCCTCTGCCCCAAGAATCTTCACAAAATGCATGGCAGTAGTCGCCTTCTTATGCACCTTGGGGGTATTCGTCTTCCCTTACTTAGATGACTGGCTGATCAGGGCAGACTCCCTTCAAGAGGTAAGGCTCTCCCCTTCATTGCACTATCGCTCTCCCCTTCATTGCACTATCACAGTGCCAAAACACCATTAGGGAATAGAAGACCATTCTCAGTTCCAAGACGTTGATGTGAAGAGAACCCTCCTGTACTGACCAGTGTCCCTGAATGGTCAGATGGAACAAGTGCGTACCCCAACTAAGTGTGGCAGCATCTGTTGTAAGGATGAGCTGGTATGGCAGTGGTTGCAAAGGGCAGCCAGCCTTTAGGTTGGCTTGGTTGGACCACCACTGGAGGCTTTGGTGCAGACATTGGTACCTGTTGCTTGATATGGGTATCTTCGTGCATAGAGACTGCTGATTCCAGTTTAACCAGAAGTGCCACTGCAGGGGCCACATGAAGAGCCTTGCGAAAAGGACAGCCTGCTCTATTGCTGGGGAGGTTTGCTCTGCCCTCAGTGGTGTTGATGAATGTTCCTATGAAGGCCAGGCTTTGCTGGGGCTCCAATTTGAACTTTTTGGTATTGACAAGGAAGCCTGTTGCTTGTAGCATGTTGATGGTGGCCTGCAGAGTGTGCGGAACTGCATTCCCTGAACGAGGCCGAGACAAGCCCATCATCTAGGTAGGGCTAGACACAGTGGCCCTGACGGCGCAGAGGCACTGCGACTACAGCTAGACACTTTGAAGACCCGTGGGGTGGCTGAGATAGTGCCAGTGGAGATGGTGGATGGAGATGCAAGTATAGGCATCCTGTAGGTACAGGGAAACTAGTCAGTCGCTGCAACACAGCAGAGGGAGGATGGTGTTGAGAAAGTTCATTTTGAATTTTTCTCGCTTGATGTAGAGGTTGTTGTGGAGATTGAGGATGGGTCAGAGGCCACCACTTTTCTTTGGAATAAGGAAGAAGTGGGAATAGAACTCCCAACTGTGCTGCTTGGGAGGGACCAACGCTATTGTGCGGTTGTGGAGGAGCTGCGAGATCTCTTGCTGTAAGATGCATAGATGATGCCTTGGAACAGTTTTGACCAGTGGTGGGGGATGAGTCAGTGGAATTGTTATGAAGTTGATTTTGTATCCTCCCTGAACTATGTTAACCCAGCAGTCTGTGGTTATGGACTGCCAGGCCTCCCTGAAGTGCTGAATCCTGCCCCCTATTGGCAGGTACTTAAAAAGTGGGGCTTGCTTTTTCAGCAGGGGCCTTGGTGGCAGGGTGTTTTCTTTCTCACGGCCGTGCTGCAATGGCAGAAACAGAGGAGCAGGCCACAGAGTCATATGCAGTCGAAGTGGTACAAACGACATGGTAAGATGGTTCATGGAGGTTGGACAGTACTTGAAGTCTGGTCCTCTGCAGACAGGCTGAAAGGCTCATCCAGTTACAGGAGGAGGTCATGGTGGTAGTGTAGAATTTGAAGCTGGTGCGCAAGAATTTGCATTGCTAGGCTGATGCTTTTGATTGGACTTCTGACTGTTGGCATAGAGTATCCTTTGTTCTTTGCCAGGTGGAGTTTGAAATGACGACTTTGTACTCTTGGAATTTTTGAGCACTGCTTCTGAGATGACGGACTGATGAGGTAGCTGCTGGGGTTGAAAACCCAGAGTAGGAAGTACCTTATATCTAAGGTCCAGGCGGCATGATGTCGCATGCACTGTTGTGGGATTCTTCCAGATGAAGGCTTGGAGATCTTGGGAGAACTGGCGAGGTAATGACCTCCTTGGGGGGCACTGCAGGCTTTTAAGATAGATTGAAAATCTCTCTTGTTGGGTGTCAGTCGCTGGGGGCAAGGTCCCGGGAGATTTTCTGGAAAGGTTTTGGGTAAGAATAGTACTCAGGTGGTTCCTCTGAGCTGTGCTCTGGCATGTGCGGAGAGGCATCCCTTGGTGGCTGTGCATCCGTGGCCTGGGAGAAGGGAGCATTCCAGAGGGAGCAGCAGTTCTCTTCCAATGGAAGGCAACTGTGTGTGGGGGAAGGTGGGGGTCTGCCAGAACCTCATTGGGTGTGCTTTGGGAGGTTGGTGGCTCTGGGGTGGGTAGTATGTGGGTTGGTGGTCCCACCACAGCTATAGCATGGAGGATAAATGCACTGTCCTTTGCAAACCTATGTAGGAGGGATGAGTTTAACGTGGAAACCCCTGGTATTTGGAGGGGGGGGGGTGTCTCAGGAGATAAATCAGGCATGGTGAGTCTCTCTTTGCCTGAGCATTTTAGGGTTTGGCACCTTGGGGACATCCAGCTCTTTGTGGCCCTTACCTGGGGAAGCAAGCTGCTCTTCTGGAGGGTTCTTGTGCCTGGTTTCCCCCTTGGCCTTCCCTCTGGGGGCCCTTGAGACTACAGCTGGTGGAGGAGCTTTAGGAACTGGGGAAGGAGTGGGTAGAGTCACAGGCCTGGAAGTGCAGGCTCTGGGCATGCGATTGCTGAGCTAGGACTGATAGGAGGTCTGCCTCTACCTGTGTGGCTGCTCCAGGGGTTATCAATTGTGCTGAGTCTGGGCTTGATGGGAGGGGGCAGAACATGAGGGGAATCGCAGTTGGCTGACATGGTCCTTTCCTATTGCTTTTTACTTTTGTTCCTTGTTTTTTTTTCTTTTTTTAAATTATCCCCTTCTAGGGAGGTATGGAGGAGAAAAGGGGACTGCCATCATGTTGCTGTGTTGAACTTTTGTTTTCTTAGTTGAGGGTTTTGGGGGGTTTTTTGGTTGCTGGACGGCACTGACGCGCGCTGAGGGGATGCAGGATCACTGCTGGGAAGAGACACAAAGCTGCTCAGGAAGGAAGAGCCGTGGCATGCTTTGCCACGATCAGGGAAGGGAGATGGCAGGGCAGGAAGCAGAGCACTAGGGCAAGCCTGGCACATCAGCAATGTCAGCGGCGTTACCTATCAAGTGCGGCTGCATCCCCTTGCTTATCTGTGGAGAAAAGTCTTTGCACATGGAAAACCTTCATTAAATTATCCTCATAATATATGTATTAAAAAATAGGTTTCTGTCCAACTTGTCCACCCATCCATAGCCACATGTATGCTGCTCTGACCATTTTTGTAATTACAGAAGTGGAAAACCCCAATGAGACCATTTGTATTTGGAAAATAAGATGAGGATTTACCTTTTTTATACTTTTTGCATATTATGATTCTTTGGAAACAAACAGGAAGTCCAGTCCTCATGTATGGGTGACGGCAGCACCGACATAAACTGCACTGTATCCACTCCCCAGCTTTCATAGAAAGCCTTTGGGAATTCTACCACACATGCGTGGTCACCTTCCTGCCAGAAGGTACCATCTTATCTCAGTCTTTGGTTTTCTTTTGAGCCCATTGGACATGTAGCCTGTGTCCTCAAAAAAAAAAGTCTATTTTTTTTGTTGTGATTTCTTCACGATTTGCTGTTTTCTCCGGTCGTGTACCGTCACCTTCCTGGTTCCCAGATCTGTCCCCTCAGTAATGCGGGTTTTTTTCTGGTTTCCTCCTTTTCTTTTTTTTCTACTTCAGGGTGTGGGTTTTTCTTGCACCCCCTGGACCATGACATTGGAGTTTGATCTTGCGAGTGCTGTCTTCCCTGCTATGTCTTTGGTCAGTGGCTTTAAGCAGTGCCATCATTGTAACCATACCATCTCCCGGTCATGACTGTTGCCTGTGGTGCCTTGGCACTGACTACGACGATAGTTCCTGCCCCTTCCACATGATGAGCAAGGGTCGGAAGAATCGTGAAAGGCAGCAGGAGTCACTGTTTGGCCCTAAGACCTCCCGTTCGGCTCTGGCGCAATGTCTGAGGACTTGGGGGCCGTGGATGAGGCTTCAGCTTCACGTGCAGACTGTGTTCGCTCTGAGCCCTGAGGTCATGGGGCATCTGACCAGCAATAAGCCATGGACAACTATCCAGGGACAGATTGGACTTCATCAAAGTCAGCGTCAAAGCCCAATTCTGCAACCAAGGGAAAGTCTCATGGTCACCGGCATCGATGCCCTCAAGCTGATGCTGAGGGCCAGGAGTGGCTTTCTAAGCTGCCACGATGGGAGGAGACTCCCCAGTCCTTGGGTGATCGGCAATGGCCCTCTGAGGCCATCCTCATCAAGGATGCCCCCTCGACTGAGCCGGCATCGGGCCCAATTACTTCAGAGCCTACTGGCCTGGAGGTCAGGATGGTCACCCTGGAGTGCAGCCTTGCTGCCTTCTTATTTATTTATTTAGACAGTTTCTTAGCACTGCAGCAGGCCCCAATGACCAGGCCTGGGAACTGGACCCTCCATCGTGGGGGCGTCACCCGTAGAAGTTCAGCCTGTGCTGGAACGGTTTCAATCTAGCTGTGATTCAAGGCAGTGGTCCACCTCCCCACCGAGTGCCTCAGGGTCAGATTGCCGGGAGCCTCAAGCTGTGGTGATTTCCCCTCGTCTCTGCATTGGACCGATGCCTGCCAGATCCTGGAGGTATCTTCCCAATAGCAATTCCGTGTGGAAACAGATGACAAATCCCCGTATACTTGTCAGCAGTGAGACTTCCCTCAGACCCATCGCCACTGCAAGAGCGCTGGAGGTCCCCACACGAGGACCTCTCCTTCCAGGAATTTGTGGGGGCCTTCAAGGATAAGCCTTGGACAGAGGACCTCAAAAGCCTCCAATATGAGGGCCCCCCCCCCCCCGAAGGAGGCACTCAGTGCCCATTCCCTCCCATCCTGGAATGGCTTCTCTTCAGGATTGAGGGAGACACCAGTTACAGTGCCCATTATGAGCAAGTAGCTCAATTTCATGTATCGAGTCCGCAAGAGCCCTTGCTTCCAGAATGCACAGCTACCAGACAAGTCCATGCACTGGAGCCAGAAGACACACTCCTTGGTATCCCTGGGCAGGAAGTCCCGCACCATGGATGCCTATGGTCTGAAGTATTACCAGGGCTCAATGCTCATGGCCCATATCCAGGCTTACCAGCTGTACATGGGCATATATGTACTTGAGAGACCTGGCTAAGGAAGAACTTGCTGGGTTCTCAGCCAGGCTATCCGATGATCATCTCCAGCACTTCAGGAGCCTGGTATCAATGGTCAAGGAATTCTCCAAGTATGTGACTCAAGCAGCCTATGACTGCTTTGAGTCTATGGCTAGAGTAGCTGTGGTAGGCATTAGTGCCCACCATCTGGCATAGCTAGTCCTCTGATCTGGAGCAATGGGGTCAGGACAAGTTGGTCGATGTCCCTTGACTTGGGGAGAATCTCTTCGGCAATCCCATGAAGGACAAGGCCGTCAAGTTGGAGACTGAACTGATGACCACAACCAGGCTCTCTCAGAAAACTGCTGATCCTTCCCAGTGGAAAGCTTCAGGGAAAACGTTCTTCTACCCGAAGATGAAGAAGGCCTATGGAACTTGCCCCCAACATCAGGCCTAGCTGTCCTATCAAGCTTCCCCTCAGGAGCGGCCAGGGGCAGGGTCCCCGTAGGCCTAAAGCCCCCCAACAGCACCTGTGCTGCAGCTGGGGAGCGGAGGGGAGTTTGACTCCCAGGGCATAGCCCCTTTTCACATGGGAGGTCAGGAATCGCAGCACTTAGGGGGCTGTCTCACCTTCTTTGCCCACCAGTGGCCCAGCATTACCACTGACACCTGGGCACTTCAGGTTGTAAGAGAGCTATCTTCTTCACGTCCACCAGACACCCCCCCTCATTCATCCTAGGGGAACTTCCTCTGGATCCCACCCATCGGGACTTCCTTCAAAGGGAGCTCGCAGCTCTTCTCATCACCAGGGCATTGGAGTTCATCCTGTTGCCTTAAAGGGGCACAGAGTTCTACTCCTCTTACTTCCTGATTCCCAAGAAGACAGACAGGTTGCGACCCATTCTGGACCTATGGGATCTCAACCTCTTTTTAGTGAAGGAGAAGTTCAAGATATCACCAGGGAGACTGGCTATGCTCCTTGGATCTCGAAGATGCCTATACCCACATCCTGATCCACCCCCTTGCAGCAGCGGTACCTCTGCTTTGTCATCGGAGAGTGTCGCTACCAGTACCGGGTCCTCCTGTTCGGTCTGGCATCTGCTCCCAGGATATTTCCAAACTGCCTGGCAGTGGTCACAGCCTTCCTACGGCTGCAGGCTGTTTTTCTTCCCTTACCTGGATGACTGGCTGATAAGGGGAGGGTCCCCGGACGAGGTCCAACAGGCCCTACCGTTGCACTGCCCAGTGCCTGGAGTTCATCAGTGCTCCTCAATACCACTCGGGCCTGGGCTTTTCTTCTTTTGACAGGGCTCAGCACCTCCATCTTGGCAGAGGAGGCCCAATCCTCTCTGACTGTCTTGGCAGATGCTCCACCTCCTGGGCACATGGCCTCGACTGTCTGTCATACCCTTGGCTCGTCTCCACCTGCGTTGGGCCAAGTGGACTGCACTCAGTGGAAACGGGCAATGGGAGCACCTTTCTGACAGTGTATGGGTCACCCTGTATGATAGTGATGGTCACACAACCTTCTGGCAGGGCTCCTTTTTCAGGATCCCCCACATCAGCAGGTCCTTACCATGGCTACCTCCCAAAAACTCGGCTGGTGAGCCCATTGGAACGGTTTTCAGTCCCTGGTCGCAGGAGGCAAGCCAGCTCCAAATCAACTTCCCTGAACTCCAAGCGGTTGCAAATACCCTGTGAGTCTTCCAGCACTACCTGGCGAATCAGGTTGTCCTGATTCATACAGACAATCCGGTAACAATGCTCTACATCAACAAACAGGGCGGAACGGGGAGCTGCTGGGAGGCGATCAGACTCTGGAATTTTGCAAACCAGTGGGGTATGCTCCTCCGGGCAATCTACCTCCCAGGGCAGGAAAATATCCTGCGGACCGGCTCAGCAGAGTGCTGCAGCCTCATGAGTGGGACCTCAGCCCCCCAGTGGCACTGGACCTCTTCCGGAAGTGAGGCACCCTAGCATTGGGCCTCTTCACCAACCTGCACAATGCTTAACTGCCGAGGTTATGCTCCATGATTCCTTGCCGGAACTACCTCGCAGCCGATGTGTTTCTCCTCCACTGGGGCAAGGACCTGCTGTATACTTTATCTGCCCATGCCCCTGGTGGCCAAGACCCTCTTCAAGGTCCAGACAAATTGGGCCGCAGTGATCCTTTATTGCCCTGGCAGCTGTGCTATCCACTATTGCTCCTCCTTTCTCAGACATGCCCATTCTTCTTTGTTTTGCCCCAGATCCGATATCTCAGAATCCCAATCTCAAGTTGTTGATTCTGACAGTGTGGATGCTGAAACGATAGCCCTTGCTCAACACCACTTGCCTAGGGGCATTGAGAACATCCTCCTGACATCCCACAAGGATTCCACCAGGCGAGTCTACACCTTCAAATGGCGCAGATTCTCAGGCTGTTGTGCGGATAGAGGTTTCAATCAGGTGATCCTGTAGTACCTTCAGCTCTCCAAGGCTGGATTGAAATCCAGTTCTGTCAGGGTACACCTGAGTGACAGGCATTCCCTGTCAGTTCATCCTCTCATTGGCTACTTCATGCAGGGCCTCTTGCTGTTGTGGCCTCCCATTTGCCAGCTGCCACTGGCGGCCTTTGCTCCTCATTTTGAACCACTGGCTTCCTGCCATCTCAAGTACCTTTCATGGAACGTAGTCTTCCTGGTGGTGGTCACGTCACTGTGCAGGGTTAGCAGACTGCAAGTGCTAGTGACTAACACCCCTTATACTAGGTTTTATAGGAACAGGGTTGGTTCTCTACACACACACCCCAAGTTTCTTCCTAAGGTGGTTTCTCCCTTCCACCTCAACCAGGAGGTAGTTATTCACACCTTCTTTCCAAGGCCACACTCAAGCAGGGCAGAAGCCTCTCTTCGTACCTTGGATTGTAAATGAGCCTTTGCTTTCTAACTTGATCGGATGAAAGCTCATTGCTGCTCCTCTCAACTGTTCATTTCTTATTACCCCAACAGACTGGGCATGGTGGTCTCTAAATACACCCTTTCTACCTTGTGGCTGACTGCATTTCCTTCACCTATGGACAAACTGGCCATTCTCTGGAGCATCATCTGACAGCCCATAACGTTCGGGCTATGGTATCCTCCGAGGCTAACCCATGCTGTGTCTTCCTACCCATGCTGTGTCTTCCTAATCTGTCGAGCAGCCACCTGGTCCTCAGTCTATACCTTTGCAGCTCACTACTGCCTCGATGAGGCCTCCTGGCATGATAGTGCCTTCAGCCAGGCCGTTCTTCAACACCTCTTTGGGGACTGATGCAACTCCTTCCCTCAGGCCCTTCTGTGTGTCCAGGCTACTGGATAGTCTATCCCTTTGCAGACATTAGGGATGCACCCCTGATGCTTGGGGCTTATCAGCATCTTCCAGCTGCCATTCACAGTTTGATTTTTGGTTGCCCATAGCTGTTTACAGATTTTTCGGTAGCCTGTAGCTGGGGAGTCCCATATGTGAGGACTGACTTCCTGCTTGCTCCCGGAGAAAATGTAGTTACTCACGTGTAGCAGGTATGCTCTGGAAACAGCAAGAATCAGGCCTCGCAACCCTCCCTCCTCCCCCTGGAGGAGTTGTTTTATTTTTCAGCTTTAATAAGCTATGTCATTATACTGAGTGAAAATGGCTCCCTTGAGCAGGAAGGTGACCATGCATGTGTGGTTGATCTCCCAAACTCTTTCTTTGAAAGTTGGGGATAGATTACCATGCAGGCTCCATTGGTGCCAATGTCACCCATATATGAGGACTGATTCCGGCTGTTACCGGAGAACACCTGTTACAGGTGAGGAACTATGCTTTTGTGGAGCCTCACTGTTGATCAAGGTTGCTTATGCCCTGCCGATGTCAGTGCTAGCCCCTCCCACCCACATCATATTTTCAAACACTATGCAGACAATCACAAAGCCTGCCGGTACTCTGCCCTGTGGGCTTTGCTTCAGTTTGTAAAGGAAAAACACACATTTCTCCAGGACCAAGCAGGAAGTCAGTCCTCACTTATGGGTGACGTCGGCGCCGACGGAGCCCTCGCGGAGCAATTTTCCCCAGCTTTCAAAGAAAGCCTTTGGGAATTGCAGCGCGCATGCGCGGTCGTCTTCCCGCCCGAGGGTGCCATCTTAGCCAGTCTTCTTTTTTCCGCGGAGCCCTACAGACGTCCCCGTCTTGTCCCCGCGAAAAAGTCGATTTTCTTCATTATTTTATTCTTTTTCCTTCGGTTCAACGCCGATCTTTTTCCCGCCCGGACTCGCGACGCCGGTCACGAGTCCTCTTACTTTTTTCGGTTTTTCTGACTTTGTCAGTTTTCGTTTTCGATTTTTCCCTGGCAGCCCGGTCCTTTGACCTCGCAGGGGCCCTTTTTCCCCCGATGGCTGCCAGTGGGTTTAAGCGGTGTGGTCGGTGTGACCGAAATATGTCACTAACTGACACACACGACTTTTGCCTCCGCTGCCTGGGCCCGGATCATGAGGAACTGATCTGTGGGCCCTGCAGCAAAATGTCCTCAAAGGCGTTGAGAAGTCGGCGGCATCAGCGTGAGAGAATCTTCGCTGACCCCAGCCGTACCCGGACCTCATCGGAGGCCTCCGCGTCGAAAGGCTCCAGCTCGGACCGTCGCCGGAGTTCCTCCGACCGGGGTTCTCCCTCCGGGGACCATCGTCGGAAGGTGAAACCCGCGAGGGCGGCGTCGGTGGACGCTCCTGGTTCCGCGAGGGCCAGGTCGCATAGCCCCGACAGCCGCCCCGGGTCCTTGGAGAAGGAACACGTCCCGAAGCGACCTCGCCTGGAGTCGGAGATGCCTGCTCGGGTAAGTCCTGTGGTCCTTCTGGATTCGCCTCCGCGACAGCCGCCGTCGGGGCCCGAGTCGGGGGCTGCTGGGTCACCTGAGCTCGGACTCAGGTTGACGGCCTTGGAGAGCAGACTGTCTGCCTTCATGGACCAGCAGAGGGCACTGCTCGCTGGCGCCGCTGCCCCGACCGCCGGGACGTCGACGTCCAAGTCGACCCCGGAGACCGAGCCGATCCTCGAGTCGCTGAGAACTCGAGTCGATCCTCGGTCGAGGTCACCCTCGGCCTCCCGTTCGGGACCGAGGTCGCCGACGCCGACTCCCTCAGCGTCGGGGCAGCTGGCGCCGCGCCCTGCCCGGGCCAACCCCACCGAGTCCTCGTCGGAGTCGGTCTGGGAGTCTGAGGAGGAAGAGTCGCCTGATTCTTTCCGGACTCGGTGTGTCCCATCGGACTCACCGGAGTCCGAGCCTCGGAAGCAGTCCCCCCCGGAGGATGCCCGGTTCTCAGACTTCGTTAGGGATATGGCCAAGGCTTTGGCCTTCCCTGCAGATCCCGAGGAGGAGCTTTGAGCCGAAGAGCTCGACGCCCTCCAGTATGACTCTCCCGCGAGGGAACACTTTACTGTACCGGTTCCTCCTATGCTGGAACGACTACTCTTCCGCATGTGGGAGAGTCCGGCCTCCTCGCCGGTCCTGAGCAAGCGGGTCGATTCTATCTATCGAGTCCGCAAGAGCCCTGGCTTTCAAAAGGCACAGCTGCCACACCATTCCATGGTAGTGGAATCGGCCATGCATCGTCTTAAGAGCCAGAAGATGCACTCCTCGGTGCCTCCTGGCAGGGAGGCCCGTAACCTGGATGGCCTTGGCAAGAAGTGTTTCCAGGGCTCTATGCTCGCATGTCGTGTCCAGACTTACCAGCTATACATGGGCATGTATCTCCGGGATCTGGCTAAAGAGCTAGCCGGATTCTCCGCTGGTTTGTCCGAGGAAATGCTCAAAGTTCATGTCCCACGCAGCCTATGATGGCTTTGAAGCATCGGCTCGAGTGGCCGCAGCCGGCATCGGTGCCCGCCGACAGGCTTGGCTTCAGTCGTCAGACCTTGAGCCCTGGCTGCAGGACAAGTTGGTCGATGTCCCCTGCCGAGGCGAAAACCTCTTTGGCAAGCCCATGGCGGAAAAGGCTGCGCAAATTGAGACTGAGACTCTCACCAGGACCAGGCTTTCTAGGAAGACCTCCGCCCCTTCCCAGAAAAAGAAGGGCTCGGGGAAAAAGTCCTTTTACCCGAGGAAGGCGGCTGCCTACAAACAATACCCCCATTATCAGGCCCCTGCAGCTCCCCAACAGGGCCAGCAGGCCAAGGGAAGGGGTAACGGGTCCCGTAGGCAGCAAGCCCCCAAGCCTGCACCACCAGCCCCTGCTCAGCAGGGTGGGGGTTTTTGACTCGCAAAGCATAGCCTCTCCCCCCCCGCTGGTTCCTCCCAGCACCGGAGGCCGGCTGGTTCACTTCGCCCACAGGTGGTCCAGCATCACCGCAGATGCCTGGGTGCTTCAAGTCGTGCGGGAAGGCTATCTTCTCCACTTCCACCAGGTCCCTCCCTCCTATTTTCCGGGAGAACCTCCACGACCCCCTCTGCACAGGGAATTACTCCTTCAGGAGTTAGCAGGTCTTCTGCAGGAACAGGCGGTGGAACCGGTGCCACACCACCTGAGAGGTCAAGGTTTTTATTCCAGGTATTTTCTAATACCAAAGAGAACAGGGGGCCTCAGACCCATCCTGGACTTGCGCAACCTCAACAAGTTCCTTGTGCGGGAGAAGTTCAAAATGCTTACCCTTGGAATCCTTCTGCCCTACCTCCAGCAGGGAGATTGGCTATGCTCCTTGGATCTAAAGGATGCCTACACACACATCCTCATCCACCCAAGCCACCGCCAATACCTAAGGTTTGTGGTGGCAGGAAATCATTACCAGTACAGAGTACTCCCCTTTGGCCTGTCCTCCGCGCCGCGAGTCTTCACAAAATGTCTCGCGGTGGTGGCGGCCCATCTCCGGCTTCACGGCCTCTGTCTTTCCGTACCTCGACGACTGGCTCATCAGAGCAGCATCCGCTCGGGAGGTCACCAACGCCACGCGCCGCACGGTGACTCTTCTGCAGCACTTGGGCTTTGTTATAAACTTCGCAAAGTCCACTTTGCTCCCCTCGCAGGATCTCGAGTTCATCGGCGCAAGGCTGCACACTCCTCAGGCGCGAGCATACCTACCGCTCGACAGGGCTCAACGGCTCATGGACCTAGCCGACCGTTTTCGCAGCCAGCCCCTGGTCTCCGCCAGGCGCTTCCTGAGACTACTCGGCCATATGGCTTCCACCGTCCATGTGACCCCCAATGCCCGCCTGAATATGCGGCCTGCTCAATGGTGTCTCCGCCAGCAGTGGCGACAAGCCACAGGCGGCCTAGCAGACCTGGTGCGCGTCTCCGAGCCGCTGATCTCGTCTCTTTGGTGGTGGCTTCGGCAGCCGAACCTGATATTCGGAATGCCTTTCCAGTCACCTCAGCCGACCCGGGTGCTGACCACGGATGCATCCCTCCTGGGCTGGGGAGCACATTGCCAAGGGGCACGTACTCAGGGCCTCTGGACCACGTGGGAGTCTGCTCAGCAGATCAACTTCCTGGAGCTCAGGGCGATCCGCCTGGCTCTCAAAGCCTTCTCCCACCTGACTTCTCACCAGTCCGTCCTCGTCCAGACAGACAATCAAGTTGCCATGTTCTACGTGAACAAGCAGGGGGGCACGGGCTCCTTCCTCCTCTGCCGGGAGGCACAGAAGCTCTGCTCTTGGGCCGTCAGTCACGGCATTCTCCTCCAGGCAGTTTATCTCCCGGGCCAAGAGAATTGCCTGGCGGACAAACTCAGCAGGATCCTCCAGCCGCACGAGTGGCGTCTGGATCCCTTGGTAGTTCAGAAGCTCTTCCTAAAGTGGGGCCTCCCCACGGTGGATCTCTTTGCCAGTCCTCACAACCGGCAGCTTCCTCGCTTCTGCTCTCGTCAGCCACAACCCCTTCGGGTTGCGGCGGACGCTTTTCTGATTTCATGGTCGGGGAGCCTTCTGTACGCTTTCCCTCCCATCCCGCTAGTCTCTCGGACTCTTTTCAAGGTGCTCCGAGACAACGCCTTCATGATCCTGGTGGCCCCTCGCTGGCCCAGACAGCCATGGTTTCCGCTCCTACTGCAACTAGCGGTGGAGGATCCATTCCCTCTGGGGGTACAACCGGATCTCCTCACTCAGGATCAGGGGTCTCTACTACACCCCAACCTCAGGTCTCTCAACCTCATGGCCTGGCTGCTGAGAGGGTAGTCCTTGCTCCCCTTCTCCTGCCGGCGGAGGTGGAGGAGGTCGTCTTAGCTTCGCGACGCCCTTCTACCCGCAAATGCTACGCCCTTAAATGGCGTCGCTTTGCCCTCTGGTGTACCCAACAGTCTCAGGATCCCTTCTCCTGCCCGGTGTCGGTGATCTTGCAATACTTGCTACACCTCTCTAATCTGGGACTTAAGTCCAACTCCGTCAAAGTTCACCTCAGTGCTCTTTCGGCACATCATGTGCCGGTGGACAGTAGACCTCTCTCCAGCGACCCTCTCGTAGCGAGGTTTCTCCGAGGTCTCCTACTTAAACCACCTCTGCGCCCGCCAGCGCCTGACTGGGACCTGAATGTGGTTTTGCAGCGGATCACCTGTCCGCCTTTTGAACCTATGGCTACCTGTTCTCTCCGTTTTCTGTCTTGGAAAACACTGTTCTTGATAGCCCTCACTTCCGCTAGACGCGTAAGTGAATTGCAGGCCCTCGTGTCTGATCCCCCTTACACTCGGTTCTACAAAAATAGGGTAGTCCTACGGACTCACCCAAAATTTCTTCCAAAAGTGGTCTCCCCTTTTCACATCAATCAGGAGGTGGTACTTCCAACCTTCTTTCCCAGACCACACTCCAGCCGAGCTGAAACGGTCCTCCATACCCTGGACTGTAGAAGGGTTTTGAACTTCTACCTTGACCGTACGCGGGAGCACCGTAAAGCTGCTCAGCTTTTTGTGTCTTTTGACCCCAATAA
Organism: Ichthyophis bannanicus; assembly: GCA_033557465.1. Classification (NCBI taxonomy): domain Eukaryota; kingdom Metazoa; phylum Chordata; class Amphibia; order Gymnophiona; family Ichthyophiidae; genus Ichthyophis; species Ichthyophis bannanicus. The sequence continues at coordinate 166,491,444 of CM066043.1, forward strand.
ATTGGGGCTCCCGGTCTCCAAGCGTACTCTGTCCATCTGGGTTGCGGACTGTATCTCTTGGGCTTATGGGGCAGCCGGACTCTCCTTAGAAAGTCAAGTCACGGCTCATTGCGTTCGGGCAAAGGCTACGTCAGTGGCTTACCTCCGCTCTGTTCCGCTGGCAGACATCTGCCGGGCCGCTACTTGGTCTTCGAGCCAGACTTTTGCGGTCCATTACTGTCTCGAGAGGGAGTCCCGCAGGGACAGTGCTTTCGGACAGGCAGTCCTCCGTAATCTCTTTGAGGTCTGAGCAACTCCTACCCTCCATCCCGGATGTGGGCTACCGGTGGGTGATAATTCAGCGAAGATTCTTTCCTTCTGTGCTGCTGAGCTAGAGGGAGCTCATTTTTGTGCTTAGGGTCTCCGGTAGCCTTGAGCTTGGGAGTCCCATAAGTGAGGACTGACTTCCTGCTTGGTCCTGGAGAAAGCGTAGTCACTCACCTGTAACAGGTGTTCTCCAGGAGCAGCAGGAATCAGTCCTCACTACCCTCCCTCCTCCCCTTGGAGTTGCAATCGTCTGCTTATGTTCTTTTTGCAAAATTTTATGCTGTCTTTTTTAGCTATGTCATCTGACTGGCTAAGATGGCACCCACGGGCGGGAAGACGAACGCGCATCCGCGCTGCAATACCCAAAGCCTTTCATTGAAAGCTGGGGAAAATTGCTCCGCGAGGGCTCCGTCGGCGCCGACGTCACCCATAAGTGAGGACTGATTCCTGCTGCTCCTGGAGAACACCTGTTACAGGTGAGTAACTACGCTTTACTTTCCCTTTGAAAACTGCCTAGGAAGAGTACCTGTAGCAATATGAACTTGTGTTTGCCTTTGCCAAATTACTTTTCCCCACAGTGTTCAGGTTGAGTATGTGAAGAATGCCCTCATACTTTAGTATTCTTATACCCTGTTGATGTCATAGTGCTGTTCCCTCCCATTCAGCCAGGGACCCCACCTCCAGCAAATACTGTAAGCCTTGTGCTTACTACTTGATTAATAAAAATATTGAAACACAAGATTATGAAATGTGACTACTTTGTGTTACACAGAAGTATACTCCACTAACCTATTTTCACTTTCAACTACTTCTTTAATTGATGTACACTAATATCCTGCCCCCATGCCAACAGGAAGTTGTTTTCAGGGTATTTTTACTGAATATGCATGAGATAAATTTGCATATGCTGGCTCTCCCAACACATGCATATTCACAGCAGATATCCTGAAAACTTGGCTATGGGAACTCCAGGACAGATTTTTGGAAGCCCTGCCCTAGAGCAGAGAGTGGACATGTTCCTTGAAGGCTATCAGCAGGCTCAGTTTTGTAGGTAACCCTAATAAATATGCACAAGATAAATTTGCATATGAGCAGTTATGCCATGCCTGTTAATAGGGTTGTCTAGAAAACCTGGCTGATTAGTAGCACTGCAAGATTGGAGTACCCACCCTTGCACAAGATGAATGAAAGGGCAGACTAGATAGGCCACATGGTCTTTTTCTGTAGTCATGTTTCTATGAATCATTCATATTTTTCAAAGGCATCAGTAATGCACAAGAAGTAGAACTATTTCAGAGGAAAAACTGTTCTCTGTGAACAAGGAGTAAATCAAGTCAGCACAAGAAAGAGCAGTCCGCTCTTGCAATGAATGCCAGCGAAACACAAGGAGCAAGAGAAGTATGATGGTCACAGGAGTCTTTATTAGGTAAAACCCCAACACGTTTTGGCAACGCCTTCCTCAGGGGTTATGCAGCTTGTAAAATTAAAATATATAAATAAATAAAAAAATCAAACAGCATGTATACATAAAAAATGTATGTAAAAATGAAACCTCAATATAAATATAAAACTAATATGCGACAACAATTTAAAAACAAGTATTAATAAACAAGTGTTAAAAGTTTAAATAAAAACAATGATAGTTAAAAAAACAAGATTATGAGACACTAGGAAACTCCAAAAACGCAGGGCAGCAAAAAGACAAGGACACAAAAACTCTAAATTACAAGATGTTGAACCAAAATCATAGAATAAAAACGTGGTAAAATTATGTATGTGTACTGGGGGACAGTGTGATAAACACTTTTCAAAGAACATGTGTTTTGTACTCACTATAACACCCTGTGGTGTGCTTCACATGTAGAGTAGTCTTGAGTAACTGTGAGATAAATGACAAGGCAAAATTGTAATAGCTATGATGTACTGTATAACAAAACTATATTGATGCATCTACAAAATACAGACTAAAAAGCATGGAGCTAAAAAAATGTTATAAACCACCTAAAACGATATACAAAATCGGGAGCTTGTTGTCGTGCAACAATATGATGTAACTTTTCTTTAAAAAAGTATTTTAATAACAATGGATACCACCCATACCCATTGAGATACATAAAAGGGAAGTGTCTATAATACTGTGGGATAAACATTTTAAACATATATAAAACTGTACAAAGTAGCAAAAATGGGAACATAGTATGCATCCTTTTATATTAAGTTAACTACTTGGTATAATTGAACCTGATGCTATGTAACAGCTCCTCAAGTGTATGAGAATACAAACGTTCAATATATTAAAAAAAAAAACACACACACTAAATGTGTATTGAAAATTTGCTTTGACTCTATAGCCAATCGTTAGAGACTCAAAACGTAATGCTGAAGGGACAGAAAGCTAAAACATGCTATATATTAAAGTAAAGGTGTCGAATACATTGTTTAAAAGGGAAAACCAATACTTAAAAAAATATGAGACTACGGGGCACTTGTGATACAAGACAGGGAGGCTTACATAAAAGAAGTATTACGCCAATTGAACAATAAGAAGTTCTATTTAAAAATCTATGATGACCCCACTTACAGCTTTGCAACAGAAAGTAGATATTTTATTATATATAGGAAAAGAGGCAGGATATTTGACATCAAAGGAAATTTCCTTTCTCACTGTTTCTCATCCGATTACTCCAACTATATACATGGTCCCCAAGATACATAAATCTCTTCAAGACCCTCCAGGATGCCCGATTGTTTCTGCGATAGGATCTCTATTTGAGCCTTTGTCCAAATTTTTAGATAACGTTTTGAGACCGTTTGTTACACAAGTAGAATCATATGTATGTGACTCAATCCACATTATAAATATTCTACAGGATTTTCAAGGATACCATGATAAACTTCTGTTGGTTACCCTTGATACCAATTCCCTATATACTAATATCCCACAGCAGGCGGCTTTAGAAGTTCTTGCCAATATCCTGATTCAAAGACCCAGACCAATACGGATAACCACCTTCTTTTTGACCCAATTAGCATCATTATCCATGACAGAAAATTATTTCAGTTTTAAAGGGATTTTTTATAAACAAATAAAAGGAGTTGCCATGGGGGTCATCCATGGCACCAGACATTGCCAATCTCTGTCGCCAATTTTGAGAAACAGTATCTGAATGTCCATCCCTTCAAATCCCACATTCTCCTTTGGAAATGGTATATTGACGATGTACTCATGATATGGCAAGGCTCAGAATCCTCACTACAAAGTTTTTTCATCTGGCTCAATTCTTTAGACTCGAACTTACAATTTGAGGGTTTGTTTAGCTCAGAATGTATTGCATATTTAGGTATCATGATAAAAAAAGACAAAAAAGGTTTCGTCACCGATCTTTATCGCAAACCAACAGACAGAAATACTTTATTAAAATATGATAGTCTTCCTTGAGAATAAAAAGATTATGTACCACAGAAACAGCCTTTGAACATCATGCGATAAATATGCACCAGAGATTTAGAGAACATGGTTATCCACAGAAGTGCATAAAAAAGGCCTACCTAAAAGCCTGTATTACAGAACGTACGTCGCTTTTGAGAAAAAAAGATCATCCGAACACAGACAAAATTGTCTGTGCTCTTACAATCTCTTTGGAATAATTTGAAAAAGTAGGTATTTTAAAACAAGAGTGGTACCTTCTTACATCATTGCCATCATTTGCTCTAAACAGTTTATGGTAACATACAAACAAAATCCGAACCTTGCAAATATTTTAGTGCCATCAGCCCTTACATATTCCAATCCTCAACCAAAAATTAAAGGACATTTTATTTAGATGTGGTAATTGCTCAGTGTGTTCTCACACTATTTCTGTGAAAGATAGCTTCACACATCCAACAAACAGGTCAAAAAATATATCTACAAAACTATTCCAATTACAAGACAGCAAATCTAATCTATCTAATACTATGTCCGTGTAATCTACTTTATATCGGCAAAACCAAGAGACAAGTTCGCACTTGGATTATCGAACACGGAAGCTGCATTCAAAGAAAAGTTCTGGATAAACCTCTCGTGACACACTGGGTGAACACAGGACACTCAATCAGCGATCTAAAATATTTAATTTTGAAAACAGTGACACCACATTGGAGGGGAGGTGACGTTGATAGGATCATACTTAAATTAGAACAACGTTACATCTATGAATTTAACAGTTTAGAACCACAAGGTTTGAATCAAGAGATTGATCTATCCGTATTTTTATGATCAATTTTGTTTTTTTTTCTCTCCCCCCCTCCCTTTTCACAGTAATATTACAACTATCAGACTTTACATTATCATAAGGTGTCATTCTGATTTAATAAAAACTCTGGTTTATTCAAAGTTTATTCATAACTGTCTGAGAAAGCACAGTTACTTACCTGTAACAGGTGATCCCTGGGAACAGCAGGAATAAGTCTTCACATATGGGTATCGTCGGTACCGACGGAGCCTGCGTGGGAATGCTCCCCAGTGTCCAGTAAGAAAGCTTTTGGGAGCATCCCACAGTGCCTGCGCGCTGCCTTCCCGCCTTTCCTAACCGCCTCTCTCCAGTTCGAGTTTGAAAGCTGAGAGAAAGAGGAAAGGAAAGATAGATATAGAGATACAACTCCTAGGGGAGGTGGGTGGATTGTGAAGACTTATTCCTGCTGTTCCCAGAGATCACCTGTTACAGGTAAGTAACTTTGCTATCTCCAGGAACAAGCAGGAATGAGTCTTCACATATGGGGACTCCCCAGCTAGAGATGCCAGGGAGATCTCCACAGTTGTGAGTCCCTGAGAAGGGCTCTACCTCATCCCATGGATCTCGGGCATCCAACCAGGGATGGGGGGTATGAGTTGATTAGGTATGGAACAGGTGTTTGAGAACAGCCTGACCAAACAAGGCATCCCGGCGGGAGTCCTTGTCCAAGCAGTAATGGGCTGTAAAGGTGTGAACCGAGGCCCAGGTGGCCGCTCGACAGATTTGGTCGATGAACACAGAGTTTAGATGAGCCATAGAGGCTGCCATGGCCCTCACATTGTGAGCAGTGACATGGCCCTCCAGAGAAAGGTTCTTACTCTGGTAGGCGAAGGAAATACACTGAGCAATCCAATTGGATAGAGTTCTCTTAGAGACTGGAAGTCCTAAATGAGAGGGGTCAAAAGCAACAAAGAGTTGAGAGGACTTTCTAGGTTGCTGTGTCCTTTGTAAGTAAAAAGCGAGCGCTCTTTTACAATCCAGGGTATGGAGATTCCTCTCTGCAGTAGATGCATGAGGCCCTGGAAAAAAGACAGGTAAATATACCTCCTGATTTAGATGAAAAGGTGAAACCACTTTAGACAAAGTGTGGATTGGTCCTGAGGACTACCTTGTCATGATGGAACCTTGTATAAGGAGGATTAGCCACCAAGGCTTGCAGTTCACTGATGCGGCGAGCTGAAGTGACTGCAATGAGAAAAATAACCTTCCAGGAAAGAAATTTCAAGGAGGTAGTGGCTAAGGGTTCAAAGGGTGGCTTCATAAGCTGGCCAAGAACCAGATTCAAGTCCCATGCCACTGGAGGTGGTCTAATGGGAGGTTTAGTCAAAAGAAGGCCTCTCATGAATCTTGCTATAAGGGGATGAGAGGAAATAGGTTGTCCATTGAGAGGCTTAAGGGATGCTGCAATAGCACTCAAATGGACTCTTACTGAATTTTTTTTAAGGCCTGCATGGGATAAATGCAGCAAATACTCTAGTAAAGAATTCAGAGGTATTGCAAGAGGGTTAAGACCGTTCTGTGCACACCAAATGGTAAATCTCTTCCATTTAAAAGCATAGGAATGTCTGGTGGAAGGCTTTCTGGAAGCATGAAGGATATCCTTCACTTGCTGAGAAAGATGTAAATCTTGAAGGTCTAGGCCTTCAGCAACCAGGCCCTGAGATGAAGAGACTGGTGATTTGGGTGCCACAACATTCCCTCCTCCTGGGAGAGGAGGTCTGGAGCAGACCCCAAGTCCAGGGAGGGGGCTTGAGAGAGATGCAGAAGTAGAGGGTACCACACTTGGCGTGGCCAACGTGGTGCTATGAGGATCATAGACCCCTGTCTCTCTGAAGCTTGAACAGTGTCTTGGGAATTAGGGGAATGGGTGGGAAGGCATAGAGGAAGTCTTGCCCCCAATGAAGGAGGGAGGCATCTCTGGCCTGAACTCCCTGACATGGAATCCTGGAACAGAACCGGGGAAGTTTGGCATTCCACGGACTTGCAAACAGGTCTATGTCTGGGGTTCCCCAAATTTGAAAAATCCTGGTTATCTGGTCCCCATGAAGGGACCATTCGTGTGGAAGCAGAACTCAACTGAGTCTGTCTGCCCAAGAGTTTTGAACCCCTGGAAGATACACTGCCATGAGATGAATTTGATGCTCTCTGGCGAAGGCCCACAATCTCAGAGCTTCGTTGCAAAGCGACAGAGAGCCAGTTCCCCCCTGCTTGTTCACGTAGAACATGGCTACTTGGTTGTCCGTGTGGATGAGGACTGTCTTGTAGCTGAGCAGGGTGTGGAAGACTCTGAGAGCTAAAAAAATTGCTCTGAGCTCTAAGAGGTTGATATGTAGAGATGTCTCCTGTGGAGACCAGATGCCCTGGGTGGAGAGATCTTGTAGATGAGCCCCCCAAACCTTTGGGGAGGCATCTGTTGTAAGGGTTGCTTGGGGTAACACCTGTTGAAAGGGGGACCCCAGCAACAGATTTTGGGTGGACCTCCACCACTGGAGAGAGCAAAAAAGGCAACTGGAGGTTGCTATTTTGTTTGTCCACCCAATGGACTCAGGCATCAGGGTGCCTGTCAAAGTCCATTGAGCTGCCCTCATGTGAAGGCGAGCATAAGGGACCACATGAACAGTGGATGCCATGTGGCCTAACAGTTGTAACATCTCTCGAGCAGTTAAGTGGGACTTTAACTGAATCTGGGAGGCTAACTGCACCAAGCGTAGGCAACGGTCCTGGGGACGATAGGCCCTTGCAGTGGTGGTATCCAGTAAGGACCCTATGAACTCCAGAGATTGAGTAGGGGTGAGATGGGACTTTGGGATGTTTATGACAAGTCCCAGATATTGAAGGATACGGCTTGTGCAGGCCAGGGAAGCCTGGGCCTCTGACTGGGATGGAGCTCAGATGAGCCAGTCGTTCAGATCTGGGAATACAAATATTCCTAGAGTGCGTAGAAATGCAGCTACTACTGCCATGCATTTTGTGAACACCCTTGGGGCAGAGGCTAGACCGAAGGGAAGCACTCTGTATTGATAGTGCTTTCCTTGGAAAAGGAACCGAAGGAACCTTCTGTATGTTGGATGGATGAGGACATGGGTGTACGCATCTTTGAGATCTAGAGAACAAAGCCAGTCCTGACTCTGGAGGTATGGAAGGAGAGTTCCGAGAGAAGTCATCTTGAATTTCTCCTTGCAGAGAAACGTGTTCAATTCTCTGAGATCTAAAATGGGTCTGTAGCCCCCTGTTTTCTTTGGAATGAGAAAATAGAGGGAGTAGAACCCTGAGCCCTGTTGAAGAAGGGGTACTTCTTCTATTGCCCCTTGGGCAAGAAGGGTAGCAATCTCCTGGCCCAGAAGGTCAAGGAGAGAAGTTGGAGAATTGAACTGTTTCACCATGGTGTGAGGAGGAAGGTTTAAGAAATGAAGCTTGTACCCGTCTCTTATGATGGAGAGGGTCCATTGCTCTGCTGTGATTTGTTCCCATCTGGGAGCAAAATGAGCTAATCTTCCTGGAATGGTGAGAGGCTCTGGATGTTCTAGAGCCAGAAAGGCTAAGTTCTCTAGTTGTAAGTCAAAGGCCCTGAGGAGGCTGAGGCTGTTGGGCCACAGCAGTCCTCGCAGGCTTAGGCTTGGCCTGTTTGGGTTGTTGCTGTCTCTTTGTAGCAAAACGACCTGCAGAAGATGTCTGCTGACCATAAGCAGAGTAATATTTCCCTTTTTTTGGGAAAGAACCCTTTTTGAACAACCTCTTTTTAAAAGGAGCAGAAGTAGACTTTGAAAGTTAATCTAAAGCAGAATTTTCAGCATCCATCTGGGTAGCCTTTGCTTGCCAATCTTTGCCAAAAAGGTTTTCACCCGTAGAAGGAAGGTTTCCTAGTCCATCCTGAACCCAGGGTTCCAAATCAGAAGCTTGTAACCAAGCAACTCTGTGTGCACCTATGGCAATAGCCGAGGCTCTGCTGGCACCTTCAAAAGAGTCAAAGGCTGCACGGTTGGAAAACTTGGAAATATCCTGGGCATGTCTAAGCCAGGTGAGAAACTCTTCCCTTTTATCTTCTGAAATAAAAGGAGATAGGGTTTGTAGATGATTTGTAACTTTCTTTAAAAACATCCCCATATAGAGACTATAGGAGTTGATTCTGGCAACAAGCATACCGGCCTGAAAAATTCTCCTGCCAAAGGCATCTAAGGTTCTGCATTCTCTTCCTGGAGGAGTAGAAGAGTGCCTTTTTGCACTCTTGATCTTTTTCATAGCAGACTCCACCACAATGGAGTGGTGAGGAAGCTGAGTCTTATGAAAGCCAGGACAAGGAGGAACACGATACATGGTGTCCAACCTACGAGAATGAGAGGAGGTGGTGAGAGGAGTCTCCCATATGCCCAACATGTGATCATAAAGAATCTCATGTATTGGTAAAGTGGCTGCCTCTTTAGGAGCCTTAGGATATTGTAAAATATCTAATTTTTTGGCTCTAGGCTCTGTCTCAGAGGCCACTGAGATGGAAAGACCCCTGGCCACTTCTCTAATGAAGTCTTGAAAAGACAAGTCTTCTGGAGGAGACATTCTTCTTTTTGGAGAAGAGGGCTCCTGAGGAAGGATCCCCGATGCTTCGATAGAGGCCTCTGATTCATCAGAGTCTTCAGAGGAATCGAAGTATCGTCTGTCTGGATGCCCCTGCAGAGCCCGATACACGTACCGGGGGGTATCGACATCAGGAGTGATTGGTACCGATTTGGTACCGATGGGCATCACAGAACAGTGTACCGCTGCCGCCGAAGCCGATGTCGACGCAATCGGTACCGGCACCGGAACCGATATTGGGTCCGGTACCGGAATCGGTACCAACAACAGAGTTTGTTGCGGTACCGAAGGCATCGCAGCTTGTATGAATGCCGTGATGGCACGCTGCATGGTCAGAATATTCTGATCCATCGACGCCACCAATGTCTGGATGTCAGTACCGGTGGAAACCACCGGTACCCCAGAACATTGCAACAGGTGATCGGTCGAGGCCGAGCCATCGATGTCAACCTGTGACCCCATAGATAAAGCTTTGGAAGCCGGAGCCTCCCGCTGGGGTAATTTCGCTGGTGCGGATTCCTCGAGAGCAAGCCCGGAGGCATCTCGATACTTAGAGGGAGATCTACTCTTCGAGGACCGGCTGGACTTAAGTTTGGTTACCTGAGATCCATGGGAGGAAGAAGCAGCCCTGGAAGACGTCGATGCCACCGAAGCTGCATCAGAGGGAAACAGGGTACTGAGCTTGGCTGCTCGATTCTGTAGACCTCTTTTAGACATCATGGTACAGGACTCACAGTCCGCAATGGAATGGTCAGGACCTAAACATTTTAGACACTAGTCATGGGTGTCGGTGACAGAAATAGTGCCGCTGCACTTCGTGCACTTTTTGAACCCGGAGGCGGGCTTTTCCATGAGGAAAACTTTTTGTAGGCCTAAGGCCACAGAAAGAAAAAATGCACTGAAGTGAGAAAAATAGTAGTTGTTTTTTTTTTGAATAAAGAAAGAAAAGACCAGCGGTACCGGTCCGGCGTCGAGAAGGCAGACACGCGACCAAAGAAATAAAAGAAAATAAGAAGTTCTTCAGCGGTGACAGGAACACGACCTGCTGGCTCAGCGGAAAAGAAGAACTGGAGAGAGGCGGTTAGGAAAGGCGGGAAGGCAGCACGCAGGCGCTGTGGGATGCTCCCTAAAGCTTTCTTACTGGATGCTGGGGAGCGTTTTCGTGCAGGCTCCGTCGGTACCGACGATACCCATATGTGAAGACTCATTCCTGCTTGTTCCTGGAGATTATGCATGTCTCTTCCGGTTTTCTCTTCTCTTCCTTAATTGGTGCAAGATTCCTGTTGCATAACTACACTATGTTATTCTAGTTGGATGCATTGCAGCGTTAGTGATTTTAATACGTTTTATATAAGTTTGGAATAGGTGCCTCATTTAGATCGTTCTGCTGCAGCATATAAAAGCATATTTGTTATACTAGAGAACTTCAATTCCCTTGCACATAGCATTATATTGAGGCATGACGGCGTTTCAGCTTTGTTCACACGCTCTAGTTCCGCCCATGTGTTTTCAGATTCCTTTACTAGTATTGGATCAAAGTTTCTCTTTACATGGATGCATTTCAAATGATTTACAGTAATATCTATACATGGTCTAATTTGTTGTTGCCGTTTCTAGCCACACCTTACATAAATTTGGAATAGGTACTTTATTTTAGATCATCCAGTTGCAACACATAGAAACACATCCTTTATCACATTGGAGGATTGCTACTCTCTTAAAACAGTTTCATAACAAGGTTGCATGGTGATTTAGCCCCGCCCATGCAATTTGGTCTCATTTTAAATTTGGCTCGAGTCTGAGCGTCTACAAAAAGGTCCCCAGTGCATTAGATTGTTTTCCAACATTGGATTGAAATGCTGAATGGTTCCAGCACCCTTACCAATACTTTGAGGTTAGTGACTCCGTTTGGTTCACCTTTTCACATTTGTCCGTAGTTTTCTAGCACCCGATTAGTGCTTTACAGACCTTGTCGGTGTAGGTGTAGGTGTCGGTGTCAAGTTAAAAATGACCAAATACACCTTGTTTTATGCATTCTTTTACTCAAGTTTGGATCTTAATTTTTGATACTACACTGTAGTCTCATATTTTTTTAAGTATTGGTTTCCCTTTTAAACAATGTATTCGACACCTTTACATCCTTTAATATATAGCATTTTTTAGCTTTCTGTCCCTTCAGCATTACGTTTTGAGTCTCTAACGATTGACTAGAGTCAAAGCAAATTTTCAATACACATTTAGTGTGTGGTTTTTTTTTAATATATTGAACATGTTTGTATTCTCATACACTTGAGGAGCTGTTACATAGCATCAGGTTCAATTATACCAAGGCACCTAGTAGTTAACTTAATATAAAAGGATGCATACTATGTTCCCATTTTTGTTACTTTGTACAGTTTTATCTATGTTTAAAATATTTATCCCACAGTATTATAGACACTTCCCTTTTATGTATCTCAGTGGGTATGGGTGGTATCCATTGTTATTAAAATTACTTTTTTAAAGGAAAGTTACATCATATTGTTGCACAACGACAAGCTCCCGATTTTGTATATCGTTTTAGGTGGTTTATAACATTTTTTTTTTTAGCTGCATGCTTTTTAGTCTGTATTTCGTAGATGCATCAATATAGTTTTTGTTATACAGCACATGTCATAGTTATTACAATTTTGCCTTGTCATTTATCTCACAGTTAGAGTATAGTACTCAAGACTACTCTACATGTGAAGCACACCACAGGGTGTTATAGTGAGTACAAAACACATGTTCTTTAAAAAGTGTTCATCACACTGTCCCCCAGTACACATACATAATTTTACCACATGTTTTTATTCTATGATTTTGGTTCAACATCTTGTAATTTAGAGTTTGTGTCCTTGCCTTTTTGCTGCCCTGTGTTTTTGGAGTTTCCTAGTGTCTCATAATCTTGTGTTTTAACTATCATTGTCTTTTAACTATTATTGTTTTTATTTAAACTTTTAACACTTGTTTATTAACACTTGTTTTTAAATTATTGTCGCATATTAGTTTTATATTTATATTGATGTTTCATTTTTACATACTTTATGTATACATGCTGTTTGATTTATTTATATATATTTATATATTTCAATTTTACAAGCTGCATACCCCCTGAGGAAGGCGTTGCCGAAACACGTTGGGGTTTTACCTAATAAAGACTCCTATGACCATCATACGTCTCTTGCTCCTTGTGTTTCGCAAGGAGTAAATCAATCCTCACGTAAGGGTGACATCACCGATGAAGCCCTGCATGGAACGCTCCCCAGCTTCCAAAGGAAGCTTTTGGGAGGTATACTGCACATGTGTGCCTGTCTTCCCTACCCACTGTGGTGCCATATCCTCCAATCTTCTTTTTTCAGTGGATCCCCTAGGGCATCTTCCTGCAGTTTGGAAAAAAGTTTGAATTTCTTGCTCTTGTGGCTGAGCTTTTGCTTGTTTTTTCACCTGCCTGTCATCGGTTAGTCTTTTTCTTCCCCTTTCGGTGTTTTTTTTTCCTGTAGTCTTTTGGGCAGCTTTTTCCCACCCATGGCTGTTTTTCAGTTTGATTTTGCCGAGGTAGTGTTTTTCAGCATGTCTAAGCTGATTAGTGGCTTTAAGAAATGCACCAAAATGTGGCAGGACCATTTCTGCCACAGACCACCATAATTTGTGCTTATAGTGCCTTGGCCCCGACCACCAGCCGGCATCGTGTGAGCTCTGCTTGCAGATGATACGTTGAGGGCTGAAGGGTCAGGTAAAGCAGAAAGACTCTCTCCTCGGCTCATCAGATTCAGTATCCTCAGCCCCAATTCTCTCATCCATGTCTGAGGTGGCCATAGGAAAGGAGCAGAGAGCTCAGTCGGAGCAGAAAAGTTCAAGCGGAGAGGGGAGACCCTCTGCAGAGACCCTGTCAACATCGAAAGGGGAGAGGAGAAAGTTTGTGTGCAGCGCTACCACAGCCCCTCTTGGCACGAGACAGACGGTGAGGGCCAGGCACGGCCAGCCAAGCTTCCTCAGTGGGAGGACCTGACCTGGACAGCAGAGTCCATTCTTAGTGTCCAGAAGGGCAGCCGGATGTCTCTGCTCCAATTATCATGGAGTCCCCACCTGAGGGGTCACCGGCAATGTCTGGCATCAACATCCTCACTGCACTCCTATCCTAGAGACACCTGCCCTGCCCGTCCTGGCTGGGACATTGGGGAGGGGATTGGTATCGACTCCAGTGGCCAGAGCCATCTCCCTCTCCAGTGTGCCGGAGTCTGAAGTACAGTGGCATTGACATCCACCCTCTCCCGAGCCACGCAGTTGGCATTCGGAGGAGACTCTGCATTACTTCAACTTCCTCTCGGAGTCCACATCAGAATGGGAAACAGAGACAGAATCGATGGTGTTGGACCGTTGGTCCCAAGATTTCCCATCCTACCAGTCACCCCTCCGGATTGGCAGAAGTTGCCCCCATAAGACGTCCTTTCATGATTTTGTTCAGGACCTGGCCCCTTTTCTCTGCAATCAGAAGAGGAACCAAGGATGGAGGAACTGGAACTCTTCCAGTACTCCTGTCCACCATGTCCTGCAGAGGCTGCTGCTGTGGCTATGGGAGGTGCCACTTATGCTTCCTGTCATCGCCACCAGCTCGACTCCATGTACTGGGTCCAGAAGGCGCTGGGCTTCGAGAAGCCTCAATTGTCCCCCAATTCCATTGTGATCAAATCTACCCTGAAGCAATGTAAAGAGTGCTAAGATGCACTCCTCAGTGCTGCCCGCATGTGACACGAGAACCCTGGACTCCTTGAGGAGGAGGTACTTCAGGGCCTCATGCTGCCTACCAGACTTACATGACCATGTTCCTCAAGGATGTAGAGGACTTCGTTTCTCTTGTTTCCAAGAACCGCTGTGAGTCTTTTTTCGAGATCTTGCAGCTCATGGCAAGGATTGCTCAAAATTTATGGTCCATGGTGCCGATGAAGCCTTTGAATCCTACGGTAGGGTGGCAGCCATGGGTATCACCGCACAGCAGATGGCCTGGTTACAGTTCTTTGACATGGAGCAGTGGGTCCAGGACAAGATCATCAATGTCCCCTGTCAGGGTTAGAACCTCTTTGGCAAGCCTGTATAGAGGAGCTGGAGGAGGATCAGGTGACCCTCACCAGGCTTTCCAGAGACTGCAGACCGCACGTGGAACAAGCAAGAAGCTTTTCTTTCCGTGCCCACAACGGTACTTTCCATCCCAGTTGCAGGCACAGCCTAAGGCCCAGGCTCCTCATTCACAGCGGAGGGAGAAAACCCCCAAAGGCAGAGCCCACCCCAGGTGTGGGTTTTTGACAGGGTCCTCAGGAGCATAGCCAGTCGACCGTTTTCTGCTGAGTTCACCTGCAGGGGGGACGGCTTGTCTACTTTGCCCATCAGTGGCCTCTCGTCACCTCAGACACCTGGGTGCTGCAGATCATCCAAAGCAGCTATCTGTTGCATTTCACCCAGCTGCTGCCCCCTTTCAATCCCAGGAAATACCCCTTAGACCCCATGCACTGAAGTTTGCTGCAGACTGAGGTTGTGACCCTGCTGGCTGACCTCACCATTGAGTTGGTTCACCTGACCCAGATCTGGCATGGCTTCTACTCCAGGTACTTCCTGGTTCCCAAGAAGTCAACCGGTTCCTGGTGCGTGAAAAGTTCAAGATGGTCTTGTTGGGGACACTGCTCCCGTTCCTCTTACAAGATGACTGGCTATGCGCCTTGGATATGAAGAATGCATACACACATTCTGATCCACCTGCATCACAGACAGTACCTTCAATTCGTGCTGGGCAGCCAATGTTATCAATACCGGGTGCTACCCTTCAGGTTGGCTGCTGCCCCCACGATCTTCACACAGTGCTTGGAGGTTTTTATGAGCCAGTCGTCCAGGTATGGGAAGACAAAGGGCCTCACACTGGCCAGCATACGGCAGTCCACTGAGCTCACCATTCAAGTGCTCAAAGGGCTCAGCTTTGTAATCAACTATCCGAAGTCCCACCTCCAGCCAGTGAAGCAACTGACATTCATCAGGGCCCCCTCGATACCACTCAAGTGAAAGCATTTCTGCCAATGGATTGCCTACAGTGTCTCGAGGTAGTGGGCACATTGCAGCACGAGCACCACACCACAGCCAATGGACTGCTGAGAGCCCTCTGACACATGGCAGCCATGGTGCATGTCATCCCTCAGGCCCGCCTCTGCATGCGCCGGGCTCAATGGACCTTACAAATGCAATGGCAGCAGGCCTCCAGTCGCCTGGGGGAAAGGGTTGTGGTCAGTGCACCACTTACGCAGTCCCTGAAGTGATGGCTTGTGCCCGGAAACTGCATCAGGGCCTCCTGTTCCAACGAGCATCACCCTGCAGGCTGCTTACAACAGATGCCCCCAAGCTCAGCTAAGGCATGCACCTGGACAGTCTCTGCACCCAGGAGGGTCTGAGAGTGAGATCCTCCATCAGATCAACTTTCTTGAGCTCCAGGCCATCGCAAATGCTCTCCATGCCTTTCGGGCACACTTAGCGAATCAGGTAATCCTGATCCAGATGGACAAGCAGGTGGCCATACAGGGGAGCAGAGACTTGTACCTCCTGTGTTGGGAGGCTGTTCGCCTCTGGAAGTTCGCCCTCCTCCACAGCATGAACCTCAGGTGCCTGGTGAGTGCAATGGCTTAGCGGATCACCTCAGCTGGGTATTTCAGCCACATGAGTGGACTCTCAAGAGGGCTGTGGTAGACCAGATCTTCCGGGAGTGGGGCACCCCCGAGGTGGACCTCTGCGCTAAGGTCGAGGGGGGGAATTATAATTCTCATTGCTTCCTATTGGCCTCGACAGCCATGTTTCCCGCTACTGCTGCAGCTCTCACAGAGAGAGCTTCTTCACCTGGGCTCCGACCCAGACCTCATCTCGCAGGAGAGTGACTCCTTTGTTGCACCCCAACATCTGCTCCCTGGTGCTCATGGCATGGATGCTGAGCGAGTAGCCCTTGCAGAGCTTGTCCTCCCCGAGGGCATTATTGAGATCCTGCTGGCATCCTGCAAGGAGTCAACACATAAGACCTATGTATTCAAGTGGTGGTGGTTTGCCATTAGGTGCGCTGGTCAGTCACTAGACTCCTTTGTCTGTCCCATGGACCAGCTGTTGGGAGTACCTCTTGCATGCCAACCTCAGAGCAATAGGAGCATTCCATCGTGACTGCAGGAGGAAGCCCTTATTGGCCCAACTTCTGGTAGGCCGATTCATGTGGGGCTTTGCTTCTTTTGAAGCTTCCAGTCAGGTCCCCTGTGGTTGCTTGGGACCTGAATGTGGTCCTCTGCCAGCTCATGCATGACCTGGATGGTCCTCTTCTTGGCAGTCACGTTGTGCTGATGTGTCAGTGAGCTCAAGGCTCTGGTCACATACCCTGCATACACCAGGTTTCACCAGAATCTATGCACTCCCGTTTTCTGTCAAAGATGATCTCTTCTTTTCACCTCAGCCAGTCCATTGTTCTTCCAACATTCTTTCCCCAGCCTCATGCTAATTGTGGTGAGGCAGAGTTGCACGCAATGGATTGCAAGCATGCGTTGGCTTTGAAGTGCGTGAAGGCACACCATCAATCCTCCCAGCTATTTGTTTCCTTCTACCCCAGTAGGCTAGGTGTCGCTTTTTTGAAGTGTATGCTATGCCTTGGCTGGTCTGAACCTTGAGGGCCATGTCACAGCTCATACTGTTCATGCAATGGCTACATAATAGCCAACCTGTCTCTGCAAAATAAATCTGCAGAACTGTGACCCAGTCTTCGGGCCTTACTTCCACAGCCCATTACTGTCGGGATGCGGATTCCCAACAGGACAGCAATTTTGGCCAGGCTGTGCTTCGGCATCTCTTTGAGTCTGGAGGGTCAACTTCTGCCCCTGCCCCTACTATCCATACAGGCTTACTGCTAAAATTGCCTTGGTCGATGTAGACTGTGGATACTGCATCAGATGAGTTCCTTGATGGGACTACCTTTCTGGTCTTTCTGGCTTCTCCATTTCTCAATGCCCGATAGCTTGTAGCTTGGGAGTCCCATACCTGACGACTTACTTCCTGCTTGTTCATGGTGAAAGCATAGTTACTCACCTGTATAGCAGGTGATCTCCATGAACAGCAGGAATAAATCCTCCCATCTCCCCAGGGGAGTTGCCTTTTGGTTATCGCTATGTGATCATACTGGAGAATATGGCGCCACAGCGGCCGGGAACACAGGCATGCATATGCCGTATACCTCCCAAAAGCTTCCTTTGGAAGCTGGGGAGTGTTCTGTGCGGGGCTCAGTTGGTACACTGAGAACACCTGCTACAGGTGAGTAACTACGCTCTCTAAAGCAGTGCTTCTCAACCAACCCTCTCTGCTTAAGGCACACCTAGCCAATTGGGTTTTCAGGATTATCACACTGAATATTCCTGAGAGAGACAGGCATATACTGGAGGCCCACTGTATGCAGATCTATTCCAGTGGAGACAAGGATGGTATCTGAATTCTGGAAAGCATGAGAGAGGCACAGACTATCTCTACAATACAGCTAATTTGTACAGGAAAAAGAGTTTATAAAATTAGATGATCAATTTCTGTTTTCTTGCAGCCAACATTTAGATATTCCACATCACAAAACTGCCAAAGGCTCCAGGCATGGAAAAGAAGAAGAGCAGCCGCCACGCTATAAGAGGGAAGGTAAATGGCACAAACACAGCCGTCCTAATGGAAGACACATGGCAAATTTGGAAATAGAATTGGGGCAGTTACCTTTTGATCCAAAATATTGACCAGCATGAGCTGCAAGTAATAATCATGAAGGGCAACCAGGGACATAGAGCAACGTGATTTTATTATATTGTTCTGTATTGGGTATTTCCCACACACATACCAGATACTTTGTCTTTAAATCTTAGCTATGGTGATTTTACACTGTAATTCCCAGCACCAATCGGAAGCTTCCAAATGTGCAATTTGTGTAGTTTTAAAGCTTTGCTGAAATTTTTTATTTGCAATGATAGAATTAGTTCTGTTACTATTTTACTGGAAGCTACGCATGGTATGACCTGTGTGCATGGAAAACAGAGCATTCATTGCAGGTTATTAATTGTTTAAATTAACATCATCCAAGATGTAAATCTCAAGTCTGTTTGATGTGCTAAATTTTAAAAGTACTTTTCGGGAAAGTTTATGTGATCTGGTGGAACTTTGTTTCTATCAATGTGTGGTAATCTTACACCTGTCTACCTTCTTGTCTTTCTGGGGTGAAAGCACCTGTTGACTTGCGAAGACAGGTTTGTGCCGCTCTCTAATCAACCTGCTGACTTGTTCATATGTGGCATCTCTTGCGCTGTGGAAGAAAATAAAGAGGCAAATTGGGGAAAAAATCTCTGTGTTAAAACCAAAATTTGATGTGCTAGGACTGTACTTAAGAAATGTGATGTTCCATTATAATTTTTTTTTTTTTTGCTGCATTTCATCTGTTGTCTGCTAGCAAGGCTCCTCCTTTGCTGCGTCCTAGGTCAGTGTTAGCCTGAGCTGAGCTCATGCCACTATAAACCAAGGACTGTCCAGAGAAGATCCTCTGTGCAGATCTGTGTCAGAACAATGGGTTGGCTTCCTTTATAACTGAGATAAGACACCTCATTTAGGTTTCCTTTCGTACACATAGATGTGGCTTCCAATCCGCCCTTCAGGTATGTGGGTATGAAAGACTGTTCCAATTTTCACATAATTATATAAAACCAGAAATGATGTTATTTCCTATAAGAAACACACAAAAAAAGAAACATGGGATAAATTTACACACAGTTGCATAGATTGTTTTAAACTTGCTACCTAGGTAAAACTTAAGATTAATGTTGATGCCTTGTTTTCAGCTGGGTTCCAACAGTGAACCCAAGATTTCTCCCGAATCAGAGTTTAAAATCCTAACCAGTATACCACTGCCATACAGTTCTCTACTAAACTTTGCAGCAAACCTGGTGAGATCTATTGCAGTTGTCCAAATTTGATAAACTCTGCTTATCAAATACTGAAAACAAAATAACCGGAATCCAGCTTTTTGAAGACAATGATCTGTTTGTGTATAAATAGACACATGTAAGAACCACGTAATAAACCTAAACTGTCATCCCTAGAATTGGATGCTAAACAATAGGAGGAAAATGGTTTTAACAGTCTAAAGAAGTAAAATATGAGGAGCAGAGTTGGCCTTGTAACATGCTTTGAGCATTTCACTAGGAGTCCTATCTTATTACAAGTAAAAGGGGGTCCGCACTTAAGAACATAACCTAAGCTATGCCATACTGGGTCAGACCAAGGTCCATCAAGCCCAGTATCCTGTTTCCAACAGTGGCCAATCCAGGCCACAAGTACTTGGCAGTTTCCCAAAAAGACACACAGGTTCCACAATGCTTGTACTGGGGCAAGCAGTGGATTTCCTGGGTCCTCTTTAATAATGGTTTATGGACCTTTCCTCCAGGAACTTGTCCAAACCTTTTTTTAAACCCAGCTGTACTAACAGCTTTTACTACATCCTCCAGTAACAAATTCCAGACTGTGATTATGCAATGAGTGAAAAAAATATTTTCTCTTATTAGTCTTAACTGGGTTACATTGTAGCTTCATCATGTATCCCCCTAGTCTTTCTGCTTTTTGATGGAATAAACAGATTTACATTTACCCATTCCACTCCATTCATTAATTTATAGACCTCTATCATATCTCCCCCTCAGCCGTCTCTTTTCCAAGTTGAAAAGCCCTAACCTTTTAGCCTCTCCTCATAGGAGTATCCTTCCATCCCCTTTACCATTTTGATGGCTCTTCTCTGTACCTTTTCTAATTGTGCTATATCCTTTTTAAGATACGGCGACCAGAACTGCACACAATATTCAAGATGCAGTTGCACATTTTGTCACTAAGGTGAAGGATGCCCTAAATCAGATCTGTCCTTTTAAAAGATGTTTACTGACTGTAGTATGCTGAATGACAGAATAGGATGCACAGTCCAGTCTAATTTGTATTAATATTCAGCTTTAGAGGTTGTTTAGGAGACTGGAAATTGTTACTTGAGCTTACTGTTTGAACATTTTTTGGGAGGTACCTGAATGTTTTTCAGTGGACTGATGACTTAATTTTGCTTTTTCTTTTTTTTTAAATTATTCCAAAAAGTAATTCAGATCCTTTCAAGATAGTAAAATACTATGATGTGTGAACTGCACCATACATATAGGCAAAATCATCACCACCTCAAAACTCTTTAGTTAAGCAACTTTTTTGATGAAGTTGCAAGAAGCATTGCAGCCACGTTCTGCTTGTGTTTTTAAAAGGTTAAGTACTACTTTGGTACTGAAATGAAGAGTTATTGCTGTGGCACAAAACCAGCATCCTTTTAAAGGGAACTGTCTGTTACAGAACAAACTAATTGTTTAATAGATGCAAAGATTTTTCTTACTGTACTTTACTAAGGATAGAGATCTATAGCTGTTCAAATCTGGGTACATTTAACCTTCACGTACCTGTTCAAGTACATTGAAGAAGACTAAATGTGTTGGCAACAACGTTGCATTATAAAACTCTGCCTTGAGCCAGGCCAGTGGACTCATGTAAAATATATCTGCTTCGTCAACGTCGCCATCGTTCTCGGTGAGGTCCGGGGGGCATTCAAGAAAGCTCATTTGTAATGGACAGTGAACATGACTGAAAAAGAGAAACGTTTGCTGTGACCGTCACTAAAGGAATGAAGGTGCTCACAGCATCTGCATCTTTGGATAGCTGCCATGCCTTGCCCTGGTCTCTCTCCTAGATCAAGGCAAAAAGCAATCGTGAGAGAAACTGGAGCCATAATTTCACAATGTAAAGAACTGCATTTTTCTTCTGTGGTGGGAAAACCATCTTTTTCCCCATTTTGTGTGTGTGTATTAAATAGAGCTCTGTTATGACATTTCATCCCTCACAAAACAACATCATTTGTCTTGCTTTCCTTAACGTGGTACAGTTCAAATGCCATGTTTTTCCTGCACGCAGTTGACATTTTGGCTGAATAATTGTGCTGTGCCTTCAGTAGACAGGAACCTTGGTACCTCTATGCATGCTTCTACCCTCTTTTTAAACTTCAGTCACTTACTGTTCTCTTTATTATGTTGCTTGAGCTCCAGTGATCTATATAATAGGACCTTCCAATGAATCCAAAACTGGATTTTGTGCTGTTTTTTGTTTCAGAAATACATAAACCCTTAGCAAGCACAGCCATGGGGAACATTAATGTCCCAGTTATATTCTTATCCAGTGTGTCACAAAGTTAATGCTGGGCACAACTATCTGCAGTACCTTGTGCGTGAGGCATCCATGCAGGCTGATTTGTATAAATGGGTTATCCTGAAAGCCAGACCTCACTGCTCATACTGAGAAGCATTATGCTAATCTATTTATAAATACACAGACAGGGTGTTCTGGGCAATACTGACTTATACAGAACAAACCTTGAGCACAGATCTGTTGAAATGTGTATTATAGGATAACCGTAGAACACTGGAAAGAATAATAAATATAACTACTTTTGTAAGAGCTTTTAGTAGTACACACTGGGATTAAATCTAAATTAAATATTACTTGTAATTAGACCAGACTAGCAGTAGTTCACCTAGGTTGACCTCCCAGACTCAGCTTCTGCTCTGCCAAGCCTATGACTGTTGCACTGGTAACAATGTGAAAGAAACCTTGACTAACAGGGGTGATTGACACCTAGGAAATACAACTTGCCCCCTCATGACTGACCTAGCTTTCCTCCAGCCTGTAAATCTTCTGTGCTGGACACTAAGTGGATAGGCAGCAAGACCAAACTGGGCCTTAGCATAGAGAGTACTTTGCTCTACTGTGTCCTTTCTGTTACCTGTAGAAAGGTGTAGAGTGACAGGGCATCAGAAGGAAAACCGATGCAGCAGAGTCTGCAGTGTTGTTGGCTTGGCAGAGCTGCTGAATATGAGCCATGACATCAAGAGTTCCTCGCTGATGGATCAAACCAGTATAAAGAGCTGGAAGCAGGTTTGAGAAAACCAGGAAACTCGCTGCTGGCTTCTTCCAAGTTTTCAAATGTGCTAAAGAAAATCCTGCAATTGTGAATTACAAAAAAAATAAATAAAAATAATTTGATTGCCAAGTTCAGTGCACACTACTTTATAACACATATTCAATCACTGCCTAGTGGATGGCAGGCCAGCCCTGGGTTGGAGAGAGTGCACTCAGCATGTACTCCCATTAGCCCCCAACACATACAATTATTATTTGAGAGGGACAAGGGCTGGCAGTACATGACAACTACATTTCATTCCTGATGAGTAAGTTCAGGAATTTTACAATCTTTGGTTAAAATCATCATTTCGCTGGTGTATAGCTTCTAGATGAAATGTTATTGCTTAAATAAAGTTGGCAAAATATTATATATATATATTTTTTTATTTTGCTCATGCCTTACATTCAAACAGCAGGTACCTGAGAGACCAGCATTTTCTTCAACCAGATTACAGGACCAACCTTTTAGTATTATTTATTTAAAAGCTTTTATATACTATCTTTTTAACAGAAGTTATTTAAAATGGTTTACAGGTTCAACAACAAACAATAAAAGTTAGAATCCTACAGGAGTACAGTCAGCTCTTAACAGAGTAGAAATTTCCTATTCTTCCTCTGATATTCAGCCAAATACCTAGCTTTTCATGGTACCATATAACCATCCTTGGGGAACAGCAGCGTTTTCAGGCCTTTCGTAGAGGCCATTAAATAAGTTTCCTCTTTTAATGGACCAAGCAAGGCATTCCATTGCTTTGGCCCTTTCACACTGAAGGCTTTTGCCCCCTCTGTTACCTATCCGAGGTAAGAAACCTCCAGTAAGTTCCCCTGTGAGGAGCAAAGTGGCCTTCCTGGTCTATCTACAAAGTTTACCCATCCTAATACATTTAAAAACCGACACCTCTGCTTGATAGGAAGCCAATGCAACTTTTCCAATAATGGACTCACCCTTTCTCTCCAACAGAAGTCTAGCTGCTGCATTTTGCATTACCTGCAATTTCCTCAGTCATTTATTTTTCAGCCCACCTATAGGACAATGCAGTAGTCTAAAATACTTAACAATAAAGACTACTATTTTTCGCATTTATTTTATTTCTCAGCTTTTTTATATCGCTTTATCCTATCGTCAAAGCGGATAACATCAAACTGAACATTATACATACAACAGGGTGATAACATTTCAAAAAGAGAGCACAGGTTGAGACAAAACTTATGTTAGACTTCATGGAAGCATGCTGTAAGTAAGTAGGGCTTTTCTAAAAGAAAGTAGATCCTTAGTGGCCCAGAGTTCGTGTGGGACCGAGTTCCATGGCATTTCCATTAACCCCAATCCCTGACCTTAAAAAAAACTGCCGGTGTACTGGTAATGCTTTCAGTATGGTAGTAAAAACAAGGCGGTTCAACGTAAACCAGGGGTTCTCAACCCAGTCCTCGGGAGACACCTTGCCCAATCAGGTTCTCAGGAAAGCTACAATGAAAATGCATGAGAGAGATCTGCATTCAATGGAGGCAGTGCATGCAAATTTCTCTCATACTACTACTAACCAATCTGTATAGCACTACAAGACCTACGCAGCGCTGTACATATAGATGTAAGACACAGTCCCTGCTCAGCAGAGCTTACAATCTAATCAAGACAAAACGCTTTGTGAAAGTGGGGACTAGAGTATGGTACGATACACATAAGTTGTGGATGAGATTGAGGAGCATCAGGACCCAAAAGCAGCTTCAAAGAGAGGTTTTTAGCCTGGATTTGAATAGGGAAGGAGAAGGGGCAGATTGAACAGATTAAAGGGAAGAGAAATGATTTAGAGGAAGACCAGCGAGAAGCAGGTTACAATAGTCAAGGGGGGGGGAGGTGACTAGTGAGTGGATAAGGGTAGTCTGAGTAGAAAGGAAGGGATGAATTTTGCTGATGTTATAGAGAAAGAAGCAGCAGGGTTTAGCTATCTGTTGGATGTGCGCAGAGAAAGAGAGTAGAGTCAAAAAGGACCCCAAGGTTGCGAGCTGAGGAAACTGGGAGGAGTGTAGTGTCATCCACAGAAACAGAGAAGGGAAGAAGGGGGGAGGTGGGTTTAGGGGGAAAGATAAGGAGCTCAGTTTTGGCTATGTTCAATTTCAGACAGCAGTGAGACATCCAGGCAGTAATGTGGTTATCCTGAAAACCTGACTGGCTAGATGTGTCCCAAGAACGGGGTTGAGAATCCCTGCCTTAAACTGATCTATAGTCTACAAAAAAAGAAAGGCCTGCCATTTAAAAAAATGAAAAGCTGAGTGCCTAAATTTAGGCGCCTTAGTTTTCAGACTTAAAATTTCCCTAAATTTAGGCTTGCCATTCTTTTGCCTAGATTCATGATCCTAATTTAGGTGCCTAGTGCTGAAGCTCTGATAAACTTGTAACTTTTTCCCCCTTCCTAAATCTGGCCCTGTTGCCAGAGAGTAATTTTATAAACTATTTCTACACATCAAACAGTGGGTTTGCACATGTAAATGTTATCTTATGAAACTAGGTCATGTCTAAAAATATGCATGGTACAAACTGGCAAACACTTTTACAGTAGGCATGCACGGGTGGCGTCATGATTTCCGCATGCATTTTATAAAATACACACATACAAGTGTAAAGTACGTGCTAAGATTTGCACCTGCTCTTAGGTGGGCGTGATGTCTGCACATTGAATATAGGTGCTGCTGGATCTGCGCTAGTATTTTATAAAGTTACATAGGTGTAAAATAGACATCCTGCGATAAAGTTACCCCATCTATGCTAATAAATTTAGAAGGTTAATTAAATTTTGAGCATAAATTTAGGTTCTCCAGGACCAAGCAGGAAGTCAGTCCTCACATATGGGTGTCATCAACGCCGATGAAGCCCCAGCGGAGCATTTCCCCAGCTTTCTAAGAAAGCCTTTGGGAATGCAGGCACGCATGCGCGGTTCCCTTCCCGCCTAAAAGGTGCTATCTTACCTCAGTCTCTCTTTTTCCGAGAAGCCCACCGGACGTGTGTCCTGTCATCCCGGATAAAAGTTTGATTTTTTTGGCGATTCTCGCTATTTTTTCTTCCCGGTTCGACACTGGTTCCTCTCCCGCCGGGTTCGGTACACTGGTATTGAGCCTGATTCTTCTTTTTCGGTTTTTGCCCTTCGTGGCTGGCGTTCGCGCCCTTTTTTGCTTTTTCCCCTGGAAGGCCGGTCCTTTGACCTCGTGGGGACTCTTTTTTCCTCGATGGCTTCCAGCGGTTTTAAAAAGTGTGATCGGTGTAAGAAGTTGATGTCTCTCACCGACACACACGACTGCTGCCTTCGGTGCCTCGGTCCTGATCACGACCCTAAGACGTGTGGACCATGTGGGAAGATGTCTTCCAAGGCACTGTGAAGTCGCCAGCAGCAGAAAGAAAGGCTTTTCTCGGACTCAGCCTCCGGCCGGGCCCGGACCTCGTCTGAGGCCTCGACATCTCGGGATTCGGATCCCGAGCGCCGTCGGGGCTCCTCAGACAGGGGGTCCCCTGACCGGGAATGCAAGAGGAAAAAGCGGCTCGTGAGGCTGTCGTCAGAGGAGGTCCCTGGCTCCTCGAGGGCCAGGTCTAAGACCCCCGACCGTCGCCCCGGGTCCGTTGAACAAGAGAAGCCTGCCAAAGTTCCTCGCGTGGAGCCGGAGTCTGCTGGACACGTAAGCCCTATGGTCCTCGAGGACTCTCCTCCCAGAGAGCCGGCGCCGCCAGGGCCCGAGTCGGTGGCTGCTGCGTCTCCCGAGCTGAGTCTCAGGATGACAGCCTTGGAGTGCAGACTGTCTGCCTTCATGGAGCAGCAGCGGGCACTGATGGCCAGCCTGTCTGGCACATCTGCCCCGACCACCGAGACATCGAAGTCGACCCCGGAGACGGAGTCAATACTCGAGTCCATGATGGCTCGAGGTCGACCTTGGTTGCAGTCTCCCTCGACCTCCCGTTAGGGACCGAGGGTGTCGACGCCGGTGCCTCCGGCGTCGGGGCGGGTGCTCCAGGGCCCCGCGGGGTCAGATCCTGACTCCTCGTCGGACGAGTCCGCCTGGGAGACGGAGGATGAGGAGTCCCCCGACACATTCAAGACTCGGTGCGTCCCATCGGACTCACCGCAGTCTGAGCCCCGGAATAGATCTCCTCCGGAGGATACCCGGTTCTCGGAGTTTGTCCGGGATATGGCCACCGCGTTGGCTATCCCGGCAGATCCCGAGGAAGAGCCTCGAGCCGAAGAGCTCGAGGCCCTGCAGTATGACTCTCCTCCGAAGGAGGCCTTTACTGTCCCGGTTCCTCCGATGCTGGAATGGCTCCTCTTCCGGATGTGGGAGGCACCGGCCTTGGCGCCGGTTCTAAGCAAGCGGGTCGATTTGATCTATAGACTCCGGAAGAGCCCTGGCTTTCAAAAGGCGCAGCTACCACACCATTCCATGGTGGTGGAATCGGCCATGCATCGCCTGAAAAGTCAGAAGATGCACTCTGTGGTGCCCCCCGGCAGGGAGGCCCGGAACCTCGATGGTGTTGGCAGAAAGTGCTTCCAGGGCTCGATGCTTGCTTGCCGTGTCCAGTCTTACCAGCTGTACATGGGCATGTACTTGCGAGACCTGGCCAAGCAGTTGGCCGGGTTCTACGCTGGTCTCTCCGGGGAGCCCTTGCAGAGATTCAAGTCCTTTTCCTCGGGGATTCGGGACTTCTCGAAGTGTATGTCCCGCGCCGCCTACGATGGCTTCGAGGCTTCGGCCCAAGTTGCGGCAGCCGGCATCGCGGCTCGACGCCAGGCATGGCTGCAGTCATCGGACCTCGAGCCATGGGTTCAGGGACAAGTTGGTCGATGTCCCTTGCCGAGGTGAGAACCTTTTTGGCAAGCCCATGGCCGAGAAGGCCGCACAGCTCGAGACTGAGCACCTTACAAGGACAAGGCTGTCTAGAAAGACCTCTGCCCCTTCTCACAAGAAGAAGGCCTCGGGTAAGAAGCCCTTTTACCCGAGGAAGGGCACTGCCTACAAACAGTACCCTCAGTATCCGGCTGCCCAAGCTGCACCCCAGGGTCATCAAGCCAAGGGGCAGGGTAATGGGCCCCATAGGCAGAGGACCCCCAAGCCTCCGGCCCCTGCTCCCACTCAGCAGGGTGGGGATTTTTGACTCCTTGAGCGTAGCCTCTCAGTCCCTGCTCTCCCAACCCTGCACAGGAGGTCGCCTCGCCCTCTTTGCCCACCAGTGGCCCCACATCACTGGGGACAGTTGGGTGTTGAACATAGTCCACAGGGGCTATGCACTACATTTTCACCAACTGCCTCTGCCATACTTTCCAGGGGAGCCTCCAAGGCCTCCCCTGCACACAGATCTTCTCCTTCAAGAGCTCCAAGGTCTGTTGGTGGACAGGGCGGTGGAACCTGTGCCTCCCTACTTGCAAGGTCGAGGGTTCTACTCCAGGTATTTCCTGGTACCCAAAAGAACCGGTGGCCTTCGACCTATTCTGGACCTCAGGAACCTCAACAAGTTCCTAGAGAAAGAAAAGTTCAAGATGCTTACTCTTGGAACACTTCTGCCCTACCTCCAGCAGGGAGATTGGCTATGCTCCTTAGATCTAAAGGATGCGTACACTCACATCCTCATTCATCCAGACCACAGAAAGTACCTCAGGTTCATTGTGGGAGGAAACCATTATCAGTACAGAGTACTGCCTTTTGGCCTGACCTCCACTCCCAGAGTCTTTACCAAATGCCTGGCAGTGGTGGTGGCCTACCTGAGAAATCAAGGCATCTTTGTCTTTCCCTATCTGGACGACTGGCTCATCAGAGGTCAGACGTGCCAGGAGGCCAGACAGGCCACCCTCAAAACTATTGCTCTTCTTCAAAGCTTGGGATTTGTCATAAACTTCGCAAAGTCCACTTTGCTCCCCTCCCAGAACTTGGCGTTCATAGGCTGGACTCTGTCCTAGCAAAGGCATTCTTGCCAGCAAACAGGGCCCAAATACTGATGGACTTGGCAAATCAGTTTCTCAGCGGGTCAGTGGTCTCCGCCAGACTCTGCCTGAGGCTGCTTGGCCACATGGCTTCGACAGTTCATGTAACCCCCAATGCCAGGCTCCATATGCGGCCTACACAGTGGTGCCTTCGGAGTCAGTGGTCACAGGACACAGGCAGCCTCAGAGACAGAATAAGGGTGTCCATACCATTTCTGGACTCCCTCAGCTCGTGGCTGCACCCACCCAATCTACTAAAAGGACTGCCCTTTCAAATTCCTGGGTACACAGTGGTATTGACCACAGACGCCTCCCTGCAGGGCTGGGGGGCTCATTGTCTGAACAAATGCACCCAGGGCCTGTGGTCTCCTTGGGAGGCTGCACAGCAGATCAATCTCCTAGAACTCAGGGCTATACGCTTAGCACTCAAAGCTTTCTCTCCTACCCTGGCTCATCAATCTGTCCTGGTTCAGATAGACAACCAGGTAGCCATGTTTTATGTGAACAAACAGGGCGGGACTGGATCCAGACTCCTTTGTCGGGAGGCTCAGAACCTTTGTTCATTTGCCCTCAAGCACAACATGCTCCTCAAGGCGGTGTACCTTCCAGGCCAGGCAAACTACCTGGCCGACAGGTTGAGCAGAGTTTTGCAGCCCCACGAGTGGCAGCTGCATCCCTTGGTAGTTTAGAAGATCTTCCTAAAATGGGGTCTCCCTTTGACAGATCTGTTTGCCAGTCCACTGAACAAGCAACTGCCAAAGTTCTGCTCCAGGCAACCATAAGAACATAAGATATGCCATACTGGGTCAGACCAAGGTCCATCAAGCCCAGTATTCTGTTTCCAACAGTGGCCAATCTAGGTCATACGTACCTAGCAGTTTCCCCAAGGGACACAGGTTCCACAATGCTTGTATTGCTTCAAGCATTGATATCCTGGGTCCCTTCTTAATAATGGTTTATGGACCTTTCCTCCGGGAACTTGTCCAAACCTTTTTTAAACCCAGCTACACTAACAGCCTTTACTACATCCTCCGGTAACAAATTCCAGAGTTTGATTACACGTTGAGTGAAAAAATTTTTCTTTTATTAATCTTAAATAGTTTACCCTGTAGCTTCATTGCATGTCCCCTAGTCTTTCTATATTATGATAAGGTAAACAATCGATCTACGTTTACCCGTTCCACTCCGTTCATTAATTTATAGACTTCTATCATATCTCCCCTCAGCCGTCTCTTTTCCAGGTTAAAGAGCCCTAACCTTTTTAGCCTTTCTTCATAGGAGTATCCTTCCATCCCCTTTACCATTTTGGTGGCTCTTCTCTGAACCTTTTCTAAAATCGCTATATCCTTTTTAAGATACGGCGACCAGAATTGCACACAATATTCAAGGTGCGGTTTCACCATGGAACGATATAAAGGCATTATAATATCTTTGTTTTATTTTCCATTCCTTTCCTTATCATACCTAGCATTCTATTTGCTCTCTTGGCCGCCGCTGCACACTGGGCCGAGGGTTTTAACATGGTATCCACAATGACGCCTAAATCTTTTTCCTGGGTGGTGGTTCCTAATGTGGAACCTTGCATCGTGTAACCATAGTTTGGGTTGTTCTTCCCTAGGTGCATAACCTTGCACTTGTCCACATTAAATTTCATCTGCCATTTTGATGCCCAGTTTTCCAATTTATCAAGATCCTCTTGCAATTTTCCACAATCCTCTTGTGTTTTAACAACTTTAGTTTTGTGTCATCTGCAAATTTGACAACCTCACTCGTTATTCCACTTTCCAGGTCATTTATGAATATGTCAAAAAGCAGCGGACCCAGCACAGATCCCTGGGGTACACCACTATTCACCTTTCTCCATTGGGAAAATTGGCCATTTAGCCCTACCCTCTGCTTTCTATCTTTTAACCAGTTCCTGATCCACAATAGTACACTGCCTCCTATCCCATGACTCTTTAGTTTTGCCAAAAGTCTCTGATGAGGGACCTTGTCAAAGGCTTTCTGAAAGTCCAGATACACAATATCAACCGACTCACCTTTGTCCACCTGATTATTCACTCCTTCAAAAAAACATAACAGATTAGTAAGACAAGATCTTCCTTGTCTAAAGCCATGTTGGCTGTCTCCCATTAGGTCATGACTATCTACATGCTGAGTAATTTTATTCTTTATGATGGTTTCTACCATTTTTCCCGGTACTGACGTCAGGCTCACCGGTCTGTAGTTTCCCGGATCACCCCTGGAACCCTTTTTAAAAATTGGTGTTACATTGGCGATCCTCCAATCTTCAGGTATTAGAGATGATTTTAATGATAGTTCACAGATTACTAATAGCAGGTCTGCAATCTCATATTTCAGTTCTTTCAACACCCTTGGATGTATACCATCCGGCCCAGGTGATTTGCTACTCTTCAGTTTATCTAATAGTTGTAATACATCTTCCCGATGTATCGATATTTCCTTCAATTCTTCCGCACCTTTAAATACCACTTCAGTCATGGGTAACATCCCTACATCTTCCTCAGTAAAGACTGAAGCAAAGAATTCAATCAATCTCTCCGCTATCGCCTTGTCGCCTCTTAGTGCTCCTTTAACCCCTTTATCATCTAATGGACCAACTGACTCTCACAGGTTTTTTGCTACGAATGTACTTGAAAAGGTCTTTACTTCGCGTTTTTGCTTCTGCAGCAAACTTCTTCTCAAATTCTCCCTTTGCCTGCCTTATCAATGCCTTGCATTTGACTTGCCAGTGCTTGTGCTGTTTCCAGGTTTCGTCGTTTGGCTGTTTTTTCCATTTCCTGAAAGATGCTTTCTTGGCAACAACAGCCTCTCTGACCTCACCTTTAAACCATGCTGGCAGTTTTTTGGACTTCCTTCCACTTTTCTTAAAGCGTGGAATACAGCTGGTCTGGGCTTCCAAGCTAGTATTTTTTAACAACAGCCAAGCCTGATGTACGTCTTTAACCTTTGCAACTGCTCCTTTTAGTTTTTTCTTAACCGTTTTCCTCATTTTATCATAGTCTCCCCCTTTCCGCATCCTCCCACGCCCTTGGTGGCCCGAACTCTGTTCAAGATCCTTCAGGACAAGGCCTCGGTCCTGCTGGTGGCTCCCAGGTGGCCGAGACAACCTTGGTTTCCACTTCTGCTTCAGCTGGCGGTGGATCCCCCACTTTCTCTGGGGTTGCAACCCGACCTTCTCTCTCAGGAGCAGGGTTCCCTTCTGCACCCCAATCTCAAAGCTCTCAATTTGATGGCCTGGAGGCTGCAAGGGTAGTTTTGGCTCCCTGGGGCCTACCTCGGGAAGTTGAGGAGGTTGTCCTAGCCTCTAGGAAACAGTCCACTAGGAAAACCTATGCTCTCAAATGGAAAAGGTTTTCTGTGTGGTGTCAGCTACGTACAGAGGATCTTTTCTCCTGTACTGTGCCAGTGGTGCTTCAGTACTGACTGCACCTGTCCAATCAGGGACTTAAGTCTAATTCTGTTCGGGTCCACCTCTCGGCTCTAGCAGCTCACCACTCACTGGTGGAAGGACATTCTGTCGGTTCACCCCTTGGTGTCCCGCTTTCTCAGGGGCTTGCTTTTGCTCAAGCCTCCAATGCGTCCTCCTGCCCCTGAGTGGGAGTTGAATGTGGTCTTGCAGCAGCTGACTCACCCACCTTTTGAGCCGATGGCTACTTGCCCTCTATGCTTCCTGTCCTGGAAGACACCCTTCTTGATAGCCCTTACCTCAGCTAGGCGAGTGAGTGAGCTTCAGGCCCTGGTCTGTGATAGGCCTTACACTCGCTTCTATGGGAACAGGGTAGTCCTTAGGACTCATCCAAAGTTCCTCCCAAATGTTGTCTACTCCTTCCACCTTAACCAAGAGGTGGTTCTTCCAACATTCTTCCCTAGGCCTCATGCAAGCCAGGCTGAAGCAGTTCTGCATACCCTGGACTGTAGGAGGGCCTTATCCTTCTACCTTGACCGTGCGCAGGGGCATAGAAGGGCTACTCAGCTCTTTGTATCCTTTGACCCTAATAAGTTTTGGTTGGCTGTGTCCAAGCGTACCCTGTCCATCTGGGTGGCTGACTGTATCACCTGGGCTTACAAGGTGGCTGACCTTCCTTTGCAGGGTCGGGTCACGGCCCACCGTGTCAGGGCAATGGCTGCCTCAGTGGCTCATCTCCGCTCTGTACCCTTGGTAGACATCTGCAGGGCTGCAACTTGGTCTTCAAGCCAGACTTTTGCGGCCCATTACTGTCTGGAGAGGGAGTCCCGTAGGGACAGTGCTTTTGGCCAAGCAGTACTTCGGAATCTCTTTGAGGTTTAGGCAACTCCTGCCCTCTGTTGGGCTACTGGTGGAGGTTGTGTCAGTGAAAAGCCTTTCTTTGCTGCTGGGACTAGAGGAAGTTCTCTTGTTCAGCCTGGGTTCCTCGGTAGCCCAGAGCTAGGGAGTCACCCATATGTGAGGACTGACTTCCTGCTTGGTCCTGGAGAAGGAGTAGTTACTCACCTGTAACAGGTGTTCTCCAGGAGCAGCAGGTATCAGTCCTCACAACCCTCCCTCCTCCCCTGGGAGTTGCAGTTGTACATAGTTTGTTTTTACTTTTTTGTGTGCTGTTCTTAGCTATGTCATTTGACTGAGGTAAGATGGCACCTTTAGGCGGGAAGGGAACCGCGCATGCATGCCTGCATTCCCAAAGGCTTTCTTAGAAAGCTGGGGAAATGCTCAGCTGGGGCTTCATCGGCATCAATGACACCCATATGTGAGGACTGATTCCTGCTGCTCCTGGAGAACACCTGTTACAGGTGAGTAACTACTCTCACTCGGCCCTAGCAAATTTTCAGAGAGGCCTATTTAGGAGCTTAACCCCTTTGCAAATTAACCTCAATGGGTTTGGCTGAGATACTATGTGTTTCCTTACCATTTCCCTAGACATATCCTAGTCTCCAGATATATTGTCTAGCTTGACTGTAAGCTCTTAGGAGCAGGGACTGTCTTTTACATGTTTCTTTACAGCGCTGGGTATGCCTTGTAGCGCTATATAAATCAGTGGTAGTAAGTAATTACTAAGAGACACCGAACTAGTCAGTTTATTGGATACTGACAGGGTCGGCTCAACCACTAAGCAAATTAGGCAGTTGCCTGATGCAGCTGCTTCAGGGAAAGGGGGGTGACGACAGAGCAGAGCAATCTAAGCTAAACAACAGATATGACAGCTTGGGGGGAGGGACTATCAAGGTTTGCCTAGGGAGCCAATACCTCCAGCCACCTCTGGGGCCAGTTTTGGATGCTGAACACACCTAATATATATCTGACACATATGCCAAAACTGCATATTGTAGGAAGTAAACCAAGGTCCTTAAACACTTACCACAAAACACCATGCAGAGTGGCAGCACTGGATAAATAAAGCGGAATTCTTTGTGGCTAAACAAGCTGAAAGAAAACATGCGGTAAGAACATGAGTTTGAGGATACTTTTGAATGCTACAGTTTCATGCGTATATCAGAATTTGTATACTATAGCTTCTTAATCATCTGCTGTTTGCAGAAAAAATACATCGTTGATATTTTACAAAAGCTTCTGAAACACAGAATTTAGAGTTGGGCTGTAAGACAGGGGAATCCAAAAGGTAGCTGTTCTGAACCCCTTTGAAAAAATTCATAAATTTGGTAATTTATTAAAACTAGTCAGGTTTTTCCACATTTTAGCAAGAAAAAAGGATTAATGTTATTCTCCAGGACCAAGCAGGAAGTCAGTCCTCACATATGGGTGAAGTTGGCGCCAACGGAGCCCCCTTGCAGAGCATTTCCCCAGCTTTCAAAGAAAGCCTTTGGGAATGCAGTGCGCATGCGCGGTCCCCTTCCCGCCCAAGGGTGCCATCTTGCTCAGTCTTCTTTTTTCCACGGAGCCCAATGCAAGTGTGTCGTGGTCGGTCACCTGTGAAAAAGTTGATTTTTTTCGGTGTGGATCTGTGGTTTTTCTCGGTTCGACGCCGGCTCCCTTTCCCGCCTGGGCCCGGTACACCGGTATCGAGCCCGGATCTCTTTTTTCGGTTTTTGTCCTTAGAGACTAGCGTTCGTGCCATTTTTTCATTTTTCCCTGGCAGCCCAGTCTTTTGACCTTGCAGGGGCTCTTTTTCCCCCGAAGGCTGCCAGCGGGTTTAAGAAGTGTGATCGGTGTAAGAAACTGATGTCTCTCACCGACACACACAACTGCTGCCTCGGGCCCAATCATGACCCGCTGGTCTGTGTCCCATGTGGCAAAATGTCTTCCAAGGCATTGAGGAGCCGGCAGCACCAACGTGAAAGGATCTTCTCTGATTCAGCGTCCGGCCGAGCCCGGACTTCGTCAGAGGCCTCGACGTCTCGGGAGTCTGACCCCGAGCGTCATCGGGGCTCCTCTGAGAGGGGGACTCCTTCGCGGGAGCACCGCAGGAAGAAGAAACCTGCGAGGGCAGCGTCGGTGGACGCTCTTGGCTCCTCAAGGGCCAGGTCGCATAGCCCCGGCCGCCGTCCCAGGTCTTCGGAGTCGGAGAGGCCTGCTAAACAACCTCGTGTAGAGATGGAGGCCCCGGGTCACATGAGTACTGTAGTCCTCGTGGACTCTCCTCCGGGGGAGCCGCCGTCGGGGCCCGAGTCGGAGGCTGCTGGGTTTCCTGAGTTCGGACTCAGGTTGACGGCCTTGGAGAGCAGTTTGGCTGCCTTCGTGGAACAGCAGCGGGTACTGATCGCCGGTCTCACCGGTGCATCTGCCCCGACCACTGGGACCTCGACGTCCAAGTCGACCCCGGAGGCCAAGCCGATCCTCGAGTCCATGAGATCTCGAGTCGATCCTCTGCCGAGGTAGTCGACGCCGGTGCCCTCAGCGTCGGGGCAGATGGCATCGGTGCCCGCCCGGCCGGAGCCGCTCAACTCCTCCTCGGAGGGGTCGGGATGGGAAACGGAGGACGAGAAGTCCCCGGACACCTTTCGGACCCGGTGCGTCCCTTCGGACTCACCGGAGTCTGAACCTCGGAGAAGGTCCCCCCCCCCCGGAGGATACCCGGTTCTCGGATTTCGTGAGGGACATGGCCAAGTCCTTGGCTTGCCCCGTGGACCCCGAGGAGGAGCCTCGAGCTGAGAAGCTCAAGGCCCTGCAGTATGACTCTTCCCCCCAAGGAGGCCTTTACTGTACCGGTTCCTCCGATGCTGGAACGGTTGCTCTTCCGCATGTGGGAGGCGCCGGCCTCAACGCCGGTTCTTAGCAAGCGGGTCGATTCCATTTATCGAGTACGCAAGACCCCTGGGTTCCAGAAGGCACAGCTGCCGCACCACTCCATGGTTGTGGAATCGGCCATGCCTCGCCTGAAGAGTCAGAAGATGCACTCCTTGGTGCCTCCTGGCAGGGAGGCCCGGAACCTGGATGCCCTCGGTAGAAAGTGCTTGCAGGGCTCTATGCTTGCTTGCCGTGTCCAGACTTACCAGCTGTACATGGGCATGTACCTTCGAGACCTGGCAAAGGAGATTGCCGGGTTCTCTGCTGCTCTCTCCGAGGAACCTTTGCAGAGGTTCACAGCCTTGTCAACTGGGATCCGAGAGTGCTTGAAGTTTGTCTCGAGCAGCTTATGATGGCTTCGAGGCTTCAGCCCGAGTAGCCACGGCTGGCATCGGTGCACGCCATCAGGCCTGGCTACAGTCATCGGACCTCGAGCCATGGGCGCAGGACAAGTTGGTCGATGTCCCTTGCCGAGGTGAAAACCTCTTTGGCAAGCCCATGGCTGAAAAGGCTGCAGAACTCGAGTCCAAGACTCTCACCAGGACAAGGTTGTCCAGAAAGACCTCTGCCCCTTCTCAAAAGAAGAAGGGCTCGGGGAAAAAGCCCTTTTACCCGAGGAAGTCATCTGCCTACAAATCTTACCCTCAATACCAGGCCTCCACAGCTCCCCAACAGGGTTAGCAGGCCAAGGGGCAGGGACATGGGCCCTGTAGGCATAAAACCCCCAAGCCACCAGCTCCGGCTCCTGCACAGCAGGGAGAGGGGTTTTGACTCCAGTGGTATAGCCCCTCCTCCTCAGCTGACCCCTCTCAGCACAGGAGGCCGGCTGACCCTGTATGCCCACAGGTGGTCAGCCATAACAAGGGATACCTGGGTGCTCAGCATAGTCCAGAGGGGCTATTTGCTCCACTTCACCCAGTTACTCCCCTCCTACTTTCCAGGGGAGCCTCCAAGACTCCCTCTGCACAGGAACTTACTCCTTCAGGAGTTGGCAAGTCTTCTAAAGGATCAGGCGGTGGAACCGGTGCCCCACTACCTGAGAGGGCACAGCTTCTATTCCAGGTACTTTCTGGTACCAAAAAAGGACAGGAGGCCTCAGGCCTATCCTCGACTTGAGAAATCTCAACAAGTTCCTGGTGAGGGAAAAGTTCAAGATGCTTACCCTTGGAATACTGCTGCCCTACCTCCAGCAGGGAGAATGGCTATGCTCTTTAGATCTAAAGGATGCTTATACTCACATCCTCATTCATCCAAACCACAGACAATATCTCAGATTTGTAGTGGGAGGAAATCATTTTCAGTACAGGGTACTTCCATTTGGCCTAATCTCCGCACCCAGGGTTTTCACCAAATGCCTGGCGGTGGTGGTGGCCTATCTCAGAAACCAGGGCATCTTTGTCTTTCCATACCTGGACGACTGGCTCATCAGGGGTCAGTCTCCACAGGAGGCCAGACAAGCCACTCTTCGCACTATCTCCCTTCTGCAACATCTGGGGTTTATCATAAACTTCGCAAAGTCCACTTTGCACCCCTCAGAACACAGAGTTCATCGGAGCAAAGCTGGATACCCTTCAGGCAAAGGCTTATCTGCCTGTGGAAAGGGCCCACAGACTGATGGACTTGGCCAGACAGTTCCACAGCAATTCTCTGGTTTCCGCCAGGCAATTCCTGAGACTATTGGGCCACATGGCATCCACGGTCCATGTTACTCCAAATGCCCGTCTACACATGAGGCCTGCTCAGTGGAGCCTCAGAGCTCAGTGGATGCAAACCACAGGATACTTGGGAGACAAAGTAAGGGTGTCCAAACTGCTGGCGGCCTCCCTGCAATGATGGCTGCATCTCCCAAATCTAGTGCAAGGCGTGCCTTTTCAGCCATTGCCACAAACACAGGTGCTGACAACGGATGCTTCTCTTTAGGGCTGGGGTGCACATTGCCAGGGGGCGTGCACCCAAGGCCTCTGGTCCCCTTGGGAGGCCACACAGCAGATCAACCTCTTGGAGTTGAGAGCTATCCGTTTGGCTCTCCAAACTTTCTCTCATGCCCTATCTCACCAGTCTGTTCTGGTTCAGACAGACAATCAAGTTGCGATGTTCTATGTGAACAAGCAAGGAGGCACAGGGTCCCAACTTCTGTGTCAGGAGGCTCAAGCCCTGTGCTCATGGGCAGTCAAACATGGCATGCTTCTCAAGGCAGTTTATCTGCCCAGCCAGGAGAATTACCTGGCAGACAGGTTGAGCAGGATTCTGCAGCCACACGAATGGCAGTTGAATCCTCTGGTGGTCCAGCGAATCTTCCTAAAGTGGGTTCTTCCAACCATCGATCTCTTTGCCAGTCCACTCAACCGTCAACTACCCAGGTTCTGCTCCAGACAACCGCATCCTCTGAGAATAGCAGCAGATGCATTTCTAATCTCTTGGTCGACGAGCCTACTGTATGCGTTTCCTCCCACGCCTCTAGTGGCCCAGACCCTTTTCAAGGTGCTTCGGGACAAGGCCTCGGTGATCCTAGTAGCTCCCAGATGGCCGAGGCAACCGTGCTTTCCACTCCTTCTGCAGTTGGCTGTGGACACTCCACTCCCTCTGGGGGTGCAACCCGATCTCCTATCTCAGGATCAAGGATCTCTCTTGCACCCCAACCTCCAGTCCATCAATTTGATGGCCTGGATGCTGAAAGGGTAGTTCTAGTTCCCTTACTGCTATCTAGGGAAGTGGAGGAGATGCTTTTGGCTTCTAGGAGGCACTCCACTAGAAAATCTTATGCCCTCAAGTGGCGCAGGTTCTCCACCTGGTGTGCACAGCACAAGGATCCTTTTTCGTGCCTGGTGCCAGTGGTGCTGCAATTTGCTTCACCTGTCCGACCTGGGCCTTAAATCCAACTCTGTTCAAGTCCACCTCAGTGCTCTGTCAGCGCACCACTCACCGGTGGAAGGTCAGTCTCTGTCAGGCCACCCTTTGGTGGCCCGCTTCCTCAGAGGCCTCCTTTTGCTC
Source organism: Ichthyophis bannanicus (assembly GCA_033557465.1). NCBI lineage: Eukaryota > Metazoa > Chordata > Amphibia > Gymnophiona > Ichthyophiidae > Ichthyophis > Ichthyophis bannanicus. The sequence continues at coordinate 166,529,861 of CM066043.1, forward strand.
AAGCCTCCAATTCGTCCACCTGCACCTGAGTGGGATTTGAATGTGGTCTTGCAACAACTTACTTGCCCACCATTTGAGCCTATGGCTACTTGTCCTTTACGCTTTCTTTCCTGGAAGGTGTTGTTTTTGGTAGCTCTTATCTCAGCCAGGCGAGTCAGTGAGCTACAAGCTCTGGTCTCAGAGGCACCATACACAAGGTTCTATAGGAACAGGGTGGTCTTACGGACTCACCCAAAGTTCCTTCTGAAGGTTGTCTCTTCTTTCCTTCTCAATCAGGAGGTGGTTCTTCCAACTTTCTTTCCCAGGCCGCATGCCAGCCAGGCTGAAATGGTCTTGCATACCCTGGACTGTAGGAGGGCGCTGTCCTTCTACCTTGACCATATGCAGGGACATCGAAGGGCTGTTCAGCTCTTCGTATCTTTTGACCCTAATAAGCTGGGGTTACCTGTCTCCAAGCGTACCTTGTCCTTCTGGGTGGCAGACTGTATCGCCTGGGCGTACAGGGCAGCCGGCCTCTCCTTGCAGGGTCGAGTCATGGCCCACCACTCAGGGCGAAGGCTGCATCAGTAGCTCATCTCCGCTCTGTTCCATTGGCAGACATCTGCTGGGCTGCTACTTGGTCTTCAAGCCAGACTTTTGCGGCCCATTACTGCCTCGAGAGGGAGTCCCACAGGGACAGTGCTTTCAGACAGGCGGTACTCCGTAATCTCTTTGAGGTTTAGGCAACTCCTACCCTCTGGCCCTGGTGTTGGGCTACCGTTCGGGGGCGTTCTCAGAGAAGATTCTTATCACACATGCTGAGGCTCTAGAGGGAGCTTATTTTTCAGCTTTGGGTCCCCGGTAGCCTGAAGCTGGGGAGTCCCATATGTGAGGACTGACTTCCTGCTTGGTCTTGGAGAAAGAGTAGTTACTCACCTGTAACAGGTGTTCTCCAGGAGCAGCAGGAATCAGTCCTCACAACCCTCCCTCCTCCCCTAGGAGTTGCAGTCATATCATTCATTTTTGTTTTTTGCTGTCTTTTAGCTATGTCATCAGACTGAGCAAGATGGCACCCTTGGGCGGGAAGGGGACCGTGCATGTGCGCTGCATTCCCAAAGGCTTTCTTTGAAAGCTGGGGAAATGCTCCGCATGGGGGCTCCATTGGTGCCGACGTCACCCATATGTGAGGACTGATTCCTGCTGCTCCTGGAGAACACCTGTTACAGGTGAGTAACTACTCTAACTGTTTAGCAAAAAAAGCCCAAAATAGGTATTTTCTGGGATTAATCAGCACACCGTCAGATCTATGACTCTGGGAAATGTCCTCTAGGAAAAATATATCTGCCTAGAAAATGAAGAAGTTGCCTCACAACCTCTTTTGTAAGAGTTCAAACTTTAAAGTTTTAAAGAGGAAAAAAAGGTAGAAAGAGCAGACCATGAACCTTTGTGACCCAGTTTTTGCTAAAATATATGCTCCTTTCTCTGTAGGGAAAGCCCACTTGAGACCCAGCTGTACATTTTAAACTGATTCACTTGCTGGTTTCATGTTGGAGTGCTGCTTGTGAAGTTAGCTTTTATGCAGGGATCTTTACTGTTTTCAAAGTTGGCTCATATCAGAGGAGAGTGAACCTGGCTTTTCACTTCTGATTTTAGGTCACAACAATCTTTACAGTATCATCATGATTTTATAGGAATGTCAGAACTCCACTGCCAAGAGCGTTTTTGGGCTCTACATTGTAATGTCCAAAGATTTTCTTGGCAATGGAACACCAAACACATTTCATTATATTCTATATAGAGGGGTGATGCAATAACATTAGAAATATAAAAGAGAAAATAAACACAGGTCAGTGTTCAGCTAATCCAGTCTGTGTTCTTTTAAACACTGGCCACTATGGCTAAATAAAATCCTAACAGTCAGTAGCGGTATCCGGATAGTGGCCAGCGTTGAATATCTGGATTCAGTGTTAACTGGTGACGTTAGTCAGATAGCTAACCACATAAAGTTAGAACAGTTTGTCTGGCCTAACTTAATGGGGATAGTTATCCAGTTAGCGGGCTGAATAGCGACGCTAATTGGATATCTGCCCATGGACAGCTCCAGTACTATCTGGATAGTACCAAGGTGGTTGGAGGAAATGTTCAGCGATACTATATGATTGGCACATATCTGGTTAGCAAGTACTGCTAGCAGTCAAGTACTTTTGAATATTGGCCCCTAAATTTTAGTTTGTCTCTCGCCTTGTTCCCTAATATTACAGGAGGACCACAAGAAGAAACAGGTCAGTTGGTGTAACAGTAACATTAACTATTTAAAAAAAAAAAAAGACTAGTTGTGAAAAAGTAAGGTCTAATTTGAATTCACTGACTTCATTTTGCAAGTGGCAGGTCTTCCCATAATAGTGTCTTGTTTTTATATTCAGCCCAAAATTTCATACCCATCACCAAAGTACCCACCTATAAATCAGCACTGTCCAAGCCACAGCTCCCAGCAGAATCCGATACTTTTTGGGGGCCAAAAGACAGCCATGGATAAAAAAGGGGAGGTGAGTCCCCAAGATAACAGGGAAGCCCTGGGTGAGATACCAGTGCCATGGGTGAGAACCATAGAATGTGGCCACGTTTTGGAATACATTAAACTTCAGGAAGTTCAGTTGAACCAATATCCACTGGGGAAAACACAGACAAAGTTAGAACAAAAGAGTACGGTGTGGAAAGGACAATGAAATGATATACTATGCAAAAAGCCTTGCAAGGAGATCTGCTGAGAAAGGTAAAACTACCAGTGGGGACATTAAATTAGCAATGAAACAGTTCAACAGTCTTTAAGAAAATCCTATTCCACATTGTCCTGCTAGACCAGTCCAGACAAGTGGGATGTGTTCCCCTACCAGCAGACTGGTGGAGACAAAGACCAATGAAAAGCCCAGGTTTCAATAACATCACTCCCATGCCTCTATCTGCCTCAGCCACCAGAGAGTTCTTCAGCATTTCTTTGTCTCCAGCAGATGGTGGGTGGATTTTCCCATCTCTGAAGAATTGAGAGGACAAGATTGTTTTAAAAGCTTGTGAACAACCACCTTGAGGGCGACTCTCTCACTTCAGTGCGACATGGGAGGCTCCACTAGTCTTTTTGGTAGCCATAGGAGGAGGGAAAATTGGTTCAGTTCCACACTCTTACCCTGGATAAGATCCTGTTGAGCAGCCAAAAAAAAACCAACCTAACAGAAGGATCTGGAAGGATTTGAAAAGTTCAGCAGCCTCCCTCCTCCTCTGTTCCCCACCTGCTCTCTCCCCAAGATTGCAGAAGGCTCTCAGAGGGATCTGCCTGCAAGCCACCTCAAAAGCAGTACTTGCACAGCCAGAAAAACAGTTTTAAGGGAGTAGAGCCGAGCTCAGCATGCATTCTCTGCCTGGGGCTCTCAGGGAGTGAGTACTAAGGCTTGACCTTGTCATTGTCCTTGTTGGGGGTTCCTGATTCCATCCATCAGACGCACAATTCAGGGTAGACCACTGGTGACTGTTGGCATAGTGTGGGGGTTTCCTGCCATTTTCTGCATGCTTTAGTAGTGTTTTTTCCTATTGTGTGCCTGGCTGTCGTGGGATCCTTGTGCTGGTCCAACCAAACAACTCCAAAGTGCATTTCTACCCTAGTACTTGTAACGCACATTGCTGTAATAGCATTGTTAACGCGTGCCTTCTGGGCCACTGCAGCCATAGCATGCACTGTTGGGATACTTGCCTTAACTCTGTGTCTTCTTCCAAAAAACTATGTTTGACCTGTGGCAAGCGAGGTACCTCCTCTCAAGGTTCTGCACTCTGCTCTTCTTGCATGGCAGCTTATGAGTCGTCCCTGGAAGACTTACTCCCTCTCTCAGCTGGGGGATAGAATTAGTCCGGCCTTGCCTGCCTTAGGGTAGGAGGTGGCAAATAGGACTGTGGGTAAGGATAACCAACCAGCCATAGGTTCTGGCAACTGTGCTGTGCGCTACTCCCCAACCTCTAGAGGATCGATGATGATTATGTTCCCTGGTGTAGGGGGATTATTTCTGTGAGGAGGGCGTCCAAATTGTCCTCCCCGGAATTCTTTTCCTTTTTACAACAGGCCTGGTCATTCTGGCATGGAAATTCAGACCCTGTGGCTTCTCGGTGCCCCCAAACACAGTCTCAGGGACAGGCTGAGTATGGAAACCCTGTTCTACTGCCTATGGCTAAGCGTCCCCGGTAAAAGGCACCCCCTGGAGATAAGGATCAGCTGGGATCTGTCTGAAATTTGGACTGTAGCTTGGATTCAGATGTCTGATGTAGATGAAGAAGTACTTTCACCTTCAGAGGACTGTGAGGAGGGAGATGTTATCCTCCTGTTCCAGGAGGAGAAACTGGAGGCGTTGACTCCCAGGGTCTTATCCACCTTGAGCTTGGTAGATGCTCCTGGCATGGAGCAGGAACTGAAGATGCAATTACTCCTGCATGGTATGTGGAAATCCACTACTGTCTTCCAGTTCCCAAAAGGTGCTCAAGGGCCTGTTCCGGAGACAGTGGGATTCCAACTCCCCACCTAAGAAGCTAAGGGTAAATAAGATGATGCACGCTCCCCCAGAAAGGGAGGGCATTGTGTGATTTGATATTTCCAAGTTGGATGCACACGTCACAGCAGTTACCAGATGGACCACCATTTCTGTGGAAGGCGAATCGGCCTTAAAGGATACTCTGGACCGAAAGGTGGATTTGTGTTGAAAAATCAGTTTGCTGCAGTGGCTACTATTCTTCAGTTGGCAGTATGTGCAGGCCTGATCAAGCCCTGCTCCAGTGGATTCAGTCTCTTCCACCAGATGATTCTACCCCTCTTTTGGAGTCTGCTATGGCCTTCCTTTCTGCTGCCATGTATGGCCTGGTACGTCTAGCAGTCAGAGTTGTACCCTGTTGATGGTGACATGGCACTGGCTTGGCTTTTCAACGTGTATACTTGCAAAACGTTCAAAAGAACCAAAAACTGTAGTAAGCTTCTTTTTATTTTATTTTTTCTTTGCTTTCAAGATACAAAATCAGGATTCCTTCTTCTCTCATTTAATATATCCCAAAAAATTTCTTAAAAATATTTGGAAGAGAAGAACCCCCAAGTGAACTCATTCAATACTGCTTTTAAAACACGGGTCTCGACGCTCTACTCCGGCGCCTATTGGCGTTTCAAATGTTTTCTTCAGGAGACCATATCCTATAAATAAATAAAATTTACAACATACTATTATCCTAAGATCTAATACCATTAAAAACAATTGTATTAGCAATGTACTTCTAATATGTTTCTACGCTACTTACAGACATTGCTAATACAATTGTTTTAATGGTATTAGATCTTAGGATAATAGTATGTTGTAAATTTTATTTATTTATAGGATATGGTCTCCTGAAGAAAACATTTGAAACGCCAATAGGCGCCGGAGTAGAGCGTCGAGACCCGTGTTTTAAAAGCAGTATTGAATGAGTTCACTTGGGGGTTCTTCTCTTCCAAATATTTTTAAGAAATTTTTTGGGATATATTAAATGAGAGAAGAAGGAATCCTGATTTTGTATCTTGAAAGCAAAGAAAAAATAAAATAAAAAGAAGCTTACTACAGTTTTTGGTTTTTTTGAACGTTTTGCAAGTATACACGTTGATATTCCATGTTCAACAAAGCAGACCACAATTGAAATTACTGGCTTGGCTTTGACATGGGGCAGCAGATTCATTTTCCAAAGCCCGGTACCCATGTGGCCTTAAAGGGGACATTTCTCTTGGGTCCAATTTGGAGAAGCTAGTGAAGGACCTGGGTGAGATTAAATCTTACCGCCTTCTGGAGGACAAGTCCAAGGGGCCTGTGAAGTGGGCAAGAGGCCCTTTTCCATCAGCCTCCGCCCACTCCTCAGGGGCACACTGGTCAGACTCCTGGTGGTCTCAGTACTCCAGTCGCTACCAGTCTGGAAAGCCTTTCTTCCCCTCAGTTTATGGACTTCAGGCTTGTTTTCAGTCCTTTCATGGAGCACTTGTTGCCAGGGACCCGGTCCCATCCAGAGAAGGACCCTCCCAAGCTGTGCAATGAAGATTGGGGGCCCATTCCCTGGCTCCTCCGGTTGGAACTAGGCTTTGCCTCTTCTTTCAGGAATAGGCCTGGGTCATCAAGGATGGGTTGGATGCTAGTCCCCATTCAGTAAGGCTATGCCTTGAAAAGCAAAGAGCCAATCCTGGTTGCCTTCGTCTTCTCCCCTTGTGGGTCTGCAAGCAGCAGGGCTGCTGTGTGGATTATCTTGGACAAGGTGTCTCTCCTGAAGGCAGCGATGCCCGTTCCCTCGGACGATCGGGGCAAGGACAGGTATTCTTTCAGGGTGCCGAAACGGCCCATTCTGGACCTCAAGTGTGTCAATGAGCGCTTGCGTGTCATGCTTCTGAATGGAAACTTTGCAATCCATGATTCAAGCACTGCGCTGAGGGGAGTTCCTGGCATCTCTGGATTTGGCTGAGGCGTATTTTCATATCCTGATCTGGGGGATCAGCAAGTACCTGTATTTTGCCATGCTTGGCTCTCACCTTCAGTTCGCCACCCCCTCATTCAGACTCTCCACTGCCTCAAGGACATTCTCAAAGATCATGGTGGTGGTGGCTGTGGTGCCAAGGGATTTGTGTGCACCCATATCTGGACTACTGGCTCATCAGAGTCCATGCTCTTTCAGAGGCATCTCAGGTAGCTCTCCTAGTGGTGTCCTTTCTGATAAGCCTCAGCTGGGTGATCAATTGGGGAAAAAGCCATTTATTGCATTCCCAGTCCCTGGAGTTTTTGGGAGCACATTTAGATACTTGAGTGTGCAGTCTTCCTGCCAGAGGAGAAAGTCAAAGGCTGTTGGATTGCCTAGTGCTATTCTGTTCGCAGCAGACTCCCAGAGTCCGGGTTGATCTTAAGCTCCTCAGATTGATGGCAGCGACAATCGAGATTGTGCCGTGGGCACGTGCCCCTATGCAGCCGCTCCAACAGTCCTTACTGCCTTGGTGGTCCCCAAGTTCTCAGCAGTTCAAGCTCAGGCTCCCACTCCCAATGATGTGATGGCCAGGAAGGGCATGCCGCTGGATGATAGCTCATGAATTCTTCTGATGATGGATACTAGTCTCTCGTGCTGGGGAGTCCACTGCCAAGGTCAAACAGGGCCATTGGAACCGCAGGGAGGCAGTGTGGTTCATCAACTGCCTTGAGGTGAGTGCCATCAGGCTGGCTCTTCTGCGTTTCCGGCCCCTAGTCAAGGACCAGGTGGTTCAGATGTTCTCAGACAACACCATGGTGGTGCTTATATCAATCAATAAGGTGATACGAGGAGTGCCAGGGTAACTCTGGAGATGGCTCTCCTATGTGCTTGGGTGGCAAAGAACCTCCTAGCTAAACTTGGTCTAGAATATGTCAGTTGAAATTTAATGCTAAAAAATGCAGGGTCATGCATTTGGGCTGCAAAAATCCAAAGGAGCTGTACAGTGTAGGGGGTGAGGTACTTCTGTCTACAAAAGAAGAGTGGAACCTGGGCATAATTGTGTCTGACAATCTTAAAGTAGCTAAACAGGTAGAAAAGGCAACTGCGAAAGCCAGAAAGATGCTTGGGTATATAGAGAGAGGAATGGCCAGCAGAAAAAAGGAGGCGATAATGCCTCTGTACATCTCTGGTGCGACCTCATTAGGATTATTGTGTGCAATTCTGGAGCCGCAACTTCCAAAGGATATAGGCAGGTTGGAGTCGGTGCAGAGGGTGGCTATTAAAATGGTTAGTGGTCTTTATTATGAAGCATATGAGGACAGACTTAAATATCTTAATATGTATACGTTAGAGGAAAGGCAGGATAGGGGCAATATGATAGAGACATTTAAATTCCTCCATGGCATAAATGCACAGGAGGGTCTCTTTCAATTGAAGGCAAGCTCTGCTACAAGGGGACATAGGATGAGAGTGAAAGGGGATAGATTCAGGAGTAATATGCGGAAATATTTCTTTATGGAAAGAGTGGTAGATGCATGGAATAGTTTCCCAGTGGAGATGGTGGACACGAGGACAGTATTTGAATTTTAAAAAGCATGGGACAAACACAAAGGATCTCTAAAGGTAAAATGGGGACTATTATTGTCGATATGGACGGGCAGACTAGATAGGCCATGTGGTCTTTTTCTGCCGTCATGTTTCTAGTTTGTCGGCTCTTAACAGTGCCGAAGTGGACAATGTGGCAGCAGACTGTCTCAGCTGGCACTCTCTGGTTCCAGGAGAGTGGGAATTGAGTCAGGATGCATTTCAGTTGCTTCTGCACCATTGGGTTTGCCCTGAGAGAGATCTGATGGTGATCTGCCCCAATGCCAAAAGCGTGCCACTTCTTCAGTTGCTGCATGGAGAGGGGTCTGAGGGTGTCGGCATCCTGGCTCAACGTTGACCACATCAACATCTGCTTTAGGAGTTTCCTCTGTGGCCCCTGGAGGGGCATGCGTTTCAGCATATGGAGCACCACCTGAAAAGGATTATTTTAGTGGCGCTGGGTTGATCCTTTTGGAATCTCGTTTTATTGTTTTCTCTGCCAGTGTCAACCGCCTGTCGTCAGGCACCAGTTTTTGCTGGCGCCAGCCTTTATTCGGGTGTTTTTCCCCCTCTTTTCATCCTCTCTTCTTTTTCTGCCTCGGGATGTTTTCTATCTTTTTCCCAGGCTTTTTCGCTGGTTGGTATTGAGCCATTTGATTTTGGGGTGGATGCTTTTCTGGTCATGTCAAAACCGGCCAGCAGCTTTAAAAAGTGCACCCGTTGTGCATACACCATTTCGGTGACGGACCATCACAATTGGTGCATCCAGTGCCTCGGCCCGCACCATGAACCTTCCACTTGCAAGCTGTCTCTACAGATGACCAAGACGGGCCTTAAAGACCAGGGGAAGCGCCAGGAGAAACAGCGCAAGTCTCTCTTCGGGCCGTCTGACTTGGTATCCTCAGCACCGGAATCGACACCCTCAAGGGTCTCCACCAAGACATCAGCATTGCGTGGTGCCCATGCTCACACAGAGCAGCTGCAGCAACATGGATCAGAGGCTTTCCATTGATGTTTCATCGGAGCCTCGGAAGGACTCGTCGTCTGCCTTGTTGGCGGCCAAGGACCATGCTAAGCACGAGCATCGGCACTGGAGCCTTTCTCAGCACAACTTTGAGGGTGATAGCCGGTAGTGGCTTGCAAAGGTGCCCTATAAGGAAAAGTTGATTCCCAGGACCCTTGAGGGCCACCGGCAATCTCCCGATGACTTTATCATCATGGAGTTCCTGGAAAGGGTGTCGGAGTCCAGACCGACATCATTATACTAATCCCAACGTCCTCAGAGACAGCAGTGCTGACAGAGCACCTCAAGGCCCTCAAGGTGCACATGTCAGCTTTCCTGGTTGCACAAGCCCCAGCGGCCCTGCCGCTCACGGTGATGTCGCCACTGGCCATGCAGCCTATCATCGAGACCCACACCTTCCCTGCTGAGCTGTGGACTTTGGGTCGGCAGTCGGAGTCCACCCTGGGCCCGACCGTTATATCCCTCTCCAGTGTCTCGGGCTGTGATGTACGGGCGCCTGAGGGAGGATTGCCATTGGTCCCGCTGGCACCTAGAGTCTCCACCAGAGTAGAGTTGACACTGGGAAGAAATCAGGAGGTACTCTGACTTCCTCTTGGAGTTGGACTCCGATGGATGGGAGACAGAGAAGTCCCTGGACATCCCCTTTGAGCCATCCCCGCCGTATGAGAAGCAGAAATCACCCCTGGAGGACATGCCCTTCCAGGACTTCCTCCGGGACACAGCAAAGGCAATCCTCTTCTCTCTGTAGATGGAGGATGAGCCAACAGCAGAGGAACTGGAGATCCTCCAGTACCCCTCAGCCCCGAAGGAGGCTGTCATGGTGCCAGTGCACCACATATTACAGCAGCTCCTTCTCCGGATGTGGGAAACCCCCATGTTTGTGCTGCCCATCAGCCGCCGACTCGATTCAATGTACCGGATGCAAAAGACCCCAGGGTTCGAGAAGTCCCAACTGCTGCACTACTCCCTGGTGGTGGGGTCCGCCACACGGCATGTCAAGAGCTCCAAAACCCATTCATCAGTGCCTTATAGAAGGGAGCAGAGGACCCTCAATGGCTCTGGGTGGTGTTGCTTCCAGGGCTCCATGCTGGTTGTTTGTGTCCTGTTCTAACAGCTCCAGCAGGTGCACCAAAGTGAAGCTTTTAAGTAGCTTTATTGGAGAACATCCCAACGCGTTTCGGCTGAACGCCTTCTTCAGGGGGTACTAGCCTCAAATGTGAACATAAAAAGTTAAAAATTAAAAAGTTAAGAACAATAAATAGGTTAAATACACCAATGCAATTATATACATACACACACACACAAACAGCAAAAGTTTGTTTGCATTAAATATATATGTCTCCTGTATTCCCTTGCAGGTGTTGGTTCTCTCTTCTTGGCCTTCTGTCCTACCAGCTCTACATGGGGATGCTTTTAAAGGACATCATGGGGAACCTGAGTGAGTTTGGCTCCCTCATGCTGCCGGAGCACTTGGAGGCCTTCCATGCTCTGGTGGGCCATGGGAAGAACATGTCCAAATACATGGTGCGAGCCACTTACGACGCCTTTGAGTCAGTGCACAGAGTGGCAGCAGTGGGCATCGCGGTGCACTGGCTGGCGTGGCTCCAGTCCTCCAACTTGGAGCAGTGGGTCCAGGACAAGCTGGCCAAGGTGCCATGCACAGTTAAGAACCTCTTCGGAAAGACCATGCAGGAAAGAGCGGCCAAGATAGAGACAGAGCTGGTGCCATCTCTCACCTCTCACACACGATGGCTGACCCTGCCAAGAAGCAGCACCAACAAAAGAAGTCTTTCTAGAGGCCGAAGCAGTAGCATTATCAGAGCCCCCAGGGAGCTCAGCCAAAGGTGCAGGCCCAGCGTCATCCATAGGCCAAGCCACAGAAGGCTCAGCCTGCGCCCTATCCACAGCTGGGGACAGGTTTTTGACACCTTTGCCCAGAGCATAGCAAGTCGCCTGCTCGCTGAGGGAGTGCCCTCTCGTGGATGGTCGGCTAGTCCATTTTGCACACAGGTGGCCCCTCATCACCATGGGCACCTGAGTGCTACAGATAGTTCAAGATGGGTACACCTGTTGCATTTTGCCCAGCCCCCACCCCCATTCTTCCCAGGGGAGTACCCTCTAGACCTTCACCATTGCAGTCTACTCCAGGCGGATGTCATCACCCTACTGGCCGACCTCGCCATCAAGCCGGTGCCCCAGAGTCAGATAGGGTGGAGATTCTACTCCTGCTACTTCGTCCCCAAAAAGACAGAGGGGTTCCGGCCCATCCTGGACCTCAAGGACCTGAACAGTCTTCTGGTTCGAGAAAAACTTGTCTCCCTGGGTACTTTGCTCCCATATTGCCTCAAGGGCAATTGGCTATGTTCCTTGGATCTGAAGGATGCGTACACACACATATCCTGATCCATCCTCTCCACAGGAAGTACCTGGGTTTGTGCTGGGCGGCCAGCATTTTCAATACAGGGTGTAACCCTTCGGGCTGGCATCAACCCCCAGGGACTTCACAAAATGCCTAGCGGTCGTTGCCACTTAGATAACTGGCTGATAAAGGCCTCCACGCCAGATGGCATGTGGCACTCAGCTCACCTGATTATTCAGGTGCTCGAGAGACTCTGGTTTGTCATCAACTACCCTAAGTCTCATCCAGCATAGTACCTAGCCCTGTGCAAGCGGTGCAGTCACACAGGACGCAAAAAAATAGGGGCGCATTTGGGGCTGCTGGCCTCGGCTCGCCCCCCCACACAGCCAGCCCTTGCCCGGCCACCACCACTTTTCATGTTGTCTTGATGGCGGTGGTGGAAATGGCAACAGCAGAGCAGACATTCAATTGAGAGAAAAAAAATGCAGGTCTTTCCAACTCCGTGCTTGCATGCAGTTCTGATCCCTTCCTCTTCTGACATATGTGCGCATCAGAGGAGGGAGGGACCAGACCAGCCATTGAAGCGCGGAGTTGCAAGGACCTGTGTTTGAATGGCTGGTGTGGTTCCTGCCTCCTCAGATGCGAGATACATCAGAGGAAGGAGGGATAAGACCTGCATGCAAGCATGGCGTCGGAAAGACCCGCTTTTTTCCCCTAAATTGAATGTCTGCTCTGCTGCCACCGCCGCTGCCAAGGCAACTCAAAAAGCGGTGGCAGCAGCTGGGCAAGGGCAAGGCAGCAAGGGGGAGAGCCGGCTGGAAATCGAGGTAAGTTGGGGAGATGCTGGGCATGGGGCAAATAAACCTGTGATTGGGGGTGGGAGTGCGCCAGATGTGCAAATCGCACAGGGCGCATTTATAGCTTGGTGCAGCCCTAGTCTCATCTACAGCCATCGTGGATACAGTAAAGTCCTCCTGGATACAATGTGGGCCCGGGCCTTTCTTCCAGTGGCCCGCTTGCAGTGGCTCACAGAGGTGATCTTTGCCATCTGCAAAGGCAGCACACCACAGCACAAGGGATGCGCACATACTGGGCCATATGGCCTTCACAGTGCATGTGACCTTGATGGCCCAACTCAGGATACACCAGGCTCTGTGGACTCTGAACACTCAGTGGCAGCAAGTCACGAGCCACCTCAGGGACTGGGTGGCAGTTACCGCACTCCTCCTGAAATTCCTGCAGTGGTGACTAGAACCACAGCACTTGCTTCGGGGTCTTCCCTTTCAGTCAACAATGTTCCATAGGATGCTCGCCACAGACATATCAAAACTGGGCTAGGGCGCGCCTTTGGACAGCCTGCGGACACAGGGCCTATAGTCAGAGCAGGAGAGCCTGCATCAAGATCAACTTCCTGGAGCTGCAGGAGATCACGAATGCCCTTGAGGCCTTTCAGGCACATCTGGCTAACCAGGTTCCTAATTCAGACCGGCAATTGAGTGGGGATTTTTCTTTTTTTTTTTTAATCAACAACTAGGGGGGCATGGGTTTGTACCTCCTGCACTGGGAGGTGGTGTGCCTTGAAGTTCGCAGTTGCCCATGGCATGGAGCTGAGGCGACATACCTGACTAGAGATGTACCTGCCATGGCTTGGAGATGAGGAGACGTACCTGCGTCAACACCCTGGCGGACCATCTCAGCCAGGTCCTCCAGCCCACGACTGGACCCTCCACAGGAGGGTGGTGCAATGCATCTTTCAGGAGTGGAGCACTCCAATAGTGGACCTATTCACCACACCACAAAATGTTCAGGTGGATCGCTTTTGCTGTTACTTTTGCCCTCCAGGGACAGGTTGGCTTCTGATGCCTTCCTCTTGAATTGGGGGGTAGGCCTGCTCTACGCCCACCCCCAATTCTGCTGATGGCAAAGACACTATTCAAGCTCCAGGCAGACAGGGGGGACATGATACTTATTGCCCCGTACTGGCCCAGGCAGCTGTGTTCTCCCTGTTGCTTCAGCTCTCCTGTCGGAAGCCTCTTCGTCTGGGTTGCAACCCAAACCTCATCTCTCATGAGAGGAGGATCCTACTGCATCCCAAAGTCAGGTCCCTGGCCCTCAGCTTGGATGCTGAGCGGGTAGTGCTGTAGGAGCTCAGCTTACCAAGGGAGGTGATGGATATCCTCCTAGCCTCCTGCAGGGATTTGACACATCGCTCTTCTACCTTCAAGCGGTGCAGATTCTCACTCTAGTGCACTGACAAGGCGCTGGATCCCTTCTCATGCTTGATGGAAAGATTGCTGGAGTTGAACCTAAAGTCCATCAGTGTTCACCTGAGTGCAATCAGGGGCTATCACCATGGCTTGAAAGGGAAGCCCATCTCCACCCAGCCACTGTGACCTCTTTCATGCAGGACCTGCTCTTGTCAAAATCTCCAATTAAGCCCCTGCCGGTCACATGGGATCTGAAAGTGGTGTTAGGGCAGCTATTGGTGGCACCTTTCGAGCTGCTGGCTAGCTGCCCCTGAAAGTTCTGACCTGGAAGGTCATCTTTCTTGTGGCTCTCGCCTCGGTTTGCCGGGTCAGTGAGCTTCAGGTTCTGATGCTGCTCACTGACCCGGCAAACCGAGGTTCCATCATACACGAGGTTCCACCATAACCGGTGGTGCTGCTCACCCACCCACATTTCTTGCCCAGGATCATCTCTGTTTCCATCTCAATCAGTTGGTGGTGCTGCCCACCTTTTTTCCTAGACCTCATACTAACAGGGTGGGGGCCCAGCTGCACATGTTGGATTGTAAACATGCCCTGACCTTCTATCTGGAGTAGACAAGGACGCATCGGCATTCTAGGCAGCTTTTTGTCTCCTATGACCCCAGCAAGCTGGATGTGGCCGTCTCCAAGTGCACGCTGTCCGTCTGGAGGGCAGACTGCATCTCCTTTGCCTATGGCTCAGGCCAGCCTGAGCCTTCAGGGTCATGTCACGGCCCACAGTATCCAGGCCGTACCCGCATCCATGGCCAATATGCGCTCGGTGTCCAAGGAGGAGATATAGAGGGCTGCTACGTGGTCCTCTGTCCACACCTTTACAGCCCATTGCTGTCTGGATGGAGATTCTCAGTGTGACAGTAACTTCGGCCAAGCCATACTCCGGCACCTGTTTGGGGCTTAGGTTCAGCTCCTTCCCACTGGTTCTTCTGTCCATTTAGGCTACCAAGAGTGTTGTCCTGGAGTCTGCTGTGGACGTTGAATCGGTTGAGTCCCAAAGGCGGCCTACATATGCTGTTTCTTCTGGTTCTTGTTGCCCCGGTTGGGCTGTTTTTGTGTTCAGTAGCCTGTAGCTTTGGAGTCCCATACATGAGGACTTCTTTCTGCTTGTTCACAGAGAAAGCATAGTAGCTTAACTGTAGCAGATGTTTTCCGTGAACAGCAGGAATAAGTCCTCACAACCCTCCCCATGGAATTGTTTTTGGCTACTAGCTTTTGTATTATACGGAGGATAAGATGGCACAGCGGCAGATGGAAAGACAGGCGCGCATGTGCGATGGAGGCTCCAAAAAGCTTCCAATCAAAGCTGGGGAGCATTCCCATGTGGGGCTCTGTCGGGAAATATCACCCATATGTGAGGACTTATTCCTTCTGTTCAGGGGAGAACACCTGCTACAGTTGAATAACTACGCTTTCTTCGGTGGTGGTTTTCCACTCTGCTCAGAGCCCGAAGGTGATCTACTAATCTTGCGTAAGTGCGGGTCTGGTGCCTTGCATGCTCGTGTTGCGCACAGCAGCTGGCTGCTGAGGCGGCCAAGGTGAAGTCTCTGTTGGTCTTTTCTGCAGGACGGTCTGGAGAAGGGCCTTTCTCCTAGCTCCCTGAAGGTTCAGGTAGCAACTTTGGCCTGTTTCAGAGGTCCATTGGCTGGTAAGTCTCTAGCCTTACACCCAGATGTTTTGTGTTTTCTTCAGGAGGTTCGGCGTCTGCATCCTCCCCTCTGGTCTGTGGTCCCTTCCTGGGATCTGTGGCTGATGTTCGGGGCACTGATGTCTGAGCCATTTGAGCTGCTGAAGCATGTTACTCTGAAGAATTTGATGCTCAAGATGGTCTTCTTGCATGCGATTTGTTCCGCAAGAAGGATTCTTAGCTGCCAGCTCTGTTTCACTAAGATCCTTACCCATCTTTTTCAGAGGAGGCTGTTTCTATTCGACCTGTACCTTCCTTCTTCCCTGAGGTGATTTCTTCCTGTCATGTGAACCAGGTGGTTTTCCTGTCCTCCTTTTCTAAGGAGCAGTGTTGAGGGAATGGTAGGGATCGTTGCCTTGTTGATGTCTGGAGGGTGCTTCTCCGGTACTTGGAGGTTATGAATTCTTTTTGCAAGTCAGACCATCATTTTGTGCTGTTTGCAGGCCTGCACAAGGTGGCACAGTGGCTAAGCCTGCATTGGGGCACTGGATCTGTTGCAAAACCGGCTGGTTCTGGAGCGTTTGCATGCCCATTCTACCCAAGCACAAGCATCCTTGTGGGCAAAGTGGAGCTTGTAGCCCCTGCAGACATTTTTCGGGTGGCAAAATTGATCACTTTCCACTTTTGTCAAGCATTTCTGCTTGGATGTCCATGCTCAGGCAGACATGACCTTTGGTTCTAAGATTTTGCGAGCTGCTGTATCTTCCTCCTGCCCAATGGGGGTGTAGCCTTGGTATGTCCCACTTGTCTGGACTGGTCTAGCAGGACAATATGGAAGATAACATTTTACTTACTAGATAATGTACTTTCCTTGAGTTCTGCTAGATCAATCCAGGGCCTGCCCCTGTTACAGTGTTTTCTCTGTGATTCTGTGGCGGTACCTCTGGGTCCGCTATGATTTATATGCTTGGATCTGGAGGTCCATATTCTAAAGACGGTCAATTTATGCTTTCCTGTGCATAGTTCTCTTCTGTTTGATCTCTCATTGTTGCCCACAATGAAGTTGTGTGTGGCTTGCCATGTTCTTCTATATGTTTTGGGATGGATACTGAAGAGCCCCTCTAGTGGCTGAGGCGGATAGAGGCACTGGAGTATGTCACTGAAACCTGGGCTTTTCATTGGTTCTTTTTCACCAATCTGCTGGTAGAGGAACACAACCCACTTGTCTGGACTGGTCTAGCAGGACTCAAGGAAAGGACATCATCTGGTAAGTAAAGTATCATCTTTGATGTGCTCCTGAGGGACATTAAGTAGGGTATGTATATTGATTTTTCTCTCTCTCTCTCCTAATCACCTTGTTGAGTCTTATTTTACTTATTTGAATTTGTTGGTATAAATGTATAACAGGCAGGGGGTGCTGAGAACGCCCCTTTATTTTAATATAATTTGATTTGATTCCAGAATTTCTACTCTGCCTGCATCAAGAGGTTTTAAGCAGATTACAAAAATAGAATTCAATATCAGAATACATACATATAAAAGCAATCTTAAAACAAAATTGCAATGTGTGCAGGACTATCCCTCGAGGCAAGAACCTCTGAAATAAGTAAGTCTTTAACAATCTCCTAAAAGGCATATATTTGTCTTCTCATCTAAGCTGTTCTGGCATTCCATGCTAATAGCAGCTTGAAAAGAATCATCATATCCATTGTACCCTTATGCTTAACTCCTTTGATTGAAAGCATAGTCAATTTATACTGATGCAAAGTCTTATTTCAAGATGACATATTTAGCGGCATCAATCTCATATCCTGGAACCGATCCATAAATAACCCTAAATATAAAACATAATAATTACGATTTGAGCTTTCGCCAGTGGAAACAGTTAGTGAGAAAAGATCATTCCAAAGCTAATAAGTGCTGGGCCCCCACTGTTACTTGATGTAAAGGAGATCCCTGCTAAAGGCTAATGATGACTTCCAGAGAGAGAGAGAGACACCTTCATCATCGCAGCCACCAGCTGAGCAGCCTAAAACGCTGTGCAACCTTTACAGAGGTATTGTCCGAAAATACTAAGACAACTCTCGAGTATTTTCAGGAAACGTGTTACTCTGCATCCTCTTAAGTGTACCTCATATTCACTAAATAAAGACACAACTAAGAAACAAGATCTGGAGCAACAAAAACAAATGAACAGAATAGCAAAATGCTTGTTCCAATCTTTGTGCTATGGGTTATATCTGTGTCTCTGTGTATGTATATTGAAGCAATTGAGGAGTTGGATAATGTCAGCATTCACTAAAATATTCCAGGAATAGTGGTCACATATCTGGCTTGAAGGACTACCAAGAGGGCTGCTACTGCTGGTAAGAAATCTGCACTTGCAAGTACTTACCTCCTGAGAAATTCTCTTAATAAAACACTGAATTTTAAAACACACAGATTTTATCAGTTTTAACCCAAAGAATTTCCTTTTCCCCAAGATTTAGTCAGTTAAGGCTTAGCATAACAAGCCAGCTTCAAATAAATTAAAGCCAGTTAGGGTATATCTTAACAGAGAGAGTACAATAGGGTAAATATTCTTTGAGTTAGGAGGCAAGAGAACCATTAAATTGTTTTAAATACAGTTAGATGTTAAAGCCAAGAGACAGATCAAAGGGGCAAAATGAAATGTTCCCTCTATCAAACCAAGGGCAGTGTGAATCACCCAGGAAATTAAGACATTGCCTTAGAAGTACAGATATAAATAGGTGATCCTTCCCACTCACTCCAGGGGTAATCCTTAATTTATAGCTGCCTAAACCAGTTAAGGTGAAGGGAGCGATCTTTCTCCAGGACCAAGCAGGAAGTCAGTCCTCACATATGGGTGACGTCGGCGCCGACGGAGCCCTCGCGGAGCAATTTTCCCCAGCTTTCAAAGAAAGCCTTTGGGAATTGCAGCGCGCATGCGCGGTCCCCTTCCCGCCCAAGGGTGCCATCTTGCTCAATCTTCTTTTTTCCGCGGAGCCCTACAGACGTTGCCTGTGAATCCCCCGCAGAAAAGTTGTTTTTTCTCTATTTTCTTTATTTTTCTTCGGTTCGACGCCGGTTCTTTTCCCGCCCGGACTCGCGACGCCGGTTACGAGTCCGTCCGTTATTTTTCGGTTTTTCTTGTCCTTCGTGACAGACTTCGAACTTTTTTCTTTTCCCTGGCTGCCCGGTCATTCGACCTCGCAGGGGCCCTTTTTCCCCCTATGGCGGCCAGTGGCTTCAAAAAGTGTGACCTCTGTAAGAAACGTATGTCTCTTACAGACACTCACGACTTCTGCCTCCGCTGCCTAGGCCCGGATCATAACTCCATGATCTGCGGGCCATGCGGCAAGATGTCCTCTAAAGCATTGAGGAGTCGGCAGCACCAGCGGGAGCATATCTTCTCTGACTCCGGCCGGGCTCGGACCTCGTCAGAGGCTTCGACGTATCGGGACTCTGGTCCTGAGCATCGTCGAAGTTCCTCTGAAAGGGGGTCTCCTACCCGGGATCATCATCGGAAGAAGAAACCCGCGAGGGCGGGTTCGGTGGACGCTCCTGGTCCCTCGAGGGCCAGGTCGCATAGCCCCGATTCCCGTCCCGGGTCCTTGGAGTCGGAGAGGCCGTCAAAACATCCTCGACTCGAGGAGGACTTGCCCGCTCACGTGAGTACTGTTGTCCTCGTAGACTCTCCTCCGAAGGACCCGACGTCGGGCCCGACGCTGTCGGGGCCCGAGTCGGGGGCTGCTGGGTCTCCTGAGCTCGGACTCAGGTTGACGGCCTTGGAGGTCAGCTTGGCTGCCTTCATGGACCAGCAGCGGGCATTGATCGCTGGCCTCGCTGGCGCTTCTGCCCTGACCGCCGGGACGTTGACCTCCAAGTCGACCCCGGAGACCGAGCCGATCCTCGAGTCCATGAGGGCTCGAGTCGATCCTCGGTCGCGGTCTCCTTCGGCCTCCCGTTCGGGACCGAGGTCGTCGATGCCGACTCCCTCGGCGTCGGGGCGGATGGCTTCAGTGCCCGCCCGACCGGAGCCGGTCGACTCCTCCTCCGAGGAGTCGGCCTGGGAATCTGAGGACGAAGAGTCACCTGGTTCCTTTCGGACTCGGTGTGTCCCATCGGACTCCCCCGAGTCCGAACCTCGGAGACGGTCCCCCCCGGAGGATACCCGGTTCGCGGACTTCATGAGGGATATGGCCAAAGCCTTGGCCTTCCCTGCGGATCCCGAGGAGGAGCCTCGAGTCGAAGAACTCGATGCCCTCCAATATGACTCTCCCCCGAAGGAGGCCTTTATTGTACCGGTTCCTCCCATGCTGGAACGGCTTCTCTTCCGCATGTGGGAGAGCCCGGCGGCGTCGCCGGTATTGAGCAAGCGGGTCGATTCCATTTATCGAGTCCGCAAGAGCCCCGGGTTCCAAAAGGCACAACTACCGCACCATTCCATGGTGGTGGAATCGGCCATGCATAGACTGAAGAGTCAGAAGATGCACTCCTCGGTGCCCCCTGGTAGGGAAGCCCGAAGCCTGGATGCCCTCAGTAGGAAGTGTTTCCAGGGCTCTATGCTTGCTTGTCGAGTCCAGACGTACCAGCTCTACATGGGCATGTATCTCCGAGACCTGGCTAAAGAAATAGCCGGGTTCTCTGCTGGTCTCTCCGATGAACCTTTGCAGAGGTTCCAATCCTTGTCTACTGGTATTCGGGAGTGCTCCAAGTTTATTTCTCGAGCAGCCTATGATGGTTTTGCGGCTTCGGCTCGAGTAGCCGCTGCCGGCATCGGTGGACGCCGCCAGGCTTGGCTCCAGTCGTCCGACCTCGAGCCCTGGGTGCAGGACAAGTTGGTCGATGTCCCCTGCCGAGGTGACAACCTCTTTGGCAAGCCCATGGATGAAAAGGCTGCACAAATCGAGACAGAGACTCTCACCAGAACTCGTCTCTCGAGGAAAACCTCTGCCCCTTCTCAAAAGAAGAAGGCCTCGGGGAAAAAGCCCTTTTACCCGAGGAAGGCGGCTGCCTATAAATACTACCCTCAGTATCAGGCCTCCCCAGCTCCCCCACAGGGAAAGCAGGCCAAGGGACGGGGTAATGGGTCCCGTAGGCAGCAAGCCCCCAAGCCTGCACCACCGGCCCCTGCTCAGCAGGGTGGGGGTTTTTGACTCTCTCAGCATAGCCTCTCCCCCCACAGCTGGATTCTCTCAGCACAGGAGGCCGGCTGGTCCACTTTGCCCACAGGTGGTCCAACATCACCACAGATACCTGGGTGCTTCAGATAGTTCAAAAGGGCTATCTTCTTCATTTTCACCAGGTGCCTCCCTCCTACTTTCCAGGGGAGCCTTCCAGACTCCCTCTGCACAGGGACTTACTCCTTCAGGAGTTAGCAAGTCTTGTTCAGGACCGAGCCGTGGAACCGGTGCCCCACCACCTGAAGGGTCAAGGGTTTTACTCCAGGTACTTCCTGGTTCCAAAAAGAACAGGAGGCCTCAGACCCATCCTGGACTTGCGAAACCTCAACAAGTTCCTTGCAAAGGAAAAGTTCAAAATGCTTACCCTTGGAATCCTGCTGCCCTACCTCCAGCAGGGAGACTGGCTATGCTCCTTAGATCTGAAGGATGCGTATACTCATATCCTTATTCATCCAGACCACAGACAATACCTAAGATTTGTGGTGGACGGACGCCATTACCAGTACAGAGTACTGCCTTTCGGCCTCTCCTCCGCCCCCAGAGTGTTCACCAAATGCCTAGCAGTGGTGGCGGCCTATCTGAGGCTTCAGGGTCTCTTTGTGTTCCCATACCTGGACGACTGGCTCATCAGGGCCCAGTCTGCCCAAGAAGCCACTCAGGCTACTCATCGCACAGTAGCTCTGCTCCAGCACTTGGGATTTGTCATAAACTTCGCAAAGTCCACTTTGCTCCCCTCTCAAGATCTAGAATTCATCGGTGCCCGGTTGGACACTCTTCAAGCGCGGGCCTTCCTGCCTCTAGACGGGGCCCAAAGGCTCATGGATCTCGCCAGCCGCTTTCACAGCAATTCCCTGGTCTCGGCCAGGCGATTTCTGAGACTGCTCGGCCATATGGCTTCCACGGTCCATGTAACCCCCTATGCCCGCCTAAACATGCGGCCTGCTCAATGGTGCCTTCGCAATCAATGGCACCAGGCCACTGGGAGCCTAGCGGACTCCGTACGGATCTCTGACCAGCTGGTCTCCTCTCTGCGATGGTGGCTTCACCTGCCGAACCTACTGCTCGGAGTGACCTTTCAGACTCCTGCGCATTCTCAGGTCCTGACGACCGATGCTTCTCTCCAGGGCTGGGGAGCACATTGCCAAGAGACTTGTACTCAGGGTCTCTGGACTCCTTGGGAGTCCGCTCAGCAGATCAACTTCCTGGAGCTCAGAGCCATCCGCCTAGCGCTCAAAGCCTTCTCTCACCTGATTTCTCACCAAGCAGTACTTGTCCAGACAGACAATCAGGTTGCCATGTTCTATGTGAACAAGCAAGGCGGAACCGGCTCCTTCCTTCTCTGTCAGGAAGCACAGAAGCTCTGCTCTTGGGCCGTCCATCGCAACATCGTCCTCAAAGCTGTCTATCTCCCGGGTCAAGAAAACTACCTGGTAGACAAACTGAGCAGGGTCCTCCAGTCACACAAGTGGAGGTTGGATCCGCTTGTGGTTCAGCGGATCTTTCTACGGTGGGGCCTCCCCACCATGGATCTGTTCGCCAGTCCTCTGAACCGGCAGCTTCCCAGATTCTGCTCTCGACAGCCGCATCCTCTCCGGGTGGCGGCGGATGCCTTTCTGATTCCCTGGTCCACAGGCCTCTTGTATGCCTTTCCACCCATGCCTCTGGTGTCTCGGACGCTCTTCAAAGTTCTCAGAGACAAGGCATCGATGATCCTAGTGGCTCCTCGGTGGCCGAGGCAACCTTGGTTCCCGCTTCTGATGCAGCTAGCGGTGGACACCCCTCTTCCACTGGGGTTTCAGCCCGATCTCCCCTCGCAGGATCGGGGGACGCTCTTGCACCCCAACCTCCGGTCCCTTCATCTGATGGCCTGGCTGCTGAAAGGGTAGTCCTTGCTCCTCTCCAGCTGCCTCCAGATGTGGAAGAGGTCGTCTTGGCCTCCAGGAGGCCTTCCACCCGGAAGTCCTACGCTCTTAAGTGGCGTCGGTTCTCCGTCTGGTGTACTCAGCAGTCTCAAGACCCCTTCTCCTGTTCGGCATCAGTGGTCTTGCAGTACTTGCTTTCTCTTTCTAATCTTGGCCTCAAGTCCAACTCGGTCAAGGTCCACCTCAGTGCTATTTCTGCGCATCACGTGCCGGTGGATGGTGGACTTCTTTCCAGCCACCCTCTGGTGGCTCGTTTTCTCAGAGGCCTCCTTCTCCTTAAACCACCTTTGCGCCCACCAGCCCCGAACTGGGATCTCAATGTGGCTTTACAGCGGCTTACCTGTCCGCCTTTTGAGCCTATGGCTACCTGCCCTCTTCGTTTTCTTTCCTGGAAAACCTTGTTCTTGGTGGCCCTCACTTCTGCTAGACGCGTTAGTGAGCTACAGGCCCTAGTATCTGATCCTCCTTACACTAGGTTCTACAAGAACCGGGTAGTCCTACGGACTCACCCTAAATTTCTTCCCAAAGTGGTTTCCCCTTTTCACATCAACCAGGAGGTGGTACTTCCAACCTACTTTCCCAGGCCGCACTCCAGCCGAGCTGAAATGGTCCTGCATACCCTGGACTGTAGGAGGGTGCTGAACTTCTACCTTGACCGTACGCGGGAGCACCGAAAGGCTCTTCAGCTCTTCGTGTCTTATGGCCCCAACAAGTTGGGGCTCCCTGTCTCCAAGCGTACTCTGTCCATCTGGATTGCGGATTGCATCGCTTGGGCTTACGAGGCTGCGGGCCTCGTGCTGGAAGGTAGAGTCACCGCTCATCGTGTTCGGGCGAAGGCTACGTCAGTGGCTTACCTCCGCTCTGTTCCATTGGCAGACATCTGCCGGGCCGCTACTTGGTCTTCAAGCCAGACTTTTGCAGCCCATTACTGCCTAGAGAGGGAGTCCCGCAGGGACAGTGCTTTCGGACAGGCAGTCCTCCGTAACCTCTTCGAGGTATAGGCAACTCCTACCCTCCATCCCGGATGTTGGGCTACCGGTTGGAGACGTATTCAGAGAAGATTCCTTCCTTCTGTGCTGCTGAGCTAGAGGGAGCTCATTTTTGTGCTTGGGGTCTCCGGTAGCCTTAAGCTTGGGAGTCCCATATGTGAGGACTGACTTCCTGCTTGGTCCTGGAGAAAGCGTAGTTACTCACCTGTAACAGGTGTTCTCCAGGAGCAGCAGGAATCAGTCCTCACAACCCTCCCTCCTCCCCTTGGAGTTGCAGTTTTATGCTTTCGTTTTTGCTAATTTTTGCTGTCTTTTAGCTATGTCATCTGACTGAGCAAGATGGCACCCTTGGGCGGGAAGGGGACCGCGCATGTGCACTGCAATTCCCAAAGGCTTTCTTTGAAAGCTGGGGAAAATTGCTCCGTGAGGGCTCCGTCGGCGCCGACGTCACCCATATGTGAGGACTGATTCCTGCTGCTCCTGGAGAACACCTGTTACAGGTGAGTAACTACGCTTACTCACTTTCAGGTTTAAACGGATTATCTTTTTTTTTTTTTTTTTTTAAATACTTTATTTAAATCCACCAATAAAGTACAAGCAAAAAGGAACAGCCAACAAAGCCTCCACGAGGGTGTACTCTTATCCCCTCCGGAAGACAACAGAAAAAATACAACAGGTGGCTTATATCATATTATCCCCGCCCCCTCCCTTCAGCCCACCCACCAACCCCCGTCCCTCGCTTCCGCCCCCCCTCCCTCCACACACTCCACCGTCAGCAAAATAGAAATCTAAAGCAATAATTGGCAGCAACAACTACTCACCCCACCTCCCCCTTGACCAGTTCCCCTTCAACTCCCCACTTGAAGAATTTCATTGCGGCTACGAGCCCCTAGTTGCTGAATATAGGGTTCCCATATTAACAAACACTGTCCAGCGCTTGACACTGCCCCTCGCAAGCCAGCGTTCCATCAACATCAGATGATGAAAACTGCTCCGCCATTCACTAAAAGTTGGCGGCTGACGTTCTCTCCATAACCGGAGAAGCGGCCCTTTACCCACCAGACAGGCTTTCCGCATAAGCAAACGTTCCCCTGCCTTCGCAGGCCAGGGAGGCACCAGCTGATCCAGAACCACAAAGAAACCAGTCCATCTAACCCGCTGTTGCAACAGCTGACTAAGAAAATCCCGTATCCTAGCCCAATACGGCCTCACTCTACGACATCCCCACCACATGTGCAGCAAAGTCGCCAAGGGTTCTGAACAGCGGGGGCAGCTGCCATCCGTCCCCAACCGACTACGAAGGGCCCGCTGTGGTGAGAAGTGAGCTCTAGTCACACACTTAAATTGGATCTCTCTCCAACGGGCCCCCTGCGCCACACGAACAATCCGTTTCAAGGCCTTGCCGACCAACCCCGGAGCCACCTCCCCGCCCAATTCAACAGCCCAGGCCAACTCAACCTCACAGTAGTCGGGAAATACCCGGTAACAATCCAACCGACTCTTCAACTGGGAAATGGACGGGGGACTATCCTCCCCATCCCAAAAAATTCCAGAATCTGGGCCGAGCGGTCAACATGCAGCACCTCCCGCGGTAACAAGGCCACGTAGTGAGAGACTTGCATATAGGCAAAACAATATTTAGTAGGCAAATCGTACTCCCGACTCAGGGCCAAAAAGGACTTGCAGCATCCCGAGGGTTCTACTAGATGTCCTACATTCCGTATACCACGTACCCACCAGTCCCGAAACGCAGTCGTCTCGGACCCCGGGAGGAACTGAACATTCCCCCGAAGGGGTAACCAACTGGAAGCACTCCATGGTGCATTCCAATATTTATTAAGCTGTTGCCAGGTACATCTAGCCGAGTCCACTAAGGCGCTCCTCCGGACCGCCTCTGACAAATCGCGAAACCGCCCATGCAAAACCCCCAATAAAGTCCACGGAGCCACTAAGCACTCTTCCACGGCTCGAGGCGTATAAACGTCCGTCCCACCTAACCAATCTCCAAGATGCCTCGCTTGACACGCCAAAGCATACAGCTTCAAGTCAGGCAGTCCCATACCCCCTTCCCTCCATTTCCCCAATAACCTACCCCACGGAATCCGAGCCCTCTTCCCTCTCCAAAGAAACGTCTTGAGAGAGGCTTCCACCCTACGCAGGTCCCGACATAAAAACCAGACAGGCAAGGTCTGCAACCAGTACAGAATATGTGGCAATATAACCATCTGTACCGCCGCAATTCTCCCAGACAAAGACAATGGAAGGGACTCCAGACGCCGCAAGATACGATCTAAATTGCGTCTATAGAGCGCTTGGGGTTGACGAGGCAGCACTATACCCAAATAATCAAATTCCTCTACTGCCCACCGGAGGGGAAAGGGGCCCCCCCAGGAACCCCGGAGGTGTCCCAGGGTATCCAACGCTTCAGATTTATCCGTATTAATGCGAAGGCCTGCAAAGGCCCCAAATCGCCCAAATTCCTCCAACAGACTCTGAAGAGAAGCAACCGGGGAGGTCACATGGACCAACAGGTCATCCGCGAAAGCCGAAATTACAAACTCCTGCGAACCCATCACCACACCTTTAATCACTCCCGAGTTCACAACCGTACAAATCAGAGGGTCCAGCGACAGAACAAATAACAACAGAGATAGGGGGCAGCCCTGACGCGTACCCCGCTCCAAAGCAAAGCCTTCCGAAAGCACTCCGTTACACAGAATCCCCGCCGTCGGTGTTATATATAAACTCCGCACCATTTTGCAAAAAGCAGCCCCTATACCGTAGTGCGGCAACAGCTCCCATAGATATTGCCAATTCACCCTATCAAATGCCTTTTCGGCATCGAAGCTGACAAGTAACGAGGGTATCTGTCGAGCATGTACCCATTCCAAGGAGGCCAGAATTTTTCGAAGATTCCGAACGGCGTATCGCCCTTTAACAAAGCCCACTTGGGCGTCATGGACTAAGTTTCCCAACACTCCAGCCAGCCGTAAAGCCAAAACTTTCGCAAGGACTTTTAGGTCAAAATTGAGGAGGGAAATGGGCCAATAAGAGGCTGCTAGCATCGGGTCTTTATCCGGTTTTGGAATCATAGTAATATGGGCATGGTTCTGCCCCCAACGAAAGGCCCCCCGTTCCCCCCTCACACTAAAGACCTCCCTTAACACGGGACTGACACCATCACCAAGAATCTTGTAAAATTCCGCACCCAAGCCATCCGGCCCTGGAGCCCTACAGCAGCTGGCCGCAGAGATAGCCAGTTGTATCTCCTGGGAAGTAATAGGCTGATCTAGCACCCCCCTCTGCGCCTCTGTAAGCCGTGGCAAGTTCAGATCTCGCAGATAGTCAGACAGTGTCGTATCGGATCCAGACTCAGCTTTATACAATGACTGGAAAAAATCCCGAAAAACCCTTGCAATATCCACATTCTTCTTATACACGGTCCCCTTGTCATCCCGAAGGGCCGCCACCAGAAAGGAGCCACGCCGGCCCCTCAAACAGCGAGCCAACAGTTTCCCAGGCTTATCACCATAACAATGCAACCGATAGCGATAATAAAGAACCAATTTCTTGGCTTTCTGATGCAAAAGCTCATTAAGGTCTACCTGGGTTTCCCAGAGCCTCCTCTTATTCTCGGCCGACGGTAGGTGGGCACACCCACGCCTAAGTTTAGTAACCTGTTGTTCTAGTGCAATGATGCGTTCCGCGAGTATCCAGCGCTTCCGAGCTGCGAATCCGATAATATCCCCCCACCTTCGCCGTTTCCCATACCAATTCAGGATCGTCCACATGGACCTGATGATCACTTACGAACTCAGTCCATCGCTGACGTAGAAAATGATGAAACTGCGCATCATATTACAACCCCAGAGGGAACCGCCAAAGACGCGTCCGAGCAATGTCGCCTCCCCAATTCAAATCCAGCCAGACCAAAGCATGGTCCGATACCTCCAAGGGGCCAATCTGGGCCTCCTCAGTGTGAGCAAACAAATCCCCCGATACAAACAAATAATCTATGCGGGCACTGGTGCCATGCGCCCTGGACTGATGTGTAAAGTCTTTCTCAGAGGAATGCAACAGTCGCCACGGATCAATTACACCCAGTCTCTTACAAAAACGTTGTAACAACCGAGAGGACAACCCCCTCTCCCTCGTCTCTCCCCCCCGAGACGTATCCAATTCTACATCCATGACCCCATTAAAGTCCCCCCCCCTAGAATCAAGGGGCAGTCGGGGAGCTGCTCCACTCTGGAGGCCGAGCTACTGTAAAAACCAGAGTCAGGCACATTAGGTCCATAGAGAGCCCCGAGAGTCACCGGCTTCCCCTCCAATTGGCCGTGGATCAGGAGAGACCTACCCACATCATCCGCAATAACAGTCTCCGCCACGAATCTAATCTTCTTGTGGACCAAAATAACTACCCCTCCCTTATTCCCGACAGCCGGGGATCCCCAGACTTGCCCCACCCAGGTCCTACAAAGTTTGCTATGTTCCTCAGCCGTCTGGTGGGTCTCCTGTAGCAGGGCTATATCGCATTTATGTCGGGCCAGTGCTTGGAGAACTTTATATCTTTTAATAGGGTTACCCAAGCCACAAACAT
This sequence comes from Ichthyophis bannanicus, assembly GCA_033557465.1. Lineage (NCBI taxonomy): Eukaryota > Metazoa > Chordata > Amphibia > Gymnophiona > Ichthyophiidae > Ichthyophis > Ichthyophis bannanicus. The sequence goes on from CM066043.1 coordinate 166,557,884, forward strand.
TCCAGGTAATAACCCTCAAAGTGATGGGGCAGTGTCAAGGCTCCTCCAAAGAGAAAAATCTAAGCGTGTCAGAGGGACTTCCCCAGCCTGAAGCCCCCCGCTATCATCTACCAAGGTAGTACTGTGCTGCCAATTTTTAGACCCCAGCGTGTGAACCCTCCCATCCCGTATCATCCCCCCCCCTCCCCTCCACCCCACACCCTTCCACCCCGTCTAGTCCGTCCAACAGGTCGGACAACTTCCATTGGCAATCGAGACCTACCCTGACACACACACACTCTCAAGGATCCCCACAACCCAGCTGCGAGGGAGTACTGTTCTCCCCCTACTAACCCACCATATCCTCTCCTATCCCTCTCTACCCCTGGGATATAACCAACCCCATTCACATGACGGACCAGGCATAGCCTAACCCCCCCCCTCTTTAATTGGCAAGTACTCCCCGACCCCAGCAAGCCGCACCTCCCTTCCTTCCGATACTAGGCCATCGCTCTCATATCCTGCTTCCTTTAAATCCCCAAGCTCCCAAGGGGGAGCCCAGCCAGGCTGACACGTAGAGATGCATTAACACCCGTGAACCAACAGTCTACTTCTCGAATCCCTGCCCAACCCCCAAACCCTATCCCCTCTCCCACCTAGCAGACACCTCCACCCCAAGTTGCCTCATCCAAGCCCCCCCCCCCCCGAGAGCTTTAAGCTGAACAGAACCAGGGCCTATACGAATTCGCCACCGCAGGGCCGCCCCGCACCCTCCTATTCCCCTCGCTCACACTCCCCACAACCAACCAGGCATCCATCTGCCAAAACCCCCAAGGAACCAACACTCATCCCCTCCCCAGCCCCCCGGGCCCCCCCTCCCCAAGCAGCAGGCCCAACAGAATGTACACCAGACCCTCCCTCTGCCCTCCCTACCCGACAAATTACATGGACCAGGAATCAGCTAAGAGAAAAAAGAAAATGTAAACATGATAACCCAGCGCTGCAGCGACAATGTTATTAACGACAAAAACAGTTGCACTCGGTTACTCTGTAGTTATCACAAGCAACTAAGTAACCTGCCCGCTACATATATGCCTCCTCCCGACCCCAGTATATTGCAGCTCAAGGCAGTAGAAAGAGAGTGAAAGACAAAGAATGGAGAAGCTTGAAAAAGGGAAGTGGAAGACATAAGGGAAGGAGCCCGGCAACTCAGTCCAATATAAACATAAGTCCCAGTGCACCAGGTCCCGCCACCGGCTTCTCACTTCGGTTCCCATCTCCTGAGCGTCTTCCTTACTCTCGTAAACAATTCACCAGGTCCAGTTGTTGTCTCAGGAGTTAGAATCTGCAGGCCTATTCAAGGACTCTAAAAAAAAGTCGCCGCCGCCTCAGGAGTCAATAAATAGCGTGTATGGCCTTGAAATTCCACTCGTAGACGTGCCAGGTAAAGAAGAGAGAAACGCACTCCCTTTTTCAGCAGCTGTGCACAGCTATTGGAGAAGGCCCGACGCTGCTGACTGACCAAGGCAGAGTAATCCTGGAAGACCAGGATTTGCTCAACATCGTGTTTTTGCCCTTTACGACTCCGAGCAACCCGGAGCACTTCCTCTTTCTGGCGGTAGTCCAAGAAGCGGGCAATTACTGCACGTGGACGTCGAACTTGGTCACGCCGGGGGCCCTACCGATGTACCCGCTCTAACCACACAGGGTTGTCCCCCTGGCCCCCCAGAAGTTGCTCAATCCAAGCCAACAGGAAGCCGTACAGGGCGCCATCCAGAACAGTTTCAGGGATGCCCACAAACCGCAGATTCTTACGCCTCCCGCGGTTCTCCAAGTCGTCCAGTTTTTCCCCCTGTTGCTTAACAAGGGTCTCCAGGGCCTCCACCTTGGCCTGCAGTGGATGCAGAATATCCTCCACATTAGAGACACGCGTCTCTACCTGCTCCACCCGTCCCGTAAAGTCGGCAACACGCTGGTCAACAGCATGGATCTGCTCCTTGAGATCTTGAAAGCGAGAATCAAGCGCTTGGACTACTGCGGCCAAGACCTCTGCAACCAGACCCTGTGTGCCTCCCGATCCCGGGCTGCTGGGTGCCCCTCCGCCATCTTGGCCTCTGGGACTCGGGGCTTTTCCCTCCTCACGGTCTTCGATGCCATCTAGCAAGTTATCCCGCCACCGGCACGCCGTTCCAGTCACACCACCTTCAGCCACACAGACAAGTACCAGGTAGTGGGGAAATCCACATAAAGTGGGCTTTTATTGCTGATTTGCAGGGTAGGCTACCCAGAGCTGATCAGAACGTGGCCGATCAGCTCATTTGCCAAACCGGAAGTCTCTAAACAGATTATCTTTATCAGCAAGCTATTGGGCCTTAGGAGTAGATTAATTAAGTCCTTGAAGTTCACCTTGAGGTGAACACTAAAAGTCCTTTATACTTATTAGTTATAATTGTATTAGTTCAGGTATCCCTATTCACCTAGCAACTTTACATAACAACTTTAAATAGCTAAAAGAGATCTTTAAATCTAAGATGAGACAGCAGTCCAGCAGTGAGATGGGGGCTATCCAGTCTTATGCACAGTTACATGTATGATTTTCTTTCAGTTGGTGAGAGATCTTATGTATGCACTAAGTGCAAAGAGCTCTTTGCTCTCAGAGAACAAGTCCGATCTCTGGAGGCTAGAGTAGCAGACTTGAAGGAGCTGAGCAGACAGAGAGATATACATGTTCCCTGTAAATAGTTATCTCCAAGTTATAATGCCCTGTTCAATGTAATTTCAGTTTGTTCAATGTAAACCGCACTGATGCAGAATAGCGCGGTATATAAGAGAATGTAAATAAATAAAATAAATAAATAAATATAGACAAGAGCTACTGCTGCCATGGAGGAGAGAGGTCACATGAAAGGAGAGCATCACCTTGGTATGGCAGGAAGTGATCCTGTAGCTAGGACCTGTTCTCCAGGTGATGTAAAACACTCTTGCACAGAGAATGTGTCTCCAGGGTCATGTACCCATGAGGGAAGGATGAGGATGGCTGTTACAGTTGGCAATTCAATAATTTGGCATGTAGATAGCTGGGTGGCTGGTGGACGTGAGGACTGCCTGGTAACATGCCTGTCTGGTGCGAAGGTAGCGGACCTCATGTGCCACCTAGACAAGGTTTTAGATAATGCTGGGGAAGAGCCTGCTGTCTTGGTACATGTTGGTACCAATGACATAGGAAAATGTGGGAAGGAGGTTCTGGAAGCCAAATATAGGCTTTTAGGTAGAAAGTTGAAATCCAGAACTTCCAGAGTAACATTCTCAGAAATGCTTCCCATTCTATGTGCAGGACCCATGAGACAGGCAGAGCTCCGAAGTCTCAATGCATGGATGAGACGATGATGCAAGGAAGAGGGTTGTAGATTTGTTAGGAATTGGGAAACATTCTGGGGAAGGGGGGTGCTTTTCCAAAAGGATGTGCTTCACCTTAACCAAAGTGGAACCAGGCTGTGGGTATTAACCTTTAAAAAGGAGATAGAACAGCTTTTAAATTAGATAATGAGGAAAAGCAGACAGTCACCAAAGCGTGCATTCTTCAGAATGATGTATCCTTGAAAGATACTAGCAAAACATGGAAGTCAGGGCATTCCGATAGAGAGGTACCAATAAAGGTAAAAGTAACCAAGATGCCTTTAAGTAAAAATCAGACAGACAAAGTTGAAAGATTCCAAATTAACCCTGTCATCAAAGAGACAGACTGTTAATATTAGCAAAAAACAAACTCTGAAATGCCTGTATGCAAATTCTAGAAGTATAAAATGTACCCTTTCAGAGATCAGGTGGAAGGAGTGTGGCACACTGTGATACCAGGTTACAAACTATATCGCGATGATAGGATAGATCACATTGGTGGAGGGGTGACTCTATATGTTAAAAAGGACTTAGAGTCAAACAAGATAAAGGTTTTGCAGGAAAAACAAAATACACCGTAGAATCTCTACAGACAGACATTCCATGTAAAAAGGGGAAATGAATGACAATGGTGATTTATGACCGTCCGGATGGACAGAATGAACAAACAAATGATGAAATGTTAACAGAAATTAGGGAAGCTAGCAAAGCTTACAACACGGTAGTAGGAGATTTCAATTACCTCGATACTGACTGGGTCAATGTCACATCAGAACATGCTAGGGAGATAAAGTTTCTAGATGACGTAAATGACTGCTTCATGGAGCAGCTGGTTAAGAGACAGATATGCAGGGATGCTATTTTAGACCTAGTCCTCAGTGGAACGCAGGATCTAGTGCAAGAGGTAACTGTTTTGGAGCCACTTGGCAATAGTGATCATTAGATGATCGCATTTGATTTAATAAATGAAGGGAGGATACAAGGAAATTGACTGCGCTAGCATTTAACTTTCAAAAAGGAGACTATAATAAAATTATAAAAATAGTTAACAAAAAACTAAAAGGTGCAACTGCAAAGGTTAAGAGTTTACATCGGGCCTGGGCATTATTTAAAAATACTATCTTAGAGGACCAGACCAGATGTATTCCATGCTTTAAAAAAGATAGAAGGAAGGCCAAACAACAGTCAGCATAGCTTAAAAGTGAGGTCAGAGAGGCTGTTATTGCTGATTGAGAATCTTTTAGAAAATGGAAAGGAAAAAAAAAAAAGCCACATGACGAAACAGGAAACAGCATACGTTCTAGCAAGTTAAATGCAAGGCATTGATAAGGAAGGCAAAGAACAAATTTGAAAAGAAGCTTGCTATGCAAGCAAAAGCCCATAATAAAACCTTTTCAAATATATTTGTAGCAAAACACCTGTGAGGGACAGAGCCAGTGCTAGGATTTCTGGTACCTCCCTATAGCCTATAGATCAGCGCCCCCTCCCTCATTATTCTTAAATGTTGGCTACACCCCCCCTTCCCCCATAAGGAGCCTACCCCAAAAAAAAGCAGCACTAAATATTGCAGGTGGCCTGGGAACATCCAAATACCTATTTCAAAAGCTGAACATTTCAGATTACTACAGTACAGATCCCCACATACAAACTCCATGTTAACAGAACACCTGGCCTTCATCACACACTCAGAACATTGGGCTTGTTTACAAAGCCGCAGTAGTGGCTTCTGCCCGATATTGGAGCTGCGGCCCCATTGAATTCAATGGGGCCGCGGCTCAGATATCGGCTACCGCGGCTTTGTAAACAAGCCCCATAGACTCTCACCAAGTACAGAATAAGTGACCACAACCTAAAAATAAAAATATGTAGATAAAAATTAAACTGCAATTCCAAGAAGCCAGATTCTGCATACAATGCAACACCAGAGAAACAGAAAGAGATGATTTCCCTGTACTGTATAAAATATAAAGATTGAAAAGAAAATTATTTTTTCTACCTTTGTCTGTCCATTTTATTCTCTGATCATGCTGGTCCAAATCTGAGGTTTCTGTTTTCCTCTGTCTTCTCTTAGCTCTGTTTCTATGGTCTGTAGTCCATCTGCCATTTCTTGTCTCCTCTTTTGTTTTCTTCACTTTGTTCCATATTAGATATTGATCTATTCCCTTCAGCTTTCTTCCTCTGTCCACCCAGACTTCACTAGTCTTTCTTACTATCCAGTCCTCAATCCCCCTCTTTTTTACTCCAACTACCAACCATTGTTTAACACTCACCCCAGTCCTCCCATTCTCCAACTTTTTTTTGCTGGTCCATTATTCCCCATTCTCACTCAGTCTCTCCCCCCACCCCTCCATCCAGCATATCTCATCTCTCCTTTTCTCCCTCTCTGTCCTGCCCCCTTGGAAAAATATCGTGCAACACCATCCCTGGCATCTTCTTTCTTTTTCCAAGTCAGCAACAGAAAATCTCATAGCACCATTCCCAGCTTTCTTTATTTCTCTGAGTCAGCACGTAACAGCCAGTGCTGCCTGTAGCATTCACTTCCGGTGAACGGCCCAGCGCACTAGAATTGAATGCTATGGGCAGCATTGGCTGACTTTGCTGACTCAGAGAAAGAAAGATACTGGGGATGGTGCTGCATGATGCTGGATCTTCATGCACAATGAGTTGTGCCAGCTCCAGGGCCCACCATCTGAGTCCCCACTTGCTCTCCTCATACCCAGACTATCTTAGATTCTGTCATCTTTTTTCCCACCCAATTTTAAAGTCTCCACCTAAGTCCCGGTCCCTGCTCTCCCCCATCTCCTTTTCCCCAGTACCACCTCCTACATCCATTCCGCACACCCACCCAGTTACTTCCCTCTCCAATATTCATTAACTCTGCTGTTCCTCCTTCTCACCCCAGCATTCATTCTTATGCCCTTCTCTCTCAACTGTTCCCGCTGTATGACCATTTTCCTTCCCTCCCACACAAAAATATCTGTCCCCCTCTCCATCCTCACTCCCCAGCTTCTTTTTTTCTCCCCCACCCCTTTCAGTCCTCCCAAGCATCAGCTCCCTTCTAATTCCAGCCCCTCCCAATATCATCTCCCTTCCAATCCCAGTCCTTCCATATCCCAGTACAGCCCATTTCCAGTCCCAGCACCCCTCCCAGTAGCAGTCCCCCTCCAGTCCCAGCATCATCTCCCTCCCAATCCTAGGCTCCCCATCCCCCAGCATCATCCCATTTCCAGTACTAGCTGCCCAGTATCAGTCTTCCTCCAGTTCCAATCCCTACCAGCATCATCTCCCTTCCAATCCCTCCATCCCCCAGCATCATCCCATTTCCAGTACTAGCCACCCAGTATCAGCACCCCTACTCCAGTCCCAGCCCCTCAGCATTATCTCCCTTTCATTAGCAGTCTCCCCATCCCCCAACATTAGCTCATTTCCTGTTCTAGCCCCAGTTCTCTTACAGTGCCAGCAGTTCCTCCCACACATGGCCCCTCACCAGCTTCAGAGGGAGCCAGTGAGGTCTGAAGGCCAGTGCCCCAGCTCACCTCTGCACAGCCACGGGAGTAAACAGCGGCATTTTCTTTACTCCCATGGCTGTGAGAAATCGCAGATACAGATGCTGCTAAGTTCCTGAAGGTTAAACAGTGGCACTTCCTATCTCCTGTGCAAGACAGAAAGTGCCCGTTTAACCTCCAGGAATTCAGTGGCACCAGTATCTGAGACATCTCACAGCCACAGGAGTAAAGGAAAATGCCACCGTTTACTACCACAGCTGTGCAGAGGTGAACCGGGGCACCAGGCTTCAGGACTCACTGGCTCCCTCTGAAGCTGGTCAGGCATGCAAAGGGCCCCTCGTGCCCACACATGCCTAGGGCCGGCCCTGCTTGGGGGGGTGGGAGCGTCTAGTGACGGCACCCCCTGGCATATGGCACTCCCCTGCTGCGCTTACCCTGCTTACCAGTTAGCGCCAGCCCTGGTGAGGGAGTCAGACCATTAGATGATGGAGGGTTAAAAGATGTACTGAGAGAGGACATGGCCATAACGGAGAGTTTGAATAATTTTTTTGCTTGTCTTTACTGAAGACGATGTAGAAAACTTATCCATGCCAGAAAAGATATTTAAAAGGTAATGTTTCAGAGGAATTAAAACAAAGCTTGATAAACTGGGAAGATGTAATACAGCTAATTAATAAACCACCAAGAGGCCATCAGGAAAAAGGGCTACAAGCCAGAAGATGATGCATTCAGCAAGGCACTGCTACTAGCTCCTTCTGAAGGCAAAGGGTCTGAAGCCTTAGAAACACGAATTCTGGGGCGAAAATCCATCCTCGGTCCAAGCACATGCCCAATCCCAGGAACAAAAAATGCACCATTGTGGCTGGTATTGGGTCAGGAAATGAACATCTTCTTTTAGAGCAATTACATTGGCTCCCTATAACTGAGAAGGCCATCACCAAACGTTTGGCTTTGCCTTGTAAGACACAGCATACCAGCCAACTTTATTTTTAGGCAGAAATTTGGAGGTATACTCCATCAAGGCCTCTACAATCTAGCCAAGGGCATCTATTGGCAATTCCAACTGTATAAGAGTTTCCTCTTTGTCCCTCCAGACTGAGAACTAATGGTTTGATGCCACCCTATATAAAGGTTCTGTGCAGTTCATCATTAGCTAGTTCTGTGAAGTTCATCAGTTATTTTTGTGAATATGGGTAACTCAGGTTGGAGATCATGGTGTTGGGATGTTCTCTGAGCCGCTCTAAGCTCCGGGAACAACTCTACACCAGTATTTCTCAGTCTCCAGCAGATGGAGGAGAGTTAGATCTGTACAGCCCTTGACTGCACTTGAATGGTCCTGAGATTTCGCCAGCTTGTACTGGAATGCCTGGGCAAGTCACGAGGGCTTGGTTTTCCTATGGCCATTCTGGCAGCCCAGGGGTGCAGAATCTGATGGTACTAGGTCCATTTCCCTCCTTGCTTTTGGCCAGAAACCCCATGGGGGCTTTTGGCCTCCTGCTCCTCCTTTTCTTCTCCCCAACTCCTGAGATGGGTCCAGGAGGAAGTCTTGTCAAGCAGTACCTAATAAAGCATATTTAAAAGAAGATGACAACCCCCCCCCCCCCCGCCCCCCAATCTACCAAAAAAGGTGCAAGGAGCGATTGGGCCAATGGATATTTCAGCCTGATGGTCCCAGAGGTGAGTTTGGGATCGGGTTCCTGGAAAGTCCACAGCCAATGTTGGGGCAGGCCAAGCACAGTCAGTGCAGCACATCCGGGACAGCCGCCAGTTTTCAGCTAACCATGCTGAATCCCAGTCATGAGGAAAAATAAAGTTTAATCAGCTGCTTCGGCTCTTTGGGATCGAATTATGCTCAGCAGCAGTGTCACAGAGGAGATGCACTGTAGTAGGGCCAGCAAGGCTTTGGTTTGGAGAGACTCTCCCCTCAGGGAGTCTACATGTTTTTAGTGAGAAAGGATGCAATTTTACCCTCACCAGAGGCTGTCAAGGCCAGGTGGATGGTTCATCTATTTTATGCCCTGCTGGGAGAGACAAGGGATTTTGGGGCATTTTGCTGTATGAAAGCCAGAGTTTCTCCAGGACCAAGCAGAAAGTCAGTCCTCACATATGGGCAACGTCGGCGCCGACGGAGCCATTGTGCAGAGCATTTCCCCAGCTTTCAAAGAAAGCCTTTGGGAATTGCAGCGCGCATGCGCAATCCCCTTCCCGCCCAAGGGTGCCATCTTGCTCAGTCTTCTTTTTTCCGTGGAGCCCGACGGACGTAGTTCGTTTTTCCCCCAGGAAGAAGTTGATTTTTCCTGTTTTTTCTCCGGTTCGACGCCGGATCCTTTTCCCGCTTGGACCGATACGCCGGTATCGAGTCCTTTCTTTCTTTTTCGGTTTTTGTCCTTTGTGACTGGTGTTCACGCCTTTTTTCTTTTTTCCCTGGCAGCCCGGTCTTTTGACCCAGCAGGGGCCCTTTTTCCCCCGATGGCTAACAGAGGGTTTAAGAAATTGTATCGGTGTAAGAAACTTATGTCTCTTACCGACACTCATGACTGCTGCCTCCGCTGCCTCGGACCCGATCATGACCCGACGATCTGTGGTCCGTGTGGCAAAATGTCCTCAAAGGCATTGAGGAGTCGGCAGCACCAAAAGGATAGGATTTTTTCTGACTCCGCGTCCGGCCGGGCCCAGACATCGTCAGAGGCCTCGACATCTCGGGACTCTGGCCCCGAGCAGCGTCAGGGTGCCTCTGAGCGGGGGTCTCCTTCGCGGGAGCATTGCAGGAAGAAGAAACCCGCGAGGGCGGCGTCGGTGGACGCTCCTGGTTCCTCGAGGGCCAGGTCGCATAGCCCGATAGCCGTCCCGGGTCTTCGGAGTCGGAGAGGCCTGCCAAACATCCTCATGTGGAGATGGAGTCTCCTGGACACGTAAGTGCTGTTGTCCTCGTGGACTCTCCTCCGAGGGAGCCGACATCGGGCCCGAGTCGGGGGCTGCTGGGTCTCCTGAGCTCGGACTCAGGTTGACGGCCTTGGAGAGCAGCTTCACTGCCTTCATGGAACAGCAGCGGGCATTGATCGCCGGTCTCACCGGTGCATCTGCCCCGACCACCGGGACCTCGACGTCCAAGTCGACCACGGAGGCCGAGCCGATCCTCGAGTCAATCCTCGGCCATGGTCTCCCTCGACCTCACGTTCGGGGCCGAGGTCATCGACGCCGATACCCTCGGCGTCGGGGCGGAGGGCATTGGTGCCCGCCCGACCGGAGCCGCTCGATTCCTCCTCCGAGGAGTCGGGCTGGGAGACGGAGGACGAAGAGTCACCTGGCACTCATCGGACTCGGTGTGTCCCATCGGACTCACCCGAGTCCGAACCTCGGAGACGGTCCCCGCCGGAGGATACTTGGTTCTCGGACTTTGTGCGGGATATGGCCAAGGCCTTGGCCTTCCCCGCGGATCCCGAGGAGGAGCCTCGAGCCAAGGTGCTCGAGGCCCTCCAGTATGTCTCCCCCGAAGGAGGCCTTTACTGTTCCGGTTCCTCCGATGCTGGAGCGGCTACTCTTCCGCATGTGGGAGACCCCGGCCTCGACGCCGGTGTTAAGCAAGCGGGTCGATTCCATCTATCGAGTCCGCAAGAGCCCCGGGTTCCAAAAGGCACAATTACCGCACCACTCCATGGTTGTGGAATCGGCCATGCATCGACTGAAAAGTCAGAAGATGCACTCCTCGGTGCCTCCCGGCCGGGAGGCCCGGAACCTGGATGCCCTCGGTAAGAAGTGCTTCCAGGGCTCTATGCTTGCTTGCCGTGTCCAGACTTACCAGCTCTACATGGGCATGTACCTCCGAGACATGGCAAAGGAGATTGACGGGTTCTCTGCTGGTCTCTCCGAGGAACCTTTGCAGAGGTTCCAGGCCTTGTCCACCGGTATTCGAGAGTGCTCGAAGTTTATCTCTCGAGCAGCCTACGATGGCTTCGAGGCTTCGGCCCGAGTAGCCGTGGCCGGCATCGGTGCCCGCCAACAGGCTTGGCTACAGTCATCCGACCTCGAGCCATGGGTGCAGGACAAGTTGGTCAATGTCCCCTGCCGAGGTGAAAACCTCTTTGGCAAGCCCATGGCTGAAAAGGCTGCAGAACTCGAGACCGAGACTCTGACCAAGACTAGGCTTTCCAAGAAAACCTCTGCCCCTTCTCAGAAAAAGAAGGGCTCGGGAAAAAAGACCTTTTACCCGAGGAAGTCATCTGCCTATAAACAATACCCTCATTATCAGGCCTCTGCAGCTCCCCAACAGGGTCAGCAGGCCAAGGGGCAGGGTCAAGGGCCCCGTAGGTAGAAGACCCCCAAGCCACCAACACCAGCCCATGGTGGGGGGTTTTGACTCAGAAAGCATAGCCTCTTCTCCTCAGCTGGCTTCTCTCAGCACAGGAGGCCGGCTGGCCCACTTTGCCCACAGGTGGTCAGCTGTCACATCAGATACCTGGGTTCTTCATATAGTCCAAAAGGGCTAACTTCTCCATTTTCACCAGGTACCTCCCTCCTATTTTCCAGGGGAGCCTCCAAGACTCCCTCTGCACAGGGACTTACTCCTTCAGAAGTTGGGAAGTCTGGTAAAGGATCAGGCTGTGGAACCGGTGCCCCACCACCTGAGAGGTCAAGGCTTTTATTCCGGGTACTTTCTGGTACCAAAAAGAACAGGAGGCCTCAGACCCATCCTAGACTTACGCAACCTCAACAACAAGTTCCTGGAGAGGGAAACGTTCAAGATGCTTACCCTTGGAATCCTGCTGCCCTACCTCCAGCAGGGAGACTGGCTATGCTCCTTGGATCTAAAGGATGCCTATACTTACATCCTTATTCATCCAGACCACAGACAATATCTCAGGTTTGTTGTGGGAGGAAACCACTATCAGTACAGAGAACTGCCCTTTGGCCTGTCCTCCGCTCCCAGGGTGTTCACCAAGTGCCTGGCAGTGGTGGCGGCCTACCTGAGGCTTCAGGGTCTTTTTGTGTTTCCGTACCTGGACGACTGGCTCATAAGGGGCCAATCTTCCCAGGAGGCCAATCAGGCCACCCTTCGCACGGTGGCTCTGCTTCAGCACTTGGAGTTTGTCATAAACTTCGCAAAGTCCACTTTGCTCCCGTCCCAGAACTTAGAATTCATAGGGGCCAGGCTCGACACTCTTCAAGCAAAGGCTTTTCTGCCTACGGACAGAGCTCACAGGCTGATGGATCTGGCCAGGCAGTTTCGCAGCAATTCCCTGGTCTCTGCCAGGCAATTCCTGAGACTACTCGGCCATATGGGTTCCACGGTTCATGTCACCCCCAATGCCCGCCTGCACATGCGGCCTGCTCAGTGGGGCCTTCGTACTCAGTGGCATCAGGCCACAGGGAGCCTAGCGGACACAGTACAGATATCCGACCTCCTAGTCTCCTCTCTGCAATGGTGGCTTCATCTTCCGAATCTGGTTCTCGGAGTGGATTTTCAGTCCCCTCCGTATTCTCAAGTGCTGACAACGGATGCTTCTCTTCTCGGTTGGGGAGCACATTGCCAAGGGACATGTACTCAGGGTCTCTGGACCCCTTGGGAGGCTGCTCAACAGATAAACTTCCTGGAGCTACGGGCGATACGCCTAGCTCTGAGAGCCTTCTCCCACCTCGCCTCTCACCAGTCTGTACTGGTCCAGACAGATAATCAAGTTGCCATGTTCTACGTGAACAAACAAGGAGGCACAGGCTCCTTCCTTCTATGTCAGGAGGCACAACGGCTGTGCTCTTGGGCTGTCAATCACGGAATCCTTCTCAAAGCTGTCTACCTCCCAGGTCAAGAGAATTACCTGGCGGACAGACTGAGCAGGATCCTGCAACCACACAAATGGAGGTTGAACCCGTTGGTGGTTCAGCAGGTCTTTCTCAGGTGGGGCCTCCCCACCATGGATCTTTTTGCCAGTCCTCTGAACCAGCAACTCCCGAGGTTTTGCTCCAGACAACCGCATCCTCTCAGAGTAGCAGCGGATGCGTTTCTGATCTCGTGGTCCACAGGCTTACTGTATGCATTTCCTCCCACACCACTAGTGTCCAGAACGCTGTTCAAAGTCCTCAAGGACGGGGCTTCATTGATTCTCATAGCCCCCAGATGGCCGAGGCAACCGTGGTTCCTGCTTCTGCTACAGCTAGCGGTGGACACCCCTCTTCCTCTGGGGTTTCAGCACGATCTCCTGTCTCAGGATCAGGGGACTCTCTTGCACCCCAACCTCCAGTCCCTTCATCTGATGGCCTGGCTGCTGAAAGGGTAGTCCTGGCTCCCCTACTGCTGCCTCGAGAGGTGGAAGATGTGGTCTTGGCCTCTCGGCGTCAATCCACCAGGAAATCCTACGCTTTTAACTGGCGTAGATTCTCCGCATGGTGTGCTCAGCGCAGCGAGAATCCCTTCTCGTGCTTGGTAGCGGTAGTATTGCAATATTTGCTTCGCCTCTCCAATCTGGGCCTTAAGTCTAACTCTGTCAGAGTTCACCTTAGTGCTCTCTCCGCCCACCACTCGCCGGTGGACGGTAGGCCTCTTTCCAACCACCCTTTGGTGGCTCGTTTCCTCAGAGGCCTCCTTCCGCTTAAGCCTCCCTTACGTCCACCGGCTCCTGAGTGGGATCTGAATGTGGTCTTGCAGCGGATTACTTGTCCGCCTTTTGAACCTATGGCTACCTGCCCTCTCCCTTTTCTCTCCTGGAAAACTTTGTTTCTGGTAGCTCTCACCTCTGCTAGGCGAGTGAGTGAACTGCAGGCACTCGTGTCTGATCCTCCTTACACTAGGTTCTACAGGAATAGGGTAGTCTTACGGACTCACCCGAAGTTTCTTCCTAAGGTTGTCTCACCTTTTCACCTCAATCAGGAGGTGGTTCTTCCGACCTTCTTTCCCAGGCCGCATGCCAACCGGGCTGAGATGGTCTTGCAAATCCTGGACTGTAGGAGGGCGTTGTCCTTCTACCTTGACCGTACGTGGGAGCATCAGAGGGCTGTTCAGCTCTTCGTTTCTTTTGACCCCAATAAGTTGGGGCTCCCTGTCTCCAAGCGTACTTTGTCCATCTGCGTAGCTGACTGTATCGCCTGGGCTTATGAGGCAGCCGGCCTCTCGTTGGAGGGGCGAGTCACAGCTCATCGTGTCAGGGCGAAGGCTGCGTCAGTGGCTCATCTCCGCTCTGTTCCGTTGGCAGACATCTGCCGGGCCGCTACTTGGTCTTCAAGCCAGACTTTTGCGGCCCATTACTGCCTTGAGAGGGAGTACCGCAGGGACAGTGCTTTCGGACAGGCAGTACTCCATAATCTCTTTGGGGTTTAGGCAACTCCTACCCTCCGGCCCTGGTGTTGGGCTACCGGTCGGGGGCGTTCTCAGAGAAGATTCCTTCCTTACGTGCTGCCAAGCTAGAGGGAGCTCATTTTTTCCGCTTGAGGTCTCCGGTAGCCTTAAGCTGGGGAGTCCCATATGTGAGGACTGACTTCCTGCTTGGTCCTGGAGAAAGAGTAGTTACTCACCTGTAACAGGTGTTCTCCAGGAGCAGCAGGAATCAGTCCCCACAACCCTCCCTCCTTCCCTTGGAGTTGCAGTCATATCATTTATTTTTGCTAATTTTTTTGCTATCTTTTAGCTATGTCATCAGACTGAGCAAGATGGCACCCTTGGGTGGGAAGGGGACCGCGCATGCGCGCTGCAATTCCCAAAGGCTTTCTTTGAAAGCTGGGGAAATGCTCCGCACGAGGGCTCCGTCGGCGCCGACGTCACCCATATGTGAGGACTGATTCCTGCTGCTCCTGGAGAACACCTGTTACAGGTGAGTAACTACTCTTTCTCATCTCTAGAAGAAAGGAAGGCTTGAACTGGCTAGGGCCGGTTCATATAGTTTAGGCGTGCAACACCTGGTTGGAACCAGGTTCTTCCCTCACTCCCAAGAGTCATTTGAGAAGGATGGGCTGCAAGTACTTTCTGTCCTCCCCTATTCTTGGGAGGGATCCAGAAGTGGTTTGCCTGGCTGTGTGGTAGGTTGAAATAAATAAATAAAAGCAAGCTCTTGCAAGCAACTGAAAGGCAGTCATATACTGTCAAGCCACTGCAGGTGTTTTTGTGTTGGGGATGGAAGTGGACCACTAATGGAAGGCAAAAGACCCACAGACATGGAAGCATGGGAAGGCAGAGGCAGGCCAGAGGCAGCAAAATCTAAAATTAACACAGAGCCGGAGCGCCACTGCTAGACGAATCAGCCTGATCGCTTACAGGAACCCTGCAAGCGATCAGGCTGATTCGTCCGGTGGCGGCACTCCGGCTGTTTTCATTTTAGATTTTGCCGTCTCTGGCCTGCGTCTGCCTTCTCGCCGCTTTTTTTTCTTGTTCCAAGCATTATTGAGAAAAAAAAAGTGGTGGGAAGACAGTGGCAGGCCAGAGGCGGCAAAGTCTAAAATGAAAACAACTGGAGTGCTGCCACCAGATGAATCAGCCTGAAGGTTGCAGAACGGCAGGAAGAGAAGTGCAGGTGGAGGGAGGGGGGACTGAGGACACATGCTGTACAACGGTGGGGGGAGGGAGAGACAGGAGGACAAGTGCTGGACAATGGGGGGGGGGAGATGGGGGGCGAACAAATGCTGGACAACAGGGGGGAGACAGGAGGAGAAGGAGGGAGGGAGTCATGGCTGGTGGTTAACTACAGAACGGTAAAATCAATCCCGCTTATTACTGTAAAAAGCAGTCTGACTGAGCCTGGGAGGATGAGGAGACCCATTAGGCAACACCCTGTAGGTCCGCACTCTCCCTTTGCTGGTTGACAGCCGCTGTCCAGCCTGTTCTCGTCGTCACGGGTCACGATGTCGTTTACAATGAAGCCACTGGCTGGGAAGGTGCAGCTGGACGACACTGTCCCGCTGATGGCGGTGATAGAGGCGAGCCAGAGTCTGCAGTCTCACATGGTGAGGAAGGGCTGCCCTGCCACGGTCCGGACTTCCCTCCCGAAGCCACGGGCAAGCTTGGAAGGGGTCAGGAGAAAAGCCTCCTATGGGGACAGCAATAATTCTCTCTCTCCTCTCCTCTTTCTGGTGCTCTTAATCACCCCCTCCTCGCCATCCTATCATTTCCTTGCTCACATATGTTCTCTCCGCTCAGGGACATAGGCAGCTGTCAGAGAGCTGAGATTTTGTTTATAAGACATAATGCTATGTTTTTCAGGTGCTGTATGTAGGTTTCTGGTATCACAAGAGTAATAAACTCTTTGACATCTCTGTTGTATCACTCAGTGTAGACAGTGTTGTACTGACTCTTAACTGTTAAAAAACATTCAAATGAATTGCTTAGTCTGCCTGAATGGAAATTTTTTTTGAGTTTGGATGAGATGTAACCGGCATAATATTTGACGATGACTAAGTGTTACATGGAGGAACACAAAACAGGAGAGGATGCACACATATACGAGAGCGGCAGAGGCAAATCAGATAATCTGCCATTACTGCCACCCATTGAGAGGGTGCTAACTGCAGCATTACCTATTAGTACATGCCAAAGATGCCTGCGATAACAGCGTGCATCTGCGCACAACCTGCACTGTAGCAAACATGCTTTATGCTTTTGCATAAAATTTAAATTTTTGTTGTTAGCCCATAAAGCTTTTTACTCAAGTTCTCCTCTTTATCTATCAGATTTGCTTATCCATATTTACAAACATGATCTTTACAGTCTCAAAACCAAAATAGACTAGTTGTTCCATCTAATGTTTTTGCCCACCATGAATATACCCGTCAGGCTGTTTTCTTTTTCTTAGCTCCTGTTCTTTGGAATTCTATACCCCTCTATATTCGATTGGGCAAGTCATTGAAATCCTTTAATAAAAGTGTAGAGGTCTATAAATTAATGAATGGAATGTAACGGGTAAATGTAGATTGGTTGTTTACGCCATCAAAAAGTAGAAAGAATAAAGGACACGCAATTAAGTTATAATGTAACCCATTTAAGACTAATAAGAGGAAGTATTTTTTTTATTCAACATGTAATCAAACTCTGGAATTCGTTACTGGAGGATGTAGTAAAAGCTGTTAGTGTAGCTGGGCTTAAAAAAGGTTTGGATAAGTTCCTGGAGGAAAGGTCCATAAACCATTATTAAAGAGGACCCAGGAAATCTACTGCTTACCCTGGGACAAGCATTGTGTAACCTATGTACCTTTTTGGGAACCTGCCTCCACTCCTATTAGTTCACAATATGCCTGGTACAGAAGAATGTTTGTTAGTGAGATGGCCAGAATCAGATTTTTTTAAAATTAGATATTGAGTTTTGTGAGTGGATGTCCTAGTTCTTGAGGGAGAGGGTTCTGTGAATGCAAAATATATGTTCAAAAAGAAAAAGCAATAACTATAACAAAGTTTATAACACTAAAATAAAAATGAGTTAAAATTTGGTGTTATAAACTGTGCAGTAGTTCTCGCTCTTTCTTTTAGTTCCATGGTATGCGAACATCTTTTTATTTCCTCCACATTATCTAATTGACTTTTTGATTTGGTTCAGTCCCTGACTGCAGTTTTGATTAAGACCCCCCCCCCCCCTCCATCTCATCCCTTGCCTCAGACAGCAGATTGCCTTGAGCCACCCCTGAGTAGCCCATCTGATAAGAGGCCTATAGCCTTAACGGCCTGCCAGGCATTTGGCCTACCCCCCTTCTTGTAAGGAAGCTTAGGATGGATACATTTAAATACCCGATAATTTTATTTCCTTGAATCCTGCTACATCAGTCCAGATGAGTGCATTATGCTCCCCAGTCAGCAGGTGGAGGCAGACCAGAGCAATATCAATGAGGTCAACACTGGTGCAACACTGAGAGAAGTCAATATGAAACTTTCCAAGCATTAAGCAAACTGAAAAATTCAGAGAGCTATGTGAGTTAATAAGTTATAACTATATACAACCATTTGTCTCTTTTAGAAATTCCATTCTGTGTCAGACAGAAAAACGGACCATTCCATGCAGACAGCAGGACTCCCAAACTTGTAGGAACAGTCTTCTAGGATGGGTCCTTGACTGGTCTAGTACGATTCAAGGAAATACCCAGGGTAGGAAGACGACAACACTCTGGAAAGAACTGCTCTGCCAGCTGTGCCATCTGTTCCAGCTCCCACATACAACATATAGTGCTTCACAAAGGTACTCTGAAAAGACCAGATAGCTGCCTTACAGATGTCTCTGGGGACACCAAGGCAGATTCTGCCCAAGAGGTGGCCTGTGCCCTAGTGGAGTAAACCTCAACTCCCTTCAGCACATGTTTTCACTCAGAAGGCAGGCTGAGCCAACAGTCTCCTTAATCCAGTCTCCTCCACCAGACTTTTCTCCGGATGGCTGAAGAAAACAAAAAAAGATAGTTCAACTGACAGAAGGCATTAGTAATCTGTAGATATATCATGAACGTCAGCGAGAGATCTGCCCGAACATACTCCTTGCCTGATGTTGCTTTCAGTTTCCTTATCTACCAGAGAGACCGGCTGATTTGATTTGTTTAGTTTAGTTTTTATTTGCATTTGATATACCGCCCTATGTTACATCAGGGCGGTTCACAATTTATTAACAATCAGAAAAAGGCACCTGGCCAGGAAAAGGAAGAGGAAATAATAAAGAGTATAGAGAGAAGACATAAGGAAGACATTTAGACAAACATAGATAAACCAGGTCAGGTTTGAGAGACTGGAAGATTACAAGCCGTGGTGAAGAGATGGGTTTTCAACTGTGACTTAAAAGTAAAATAATTTGTTTCAAGATGGAGTGAGGTAGGCAGGGAGTTCCACAAGGCTGGACCATGGAAGAAAAAAGCAGAGTGTCGGGTGGATTGAAGGTGTGCACGTGGGTTTCCCTTTCTTGCCTTTTCCCACCCCATTGCCGGTTTTGTTGCCCTCCTTCCTCCCTTTTATTATTTTTTTCCTTTTCCCTGCTCCCGCTGTCTTTCTGACTCTATTTTTGTTTCTTCCCCGTTTTGTTTTTGCTGGGTTTCCTTTTGCTTCTTTATATATTACTTCCTCCCTGGTTTCTTTTCTCATAGTTTTATTTTGTCCCTTATTTTGTTTTGCCCCTTTCCAGCCAGGTCTCTTATCTCTGCTCTCTAAGCTGTTTATATATTTATCACTTCCCTAATTTATTTTCTCCTCTTTGTGACTTAGTTTTATTTTGCTGACCACCTTCCTGTGCTATTTGGGTTTTTTACCATGCCTAACTTGCACTGTGCAATGGGGTGAGGGTTGTTTTCTACCATGGTTTTGGGCATCCAGGGAGAAGATGGAAGGCTTGCATGCGGGGATGTTGGGTGCGGAGTGGGAAGAGTTGGACAGTTGTGTGAGGTTGTAGGGGTGTCTGTCTGTCTGGAGCGGTTTGGTGAGAGGGGGTATATTTGGTTGTGGAGGGGGGCAGTAGTTGATTGTGGCATCTTGGGAGGAACGGTGTAGAAGTGTTGGGAGAGGCTCCCCCTGATTATGTATTTGGGATAGATGTGGCCTGTACCTCATTGCTACATTGGAATTTTTGTCCCGGGTGTATGCCTTCCCTACTGCCTATGTTATGGGTTTCTTCTCTAATTTTCAGACCTGGTTGTGCGTGGAGCGAGGTGGCTGGGTTAGGGATGAGTGCATGTGCATCTGGGTGAGAACGGATGAGCAAGGGATTGAAAGGTGTTTGGGATGTCTGTCTTGGAGGTGGGATGGGATGGGCTGGGCTAGGCTGGGCTTTGGGGAGTATTGATGGTGGCTCTGGGTGGGTCCCCAACATATGACGGACCTCATGGTGAGCTCCAGAGTGCAGTATGTGTTGTGTTGTGTTGATTTGGTTATTCTTTTGGGAGGGGGGGTGGAGGTAGTAGCTTGGGGTGTTTTTATTGTATTTGGGTTGGGATGGGAAGGTCTTTCTCTTGGAATCTGGGTACAAAGTGCCATTAAGGAGGTATGGGTTGTTTTTGGTCGCTCTTGGTTTTTTGGTTCTCACTTCTGCTAATCTGCTGGCTGCTAAAAGTGGCGACTAGGCTGGGGAGGATCCCCTGCTTTTGTTTTTTATGATGCTTTTTCTATATGTATCTCGCTGGGTACTTGATGGTGGTTAAGTCCATTTGGGTTTTGCCCTGGAATGTTTGTGGTCTGGGGAGCCCAGTGAAACGCCATAGGTTTTGAGAGCCCTGCATGACAAACATTCTGATCTTGCTTTCCTGCAGGAGACTCAACAAATAAGATACCCAGCATTCTAAACTCCAGCGCAGATGGGTCGGGGATGTCTTTAGCGCCTCTTCATGGAACAAGAAGATGGGAGTAACCATATTTGTACATAAACATGCTGGGTTTGTTAAAGAGAAGGTTCTTACGGAACATGAGGGACAGTATATGTTTTTGTGATTGGTACTCTTGGGGGCCAAAGGATAGCCCTGGGGAATATTTATGCACCTAATATCTATAAACCTCGCTTTTATACCCAGTTAGAGCACTGTTTAGCAGATATCGGGCCTCTTCCGTTGATGTTGGGTGGTAATTTCAATTGTGTCCTTGATGAGGCTATGGATTGCACTTCGTCATGGGGAGCGAAGACGGATTGCAAGAGCTGCAATTGACAAGGCATATGTGATGGCTATGACTTAGACATCTGACAGACTCTTCACCCACATCTTCCGAGCGCATGATACAGGTTCTAGTATAGATTTCTTTTTTGTTACCACCACCCTCCTGGACAGAGTGGCCTGGGCGGAGATTGGTCCGGTTCTTATATCTGATCATGCTATGGTCTGGATAGACGTGCAGCTGGGACTCTTTCTCCTCAGGCTCTGTGGCGCTACCCCTTGTCCCTTGGGTCTGATGCACAGTTTGGCCGTTTTTTGCACAAGTGGGTGGAATATGAGGAAACTAATGGTTCCCACCAGGAAAACCCTGCTTTGTTCTGCGACACTGCAAAGGCGGTCCTGCGAGGCCATATTCTGGGTTATGTTATTAACCACCGCAGGGTGCTGCATAAACGCCTCTTGTTGCTGAAAAGGGATCTATGCGTTGCCCGGAAATACTTCCTGGCCCGACCCACTGCTGCTCTTAAGTCCACTATGTAGGCAGTGCAAGTAGAAATTAACTCTTTGTTGCATAAGCGGGCTTGCAATTCTATGCTATACTACTGCTATAAGTGGCACCGATTTGGAAATAAGGCGGGGAGACTTCTTCCTGGACTGATATGGACTGGGGATGGCCAGCGGCCAGTGGGAGCTCTGTGGTATATGGAGGGCTAGAGTCAGATGAGCAAGGCTAAGGTTGAGGATATCTTTTGCAGTTTCTATCGACACCTGTATCAACTGACCAGATTGAAATGGGCGGACGTATTTGGATCGGATGCCGCTGTCCAGCTTGATGGCGGAACAGCAGGGAATCTTGTGTGTGCCACTTACACCCCTGGAGGCGGTTTGTGCCATTAGCTGCCTTTGCTCCTGCAGGGCGCCTGGCCCGGACAAGTATAGGGGAGAGTTTTATAAGCTGCTGTCCCCTTAGTGGCTTATTATGATCACTTAGTCCAGCTGCAGCATTTTCTGTACAAGCCCAATCAGGCAGTTATTACCATACTCCCCAAACTGGGGTGGGACCCCCTTGTCCTGGGCTCATACAGGCTGATCTCCCTTTTGAATGTTGATACTAAACTTCTTGAAAAGGTAATGGCAGAGCAGCTGTCTCCCTTTATGTCCCAAATGGTTCATGAATCTCAGATGGGCTTTGTCCCAGGCTGTCATATTGTAAAGAATATGTGGCGGATCCTTACCTCTATCCATCACGGTATACAGAGTAGTATCCCCTCCCTTCTAGTCAGTTTTGATATAGAGAAAGTGTTTGACCGTGTCAACTGGGACTTCATGAACAATTTAGTAAATCTGCTAGACAGAACATTCGGGTTGAAACAGAAAGACAAAAAGGAGTGTTACTCCATACGACTCTACAACGGTGCTTTCACTGTTAGTAAAAGCTTTCAACATATATTGAGGTCTTTTGTTCCCTGAAGAAGGTCCCCGGCCGAAACACGTTGTCAGGCTGACCTCTTGTTTGGAATTCAAATAAAATTATTCTTCCATGGTGCATCTGCTGTCATGCCTCCTTTGTTGTTCCTGTAGATGCTGTAGAAAGGGTGTTCCCCTTGTTTCAACTGTGACTTCATGTACATGGTCTCGGGTGCTATGGGGATATCTGGATTTTTCTCTGACGTGGTACGCCTTCTCTACTCCGATCCATGTGGAGAGTTTTGGTCAATGGTTCCTTAACTGCGGATTCCCCATTGCGTCAGGGACATGACAAGGGTGTCCACTCTCCCCTCTTTTGTTTGTCCTCACCCTTGAACCACTTCTGGAGGGTATTCATTCTCATCCTCTCTTAATTAACTGGTGCTTGCAATGGGGGAGCAGAGTTCCGTGTGGCTGCTTCTGCTGACGATATTTGCTTATGTTGCTCACCTGCAGGAGGAGCTCCCTCTACTTTTGGGGGAGTTTTCTGCATTTGGGGCTGTGTCTGGGTTCAAAGTTAACCTGGACAAATCCGAGGCTCTGGCTTTGCATCCGCAGATTCAGGATGGATGGAGGGGTCCCTTCCCGCTTAAATGGGCAGCTAGGGCCTTTAAGTACTTAGGTCTGTGGTAAGCTGAATACCCATTTCAGCTTCAGGTCCTTAATGTAGCTGCTCTCCTCTCAGATCTGCAAGTTTGTGTGGCTAAGTGGTGCGATCTTCCATTCTCCCTTGGTGGCTGAATTGCACTCTTTAAAATGATCCTTTTTCCTATGTGGTTTTATGTCCTACAGGTCCTTCTGATTTTACTTTGGTGAAGAGCACTTATTTCTTTTCTCTGGTGGGGGAGGAAGCCGAGAGTGTACTTGCATGTCCTGTAGAGGCCATGGGAGGAGGGGAGGAGGGGAGCAGGGGCTTACCCGACCTGGCTCGTTTTAATATGGCCTGTATGCTGTGTAACCTTCAGGATTGGCTGATTATACCCCACTGGATTATACCCCACTGGACATAGAACATGCAAAGGTTGCCCCCCTGTCTCTCTATTACCGTCTCCATGCCCAGGCATTGGCATTGCTGAGTGCCTTACGGTTCCATGTTATTTATGACTCTATGTGACAGCTGTGGCGTCTGTTCTGTGAAAAGCTTTGCTGGAGCTGTCATACTACCCTCTTTCTGCCCCTCCACGGGAATGGGGATTTTCGTCATGGTGTGGAGGGGGGGGGCATATCACAGATGGGAGGACTGAAGTATTGTTGGGCTTGAGCAGGTGGTTACCGAGGATGGCTCTGCTCTTGCTTTCGCTATCTGAAAAGATCGGTTTGGGCTTTCTGCCAGGAACAGGTTTATGTACCACCAGGTTTGGCCTTATCTTTGTAGTCTCTCGATGCGGGATTTGCATGGTGCTGTCTAGTCCCATGAGGAGGAGCTCCTGTATTCGGGCGCTATGGGCTGAGCCCGTATTTCTATTCTCCACTGTGAAAATGGTGAGGGTTGTGATGGCAGATCAGCTGGCATCTCTGTGCGAGGGGGAACTGGGTTGTCATCTTGAGGGTCCAGACTTGTTGGAGGCGTTTCGATTGATACCAGCTACTACCTGCTGTGTCATTTACCGTGATCTTCAATACAAGCTCCTTCGTCTGTTACATTATGCTCCGTATCGGGCCTATAAGGCCAGATGTGGGTCCTCTCCGGGCTGCCTTCGATGTACATGTCCACAGGCTACTTTGGGGCATAAGCTATAGGGGTGTGAGGTTATAGCTCGCTTTTTGGGTTGGATGCATGATTATCTGGGCATGATTCTGAGGGCATCTGTTCTCCCCCTACCTCGTGGCTGTACTGGGTCTGGTTAACCGGCTGGAAGGTTGTGATGGCTCTCAGCAACATTGGGCGGGGCGTGCTTTACTTGTGGCGCGTAACCTTACATTGCGCTGCTGACTCTCTGCTATTGGCCCTTCTTATTAAGGGTGGCAGAATGAGCTACATGGCCTCTTAGTTTCAGAACATACGAGAGCCCATAGCAGGGGGCGCCACAAGGTGTGATTCCTTGAGGATTGGAGTCTCTCTACCTGCAGGCACTAAATCCATAGGCTAGGAGCCAGATTCTTAATGTTCTTTAGGCCGGTGGATGTGGGTGATGTGGCGAGTGTTAGCCCTTAATGTGTGTTATGTTCAGACTCCGGGGGGGGGGGGGAGGGGGGTTAAAGGGTTGGGGGGGTAAGGGGTGAAAACACTATTTGGGGGGGAGGGAGGGAGTTGGGTTAAACTGTACCTTGTTTTATTATGTGCGCTAATGGTCTTCCTTCTTCCATGGGAATGGTAAGGGGGGTTGGTACAGGGAGGTTTGACAGACTAGCTTATCATTGTTTTTGTCTGGGGCAGATGAGGCATATTGTCAAAAGTAAAAATGGAAAAATTCTATATTTGCTGTTGGCCTTGTCCAATCAGTCTATCCTTGCAGCTTCTGGACCATCAGGAAATTGTCCATATCTTTATTAAGATGTGTTATTAATGGCTTCTCGTTTGGATGTACATGGCCTGTATTTGCTTAATGTTCTTAATAAAAATGATTTACACTAAATGTTGGCATTATATTGGCCATTCTCCATTCTTCAGGTACTACAGATGATTTTAATATTAGCTCCCAGATAACTAACAGTAGGTCTGCAATTTCATATTTCAGTTCTTTCAGCACCCTCAGATGTATACCATCTGGTCCAAGCAATTTGCTACTCTTTAGTTTCCCAAAATAGTTGTAATATCTCTTCCCGGTTTATCGAAATTTGTTTCAAGTCTTCTGATACATCATCTTCAAATACCATTTCAGGCATGGGTAACTTTCCTACATCTTCATCAGTAAAGACAGAAGCAAAGAATTGATTCAGTCTCTCCACTATGGCCTTATCCTCCCTTAGCGCCCCTTTTACTGCTCTATCATCTAATGGTCCAACTGACTCTCTCACTGTTGTTTTGCTACAAATGTACTTGAAAAAATTTTTATTGCGCATTTTTGCTTCCCTGACAGGCTTTTTTTTTTTAATTCTCTCTTTGCTTGCCTTATCAATGCCTTGTATCTAACTTGCCAGTGCTTACATTGTTTCCAGTTTTCATCATTTGGCCCCTTTTTCTATTTCCTGAAAGATGCTTTTTTGGATACAACAGCTTCTCTGACCTCACCTTTAAACCATGCTGGCAGTTTTTTGGCCTTCCTTCCACCTTTATTAAAGTGGTAGTCTGGGCTTCCAAGAAAGTATTTTTAAACAGCTCCCTTACTTGATGCAAACTTTTAACCTCTGCAGCTTTTAGTTTTTTCTTAACTATTTTCCTCATTTTATCATAGTCTCCCTTTTGAAAGCTAAAAGGTAGTACTGTGGATTTCCTTGCCGTCCTCCCTCCATTTATTAAATCAAATGCAGTTATGCTATGATCACTACTGCCAAGTAGCCTCAACACTTATATCTTGCACCAGATCCTGTGATCCACTAAGGACTAGGCCCAAAATAGCTTCCCCTCTTGTCTGTTAATGAATCAGCTGCTCCAAGAAGCAGTCATTTATTTCATCTAGAAACTTTATCTCCCTAGGATGTCCTTCTGTGACACTGACCCAGTCAATATCGGGGTAATTGAAATCACCCACTATTACTGTAACTTCTGTTAACTTCCCTGATTTCTTTTAGCATTTCATAGTAACAAAGTAAATGACGGCAGATAAAGACCAGCATGGTCCATCCAGTCTGCCCAGCAATACGGCAAGAGTAGGTGCACCTGACGCTCTGTGCAGGTCACCCCTCCCCATGTCTTTGTTTAGGGGTGGACCCACCACTCCATGTAGGACACCCCTATTTGTTGAGAAGTTAGATGGTTCAGTTTATTTTGTTTTTATCCTGTTGTTATAAAGGGATCGGCTGTGCTTGTCCCATGCTGTTTTGAATTCCATGCTGTTTTGAATTGCCCCCACCACTTCCATCGGGAGAGCATTCCAAGCATCCACCACACTTTCAGTGAAAAAATATTTCCTGACATTGCCTTTCAATTTTCCACCTTGCAGCTTCATGTTATCTAGTTCTGCAGCTTCCCCGTCTTTGGAAGAGGTTTGTTTGTTCATCGTTCCTCTTTAAGTATTTAAAGGTCTGAATCATATCTCCCCTATCCCTCCTCTTCTCCAAAGTGTACATATTTAGGTCTTCAAGTCTCTTATAAGGTTTCTTACGCAGGCTCCAAATCATTTTGGTCGCCTTCCTCTGAACACTTTCCAGTTTTTTTACATCTTTTGCAAGATATGGTCTCCAAAACTGAACACAGTATTCCAGGTGAGGCCTCACCAGCGACCTGTACAGTGGCATAAGTACCTCTTCCTTTCTGCTGGTAATCCCTCTTTGTATGCAGCCCAACATCCTCCTGGCTTTTGCCACCGCTAATCATCTTCCCCTCATCCGAGTGAGCTCCATGTACCATCACCCTCTGTCATCATCCATCTGTTCATTCTGGCCAGGCAGACAGTAGTAGACCCCCACTGCCATTGCCTTCCCCTTTTTACATGGAATTTCTAGCCATAGAGAGTCTATGTTAATTGTTTCCTGCAATATAGTTTGTACCCAGGTATCATGGTATCCCATTGGTTGTTCTCTTTCCACCAAGTCTCTGAGATGCCAATTATATATCTTATCTTTTATTTACTGCTATATATTCTAGCTCTCACATCTTTTTTTTTTTTTTTTTTTTTTTACTTCTAGCATTTGCATCCAGGCATTTTAGAGCTTGTATTTTATGCATATTAAAAATCTGGTTATCGGGAGCAAGCAGAGAGACACTGAAGGAGTTTGGAGCCTGTGACCTGCTCTGGGACTGCTGCTGATTCGATAGTGTGCACAGGGGTTTCTGTGCCTCAGAGGATTGGGCAGGCGAGCCCGGGGCACCCTCCTACCCGGCGGGGTCCTTTTTTTTCCTTATTTATTCTAACCATCTCTCTGACCGTGG
This sequence comes from Ichthyophis bannanicus, assembly GCA_033557465.1. Lineage (NCBI taxonomy): Eukaryota > Metazoa > Chordata > Amphibia > Gymnophiona > Ichthyophiidae > Ichthyophis > Ichthyophis bannanicus. The sequence goes on from CM066043.1 coordinate 166,584,722, forward strand.
AGCGTGTGGGCGGGGCGTGGCTCGAAGGGGCGTGATCAAAGGGGATAGACTTGCCCCTTGAGCGCCCCTTTGGCGTCACAGCGGCGTATCGCTTTTCCACCCTGTTGCATTTTGCTATGGGGAAGCAAAAGGCGAAAGGAGCGAATAAAGGTAAAGAGGCCAGCACCGGTGATAAATCGGTGGGTCCTCTAGACAAACATTTCGCTCCTCTTCCCCTCGTTCAGTCCTCCCCAGATGGGGTCTCCCTAAGTTCTGGTGGGAGAACTCCCCCTCCCTTACCTTTACCGCCTCAACCGCAGTGGCTGTCTGGCGAGTCTTCAGAAACAGCAAGTATTTCAAAAGTTTTTGTTACTTTTCCTTCACCTGTGCAACTTGCTGCTTCCAGCAGTTTATTGGAATTCACACCCAAGCTCCCCGATGCGGAGATTACTTTAAAAGATATCTGGAGTGCCTTGCTATCTATAGATAAGAAAATGTCCCTAACGCTGAATGCATTATGTGTTTTTTCTCAAGAGGCTGTCGTATCTTTTTGACAGCTCGATGAGAAGGTTACTTTAGCTGATAGGGCTGTAGGGAAATTGAGTTCTCAGGTAAATCTGCTTACTGCGGCTAGTGCTGCTGGTGTTAAAGATTCTTTGATATTAATTTAATTAAATTTAATTTAATTAACAGATTTTTTATATAACGCTCCTTCCATTGATCAGATGCGGTTTACATGGAACAACAGTAAACAGGGAGAGCTGTTTTTACAGATAACAAATTGGAATTTACATTTAACAATTAACAAATTGTGAACTATGTACAAAGGAACAGAATTAAACTATATACAGAGGTATGTGTTATTCGTTTGTCATCAAAACATTGTTTTAGGGCTTCAGTACTTCATTCCTTTTCTGGAGAAATTATATTAGCTGGAATAGGACTACCCTTTATCTAGCTGAGAGGTGAATTTGTCAAAGAATCCATAGTGCATTGTGAATAAGTGTGTTTTAAGTTTTTTCCTGAACTCCATGATTTCGGGTAAGGATCTTAATTCTGATGGGATTGTGTTCCACAGTATGGGGGCTGCATGGGAGAAGGCTTTCTTGTTTGTGGTTTTTTTGGCCTTTATAAATTCTTTTGGTGTTGTTAAGTGGAAGCCTTAGAGAACTCGTCCCCGGTCTCATAATCTTCGTTTTTTAAAAACTTTCCTCATTCTTCATTGTTATCTGCTAGGATTCTTCTTGATAAGTATTTTAAGGAAATATTGAATTTTCCAGATCCTATTGAAATTTCTCATGCTTATTATCTTTTGGCAAGTACTAAACATATCAATGTTGAAGAGGGGGGCTTGGATGAGATTGTTCCTCCTATATCTAATTTGACCGCTTTTCTTGAAGACTCTTCAGACACGATTACTTCTAGGTCCACATTAATGGTTACGTTACCTTCTGTTGATCTTAAGTAGCGCATTCTGCGTGCGTTCTTTAAAACTAAGACGGCCAAATTTTGTGGGCAATCTATAAATATTTTCCCTGATGTTTCTCGTGAGACGCAACTTAGCGTTAATTCCTCCAGCTGAAACCTAGAGTTTTAGCGCTGGGAGCGACGTTTTTCTTACGGTTTCCCTGTAAATGTGTGGTTAATTATGAGGGGGACTCTTTTGTCTTTGTAGATGTCTCACACTTAGAGAAATTTGTTGTAGATCGTGCAGGCACAGGGTAAGGGAATAATTTCAGGATATTTATGGATCCTTCTAAATTGTTGGCTTATTTTGGCCTTGTTTTCTGGAATTATTATTGTATTTGTACTATCTTTGCTTATCTCCCTTGATGTGGACTACATCAGTTGTATTATATTTCTTTGTTTCATGCTGTATTCTGTTTTAATGATTTGCTTTATTTACTTTGTGATATTGTATCTCATTGAAAAGCAATAAAAAAAAAAAAAAAAATCTGGTTATCGACTTCCGGTGACATCACGGAGCTAATGGCAGCATAGTTGCCAAGCTCCTGTCCGAACCCCGAGTTGGAGCGAGTTTAAAGTATCCCCCCCGGATAAAAAGTGGAAGGGAGGTGATCACTTACCTTTGCTATGGCAGCGCGGAAGAAGCTGGCGAGTTTCCAATCCCCATATGTGAGGCGGGAACTGATGGAGGCAGCGGGCTTGGAAGAGAGGGCCGAGGCGGGGAGCTCAGAAGGAGGGGAGGAAGTGAATGTCTAGGAGTCAGAGGAGCTACTGCTGAAAGCCTTTAAAGTGGAAATGCAAGGTGAGATCAAGGCGATGAGAAAGGATTTGAAAGAGACTCTGATGGCGATACAGAAAGAGGTGAGCGGTCTGGGTCAGCGGGTGGAAGATCCGGAAAGCCACGTGGAGCAGTATGAAGAAGAGACCAGAGAAATGGCGGCGGAGCAGGGTAAAATCAAGGCCCAGCAGGAGGAGATGCAGGAGAAACTAGAGGAGATAGAAGATAGAGCGCGCCGGAATAACTTGCGGATAAGGGGAGTGCCAAAAGTGGAGGCATTTAAAGACTGTGTACAGATAGTGCAACGCCTGTGCAACCATATATTGTGATTGGGAGAGGAAGGTGGTGCATGTACAGATTCGATAGGTGTGGAGCAGGCGCACAGGAGCTTGGGCCCGAGGCGGGAGAAGCAGGTAAGAGACATTATTGCTTGCATGAGCAGTTTCCCCATTAAAGAACAAATATTACAGACGGCTCGAAGGTTTGGCAGGATCGCATGGGAAGGAAGTGAAGTGGAGGTGTTAATTTCTTTATTTATTTACAGTCTCTTTTATACCACGCTATTCAACATCAGCGCGGTTTACATGGAACATAAAACTTACACTTTCATTGGCTGATCTGTGTTTACAAGGAACAGGTATTAAAACTTGGATAACCTGGGTAACTATTTACATCTAGGACTACAAGACAAATCGGATCTCGCTAGTGGTAGTCATGGGTGTCTTGTTTGGTAAGATTCCGTTGTACTGCAAGGGCTAGATAGTGGAAGAGGCTATCGTCGCACTGTCTACTGGGTAGTACAAGAGGAAGAGGTGGTGCTTCAGTGTTCAACGATTTGTCAAGAGGAACGCTGGAGCAAAGGAGAAATATGAAGGAAGTTACTGCCTACATGAGGGGGAATGGTCTACGCTACAGATGGATGTTTTCATTTGGGATCCTGCTGACGGTGAATGGGGTGTCCAGGAAAGTCAAAACCGTGGAGGAAGCATGGTCGGCGCTGGAAGAGCTGGGCTGTGAGAATTTGCCCCAGACAGCTGGGAGCGGGAGGAGGGGGCAGAATAAAGTTGTGATTGGTAAACAGCAATCGAACTTGCAGTGGCAGAGAGTGGGCGAAAAGGGGAAGAGACTGAAGCGGTTGCCCAAGAACGGAAGAGCGCGACAGAGGCGGCAGATCCATGAAGTGATGGTGTGGCACGGCAGAGTTTGAAAGAGGCAGTGAATATGGGGTGGTAGAGCTCAATTACTCACTAGTAATGGACACTGGACTTATAGGGCTGCAAAAGGGAGGGGAGGGGTGAGTGAGGGTGGTATAAAGAGGGGCAGATGGCGGGTGGGGTGGTGGAGACAGGAGGGAGGGGGTGATTACCAAGTTTTAAGGCGGCTAAGTTGGGGGGGAATGAGCAAAGGGGTAGGATAAGATGGTCACGGAAGGGAAGGAGGGACATCATCACAGCACAAGGGAGGGGGGCGAGGGTGACTGAAAGGGGATGCTGCGGATAGGGACAGTAAATATGAAGGGGTTGAATTCCCCTGCTAAGCGTAGCTTGCTGTATAGGGAGGCGCAGAAGAATCAGTGGGACGTGGTGCTGATTCAAGAGACTCATTTGAGGAGAGGAGATGTAGGGAGGATGCGGAACAGGTATTACCCAGAGCAATTTTATTCCTGTAACAAAGAGGGGGTAAAGAAGAGGGGTTAGATCTTTTGGTGAGGACCGGGAGTGGGATTCAAGTAGAGGGGAACTTTAAGGATTCGAAGGGGAGGGTAGTGGGGATTAGAGGGAAGATGGCGACTGAGGACATCGTCATAGTGTCGGTATATGGGCCAAATGGCAACCAAAGAGCTTTCTGGAAAGAGGTGGGGAAGTTAATAGAGGGGGAAGGAGGAGGGAAATTGGTGATGGGGGGGGGGACTTTAATTTGGTACTAGACCCGGGGGTAGATAGAGAGCTGAAAGTGGGGGATGGGGGGGAATAAGAACAGACAAGGCTTATGAAAGTTGATGAAACAACAGAATTTGGTGGATGCTTGGAGGGCGCTCAATCCCAAAGGGAGGGAATAAATGTACTACTCATCGCCGCATAACAGCTGGAGTAGGATAGACATGATTTTATTAGATAGGGAATGGATGCTGGAAGTGCAGAGGGGGAGTATTGTTCCGATAGGCTGGTCGGATCGCGGGGCGGTAGAAATGGTATTTAGACGCCCGCGGCAGGGAGGGGTGGTGTTCTGGAGGTTGAACGAAAGTTTACTTAAGAACGGAGAGGTGGTAGAGGATGTTAGGAAGGCTATAAGGGAATATTTGGGCTTTAATGCTACGGGGGAGGTGGGCGAGGGGATGGTTTGGGAGGGATTGAAAGCGGTTATAAGAGGGAGGTTTATCATGTGGGGGGCTAGGAAGAAACAGGAAAGAGGGAAGAAGGAGGAGGGGTTAGCGAAAGAGTTAAAGGAGGCGGAGGAGAGATTTCGAAGGTCAGGGGCAAAGAGCGATAGGGGGGAGGTGGCGAGAGTGAAAGGAGAGTTACATGCCCTGCAGGTGGATCAGGTGGCTTTCGCCTTACAGAGAGTGAAGCAGGTGTACTATGAGTTCACGGAAAAAGCAGGTAGGCTGCTAGCCCGTCAGCTAAGGCAGCAAAAAGGGGCATCAACGATATATCAGATTAAAGGGGAAGATGGGAAGATTTGCAGGGGGGATGAAGAGATAAGGGAATGATTTAAGTAATTTTACCATGACTTATACACGGGGATGGAAGGGGCAGGGGGGGAGGAGATCTAAGAGTATTTAGATGGGATACAGTTAGCAGAGTTGCCAGTGGGGGCCCAAGCAGATTTAGAGGCCAGTATCAAGGAGGAAGAAATAAGGAGGGTAGTGAAGGGGATGGTGGGAGGGAAGGCCCCGGGATAAGACGGGTTGCCGGGGAGTTTTTTTATAAGGTCTTCTTGGGGGAGAAAGGGGGTATTTTAGGAAGGGTTTTTAATGGGGTACTGAATCAGAGAGGGGAGCTGACACAGGAAATGTTAACAGTGGGGATTACTGTCCTATTGAAACCGGGGAAAGACCCATTAAGATGTGGATCGTATAGACCTATTTCTCTCCTTAACGTGGACGTGAAAATTCTGGCCAAGATCTTAGCGGATAGATTGGCAGGGTGGTTACAAGGGATAATTAAGGAGGATCAAGCGGGGTTTATTATGGGTCAGCAGGCAGCGGATAATATAAAGAGAACGGTAAGGGTGGTATGGGAAGCAAGACAGGATCGAGAGGATTTCCTACTGATGTCAATAAACGCCGAGAAGGCATTTGAAAGGGTTCATTGGGGATTTTTAATGAAGGTGTTGGAAAAAGTGGGGTGTGGGCCAAATTTCTTGAAATGGGTGAAGGGCCTATATAGGGGGCCAAGGTTAACGGGCGATACTCCCGGGATTTTGAGTTGGGGAGGGGGACAAGGCAGGGGTGCCCTTTATCCCCGCTGTTATTTGCATTGGTGGTGGAACCATTGGCGGAAAGGATTAGAGCGAATGAGAGGATAGTGGGATTAGAAAGGGGGGGGGGGGGCGAAGCCATAAGATATCACTGTATGCGGATGATATCCTTCTTCATATTAGCAAGCCCCAGCTAACGCTACTGGAGGTGATGCGAGAGGTGGAAAGGTATGGGGCAGTATCAGATTTTAAAATGAATATAGATAAGACAGAAGTAATGAAGGTGAAAATGAATGGAGACAGAAGAGAGGTTGAAGAGGTTATATCCTCTACGTTGGGTTAGTAAGTCCCTGGGCTACCTGGGGGTAAATATGCGGATCTATATAAGGCTAATTACCCGAGGCTTATTGGAGACATCAGTAAGGATTTAGAGGGGTGTATGAGGTTGGAGATATCATGGCTAGGAAGGATAGCTACCATTAAAATGAATATCCTGCCCCGCTTGCTATATTTGTTTCAGGCTCTCCCGGTAGAGATACTGGAGGGGCCGATGAGAGCTTTGCAAAGACGGGTATTTGGCTATATCTGGAAACAGAAGCCCCCAAGAATTTCCAGGAGGGTTATGTATGCAGCGAAGGAGGAGGGGGGGGGCTAGGGGTACCAAATCTGCTGGATATTAGAGCTGCACAGTTAAAACACATAATGGATTGGAGAGGGAGGGGGGAAATGAAACCTTGGGTGTGTCTGGAGAGAACGAGGGTGCTGGGGGGGGGGGCAGTTAGATACTTGGTTATGGGCTCCGAAGTGGGAGAGAGAGTAGTTAGGGGGTAGCACGCTGGCGATGAGGCAGGTGGTGAGGATCTGGGACAAGGTCAGAGGACCGGAGGTCAAAAGCAGAGGGACCCGTTTCTCAGTAATGACCCCTTGGAGAGGGTGGAGAGCTTTCAAACCTGGATGGGAGGGAGGACGCTTTGATATTTGGAGGGGAAAAGGGTTAGGGTGTGGTTTTCAGTTGCTGGAGAGGGGGAGTTAAAGAGCTTTGAAGCAGTGAAGGAGGAGTTTGGATTGGAGGAGGGTGATAGGTTTGCTCATTTGCAGGTGAACTCTTTTCTACGAAGAGTGCTAGGGAGGGAGGGGATGGGCAGGGAGGTTTCGGGTATGGAGATTATATGGTATGGGAGGAGAGGGTCAAGGGGTATGATTTTGGGATTATATAAAGAGGTGAAAGGACAGTGGGGAGGGAAATTTAGGTATATGTTAGAATGGGAGAGGGATTTGGGGCAGACGTTGACAACCAAGGAATGGAAGAGGGTGTGGGACCAGATAAAGAGGGGCCTTGTTCGAGTAAGATTAAACAAAATAGCTATAAAGGTTTGCTGCGCTGGTATTATACGCCAGAGAGATTACATCGGATGTACCCAGAGGTGTCTTCCCTTTGCTGGCGGGTGTATGGGGAGGTAGGGTCATTCTGGCATATCTGGTGGGGGTGCAGAAAGGCCCAGGGTTATTGTGGACAGATCCAGAAGTGGATTCAGCTGAAATTAGGGGTGGGGGTGGCATTATCACTGAATATCTTTTTGCTTTCATGGTGGGGGGAGGGTCAAGAGCAAAGGGGGGGTAAGATGGTGTTGGCATGTCTAAGTGCGGCCAGATGTGAGGTGGCCGCAGCTTGGGAGGCAAAAGGAGATGCCCTCGGTGGAGCAGTATGAGAGGAGGCTCAGGAATGTTGTCCTAATGGAGAGGCTAACTGCGGCAAGGCGGCTGAGGGTGGCGCGGTTTGAGGAGGTCTGGGGAAGGCTGTGTAGGGTATTAGGAGGTGAGTAGAGTGGGGGGAGGGATAGGGGGGAGAAGGGGGAGGAGGCGAGGGAGGAGGAGGGGGAAGAAAACAAAGAATGGAGACACGGTTTAGATGTATGGGTTATTATAGTTATAGATACGTGGGGGGTACAAGGTTATAGTAAGGAATAAAGATCAACATATGTTAGGGAGTGCACTGTTGTATAGCAATCAAGATGTTAGTAACCAATTGTTTAGAAGGGGGACGGTGACTGTATTTGACTAGGTTATGGAAATGTTGATAATAAAAATGTAAATAATAAAAATAAATTAAATAAATAAATAAATAAATAAATAATCTGGTTATCAGTTGACAGGGGTAATATGGAATCTTTCAGCTATGTCTGCTCTGTACTTAAAGGCATCTGGGTTACTTTTATTTTTATTGGAACATCCCAATTAGGATGCCCTAACTTCCCTCTTTTGCTAGTATCCTTCAAGGATACAGTACATCCTTCTGAACCATGCGCGCCCGGGCAACTGCTGGCTTTCCCCTGTTATCTAATTTAAAAGCTGCTCTCTATCTCCTTTTTAAGGTTTAATGCCAGCAGCCTGCTTTTACCTCTGTTAAGCTGGAGCCCATTATTTTGGAAGCGCCTCCCCCCGTTCCCCAGAATGTTGCCAGTTCCTAACAAATCCAAAACCCTCTTCCTTGCACCATCATTTCATCCATGCATTGAGATTCCGGAGCTCTGCCTGCTTCTTTGGTCCTGCATGCAGAATGGGAAGCATTTCTGAGAATTCTACCCTGGAAGTTCTAGATTTCAGCTTCCTACTTAAAAGCCTAAATTTGGCCTCCAGAACCTCTCTCCCACATTTTCCTATGTCATTGGTACCAACATGTACGAAGACAGCAGACTCTTTCCCGGCACTATCTAAAACCTTGTCTAGGTGACACGTGCTACATGAGTCACTGACAGGGCAGCAGAGATTGAAAATAGCCCATGAGCTGTTTCAGTGGCTGCTGCTTAAAACTGGCCAAGAGAGAGCCCTAGAGGGCCTAAGATGCTAGCTTGAGTCTGTGGCCTCCTCGCCATGCTCCCCCTCTCTCGAGGCCATCCAAGATGACTCCTGCTCCTACCAAATTTCCAACCATCCTCAGGAGCACTGTGGGGTCCTCTTGTCCTCTCTCCAGCCCACCAAGTATTAGGAACCCGTGGGTGACAGCACTGTTCACAGAGCAGCTATTAGCTCAAGGAGACAGGGGCATACCCGAGCACCAAACAAATTGTGGACTTACTGGTCTCAATCTCACAGGCCACAGGATCATGATCTGGGCCAGAGAAGATAGGCCTATCTACACTGCTGCACCAGTGCAGACACCATACTACCTGCTAGAGGCATACAATATTGGCTTCTCCGTGCTGTACCAGTAGATATACCAAGTGATAATATTACTGAGAGTTGCTCTGGTCTGTCTCCACCTGCTGACTGGGGAGTATATCCCACTCATCAGGACTGGTCTAGCAGGATGATAAAGCGTTTTTACAACCTTCAAGCTGTGGGGTTATCAGTGTCCCCAGTGTGCAGCATACCAACCTGTAGCAGCTGTTCTCCAGGACTAAGCAGGAATCAGTCCTCACATATGGGTGATGTTACTGACGGAGCCCGCACGGGAATGCTCCCCAGCTTACACTGGAAGCTTTTGGAAGGTCAACCACGCATGTGTGCCGGGCTTCCAGCCCGAAAGAGCCATCTTACCTCAGTATGATAACATAGCTTAAGCTAAAATGGTAACTCCTCCATGGGGAGGAAGGAGGGTAGTGACAATTGATTTCTGCTGTTCCTGGAGAATACCTGCTACAGGTGAGTAACTACACTTTCTCCAGGACCAAGCAGGAAGTCAATCCTCACATATGGGACTCCCAAGCTACAGGCTATCGAAAAAACCTGTAAAAAACCCATTCTATGGTAGCTTGGAGAGCTAGAAGAGCCGGTGGGAAGGAGTTGCTCTAGTTCTCGAAGAGGGTCCGGAGTACAGCTTGGCCAAAGTTGCTGTCACCCCAAGAATCTCCATCCAGACAGTAGTGGGCTGTAAAGGTGTGGATGGAAGACCACGTAGCAGCCCTACAAATCTCCACCATGGAGATAGAGCGCAGGTTTGCCACCGAGGCAGCCATAGCTCGAACGTTGTGCACCGTGACATGGCTTTCCAAAGTGAGCCCAGCCTGAGCATAAACGAAGGAGATGCAGTCCGCTATCCAAATTGAGGGGGTAAACCGCTCACCCAGCCTGTTGGGAGTCGAAAACAGACGAAGAGCTGGGAGGAACAGCGGTGGGCTTTCATCCTCTCTAGGTAGAAAGCTAGCGATATCTTACAATCCAAGGTGTGCAATGAGGCCTCAGCTCTCTTGGTGTGAGGCTTTGGAAAAAAAGTGGGCAGTACCACCAATTGATTGAGGTGAAAAGCAGAAACTACCTTAGGAAGGAACTTAGAGTGAGTTTGTAGAACCACCCTGTTCTTATGAAATCTGGTGTAGGGCGGGTGTGCCACCAGTGCCTGCAATTCACTGACCCTGTGTGCAGAAGTGAGTGCCACCAGAAAAATGACTTTCCCGGTGAAGAATATGAGTGGACAGGAGTTGAGCAGTTCAAATAGGTGAGACAGAAGCTGTCCCAGTATCAAGTTAAGGTTCCACACCACCAGAGGTGGTCTAATGGGAGGACAAGTTAGCAAAAGACTCCTCATAAAGCAACCAATCAACAGGTGAGTGGGGATCAGCTTATCAGCCATAGTGTGATGGTAAGCAGTCACAGCACTGAGGTGCACCCTGACAGAGTTGGACTTTAGGCAAGAGTAGGAGAGGTGTAGCAGGTAAGATAGTACTCACTCCACTGGGGAAGAAAAGGAACTAGAGCCTTGTCCTCACACCAGATGGAGAACCTGCGCCACTTGAAGGCATAGGCACGGCACAAAGTCCTTATGTGAGGCTAGGTGCATGTTCTCCACTTCCTCTGGTAGGTGGAGGGATGTGAGCGCTATCCGCTCAGCAGCCATGCCATGAGCACCAGGAACGGTATTTTGGGCTGTCTCCTTGACACACTAGCCTCACTTGGTTTTAGGAGCTCTGTCCTGTCCTGGTTCTCTTTGTAGAAACATAGAAATATGACGACAGAAAAAGACCACATGGCCTATCTAGTCTGTCCTTCCATAACAACTACAACAGTCCACTTTTTGCCTTTAGAGATCCTCTGTGTTGGTCCCATGCTTTCTTGAATTCAGTTACTATATCTCTCCCATTGCTCCTTCAGTGTTTGTTTGTGGTTCCTCCTCTATTTCTATCCCACTCTCAGTAGGTGTTCCCCAAGGATCTGTTCTGGGCCCTCTTCTTTTCTCTCTCTACACCTAGTCCCTTGGTGTTCTCCTCTCCTCCCATGGATTTCAGTATCATTTTTATGCTGATGATTCTCAGATCTATCCTTCTACTCCTGATAGTTCTTCAACACTGCAGACCGTATCTCTGACATCGCTACCTGGATGTTTCACCGCTGTTTGAAACTAAACATGAACAAAACTGAACTTCTTATCTTTCCTCCTAAACCTTCCTCTCTCCTTCTTCCTTTATCTCTCTGTTGACAACACTCTTCTACTTCCTGTTTCCTCAGCCCGTAACCTTGGTGTCATTTTTGATTCCTCCCTTTCCTTCTCCTCACATATCCAACAGATAGCTAAAACCTGTTGTTTTTTCTCTATAACATTAACAAAATTTGTCCCTTCCTCTCTGAACACACTACTAAAATACTTGTCCACTCTCTAATGCTTCCTGTCTTGACTTCTGCAATTCCTTCTTGCTGATCTCTCTGAGTAATCTCTCTTCAATCTATTCAAAACTCTGCTGCGCGACTAATCTTTCACAAGTCTTGATTTACTCATAACACTCCTCAAGTCACTTCACTGGCTTCCCCTTCACTTCCATATCCAATTCAAACTCTTCCGTCTGACCTTTAAATGCCTTCATTCTTCTACTCCTCACTATATTTCCTCTCTTCTCTCCCCCTATACCCCTCCTCGTGAATTCCGTTCTTCTACTGGCTTACTCCTCTCTTTGCCCTTTTCTTCCACTGTTAACTCCAGACTTCGGTCCTTTCACCTTGCTGCTCCTTATACCTGGAACAGACTTCCTGAGTCCATACACCAGGCCTCATCTCTGCCAAAGGCTCACCTCTTTGAGACTGCCTTTGGATCCCGGATCCCTTGTATCTCCTTAACCTTCCCTCTTCTATCCTTATTCCTAACTTTTGTTTTATCTATCTTGATTAAATTGTAAGCTCTAATGAGTAGGGACTGTCTCTGTGTTTGTACAGTGCTGCATATGCCTTGTAGCATTTTAAAAATGTTTAGTAATAATAGTAATAGTTGTAGAGTCCCCTTGTCCTGAGGGACCAGGTCTGGAGCACAGCAGAGAGGCTGTCGTTGAGAAAGTTGGAGCAACAGGGGAAACCAGGGTTGTATGGGCCAATACGGTACTATAAGGATCATTGTGGCACCGTCTGTAGCTTGAAGAGGGTCCTGGACATCCAGAGGAGTCTGTGAGTATGCACAGAGAAGGCCCTAGCTCCAGTTCAGGAGAAAAGCATCGGGTTCTATCAGATTCTTGCACGGCACTCTGGAGCAAAACCACAGTAGCTGGGTGTTGTGAGAAGTGGCAAAGAGATCTATTGACGGTGTGCCCCACATCTGGAAGATATGGTTGGCTACCTGCTTGTTGAGAGTCCACTCATGTGGTTGAAGGACTCTGCTGAGGCAATCCGCCAGGACATTGAGCTCCCCTGGTAGGTACACCACTCTGAGGAGCATGCCATGCAAGATGGCAAACTGCCTCCCAACAGAGGAGGTATGACCCCCATGCCACCCTGCTTGTTGATGTAGAACATGGCCACCTGGTTGTCCACCTGGATAAGGACTACCTGGTTGGAGAGCTGCCGTTGAAAGACACGTTGGGCATTGCCAATATCTCAGAGTTCCAGGAAGTTGAGAGTCCCATCCAGAGTCCTATATGCGCAGGCCGTACAAGTTAGCTCTCCAGCCCACTTTGGAGACATCTATCGTTAGGATGCAATGATGCAGCAGGGTCTGGAAAGGAAGCCCAGCGAGGCTGCTGAGCAGGTGACTCTGTGTCGGCCAGTTACCTGTGGCCACTGTGTGCAGAGTCCATTGCACCTGATGCATTCGGAGCCACACTGCTAATGTGACATGGACTGTGGAGGCCATGTGGCCAAGGTGGCATAGCATCTTTCGAGCTGTTATAAGGAGACAGTGCTGAACACCTTGAGCCAGGGCTACTAAGCGCTGGGCCCTGTCCTTCAGCAGGTAGGCTTGAGCCCCAATGAACTTTAGCCGTTGAGAGGGCAGAAGATGAGACTTGAGGTAGTTGGTTATGAAGCCCAGGTGTTCCAGGACCTGTATGGTCAGCTCCGCTAAATGCTGGATGTCCTCTGCGACCCACCCTTGATCCACCAGTCATTCAGGTAAGGGAAGACAAAGGTCCCCTGGGTGCAGAGAAAAGCGGCCACGACCGCTAGACACTTTGTGAAGACCCTGGGTGTGGAGGCAAGGCCAAAGGGCAGTACTCTGTACTGATAGTGCTGTCCGCTGAGTATGAAGTGGAGATACAGCCGGTGAAGGAAATACTGCCATGAATGAGGATGTGCATATGGGCATCTTCAAGATCCAAGGTGCATAGCCAATCTTCCCGCTGAAGGTATAGCAATAAAACATTCCCAGGGATACCATCTTGAAGCTTTTCTCTCACCAGGAACAGACTGGAGGTTCCAGAGGTCCAAAATGGGCTGAAAGCCTCCTGTCTTCTTTGGAACCAGGAACTATCAGGAATACAAGCCCCATTCTATATGAGACGGAGGAACCAACTCCATAGTGCAGTCAGACAAGAGGATTTAGACTTCCTGCTGGAACAAGTGGCATGGTGAGGGTTGAGGGAGTACTCCCCTGGGAAGAATGGGGGAGGAAGCTGATTGAAGCATAACAGATACCCATCCTAGACTATCTTGAGAGCCCAGGAATCTGTTGTAATGGTTGGCCCCCTGTGGGCAAAATTAATCAGTATTCCTCCCACTTCTGGCGGAACTGTGTCCGGGATGAGAAGACAGAATCAAAAACCCCCACCAGGCTGCGGTTGCGGCATCAGTTGGGGCTTTGGAAGCTTTGGGCGATGCTGCTAGTACTGGCCCTGTCCTTTTTGCTGCTGACCCCCCTGCTGAGATGTCTGGTAGGAATGGTATGGAGTATAGGTACCATAGGACTACTACTTATTTGGGAAGAAAGGCTTTTTCCCCGAAGACTTCCTCCTGGAGGTGTCAGATGTCTTCCTGGAGAGTCTATTCATTGTGAGTTGTTCTCTCTCCAGCTTTCTCCTCCATTGGTTTCCCAAAGAGGTCTTCTCCTCTGCAGGGGACATCGGCCAACTTGTCTTGGACCCATTGTTCTAAGTCCGAGAACTGTAGCCATGCAAGGCGGTGGGCCTTTATGCCCATGGCGGCCACTTGGACCACTGACTCAAAACTATCGTAGGCAGCTCTGGTGGTGTATTTTGAGGACTCTTTGGTCTTGGAGACAAGAATCCAGTAATGCTGCAGTTGCTCCCATGACAGGCCAGTGGAGAATCCAGCAAGATCTCCCACAAGATGGATCTCAGAGGTACATTCACATATAAAAGTTGGTAGGCTTGGATATGGGCCACCAGCATTGAGCCTTGATAGCATTTCCTCCCAAAGCCATCCATGGTCCGTGCCTCCCAGCCCAGGGGCATCGAGGACTGTGTCTTTGAACTTTTAATCCACACATGGCCGATTTCACGACCATGGAGTTACTGTATGTGAAAGTTATGGCTTCTCAAAGTCAGGGCTCTTTGCTCACTTGATACTTCAAATCGAGGTGGTGGCTCACAGTGGGCACCATGAGCGGTGCCTCCCACATTCAAAAGAGGAGTCTTGAGGATTCAGTGCACAGGCACCGTGATGGTCTCCTTTTGGGGAGAGGAGTATTGGAGGATTTCCAGTTCCTCTGCCCTACATTCCTCCTGGTGTAACGGTCACCCAGCTGTCACTGCATTCATTGGTTTGTCTTTTATAGTTTAGAAATTCTACTAGAAGGGATGTGGTATTTGGAGCAAGTGTACTGGAGGCAGGTGGCTCTGGGCCTCTCCCTAGTTAGGGACAGCTTTGGTACCTCCCATGCAACCAGGCTAGTCTTGAGGGATGAAGAGAAAGGTGAAATTAGGTCTTATATGCTAATTTTCTTTCCTCAAGTCCTTCCAAACCAGTTCAGAACACCCCCACCAAGATAGAGCACCAAATGAACTACCAGGCAGGTCGCTCAATGTCAGTGCCTTGGAGTTAGTGACACACAATATTGCAAGAAATTCAAATTAACAAAGACAATTTCTCCTTGGCAGGTTATTTTTGTAGAACTCATGTTGTCCGGGTAATGCTCCTTCTTTTCTTGTGGTTCTGAGGAAGCTATTGTTATCTTTCTTGGCTACAGAAATATTGGCTAGTGATAGACTGAACAGGACCCTGTCTAGGATAACATCATTAAACCATTGGTTCTCAGTTTCTATCTGCTGGCAGGAGAGAATAAACCCTTGCATCTGGACTGATCTTGAAAGACTTGAGAAAAGAAAATCAGCAGGTAAGACCTAATTCACCTAAGGAGGGAACATTAGAGGACCAGGATATTTTCTGTAGCTGCTCCAAAATCCTTGAATAAACCTCCATGTGATATTTATAATGAATCTTAACTCACTGGATGTTTAGAAAAAAGCTCAGTCTATTTATTTCCAGTGGATTAGTGGTTGTGTTATAGTGAGAGTGCTTGGATATAACTTTCTGATGGTATTAGGGTTTAATATGTTTGACGGGATTATTTTATATTTTTGAATCTTTTATTTTACTTTTGTCTGGGTGGTGATATAGAAAATTTTATAAAACGATAGTTACTGGTGCTATTTTCACCAAAATAAGAGTAGTAGTGTTTTGAGATGATCCCACAAACCCTTTAACACTTAATTTTGCTCAGAATGCTAGCAAAGCCAGTTAGGTCAGAACCTAGGACAGATGCTATAGCTGCTTAAGATGTATAAACTTAAAGGCACATTTTACAAAGAACGTCAAAGTGCAAACTGGGAAATCAAAGCCAGAACGTCTGAGAAAAAGCAGGCACGTGCAAGTTCGGGCATGATTTCACAAACACAGATGTACCCGACATGGACATCTATAGAGATGTCTACATAGATGTCCCCTGCATAACATTTCAGAACGGGGACGTTTAATAGCATAATGGTTAGACTAGTGGGCTAGAACAGGGTGGCCAGGATTCAAATCCTAGTGTGGACCTTTGTGATCTTAGGCTAGTCACTTAATTGACTATCTTCTCTATACTCTAGATGTTTTAAGGCCAAAACAAGCACTTTCCTGATGCCTATTCGTGCATGGAGGAGGTCTCAACATAGACGTGCCTGCAGATGTCCCTGATGGTTCTGAAATCGAACAGGGATGTGTAATTCTATTGCACCTCCCAAGAAATGCCTTCAACACACCCCCTTCCCTACTCGGACGTCCCCACACTGGTGACATCTTTAAAAAGCCATTTCTGAAATGGCTCTGGAGATGTCTCCGTGATTTGGACATGCATGTGCACGTCTTTAGATGCCCAAATCACGACTAAGGCTTTGAAAATGACCTCCTTAATATATGATTATTTTTATCCCAATATCCAGTTAAGACCCTAAAAAGCAGCAAGTGAAACACAAAATTTAAAACATTGTGAGGTCACCTGATAAGTTAAAAGCTAGATTTCTTCTTATCTTTCCATGTAAATGCATTTTTTCTTAATTTTATATTTATTGAAAATTTGCCAATATTACAAGCAAATATAATAAAAAAAGAAATCACAGCCCGAACAAAAGGAAAAAAGAAAAAAAAATACAATCAGTATATTCAATCAATCAGGACGTTTCATAGTCCATGGCATGGGGGGGGGAGGGTGTCAACAGAGAAGACAAAACATATTCAATAATCAGAAAACATTCCTCTACCATTTACAAATAAGGAAATCGATACAAACAAGGTCATTTGCAAATCAGCCTCTACTTATTTACTAAAGAGTTCTCCAACTGAGATGGATCAGCATAAACATACTGTATAAACATACCTTGTCAAAAGTTACTAAGCATTTACATTGAAAATGAAGAAAAAGTCCCTCCCACAGCCAAAACCCTAAAGCTTCAGCTGCAGATAGGACTTCCTCCATACTTGAGTGCTACGAGACACATCTGGGAAGATAGTAATGGTCTGACCGCAAAAGGGAATCTCTCGCGAAAACAGCATTTCAACAAAGCGTCTTTGTCCAATTCTGAAGCTAGGGTGACTATTAAGGTGGCGCACAAGGAGATTATATCCTCAGACATTTCTAGGAAATTCCACCAATCAAGAGCTAAGTTAAGACCAGATGGTGTTACTGATTGTAAACGATCATACGTTTCAGGATCTTAAATGGCGGATCATAGAGTTCATTCCTGAGCGGAATTGAGGAGACGACCTCTTGAGGAGTTTGCAATTTAGGGAACAATCCTGGATATATCGTTTACAATCAGTAACACCATCTGGCCGCCTTAACTTAGCTCTTGATTGGTGGAGTTTAGTTACCTGATGTCTCAGGCAGCCAATAACAGCCTGTGAGTACGAACGAGGCTGACTTTAAAAGTTACTGGGATCAGCTGATGATTTAGACGTGTATTGCATGAAGAAGGACCAGGAGATTCACGGTTTGAAACAATATTGTGTACAACTTTTTGATATACGTCCTCAGAGGAAGATCCGCTGATAATTTAGGAAAACTAATTGGAATGAGGAGATTGATAAAGCAGTAAATGTGCGACTATACGAAACGCTAGCTTAATTCCGATAGATGTCTGTACCCTACACTTCGTTCATCGGTTCCTGCATAACTGAACCGATTCATGGCTTGGAGATTGGGTTCACATCGGATTTAAAGCTAAGTACCATTTACTCCATGCATTCTGGGAGACTGAGCTTAATTTTATAATTTTGCCTCGGTATAAGATAAAAGGGGCGAGCACACTCTTATTTGAAGAAAAAAAGGAGGGTTTGCTATGAGAGAGGGAAAGTTCCCTCTCAAGGCAAACGATCCGACAAAAATATAAATTGTTTATTCTTTCTACTTTGGCTATACAGGAATGGTTATATTTATCTCTTTGATATGCTAGACATCTGAAAAATGGCAGACAGCTGCAGGCCTATCTGCTGACCATCACAGGCGAGTCTTCGACTTCATGCAATTCGCAAGCGTACATACTGATACCAGAACTAACGCTGCTATGAGCTCTCATAATGGCACCTGCCTTCACATTCTTAAAACGTTATTCTGAAATGCAATTGTTATGTATTTTCAGTAGGAAAGTCCTCCCTCCTATGCCCTTCTTCATCTTGTGCTAAATCAGAAGTTAACTTACCTTGCCAAAATAAACCCGATCTATTATCGCAGAAATTCCTATAGTGACAAGTCTACAAAAGAATAAATCTCATTAAAGCTGCAGCACTTGTTAAATATGTATTCAGTGCATGAAAGGTTCTGACAAATGCTAATTTTTCCATTAACCAAAACTCAACAAGTGTATAGTATAAAGCATCTTCTCTATTTACAATACGAAAGACAATCCTGCAGTCACAGCCAGG
The DNA here is from genome assembly GCA_033557465.1 of Ichthyophis bannanicus. Classification (NCBI taxonomy): domain Eukaryota; kingdom Metazoa; phylum Chordata; class Amphibia; order Gymnophiona; family Ichthyophiidae; genus Ichthyophis; species Ichthyophis bannanicus. Next base: position 166,602,915 of record CM066043.1, read on the forward strand.
CTCTGCTCTGGGAAGTCTCTCAAGCTAAACAATGCCATATATGTCTGGCCAATCTTGGACGAAAGAACTCCAATGAAGCCAGCATGCTGCAAAGCGGGTGCTAACAACAAATGGCAGTACAGCAGGATGTTAGGGAATACTAAACTGTGCACACTAGTCAAAAGGCAATTATCAAACAGTCAGAAGAAATAAAAAAGGCTCTTAATGACTAGTGCCAAACACATACATTTATATTCAGTAAATCATTAAACCATATATGCAAAACACATGCCTTTTATACAGCAAAATACCTATAATCATTTAGAAAGTCCAAAACAAAGAATCGCAGCACCATTGGAACACTAGAATATCCCCCTCAAACCGTTGTGTTTTCAACTTTGTATAGTAAAATACCTATATTTAGCTCAACTGGGGGTGCACAACTGTTTGAATTTATGGTAGCCTTATTTTCACCCTATTAAAATGTTTGAGTTCTAGAACAATTTGTATGCACCAAATCTTTTTGCATGAGCACTAGCTATTGCTTAGGACACCGTTGTGGTGAAGGTCTCCCAAGTACTGTGTTCTTGATACATGTGATTTTATTTCAGTTTTGGTTTTTATGGTATTCTCTTTACTATGTTGATATAGATTACACAGGTACACTACCAAAAAACTGCCTCCAGTTTTGCAACTGATTCCTATAGATTTTGGGGTGTTGAATCCAGGAAAAATAGCCAAAATGTTCCATCACGTCACGTTTTCTTGCAAAATTAGATTTCTTACCCATATAAGGAATGTTCACATAATTTCTTTTTAGCAGACTGCAGTTTATTTTCTTGGCCCAAAATAGAGGTTGTAATGGTTAACTAACTAGAAACACTCCCTCATGATATTTTAGAGTGTTTTGTATTCATTTTATACATTAACAGGACAATTGGGAGGCGGGGGGCTAAATCCAGTACTTGCGCTGGCGCATGTTCTTTCCTGTTCGCCTCGCCTCGTTCGCTCACTCAAACACGTGGTTGCGACATGAACGTTCCTGTCAAATTTCAGTTTCTTGCAAGTTCATTATTACCTTTTGTTTGCTCAGTCGTAATCCAGCTTTATTCCGAAGTGGTTCACTACAGTTGTAGTTTGCAGTGCTGTGTATTTGTGATGGCTCACAGAGCCAGAGGTTGCGTCAACTCTCCGGACAGTTTTTGTTTTATTTGTGGGGAATATACCGTGAAAAAGCGGCAGAGGAACATTTCTGCATTTATTAAAAAAGTATATTTCGCCTATTTCGGTTTGAAGTTAGGCGATCAAGACAAACCGTGGGCTCCTCACAAAGTGTGCAAGACATGTGAGGAAGATCTACGCTTATGGATGAAAGGTAAAAAACAAGCATTTCGTTTCGGAATACCTATGATGTGGCGTGAACAAAGAGACCACAGCAGTGACTGCTATTTTTGCTCTTGCATTGTGAAGGGATACAACTTAAAAAATAAGAACGTAATAAGTTACCCCAACCTTCCCTCAGCAATTAGGCCTATGCCTCATAGCAACAAAGTACCTGTGCCTGAACCACCAAAATCTTTGGATCATATTTGTGTGGATGGTTCTGATCATGATGAGACTCATCAGATGGCTTTTCCCGATGAGTCCAGTACTTCCGAGTTTGAAACTGAACCAGATCCGAAACCTGAACTTTTCTCTCAAGCTGAATTGAATGATTTAGTCCGGGATTTAGGACTCCCAAAAGATGCTGCCCAACTGCTAGGTTCTCGGCTTAAACAGAAAAATCTATTGTCACCAGGAACAACTTTTTATTGGTACCGCAACCGCGAGACACAATTTTTGAAGTATTTCAGCAAAGAGGAAGATTTGGTATTTTGCAACGATATATACGGAGTGATGGAAAAGTTTAAACTCAAGTATGATCCTGCTGAATGGCGGCTGTTCATTGATTCGTCAAAAGACAGCATAAAAGGTGTTCTTCTTCATAATGGCAACACATTCGCTTCAGTTCCTATTGCTCACTCTGTTATTCTCCAAGAAAAATACGAGAATTTGGCCCTGATTCTTCAGAAGATTCGTTATGATGAGCATAAGTGGATGATTTGTGGAGATGATTTGTGCACATGTATGTGGCTGTTTTAAGTGCAGACAATTTTGCTACCATCACAGTGTGTTTTGTTGACATTACTCTATTCTTATGTGCTGCCTTGTTACAATTTTCTTTATTCTTATTTGAACTACTACTAAACAATTAGTATAAAGAATTCATCCAAGAAACTTTTATCTCAATCGCACTCAATCTGAAACGTTCACCTCAAACTGCTAACCCAATGTAGCAAAAAACTCTGTACGTGATGGAGCAAATTGGTTACCAGATTTGGATTCAGCGCACCAAAAAACGTAAAAATCAATCAAAACATTAGAGGCAGTTTAAAAAAAAGTTTTTTTAGTGTACCTGTGTTATTTATTAATTTATATCACTTTGGCCGGTTGCCTTTCAAACATTACAAAGAGGTAAATAATTATTTCTGTCCACTTATATTTATTTGTATATTTTACTTTTATTTTGTATTTTTTTATCATGGTCATATTGTGGAAACCATGAGTTCTTTGGTTCAGCCCTAGCTGCGAGATTGATACATTTACATAGCACATTCTATTTATTTATTTATTTTTTTTTATCAGTTTGGCACCTTTTATTTTGTGGCTCTTTTTGGCTGGTTATGAGTGCCAATCTGTCAACAATGAACCGTCTGACTGAAGACCAAACACAGTTTAGGACTACTATCCAGAGAGTCGCCACTGATTCAACGGCACTGAACAACAACATAAGAACACTGGGTCAGACGAAAGGTCCATTGAGCCCAGTATCCTGTTTCCAACAGTGGCCAATCCAGGTCACAAGTACCTGTCAGGTTCCCAAAAGTATATTTTGGAGGTATGGTGGTTTATTTACAATATTATAGAAAAAACAGTTTACATTATTATTGTTTTATATGAGATGGCTAATATTTCATATGGATTAGTTTATTTTTTGCTTATCATCTGTGACTGATTTTATTGTGCTTCTGACGAAGGCAGACTGCCAAAACATGGCCATGTAGTTTTATTGGCAATTTTTCATATCAGTCCTATGTTTCAGGTTTTATTTTTATTTAGTTTGTAGTATTTAGCTCATGCCTTTCCAGTAGCAGTTTAATCAGGTATTGTAAATATTTCCTTGTCCCTGGAGGGCTTACAATCTAAGTTTGTACCTGAGGCAATGGTGGGTTAAGTGACTTGGCTCAAGGCCACAAGGAGTTCCAGTGTGATTTGAATCCTGGTCTTTTTGGTCACAGGCCACTGCTCTAACCTCTGGGCCAATATATTTTCCCTTTTTATCCATCTCATTGCATTTTCTTTTGATCTATTCATTGCAGGTTCTTTTTTGCCTGCTTTTCATACTTTCTCCTTATGAATTGCTGTACAGTGTTCTGAAGGTAACATTTAAGAGCAAACAAAACCAATTCAGTCTCTATCTGCTGGTCTTACACTAGTGCTGTTAATATTTTGTACCTACCCAATGGGCACACAGTGCTGCAGAAGAAGGTCCAGCTTCTTCTGTTCATGCAAGAAATGGCAGACCAGCAAAGGCATCCACAGAATGACAGCCGTCGGTCGGACAACAAATGCAAAAGCTACCATAGTTAAGTATTTGCAGCTGAAAGCAAGAAACAGATCTTAGAATTTGGATTTTAACATTTATTTTTGCCATATTTGAACTCAAGGTGACTTAGTATTCTGAAGCAACCTCAGCAACTTAAGAACATAGGAAATGCCATACTGAGTCAAACCAATATGCAAGATCACATCAGGGATCTGAACAGAGGTATTATAATAGTTTCTTTTATTTCCCATCCCTCTCCTAATAATTCCTGCCATTCTATCTGCTTTTCTGACCACTGATGCACACTGGATTGAGGATTCTAACTTACTGTGCATAATGAGCCCAAGATCTTTTTTCTTGGAAATCCAGCATTGTGCACCTGTATGGACTGGTGTTTCCTACACGGATCACTTAGATGTCCAGTCCTCCATTCTCGTCAGGTCTTGATTTAACTACTTTGAATAATATTGCATCATCAGCTAATAAGATTACTTTGCTCATCGTGCCCTTTTCCAGATCATTTATGAATATGAGGAAAAGCACTGATCCCAGTACAGATCCCTGGGTCATTCCATTATTCACATTTCTCCATTGGAATAAAGTGACCATTTAGTGCTACTCTCCGTTTTCTATCTTTTAGCCATTTACCGATCCACAGTAGGATATTGCCTTCTATCCCATGACTTTTTAATTTTCTGACCAGTTTCTCATGAAGGACTTTGTCAAACAGCTTCTTAAAATCTCTATACACTATATCCACCGATTCACCCTTGTCCACATATCTATTAACCCTTTAAGAAATCTAACAGATTGGTAAAACAGGATTTCCCTTTGTTAAATCCATGTTGGTTCTGCTCTATTAATCTCTAACTATCCAGCCAATCAGTAATTTTCCTCTTCAAAACGGTTTCTACTATTTTGACAGGCACCAATATCAGTTTCCCTGGTTTGTAATTTTGCATATTACCATGGACCCTTTTCAAAAATGGGCATTACATTGCCACCCTTTAATCCTCGGGTACTTTAACTGATTTGAGTAAGAAATTACAGTTTACTAGTAATGAGTATGCAATTTAAATTTTTGAGGTCATATAGTACTCTAGGGCATATGCCATCTAATACTGGCAATTTGTTACTTTATAGTTTGTGACTTTATTCGATAACATCTGCCAAGTTCACTGTGATTTGCTTCAGTTCCTCTGAATCATCGTTCTTAAATAATACTTCCCAATACACTCCTCAGTAAAGACCACAACAAAATTCATTTAGTCTTTCCACTATGGCTTTGTCTCCTCTGAGCACCCCTTTTGCCCACTGGTCATCTAGTGCAATGCTTCTCAACTCGCTCCGGGAGGCACATCTAGCCAGTTATGTTTTCAGGATTGCCATAATATACAGTATATGTATGAGAGAGATTTACATATATTAGAGACATATTATGTGCAAATCTCTCTCATGCATATTCATTATGGCAATCCTGAAAACCCACCGCCTCCAGGAGAGGGTTGAGAAGCACTGATCCACCTCCCTTCTTGCTTTGACAACTTGAAAAAACGTTTTGATTTTTTTGCCTCCAGCAAGCTTCTTTTCAAATTCACTTTTGAATTTGCCAGCACTTATACTCATTCCAAATGTGTTCAATAGAACCTGCTTTCTAGTCTTCAAATACATCCTTGTCCTTTTAGCAATTACCAGATAAACACAGATAGGCATTGCCTGTTGAACTTTAAAAAAGATGGAATTTGTATGACTTCTGGAAGAAAGTGAAGCCGTTCCTATTTGAAAAAGCTTCTGCCTAATGCTATCTGTACTCAATCTTGGTCTTCTTTAGATAAAGTTAAATAATAAAGATTTGGAGATCCTCCAGTTCTCATATAGTTAACAGTAAACAACTTTGATTTACATTAATGCTATCTGTAGACTGTTGATCTGATTCTATTAATGTATAATGAGTGTTACTCTATTTTGTAATGTTTTATTGGAATCCACTGAAGACGCTGGATTAGTGGGCTATAAATAGACTTTACATAAATAGGTGTTTTCTTAGACAATAAAGAGGTTGTTAAAAAGATCAGAAGGCTGGTATAAGGATTCTGGACAAAGCTTCTATTAACCTTCCAACAGTATCTTATACAAGATTTCCTATGTTCAGAATAAAAATGTTTGGAATTTTTTATACGAGTGAATAAGAGTAAATGGCTGCAAGCTCATACTATTCGATGATACTCTATCCTAAGGGGGTCATTTTAAAAATTGTAGTCATGATTTGGATGTCTGAAAACGTGCACGTGAATGCCCAAATCATGGGGACGTCCGAGTAGGCAAGGGAGTGTGACAGAGGTGTGTCTGGGGAACTGCAGTGGACTTAATGTCCCCATTAGATTTCAGAAAAGTCGGGGACATCTGCAGGCACATCCACGTATAGACCTGCTCCAAGCACAAAAAGGCATCCGGAAAGTGCTTGTTTTGGTTTTAAAACATCCAGAAAAGGTAGAAAAGATGGAAGGACTAACCTAAGATCACAAAGGCCCGCACTGGAATTTGAATCCTGGCCACCCTGCTCCTAACCCACTACTCTAACCATTAGACTATTAGATGTCCCTGTTCTGAAATGCTATTCTGGGGACATCTATGTTTGTGAAATCAAGCCTGAATTTGCATAAGCCTGAATTTGCATGTGCCTGCTTTTTTTTCCCAGAAGTTCTGGCTTGGATGTTCCAGATCACACTTGGACATCCTCTGCAAAATGTATTTTTAATTTTATTTAATTATATTATTACAATACAATATGTGCCTTTTAGTCTATGGTGACTCCTGGTGACCCAGCGGCCCCTGGATTTTCTTGGCAAGGTGTGAGCAGAAGTAGATTGTCGGGCCTTTCCTCCAAGGCAATGAAGGATAAAGTGACTTGCCCAAGCCACAAGGACTGCCAGTAGGAACTGAACCCTGGTCTCTTGGTCACCAGGCTGCTGCTCTAACCACTAGGCTACTCCTCCACTCTGTGATCAAAATAACATACAAACATATAACCAGATAATAAAGCATATATTCCATAATCAGTTAACCATTATAAATACAAAAAATGTGAATACATTCACATATAAAAATCACATAAATATCTACATCATATAAAATACCTATCACTGCTAACATAATAATTTGGCCATCTTCCTCTTGCACTCTCGTCTAATGCCATAACCCATCACATTGCCCCCTCTCATCTTACTATAATGCCTCATTTTGCCTTTTGGAGCAGTCTTCCTCCTCCCTGCGGAATGGCAAGAATAAAGAGATGTTCCCCTAGTATGACCTCTGGTAGCCCCAAGAAAGGATTCGCTAAGAAGATGGGGAGGGGGGGGGGGGCCGGGGATATTCAGCAATGGCGGCTAGCGCTGCTAACACAGCTAGTTGCCAGTGCTGAAATTTAAACTTGGATATTCAATGCCAGGGTCACATCTGGCTCCAGCATAGAATATCCGCGTTCACCACCTTGCCAGGTTTCCTGCGCTTCACTTCCCCCACGTATCACTAACCGGGCAGCAGCTCAATATCGCCGCTGCCAGGTTAGCGAGGAGTGCCACCTCCGCTCCACCTCGGAACATCCTGATGCTAACTGCTTAGCACTGGGGCTTGTAGTAGCAGTACCTGGGGATATTCAGCAGCACTAACCATGTTGGTGCCGCTAAATATCCCGCAGAGCGGCATCTACAAGGTTCGCAGTTCTGCAAACCATGTAAATGCCTTTGAAAACGCTGCCAAACCCCCCCCCCATCGAGTCACTACATCTTTATCTTTATCTTTATTAAAACATTTGATAAACCGCTACTGCCGAAGCATAGAGCGGTGTACAATAAAAGGTCCATCTTCAAAGACTGTGTTCTGTGCTTTGACCAGTGCTGTACATACAAAAAAACAAACGAAATAAGAATAGTCTTACTTGCTCTTTCTCTTTGATCCTGGTAGTGGATAGTAGTAAAGGGCAAAGATGGCAAGGACCGTTTCCATGGTGTTCGTTAATGTTCTGGTGCAACAGTACCAGGTGAACCACGAGCACAACTGGCAAAAATACTTTATTGAAAAGAGAGGTTTTTTAAACATTTTCAATAATAATCTGATTGTATACTATTTCTAGAAAAAAATATCTAATGAAACAGTTGGTAAAAGAAAACATATGGGGGGGTTATTCTGAGCCACGAATAGCAGGGATGGGACATCCTTCCCTGCCCCCGACTAACTTCCCTGCCGGTTGTGTGGGGATGTTAGATGGAGGCGGGGAAGAAGCGGTCTGGGGATGGAATCTGGGCAGGCAATGAGCAATCGCTGACCCTGGACGTACAGGGCTGATTCTAATGTCGGCCCTGTACATCCAGGGCCCGTGAAATGTCCGGGGAAGTTATTCCACCTCGGAGGTGGAATAACTTCCCTGGACACTTTTTTTTTTTGACGGCCCAGGGCATGGATGGGGCAGGGGGGGGGGCAGCCAGGGTTTATTCCCCACAGCCCAACCCTGGCCTTAGGAGGCCAGATCAGGGGTCAGGCTGCGGGGAATAAACCCTTTTTGCTGGCGGCCGGCATCGCGGATTTTAAATGGAGCCACGTGCCATGGCAACATGATGCCATGGCGCTGCGGCTCTATTTAAAAGCTCTGACTGAGTTAGCCGGGGACAGTCCTGCATGTGCAGGCCAGACTGAATCGCAGTCCCAGCCTGCATGTGCAGGACTGTTCGCGATTCTGATCCCGTGGGGCTAGACATGCCCCACGGGATCAGAATCGTGATCCCCTCTGTGTGTCCGGTTCAGACCAGACGCACAGAGGGGATCTATGTCCGGGACAGAATTGGGCCCATGGGGTCTATCTACCAAAGGATGTAGGTGCCTAAAAGGAAAATGCTTAGTAAATAGGGAATTTTATTAGACAAGGATAGATTTCATTCTGATTATACTGTATATATCTATATATAGATAGATTCATACCAAATTTCTGTAAAACATCGGTACAAGATCCCTTCTGTAAAGCACATACATATGGAAGTGGAACAAGTTGGGGCCAGTCCCATTGTGAGGAATGAAGGTGAAACTTGAGTTTCTAAGTCTCGGACAGCTTGTTCCCAGGAGCCAGTCAGGATGTAATTGTGACATCACCATCTGACTGTTTCCATTACGGTGGTATTTGTGAATAACCCTGAATGTCTTGCTGCCCGAGATATTTGAGATCAGCACCATTTATCCAAGATAAAAGAGATCAGGGAGAAAAACAGACATGCTGCCTCATGGCTGAGAGAACAGTTTGAAGGGCTCTGTGGAGGATGATATTCACCCATACTCCCATCCAGAAAAGGAACATTTTAGTTGCAGTCACTAAGGTGCGGTGAAAAAATGTGTACAAATCATTGAATACTCTCAGCTACTGCTGGGGAGTATTCGAAATGTATGTATGGAGGGAGGACACCCCCATCTAATTGTGCTCTGAAGAAACAAAAATAAGACTTGAAGAAGCATTTTATAAAGGACATCCAGGTGCAATCTGGGGTGTCCAGGACAAAATGTCTGGGAAAATGCTGGGGACGTTCAAATCTTTGGCCCAGTTTTAGAAACTTAGATGTCCTTGACATGGATGGTTGCAGCAGTGGCCACACAGATATCCTCGTTACAAAAATTGGAGCAGGGATGTCCATAAAATATTGTATGCATGTCCATTTCTGTTATGTAGGGACATGCATTGGCGTACTGATGCAAAAACATGTGCCCTCGCTCTCGGTCAATTTTCTTGAACTGAAAAAACAGTACAGAGGATATCAATTTATCTCCTCTATATCCTCTGTGTGTTGTGAGAGTGGAACAAGAGCTTTTCTTATGCCTATTCGCGCCGTGGAGCATGAATAGACATGGACACTCCTCCCTGGTGAGTGCTGATGTGATCACCATTTCTAAAATTGGCTGTACACATCCATCCTGCCCAAAACGCCTCAGACACGCCTCCACCATGCCCCTTTCATGGCTTGACATTCTTGCGCCAGCGATGCTTCCAGAGCTGGCTTCTAAAATGCCTTTGGAGATTTCTCTGTGATTTGGACATCTATGTGTCCTGTTGCAGACATCCAAAGCATGAATATCACTTTTTTAAATAACCCCCCATAGACTTTATTAGGTAACTCTTCTCAACCAATAGGGAGACAAAACACATTTAAAATTCATCCATACATAATAAAATAAATAGTGCAATAGTCCTGCTTATTTCTTTATTTTTATTTATCTCATTTATTAATTGCATTAACAGCTTACGCTGCCCTTAGCTATGTACATCATAGAATGATTAACCCTTCATACTTTTATACTTCATATACCATTCTCCTTCAACATTCAGCATCCCCACATCCTGCCAGCCCACATTCATACCCTAACTTCACAGTTCCAAGAACCCAAAACCTTCAACCTTAAAGCCCAGGTTGTACAACTTACTCATCTCGGATAGTAATGTTTTAACAGCTTTACTTGTAGTGCTTGATCTGGTGCAATTCAGTGGGGAAGGAGTTTCACAATGCCTATTGCCACTCAATCATGCTTCAGCCATCACAAGTACGTGAAGGTAAATTTTCTTTGCTGAGCATAGGCATCACACATGGGATCTATCATGCCAGTCTACTGCCAGATAAGGTGCTCCTAGGGTGTATAAAGCCTTACTCGTATATACTACAACTAGCATCTGAAATTTGATACAAAAAGCCACTGGGAACCAATACAATTACATCAAAAGAATTCCACGGCAGCACTCTGCATTTGCTCCTTCTGGTGATACACTGAAAATACAAGAGCATAATGGCAAGAAAGATTACAAATCAGTGCCAGACTCTAAACACTGGACAGCTTAGACTTACCACCCACTTTGCAGTTTCTGCATTCTCTAGGTGCCTTATTAAGGAGTAAATCTTCACATCTGCCAGAGCTGAAAGAAGGGCTTGTGCAAGTCTGGGTGCCCAAATCTATTTAAGCAAAAGGAAAAAGGATCTTTCATGCCTCTGTATTATGTCACCTGATCATTAAGACATCATTTGAGATTATGTTAAGTACTGATGAATTCTTGAAGTATTGGTGAACAGACTTTATTTCAAGATACTTTACAAAAATAGGGATGTGGAGACAGATGATAAAACTGTGGGAGTGTAATGTGATCACTGAATTTAAATTATGATTTAAAAATCACCATTGATGGTCTCTACATTTCCTTAAAAATTTTTCATAAAAATTATTTTAAATATTGGAGATTAAACAAATGCCTAAGACACTCAAGAAATGCGTTTGTTATTCCTGTTAATATATATATTGTAAAGGCAGGATTTTCATTATTCCTGATCATTAACAGCATAATGACTCAGAGTACTTTCAGCTACTTATACTGCCACTGTAATGCCAATGTGTCCCATGGCACAACACAGATTTTCTATAAGTACAGCAGCAGGCCCCCACACTGACTCGCTGGGAGGTATTTCATATTTATTTGTATCAGGGCTGCTAGCGTTAATGGAAAACAATGCAGCTTGTTATATTTACATGTGGGGAAATGATATTGATTTGCCGCAAATACAGTAGAGAATACATATTCTGTTTAGTCCCTGACAGATGTATGAGGTTAGGCAGAACATGAAGAAAAAGAGGAAAGGTGCTTTGTGCATTTTAGCAAAACCTAGGGCTTTTTTAAAGTAATTATATATAAGTATATGTAACATATGAAGTATCAGGAACATCTCCGTTGTGTGCTATAAGTTATCAAAAGGGCACTTTTTTTTGGGGGGGGTCATCTTATCACAGAAGCATATGCATACAGTAGAAGAAACTCCTTGGTACACCCGACCCACAGAACAGCAGTGATCCAAGAACTACCCGCCGCTCCTCCCAAGTCCATCAACCACCATACTGCCCATGTGGGGTTTTCACATAGGAAGGAGAAAGCAAAATTTTCTCCCAGTTTTTTTGCTATCCTTTGCGCTGTTACTGGGTCTGTTAATCCTAAAATCTGTCATCATGTATAGGGTTGTGTGAAGATATTATTTCTGATTCCCTCTTTGTTTGTATGGCACCTATCAGTGAGAAGAGGCCAGTGAAACCTTCCATATTTCGCAAAACTAAACCGAGATGCCACTTAATTTTTGACAGATTTTCCGTTTTATTTTGTTAAATTAATTTCCATATATTTTTGTAAATGTTGGTTAATGGTTTATGAGTCAAAATGTCTGATTTTTTTTTTTTTACTTAGAAACAAGAGGGCCAACCAGATATACAAATGGGCTTTTCCCAGTATTGTCCATGTAAAAATACCGAGTATGTCGAGGACGGCCTGGCATGTAGCAATAAATATACTATCTTCATAAATCTACAAGTTCAGTTTTTAGCCTTATTCTGCATTAAGAGATATTTACATAATAATACTAAATGTGTGTGATTCAGTTTATGTGTAAGAACATAAGAACATAAGATATGTCATACTGGGTCAGACCAAGGTCCATCAAGTCCACTATTTCCTGTTTCCAGCAGTGGCCAGTCTAAGTCACAAGTACCTAGCAGCTTCCCCAAAAAATACAGGTTCCACAATGCTTGTACTGGGGTAAGCAGTGGAAATCCCAGGTCCCCTTTAATAATGTTTATGGACCTTTCCTCCAGGAACTTGTCCAAACCTTTTTTAAACCCGGCTACACTAACAGCTTTTACTACATCCTCTGGTAACGAATTCCAGAGTTTGATTAGGCGTTGAGTGAAAAAATATTTTCTCTTATTAGTCTTAAATATGTTACACTTGTTCAATGTAAATGCTCTGTGGCCGTCCGCATAGTAACGTGTTTTGTTTATTGTAAACCGCACTGATATTGTAATAGCGCGGTATATAAGAGAAGTTAAATAAATAAATAAATACATACACACACTGTAGCTTCATTGCATGTCCCCTAGTCTTTCTATATTTTGATGGCATAAACAAATCGATCTACGTTTACCCTTTCCACTTCCATTGTTTTCCACTCCATTCATTAATTTATAGACCTCTATCTTACCTCCCCTCAGCCATTCCTTTTCCAGGTTGAAGAACCCTAACCTTTTTAGCCACTCCTCATAGGGGTATCCTTCCAATCCCTTTACCATTTTGGTGGCTCTTCTCTGTACCTTTTCTATATCCTTTTTAAGATACAGCGACCAGAATTGCACACAATATTCAAGGTGCGGTTGCATCATGGAACAATATAGAGGCATTATACTATCCTTTGTTTTATTCTCCGTTCCTTTCCTTATGATACCTAGCATTCTATTTGCTTTCTTGGCTGTCGCTGTACACTGGGCAGAGGGTTTCAACGTGCTGTCCACGATGATGCCTAAATCTTTTTCCTGGGTGGTGGTTCCTAATGTGGAACCATGCATCGTATAACCATAGTTTGGGTTGTTCTTTCCTAGGTGCATAACTTTGCACTTGTCCACATTAAATTTCATCTGCCATTTGGATGCTCAGTCTTCCAATTTATCAAGATCCTCTTGCAATTTTCCACAATCCTCATGGGATTTAACAACTGAATAGTTTTGTGTCATCTGAAAATTTGATAACCTCACTCGTTATTCCCATTTCCAGGTCATTTATGAATATGTTAAAAAGCAGCGGACCCAGCACAGATCCCTGGGGAACTCCACTATTCACCTTTCTCCATTGGGAAAATTGGCCATTTAGCCCTACCCTCTGCTTTCTATCTTTTAACCAGTTCCTGTTCCACAATAGTACACTGCTTTCCATCCCATGACTTTTTAATTTTTTCCAAAAGTCTCTCATGAGGGACCTTGTCAAAGGCTTTCTGAAAGTCCAGATATACTATATCAACCGACTTACCTTTGTCTAGCTGTTTCTTCACACCTTCAATAAAATGTAGCAGATTAGTAAGACAAGGTCTTCTTTGGTTAAAGCCATGTTGGCTGTCTCCCATTAAGCCATGACTATCTACGTGTTTAGTAATTTTGTTCTTTATGATGGTTTCCACCATTTTTCCCGGTACTGACGTCAGGCTCACCAGTCTGTAGTTTCCCGGATCACCCCTGGAACCCTTTTTAAAAATTGGCGTTACATTGGCCATCCTCCAATCTTCAGGTATTACAGATGATTTTAATGATAGTTCATAGATTACTAATAGTAGGTCTGCAATTCTTTCAACACCCTTGGATGTATACCATCCGGTCCAGGTGATTTGCTACTGTTTGGTTTATCAAATAGTTGTAATACATCTTCCCGGTGTATGGATATTTCTCCCAATTCTCCTGCAGCATCACCTTTAAATACCATTTCAGTCATGGGTAACATCCCTACATATTCCTCAGTAAGACCAAAGCAAAGAATTCATTCAGTCTCTCTGCTATGGCCTTGTCCTCTCTTAGTGCCCCTTTTACCCCTCTATCTTCTAATGGTCCAACTGACTCTCTCACAGGTTTTTTGCTATGAATGTATTTGAGAAAGTCTTTATTATGTGTTTTTATTTATTTATTTAGCAAGCATTTGTAGCCCGCTCCTTCCAGCGATCAGAAGCGGGTAGGATTACTATTGTGAAACTGCCGAATCAAGGCAGGTACAAATTTTGTTTACATACAGATTGTCAGAAAAGCACATCATACAGAGTTAACACTTCTTAGCTATGGGGGAGTTCATTTACATATATACATAAATACATATATACAGGATAATCTTCTTGGACTGTCGAATCAAGGCAGGTACAAATTTTGCTTACATACAGATTGTCAGAAAAGCACATCATACAGAGTTAACACTTCTTAGCTATGGGGGAGTTCATTTACAGATATACATAAATACATATACAGGATAATCTTCTTGGACACAGTGGTCAGGGGCTGCTCCATCTGTGGGTTTAGTTCAGGTTGAAATGTGATTGGAAAATGTGCGTTTTGAGTTTCTTTCTGAAGTCTAGAAGGTCATTGCTAGCTCGTAGTTCTGGTGGGAGTTGGTTCCACAGTGTTGGCGCCACATATGAGAAAGCCCTGTGGCTGGTGTTAGTTTTGGCAGATCTTATATCTGTTGGAGTGTGAAGGATGTTGGAATTGTGGGTTCTTCTGTTTCGGGTAGGAGGTTGCAATCTTACTAGGTTGTTGAGGAAGGAAGGTGCTAAGTTGTGGATGAGTTTGAAGGTGGTTGTTAGTATTTTGTATTTTGTGCGAGCTGTTATGGGTAGCCAGTGTAATTGAATTAGCACTGGTGTGATGTGGTCACTTAGATTTTTCTTCATTATGACCCTGGCAGCTACATTTTGTGCCATTTGTAATATGTTTAGGGTTTTTTTAGGTAAACCTTGTAGGATGGCGTTGCAGTAGTCAAAATGTGGCATGATGAGTGCTTGGGCCACTGTTCTGAAGTCTTGGGGATCAATAATATTCCGAATGGGTTGGAGCACTCTAAGCTTGTGGAAAACTGCTCTGTTGGTCTTTCGGAGGTGTTTTTCCATCTTTAGGTCACAGTCAAATGTGACTCCTAGATACTTTATTTCTTTTTTTGTTTGGTAAGTGTTGTTACATAGTGTTATTGATGTGGGAGGGTCAAAATTCGGTTCTTTGGAGATATACATTACTTCGGTTTTTTTGTGATTAATTGACATGCTACTTTGTTGTAACCAGTCTTGCATCTCTCCGATACATGTCTCCAGTGGGTTGTAGTCTGGGTTTTTAGTGTCTAGTTGTGTGTATAGCATGATATCATCGGCATAGATGTGGTAATTAATTTCGTGCCGTGAGAAAATTTTGCATAGTGGCTGCATATATATGTTAAACAGAAGTGCTGAGAGAGCAGAGCCTTGGGGGATTCCCTGTGTTTGTGAGAAAGATTCTGCTTTTTCTCCGTTGAATTGAACCTGTTGTGTTCGATTTGAGATGTAGGATGAGAACCATTTTAGTGGGGTTCCTGTTATTCCTACTTATTTTATCCTATTTATGAGGGTCCCATGATTAACTGTATCAAAGGCAGCTGAGATGTCAATGAATACAAGAATGTACATTTTCTTTTTGTTTTCAAGGCCCTTTAGGAGGTTGTTAAGTAGAACTAGTAACAGGGTTTCAACTCCATGATGTTGCCTGAAGCCATATTGCTGGTCATCAAGAGGAGCACTGTCAGTCAGATGGTCTTGGAGTTGTAGAAGGACCGTTTTTTCTATGATCTTTGCCAGGAATGAGATACTTGATATGGGACGGTAGGAGGCTGGGTCTTCTCCGTTGAGTGTAGTGTTTTTTAGGATTGGTCTAATGACTGATTTCTTTAGTTCTGAGGGCATGATTCCTTGTTGTAGGGATAGGTTAACTATGTGTGCTATGTGAGGTGCTATGTCTTGTTTCACTGCCTTGATCCAGGATGCAGGACAGGGATCCAGTGGGGAGGTGGTACTTTTCAGGCTTGTGACAATGGCTGTGATTTGCTGGGTTCCTATTTTGTGGAAGTGCTCCCATAACTGGTTTTGCGTTGTGTTGTTCTCACTTCTGATTTGTGGTGTTGGTGGGGGGGGTGGAGGACCAGGGGCCGTCAGTTTGGACGCGTAGTGGTTTGCCAGTGTTTGGACCTTGATGGATTTGTTGAGGTTGGCATTTTGGTCGGTTTTGGTTAGTGATTTGACTAGTTCAAATAACTCTCGTGGGCGATTGATTGCCTTGTTTAGGATGTTGGTGTGATGTAATTTTTTTGCATTGTTCACGTCGTCTTTGTATTTTGCGAGATGGGCCATGTATTTAGTTTTGAGATCGGAGGATTTGGTTTGTCTCCATTTTCTCTCTATTTTACGGAGCTCCCTTTTTGATTTTATTAGAGTTCCTGTGTACCAGGGTTCCGAGTTGATCTTATGTGGGTTTGATGTGTGTTTCAAAGTTGGGTTAGATGTATTTTGGATGTGTGTGTTCCATCTGTTAGTTAGTTCGTCTAGGTCTGTGGAATCTAGGTTTATGTGGGATGCAATGGTGCTTATGAGGTGTTCCTCGTTGAGTTTGCTGAATTTCCTAATGGGGTTGGTCATTCTCATCTCCTTTGAGTTTTTGGGTTGGCACTGTAGTTTAAGTTTACAGTTGATTTGGTGGTGGTCACAGCAACTTCCACAGCAAGTTTCTTCTCAAATTCTCTCTTTGCCTGCCTTAACAATGCCTTGCATCTAACTTGCCAGTTCTTATGTTGTTTCCAGTTTTCATCATTTGACTCCTTTTTCGGCAACAGCCTCTCTGATCTCACCTTTAAACCATGCTGGCAGTTTTTGGACTTCCTTCCACTTTTCTTAAAGCATGGTCTGGGCTTCCAAGATAGTATTTTTAAACACCACCCATGCTTGATATAAATCTTTAACCTTCGCAACTGCTCCTTTTAGTTTTTTCTTAACTATTTTCCTCATTTTATCATAGTCTCCCTTTTAAAAGGTACTACTGTGGATTTCCTTACCATCCTTCCTCCATTTATTAAATCAAAAGCGATCATGCTATGATCACTATTGCCAAGTGGCCCCACCACCCTTATCTCTTGCACCAGATCTTGAATTCCACTAAGGACTAGGTCCAAAATGTATCTGCCCCCCCCCCTCCAATAACTTATATAGCTAGACTGAGCTAAACCAAACTTTGGGACTGATGTAATCAGCTGTACGTTAGGGGCCATGTGCTGAAACTCAGCACATGGTCCCCTAACACATACCTTAAAAGAATTCTTGCACTCAATGCAATAAAGAAATCATAAAGAAACATAGAAACATGATGGCAGAAAAAGCCCATATGGCCTATCTAGTCTGCCCTTCCATTATCAACCACTACAACAGTCCCCTTTTTTCCTTCAGAGATCCTCTATTCGTCCCATGCTTTTTTGAATTGAGATACTGTCCTCAACTCTACCACCTCCACTGGGAAAGTATTCCACGCATCTACCACTCTTTCCACAAAGAAATATTTCTGCATATTACTCCTGAGTCTATCCCCTTTCACCCTCCTCCTATGTACCCTCGTAGCATAGCTTGCTTTCAGTCGAAAGAGGGTCTCCTCTTGTGCATTTATGCCACAGAGATATTTAAACATCTCAATCATATCACCTCCATCCCGCCTTTCCTCTAAAAGTATATATATTAAGATCCTTAAGTCTATCCTCATATGCTTTATAATGAAGACCACTAACCATTTTAGTAGCCACCCTCTGTATTGACTCCATCCTGTTTATATCCTTTTGAAGGTGCCGTCTCCAGAATTGCACACAATACTCCAAATGAAGTTGCACCAAAGACTTACACAGAGGCACCATCACCTCCTTTCTTCTGCTAGCAATGATAAACCGCCCTGATGTAATGAAAGTTGCGGTATAAAAAGTGTGAAAATGTGCATAAACACTGAAGAGTGTGCCAGTCACCATGGCAATGTGTAGACTGGGCAGCAGAATCACTATTTTGTGCAGAGATTGTACTGGGACCTGAAAGAGCATACGCATAATCATGTGCATCTAGAACGCTAAAAATGCCTATTCCATGCATAAGGCATCATGTAAATATGTGCAGTTGAGTGCATTGCACATCATTTCACAGCCGCAGTGGCTCCCCCTTAATCATGCATTCAGCAACATAATCACCTCAGTTCCTCATCCTCCTGCTGTTTTTGTTTTGACCCATACCCCTCAATAAAACAAGGAAAAAAGGCTCTGGGTCCTTCATGCTCACGCAAGAGAAGAAACAGGCATGAAATCCTTACTAATGCTAACTTCAGAAGAATAAGCTAACCTTTTACTCCTCCTTGGACCTGGCATTAGAAAACTGGGGGGGGGGGGGTATATAAAAAAGGATTAACATAGTTGGCAGACCTGCTAACCGCATTAATCCCAGTGAGTGGTAATATTCTGCAGTGCGCAGTAGTTTAGTGTTGCTGAATATTCCACCCTCATGCCGCTGTATGCCCCGTTGCTAACCGCATAGCAGTGGCGCATTCCAGAGGTGGCGATATCCAGCCGCTGGCCACGTAACATAAATCAACTAAAGTCAGGCACATAAAAGATAGAGCTGGTTTAGCTATCTGGCCAGTTACTGAATACATAGTGCCACTGCCCAGTCGGCTAAACCGCTAAGCGGGCAATCCGGATATTCAATGCTGGTACCCAGATATGGCCCCAGGATTGAATATTCAGGTCTAATTTAAAATGGTGATGGCCGGCCACTTTCCAAGCACTTTCCGTCACTGTTGACTATCAGCCCTGTATGTTTAGCATTTAGGTCTTTTGAGCAATTCTTTGCATCCAGGTTTAATAACCAATGCTTCATTACCATCAAATGTAAATGTGCTGTGTGCAGATGTCTCCGTGAGTCTTTGCGCACTATTTGCCATTGTGCAAAACACCTTGGAACAAAGGGCAGCTGCAGTAGTGCATAAAATTGTGTGCAGAAGCTGTGTTAAGCTGTGTACAAAGCCTCCTTCACTTTATTATACTGGCCTCTTAGGGGAACATCAGAATTTTCTGGTTTTCATATTTTGGGAGCGACTGGAGGGGCACAGGCAGGGATGGATTTACCTATTACCTACTTGCTCCCAATACTTCTCCAATCTCCTTCAGTTCCACACCCCATCCTGCAGTCTCCGTACAGCTCACATCAATCGTTAGCACCTTCCCTCCCCATCCCATGCCCTCCTAGACTCCACTTGACATTCCGCCTTCTTCTTGGGCCCCACCCTATGGAACTCCCTCCCTACTGACCTCCGCTTAGAATCTTCTTTCCCCAAGTTTGTCCCTCCTCAAGACTCGCCTCTTTCTTGCTCCTTGCCCCACCTTCTCTTCTCTCCACGCTGTATGACAGTCAGATAGGACAGAAGTAGACAATGTAGTTCTTTCCCTTTTCTCTGGCACTGGCCTCCTTCCTATACTTTCATATCATTGTAAACCACCCTGATGTAATGAAAGTTGCGGCACAAAAAGTGTGAAATAAAGATAAAGAGAAACTAGGCAGAGTAGGTAACTGCCTAGGAGCAGCCATCCTACCACTGGAGGTTCATGCCATCAATGGAAATGGTGATCCTGCACATCCCCATCTTTGTTTTAGGCCAGCCAGCTGATGGGACATGGGGGGGGGGGGGAATGCACCGGGCCCACTGGTGATTTTGAAGGGCAATGCCTCCCTCCCTCCTCCACCAAGCTCTGGGGGGGGAAGTAGTCATTTTTCCCAATGCCTAGGAAATGCCAGGGAGTTAAATCCACTATTGGGCATTAGGAGGGGCCAAGGCTGGCACTTCTGCCATTAGAAATGCCTGAAGAGGGAAGGTAGAACCACAGCTAGAATGTTATACTTTTTATTTGTTCTTTTTTAAAACAATACTATTTAGAAACACTCACCAGCAGCTGGACTTCATCTGTGTTCAGCAGATGCAATATCTTATAGATGCTCGCAAATACAAGGGGGTAGGTGTAGCCTCTTAGTCCCTCATTCCATTCCCAGGTCAAATAGCCATAAATGAAATTGTTAAGGAAGTACAGCTAAAAAGCAAGCCTAGCATGTTTTCACTGGAATTGTTAACACAATTAATACTACATTACACTACAATAAGAAGAGCTCTTGTATGGTTTTAATCTAGTAAAATGCTCTCATAAATTATTTTCTTTCAAAGAAATAAATGCTAGACATTTTCAAATTTACACTAAAGCATAGGCTTACTTTATCCATAGGAATTAGCATACATGAATAAATATGGAGGCATTTTACATATCTGCTCACTTCCTTTCCTTGAATCCTGATAGACCAGTCCAGACGAGTTGGTTATGCTCCCCAGCCAGTAGGTGGAGGCAGACCAGAGCTACTTTCAGCGAATGAGGGATCTTTTTCTATTTGTCCTGTCTTCTGTCTTTATTGGCCCTTTACTTGGAAAAGTTGTAATTCCTTTTATTTTCCTGTCTTTAGTTATTGTAAATTGCCTTGATGTTTTTTTGTGAGACAATACAGCAAATAACAAACAAACATGTCATCACTTGGTACATCCACTGGTGCAGCACCAAGAGAAGCCAGTAAGACACTTCCCAAGCAGAAAGCAAGGCTGAAAATGCAGAAAAAAATATTAATCAACAATAACTTTGTACAAATGTTGGTTCTCTTGCCATACTTGACTCTGCATCAGGAACAGATACTGAAAATGCAGTTAAAGAGAGAGCAGGGCTCCAAACCTGTAGGAGTACTCTTCCAGGGTGGGTCCTGGACTGGTCTAGCAGGATCCAAGAAAAGGAAATTAGCAAGTATGGAAAATTTCTCCTTCCTCATCATCCTATTAGGCTGGTCAAGATGAGTGGGACATACCGAAGCAGTCAGGACCCAGGGTAGGAGGAAGGCAACATTCAGGCACCGTTCACTCCAGCTCCCACATGCAACCTTTAGTGCTTCATAAAAGGTACTCAGAGATGACCTGGTGGCTGTCTTAGAGATGTCTGCTAGGGACAGCAAGGTGGACTCCACAGGCAGAGGCTTGCATTCTAATGGACTGTACACTGACTCATTCTGGTATGCACCGCCCATATAGAAGGTAGGCTGAACTGATAACCTCCTTAATATAGCTGACAACCGAGGACTTGGTCACTGCCTGTCCTTTCCTTGGGGCACTGAATAGGACAAAGAGATGGTCTAGCCGATAGAAGGAATTAGTAAGCTGCAGATACTTCACTAATGCCCTCCTCACATCCAACATACACAGCAAGGGGTCCATCCATAGGTCCCCTTTTAAGGAGGGCAGGATCACTGACTGATTAAGATGAAAGCAAAACAGCACTTTTGGGAGAAAAGGGCAGTCCCATTCTTAGAAAGACAGAAATAGAAACTCTATAAATGCTACAACATCACTATACCAGAAAAGCATTAGGATCATGAGGGAGAGGAGTGGCCTAGTGGTTAGGACAAGGTACTTCAGGCCGGAGGACTGGTGGTTCAATCATGACCCTGAGAGAATTATGGAGAATGAAGAAGTTATGATCAACTGGCACTCTGACGGATAAAAAGCTGGATGCATGGAAGCTGGATAGAATGGTAAAGGAGAAGAAAAGAATGGCATTGATTATAGAGGTGTCAGTCCCAAGCAACTATTCTGTGAATCATGTCGAGAGGGAGAAGATCTTCAAGTACCCAGAAATGCAGTTGACCAAGAAAATATAGCAGAAAGATACCAAGCTATTTCCCATAATGTTGGGAGCCATTGATTAAGAGGAATTTCTAAGCACACCTTCATAAAATACCAATACATGTTACATCCTACAAACTCCAGAAGGAGGCTCTCTTTGGCAAGATGAAAGTACTACATCAAGCATTATGAATAAATTTGACAGACTGAGGTCATACTCCACATACCCTGGGGCTTAGAAGCGGAGGTTCAGGACTGTCATGGTATGTACAAAACTAACCCATTTGGAGAAATTGCGCCCCCCCCCCCCCAACAGATACTGCTGAGGTGACCTGAAAGACTCTGACTGCCATCTGGCAGATGCAACAGCCAACAGGAATATCACCTTCAGAGTCAAATCCTTGAGACAGGTCATCCCAAGTGACTTAAAAGGGAAGACTTTTCAGCACCTTCAACACCAGAGACCATATTGTGGTACAATTGGATGCATGAATTTGCTTCATCCCCTTGAGGGAGTGGGACACCACAGCATGCACTGCTAAGGGCACTCTCTGAATACACAAGGCCTACCATCTGAACCTTGAGAGCAGAGCTAAACCCTGGTCCACTCTGGACTGTAAGAAGGACAAAAATGGCAGATACTTCCTGAATGTCAAGAAGGCGGACATGAGAGGAATACCACCTCTCAATGACTCTCCAGACCCTCACAAAGGCCAAAGATATAGCCTGGGCCTCAAGAAAGGTGTCAACTACCGCTCCAGAGTATCCTTTCTTAGACAGTTTACATCTCTCAAGGCCCAGACCATAACCAAAAAGGGAATGGGATCCTCCATAATCAGAAGACACTGTTGCTGAATTCTCCTCTCCTGAGGTAGCAATAGAGGGGACCCTGAAAATAGGCTTAAGATATCTGCATACTATAGCTTGCACAGCCAGTTTGGTGCAGACAAAATGACCAAGCCCGAATGAGAGAACTCAGCTCACCAAGGACCATGGAGGAAAGACATACATGAGCATCTTCTGAGAAAGGGCATCCAAGTCAGCTACCCATGGATCCTATCTGTGGCTGAAAAAGATTTTCACCTTGGCATTCCCCTGGGTGGCCATGAGATTAAACACCAGGAGGCCCCATCTCTGTATATGAAGTCAAAGACACAAGAGTTTGGTTAGGATTTATGGTGTTTGTTTTCTGACTCATGAAGTCAGCCTTCACATTGGTCAATGCCCTCTATCAGCCACCATCCAATGGTGGCCAGTATGGTGCTGCGAGTACCATCTTGCTTGTTGATGTACGCCACTACCGTAGCTTTGTCTGAGAACACATTGATCACTTTGCCCTCCAGGAGGAACCAAAACCTCTCCAGAGCAAGGCAGATCACCCTGGCCTCTAGTCTGTTGATTGACCAGGAGGCTTCCTGGGGGGGAGGGGGGAACCAGCACCTTTGAACAACCCAGACAATGCACCTTCCAGCCTAACAGACTGGTGTCCATGGTGATCATCACCCTATCCAGTGCCTCCAGAGGTATCCTGTCCATTAGAAGGCGAGTTTATAGACATCATGCCAATTCCCTCTTGATCTTCTGGGAAAGTAGTAAGAGCTGTTCGAACAACTGGGAGAAGGGAGACTAGCGAGTCAGAAGGTGTCCCTGCAGGGGGCACCATGTGCACCTTGGCCCGTGGTATTGGTTCCAGGGTTGACAACCTTGACCCCAGAAGCTGCAGGTAGAACTAGTCCTTGGGAACTGCCCGAGATGAAAACCCCTTGAATTGCAGCTGCAGCCTGTACAACCTTTCTGGGGTGAGAAACAATCTTCCCAAGTGAACACTGATGTAGGCACTCAGATGCTCCATGTCCTGGAGAGAACTAGGCTGTTCTTGAGTAACTGATCACCCATCCCAACTTCTCTAATTACCAGATCACCTAGGTCGTGTCCTCCATAAAGTCGAACTAAATCATCCAGTCCTCCAGGTACAGGTGAACTCAGATTCCTTGCTTATTCAGGAAGGCCACCATGATCATGACCTTTGAAAGGTGCAAGGTGCCGTAGCCAGGTCTAAAGGCAGGATAAGAAACACAAAATGGCTGCTCAGGACACAGAAGCAGAGGAATTGCTGATGTTGCCGTCAGACCGGAATACAGAAGTATGCTTCGGAAAGGTCTAAGGAGGTTAGAAACTCCCCTTGCTGAACTGATGTATTGACTGACCTGAGAGTTTCCATGTGGAAGTGGGGCACTTTTAGCTTGGTACTGACCGCCTTCAGGTCCAGAATGAGTCAGGACCAACCTTTTCTGGGCATCATGAAGTAAAAGGAATACCATTCCTGACCTTGTTCTGTGGAGGGCACAGGTACAATAGCCTGCAACTGTAAGAGGTGCTGAATAGTTTCCTCAACCATCACAATCTTGTTAAAGAGCCGCAAGAATATTCCACAAAGGTGTCAAGAAGAAGTTTCATAAACTCTAGCATGTACCCATTTTCCAGGACCTTGAGGACCCATAGGTCTGACATGATATACAGTAGGTACATAAGAGCTTAACCAGCTCCCAAGGCAGTGCCTGCTGAATCCCAAAATCCCTGGGATCCCCTAAAGGCCGTATCTGAACTCTTTCCAGCCCTAAACTGCCCCCACAATCCCTGCTGAGACCTACATGAGAAAACCCTGGAACCTCTGGACCTATCTTCTGGGAGTCTCTATGGGCAGGTCTTTCCAGGGTCTTTCACCAGCTTCTCTCCCAAAGAGCAACCTGTCCTTAAAGGGAACCTTGCTCAGTCACAGCTTGAACGCAGTATCAATAAAACAATTTTGGAGCCAGAGCCACTTTTGGGCCATCACAGATACCATCAAGGGCTTAGAAGAGATCCTGATCAAGTCGTACAAAGCATCTGCCACAAACACTCCAAACTGCAATTTCGTTCCCTCTGGGCAGTCTTGCAATTGCTGGATCTAGTGTAAACAGCACTTGGGCCATCGTGTCTATAAAAAGCACTGCCCAAGTTTCCAAAGCTGATGCAGTGACAGCATTTTTCCACCCTTCAGTCTCATTCAGCGCAGCATCGCCTTACGCTAGAATGGTCATGCACTTTGTCATTGCTGTGACCAGGGCATCCACCTTAGGGGTTCTGAAAGGTTTTTCTAGCTCCCCTTGGGTTAGAGGATACAGCTGAGTCAGGACATTACTACCCCCCTCAGCCCCACATCTGGTGTCTCCCACTGAGATAACTAAATAGTGGTCACTTATCGTCAGAGTAATAATATAACTAATAAATGAAATACTCTGCATTCAATCTAGAAAGTATGCTGTATTCTCTTTCGGACTTGAAACAATGTATCTCCCAAACTTGAAACAGTGTTACCAAGTGACTACATTGTTGTTTACTCAAATTTAGTGGCAACAAAAAGGTCTCAGAATCATGGGCTGCCACTAACTGACGCTATCACGCCAAGTGGTATAACTGCCCCACATACATCAACGACCTTAAAAATTACCGCCACTTGTTTTTCTATTTTTTTAGCATTTTTGAATATTTTGGAGACTTAGAAACTGTAGTGCTTAACTTCTAGGAGTTCAAATGCGGACTTCCATATTTCAACTGGAAAAAACTTATCACTTAACTTTCATAATCCATTGGATTTCCAAAAGTTAAGTGATAAGTTTTTTCCAGTTGAAATATGGAAGTCCGCATTTGAACTCCTAGAAGTTAAGCACTACAGTTTCTAAGTCTCCAAAATATTCAAAAATGCTAAAAAAAAAAAATAGAAAAACAAGTGGCAGTAATTTTTAAGGTCGTTGATGTATGTGGGGCAGTTATACCACTTGGCGTGATAGCGTCAGTGGCAGCCCATGATTCTGAGACCTTTTTGTTGCCACTAAATTTGAGTAAACAACAGTGTAGTCACTTGGTAACACTGTTTCAAGTTTGGGAGATACCGTAAAACCTCTAATTGACCGCCATGGCGCTCTATTTTTCAGCCCCTCTGCCAAGGTGGTGGTCTATTAGAGGTGGCGTTCAAATAGAGGGTGGCGGTTTATTTTTCAACTATCTGGCCAAACTTTTAAGTGGACAAACTTTACACACAGCCGACTATTGTAACATGCAGAAATGCGTCTGTGAACTATCACTTTTTGACAGCCAAATCAAACTAGAACGTTAGCGGTGAGCACTGCTTTTACATTACGCAATACAGCATAGTACGGTAGAAAAGACATGCAATATTGCATCAGAAAAAGGCGCCAACAAGACATCTACATTAACATTCATAAACTACAAATCTTTTTTATTGTTTCGAACAAAGAAAGAAACTCTATGAGAAAATCTTCATTTCTTTTACACATGAATGTTAAATGCAGTAAATTTACACAAGGTGAGAGTGGCGCTCTATTAGAGGGTGGCACTCTATTTTTCAACCTCTCCGCCGGAGTGGCGGTCTATTAGAGGTGGCGCTCTATTAGAGGTCTTACGGTACATTGTTTCAAGTCCGAAAGAGAATACAGCATACTTTCTAGATTGAATGCAGAGTATCCCACTGAGATAATACAAGCATTTGCAAGGGTTCTGGGAGGGGAAAGAAGATGGAGGGATGCCACAATTTTGCTAGGATAAAGGTTCAGTTGTGAAACTTTCACTGCAGGGGTGCTCCGTAACATGCAGAGCCATCATGATGTCCTTAATAAGAGTGGAAAGGTCCTCCCTCTGTCAGCTATGACATCAACATTATGTGGCTGATTTACCCTGCTGTCCACGGAGAACCATTGCTATCAGTAAGTGACCTCAATTTCTCCATCACACTTATGGCAAAACCAGTCAAATGTGGCTCTCACTCGACAGGAGCCACAAACAGCACACACCTGGTATCATGGCATAGCTCAAACTCAGTCAAAGAAAAAAAAAACATGAAGGAAAAAACCCCATACTGAAAATGCAACGGCCAATTGGTAAGAGAATCCTTGCACTTGTCAGGCCGCCTGGAGAAACTTGCAAAGGGTCTTCCTAGTCTGGGAAGTCCCAGCTGCCTGAAAGGAGGTTTGTTTGTTTTTTTAAGCTGTTTTATTTAAGTAGCAAAGCTGGAGACCCAAATCAAGAAGTAGGACAAAAGTATAAAATAGGGAAAAAATAAGTGGAACATGCAGAAATGTTTATTTAGCTAATCGTATATACCGCAAATATGAAAGTCTAAGCGGTTTAAATAGGACAATGAGAGGGAAAGGAGGCCTGGGCCTAGACTTGCCAATCCCCCTCAGGGGCCCTCCTGTCTGCTCTCTGACCCACCAGTTCTGGAACCTGTGGGTAACAGTGCTGGACACAGGGCAACTGTTGGCTCGAGGAGACAATGAGCATACCCAAGCTCCAAGCAAAGGCTGGGCCAAGGTCTTCAACACACAGGCAACAAGAGATCTATCTGCACTGCTGCACCAGTGCCACCTGCTGGTGGAAAACAATACTGACGTCTCACATTGCAGCAGTTGCTCTGGTGTGGTGCCTTCATCTTTTGGCTGCAGAGACAACGCATTCATCTGGGCTGATCTAGCAAGATAATCAGGATATGGGCTATCGAAGAATAAAGTATTAAAGATAAATAAAAACTGTGCTTCAGGTTCGCTTGCAGGCAAGAATAAAGCACCTCACCTTTCCTGCTCTAGCTTCTGTATTTGCAGATAAGTGCTTCAGAGCATTCAGACACTACTCAAGCTGCAAGTTTTGAAATATTTATGAAATAGGATTAATAAGATAGTCTGTTATGATATATGTCATATCTTTAATACTCATTTATTTTGTTTCTAAGAATTTGATATACAATCATTCAAAAAAAGATCATAGTTTATCATCATGATGGATTTAGTGTTCAGTGCAAGGGAAATGTGGTTGTTCGCGTAACTAAGAGCCCACTGTAGGAAGCAATAGGCCAGAGTCTGATTTATACATCTAAGCAATGTGCCAACGCTCAGGTAATCTGCCATGTGGAAGATATAAATAGAGTAGAAAGAGGTTTATAATGCCACACCAGAGTGCTTACACAAGCATGAAACAATTAACTTGGTTCAGTTTATGGCACCTTATTTTGCATATGTAATTTTAGTGAATACTATGAATAGGTAGCAGATTTTAAAGTGCCATATTAGATAGCACAGTTACTTACCTGTAACAGGTGATCTCTGGGAACAGGAGGAATAAGTCTTCACATATGGGTACGTCGGTACCGACGGAGCCTGCGCGGGAACGCTCCCCAGCTTCCCAAAAAGGAAAGCTTTTGGGAGCTTCCCACAGCGCCTGCGCGCTGCCTTCCCGCCTTTCCTAACCGCCTCTCTCCAGTTCGAGTTTTAAAGCTGAGACAAAGAGAGAGAGGAAAGGAAAGATAGATAGAGAGATACAACTCCTAGGGGAGGTGGGTGGGTTGTGAAGACTTATTCCTGCTGTTCCCAGAGATCACCTGTTACTTACCTGTAACTGTGCTATCTCCAGGAACAAGCAGGAATGAGTCTTCACATATGGGGACTCCCCAGCTAGAGATGCCAGGGAGACCCCCAAGGTTGTGAGACCCTGAGAAGGGCTCTACCTCCTCCCATGGATCTCAGGCATCCAACCAGGGATGGAGGGTAGGAGTTGATTAAGCATGGAACAGGTGTTTGAGAACAGCCTGACCAAACAAGGCATCCCGGCGGGAGTCCTTGTCCAAACAGTAATGGGCTGTGAAGGTATGAACCGAGGCCCAGGTGGCTGCTCGACAGATCTGGTCGATAGACACAGAATTTAGATGAGCCATAGAGGTGGCCATGGCCCTCACATTATGAGCTGTGACATGGCCCTCCAGAGAAAGGTTCTTACTCTGGTAGGCGAAAGAAATACACTGAGCAATCCAATTGGACAGTGTTCTCTTAGAGATTGGAAGTCCCAAATGAGAGGGATCAAAAGCAACAAAGAGTTGAGAAGACTTTCTATGTTGCTGTGTCCTTTGTAAGTAAAAAGCAAGAGCTCTCTTACAATCCAGGGTATGAAGATTCCTCTCTGCACTCGATGCATGAGGACCTGGAAAAAAGACAGGTAAATACACCTCTTGATTAAGATGAAAAGGTGAGACCACTTTAGGCATAAAGTGTGGATTGGTCCTAAGGACTACCTTATCATGATGGAACCTTGTATAAGGTGGATTAGCCACTAAGGCCTGCAGTTCACTGATGCGGCGAGCTGAGGTGACTGCAATAAGAAGGATAACCTTCCAGGAAAGAAATTTCAAGGAGGTAGTGGCTAAGGGTTCAAAGGGTGGCTTCATGAGCTGACCAAGAACCAGATTCAAGTCCCATGCCACTGGAGGTGGTCTAATGGGAGGTTTAGTTAAAAGAAGGCCTCTCATGAATCTTGCAATAAGAGGATGAGAGGAGACAGGTTGTCCATTGAGAGGCTTGAGGGATGCTGCAATAGCACTCAAATGGACCCTTACTGAATTTGTCTTGAGGCCTGCATGGGAAAGATGCAGGAGATACTCTAGTAAAGAATTCAAAGGTATTGCTAGAGGGTTAATACTCTTCTCAGCACACCAAATGGTAAACCTTTTCCATTTAAAAGCATAGGAACGTCTAGTAGAAGGCTTTCTGGAAGCATGAAGGATATCCCTTACTTGCTGAGAAAGATGCCAATCTTGAAGGTCTAAGCCTTCAGCAACCAAGCCCTGAGATGGAGAGATTGGGGGTTTGGGTGCCACAACGTTCCCCCCTCGTGAGACAGGAGATCTGGAGCAGACCCCAAGTCCAGGGAGGGAGCTTGAGAGAGATGCAGAAGTAGAGGGTACCACACTTGGCGTGGCCAACGTGGAACTATGAGGATCATAGTCCCTCGATCTCTCTGAAGCTTGAACAGGGTCTTGGGAATTAGGGGAATGGGTGGAAAAGGCGTACAGGAAGTCTTGACCCCAATGAAGGAGGAAGGCATCCCTGGCCTGAACTCCCTGACACGGAATTCTGGAACAGAATCGGGGAAGTTTGGCATTCCACGGACTTGCAAAGAGGTCTATCCCCGGGGTTCCCCAAATTCGAAAGAGTCTGACTATCTGGTCCATATGAAGGGACCATTCGTGTGGAAGCAGAACTCGACTGAGTCTGTCTGCCCAAGAGTTTTGAACTCCTGGAAGGTATACTGCCAGAAGATGAATTTGATGCTCTTTGGCGAAGGCCCACAATCTCAGAGCTTCGTTGCAAAGCGACAGAGAGCCAGTCCCTCCCTGCTTGTTCACATAGAACATGGCTACTTGGTTGTCCGTGTGAATGAGGACTGTCTTGTAGCTGAGCAGGGTATGGAAGACTCTGAGAGCTAAGAAGATTGCTCTGAGCTCTAAGATGTTGCTATGTAGGGAGGTCTCCTGTGGAGACCAAATGCCCTGGGTGGAGAGGTCTTGAAGATGAGCTCCCCAACCCTTTGGAGAGGCATCTAAGGATTGCTTGGGGTAACAATTGTTGGAAGGGGGACCCCCAGCAACAGATTTTGAGTGGACTTCCACCACTGGAGAGACCAAAAGAGGCGCCTGGAGGTTGCTATTTTGTCTGACAGACTTCCAGATGCCTGGGTCCACTGGGTGGACAAAGTCCATTGAGCTGCCCTCATGTGAAGGCGAGCATAAGGGACCACATGCACTGTGGATGCCGTGTGGCCTAGCAGTTGTAACATCTCTCGAGCAGTTAGGTGGGTTTTTAACTGAATCTGAGAGGCTAACTGCACTAAGCGTAGGCAACGGGCCTGGGGAAGATAGGCCCTTGCAGTTGTGGTTTCCAGCAAGGCCCCTATGAACTCTAGAGACTGAGTAGGGGTGAGTTGGGACTTTGGAATGTTTATAACCAGTCCCAGATACTGCAGGACACGCATTGTGCAGGCTAGGGAAGTCTGGGCCTCTGACTGGGATGGAGCTCGGATGAGCCAGTCGTCCAGATATGGGAATACGAATATTCCCAGAGTGCGTAGAAATGCAGCTATTACTGCCATGCATTTTGTGAACACTCTTGGAGCAGAGGCCAGACCAAAGGGAAGCACCCTGTATTAAATAGTGCTTTCCCTGATAAAGGAACCGAAGGAACCTTCTGTGTGCTGGATGGACGAGTATATGAGTATACGCATCCTTGAGATCTAGAGAACAAAGCCAATCCTGACTCTGAAGGAATGGAAGGAGAATACCCAGAGAAATCATCTTGAATTTCTCCTTGCATAGGAATTTATTCAATTCTCTGAGATCTAATATGGGTCTGTAACCCCCTGTTTTCTTTGGAATTAGAAAGTAGGGGGAGTAGAACCCTGAGCCCTGTTGAAGAAGAGGTACTTCTTCTATTGCCCCTTGGGCAAGAAGGGTGGAAATCTCTTGAACCAAAAGGTCGAGGAGAGATGTTGGAGAATTGAACTGTCTCACCATGGTGTGAGGAGGAAGGTTTAAGAAATGAAGTTTGTACCCTTCTCTTATGATGGAAAGGGTCCACTGCTCTGCTGTGATTTGCTCCCATCTGGGAGCAAAGTGAGCTAACCTTCCTGGAATGGTGAGAGGCTCTGGTTCTTTTAGAGCCAGAAAGGCTAAGTTCTCTAGGTGCAAGTCAAAGGCCCTGAGGAGGCTGAGGCTGTTGGGCTACAGTAGGCCTTGCAGCCTTAGACTTGGCCTGTTTAGGTTGTTGACGCTTTGCAGCAAAAGGACCTGCAGAAGATGTCTGCTGACCATAAGCATGATAATATCTTCCCTTCTTGGGAAAGTATGTCTTTTTGAATAACCTCTTCTGGACAGGATTAGAGATAGACTTTGAAAGCCTATCCAAAGCAGAATTTTCTGCATCCATCTGAGTGGCCTTTGCTTGCCAATCTTTGCCGAACAGGTTTTCACCTGTACAAGAAAGATTTCCTAATCCATCTTGGACCCAGGGTTCCAAATCAGAAGCTTGTAACCAAGCAATTCTGCGTGCACCTATGGCAATGGCCGAGGCTCTGCTGGCCCCCTCAAAAGAGTCAAAGGCTGCACGGTTAGAAAATTTGGAAACATCCTGGGCATGCTTAAGCCAGGTAAGAAAGTCTTCCCTTTTATCTTCTGGAAGAAAAGGGAGGAAAGTTTGCAAATGATCTGTAACTTCCTTCAGAAACATCCCCATATAGAGACTATAGGAGTTGATTCTGGCAACAAGCATACTGGCTTGAAAGATTTTCCTGCCAAAAGCATCTAAGGTTCTACATTCTCTTCCTGGAGGAGCAGATGAGTGCCTCTTTGCACTCTAATTTTTCATAGCAGACTCCACCACAATAGAATGGTGAGGAAGCTGAGTTTTATGAAATCCAGGACAAGGAGGGACACGATACATGGTATCCAACCTACGAGAATGAGAAGAGATGGTGAGAGGAGTCTCCCATATGCCTATCATGTGGTCATAAAGGATCTCATGAACTGGCAAAGTGGCTGCTTCTTTAGGAGCCTTGGGATATTGCAAAATATCCAATTTTTTGGCTCTAGGCTCTGTCTCAGGGGCTACTGAGATAGAAAGCCCCTTGGCCACTTCCCTTATGAAGTCTTGAAAAGACAAGTCTTCTGGAGGGGACATTCTTCTTTTTGGAGAAGAAAGCTCCTGAGGAAGAAGTACCGATGCTTCGACAGAGGCCTCCGATGCATCAGAGTCTTCGGAGGAATCGAAGTATCGCCTGTCTGGATGCTCTTGTAAAGCCCGATACGCATACCGGGTGGTATCGACATCGGGAGTCATCGGTACCGGATCGGTACTGATAGGCATCATCGGACAGGGTACCGCTGCAGTCGACACCTAAGCCGATGCAACCGGTACCGGCACCGGAACCGATATCGGAGCCGGTGTCGGAGCCGGTACCGACAACGGAGCTTGTTGCAGCTTGTATGAATGCCGTTATGGCACGCTGCATGGTCAGAACATTCTGATCCATCGACGCCATGAATGTCTGGAGGTCGGTACCGGCGGATTCCACCGGTACCCCAGAACATTGCAACAGGTGATCGGTCGAGGCCGTGCCATCAATGTCAACCTGTGACCCCATAGGAGGAGCTTTGGAAGCCGGAGCTTCCCGCCGGGGTACTTTTGCCGGTGCAGGATCCTTGAGGGCAAGCCCGGAGGCATCTCGATGCTTAGAGGGAGATCTACCCTTCGAGGACTGGCTGGACTTATGTTTGGTTACCTGAGATCCATAGGAGGAAGAAGCAGCCCTGGACGACGTCGATGCCACCGAAGCTGCATCAGAGGGAAACAGGGTACTGAGCATGGCTGCTCGGTTCTGTAAACCTCTTTTAGACATCATGGAGCAGGATGGACAATCCGTGATGGAATGGTCAGGACCCAAACATTTAAGACACCAGTCATGGGTGTCGGTAACAGAGATGGTACCGCTGCACTTAGTGCACTTTTTAAACTCGGAGGCAGGCTTTTCCATGAGGAATTTTCTGTTAGGCCTAAGGCCCAACGAAGAAAAAATACACTGAAGTGGAACGGAAGTATTCTTTTTTTTTTTTTAAGAAAAAGAAAGAAAAGACCGGCGGTACCGGTCCGACGTCGAAGACGACAGACGCGCGACCAAAGAAATAAAATAAAATAAAGAACTTCTTCAGTGGTGACAGGAACATGACCTGCTGGCTCCGCGGAAAAGAAGAACTGGAGAGAGGCGGTTAGGAAAGGCGGGAAGGCAGCGCGCAGGCGCTGTGGGATACTCCCAAAAGCTTTCCTTTTTGGGAAGCTGGGGAGCGTTCCCGCGCAGGCTCCGTCGGTACCGACGTACCCATATGTGAAGACTCATTCCTGCTTGTTCCTGGAGATCAAACTAATCACCTTTTAGTGAACAGAGCCCCAGCCCCACCTCCCCCCAACCACCCCAGTCTAGAAATCTTTCTGGATTAAAGAACATTGATCATTGCTAGATGCTAATACACTAGTATGTAGATCAGTGGAAGTACGATCACTTAGAAAAATACAAAATCACCTTATGCACCTAAAACATGCACACTGAATGTGGAACGGCAGTAGAAGAAAGGAAGAGTCGCATAGAAAGGACACCTCTGGAAACGAAAGGATATTTAAAAACCATTTGATGGGCCACTTCCAGCGACTGCCAGTATTCATCTGGAACAAAGCTTGTCTGAACCAAAAAGCAGTTGAGTATTCGAAAACCCACAGTTAGTAAGAGCACATAAATGTGTTCGCCAAAAAAACCTGAAACAAAAACAACTGGTTTAACAACTGCAGCTTACCTTGATAGACGAGATCCGAGCAAGGATATGAAAAGTGTGTAACAAAACAATAACATAAATGTTAAACTTTCAGTCTTAAGTTTCTTCCCGATAAAGATTTGTATTCCATTTTATGACTACAATAAAGGCAATATATATATATCCCAATGACCTAAACATACAATTCTTTATAGCCGATACTGTACTTTGCACAATGCTTAAGCCCTACATAATGTGTATCTGTATATAATGTATATAGTTTGCACTGTTCCGTGCTGTTCAGTTTTAACATTGGTTGTCTATTTATTTTATTGCTTTTGGTTATATGATGTTATATGTAAAACAAACTCTGCTTTGTTAATTGTTGTTTATTGTGAACCGCAACTGATCTATGGAAGATGCGGTATATAAATCATTGTTAAATAAAAATAATAAATAAATAAATAAAGGTCTCATTCAGACAATCATGGCAGATTAAAATCGTCTGCACAGAGCAGTGGTTTATGCCATAAAACGTTAATCAGAAATGTTTGTAGTACACTGTACTAAGTGTATAATTAGGCATGTTTCGCCCTAGCACTGGCTCTTGTTGGGGAGGATCTGTCCATAGGCACTGGTTTGTTTGTAATTGTGCAAAGAAACCTATGCGTTCAGACTATGAAGGGCATGCGGGGATTCCCATCTCAAACCCGCAGAGGAAGAAGCAAAGATTGCAGACAGAGTAATGATGAACAGAGTCTGCTGACAGAGACCCTATCTTCCTCTGGCAGAGGAAAAAGACAAGAGACTTTGGCCACAGGGAAGAGGATCAGAGCCTGACAATGGTGATTCCATCTCCCAGAGGGAGAAGAAAAGGCTGCAGCCGACTGAAGAGGGTCAGCGTCTGCTGGCACGGACTCCATCTCCCATTGGCGGAGGACAAAGAAGCGGCTGTGACTGCAGCCAAGAACATAGTCTGCCAGTGGGGACTCGTCTCCTGCAGGCCAGGAATAAAGGT
Source organism: Ichthyophis bannanicus (assembly GCA_033557465.1). NCBI lineage: Eukaryota > Metazoa > Chordata > Amphibia > Gymnophiona > Ichthyophiidae > Ichthyophis > Ichthyophis bannanicus. Next base: position 166,637,841 of record CM066043.1, read on the forward strand.
TAGACGCTGGGGGAGGGGCAGGGACTGAGATGAAGAAACTTAAAGGGGGATTAAGGATAGAGGGGGAGAGACAGCCAGAGGATCAGCATGAAAGGAGATAGAAATAGAGGGCAAGGAGGGAGAGACAATGGGAGAGAGTCGGAGAAGGGGAAGAGAAGGTAGTAGGTAAAACTGCAAGTGAGAGGAGCAGCTACAGCAGTGCTGGGAATAGCTTTTGCTGTTGTCCTCCTTGTAGGCTGAAATCTTATTTTTACTGCTGCTACTGTTATTTTGTAAATTCTCTCTTTCTTTGCCTTGACTACTTAATGTATAACTTTGGCAACATATGTAAAACTGTCATGCCAAAAACGTTATCTGTATGAGGAGTGAGGAGAATGGACCGAGAGGAGAGGGGAGGGGAGGCGAGGGAAGAATTCATAGAGTGGGAGGTTGACGAGATCAATGCATGGAAGCAAGGGAGCAGAATTTCTCCTGGACTGGATGGGTCATTATGACCATGTGTCCCCCAAGCGCCATCAACTGCACTTGTTGCCAGTCTTTCAGTGTAGCTGGCTTCATTTGTTTATGTTGTGTTTTAAAATGTTAACATGGCTTGGCCCCCCTCCTTATTTGATGGGTCGTTTGTCTTTCTAAAAGCATAAAAATATAAGATATGCCATGCAGGTCCATCAAGCCCAGTATTCATGTGGAGAGAGATCATTAGAGAAAGACATCATGCTTGGCAAGACAGAAGGTCAATACAAAAGAGGAAGGGCAGCAGTGAGATGGATCGATACAATAACAGCAGCTATGGGTACCAGTCTGTCATCAATGAGCCGCCTGACTGAAGACCGAACACAATTTAGGACAACTATCCAGAAGGCCGCCATGAGTCGACTCCGACTCGACGGCACTTAATAACAACATATCACCTTCAAAATCATTAGGGAAATAGCCCCCTCATTCTTATCCTTGCTTATGAACACCCAATCTTCTGTAAGACTCAGAAGAGAATGTAACAAAAATACACTAATAGTACCACCTAACTACCAAAAAGCAAATCATTCGACAACAACAGAGCATTCTCTCACTTCTCACCCATCTTCTGGAATGACCCCCCAGATAACCTAAGAGCCATAAAAGATCTTAAAGATTTTCAGAAGGAATTGAAAACTTATTGTTTCATAGAACATTTTGGTAACCCAGAAAATAAAAACAAAATCTACCCAACGTAACAACTCACAAATTACATCTCGACCCGAACAATATAACTTTCTGCCCATACCATTAACAACTTTCAGTCTGACACTAAGCTATTGTACATATAGCATTTGTAAATATGTTAAATTGGATTTATTGTAAATAAGGAATGAATGATCAAACCTGTGTATTCCCTACCTCCCAGTTCTATGTAACCATTTTACTTTAGCTTAGTTCACAAGTTCTATGTAAAATTTGTTCTCTTATGATAACTGTAAACCGCCCTTGATCTCTGGAAGGGGCAGTATATAAAAACTTCAAATAAACAAATGCATACATACAGTTGTGGTCAACATTATTGGCACCCTTGCAGTTCAACACCTTAATGTCCAGTATCTCCTAAAAAAAAGCAACCAGTGAAATGGCTTTGGATTATATATGCACACATATTTGTCACATAAAAGAAACAAAACAACATTATCGGTTATGGATCTCCGGGCGGAGCGCTCCGCGAGAATTATTGAGTTCTTCGGGTTGGGGGGGGAGGAACCGCCTTCCATTCGTGGGTTGCGGAATAGGGTGGCTCCCTTTAGGCCGATCGCTGATTATAGTTCGGTGGAGCTTGCCTGGGCGGCGGAAATGGGCAGTGCGGTTCCTCCTGGCGCAGTGCGGGCGGCTTTACAACATCTTGCAGAGCTGGCTGTGGGGGCTCGCTGGAGGGAAATACAATTTAAGTGCATCACTAGGGCACATTTTTCTCCCCGACGGGCCCTCCGCAGTCACCTTACCACCGATGGGAGCTGTCCACGCTGCTCCGAGTCTCTTGCTACGCTGTTCCATATGTGGTGGGGGTGCCGCATCATACGGCCATATTGGGCAAAACTCTGTACCTTTTTGGTACACTTGTTAGGGCAGCGGGTATGCTGGGATGGGTCTTTAGTGGTGTTAGATAGACTATGCCCCACCCAGCCCAAAGGGAAATGGGAGCGTTTGCTGGTGCGTAAAGCCTGTCTGGTGGGTAAGGGTCCTCTTCTGCGAAAGTGGAGGGAACCACATCCGCCCTCCTACTGGGAATGGCGCAATGCCTTCCATCAATTGATGCTTTGGGACTGCCGCCGCGCTCGGGGCAGTGTGCGACGGTGGCCGGCCTTTCAGAGGCTCTGGGACCCCTACATTCAAATGTTGAGCCCTGGCGTTCGCAACGAGATTTTGCAAATGGGGTGTTAACCCCCCCCGTAGATGGTTCTTTATGGGTCGGGTCAGTGACTGTAATGTGGGTGGGGGGGGGTGGGGGACGGTTGGGGATGAATATCAAAAATTTACACCTGGCTGTTAATTCTGCTCTGAAGGGGGATCAGAGTCCACCCCTCTCGGAGCTAGTTATTGTTATGATTTGTTTGTCTCCTGGTGTTTCAAAATAAAGTTTATAAAAAAAAAAAAGAAGCTAGCAAAGGATTGAGATGGGAAATGGGAGAGATGGGTTGGGCTGGAGCTTAGAGGAGTAATGGAAAGTTGCTAGGTGAAAAGTCAAAGGGGGATTGTGTGTGAAATATCAGTAGATGAAGGAGTAAAGAAAGAAATGGAGGAAAGAGCAAAAGGGAAAGATCAATATGTCAGAGGAGATGTAGAGAGATAGTGGGAAAAATAAGACGAGAGAAGAAAGGACAGACAGACAGCAGACAATGGAGAGTTAGCAGAAGATATGAAGGAAGCAGAAGAGAGAGACTGGGGCAATTGTGACTGAAAAATAAAATACCCAAACATCCAAAAGTAAAGAGAAATTATTTTATTTTGAACTTATTAATTGGAATATGTCAGCTCTGGGAGATGTGCATCACGGATGTCTTTGTGTTTGTTCAGTACAAGAATAAATTAATTTCTAGTTTTCTCTCTCCAAAAAAAAAAAAAAAAAAAAAAGAAACAAAACAAGACCAATTAAAAAAGAAAATAGTATAAAAATTGGGACATTGCCAGGACATGATTATTAGCACCCTTAAAAACTATTCAAATCAGTCTGAACAGAAGAACCACATTCCCAGAGGTTTTCTGCTCACAGAGCTGTCAAGAACCTCCCAGGATATGGTGGAAAGAAGAAAATGAATCCAAGACGTCTTCAAAGGTTAGTTCGAACTGTTGGAAAACCACCACATATAACATCCAAAGAGTTTAAGGCTGACCTGGAGAAATATGGAGTGGTGGTTTCAACCCGCACCTTATGCCGTGCACTAAACAAAGACAGACTTCATGGGTGAAGGCCGAAGAGGACCCTACTGCTCAAATCCACCTTGAGAAACCACAGTCCTTCTGGGAAAGTTTTCTGTGGACAGATGAAACCAAACTTGGCAATGCAAACTAACGATACATTTACAGGCAAAGAAATGAAGCTTATAAGGAAAATAACACCCTTTTTACAATTAAATATGGTGGAGGTTCCATAAAGCTGTGGGGCTGTTTTGCTGCCTTGGGAACTGGAGGCCTGGAACGTATTAAGGAATCATGAAGTCAGAAGACTACAAAGGCATTTTGGAATGAAATGTGCTACCTAGTATCAGAAAGTAAGGTCTGCGTCGAAGGTCATGTGTCTTCCAGCAGGACAATGACCCAAAACATATGTCTGTCTAAAAGAATGGTTAAAAAGGAACAAATGGACTGTTTTGAACTGGCCAGCAATAAGTCCTGATCTCAATTCAAGCGAGAACCTTTGGAAAGAGCTGAAATCTGCCATTGGTAAAAAGAAATCCTGGAAATATTCATGAGCTGGAACAAATCGCAGTTGAAGAGTGGGAGAAACTACCAGCAGACAGATGGCAAAACAGTGTGACAAGGCGTGGCAAAAGCCAGAAGGATACAAAAAAGGATACAAAAGCCAGTTGCATACAAAGAGAAATTACCAGCAGAAAGGAAGGGGTACTATTGCCACTATAAAAGTCGCTAGTGAGGCCTCACTTGGAATATTATGTTCAGTTTTGGAGACCATATCTCACTAAGGATATAAAAAGGCTGGAAATGGTTCAGAGGAAGGCGACCAAAATGATTTGGAGCCTGTGTCAGAAGACTTATGAGAAGAGACTTGAAGACCTAAATATGTACACTCTGGAGGAGAAGAGGGACAGGGGAGATATGATTCAGACCTTTAAATACTTAAAGAGTATTAATGAACAAACAAACCTCTTCCAAAGACAGGGAAGCTGTAAAACTAGAGGGCATAACATGAAGCTGCAAGGGGATAAACTGAAAGGCGATGTCAGGAAATGCATTTTCACTGAAAAGGTAATGGATGCTTGGAATGCCCTCCCAATGGAAGTATTACAGAATTCAAAATGGCATGGGACAGACATAGTGGATCCCTTTAGAGCAACAGGATAAAATCAAAATAAGCATAACTATCTCTTATATCTCAACAAATAGGGATGACCTACACGGAGCAATGGGTACACCCCTAAACAAAGGCATGGGGAGAGGTGACTTGCATGGAGCGGCAGGTGAACTACTCTTGCTGCCTTGCTGGGCAGACTAGATGGACTATATTGGTCTTTATCTGCCATCATATACTATGTTATTATACTATGTAGATGTACAAAACTTACAGATGGCTACAAAAAACAATTGGAGGCTGTCATCACTGCCAAGGGTTGTGCAATCAAATATTAGGGAAGGGTGCCATTAATCCTGTCCAGGACATATTTTGTTTTTTCTCAGAAATTACTATGTCTTAAGTTGCACGGGCATCTTTTTTTTTTTTTTTTGTTGTTTTTATACAGAATTCAAAATGGCATGGGACAGACACAGTGGATCCCTTTACAGCAACAGGATAAAATCAAAATAAACTGAACCGTCTAATTTCTCAACAAATAGGGGTGTCCTGCATGGAGTGATGGGTTCACCCCTAAACAGGGACGTGGGGAGGGGTGGCCTGCACGGAGCGGCAGGTGCACCTACTCTTGCCATCGTGCTGGGCAGACTAGATGGACCATGCTGGTCTTTATCTGCCGTCATTTACTATGTTACCTTTGAATATACTATTAAAATATTATGGATGACATAACAGTTGGAATATTTCCAATTATTTCTGAAGATATTGTATGCAACATACCTAAAATGCAAGGGTGCCAATAACGTTGACCACAACTGTACTGTCTGTTAGGGTTTAAATTATCCGTTTTCTATTTAATTCTATTTAGTTTTATTGTAGGAGTGGAGTTTTATGTCTTAATTTTGTATACATTGCCACTAGTCTTTTGATAGTAGTGATTCATAAGCTGAACTAAACAAATATATGACAAAGGGTACTCCCATGCACACACATCCCATCCCCCTGCACCACATACACACTGCCCTGCACCACACCGCATACATGTGCACGCAGACATCCCGGCTCTGCACCACATATGTGGGGAGGTAGGGTAAATGTGTGCATATATATGCACGGACACGTACATACACACCAACCCTCCTCCCACCACACACAGATTCTCTCTCGTGATAAGATACACATACATCACAGAGATAAATCATGCAGCCCCACTCTACTGCTATCCCTAATAAGATACAAATTATCATGTCTTCTTGCACCCAGTTTCCCAACATACATGCACAAGTTTGAACATAGAAGGAAAACACAGTGTTTTGTCATTCTTAAGTCTGCACTTTTCAACTTGTTTGCCTTTTTTGTACCACATTAAATCAAAAAGAAAATCAAATCCATTTATGCCATTCAAGTCCAACACCATGCATAATTTTGCAGGCAAGCATATTACAGAGTTGTGTGAATAAACATAATACGCTATTTGTAAAATACCATGGTTCAATTAGACCACTTCATTTAGCTATATGTGCTAGTATATACAGCCACTGGTACATTATGGCTAAATGAGCTGTTGCCTTCTCTTCCTCTCCAGTATGAAGCATGTTGCGCTTCTATATATATATATATTTAAAGGAAGATACACAGGGAAGAGGCAGATAATATTGCAATGTTTAAGTGAAAATAAGTTAATTTTTGACCAACCATTTTGGACCCTAAATCAAGTTATCATAAAGAAAGCAGTTTTGTGTATATCTACACCTCAGTGCAGGACTGGGATCTGCAGGAGCTCATATGTTAGTTACAGGAGCAGGGTTTAGGGATGGGGACAGGAATAGTTAGGTGAATGTTTACTAAAGGACGTTAGCTGTCCTTGCGGCACTAACAAAGAATCGTCATGCCGCAAAAGCAGCTATAGTGGGAGACATACAACTACCATGGACCTTTTACCACAGTAGCTGCACTTTGCGCAATGGCTGGTTGAATGGACGGGATGTGGGCGTTCCAGTTTCAAGCAGCTATCATGGGTGTTAACATTGCGCGATAGCAGCACTTTCTGCAGACTATGGAATCAGCTATCGCTACCTCAACGAGTGGCATTAGCTGCATCAGCGAAACTGGCCCCTCAAAATCCCACCTTTTCCCCATGGCATCTGCAAAGACAAAATGCTGGGAACAACCCCTGCCATTGTCCCACCTTAGTTGCAAAAGCTGTTTGTGTTTTAGTAAACAGACCCCTTAGTGTATGTGAGGGGTTTTCTGTTCGTTTAGAGCCAAGAACAGAAGCAAATTCTGCAATTACTCTCCCAGTTTGTAATGATAATGCCAACTCTTGATGTCCTGTTTCAGTACTTTTGTTTGCATAGTCTCCTCTAAGTAGCCTGTTTTGTTTTTTTTAAGTGTGGCAGCCAATGGGTTTCTCTGCTTAGACTCAATGGTTATATATATTTTCAAAAGATGGTCACAGTTTATACAGTACCAAATAAAACAAAACTGCAGAGAGATCATTCAGACCTACAGAAATGAAGTGTGCCCCTAGCTTTCTGTTTCGTTACAAGGTCAGAGACTAATAACTAAGCCTCCCTCTGGTATGTCCCCACTCTCCCTGCACGTAAAAAAAATGTACTGGCAGCTTTTGGATTTGTGTAGCTATCAGGACCTATTGTATTGGTTTGACTGCTGCTGCTCTTGGGGTCCCTCAAAGCTACTGCCATCTAGGCAACCGCCTAGTTTTGCCTAATGGCTGCGCCGGCACTGGGGAAAAACTATCAAAGCAGTAACCAGAAAAAGTTGGCGGGGACCATCACAATTCGGAGGGAAGAATCTCAGACTTCCTAATGCAAGAAGCTCGAAAAAAACCAGATCTTTATACTTTTGAAAAGTCGTACCAAACTGGCCGCTTTTTTTTGGCTACCTCTGTAAGGCGGTGGTATTCACTAGCGGTCCTTCATGGTTTTATTTATTTATTTATTATATTTATTTATTTAACAATTCTTATATACCGCACTATTTGCAATCAGCGCGGTTTACATGTAACAAAAAAAACAAATAGCTGCGGCATAAGATACATTTGCAAATAGCTGCGGCATAAGATACATTTGCATATACTTGTTGATTAGAGCTAGTTCGAAAACCGGAACCGTTAGAAAACCTCGAGGACCGGAAGTGGATGCATTTAATATAACCTCCTAAGATACACAGAGCAAATACACGTTCAGCAATGGCTCAATTTGTCTGAGCACGGAATTATATTTATAAAATAAATAAATGGATGTGAAAGCTCAAAACTTCATTCTGAGTAGATCGCCTTCCCTTACGTTATTGAAAACGTAATATTAAACATTCCGTTGTACAAGATCGGTATTTATACAGTGCATCTCAAATAAAAGGATCTGGTAAAACATGAGCTGGAGAGCAGGGACTCTCTTACTTGTACATGTGCAGCGCTGCGTATGCCTTGTAGCGCTTTACAAATGCTAAGAAGTAGTAGTAATAGTAGTAGAAAGTCCTTTAACTTGTGGAAAAGCCAGCTGTCTCTGGCCGTAGGCTCTTTACCTCTTCCCTGCGCAGTGTTTGTAGTCTCTTTGCTATACAGCGTGGACTTTCTTTGCCTGAGGCGGACTATCTCCGAGCTCTGCGATCGCCTAGGGAAGAAACCCCTGCTCCGGATCGCTTCCATTCGTCTCTTCCCTTATTGGAAACGGGCACGACTCGAGCATCCATAACCCACCCACCGCTTCACTTCCGCCTTCCCCGTCACGTGAGCAGCGCACGCTGGACGTACGAAACGCCCTGCACATAGTCCCCTGTCTGCCTGGCGCCAGCCGCCAGTGTGAAGTAGGTTGTGTAGCTTGTTTTGCTTTGTGTTCGGGTACTTTAATATTTATTAGGAAGAGAAATACAGGAGTTTGCACGAGTTTCTACAGTCGTTGTTGGGGAACACGAAAATTGTAGCTTTATGTTGTAAATATGCCTTTTAAATAATCATCTTGATAAGCGGCAGCGAACTGAATAATTTAGGTCTCAGCTAGCTTCCGTAGCACGTGGGATGGCATATACATTAATGATTGCTTAGAAGTTAAGGTCAGTGGGGTTGGAGAGTGGGCGGTAGAGTGTCGGCGGCCCTTACGTGTACATACAGAGTCTTCATACCAGTTCCTGAGTTTCTAGGTGTGAGTTACAGGCGTGTTCGGGACATGTTTACTCTTTTTAGGCATTGGTCAAAAAATGATTTGTGGCCTGCGTTGTCTGATAGCGGCATTGGCAGATCCCGTAGAAGATTACTGGGCGCCCTAGGCAAACTTTCGACCCCCTCCCCCCTCCATCGCAACACCACAGATCTGTAAAAATGCTTTAGGAGACATCATCATTTTGATTATTAAATTTTGCTTTGTATGTATGTGTGTTCCTACTCTTCCTGTAGGTAAAATAATATGCTGATGGCTCAGAGTATGTGGGGCCGTCAGAATCTATTGTTTTGCTTTGTCTGCTGTTGCTCTTTGCTAGCCACCGGGAGCTTCAGTCCTAGGCAACTGCTTTGGTTGCTTGATAGTTAGACCAGCCCTAGACATGACTAGGTGAGCCTAGCGTGAACGCAGCTGAGTGTGGACCCCAAGCTTTGAGTGAGACATAGAAACCATACGATTTGGGGGTTTTTTTTTCCCCAGAATTAGTTTTAATACCCATATTGGTGGGGTTGAGGGGTCATATGATCCAGAATAAGTAGCAACCTCACAGCAAAACAATAGCCTAGCATCACAAGCAGTGAACCACGTAGCCCCATTAATCATTTTGTGATGGCTGGCTGACTCTTCTTCATTGGGCCCTTTACAACGTTGAGATTTTGACCCCTTCCCTACCCATTGTTTATTTTTCACTTGATATCTCCAGGAATAAGTAAGAATGCAGTCTTCACATATGGGTGATGTCCGCATCAGAGCCCACATGGGAATGTTCCCCTGCATTCAATAAGAAATCCTTTAAAGCATTTCACTGTGCCTGTATGCCCACCTTCCCAACTCCCTTCCTCGGTTCTTCATTTTCTGCGGAGCCAGTAGGGTGCACCATCCTTTCACTGCTGAAAAACTCTTTTTGTGCCCTTTGGGGTATATTGTGCTTTTTTGCCTTCTTGTTGAGACTGGTCCCGATATTTCTTTTTATTTTCAATTTTTTCTTTTACCTTTCTGTTGATTCTAACTGCTAGCCTAGGCCTCCGTAGCCTTGTCTTCACTCTCAAAGACAATTTTTTCAGGCATGGAAAAGCTAGTCAGTGGTTTTAAAAAATGTACCAAGTGTGCCAGTACCTTTTTGGCCACTGATAAACATAACTAGTGTTTAAAATGTTTGGGTCCTGACCATGAACCCACTTCTTGTCCTTTGCATCAACAAATTACAAAGAGGCCTCAAGAACCAAGCCAGACAGTTTGGATTGTTGTTCGTCTTGGACTTTGATTCAGTGGCTTCCACTTCATCAGAGGCATTGACTTCATCTCATGGGCCTTAGGCTTATTCAAAGTCTAAACACAGAAGTAAGTGTGGCTGTTTCCAAATTTTTGACATTGAAGACCAATTTTGGTACCAGGGAAATGTCCTAACATAAGCATCATGACTCCCCTAGAGGTGCTTCTGATGCAGACTGGCCAGCCAAACAGCTGGAGGATCTGTACTCCAAAGCACATGGGGCTCTGGGATGCTTCCGAGGTATCGACCTCCAGAGAGCTACTGGTTCAAACTGGAATGTGCGCCTGACCTCCTTGACGGTCCTCCATCCCAATCTTCACTCCTTACGCCTAACAGCATGGCTGCTGAAAGGCTAGTATTCGCCAACCTTGACCTACCACAGGCAGTCAAAGATGTCCTTTTTGCATCACATAAAGATTCCACCAGGCGATCTTATGAATTCAAATGGCATAAGTTAGCCCTTGACCCCTTTTCTTGCCCGGTGGAGTCGCTTCTACAATATCTATTCCACTTATCCTTGACAGATCTGAAGACTAACTCTGTGAGAGTTCACTTTAGTGCCATTGTAGCCTCTCACAAACAAGTGGATGGGCTCCTTATCTCCTCACACCACTTAGGTTCTCCTGCTGTCCAAACCACCCATTAAGCCACCTCCAGTGGCCTGCAATCTCAATGTGGTTCTGGCTCATATTCTAAAGCCACCCATTGAGCCTTTAGCTACCACGTCACTCAAGTTTCTATCTTAGAAGGTCATCTTATTGCCCGTATTTCAGCTCGCCACATCAGTGAGCTGCAAGCTCTAGTGGCAGATCTGCCCTATACTCTGTTCCACCATGACAAGGTAGGTGGTTCTTTGTATCCATCCACATTTCCTCCCGTCTAAACCAATTGGTAATCCTCCTGACTTTCTTCCCTAAACTACATACATTTCGGACTGAAGTAGCGCTCCCCACATTAGACTGTGAGCAAGAACTGGCCTACTACCTGGATAAAACTAAAGATCACAGAAGATCTCTCAATTAAAGTCTACCTTATCTAAATGGATAGTAGATTGCATCTCTTTTGCTTATACATAAGCAGGACTCTCATTGCAGGGTCATGTCACTGCTTATAATGTACAGACTATGGCGACATTCGTAGCTAACCTCCATTCAATAGCCATTGAGAACATCTGTCAGGTAGCTACCTGGTCCTCCATTCATATCTTTGTTGTACACTATTGTCTGGGCAGAGACTGCCATTGGGACAGTCTTTGGCCAGGCTGTATTCCAGCAGCTCTTTGGGACTTAAATTCAACTCCTACCCTCCGTCGCTGGCTTCTCCAAGATACCAGACTATCATCGGAGGAGTATCACCTTCTGGAATAGAGTCCAATAGGCCACAACTCTTCCAAACTCATTGGCTACAGCTTTTGCCTCAGGGATCACACTACTCTTCCCTCCATACCAGTCTGGTATCTGGGAGATAGTGGATCCCATATGTGAAGACTGCATTCCTGCTTGTTCCTAGAGATACCATGGTTACTCAACTGTAACAGGTGATCTCCAGGAACAGCAGGAATCAGTCTTCACAACCTGCCCTCTTCCCCTAGGAGTTGTAGGGTTCTTTGGTTTTCTTCTTCTCAGCTACAAACTCAACTGAGGAGAGGAGTTGGGAAGGCAGGTACGCAGGTGCAGTGGAGTTCTCCCAAAGGCTTTCCTATTGGATGCTGGAGAGCGTTCCCACGTGAGCTCTGTCAGGGACATCACCCATGTGTGAAGACTGATTCCTACTGTTACAGGTGAGTAACTACGCTATACCGCCCTTTGTGGGACAAACAGGGCGGTTTACAAAAGATAAAATAGAACATGTAACAAGAAGAAATCAGAAAGAAACTACAATATGTGATAGGAAGGAGGACAGAGATGAAAACATGGACAGTAGACAGCAGAGAGTTTCAAGCCAGAATCAAATAAACAAACAGACTGTGTTAAGTGCAGCCTAGGGAGCATCCAGACCAAAAGCCTGTCCAAAGAGGTAGGTTTTCAAAAGTGATTTGAATTTAGGAAAAGAGGGTTCTAACCAAATGTGAGAGGGGAGGCAATTCCAGAGGGACGGAGCCAGAGAAAAAAAGCTAAGCATCACGTGGATTCAAGTTTAATGCAAACAGGAGAGGGAACAGGGAATAACCATTCTGTGATTGTGGAGGGAATGCAAGGTATGAGGGTGGAGAGGTAGAGGGGAGCTTTACCTGACCGGGCTTTATGGGAGAGAGGATTTTAAACTGAACCCGGTGGGAAAGGGGGAACCAATGATGTTGGTTGAGAAGGGGAGTAATGTGATCAAATTTCTGAGCACGTGAAAGGGCCCGAACGGCAGTTTTCTTATTTGTAATTTTTTCAATTGATGTTGGGGGAGACCAGCGTAAACTACGTTGCAGTAGTCTAGGCATGAGATTACGGTGGAAATGAGAATAGTGGTACGTGCTGATTGATCAAGCAGAGGGTGTGGGGCAGTGAATCGTTATAAGACTGCAAAGGAGGATTTGATGGTAGCGTTAATGGGGTAGGGGAGGACAGAGCAGTATCGATGTGGACCCCTAGGTACCTGAAAGACGAGTGAAGAGAGATAGGGGAGAGACCCAGGGAGGTGGGCCAGGGATGGAGCAGAGTCTGATCCAGTGATCCAGGTGGCAGTAGTCTTAGCAGATTAAATTTAAGGGAATTATTAAATAACCAGCTGGAGATGGCCTCAAGCAAGGCATTCACAAACAAAATCAGAAGTCAAACTGTCAATAGAAAAAATGAGAATATCGTCAGTGTAAATGTTGAAGAGAATACCAAGAGATTGCATAAGGGTGGCTAAGAGACTAAGGAAAACATTGAAAAGCAGAGAAGAAAGTGCTGAGCCCTGGGGTACACCACGGGGGAGAGAATACTGGGAAGAATAGGTATTGTGCAAGAAAACCTGGTAGGAGTGGTTGCAGAGCAAGGAGGAGAACCAAGTGAGGACGGTACCAGGAAGGCCGAAATCAAAAAGAGATAATATTGTGATCTACCAAATCAAAGCGGCGGTGAGGTCAAGAGAGATAGTGAGTGCATAGGCATTGCAATCAAGAATACAGTTTAGATCATTAAAAACAGAGGCGATTATGGTCTCAGTGCTGTGGTGTGGCAAGGGTGCAGGGCTGATGTGTGCTCGAGGTGATCAATGAGTTGGGGGAGAACAATGCATTCGGTAAGTTTTTAATCAGAAACTGCAGGTTAACAAAGAGTCTACAGCTACTGGAATCGGAAGGGTCAAGCTTTGGATTTTTTAGATGTGGCCGAGTCAAGGTGTGTTTCCAACCAGAGGGATCTATACCGGATGATAAGCTAGAAACAACCATAGAATGAATGAATGGAGCAAGATAGAGAGCTGGCAAGGATAACCAAGATGAAGGAATAGGGTCCAAGGTGCATATCGGTTTCTCAACGGAGCCAAGAAGTTTAGAGAGTACTTCCAGGCTAAGGGGGTTAAAGGTGCGCCATGAATGGGCCGAAACGGTGGAAGGAGAAGAAGGGGAGGGGGGAGTGAAAGTAGATAAAATGGGGAGGCCCTGTCAAGCGGTGAGAATCTTGTCCGAAAGGAAAGCGGCCAAGGAATCTGAGGAGGGGGCAGACGGGAGAGAGACTAAGGGGTTGGGGGGTGGAGCAAGGGGCAGATAGTCGAGCGGAAATGGGGGGAAAACGGTTTTGGGATCATGAGCAGAGGCAGCGACAAGAGACAAAAAGTGATTAGTCTTAGCTGCAAGAATCTGGGCTCGTTAGTGGTGGTGCATGTCTTTAAAGGCTAGGAGCAAAGTAGGGCCCAGCGAGCAGCACCATGCCCTCTCTCAAAGGCTCTCAGTTGTCTTTTTAATAGATGAAGGGCTGGTGATACCATGCTGAGGAACAGCACCTAGGGCAGGGTTATAAGGAATAGTGGCAAAGGAGCTCAGCTGTTGTGAGAATGTAGAGTTCCAGAGGTTAGCTTGTTCTAGGGGAAGGGAGGTGAAGTCAAACGGAAAGAGAGTACCTGCAGAAGGGAACCGGGTGAGGTTTTCTGGATTAAAGCATTGTGAGTTAATGTAGACAGATGGGATGGAATATTGCAAGGGGGAGGAGACAAACCCGGGAGGAAGAAACAAAGAAGGAAATGCTCAGACCAAGGAAGGATATGAGTGGAGAACTGAGAAAGCAGGGAGGAGACGTCATGCTGTGTTTGGTCACGCTCTTTATCTTGTCCTATCTTCTGGATCGGTCCAGGGATAAGCTGAAGAAAATCATGATCCTTGAAAAATTGGATAAATGATAGGTCCCATGGGCTAGAAGGCATGAAGTAATGAGTATTGAAATCTCCCAAGAGCAAGAAGTTCAGGAGCACCACAGTGAGGTCAAGAAAAGTCTGCAAGGTGGAATCCCACAGTGCCCCCTGCAGGGAGGGTGGACAATAGGCAAGAAGAAAGTGAAATGGATGTGAGGTACCCACCTTGACAAGAAGTTTCTTGGAGCCAGCTCAGGAGTCCCTAGGGAGCTAGAACAGGGGAAGGGAGCTTCTAAAGAAAGAGGCCACTCCTCCAGCTCACGTGAGGTGGTGAGCAGATAATGGAGATAAGGTTCTTTCCCAGGCCTAAGCCAGGTTTTGGTTAGGCACAAGATGTCGAGTTTGTGGGAGACAATAGTGTCCAGAATGATATCTGTTTTGGACCTGCGATCTACAATTAAGCAAGGCCAATCTGAGGCCCTCCTCGGGGGGGAGGGGGGTGTCTGTTGAAGAACTGTGCTGAGATTTGGGGAGGGAGAGGCATGGAATTAAGTATCACCGTTGGTGTGGAGGACTACCGTGAGGGAAGGCAAGGAGCTCGCTGGGACAAACGAACTGGGATAGTGGCCATAAGGCAGGAGACAGACCTGAGTTCCAATAGCATAGATGCGAACTGAAGGGAGGGATAAGGTGAGGAGGAGAGAGATTCTGTAAATCATTGCCCAGGAGTCGCCTCAAGGCACTGCAGGCTTCGAATGGAGAGAATGATGCCGACATCATCTGATGTCGAAAAATGGGCAGAGTCTAAGATGGAGCTTGATCAGAGAGCAAGTAGGCAATCGGACAGGCAGAGAGATGGGACACTGGGCTGCAATCACAAACAGGGGTTATTTAAACAGTAAGCATTAGCAGGCAACATACAATGTGCAAAGTATACTAAGACTAATGCGGACACCGCTGTGGGCTTCAAATAAATGGAGAGAATGATTCCAACGTCACCTGATGACATCGAAATGGGAGGCGTCTATGGTGGAGATTGAGCGATGAGCAAGCAGGTAGTACTGGACTGATAATGTCGAAAAATGGGCAGAGTCTAAGACAGAACTTGATCAGAACAAGCAGGCAGAGTCGGGATGTTGGGCTGATGATGTTGAAAAATAGGTGACGTCTAAGGCGGAGCTTGAGCAGATAGCAAGATTGGGCAGGCAGAGAATCGGGACATCGGGCTTTTAGGGCTCTCTTGCGCTGAGACCCTCTTTTGGGTCCAGATCCTCCTCTTTGGTCCTCAGCCTCATCCCTCTGGAGATCATCCAAAGCAGCAGTGAAGACACCCTACTCCCCCTTCAGACATGTAATTTTGTTTTCTTCTAACAAAAGTCACTCAATATTAGCTCATCACACAAGCACTCTGGCACCTGTGTCTCTAGCAGCCAGGTCCCAACTGTCTCAATGCCTGCAGCGTCCATGAGCATTACATCTGCTACTGCTATCTGTCATGATTTGTGGCTAGCGCCATAAATACGATTTATCTTTAATTGCCCTGCTCTCTTTAGGCTTTTTGGTATGGTGGCAGCTTTTAAGTTGATCGACCCAGTCTTTCTCGTTTAGGACAGGAGTTCAGATCCTGTTCAGTTAGGTGTTGGCCAGAAGTAATTTAGTACAGTCTGAAAACTTTATTTTAGCTGGTGGTGGTTTCAGTTTTGGTGCCTATGATTTGACACTTAGCTATTCATAACTTTCCTTTAACCTGTCTATCCATTCTGCAGTCTCCAGCAGTGAGAAGGAACAGCCCAGACAAAGTGTGAAGAATCAGCTGGGGATCCTTTGTAATCCAAGAAATAACTTGCTACTGTTGGACCCTCAAGCTTACTTAAACACATTTGTGTGTATTTTTAAACTGTAGACAGCTATCAAATGTGCTAACAGAAGTAGCAGCTGATTAATTCTTTTGTGATTATATAGAGGTGAACTTTTCAAGTGGATCCTTGGACTTTGAAAGCACACTTCTGAAATTATTGTTCTTGCTCTTACAATGCATGGGCGATTCAGCATTCCACAGATTTTATTGGCAACCCTTCTGGGTGTTGCTGGAGGATTGTACATATACAGACCTATTTATGAACAATACCACTGGGAACATAAGAAATTAAAAGCTACAGCTGCAGAAGAAGAAGAAAAGAAGAATGACTAGAAAAAAATAGACCTACTTGCAGGAACTTTATAAGATTTGGGTCTAGCTGACCCTTCACCCTGTACAGGGGCCAACTCCTTCACATTTTTGAAAGGCATGATGAGGATTTTAAAAGGGATTTTCAGTGCTACTGACAACCCATGTAAGGTTAAAAGTACTGAGGTAGCCTGATCCCAATGTTTATGTCTAGTTATGGTCTTTGCTGCTGTATTTTGTATCAGTTCATTTCTGGCAATCAGCCTTTTGGAAGGATGAGATAAATGGCATTACAGTAATCTAATTGTAATATGACAACTGCTTGCATAACAGATCTTATATAAAGTTCCTCAGTATCTCATTTATTTGCTTTATCATCTGAAGCATATGAAAATATTTCCTAACTATTGGATCCAGTTTATCTTCCATTGTCAGAGTGAAGTCGATAAACATATCCAAACTACAGATTTTAGACAGAGGAATTAGACTAACATTTCCTATTAAGGGGAGTGAGGCATGTGCAGGAAGCTCAGAATTACCTACCCATAGTAACTCAGTTTTGTCAGGATCAATCTTTGAATTTATTAATGCACATCCAATAACAAATAGTTGAGAGACAATTCAATGTGTCAAATGCAGAGTCTAGTGACTAAAAAGGAAGAAATACTTGATATCCTTAGCATAACTGAAGTGCTGGTAACCCATCTCCCTGATAATAGACAGTGAGGGCTGAAGGAATACATTAAAGAAGGTTAGGAGATAAACACCATCCCTGAAGGACACCACAGACTGTTGGGTATGATAAGACTGGGGATCCTGTGTCACAGTTCACAAATGGCTTTCAAGGAAACATGTAAACCACTGAGATACCATGCCTTTAATCACAAAGAAGTTTAGTTAATTAAAAACCAAAAAAATGACCTATGAAATCAAAGGTAGAGGATGTCTAGTAACATAAGCGCACCATAGGAATATATGGCTTAACTTTGAATCCTTTCATATACTCAGTATTTAGTATTCTAGGTTGAACTTGAAACAATAACACTTGCATTTGTTAAGGAATGCGTATCATTTGTCCATGTGCAAATAAATAATAAACATCTACAAGAACAAGGGCACTGAACAAAGATAATAGGCCTTATTTAATAAAGATACTTTCTATAAGCCCAAAATGTGAGAAAAAAAAGCTTGTAAGGCCCAACTATGTATTGAGCTCCCTCTAGTGGTAAGAGACACGATTTTCAGTTGAAGGAAGAAGGCAGTGTAGCTGTTTTTTACTAGCAAAATGTTTGGCCAAAGTCTAGAGATATTACTGCCTGTAGAACCACAAAGTTGCTGGCTCTTCCCAGTTCTGACACAACTCTAGATATTGTTAAATGTAAGAAAAATATCTAAGGGACATTTCTGGATTGTTAGCAAGTGCTTGGGATTAGGTTTACGTGTACAGGAGCAAGACGCTGGAGTTTTTTTTTTTTTTTATTACAATGCTTATACTATCTATTCCCAACAAGTATGTTTCTCTCCATCTTTGAGTGGGAACCTCTCGCCATGGCTGGGATCTTCTCGATGATACTTTCTTCTAGTCTATCTGCTGGAGAACTTCTTTAATTGGCTGATTGCCAAAAAGTTTGTTCATAAGTTATAATGTCTTTTATCTTCCATTGACTGCAATCAGGTGAAATTCGACTCCAGTGGCTTTCTAGCACTCCAGGACCTTGAGGTGCTCCATTCTTGGTTTCCATCCTCTTACCCTTTAGGAATCTTCTATGATTATCCTATTCCTTTTTAAATTCCAGCACCAGTTTTGCTTCCACCACCTCTCTTGGGAGGACCTTCCAGGCATCCAGCACATTTTTCTGTGAATAAATATTTCCTGATGTTGCTTTTTATTCTACTTCCTTTGTAGCCTCATATGCACTCTAGTTCTACAGCTTCCCCCTCATTTGAAAAAGGATCTAGTCGGATATTTGTCAAGTATGTTTACCACAATAGAAAGGAGATTTACAAAATGTGAACAAACCGTAGTAGCAGCCAGTTATGCAATCCAGAAGTTGTATGCATACTTAACTCCATTGAAAGTTATCCTATACTGTGATCGCCACCCTTCAAGCAATCCTGAAATCTGGTACTATACATTTTTGCATCCTGGAGTTGGAAATAGTATGGCACAGTTATTAAGGAGCCATGTAGAGCACAGAAAACATGTCTGCAGCTAATCCCTTCAGGGCGTTACAAAACGTTTTACAGGTAGTCTCCTGTGACCAATGTTCCCTCTAATTTTCTGTAGGCTGTGTGCGCATAAAATATCAGCTGTGTGCAGCTTTTGAAGGAAGGTTAAATTTTTGTGCGCCACATAACGACACTCGGAGTTATATACTTTAAAATTTGACTACACATCAGAATACAGTATGTACATCACATTGATTTTAATCAAATTAAATGAAAATAGACAATTACTAAATGAAGCGGGAAATTTCTAGTAATTACAATCATAACTTTTAAATTTAAGACGTCTGTGTTGTTTTCTATCAGAATCAAAGCCGTAATTTTTGTGCGCTCTGTTGTAAAGTATGTGCGCTCGCTCGGCGAGGTGTGTGCGCGCACAGCTTAGAGGGAACAGTGCCTGTGACCATGAGTGCATAGAGACTACACACAGTGACAGCAGACCAGCACTAGGCCTGGTGCCCCAGACTGACATTCCATTAGAAGCTGCATGTTGATTTACTGATGGATCGTAAAGACAAGGTGTCTCTCCAAATGACTGTAGACTATAACTTGGGCAGACAGTGTCTGACACTGTACTGAGTGATGTCACTCTCTCCCTCACAGGATAACAACACAGTGTTATATTTGCTGCAGACCTGTGTATTTTAGTTCAATACATTTAGATTGGTTTGTACTCATAAGTGGTCCTGTCTGACA
Organism: Ichthyophis bannanicus; assembly: GCA_033557465.1. NCBI lineage: Eukaryota > Metazoa > Chordata > Amphibia > Gymnophiona > Ichthyophiidae > Ichthyophis > Ichthyophis bannanicus. Next base: position 166,657,136 of record CM066043.1, read on the forward strand.
AATTTATACGATAATCTCCAGTCTCTGTCTAAATATGTATACTCTAGAGCAGGGGTTCTCAACCCAGTTAGCCAGTCAGGTTTTCAAAATAACCACAATTAATATGCATGAGAGAGAGATCTGCATTCAATAGAGGCAATGCATGCAAATTTCTCTCATGCATATTCAATGTGGTAATCCTGAAAACCTGACTGGCTAGGTGTGTCCTGAGAACTGGGTTGAAAACCCCTGCTCTAGAGGAGAGGAGGGCGGAGGAAATGTGATACTGACCTTTTAAATACTTAAAGGTATTACTGAACAAAAAAGCATATGTCATTTTCTTTTATGTCTCTTGAACATTTGGTGTGTGGAAATAACTGGTATTTGCGTGAGAATTATAATTGAAAGTGCATAAGTAGAAAGTATATAAAAATAGGGGGAAACTCCCCAGGCAGTTGCACAGGAAAGCTCGTGGCCCTGTTGTCCAATTGAATTGGACTCCTGAAGGAGCAGGAGGAAACTACCAGACTAAATAAAATGTTGCCCTGTTTTTCGCTGGAGTGATATGCTCCCTGTGAAAAAGAGGTGGGGATCTCCCATCCTGTGAAGAGCTTCTGTGCTTCAAACCACAAGAATGCAGTTTGAGCAGCTCAGTATCTGAGATGTGCTTGTTTTTTTCTGTTTGATGGAGGGCTAGTTATGGCTGAGGTGGTGTCTGTGGTGATTTGAAAAAGTCGTCTGAAGTGGTTTTGGACCAGGAGTTTTTGAATCTTAAGGGGAGTGGTGTTTTAGTAGCTGTGCTTCTTTGCAAAGGTTGTTTTCGTACTAACACATGCCAAATGTCGCTCCTTAGGCTCTCTCACTCACACACCAGAGCTTCAGTGGTGCTGCTTTCATGAGCTGCAGGCCTGAGATGAAAAAATACCAGGTGCCCTCACCAGTAGGAAGAAATGAGTACACTCCTGCACCCACAAGGCCATGTGCTGTAGCGGACCGGCCCAAGAGTATCTGACATCCTAGACAAACCATCAGCCACCTGTAGTCTGGCATTTCCCCTTTCCTTCCCAACCAGGGCCTGCCTCAGATTGGTTTAAGGCAGTGATGGCTAACCTTTTTGAGCCCGAGTGCCCAAACTGCCGCACAAAACCAAAGAATTTCCTCAAAGTGCCAGCACGTCAATTAAAGCTCCATTTGCATAAGGTGCTTCATTTGCATAAATATTTGCATAATGTTACCATACACTAACTTTTAGTAAACATGCCTCTTAATGAGTATATGGATAAAGAAAGACTAAAAGGTTTCTACATTACTATAATCCAGTACCAACCGCCAGGCACATTAGGAACTACTACAAACGCTGCCCATTTAGAACCCATAGCAAACCCGCCGTATCCTAACAGCACTACCAGGACTCACAAAGCACCATACTCTACCTATCAAAAGGCAACACTGCAAATATTAAACCAATACATCTCAGAGAACAACAATACATGACCTACTGGGGAAAGAACAAGTGGCAATGTCAAATAGGAATTATATAAACAGAATACCTCAGCTCAGTTACACATGCAGAACAGACCATTACCAAACAAGGAATCACAATTTAGAAACAGGAAGACAATAATTAAACTGGGAACCCCAAAAGCCAAACTTGGAATATACAACAACACTGTAGAAATAAAACTATATATTAATTTCCTCTTGTACTAAACAAAGCGCAAAAATTAATGATGTACATTTCCCAGAGCTGACATATTCCAATTAATAAATTCAAAATAAAGAGATATTTTTCTACCTTTTGTGCATTTTTTTTCAGTTGCAATTGTTCCAGCCACTTTCTTCTGGTTTCTTCGTGTCTTCTGCTAACTCTCCATCTGCTGTCCATTTGTCCTTTCTTCTGTCTTCTTGGGTTTTTTTTCCATTCTCTCTCTACATCTGCTTTAACATACTAATCTTTCTCCTTTTGCTCTTTCCTCATTCCTATTTCATCTACTCAAAATTTACCCCTCCATCCTCAATCCCCACTTACTCTCCCAATACCCGGCCAATTGTAGATTTTTTATCCCTCCCACACAAAATATTTTTCCCCTCTCCATTTTACTCTCCCAGCCCCATCCCATTCTAATCCTCCCCCAACACCAGCTCCCTTCTAGTTCCAGCCTCACCCAGCATCCATTCCCTTCTAGTCCCTGCATCAGCCCATTTCCAGTCCTAGCAGCCCCCCAACCCATTTCCAGTCCTAGTAACCCCCCAACCCAATACCAGTCCTATCCCCCCCTCATCAACCCACTTCCAGTCCTAACCCCCCATCACCCCATTTTCAGTTTAAGCCCCCCCTATAACCCATTACCAGTCCTAACCCCCCATCAGCCCACTTCCAGTCCTAACCCCCCATCAGCCCACTTCCAGTCAGCCCCCCATAGCCCATTGCCAGTCCTAACCCCCCCCCATCAGCCCACAGTCCATTACCAGTCCTAACCCCATCAGCCCACCTCAAGTCCTAACCCCTCCCCATCAGCCCATTTCTTGTCCCAGCCCCCCATAGCCCATTATCAGTCCTAAACCCCCCCATAGCCCATTACCAGTCCTAACCCCATCAGACCACCTCCAGTGTTAACCCCCCATCAGCCCATTTCCAGTCCTAACCCCACCCAACAGCCCACCTCAAGTCCTAACCCCTCCCCATCAGCAGTCCTAACCCCCCCTAGCCCATTAGCAGTCCTAACCCCCCCCTCTCTAGCCCATTAGCAGTCCTAACCCCCCCCCCCATAGCCCATTACCAGTCCTAACCCCCCATCACCCCATTTCCAGACAGCCCCCATCACCCCCCCTAGCCCATTAGCATTCCTAACCCCCCCCACTCTAGCCCATTAGCAGTCCTAACCCACCCCCCCATGGCAAATTTAAAAAAAAAAAAAAAGCAGCTGGCTCTGGCTTCTGCCGCGGCAGCGGCAGAATGCAATGTCCCGTGGGGCCCCCTCCGCCCGCTAAGCCCCTCTGCAAGGGCTTTCAGATTCGCGAGGGAGAGCGTCTCCCTCGCGTCTGTTAAGCCCGCAGGGGCTAATGGGAAATTTCCCATCAGTCCCTCGCGTCTAAAGGGGCTGATGGGAAATTTCCCATTAGCCCCTGCGGGCTTAACAGAGACGCGAGGGAGACGCTGTCTCCCTCGCGAATCTGAAAGCCCTTGCAGAGGGGCTTAGCGGGCGGAGGGGGCCCCGCGGGACACTGCATGCGTCCGCGGCAGCAGCCAGAGCCCGCTTTTTCTTTTTCTGCGGACCTTCACGCGTGCCAGCTGCAAGGCCTTCGCGTGCCACAGCTGGCACGCGTGCCATAGGTTCGCCATCGCTGGTTTAAGGTATTAGCGCCCTAGGCAGACCTTAAGCTTTACACACACACATACATCCTGGCTGTTAAAATGTATTGTTTAACTTTGAATGCCTTGCGCTTTGCCACTCTCCAGAAGCTGCTGTAGGCGACTGTTGTTTGCCTAATGGTTGGACCAACCCTGTTTCCAATCCACTCCTCCCAGGTCTCATCACCTTCCATGCCTTACTCTCCCTCCCCCTCTTCTCTTCCTTCTGCTGCGGCCACCTGCAGAATCCTATCACTGTAGGAGGGCAGAAGAAAGCAGACGGGGGGGGGGGCAGCAAAGCTTCTCAAAGACAGCATTGGGCAAACATTTTGAAGCCGCTGTCAGTGGTGGGCCTTTATCTCTGTATGCACGCATGCTTAAGGCTTGCTGCACCCTGCCCACTCCAGTGTGGGGATGGGATGTGGCAGGTCTTCAGAAGGCATGTACCTGTGCACAGACATTCAAAGGCCCACCACTGATAATGGCTTTAAACTGCTTGCCCAGTGCTGTCTTCTAGATGTAGCTTTGCCATTTCCGAAAGCCTGTTGCCCTAGGCAGGGGCCTAGTTCTCCTAGTGGTAGGGCTGGCCCTGGTGTTGTGAACCCTATGTGCAAACTCTTAGAAAGTGACAGGAGGATAGTTTTCATTATGTGACCAACTCCTTAGCTATCCAAATTCCTTTGAGAATTGTCTTCAAATTAACTTCATACCGTCTCTATCCGATCAGAGGCACCAAAAAAAGATGATTCTCATTTTATACTGCAAAGCAATGCCATGCTTAAATCTTTCTAGATTTATACCTTGGAAAAACCAGTTGAAAATCTCATTCTTTGGGGCAAGCCACCTTTTGGGTTTTTTTTGTTTAATGCCATCAAGTCAGTGTTGACTCTTAGCGATCCGGCTGCCTCTGGGTTTTCTTGGCAATATATCTCCAGAAGTAGATTGCCAGGCCTTTTCTTCCGAGGCAATGCAGGGTGAAATGACTTGCCCAAGGTCACAAGGAGTGCCAGTGGGAATTGAACCCTTGATCTTCTGGGTACTAGGCAGTTGCTCCCACATAAAAATACTAGGGGAATTTTTATTGATAAATCTGAAGCAATTTGTTTGTATTTGATCAGTGCTTCAATAAGTAAGGAATAACTTCAGAACTGTATTTGACTTAAAATTACTTTCCATATGCAGGATTTTATGTAATATTTTCAGTACAGAATCCTGCTAGTATAGAGGCCAGTTTTTCAAAGTGATTGAAGCTGATGAATGCAATCAAGGAGCTTACTCAGTTTTTGGGGGTGCTTACCACCCCACTGAATCCACAGAGCAAGCGCCCATGAATATGGATGGAGTCATTTTGTTTAATGATGGTGTCATCAGTAGCAGACTTCATATAAGGTTACTAGATGTCCCCAATTTTAGAACTGTGCTCCTGACTCCCATTTGTATGGCAGCCTTCTGCCCCCAATTCCAGAAATTGAGACAGAGTTAGTGGAAAAAATGTATTTTCAATTTAATGATTTGAATATGTCACCTTTTAGAATTTTCATCCATTATCTTTATATTTTGCACAATAAAGGGAAAATGCATCATTTTTCTATTGCTCAAAGCTGGACGTGTCCCTTATACCCCTCCCCCTTCAAATAAGTGGCCCAGATTTGCCTGCAAAAATCTGCTAACCTTAACTTCCTATCTTGCCTTTGTAGAGGGCTGCTGTTTATAACAGGGGCCTGCTCTTCCTTTTTGCTCATTTTGCTTTCTTAGAACCGTGTAACTATATGGTAGACATAGACAATGAACATAAAACACTTATTTCAATTGGTTTCTACCAAAATAAGAATAGTAGGGGACAACAAGGTCAATTCTGTATTTAACTAGACCATCCTACTACTACTGAGCATTTGTAAAGCGCTACCAGTCGTACGCAGCGCTGCACAGACATGTAAGAGACAGTCCCTGCCCATCAGAGCTTACAATCTAGTCAAGACAAAAAACACAAGATAAGACACAGAAGGTGTAAGCAGGGATAGAACTAGGGGAAAGAAAAGGAGATCAGGTGAGTCAAAATCCAAAAGCAGCAGCGACGAGGTGAGTTTTTAACCTGGATTTGAAGAGGGTTAGGGAAAGTGCCTGGTGTACCGACACAGGTAGTTTGTTCCAGGCGTAAGGTGCAGCAAGGTGAAAGGAGCGAAGTCTGGAGTTAGCAGTAGAAGAGAAGGGCACAGATAGAAGCAGTTTGCTAGAAGAACGGAGTTCCCGAGGGGGGTTGTAAGGAGAGAGAAGAGAGAAAGGGTACTGAGGAGTCGCAGAGTGAATGCATTTATAGGTCAGCAGGAGAAGTTTGAACTTGATGCGGAAATGGATAGGGAGCCAATGAAGTGACTTAAGGAGTAATATGGGCATGACGAGGCTGGCGGAAGATTAGTCTCGCAGCAGAGTGTTGAACAGATTGAATCATCTCACTCCCCTTCAAAGGGAGACCAGCAAGGAGTAGGTTACAATAGTCAAGATGGGAGGTGATTTAAGGAGTGGATAAGCGTTTTAGTAGTGTGTTCAGAAAGGAAAGGGCAGATTTTGCTAATGTTATAGAGAAAGAAACAGCAGGTCTTAGCTATGAGCGGGATATGTGTGGAGAAAGAGAGAGAGGAGTCAAAGACAACCCCCAGATTGCGGCCGAGGAAACAGGAAGGAGTACAGAGTTATCCACAGAGACTGAGAAAGGAGGAGGCAGAGGGGAGGTTTGAGTGGGAAAGATGAGAAGTTTAGTCTTGGCCGTGTTCAATTTCAAGCGGTGGTGAGACATCCAGGCAGCAATTTCAGAAAGGCAGGCAGAGATCCGGGTCTGGATTGCTGGAGAGATTTCAGGCGTAAAGAGGTAGATCTGGGAGTCATCGGCATACAGATGGTACTGAAAGCCATGGGAAGAGATAAGCGCACCGAGGGACTGGATATATAGAGAGAAAAAGAGTGGACCCAAGACAGATCCTTGGGGTACACCAACTGGGAGCAGGGTAGCAGAGGAGGAGGAGGAGCCACCAGAACACACACTGAAAGAGTGATGGGAGAGATAGGAGGAGAATCAGGATAATACAGAGTCACTAAAACCAAGCGAGGACAGGGTATCGAGGAGAAGGTTGTGGTCAACAATGTCAAAAGCAGCAGCGAGGTCAAGAAGGATGAGGACAGAGTAAAGGTCCTTGGCATTTGCCAGGAACAAGTTACTGGAGACTTTGGCAAGAGCCATTTCAGTAGAGTGTAGAGGACGAAAGCCAGACTGTAAGGGATCCAGGAGGGCATGAGAGGAGAGGAAGTCGAGGCAGCGGCGGTGAAGCGCACATTCAAGTAGTTTAGAAATGAAGGGAAGGAGAGAGATGGGTCGATAGTTAGAAAGACAGGTGCGATCAAGTGAGGGTTTCTTAGCATTATATAAAAATCTTTGGTGTTATTTACAAATATTTTCCACTTGGTGTTTGCCACATAGTAGCTTCTGCCTGAGATTTTACTGCTTCTCTTGCATTTGTTTTCTAAAATGCTCTACCTGTGAGAGCCTCTTGGGAATCTGTATCTACCATTTGGGGAATAAAGCAAGTTGCTCAGTTGGAAGTGTGAAAATGATATTGCATAGGGAATGTTTTGTATCTAATTGTTCAATAATTTCAGACAATTTTTTGTATTGATTTGCAATTTGGGATTCGGCATTGAAGAATTATTTAGTTGTATGCGGCCTAAGAAATGGGGAGATGAACGGGTGACAGAGATCATTGGGGAGGACAACAGGAGAAAATACTCAGAGGGTCATGGTCTTTTATAACATAGGGTTTGGAGAGCAAGCCATTTGACAAAAGGGACTATGGAGGTCATTTTACAATAGTTGCGCAACATCTACATGTGGAAATAACCTATTTTAAAATTTCACTGTTTACATGTGTAAATGCTGCAGGGGACACTGATATTAAGGGGGCATGTTCTGGATGCAGTGTGGGTGGTCCAAAAAAGAGAACTTAGACTTACCTGCTAATTGTTGTTCCTTGAGGAACTCCAGTCCAGTCCCACACCTCTGGGTAGTGCACCTCTTCTAGCAGCTTGGAGACTGAGCATGTCATCTTTTTGATGACACTAGTGTACATATGCAGCTCGCACCGCCTACCAGCCCCAGTACCTATTGCCAAAGCAGACTCAGAGAAGTAGCCTAATGGTTAAGAACACTGGCTTGAGAACCCAGAGGCCAGGGTTCGATTCCCACTAGCACTCCTTGTGGCCTTGGGCAAGTCACTTAACCCTCCATTGCCTCAGAAAAAATCCAAGTTATCAATGTCCCTGTTTAATGTATATTAGCAAGTTTTTAAGTTTCAATGTAAACCGCTTTGATTGAAATGATAAAGCGGTATATAAAACCTGTTAAATAAATAAGTAGTTAAACATGCAACAAACACTTCTATGTCTAAACAAACTAGTCCCCCCCTCCATCCCCTGGGAAGGATAAATCATTCCCCCCTTCAGGATGGGGAGGCCTACCTATTGAGCACCTGAGCAATTCCAATCAGCGGGGAGTGAGCAACCGACAACTCTTCTGGTCCAACCCCCAAATGCTGATTACACCCACCTCCCCGGCTCCCCCTGGCTACTTCCTCCACCAAGGGAACCAGCTTCAGGACTGAGTGTATACAGATTATCACAGAAAGCACTCAGGGAGGGTTCCAGGACTGGACTGGAGTTCCTCAAGGAACAATTAGCAGGTAAGTCTAATTTCTCTTTCCTTATCGTCCCTCCAGTCCAGTCCCGTACCTCTGGGATGTATCAGAGCAGTTAAACTAACGGGAGGGACCCGCACAACCAGCCTGAAGTACTGCCACTCCAAAATGAGCGTGAAACTGAAATTAAAAATAAACTGCAAATGGCCCCCTAGAAAGAAGCTGCTCTGTCCTGCTTTATTCTCCAGGGGCTGCCTCTCCCAGGCACCCAAAACACAGCAGGGGGTTAAAACACATATGGGCCTGAATAAGAACAAATCGCGCCTAAATGCAGCAGGGGGGAGTTTCCTGCGCTGCTGCAGGCTCACAAACCTGCAGCTGCAGGCCGCTCTCTGTCTCCTCATGTTCTGGCGGTTGCTAGGGGTTCCTGCTCTTCTCTTCCCTTGCCATTCTTAACTTTGAGCGTCTTTTCCGTGTGTTTTTTCCTCCTCATGCTCAGCCTTCCTTCCTGGCTTCGGCGCTGAGGGAGGCGACTCGGGGCTGCCAGCTTTCACTCCTGTCAATCAACTACAGCCCCCACGACGGCTCCTCACCCAATAATGGGTTTGGGAGCCGCCAGAAGCCTCGGACTGAGGAAGGCTCCCAAAGAACTCCCCCCCCCCTCACGAAATCCTGGGGGGAGAGGGAGAAGAAGAAATAGCCTCCCCTCAGCCCTGTTGTCTCCCGGGTTCTCTCTGTTCCTTCTGATTATTTTTTTATTTCTGCCTTTAAAAACAAAGAAACCTGTACCTTAACAGGGGAAATAAAAAGCAAGCTCTAACTAAACCTATCTCCTTAGTTGTCCCTTCAGTGAGTCCAGCACCCTGGCTCACTACCTCCTCCAGCTGCTTGAAGACTGAGCATACTGGGACTGGTAGGCGATGCTAGCTGCATATGTACACTAGTGTCATCAAAAAGATGACACACTCGGTCTCCAAGCTGCTGGAAGAGGTACACTACCAGAGGTGCAGGACTGGACTGGAGGGACAATAAAGAAGCATGTGTTTTTCCCATTTTATACCAGCAATACACATATATTTACAAATATTTCCTCTTCAGTAATTGTCACCTACCTGCTTATTTGTATCAAGGGTCTCCACCAGTCACTGCAGGGGTGTAAGGAATGGAGGGGTGGGCTCAGGTTCCCCCTCTCCAACCACCGAGACCACACAATTGCAACACTGTATCTTCAATGTCAGAGCAATGGAAATGGAACACCCACAGCTCAGCAGACAAGCCTTCACGTATGGTGCTTGCTACAGCCCTGCCCATTCCGCAAACTTCTTGTTATTGAGTGGGTGGTGGCAGCATGGCAAGCCCTCAGTGCATGCTGGTGCTAACGCTGCGTACTTTTAGTTTTCAGTTGCCAACTTGTTTGCTGAACTGCAGGTGTTCCACCTGTGCTGGCACTGAAGCTCTAATGACAACAGATGGGGAAAGAGAAAAAATGCTGGACCACTAGGTGGTTGTGGGGGTCACGGAATACTGAGTTGTAGGGCAAAATAGGAGCACAAAAATGCTAAACTGTTGAGATATCATAGGTTATATTGTCATAGGTTTCCTTCATATGGACTATGTGGCCAACTGGAATCAATGGCAAAACAGCTTTTAAGACTCGTTTTCGATGAATAGTCTCCACTTATCTGGATGATGAATGATATTGAGGACTGCCATCAGACCATCAATGTTGTTGCAGGCTACAAAATCACCTTCTATGAAGAAGAATGTAACAAGATCCTTTTGATGTTCACAGAACATGGAAACCCTAACATTATCTAACATCAGATTCCACTGCTGCAGTCTGGAGCCCAACATCTCTGCCTTATTCTTAGGTAGTTCGAAATCCCTAACAAGGTCATTCAGTTCATCTTGTGTTATGAAGTGTGATTCAGAGGAAGAAGATGGGAGAAAATTTGGGTCTTGTGACATTGATGGTTTGGGACCAGAAGTTTCATCCCCTTCCTCTTCCTCAAGTGAGTGATTCTGGAGCATCAGGAACCAGCAGTCCTTCTCCGTGGAGTACTGGGGATATAGCTGATGGAATGTTTGGACACTGCACAGTCCACTTTTTATTTTTTGACAAACCTTTCCCAACAATTTGCTGCTGAGCCATTTAGTCTCATATTTCTTATGCAAAGCTTTTTAATGATGCTTAATTTGTAAATATGCCAACAAGTACATATTTAGAATATTCCACTTTTCCTTGAATTAGTCAAAGGAGGGGCATTTTTCAGAACACAACTTCAGCAACTGTTCTAGATATTTGCATCCCTGTTCCCCCTAAGCTGGAATGGAGAAATTTCACTTACTGTTAATTTCCTTTCCTGGAATCCTGCTAGACCAGTCCAGACAAGCGGGTTTATCTCCCCCTATCAGCAGATGTTGGAGACAGAGAAAAAAACACCAGAAGCCTGATTGGCTGGGTTAGGCATAAAGGTATACCCGAGGGGTTCCCCTCAGTATACTCTGACAAAGCAAAATGGAAATCAAAGGATATGGTTGTTACTGGAGCCTGCAGGCTGGGCTCTGGTAGGCATATAGGTATACCCTAGGGGTCCCCCTCAGTATACTCTGACAAAGCAAAATGGAAACCAAAGGATATGGTTGTTACTGTAGCCCACAGGGATGAGTAGCATCCAAACTATTTACATGGAGCAAAAGCGTTCAAACTATTTTCACGGAACAAGTGTCCTTAAGAGTCAGTGGAGGATGCACTGCTTGAAACGTGAGCCTTGGTTCCTTCGCAAAGCCATCGCTCCATCTGATACAGGGTGGGCCCTGGGCTGGTCTAGCAGGATTCCAGGAAAGGAAATTAACGGTAAGTTAAATTTCTCCTTCCAATTCATCCCGCTAGATCAGTCCAGACAAGTGGGAAGTACCCAAGCAAACGGCCTTCGGGGTGGGAAGAGCCGCCAAAAGCATGCTAGCTCCAAACCGGGCCTCCTCTCGAGCCTGGAGATTGAGCCGATAGTGCCGGATGAATGTGGACAGTGAGGACCAGGTTGCCACCCAACAGATGTCGAGAGAGGCAGCCTGAGAGCACTCAGCCCAGGAAGTCGCTTGGGCCCGAGTGGAGTGCACCCGAAGACCTGAAGGTGCCGCTCTTCCTCGGATTATATAGGCTGATTCAATAGTTTGACAGAGCCATCGAGCAATGGTGGATTTGGAGGCCGCGAGGCCCCTCGAAGGGCCTGCGAAGAGTACGAAAAGGTGGTCAGACCTGCAGAACAGATTTGTAACTTTCAAATAGCGACACAGGACCCTTCTGAGATCACTGCTCAGAGATTCTTATGCTGGCCTGAACACTGTTCTTTAGAGAAGGCCGGCAGTAAGAGAGGCTGGTTCAGATGAAAAGGTGTAAGACCCTTCGGTAAGAAGGAGGGGACCGCGCACAGGGACACGCCCTCCTCTGAAAAGGAAAGGTAGGGATCTTGACATGAGAGTGCTTGTAACTCAGAGATCCTACGAGCCGAGGTTATCGCCACCAAGAACACCATCTTGAGGGTCAAGTCCCACAGAGAGACCTCTTTGAGGGGCTCAAAAGGCTTTCCCATGAGGACCTTCAGGACCAAAGAGAGATCCCAGGGTGGCACTACTGGACGGACCAGCGGGCGTAAGACTTTAGCGCCCTTGAGAAACTGGGCCACATCTGCGTGAGATGCAATGGAGCAACTGCCCACGAAAACACGTTAGGGCAGAAACATGCACCCGAAGAGTTCCGAGAGCTAGACTCTTGTCGAGACCCTCCTGTAGGCAGGCGAGAACCTCAGGGATTTGTGTGCGCCACAGCAAAAGGTGGTGCTGTGAGCACCATGATTCAAAGATGCGCCATACGCTTGTGTATGCCAGCAACGTTGAAGAACACCGAGCCTTAAGCAGGGTAGGCCACGATTCGAGAGTAACCCTTGTGGCTCAGCCGCCGGCATTCAAGAGCCAGGCCATAAGCGAGTAGGGAGCGAGGTCGTCCATGCTGATCGGCGCTTGATGTAGGAGACCTGTGCAAGCTCCAAGCTGCAGAGTGGCTGCCTGGGCTAACCATACGAGGTCGGCGTCCTGGGAGAGAGAAAGAGATAGGCAACCACGCAGGAGCGGCAACGGGGAGGGGAGGAGGGCGGTGTAAAAACTCACTGTAGCCGAGTAACAGCAGGAGTAGCAGCAGAGCAGGGGAGCCAAGGCAGACATACAAGACCGAGACAGGTAATTTAAACAAAACTCCTACAGAGTACCGAAGGCTTCCCCTGTTACCAGCAAACTTGGCCTTCATGGCTAGGAACCGGAGTCCCACCGTTGAAGGGAGCTCAATTAATGATCAGGAGCTCACCTAGCACTGTAATTACGTGGAAGTCCAGAGGGACACCTCCTGTGTGCTCTGGACACATCCAGCAATAGAGAAAAAGAACAATAAGGAAACCTGAAGAGAAAATTAAAAGAACACCATCATCTGCTGGAGACAGAGAAAATACTGAGTGGGACCCCTAGGCGTATACCTATATGCCTACCAGAGCCCAGCCAATCAGGCTTCTGGTGTTTTTTTCTCTGTCTCCAACATCTGCTGGTAGAGAGAGATAAACCCACTTGTCTGGACTGGTCTAGCAGGATGAATTGGAAATAGATCTTCCCATCTCAGGTGTAATGTCTGGGTTACCAACATTCAGAAGCACGGGTGATGTACGGTAAGTTTTTGCCCGACCCTATACCACTATCTCCACACCTGATGCAGGGGGCACAACAGTGCCTCATCCATGTTAGCTTGGTCAAAGAGATCATCCTCTCCATGTACAGCTGCTAGGAACATCTTAGGCTGACACCAATCTCTCCACAAACCCTTGGGTGCATATCTACCACTGCCTGAGTACTCTTCAGTGATATGCAGGGGCAGCATGACCATTAGGAGAACTAGGTGGTTGCCTAGAGCACCTAGATCTGCGATGCCCACTGCCGCCTCTCTCCAGTACATATTTATTTATTTACATTCTCTTATATACCGCGCTATTCTGCATCAGTGCGGTTTACATTGAACAAACTGAAATTACATTGAACAGGGCATTATAATTTGGAGATAACTATTTTATAGGGAACATGGGCTATGGAGGGTTAAGTGGCTTGCCCAAGACCACAAGGAGCACTTATGGGACTAGAAACCCCAGTCCTTCTGTGTACGTGCTATTTTCTGTTTCTGCAAAAGCACTATTACATATAAACTTATGAAGAGCTAGCAGTGCTTTTGAGACTCAATTACAATCTTTTTTATTTAGGTGTATGGTTTTCTAGTGTAGAAGAAGCATGAACTGTAAAGTCATGTATCCAGTGCATGCGCATTTATGAAGTAGTTGTCAGACCTTAATGTAAAGAGCAGAGTTAAACTGAATAGCTATATCATACTATTGTGGTATAGACAATAGTGGAGAATAAAACAAAGGATATTATAATGCCTCTGTATCATTCCATGGTGCGACCGCACCTTGAATATTGTGTGCAATTCTGGTCGTTGTATCTTAAAAAGGATATAGCGGAATTAGAAAAGATACAGAGAAGAGCCACCAAAATGGTAAAGGGGATGGAAGGATTCCCCTATGAGGGGAGGCTTAAAAGGTTAGGGCTCTTCAACCTGGAAACCTGGCTGAGGAGAGATAAGATAGAGGTCTATAAATTAACGAATGGAGTGGAACGAGTCAAAAAGTAGAAAGGCTAGGGGACATGCAATGAAGCTACAGTGTAACCATTTTAAGACATAAGAGAAAATATTTTTACATTTAACGCATAATCAAACTCTGGAATTCGTTACCGGAGGATGTAGTAAAAGCTGTTAATGTAGCTGGGTTTAAAAAAAGGTTTGGATAGGTTCCTGGAGGAAAGGTCCACAAACCATTATTAAAGAGGACCCAGGAAATGCACTGCTTGCCCCAATACAAGCATTGTGAAACCTGTGTATCTTTTTGGGAAACTGCTAGGTACTGTGATAAGGAAGCTTATCATAGCTCAGGAAGGAGCTATAGAAAAGGTGAAGTAACTCTGAACAAGCAACCTGTCAGTTCTGGTAGAAATAAGAAAACAGAATTTTCCCATAAAAGACTACCAGTCCCAGAATGCACCAGGTTTCCAACAGCCATTAGAGGAGCTGAAGTGGGGAAACGTGTGTTCAATCAGGAGGGCTATGAGGTAATCCCTAAGCACTCATCTCAAAGGGCAGGGCCTGATCCAGAACAGCTGCGCTGTATTAGGGAGGAGCACTCATCTAAGCAGAATAAAGGTAGAGTTTATTCTACAGAGAAGCAGCTTGAGCTTGATCATCTTCATCATCAGGAGGATCATCAGAAGCAGAAGCCAAACCGGACGGACAGAGAGGGAAAGAAACCCTTTGGAAGTAAGAGGAGAAAAGCCTTTGAAAGGTCTAGAAGAGTCCAGAGCAGTACGTATACTGGGAGGCATTCCAAGGGCCAGCATACACCATTGGACTGGGGAAAGCCAGAGGAATGGTGCTGCAGAGCTAGGAATCTCCAGACGGTACCTGTGAGGGAGACGGCTGCACGTGGAAGGGACCCTAAGACCCGTGCCAGAAGGTATGTGAAGAGAGATCCAGTGTCCAGGGATCTGGATTGGAAGGCTGGACATAAGAACTGGACTACATACTGGCCAGGCTATATAGAGAGGAACTCTTAACAGCAATGGAAGCTCAGGTATGAACACTGATCTATGCCCTAGCTATATCCTTGAAAGACAGCAGGGAAACAAGTATTCTCCTGAAAGTGCTCCATTGGAAGATTCATCTGTGCCAATCCATGATATTGAACCCATGCTTGTTGAAGAAGAGGGGGTGATAGCAGATGAAGAATCTGTTTACATGGACTGCTCTCTGTCTAAACTCCTTTGGTGATTTTCTGTTATAAAGTACAGCAACCATCACAAAGAAATACAAACTTGTTCTTTAATCTACTCAGAAAAGCTCCTGAGTAGGATTTTTAGCCACGCAGTAGAAAGCAAGCCAGCTAAGGGGTTTCAGCTGGATAACTGCTAGCAATTGAGCCTTACCTAATTGCTTGTGAGCTCTGAGAGAATCACTTCTGAATCTATGTGGGAAGATACAAGAAGTTAGCCTGAAAAGAACAGTTTTTCTCTTCTTTGTGGCTTTTGGTTTGTTGTTTGATACATGGCTAAGAGAATATTAGCTAAAGCCTACAGAAAAGACCAGTTTGTTACCAACCAGGTCTTATTTCTTTTGCTTTGATTGCCTGACAAGTTCAAATGTTGTTTTCCTCATTTTGTTTTTCCAAGTTTAACACTGAAAGCAAGTAACCTGATTATGTGCTACCAAGCATATCTGTGTTGGAAGAAATAACCCCATAAATAAATATCTTATTGGCTTTACCCAAAAGCACAACTAATTATTGTGAGCAGCTGTGTCTGGTGTGAATGAACTGCATTGCCCACAATCCCTTGCAAATCATATAGATATATGCACTTGCCAAGACTGTGAAGATTCTCACCCAGGCAGCCGTCTGACAGTACTTATGAGCTGGATTGATCACTGTTGGAAACAGGATACTGGGCTTGATGGACCTTGGTCTGACCCAGTATGGCATATCTTATATTCTTATGTAGTCTTTCATATTCAGAGGAATTCTGGCATTCAATGTGGGACAGTTTTTCAAAAGGATAGGTGGCAACTGAAAATCCCGCTAACCAAATAAAGTTGCCATTTATGCGGTTAGCACCAAGACCACCCTTACCCTGGCTCTGGACTGCCACTGCACCAACTAGATAGTGCCAGGGTAGTCTATAGAACTATTCAGCAGCAGAATATCACGGTCAAGCTTTAAGCCGGCCGGTTTCCGGCCGGCTTTGAATATGGACCCTAAAATGTCCAGACAACAAAGGTAAAAAAAAAAATGCAATTTATTTTGAATTTAGTAAATTGGAAAATATCAACTTTGGGAAATGTGTATCTCTGTCTTTTGTATTTTAGATAATTATTCTTGAAAAAAAGAGTTATGAACCTCAAAAAAACAATCAGACAGCATGAAGAAATGTAAACAAATCATATTTAAAATTATATACACATTGCAGTTTGGCATTTTTGGTGAAACTCAATGTGGTTGTCTTTGTAGTTTGATCAGTATGGGAGGCAATGCATTTCTGTGTCTATACCCCTCAGTGTTGCATTGCATGCAGTATCACCTCTTTAGAGTTCCAATTCAGTTTTTAGTTGCATATTTCTATTTCTGGTCTTTTTGTGTATTTGTTGAGAATCTAGCTGTGTTTTGAGTGTGTGACCCAAGGCTGAGGGATTTGGTAATATGTAGTTTCTGTGTAACAATCTGTTGCAGTCCTGCTTTCCAAGTACAAAATTGTACCGATGTTCTAGGGTAACATTTGATGTATGCCTGACTCTTTTAAGCACCTAGTAATGCTTCTGCTCAGTGGTTACAGGTGACGTCCATCACCTCTTTTCTTGCCCACTCCTCTAATTTCCTCCTCACACTCTGCTGCTCAATCCCAGGGGACAGCAGGAGAGATGAGGAGTTCTTGACATGGCAAGACAGGCTCTTCTCTAATCCCTTTGTTCTATCTCTAGCATCTCTCCCACTGCACAGTAGAAATCTGTGAAATGCATGGGCAGAACGAGCACTAGTGGCAGGAAGAGCAGGTTAGAGAAGTACTGGGCTTAGTGCACTGCCAGTTGCACTCTACTTCTGTCAGCTGGGATTGAACCACCAGGAAAGGCGAACAAAGGACCAGAAGAAATGTGTTGGAGAAAGAGGAGTGCAAATGTTAGCAATGGCCCATGGATTTTGGAGACCCGTAGTACACCACTAAAGAGCTGAATGATTGTTTGAAAGAAATGGGTGAGTGGTTCATAAAGAAACAGTTATGTTTTAGTTCCAATAAGACTGAGGTGATGTCGTTTAATCAGGGAGGGAAGCTGTATGGCCATGAGTAATGAATTGTGAGGTCAAAAGCTTGGGTATAAAGATTGACCAGGATCTGAAATGTAATAGTCAAATATCTGCAGTGGTGAGAGTAGCATTTTGGAATCTACACATGATATGAAGGGTTTAATCTTTGCTGGAGAAAAAAGGTGTGACAACCTTGGAACATTTGATGGTAATAGGTAGAATTGACTACTGTATGGTGGTGTATCATGGTCTCCTGGGATTGGGATTAAAACATTTGCTATTAGTGCAAAATACTGTTGTGACTAAACTGATATGTGGAAAAGGAAATATGATCATGTATCCTATGGATGGAATCTCTGCATTGGTTGCCTATCGTGGTCAGGACCCAATTTAAGATATTTATTTATTTAGGCTAGGCTTATATACCACTTAGTCTAAGAGTCAAAGCAGTTTACAGTAAAAAAAAAAAAGAGGTGCCAACATGGTTTTACATGAAACAAGGACATATATCAAGAGAAGATAAAACAAAGGAAGAATAAGTGGGTAATTAGTATAATAACATAATAGATTATTCTAAATAACAGCTTTGGAACATTGCATCTGAGTGGTTTCGTCAGTCACAAAGTACTTGATGAAGAGGAAGGTCTTTAGCTTCTTTCTAAATGCCAGTAAGTCATTAGTGATGCAAAATAAGTGAGGAACTGCATTCCATAAGGTCGGAGCAAAGAGGGAGAATGCTTTCCTTGAGGTCGAATAAGTGGTCTTGATGTTTAATGTGGGTATGAATAAAATGTTGGCGGAGTTGGATCTTCTGCTTCTATTGCTGGGTATTTTTTGTATAAGCGTTTCCAGATGGACAGCAGAGAGACTGTGGATCACGTTGAATATAGTTAGAAGAGACCTGAATTAACCCTTTCAGATATAGGGAGCCAGAGCAGTTTCATATGAATGGGCAATATGTGATCAGGTACTGCAGAGGATACAGGCTGCTGTGTTTAAAGCTTGTTGCATCGGATAAGTTGTGGACCTTAGCAGGTCCTGAAGAATAATGTTACAGTAATCGATGTGTGGTAGGCTGAGGGCCTGTAGGACATTGTGAAAATTGTCATAATCCAGGAGACTTTTAAGATGCGAAATGGTTCTGAGTTTGTGATATACATTCTTAGCAACATTGTTGACGTGGGCGGAGAGCAAAAAGCGTTGATCAATAATAATTCCCAGATAGGGAACTTGATTTTTAACCTGCAGCTTGGATCCATTAATGGTTATGAATTCTGGTAGTGTAAAATTCAGATTCCTAGTGATGAAAAGTACATTGGTCTTGTTATGTTTCTCATAAGGTTATTTATTTATTTAGACAGATTTGTATACCACCTTATCCTACAATCAAAGTGGTCACATCACAATTGGAGGGTTATGCGAGGATAACCAGTTAGTAACATCTGAGAAACAGTTCTCCATGCTGGTGATTACAAGTTTGATTATATTGATGGGAGCATACAGCATAACGTCATCGGCATAGTTGTGGTACTGTTGTGTTTGTTCATGATTGATAATTGTTCATAAATGTTTGAAGACAGGTCAGTCTGGGTATATAGCAAGGCTGTTGAGGCCATATGAACCAGCTAGGACTTTATGGTCCTCACAGAAGATGCTGCTATATACAAATTTCAACTCCCTCTGAAGTAAGATTGTCTAGTATGAGGAAACTGGCCTTTAGTTATTATATGCTCCCACAGAATATTAGAAGTGACCCAATTACAATCTCCAGCCTACCATTCCTTGCGAAAATCATTGAAAAGACAGTGCAAAGACAACTTCAGGACCATACTGATATGAATGCCCCACCGGTCATCCATCAGCATGGCTTTAAACCCCAACACGGTGTGCAAACACTACTCACTTCCCTCTTTGACAATCTCCTAAGAGGCATGGATAACATAAAGAACGGATTCCCGCTAGTGTTTATGGACATCTCGGCAGCATTCGATACTGTATCACATGCCAGGTTACTATAACGCCTGCAGCAGACAGGAGTATGTAAGAACACCCTGAAGTGGTTTACTTCCTACTTGGAAGATCGAACACAACAAGTCAAAGGCGCCCAAAAGAAATCACTACAGTTCCCCATCACGCAGGGAATACCACAGGATTCAGCCTTGTCATCAATGCTCTTTAATATTTACATCCAACCCATATGCAACATCATCAAATGCCATAAACTCCACTATCACACCTATGCTGACGACATCATGGTGTACGCTCCAGTCAACCTACTAACACTTAACACCACAACAATAACCAAATGCCTTGAAGACATGAATGACTGGCTCACAGCCAATAACCTGACAGTCAACTCCGAAAAAACTGAGGCAATGTTCGTCACCAGGAACCCCACCTTTATACCATCACAAACTATCAGCATTCTAGACAAACTCATAGTAGTCAAAGATGAAGTTAAGTACCTGGGCATCACAATGGACAGAGCTTTGAACATGAAATCCCACATCTCCAAAACCGCAAACAAGGCCTATCAACGTTTGAGGACCATCAGAAAAATCAAGCCAATATTCCGACAGGACCACTTTCACACAGTGTGCAAAGCACTCATCACACCTCTGCTTGATTACGGAAACTCGTTATATCAAGGCCTACCCCAGCAGACCTTACACCCGCTCCAAATGGTGCAAAACACTGCAGCACGCATCATTACGGACACTCCAAGAACCGAGCACATCACCCCTGTCCTACAGCAACTGCACTGGCTCCCAATGATGGCCAGAGCAAAATTTAAAACAGTCCTGATCATCTTTAAAATCATCCACCATCTTTCGGCAGACGCACTCCAAGACATCATAACAAGAGATATCAACGATAGACCAAGAAGGTCCAATAATGACAACATGATCGGCACACCTGAGGTTATCACAAAACTAAACAAACAGCTTCAAGAAGAGCTCCTTCACTACTGGTGTCCACACTTTGGAACTCTCTCCCAACTAGCCTGAGAGCATTAAATGACATCATAGACTTCCGCAAGGCCCTTAAAACTCTGCTCTTTACAGAAACCTATGAGCAGACAGACAACGATCTCAACCTAACGGTAACGCAACTACCTCCATCAACTCGATACCCACTCACACCAACTAGACATACGAGTTCATTGTACAATGTTAAATGTAACCCAATTGTGCTGTCTAAATGTTGTTAAGTACCCTTATGTTAAGTGTAACCCTCCAATTGTGATGTGACCACTTTGAAGGATAAAATGGTATACAAATCTGTCTAAATAAAAAACAAATTACTAATCGAAGGTTGGTTGAAGTCTAGCTTTTTCAACTTAGGAGAGAAGAAATGACAGGATATTAGGGTTGAGCCTAGTTTTTAAGAAATTGTAAAGTAATTGCCATCAGTTTTTTAAAGATTTAAAGAGACAATATGTTAGGATGATATTTCTCAAAGACCTAGGCTCAGTTGAATGGGTGGTTCTGTTGAAACAAATGAGAGGGGATGCACAATCAACTGTGCCTCGGATTGCTGCAGCCCTAGCAATGCAATGTGTCCCTCCAAGTCAATGCTAACTCCTGACGATCCATCAGCTCCTGTGTTTTCTTGGCAATGTGACCAGAAGTAGATTGCCAGGCCTTTCTTCTGAGGCAATGGAGGGTTAGATGATTTGGTAGCAGTGTTGTGGTCACTCCATCTGGAAAAACATATAGCAGAGCTAGAAAAGGTTCAGAGAAGAGTGACAATTATAAAAGTGATCAAATGGTTCTCCTATGGAGAAAGCTTAAAGAAGTTAGAGCTCTAAGGCTTGAAGAAGAGACAGCTGAGAGGAGATATGAAATAATGAGTGGAGTGGAATGGGTAAATAGGGAATGTTTATTCTTGCCAATAGTACTGAGACTAGGGGACATGCCACGAGAATAATTGATAGCACTTTTAAAACTAATTGGAGGAGGTAATTTTTTATTCAGTGCACAAATAAGCTATGGAATTGATAACTGCTTTCACCACATCTTACAGTAAACATACCTGGGTTTGAAAAGGGTTTAGACAAGTTCCCAGAGGAAAGGTCCAAAAAACATTATTAGCCAGGCAGACTTAGGAAAGCCACTAGTTGCCCCTGTGTATAAGTAATAAGGAACAGACCTCCTGTCTGTGACTTGGATTAACCATTGTTGGAAACAGGATGCTGGGCTTGCTTGGCCTTTGATCTGACTCACTATGGAATTTCTTATGATCTAGGAAATGTATAAAGCTGTTGTTAAGATAATTTATATGTCTCTGGTAGGAGCAAGTCCAGTTCAAGTAGTTGATTGTATACTTTCAAATTGGGTTGACACACAGAAGCACTGCAATTTTTGTGTTTTTCACTATAGAAATTGAGAGCAAGGGAAATCTCTTTTTTTCCTATATAAACAGTGCTGTAATTCTTTCTGCACAACTGCCTGATATTCCACTATTGGCAGGTTATCAAATACAATACAATTCTCATGTCATAACGTTCAGTCTTGGTACATTTAAAGGTCAGAGATATTACATACAAATGAGACAATTTAAACTAGCAATCCTGTTGAGCTCAGGGCTTTCGGAAATGAATTCATCACCTTCTTACCAGCATGTCATTAACTAATTTTGTTGTGCTGGTGGTGATCACTGTACCAATGTTATGTCTAGTGAGGGCTGGCGCAAGGACGGCTACTGGCCTAAGTGACCCTTCAGCCACATGCCCTCTCCCTAGGGCAGCACAAGGCCCTTCCTCATCACCCCTTCCCTCCCCCCCCCATCACCCCTTCCCTCCCCCCCCCCCATCACCCCTTCCCTCCCCCCCCCCCATCACCCCTTCCCTCCCCCCCCCCCCATCACCCCTTCCCTCCCCCCCCCCCCAATCACCCCTTCCCTCCCCCCCCCATCACCCCTTCCCTCCCCCCCCCCATCACCCCTTCCCTCCCCCCCCATCACCCCTTCCCTCCCCCCCCATCACCCCTTCCCTCCCCCCCCCCCCCATCACCCCTTCCCTACACACGGGGTAGCCAGCCTCCCTTTTCTTTCTTCCCCAGCATCTCTCTTTCCCTTCCTCATCCCTCCCCGATGTGCCCATCATCTCTCCTTCCCTTCCTCCAGCTGGCATACACCCATCCTTGGCCTTAGCCAAGCCTGTGCTGAAAGTAAAGGCAGTGTGGTGTTGGGTCTTCACTGTGCTTATGCTAATGAACTGCTGGTCCTACCTCCTCCAAAGCAAAGTTCCCATTGAAAGGGATGGGAGCAGCAGCAGCCTATGAGCGCGCATATGGGTGTTGAAAGAAAGGCCCATTGCCGTGCTGCTTTTACTTTCAGTACAGGCTGTTGATGCAGGTGCTGCCATCCCTGAAGATTGCTGCCCTAGGTGGATGGGGTGGTCCTGTGTCTAGCAGATCTATAGGAATGCTAAATAGTAGTAGTAGCACTAGTAATAGTCAGGAGATAATTCTAGTCACAGGAAAGCAGCATTGTCTGTCTGCTGCCTAAAAACAAACAAACAAAAATACACAAGACTCCCAAACAGGGATATTATTACAATCCAATAGCAATTTGAGCCATTCCAGTTTAGAGGGCTACCTGGCACCTTTTGAACCCAGTCTCGGCACCCGTTGCCGTTGATATTTAACAAATCAACCTGATGCTCCAAGGAAGCAGAATAATGTAGCTTGGGAGGTTGATTGCAAACTGCGTAATTCATTTACCGCGGGAGTCACTAACCTGCTGAGGTTAAATGTGTAATTTTACTATAGCTAAGTAAGTACTTCCCTAAGTGTCATGTAACCAAGATATCAGGATTTTTTTTAGTTTATCACAAGCCCCACAAAAGAAAACAAAATAAAGATACTGTTGCTCATTAGTCATTACAGTTTTTGGCTACGCCCCAAACTATGCGTCATTTCCGGCTGGGTAACTTGAAATGGTGGCAAAGGAACAACGATGTTTTTTTTTGTTTATACTTGAACCGCCACGAAAAGAGCGCAAGGGACAGCCCTTTCCTTTGGGGATTATCCCCAGTTGGCCGGTGCCGCTTACTGCGTCCCTGACTTGTTCTCTGCCTCCGTGTCGGTTCCGGGTTGTTGGCCACGCCCCTTTCCCGACGTCATTTCCAGCCCGGCGGCTTGGAAACACTGAGCGGCTGCAGGCGGAGAATTGGATGCTGAAGGGGTGGAGTCTAAGGGGTTCTTGGCTTAGCATGTCCCTGTATGGCCACTGAAGCAATTCCTATTAACTCTCCAGTTGCAGCGAGTAAGTCTACATTTTTATTTTATGGTTTCGCTGGAGCTCTGATTGGGATTCAGACTGTTTGAGGAGGACTTTTGGATTAGCGGTTGCCCTTTTGATTGTGCATTCTTTTTCTTCCTCGGCTGTAGAGGTACTAATGGGGAGAGGTAAAAACTGGTCTGGTTTCCGGTTTAAAAGGCACCATATTAGGAGTAATTCAGCATGTCTAATGCAGATTACTTTGACTGCACCTCAGAAGGCGTCAATTTTAAAAGTAGTCACTTTGAACGTCCATCTGATTGATGCGCTTTTTGTTCGCTCTAAAGTAGCAGTTGTTAGTGATTTAAATTGTGCATTAGAAGTCAGATATCTTTTTGCATTACGGAAACCTGGTTAAATGTTGATGACTGTTTCCCTGAAAGACACTTGTCCTTCTCGTTATATGGGTTTCTCTTGGCCTCGTGTTTAAAGACCAAAGGAATTGTGTTTTTAAGGTGGGATTTAATAATTTTTGCGATACTTTCGAAGCTGTGCTTATACTACTTTAGGCAAGGCGCAGAATTCTTCTTAAAACGAGCAGTGGATTGAATTTTAGTATGTATATGTATGTATCTGGCATTTTTCTGCATTTCAACAGTATTAACTGTCATCGTGGCAGTAATTTTCCTGCGTTACTGCCAAGATGACAGTAACACACCTTAGTAAGCATGCTCCTTATTATAAGTACTTTATGGTTTACTCTGAAGTATGTTTCAGATCATTGTCCTGCAAAAATATCCAGCCTCTTTTCAGCTTTTTTCACGTAATGTCAGACATTAACTTCTAGCATAAGTTAAAATGTTATAATATCCACACACTTTTGAGCTGCTTATGATTTTCACAATTGTTTTTTCTAAATTCCTGTTCTGATGCCTCAGCTCTTGAATTTCTTTACAAAAATAGAAGCTTTCTAATTGCTCTAGAATAACTATGAGGTTCAATTTTATTAAGCATGGGCGCTAGGAGCTGATCCCATATTTCCACTTTTCTTCACAGGACCCTTCAATTTCTATAAGACTAACCCACCCATCCATCTAAGACCTAAAGAGGTCCTTCCTAGATCTCATGTGATTTCCTAAATATTTGTAGCTGGGCAAAAGTCCTAATAATGAACAAGAAAATAAAGTAACCAGACCAAACAACTGGAAGAAGTAATGCAATAATGTATTTTCATCTCAGCATACACAAACTAGATACTAAAAAAAAAAAAGTCTTCCCCCTTTAACATGAGTGGCATAATTAACTCATTAGGTCTACCGTCATTAGGATTTTCCCAGTGGGAAATCAGCCATAGCAATATGATGTGTGAAATCATCATCTAAAAAAATAACATTTGCAAAATCTAACAAATACTTGCCAGCATATGAAGAAATTCAGCCAAGATTGACATTAAGACTGATCGATCATCTCTAGGCATTCTAGAATAATAGTTACAATATCTGTATTTTGCACGGGGCAGGCGGGATTGGGGTGGGGTGGGGAGGGGTGCTGATTACTCCCCTCGACATACCCTTAATAGGGCTTGGGCATTGTCTAAGGGGTAGGTGCTGAAGGGGGGGGGGAGGGGGAGGTCAGTATGGTAACTATTGTTGGTGCCGTGGCTCAACAGATGGGCAGCAGTGGCAACATTAACATGTTTGGGGTGCCCCAGCAGAGCCAGGGAGGGGGATGGGTCTGGCCATGGTGATCAGGGAGACGGAGCAAAGCATGCTCTGTCCTCCCCTTGCTCCAACCCAGGATCCGTGATATCTGCCAGAAGGATCATGGGTCACCGCGGTATCTGCAAAACTAGAGCTGGGCATTCCCCCTGCACATACCGCAGTTTTGCAGCTACCACATCATTATTACCTATGCTGTGTGATAGCTGCAGAAGCGATTACTGCAGTTGAGTAAACATGCCCCTAAAGAAAGATGAAGGTTTTGGAATGGCTTTCATGGTCCACAAACATGAATGTTGAAAATCTGCAGGGAGATCTCAAAATGTAATATATGCATAGAAACCTACCAATACTACTGATCTAGAATTCTGCAAGGAAGAATGTGGAAATATTCCAAAAAGAAGAATGGAAGGACTCTTAATTGGATCCAGGCAATGTTTGGAAGCTGTTATTTTTGCCAAAGGGCTGACTGAAAGGGTGTCCAAACCTTTGCATGTGTCATATCCCCTGTCCTTTTATGTTGAATATGTAAAAAGACTACAGATAGTAATTATACATGGAAAATTACAAAAAAAGTTGCGCTTGGCTTTCATTTTTTTTTTTACAAAGAAAAAACATTGTCCTTCATATTCAGTGTTTACTCTCTCTCCTTTCTGTATGCCCAACAGTGATCCTGAAGGCACAATTAAACAAAGCTACAAAATATTCAGCATTTTTTTTTCTATTTATGCAATTTTACAATTAAACATCAATCAACAATGTTTACAGAAAAGATGTCATCTTGTAATACATATTCAGGAAAACTGTATCATAAGAAAAGAGAAAATCAAGAGTATCATTAGTCCCCATAATTGGGAAGTGGCAAAAATAACTACTGAAGGCAGGAAAACTCCTACAGTGACATAAGAAACAAGCATTCAATAAAACAGAAGGCAGCAGGGATTAGGACCATAAACTAAACAGATGGACAGCCTGCTAGGAGGGCGAAGATGTTACAGAATGCATACTAATAAATGATGACAAATCTCCAGGTTGAAAGAAAACATATTTCTGAGATCTAAAAACAACAATACATTTACATGGAAATCTCAGCGAAAAGGAAGCCCCTAAATGGGTTACACCAGGTTTTAGTAAAAGAAAAGCTTTACGACGTTTCTGGGTTCCCCTTGAGACATCTGGAAAGAGAGATATTTTCTTACCCATAAACAAATTGGCTCTCTTTCTCTAAAACAATTTGAGGAGCCAATCCCTGTCCGAAGACAAAGCTAAGGACACTAACAAGGTGGAGGTTTTAATTTCATCCTCTTTAGGGGAACAGAGAACAGCAGAGACATTAAGAAAATCCATATCCAAAGATCCAAGCACAGTTTTGCCTTCTTTTTTACCCGAAGGCAAATAGAATACTTTCTGTACAGGAGGAATTAAATCCTCAGGTACCATGAGGGATTCTTGAAGGTATTTCTTGAAGAATAATTCCAACGGCGCTACCTCAGAAACCATAGGAAAATTAAGTAGCCGAAGGTTAGAAGCCCTTGTAGCATTTTCCAAAGACTCCAGCTTAATTTTCAATCCAATATTATCCTTCATTAAAGAGAAAGTGAGATCAAAAACTTGAGAAAGCTTCTGATCCGAAACATCAACTTTTTTCTTAACTCCCACCATGTCATTAGATAGATCAGACACTTTTCCCTCAAGTTTAGATATAGTAGAAGACGAGAGGGCCAATTGCTGAACCACCGCTTGAGAAAACTGAGTGATAGCTTCCCAAATAGTCTATAAAGTCACCACAGAGGGGACGGGTAAGCGCGAAGGAAAATGGTGGCCCAGAAGGGGAAACGCCCCTCTTCGCAGAGTCAAAGCCCTTTACCGAGCCGGCTGTATTGCTCACCTCCATAGCATGAAATTCTCCACGGGCACAATCAGCAGCCTTAAATACAGACGGCTGACCTCCAGTGCTGTCTCTCAGAGCACCCCGCTTCTGATCCTTCAACTTGTCCTGTGCCAGGGGAGCTGGAGAACCACGCCCTGAAGGAGCCTCTGAGGGGTCCGTAGCTGTCGGAGGGGAACGCCCATCAGGGGAGAGAGATACCTCAAAGGCGGAAAACGTCACACTTTCCTCCTGCGGCGCAACCAAGCCTGCTCTAATCTCCCCAATCTGGTCCGCATTGAGCCACACAAACTTGTCCATCGGACCCACAACAGCAGGCGGCTGCTCCGCAGGAGGAGCCTTAGGCCTAACCTTCCGTTTCGGCATTATGCTCGAACCCTCCCTGTCGCCATCTTAGAAGTTAGCCACTCCCCCAATATTCAGCAAATTTTCAAGAGAAAAAGGAAGGGGGAGGAGGGGAGTGTGTTCACAAACCAGTATACAGGACTCCTGAAAGGGGAAAAATCTTAGATGAAAACATTGGAGCCAATATAAAAAAAATTGTATGATTCTTTAGTACTTAATGGAACTCGGAAATAATTATATAAAAGAGGTTGAGAAAGTTATTTTTTTTCCACAGACAGAGAGACAATCTGCAAAGTTAACAGAACAGGATAAACTGGTAAAGACGCACAGGGAAATTCTATGTTTCTATAGAAAAGGCGATGGCAAAAGCTAGAAGGATGCTTGGGTGCATACGGAGAGGAATGGCTAGCAGAAAAAAGGAGGTGATAATGCCTCTGTATAAGTCTTTGGTGCGACCTCATTTGGAGTATAGTGTGCAATTCTGGAGACCGCACCTTCAAAAGGATGTGAACAGGATGGAGTCGGTGCAGAGGGTGGCTACTAAAATGATTAGTGGGCTTCATTATAAAGCATATGAGGACAGACTTAAGGATCTTAATATGTACACCTTAGAGGAAAGGCGGGATAGAGGTGATATGATTGAGATGTTTAAATACCTCCGTGGCATAAATGTTCAGGGAGAGAGCCTCTTTCAATTGAAAGCAAGTTCTGCTACGAGAGGACATGGGATGAGGGTGAAAGGGGATAGATTCAGGAGTGATATGCAGAAATATTTCTCTATGGAAAGAGTAGTGGATCCGTGGAGTAGTCTCCCAGTGGAGGTGGTAGAGATGAGGACAGTAACTGAATTCAAAAAAGCATGGGACAAGCACAGAGGATCTCTAAAGGTAAAAAGGGGACTGTTGTAGTTGTTGATATGGAAGGACAGACTAGATAGGCCATGTGGTCTTTTTCTGTCGTCATATTTCTATGTTTCTATAGGATCCGATATTCTGTGGCAGTGGCTAGCCATTGTAAAGCAGCTAGCCATCACCACTGAACTTTAGACCCGCATATTCAGTGTTGGGGCCATATCCAACCACCAGCATTGAAGCTAACCAGGCAGTGGCAGTATTCAGTTGCTGCCTGGTTATTGCTGGGAGTTGCCCCCTGAACGCCTCAGTGCTAGCCAGCTAGCATCGGGGTATTCAGCGGCGACACTCATGGATATTCAGAGGCGCCAACTGTTAGTGCTGTTAAATATCCTGGTGACTGCAATTAACGCAGTTAGCAGGTCTGATAACCATGTTAATTGCTTTGAATATCTCCCATTGAGTTTAAAAATGTGCCAGATTGGATTGGAGATTCCAGAGAAATAAGCCACCCAAAATAATAGCCCTATGTATTTCTCTGAGAGAAGACTTTCCAGCTTCTGTAGCATAGAAGTTTACATGCATGGAAACACTGCAGTTAGGGAATTGCTCCTTTCAAACTCCCTCTCCCTGTTCTCTTCTCTCCCAACCCCCCTGACCAGTGAAAAATGCCCCAACCACACCTTCCTCATACGCCCTTGCATCTGCCTTACCAACCCTCTAAATCAGCGGTTCTCAACCTGTGGGTCGCCACAGGATTTAGCGGGGGTCGCCTCACTCTGCCAAGTTAAAACAAACAAACAAAAAAAAAAACCGCACAAGTTGCTGCCACTGCCGAGTCTGCTTTTCGGCAGCGGAAAACTCACCGCCTCCCTTCTAATGCAGCCGCGGCTCCCTGCCTTTTAGGGAACTGCGGCTATGCCTGTAAAACCGTTGCGGAGCCTTCCTGTCTCTCGATGGGCTTCGTGCAGCATTGTCCCACCTCCCAAAGGAAGTTGTTTACCACTTCCTTTGGAGGTGGGACAGTGCTGCACGGAGCCCGTTTAGAGACAGAAAGGCTCTGCAATGGCTTCACAGGCACAGCCTGGTTCCCTAAGAGACAGGGAGCTGCAGGAGGAGGGGGCAGGGAACCTGCAAAGGGGCTGACATGGACAGAGGGGGAAGGGGAGCTGATATGGATGGAGGGGGGGCTGACAGGGAGGGAAGGGGGCTTACATGGACAAAGGGGGCAGACGGGATAAATGCTGGACAGAGGGGAGAGACAGTGTGGGTTAGGATTATAATGGGCAGATGGGGGAGCTAGCACTGGTAATGGGCAGATGGGGGGGGGGGCTAGGACTGGTAATGGGTTGATTTAGGGAAGGCTAGGACTGGGAATGGACTGATCAAGGGGGGGGTTGGGACTGGTAATGGGCTGATGGGGGGGGGTAGGACTGGTAATGGACTGATGGGGGCTAGCATTGGAAATGAGCTGATCGGTGAGGTTATGACTGGAAATGGGCTGATTAGAGGAGGCTAGGACTGGTAATGAGCTGATGGGGGGAGTGTAGGACTGGTATTGGGCTGATTAGGGGCGGCTAGCACTAGTAACGGGGTTGAGGGGGGACTAGCACTGGAAGTGAGCTGATTGGGGGGCTTCGACTGGGAATGGACTGATTGTGGGGAGGGGAGGATAGAGCTGCTGGCCCTGGAAGAAAACTTGGGGCTAAGGCTACAAATGGGCTGATACGAGGGGATGGGAGAATGGAACTGGAAGGGAGAGGATCTGAGAGGGGCTGCCATGGTATTTGTATTAGAAGGGACTGGTCAGTGGGGAAGGAGGGGGACTGCAAGGGAATGGACATCAGTGGCAGTCATGGGAATGCAAGTTGACATTGGAAGGTACTGGGAGTGAGGACTGGAAAGGGGCTGATACTGGGGAGGGTTACTGGGACTGGAAATAGGCTGATGGAAAGGAGTGAAGAAAACGAAAGAAGAGATAAGAAATGGCAGATGGACCATAGACCACAGAAAGAGAGCTAAGAGAAGACAGGAAAGCAGAAGCCTCAGATCGGGACCAGCATGATCGGAGAATAAATTGGTCAGATGACAAAAGTAGAAAAAATAATTTTATTTCATATTAGTGATTTGACTACAAGATCATAATTTTGAAATCAAATATTGTTGTTGTTGGGATTAATTATTGTGGTTTAAATAAGTACATTTTATAAATAAAAACATAATGCAAAGGCCTATAATATATTAATTCAACAAATGATTACAGCGACAATGCGTTAACGGTAAAGGAAGAGAGACGCATTTGATTTTATCATTGGGGGTCATCACAAGTTGACCAATGGTAAA
Source organism: Ichthyophis bannanicus (assembly GCA_033557465.1). Classification (NCBI taxonomy): domain Eukaryota; kingdom Metazoa; phylum Chordata; class Amphibia; order Gymnophiona; family Ichthyophiidae; genus Ichthyophis; species Ichthyophis bannanicus. Next base: position 166,687,452 of record CM066043.1, read on the forward strand.
AGGGGTCATGGTACAAAAAAGATTGAGAACCACTGCTCTAAATGCTGCCTCACCACACTGCATGGTCCCTTTAAACTACACCCTCGCTACTACTCCACCACACTGATAACTGTCTCCATACCAAAAAAAACCAACCTCCTCGAACTGCCTCACCACCTTGCAAACTGCCCCTTTCCAAAAAAACACACCCTTACAACTAGCCTATCACCCCACAAACTGCCCCATGCTTAAAAAATACTCTCAAAACTGACCCACCACTCTGCAAAATACCCCACCCCCAAAACTGCACCCCTGTAACCATCTGACCACCTCCCCAAATGCTTCTGCATCTTCTGCCCCACTCCACAAACTGCCTTCAGCATGGCTGACCCAAAGGTTTCTCTATCCATAGGCAGAAGCCCTGACTGTGCCGTTCACCTCCCCCTGAGCTGTGCTACCCTCCCTGTGCTGAGCCGTGCTACTGCCGATTCCAACAGTGGGATCGGGAGGGGGCGTGACTTGGTAGGAGGCCATGTGCTTTGGTGCACATGGCCTACCACTTCTAACCCCCTGAAGTTATGTCGGAGGGGGGTCAGAAATGACAGGCCATGTGTGCCAAAGCACATGGCCTCCCACCGAGCCTAGCCGCCCCCCTCCACCCACTGCTGGAATCTGTGGGAGCACGTCGTGGCTCAGCACGGGAAAAGGGTGGTGCAGTGCAGCAGCAGGCCATGTGTGCTAAAACACATGGCCTGCCACCCACAGAGATCTGCTGCCCAAGGCAACTGCCTAGAGGATAGGCCGGCCCTGCCTTCAGCCCCCAAAACAGCCACCTTTCAACTATTTTATCAACCTGCAAACAGCCCCACTCACCAAAAATTGTCCACTGTAACTGCCACATCATCCTACAAACTATCTCACCCCAACTGTCACCAACCCACAAAATTATGACCTCTGTAAATGCCCCACCACCCTCAGCTACCTCACCTCAGAGCAACATGTGCACAGAACACACAAGAGATACACACATATGAACCGCACAGTGGAGTGGAGGAGTAGCGTAATGGTTAGAGCACTAGCTTGGGAATCAAGAGACCAGGGTTCAATTCCCACTAGCACCTCTTGTGGCCTTGAACAAGTCACTCAACCCTCCATTGCCTCAGAAAAATCCATGTTATCAATGTTCCTGTTGAATGTACATTACCAAGTTTAAGTTACAATATAAACCGCTTTGACTGAAATGATAAAGCTGTATGAAAAGCCTGTTAAATAAAATTAAAAATAAATCCTCCCAGACCACAGGGATTACAAATAACTCCCTAACTATGATCTACTGCATTTTAAATGTATTCATTTTCTTTGCTGTTATTTGTATTGTGAAGGATACTGGCTAAATAGTATTGCTTTCTTATTGGTTGCAATCTGTACTGCCAATTAGCATCTGTTGGCAGGGGCAAGGCTAGAATAAGGAACTGATAAACTAGGAAAATACCCGAGGCCCAGAGTTTTTAGAGGGGTTGCTGTCCAGATGTGCTCAGCACTATGGAGATTAGAACTGACTACTGTCTGGCTTTTTCCATGATGATTTATTTATTTTAAATTTAATGTTTGGAAGCTAGAAGGAAAGACATTTTCAGAGTTTTAAAACCATTTATCTGCAGCTCTTGAATCCTCCCCTCTGGTGACAGTTGCATCAGAAGCAGGCAGGGCAGGCTGTGGGTACGGAGCACTCGAATGCTGTTCTAGTCACAGAAAGAGAGAAGGCGAGCTGGGGGAAGGTCATGTGGTGGGAGGTAGAAGAGAAGTGAAGTGCCCCACCTCCTAAAAGAATGCATTTCTCTAAGGAGAGCGGTTTCAGCAGTTGCTATGCATCAGTTATTCCTGTCAAACAGCCCTCGCCTATTATTTCCTCTCCTGATCAGAGACATATCAACCCATAAAGATACTTTATATGCACATACTCAAACAAAATGGAGATATACAGTATAACATACTGACATTCGCACTCGCAAACACATAGAGGGGTTAGAAAGAATTCAATGAGCCATGCTCCACTTCCCCACCCCCCTTTAAAACAAAATAAATTTGCAGATGTGGAACAGTGCTGTGCCTTAGTGTGACTTTCTTCATAAATGATGATAAAATATCCATTTTATATTGGCTGTATCTATCTTATTTATTTAACAGGGTTTTTTTATACCACTTTATCATTTCCATCAAAGCAGTTTACATTGTAACTTAAACTTGGTAAGCGTACATTAAACAGGGCCATTGATAACTTGAACTTTTCTGAGCAATGGGGGGGTTAAGTGACTTGCCCAAGGCCACAAGGAATCGAACCCTGGTCTCTGGGTTCCCAAGCCAGTGCTCTAACCACTAGGCTACTCCTCCAGTACTGTATTTCCCAGATTATAAATCATTCCTGTGTATAAGTCACAGAGGCCAAAATTGTGGATTTTACTAGTAAAATGATAGTATAAGTTGCCCCGCTATATAAGTCGTTGGTACTAAAAATAAAGCTCAAGACAACACTGCTGTGTTTTTTAAAAACTCAATTTATTTGTTCACTTTACAATAGCTCTCTTTAATAAAGTTCATAACATAGCAGCTCATTCCACATCAAATTTGTTCTGTATCACTTTCAGGAAATCTATTGACGTCCTCATCTTCAGTGTCGCTGTGAAATAGTTCTGTAATTTCAGGTGCCAGTTCATAGTCGTCATTGTCATTTTCTTCATCTTTTTTATAATCTTCATCTTCACAATATCGGGGCTCTCTAGTATCTCAGCCTTCACAAAACCTGATTTTATTATTTTATCACTCGCACCCCCCACCAGGTTAGTTTCCGTGCATCTTCCTCTAGTCTCTAACTAATTTCTCAGTTATCCCAAAATTTCACTCGGTGGCTCTGTTACCATGTTCTTCTGCATAACTTTCAATTTGAATTCTGCGGTGTAAAAGTTCCACGCCTGCAGTGTAACCATTTTCTGTGGAGTTAAAAAGAGTTGTGTTGTGCTCCTTTCTTGGTTCGGGCGTATAGCCGTAGTCAAGATGGTGGTTGTTCCTCGCTTTCTTTACCTTTTTCAGGTACTGCCGCTTCCTATCGCGCAGGCCACTTTGGCGGCCTGGCAGCAGCTGCTTATGAAATTCGTCTGGCACTATCGTCGCCCGCGCTTGGCGCGACAGGTTCTTTATACCCGCACGCGTTCTAGAGGTATGGGCATGCCCAATTTACATTGGTACTACGCGGCGGCGCAATGTCGGGCGGGGGTGGAGTGGATGATAGCTGACAGCACTAAGCGATGGGTACAACTGGAAATGAACTTGGCGGGGGGAGCCGGCTTGGGAGACTGGCTGTGGCTTGGCCCAAAACTTTGCCGTGGTAAGCGCACTAGCAACCCCTATATTCTTCATACTCTCCGTTGTTGGGACCAGCACTTCCGATCTCGCGACATGGACCTAACCCCTTTAGCCCCTATAGTAGACAACGCTTCTTTTCCGCCGGGGTTAAGTGATATAGTCTTTCGGCAGTGGGGACATCATGGCCTTAGTCGGGTCGGACAACATTTTGATGATGGTCAAGTACAGCCTTTTCATGCATTACAAGATGAATTTGACATACCAGCCGGGCAACATTATCAATATATGCAAGTGACGCACTGGGCTCGATCCAGGCTTGTTCGGCCCCAGGTTGCTCGGGCTCTGACAGACTTGGAACGTTACTGTGAGGGGTGCACTACCACTAGGGGGCTTGTGGCGACCTTGTATGCCCATTTGCAGGGATCTCAATCATGTTCTACCAGACACAGGGAACTTTGGAACTCCGACTTGAATCTCTCCTATACTGAGCAGCAGTGGGAGAGGGCGGAGACTCACTTGTGGAAGAGTGCGGTAGCGATTAATGCCCGTGAAACTAATTATAAAATATTGTACCATTAGTACATGACTCCGGCGCAGATCGCGCGCATATATCCTGGGGCGGTGGACCTCTGCTGGCGTCACTGTGGGCAACAGGGTACTCTAGGGCACATTTGGTGGGATTGCCCCCGCATTCGCGCCTTTTGGAGGGGTATACAATTTCGGATGCAATTGCTTCTGGGAGTGAGTATCCCTTGGGACCCGGGGATCTTCCTGTTTGGGGCCTCGGTGCCAGGTGCACGGGCTTTGCAGCTTGCTTTACTCCGCCATGGCCTGAATGCAGCTAGGTTATCCCTTTCAGCAGCCTGGAAGCGTGCCTTGGCCCCCTCCTTTCAGGCTTGGCTGGAACGGATGTGGGATATGTACACCATGGAACGAGGGGTAGCGATCAGTAGGGTGCGCCTGGCGCGCTTTGAGTTGGTGTGGGCTCCCTTTGTCTCTCGTTATGGTGCGTGACTGTGCTGGATAAGAGGGGGGGAATATGCCAACTTTAAAGGGAGCTCGCCCCCTGGGTGTGTCTTTTTTGCTTGCCACCTTCCTGTACTTGAACACTAACAAGCCATAGTTGGAGGGACTGGGAGGTTGGGTGGGAGGGGGGGTCTTGGGTTAGGGAGGCTTCGGGGGGGGGGAGAAAGGGAGGTTGGGGGGTTACTGTTCCCCGTTTCCTTATTTTAAAACTGCAAAAATGAAGCATATTGTTGCATGTTGTTGTGATCTGAAGTTATGTTATTACTGTTGCATCTTTTTTGAAGATCTTTGTGGTGTATGATTCTATGTATTCTTTGGAAGCCTTTCAATAAAAAAAAAAAAAAAAAAAGTTGTGTTGTAACTGAAATTTGTCTGTTCACTGCGCAGGTGCGAGTATTTATATGTGGGTCGCGGGGCGTGATCCACCTCATACATTTTTTTAAGTCGCTCCTTTGCTTAGGTTGCACCATCACTTCCCGTTGCAAAATAAAACCGCGTCTTATATTCTGGGAAATACGGTACTTTCTCATGCTGAGGAAGTCATTTAATGAAATGGGGCTCATGTTGGTGATTTGGAAGTTGGAGGGCAAGAGCTCGGAGCCTCCTATAGGAGAGGACCTTGTTCCTTGTCTCTTTTTTAGCCGGTAGCAGGCATTACTGTTTATGATTTTTAATTTTTTGTTTTTGTCACTTCAGTGCAAGCATAATTCTTCTGTTGTACACATTCAGCATTTTGTTTGGTTATTGCGATTGTTTACATGATTAAATTTGCATTTAGAGAAAAGCCCTTTGAAATACCTGCTGGGCTGAGGAGATATTTTAGGGGTGTGGTGATCTCTTCCTGTTCAGGGTTTAGTATATTTTGGTTTATGAACACACCCCTTTTTTCCACTTTGTTTTCTTGAAGATCTCTTTTCTTAGAATTTTGCTGAATAATTTGTGGATTTGTTTTAAGTTGGGTTTTGGAGCCATTGTTGGGCATATATGTTACTTTGTACCATATAGATATAGTATTAATGTGCCAATTGACCAGGGTGCCTAAACCTTCTCTTGAGATCTAATAGAGAGCAGCGTCACTCATGGCCTCCTTTTGGCTAAGACTAAGGGGAATGTTTAATAATGTGTACAGTGCAAGGCTCTGTGCTGAAAATCCAGTGCTACCCTGGTAGCGCATGTCTGTGTGGTGACTGGGCGGGTTGAGGGCATTCCTCAGTGGATGGTGTTACTTTGCACCTGCAGCAGGTTTTCCCCACTACAGTGTGGTACCTGCAAGGTGCGGAGGTGCGTGCTCCCTTGCAGTTAGCCCAAAGCCTCACACTGGTAGACCCCACATTGCTAACTTGTGTGTCTGCCATGTTTAGTAAATATGTCCTCGAGTACAAGGTGTGAGTCATGAGCTTAGGATGGCCTTGTATTGGATAAGAAAACATGGAGTATTAATGCCTTGATCCCACTGGCATATGTAATGACTGCTGTTTAAAGCAAGTGGATTACTTGGCATCCCTCCAGGCCAGTCCAGTTACGTATGGGTTGTCAGCCCCCTCCAGCAGCTGAGGACTGATGATGACAAAGTCTTGATGCATCAGTATAAGAGCTCCCCCTATAACACCAGACTCCAGTCTCAGCCCTCAGCAGCTGGGTAAGAGCTTCCACTAGATGAGTTTCCCCCAAGTTACTTTTCTGGGAGACTAAGTTAAAAGGTTAATGATGGTGAGAGCCTTAGTGCTGGTAAGGGGAAGGCTGGAAGTACCCCATTTTTTATTTTATTTATTTTTCTAAATAAGGACAATTTTTTGGAAAGGGCAGTAAGGACAAATAGTAAGGGCAAGGCCTGCTCCAGTACCCGGGTCTAAACTGGCCAGAGACTGCCCAGGGGGAGAGGTGTACTTCCTGGGAACCCAAGGTCCCTCCCTCCCACCCACCCATTCCCAGCATGAGATTTGAGCACTGTTAGCTACAGGAGCTCCGTGTCCCTTACCAGCGAGATCGCAAGAGCCCTGTTAGCTACAGGGCCTCTGCTATATGACAGCCAGCAAGAGTTGAGCAGCAAAGCTGTGGAGTAGATAAGACGGCAGCAGGGGTCCCCGAGTGAAATCCCCTTCCGCATTGGGAGTAGAGGGGAGGCAGTGTGAGGCCGTGCGGTTGCAAAGCCGATCGCTTCGAAGGAGGCCAGCAGCGGGAGTTACTTCAGTTACTTTCAGTTTTGCGGTTTCTCCGGCACAGTTGCATGCTTCCGGCCCCAGCTGCCTGTAATCTGTGTGGTCGTGTCTTGTCGGCAGTTGGCTTGTGTTGAAAGTGTGTTAGACAGGACAGTCGGGAAGAGCGGGCGTTCACAACCTGCATGGAAGGCAGTTCGGCGGAGTTGGGGGGGAGGGGGTGATCCCTTGAGGCCTACAGCTCCCACGGTTTTGGAGGGAACTGCGGCCCTGTCATAGGAGACAGCCATTTCCCCGGCAATGCAGGAGAAGCAGGGAAACATAGGTTGTTTTTTTTTTTTTTTTTTTTTACCTTAGACTTAACAGGAACCGACTCGGCACCACTGATATGGGTGTCTGAAGATAAGGAGATCCTTAAGCCAATTTTTGACCCAGGTTTTATTTTATCACTACATGCCTACTGCCTCAAGAGAAAGCAGGCAGAGGTCTTAAGCTGTCCCAGAATTACTGGCGTTTGCAGAGACCCTCTGGGAAGGGGACCTGGGAGAAGGTCCTTCCACAGGCAGTAAAGAGGGGGGTGAGACGGATGACTGGTAGGCACCAACCTCACTTCGTACACAAGCATCCGATGAGCTGGGAGAAGTCTCATCCGACCTTTGGGGCGGAGCCATGGGCGTCGGACTTGGAGGAGGGTGAAATCACGCAGGGGGAAGATCGCAATGTCTTTCGTGTGTTCCATAAAGAGGAGCTTGCAGCGCTTATTAGCCATTTACTGTCGGCCCTCAGTATTGTTAGGCATCACTTCAGGTGGAAGAGCCCCTGGAGGATCTGCTACTGCAGGGTTTCAAAGGGGTGCAAGTATGCTTTGTGATCCTGCCCCTTTGCCAGTACCTGTAGGTAGGGGTTAAGGAGTTTAAGTTCCTTCTTCAAACTAATGTTCTGCCACTTCCTGGAGCAGGGCTCGTAGGGAAATGTAGTTTATCACCAGTTCAAATGAAGAGTAGTGTGACTCAGAATGTTTTCAAGCAAAAAGGGATTTATTTCCCCTCCCGGGGTTGGACTCCACAAGGATAAAAAGGTAACACAAAATTATCTGCACTTTGGCAGAAAAGGACAAAAATAAGAATAGCTTCATTCAGCATAAAATAAACATTTCTTTCCAGCAGGTTAAACTTCACCACCCTGTTTCATACAGCTCTGTTTTTCTCACAGCCAGCTTGTATTTTCTCCACCATATATTTCTAACACAAAGATATATTATTTGTTCAGACAAGGTAATCGTGCAATCCATTTCCTCTGTGGGATAATTCATACAGGATAGCTCCGTGTCCATAAATTCCACCTCTGAGGTAGGGATAGTCTGACCAGTTCTTTCTAGGGCCGCGCCCTTTTCTCCAACCCTGAGCTTTTCAATACATTCAGGATTTAAGTACTGTTTAAAACCAGTACTGTAGCCCCAACCTTCCAGGTCATTAAATTCACAAGGATTCCTGTAATCCCAGCCCTTGGGCTTACCTGGGGACCTGGCTGTGGAAGCTTTTCTCTGGGGTTTAAAAATGCCGGTTGGTTCCCTGCTGAACCTGTGTGAGGCAGTTTCCAACTGCCTTCCTGGCTGCTTATAATCCCGAGTATGCTTCAGCTGGTCTGGTCTGCTCCTCCTATAGCTCTCAGCCAGAGCCTCTGACCTCCCTTCAGCTGGAAACTCCGTCCACCTTCTGACTGGACGTCCGCTTTCCTCCCTCTCTCCTCTCTCTCTGCCTGCTGGGGCTTCCTTATGAGACAGCTTCCCTGGGTAGGGCCTGGCTCCACCCCCTAGCAGGTGTTCAGACTTTCCCCGTGACTCTCTGCTAAGCTGATAGCAGGGGCGTGTTTCCTTCTCTCGTGCCTGGTTTCCCTGACAACTGGTAGCCATGTGCCTTTGTTTATCTTGCAGCCCTGCACTTTCTACCTGGTTTTTAAGCATTTCTACCGGGCCAGAAGGACTTGCTATGTCACAGATCCCCCCACTTAAAATATTATGGGCTGCCGGAACCTGTGACGGACAGCACGTAATCCGACCTCTGGGGCACCTGTGATGGTCTGTACTGGCAAACTCTTCTGTTGCCACTCTTTCTTTCCAGGGTTTCAAAACATTGACATGGTAGGTTTGGCGTCTACCCCTACTATTTTCCACACGGTAAGACACAGGACCCACCCTCTTCACTATCGTGCAGGGTCCCTTCCACCTTGACTCGAATTTGGGTCCTACCTCGGCCACCATAACGACTACTTTATCCCCCACCGCTAATTGGCGAGGCTTTGTTCCCCTATCATAGTATTTCTTTTGCTTCCTTTGGCTAGCCTGCAAGTTTTCCAGGGAAATTTGAGACGTTCTTTCCAAACGCCTCCTCAGGTCTCTCAAGAACTGGGGTACTTCCGTCTCTTCCCTGTCGGGCTCTACCCACTGTTCCCTCAATATATCGAGAACTCCTCTGGGGGCTCTCCCAAATAGCATTTCGTAGGGGGACGCCCCTAGGGACGTCTGTACGCGTTCCCTGCACGCATACAGTACAAACGGTAACAGTGTATCCCATTCGGATGTCTGTCCATCCAATCCTCGCCTAAGCATTTGCTTAATGGTTTGGTTCATACGCTCGACCATGCCATTGGCCTGGGGGTGGTATGCTGCCGTGCGTACATGGTGGATGCCGAAGGCATCCCACACAGTGGCCAAATACCTAGACATGAAATTGCTCCCTTGGTCAGTCACCATCTCCTGTGGGAAGCCAACCTCACAGAATAGTTTAATGAGCTCCAGGGCTATTGTCCTAGCAGACGTGCTCCTGAGAGGTATGGCCCAGGGGAAGCGTGTTGCCTGATCCATAATCACCAGCACGTATTGAAAGCCCCAGGGAGTCCTATCGAGCGGCCCTATAATATCCATAGCCATTCGACGTATTGGCGTGGATATGGCCGGTGTGGATATCATTGGCACTGCTTTGGGCTTGGACGCACTAACCCTTTGGCAAGAGGGGCATGCTTCGCAATAGCGGGAAGTTTCCCTAAAGACCCCCGGCCAGTAAAATCGGGCCAGGACCTGGTCCAATGTCCCTTGAATTCCCTTGTGGGCTCCCATTGGGTGGTCGTGGGCAAGTCTCAGTACAATGGCCTTGAATGTTGTCGGTACCACCAATTGTTTCCTTACTTTCCCTGTAAGTGGGTTGTTACTCTCCCTATATAAAATACCATTTTCCAATAGGAATCGTGGCAGAGTGTCTCTCTTTTCCTGGGCATAGGTAAAGGCCCGTTTTTAAAGCGGGATCCGCTTTTTGTTCCCCAGGGAAGGAAGGGAATTTCCTTACTAATTCCGCGGGTACCCAGGGTAGCCCCTCCCCGGCTTCTAACCCCGCCCTTCCTTGGGTTCTACGTTGCCTTTCTTGTTTTCTGGTTGCCTTTCCTTTCCGCACCTTGTGAGAGGGGGCGCCAAAGAGGTCGGTCTGAGCGGGCAGTGGGTCTATCATTTCCTCTCCCTGTACCCTTTCGGTCTCAGGGGAACCCTCCCTATCTCGGGATGGACCCGCTACCTCTCTATCAGGACCATTATCCTCCTGAGGGGTTCTCGCTTGGGAGCGAGTGGAGACACAACCTGCCTTTTCTTCTACACCCCTTCCCATTCCCTGTGAAAATAGGGGCCAATCATTCCCTAGGATGACATCGTATAGTAGCTGGGGTACGATTGCCACCTTCACCTTTTTTCGTGCGGCTAACCCTTCTATAGTAAGGTTATAAACGGGATAGTAGGAGGCAGACCCGTGCACACATTGCACCCTTACTTGTCCCACTGCTTGACCTGGCGTGGACTGGGCTTGTATGGCCTCCCAGAGCCGTTGGGAGATCATGCTCTGTTCCGCTCCAGAGTCGAGCAGTGCCTGGGTTCTTACACCCTCCACTTGTACTGGGAGCAAAAACCCTGATTGGCCTTTCTTTCCAATACCAGCCATTAATGCCCTGCGTGCATCACAGTCCCTTTTAAAATGTCCTATGCCCCCACATTTAAAACATTTTCCCCTCATATTGGACATATATACATTTTCATCAGGCCATTTATTTAGCACATTTTTACTCTTATCACCAGCCTTTGCTGCACCTGGAACGCTTGATTTTGGGGCTTTGGTAAATTCAGCCTCAAAATATCGCTCCGTCATACCAGCTGCTTCCTCTGCAGTTTTGCAGTCCTGCAGCATAAGGAAGGTTTTTATTTCCGCTGGTACTGCCTCTAAATATTGTTCTAAAATTAACTCATCCATTATGGACTCAACCGTTCTATGCTCCGGTTTTACCCATTTCCAGGCCAAGCCTTTCATTCTATAGTAAAGGGCCTTTGGAGTTTCTCCAGGCCTCAACTTGGCCTTCCTAAATTGGCGCCTATAGAATGAAGGTGTCAGCCCAAGCCTATCCCTCACCACATTCTTAATTGCCTCATAGTCAGTTGTTAATATAACAGGCATTGACTTATAAGCTAATAAGGCTTCACCAGATAGGGACATGGCAAACCTGAGAGCCCATTGCTCCCTAGGCAGCTTTATGGCCTCTGCCAGACGCTCAAAGGCGTCCACATAATCATCAATGTTATCTGTGGAAGACAACTGTCCCAGCCTAAAGACATCCCCACCAAACAGTCCTACCCCACAGGTATACTCGGGCAAGTCTTTTGTTGGCTCCTGTTGCTTCTTTACCAAGAAGCCAAGATTTAGGCGTCACGTTCACTCCTCTGCCCAGTGTGCAGCGGCGGCTACGAAAAAAAATAGAATGCTAGGAATCACAAGGAAAGGAATGGAGAATAAAACAAAGAATATTATAATGCCTCTGTATCGTTCCATGGTGCGACCGCACCTTGAATGTTGTGTCAATTCTGGTCGCCATATCTTAAAAAGGATATAGCGTTATTAGAAAAGGTACAGAGAAGAGCCACCAAAATGGTAAAGGGGATGGAAGGATATCCCGATGAGGAGAGGCTAAAAAAGGTTAGGGCTCTTCAACCTGGAAAAGAGACAGCTGAGGGGAGTTAAGATAGAGGTCTATAAATTAATGAATGGAGTGGAATGGGTAAACGTAGATCGATTGTTTACGTCATCAGAATATAGAAAGACTAGGGGACATGCAATGAAGCTACAGTGTAACCTATTTAAAACTAATCGGAGAAAATATTTTTTCATTCAACACGTAATTACCAGAGGATGTAGTAATAGCTGTTAGTGTAGATGGGTTTAAAAAAGGTTTGGTCTAGTTCCTGGAGGAAAGGTCCATAAACTATTTTTAAAGGGGTCCTGGGAAATTCACTGCTTGTCACAATAGAAGTATTGTGAAACCTGTGTCTTTTGGGGAAACTGCTAGATTGGCCACTATTGGAAACAGGATACTTAGCTTGATGGACCTTTGTTCTGACCCAGTATGGCATGTCTTATGTTATGTTCACTGGCGGCACATCTGGACGTGGTCCAGTTCCTCAGGGCTGTTAAGCTCGTTCGGCCGCCCTTCAGACTGGTGGTCCCACCTTTGGGATTTGAATCTAGTACTGGAGGTGCTAGCGGAGACACCTTTTTGAGCCTCTCTCCAGGGTGTCCATTAAGGATTTCGCTGTAAAAACGACATTGTTAGTGGCTCTCTGTTCCACTTGGCGGGTTTCAGAGCTGCAGGCACTCTCGTGTCGGGAACCTTTTCTGCAGTTTAGCATGGAGAAGGTGGTCTTGTGGCCCGTGCTTCCTTTCTTCCCAAGGTGATGTCTTAGTTTCATATTAATCAGGCTATTTTTCTGCTGGTCTTTCCATTCCTCGGAAGCTTGGAAGGTGAGCATTGGCTTCACTGGTTGGATGTCCATAGGACTGATACATCAAGAGGACAGAACCTTTTCGAAAGTCAGATAGGTTGTTTCTACTATTTGGGGATCCGCACAGAGGAGAGGTGGCTTCAAACGTCTCCACTGCTAGATGGGTTGAAACAGGCCACCTGTACAGCTTATGAGCCCCGGCAGAGGCATATTTGGGTTGTCTGGATTGCTGGGAAGCTAACCAGGCTGCAGTGATATTCAGCCGCTGTCCAGTTAGCTTCAGCCTTTATTGCGCCTGACTTTCACCACATGTTGACAACTGCTACCTGGTTATCGATGGGTGCCACCTTGATGCTAACCGCTTAGCACCAGCGTGTGAAACAGCGGCAGTAACAGCAGCTCTGCTAGCAATGTTTCTCCCTTTGAGTATCCCCCAATAAACGTCAAACATGAATCAGCTTGGATCGGGGGTTCCTGTGAAATGATGCATATCCAAAATGATTCCTATATGATGCTCTCCAAAAAAAAAATAAAAAATTGCCTAGCGCAAGGGAGCGCAGTACCCACAGCATGGAAATGCTGATACATTGTAATAGAGCTGCTAGAGCTCTAGTCCTTTCAAATTGCCCTGTTCTCCTTCTATTCTCTCCCAGTTAAGCACCCAAAAGGGGTGGAAAAGTTTTCCATTAGGCATGCTCTGCATGCTTTTCTCGCCACGCAGACCCTCCCACTGCTGCTACACCCTTTTTCCTGCTGGGTTGGCTCCTAGTGATTTCTGATTTGTATTTTTTTCTTGGAAATTCTGCCATGAATTCTGTACTCTTAATGGTTGCTCTGTATGGCAGTGTCTGGTGACCGAGTCATGTAGTTTGCTGTTAGATGCTATGTGTACTGCCTCCTAGTGGTGGAGGAGCATGGCAATACCTGTTGCGATGGGCACAGACTCCCTGTGGTTTAAACATTTAAATGCAACCTTTTGAAATCTGTTGCAGTAACATCTAATGGTTAGATGCACTGTATTCTTTCCAAACCAATGGAATGTTTAGAAAATGTCCTATTTAAAGAGTACTTCCCTTCTTCTCTGCAGGTCAGAGACACACAAACACACATACAGATGGTTTAGAATTCAATGAGCCTCCGTGTGCTTTATCTACTTGCTGAATTCGGTTACCTTGCTTGGCATGGTCTCCTGAAGGGAGTGATAAAAAAGCATGCATCATCTTTTCAGAGACAATTATTTTCTGATCTTATTCCCTAGTCTGTCCCTTTTTTGAAGATTTTATATTGTGATTTCTAGTTCAGGAGCTTCCTTTCCATTGGACAAAGCTTCTCTTTTTGAGCATTTAATACCTTGTAGACATTCGGGGCCGCTTTTTACTAAAGTGTCTTGAAGAGTTTGTATGCCATTAGCATGTGTTAACTCTTTAAATAGAATGCTAGGACATCCCTGTTTTATTCTCCATTCCTTTTATAATATCATAATGTGTTGGAATATTGATGTTTGTTGTAAGTCAACAAGAACCATTTGATTTGGCATGTCGTATTTTAAATAAACAAATAAAGCTTCTGTATTGTTCCATGGTGCAATCACACCTTGAGCATTGTGTGCATATCTGATCACCGCATTTCAAAAATATAGTGGAATTAGATAAAGGGAATGGAACATCTCCTGGGGAAATTTCTGCAAATGGGTTAGTTTTGCGCATAGCATGACAATCATGAACCTCGCATCTAAAGCCCAGGGTATGAGGATTAGGGTTTTTCAGCTTGGAGAAGAGATGATTTAGAGGTCTAATAAAATCCGTGAGAGAGTGGAACAGGTAAGCTTTACTATTTCAGAAAGTAGGAAGACAAGGGGACACCCCATGAAGTTGCAAAGTGGTACATTTAAAACAAATAGGATAAACTATTTGTTTGTTTTTCCACTCAATGCAGTTAAACTTTGGAACACGTTGCTAGAGGATATGATAAAAGCAGTTAGTGTAGCTAGGCTTAAAAGAAGTTTGGAGAAGTTCCTGGAGGAACTATCGATAAACGGTTATTAGCATAGACTTGGGGAAAATCCACAGTCTATCCTTTGTGATAAAGCAGCAATGTTCCCTCTAATTTTCTGTAGGCTGTGTGCACATAAAATATCAGCTGTGCAGCTTTTGAAGGAAGGTTAAATTTTTGTGCGCCACATAACGACACTCGGAGTTCTATACTTTAAAATTTGACTACACGTCAGAATACAGTATGTACACCACATTGATTGCACTAGAAAATATTGTAGAACTTGTGAAAACCGTAAATGCACAACAACTTTTAAATTTTAAGACGTCTGTGTTTTCTATCAGAATCAGAACCGTAATTTTTGTGCGCTCTGTTGTAAAGTATGTGTGCTCACTCGGCAAGGTGTGTGCGCGCGCACAGCTTAGAGGGAACAGTGTAAAGCAGTATGGAATTTTATCAACTTTTTGGGATCCTGCAAGGTACCTGTGATCTGGATTGGCCACGATTTGATATAATGGAGGTCTGTGAAATAATGAGTGGAGTGGAAAGAGTAAACGCAAATTTGTTTTCATGTCCTTCAAAAAGTACAAGACTAGAGTATGCACAATGAAGCCACTAAGTAGTGGATTGGCCACTGTTGGAAACGGGATGCTGGACTTTATGGGACTTTGGTCTGATCCAGTATGGCAGATCTTATGTTATAAATTTAAAGAAGTGAATATACACCTCATTTGTGTGACTTGTGCTCATTTCTGGAGGCCATCTTTGAAAAAGGCTAGGCAGACTGGAGATGGTATGAACTGTGTATAAGAAATGGTCATGTCAGAAAACATATGCAAAGATGCTGGGCACACTGCTGAAATTACTGCACATTAATTGTCACTACTGAGTGAGGAAAAATCAGAAATATAAGGAGCCTTAATGTCTGTCACAACCCTTCAGAAGAAGAGAGAAAGGATATCTCCAGGAACAGGCAGGAATGTAGTCTTCACATATGGGTGACGTTGATACCGACGGAGCCTGTGCAGGAACGCTCCCCAGGGTCCAATAGGAAAGCTGTTGGGAGCATCCCACTGCACCTGCACTGCTGCCTTCCCGCCTTTGTGACTCTCCCTCCTCAGTTCTTCATTTTCCGCGGAGCCAGCAGGAAGCAAATCCTGTCACTGCAGAAAATTTCTTCTTCTTTATTTTTTGTGATTGCATCTGCCTTCCCATTGACACCAGAACATATATCTTTTGATTCTTCTTTCTTTCTTTTTTTTTTTAAAGAAAGAAAAGAGAATTAAAGCTTTCTTTCTAAGTGCATTGACACCATCTTAGGCCTAGGCATTCAATTCAGTCTACTGACAAGATGGAAAACCAGCTAGTGGTTTTAAGAAGTGTTCCATATTGGTGGCACTATTTCTGCTACTGATACGCATGACTGATGTCTTAAATGCCTCAGCCCAGATCACCAACCATCTGAATGTCTTCTATGCAAGAAGATGACAGACAGGCCTACAGAATCAGGTGGCAAAACACTCGGCTCCCTTTTTGCCTCATATACAGTTTCACTGGCTTTGACATCATCGAGGGCATCGTCTTCCTCACATGGATCTCGGTTATTGAAACACAAGACAGGCCATCCTCCCAAGGGTAGATCTCTATCTAAACATAGAGATGCCTTGAGCATTGCCCTGGAGGTGGATCGACCAGCAAAACTATCCTGGCGGGAGGACTTCCCCTCCAAAGCCACAAAAGGGGTCTAGGATGCTCCTGAGTCCTCCATATTGGGAGAGCTGCTGGAGCTATGCTCTGGAATGGTAGCCCATGCTTCCAGTGCTGATACCCAGGCATTGGCAAGCTCTATGGATCAGCATATGCTGGCCATTGAGTGGAGTCTAGTGGCACTGTTAGCAGTGACAGTACCGATCAGGTCATTAATGGCGGTATCATCGGTACTGGTACCATCCATGATGCCCATGCAGTTTGCATTTGGTTTCATGCCACTCGGCACACTTCTGCCCATACTGGCTCTCGAGTCCATTCCTGGTTCTGAGATACTGGTATAGCAAGTCTCTCGAGCCGATACCGATCTCAATTGGTACCAGACCTTGCAAGAACAGGAGCATCGCTCCCATCGATACTTTGAATCTATTGCTTCTGATTCTTCGGATGATGACTCGATCGATACCAGAAAATATGTGGATTCTTCTGGAGGAACCCTCACCGTTGCTGCAATGGCGCATGTTCCCTCCGAAAGATGTCTTTCCAAGAGTTAATCAAAGATATGGCAAGGGGGCTATCCATTACTTCTTCTACATTGGAGAAAGAACCCAGAGCAGAGGTGATGGACATTCTCCAATATCCTACAGCTCCTAAAGAGGGACTACTCTGCCTATTCATCGTATACTCAAGGATCTTATGCTCTGGATGTGGGAAACGCCCCTCACCATTTCTCCCCATACTCGACTTGATACCATGTATCGAGTACCAGAAAGCCCCAGATTCCAGAAAACGCAGCTTCCACACCACTCAATGGTAGTGGAATTGGCTATGCATCGAATTAAAAATTCTAAGACGCACTACTCTAATCCCCCAGGCAGGGAATTGAGAACCCCTGATGCCTTTTGGGTGTCAATGTTTTCAGGCCTCCATGTTCTCTGCCCAGATAAGTTCATACATACTGTACATGGGTATGTTCCTTAGAGAAATAACTAGGGATCTGAAATCAATGTCTCCCCTTCTCCCGGATGATAAGAGGGCAGACTATCTTTAGCCAACATGCCCAGAATGTTTCCAAATTTGTCAACAGGACAATCTTTGACTGTTTTGAATGCACTAGCAGAGCAATTTCTATCTGTAGAGGTGCAGGTAGGATTGCTTGGCTCCAAGCATCAGTTCTTGAACAGTGGGTTCAAGATAAGCTGATTAGTATTCCCTATAGTGATGAGAACCTGTTTGGAAAGGATTGGCAAGATAAGGCCTCTCAGAGTCTGAGAATACTACCCTAAATAGGCTTTCCAAAGTTACCACCAACCCTGCCAAGAAGAACACAGTGACAAAGAAGCCTTTCTATGATGAGAATAAATTTTACCCTTCTTACCCCCAGCTTCTTAATACCAACCTCAGGGTACCCAGAGGAAGCAACAGCCTCCTAAACAACAGAAGAAGCCACAGGCTTCTAAACCCCAGCCAACTGCGCAGACTCAAATCAGTGCCTGGTTTTTTACTTCTTCCTAGAGCATAGTTACCCTGCCTTTGGAGAACTCCCACCCCCTCCACATAGCAGGGAGACTTTGCCATTATGCCCACAGATGGCATCTTATCATCTAAGAGCAGTGGACACTAACCATAGTGCGAGAGGGGTACAAGCTTCATCTGCAAAGTACCCCCCCCCCTCCATTCTGTTGGGGGAATATCATTCTCAACCCCTACTCACTGCTGTCCTGCAGCAAAAGATCAACTCTCTTCTGTCAGAGCGTGCCATAGAAGAGGTTCCAACATACCAACAGGGGATGGGATTCTATTCTCCTTACTTTCTCATACCAAAGAAAAACGGATGGTACAGACCCATCTTAGACCTCAGGAACCTAAACAAGTTTCTGGTCCGAGAGAAATTCAAAATGGTCACACTAGGAACCCTTCTACCTTTTATCTCCAGAGTTGGGACTGGCTCTGTTCTCTAGATCTACAATAAGCAAATACTCACTCACTTCCTGTGTTCTGGATGAATGAGGATGTATCTACGCTTCATCTTCCAAGGAAATCACTATCAATACAGAGTCCTTCCTTTCGGTCTCACCTCTGCCCCAAGGGTCTTCACAAACTGTATGGCGGTCATAGCTGCATATCTAAGGACTCTTAGAATATTTGTCTTCCCATACTTAGACGATTGGCTTATAAGGGCACTCACTTCACAGGAGGTTCATCTATCCCTCCTTCGTACAATGCAGGTACTGCAGAATCTGGGATTTGTGATAAATCTTCTAAACTCCCATCTAGTTCTCACTCAGACACTAGAATTCATAGGAGCTTTTCTAGACACTCGACGGTCAAGAGCATTTCTGCCCCAGGACCATTATACTCTGCTAGTGCAGCTAGCATCTCAAGTAAGGCTCGGAGGCAATCTCTCGGCCAGGGAGATGCTCCAACTTCTAGGCTATATGGCCTCCATAGTGCATGTAGTCCCATATGCTCGTCTGCACATGCGGACAGCTCAATGGACTCTTGCCTCCCAGTAAAAGCAGATCTCTGGGACCCTCAAGGACCAGATCCAAGTCAGATGGTCTCATCAACTCCCTTCTGGGGTGGTCTACCCCAGGAAGTTTTCTCGTAGGGTCACCTTTTCAGATGCTTCCACCTCCAATGCAACTTGACAACGTATGCCTCCAAACTGGGCTGGGGTGCCCACTTGGACTCAGAGCTGCTGGATGGAGAAGGTGTCACTGCTCCATATAAATTTACTAGAGCTTTGTGCTGTCTTCAATGCCCTCAAAGTGTTTCAACAACAGTGACAAGGCCACAGAGTTCTTGTCCAGATGGACAATGAAGTAGCTATGTTCTGCCTGAACAATTGGGGGGGGGGGGGGGGGAATGGGCTCTTGGGCCCTTTTGCAGGGAAGCTCTCCATCTTTGGTCCTTTTGCCATTGCTCATCAAATACACCTCCAAGCAGTGTATCTGCCAGGACAACAAAATGTCTTAGCAGACAGATTGAGTTGGATCCTCCATCAGGAAACAATTTCCTACAACTTTCAGACTTGAGGAACTCCGGAGATTGGCATTTTGTGGAGTGGCAAAAAGGTCTAACAACCTCGTTTTTGCACCAGAACCCCGATGTCCAGCCTCCAGTAGGTGGATGCTTTCTACCTTCACTGAGGTCAAGCTTTCCTGTATGCCTTTCCTCCCATACCCCTGATTCCCAAAACGCTTTTCAAGCCTCAAGCAGACGGGGACCACATGATCCTCATAGCCCCACACTGGCCACGTCAACCGTGGTTTCCTCTTCTACTATGACTGTCCCAGACTTTCCCCCTGAGTCTCGGATCAACTCCTGTTCTCCTCTCTTAGGAGGAAGGGATGCTACTCCATCCCAATCCGCAGTATCTCCATCTCATGGCTTGGCTATTGAGAATGTAGTTTTGCAAGATCTTAACCTTCTTCAGGAAGTAAAGCAAATCTTGCTAGCCTTAAGGAAACCGTCCACCAGACATTCCTATGACTTCAAGTGGCGTAGATGCTCCATTTGGTGTTCCCAGAAGGATCTTGATCCCTTCTCAGCTCCTGTGGAAGATCATCTTCAGTATCTACTCCATCTTTCTTCCTCTTGTCTCAAAACAAATTTGGTGAGAGTTCACCTCCAGTGCAATTGCTGCTTCTCACCATCCCTTCGATGGACAGCCTATCTTCTCACAACCGCTTATGACGTGTTTCATGAGAGGACTCTTTATTGACCAAGCCTTCCATCAGGCCATCACTGGTGGCATGGGATCTTTAATGTTGTCTTAGGATAGCTCCTTAAGCTGCCTTTTGAACCTTTTAGCCACAACCATACTAAAGTTTCTCTCTTGGAAGTTCACCTTCCTTGTTGCTCTCACTTCAGCTGGACGCATCAGTGAACTTCAGGCGTTGGTGGCAGACCTGCTTTATACCCGGTTCCACCGTGATAAGGTGTCCTTGGGACTCGCCCCAATTTCATGCCAAAGGTGGTATCTCCTTTCCATCTCAATCAATCTGTTTACCTTCCTGTCTTTTTCCCTAGACCGCATTCCTCTAGGGCAGAGGCAACCCTTCCTTGACTGTAAACGGGCTTTAGCCTTCTATTTTGAAAGGACTACTGAGCACCGTAAAGGCTCTGTTATTCATCTCCTTTGATCCCAGTCACTTGGGTTTCTCAGTATCCAAACATACCCTTTCTAAATGGATAGTAGATTGCATTTCATTTGCTTATGATTAGATAGGACTGTCCTTTGAAGGTCATGTCACTGCCCATAACGTTCGTGCCATGGCTACATCCACAGCAAACCTACGTTCTGTTGCCATTGATGAAATTTGCAAAGCAGCCACATGGTCTTTTATACATATCTTTGCGGCTCATTACTGTCTTGACAAGGACTCCTGTTGGGATGCCATATTTGGTCAGACGGTATTCCAGCACCTCTTTCAAACTTAAGGCAACTCCTACCCTCCGTCCCAGACTTTTTCGATGCCAGACATCCATGAAGGATCCATGCCCTCTTGAGACCTTCTCAGGGACAAATCTACCGACTTATGGGACTTCCTAGCTCCCAGATAAATGCCCCCAATGTGAAGACTACATTCCTGCTTATTCCTGGAGATAGCATAGTTACTCACCTATAACAGGTGATCTCTGGGAACAGCAGGAATTTAGTCTTCACAATCCACCCTCCTCCCCTAGGAGTTGTAGGGTATCTCACTCTCTCTCCTCGTGACTCTCCCTCAGTTGAGTTTGAAGAGGAGATAAGGTGGGAAGACAGCAGCGCAGGTACAGTGGGATGCTCCCAAAAGCTTTACTATTGGATGCTGGGGAGCATTCCCACGCAGGCTCCGTCAGTACTGACATCGCCCATATGTGAAGACTAAATTCCTGCTGTTCCCGGAGATCACCTGTTACAGATGAATAACTATGCTTTGTGGTTTACGTCAGGATATAATGGAATTTTTATTGTATGCTGTCTTGGTGTGATTGAGCAATGCATGGCCAATCAAATTAAAAATAATCATATAATCATATCACATGACTTTGGATGCAGACTTCACACCCTTTTAGTTGCCTTTCTTTGGACCACATCTTTATCTTCTGCAGGTTATGCCTTTCTTTGTGTATCCCAACATCCCCTCAACGCTTATGCCATTGCTTTGTGACACTGTTTTTTGTTATCATCAACTGCAGGAATTGTTTTAATTCGGTTTGCTCTGTCAACATTAAATGCCAATAGTATAGTTGCCACATTCTTTTCTATTGTGTTGACTTGAGTTTAATACAGATTTGATTTTAATTCATCTGATAGGTAAGATACATGCAAAAAGACAAAATGCAGAGGAGGTACATTTTTTTTCATGGTGGTGGTCTGCTTTTGATAAAGGGGTTCATTTTGTGTCTCTTGTGCTAAGAATATGCTTTTTGGGGGGGGGGGGGGCTTCACTCCTTTATGCAGGACTCTTTATATCCCCTGGGACGTTGGTAGGCTGGGATAAAACATTTGTCCAAGAAAGACATCTGTGCTTTGCTACTGCACTTGTCCCCTCATTCTGCTGCGTATTGGTATGCGTGCCAAAATAATGGTGAAATGATGCAGATAAACTGTTTGGAATTTACTTGGCAAGAGCAGCTAATGGGTTTGCCTTATCACTTGAGAGAGTCTGCAGTCTCAACAGGAAGTGGTGGTGCAACTGTCCTCTTTACTGCAAAGCGCTCCCTAAAGCCAAGTATCACTTTGTGAGGGAAGTTGCACACTATCAGTGTTCTCAACAGTGGGAGTTTACTTCCTGGAAACATCCGTTTTTAAATTTTGTTTAGACTTAAGCTTAATAATGAGATTTGTATTTTAACTTTGGTTTTGGCACATAACAGATGCCCACTTGGCATGTCTATTGCTTAAGACATGAGTGTATTTTTATTTATTTTTGTGCCTTTCCCAGTGGGAGTGCTTTTGCATATAATTGAAGACTTTAAAAGGTAAATTTTCACCTGTATTTAACTGGCCATGAAATAACTCTTATCGTTCATTGGATTTTGTAGTACAAACCTTGTACATTAAACTTAAACTTAAAAAAAACCCAATTAGTCAGATGTTTAAATAGTTCCATTGGCAGTTTGATTCAGTAGATGAGAAGCTGAACTAATTTATCAGTTGCCCTCAGCAAGATAATGACAAAATATCACAAGTGATGCATATTGATAGACAAAACATCAAGATAATGCATATTATGATTGGATTATTTTTATTAGCAATTTTCATATTACACTTCCCATAACAGACATTTAAAAAATTAGACAATTTTGATTCCTTATCGTCACTCCAGTCCAGTCCCTTTACTTCTGGGTTTGCGCAACCCTTCCAGCAGCTTGGAGGCTGAGCCCATCCTTTTTGAGGATGGTGCGGTATAAATACCAGTGGCACTACCCCCAGACCCCAGTATTCTCAGCCTCCAAGCAGCTGGAGGGTTCCGTAAGCCGAGGGCTTACTGGAGTCTTTTAGTTTATTTTAATTTATTTAATTCTTTTAATTCAATTTCCTTTCTTTAATTTGGTTATTTTCCTTTGGGTTCCCTTTTAGGGTGCTGTACCTTTAAGTTTATTCTCCACCCCCCCTCCTTCCTATATTCTGCTACTCAGAATCGGAGCTCCCAGCCTGGAGGAGGAGGCTTCCCGGCAGCAGCGGGGAGAACTGGGAAAGCCTTCCTTTGCGTCCTTGGCCGGCCAGCACCCCAGGACCCTTCCCGTAGGCTTGCCCTGCCTCGCACCGAAGCCCTCTGGGTGGCTGAGCGCTTGAGGCAGCGCTGCGATCTTCCCCGCGGCCTTGCGCTGCAGCTCCCGGTGCGTCGGAGCATTGGGGCATCTCCGCAGCTTAGATACGGCGGGCTCCAAAGCAGAACAGGTGGCGCGTGCAGAGACGCCGACCGCCGGTTAGGACTCCACGTGGTTGCGGCCTACCACGTGTGAGCCAGCGGAGCGCGGCTGGGCTCTCCCGGTCTGGAGCAACGCGCGAAACGGGAGCAGCAAAACAGCAAGTACTGGGGAGAAATAAATTAATTCACTGGGTTTGCTTAATTTACTTCTAATTTAATTTATTTCCATTTATTTAATTTACTCCTTTAAAGTATTGCTGGGCTTATTTTATCTGATTGGGGGAGGGGAAGGTTCTTTGACCTCTCCCGAGTTGAATTTTCTGCAATCTTTAAATTTATTAAATCTGTTTAGCTAAACAGGAATTCTAGCTATTGCCTCAAAGGACATGACTGGCAAATCTCGGTGCCCATCCTGTGGCACTCGGAGAGGTATGGCCTCGGAAACAGGGATCTGCAGGGGTTGTGCTGCAGAGGCTGCTTCCGTAGAACAAGAAATCCAGGGGTCCATGACTCAGGCTTCACAAGGGTCAGGAGACCTGCTGGGGGAGGAAGGGGGGGTCCCATTCCCCTCCTCCTTCTGCCTCGGTCTTGCCCGTTCCTCCTCTGTCCCTCCCCTCTACATCCGGTGGGGAAGAGGGTACCTGGGGTCTCTTCTCTCCTGATTTCGTCCTCTTGCTGCACAAGGCCTATTGTATGCGCAAGCAGGGGCTCGGGGCAGGAGAGTCGAGCGCGGCGAAGGAAGGCAGGGGGGGGGGCCAGGCCATTGAGACCTAGCACCCAGGACTCCGGGGTTCCACTCAAGCGCGCAAGGCTGATAAGCGAAGAGCCTCTCATGTCCCTTTCACATGACACTCCGGAAGAGGAGGTCTCGGACAAAGATTTAGGTGAAGATGAGGAAGAGCTCGAAGAGGGAGAGATCCCAGAGGAGGACCAATCCCGCATAGTGCGAGTTTTTTGCCGTGAGGAGCTTCCAGCGCTGATTAATGAGTCCCTGAAGGTGCTCAATGTGGCCTTGCACGCTCCAGCAGAGGAGGAAGCGTTGGAGGACCCTTTAATCCAAGCCGTTAGGAGGTCTCAGAAGGTTTTTCCTGTCCAGAGTGGTACGTCAGATGATCCAGGAGGAATGGAATCAACCCGAGTCAAGCTTGAGGGGAGTCCGTTCTATGGCTCGTCTGTACCCGTTGCCAGAACCGGACAAAACTGCTGAAGTCGCCCAGGGTGGATGCGGCGGTGTCAGCAGTGACAAAGAAGACGACTATCCCGGTTGAGGGTAGCGCTGCTCTGAGGGATTCTCAAGATAGGAAATTGGATACACTGCTGAAGCAAGCCTTTGATGTTAGTGCTCTCGCCTTACAGGCCTCGATGGCGGGGGCTTGGCTAGCTCGGGCCTGTTTGAGGTGGTCCCAGCAACTTCAGCTAGCGGAGGGTACCTCAGAGGACGCGCAGGCTATTACGGCTAGGATGGAATCTGGGACAGCCTTCCTGGCGGATAGCCAGTATGACCTCCATCAGGAGCCTAGCTAAGAACATGGCCTCTGTGGTAGCAGCTAGTCGTTATTTGTGGCTACGTAATTGGGCAGCCGATGCCTCCTCAAAGTCGCACCTGAGTCGTCTTCCGTTTAAGGGGAAGCTGCTATTCGGAGAAGACCTAGACAAGTTGGTAAAGGATCTTGGCAAATCTAAGGGAGGCAGGCTTCCGGAAGACAGACCGAAACAGGGGTGCTGTCTGGCGCCGGTGCGGAACCAACCAAGGGATCCCTGGAGGTTTCGTCCAGCCAGGTCGAACCCCTTTCCAAGGGGTCGTTTCCCTTCAAGGGGTCAAAGTTTCAGAGGGTTTCAAGGGGCAGGTAGAGGCTTTGGGGCCTCTTCCTCCGCTGCGGGACCAAGAAAACCACAATGAGTTGACGGGGGACCAGAAGGGCGGACCCCCGGTGGGGGGTCGTTAAAGGCAGTTTCTTCCCGCCTGGTCCCGGGTCACGTCCGATCAATGGGTCCTGGAAGTCATCCGAGAGGGATACGCTCTCGAATTTGCAAAGCAAATACTTCCTGCCTTTATTCAGTCTCCCTGTGGTTCTCCAGAAAAGAGGGCAGCGATAGAAGCCACACACTCAAGACGCCACACACTCAAGACTTATAGCGCTCGGAGCAGTGGCCCATGTGCCGGGAGACCAATGTGGCTCCGGTCGATACTCAATTAATTTTGTCGTACCAAAGAAGGAAGGATCCTTTCGCCCGATCCTGGATCTAAAGCAAATCAATCGCTGTCTCAAGGTACCTCATTTCCGTATGGAGACCCTAAAGTTGGTCATTGTGGCTGTAAGGAGCAGAGAGTTCCTAACTTCCCTGGATTTGACGGAAGCTTATCTGTATATCCCGGTCCGAAGATCCCATCAGCAGTTCCTGAGGTTCGCGGTACCAAGAGGTCACTTTCAGTTCCAGGCGCTGCCCTTCGGTCTGGCGACAGCTCCCCGTACTTTCACCAAAGTAATGGTAGTGGTAGCAGCAGCTCTACGAAAGGAGGGAATTATGGTACATCCCTACCTGTACGACTGGCTGATACGGGCAAAGTCAGAAGCGGAGAGTCGCACGGCTACAACCAGAGTGGTAGAAGTCCTGGAGGAGTTGGGGTGGGTCATCAATCGGGCAAAGAGCTGCTTGATTCCCACTCAGGAGATCGAATATCTCGGAGCGAGGTTCGACACCAGGAAAGGAAGAGTATTTCTATCCAAGAAGAGATCAGTGGACCTAAGGATCCTCGTTTCGCAGTTCCTCAGCAGACGAAACCCCACGGCCTGGCATTACCTGCAATTCTTGGGAACCATGGCTGCAGCGATCGAGGTAGTTCCATGGGCCAGGGCTCATTTGCGTCCTTTGCAGCAGGCCTTGTTACGTCGTTGGTCCCACCAGTGTCATCCTTTGTCCATGCGGCTGCCCTGCACTCCTCAAACCAAGAAGGCACTCCAGTGGTGGCGGTGCCCAAGGTACCTGAATCGCAGGATGCCTCTTGAACCTCCTCAGTGGATGCTGCTGACAACGGACACCAGTTTGGCAGGCTGGGGGGCTGATTGTGAGGGTCAGTTCGCCCAGGGTTGCTGGACCTCGGGGGAGTCCCAGTGGTCCATCAACAGACTGGAATTGCGGGCGGTAGCCCTAGCGCTCTGAGCATTCAAGCCTCTAGTTCGACAAAGGCCAGTACGCGTCCTCTCAGACAATGTCACCGCGGTGGTCTACATCAACCGCCAGGGGGGAACAAGCAGTCCCTCCTTAGAAAAGGAAGCGGACAGCCTGTTACAGTGGACCGAAGCCCGATTGACAGCCCTTTCGGCACAACACATGGCGGGAACAGACAATGTGACGGCCAATTACCTTAGCAGGTTCCAGATAGACCACGGAGAGTGGGAGCTAGCGCAGGAGGTCTTCGACCAGGTAGTAGCCCTTTGGGGGCCCCCAGTCATGGATCTCATGGCACGTTACGCTACAGCCAAGGCAAGCCGATTCTTCAGTCGCAGGAAGGAAAGGATGTCCGAGGGCTTAGACGCACTGGTTCAGAGGTGGCCTTCAGAGGGGCTCCTGTATGTGTTTCCTCCATGGGCACTCATCGGAAGGTTTCTGCAGCGGGTGGAAGCCCACCAAGGTTTGGTGGTTCTCATAGCTCCGGATTGGCCTCGCCGCCCTTGGTATGCAGACCTAGTGAGGTTGATGGCGGATCGCCCATGGTGGCTCCCCTGCAGAAAGGACCTGTTGAGGCAGGGGCCAGTCTGGATGCCTCACGTGGATCGATTCTTGCTTACGGCCTGGCTATTGAAAGGGCGCGGCTCTGGAAGCGGGGGTATTCGGGTTCAGTAATTTCAACTTTGAGCGTGTGAAAGCGCTCGACCTGTCTTTCCTACGTGAGGGTTTGGCGCATATTCGAAGCATGGTGTGCAGAACACCGGAAGAAACCCCTTTTGGCCTCTGTTCCGGAGGTTCTGGAATTTTTGCAAGCAGGTTTCGAGACAGGCCTAGCGCCCAGCTCCTTACGGGTCCAGTTGGCGGCCATTTTCTTGTTTTAGAAGTAAGGTCCGCGGAAAATCCTTAGGAGCTCATGCCGATGTGGCCAGGTTCCTGAGAGCGGTTAGGCGTCTGCGACCTCAACAAAGTTCGGTAATCCCTCCTTGGGATCTCAACCTGGTATTAAATGCCTTGACTAGAGAACCTTTCGAGCCAGCAAAGAAAGCCTCCCTAAAGGATTTGACTCTGAAGACGGTCTTTCTGGTTGCTATTTGCTCGGCCAGGCGTGTCTCGGAACTTCAAGCACTGTCCTCTAGGCCCCCTTTTCTTTCGTTCTTCAGGGGTAAGGTGGTCTTGCGGACAGTCCCCTCCTTGCCAAAGGTCATCTCCCCTTTCCATGTGAACCAACCAGTTTCGCTTCCGTCCTTCTCTGGGGTCGGACAAAAAGGGGATGACGAGAAGCTGCGTCTTCTGGACGTGCAGAGAGTGCTGAAGCGTTACCTATCCCGCACAGTGCCCTTTCGAAGGTCCAAACGTTTATTCGTCCAATTCGGAGTGCCGCACAAAGGGGAGGCGGCTGCCAAGGCTTCCATCTCTAGGTGGATCAGGGAAGCTATTGCCTCCGCTTATCTCCTAAAGGGCAAGCAGGTTCCAGGAGGTCTGTGCGTGCACTCAACTAAGGCACAGGCAACTTCCTGGGCGGAGTTAGTTTAGTTCCCCCGCTGGACATTTGCAGAGCAACTACCTGGTCGTCGCTGCACACCTTTACCAAACACTACAGGCTGGATGTTCAGAGAACAGCTGATACTAGGTTTGGGGACGCGGTACTTCGGTCCGGGATGGCGAATCCCACCCAGGTTTGAACTGCTCTGTCGCATCCCAGAAGTAAAGGGACTGGACTGGAGTGATGATAAGGAATGATTAGTCCTTACTAATTAGTATTCCTGAAGGAACGACAGTCCAGTCCCTGATCCCACCCGGGTTCTTCAGTTGGCAGAGTTTTTTCCTGTAGGAATAGGAAGGTCTGCGGACCGAGGTCAAGGCCAGATTGGAAGAGTCCCTTGCAAGGATCTTACGGGACGAGGGTGGAGGAAGGCTAGGGCGGGCTCCGGTAAGCCGCCTCCTCCCTTCTGCCCCCCCCCTTTTTTCTCCTTCTTGCTTCCTACAGTTTAAAAAAAAAAACGTTTGATTTTGTTGTGTTATAGTTTTTTATAGGGTAGCTATTGGTTATTGGTTAAGTCTGCTTTTTCATTAAGTTTACTGGGGCCTGGGGGTGGTGCCACTGGTATTTATACCGCACCATCCTCAAAAAGATGGGCTCAGCCTCCAAGCTGCTGGAAGGGTTGCGCAACCCAGAAGTAAAGGGACTGGACTGTCGTTCCTTCAGGAACACTAATTAGCAGGTAAGGACTAATTACTTCTTCAAAACCAAGCATATTATTCAGTAATTTACTGAAGAAACATTTCTCAGTACTTCCTTTAGTCCTCAACATGGGGGTGGGGGGAGGGGGCAAACTAAGATATGAGGGTTGCTCAGAAAGTAATGCCCCACATGTGTTTTTCTCAGTTCAGAATGAAGATAGAGGTGGGAAATTGAAAGGGTAGTAACTTGGAACTTCAAAGGACACGTGTGTAATTTTACAGTCATCCGACAAATAGCGAGGCGGTAGTGATCCTTCAAATGGCGTCTGTGAGTGACACACGGTACAAACAATGAGCTGTAATTGAATTCTTGGTGGAGGAGAAAGAAGGAAAGAAAGTGTGAGAAACATTCAGAAACGGTTGTGTGCTGTGTATGGAAGTTCTGTGGTAGATAGGAGCACCGTTGGACAATGGGTGAAGAGAGTAAAGGCTGAGGCAGGATGCCCAGACCGCAGCCGATCTTCCAGTTCCGTTTTACCACTTCCTGAAGCCTTTACTCTCTTCACCCATTGTCCAGTGGTGCTCCTATCTATCAATTGCAGCTCGTTGTTTGTACCGTGTGTCACTCACAGACGCCATTTGAAGGATCACTACCACCTCGCTATTTGTCGGACGACTGTAAAATGACACACATGTGTCCTTTGAAGTTCCAAGTTACTACCCTTTCAATTTCACACCTCTATCTTCATTTTGGACTGAGAAAAACATGTGGGGCATTAATTTCTGAGCAACCCTCGTATAATAAAGGACATTTTCTATTATCTATTATTGCCACAAATGCTCTATTTGAACCCACCCCCTTCCCCAGTTCTTCAAAAAAGCTAAGAATAGTTAAGCAGATTCTTTACTCAATAGAAATGGAGAAATTAGGCCTTACCTGCTAATTGTCTTTCCTTGAGTTCTTTCCAGGCCAGTCCAGGAACAGAAGGGTAGTCAGCCTCCTCCAGCAGCTGAGGACTGAATTACACAGAGTCTTGCTGACCCTCTATCTAGCTCCCCCTAGCGCCCCTGACTCAGTCTTCTATTGACCCAAGCAGCTTAAACTAACCAACTAAAAACCTTAAACTTAACCAATCCTACTTTCACTATAACCGAAACTTTGAGAGGCCTTGTATCGCCGCCTCTCCTTGCTTTTCTTCTGTATTCCCCCTTTTTTATTTTTTTTTAATATATACTGCATTTCTCCTCAGAATGGCCGCTATCCCCTCCCCCAGCCCTAAGAAGGGATAGCAGATAAGCAGAGCCACCCCGAAGAACTCGCTGCTAGCCTGCCAACACGCCATGCCTCCGGCTCAAGACAAACTTCCTCACTTCTGAAAACTGTAGCAACACCTTCTCCAAACCGTCCAACCTCCGTAACAATCCTTCTGAACAGTACCAATTGACAGGGTGGGCCCTGGACTGGCCTGGAGAGAACTCGAGGAAAGACAATTAGCAGGTGAGGCCTAATTTCTCCTTCCTCTTCTTCTCTCCAGGCCAGTCCAGTCCAGGAACAGAAGGGACATATCAGAGCAGTACCTAAACACGGGTGGGACCTGCAAGTCCGGCCAGGATAGCAGAAGCCCCAACACTGGCATCCCTTCTAGCCTGTACATCTAGCCGATAATGCTTCGAAAAGGTATGGAGGGACGACCAAGTTGCCGCCCGACAGATATCCACCGTTGGAACCAAAGAGCTCTCCGCCCAGGAAGCTGCCTGTCCTCGAGTAGAGTGAGCTCTCGGGCCCCCTAGGAGGAGACTTTCCATGCGCAGCATACACTGCAGCAATAGCCTGTTTCACCCACCTGGCCAGTGAGGCTTTGGAAGCCGCTTCCCCTTTGCAGGGTCCTCCAAATACATAAACGACCGATCCGTCTTACGAAAAGACTCCGTTTTTCTAAGGTATCTTTGAAGTACCCTTCCGAGATCCAGCCGCCGCAGCCTACGATCCATTCCATCCCCTCTAAGGATCGGAAAGGTTGGAAGCGAAATTGTTTGATTCAGATGAAAACGTGAAACCACCTTCGGAAGAAAGGACGGCACTGGCCGCAAAACCACCTTCTCTGCAGAAAATTGTATAAAGGGCTCCCTGCATGAGAGCGCTTGCAAATCAGAAATCCGTCTGGCCGAGCACAACGCCACCAGGAAAACAGTCTTCCAAGAAAAATTCCTCAAACTCGCCGCCGCGGGCTGAAATGGTGGATCCACCAGCGCTTCCAGAACCAAGTTCAAATCCCAGGGAGGAACTACCGGTCGAACGGGTGGACGCACATTCTTAACTGCCCGAAGAAAACAAACTACGTCCTGGTGCACTGCCAACGAGCGACCTTGCACTCAGCCCCTATAATAAGCCAGTGCTGCCATCTGCACCTTCAGAGAACTAAGAACATAAGATATGCCATACTGGGTCAGACCAAGGTCCATCAAGCCCAGTATTCTGTTTCCAACAGTGGCCAATCTAGGTCATATGTACCTAGCAGTTTCCCCAAGAGACACAAGTTCCACAATGCTTGTACTGGGTCAAGCATTGATATCTTCGGTCACTTCTTAATAATGGTTTATGGACCTTTTCTCCAGGAACTTGTCCAAACCTTTTTTAAACCCAGCTACACTTTTTTAAACCCAGCTACACTAAACTCAGGGCTAGCCCTTTATCCAGGCCACCCTGAAGAAAAAGGAATATATCTAGCAGTGTACACATGAACGGCTAAACGTCCCTTTCTGCACACCAATTTTCAAATATGCACCAAATACAGATATAAGACAAGGACGTAGAACACTTCTTGGAGCTCAACATGGTATTCATAACCGCCACTGAGTACCCACGGCGCCGCAAACACTCCCTCTCAAGAGCCAAGCCGTAAGTGAGAACCGATCCACCTGTGGCATCAAGTCTGGACCTTGGTTCAACAAATTGAGTTGACTGGGCAGCCTCCATGGCTGATCCACCAACAGCCAAACCAGATCCGCATACCAAGGTCTCCGTGGCCAATCCGGTGCCACGAGAATCACTTGTCCGTCGTGAGCTGCTCTCCGCCGCAGTAGTCGATCTATCATTGGCCTTGGTGGAAATGCATACAACAGACCTTCCACCGGCCAAGGCTGCGCCAGAGCATCGAGCCCCTCCGACATATGTTCTCTGCACCTGCAGAAGAACTGTGTGGCTTTGGCATTGGAAAGAGTGGCCATCAGATCCATGATTGGCTGCCCCCACCGAACCATAATGTTGTGAAACACAGCCGCGTTTAGCTCCTACTCTCCTGGATCCAAGGCATGTCGACTGAGGTAGTCGGCCTGCACGTTGTCCCTTCTAGGTACATGCACCGCTGACAAGGCTAGCAGATGGCTCTCCGCCCACCATAGCAGCAGCTGACTCTCTTTTGCCAAGGCTGCACTGCCCGTGCTGCCTTGCCGTTTGATATAGGACACCATTGCCACATTGTCGGAGAAAACGTGAACAGCTTTCCCCCCTAGCAGGCCTTCGAAATCCTGCAGTGCCAACCTCACCGCCCTCATTTCCAGGCGATTGATCAACCACGTGGCTTCCTTTGTCGACCAGCAGCCCTGAGCCACCTGAGACAGTGCGCTCCCCAGCCATAGAGACTTGCATCTGTGGTGACCAAAACCCACTCGGGCTGCTCCAAGGGCATGCCTGCTCGAAGATGACCGGCATCCATCCACTATCCCAAACTGGACCTTACTGCTTCCGGACATACCAGCTTCTGGGACAGTGGGTGCTCTTGGGGCGACCACTGTGAGAGCAGAGCCCGCTGAAGCGGACACATATGGGCCCTGGCCCACGGCACTAGGTCCAAGACCGCTGCCATCTAATCTAGTAGCTGCATGTATCCTCACGCCGTTGGAGCTTTCATGCACAAAAACCTCCGAACCTGCCCCAGAATCGTCCGCACTCTGACCTCGGGAAGAAATACCAAACCAGCTTCCATATCGAACAAGGCTCTGAGAAACACCAATTGCCGCACTGGGCGCAGCTGGCTCTTGGCCTGGTTGACCACCCAACCGAGCTGCTTCAGGAACTTCACCACTCGTCTGGTAGCCCTGACAGACTCTCCCTCGGACCTTGCTCGAATAAGCCAGTCATCCAAATAAGGATGTACCAGAATCCCTTCCTTCCTCAGTCGCTGCGACTACCACCATCACCTTTGTAAACGTGCGCGGCGCCTTGGCCAGACCAAATGGCAGTGCCCTGAACTGAAAGTGCCCTATAGGGACAACAAAGCACAGGAATCTTTGATGTTCCAGCCTGATAGGAATGTGCAGATAAAAGCCTCAGTGAGGTCTATGGAAGAAAGTACCTCACCCGGTCTTACTGCCAAAATCACTGACTGCAGCGTTTCCATCCGGAAATGCAGCACCCTCAAGCTCCCGTTCACGTGCTTGAGATCGAGAATGGGCCGAAAGGAACCCTCCTTTTTGGGCACTACAAAATAAGTGGAGTATCGACCATAAGTCGCACTGGTCTCGGGGTACCGGAACCACCGCTTGCAGACGCAGTAAGCGCTGAAGCGTATCGTGCACTGCCTCTCTTTTCGCCAGTGCTTTGCATGGAGACGCCACGAAAGCTTCCGCCAGAGGCCTACAGGACTCTAACGCATAACCTTTGTGGATGATCTCTAAAACCAATTGGTCCGTTGTAATTGTGGCCCAGGCGGAGTAGAACTTCTGTAAGTGTTCTCCTATTGGCAACTCTGGCTGGGCTTTCCTGACTTCATTGTGACTTCTTGGGCTGGGTCTGCTGGGAAGTGAAATAACCCCGGCCAAACCCTCGAGCCCCTCGAAAGGACTGCCCTCTGGCCATAAAGTGACCCCTCTGGTATGGCCCAGGAGACCAAAATCTGTGGAAATCTCTCTCTTGACCTCTCTGCAGTCCTCCAGGCCTTGGACTCTTTGGTCGGTCCTCCGGAAGACGGCCTCCCTTAGAATCACATAAATCCTTTGCAGTCTTCTCCAATGCCTCCCCAAAGAGCAGCTTACCCTTATAGGGGAGCTTACTAAGGCGAGCCTTAGATGACGCGTCTGCCGCCCAGTTCCTCAGCCAGAGGAACCATCTGGCCACAACCAGGGATGCCATAACCTTTGCGGATATTCTCACCAAATCATAGAAGGCATTGGCTAAGTAATTAGCCGCTGATTCCAATTTTGCCCCATCCGAGGGAGCACTCTCTTCCCTATCAGAAGCACCTTCCCCATCAGAAGCACCTTCCCCTTGGATCCAACGGATGGAGGCCCTAGAGACATAAGCCCCACAAATCGAGGCCTGCAGGGCTAGTGCTCTCGAGTTAAATACCTGCTTGAGTATAGACTCTCTAACTTCTGATCCTGAAGATCTTTAAGTGCAGCGTCCCCTTCCACCGGAATAGTAGTCGTCTTGGTCACTGCCGAGACCTAGGCATCCGCATTAGGTCTTTTTCCTCTTGCGCAACCGGGTACAGACAGCCCATGGAGCGGCCACCCCTTAGGGTAGCCTCCGGACACTCCCATTCCGATTCTACCATCTGTTTGATTACCCTATGAACCGGAAAGCACTTCTGCTCCGTCTTAAACCCCTGGAGCAGAGGATCCTCCAGTGGTTCCTCCTGAACCACCGGCTGTGCTATATTCGGAGCTGCTAGAGAATGAGCAATGAGAACCCCCAGTTCCTCTCTTCGAAACACCCTGAAAACATTAGGATCCTCCCCTGGAACAATCTCTCCTTCTTCCAGCTCCACGGCCCATGAGTCCGGCCCCAATTCCAAGAGGATCTCACCGTCCTTTGCCACCCGGAACCCCCGAGCTTGTTGTCCTAACCACTATAAGCCAGCCTCCATTTCAAAACCCTTCTGGGAAGTCCCCTCCTCCGGGTTTTCATCCAATTTCATCTCTGCTACTTGAGAAGCTGACAACTTAGGAGGAGGGCCCCCCCTCCTGAGCCTGTTTCCTTTTTTAGACAATAGGTTTTATGCAAAGACAAAATTAAAATCAGCAGAAAACAGTGGCTCTAAGCCCTCCTGCAGCCCAGATAACACCGGCTGAAGAGCTTATCCTGCCTGCTAAGACTTTTTTGATTTAGCTTTACTCCTTTCCCGGCTTTTTTTGAAGCGCGGGAGAAAAGGCTGCCCCCTGAAAAATGGCTGCCGTTACCACCTTCTCTGTCGAGGCCAGCATCCCACCTACCGTGTTGTCCTTAGGCGCCGATCTCTCCTCCATTGAGCCGACAAAAATGCGTTTGAGCCTGCTGCCCCGACGGAAGCATGTGCGGCAGAGTCCAGGACCGGACAATCCCCGGCTGCTCCCACACTGCACGTACACTGCTGCGATCAACAGCATGCATGAGGAAAACCCCCGGAGAACCCCGAGGCCACGAACACCGGCGCCGATGAAACCGCCGAGGAACAAACGCCCCTCCGATCACACTTCCTGGAACTGCTTACCTAACAACAATGCAGCTGGAAATACTCGCTTCCCCTCCCACTGCTAGTGGGAACTGAATGTCGGCTCAGAAGTCAGCGAGGAGTGCTCTGGGGATCCCAGGTACATCCTCCTCCGGGCAGTGATAGTGGTTGCACTCACTCCTTGAGACAGGCTCTGCCTCTGCTGCCCCCTCCATGTACAAGCGTACGCTCGGGCGTCTACCTTGGTGTTTTACTTACTGCTCTGCCAGAGCAACCCAGATTCTCCTCTTTGCCGCCTTCAACTTTTTTTTTTTTTCTCAATTCCTCTCTCCTGCTCTGGGAGCCTGCCTAAAAACTGTCCTTCCTAGCTGCTGAGGACTGAAAGACTGAGTCAGGGGCGCTAGGGGGAGCTAGATAGTGGATTAGCAAGACTCTATGTAATTCAGTCCTCAGTTGCTGGAGGAGGCTGACTACCCTTTTGTTTCTGGACTGGCCTGGAGAAACAGAGGAAGATCCAAATTGTAGTGGATAAAAGAAAATGTAACTATTTTTTCCTGATACCTGACTAAACACTTGCAAGGAAATCTTAAGGTAAAAGATGCTTCTCTCCCTACACCCCGCCTCGGGAACTCCACTCTCTATCTGTGCCCTTCTCTTCTACTGCTAACTCCAGACTTCGCTCCTTTCACCTTGCTGCACCTTACGCCTGGAGCAAACTACCTGAATCTGTACGTCAGATGCCTTCTCTGACCCATTTCAAATTCAGGCTGAAAACTTGCCTCTTTGCTGCTGCTTTTGGATCTTGACTCACCTGATCTCCTTGTGTTGTCTGTCTTGAGTAGCTTGTAAGCTCTGATGGGCAGGGACTGTCTCTTACATGTCTGTGCAGCACTGCGTACGTCTTGTAGCACTATACAAATGCGCAGTAGTAGTTGTAGTGATATAGCTCCCAGCCTATACTTAAGCCAGAGAAAATCTTTTTCTGAGCTTGTGTGATCTTAGCTACATCGGGCAACGGCAAAATCTCTCTACTGAAATGTCTCTAAATTTTTAAATCATTTTTAAACAGAACAGATTTATTGAACTTTGAAGAGTAGAGCAGCCTTGTCATTGTACCGTACACAGGGATTCTAAGAAGGCAGAGAGATCGAAGCTGTCCACTGAAATAAGAAATTCCATCTTCCCTTCTTCACTGTGCTCCTTCCTTTCAGCAAATAATACATTTGTGAAATCCCCAATTTTTCTTCTGGTTTTACCATCTGCACACAGCACAGTTCCTTGGGTGCTAACAGCCTAGCCTTTGGAAATTGAGTAACGCAATGTTCTTTAATTGCTGTATATTGTGTGCTGCAGAAGCTGGAACTCCCTTGTGCTCATCTAGAAATGCCTTGGAGCCTTTTTTGTGTGTGTGTGGGGGGGGGGGGGGGGGAGGTACTTTATATGTCTGGAAACCCCAGTCTAATTTAGACCATTTTCAAACTTGGTGTGCCTTTGTACCAGTTTTCCTATTCAGTTAATTTTTTGGAGGGTTATTTTGTCCCAAAACAGATGAACCGGCAGACATTCTCCATCCATTTTTTTTAAAATAATTATTTTCAATCTCCATTGCGTTGGCAAGAATGAAAAGGAACCCGGAAAGAAAACTGAAAAAGGAAGCAGTGGAGTTAAACACAGGCCGGTATGAGCAACCCTGAGGCCAGTCAAGTTGGGGAAAGCAGGCAGAGCTTGGCTCGTGGGATTCTTTCCAACTCGTGTGTGTGTGTGTGTCTTTGACCCAAAGGGGAGGGGAGTGGTCTGGACTGAGAGCAATATTTTGGAAAGAAGAATGACATGATATATCGAATCGAACCATTAGACATTACTGTCAACAGATTTCTGAGGATGGATTTTATAGTTTCACCATAAGTATGCTATTGTCCCACGGCAATAGGTATTAGTTGGCAATACTCATAGCAGCCATTAAGAAAACTATATAAGTCAGTCAGTTTTCACAGTGGAATTTACAAGAAAATGAAATACACATCCAAGTCACTAAGGGCTCGATGGAAAAATTCTGTGCTAAAGCTCTAATGCAGGTTTTGTAACTTAGGTTTAACACAGAGGTTGTGCACACTGATGCTGTAAGCAAACAGCATGTAAATGAGCTGCACACAAAACATCTGTGCCAGATGTGTGCACAGGGTTCTGCTTTAGCAGCCCCTATATTTTGTATACATTTGGTATGCTTCCCGAAGATCCAGAGTTGAGTTAAAAAAAAAAAAAAAAAGCCCTGCTAATTTCAGCACAGTTTTTTTACATCAGGGAACAATTTGCTTTAGTACTGTGGTTTTTCTCAGATTTTTCCTATGCTAACTTGCCTTCTGCATCAAGGAGCAAGATTAGCATAGGAAAATCTCAAGCAAAATAAAGCGCTGCGCTGGAGCATAGAGCAATTTGCTGCATCGAGTTGTCTGATCATTTTAAGTATAGGGATGTAGTATGGAAGCACGAGGAGTTATTTCCAGTCCCTTTGCGCATGTGTGTGTATAGCCAAGAGAAGAGGGGTGAGGCAGGTCGAAAGCAGTAATTTCCTAATTGCTGTTTTTACTATATCGGCGTCTGTGCTGTAGAAGGTGAAACAGCCCCGCTAATAGAATTTCATTGGGCCGTTTTTTGGTTGGAGCTCTTTTTCTGGAACACCCAGTCTGATCTGGTCCATATTCAAAATCGGTATCTCTTTTACCATTTTCTCCCATGCCATATTTGGTCCTGTTAAATTTCAGATAATTTTGCCAAGAGCCAGACATTCTTGACCTCTTGTGAATAATTTTATTTCCAGCGTTTCTTGAATTTAAAAGAATAAAAAGTTATTGAAAAAGATTGTAGCATGAGATCTCTCTCTCTTTTTCCTATGTCAGTCTTTGGGTAATTTATTTTTATATATGTTAGAAAAAAACAGAAAAAAAGAGCCAGGTGAAATAAAATGAAATGATGTCGGCCTTAGATATGCAATCATATCATACTGTGCTTAATGATTATATTAGTTTCAGTTCAATCTGCCCCCGATACAGGCATTTTTGCCGAAACATGGCCGTGTCGGGCTTAATAAAGGATATTTTCATTCTAATACCCCTGCTCTTTTTTTTTCTACTTGTCCTTCTTGTGGGTGTGTTCCTCTATTTTTCGTATTTAAAAGCTGTCGGATCCCTGGGTTGTCACTGTAATGGGTGGAAGGAGACCATGGATCAAAAGGACCTTTATTGATGATAAAGCTCGACTTGGCCTTCGTCAGGGGTCAGACTGGCAAATAAATCATAAACCAGATCACTGAATCTCTCAAGGATAAAAGTATCACAGAAAACATTGCTAAAGGCAAACCGTATGCTGTGCATTTATGGCTGGAGTGGAGGAGTAACCTAATAGAGCACTGGCTTGGGAACCAAGAGACCAGAGTTTGATTCCCACTAGCACTCCTCGTGGCCTTGGACAAGTCACTTAACTTGGATTTTTCTGAGAAAATGGAGGGTTATCAATGTCCCTGTTTAATGTACATTACCAAGTTTAAGTTACAATGTAAACCGCTTTGACTGAAATGATAAAGTGGTATAAAAAAACCCTGTAAACCTGTGATACTTTTATCCTTGAGAGATTCAGTGATCTGGTTTATGGTTTATTTGCCAGTCTGACCCCTGACAAAGGCTATCATAGCCAAAACGTGGCTGAGTCGGGCTTTATCATCAGTCAAGGTCCTTTTGATCCATGGTCTCCTTCAGCTCCTCTGCGATGTGACTGTTTTTTTCCATTGTGGAAGTGGTTACCTTCAACCCCCTTTCTTTTTGCTTTGTAATGGGTGACACTTATTTATAATTTTGAGTGCTAATGGATCCTGGTTTTGTTACATTGGTTTGTATAGTTTAAATGCTACATGATAGTGAAAGACCAAAACAAATTGCAAAAGTTGTATTTAATTATTGCAGAAGCTTTGAATTATTACATCCAATTGCTGTGTCAGTGGTTAGATCTTTTGTGTATTTTTTAATTTTCTTCTGGAATGAAGCAACAGCTAGGTGCAAATCAAAGCTGCCGATTTTGCAATGAAACCAAATTTTGATAAATTGTAGCTCAGCTTCTTAGTTTTACACTTCCTGTTGCTGAGCCCTCACAGTAAACGATTAAAACAATCCCTTGCTTTTCTTATTCTGACACTTGGACTATTGAAGTTAAGTTATTCTCACACTATGTTATGTTGTTTAGGCTCTTTGGAGTATTTTTGTCCAATTTTGGATTCTGCTCTTAATGGGATGTAGAGATTTTTGGGAATTCCAAGTAAGTACCGACTGTGTTTTCTAGGTACTGTGATGCATGAGAAGAGGCTGAAGGAGTTGGGCTTGTTAAGCCTTGAAGGCTGAGGGGGTGACTTGAAGGCTGTATTCCAACACATGAAGCAGGGTTATAAAGAGGATGGCGATGATAAGTTCTCTAGAGTTATTAAAGTATGCTAACACTGATAATGTGCATCGTTAGTAAATAGCTGTTATTGCATAAAACGGGACCTGTGGTAATTTATCGCACATTAGCAGTAAATTTGAGAGACTGAGATCATACCCCACATACCCTGGGTTAGAAGTGAGGAACATGATTGTCATGGTATACGCACAACTAGCCCATTTGGAGAAACTGCAACATGGAAGCTCCTGTTGTAGGTTTTAAGAGTAGATCCTGCTTAGAGATAGGGGGCATGTCCCCTTCTAGCTCTGTCTTCTCAAACATTTTCATATTTAAATTTGAGTAGAGAAGTGTGCAAAGATTTGGAAGTTGGGCCAGTGCAATGCTTTAGGTGGCAACTGCAGTATATTACCATGTGGGCAGTCTCTGGTTTTTGGTTTGATCCTCACGTTAG
This sequence comes from Ichthyophis bannanicus, assembly GCA_033557465.1. NCBI lineage: Eukaryota > Metazoa > Chordata > Amphibia > Gymnophiona > Ichthyophiidae > Ichthyophis > Ichthyophis bannanicus. The sequence goes on from CM066043.1 coordinate 166,727,006, forward strand.
CTCGTCCGCTCCCCAGTTCGACTGTGGAAGCATTGTTTACAGCCCCTGAGGAGAAGGGAGTCGGTCATTGCTTAAGGCAAGGCTCAATAAATCCCAGGCATCAGATCGCCATGGCAACTAATAATTTGAATCTGGTGCCTGAGAGATGTTTTGCTCCCCCCCCCCCCCCATCCTTATACTTGCGTGTCTTGGCTGCAGCCGCTGTTTGAGCAGGAGCTGCCTCCTCCATGCACAGCACAAATCTGTGTGAGTTTGAGCCACACAGTGCAGAAACTCACGCTGATCTCTTGAGACTTGAGAACTGGAGATCAAAGGAGAGTTTTCTGTATGCTGTGGCTCAGACTCGCATAGAGCAGCACTGTGCAGGGAGAAGACAGTGTTTGAAAAGCACAAGGTTTGAAACATGAAGTACCTTGGTTAATGTTTCCAATCTGTTGGCTGCTGAGAAAGGAGCACCACAGTGGGGTAAGTAGGAGATGGGTTTGGGAGAAGGAGGCTGATGCTGGGACTGCAGGGGCAGGGACTGTGGAGGGGGTGGTGGTGGTTGAATGGCGGACTGGCTTTCTGGGAGGCATTGGGGATGAGTGGTGACTGATTTTTAAGAGAGGAGGGAGATGAAGGAATAGGTAAGAGACTGGATGATGACATGATATGGGAGTGGAGAGAGAGGGAGACCGGGTGGGGGCTGCTGGTTGTGCATGTCTGCCAGTGGTCTGCAGAGATGCCTGATTTACTAAGCTTTCTTTTCCCTTAGATATGGCATGGGAAAACCAGCCTCAGTAAATCAGGCCCTAAAGGAACTGCAGTAGATTTCCCCCCCCCTTCCTTCCTTCCACCCCCCTCCCGCTCCTCAACTTCAGTGAGGGAAGGGGGTGTAGAGAACGTTTCAGGCTCCTAAAATCCAAAGAAAAATTGTCAAGGTCTGGTTTAAGAGGTGCTATCTAATGGTTGAAGTCGGGTGGGGGGGGGGGCTATGGTTAGTATCCAGAAGGCCCTTATGCATAGCTGCCAGCCAAGAACACTCCTTACAATGACCAGATTGGTTATGTTGATGAGGAGGGGCAGGAGGCTTTAAAATAGGGGAAAAAGTCTTGGGTAGTGCAAACGCTTAAGGCATTAGAACCCAGGTTTTGGTTCTGATTGAACTGGATGTAGAAAAGAGCAGGAGGAAACCTACCAGGTCAAAAAAAGTTGGAACAATACATGCTCCAAGGCATGTTTCACTGGCAGAGAGAGGTGGTGTAGGTGGAGTGGTATTGGCCTCGGGGCCGACGAGAGGTTTTATTGGTTTTTAGTATGGAGCATGAAGGATCGACTGGCTGTATATAGTGAGGCACTATCTTAAACTGGATGTAATGGATATATGGGGTGCATGGCTGGAGCATAAGTCAGACGTGAAGGATTATAGTGGGGTATGAGTGCCTCTGAGTGGGTAGGAAAGGGTCTAGGTTAGGATCAGCTGTTGTATTTTGCACTGACCTAGAAGGATCACCGCCGAATTCTTCTCACCCAAATAAGGGTAGACGGTATCCCTCTCCTGAAATCGTCTGTGCTACAATCATGCTGTTCAAAGACAACACCCACCTCTATGACTTACTAATTCTGCTTCGTTCTTAACCCCTGAAGAAGGCTGTGCCGAAACACGGCCGTGTCTGGTTAAGTATGCCTTGTGTGGTTTCAGTAGGATTGACTTTCCTGTGCTGCTGGTAAAACCCTTTGTTGAACAACTCGCTCTGTACTGGTTACTTGGCTATTGTGAGTGCACCTGTGCCTTTTTGGGTGGGGTCCAGGTGTGTGTGGGATGGAAAAGCATACTGGGATGTCATCCCTTCTTTCACCCGTCTCTTTGCTTCCCCCTTGCCTTTTTGGCCAACGGTACATGAGAGCCCTTCCAGCACTTCAGGGTGTGTGGGGTGGGGGGGGAGGGGAGGGGGTGTTCTCTGCTTGGGGGATTGGGAACTTCAGTACGAGTTGCACTGCATGCTTGAAATTGCTGGCTTGGCTGCATACACGTACAGAAACACATGCCTATGGATGGCCATTACCTTGACAACAGATGCTCACTCTTTTGCAAAATGTGCCTGCAAATAAATCAGGTGTTGTATTATTAATAACCAATCAGAAAGCCTAAACAGATAACACCAAAGCACTCACAGCATTCATGAATAACTGGGAAAATGGATTAGGAAGAAAATGATTGAAAGTGAGGAGTGTGTTCATAAAATATACATAACTTTTTTTTCCAGAATAAGGTCAACATTTAAGAAATGTATGGGGCAAAAAGAGCTAGGAAGAATGTCATAAGAAGAAATAGCATCGGGAACCTGGAAAAGTGATATTTGGAAGGGTCCTGCTCTTCCGCAGTGTGAAGGTCAGTAGGAAAACATACAGCTAAGATCCTTCTCCTTTGATTACATTGTTTACCATGATTTGCTGCAGTAGGAAAGGAACATACAGTGCTTTTAGACAGCAAAATGTTCATTTGAATATATTAACAAGTTGAAAAGTGCACACGTATAGTGTGACAAAATGGCGCATTTCCCTTTCTCCATTTGCAAACTCATGTTGCCTGTGAAGGAACGGAGTGTGAAGAGACATAGTAATACCCAATTCATTAGGATAGCAGGGTCTGCATATTTCTCTCTTTTTAGGATGTCTGTATGCATACATGTGGGACGTGAGTTGAGGGGCTGGGTATGTCTGTCAACAGGTGTTGGGGTGTATTTACGTGAGAAGCTGGGGAGCATGTGTGTGTGTTGCATGCAAGAGGATGTGGGGCACACTGTGGTAAACTGGAGTGTGGGACTCTGTATGTATGTATTAGAAGGTGTAGGATGGCACTGGGTAATATATGTGCATGATAGAGGGCTAGGTGTATGGTTGTTTTTATGTGTTTACCCATGGGTCATTGGGCAAGGGTCTGTGTGTATGTGTGCGCGCGCACACGCTTCTGGGGCTAGCGTGGAGTTGGGTGAGGGACTGTGTGTGAGAGACCCTATGTGCAAGCACCATAAGGAGAAGGATGAGGGGGTGTGGGTGTATATGTGTGCATGTAGATGCTGGGGTGTGTTCCTCTTAGTATATAGGCATTTATGGCCCTCGTCTTGCCATGCACTGAATTTCTCAACCTCTTCCATTCTGTTACTCATCTACAATGCCTCCCTCTCTTCAGCTCTGGACTCACTTGCCACCCCTCACCTCTCATACTCTTCCTCTCTACTCCAGCCCCCTTCTGTCTAACTTTATAAAAAAAAATAAACACTTATTTTTTGTAAGCTATTTGTTTCAGCTGTGGCCTTGGGTACACCTCTGCCGGTGGGGGGGTGGGGTCCCGCTAGCAGCCACCGCTGCTGCCTTGCACAGACTTCTGCCGGGGGGGGGGGGGGGTTGGGGTCACCGCTATCAGCTGCCGCCATCCTAAATAGCAACTTTCCTTGTTTGCTCACCAATATATTTTCAAACAGTTTTAAAACTAATTTTTAGAAAACTTTGGTGATTCAAGCACCCACATCTCTTCCCAAAAAACCAATGCCCAACATTCTGTTAACTTAAACCTCAAAACAACATAATCGCCCTAGTTCAATCATTTTAAATACAAACAAAATGCGTACAACCACCTGTACACGGTCGTACATGCTAAATGTAAATAGCTCCAATGTTAAATGTACATAGTTTCTATGTTTATTGTAAAACATGTTCTGATGTTCTATGTAAACTTAACTTGTATATAAGCTTTGTTAAATAAAATAAATAAATATTTGAAAGTTTGTTTGCCTTTATTTGATATACCGCAGTTTCTGCATGCAAGCAATGCGGTTTACAATTTTAAAAAATGCAAAGTGGAAAAAAAGAAAAGCATGCCACTTCAATGCAAGGAAAGAACAATAAAGTGTGTGTGTGTGTGTGTGTGGAGGGTGAGGGTTGGCTTTGTCAGGCCTGATCCGAGAGAGTACACTTCAGAAGTCCATCGTTGATAGCCCAAACGCAACTTCAAACAAATAGGTCTTAAGTGCTTTTTTTTAAAGCTTTTGAAATTCTGTTTGACATGTACAGGCCAGGTAGACTGTTCCATAGAGTGGGGGGCTGTGGCAAAGCAGATTTTTGAGTGAACTTCTAATTGACTGAAAAGGGGGATGGAATATGCAGTCTGAAACCTTGAAGAGAATGTGCCCCGGCGGGGGTGTAAAGTGTAATTTAAAAAGGAACTGCATCATGAATAGCTTTATAAGTAAGTATCAGAATCTTAAACAGAATGCGTGAACTGACAGGGAGCCAATGGAGTTGCATAAGTAAGGGGTGACATGGATAAAGATGTATACGGCCGTGTTTTGTACAGTCTGTAAGTGCCTGAGCTGGTACTGGGGGAGTCCCATGTAGGCAATATTACAGTAGTCCAAGTGGGAGATTATTGTGTGAAGCAAGACAGACGTTTGTGCTGCCTGATCCACATTTGGTTGAATAGATGTAAAACGGCATGGTGCAAAAAAAGATGACTTGAGTCTGGCTAACTGTGGAGAAAGAGAGAGAATTTGAAATCCAGTAATATACCTAGATTGCAAGGTAACCGGGACACCCTCAAGTATGAGGGGTAAGGGTTGGACCATTTGAGGAACCAATAAACCAAGTAGCTAATGTCTTGGGTTTAGTTTTGAGCGAGTTGTTGCAAAGCCACGTAGCGATACTGTCTAAACATGCATTAACAGGGGAAAGGTCCGGAGAGAGCTTATCAGTGGAGAACAAAAGTAGGATATCATCAGCATAGATGTAGCTGGAGATTCCCCAGCTCTGTGTCAGAGTAACAAGAGGGCTTAAGAAGATTTTGAAGAATAAGATGTGTCAACCGCTGTGGGACTCCACACAAGAGATTATGTGGCGATGATAAAGATATTGTGAATATTTAACCTGAAAATAGCGGAGGAGAACCAAGAGAGAACTGTGCCTCAAATACCAGTGTCATGCGAGCGAGTTACAGATTGTGATCAACCAAGCTGAAAGCTGATGATAGATCAAATCATATGGCAGTAACTATTTTCCCTTGGTCATGGGCCCTATGGATCTCATTTAGGACTGCCATGATGAGTTTCTGTGCTGTGTAAAGGGCAATAGCCTGATTTGTCGAGGGTGTAGGGTAAGAGCGTGTTCGATGTGATTTGAAAGTTGTCTGAAAACTGTCCTCTGCAACTTTTGAGGAGGAAAGGTAAGTTAGGGATGGGTCAGTAATTCTTGTGATCGTGCAGATCACTCTGGCGATCTTAGGGATAGAATTACAAGAAATATGTTATGGTCTTCTCAGAGTATGTTAATAATATTAGATTTGTGAAAAATACTCTACTCAAACTGGCATCAATGTTTGAAAATTTATATAATTGGAATCCCAGTATTATATCTTTTGCAATTTATACTTTTAAAGAGAGATGCTCCAAATGCAGTCTCAGACCACTATAGCGCTGTGAACCACTATCTTCGTGGAAAACAAATAGCGCCTCATTTGCATCAACGACTACAAGGAGCTGAACTTTTTTTCTTTTTTTAAATCTTTTGTAAACGTGAATAAGTTCAGAAATATCACCGGCATTCCTCCACCTTGTGGTATTCAAAAAATGGTATTGTAAGCTTATCTTAATTCTCTCTTTACGCTCTTTCTTCATCTATATTCTCTACGCCTTCCATCGGCGCCACTTTAGCGTTTCTCTCCTTATTGGAGTTTCATCAGGAGAATCTGAAAACGAGAGTAAACCATCGCTCCAAATTTTCAATCAAATCATTATTATACATTGATTGCTTACAAGGTTGGCTAAAATAGTGAATTTGACTTCTCTCCATAAAACCCTAAAAAATTCTAAGTAAGTATTTACTCACTGACAAATGCTGCCCGCGTCTCTCAATCTCTCCTTGTGGTTTAAAAAAAAACGCCACGCATGCGGCCTTCTGCTCATGCCTCACTTTTATATTGAGTAACGTTGGCGTCTCTATCTACATGCCTGCCATTCCACTGAGGCATTTAACCCTAATAGTTTGACTGTATTGACCGTAAAAATCCAACGCTGTTCAGCAAAAAGCAGTGTTTCATCTAAAGTCTTGCCACGCTTTGGTGTAGAAATCTGATCTATGCAAAAGCATCGTAAATGCTTAAAATCATGGTGATAATCTTCGCAATGTTGTACTAAGGGATCCTTTTCAATTTAGAATTGATTTCGAAGCATTCATTAGGAAGTTGAATTTAAAGTCTTATTTTTTTCAATTTCCCATGTCGGACACGACTGTATTGAGCCGGAGGATACCACTTCCTTTAAAATCGACATGGATACCGCCGGGTCCAGTGCCTCCAGCATTACAGGTGTTTAAAGAGCTGGTTTTAAAAGAAATTACAGTCTTGGAACAGCAACAATCTCTGACCAAAAGTGTTCTTACACGTGAGGAACGGATAGCATGGAGGGAGCTCAGAACACGGACGGATATCGTGATCTCCGGAGCAGATAGGGGAGGCGCGATAGTTATCCTTAGTTGAGAGGATTATTTGGAGGAAGCACAACGTCAACTTTCAGACAGTCAGATTTATGAGAAATTAACTATAGATCCCACTAACCAGCTACAAAATAAGATATTGGAGAGCACAAGATCTGCATATCAGAATAAACTAATTACTAAGAAGGAAATGTCATTTCTCAATGTTAAGGCTCCCACTATATCTCGTTTTTATCTAGTTCCAAAAATACACAAACAGTTATATAAACCACCGGGTAGACCGATAGTGTCAACTAGGGGATCAGTGCTGGAACCGTTGTCGCTTTATCTTGACTCCTTCTTACGACCCTTATTAACAGATATTCCATCATATATTTGGGACACGTCTCACTTTTTGGAAAAATTAGAACAACAAGCCCACTGGGCATTGGATTCCGAGGTATTGCTAATTACATTGGACATTACAGCATTATATACCAGCATTCCTCAAAACCAAGCAGTTTTAACTATAGCGAAGGAATTGAACAACAGAGGAGACCTCTCGAATTCTCAAATTTCGTTTCTCTTAGAATTAGCACAATTCACTATAACTCATAATTATTTTCAGTTTGATAATGTTCTTTCTCCAGGACCAAGCAGGAAGTCAGTCCTCACTTATGGGTGACGTCGGCGCCGACGGAGCCCTCGCGGAGCAATTTTCCCCAGCTTTCAAAGAAAGCCTTTGGGAATTGCAGCGCGCATGCGCGGTCGTCTTCCCGCCCGAGGGTGCCATCTTAGCCAGTCTTCTTTTTTCCGCGGAGCCCTACAGACGTCCCCGTCTTGTCCCCGCGAAAAAGTTGATTTTCTTCTTTGTTTTATCCTTTTTTCTTTCGGTTCGACGCCGATCGTTTTCCCGCCCGGACTCGCGACGCCGGTCTCGAGTCCGCTTACTTTTTTCGGTTTTTCTGACTTAGTCAGCTTTCGTTTTCGGTTTCCCTGGCAGCCCGGTCCTTTGACCTCGCAGGGGCCCTTTTTCCCCCGATGGCTGCCAGTGGGTTTAAGCGGTGTGGTCGGTGTGACCGAAATATGTCACTAACCGACACACACGACTTTTGCCTCCGCTGCCTGGGCCCGGATCATGAGGAACTGATCTGTGGGCCCTGCAGCAAACTGTCCTCAAAGGCGTTGAGGAGTCGGCGGCATCAGCGTGAGAGAATCTTCGCTGACCCCAGCCGTACCCGGACCTCGTCGGAGGCCTCCGCGTCGAAAGGCTCCAGCTCGGACCGTCGCCGGAGCTCCTCCGACCGGGGTTCTCCCTCCGGGGACCATCGTCGGAAGGAAAAAACCCGCGAGGGCGGCGTCGGTGGACGCTCCTGGTTCCGCGAGGGCCAGGTCGCATAGCCCCGACAGCCGCCCCGGGTCCTTGGAGAAGGAACACATCCCGAAGCGACCTCGCCTGGAGTCGGAGATGCCTGCCCGGGTAAGTCCTGTGGTCCTTCTGGACTCGCCTCCGCGACAGCCGACGTCGGGCCCGACGCCGTCGGGGCCCGAGTCGGGGGCTGCTGGGTCACCTGAGCTCGGACTCAGGTTGACGGCCTTGGAGAGCAGATTGTCTGCCTTCATGGACCAGCAGCGGGCACTGCTCGCTGGCCTCGCTGGCGCCGCTGCCCCGACCGCCGGGACGTCGACGTCCAAGTCGACCCCGGAGACCGAGCCGATCCTCGAGTCAATGAGAACTCGAGTCGATCCTCGGTCGAGGTCACCCTCGGCCTCCCGTTCGGGACCGAGGTCGCCGACGCCGACTCCCTCGACGTCGGGACGGCTGGCGCCGCACCCTGCCCGGGCCGACCCCACCGAGTCCTCGTCGGAGTCGGTCTGGGAGTCTGAGGAGGAAGAGTCACCTGATTCTTTCCGGACTCGGTGTGTCCCATCGGACTCACCGGGGTCCGAGCCTCGGAAGCAGTCCCCCCCGGAGGATGCCCGGTTCTCGGACTTCGTTAGGGATATGGCCAAGGCTTTGGCCTTCCCTGCGGATCCCGAGGAGGAGCCTCGAGCCGAAGAGCTCGACGCCCTCCAGTATGACTCTCCCGCGAGGGAGCACTTTACTGTGCCGGTTCCTCCTATGCTGGAACGACTACTCTTCCGCATGTGGGAGAGTCCGGCCTCCTCGCCGGTCCTGAGCAAGCGGGTCGATTCTATCTATCGGGTCCGCAAGAGCCCTGGCTTTCAGAAGGCACAGCTGCCACACCATTCCATGGTAGTGGAATCGGCCATGCATCGTCTTAAGAGCCAGAAGATGCACTCCTCGGTGCCTCCTGGAAGGGAGGCCCGTAACCTGGATGGCCTTGGCAAGAAGTGCTTCCAGGGCTCTATGCTCGCATGTCGTGTCCAGACTTACCAGCTCTACATGGGCATGTATCTCCAGGATCTGGCTAAAGAGCTAGCCGGATTCTCCGCTGGTCTCTCCGAGGAGCCCTTGCGGAGGTTCCTAGCCTTGTCCACGGGCATTCGGGAATGCTCAAAGTTCATGTCCCGAGCAGCCTATGATGGCTTTGAGGCCTCGGCTAGAGTGGCCGCAGCCGGCATCGGTGCCCGCCGACAGGCTTGGCTTCAGTCGTCGGACCTTGAGCCCTGGGTACAGGACAAGTTGGTCGATGTCCCCTGCCGAGGCGAAAACCTCTTTGGCAAGCCCATGGCGGAAAAGGCTGCACAAATTGAGACTGAGACTCTCACCAGGACCAGGCTTTCTAGGAAGACCTCCGCCCCTTCCCAGAAAAAGAAGGGCTCGGGAAAAAAGTCCTTTTACCCGAGGAAGGCGGCTGCCTACAAACAGTACCCCCATTATCAGGCCCCTGCAGCTCCCCAACAGGGCCAGCAGGCCAAGGGACGGGGTAACGGGTCCCGTAGGCAGCAAGCCCCCAAGCCTGCACCACCAGCCCCTGCTCAGCAGGGTGGGGGTTTTGACTCGCTCAGCATAGCCTCTCCCCCCCGCTGGTTCCTCCCAGCACCGGAGGCCGGCTGGTTCACTTCGCCCACAGGTGGTCCAGCATCACCGCAGATGCCTGGGTACTTCAGGTCGTGCGAGAAGGCTACCTTCTCCACTTCCATCAGGTCCCTCCCTCCTATTTTCCGGGAGAACCTTCGCGCCCCCCTCTGCACAGGGAGTTGCTCCTTCAGGAGTTAGCAGGTCTTCTGCAGGAACAGACGGTGGAACCGGTGCCCCACCACCTGAGAGGTCAAGGCTTTTATTCACGGTATTTTCTGATACCAAAGAGAACAGGGGGCCTCAGACCCATCCTGGACTTGCGCAACCTCAACAAGTTCCTTGTGCGGGAGAAGTTCAAAATGCTTACCCTTGGAATCCTTCTGCCCTACCTCCAGCAGGGAGATTGGCTATGCTCCTTGGATCTAAAGGATGCCTACACGCACATCCTCATCCACCCAAGCCACTGCCAATACCTAAGGTTTGTGGTGGCAGGAAATCATTACCAGTACAGAGTACTGCCCTTTGGCCTATCCTCCGCACCGCGAGTCTTCACAAAATGTCTCGCGGTCGTGGCGGCCCATCTCCGGCTTCACGGCCTCTGTCTTTCCGTACCTCGACGACTGGCTCATCAGAGCAGCGTCCGCTCAGGAGGTCACCAACGCCACGTGCCGCACGGTGACTCTGCTGCAGCACTTGGGCTTTGTTATAAACTTCGCAAAGTCCACTTTGCTCCCCTCACAGGATCTCGAGTTCATCGGCGCAAGGCTGCACACTCCTCGGGCACGAGCGTACCTACCGCTCGACAGGGCTCAACGGCTCATGGACCTAGCCGACCGCTTTCGCAGCCAGCCCTGGTCTCCGCCAGGCGCTTCCTGAGACTGCTCGGCCATATGGCTTCCACCGTCCATGTGACCCCCAATGCCCGCCTGAATATGCGGTCTGCTCAATGGTGTCTCCGCCAGCAGTGGCGACAAGCCACAGGCGGCCTGGCAGACCTAGTGCGCGTCTCCGAGCCGCTGCTCTCGTCTCTCCGGTGGTGGCTCCGGCAGCCGAACCTGATATTCGGAATGCCTTTCCAGTCACCTCAGCCGACCCGGGTGCTGACCACCGATGCATCCCTCCTGGGCTGGGGAGCACATTGCCAAGAGGCACGTACTCAGGGCCTCTGGACCACGTGGGAGTCTGCTCAGCAGATCAACTTCCTGGAGCTCAGGGCGATCCGCCTAGCTCTCAAGGCCTTCTCCCACCTGACTTCCCAACAGTCCGTCCTTGTCCAGACGGACAATCAAGTTGCCATGTTCTACGTGAACAAGCAGGGGGGCACGGGCTCCTTCCTCCTCTGCCGGGAGGCACAGAAGCTCTGCTCTTGGGCCGTCAGTCACGGCATTCTCCTCAAGGCAGTTTATCTCCCGGGCCAAGAAAATTGCCTTGCAGACAAACTCAGCAGGGTCCTCCAGCCGCACGAGTGGCGTCTGGATCCCTTGGTAGTTCAGAAGCTCTTCCTCGAGTGGGGTCTCCCCACGGTGGACCTCTTTGCCAGTCCTCACAACCGGCAGCTTCCTCGCTTCTGCTCTCGTCAGCCACACCCCCTTCGGGTTGCGGCGGACGCCTTTCTGATCTCGTGGTCGGGGAGCCTTCTGTACGCTTTCCCTCCCATCCCGCTGGTCTCTCGGACTCTTTTCAAGGTTCTCCGAGACAAAGCCTTCATGATCCTGGTGGCCCCTCGCTGGCCCAGGCAGCCGTGGTTTCCGCTCCTGCTGCAACTGGCGGTGGAGGATCCAATCCCTCTGGGGGTACAACCGGATCTCCTCACTCAGGATCAGGGGTCCCTTCTGCACCCCAACCTCAGGTCTCTCAACCTCATGGCCTGGCTGCTGAGAGGGTAGTCCTTGCTCCCCTTCTCCTGCCGGCGGAGGTGGAGGAGGTCGTCTTGGCTTCGCGACGGCCTTCTACCCGCAAATGCTACGCCCTTAAATGGCGTCGCTTTGCAGTCTGGTGTACCCAACGGTCTCAGGATCCCTTCTCCTGCCCGGTGTCGGTGATCTTGCAGTACTTGCTGCACCTCTCTAATCTGGGACTTAAGTCCAACTCCGTCAAAGTTCACCTCAGTGCTCTTTCAGCACATCATGTGCCAGTGGACGGCAGACCTCTCTCCAATGACCCTCTCGTAGCGAGGTTTCTCCGAGGTCTCCTTCTACTTAAACCACCTCTGCGCCCGCCAGCGCCTGACTGGGACCTGAATGTGGTTTTGCAGCGGATCACCTGTCCGCCTTTTGAACCTATGGCTACCTGTTCTCTCCGTTTTCTGTCTTGGAAAACACTGTTCTTGATAGCCCTCACTTCCGCTAGACGCGTAAGTGAATTGCAGGCCCTCGTGTCTGATCCCCCTTACACTAGGTTCTACAAGAATAGGGTAGTCCTACGGACTCACCCAAAATTTCTGCCTAAAGTGGTCTCCCCTTTTCACATCAATCAGGAGGTGGTACTTCCAACCTTCTTTCCCAGACCACATTCCAGCCGAGCTGAAACGGTCCTCCATACCCTGGACTGTAGAAGGGCATTGAACTTCTACCTTGACCGTACGCGGGAGCACCGTAAAGCTGCTCAGCTTTTTGTGTCTTTTGACCCCAATAGATTGGGGCTCCCGGTCTCCAAGCGTACTCTGTCCATCTGGGTTGCGGACTGTATCTCTTGGGCTTATGGGGCAGCCGGACTCTCCTTAGAAAGTCGAGTCACGGCTCATTGCGTTCGGGCAAAGGCCACGTCGGTGGCTTACCTCCGCTCTGTTCCGCTGGCAGACATCTGCCGGGCCGCTACTTGGTCTTCAAGCCAGACTTTTGCGGTCCATTACTGTCTCGAGAGGGAGTCCCGTAGGGACAGTGCTTTCGGACAGGCAGTCCTCCGTAATCTCTTTGAGGTCTGAGCAACTCCTACCCTCCATCCCGGATGTGGGCTACCGGTGGGTGATAATTCAGCGAAGATTCTATCCTTCTGTGCTGCTGAGCTAGAGGGAGCTCATTTTTGTGCTTAGGGTCTCCGGTAGCCTTGAGCTTGGGAGTCCCATAAGTGAGGACTGACTTCCTGCTTGGTCCTGGAGAACGCGTAGTTACTCACCTGTAACAGGTGTTCTCCTGGTGCAGCTGGAATCAGTCCTCACTACCCTCCCTCCTCCCCTTGGAGTTGCAATCGTCTGCTTATGTTCTTTTTTGCAAATTTTTATGCTGTCTTTTTTAGCTATGTCATCTGACTGGCTAAGATGGCACCCTCGGGCGGGAAGACGACCGCGCATGCGCGCTGCAATTCCCAAAGGCTTTCTTTGAAAGCTGGGGAAAATTGCTCCGCGAGGGCTCCGTCGGCGCCGACGTCACCCATAAGTGAGGACTGATTCCTGCTGCTCCTGGAGAACACCTGTTACAGGTGAGTAACTACGCTTTATCAGCAGAATGTGGGTATAGCGATGGGGGCCTCTTGTGCCCCCTCGATTGGCAATCTTTTCATGAGGAATTTTGAAGACCGCTGGTTACAGACATCTCCGTTTTCACAACATGTCAAGATGTGGACTAGGTTTATCGATGATATTTTCCTCCTCTGGAAGGGACCAGTAGTGACAGCACAGGAATTTATTAAATGGCTAAATACATGTAATGAAGCAATACAATTTACATCCATGATTGATTCTAACGTTATAGTTTTTTTGGATGTGGAAATAACTAGCGGGACACGAGGATGGAATTCAACTGTTTATAAAAAAACCAATTGCCCGCAACACCTTTTTACATTACACCAGTGGTCACCCTGTACGTTTAAAAAACAGTTTACCGTTCTCCCAATTTCTTCGGTTCCGTCGAAATTGTTCTGAAACAGTGGAATTTAAGAAAAAATCGAAACAGCTACTGAAAGATTTTTCAGATCAAGGGTACCCCAAGCATATTTCCAAGCAAGCCTATAAGCGAGCCTTAAATAATGATCGCACTTGGTTATTTTCTGCTTCACATTCAGAAGAGAAAGACGACAATATTCACCTTATTACCAAGTTCTCACCCCTGAGTTACAAAATTCAAAGAATAGTTCAAAAACACCTGAACATAGTTCAAGCTGCTCCAGGATTGGAGGGCAAGAGAGTAAGATGCGTATGGCAAAGGAACAGCAATTTGAAAGAACAGTTAAGCCCCACCGTCTTACATCCCTGTAACACGATAGAACGAACACCTGGAGAGCATGGCCATAAAAAATGCGGGGGTTGTAGTATTTGTAACATCACTGAAGAGTTAACAGAATTTCGCTATCTTGGCAAGTCATACTTTCTTAAACATGCTACATCCTGTAATTCAGTTTCTGTTGTGTACACTATCCGATGTCCATGTGACCAATTGTACATTGGAAAAACTAGTCGTTCCCTAAAGGTTCGGATGTCTGAACACAAGAGTAGTCTGCATTGTAAAAACATGACGGCTCCCTTAGTACAACATTGCGAAGATTATCACCATGATTTTAAGCATTTACGATGCTTTGCATAGATCAGATTTCTACACCAAAGCGTGGCAAGACTTTAGATGAAACACTGCTTTTTGCTGAACAGCGTTGGATTTTTACGGTCAGTACAGTCAAACCATTAGGGTTAAATGCCTCAGTGGAATGGCAGGCATGTAGATAGAGACGCCAACGTTACTCAGTATAAAAGTGAGGCATGAGCAGAAGGCCGCATGCGTGGCGTTTTTTTTTTTTTAAATCACAAGGAGAGATTGAGAGACGCGGGCAGCATTTGTCAGTGAGTAAATACTTACTTAGAATTTTTTAGGGTTTTATGGAGAGAAGTCAAATTCACTATTTTAGCCAACCTTGTAAGCAATCAATGTATAATAATGATTTAATTGAAAATTTGGAGCGATGGTTTACTCTCGTTTTCAGATTTTCCTGATGAAACTCCAATAAGGAGAGAAACGCTAAAGTGGCGCCGATGGAAGGCGTAGAGAATATAGATGAAGAAAGAGCATAAAGAGAGAATTAAGATAAACTTACAATACCATTTTTTGAATACCACAAGGTGGAGGAATGCCGGTGATATTTCTGAACTTATTCACGTTTACAAAAGATTTAAAAAAAGAAAAAAAGTTCAGCTCCTTGTAGTCGTTGATGCGAACGAGGCGCTATGTTTTCCACGAAGATAGTGGTTCACAGCGCTATAGTGGTCTGAGACTACATTTGGAGCATATCTCTTTAAAAGTATAAATTGCAAAAGATATAATACTGGGATTCCAATTATATAAATTTTCAAACATTGATGCCAGTTTGAGTAGAGTATTTTTCACAAATCTGATCTTAGGGATAGGCCTAAGCATAGCCGCCTTCGTCAACTGGCTGAAAGACTATTGTTTATAATTGTCTGCATGATTGGAAGCAATCACAAGGATCATTCCACTATCCATTTAGATGGTATTGGTTCTAAAGGGCACATGGTATTACACATGGAATGCAACGTACAGGTAAGATCATCCAATGTAATCTGTGCAAAGTTGGACCAAGTGTGTGACACTGGTAGAACCTATATAATCTGGGTCAAGCAGAGAAAAAGATGGATAGGATGGGAGAGTAAGTCTAAACTCTTGTACTTTGTCATAAAAGAAACCTGCTAGCTCTTCTGTGAAGAGGCCTGACCAAAGCAGATTCTACTGAGCCTGCTTTTCTGAGGCGAGTTGAGTTACCACTGAGAATACCGTCTTTGCTGAATAGGAGGAATTCTTTATGAGAGTTAAAGTGGTCTCTCTTCGCAGCAAGGACCTGGGAGTGATAATAGGAATGAGAGTTTTTGAAGTGGGTTAGAGAGCTATTTTTAGCCCATAATCTTTCTGCAACCCTAGTATGCTGCCTGAGGAGGCACAGACTTACCTGAAACCACTTATGAAACCTCCGCATAGGGCGAGTATGGATTGTAGTGAAGTTCTCGGAGAACAATGTATCCCTATTGCATATTAAATAATCAACTTGTATTTTATGCTATGAAAACATACAGTTGTTTCTTAAGGTATCAGGTCATCTTTGTTCTGTTTTAGGGGGAAATAAGATCTTAATGTTAAAAGGAAGAGGGAACAAAATTATAGTTTATGGTTTATTAAGTCTCGATAGACCATCCTTTGCAAAAGCATACAGGGCGGTTTTACAATAAAATCAAAAACATATAACAAACAGCACACATCAATTGGAAATAGAATAAGGAACTCCAAAATTAATATAGGAAAGAGAGGAATAGTACAGAGCAACAGAAGCAAGCTTTAGAGGACATGGGCAGACTACTATTTAACCTGGGTGAAGAGGTAAGTTTTTTTTCTTACGAGTCGTTTAAATTGAGTGAAGAATGACTCCAGCCATAAATGGGCGGGGAGGTAGTTCCAGAGGGCAGGGGCTAAGTAAAAAAAAAAAAAAGGCAGAAAGATGTGTGGCCTCATGTCTTACTCTTGCAGTCAAAGGAAGGACTAATCGGTTATCTTGTAGAGATCTCAAACAAGGTTGTGGCACATAAGGGGATAATAAAGGATGATAGAGTAGAGCACAGTTGTGCAGGGCTTTGCAGGTAAGAGTTAAGACTTTAAATTGAATTAGGGGCAGGGAAGAGGACTCTAGGAGGAGGGAGATGGAGAAAGGAATGTTATGGGGGTAATGACAGAGGAACTGGGGATTGGGAGAGGGAAGCTGAGGATAAGGGGACATGGGAGGGATGCTGGATGGGGAGAACCAGGATTGAGGATGAGGGCAAGTGGATGAACTCGTGCTCTTTCTCTTGACACTGATCTGCCCACTGACTTTCGCACACACCTTTCACACACCCACTGATTCAACATGCTTGCTTCCCCCTAGTCTTTTCTCTCCAAAGCAATTTTTTCCCCACCTCTCCCCATCCCTTATCTCGCACATAAAACCTCCCCCCCCCCAACCTTATGATAACCTGACAGTTCCTTACTGCTGTTGATCTCCTCTCCATTGTTTGCCCCACTCCCCTCCTAAATGATCTGGGCTTGGCAGAATGAGGATGGCAGTAGCTGCATATTTGTTAGGCTGCTTCTCCTCGGCTGCCTGAAGTGGAAGTGTTTGTTTTGAACTACAGGGGGCACTGTTCAAAGTGCAACATTCTGGTCCTAGTAATGGAGGAGGAGGAAGCAGTCCAAAGTGCTACACTACTGCTTTATTTTTTTCCGCATTGCAAAAGCTGGAAGAGCTGCAACAGGGGCTGGTTGAACGCTGTTTGCGAAAGCAGCATGTGAGGATGTCTTTGCATGCCAGTTTGTGCAAAATTGAATAATGAGCTGATTTGTCTGCTTTCTGCATCACAATTAATTTTGAATCTGAAAACTTTGCAGGTTTATGGATGATGCATGAAATTTTACTAATGGGAAGGTCCAGTTTGCTAAAAAATTTAGCACATGGTGATGTGCATGAAAACCACGGAATTTGGGATTTTCTACACACTTTTGCATGTGAAACCCCTTTTGTGGAAGTTTCTGCAGTTCACTACATTTTATCTGGGGAAGGAAATTTAGTCCTGGGAAAAAGGTGGCTGTCCTAGTAAGATAGTAAATGACAGCAGATAAAGACCAGTATGATGCATCTAGTCTGCTGAGTAAGGTGGCTAGAGTAGTGCCTGTCACGCCATGCAGATAACCTCTTTGTTCAGGGTTGTACCGCTGCTCTGTGCAAGAGTTACCCCTTCTCCTCCTGCTGTTTGTTGAAATATAAAAGTTATTTAAGTTTGCTTTGATTCTGTCTCCTTGCTATATAGGGATCCTCTGTATCTCTCTCTCTTGTCTTTTTGAATTCTTACTGATTTTGCCCTCATTGCTTCTTTCAGGAGGGCATTCTGTGCATCCACCATCCTTTTCCAGAAAAAAAGTATTTCCTGACGTTGCTTTTAACTTTATCTTCTTGCAGCTTCATTTCATGCTCTCTAGTTTTACAGCTTCCCTTTCTTTGAAAAGGTTTGTTTGTTCCTTAATACAGTTTAAATACTTAGGGTATGATATTTCCCCTGTGATTATACTTATTTAGGTCTTCACGTCTCTTCTCATACGTACCAGACAGACTTGTTGCAGAGAGCTGCTGTTTGTTATTCATTTATCTTTTGTATTTAGCTCACACCTTGACAGAAGATCAAGGCAAGTTACATTCAGGGATGTGTCTATACAGCGCCGCATATGCTTTGCAGTGCTATATAAACGATTAATAGTAGTAATAGTGCAGTAGGCATTTCCCTGTCCCCAGAGGGCTTACAATCTAACAGGCCGATACAGAAACCCTTAAAGCTCTAGCGCAGGGTTTTCATAGTGTGACTTTAATACTGACTTTTTGCGCTGGAATGCAATATTCAAATTACCCAGTGCGCAAAAAGTCAGCATTACACTGGGAGAGCAAGCCAAACACTTGAGCACAAGGCATTTTTTGCCATATGGCAGTCTGACTCTGCCCGGTGCATCTCATGCTGGGCCAGGTGCTGCCATTTTTCAAAATAGAGGCGCAGGGGTGGGAGCATGTGGGCAACGCTCTTCTCCCAGGGTCTTTAATACGGAGTGGAGATGGGGGATGTTCGGGGCCATTGGGCCACCAGGG
Source organism: Ichthyophis bannanicus (assembly GCA_033557465.1). NCBI lineage: Eukaryota > Metazoa > Chordata > Amphibia > Gymnophiona > Ichthyophiidae > Ichthyophis > Ichthyophis bannanicus. The sequence goes on from CM066043.1 coordinate 166,745,031, forward strand.
TTTTTTGTTGTGTGGTTGGGGGGGATCTGGGCCACTGGAGATTTGGTTTCTGTCAGGGGGGTCTGTGTCGGTTGTGTGTGGGGGGGGGGAATACCTGCCCCCTGACAGTATTCTGATGGTATCGGGGGCTTTCTCCGATGCCTGGATCATCTGAGCTGAAATGTGAAACTTCCCCTCGGATAACATTTGCTCCCTGCTGGATCTTTGCGCCTGCCCAAAGCTGGCGTGAAGATCCAGCATTAAAAAACGGTGTAAAACTGCGCTAAATTTCAGCACACTTTTTTACATCAGGCGCAATTACTTATGCAGCGATTAGCATGCCAATTGTGCTGCAGTTTAGCGCAGGTTTTTTTGGCATTTTTCCAGTGCTAGCTGGCTTTCTGCGTTGGAGAGCAAGCCTAGCTTTGCAAACTGCCAGAAAATACCTGCAGCATCTACTACTACTACTACTACTACTACTACTATTAATCGTTTATATAGTGTTACAAGGCGTACGCTAGCGGCCTTCAATATTGCAACACCAACGGTGCAGGAGGAACCCTTGGAGGATCCGCTGCTTCAAGGTATTAAAGCAGAGCAGCAGTGTTTTCCGATCCATAGGGTGATTAAGCAGATGGTGGAGTCTGAATGGGAATGTCCGGAGGCCACTCTTGAGGGGCGCTAGGGCCATAGGTAGACTATATCCGGTGCCGCAGGAAGAGAAGGAGTTACTGCAAATGCCGAAGGTGGATGCATTGGTATTAGCAGTGACAAAGAAGACGACGATTCCAGTAGAGGGAGGAGCAGCCCTTCAAGATCTGCAAGATAGGAAGTTGGAGTCGCTTCTAAAGCAGGCGTTTGATACCAGTGCCCTTTCCCTGCAGGCATCCGTTTGTGGAGCCTCCGTGGCAAGAGCCTCCATTCGTTGGCTCCAAGGAGATTCTAACGCTGAGGTGAGCGATGGCTCTTCCGCGGAAGGTGCGAAGCTGGAATCGGCGGCGGCGTATCTGGCAGATGCCTTCTATGAACTGGTATGGATTTCGGCTAAGACCATGGCATCATTGATTGCCACAAGGAGGTTTCTCTAGCTGAGAAGTTGGGCGGCGGACGCCTCTTCTAAAGCCCGCCTTAGTAAGCTCCCATATAAGAGCAAGCTGCTGTTTGGGGAAGCTCTGTAGAAGATTAAGGATTTGGGGAACTCAAAGGGGGGTCGACTTCCAGTCCTAAAGGCTCCAAGCCAGGGGGACTGCAGAAAAGGCCAAGCAGAGAGTTTCGCAGATTTAGTGGAGCGCATTTTTTACCTTATCAGCGTGGTCATTTTACGACCAGAGGGCAGTCTTTTTGGGGAGCTCGAGGTTTTGGCAGAGGTTATTTCGGTTCCCAGCAGAGCTCCTCCAAAAAAGACACAATGAAACGGGGTTGGTCCAGGCGGAGGTTCCAGTAGGAGGCCGCTTGCAGGGCTTCCACTCTGTCTGGACCACCATAACGTCGGACCGGTGGTGCTGGAGATTATCCACAACGGTTACGTGCTGGAGTTCACTCAGCCATTGTCGGATGCCTTCGTGGTGTCTCCTTGCGGTTTGGAGGGCAAAGAGGGATGCAGTTCGCACTACACTTCAGCGTCTGCTGCGTCTTCAAGCGGTGGTCCCCGTGCCGCGGGACCAGTACGGATTAGGTCGAGACTTGATTTATTTTGTAGTTCCCAAAAAGGGAGGTTCCTTTCGGCCTATCCTGGATCTCACATGTAAACCGCTGTTTAAGGGTGCCGCATTTCCGTATGGAGACTCTACGTTCAGTAATTTGCTCCGTGAGACGGGGTGAGTTCTTGTCCGCCATAGATTTGACGGAAGTCTATCTACACATTCCCATCAGACAGGAGCATCAGAAGTTTCTGCGCTTTGCGGTGCCCATGGGGCATTTTCAGTTCCAGGTGCTGCTGTTTGGGCTGGCAACGGCACCACGCACTTTCACGAAGGTGATGGTGGTGGTTGCAGCGACGTTGTGGAGGGAAGGCGTGTTAGTCATCCAGGTAGGGATGTACTGGCTAATTCGGGCTCCATTGGTTTAGGATTCCATTAGCACGACGGCACGAGTGGTTGCGGTCCTGGAACAGTTTGGTTGGGTGGTGAACCAAGCCAAGAGTCACCTGGCTCTGGTGCAGCACCTCGTGTACCTCGGGGCATTATTCAACATGGCCGTGGGGGCGGTGTTTCTGCCGTAGGACAGAGTTCGGAAGATTTTAAGGCAGGTGGCCATGTTTTTACGCATAAAAGCTCAGACAGCGTGGCGATATTTGCAGCTGCTGGGCTCCATGGCGGTGGCATTGGACCTGGTCCCATGGGCCAGGGCGCATATGTGACCTCTACAGCAGGCCTTGCTTGCCAGATGGTCGCCCCAGAAACATCTACTGAATCAGAAGTTAGAAGTTTCGGAGACGGTCCGGGCCAGCTTGCAGTGGTAGTTGGACGCCAGGAATCTTCAAGCAGGAGTGTCCCTGGATCAGCCAGAGTGGGTTCTAGTGACCTCAAAAGCCAGTCTTTCTGGCTGGGGAGTGCATTGTATGTCACAAATAGTGCAGGGCTGCTGGCCGCCGGAAGTAAGCGGCTGGTCCATCAACCGCTTGGAGATGAGAGCAGTGCGTATGGCTCTCCAAGAGTTCGACGGGTTGGTAACGGGAAAGGCAGTGTGCGTGTTCTCCGACAATGCAGTGACAGTATCTTATACCAATCGGCAAGGAGGTACAGGCAGTGTAGCCTTGTTGGAGGGGAGTTAACTGCTAATGCAGTGGGCAGAGAGTCATTTGATAGCGTTTTCAGCGGCTCATGTGGTAGGTCGGGACAGTCTGCAGGCCGATTACCTCATTCGCAATGTGGTAGATTCAGGAGAGTGGGAATTGAACGAGGCAGTCTTTCACGACATTATGTTACGGTGGGGGCAGCCGGTCATGGATCTAATGGCTACTCATCAATTTCAAAGCGCCTTGCTTCTTCAGCAGGTGCAGAGAACCCATGTCGGAAGGGCTCGACAGGTTAGCTCAGCCTTGGCCATCAAGCGGTCTGGTCTGTGTTTCCTCAGTGGCCCATGATCGGGCGAGTCATCTGGAGGATAGCGCAGCACGACAGCAGGGTGATTTTCATTGCTCCGGATTGGCCAAGGAGACCATGGTATACGGATCTGGTACGGCTTCTCGTGGACTCGCCCTGGACGTTGCCCAGCCGAAGCAATCTTTTGTACCAGGGTCTGGTTCCAATGCCACAGGTGGAGTGCTTCTCTCTTACGGCTTGGCTCTTGAGAGGGAGCGGCTGAGGCATCTGTTATTCCGCCGCAGTGGTTTCCACGATACTGAAATCCAGAAGGACATCTACGTCATTGACGTATGTTCGGATTTGGCGTATCTTTGAGAATTGGTGCAACAAGTGTAGCGTTCAGCCTTTCTCAGCAATGGTGCCAGACATCTGTCATTCTTGCAAGGCAGTCTGGACAAAGGACTCGCCCTCAGTACCCTGAAAGTTCAGGTGGCGGCGCTAGCTTCTTTTCGGGGAAAGGTACAAGGTGAGGTCTTATCTATCCACCCGGATGTGCTGAGATTTCTAAGAGCAGTTAAGAATGTACGACCCCCAGTGAGACCGGTGGTTCCTGCTTGGGATTTAAACATGGTCCTTGAGGCATTGATGAAACCTCCTTTTGAACCTGCGCGAGCAGTGTTGCTGAGAGAGTTTTCTTGGAAGGTAGCGTTCTTGGTAGCCCTGTGGTTGGCCCGGCGGGTATCCAATCTGCAGGCGCTTTCCTGTAGGGAGCCCTACATCCAGTTTTCGGCAGAGAAAGTAATGTTGCGACCTGTTCCTTCTTTTCTGCCAAAGTTAGTGTTGGGGTTCCATATGAACCAGCCGATTTCACTTCCCACCTTTCGGAACCTTGAGGGGTCGAGAATCGGTGGGTTGCTGCGGAAGCTGGATCTAGGCAGAGAGCTCCAGAGGTATATGTGGGAAAACAGAGGCGTTTAGGAAGACAGGTTATTCGTCCTGTTTGCTGGACCGCGGGAAGGAGAGGCAGCGTCCAAGGCCTCGATTGCTCGGTGGGTAAAGCAAGCGGTCGTAGCAGCGTATCAGAAGGCGGGAAAGTCTGTTCCTGAAGGGCTTTGAGCGCATTCCACATGGGGACAGGCAGTGTCTTGGGCAGAGTTTGCTTTGATTCCACCAGTGGATATTTGTAGGGCGGCTACGTGGTCATCCCTTCACACGTTTGCGAAACATTATAGGTTGGATGTTCAGGCGAAGGGAGACGCGAAGGTGGGGGCTGCAGCCATAGTGGTGGATTTAGCGGGTCCCTCCTGATATTAAGTACTGCTCTGGTACTTCCCTACAGTTCCTGGACTGGCCCGGAGAGACGAAGAGGAAGAAGAAATTAGACCTTACCTGCTAATTGTCTTTCCTTGAGTTCTCTCTGGGCCAGTCCAGGGCCCACCCAGATCAGTGGCAAACCTTATGAGAATGACCCGCTTGGGTTTGTCGCTTCAGGGTGCTATACGCAATAAAGAGGTTAGTAGCGGTGGTACCTGGAGGTTTTTCGGATCGGGGGGCTGATTATGGGGCTCCCTGTTATGGCAGGGAGTGCAGCATTTCAAGCCGTTTCAAGGAGAAAAAAACAAAACAAAACCAAAAAGAGATAAATGGATTTTTTTAATTAATCTATTTTATTTATCTAATAACAAAGAAGGGGACTTAGTATGTATAGTTAGGTGGTTATGGTATTTATGTTCAGCTTAGTTGTAGATATTAGTGGTACAGACTGCTTTGACAATAGTAGACTAAGGGGTATGTTTACTAAACTGCGGTAATGTCATTCGTGTTAGGTTCTGCGGTAAAGGTACAGATGCCCATATAAAGGCATGGGCGGGGCATCATTATGGCAAGCCATGTCGGGTAGTGCGCCTTATAAGGCGCGTTACAAGGCACCTTTATTAGGCACGTTACAAGGCACGTGCCTTAACATGCCTTGTAACGCGCCTAATTAGGAGCCTTATAACGCCTTATACGGATTGCTGGCAACTGTGGTGACGGTACTATGGTCTGGCAGCACGGATCTGCAAAGATATGACTCTCACAGGCAAGCAAAATATCTGCCTTGGACAGGAGGGAACAACAAGGAATTGAACCCATGACCTCCACCTAGAACGTCAGTGTACTAACCAGTAGGCTATATCTCTATGGCCTGTTGCACAGCAATGGCTGGGTACAGGAGGACTGCAGGTCACTGCACAAACCATCTGCTCTGTGTGCCAGGATAGGGTAACCCCACCAGCACCCATGATGCATTGCACATGCAGAATAGTGGCCTACAGCTGACCACCAAATGGGGTCTACACCTCTCCGGTACTGCAGCGTGGTAAGACGGACTGACAGTGCATGATACTGGCACAGAGTAGCTACGGACCATGCCACTGTGCAGGTTCCATGTTCACCCTGAGGGATAGGGTGGGCGCCCAGCACTAGGTCCACAGTACATGTGGTGCTAGAGAGAGGTCCTACTGCGCATCCCCAGCACTGCCAGTGTGTGACAGGTGTTCCCAGCAGTGCAACCGAAGGTGCATCTGTTTCAGCTATGTTCTGCAGTCATATGTTGCCCTGTGGGACCGGACACCACCTAGATTAGTGTGTACCCAGTGTTAACAGGTACCCATGGCAGCCAGACCTTATCAGGGCAGTGGGGTGTCTAGAGTCGCATGAGGGTGATGTAGCACTGCCACTATGCGTCGAAGTGATATGTGCTATATACCCCAAGGGGCTTCAAGCACCCCTTTTGTAGATGAGGGTGTGGTGGGACAGGTGCTTGCACCCTGCAGCATGGCTGCAGTACCAGCAACCACAGTCCTGCTGACAGATGACAGCCCTCCAGGGCTGCTGGGCCAGTGCCATACCTGTGACCATTGCAGACCAGCAGTGATGCTTGGGGTAAGCTCAACTGCCCCACTCCATGGTCTGCCATTCATCAACAGACAGCACAGTCAGACTGCACCTGCAGCATCCTACAAGGTGCTCCCACCATGCACAGGCAAACTGCAGACAGCCCACTAACCAGTCCATAGTGCATGCTCACAGGGGAACCCCGTGCACCCAGAGGTTGGATGCACAGCACAGACACCAAGCAGGTATCTCTGTGCTTGAGCCCCAAAACTGGGAACACACAGGTATCACTGGAAACAAATAATGTGTGGCACTATGTGGGAACATAGACATGCCATGGTCACTGCTCGGTCAGAGTGAGAGTGACCCCCAGCATGACATGCTGTGGCCACCCTATCCATGCAGGTGGTGGTCGAGCACTACAGTGTCCCAGCCATTGCCCTCCACCCTGTGCAGATGCATCCTGGCCAATCTGCCCTGTCTGGGCCATATCCACAATACCTTGCTCCTCATTATGCACATTTGCAGGCTAACGCTGGAAGAAGTATGAGCAATGTGGGCTCAGTGAGGTGTTGGCAGACACAAAACAATGGAGAGACATATGCACACTCACACACCTATCTCAGCATTGTGCAGAGATGGAGGTGGTTGACAACCCTACTCGCTGCACTGGTCCTGATCACAGTGCCGACATTGCTAATCTGTGCAGGGGATAGTAGTAGTGCTCTGGTGATAACTGCTGGGGCCAACAGCCTGACACTCCATGAAGCAGTGGATAGTGGAGCCCTTGTGAGTGGGTGTCCGTACCCCTGTGCAGCACTGCTTTGGGGTTTGCCCATGTTGTGGCTGCATTGTGGGCTAAAACTATGGGGAGATGCTCTGCAGGATCCACAGATGGGACCTGAACCTCTGACCCTCTGCTCTTGGACATGCTGGCTGAGTGTACTGCACCACACTGTTGCCACAGCAACATAGTGGTCCCTGGGGCTATCTTTACGTTCCTCGGCCAGACCTCTTCTGTTGCACTGCACACCACATTCTGGTACAGGGCATGGCCTAGGTCCACTGCAGGCGGGTGCCACTGCTCACTCCAGCACAATCACCCACCCCTTCTGCCATGCCGCCATGACCATATGCTGTCTGTGCCAGTGGTGCGCCATCCAGGGGGCAGGTAGGTGGCTGCCTAAGGTATGGGTTCTGGGGTAGGGGTGCCTACATAGATGTCAACACTTCCCCAGGCACCACCTGTCAATGTTATGCACCTCTTGGGGTGCCTGCTGGGTAATGTCTCCTGAATGCGACACTGTGGGCCACAGGCTCATGGGCATGTCTGACCCTGGTCAGTTGCTGTCTTGTTGGTTTCCATTTTCTGCGTTCCTATGTGCCACGTCGGCAACCGCCTAGTCAACCCTGTGCCCCAGTAGCCCCCACTGCATGTCCTGCCTGCAGCCCCCATGCCCCATTTGCACCATCACTATAGTGGCCTTTCATACCAGGGCACTATGCTGTTGGTGCAAATGTATCACTACTATCACTTTTCTGGGGCTCCCTGGCTATGCTGTACATTGCTGACACAGAACTGGTTTCTCTCTCTTGCAAATGTGTGCTAACACCAGGTTTTCAGTTACGTTAGGATTCAGCCCTTAATTTCTCTGCGTTAGTGTGAAAGGCGCCTCTCCCTGCCCACTCCCTTCTCTCCGCCCTATTTCCACCCTTTTTTGGACTTACCGCGGCTGGGAACGTTAAGGCGCCTGAACGTAGCCGCTGCTACGTTACCGCAGTTTAGTAAACATACCCCTAAGTCTCCGACACCAGAGGGAGATGGATAGCCTGTCAGGAAGATTTTGAAAATTCAGTCCTCAGCTGCTGGAGAGGATTGACTATCCTACAGTTCCTGGACTGGCCCTGAGAGAACTCAAGGAAAGACAATTAGCAGGTAAGGTCTAATTTCTTCTTGTTTTGAATTGTGGGCCTTGGTACTACAGAGTGCTGAATAATTCATACATCAGCTGTTACAGTTGTGGCCAACATTGACAGCCTTGCATTTTAGGTATGTTGTGTACATTACAATATCTTGAGAAATAATTGGAAATATTCCAACTGTATGTCGTCATATTTTAACAGTATATGTTCAAAGGCATGCAACAACAAAAAAAAGATGTCCCTGCAACTTATACGTAGTACTTTTTGAGAAAAAAACAAAATATGATCTGGACAGGATTAATGGCACCCTTCACTAAATCCTTGGCAGTGATGACAACCTCCAAACATTTATTGTAGCCATTTATAAGTTTCTTGCATCTATCTGCTGGTAGTTTCTCCCACTCTAACTGCGATTTCTTCCAGCTCAGGAATGTTTCCAGGATTCCATTTACCAATGGCAGATTTCAGCTCTTTCCAGAGGTTCTCATTTGGATTGAGATCAGGACTGGTTGCTGGCCAATTTAAAGCAGTCTATTTTAACCATTCTTGTGTACTTTTGGATATATGTTTTGGGTTGTCGTCCTGCTGGAGAACTCATGACCTTTGATCCAGACCTAGCTTTTTGACACTAGGTAGCACATTTCGCTCCAAAATACCTTGGTAGTCCCCTGACTTAATGATTCCTTTAATACATTTCAGGCCCCTAGTTCAAGGTAGCAAAACAACCCCACAACATTATGGAACCTCCATTATATTTAACTGTAGAAAGAGCTCGAGTTTGGTTTCATCTGTCCACAGAACATTTTCCCAGAAGGATTGTGGTTTCTCAAGGTGTGTTTCAGCAAAGATCAGGTGTACCTTTTTTATGTCTGCTTTTTAAGCAATGAGATCTTCCTTGGCCTTCGCCCATGAAGTCCTTCTTTGTTTATTGCGCGGTGTATGGTGTGGATTGAAACCACCATTCAGATTATTACAGGTCAGCCTTAAGCTCTTTGTATGTTGTACATGGTGTTTTTCCAATAGTTTGCATTAACCTTCAAAGACTTCTTGGATTAATTTTCCTCTTCCTACCACATCCTGGGAGATTCTTGACAGTTCCATGAGCAGAAAACTTCTTTAACATTACAAACTGTAGACACAAGAATCCCACCTTGTACCCCTTTGAAGTTTGATGTTTGATAATGGTTTTCTGATTGTCTTAGGCAACTCTTGTCTTCACCATTATGAAAATCGAACAGGGAGTGAATGTGGCCATTTTAAATATTAGAGCTATCATTCATTGGTTGGTTGATTCAAGTCATGTGGGTATTGACAATTGATCAGTTGCGTCTAATTTTACTGCAGTGGTTCCGAAAGGAAATTGGAGCAACACAGAAGGGCCAGGAAAATTATTGGCTTGAAACATATGCAACGTTGAGTCACTGAAATCGAGGGGAGAATCTCGTATGGTTGCTATATATGAAAGTTTTAGAAGTCGCAGCGGATGACCTTCCCTGTTGGTTGTATCATTCTGGAGGAACCAGGTTTTAAACCGGTAGCAGTGCAGGCGTTCTTGGGCTTTTGTAAGAAGTTTCACTTCAAAGTCGCTGGAAGACGCCAAGTTTACACATGAGTCTGGGAAAGTCTTCGTTCAGATAAGTGACTTCTATATGAGGGTTTCCTGAATGAAAGAAAGATATTTGGTTGATGTTGAGGGGTTGATATCCCCTTTAAACATGAGTTAGGGTTGCATCCCTAAAAAAGAATAAAAAGGAACATCACACCACGAGAAGGATTGTCCTTCAAGGTGTAAGTTCCGACAAAACCTTTGTGTGTAAATGTCTCTCTAATTTGTTGTTTGAATAATCATGTCCTGGCAGTTGTCCCAGTTTTTATACTATTTCCTTCTATTTCCGTTTTTAATAGATCTTGTTTTATTTGATTCCTTTATGTGTCAAATATGTGTACATATATAGTCCAAAGCCATTTCACTGGCCACTTTTTTAGGAGTTATTGGACACTGAGGTTTTTGAACTTCAAGGGTGCCAATAATGTTGACCCCAACTGTAGAACCATGCAGGCCCCATGTGGTTGAGACCCTGATATTCAAACCACACAGGACTCTGTAGTTGCAGAGCCCCACAGCTCAAACAGTGAAACTCCATTGCAGTGATGCAGTGAGGAGATAGCTGGTGTGCCAGGCAGTTGAAAGGAGCGGCTACCGGACATGTGCTAGCCCAGGCCTGGGTTTGGGTATGGGGTCATCAGGTCAAGACTGAGAGAGGTTTTTTTTCTGGGGGTTGAGGATGTAATCATATTAGTGTAAGCAGTATTGGGATGGGGAGGGATCCGGGGAGGTGACAAGAATCATCAGAGTAAGAAAAGGGCAAAGACTGCGGGACAAAGCAAGGGAAGAAGAGGGACCGTGACTGTGGAAGAAAACCAAATCATCGAGCCCGAGTGGGAGGGAGAGAACTTGAGGCAGAGCATGAAATCAGAGATACATCGGGGAGAGGGGAAATACAAGGAACATGGGGGGGGGGGGGGGGAAGAGTCCAAAACATCCCGATTTAAAAAAAAAAATGCCCAGATTTTGAAAAGGTAGAACATTTAAAAGAATGTTCATTTTTTTGTATCTGATTTAAAAGTGATGGGGGCTTTTCCATATCTTGTATTTTCATATTTTGCAAAGCACAATAGGGAATTGATTGTTATTTCTCTTTTATTTTCAATATTGAATTTCCCTGTCTGGTTTCTTGTGGTTTCTATTCTGTTTTGGCTACATGTTTGTTTCTAATTTCTGTTCCTTTATTCAGGGGTGTTGCAGTTTGAATCACTGACGTTTTTGGTATTTGCTTTATAGGTTTTTGAGTCTCTTTGCAAGTGTGTTTTTCTAGTTCATACTGCTAGACCATTCCAGACAAGCGGGTTATGTTCCCCTGCTAGCAGATGTTGGAGACAGAGAAAAAACACTCCAGAGCTGTGATTGGTTGGGCTCTGGGTGACATAGGAGTGCCCCTAGAGGACCTAGTCAGTATTTTCTCTGTCTCTAGCAGATGAAGGTCTTTAGACAAGTTTGTCTACTTATTTTATTTTCTTCATTTTTATTTCCTGGATGCACCCAGAGCACACAAGAGGTGTTTCTCTGGGTTTCACAGGCTTTTCTCCTTAATAGCTGTATTTTCTGTAATCAGCAATACAGCAGGGTTTGAGCTCCTGATTTCACTATCAGTGCAGCTCCCCTTCTCCCCATCCCTCCCCAGAAACACCTTCCAGCCCCTGCCATGAGGGTCTAAGTGGCTGCAGAGGGATCAAACTCTAATTTCCCTACCTTTCAGTCGCTGTAATTACCTTACACTGACTTTGAAAATTTCTCTTCTCCTCCATGGGAACTCAGCTCCTCTGTACCAGCACAGTGAGTAACTGACAGTTTTTCCTCATTTTTGGCGATTCGGGGTTCGTCAGGATTTGAATTTTTAAGTTGCTGGGAGCACTCCTTACCTCTCCCCAGCAATTTTGCTACATTTTAAAGGTTTTTAGAGCTTAAACTTTTATTTTGCAGTTTTTCTGTGCTGGCGGCTATTTTGAAAATCGGGAGAGATTTCTCTTCAGTGTTTCTTTTGGCGGGAGCAGCTCTGGGCAGCCATTTCAAAGCATTTAAACATGCTGTGAAGGCACAGGGAGTTTCAAAATCCCTTTTCTTTGAATAGTCTTCTGTTTCCCTAAGCCTACCTTGATTTTTGTTTGGGGGAAAAAAAGGATTAAGCCTCTGCAATGCCTGTGTCTCTGCACAGGTGCATTGTATGTAATAAGAAGCAGAAGGAGTTAATAGATCGCTTGTGTTCCAGCTGTATGCTGTATCCAGGAGAATCTTCGTCCTCCATACCCACTGCACTGCCAGCTGGGGATATCAGCGCCTTAACTCCTTCCTCCTTAGAGCCCCTGCAGCAGGGTCTACCTGCAGAAAGGACTCTGTCAGCTCCCATTTTGCTTCCACAGCTGCTGGAAGCCACAGCAGCTTCGGCTGACAGTGAGTTCCTGACGCTCATCTGCCAGTCATGGCACCTGTGGCGTTTGGAGTCTTTTGGTATACCTCCAGCACCCACCCCGGTAGCAGACAAGGATATGACGGGGTCTCGCAAGTGGGCCTAAAAGACCTCAGACCTTAAAGCAGTACGTCCTCCCAGGAACGTTGCATGTGGCTTGCGGGACACTACGGATATTCAAGAAGACTTTAAATCTTCGGAGGTGAGCCCTGATTTGTCGGAGAAAGAAGATGGGGAATATTCTCCGTCTGATTCTTCGCTCACAGTTCAAGAGGACTCTCAAGATATCAGACTTTTTCAGAAAGAGGAGTTGCCGGCCCTAATCTTACAGGTGATAGTCGCTGTGCCTAGCCGACACGCCTGATCCTCAGAGTTCTCAAACCCTTTTGCATGGTCAGTTATACCGTTGGTCTCCCTCTGACTTGGACCGTTGGCTGACACATCCGAAAGTTGATGCGTTAGTGACCGGGGTCACCAAGCATACCACAATTCCAGTTGAGGGCGGAGTGGCACTCTGCGACCAGCAAGTCCGGAAAGTCTAGAGTCTGCTAAAGACAGGTTTTTCGTCGTCCGTTCTTTCCCTTCAAGCAGCAGTGTGTGGAGGTCTAGCGGCGTGGGCCTCCCTTCGATGGATTCAGCAGCTTCCAGATGATCCCGAGTTGACTCGTTTAGAATTTGTCGCTGCATTCCTGGCAGATGCCTTCTGTGATCTCTTGCGGCTGTCTGCTCGCTCCGTAGCAGCGGTGACAGTGGCTCGGAGATGGCTCTGGCTGTGTTAGTGGGCAGCGGATGTTGCTTCTAAGACACGGCTGTCAAAACTTCCTTTTTAAAGGGAGACTCCTCTTTTGCGAAGATCTCGATAAACTGGTAAAAGATCTGGGGGAGATGAAACCGCAACGCTTGCCGGAGGACAAGCCAAAGGCATTCTCCCATCACGGGTCTCGGTCCCAAGGCTTTTGACGATTTTCTAGAACTCGCAACTCTTGGAGATACAGATCCTTTAAGCCAAGTACTTCATCCACTCCTACCAATCGCTTCGGACAAAGATCGCAGTCCTTTCGGGGAGCGCGCAAAGGAACTGACTCCTATTCAGGCCCAGCGAAGTTTACAGGAACCTCCCGTCCTTCCCGCTGACAGGACGAGACACCCACTCGAGATGCCTGCGCCTGTCGGGGGGGGGGGGCGGTTGGCTCCTTTTGTCTCGGCAGTGGGCACGCATAACTTCAGATCAATGGGTCTGCGACATAGTTTCTCATGGCTATTCTCTCGAATTTTGCCGAACCATTCACGATGCCTTCCTGGTCTCTCCAGGATGCTCGGTGGAAAAACGAGTGGCCATTCAAACTACCATTCAGAAGCTCCTCTCCTTAAAAGCCATTTGTCCAGTCCCTCTGTTAGATGGAATAACGGCCTAGCCCTCTTTCTATTTCGTGGTGCCCAAGAAAGATGGCTCTTTTCGTCCAATTTTGGACCTCAAAGGCATAAATCGCAGCCTTTGAGTACCACACTTCCGGATGAAGACCCTACAGTCAGTCCTTCACTCAGTACGCCGGGGAGAGTTTCTAGCATACTTGGATCTAGCGGAAGCATAATTTCTTATTCCCATTCGAGAAGACCACCAGCTCTTCCTGCGTTTTTCAGTTCTCGGCCAGCATTTGCAGTTTTGGACAATGCCCTTTGGCCTAGCCTCGGCACCTCGAACCTTCTCAAAGGTGATGGTAGTTGTGGTGGCAGCCTTACACAAGCAGGGAATCGGAGTACACCCGTACTTGGACAATTGGCTCATTCATGCGGACTCCCTTCCAGAGGCTCGCAAAACTGTTTCCACAGCAGTGGCCTTCCTACAGCAGCTCGATTGGGTGATCAGCTGCACCAGTACTTGCCTCCATCCGTCTCAAGAGATCTAATTTCTCGCAGCATGCTTCAGTACCTCTCAAGGGTCTGTATTCATGACTCAAGCCCATTTCCTAAAGTTGGCTTCTCCGCTCCGAAGTCTTTTGGCCCAAAGAGCCCCTGGACATGGGATTACCTGCAAGTCCTTGGATCCATGGCCGCCACCATTGAGCTCGTGCCTTGGGCAAAGGCCCACATGCGTGGTTTTCAGGCTGCTCTGCTTTCCGGATGGTCCCCAGTGACAGAAGACTACCAGACTCGTCTCCCGTTACAGCTGCAGGTCTGGCACAGTCTACAGTGGTGGCTTGCATCTCAAAATCCTTCTCAGGGGAGTACCATTGAGAAAACCCATGCTGGATCTTGTTGACAAGTGACGCCAGTCTGTCCAGATGGGGAGCGCACTGTTGCACTCACTCAGCGCAAGGAACTTGGATGACGCGCGATGGACGATCAACAGGTTTGAGGCGAGAGCAGCTCCATTCGCCTTAGTGAAGTTTCACTGATTCCTACAGGGACGAGTGCTTCGGATCCTATGCGACAGTGCCACTGCAGTGTCCTACCTCAACCGCCAGGGCGGCACCAAGTGCACAGGGTATCGAAGGAGATGTCCCTTCTCTTCCCTTGGGCAGAAAGGAACCTTCAGGCTCTCTCAGCACAGCATATAGTGGGGACCAGCAACGTGAATGTGGATTTTCTAAGCTGACACACTCTCTCTCTATCCCGGAGAATGGGAACTGGCCCCACAAGCTTTCCAGACGATAATTCAGAAGTGGGGGCAGCCGAAAGTAGATCTCAAGGCATCAGCCACGAATGCGAAGGTTCCGATCTTCAGTCACTGGAGGGAATACAGATCTCAAGGCATAGATTCTTTGGCGCAGCCATGGCCGAAACACCAGTTGCTCTATGTACTCCCACCTTGGCCAGTGATCGGAAGAGTCCTGCAACAGATCAGGGAACACCAGGGCCCAGTAATCTTAGTGACCCCAGACTGGCCCCGAAGACCATGTTATGCCAATCTCATAAGACTATTTCGAGTCCCTCCTCTGCGACTACAAGCTCCCTTTGGACTTCTCAGGCATGGACCTATCTTGATGGAAGATCCAACTCCCTACTTGCTTACGGCTTGGCTCTTGAATGCTGTAGATTACCTTGGAAGAGTAACCCTTACAGACTAATGTCGACGCTCCTCAATGCTTGCTGTTTGTCTACATCGTTAGCATATGCTAGGGTGTGGCGAGTGTTTGAGTCCTGGTGTGCTCAACATCATCTTTCTCCATGGAGTACAGAAATTTCAGACATTCTTGCCTTTCTTCAAGAGGGCCTCGACAAAGACTTGGCTCTTGGCACTCTACGGGTACACATTTCAACACTGACGGGGGACCAATTTGCAGTTGTTCTCTTGCATCCCACTCCGATGTGTCGTGTTTTCTTAAAGGAGTCAAGCTTCTACGTCCTCCGGTCCGTCCAGTTGTCCCTGCTTGGGACCTTATCTTGGTACTACGGGCTTTGATGTCTCCACCCTTCGAGCCTCTAAAGGAAGTTTCCTTAACGGATTTGACACTTAAGACTTGTTTTCTTAGTGGCTATAACTTCAGCTCGTCGCATTTCGGAACTGCAGGCCCTCTCTTGCAGGGATCCGTATTTGTCATTCTCCGCAGAGGGAGTATCCCTTCGCACTGTTCCCTCATACTTGCCTAAGGCGATTACTCCTTTTCATGTCAATCGGCCTCTTTTGTTGCCTGCCTTTTCTAAGGAACAATGTTCCGGACGTTCCAAGAATCTCCAGGTGGTTGATCTCAAAAGGATTCTCCTTCGCTATCTCAAAGTCACCAATTCTTTTCGCAAGACTGACCATCTTTTTGTGCTTTTTGCGGGACCACGCCGAGGTATGACAGCTTCAAAATTTACTATCGTCAGATGAGATACACCGTATCATTGAATCAGCCTATATTCTGCAAGGCAAGTCAGTGCCTGCCGGTCTTCGCGCACACTCGACTCGAGCTCAAGCTACGTCTTGGGCCTAGCGATCACATGTAGTCCCTCTTGATATTTGTCGAGCGGCAATCTGGTCTTTCTTGTCTACTTTTGTCCAGCATTATCGCCTTGACGTTCAGGCACGTGAGGACAGTCATTTTGGGGCTAGTGTGCTGTCAGCGGCTCTCTGCCCACCCTGGGGTTCATTAGCTTGGGTACTTACCGCTTGTCTGGACTGGTCTAGCAGTATGAACTGGAAGGAGAAATTTCACTTACCATTAATTTCCTTTCCTGGAATACTGCTAGACCAGTTCAGAACTCACCCCATTGTCAGTGTCACGACTGCTGGTGCAGAGGAGCCGACATTCATTCTTCTTACTTCAGACACAAGCAATTACATATTCTGGAGAAAGTCCACAACAGTGGATTCAGAGGTTTTCTCCAAGGAATGATGTTTGATCCTTCTCCACCCTTCCTGGTTCGAGTTGAGGGTTTTAATTGAATTCGTTGTTACCTGTACATAGTTGAGTTGGTTAGTCAAGTTTTCTCCTTATGTTGGTGCTTGTCAAAAGAATACTGACTAGGTCCTCTAGGAGCACTCATGTCACCCAGAGCCCAACCAATCACAGCTCTGGAGTGGTTTTTTTTTTCTCTGTCTCCAACATCTGCTAGCAGGGGTACATAACCTGCTTGTCTGGACTGGTCTAGCAGTATTTCAGGAAAGGAAAGTAATGGTAAGTGAAATTTCTCAGTTTGTAGGATTTTTTTTCTTTTAAATAACTGAACAAAGGTGCTAGTGTATTTAGTGCATGCTAATATGCATTAGTAAACATTATTCACCTATGACGTGTGTTAACTGCATTAGTACATCCTAACCTGCTAATGCAGTTTAGTAAATTTAGCCCAAAAGCGTCTGGCAGTGGACTGTGAGTGTGCTGGTGTTCCTGAGAGGATAGATTCAAACTGTACTATCTATCTATTTATATGTTTTTCTGGTGGGTTGGAGGGAAAAATCCTGCTGTCATTGTTTGGGAATATATGTTATAGCACTGGAGGGGCAGGATTTTATATGTTGACATTCTGTCCAATCCTGTATAGACACCAGACTTTACTCCTACATATGAAAATTTGTTAAATAATGCTATTGAATAATTACAGTGTTGGTTTTTATAGAGAGGCTGAAACTGGAATTGGTGACCTCGAAAATCACTGGAGGGATTGCCTTGTATGATGGAAGCATAGGGTTAGCAGCTTACCCCAGGTTGACCAAACAGGCTGATCCAGTCCTGGTTCTCTTTGTGCAGTTGGTTCATTACATAATCAGAGCTACATGAATCCACTGAGACAAAATCAGAAGTGGACACATCTGTTTGACCTGGGATGAACTGGCATCCCTGCAGGAAAAGAGGTGTTGTATTTGGGGATTGCAGAATGTGTGTATTCTGGAAGTGCTGCATTTCGAGGTTCATGTATATGGGGGGTGAGGAGGAGAACTGGAGGATATGCATGGAGATATCTGGCATTCTATTAACTGTCTCGCACACCTTCATCCTGATTTGAACCAAAATATTGTATGTAGGTCAATATCTATAGCATTGTATGTAGATCAATATCTTAATACTTGAAGACAATAATCTAAGCATTTTTTACTGTGCATTGACCAGCATAAATTGTGGCCTGGATTATTGCCGAGTATGTGTCTAGGTAAAAGCATACATAACATTCGATATATGAATTATTTTTGCCTGCCTATTGAGGTGGTGATTCAGGCATGGAACTTGGGTGGGACAGGGGTAGGGTGGGGGTGGGGGGGAAGTGATGGGTAGCCGGTTCTTCTCTTTCAAAAACTTGGCAACCCTAGACATCACAAAGAGGTGAAAAGCTGATTGTATGCCCACCTTACCTGCAAGTGGCCATGACCAGTGGTATTACAGCATTGAAAGAAGCATGTTTTAGGAAACATTATTCCAAGGTGAAATAATCATTAACCTAGGTACCAAATGGATGTGAAACTGAATGAAGTTGAACTAGGTTTGTTCTTTGTTGGAGACCACTGCTAAGAGGGAGATAATGGGATTTGCATTACTGAGAAATCGAGGTTACTTACCTGTAACGGGAGTTCTCCGAGGACAGCAGGATAAGTCAGCCACATGTGGTGTCGTCTACCGACGGCGCCGTGGACGGAAGTACTCTCTCTAGCCCAGAAGGGCTTTCCCTTCTGGGCGGGATCACCCTCCCCCTGGCCCTACCCAGAGACTGCCCCTAGCTCGGTCACTATGTCCCAAGCTGAGCCAGGAGGTGCTAGGGGCGTAGGTAGGCCAGGAGAGGCCCCTGAGGGGAGGAGGGTGGGATTGTGTGGCTGACTTATCCTGCTGTCCTCGGAGAACTCCCGTTACAGGTAAGTAACCTCGATTTCTCCAAGGACAAGCAGGATGAAGTCAGCCACATGTGGTGCCTCCCGAGCTGAGAAGGCTGTGGTGCAAGGGGCCCTCTCCAAGAAGGGGAGGACGCGTGTGTGCAACATAGGGTTTTATTTGTCACCGATAAGGACATAACCAACATAGCAAACAGTCAAGAGCATCAACAACTCGGCGTGTGCCACCGATATACAATGTAATGTGCCACGTAGTAACTAACAGGCGTAGTCAATGTGCAACAACAGCATGTGCAAAGGACAAACAACATGTGCAAGATATGTGCAAACAGCAGGTGCCACAACTGTGAACAGTCAGAACGTGTCCTCCTCCTCTGCCCTGGGCGGCAGCAACATCGGTCAGGGCACTGGTCCTTGCGCGGTCGTGAGAACCGCTTGGCCGAGGGCCTGGTTATCCAGCAGGTCGAGGCAATAGTGTCTTTGGAATGTTTGCATGGATGACCAAGTGGCCGCTTTGCAGATGTCGGTTACTGGGACAGAACGCAGGTTGGCCATGGTGGCAGCTAGTGCCCTCAGCTGGTGGGCGTTGACTGTCGGTGCGTCTGCAACCCCAGCCTGGCTAAGGCAGAAGGCAACGCAGGAGGAGATACAGAGGGACAGGGTGCGCTTGGTGACGGGGCGCCCCGGTTTGTTCGGGTCATAGGAGACGAAGAGTTGGGTGCTGCGTCTCTGAGCCGCGGTCCTGAGTAGGTAAAGGCGTAGCGCTCTAACACAGTCCAGTGTGTGGAGCCGTTCCTCTTCTGGCGAGGAGTGTGGACCCGGGCAGAAGGTAGGCAACTCAATGGTTTGGTTGATGTGGAAGGCTGAGGCTACCTTCGGTACGAACTTGGGGTGAGTCCGGAGGGAGGCACGTTCGCTGGAAATTTGCGTGTATGGTGGATGTGTCACCAGGGCCTGGAGCTCGCTGATGCGCCTGGCCGAGGTGATGGCAATGAGGAACAGGGTCTTCCAGGAGACGAACTTGGAGTCAGCCGACTGCATGGGTTCAAAGGGGGGTAGCGTGAGTTGGTTGAGGACAGTGTTTAGGTCCCAGTGGGGCACCGGGTCTCTGACTGGGGGGTGCAGGTTGGCCAAGCCCTTCATAAAACGGGTTACCAAGGGGAGCTGTGCGATTGAGTTGTCCCCGAGGCGGTCGTGAAGGGCCCCGATAGCTGCTAGGTGAACCCGAATGGACTGAGGCTGCAGGCCTTGCTTTGCCAGTGAGGTCAAGTACTGGAGAACTCTGGGTGCTGGGGCTGAAAAGGGGTCCAGCTCCTGTGAGGAGCACCAGGAGGTGAAGCGGCGCCATTTGAGGCCATAAGACTTTCTAGTTGCGGGGCATCGTGCGGCGAGGACCACCTCCTCCACTTCTTGAGGCAAGCCGAAAGGAGACAAGGTTACCCGTTCAGCCGCCAGGCCGTCAGAGCAAGGGCTTGCAGGTTGGGGTGGAGAGTGTGTCCGTCTTCTTGGGAGAGGAGGTTGGGCACCAGTGGGAGCCGCCGTGGCGGGTATATCGCTAGTCGCTTCAGTATCGGAAACCAGCCTTGGCGAGGCCAGGCTGGAGCCACCAGAATCGCTTGCACCTTGTCGGAGATGATGCGCTGTATCACCCTGGAGATTAGGGGAATGGGGGGGAAGGCATACACTAGTGACCACTCCCCCCAAGACACATCGAAGGCATCCGCTGTAAGGCTGAGAGCCGATGGGCGCTTGGAGCAAAAGGTCTTGCACTTCGCATTCAGTTCCGACGCGAAGAGGTCGATCTCCGGGTGGCCCCAGTCCTTGAACAGGGCGCGGGCAATGCTTGTCTTGAGAGACCATTCGTGCGGGTTGAGCTGGCGGCTGAGCCTGTCCGCTAACTTGTTTTCCATTCCTGGCAGGTAAGAGGCCCGGAGGAAGCAGCGTTTGGAGATTGCGAATGTCCAGAGGAGGAGCGCCTCCCTGCAGAGGGAGCGGGATCCTGTGCCCCCCTGCTTGTTCACGTAGAACATGGCCACCTGGTTGTCCGTCCGTATCAGGACGATTCTTCCGCTGAGCAGGTTCTGGAAGGCCTCCAGGGCATAGCGAATGGCTCGGAGCTCCAGAAGGTTGATGTGCTGGTGTCTTTCCTGGGCCGACCAGGCGCCCTGAGTCCGGAGATGCAGGCAATGCGCTCCCCAGCCCACCGGGGATGCGTCGGTGGTGATGGTCAAGTGGTGGGTCGGCTGTGAAAGGGGGCTGCCTTGTGAGAGGTTGCTTTTGTCGGTCCACCACCGGATGGCAGCGGAGAACGTGTCGGTCAGTGGAACGGCTGTGCTCAGTGGTTGGTTGTGTTGGGACCAGTGCGCCCGCAGGTGCCACTGAAGGTGGCGCATGTGGAGTTTTGCCAGGGAGACTGTCTGGGTGGTGGCTGCCATGTGGCCCAGGAGACGGAGGAGCCTCCTGGCGGTGGAAGTCCTGTCTGCTTGTACCCGGAGGACCAGGTTCTTGATGGATTCCTTTCGTAGCTGTGGCAGGAAGGCCCTCGCCTTGGTGGTGTCTATCAGTGCCCCTATGAACTCCAGCCGCTGAGAAGGGCGAAGGCAAGATTTCTGATAGTTTACTAGAAAGCCCAGAGATGATAGTAGGGCAATGGTAGCGTGCGTCACCCTCATGGCTTCCTTGAAGGAGGGGGCTGAGATGAGCCAATCGTCCAAGTAGGGGAAAAGGCAGATTCCTTGCTTGCGGAGGTGGGCTGCCACGACTGCCACGCATTTCGTGAACACTCTCGGGGCCGGGGACAAGCCGAATGGGAGGACTTTGTACTGAAAATGCCTCCCCATCGCTCGGAAGCGTAGGTACTGCCTGGAGTCCGGGTGTATCGGGACGTGTGTGTACGCCTCCAGGAGATCCAGGGACGTCAGCCACTCATTGCGTTGGATGAGCGGGAGGATGGATCCCAGGGAGTGCATTCTGAACTTCTCCTTGGCGATGAATCTGTTGAGCGCCCGCAGGTCGAGGATGGGGCGCGTGCCTCCTGATTTTTTGGGGATCAGGAAGTACCTGGAGTAGAAGCCAAAGCGTTGTTCTGCTGCGGGGACAGGTTCGATAGCCTTGGAAGATAGGAGGGCTTGGATCTCCTTTGCCAGGGGAGAAGAGGGGTCCTCCGGTGCTCTGCAGGAGGGAAGTCCATGCTGCATTGGAGGTGAGAGGAACTTTAGACGGTAGCCCTCCTTGACGATACTTAGCACCCACTTGTCCGAGGTTATGGATTGCCAGGCTGGGAGGAACATGGCCAGGCGACCCCCCGTAGGGGGTTTGGCCGAGTGCTGGCTGTCAAAAGGGCTGGCTGGCCTTTCCTGTACCGGGTTGGGAGGGCTTCTGCTGCTTCCTATCTCACTGTCGAGGTTTCTGCCGGTACGAGTGCTGGGAAGATTGTGACTTGTAGCGAGGCTGCCACCTCTGGTAGGAACTATGGTGGCGCTTGGGGCCCGAGAAGGGTTGCCTCTGGTAGTAGGGGTTCTTGCGCGACCGCGTTCCAGGCCTTCGTCTGACAAGGTCTTTAACGTTGAGCAGTGGTCCTTCAGTGCGTTGACGGCTTCCGTGACTTTATCCCCGAAGAGGGACTCCCCAGAGCAGGGGGCATCGGCGATTCGGTCGTGGGTATCATCCCGTAAGCCTGAAGCCTTGAGCCAGGCTAGGCGGCGGGCGGAGATGGCGGATGCGGCTGTGCGGGCTGCCGTGTCAAAGGCGTCGAAGGCCGCCCGCACCTGATGCTTTGTACATTCCTGCAGATCCGCGATGGCGGCTGTTTGCGTTTCCTGGCTGCAGGTGGCTGCCTTCAGCTTCTCCAGGAGAGCATCCTGGTAAAGGGCATGCTGCAGCTGGTGGGCCGAGATCCTGGCGCACAGCATGGCTCCTTGATGCACCTTTCTGCCCGTATCATCAAGCAGTTTTTGTTCTTTCCCGGGGGGGCAGTTGGCGTGGGTACGCTTGGATTTTGAGCGCTTCAGGGCCGATTCCACCACGATGGAGTGGTGGGGAAGCTGAGGTTTGTCAAAGCCAGGGGCGGCTTGAACTTGGTACTTTGCATCGAGCTTCCGAGACACTGGGGGTGCGGTGGAGGGGTTCTTCCAGAGATTCATGAGGTTCTCGCGCAGTAGTGGGTAAACAGGAATGGAGGCCGTGGATCTAGGGGCTTCCAGGAACTTGCGCGCTGCCTGTGTCTCCGGGCGCTGGTCAGGGGCGTCGCCTGAACTAGGCAAGTTGAGGGTGCTAGCAATTTTCTGGAGGAACTTGGAATAGGTGAGGTCCTCTGGAGGAGGGGGTTCCGTGCCCTGGTTTGAGACCTCCGGATCAACTGTGGCTTCATGGGACACCGAGATTGAGGTTTTCCCATGGTCCAAAGATCTGTCCGTTGCCCCTTCCTCTCCCCCGGAGTCAACCTCGCCGGCAGGGGGCGCAGGGATCGAGCTGCAGATGGCGGCCTCTGGCTCCGGAGCAACCGGGGCTGCCGGGGTTGAAGTTCGAATCCATTGCTGGAAGAAGTTGGAGAGGAGGGATACAAAGTCCTTATTAGCCCCTTCGGGGAGTGCACCCATTAGTCCTTGAAGGGAGGCCTGTCCTTGAGGTCCCGCGGGGGATACCGGGGAAGAGGGCTCGAGGTCAAGAAGGGGCAGTGGAGAGGTGTACCTGCGAGAGCTGCTGGAGGCTGGTGAGGAGCTGTCTCTGCGCTAATGGTACCGGTTCCTGGCAGCACGGTGGTGGCGTTTTCGGCTGTGCCGGTAGTTGCTGCTGCTGCTGCGCCATCTTCGGCACCGTCCGCGATGGCGCGACTCCCCCGAAGATGACGATCCATGTCCGCGCCGGCTCCGTCGGCGCGGGGAGGGGCTCCTCCTCCTCTTGTGGTTCCGTCGGCGCTGGTGCTCTGTGCTGAGGGGGGAGGAGCTAGAGCCGGAAGTACTGTGCTCCAAAATGGCCGCCGCCGCCATGCCCGCCACGCAGGCGGGGGCTCCAGAGGACTGCCGAGACTCCCGGGGTGCTGCGGAGAGGCTGGGAGCTGGACGCACCGGTTCCGAGGTGCAGCGGCTGGAGGCGGAGGCCCTGGGAGGCACGCCCGAGGCCGAGGGGAGCACAGGAGAAGCGGCGGTAGCCAGGACAGCCGATGGGCCCGCAGACTGAGCCGGAGCGCCGAGGAGAGCTGCAGTAGGAAAAAGCTCCCGGAGAAGATTCTTGCGGCTCTTCCTCACCCTCGGACATTTTCCCGCAGTGGACACAGTCGCTGACCTGATGGGAAGGTCCCAGGCAGAGAATGCAGCAGGTATGGGAGTTTGTCGCGTTCATTTTGCGGGAGCACCGGGGGCATTTCTTAAACCCGGGCTTAGGCATGGTAGGAGGCCAATCTTTGCCAAAGTAATAAGTTAAAACAAAAAAAACGATGAGAGAGTAGGAGATCCGTCTTGCAGGCAAGGCGGAAGATGAAAAAGTGACCGAGCTAGGGGCGGTCTCTGGGTAGGGCCAGGGGGAGGGTGATCCCGCCCAGAAGGGAAAGCCCTTCTGGGCTAGAGAGAGTACTTCCGTCCACGGCGCTGTCGGTAGACGACACCACATGTGGCTGACTTCATCCTGCTTGTCCTTGGAGAACGATTGATTAACAGCCATGCTGCCTGCCTCAGGCCGGGTCTCTGTTAATTTTCTTTTAATAGGAATCAGACTGAAATTACGTAAATGGTCCCACAATAAGAAATAAAAGAGCCAGAGGTTTCACCACCTACAAGGCTTATGCAACAATTCAGCCGAGGCTCCATCTCATCAATATGCATAAAGGGGCCAGACCCAAGAATAGGGATGTAGATAATAAATGCAGCTTTTTAGAATG
Source organism: Ichthyophis bannanicus (assembly GCA_033557465.1). Classification (NCBI taxonomy): domain Eukaryota; kingdom Metazoa; phylum Chordata; class Amphibia; order Gymnophiona; family Ichthyophiidae; genus Ichthyophis; species Ichthyophis bannanicus. Next base: position 166,768,977 of record CM066043.1, read on the forward strand.
CCTTCTGGCTAGGTGCTTGGCAGTATTTATTTTTTAGACAGTTTTTTGTATACCGCCTTATCCTTCAATCAAAGCGGTCACAACACAATTGGGGGATACATTTAACACGCGGGGATATGAGACACATACACTAATACTTACAGGGAACATGGGCAATGGAGGGTTAAGTGGCTTGCCCAAGACCACAAGGAGCATCTGTGGGACTAGAAACCCCAGTCCTTCCGGCCCAAGGTTGCTGTCCTCTAGTGGGATTTGAACCCCCGACCTTCCGGCCTGAAGTACCGTGCCCCAACCACTAGGCTACTGTGTACCATGCCCCAACCACTAGGCTAGTGCAGAGTCTTCCGTGAACTGTAGTCCTGAAAGAAGCATGCACTCCTGTTGTAGGGCAAGCATACCTACCTGCTGGGCAGGACCTGGCCGATCCAGTAGGCTTCTGCCTAGGCTGATTGCCACTTCCCTTCCCAAGGGTCATGCAGTGCTGATAAGACAGCAGCAGAATAGCAAAATGTTGTCAATACAGTGATGGGACTTTAAACATTTAAGAAATGCCATACTGGGTCAGACCAAGGTCCATCAAGCCCAATATCCTGTTTCCAACAGTGGCCAATCCAGGTCACAAGTATCTGGCAGGTTCCCAAAGGCACATAGGTTCCACAATGCTTGTCCTGGGGTAAGCAGCAGATTTCCTGGGTCTTCTTTAGTAATTGTTTATGGACCGTTCCCAAACCTTTTTTTAAACCCAGCTACACTAAAAGCTTTTACTACATCCTCTAGTACAAATTCCACACGTGTACTCACTGCCTCCCCCCACAGGAAGCTTGCATAAGAGGAGGCAGGATTGGCAAACCACGAATACATGTGCACAGTTCTCAAATGCTTACCACCCTGCTGAGGCGGCCTTGTGGTCCAGCAGAGAAGGTGGTACACAGTGGTGGCAGTGGCAGCAGCAGTAACTAGGGGAAATTCTAGACATATTTGGGGGGAGTGCGGAGGGAGAGAATGGATATTGGACACCTATGGGAGGGGATAGGGAAGGAGAGGGATACTGGACACCTGTGGGAGGGGGGGGACGAAGGGAAGAGGATGTAATCATGAGGGGAGGGGAGAAACTCTCTCTCCTTTGGGGACAACTTTAGGAGCACGACTGAAGCCTTGAGCTGGTGCTGCTCCTGGGCAGGCTTGGATTGCACTGGGACTAAAAGGGACTCGGAGCTTCTAAAAGAGTTAGGGTTGGTTAGAGCTATCATACACTTAAGCCGTAGGTTACAGCCAGTGAATCACAGCATTCATTAGCCCAGCCACACTAATACCTCTATGCCTCTAATAGCCCTGGGGTGCGCGGAGCAGTGCCTGCCTTACTGGCTACACTTATCTTTTCTAGAAAAGCAAGCATCCAGTTGATTATATTTTGTGGTGCATTGCTACTTTTCTCATTTCTTATTCCTTCTGCCCCTTTCCCTTTTTGTCTAGAAAGATGTCAACACATTTATGCTTTTAGAAGATTATTTTGGGCATGCTTTCTCAGAACTGCATCATACTAGTTAACGCTGACAGGCCTCTGATGGGTTCTGGAAGTTAAAAAAACTAAGCATCATTATCTGCCTGCCTTGAACTAGAGTCCAACTTCTTCAGTCCAATCATTGGCAGAGTTCAGTTATGCGTAGGATAGATATCCAGGAACTCTCATGGCAAAGCAAGAGGAACATTGATAACCACTCAGCAGCCAGGTACAAATGAGAAGCCTGGGGAAGTCCAGACTGGTTCTTTTCTGCCCACATTTTCTATATTTCTATAATACCTATTGTTGGTACTAGCTAACATTTTGTATAGCACTACAAAGAGGTGTATGCAGCACCGTACATAATACACATGACACAGTCCCTTCTCAGCAGAACTTACAATCTATGCCAGGCAGACGCAACAAACAGGGGACAAGGATAATTTAGCGTATAAGAGATTAAAAGGTCAGTTTTCAAAAGCAGGCTTGAAGAGGTGGGCTTTTAGCCTGGATTTGAATCTGACCAGAGAAAGTGCTGGGCACAGGCAGAAGTCTGACCAAACCAAAAAGCTAGCATGGGGCCTTGCAGTGAAGGTGCTCTCAGCAAATGCGGAGAATCCAACCGGAAGCTCTCAGCTCATGTGCTCGGAGAGAAAACTGGTCCCACACAATGCGTCGGCAAAGGGGTGGTCCACTCCACATTCAAGCACAGGCTCTGGTAAATTGGGAACAGGCAGATCCAAAAACGGAATCAAAGCAGGGTAACTTTTAAAAGGATGCCGATAAAGACACACACTGACAATAAATGTATAAACGCTAGAATACTACTACTTATTTGTATAGCACTAAATACCTATAGGTTTACTAAGCTATACCATGGAGCAAGTTTACCATCCTGAGGCAAAACTGACAATTACTTCTGCATTACTAATCGATGTGTCACAGGCATTTTGCATGCCCCATTGTGTACATTGACCTCTGCTGCAGCTTACATCTGTCACAATGCTTCTGATTATGGAGTGAGGTATATGTTGTACTGACCACCAAAGCTGTTGGTCAGTCCCTTTGGTGTTTACACACTTAATAGGGTAGGGATGCTTCCACTCCAGGAGGTACCTTGGCACAGGTGATGGTGTGACTACTGAAGCCCAGCCAAAACATGTTCCATAAAAGCTGAAGATAGCTTTGGGGTGGCACTTGAGTGTCAGAGGTTTTGATGACCTTCAGAAACATGGCTGTTGGTGTATTGGCCATGTGATGAGGCTGACCCTGGTGTTTGGTTGCTGGACTCCATATGTGGCAGAATAGATCCTGGGCAGCACTTTGAAAAATGCCATATATTGCCAGGACTTTATAGGTGGCCAAACGAACTGTGAGCCTCGAACAGTATTTGGCCCACTAATTTAAACTTTGCCAGTAAGGCTAAGTAAGGGTATGCTGCAAAGTCCAAAATCCTTGCAATGCTTCTGCTGTTCATTCAGGAAAGTATTGCTTGCAAAGGGCAAGAGGATGCTACTTGTGGGTATGTACTGAGCCTCCACCATCCTTCTCATGGCTTTCAGCCACTTCCATGCCAGTGTTTCAGGCTTTTTGCTTTATTCCTCCTTGTGCCATGTTGTACCACTAGAACTCGTTTCTACTGCTTATACTTAATGGCTAACATCCTTTTGTATTTCTGTGGGAGTGCCCTTGATTTAAGGACATACCCCAAACTGCTCTTATCACCCTGAACTACCTGGAAGACATCTTTGCTAACATAAACACTACGACCTCCCCTTTGGATCCATGCCCAGTGAGCTGGATTAAAATAGCTCGTGCCAAACTCACACCTATACTATTAAAAAAAAAAATCACTCAGCTGTCTGTTACTTAAGGATACATGCCATTTATCCTCAAGCAAGCCTTTATCTGCCAAACACGCAAATCCAACAACCTCAATACCAAGCTCCTGTCGCCCCATCTCCAACCTTCCATTCCTTGCAAAGTGGTACAACTACAACTCGACATACAACAACATGGCTTCAGACCCAACCACGGGGTTGAAACCTTACCAACAGCTGTCATGGACAGATTAACCCAAGGCATTCAAAAACCCCACTTAGGTTTTATTCTCATCTTCCTCGACATTACTGCAGCATTTGACTGTGTACCCCATGAAGCCTTACTACACTGCCTACAAGAAATAGGCCTATGTAGCACAACTATAAAATGGTTCAACTCTTACTCAACCAAGCACCAACAATGGGTACGATCAGTGGGCATCACTTCACCATTCAGTCTATAGTGAGGCATTCCTCAAAGATCCACACTATCCTTTCTTCTGTTCAGTCTGTACATACAGCAGATGGGTTGTATCATACAATCATGCCATATCTACGCCGATGACCATATGATTTATACTCCAACATGCTACACCCTGACTACTCTCTGTTGACCAACTGCTACACTACACTTAAGTTGTGGTTTGTTAGCCATTGTTTATCTGTAAACCTTCAGAAGACTGAGGTCCTCCATATTACCGTTCACACACTTAAATACACCAGACGTGCAACTCCAAGTAAAAACTCCAGTATGCTATTCGGGAGCCATACTAGACCAAGGCCTGACTTTGCAGCCACACATAAGTACCATGCTCAAAATAACTTGCTACAAAATTAAAAACGGCCCGTGGTCTTCAACCCATACTTGATAGCCATGATTTCCGCACATTTTTCCAGACATTGATACTCCTGCACCTGGTTTACAGCAACATAATTCTCTAAGGCCTACCAGCATCTGTAACCCACCCCCTGCAGGTGGCTCAGAACACTGCCACCTGAATTCTACTTAGTGCCTCTAGTCATGAACACACAACACCAATTTTCCAAAACCTTCACTGGCTGCCCATTACATTATGCACCAAATACAAGGCCCTCATACCACAGCCTCTTTTCAGAATACCTGCATTCACTAATCCAAAAGACACCAGATGACATACTGAGGAAAACCAATGCACAATTCACACTAATCATCCCTCCAGCATATGGAGCAGCCATGCAACATCTAATGGGGCATTCTCGCTTTGTCTCCCAACATCCAATCCATAAGGGATCTGGAAGACTTAGGAAAAAAACTGAAGACACATCTATTTATGGAGCACTAATGTGCAGCTCTCACTTGTTCACAAACCATTCACGCCCCGTGACCTATCCCCCCCCCCAATCCTGTCCCCACCACACCCACTCCCCCTTCCTGTCTCACCCACGTACCTGGCCACCATACTGGGGTACACAGACCTAGAACTCTAACTTTACCAATGCCATACTCCGCTGTTCACTACTTATGTTATTGCTGTTCTAGTTTTGACATAGTTAGTATACAAACTTAACTTTACATGGAGTGGAGGAGTGGCCTAGTGGTTGGGGCAAGGTACTTCAGGCCGGAAGGTCGGGGGGTCAAATCCCACTAGAGGACAGCAACCTTGGACTGGAAGGACTGGGGTTTCTAGTCCCACAGGTGCTCCTTGTGGTCTTAGGCAAGCCACTTAACCCTCCATTGCCCATGTTCCCTGTAAAATAGTTATCTCCAAGTTATAATGCCCTGTTCAATGTAATTTCAGTTTGTTCAATGTAAACCGCCTTGATATCATGAAAGGCGGTATATAAAAAATGTTAAATAACAGAGGTTAAGTTCAAACTGTTCCATATAAACCGCCTTGACACTTTGATTATGCGGTATATAAAACCAGCTAAATAGCTATTTATTTATTTTAATTATTTCCATGCTGTCATGACCAGCACCATTGATGAAGTAGATGCGGTCACACTGGATGATACGTTTGATGCTTGGACAGCATTGCGTCATAGCAGAAGAGGAGAGCCAGAGGTGCACAGGAACAAAGACTGTCCGCTGGGCAATTGGATCAAACTTTTGAACAGCAACTGAAATTTGTCAGTGTGATCCTGCAGGAGGCCACTAGCTGCCTCTGTTAAGGGCACAGCCTTGCTGCCAGTGATACCTCTTGGTCCAGTGCTCTCCAGCAGGGAATAGTCCCACCACAGCCTGAGTAAGCCAAGCTGAGAAAAAGGGGAAGTTGGGCGCTTGGCCATTTTCCTCCAAGGTGGAATAAGTCCCCCGTCTAGGTCACTGACCCCAGACGTACGGGGCTAACACCAGAATCTGCCCTGTACATCCGTGGTTAGGGTCCTGGGATCTGCCCCACCTTGGCTCCTCCTCTGGCCCGCCCCCTCCCGCCCCAATCTATGCGGGGGAGCTCTGTGAGTAGAATTGGCACCCTGGCATTTAGCGGGGATATACATCCAATCCAGACGTATATCCCCACTAATTGTGAATTGGAATGACCCACAAAACCTTTCCTCTTATCCCCCCCCCCAAATCCACTTATGCTGCCACTCTCACTTTTTATGCTCCTAAAGTTTAGGAGTCTAGTCAAATTTTGAGGATATATTTTAGGAACTCAGCCATAATAAATATTCAAAGAGACCAATTTAAGAGCCTAACTCAAATGGACGAATGCAGAAAATTGCACTAGGCTTTATGCACAGGTTAGCTTGGCTTTAGAAGATGATCACGTATCGCCTGTTTTAATGAAAAGTCATTGGCTTCCTATTTTGTATTCGGACCTCCCCTCTTTTTTTATTTGGTAAAACTTTTAGTTCCATATTGCCCAACAAAATCATTGCATTCAATTTTGAATAACTTTAGTCATTCTCTCACCCCGACAAACCTCATTATGATACATGTGACATTCATGTTTTTGACAGCAATGTGCTTCATACAGATGGAGCTAATTATTTGAGGACTGAGCCTTCCTTATCGTCACTCCAGTCCAGTCCCTTTACTTCTGGGTTGCGCAACCCTTCCAGCAGCTTGGAGGCTGAGCCCATCCTTTTTGAGGATGGTGCGGTATAAATACCAGTGGCACCACCCCCAGGCCCCAGTATTCTCAGCTTCCAAGCAGCTGGAGGGTTCCGTAAGCCAAGGGCTTACTGGAGTCTTTTAATTTAATTTAATTTTAATTTATTTTAACCTTTTATTTATATTTCTTTCTTTAATCCTTATTTCCTTTCAGTTCCCTTTTTAGGGTACTGCTCCTTTAAGTTTATTCTCCTTCCCCACCCTCCCCCTTACTCCTACCTTCTGCTCAGTATCGGAGCTCCCAGCCCGGAGGAGGAGGCTTGCCGGCAGCAGCGGAGAGAACCGGGGAAGCCTCCTCACACGTCCTTGGCCTGCCGACTCCCCGGGATCTTCCCCGTAGGCTTTCCCTGCCTCGCGCCGAAGCCCCCGGGTGGCTGAGCGCTGGAGGCGGCGCTGCGATCTTCCCCGCGGCCTCGTGCTGCAGCTCCCGGTGTGTCGGAGCATCGGGGCACCTCCGGAGTCTACATCTAGCGCTGATTCAGTCGGCGGCCTCCAAGGCAAACCAGCGGCGCATGCAGAGACGCCGACTGCCGGTTAGGGCTCCACGTGGCTGCGGCCTACCACGTGCGAGCCAGCGGAGCACGGCTGGCTCCCTGGACTGGAGCAACACGCGAAACGGGAGCAGCAAAACAGTAAGTACTGGGGAGAAATTAAAAGAATTAATTCACTGGTTTTGATTAATTTAACCTTTTGATTAATTTTAAACTTTGATTAATTTAAGTTTTATTTCTTTAAATTATTGCTGGGCTGTAATTTACTGATTTGGGGGAGGGGAAGGGCCTTTGAACTCCCGAGTTGAATTTATGCAATCTGGGAATTATTAAATCTGTAGCTACACAGGAATTCTAGTATTGCCTCAAAGGACATGACTGGCAAGCCTCGGTGCCCGTCCTGCGGCACTCGGAGGGGTACGGCCTCGGAAACAGGGATCTGCAGGCGTTGTGCTGCAGAGGCTGCTTCTGTGGAACAGGAAATCCAGGGGTCCATGGCTCAGGCTTCTCAAGGGTCTGGAGACCCGCTGGGGGAGGAAGGGGGGTCCCATTCCCCTCCTCCTTCTGCCTCGGTCTTGCCCGTTCCTCCTCTGTCCCTCCCCTCTACTTCCGGTGGGGAAGAGGGTCCCTGCGATCTCTTCTCTCCTGATTTCGTCCTCTTGCTGCACAAGGCCTATTGTATGCGCAAGCAGGGGCTCGGGGCAGGAGAGTCGAGCAAGGCGAAGGAAGGCAGGGGGACCAGGCCATTGAGGGCAAGCACCCAGGACTCCGGGGTACCACTCAAGCGCGCAAGGCTGATAAGCGAAGAACCTCTCACGTCCCTTTCACATGGCACCCAGGAAGAGGAGGTCTCGGACAAAGAATTAGATGAAGATGAGGAAGAGCTCGAGGAGGGAGAGATCCCAGAGGAGACCAATCCCGCATAGTGCGAGTGTTTCGCAGAGAGGAGCTTCCAGCCTTGATTAATGAGTCCCTGAAGGTGCTCAACGTGGCCTCGGACGCTCCAGCGGAGGAGGAAGCGTTGGAGGACCCTTTAATCCAAGCCGTTAGAAGGTCTCAGAAGGTTTTTTCTGTCCACAGAGTGGTACGTCAGATGATCCAGGAGGAATGGGATCAACCTGAGTCAAGCTTGAGGGGAGTCCGTTCTATGGCTCGTCTCTACCCGTTGCCGGAACCGGACAAAGAACTGCTGAAGTCGCCCAGGGTGGATGCGGCAGTATCGGCAGTGACAAAGAAGACGACTATCCTGGTTGAGGGTAGTGCGGCTCTGAGGGATTCTCAGGATAGAAAATTGGATACGCTGCTGAAGCAAGCCTTTGATGTTAGTGCTCTCGCCTTACAGGCCTCGGTGGCGGGAGCTTGGGTGGCTCGGGCCTGCTTGTGATGGTCCCAGCAACTTCAGCTAGCGGAGGGTACCTCAGAGGACGCGCAGGCTATTATGGCTAGGTTGGAATCTGGCACAGCCTTCCTGGCGGATAGCCAGTGTGACCTCATCCAGAGCTTAGCTAAGAACATGGCCTCTGTGGTAGCAGCTAGGCGTTATTTGTGGCTATGTAATTGGGCAGCGGATGCCTCTTCAAAGTCGCGCCTGAGTCGTCTTCCGTTTAAGGGGAAGCTGCTGTTCGGAGAAGACCTAGACAAGTTGGTAAAGGATCTTGGCGAATCTAAGGGAGGCAGGCTTCCGGAAGACAGACCGAAACAGGGATGCTCTCTGGCTCCGGTGCGGAACCAACCAAGGGATCCCCGGAGGTTTCGTCCTGCCAGGTCGAACCCCTTTCCAAGGGGTCATTTCCCTTCAAGGGGTCAAAGCTTCAGAGGGTTTCGAGGGGCAGGTAGAGGCTTTGGGGCCTCTTCCTCCACTGCAGGACCAAGAAAACCGCAATGAGTTGGCGGGGGACCAGAAGGGCGGACTGCCGGTGGGGGGTCGTTTAAGGCAGTTTCTTCCCGCCTGGTCCCGGGTCACGTCCGATCAATGGGTCCTGGAAGTCATCCGAGAGGGATACGCTCTCGAATTTGCAAAGCAAATACTTCCTGCCTTTATTCAGTCTCCCTGTGGTTCTCCAGAAAAGAGGGCAGTGATAGAAGACACGCTCTCAAGACTCATAGAGCTCGGAGCGGTGGTTCCTGTGCCGGTAGACCAATGCGGCTCCGGTCGATACTCAATTTATTTTGTCGTACCAAAGAAGGAAGGTTCCTTTCGTCCGATCCTGGATCTAAAACAAGTCAATCGCTGTCTCAAGGTACCTCATTTTCATATGGAAACCCTAAAGTCGGTCATTGTAGCAGTAAGGAGCGGAGAGTTCCTAACTTCCCTGGATTTGACGGAAGCTTATCTGCATATCCCGGTCCGAAGATCCCATCAGCAGTTCCTGAGGTTCGCGGTACCAAGGGGTCAATTTCAGTTCCAGGCGCTGCCCTTCGGTCTGGCGACAGCCCCCCGGACTTTCACCAAAGTAATGGTGGTGGTAGCAGCGGCTCTACGAAAAGAGGGAATTATGGTACATCCCTACCTGGACGATTGGCTGATATGGGCAAAGTCAGAAGCGGAGAGTCGCACGGCTACAACCAGAGTGATAGAAGTCCTGGAGGAGTTAGGATGGGTCATCAATCGGGCAAAGAGCTGCTTGATTCCCACTCAGGAGATCGAATATCTCGGAGCACGGTTCGACACCAGGAAAGGAAGAGTATTTCTGTCCAAGAAAAGATCAGGGGACCTAAGGCTCCTCGTTTCGCAGTTCCTGAGCAGGCGAAACCCTACGGCCTGGCATTACCTTCAATTGCTGGGCACCATGGCTGCGGCGATCGAGGTAGTGCCGTGGGCCAGGGCTCATTTGCGTCCTTTGCAGCGGGCCTTGTTACGTCGTTGGTCCCACCAGTGTCATCCTTTGTCCATGCGACTGCCCTGCCCTCCTCGAACCAAGAAGGCACTCCAATGGTGGCGGTGCCCAAGGAACCTGAATCGTGGGATGCCTCTCGAACCTCCTCAGTGGATGCTGCTGACGACGGATGCCAGTTTGTCAGGCTGGGGGGCTGATTGCGAGGGTCAGTTCGCCCAGGGTTGCTGGGCCTCGGGAGTCCCAGTGGTCCATCAACAGACTGGAATTACGAGCGGTAGCCCTAGTGCTCAGAGCACTCGAGCCTCTAGTTCGACAAAGAGCAATACGCGTTCTCTCCGACAATGTCACCGCGGTGGCCTACATCAACCGCCAGGGGGGGAACAAGCAGTCCCTCCTTTAGAAAAGGAAGCGGACAGCCTGTTTCAGTGGGCCGAAGCTCGATTGACAGCCCTTTCGGCACGTGGCGGGAACGGACAATGTGACGGCCGATTTACCTCAGCAGGTTCCAGATAGACCACGGAGAGGGGGAGCTGGCGCAGGAGGTCTTCGACCAGGTAGTAGCCCTTTGGGGGCCCCCAGTCATGGATCTCATGGCACGCTACGCTACAGCCAAGGCAAGCCGATTTCTTCAGTCGCAGGAAGGAAAGGATGTCCGAGGGCTTAGATGCCCTGGTTCAGAGGTGGCCTGCAGAGGGGCTCCTGTATGTGTTTCCTCCATGGGCACTCATTGGAAGGGTTCTGCAGCGGGTGGAAGCCCACCAAGGTTTGGTGGTCCTCATAGCTCCGGATTGGCCTCGCCGCCCTTGGTATGCAGACCTAGTGAGGTTAACGGCGGATTGGCCATGGCGTCTTCCCTGCAGAAAGGACCTGTTGAGGCAGGGGCCAGTTTGGATGTCTCACGTGGATCGATTCTCGCTTACGGCCTGGCTATTGAAAGGGCGCGGCTCCGGAAGCGGGGTTATTCGGGTTCAGTAATTTCAACTCTGAGCGTGCGGAAGCGCTCAACCTGTCTTTCCTACGTGAGAGTGGCGCATATTCAAAGCTTGGTGTGCGGAACACCGGAAGAAACCCTTTGCGGCCTCTGTCCCGGAGGTCCTGGAATTTTTGCAAGCAGGCTTTGAGAAAGGTCTAGCGCCCAGCTCCTTACGGGTCCAGGTGGCGGCCATTTCTTGTTTTTAGAGGTAAAATCTGCAGAAAATCCTTAGGGGCACACGCCGATGTGGCCAGGTTCCTGAGAGTGGTTAGGCATCTGCGACCTCAGCAAATTGCAGTAATCCCCCCTTGGGATCTCAACCTGGTATTAAATGCCTTGACTAGAGAGCCTTTCGAGCCAGCAAAGAAAGCCTCCCTAAAGGGTTTGACTCTGAAGACGGTCTTTCTGGTCGCTATTTGCTCGGCCAGGCGTGTCTCGGAACTTCAGGCACTGTCCTCTAGACCCCCTTTCCTTTCGTTCTTCAGGGATAAGGTGGTCTTGCGGACAGTCCCCTCCTTCTTGCCGAAGGTCATCTCCCCTTTCCATGTGAACCAACCAGTTTTGCTTCCTTCCTTCTCTGGGGACGGACAACAAGGGGATGACGAGAAGCTACGTCTTCTGGATGTGCAGAGTGCTGAAGTGTTATCTTTCCCTCACGGCGCCCTTTCGAAGATCCGAACGTCTATTCGTCCAATTCAGAGGGCCGCACAAAGGGGAGGCGGCAGCCAAGGCTTCCATCTCTAGGTGGATCAGGGAAGCTATTGCCTCCGCTTACCTCCTAAAGGGCAAGCAGGTTCCAGGAGGTTTGTGCGCGCACTCGACTAGGGCACAGGCAACTTCCTGGGCAGAGTATAGCTTAGTTCCCCTGCTGGACGTTTGCAGAGCGGCTACCTGGTCGTCCCTGCACACATTTGCCAAACACTACAGGCTGGATGTTCGTTCAGAGAGCAGCTGATACTAGGTTTGGGGACGCTGTACTTCGGTCCGGGATGGCGAATCCCACCCAGGTTTGAACTGCTCTGTCACATCCCAGAAGTAAAGGGACTGGACTGGAGTGACGATAAGGAAGAAGTAATTAGTCCTTACCTGCTAATTAGTGTTCCTGAAGGAACGACAGTCCAGTCCCTGATCCCACCCAGGTTCTTCAGTTGGCAGAATTTTTTCCCATAGGAATAGGGAGGTCTGCGGACCGAAGTCAAGGCCAGATCGGAAGGGTCCCTTGCAAGGGTATTACGGGACGAGGGTGGGGGAAGGCTAGGGCGGGCTCAGGTAAGTTGCCTCCTCCCTTCCGTGCCCCCCCTTTTTTCTCCCCCCTTGCTTTCTACAGTTTCAAAAAAAAAAAGTTTTTTATCTTATGTTAGTTTTTTATAGGATATTTATTGGTTAAGTCTGCTTTTTCATTAAGTTTACTGGGACCTGGGGGTGGTGCCACTGGTATTTATACCGCACCATCCTCAAAAAGGATGGGCTCAGCCTCCAAGCTGCTGGAAGGGTTGCGCAACCCAGAAGTTAAGGGACTGGACTGTCGTTCCTTCAGGAACACTAATTAGCAGGTAAGGACTAATTACTTCTTCATTAACAGATTTTAAGGTCCAATTATAAGCCTTGTTTTTTTTTCTCAAGCTTTTGATCATGTATTAAATTAATGGTTCAGGGTCACCTTGGTAAAACTTGAATTTGCTGTTTTTTTTTTTAATGGTGTGTTTTTTATTTATTTTATCATATTTTAGTTTGCATTTTTTAAAAGGTTTCCTTTTTTTCTGTTTTTATTTAATTGCTTTTTTCTTATTGAACATGTAAATCACTTTGCTACTATTATCAAAAAGTGATATAGAAAGAATGAGTTAAGTAAATATTGAACACAACACTGACATTTTAACATGAGGTCTGCAGAGACATTAAGGGTTAGCTCGGAGGTCTGCGGCTGGTGCTAGTAAGGAATGTATGCCTGTTTCTTCAGCTAGAGCACCTGCAACTTTTTTTTTCTGACTTTGATGAAGACGGTGGTGAGGAAAAGAAAAAACGGCAAAGGTAGTGTGCTTGTGCTGGAATGCTGTCTGGCACATAAACAACATTCTGTGTGGAATATCGCTATTTATGAACTTGTGATATTATTGTGAGCTGAATTTTAGCGTGGAATAATAATTCTGTGGGCTATATAGCATTCCGACACATGCCAAACCGGGTGGTGTGGGGTTTTTTTCTGTATAAAATATAGGTGCTGCTAATGCAGGTATGGAGTGGAGGAATAGCCTAGTGGTTAGAACAACAGCCTGGTATGAAAGTGATCAGGGTTCGATTCCCACTGGCACTCCTTGTGATCTTGGGCTAGTCACTTTACCCTTCCTTGCCTCAGAAGAAAAGGCCTGGCAATCTACTTCCAGTCATACCTTGCCAAGAAAACCCAGGTGCTGCTTTATCTTTATCTTTATTTGTTTCTTTATATACCACCCACACCATGGGTACCAGAGCGGTTTACAATAGGCAAAAAAACCAGGAGTCAGCATTGACTTGATGGCATTTAAAAAAAAAATAAATGCAGACACCTGTGCGCATATGCCTAGCTTGCTTTCCTTGTTTAGCGCAGACGTTTTGCGCACAGCTCATTTGCATGCTGTTTGCTTACAGCATTGTTGAGCAAAACATTTGTGTTTAAACTTGTAGTAGGAAGCCCTGTGCTAGAGCTTCAGCGCAGGTCTCTCTGCAGGGATCAGTCCGAAAGAAGCATACATTTTGAATTTCAGCCTCTTTCATTATTTTTTAACTAAAACTGTATTACTCATTTTCTGGTGAAGTGCCAGCATTATCTAAAGCATGGATTTTCCCCACATTACCATAATGGAACTATAATGACATGTCAAACTGTACTCATCAAGTACAGCTTGTAGCTACTGTTTATCGCACCAAGAACATTGAGGAAATGTTTAAAAGTCATGAGACCATAACTGCTACAGTTTCCATATGCCTCCCCCACAAAAGGTTCCTCCTTTTTGTTTTAACTAACACTTTTCATCCGTTCAGCGATAGCATATAAAGAGCAAACCCCACACAATCTGGGAAGCGCAACAAAAAGCTATTTTCTGTTTCTGCTTCTAATTAAAAACTACTTTTAGTGTTTTCCTGGATGGTGGTGATTGTGGAGGGGGAATGACTATGAAAAGCCCCAGCAGAAGAGATGATTGATTGGCTGGAACACAGTATTCCTTCTGCTCTTTGAGAGTAATTTTTTTGGCAGTAAACCACAGCAAACTATTTAAAATATATCAATGAAGATATTGGACAAATCCCAGGTGTGATCATTCATTTCAAACCAAAGGGCTTATTTTCTAAGGTGAGGTAAGGGTTTTGCTCCTACCATGTGGCAGATGCCAAACTGCAGCACAGTAGGCACAAAACCTGTATGGTAAATGCAGGGGGCATTCTCAACATCTGCCCTGCAGTTCTTGTACAGGGCTGGCAATGACCACCTGGGTCCGTGTTCCCGGCAGCAGCAGGGGTGCACCTAGTGCAGGACTGGAGAGAAGGAACAGGGAAAGGAGGGGTGGCACAAGATGCTATGTCCTCCATCTCAGTGGCAGATGCTGGATCCCCCCCCCCCTGGGAGTTCTCCCCTTCCCCGGATACAGGTCCTCGCTGGTAGGGTCAAGACTTGTGCTGTGTATCACAATACCTCCTCCCCCTACCCTACCCCACCTCCACTGCACAGCACCCACCTTATGAATCTTAGTACCTCATAAGTGCTGTTTACAACAGAAAATGAAACCTGGGTGCTGTAAAAGAAAAGAAAAAAAAAAAAAAAGGTAGCCGACTTGGGCAGGAGCTTCCCGGGTCAAAGTTCTCTCAATAAATTCAACTTTGTTTTCTTGAAATCTGGAGGAAAATCTACGGAATGGAGGAGTAGCCTAATTGGCTTGGGAACAAAGAGACCAGGGTTTGATTCTCACTAGCACTCCTTGTAGCCTTGGGCAACTCATTTAACTCTCCATTGTCTCAGAAAAAGCCAAGTTATCGATGTCCCTGTTTAATGTACATTATCAAGTTTAAGTTACAATGTAAACCGCTTTGACTGAAATGATAAAGCCGGGTAAAAAAAAAATGTTAAAGAATCACTGTAGTATTAAAAATTTCACTTTTCAAGAGGGCAGGGTTGGCCCAACCATCAGGCAAAAGTAGGTGGTTGCTTAGGGCAGCAGCTTGGGGTGGAGGGTAGTAAACAAGTATAGCAATTAAATTAAAACAATAGATCCTGGCAGCCCCCCAAACTCGGAACCATCAGCACATTCTTTTACCTGCAGAGAGAGTAGATACACACTGTCATACAAAGTAAAGTTTAATGTTTATAAGCATGACGTCCAGTAATGCATTTTTACGGGATTGTTGTGGGAGGGGTGGTGTTGAGATGATCATGATTCTCATTATCAATATCTTCGGGGAGGAGGTGCAAGGCTGAAGGTTCCCTAAGGTGCCCAGTATCCTTGCACCAGCCCTGTCCCTTTGTTCAGTAATGTCTGAGATGATGGCGTCAAACTATTGTCACTGTTGGGCCATTTTTTTTTTTTTAGTGCTGCCAAAACAGTGCTGATTCCTGAAAACCCAGCTGCCTTTGGGTTTTCTTGGCAATGTATTGCCAGAAGGCTTTTCCTTCCAAAGGCAGTGGAGGGTAAAGTGACTTGTCCAAGGTTACAAGAAGTGCCAGTGGGAATCAAACCCTTGATCTTCTGGGTACCAGGCAGTTGCTCTAACCACTGGGCTACTCCTCCACTCCATTCCATTTATTTATTGAGGATAATTTCGGCATGCAGTCATTGGATGGGTTTCTTTTTCGGAGTGTCTTTCATAAGCAATAGTGCCTATTGCCAAGGGTCGGATGTCTGTATGCATGTTTTTTTGTGCATGCATAAACAAATGTACTATGATTAGCTGTTCTCCCAGCAGAGCGGAGGAAGGCTGAAGAGCTGCAGTGTGAAACAGACCACGTGATCTTTTTCTGCCGTCATGTTTCTATCTAGTCTGCCCTTCCATATCAAATACTAAAGTCCCTTCATTTCCTTTAGAGATCCTCTGTGTTTGTCCCATGCTTTCTTGAATTCAGATACTGTCCTTGTCTCTACTACCTCCACTGGGAGACTATTCCACGCATCTACCACTATTTCCATAAAGAAATATTTCCGCATATTACCCCTTTCACCCTCATCCTATATACTCTCGTAGCAGAGCTTGCTTTCAATCAAGAGGCTCTCCTCCTGTGCATTTATTCATCTCTATCATATCTCCTCTATCCTGCCTTTCTTCTAATGTATACATATTTAGATCTTTCTGTCCTCATATGCTTTTATAACAAAGACCACTAACCATTTTAGTAGCCACCTTCTGCACTGAATCCAACCTCTTTTTATATCCTTTTGAAGGTGCAGTCTCCAGAATTGCACACAATACTCCAAATGAGGTTGCACCAGAGACTTACACAGATGCATTATCACCTTTCTTCTGCTGGCCATTCCTCTCCCTATGCACCCAAGCATCCTTCTAGCTTTCTCCATTGTCTTTTTCCAGCCACCTTAAGATCATCAAACAATCACGCTCCAGTCCCGTTCTTCTTTCATGGACAGAAGTATTTTGCCTCCTACACTGTATTGTTCCTTTGGATTTTGGCAGCCCAAATGCATGACCCTGCATTTTTTAGCATTAAATCTCAGCTACCAAATTCCTGATTATTCTTCAAGCTTAGCTAGATCCCTCCTCATGTTATCTACTCCTTCCTGGGTGTCTATTCTATTGCAGATTTTGGTATCATCCGCAAAGAGGCAAACTTTATCTGACAACCCTTCTGCAATATCACTAACAAAGGAAGATGTTAAAAAAAATCAGACAAAGGACAGATCCCTGCGGCACACCACTGGTAACGTCCTTCTCTTCAGAGTGAGCTCCATTTACCTGTGCCCTTTGTTGCCTCCCATTCAGGGCCAGCCCAAGGTTTTCTGCCACTCTAGGCAGAAATCCCAGCCTTGCCACCCTCGCTGCTGCCTCCCCCCAGCTGCCGCTGATTCCATTCTGGGAGGGGAAAGCAGCATTTTTTGCTGCTTCTTTTGGAAATACTGCCAGTGCTCGCCGCCGCCTCCCATACAGAATCAGCAGCAGCTGAGCTGGTTGCCTTAGTCGGTTGCCTAACTCACCTAGTGGGCAGGCCGGCCCTGCTCCCACTCAACCAATTTCTAACACAGTCAATCACTTTAGTCCATCCCTAGGGTGCTCAGTTTGTTTATAAGTCGCCTGTGTGGAACAGTGTCAGAGGTTTACGGAAATCTAAGTACATAAGAACATAAGATATGCCATACTGGGTCAGACCAAGGTCCATCAAGCCCAGTATTCTGTTTCCAACAGTGGCCAATCTAGGTCATACGTACCTAGCAGTTTCCCCAAGGGACACAGGTTCCACAATGCTTGTATTGGTTCAAGCATTGATATCCTGGGTCCCTTCTTAATAATGGTTTATGGACCTTTCCTCCAGGAACTTGTCCAAACCTTTTTTAAACCCAGCTACACTAACAGCCTTTACTACATCCTCCGGTAACAAATTCCAGAGTTTGATTACACGTTGAGTGAAAAAATATTTTCTTTTATTAGTCTTAAATAGTTTACCCTGTAGCTTCATTGCATGTCCCCTAGTCTTTCTATATTCTGATAAGGTAAACAATCGATCTACGTTTACCCGTTCCACTCCGTTCATTAATTTATAGACTTCTATCATATCTCCCCTCAGCCGTCTCTTTTCCAGGTTAAAGAGCCCCAACCTTTTTAGCCTTTCTTCATAGTACACTCCTAGGTCTCTCCCTCGGTCCAACTCCCTGGTCACCCAGTCAAAAAAAATCAATCGGATTTATCTGACAAGACCTGCCTCTGGTGAATCCATGCTGCCTCAGATCCTGCAATCCCTTGGACTCCAGAAACCTCACTGTCCACCATTTTAGCAGCGTTTCCAATAATTTACTCACCAGAGGTTAGACCATGGATGGGCAAACTACGGCCCGGCGGACCTTTTAATCCGGCCCCCTCTGCCCGGCTGAACTCTCCCGGCGCGGCTGAAGCCCTCTGCTCCGGCTTGCAGATACGCGAAGGGAGAGTGTCTCCCTCGCGTCTCTGTTAAGCCTGCAGGGGCAGATGGGAAATTTCCCATCAGCCCCTGCGGGCTTAACATAGACGCGAGGGAGACACTCTCCCTTTGTATCTGCAAGCCGGAGCAGAGGGCTTCAGCCGCGCCGGGAGAGTTCAGCCGGGCAGAGGGGGCCTCGCGGGACACTCCATGCTGCCGCGGCGGCAGCGGCCAGCTTTTTTTTTAATTTTAATTTCCATGAGCCGATGGGGGGGGGGGGGTTAGGACTGGCAGTGGGGCTGTGAGCTGATGATGGGGGGGGTAGGACTGGCAATGGGCTGTGGGCTGATTATGGGGGGGGGTAGGATTGGTAATGGGCTATGGGCTGATGATGGGGGGGGTTAGGACTGGTAATGGGCTGTGGGGGGTTAACACTAGTAATGGGCTGTGCGCTGATGGGGGCTGTCTGGAACTGGGGTGATGGGGGGTTAAGGCTGGTAATGGGCTATGGGGGGGATAAGACAGGAAATGGGCTGTGGGCTGATGGGGGCTGTCGGGAATGGGGGTGGTGGGGGTTAGGACTGGTAATGGGCTATGGGGGGGTTAAGACTGGCAATGGGCTGTGGGCTGATGGGGGTTAGGACCGATAATGGGCTATGGGGGGGTTAAGACTGGCCAGGGGCGGTGGGCTGATGGGGGCTGTCGGGAAATGGGGTGATGGAGGGTTAGGACTGGTAATGGGCTATGGGGGGGTTAAGACTGGCAATGGGCTGTGGGCTGATGGGGGCTGTCTGGAAATGGGGTGATGGGGGGTTAGGACTAGTAATGGGCTATGGGGAGGGTTAAGACTGGCAATGGGCTGTGGGCTGATGGGGGCTATCTGGAAATGGGGTGATGGGGGGTTAGGACGTAATGGGCTATGGGGAGGGTTAAGACTGGTAATGGGCTGTGGGCTGATGGGGGGGTTAGGACTGGTAATGGGCTATGGGGGGGTTAAGACTGGCAATGGGCTGTGGGCTGATGGGGGCTGTCTGGAAATGGGGTGATGGGGGTTAGGACTGGTAATGGGCTATGGGGGGGGTTAAGACTGGCAATGGGCTGTGGGATGATGGGGGGGTTAGGACTGGTAATGGGCTATGGGGGGGTTAAGACTGGTAATGGGCTGTGGGATGATGGGGGGGTTAGGACTGGTAATGGGCTATGGGGGGGTTAAGACTGGTAATGGGCTGTGGGCTGATGGGGGGGTTAGGACTGGTAATGGGCTATAGGGGGGTTAAGACTGGCAATGGGCTGTGGGCTGATGGGGGCTGTCTGGAAATGGGGTGATGGGGGGTTAGGACTGGTAATGGGCTATGGGGGGGCTAGGACAGGAAATGGGCTGGTCACTTGGGAGGATCTGGATATCCCACTTCCTGACGCTTCGGCACGCAATAACTGCAGATTCATGTGAGGTGATTCAGAATCTTAAATCTCGCTCATATCTTGCCCACCCCATCTTTTCGGATGAAGCGGGTGGGACAGCCCCCACTTTGGCTACCACGCTTCAGAAACCAAAAGACCCACCCACAGAAGGAAGTAGGGAGGCATGGTCTAGTGCAGGGATGGGCAAACTACGGCCACTAAAATTGAAGGTACTATTTTATGAAAGAAATACATTGCATAAACGTTTTGTAAAATAACTCTTTTTATGCTTTTCTACCTTAAATTAATCTAAACTTTTAATGTTACAAATTTAAATTTAATTTATATTAATTCACACATACACACCGTCCATCTACTCTTGGTCCGGCCCCCGGGTCCAATATATGAACCCATTGTGGCCCTCGAGTCAAAAGGTTTGCCCACCCCTGGGTTAGACTGTCTTGTAGTTGTCAACCCTATCCTTACTTCCGCTTTTGTGTAAAGGGAGCACATGTGCCTTTCTCCAGTCCTCTGGGATCACTCCGGACTCTAAAGAAGCATTGAAAAGGTCAGTCGGTGGAACCACTAGAACGTCCCCAAGTTCCTTCAATATTTTTGGACGTGTCCCATCGCTTTGTCTACTTTTAGTTTTGCTAGGTCTTCATGAACAGTCTTCTGAAAATTGTTCAAGATCCCTGTCACTTCTGTTCCTATTTTGTGGGTGTTTTCTGAGGTCCTGCTCCTGGCCCTTCATTTGTGAACACAGAACAGAAATATTTGTTAAGCAATTCCACTTTATCTTCATCAGCTTCTACAGATTCCTCCCCTTCATCTTTGAGTCTGTCAATACCACTTTTGCCCTTCCTCCTCTCACTAACTAACATATCTGAAAAATGTCTTATTCCTCCATTTTATCGTACTGGCTATTTCTTCTTCTTTTTGTATGTTTGCTTTCCTGACTTCTTTGCTAGCTTCTCTTTTTTCGAAATATAGAGGCCTGTCTTCCTCTCTTGTGATTTCCTGTATTTTATGAAGGCCTCCCTCTTTTTCTTTACCTTTTCAGCTACTTCTTTTGAGAACCAGTGGCCCCCTTTTCCTCTTCCTTTTATTTACCTGTCTAATAAAAAGTATGTTTGATCTTAAAATATCCTCTTTCAGTTTTGCTCATTTTTTTTCTACATCCCCCAGCTGTTCCCATCCTGCTAATGACTCCTGTCCCATCTTGGCAAAGTTAGTTTTCCTAAAGTCTAATACCTTGGTTTTGAATGGAGTTTAAGAGCCCTAGTCCTAATACTGAACCACACCATCTGGTGATCACTGGATGCAAGATGATCTCTCACTATGACATCAGAAACATTTTCCTCATTGGTAAGCACCAAGTCCAGTATGACTCCTTCTTCACATGTTTGTTCTGTTACCAGTTGCTGGAATAGTTCTCCCTGTAGACAACCCAGGATCTCCTTATTTTTAGATGACACCAAAGCAGCAAGGATGTGCCAATCAACAACCGGCATATTGAAATCACCTACCAGTAGCACTTCTCCTTTCATGGTAATAATACTGCATATGTCTTCTATTAAATCCCCATCCACTTCTCCCTGTGAGGGAGATCTGTATATCAAACCAATGCAAATGGATTTTTCTTTCCGTCTCTCTAGTTTAACCCACAGTGCCTTCTCGCTGCCTTTTAAATCCTGTAATTCTATTGCTTTAATATTTTTTTACATATAATGCCATTCCTCCTCCCCTTATGCTGACCCTGTCCTTCCTGAATTAGGTATAGCCTGATATAATTACATCCCAGTCATGGTTGTCCATGAACCATGTCTCCATAACTGCCACTAAATCAGTCATCCTCTTCCATTAAAGCCTCAACATCTGGGATCTTCTTTCCCATGCTATGGGCATTAATACATGCTATTTTCCAAATGTTGTCCCCTTTACATATTTTTACAGAGGTATTTAATTTTCTAATTACTTGGGGGCTTTTCTCTCCCATCCCCAACAAATCTAGTTTAAAGCCCTCTTCAGTAGGGAAGTCAGTCTGCTGCAGAATATTTTGACCCTTCTTAGATCGGTGGACACCATCTCTGGTGAAATAGTAGTAAGGACAGATGGACACTGTCTCTGCTCTGCAGCCCTTAGAACTTATCCTATGGTCCAGGAAACCAAAACGTGCTCGATGATGCTATTCATGCAGCCATACATTCATCTCCAGGATGTGAGCTTCTCTGCCTTGGCCTTTACCCTCAACAGGGAAGATTGAAGGGAACACCACCTGTGCACCTATCTGCTCCACCCTTTGTCCCAGAGCCATGAAGTCACTTTTGATACTGCTAAGTATCCCTCTGAGTGTATCATTTGTGCCGACATGGATGAGCAACATCGGATAATAGCTAGTAGACTTGATGAGTCTCGGAAAACTCTCTGCAACATCTCTGATTTTGGCACCTAGCAGAGAACACACCTCTCTGGACATCAAGTCTGGTCAGCAGATGGATGCCTCAGACACCCTCAGAAGAGAGTCACCAACCACCACTACTATCCTTTGCTTCCTTGTGGTCAGTGATTCTGCAATTTTGGGGTGCTTGAGCTCTGGTTCTTCTCTTTCCTGGGATGTTTTCATCTCATTCACTTCCAGGGCTTGTCAGACGGCTGCCTGGGTGAGAATCTTCACAGTCTTGACAATGCATATATTTATATGATTTTTGCAAGGTATTGTGGGTAATGTAGTTCATTCACACCAGACACAGCTGCTGACAATAATTTAGTTGTGCACAAGTGTTAAAGCCAATAAGATACTTCTTTATTTATGGGGTTATTTCTCCCAGCACAGATATGCTTGGTAGCACATAAATTAGGTTACTTGCTTGTAGTGTTTATCTTGGTAAAACAAAGTCAAAAATCAAAATCAGGAAAACAACCTTCAAACTTGTCAGGCAATTAGCTAATGTTTTCTTAGCATATCTCTAACAAACGAAAAGCCACAAAGAAAGAAATAAACTGTTCTTGTAAGGTTAACTTCTGATTACTTTCCACACAGATCCAGAAGTAATTCTCTCCTAGCTCACAAGCAGTTAGGTGCAGCTCAATTGCTATCAGTTATCCAGCTGAAACCCTTTAGCAGGCTGGCTTTCTACTGTGTGAGTCAAATCCTGCTTCAGGAGCTTTTCTTAGTGGAATAAAGAACAAATTATATTTTCTTTGTGATGGCTGCTGTGCTTTATCACAGAAAGTTACCAACGGAGTTTGGATAGAGAGCAGTCCATATAAACAATATCTTGATCTGCTATTATTTCCCCTTCATCAACAAGCATAGGGTCACTATCATGAATTGGCACAGATGAATCTTTCAATGGAGCACTTTCAGAAGAACACTTATTTCCCTGCTGTCTTTTAAGGATATAGCTAGGGCATAGATCAATGTTCATACCTGAGCTTCCATTGTTGCTATAGTTCCTCTCTATATAGTCTGGCCAGTATGTAGTCCAGTTCTTATGTCCAGCCTTCCAGTCCTGATCCCTGGACACTGGATCTCTCTTCACATACCTTCTGGCATAGGTCTTAGAGTCCCTTCCACGTGCAGCCGTCTCCCTCACAGGTAGCCTCTGGTGATTCCTTGTTCTGCAGCACCATTCCTCTGGCTTTCCCCAGTCCAATGGTATATGCTGGCCCTTGAAATACCTCCCAGTATACGTACTGCCTTGGACTCTTCTAGACCTCTTAAAGGCTTTTCTCCTCTTCCTTCCAGAGGGTTTCTTTCCTTCTCTATCCGTCTGGTTTGGCTTCGGCTTCTGCTGATCCTTCAGATGAAACTGATGATCCTTCTCTGTATATCCAAGGTGATCCTGAAGATCATGATCATGGAGCTGATGCTTGTCATCTGTAGAACAAACTCTATTCTTATTCTGCCTTGATGAGTGCTCCTCCCTAATACAGCGCAGCTGTGCTGAATCAGGCCCTGCCCTTTGAGATGAGTGCTTAGGGATTACCTCATAGCCCTCCTGATTGAACACACGTTTCCCCACTTCAGCTCCTCTAATGGCTGCTGGAAACCTGGTGCATTCTGGGACTGGTAGTCTTTTATGGCAAAATTCTGTTTTCTCATTTCTACCAGCACTGACAGGTTACTTGTTCAGAGACACTTCACCTTTTCTATAGCCCCTTCCTGAGCTATGATAAGCTTCCTTATCACAGGCTGCATACTGGTTCTTCAGTTCAAGGGCTGATGGAGTTCAATTGTTGATTCTGTAGACTCTGGTGACTCTCGTCCAACTCTTTTCATTCTGTAGCTTCTCATCTGTACCTCTGTTGGACAACTTGGATGTTTTAAAAAGCATCTCATTGATGTATTTCTCACTGTCTCAAATGCTTCTCGGCCTTGCCACCTCTTCTCTGAGCTCCTCCACTTGTTTCATGAGAGCTTCAGCTCGCAGGCATCCTGCACAAGGAACCGGTTCTTCGACTGGCATAGGGTTCTCTGTCTGGACAGAGGCAGAAGCTGTAACAGGGGCAACAGCTTTGGCAATACGATTTTTCCCATCCATATTTCAGTTGGTGGAACTTTGGTACCTGTTGAAGTAAACGAGAGACCTACCAAAGACCCTAACTTTTCCTCAAATGTCCCTTGAGAGAAGAAGCAGTTATCCTCTTATGTGTGTTCTAACAATGCTGTTCTATGACCTTCTGTGTAACTGATTATAGAGTTGTCTTATAAAGCAAGAATTCTCGCATGGAGTGGGTAGGGAGGGATCTAACACCTGATGATGAAGTCAGTGGCTACAATGGAAATGGAAAGCCGGAAAAAAAAAAACAATGACCTCTAATAGGCAGAGCTTTACCCAACCCTACAAAAAAATTCCCCTTTTGTAATGCAGAAAAAGATTCATCTTTTAAAAAATGAAGACCAAAACCTCCTTAAGAGCTGTCAGGCACTTGTATTTAAAAGTCACACAGTATTACCTTGCAATGGAGACCTTGTTAGGAATGCGGGAGCAGCTTCTCTCCTAGACAGAAGATTAGAGCAAGATTGCGATTGCAGCCAGGATTGTTGTTGGGCTCAGAGACAGGAAGAGGATGTAGGGGGAATTTTAAAGGGTAATGGTTTGGGAAAAGGAAGATGGGTGAGGGGCCAGAATAAAGGGCAGGTTGTGAGTACATGAGGGAGGGAGAAAGGGACAGAATTTGGGAGGGGTGAGAGAAGAGTGCAAAGGGTTGGAGGCTGAATGGATGAAAGCATGGGGAGATACGTCCATAATGTGTGTGTGCTTCAGATACCTCTCCCCCCAGATGTCTAGAAGATCTGAAGGTACCCCACCCCTGCACCACATGCACAGACTCTGGCCCAACACGCACTCTGAGTCACCTTACGCCCTCACCAGGCACATGCTTGCATGTGCTCACACACGCATGTATGTAGAGCCTAACAATGCCCATGACACACATGCATGTAGCCCCAACCTTTCCTCCCCCACCTCATGTACCTAATCATTTTAGTGCCCTCCTCCAGCTAGCCCATTTCAGAATCCTAGCCACTAAGCACTGCCCTTCAGCAGTTACCATGATTCTTCCTCCCTTCCCCTACCTCCCCTGGGTCTGTGAATGCCACATCCCACGGTATCCATATTTGGCTCAGGAATTGAAACAGGAACCTTCTCCATGGCGGTGCACAGCCTGCCTCTGGCTAGACTTGTTGCATAGACTTCAGGCTATGGCCAGTTGCTATGTGGTAAAGGAATGCCAAACATGCTGCAGAGGTTCCTAGATCAAGCTTGCGTTTTCTAGTGTTGACTATCATTCAGTGCACTTGATATGTTACCTGTTTGACTACAAGCTCAAGTTGCAAGAACTGATTGAGGTCTCTTTACTACTACTACTACTGAAATTACTGCTATGCAATCAATAATACATCATTTTGCATGCCACATACTCCCCATGGAGCAGGTTAGCCACCTCAACAGCAAGTTTGCAGATCTCATCACAAACACACTACTGAACAGATTTATTTAGGTATTTCTTTAGCAGGCTTTGCTGCACCATTTTTCTACCAGTCAAAATGGTTTACATGGAGCTAGATGAATACAATGAACTTATGCAAACAACTGGGTGACCCAAAACTGAAGAATAATAGGAGGTAACGAGGTTTAGAGTAGGATATCAAAACTATTTACACAGTTAGAATGGGCTGGAGAAGGGGTATCTGAGGGGGTAAAGAAAAAAACCTGTGCGTATACCAGGCATTTCTGCAATATATCTGCATGAGAGTTTCTACCTGCTTGAACTGTGACCCTTATTCAGATGCTTCAGGTTATGTTGTGCGTTACACCATGGTTGGCCAACTGGGTACCCGGAAGGATAACTACAAACATCAAGACTGATGGATGTGAGGCGGCAGCTGGATGGGAGGAATGAAGATCACGACTCTTGTTTTTTCCCAGGAACTGGAAAGCGGATCTTTCTGTGTATTTTCAGTAGTGCTATCCTTCACTTTTCTGTGAGACTTGTCCTTGTTCAATAGGTCAACATTGTGCACAGTTTCCAATATATAACGAGGGTGATTTCTCACTGTATATTTTCAGAATGGTACTGAAACATGCCATGAGTGATTTATTTTCTGTAACTGGGACTCTTATATTTGGACAACTGCCTCTTTCAATCCTATTAATAGTTACTGTAAGACATGTTGTTTTTGTTTCCAGTACTTAGCTTGTTTTGCTGTTCTCCTTTTCCGTGCATAGTCCTCTATTTATTAATGTTTTTTTCTATTTTGGCAGCAAATGTTTTGGTAGTTCATGAGAAACTGAGTTAGCTTAACATATTGCATGAGATGAGTCACCGTGTGGGGTATTTAGTTTCTTGGAAATACCTTAAGAATCCAGAATATCACCTTTCCATATCTTTTTTTCTTTTTAATCCCAACATGCATATTGCTATTTAATGGCCGAGCAGCATATGGTGCTATGGGGGAAACGAGTAAACATTTTATTTCAGACGGCAATACCTCCCTCCATGGCGTCTTTGTATTCTTAACCAGGTTCTTTTGACATCATGCTGCTACATTGTGGTAGAGCAGAACATAGAAACACATCACTGTTTTGGATAATGTGTGGATAAAATCTGAAAAGGATCTAGATGGGGATAGTTTTCACATACGTAGGGTGAAATGCAGTCAAACATTTTTCTCTATTTCAAAAGCAGTCTTTATCACAAAAATTGTGGTGCACCGACTTAACAGTTCAACAGTTTGTGATGTTCGTTCATACAAAGCTGCTATCACAGAAGCAAAATTGTTCTTTATATTTTAGCAAACCCTGTTGAGTTAGTGAAGTGCATAGCCTTGTGGAGGATGGGACGAGCTCACTGTCAGACCTTGTGTGTTCTGGTCTGTGCATCGCTGTTAAGTTTTTGTGGCCTTACGCTTCTATTGTTGGCAATGTAGTGCTCAAATTTTTGAGTGATTTGCTTTATAATTTATAGACAGACTATGAGAAACTTGAGGGTGTGGCCAGTAGTTCGTATGGTGAATCAGAAGAGCTGAGCTCTTGTCCTCCTCCTGCCATGAATGTGGACTTTAGCCAGGCCACACTCTTAATTTGTTCAGGTGCTCACTTTGAATCCTTTCCTTGATGAACCTATGTTTGTTTGTACATGCTGTAAGGCCATGATGGTTTAAGGCACATCAATGTCAATATAAATAGATTTGGATACCGACAGTGTGACTACATATTTCCTTATTTGGTCAATAAATATTTAAGAAGAGACTTGGGTGACTCACAAGTGATGTGTGTTATGATCCGTCTTGTTTTTGGACAGCAGTAGCAACACTTAGTTTTATTGGCCGTTTCGTGCCTAGAGCAGACCTGGAGCCTGACGGAGCATAAAGGCTGTGACTTAATAATGAGCATGAGTGAAACTGTTTTTGTTTTAAATTTATCCAAATTTAGAGGGGAAGAGAGTCAAATAGATGGTTAACAGCATAACTGTAAGCCACATTATGTACCTAGTAAAGAATGAGACAATCGATTGTACTGCTAAGCTTTGGAAGGGAAAAAAAAATCATTTGATCAGTCAGCAAGCCCACATGACAAACTGCTGAGAGTAATTTGGTGGACTTGATGCTGCGGTAGTAGGAAGGCAACTTTTAAATCTTGTACTTGCTGGTGGGAAGGGGGAGGGTGGTAAGAAGCCTCTTAAGATAAACTGCTGCATCTTAATAAGTGGCATACAGCGGGAGAAGTCGTCTTATCCATTTCCCCTCCCTTTCCTTTAGGAGCTTTGAGTGAAGACTGACTAACTTCCCTCAGATGGACCCATCACCAAATTTCTTCTGAGCGCCTTGACATCTGCAACCTCGTTCTTTGTATATTTGGGGGGAAGAACAGCTTTTCTAGATTCTCTCCTTAACTGAAGGTAAGTTCTTTTTTATTTTGGTGTATTTCAACAGTGCTTGAATATCTGTTCTGTGGTGTCTGCTCATACAAAGAGATCGCAGGGCTTCCTCGTGCACAGATACATCTAGAACCGTGGCAGAATTTGATCTGAACAAGAACCTGTTCGGATCGATCCCGCCAGTGCCAGAACCAAGAGGGTGGCAGCACGGCATGCATTTTGCATTGCCAGCACCGCACACTCGGGCTGCTGGCGGCAACTGCGGGGCTCCAATTCCCGGGTGACCCAGAGGCCTGATATCTCCCCCCCCCCTCGCTAGTGCATCACTGGCATCGGGAAGCTGTTTTCGGCCCGGTTCAGGGAACGTGGCTGTGGCAGGAACTGGTTCACATGAACCAGGCCGACAGGCCAAACCCCACCACTGATCTGGAATATTCCTTGCTCAAACTTAAACATCGTAAAATGCTCTTCTGTCAGCAAGCTTTTGAGTTGGAGACTTATGGGTTAGAGTTGAAGACTTTCTGTTGGCTTGTATGATTGTGTTTCTGTTCTTGTACCATGCACGTGGGTTTTTTTTAATGGAATCTGTGGTATTTTTAGTTTGTTGGAGTCGTGATCAGGTAAATCGTTAAATATTTTGTAGGCAAGTATCATCAGGGCTCATACACATGCCAAATTTGGGCGAGATCTGTAAGTGGTAAAAATTCCCAATAGTTGTATAAGGAGAGTGGTGGCAAGAAAACGAATGAAATCAGCCTTTTTGTCTGTGCTAGATGTATTCACTTCTCCAACTCATTTAAATTGTTACTTTTATTTAATTCAGCAGAACATGTTGGCACCAACAAATAATTTTAAAGTGATTTTTATACTTCAGTAATTTTGTAAATGAACTTCGAAGTACAATGAAACTTTCCTGATGGTGTGTCCTAGCAAATATTCCTCCTGATGCAATCCAGCTATGTTTTCTCTAGTTCAGATTGCATTTAGTCTGACCCCGTTAGATTATGAAATTGTGATTATTAGTGTTTTTTTCACGTCACACAGTCTGAATAGTAGATTAAAGTGTTGTTTTGCTTTAAAATGGAGTCTCTTGTCTAGTGCTTGACATCATTGAAGGAGATCCTCGGACAGCTGCATGCAGGGTTTTTTTTCACTTTCTCCTACCTTGCCCACCAGCAGTGTACCCTGATTTATTTAAATGCAAGCATATCATGTAGTATGATAGGGAGGGCAAGGCATTTGATTGGATTGTACTGGGTACAAATTAATTTTCCTCTTAGCTAAGGGTTTCTCCTGTTTTGGGGAGAATACGTTCTTTAGGCCTTTGTGTTTAAAACTGAGATGTCCGAGATGAACATTTTATTCCTTTTGGGTTTGACTAGTGTGCTAATGAAACTATACCACTACTACCGCTTATCGTTTTTTATAGTGCTACTAGGCATACACAACTCTGAATATATACGTGTAAGACAGTCCCTGCTCTATAGAGCTTACAGTCTTTACAAGAAAGACTAGGGATGTCATTTATAGGGCATGATTAAAATACATATGGCTATTAAACGGGAGAATAAGGGGTTAGGATCTAAAAGCAGCTTCAAAGGTGAATTTTTAGCATGGGCTTGAATGGGACCAGAGATGGAGCCTGTCATACTTATTCAGGAAGTCGTTTCCAAGTGTACAGCACAGCAAGGTGGAAGGAATGGAGTCTGGAGTTGGCGGTGAAGGAGAAGGGCGCGGATAGTGATTTAGCTGAGCGGAATTCCAGCTCTGTTTGGCACCTTTGATTTGCATAAATTGCATTGAAGTCATGGCGATTTATGCATGTCTTTAGCTGAACTGAACTGTGGACACTGGATTCTGTCATTTTCTGCTCTTTAGGCAAGAGGGTGAATACGCAGTAAGATTGACTTTGTTGCTGTTTAACAGTACAGTATTCTCTTTTACTGTGGAAAGATCATGCGCTTTTTTTTTTTTTTTTAAATATTATTTTAATTTTTATTGTCAACATTTCCTTGAAATAACCATAATAAGACAACAATCCCAGTCCATTTTCTATACAATGGGTAACTAGCATCCTAATTTCTATACAACAAAGCACTCCATATCGTATCTTAACCGTTGTTCCTTATGTTAACTTTGCGTTTGCATAATAAACAATTTAACTGTACTGTGTCTCTATTCTTTATACTATTACCCAGATTGGGCTGCACTACCCCCCCATTTTGACACCCCCTACTCTAGACTGCCTGTATAACACCCCCCTTTGCCCCGCTGTAGTTGGTATTTCTTTTCCAACTTAAACTGTATTGAATTTTCACACACAACTTATTCCAACCAGTATTACACTCCACTGTGCTGGGCATATTCCTTCCCCCCCCCAAGACCTTACTCCCCTGTCCTATCCTGGCCCCCCTCCCCCTCCTTCCTACCCCCACCCACTGATCCCTTACTAGCTTATACCCCACCCACTCCCTTCCCTCTCTCCTCCCACCTCTCCTCCCTCTCCCTACTCCCCCCCAAGCCCTCCTAAACTCCCCCCAAGACACATTCTTGTCACCCAACAGTGAAACAGTTTTTTCCCCTTTCTTTTCCCCCCCTCCCCTACCCCATCTATATCGCTCCTCCCTCTCCCCTCTCCACTGCGCCTTCCTTCCACGTACCCTCTTTTAACTATTTCCATACCCCCTCCCACCGTTTTGCCATTTGTTCCCCTCTTCCCTTCCTTTCCCCCGTCAGTTTGTACATTGAATATATGTTCGACACTCTTCACATAACTGTCCATGGATGGTAGACTCTTTCTATTCCAATACCATGCTATTTCACACCTAGCCGCAGTAACACAGTACCAAATGATTCTCCAATCTCCTTCCCACTTTCCATCCTGTTTATGCAGGAGACACATTTCAGGCATAAGCCCGATATTGGAACCCACCATTTTATTAATGTTATCCCCTATTTTCCTCCAATACCCTTGAACTACTAAATGTGATTTGGGAGGCACAAAAGAAGGAAGATGAGATGTTGTTGTTATCATCTCATCTCCCTTCTTTTGTGCCTCCCAAATCACATTTAAGACTTTCCGGATGTTATCCACTACCTGTCTTCCTGGTATAAAACCTGCTTGGTCCTCATGTACTAATTTCCCCAGCATCTTGTTAAGCCTTGTCACCAATACTTTTGCCAATAATTTCGCATCAATATTTAACAACGAAATTGGCCGATAAGATGCACATTCCTGCGGATCTTTCCCTTCCTTGTGAATAAGAGTAATACCTGCCCAGCCCATTGTTACCGCCAATTTCTCCCCCCTCGTGGCCCATTGAAGACCCTTGTTAATGGTTGCACCAATAGGTTCCCAAATTTCTTAAAAAATGCGCTGTCAGTCCATCCAATCTGGGGGCCTTTCCTATCTTCGTGTCCTTAATTGCCTGTAGCACCTCCTCTGTTGCAATCTCTCTATCCAACCCCTGCTGTTCTCCTCTGTCAAACTCGGCAACCTTACACCCTTCAAATATGCATGAATGTCTTCATCGGACCTCTCCTCATGTGCCGCATACAGCTTACGGTAAAATGTCACAAATTCTTCTCTGATCCTATGATCCTCTCGTACTACCCCCCCCCCCCCTACTTCTAAGCTGCGTGATCCTATTCCAGTCCTTTCTCTTTGAGCTGCCTTGCAAGGTATTTCCCTGCTTTATTTCCCCCTTCAAAAAAACTCTGCTTCAGCAGCTGCATGCGAAACTTTATCTGCTCTACCTCTACTGCGTTCAGTTTCACCCTCAATTCCAATACTGCTCCCTGGTACCGCCCATTACCTCCCTGCACATCCTTCCCCTCCAGAATCCTCAATTGATGCCTTAACTGCCATTCCTGTTCTTCTCGTTCCCTCTTTATTCGCGCTCCTCACTTTATCAACACCCCCCTTACCACTGCTTTGAAAGCATCCCAAACTACTCCCTCCTTTACCCCTCCCTCCCCATTCTTCTAAAAAAACTCCGATATTAGTAATTCTACCACTTTCACTACCCTACTATCTTCCAACAACCCTTCATTAAGTTTCCAAAATTGCCTCCCTTTATCTTCCCCCTTCACCCTTACCTGTACTACCACAGGTGCATGATCTGACCACGTTATGGGCTCTGTCTCCTCCCTTTATCCTTCCCACCAACTCCTTCCCTACCCATATGGGGTCAAGCCTCGAATAGGTCCCATGCACCGCCGAAAAGGAGAATTGCCTTCTTCCCGGGTTCAACAAACGCCACGCATCGATCAGGTCATTCTCCTTCACAAACCGATGGTAGCGTTTCCTATCCTTCCCCCGCCCTTCCCTCTTCCCTGTCGTGTCCCTCCCCCACCTCCCAGGGCATATTAAAATCCCCACCACAAATCAACGCTCCATCACCCATTAACACAACCTGGGCACTCAACTCCTCCCAAAATTCTTTCTGGGACCCCGTGGGAGCATATACATTCACCAAAACAGAACCACTCCTCCCCAACTTTTACCCTCATTAGTAGGTATCTTCCCCCCCTTATCCCGGATCACAGTCTGTACTTCTGTTTTAACCGCTCCGCTAATGAACACCGCCACCCCTCCTTTCTTTTTTTCCCTTAAATTAGAAGCAAATATGCGATCCTTGTATCCCTTAGGCTGCACCACCAATTCGTGCTTTTTCTGTAAATGTGTCTTCTGCAGCATTACTATTGCCGCTTTATGCCTTGTTAACTCTTTTTATACAATTTCTGTCTTTTCCAAGGTGAGTTCAGCCCTTTAACATTCAAGGTTACAATTTTCAGTTCACCCCTGCCCCCTCTCCGTCTACCTTCCCCCTCCCTACCTCGCCCCCCCCTACTATCTATCCCACCCCTCCCCCCGCTCCCCTCACCATCCTTGGTCTCCACTGAGGAGATTTGACTTCCATATCGGTGATCGAAGCCAGATCCCAACCTACCCTACCCCTTATTCCCCCCCCCCTCCACCTCCCCTATCACTTCCTTCCCATCCACCCCCTTCATCCTATCCACCCCTCCCTCTCCTAAGCCACCTCCCCCCACCCACTTAGTACCTCCCTCCTTCCTCCCTTCCCCCCAACTCTTAGCTATCCTCTCTAAACATCCCACTTCCTCCCCTTATTTTCATTCTATTTACCACCACATAAAATCATCCCCTTATGAGACATCAACAAGTACCAGTCCATCTGTTATCCTCAGCATCACCCAGTCTCTTGCTCCATCTCTGGGCTTCGTTGCCCGCCCTTGGCCATCCTTGCCAATCTCCGGCCGCCTGCCCTCTGCCACGTTGCGCTCTCCATCCTCGTAGCCCTGGTCTCCATCCTCGTAGCCCTGGTCTCCATTTCCTTCAAATTAGCTGGGCTTCTTGCCTCCTCCGGAAGGTTCTCCGCTCCAAGCTCTCTCAAAGCTTTCCAAGCTTCTGTGCTGGTTCTCACTTTCTTTGATCTCCCTTGCACTGTAATCAGCAGTCCAAACGGGTACAGCCACTTGTATCTCAGATCAGCTCTCCTCAAGTATGCTGTGACCGCTCTTATCTCTCTTCTACGCTGTAGCATTCCCTGGGATAGGTCCTGATACAGCTCCACTTTATGTCCATCCCATTGGTAGCTTCTTATTTTCCTGGCAGCTCCCAGCAGACGTTCTTTTGTTTTAAAAGAACCCAAGCAAACTACAATGTCTCTCGGCCTGTTTTCTCTTATGGGCCTCAAACCTCTGTGCGCTCTTTCTATTTTCAGGTGGCTACCTTCCGCTTCCTCAGTTTTGTCCACTGCTGCCAGGAGTTCCCTGAATATTTTCTGCACCACCTCCTCGCAATTCTTGTACTTAGGCTCTTCCGGAACACCACGCACTCTGAGGTTGCACCTTCTCGAGCGATCTTCCAGATCTTCTGTTTTTGCCTTTATCTCCTCCTGTGCCAATCTCAGCTCTTCCCAGCCTTTCTGGACTTGCTCCATTACTCCACACTGGTGTTCCAACTGAGTTTCAGCCTCCTCTACTCGCTCTCCCAGATCTGAAATGTCTTGCCTTAAGGTTTGTAGAGCCTCCTTTATCTCATTTTTTTACTCCACATATCTCTTCCTTTAGTTCTTCCTTTAATTCTAGAAGCCACTGCTTAATCTTCCCGGCTGCTCCCAGGTACTCCTCACCGTCTGTGTCCTCTTCCGGTCTTGGCGGTGACTCTGCCATTGTTTTGCCTGGCTTCTCCCCCTCCTTTCCGCCTCTTGGCGTCACATACGAGGAGCGGAATTCCACCAATTTTTTTTTCACCGCTCCTTCTTTTTTGGCCTTATCCATTGTTGGGATAGAGCAATCTCTCCTCTAACTGCTTCAATAGCTTGTAATTAATGCAGCCTTCTTTCCTCCTCGATATAGGTACTAGGAGGTTATGCTCTATGGGCTCTATCACAGGACTCTCGTGCCCTTTCCCTACAGTCCCGGCCTGGCACCTGTGTAGCTAGTCTGCAGCCCTCCTCCAGGTCTCGTTCCAAACTGATATTCTCCCTTAGCAAACAGTAGTGCCTACCATATATCTTCAGGGCTGATGGATTCTTCTTGGCCTCTCCCAAGTTCTTACTGCTCTTTGTTCCCTTTACTCGACCTTGCCTCCGGCCTACAACTCGCTGCACGGCCCTACAACTTGCTCCCGTGTTCAGTTTTTGGTTATCCTGCGTTTTGTTTAATATTACTCCCTTGATTTTCTCGCTCTTGGAGTGGCTGCCTTGGTGCCCTGGATATGGCTGGACCCTGTAGGCCTTTAAGGGCTGTTAAGCTGAAACTGAGTGCTTCTATGAATAGATGTTAGAGTCCCCTCCGGAGACTTAACGGTAAGGCTTGCCTCTTTCTTCTGCCTCTTCCCCCTCCGATCTGGCAATGCTCTACTCCTCTGCTGCTTTACTTCCGCAGCTCCGGTGCCGAATCTGCACCCCCCCCCCCCCCCCACTGGTGTTTTCCCGTCTCCTCCCTACACCACTTACTTGCTGGTGCACTCACACAGGTGTTGTCTCCACCTGTCCACTTTGCTGCCTCCGCTCCTCGCTCTGCCTCCTCTCCGTTCCAGAGTAAGTCTTCTCTGCTGCTTCCCCCGCTTATCTCACTCAAGAGATGTGGGCACGCTGCTGCTGCGTTCTCTCCTGTCTTCCTCTCCCACCACTCTACCACGCAGCTCCCCACACCAACATGGTTTGCCGCCCGTCTGCGCCATTTAAGATCTTCTTTCAGCCGGCTCTCCTTTTCAGTTAGTGCCGGTATGCTCCGTGGCCAGGGCCCCAGCCAGATGGCTTTGCCTCACCACTTCTGGGGGATTTTTTGCACCTTTGGCCTGGCTTCAGCGGCGGAGCTCCACTACTTTGCCGCCATCAGGACCGCTGACGTCACCGGAAGTGATGCTCTCTTATATTTGACCATATAAATCTGTTTTTGGAGACTGAGGGGCTCAGAAGCAATGAATTGCAAGGCCATGCTATGACAAAACCTTTGTACCCCTAAATGTGTGGACCTGGATTTTTAATGCCATTTCTTATTCAAAGTATCATAAACCAGGCCTGCAGTATTTAACCAGCATTCACACAATTGCCCAGCAGTGCAAGTTGGTAACAACCATGCGGCAGAATCCAAACACATAGGACAGATGAGAAGACGGGACTGCAGTGACGTTAGGGTACATGTTTTTACTTTCAAACAGTTCTTATGTTGGCGACGGTGAGTCTGGGGGACCTGTACATCTCTCTGTACCTTCATTATCGCCCCTTCATGCTTGTGCTTCCCAACGGCTTCATGTCTTCACTTTGGAAAATAACTTTACTTGGGACCGCAGCCAAGTCATTTGTTTCATATTGTCACTTTGTGTATTAACCGTCAAGGACCACTTTCAGATCCTGGCTTCCCACCAAATGAGTGTCTTGCTGAATGGATACACTTGAAAAACCCCCAGACAGTCTGCTGTGGCCTGGTTTGAATGCCATCCTCCTTGGACACTGAGAGGCGGGGCAGATTGCTGCACTGGCCTGTCAATGCTTCTGATGAAGGGGCTGTCTAGATATAGTTATTTGGGGCTTTTCCTCTGGCTAAGAGAGAAGCAGTTGTTCCGGGAGCTAGGCAGAGTCACAGTAGTAGATGTCATGAAGTAATGGCTGAGGCTCTCTTACAGGGGGTGGGGGGGGGGGGGCTATGAGTGTGCCTTTACTGTTCTAGCACCTGACAGCACTGATGGCAAGAACTGCATCCGGAACGTGAACCTAGATCCCCTGTATGTTCCCAACACTACTCCACGTGGCTATTCTAGGTCCGTCTGACTCAGCTCTGCACTTTCTCACTGTGACCACTTTCCTAATCTGATGTTAACGAACTTCACTAATCTGATAGCAACCATAAATTGTTTTTTCAGATCTATTTGTGCAATACTTCTACAAATTATACGCACACAATCATCATATTTTTATTTAGAGTTTCAAATAAAGTGAAGTAGGTTGTGTGTTTTTGTTTTTTTTTTAATTCTAAATCTTAAACTTTTAACCAGATACATACAGCTCTTATAGTAACAGTACAACCCAAGCTAATTTAAATAATCTATCCCCTCCCCCCCAAAAAAATTAATCTTTACTCAAATAATCCAGCAATAGCTTCTGTTTGTTTTCAAACATTTCTAGTTTACGTTTCAGGGCAGTCAACGTTTCCATCAGTACCAGGCAACAACACATCTCGCAGCTGTCGCACATACCCTAATGGGAGCCCTCTACTTTGCTGGGGCTCTCCCCAGCCAGACCCCTAACAAACTGAAGAGTCATGGCAAGGTTCACCCCAAAATTTCCACTATTCACTGCCCAATCTGGGAAGACAATGGGGCAAGACCACAAAATATGAAATAGCATATCCTGGCCTCCGGAGGGTCTCTAACATCTACCCTGGTTTGATTACATCTACCCTCCAGTATCCGATATAGTACCAAACTTACAGCATTCTCCTATGTAAGCATTCTCCTTTATCAAAACAGAAATCTATTTCTTGGCCACACTCTTGAGAGAGTCCCTCCCAGTCTTTATCCTCCCATTTGCAGGCTCAAATCCCATTCCCTGCTGGTTGCAAAACCCTATAGAACAGTTTGATGAGTCCATGTTATTTTAGATAACCAAGCCATAATGACTCAATCACATTTATAATCATTTTCATAAGAGGGCTTTATAGCTCTGTTGTTCAGGTAATGAGACACCTGAAAATATGGGAACCTGTCCTTGGTTTCCAAGGAATACTCTTCCTGTAACTCCTCAGAGATCTTGAGCATCTGACAGTCAGTCAGCTTAGCAAACATGTCTACATCCAGTGCCTCCCACTGCCTAAAGATGCTTTCCCTCCCAGGGCCAAATTCTGGCAGTACCCTAATAGGAATCAGAGCTGAGAACCCCCTGCCTGGTGACCCCCTTTGATAGACCCTCTGCCATGTTTCCTTGGTCCTTTTACTTTTTTAATCTTGCTGCTTACCGCTTCTTCTCTTTTAAGCTTTGGTAGCCATCAAAGTCCCCCAGCCTTATTGCCAAACTCATGTTGGTTTATCCGCTGCAATTGATTAATGAACTCCATCTGCAGTACAGATAGCCACTCTAGTTTTTTCCAATTGTTGTATTTTGGGGTTCCCTCTCCTTTTATGGGCGTGCTACAACATTTCCATTGTTGTCACTAGTTGACTAAACTTTTCCAACTGTTGGCATTTCCTCCTGGCTGCCCATTGCAAAACCTTACCCTGAAGAACTACCTTCAGTCTATCCCATAAAATCCCTTCCCCCACTTCCCCATTATCGTTATGGAACAGAAAATAATCTACCACCCCCTCTGCTTCTTTCACTGACCCTATATCCTGAAGAAGGCTATCATTCAGTCTCCATACCTATGCCTCTTTCTTGAGTTAACGCCCACACCAGAGCATGATCTGAGCAGATTATTGCCTCAATCCAAGAATCGACTACTTTTTGAACAGTCCAGATCCCCCATCAAGATGTCTATGCGACTATAAGTGTCTCACATGGGGGAGAATAAAATGTATAATCCCCTATCCTGTGGTTTTTGAGGACCCTCCACATAGCAATTAAAGAATAATCCTTCATCCATTTTTTTACTCTCTTAATCATACTTCCCTCAATCTGCCTCCCTCCCCCCCACCCTTGTTGATCTATCCAGATGCAGTGTCAGTTACATTAAGGTTCACCCCCCCCCTCCTAGTACAGCTCCTCTACCCGCCCCTCCATCCAGTGCTGCAAATCCACCCATAAAGTACTCTGGTCAACAAGGGGGCCATATACATTTGAAAAGGAAATCCTCGCCCTGAAGATCACCCCACACCAGAAGAGCCCTTCCCTCCCTATCCCGCTCCAACCTCTGCATTCAAAAGGGCACATCACCTCTTATCAGGATCACCATTCCCACCACCTTTTTATCCCCATGGGCACTGAAATAATATTGTGTATAGGCTTGATACCTCAACAAACCCTAATCCCTCTGCAGCAAATGAGTCTCCTGCAGAAAGACCACCTGCTGCTGAAGGTGTTGCAGCTTCCTAAATAGTAGCCGTCTTTTCTGAGGAGAGTTTAGACCTCTAATATTCAAGGTGCCCAGTCTTGCCCCCAGAAACCATTTGTCCACAATCTCTCCTCCCCCACTTCAAAAACCTTCTCCTCCCAATCCTGAATCCCTCCCACCCCTCACTCCCCAACCCAACCCTCAAATCAAGCAGACTGCTCCTCTGCTGCCCTCTTCATTGAGAAAAAAACTTGCATTTCTTACCCCCTCCTCTTTTCAACATATACACATTCATACACCCGCCACTTACATCAATCAATCAATCAATCAACGTTACTTTCATTCTTCTCAATTACACCTCCAACATACTTCCTCTCAGTCACCCTTTCTCCTATCCTCACCCAAACCCCCCCGTTCACAACAGTACATTGCTATCCGCAACCACCCTTCAGCCCAGCTCAGGCTTTCAACCCCTCATAATCTCCTTAGCATACTTACCAGCATACTGAATAGTATCCGTTCAGGCGTCAGACTTGGCCTCTTCTCTCCTGCCACTCACCTTTGGCTCCACTGTTAAATAACCAATGCAGTTTGTGTCCTTGGGCCTGAACTTGCTGCCGTCCTGGCTGTGGCGGAAATGCTTTTCCAGCCACTTTCTCTGGCTCAGTATATTGAGGCAGATTCACCACAACCTCCTTGCACAGTTGTACCCACCATGCCTTAGTCACAGTATGGACTCTTTTTTTTTTTTTTTAATTTATTTTTTAGCATTGCCTTTATTTCAAATTGCAAACCGAAAGGAGAGTCATTTATAATGTATTTGCTCCTTATTTAGATATCCGGTCACTTCTTTAAATGCCTAGTGTCGCTGGAAGGTCACAGGGGCCTGATCCTGAAAAATATCCATTTCACAATTTTTCCCATTTGAAAAGAATATCCTACTCATAGCCCTTATTTTCTATTCCTTTACTGCAAAATGCAAGAGGCAAGCCACAATGTCTTGGGGCTTATCCCCAGGGGGAGCCCCCAGTACTCTGTTTGCTTATTCCAGGTCCAGCTCTGTGGAACCAGGCTCCTCCTCCTCGCCTTCCATCAAAAACTGGCAAACATCACAAACCACTTTTCCAGCTTGCTTGTAATTTTCCATTTTCGGGAACCCCCTTATATGGATATTACACTGCCAGGATCTATTCTCAAAGTCTTCAATTTTGTTGCACATCAACTCTTGGTCCGCTGCAGTTACTCCATAGCCCTGTAAAGCTCGCTGGCTGTGTCAGCCTGGAGCTTCACGAGTTCTTCCACCACCTTGAGCCGCTGCCCAAGATCCTGCAGATCGTGGTACACCTCCACCATTGCATCTGTTGCATCCTTGCTTATGGATGCTATTTCTCTCTGAAGCCCCTGCATCGGTTGCCAGAGATCGCCCCGAGTAGGAGGTTCCTCAGGCTGGTTTCTCGTCCATTTCAGAATCCTTTGCCATGCTGTCTGCTGCGTCTCTCCGGCCCACCGGAGTTTTGAACTTCTCGAGCCATTTTCAAACAGACATCTCTCGGCTGCCCTCTCCTTTTTTTCTCTCTTGTGGAAATGTCTGCATCAGGAGCATATACAATAAACACTACATCAAAACGTAGCTTTGTCAGGTTTTATATGAGTTAATAGGTTTTAAAGACCATAGTTTCATATGTCTTAATGACTATAAAATGTCTGTTATATATGTATCATATTTGTGAATAAAACTTGCGTTTATGTAATTTTATTACTGTTTTAATTTTCTGCTACATGTTTTCCCGCACTCTTCTCCTCCTCCCCCTCCTCCTGACCCCCTGCTGGCAGGAGCTGTAACATCCTTCTGGCTTTTGCAGTTGCCTTACTTGCATATGTGGCTACCTTGAGATCATTGTATCCAAATTGCCCCAGATCCCAGTCTGTTTTATACATCAAGGAACTTCACTCGTTATGCAGTACTGCTCCCTTGGGGTTTTTCTATCCCAAACGCATGACCTGTCTTTTAGCATTAAATATTGGCTGCCAAAGTAAATCCTCAGCTGCCCATATCTTTTTGTTCGTTGTAGTAGCATCCCTGCAGTTATTTAAAAAGTACAGAAATATTTAGAAGTCGGTTTTCTTTAGGATAAAAAGGAAATGAGACTACGAAATCGGAGAAAAAAAGAAAGTAACATAGAATTTACAGGGGGCGTTAACACAGTTGGGACATCTTGCTCACATCAATATGCAGGTACGTTTTAGGGGCTAATCTTTATAAAGCTTGTTTTGCACATGGAAAAAGACTTATAGTTTCATGACGGCATAAGCATGTAAAAGAAAATACACGTATGGAAAGAGTGCACCTACTCTTATGTGATCTGTGCACAAGGGGGTCCCAGAGGTATAGTTTGGGTGAAGTGGAGGTGACGATATGATGTATCCATGTATCTTATAAAACATGCAGATGTGGGATAGTGTAAATGCAGCCACTGATACCTTGTCTGGCGCAGGTGTAAACTTCTGCATGGGCGCTCTGCATACTATGGGGCTGAATCTAGAATCTCTTTTATAAAGGCACCTATAAAGGCACCTGTGTTGCCTTTATAAAAGTAGAATTAAAATAGGTGCCCTGTTATAAAATTATCCCCATAGCCTAGAGATCTTTTAGCCATGTTGGTCCTGGGAAAAACTGGAGTACTTCTACGGGTTGTAGAGCATGAGCTTTCAAAAGGGGATAACTGCTTAGTGGTGATCTTATACTGGATACTGAGCACACTGTTTTGGAAGTTGTATTGTTGAGAGGAAGGCAAGGAGATAGTGTCTTTGACCTGTACAGACTGTTGACAAGGAGGTATCCTTCCTTTTGGCTAGGTCCTCGAGGAGGAAGAGGGGAGCTTCTGCCTGCATTGCTGAAAACAGCTGGCTGGGCGGAGAAAAGAGCAAAACAAAATCATCCCGCTCCTGTAACGACTTTGTATATTTCATAGTGCTTCGAGTTATACACAATGTAATAGACACTAAAACAGTCCCTATCTGTGAAGCTTACCATCTAGAATAGACACAGAGGAGACAAGACGTCATATTAAAATACACAAAGCCATTATAGAGGAAGGGAGCCAGGTCCTGTGTGATCTTATTTCCTGTATCTCATCTTAGTAATGCACCAACCAAAAAAACCCAACATTGCTCACAATGATTCCTATAGATGTATATGCTACTGCACCTGCTCTCCTATGTAGAGGCATATAATCAACAATTCCAGTGATCAGGGCTGTAGCTAGGGGTTAGCTAGAGGGACAGCTGCCCAAGAAATGCAAAAATAACTGAAATAACTAGTGTGAGCAGGCAACGAAGGAAAACCTGTCTGAATCCTGCTCTCCAGGAGTGAGGATGGGATGAGAGGAGTGGGAATGGACAGCGAAAGGGGTGGGAGGGTACACATTAACAGTTTCCTATTTGGGTTGCTGAAAAGCCTAGTTCCCGCTCTGTGAAATTTCATGAGTGCTCTGTCCCACACACACAGTTGCCTTGTTCTGCTTTATTCTTCAGAGGAATTGATCTGTCTGAGGCACGTCCGGTATTACCCTTTTTTTTTTTTTTTTTCACTGCCCTTGGTGCGTGATCGCTGTGCTACCCCTGCCCCAGTGGGTTCCAGTGCAGCCCTTCACAAACCCCTCCTGTCCTGTCATTTTCAGAGTGGTAGCCATGTTCACCTGGAGTAACAAAAATGGGAGGCGGGTGACACCTTTTATAGGCTAACCAATTTATCAAGGCATGAGCTTTCGAGTCATAGGGACCAGCCCATTATTACTTTTATATTTGTAATGCACTCCCCTCCATCTTCCACATACCACCCCTACTGTTTTATTATCAAAAGAAAAGAGAGGACGTGGCCTAGGGGTCAGAGCAATGGAATAATAACTCGGAAAGCTCAGGGTTCAAATCCTGCTACTCCCACTGACACTCCTGTGACCTTTTCCCATTGTCTCAGGTACCCACTTAGACTATAAGGGCCTGATATTCAAAAGGCATATACACGGCTAACAGCCAGTTAACCATGTAAATGCCTACTAACTGGATATTCGACGACACATACGCAGGTAGTGCTGTCGAATATCCCACACTAAGTCCCCTGTTGAGGGTATTGTGGGGTGAAGTGGAGGCGGGGACCGGTGCTAACCATGCAACACCAATATTGGAAGATGCATGGTTAGTGCTTGGCACCTATAAAAATAGGCGAGGAAAACCCTCGCCAATCTTATAGGCACCAAGGCTAACTCTGCAGCATCCAATATCTATGCTGCACGATTAGCCTTGGTGGCTTCCAGGCAGCAGAGTCAGACCCGGATATTCACTTCCGTTGCCGCGGAAGTGAATATCTGTGGATGGGGGATCGGTTGTATATCAGGCTCTAAGCTCTTTGCACTCATTGCCACTGTACAGTGTTGGGTACATCAAATAGTGCTATGAAAATAAGTATTCCTAGTATTAGCTTTCAGATTTCTTTTTTGCAGCAATCACATGATATGTTGTACTGCTGCATTTGTGAGTGGCTTAATGTTGAGCTTTGCAGGTCTATATACTGAAGCACTAACGTTCTAGTAATATCATCATGGTCATGGGCAGAGGTAAATGACTTCTGCAGTCCTGCCACATGAAGTTTCTCACCAGCACATTTTCTTATTCATTACTGCTACGCCTCTGTTACCTTTTCCAAAACCTTTCACTCCAGTCCATCAAAGTGACTGCTTCTGGTGGTTTATCTGTCCATATGTATGCTTCTCTTTATACATATATATAGATATTAGTTGTTTAGTTTGGAGGCATGTCTGTTACCACTGCAGCGCACACGCCAGAATCAATATTGTATTATCTGTGACATTCAATAGCCAAAGCTGATAGTTCATAAACTGACAAGCTAGAGTGGGGTCACTCAGGGGCGGCTCAAGGCAATCTGCTGCCTGAGGAGAGGGATGAGATGCCCCCTCTCCCCCCGTAGGCAGGGACTGAATCAAACCAAAAAGCCGATTAGATAATATGGACGAAATGCAAGATGTTTGCACACCAAGGAACTAAAAGAATGAGCGAGAATCACAGCACACTTTATAAAACTAAATTATAGCTCATTTTTATTTTGTTTATAAACTGCATTTTGGTTCTTGCTTTTTCTTTTTGAACATATATTTTGAATCCACAGAACCTCCTCGCTCAGCAGTGGGTGCAGAGCAGTAGGACATTCACCCACAGAACTCAATATATTTAAAAAATTATATCTGATTCTGGTCATCTCACTAACGAACTTTCTCCAGTGCCAGGCATATTGGGAACTAATATAAAACCCTACAAAAGTCACCAAAGATCTACAAGGCCAAATCTACCATACCATACATACCAGCATAAACTTCCAAAACTCATACAAGATGCCTACCCAGAAAAAAAGCAGCACTATAAATACTGCAGTGG
The DNA here is from genome assembly GCA_033557465.1 of Ichthyophis bannanicus. Taxonomy (NCBI): domain Eukaryota; kingdom Metazoa; phylum Chordata; class Amphibia; order Gymnophiona; family Ichthyophiidae; genus Ichthyophis; species Ichthyophis bannanicus. The sequence continues at coordinate 166,812,541 of CM066043.1, forward strand.
GCCCCAGAACATCTAACACCTATTTGAAAAGCCGAACAAGGCAAATTACTACAGTCCAGATCCCTACATACAAACTTCATGTTAACAGAACACACAGCCTTGGTCATACACTCATAACACAGAATCTCCAGGAACAAGCAGGAATGAGTCTTCACATATGGGTACGTCGGTACCGACGGAGCCTGCGCGGGAACGCTCCCCAGCGTCCCAAAAAAAGAAAGCTTTTGGGAGCATCCCACAGCGCATGCGCGCTGCCTTCCCGCCTTTCCTAACCGCCTCTCTCCAGTTCTTCTTTTCCACGGAGCCAGCAGGTCGTGTTCCTGTCACCGCTGAAGAAGTTCTTTATTTTATTTTATTTCTTTGGTCGCGCGTCTGCCTTCTTCGACGTCGGACCGGTACCGCCGGTCTTTTCTTTCTTTTCTTAAAAAAATATAATTCTTCCGTTCCACTTTAGTGTATATTTTTGTCTCTTTGGGCCTTAAGCCTAAGGGAAATTTCCTCATGGAAAAGCCTGCCTCCGGGTTTAAAAAATGCACTAAGTGCAGCGGTACCATTTCTGTTACCGACACCCTGACTGATGTCTTAAATGTTTGGGTCCTGACCATTCCATCACAGATTGTGTGTCCTGCTCCATGATGTCTAAGAGAGGTTTACAGAACCGAGCAGCTAAGCTCAGTACCCCGTTTCCCTCTGATGCAGCTTCGGTGGCATCGACGTCGTCCAGGGCTTCTTTCTCCTATGGATCTCAGGTAACCAAACATAAATCCAGCCGGTCCTCGAAGGGTAGATCTCCCTCTAAGCATCGAGATGCCTCCGGGCTTGCCCTCGAGGATCTTGCACCGGCAAAAGTACCCCGGCGGGAAGCTCCGGCTTCCAAAGCTCCTCCTATGGGGTCACAGGTTGACATCGATGGCACAGCCTCGACCGATCACCTGTTACAATGTTCTGGGGTACCGGTAGAATCTGCCGGTACCGATGTCCAGACATTAATGGCATCGATGGATCAGAATATTCTGACCATGCAGCAGGCCATCACGGCATTCATTCGAGCTGCGACGCCGCTGGTACCGCAACAGGCTCCGTTGCCGGTACCGGCTCTGGCACCGGCACCGATCTCAGTTCCGGTGCCGGTACCGATTGCATCGACATCGGCTTTGGTGTCGACTGCAATGGTACCCTGTCCAATGATGCCCATCGGTACCTTACCGGTACCGATCACTCCCGATGTCGATACCACTCGGTACGCGTATCGGGCTCTACAGGAGCATCCAGACAGGCGATACTTCGATTCCTCCGAAGACTCTGATGCATCGGAGGTTTCTGTCGAAGCATCGGTACTCCTTCCTCAAGAGCCTTCTAATCCAAAAAGAAGAATGTCTCCTCCAGAGGACTTGTCTTTTCAGGACTTTATAAGAGAGGTGGCCAAGGGGCTTTCTATCTCAGTAGCCCCTGAATCAGAGCCTAGAGCCAAAAAGTTGGATATTTTGCAATATCCCAAGGCTCCTAAAGAGGCAGCCACTTTGCCAGTTCATGAGATCCTTTATGATCACATGTTGGGCATATGGGAGACCCCTCTTACTATCTCTTCCCACTCTGGTAGGCTAGACACCATGTACCGTGTCCCGCCTTGTCCTGGGTTTCATAAGACTCTGCTTCCTTACCACTCTATTGTGGTGGAGTCTGCCATGAAAAAGTTAGAGTGCAAAAAGGCACTCTTCTACCCCTCCAGGGAGAGAATGTAGAACCTTAGATGCTTTTGGCAGAAAAATCTTTCAAGCCAGCATGCTTGTTGCTAGAATCAACTCCTATAGTCTCTATATGGGGATGTTTCTAAAAGAAGTTACAGATCATCTGCAAACTTTCCTCCCTTTTCTTCCAGAAGATAAGAGGGAAGAGTTTCTCACTTGGCTTAAGCATGCCCAAGATGTTTCCAAATTTTCCAACCGTGCAGCCTTTGACTCTTTTGAGGGTGCCAGCAGAGCTTCGGCTATTGCCATAGGTGCACACAGAATTGCTTGGTTACAAGCTTCTGATCTGGAACCTTGGGTCCAAGATGGATTAGGAAATCTTCCTTGTACAGGTGAAAACCTTTTTGGCAAGGATTGGCAAGCAAAGGCCACACAGATGGATGCAGAAAATTCTGCTTTGGATAGGCTTTCAAAGTCTACCTCTAATCCTGTCAAGAGGTTGTTCAAAAAGCCATATTTTCCCAAGAAGGGAAAATATTATCCTGTTTATGGTCAACAGACATCTTCTGCAGGTCGTTTTGCTGCAAAGCGTCAACAACCTAAACAGGCCAAGCCTAAGGCTGCAAGGACTCCTGTAGCCCTGTAGCCCAACAGCCTCAGCCTCCTCAGGGCCTTTGACTTGCATCTAGAGAACTTAGCCTTTCTGGCTCTAGCAAAACCAGAGCCTCTCACCATTCCAGGAAGGTTAACTTACTTTGCTCCCAGATGGGAACAAATTACAGCAGAGCAGTGGACCCTCTCCATCATAAGGGAAGGGTACAAACTTCATTTCTCAAACCTTCCTCCTCACATCATGGTGAGACAGTTCAATTCTCAAACATCTCTCCTCGACCTTCTCGGTCAAGAGATTACTACCCTTCTTGCCCAAGGGGCAATAGAAGAAGTACCCCTTCTTCAACAGGGCTCAGGGTTCTACTCCCCCTACTTTCTTATCCCAAAGAAAACGGGGTTACAGACCCATATTAGATCTCGGAGAATTGAACAAGTTTCTATGCAAGGAGAAATTCAAAATGATTTCTCTAGGTACTCTCCTTCCATACCTTCAGAGTCAGGATTGGCTTTGTTCTCTAGATCTCAAGGATGCGTATACCCATATACTAATCCATCCAGCACACAGAAGGTTCCTTCAGTTCTTTTATCAAGGGAATCACTACCAATACAGGGTACTTCCTTTTGGTCTGGCCTCTGCTCCAAGAGTGTTCACAAAATGCATGGCAGTAGTAGCTGCATTCCTACGCACTCTAGGAATATTCGTATTCCCATATCTGGACGACTGGCTCATCCGAGCTCCATCCCAGTCAGAGGCCCAGACTTCCCTAACCTGCACAATGCGTGTTCTGCAGTGTCTGGGACTGGTGATAAACATTCCAAAGTCCCAATTCACCCCTACTCAGTCTCTAGAGGTCATAGGGGCCTTGCTGGATACCCCAACTGCAAGGGCCTATCTTCCCCAGGCCCGTTGCCTACGCTTAGTGCAGTTAGCCTCCCAGATTCAGTTAAAAACCCATTTAACTGCTCGAGAGATGTTACAACTGCTAGGCCACATGGCATCCACTGTGCATGTGGTCCCTTATGCTCGCCTTCACATGAGAGCAGCTCAATGGACTTTGTCCACCCAATGGACCCAGGCATCAGGGGGTCTGTCGGACAAAATAGCAACCTCCAGGCGCCTCTTTTGGTCTCTCCAGTGGTGGAAGTCCATTCAAAATCTGTTGCAGGGGTCCCCCTTCCAACAGTTGTTACCCCAAGCAACCCTTACAACAGATGCCTCTCCAAAGGGTTGGGGAGCTCATCTTCACGACCTCTCCACCCAGGGCATTTGGTCTCCACAGGAGACCTCTCTACATATCAACATCTTAGAGCTCAGAGCAATCTTCCTGGCTCTCAGAGTCTTCCATACCCTGATCAGCTACAAGACAGTCCTCATTCACACGGACAACCAAGTAGCCATGTTCTATGTGAACAAGCAGGGAGGGACTGGCTCTCTGTCGCTTTGCAACGAAGCTCTGAGATTGTGGGCCTTCGCCAGAGAGCATAAAATTCATCTTCTGGCAGTATACCTTCCAGGAATTCAAAACTCTTGGGCAGACAGACTCAGTCGAGTTCTGCTTCCACACAAGTGGTCCCTTCATATGGACCAGATAGTCAGAATCTTTCGAATTTGGGGAACCCCGGATATAGACCTCTTTGCAAGTCCGTGGAATGCCAAACTTCCCCGATTCTGTTCCAGAATTCCGTGTCAGGGAGTTCAGGCCAAGGATGCCTTCCTCCTTCATTGGGGTCAAGACTTCCTATACGCCTTTCCACCCATTCCCCTAATTCCCAAGACCCTGTTCAAGCTTCAGAGAGACCGAGGGACTATGATCCTCATAGCTCCACAATGGCCACGCCAAGTGTGGTTCCCTCTACTTCTGCATCTCTCTCAAGCTCCCTCCCTGGGCTTGGGATCTGCTCCAGATCTCCTGTCTCAGGAGGGGGGAACGTTGTGGCACCCAACCCCCCAATCTCTCCACCTCAGGGCTTGGTTGCTGAAGGCTTAGACCTTCAAGATTGGCATCTGTCTCAGCAAGTGAGGGATGTCCTTCATGCTTCCAGAAAGCCTTCTACAAGGCGTTCCTATGCTTTTAAATGGAAAAGGTTTACCATTCGGTGTGCTGAGAGCAATGTTCCCGCTAATTTTCTGTAGGCTGTGTGCGCATAAAATATCAGCAGTGCAACTTTTGAAGGAAGGTTAAATTTTTGTGCGCCACATAATGACACTCGGAGTTATATGCTTTAAAATTTGACTACACGTCAGAATACAGTATGTACACCACATTGATTTTAATCAAATTAAATGAAAATAGACGATTATTAAATGAAGTGGAAAATTTCTAGTAATTACAATCACAACTTTTAAATTTTAAGACGTCTGTGTTGTTTTCTATCAGAATCAGAACCGTAATTTTTGTGCGCTCTGTTGTAAAGTATGTGCGCTCGCTCGGCGAGGTGTGTGCGCGCGCACACGCACACAGCTTAGAGGGAACAGTGGCTGAGAGGGGTCTTAACCCTCTAGCAATACCTTTGAATTCTTTACTAGAGTATCTCCTGCATCTTTCCCATGCAGGCCTCAAAACGAATTCAGTACGGGTCCATTTGAGTGCTATTGCAGCATCTCTCAAACCTCTCAATGGACAACCTATTTCCTCTCATCCTCTTATTGCAAGATTCATGAGAGACCTTCTTTTAACTAAACCTCCCATTAGACCACCTCCAGTGGCATGGGACTTGAATCTGGTTCTTGGTCAGTTCATGAAGCCTCCCTTTGAACCCTTAGCCACTACCTCCTTGAAATTTCTTTCCTGGAAAGTTATCTATCTTATTGCAGTCACCTCAGCTCGCCGCATCAGTGAGCTGCAGGCCTTAGTGGCTAATCCACCTTATACAAGGTTCCATCATGATAAGGTAGTCCTTAGGACCAATCCACACTTTATGCCTAAAGTGGTCTCACCTTTTCATCTTAACCAAGAGGTGTACTTACCTGTCTTCTTTCCAGGTCCTCATGCATCAAGTGCAGAGAGGAATCTTCATACCCTGGATTGTAAGAGGGCTCTTGCCTTTTACTTACAAAGGACACAGCAGCATAGAAAGTCTTCTCAGCTCTGTTGCTTTTGATCCCTCTCATTTGGGACTTCCAGTCTCTAAGAGAACACTGTCCAATTGGATTGCTCAGTGTATTTCTTTCGCCTATCAGAGCAAGAATCTTTCTCTGGAGGGCCATGTCACAGCTCACAATGTGAGGGCCATGGCAACCTCTATGGCTCATCTAAATTCTGTGTCCATCGACCAGATCTGTCGAGCGGCCACCTGGGCTTCGGTTCATACCTTCACAGCCCATTACTGCTTGGACTAGGACTCCCGCCGGGATGCCTTGTTTGGTCAGGCTGTTCTCAAAAACCTGTTCCATGCTTGATCAACTCCTGCCCTCCATCCCTGGTTGGATGCCTGAGATCTATGGGAGGAGGTAGAGCCCTTCTCAGGGTCTCACAACCTTGGGGATCTCCCTGGCATCTCTAGCTGGGGAGTCCCCATATGTGGAGGCTTGTTCCTGGAGATAGCACAGTTACTTACCTGTAACAGGTGATCTCTGGGAACAGCAGGAATAAGTCTTCACAACCCACCCACCTCCCCTAGGAGTTGTATCTTTCTATCTATCTTTCCTTTCCTCTCTCTCTCTTTGTCTCAGCTTAAAACTCGAACTGGAGAGAGGTGGTTAGGAAAGGTGGGAAGGCAGCGCACATGCGCTGTGGGATGCTCCCAAAAGCTTTTTTTTTTTTGGGACGCTGGGGAGCGTTCCCGTGCAGGCTCCGTCGGTACCGACGTATCCATATGTGAAGACTTATTCCTGCTGTTCCCAGAAATCACCTGTTACAGGTAAGTAACTGTGCTTTCTCACCAAGTACAGAATAAGTGATCACAACCTAAAGTAAAAATAAAATATTTAGGCAAAAATTAAACCAAAACCCCAAGAAGTCAGACTCCGCATGCAGTGCAACACCAGATAAATAAGAGATGCAGTTCCCCATACTGTGTAAAATATAAAGATAGCACAAAGTAAACTATACAATAAAGTCCAATATTAAATTGAAAATAAAATTATTTTTTCTACCTTTGTTGTCTGACCACTTTATTCTTTGGTCATGCCGGTTCTAATCTGAGGCTTCTGCTTTCCTGTCTTCTCTTAGCTCTCTTTCTGTGGTCTATAGTCTATCTGAAATTTCTTGTCTCTTTTTTTGTTTTCTTCGCTTCCTTCTATCAGCCTATTTCCAGTCCCAGTAACTCCCCCACATGTCAGCTCCCTTCCAGTCCAGGTGCCCCCTCCCTGCCAGCCTCCTCTCCATTACCCAGCCACCTACCAATCCCACCCCCAGGTGTCTGCTCACTTCCGTCCCCCTCCTCCCTTCCCTAATGTCATCACCCTTCCAGTCCCCCTCCAATACCATCCTCTGGTATCTGCTTCCTTCTAGCCCTCTCTTTCCCCCTCTGTCAGCTCCCTTCTGCTCCTTCTACTTCCTGAGCGACTGCAATAGCGGTAATAATTTAAAATGAAAAGGAAACTGGTGTGGAGCCTTCTGGCCCTATGGAACCCTTGCTGCTGCGTCATGCCCCCAAAAAGAAATGACGCTAGAGCGGGATGCAGCAGCAGAGGTTCCATAGGGCCAGAAGGCTCCGCACCAGTTACCTTTTCATTTTAAATTATTACCGCTATTGTAGCCTCAGCAGCTTGTCCACTTCTTCTTCTTTTTTTTTTTTTTTAAACTAAAAGTGGAGTGAGGCAGCTGTTTTGGGGGCAATTTTTGCTGCCCCCAAAGGTTTTGCCACCTGAGGCCCCTACCTCACTCCGCCTCATTATAGAACAGCCCCTGGAATCATTTTTTACCAATAGGAATGGGAACTGGTACACTGTTTTGCTGCTTTTATGTTTGTCAGCAAGCTGGCTCTACAAGCTAAGGGATGATGGGCAATGGACAGGCAGAAAAAAACCAGTGCAGGGCTTTGGAGCTCATGCACATGCTGCAAGTCTGATGCATCCTGACCCTTAGTAATAACAAATTGCATTTGGAGAAGGCGGGGATGTGTCAGATGTGCAATATGCACATGAGTTCCAAAGCCTTGTGCTGTGTGTGGTTTATTTCCTGCCTGTACATTGCCCATTGTCCACAGCTTCGCAGCTAGGCTTGCTTTTTGTGCTGACTATGCCGCCCTCCTTTAGCTGCCACTCCATCCGAGTGCTGTGACCCAGCAGCCCCTGTTTTTTTTCTTTGGCAAGGTATGACCGGAAGTAGATTGCCAGGCCTTTTCTTCCAAGACAATGGAGGGTAAAGTGACTTGCCCAAGGTCACAAGGAGTGCCAGTGGGAATCGAACCCTGATCTCTGGGTACTAGGTGGTTGCCCTAACCACAAGGCTACTCCTCCACTCCACTATCATGTCTAGGAGAACTGTAATGTATGCAGCTTTCCTGTTTCCCATTTTGATCTTGCTAGCTTGCTAGCTTTCTCTCTTGAAAATGTAGCTATATGAGTTTAAACGTTTTTTCCTAGGGCCTAGTGCTATTCATTTACAATCATTTCTGGTATACATTTTATCTTGCATCTGGCTAGATGATAAATGTTGATGAAGGCAAAGTCACGGGAGTGAGCTTTTACTGGGCCATTTCCATTGCTTTTGGTATGATAATTACAATCCTGTACGCCTCTATCTTAAATCTGTTGCATGAGAGATGTTTGTCCTGCTGACAGAGGCAGGGCCGGCACGTCCATTGTGCAAGAATGCTGTTCGAACAAGGCCCTGCATGAACTTCATTTTCACGGTGTTCTTTGCAATGCCGGCATCAGAGGGAGCCGGGGAGACCCACCCAAGGCTTCGGCTTATTTCTATACAGCCGCCAGCATTGAAGAGCGGAATTTTCCCTCACGCTGGCAGCTGTGTTCTCATGAAGCATGTGAGTGCCGGAAAATGTCCTTTAAACTTTCCCAGCATTCAGCACGCTTCACGAGAACACGGCTGCCAGCGTGAAGAGGGAAAATGCCGCTCTTCACGCTGGCAGCTGTGCAGAAGTGAGCCGGGGCCTCAAGCGGGCCCCTCCCGCTCCCTCTGAAGCCTTTGAGATGCAGGGCTCTTTGGGGGCTAGAATAGAATTGCAGATGGGCTGATGGGGGGCTAGGATTGCAAATGGGATGATGGCGCTTGGACTGGAAATGGGCCGATGGGGGGGATAGGATTGGAAATGAGCTGATGGGAGGGAACTTGAACTGGAAATGGGCTGATGGGGGCTGGAATAGGACTGGAAATGGGCTGATGGGGGGCTGGAATAGGACTGGAAATGGCTGATGGAAGACATGGACTGGAAATGGCTGATGTGGGGGGCTAAGACTAGAAATGGCTAATGAGGAGGGCCGGGACTGGAAATGGGCTGATGGCTGGAATAGAACTGGAAATGGCTGATGGAGGGCTAGGACTGGAAATGACCTGATATGGGGGGGGGGGGGGGCTAGGAGTGGAAGTGGGCTGAATTGGGCTGGAATAGGTCTGGAAATGGCTGATGGGGGGGGGGCTAGAACTGGAAATGACCTGATATGGGGGGGCTTGAATTGGAAATGGGTTGATGGGAGCTGGGATAGGACTGGAAATGGATGATGGGGGGCTAGGACTGGAAATGAGCTGAGCTGATTGGGGGGCTAGGATAGGACTGAAAATGGCTGATGGGGGGGTTAGGATTGCAAATAGGCTGATGGGGGGAGCTTTAACTGAAATTGGGCTGATGGGGGCTTGAATAGGCCTGGAAATGGGCTGATGGGGGGGCTAGGACGAAATGAGCTGATATGGGGGGGGGGCTAGGATTGGATATTTATTTAACAGGTTTTTTTTATACTGCTTTATCATTTCAATCAAAGCAGTTTACATTGTAACTTCAACTTGTATATTAAACAGGGACATTGATAACTTGGATTTTTTTTTCTGAGGCAATGGAGGGTAAAGTGACTTGCCCAAGGTCACAAGGAGTGCCAGGGGGAATTGAGCCCTTGATCTTCTGGGTACTAGGCAGTTGCTCTAACCACTAGGCTACTCCTCCACTCCTAAATGAGCTAATGAGGGGCTAAGATAGGACTGGAAATGGCTGATGGGGGGCTAGGATTGAAAATAAACTTATTGGGGGGGCTAGGACTGTAAATGAGCTGAGGGGGCTAGGATAGGAGGAGAAATGGTTGCTGGGGGGGGGTTAGGGTTGCTGATGGGGGGGAGCTTAAACTGGAAATGGGCTGATGGGAGGGCTAGGATAGGACTGGAAATGGCTGATGGGAGGCTAGTATTGGAAATAGACTTATAAGGGGGGAGCCTGGACTGGAAATTGACTGACTGATGGGGGCTGGAATAGGAGTGGAAATGGCTGATTGGGGGGCTAGGACTGAAAATGAGCTGATGGGGGGGCTAGGATAGAAATGGGCTGATGGAGGGAGCTTGTGCTGGAAAGTGGCTAATGCGGGTGGGTGGGAGAATGGGACTAGAAGTGAGCAGATGCTGGGTGGGCTTGAACTAGAAGGGAGCGGATGTTGGGGGAGGACTAGAAGGGGGATGTGGCTGGGGGTATGAGGATGGAGAGGGGAAAAGATATTTTATGTGGGAGGGAAGAAAAATCTACGATTGGCCGAGTATTGGGAGAGTAAGTAGGGCTTGAGGATGGAAGGGTGAAATTTGAGTGGATGAGAAAAAGGAATAAAGAAAGAAATGGAGGAAGGAGCAAAAGGGCAATGATCAGTATGTTAAAGCAGATGTAGAGAGAGAATGGGAAAAAAGAAAGAAGAAAGGACAAATATGACACTATACACATTTGGGATAATGTTTCTTTGATCATTGTGAACGTTAAGTTTTAAGAAGATTCTGCATATTTTCGATTCAATCTTTCAGACCCTCCTGAAGAAACTCCGTAAGGGAGTGAAACGTGAAATTGGTGCCTAACGGAGGTGTTGAGGAAACCTGATAAGATAAGAAATGTTTTTAGTTAAGCAGATTTTCACGAAGGTGATGGAAAATTGGTGATTTATAGATAAAGAACCCAGAATTAGTCATTGATGCTAATATGCGCACTCAAACGAATATACAGCAAACAGTCTGCGTTTAAGCGCTATGGAGTCTGAGACATTCTGGGCACTTGGGTGATAAAGTTGTGGTTTAAGTACAACCAGTCATTCCAAACACTGAAAGAATTTTCATTTGTTTTCCACTTTGAACAGTGTTTGTTTAGAGCTATATTTTTCATAGTAGCGTCATAAAATTCTAGATGGGGCAACATATACATTTTAAAATAAAATAAATTATATTTAGACAGACAGATTTGTATACCACCTTATCCTTCAATCAGTGGTCACAACACAATTGGAGGGGTACATTTAACAGTAGGGGAAACGACTCACATATGTAGATACAGTGTTTGTAAGTCAAAATGGGAGTGGGTAGAAGGGCCAGGTGGTGTAGGGAGCTGTTGGGTCCGTTGGATGGTCTCTAGTGGTGGGACTTGGTGGCTGCTCATAGGCCTTGGTAAAGAGAAGAGTCTTGAGTGCCTTGCGGAAGTCTTTGGTGTCGTTTAGGGTTCTTAAGCCCATAGGGAGGGAGTTCCATAGTGCAGGCGCCAGTAGCGAGGGAGCTCTCTTAGATGTTTATGCAAATGAGGTCCAGTGGCTATGCAAATGAGGCCCCACGGCTATGCAAATGAGGCCCCGCAATGAGTCTCCACATATGGTCCTATATCACTCTTGGAACGCTCCTGTTTCTATGCCTATAACAAATTGAGGTCACTGCCAATAAAGTAGTGCTTATATGATTTTCAGAAGACTGTGTTCATGAGGAATTAGCTAAACTAAAAGTAGACAAAACCATGAGTCTGGATGGGATACATGAAGAATACTGAGGGACATTCTAGCGGCTCCACTGTCTGACCTTTTCAATGTCTCTTTGGAGTCGGGAATGGTGCCAGAGGACTGGAGAAAGGCACATGTAGTCCCTTTTACACAAAAGTGGATGTAAGGTTGACATTGAGAACTACAGGCTGGTTAGTCTAACCTCTGTGGTTAGTAAATTATTGGAAAGTCTACTAAAAGAAAGAATAATGAGGTTTCTGGAGTCCAATGGATTGCAGGATCCGAAGCAGCATGGATTCATCAGAGGCAGGTCTTGTCAGACAAATCTGATTAATTTCTTTGACTGGGTGACGAGGGAGTTGGACCGAAGGAGAGCCCTATATGTTGTGTATTTAGATGTCAATAAAACCTTTGACACCGTTCCGACTTAGAAACAAGCTGAGCACTTTAGGAATAGACCCTGAAGTTACTGATTTGGGTTAGAAATTGGTTGAGTGGGAGGCAACAAAGGGTACAAGTAAGTGGAGCTCACTCTGAGGAGAAGGAGGTTACCAGTTTGCTGCAGGGATCTGTCCTAGGTCCGATTCTTTTTAACATCTTTGTTAGTGATATTCTCCAGGAACAAGCAGGAAGTCAGCCCTCATATGGGTGACATCAGCACCGATGGAGCCAAAGCAGAGCATTTCCCCAGCTTTCAAAGAAAGCCTTTGGGAATGTTACCACACATGCGTGCTCCCCTTCCTGCTCAAGGGTGCCATCTTGCTCAGTCTCATTTTTTCCACGGAGCCCAGAAGATGCTTGTCCTGTTTTCCCGGAAAAATCCTCCAACAACTGTCCTAAAACTTGTTTTTTTTCCCTGTTTGCATACTGGTTCCTCTTCCCACCTCGAGTCGATGCTGTCCCTGACTTTCTCTTCTTTTTCCTCGATGCTTGCCTTGACCGGAATTCATGTCCTTTTTCATCTGGGGCTCATCGACCCCGACCGGGTGTCTCCCACCATGTCTCCCGGTGGGTTAAAAAAAATGTAATTGCTGCAGTCAAATCATGTCTGTTACAGACACTCACGACTGCTGCTTGCATTGCCTCAGTCCGGACCACGACATGGAGCTGTTAAGCATGACTCCGAGAATCAACAAGAAAAGATCAGAGTTGCAGGAGATGTTCCCACTGTCCAGCTCAGCTCGGACTTCCCCGACGCTGAGCCCCAAGCTGAGCACCTCCCGTAAGGCCCATGCATCTTCGGAGTCCCGCGGCAGTGACTCCTTCGTCAAGACCCTGGATCCTGGCAAGAAAAAGAAAAAAATCCTCAAAGCCAGTCAAGGTCCTGCTGGTGAAACCTGGCAAAGTCCTGTGGCAGGACTCGGACGACTCAGAGCAGCGCCCTCCTATGCGGGAGTCCATGGCCAACGATGCATTCACGAGAGTGTTGGCACCAGGCTCGAGACCCTCTATGCCCATGCCAAAAGCTGCGGAGCCTTCTGGCATCAAGGCCAGAATGGCGGCCCTGGAGCATATCATCTCTGCCATCCTGACCATGCAGCACGCGATGATGTCAGGTTCGCCTGCATTATCTGCCCCAACGACCGGGCCCCCGACTGCGGTGGCATCCCCAGGAGTCAAGCCAGGTCCCGTGCGCCATTGGCCTTGGGCGAGTCCTCGGCATCTTTCAAGGTCCCTGTCCTGATCCTCGGGAATCCAGTCCTCGCTAGTTTTCGGGAGTCTGACCAGTGACTCACCAGGGATCTCTGTTCCTCAGGGTGGGTCTCGAGACATGGACAGCTTGTGCCTTGGACTCCTGGACACCCTCTGGCTCTGACTGGGAGACTGACGTTGAGGCCTCGCCCGAGACCTCTTGGTACAGAGATATCCCTTCAGAGCAGTCTCCCCGGGAGCCCCGGCGCCATTCCCCACCCAAAGACTGGCTTTCCACAACTTTGTCTGGGACATGGCCTGGACCCTCTCGGTCCCGACCGAGTTGGAGTAGGATCCACGCACCAAAGAACTGGAGATCCTCCAGTATGAGTCCCCACCAAAAGAGGCTCTGTCGGTGCCAGTGCAACCCATCCTCGAGCGGCGGCTTCTGCAGATGTGGGAAACCCTAGCCTCTGTGCCAGTGGTCAGCCGGCACCTCAGTGCCATCTATCGCGTCAAGAAGAGCCCGGGCTTCCAGAAATCCCTACTCCCACACAACTCCATGGTGGTGGAGTCCTCGATGCAAAAGCTGAAGAGCCAGAAGAATTACTCTTCTGTCCGTCTGTCTCCCCCCCCCTCCCCCACTGTGCAAAGAGGCCAGAGCACTTGAAGCCCTGGGGCACAAGGGCTTCCAGGGATCGATGCTGAGCTGCTGGATACAGACTTATGAGCTCTACATAGGCATGCATCTAAAGGACCTCATCCAAGAGTTCACCGGGTTCTCCGCAGGGCTCTGCGGGGAACCCCTTCAGCGGTTCCAGATCCTGGCTGCCGCCATCCGGGACAGTTCCAAGTTCTTGTCCTGGGCCGCCTACAATGGTTTTGAGGCTGCAGCCCGAGCTTGGTGCCAGGCCTGGCTAACAGACCTTGGATCTCGAGCAATGGGTCCAGGAAAAGCTACTGGACGTTCCCTGCACTGGGGAGAACCTGTTTGGAAAGCCTATTGCCGATAAGGTGGCTGAGATATAGGCTGAGGTGGTGACCCAGCAGAGGCTCTCAAAGAAGACTTCCACCCTCCCCCCAAAAGAAAACTGGGGAAGCAACCAATTTTCTCGAGGAAAAAGGAGCAGTTTCACCAAAGTCACTACTACCAAGCCATCTCAGGCCAACAGCGGCAGGGACCCCAGCCTAAAGGCCAGGGACAAAGACCCAGGAAGCCAAAAGCTCCAACGCTGCAGGCCCCAGCCCCAGCTCAGCCTGGAGGGAGCTTTTTGACTCTTGGGGCAGGGCCTCCATCTCCTCGGGAGACCCTCACCAGCCCACTGGGGGCCACCTGATGCTCTTCGCCCACATGTGGGCTGAGGTCACTTCTGACCAGTGGGTGCTCCAGGTGGTAAAAGAAGGTTACCGCCTCCGCTTCCAGCAGACTCTACCGAGGTATTTCCCAGGAGAGCCAGTGCGACTTCTCATTCACCAGTCCCTTTTGCTCTCAGAGCTAGTAGGGTCTACTCATGGACAAGGCAGTAGAGCCTGTACCCCAACACCTTTGGGGAAAGGGCTTCTACTCCAGATATTTCCTTGTTCCCAAAAGAATTGGGGGCCTCTGGCCCTTTCTGCACCTCCGAAACCTGAAGTTTCTGGTAAGGGAGAAGTTCAAGATGTTCTTCCTTGGAACACTGCTGCCCTACCTCCACCAGGGAGACTGGCTGTGCTCCTTAGACCTAAAGGATGCGTACACTCGCATCCTGATCCACCCCTGTCACAGGCATTTCCTGAGATTTGTGGTCGGAGGGGGCCGCTACCAATACAAGGTACTTCCCTTTGGTCCATCCTCCTCGCCATGAGTCTTCACAAAGTGCCTAACAGTAGTAGTCACCCATCTGCACCTGCAAGGGTGTTCATTTTCCCCTACTTAGATGACTGGCTCATCAGGGGCAGTACAGTCACAGAGACCAGCCAGGCTGCAGAGCATACCATTCTCCTCCTGCAGCACAAGGGGTTTGTCATCATTTCCCCCAAATCGCATCTCTCTCCAGCTCAAAACCCTAGAATTCATAGGTGCTCAGCTGGATACGGTGATGGCCAGGGCATTCCTCCCTTGAGACAGGGCAGAAAGCCTCAGACAGCTGTCAGGAGAAGTCCAATCTGCAAAACAGTGCTGGTCTGCCGCCTCCTCTGTCTGCTGAGCCACACGGCCTCCATGGTCCATGTCACACCCCTAGCCCACTTGCACATGCAGACAGCCTAGTGGTGCCTGCATTCTTAGTGGACCCAGGCCATGAGCAGGCTCCAGGACAGGGTGAGGGTCACTCGCCAGATGGCGAGGTCCCTCTACTGGTGGCAGGACCTGTGCCACCTCCAAGCCGGAATACCCTTCCGGTCACCCTCATCGCAGAGAACCCTGACCACGGACCCCTCCCTCTAGGGGTGGGGATCTCACTGCAGAGCTCACCGCACGCAGGGCTGCTTGCCCCAGGAGGAGTCCCTGCTACAGATCAACCTCCTTGAGCTCCAGGCAGTATTCCTAGCCCTACCAGCATTCCACAACCATTTGCGAGACAGACCTGTGCTGATCCAGATGGATAACCAGGTTGCTATGTTCTATATAAACAAGCAGAGGGGCACGGTTCGTTCTCCCTCTGCCAGGAGGTGGTAGCCCTCTTCTCCTTGGCAATGCCAACAGCAGTCTACCTCCCGGGCCAGGACAACTGCCTGGCAGACAGAAAAGTCCTGCATCTGCATGAGTGGTGTCTCGACCCCACAGTGGTGGAAGGGCTCTTCCGCCTCTGGGGCTGGCTCGAGAGGGATCTGTTTGCCTCTCCAGCCAACATGCAGCTGGCTCGCTTCTGCTCCTGTCAGCCGCACCCGGGGAGGATAGTGGCAGACAGCTTCCTGATATCATGGTCAGAGACACTCCTCTATGTGAACGCCGACTCCTCTGGTTGTCAGGACTCTGTTCAAAATCCAGATCAAGAGGGCATCTGTGATACTGATTGCCCCCAGGTGGCCCAGGCAACCCTGGTTTCCTCTGCTGCTGTCGGCGGCACTTCCAGTCCCTCTGGGTTGAGCCCCAGACCTCCTGACCCAGGAGGAGGGCTCTCTTGCACCCAATGTGGGGTCCCTGACGCTAATGGCCTTGCTGCTGAGATGGTAGCTCTGGCCCTATTCAACCTGCCAGCAGAGGTTGAAGAGATCCTGCCGGCCTCCAGGAAGCCCTCTACAAAAAGGACCTATGCCTTTAAGTGGTGCAGATTTGCACTCTGTGCAGACAGGAAGGAGAATCCCTTCTCCTGCTCCATGCAGCTGGTATTTCAGTACCTGGTGCACATGTGCTACACTGGGCTGAAATCTAACTCTGTCAGGGTGCACTT
This sequence comes from Ichthyophis bannanicus, assembly GCA_033557465.1. Lineage (NCBI taxonomy): Eukaryota > Metazoa > Chordata > Amphibia > Gymnophiona > Ichthyophiidae > Ichthyophis > Ichthyophis bannanicus. The sequence continues at coordinate 166,828,689 of CM066043.1, forward strand.
GAGTACTATAGCCACTCACCACCACCTGATCAAGGGCAAACCCCTCTCAAGCCAGCCCCTGATCTCTTGGTTCCTACGCAGCCTCCTACTATATCCCCTCTCCGCTCCCCAGTGGTCAAATGGGACCTCAACGTGGTGCTCTCCCAGCTTACCAGACCACCATTTGAGCCCCTGGCCACGTGTCACTTGCAGTACCTATCCTGGAAGGTGGCCTTCCTAATGGCCTGAACCTCAGTTCGGTGGGTGAGCGAGCTCCAAACCCTGGTGGCGGACTCCCCCCTACACCAGGATTTTCAAGAACAGGATGGTGCTCTGCACTCACCCCAAGTTCCTCCCAAAAGTGATATCTCCGTTCCACCTCAACCAAGAAGTTGTACTTCACACCTTCTTTCTGTGGCCTCATGCCGGCAAAGAGGAGCTCATACTCCACACATTGGACTGCAAACGGGCCATGTCCTTCTATTTACAGAGGATCCGGGGCCACCATAAAGCATCTCCAACTTTTTGTGTCCTATGACCCCAGCAGACTGGGGCTTCCTGTGACCAAGCGTACTTTGTCCACTTGGGTGGCAGACTGCATTGCTCTCGCCTATGATCGAGCAGGTCTCTCCATGGGGCACTGGATCACAGCGCATCGCGTGAGGGCGATGGACATGTTAGTAGCCAACCTCCGCTCTGTGCCAGTGACTGAGATCTGCAGTGCAGCCACATGGTCTTCAATTCACATGTTTGCAGCTCACTACTGCCTGGAAAGCGAGTCTTGCAGGGACAGTGCCTTTGGCCAGGCAGTACTCCATAATATTTTCAGGGTGTAGGCAACTCCTGCCCTCCGGCACTTCTATGTTCAGGCTAGCAGACTGATAGTGCCGCTGGACGCTAGGGTTTTGCAGAGTCTCTCAGTGGGGACTCGCCTTCTGCAGCTCATGGCTACCCAATTGGCTGCCGTTGGTGCTGTCGTGGTTCAGTCCTTGGCAGCCTGGAGCTAGGGAGTCCCATATGTGAGGACTGACTTCTGCTTCTTCCTGGAGAAAGTGTAGTTACTCACCTGTAACAGGTGTTCTCCGGGAACAGCAGGAATCAGTCCTCGCAACCCTTCCTCCTCCCCTAGGAGTTGTCTTCCCTACCTTGATTAATTTTTACTGCTATCTTAACCTACCGATTGAGCAAGATGGCACCCTTGGGCAGGAACGGGAACACGCATGCGTGGTAGCATTCCCAAAGGCTTTCTTTGAAAGCTGGGGAAATGCTCTGCGCGGGCTCCATCTGCGCCGACATCACCCATATGTGAGAACTGATTCCTGATGATCCCAGAGAATACCTGTTACAGGTAAGTAACTACGCTTCGTGGAAGGGCTGTCGGGTAAGGTTTGCTTCTTTGCGGATGATACTAAAATCTGCAATAGAGTAGACACCCAGGAAGGAGTAGATAACAGGAGGGATCTAACTAAGCTTGAATGGTCTAGAATTTGGCAACTGAAATTTAATGCTAAAAATGCAGGATCATGCATTTGGGCTGCAAAAATCCAAAGGAGCAGTACAGCATAGAGGGCGAGATACTTCTGTCTACAAAAGAGGAGTGGGACCTGGGCATAACTGTGCCTGACGACCTTAAAGTTGCTAAACAGGCTGTGAAAGCCAGAAGGATGCTTGGAAATGGCCAACAGAAAAAGAAGGTGATAATGCCTCTGTATAAGCCTCTAGTGCGACCTCATTTGTAGTATTGTGTGCAATTCTGAAGATCGCACCTTCAAAAGGATATAAGCAGGTTGGAGACTGGGCAGAGGGTGGCTACTAAAATGGTTAATGGTCTTCGATATGAAGCATATGAGGACATACTTAAAGATCTTACTATGTATACTTAGGGGCGATATGATAGAGACATTTAAATACCTCTATGGCATAAATGCACAGGAGGGTCTCTTTCAATTGAAGGCAAGCTCTGCTATGAGGGGACATAGGATGAGAGTGAAAGGGGATAGGAATAATATGCGGAAATATTTTTTTACAGAAAGAGTGGTAGATGCGTGGAATAGTCTCCCAGTAGAGGTTGTGGACACGAGGACGTTATCTGAATTCAAAAAAGCATGGGACAAATACAGAGGATCTTTAAAATTATTGTAGTTGATAAGGAAGAACAGACTAGATAGGCTATGTGATCTTTTTCAGCCATCATGTTTCTATATTGCGTGTTAAAGCAGTACGTACTCTGTTTTACAAATAATTGACTCCCACCCTGATTTGCAATAAGCAGGATCCACTGTATAAAAAGAGAGATTGGTGGGTGGAAGGAGTTTGTTTCCATAATAGACATGTGTGCTTAGGGATTATTTGAAAAGGGGTGGAGAAGAAAACTTAGAAGATCACTGTGTCTGTGTAGGACCCTGTCGCAACTGCACCTTAATATTTGCCATAGCCCAAAAGAAGAGAGCACGACTAGATGACAAGGTTCAGAAAAGGGTGACAAAAAACAATGTTAAAGGGGATAGAACATCTGCCTTATGCAGAGAGGCTAAACAGGTTTCAGACACACAAAGCATCGCTCCATGAAACTAACGAGCAGCAGATTGAAAATAAATCATAGAAAGATTTTTGTCACACAGTGAATGATTAAGCTGTGGAATCTGTCAACAGAAGATGCAGTCATGGCGACCAACATAGCGGAATTTATTAGAGCTGAAGAAAAAGCCCATAAAAAAAATGATTAGCCAGGTGGACCATTGCTCTCCTCTGGAAATGAGTTATATGAGAGAGCCACTCTTTAGGATCTGTCAGGTATTTGTGACCCAGAGACAGGATGTGGGACTTGATGGACCTTAGTCTGACCCAGCATGGCACTTCTTTTGCTTCTTATAGGCACAAGGTGGGGGGTGGAGGGAGTCAAGAATGGTAGGTATGGTTCTCACACTCTTCTGCCGCAAGCGCAGTGAAGTTGCAAAATGTTGAGCATGGGGTATTGGTGTTGGTGCAGCGTCTCGAGCTCTGCCCTTGCATGGGTCTCCATGATTATTGCCGAGCCCTAGACTGTGTGCTGGCTCAAAGGCCTAGGTACTGAATTTTATTTTAAAACTCGTTGCTACTCCTGCAGCCAATGATGTTGGTAGGTGCTTTTGCTGCACTCTATCAGAATTTGGCACTGAAGGAGTCAGTTTATGCTTAAATGTGCTGCTTGAGAACATCCAGTAGCTTCTTCGGGCTTGTTTTAAGAGAGATCTGACTGGCTAACTTACAAGTTTGCTGGTTAGATCCTGTAGAGCGAAAAATTTTCACTAGATAATTAGATTTAACCCACTTGGTGTGTAGCTCTTTGGGTGTGCTTAGGTTAAAAAGGATTTAGCAGTTAATTATTTCAGTGCTTGTCTATTGACCCTGAACACCAATATTACAGGCCTACATGTGGCCAGATTTTGGATGGCTAGATTTGTGCAAATTTTCAGTCATGACCGAGCCAGCTAGGTTGCAGATTACATTTTTTTCTAAGCCTTCCTAGCTAAAATCTAGCCAACCCGCACTTGGTGTGGGTTTGAAAAGAGGCTTTTGACTCCATGAATAAGATCAGTTTGAAAGATTTCAATTTGTCTAAATGATAGAAGTAGTTCTTGGAATTCTAACGCAACTGTCGGACAAAAAATATTTTGGTAGTAGCTCTCAAACTCGGTCCAGTGAATTCTGTTTTTTTGTCTTAGCTGATCTGATCCCTCCCCCCCCACTCACTTTTCAGATTTCTGCATAAGAACATCTCAGAGAGCCGGTTTTCTGATGGGACTATGGAAGGATTCAAGAAGTACAAGGAAGGGACTAGATCTCTGTGGGCTCTTGAGGGGAAACATAGTAACATAGTAAATGACGACAGATAAAGACCAGTGTGGTCCATCTAGTCTGCCCAGCAATATGTATGGCAGGAGTAGGTGCACCCCTTGTTTTCTGTTTTGAAATTGAACTGCTGCTTTTATTTTAATTTCCTAATCCCTGTTAAAATCAAGATGGCCCAGAAATAAATTGGGAATAGAGTGATGATGGAGATGTGTTAATATGTGATCGGAGAGAAGTAATGGGGGTAGTAGAGAGAGTTGGAGAGGGGCTCTGCTTTGAAGCTGGAAGGGACGTAACTGTGAGGAGTTTCCTTGATGCTGCTTTCCAGTCCTGCCTGCCTCGGTGGTTTCGAAAGCTGCTTACTCCAGGCACACCTTTATCTGCACCCAGTCAGAGAGGAGTGTAAATGCAGGCAGGTGACACGTAGGCTGCTCAACTGTGTGCTAAGCAGGTGGTGTCTGAGGAGTGCTCTTGCAGTAAAGAGCCGCCTTTTAGATTACAGGTGCTGCAGATTGTTGCTTCAGTACTCTACCACAGCTGGAGGTGAGTTTGTGTTAATCTTTGGTTTTTATGACGTATCTAAAATAAGCTTAACCCCCCTTCCCCCCCCCAACCTGCTTAAAAAATGATGTTCTCGCAGCAGCCTATGGAAGAGTTAAGCATATAGCTGTAATGTGTAATTAGGTTGCCACTGTTTGCTACTAAAGGCTGAAACGTTTGGAGCTTGGAGTAGTTGGGCTGTTTGTTAAAGGCTTGCTGTGAAGCTGGAGAATACCAGCAGCTGTTTAGGTGCAGAGCTCCTCCTGTTTAGTGGTCTGGAGCTGCCTTAGTATAGAGTATATGCGATACTGTGAGAAGCGGGGAGGGAGATTGGCACATCATAGTCCTGTATATCAACTAGACTTCCCCCATAAAGGAGCACTCTGAAGATAAGTCTCATATTGAAGGCTATTTGTGATAAGAAAATCTGGAAATTATATCTTAATTCAATTCAGTATACTGACACCTCTTCAGAAGAGGAAACCTTTGCTTGTAATAACATATTCTAAATCGAATTGTAATAAAAACCATGGGGCCATCTCTATTTTAGTTAGATGCATAAGGAATTATGATGGTTGCTGGGATTTTTGTCAATGTTACAGATTTTGTTAAATTTATTTGAAATTGAATAATTAAGAGAGACTTTTGACAAGTGGAATGGGTTTAAGTGCCTGCTAAAGATCATGAAATGGCCAGCAGACCTCTTGCTCTAAAGCTAGGCATCGTTTGGTGAATGCGACTCTTCTTTTAAAAAGCTCTGGTGTCTTCTCTGTCTACTCTTAATTGTAGTTTGAAGGGGGAAGAAAATCAGCATTTTGGGACGTGGCCCATAATCTAAGAATAGTAAGTGTGCACCCCACCCTGATTCAGAGCTCTTGGAGTAGGTGAGGGAGTGACTAGGCTCTGGTGCTTGGGAGGGGCTGACGAGCTTTAAGCAGGTGAGTAAAATGAATGAGCAATTCATGAGTGGTGACTGGTATGTGCCGTGCAGAAGGTAAATGATTAAAATGTTGCACTCTCTTAACAAGAATAACCAGACTTTTAGGAGAAATTTATATTGTCCTTTTAAGAACTATGCAGGTTTTTTTTTTCTTTCTAGTTAGCATGTATTGGAGGTTGCAAATACAAAAATGCTACCACAAAGTGACCAAATCTTTAGCACATTTTGCTTTGGAGCCTATTAGGCCAATGCAGAAAACTAATGCGGCCTTTAAGCACAGATAAGGCCACTTTTAAGCAACTGACTGCTACCATCAAATGCAGAAAAGAGATGAGTACGTGTGTAAACAGCGACGGAAGAACTAGCACACAACGCCAAGAGTACTTAAATGTATTTAAATTATAAGCAAATGAGCAGCTCATAATAAACCGGTATGCAAATATTGTCTGCTCCCAATGCAGAGAAACGCATAGAGGATTTTACAACAAGCCTTCACGCCAATATCTCTACGCCTGGGTCTGAGGCGGCTTAAACATCTCTAGCGTGTCCCCTTTGACAGTATTTTGATGGCATCGGGGGCTTTCCCCGATGCCTGGATCATCTGAGGAGAAATTTCAAAGATGACCCAGACATCAGGGAAAGCTCCCAGTGCCATCAAAATAGTGTCAGGGGCCGCTGCCCCTGACAAAAGGCAAATCCCTGCAGACCCAGTTCCCCCCACCCGCCCAAGTAAAAACAATCCCTGGTGGCTCAGTGGCCCTGATTTCCCCCCCCCCTACCCGCCCAACCAAAAATAACCCTGGTGGTGGAAAGGCCCCAAACTCCCCACCGCCCTCCCGGTACCTTCAGAAACTAGCAATTGCACTGTACATGCGCTCCTGCTCTTGCCACGCCATCTTGAAAAATGGCAGTGCCTGCCCCCGACAGTATTTTGATGGCATCGGGGGCTTTCCCCGATGCCAGGATCATCTGAGGGGAGTTTGACATTTCCCCTCAGATGATCTAGGCGTCAGATAGAGCCCCCGATGCCATCAAAATACTGTGGGGGGGCTCCTAGGCAAATTAGCCACACGGTGCCCGTTTCTCTGGGACAGCATGCCAAACCTGCACCAACTTTTTGTGCGCATGTGTTTGGCTTGCTCTCCCAGTTTAACGCTGCCATTTTGCACAGTATAAAGTGTGGCTCATTTGCATGCACACAGTTTGTGTGGCTTATTTGCGCACGCGCCCCTTTCTGCAAGCCTGCTGTGCAAACAACCGTAAAACGTTCATAGAGCGCAACTTTAGCAGCAGCTTTCTGCATCAGCCGGTGTATTGGTTTATGCACATGTTATACAGAATAATTTTAAAATGTTTTCTATAACACAAACTTGGTAGGAAACTAGGCCAGTGAAATTGTTACCCACCTGCTTTGGCTTCACACTTTTTATTGTTTGCCATCGGATATGTAGGAATGCTGTGCACTCTGCACTGGAAAATAGAGGCCCTGAGGCCCAGTGGAGGATGTGGGCCGCCTCCTAAGCACTGGGTGCTGGTGGTCGTATGTCCCATTAACCTGTCTGTTATAGGAAAGCATGCTAGTCATTCACCAGGTGGTTATAACTCTTAAGGGTGGGGAAGCTGGTTTACAGATAAACTGGTGAGTGTACAGTGGAAAATGCCAGGATGTCTTGGTTCATGTAGTATATTAATTATATGTAAAGGGTGGAGAGCACTTCTTAAATATTTGTGCAGGGAGGACAGGAAATCTTCATCTACCAAACATAAGAGGTGGTAACATTTTATTTTTACATGAAGGAACATCCAGCTTAGACAGAAGCTTTCTTTTAATCCCAGCAAGTTTAAAAACGATTTCCTAAAATAAGTAACAACTGAAAGAGGAGTCTAACTTTAGGCACTGAATTATGCATTTTAAAATATTTTATCCTGGTTGGAATTTGATGTACATTGCGGTTCAGGCAGCTATGTTCGACATAGCACAGAGATGGTATGCTCTGGCCTGGGAAGGGAAGCCTGGCATCGAGGGGGCTTCTTAAGATAGGGTCTTTCTGGCTGTCAAACCAGGAAGGGTTCCTGGCAGAGATCATGGAGTGTGAACACTGGGAGCAGGAGGGGGGCTATATTTATATTCTCTTATCAGCCGTCTCCAAACTTCTGGAAAGGGCTGCGTTTATCCAGCTTTTTTTTTCATCCCATTTGACCCTTTAATCAGCTTATGATTTCTGTTCTCAGCTGAAACCGTCCTGCTGCACATCTGTAATCACAAGGTCTCCACTTGACATTCTCATTGTGGTCCTGAGTTGTCCCCCTTCAGCCACCTATGGTATGAGGCACAGGCTTTTCATGTTCCTTCTCTCATCCCTTGTACTCCTTCCCCCCCCTCGTTTTCCACTGTTTTGATGTGTCCTTTAGTTTCTGTCACATATTTGATGACTCAAAAACAAACAAACAGGAAACCCTGTATCCCCCAAAACATATTGATGACTGATTGCATCTCACCCATTGGAGTACCCCGGGACTTAGTTCGTTCCTCTTCCCTTTACACCCACTCTGAATATCCTCATTCAGCTGTCTGTTTGGTTTTAAATCTGAGATCGTCCAATTCTTTTCCTTTCATCTAAAATTTATATTGAAGGGTGGGAGAGGAGAGAGTTTGAAAGATTTTTCAGTAGGAGTGACTTTTTTTAGTTTCTGTAAGACAACTCTTACCGTGCAATAAGGCCAAGAATTACATGTTCTGCCTTCTAAATTGTCCTTTATTTTAGTGAGCAGAAAAACTGTTGTAGCTGAAGTGATTTGGAACAGAGATATTGTTCAGCAAGTCCCTCTGGCTTTCTACTGCTCTCTAGCTATACCCTTGGTCTCTGAAATTCCAATGTGTTCCCCTGCTTCCGCTCTATCGGGTCCTGTCTCCAGCTTTGATGTGGGGGGGAGGGGGTGTAATGTGCATTTTCCTATGTCTTGTTAGTATGGAAACAGCAAGTAAAATGATCAAAATTGTAAGAAATGGCCAAATTTAACACATGGGGGTGTGATGTAATTACTGCAGTGATCTTCACCGCCTATCTGGCTGGGGTCACTAGCGAAAGTTGTGAGAGACCAGATCATTGCTGGATAAAGCAGATGGCCTCTGGGATTTCCCCCTCAGATGTGATTACGCTGCTCAGATGCATTCAGAGTCACTTGTAGCTACTGTATTTCCTTGATTCTGACACGCTACAGATTGTAAGACACACCATGGATTGAAAATGTGGAATTTATTAATCTGCGATATATATTAGCACAAATTTATACATTTATCCACAGAATTTACCTGTTATTACTATATAAGAAAATATAGATTTGCAGCCTTTCTTCCAATGACGATATTTGCTTCACTTACATCAAATTTATGCTTCCCTGCTCTGTCTCTTCTGTGTATACCAGGCATGTCCAACAGGTAGATCGGATCGCGGAGGGGTCGGAGGTAGATCGCCAGCCCCACTTGGCTCCATCTCTCCAGAAGCTCGCCCAGTCGCTAGGAGAGAGCTTGTGCCAGCAGGTCGTCTGCCGAGGGCTTGCCGCCGCTGCTGATCCTTTGCCTGTCTTTTTTCCCTGCCTGCGGGAATCTTGCCTGCGGGTGTATTGGGGCACTTGTTGTTTTCATGCCAATAGTTTGTGGGTACCCCAGGGGGCCGCTGCCCACACCACGCAAGGAGACGCCACGGGCCCGGTGTCATACCTGGTCTCCTGCCTCTCAGAATCACCCATTTCTGCCCCCGCCCCAACACCCCTTTGAAGTGTGTTATATACCGGGCGATATCCATTCGCCCTGGCTTTACCTGAATACACTTACCATATTAGTTCTGTCGTGTGCTGGTCGTTGGTCGCTTTATAATTCGCTTTCATTAAACGTTTTTGGGCAGACACAACAAAGTGTCAAGAATTTGGTGATGTTGGCGGGCTTTTCCAATTTTGTTCTAACTTGCCTATGCCTTGCCTTCGAATTGGTTCAAACCACTGTGACCTTTGCTTGCCTCTGCAATTTTATTTTGCCTTGCCTTTTGGGTTGATTCTACACTGTGTGCAGAATTTATTAAATCGTGTGTGGTGGTATTTGAACTTTGGTGGTATTTGATTTTATCTGGTTTGCTGGACAGGTGTTTGAGGTTTTTTTGATGATTGGTGGTATTTGATTATTGGTGCCAGTATGATGAATTCTTATTTTTACTTTTAGAATTGCATGTGTGGTTTTGGCATCGCCAGTCCTTGTATTGCACATCATCCAGATGTCTTCAGTTCCTGTTGATCTTTAATACTTTGGGACATTGACAGTTTTGGACCAGATTCAGCCAGTGTTTATACTAACTTAGCAGATCTGGCCTTCTTACATCCAGCCACCCCAGTATAATGAAGATGAGTGTTCCAAAGAAGAGCAAAACCTACCACTTTCATGATGAATGGGAAATGGACTACTTCTTCATCATGGTGAAAGACAAGTGTTGTTGTCTAATTTGTAATGCCCCAGTATCCTTGCCCAAAAAGGGTAATCTGGAACGTCATTATAAGGCTCTGCATAGCAATAAGTTTGATGCTGATTTTCCACCCAAAAGTGAAATTTGTAAACTGAAGCTCAAAGAACTTAAATCGAAATTGGCTACTCAGCAACAGTTGATGGCGAAACCAAGGTCACATTCAGTCAATGCAACAATAGCATCCTTCATGGTCAGCAACCTGATCGCAAAGAAATGCAAACCTTTCACTGAAGAGGAATTTGTAAAAGATTGTTTTCTTGAAGCAGCTGACAATCTTTTTGAAGGATTTAAAAATAAGAGAGATCCTAGCTGCTATTCAAGATGTACAATTGTCAAGAAACACCGTTGTGCGGTAAATAGAAAAGATGTGTGGAGACACAACTGAACAATTGTTGGAGGATGTTTCAAATTGTGTTGCTTTCTCACTTGGCCACACACTCCAACTGGATGAATCTACAGACATAAGAGACATAGCCCAGTTACTAGTCTTTATCCGGATGGTTTTTGAAGACTTCAGTGTTAAAGAAGAACTACTTGGAATGATTTCTTTAAAAGGGAGAACTACCGGTCAGGAAATATTCAGTTCTTTCCATTCTTTTGTGACAAAGTGTAATCTTCCATTGCAAAGACTTGTTTCCATCACTACTCTGATGGAGCAAGAGCAATGACAGGTGAGGTTAACTGTTTCATAGCCCTCTGTAGACAGCATGACGACTTCCCAGATTTCCTTTCTTACCACTGCATCATTCACCAGCAAGTTTTGGCAAGCAAGAGACTCAATGCAAAGACTGTCATGAAACATCACTTTCAAAATTGTAAATTTAGTTTGTGGAAGATCACTTCAAAGATGGCTTTTCAATCTTACTCTTGATGAAGGGGCAGCCAAAATCATTTTGCACACAGATGTAAGGTGGCTAAGTAGGAACAAATTTCTGCAAAGATTTCGTGATTTGCTAAATGAAATAAGACGTTTTCTGAAGGAGAGTGGAGATGACCAAGCAGAGTTGGAAGATGAGGAGTGGTTATGTGATCTGGCATTTCTCACTGACTTTACAGGCCAACTAAGTGATATGAACTTTGAACTACAAGGTAAAAACAAATGCATTGGTGAGATGAGTACAGTTTCATCCGATAAGAGCATATTTGAGCTAATGATGACTGACCTTGCAAACAACACTTTTGATCATTTTCCTAATACGCAGGACCATCTGGGACAATATCCAAATTTTGTTTTTCAGAATGAGAAATATGTGACAGAAATCTGTTCTGTTATCCAGGAATTCGAAAATAGATTCTGTGACTTTCAAAAAATAGGAACAGTTGTGGAGTACTTGTCATACCCATTCAAAGTAGATGTGGACATTAAAGAAACTGCAGCTGCTATTAGTAAAAATTACTCATTCAACAAGCCATCTCCTGAAAACAAAATATTAACCCTTAAAAATGACATTTTTCTCAAGACCCGTGCTGAGCAAGAATCGTTTTAGAAGCTAGTGCCTAGAGACAAATTTCCCAACGAGAAGATGCAGTGAAGCTGTACACTCCTGTTTCGGTTCAACTTATTTGTGAATCTGTGTTTTCCCATCTGAAAATGACAGAGTATACAACGTTCCAACATGACAGATGAACATCTCCAGGATTCCCTGAGACTGGCCCTCTTGCAATATTTACCCAACTTCAAAAAGCTGGTGGATGAAATGCAGGCTCAGACGTCTCACTAATGAGCAAGAGCAAAATATTAAAGATTGTGCAAGATCAGCCTGGATCAATACTAGACCTAAATTTGATACAAATTACTCAATAAAAGTTAAAGAAAGTTATTAAGACAGTTAAAGAAAAATGTACTTTTCCATTTCCCCTCGCAGTTCCTACTGGATCTTCGTCTCTCTGTTTTGTTTTTGCTTAATTTGCTTAACAGCTGATCACATCCAAGTAAATGACAGAAGGTTCATTAAAAATGGGGGGGGGGGATTCCAACTTTATTGGGTTAAAATTTAATTTGAAACTAATTTGAAACTTAATTTTCATGGCGGTAGATCACCGGCACTTTTGGCCGGAAAAAGTAGATCACGACCTGTTTGAAGTTGGACATGCCTGGTGTATACAAAAATTTTTCGTTTTAGTGCTGCATCATTTAGACAGCAGTTAGGAATTGAAATTTTAGTTAAAGCTCAACACGTGACAACAGGTTGCGCAACCAAGTTAGCCAATATGTTGTCAGTGACTACTACCAGTACATCACAACTTCCCCTTCCACCGGATGACTAGCAACTAACCTTTTGACAATGAATGCAGGACGTCATCAATTGTAAGACACAGCCCACTTTCACAGACATAGAAACGTTGAAAAAATGTGCATCTTAGAGACTTGAGGAAAAGTCTTCTTCCCTAATATCACTTTCTCTAAGCCTGCCTCCCCCTCCCCCCCCCCCCACATACTCTGTTCCTGTCCCCCAGTTCATCTCCCCCACCCCACACACTCTATGCCCTACACATTTTCACCCTATCCTCCCCACACACGTACACACTCCTCCAACTGTGTTTCAATCCCCGTCCACCATTCCCATCAGTCAAACCTCACCATCCTGTCTTCTCTTCCCCCCACCCTGTTTTTGAAACTCTTTTTTTTTCCCCTCTAGAGTCTTAGCATTGCCACCTCTAGAACAGCTATTTTTTTTTCTTCTGGCACCACATAAGTTTCCTTTAGTTTGATCTACACAATCCTCCAACTCCTATGCTGCCCTTAATCTTGTGAGAAGAAGTGAGACATTTAAGCCCTTTGCTGCCAGACAGAGCTGGCTGGTGTAGGAAGAAAACGGAGCAGACGTGGATGTGGTGTCAGGAATATGCCTCCAGAGAAGGTAAGCGGAGAATATGTATTGTGTGAAGAGTAAGGAGACTACACTTAAGGGTGATGGGGGCCAACCATTGGCACCCAGGCCTTGCAAAAGTACCCTGCTTAGTGATGAAAGTTTTTGGAAGGGGCAAATGTCTATCTTCCACCCGCATAATACTGGGAACACTAATTTAGTGTTTAGTGCTGCAGCTGCTTATCATTTGTATAATTCTACAAGATGTACAGCATTGTGTATGCCTTGTACCACTACAAATTTGTGGTGGTGGTAGTAGTAGTAGAAGCATTAAACACTAAATTGGTGTTCCCTATGTTATGTGGGTGGAAGATAGACATCTGCCTCTTCCAAAAACTTTCATTATTAAGCAGGGTACTTTTTTCTTTTGTTTTTATTTAGCTTCCAAAACATGTAAGCTCAGTCTTAATAATCATTATATCTATATTTTATCAGAAAAGCACAGAGCTTTTTAATGCTATATGGCAGTGAGATTGCTGGGCCCAAAAAATTTAAAAATTAGTTTTCTTCTTACTACTTTTGGGCTTCCAGCTCAATCCGAACCAGGGCTAGAGTACAAGACTAATCTTTTACCACTAATGAGATTTTTTCCTCCTGTTTTGTGTCTTCCCTTTTCCCTCCCCCCAACTTACGCATCCCAGGCATTGAAGTGACGGCTCTTAGCTGGGAGCCATATACTGAGGTCCCTGTGAAGAAACTCTGAAAGTTGTCCAAAAATGCAGAGAATCTAAGTCTGAGGAGAAAGAGAGGCAATTTCAGAATTCAACAGATATTTCCAACGTGCCGCAAGACAAGACAATGACACATTGCAAGGAAATAGAATTAGAAACTATTAAAGAAAGAACAAGATCTGCTTTTCTAAAGCTACGAGAGTTAAAGAAAAAATTCCAGCCTCGAATTGGAGTGCTACAAGGTGCTCAAGAATCCATGTTGAATGATGCTGAGAAGATCAAGAAAAAGTGGAAAGAATATACAGAGTCGTCATACCATAAAGATCAAGTGGACCAACAGCCGTTTCAACCTGTATTTTATGATCAGGAGCCATTGGTGATGAAAGAAGTCAAAGCAGCATTGAAAGCGTTATCAAAGAATAAAGTACCGGGCTTTGATGGCATTCCCTTTGAAGTATTATAGCAATCGGATGAAGCTATTACCATACTTACAAGGCTCTGCCAGGAAATTTGGAAAACAGATTCATGGCTAATGGACTGGAAAAGATCTGTGTTTATACCAATACTGAAGAAAGGTGACTGTGGAAATTATCGCACAATTGCTTTGATCCCACATGTCAGCAAGATTCTGCTCCAAGATCATTCAGCAGAGACTACAACCACACCTGGAACTAGAACGGCCTGAAGTGCAAATAGGGTTCAGGAAAGGGTGAGGAATGAGAGACATTATCACGGATGCGAGATGGATCCTTGAAAAGACAAAAGAATACCAAAAGGATATCCATAAGGCGCTTGACTGTATAAACCATGAGAAACTCTGGGCCACATTAAGAAGCATGGGTATACCAGAACACCTGATTGTTTTCTTGCACAGCCTTTACATTGATTGAGAAGCAACAGTTTGAATGGAACTAGGAGAAACGGAATGGTTTAAAATCAGCAAAGATGTACGACAAGGCTGCATACTTTCCCCCCTACCTCTTTAATTTATATGCAGAACAAATCATCAGAGAAGCAGGACTGTATGAAGACAACTGAGGTGAGAAGATTGGTGAAAGACTCTCATAACCTTCGCTATGCTGATACCACATTACTGGCTGAAAGTGAAGATGATCTGAAACATTTGCTTCTCAAGGTCAAGGAATATAGGCTTAAAATGGGTCAGCACCTTAACGTTAAGAAGACAAAGATCCTGACAACTGGCAAAATCAATAAGTTCATTATTGATGGAGAAGAAATTGAAATAGCTGACAGCTTTAACTTGGATCAACAATCAATAAAAAAGGACTAGCAGTCAAGAAATCTGATGACGTATTGCTCTTGGTAGAATGGCTATGAAGGACCTAGACAAGATTGTGAAGAGCAGATTGTCTCTCTCCATACAAAGATTTGACTTGTCCAGGCCATAGTATTTTCAGTAACGTCATATGGATGCAAATGTTGGACAGTGAAAAAGATAGAAAGAAAACTGATGCCTTTGAATTGTGATGTTGGCGACGAATACTCTTGTATATCATGGACTGCCCAAAAAGCAAACCAGTCATTACTAGAGGAGATCAAACCTAAGCTTTCCTTAGAAGCTCAAATAACAAGTCTTTGACTTTCGTACTTTGCACACATCATGCAAAGAGAGATCGTTGGAGAAAAACATAATGCTTGGCAAGGTAGGTCACCGTAAAAGAGGAAGGCTGGCAATGAGATGGATTGATACAATAACAGCAGCTATGGATACCACTCTATCAACAATGAACCGCTTGGCTGAAGACCAAACAAAGTTTAGATCAACTATCCAGAGGGTCACCAGGAGTCAACACCGACTCGACAACACTTAACAACAATGTTATTTTGGGAACGTTACCTGTATCTCATTTTGGAAGAAGTGTTCTTTCAGTTATTAGCCATTGTGCTAAGTCTAGCTGCCTGATCAATTTGATTTTTGTAGTTTGCCAGGTCTTGGTGGAGAGATGTTAAGTGTTTCAGCCAAAATTGATTACTCCATCTGGGTCAGGGCTCTTCAGTATGGGGCTCTTTGTTTATCCAGTTTTACAATTGCCTTGTTACTTGAGGTTATTCCATAGCTTTAACTGGGTAGCCATTCTGCTTCTCGGTTGTGCTCTACAGGATTCGCATATAAATGTCTCCAAAACTTTAGTGTTTCAGTTTTAGTTGGTGGTATTTTCATCATGCTAATGCTCTTTTTCTAGTTCCATGTAGAACTATTTTGATTCTTTCTAAATAGTTTATTTTGATCTCTCTCTGTTCTGTATTCTTCATATCTTCACAGTTTGTGCTGCTGTATCTACTCTGGTTTATTATTGGAGCACAGGAATTTAAGGATGTCTGTTAATACAGCATGTTTCATTTTAATGTTTTAATCTTTCTCGTGATCTGATACCAGTATCTTAAAGGATCGAGAATAGACACACCTCTCCAAGCAGTGATATATATTTTTCCTTCAACATGTTGCTTCCCAGGAGAAGTTGCTGTCTTTCTCCTTTTTTTCTTCTGATTCTGTGCCCTTGTCAGTGGGATTCTCTCAATTTTGCTGCATAATTATTGTATCCAGTTTTAATCTGTAATGTCAATAGTTCCTTTTGTACTGAGTATGTCCTTGTTGACTTATCATGCTTTGTACTTTAGGTGTGAGGTTCAGCATCGGCAGTCTTTCTTTCCGTCTCTGTAAAGGGCTAGAGATTGACTGACTGAATGCCGGCTCTTGCTCCCTCTGATTCCTTCTGCCCCCTGGCTGGCTTCATATTGCTTGCATCCTCCGCATTTCCTGCTCTGTCCTACACCACTATACCTGCTGTCTATCCTCATCTATCAGGGGTATCCCTCATCTCCAGGAACAAGCAGGAATGAGTCTTCACATATGGGTACGTTGGTACCGACGGAGTCCGCGCGGGAACGCTTCCCAGCGTCCAATCAGAAAGCTTTTGGAAGCATCCCAACATGCCTGCGCGCTGCCTTTCCGCCTTCCCAACTGCCTCTCCTCAGTTTTTGTTTTTCCGTGGAGCCGGCAGGACGTTCTCCTGTCACTGCAGAAAATTCTTCATTTATTTTTTAGTTTTCTTGTGGTCGCGGCTGCCTTCCCCGACGCCACTGGTACCGCTGGTGTTTTTCTTATTTTCTTTAAAAAAAATTTCCGTAAGAAATATAAAATTTCTATCTTAGTATTCACGGTTCTTAGGCCTTCTAGGCCTCTCCATTTTTCCTCATGGAACTGCCAGCCTTTTTCCCCAGGAAATGCACAAACTGTGGCGGTACAACTTTTATTTTTAGACACTCACAATTGGTGTCTAACCTGTCTGGGTCCTGACCATTGTCCTCCGGAGCCTTCGGGCACCAATGCTGTGAGAAGCAGTTTTCAACATTGAGTTCCCCTCGACACGCGGTCCGCTTCCAACTTCAGGGCACCGACCATATCTTCTTCTACACAGGATCAGGTAACCCAAAAACAGTCTGTTAAGACTAGCCAGTCCTCAAGCGGCAGTTCTCATGCACAGCATAGAGATGCCTCCGGCCTTGCCCTCGAGAATCCACTGGTTTCAAAACCCTGGTGGGAGTCTTCAGCCTCCAAAGCCTATGTGGGGTTTCAGGTTGTTCCTGAGGTTCACTCCTCACAGAACATACCTGAGCCATGTTCGGTGGTGGCATCCGCTTCGAGCGGTACCGATACCCCGGCATCGGCACCGGTGTTGGATGAAACATTCCTCACCGAGGATCGTCGTCTGGCGTCTCCGGTACCTATGGGGCCAGTGGATACGCTTCAGATCGATTCTACAGTATCGGTATCAACACCGATACGAGTTCCGACGTCGGTACCCTCCAGACGTGTATCGATAGACTCGCTTCCTTCGATGCCGAGTCTAGAATCGATCTCCAGTCTGGAGGACTGGGTACCGACTCCCGTCGATACCGGAGGCTCGGTTCCGATATCTCGGATCCCCACCTTCGGTTCCACCGATACCGTTAGAGTTGCCACCGGCTGGTTTTCTTCCTCCGGCATCAGTTTCGGTACCGACATAGGTACCGACATCCACAGTACCTTTACAGTCGGTACCTTCCATGCTTCACTCATCAGGATCGCTTCCCTCGATGCCGAGTTTGGAATCAATTCCAAGCATGGATGACATGTTACCGACTGTTGCTGGTTCTGTCCCGCAGTACCAGCGACCACTATCTAAGGATCCCATTCTGCACCATTCAGGATCTCCTATTCCTATATACTGGAATATATCCCTTGGTGCTAAGGCTAGTTCTTCATCAGATCTAGCCTATCCAGGGGGAATTCCCTCCAGGGATCTTTCTTTCCAGACTTTCCTCCTGGATATGGCAAAATCACGTGCCATTCCTGTCCCTGGACAAGATCCTACACAAGGGAGTACAGAATACCTCTCTGTCCCTAACGAAGCAAAGGAAAATATAATGCTTCCTTTGCATCATTCTTTGCAGGATCTCCTTCTCCGAATGTGGGAATCTCCTTTAAAGGTACCCCCACTTTCCAGAGCAACTGATCTCCTATATCAGGTGCCCTCCCTCTCCAGGGTTTCAAAGGACTCAACTTCCTCATCATTCCATTGTAGTGGAATCAGCATTGAGGCGAGTGAAGAGTACTAAAAAGCACTCTTCTTGTCCGCCAGGTCGTGAGTCTAAGACACTAGATGCCTTTGGACGTCAAACCTTCCAGACCTCCATGCTTTCAGCAAGGATTCTTTCATACATTTTTTATATGGATCTATCTCTTGAAGAGATCACAAAGCAATTACATCTTTTGACTCCTTTTCTTCAGGAGCCCAGATGTACAGACTATTCCTCACTGATTAGTCATATTCAGAATATCTCCAAGTTCCTTACTCGTGCTACCCTAGACTCCTTTGAGTCTGTTAGCAGGAATTCTGCTATAGATATAGGGGCACGACATAGAGCCTGGCTTCAAGCCTCTGACTTGGACAAATGGGCACAGGAAAGATTGGGAAATACTCTTTGTACCGGAGAGAATCTCTTCAACAAGGAGTCTTTACTTCAGGTTACTCAGTTCTCCACTGACCTTCCTTTTTCTAGAGGCTGCTCTGCGCCGCCGCCTTTCCCAGTAGGTAGGAAATGTCCTACCAAACGTTCATCCCCTAAGGGGAGAAGGTTTTACCCATCATCTGTCCATCATTCAGATGTCCCTAAACAGGGGAAACATCATTCTAGTCTGAGCAATCCACAACCCCAACAGGGTCAACAAACTCAGCAGTTGCAGAGTTTTAAATAGATCATTGCCCCCTTTGTCTGGGAGGTTGGGATAGCAGTCTGCTTCTTTTACTTTGAAGTATCTGCACTAAATTTATCCTAACCTACTTAGATATCTCTTCATGAGACATCTCTTCTTAAGAATCTTCATGATGATCATGCCCATTCTTAACAGATTTTTTCCTCTTCCTTTTGGAGGAGAGGGAGAGGTAACAACCATCAGTAGACAGTTGTTTCCATCTATTGACATGTATCATCTCACCTGTCGGAGATTTCCTCCATACTTGGTCTCCTGCAACTCTTTGTAAGAGTGACTTTTTATACGGGTAAGCCCCTATGGTCCTCTACCTCTTCTACCGGGGGATTCCCCTTCTGGAGTTGTCTCCCCCCTTGTTACCTTAGGGCAGCTCTTCAGACAATAGGAAGTCCTACCATGTCTATTGGTTTTTCTTTTTTCCCAATCTACAGAGTAGGGGAAAGAAATTCTCTATGCTGCCCTCATACTTGCTGCAGATGCAAAAATTTCTAGTGGTTACGCCACAGGTTTTGTTCACTACACAACCAGGGCTTCCTCTCCACTAGCAATCCTCCTAACCTCAGTACTAAGTCCCAAACAGGTTATTAACCTCGTTGGGAAACCCTGTTTCACAGTTTGGTTAGGTTATCTTCTATTCTTTGCCTTTGTCCTTGGCAGAATAGTTGGTTACCTGCTGGTTGTCCACATTCCTCACCAGGGATTGTCCACAGCCAGTTTTTCTTCTAACCAACCTACAGCGTGTTCTCTGCAACTCTACAGGGTAACTTTGCACTATGGGCCCTTGCTAGAGAGCATCAATACCTTCCCTAGCAGATAACCCCAGATGGTTTAAAAGGGTTTTCCCCAGTCATATTCATGCCTGGCAGGTATTCTACCCTTTCCATCTTATCTTAAATCTCTGTTAAGGCATAAGCTTCAGGCTTTTCATCACATGAAAGCCTAAAAGAGGGGCCAACTCCCTGGCTTGGCCCATATTGCCTGGGATTTTTCCCATCAGGGATAAAAAATTTTCTAGCAACTAGAGGACATCTAATACCCATCTTGCCCTCATAGGCGGATCGCTAGGGTATCTTCCTCTAGTAGCCTCCTCTATCCAATCTCCATACCACAACTCTGGAGATATCTGGACTTCTGGTCTGCAGACTAATGTATCCTCTGCCATCTTCAGGTAGGCCATCCTGGTTATTCAACAGCTCAAATTCTACAAAGAATTAAGCCACCCTTTTGTCAAGGACAACCTTCCTCTGACTATAACATGCATAACTGGGAGGAGAGGATTTTTTCCTGTTTATCTACTCAAGTAGGTGTCAACCTTCTTGTTGTCAGATAAATCTCCCTCTCTCCCTATAAGGGTGATGGGGATCTTTGAACATCTCTCCATCCATATACCTGGAGACAGGTCTCCGTATGCTGACCTACCCTTCTGGGTATATATATATAGATATAGATAGAGATAGACATATATATACTAGCTATATCTATCGGTGTGTCTTCTGCCCATATATATATATCTCTCTTTGGGATATATGCATATATGCCTCTATATGTGTATATATTTCGGTGTGTGTATATATATGTATGTATGTATATATAGCCATATGAGATATATTTTTAGATAGATCTGTATCCATCTACTTATCTATCTGTTAGGTTCACGTATCCTTACATTCCTATATGATCCTGATAGATGGGCGCTACCCCTATCAATGCTGTTCCGGCATATTTAGGGGGCTATACCTATAACCACTTCCTGTGGTAATTAATAACCCTTTTCTTTACCTTAACCTTTGGGTTTAGGTACTCCTGAAGCTCTCCATGTACCTTCTCTTTCCTAAGTGACCTCATTTAGGAAAGACATTGCGGAGCTTCAGTTACTCTAAAGCTTAGCGCTTCTGAGTCTGTTCTTACTTCCTTATCAGGTACAAGGATCTCCATACCCTTTCTCCCTATATGGATTGATCCAACTCCAGTCCAATTAGGTCAGACTCATTTTTTCTCTTTGACCAAAACAGCTTAAGCTTTAATTCAATAGTACCTTCTGCGTGTCTGCTGAAGCTCTATTTTTATACTACCCCAGGTTTTTCTCCCTGGGGCTATTTGTTCTAACCCTGAAGGGTTCTGGCCTCCACTTGTTTTTGATCTACTTTGTTACCTCTACTTACAGTGAGGTACCCCTTGAGCATATTCACTGGCTCTCTTATCAGATCCATATGGAGCTCAGTGCTCCTGTGCAATGCCAACAAGGGAGGTCCAGATCACAATTTTTTACTACTAAATGCCCTCGATACAGGGTCTTCCCTTTGAAGCCCTGTTCTAGCCAGCTGTTCTACAGCTCCTTTTCTATATTCAACTCCTGCCCTCCATCCCCAGGATGCCTGAGGTCTTGAGGTATAGCATGGCTTGTTCTAGACTTGCAACATGCTAGGACTCCCTCCGGGCATATGAGCTGGGGAGTCCCCATATGTGAAGACTCATTCCTGCTTGTTCCTGGAGATAGCACAGTTACTTACCTGTAACAGGTGATCTCTGGGAACAGTAGGAATAAGTCTTCACAACCCACCCACCTCCCCTAGGAGTTGTTTTTTCTCTATCTCTATCTTTCCCTTCCTTGCTTCGCTCTCTCTCTCTTTGTCTCAGCTGTAAAACGTAACTGAGGAGAGGCAGTTGGGAAGGCGGGAAGGCAGCACGCAGGCGTGTTGGGATGCTTCCAAAAGCTTTCTGATTGGACGCTGGGAAGCGTTCCCGCGCGGACTCCGCCGGTACCGACGTACCAATATGTGAAGACTTATTCCTGCTGTTCCCAGAGATCACCTGTTACAGGTAAGTAACTGTGCTTTGTTATCCCATCTAAATGCTCTGGCTGCTGCAACACCTCTTTCCCCCCCCCCCCTTTTGATCCTCTCCAGTCACATCTGTCTTTATCTTTCTGCAGCATTACTCAGCTACTTTAAAATATCCTTACTCGGGTACTCTTTTTAAAATTGTCCAGGCAGAGCTCTTATATTTGTGGTTTTTCCTTTTTGATATTTTTCCTCCATTTTTTTGGTGAGCTCACGTTGTGTACCCTCTGTAGTCAAATGTAGGGTTTGTGGCAGAATAGTAGCAATGCATTTATCTCCTT
Organism: Ichthyophis bannanicus; assembly: GCA_033557465.1. Lineage (NCBI taxonomy): Eukaryota > Metazoa > Chordata > Amphibia > Gymnophiona > Ichthyophiidae > Ichthyophis > Ichthyophis bannanicus. The sequence continues at coordinate 166,850,430 of CM066043.1, forward strand.
TTCATCTTTGCGTCCACCTGGCTATTTTTGGTCCTCTTAAACGTTTTTCATTAGTTTAGATGGTTTATCTCCTGTTGCAGTGGGTCCATGGACAAGTTCACCATGGCCTATTACTGTGCCAGGAATGAAGCTCTTCTCCTGAAGGCTTTGCACTATTGCTACCAACATTTTTAGCCCTAATGTGAAGCCATGGGTGGGCACCTCCTTTTTATCCTGGGTGATGCACAACCAGTATGTATCCTTTTCTCTCCTTACCATATTTTCACTGTTGCATTGCCTTGCTGAGATTTGCTATGGTTTTAATAGAGCGGGGTCATATTGTGAAGGTACCCAGAGAGACTTGAGAAAACTGTATGCTCCCCCCTCAGTGAGACTGCGGTTCACAAGCTTTCCTGCTGAATTTTATATTTAGCTTTATAGTTAAGTGCTTATTTAAACGATGTGGTGAAATATGTAGGTATCTGCTGACTGAAAGGGCTTTTAGTTTTCTTTTTCTTTTTTTTATTAGGTTTTAACAAAGTACATTATACAAGATAATGGAAAGAAATAGATATTCCGTCTCATAACAAATCTAGAAAACATCAAAGATACAAAAACGAACATCAATGAAGTCCACATCAAGAAAGCGCCAACTGTACCCTTAAATTAGGAAACATAACATCCAACAAGGATGAAAGCAAACAAGTCCATAAGGACCACAATACAGGAGGTATTTTACACATCTCCAACCCCCCCCCCCCCCAGCCCAATTTATCCGTTAGGAATTTCTCTAGATGGGACACGTCCTGAAAATTATAAGAGGCATTATCATAATTTATAACACATCTACATGGGAATCGTAAGAAAAACGAAGCCCCAATAGCTAGCACACGAGGTTTAAGAGCCAAGAATTGCCACCGACGCAGCTGCGTAGGACGTGAAACATCGGGAAATAAATTTATCGTCTGTCCGCAGAATTTGGACGCCTTAACCTTAAAAAAAGGCTTTAAGGATACGTTCTTTCATCAATAACGATGAAAAAGTGACCAATAAAGTAGCTCAAACTGGAATTAAATCAAGGGAATCTTCCAAAAAAGCCGTAATATTGGCCACTGAGGGAACAATTTCATCCAGGTCTCCCTCAATGGGATTCACTTTTTTTGAAGCGGCAGAAATATAATAAATCTGCCGAACCTCAACAGGATCAGATATAACTAAGATTTCCTTTAGGTATTTGTCTAAAAGAATTTTAGGGGAAAGTAAAGAAGTCTGAGGATAATTTAAGAATCTCAAATTGTAAGCCCGAATCAAATTCTCTAAGGTTTCTACCTTAGTATGTAAAATTAGGGAGTCTTTAATTCCCAACACATTTGCCGATTGAAGGGGAGAAACCTGGGATTCCAATTTGGCAACAGCAGAATCAATCAAGGACACTTTCTTATCAAGCTCCTGTAACGAAACAGCAGCCTCTTGAGTATATTTACATAAAGAGCCTACAGCAACCGAGACCTTGGTATCGATACATTTAAGGCCCCCCATAGATCTTTTAAAGTGACATCCTCATCAGGAAGCAAAACAGGAAGTTCCACAACACCCTCCATTGTCGGAAGGTGTACAGGAGTAGGGAAAGAGATTAAGTTATCCATTCTGCGGACATCAGAAAATAACCCAGTCGTTACATTATCCAACGGAAAAGGACAAGGAGGGGGGGGACCTCCCACCCGGGCTTAAAGAAGCCCCTTCGGGAGAAGATTGTGCCAACGGTTTAGGTGCAAAATGTTTATCCAGAGGACCGGTTAACTTGCTATCCCCAGAACCGGCCTCCGGAGGTTTGGGCTGAGGTTTACCCTTACGTTTACCCATAATATGCTGTAAGCACTAGACAAGGCTAACCAAAAACAAACACAGGGTATGTTCTCAAAACAGCCACAAACCTTAACAAATAACAGGACTCCAAACACACACCCAGGCGCCGCACGCATCGCAGTTGCTTCGAAGGGGCGTGTCTAAAGGGGCTGCCCCTTTAGACACACCCCTTCAAACACGCCCCGCAATCGCGCTTCGCAATCGCGGAGAAGAAAAGGTGAACATATATACCCTGAAGGGTCCCACAAAGAGCAAGCTGCCCTGGGCATGCCTGCCCAGTAGAGTCAGGAAGTACTGCAGCGTCGGGAATCAGGTACAGGCACCAAAGCACACTAGCCCGATGGTCAGGGCCGCACCTCCACACACACCAGCAGTGCACTCCAACAAGATGATATCCAGGCGGCAATTTAAAGCTCCAAAGGTCCCACTAAGAGCAAGCTGCCCTGGGCACGCCTGCCCGGTAGAGTCAGGAAGTACTGCAGCATCGGGAATCAGGTACAGGCACCAAAGCACACTAGCCCGATGGTCAGGGCCGCACCTCCATACTCACCAGCAGTGCACTCCCGGCTTTTAGGTTTCTTGAGTTAAACATCAGAGTCATCCATTTAGCTTGAATCTCTTTACCCCTAGTAAACAGAAAGGTGATAGCTACTGAATGATATACGTTTTTGTGTAAAGCCTTTTAAGCATCAGTTAAGCATCAGAATAATCATGGTTGTGTTGACAAATGGAAATTTGGTGTCTGGTTGCATAGAGAAATATTTGATGTAACCATTTCAAGAATATAACAGTAAGGAAGGATGGTTTAAGGCATTAAAAATCAAGGTCTTATATTAATTGTGGAATCCATTTGGCATGAATCATTAAACGGAACATTCTGTCTTTGCCCTCAGGGACCTCGTTGAGTCCTTGCTGTGTGTGTCTCAGTGGGAATGTCGGCTTATCTGTCTCCTAATCCTTCTCTTTGCTAGCTTGTGCCCCTCAACAACTTGCCAGACGGCTGGAATGTGGCATTCTTAATTTCCAGCATCTGCCTGACCGCATGGAGTGCCCGGATGCTTGTTTTGGTGTGCATTACGTACAGGGTTTTGGGCCTGGATGGACAGTAGGGTCATCCTTTGACGCCTTACTGCAATTGGTTTATCATTTTTAGCCTGCTGCATTCTGTACAGTATTTTCCTTCTGGCTATTCTCAGTCATCTGATTTTGGCTGGATCGTCTGTTTTTTATGATAATTTAACCTTATCCATCCTGCTTCCTGTTAAAGCTCATTGCTTGTTGAACAGTTCCTTACACTCCTTCCAGAGTTTTAAAACAAGGACTTGAAGCTTTATTTCAACACGACTTGCCAAAACTGACTGTACTAAAATGTACAGTACTGCTAGAAAAGAATGCTCAGTGCTAGGTCAGACCAATAGTCCGTCAAACCCAGCATCTTGTCTGACAGTGGCCAGTCCAGATCACTTGAAAAGTACCCAGCAAATTCTAATAGGAAAGTCCATTCTATGTTGCCACTCCCTGAAAGAACTCCCCCCCCCCCCCCCCATGAAATTAGCCAGCCAGACTGAGGTGACAATTAATGGACTTTTTCTCTAGAAACTTGCCCAAGCCTTTTTCCCCCCTTAACTACCCTTGCAGAAATCTCTGTAATGAAGAATTTAAACAGAATTCCCCCTCCCCTAGAGCAGACTATTCAGAAATGTTTCACAGTAAAGGTCTAGCAATGCAAAGGGGCAGACTCCGTGATCTGCCACAGTCACAGACCCACAAAAGGAGGAGAGGAGCTTATGCTTGCTGCTGGTGCCACGTGATTCTAAGAACGTGAGCCAAAGCTGTTCTTGTGAGCCTTTGAGAACCGTGTGAGAGACTGGTACCGTGCAACTCAAAGCTGAAAGCCATGCGGTGCAGAAAGTCAGTTGTACCAAGTTTGTGAAAAGGAGACAAAGGAGCAGGGGAGCCTGTCTGCTGAAGTGAGGATGGGGAGGAGAGACTTTGAAGGAAATGAGTTGTGCAGGGCCAGCATTAGGGGGTGGCAAACAGTAAATTTGCCCTGGGCCCTCATGCCACAGGGGGCCCCAAGCCTGCCTTAAACTAAAGGAGGCACAACCTGTGGGCGAACTTTAGGGCTCCCTCATCTGTTCCTTTCCTGTGCTACTGAATTTCTAACAGTAGCTCTGGAGCTGGGGGAGGAGAGTGGGATTATATGGGCTTCTGGTTTTCAAAGAGTTTTGTTAGGCCATTGATGGAAGAAGATCTAGACAGCATAAACATCTTCCATCCGCTGGCATCTATAGCAACAACCATTTCCACAAGTTTTGCAGTTGCAAGAAGTCAGCACTGCTTTCAGCTCAGAGCTCCCCTTCAATGCTCTGGATTCCTAAAATAAAATTGCTCAAAACCCAGAAACTCTAGGTTATGGGGCACAATCACTTTATTGCTGGTGGAGTTCTGCTCAAAAAAATATCAAATCTTGCATCTTTGAGCAAGGACTTTTTTGCTGTGTTTGAAGTTTTTAAATTACTAATCAGGCAGTGACTGTATCTATAATAACAGTAGGAGAATGCAGCTGTATCGGGCCAGGCTGGGCAGTGTGTATACAGTACATGTGCTCTGGCACACTGCCCCATAATCCCCCACCTCAGCATACACACTGCCAAACGGATGGGGTCCTTTCGAAAAGGAGACTATGATAAAATGAGGAAAATAGTTAAGAAAAAAACTAAAAGGAGCAGTTGCAAAGGTTAAAGACTGACATCAAGCTTGGGTGTTTAAAAATACTATCTTGGAAGCCTAGACCAGCTGTATTCCATGCTTTAAGAAAAGCGGAAGGAAGTCCAAAAAACTGCCAGCATGGATTAAAGGTGAGGTCAGAGAGGCTGTTGCCAAAAAAGCATTTTTCAGGAAATTGGAAAAACGAGCCAAATGACGAAAACTGGAAACAGCACAAGCACTGGCAAGTTAAATGCAAGGCATTGATAAGGCAGGCAGAGGGAGAATTTGAGAAGAAGCTTGCTGCGGAAGCAAAAACACGTAATAAAGACTTTTTCAAGTACATTCGCAGCGAAAAACCTGTGAGAGAGTCGGTCCATTAGATGATAGAGGGGTTGAAGGGGCACTAAGAGGTGACAAAGCGATAGCTGAGGAAATGAATTAATTCTTTGCTTCGGTCTTTACTGAGGAAAATGTAGGGACGTTACCCATGACTGAAGTGGTATTTAAAGGTGTGGAAGAATTGAAGGAAATATCGATACATCGGAAAGATGTATTAAAAAGGCTTACAAAATAAAACAAAGGATATTATAATGCCTCTGTATCGTTCCATGGTGCAACCGCACCTTGAATATTGTGTGCAATTCTGGTCGCTGTATTTTAAAAGGAGGGAGGAGTAGCCTAGTGGTTGGGGCAAGGTACTTCAGGCCGGAAGGTCGGGGGTTCAAATCCCACTAGAGGACAGCAACCTTGGGCCGGAAGGACTGGGGTTTCTAGTCCCACAGATGCTCCTTGTGGTCTTGGGCAAGCCACTTAACCCTCCATTGCCCATGTTCCCTGTAAGTATTAGTATATGTGTCTCATATTCCCGTGTGTTAAATGTATCCCCCAATTGTGTTGTGACCGCTTTGATTGAAGGATAAGGCGGTATACAAAACTGTCTAAATAAATTAAATAAATAAATAAATAAAATAAAATAAATATAGCGTTATTGGAAAAGGTTCAGAGAAGAGCCACTAAAATGGTAAAGGGGATGGAAGGATACCCCTATGAAGAAAGGCTAAAAAAAGGTTAGGGCTCTTTAACCTGGAAAAGAGACAGCTGAGGGGAGATATGATAGATGTCTATAAATTAATGAATGGAATGGAACGGGTAAACATAAATCGATTTGTTTATGTCATCAGAATATAGAAAGACTAGGGGACATGCAATGAAGCTACAGGGTAAACTGTTTAAGACAAATAAGAGAAAATATTTTTTCACTCAACGTGTAATCAAACTCTGAAATTTGTTACCGGAGGATATAGTAAAAGCTGTTAGTGTAGCTGGGTTTAAAAAAAGGTTTGGACAAGTTCCTGGAGGGAAAGGTCCATAAGCCATTATTAAAAAGGGACCCAGGATATCAATGCTTGACCCAGTACAAGCATTGCGGAACCTGTGTCTTTTGGGGAAACTGCTAGGTACTTATGATCTAGATTGGCCACTGTTGGAAACAGGATACTGGGCTTGATTGACCTTGGTCTGACCCGGTATGACATATCTTCTGTTCTTATGTTATGTTCTTATGGAGCGAAAGAGCAGTGCCCTAAGAGCCAAGCTGCCTCTGAGCTACCAGCGGCCATGGAGAGGAGAGAGGACTGCCTTCTGGGTGGGGGTTGGGGTGAGAACATCTTGTTGTGGAAGGGAAGGGGGAGAGGGTGCCAGGGGGTAGAGGGGAGAGAGTGCTTCTGTCCGGTTAGATTGGAAGTTGGGGGGTGAATGTTGAGGCCACTGCAACTGTGTTATGGGCATCTGGGCTCTATGAGCACACACTGCAACACAAAGCCCTGTGCTGATGGCTGCTACGGTTTCCCCCCTCTGCCACATTCATGCTTTGGATAAGTGGCTGTTTGGGAGGAGGAAGAAGTGGACAAGGGAAAGGAAAGGTGTGGGAGTCTTTGTTTTCACTTTATTTGGAGTCACATGAATATATGTGTGTGAAAATGGGTCATATCAGGTAAAGGTGTGGGAAGCACTGGGCTGTGTCCAACATTTACCACCTTTTCGTCAGTTTCTGGACCTTTGTGTTGCTTGCCGACCTTCAAGATATTGCAGCAATGTAGAAACTCGGTCTTTGCATAAGGTCCTGGGAATTTCAGGCCTCTAGATGTCAAGAGTTCTCCAGCTTGGTTCCAGTTATATCTGCACTTGTTAGTGATTCAACTTTGTATTGCCACAAGAATTCTTTGCAAACAAGGCTGTTAATGGAGTTTTAATAGAACCATGCCATTTAGGCTGAAAACTGAATAGTACCATACTTAAAATCAACTCATAAATGAAGTTTTTGAAAAAATGGAAATTGGTATAATCCAAGCTGTTGCACAGAAACATGGCTGCAAACAAAAGTAGCTAAACCAGGAATATGGCAGTTCACTAGCAACTAATTTAATGTGCGTGTTTATTTGCAGGTGAACTATTTTTCTCATCATGGCGGATGGGGATTACGATTATCTCATCAAATTTTTAGCATTGGGAGACTCAGCGGTGGGGAAGACGAGCCTTCTTTACCAGTACACAGATGGCAAATTTAACTCCAAATTTATTACAACAGTAGGCATTGACTTCAGGGAAAAGAGAGTGGTAAGTTCTTGTATTTTTATTGTCAGATTTTAACTAGTGTTAGGCTTCAGTGACGTGCAAAAGAGAAAAACGTCAGAGAATGCATTATGACATTTCATTTCAGTTTGGTACAGTACAGGCTATTGGGAATTGTTTTTCCTTATCCTTTCATGTCGGCCATATTGAAATTCCTTATGACGTCTGTTGCATTCTGACAAGTTGTCATTGCTTATCTCTGATTTTCCTAATAAAATTAGGTATTGTACTGAGCCTTAATGGAGCAAAGCTTTGAGTGCAGAGCTTTGATAAAACCCATTGTAGTGCATTTCTCAGGAACTTCTTAACCATTGGGTAGGTAATAAGGGATGACAACTTGCCCAAGGCCACCTACATATCTACATTGTCTACATTCCACTACCAGATATAAAATTAAATGGAACGACATGGGGAATGAATAACTATCAGATAGAAAACCAGAACTTTGGAGAAAAACTTGGCTTTTCTTATATATCCTAAGTTACAGCACCACACACTGGATTTCTTTTACGGGGGATCTCTCTTGAACTATTTGCCTTCCAGAATTAAATGTCTGTATTGACCTCTGCAAGGATATTACTATACCAGCTTCCCTTAATTATTAGTGTCTGTTATTTGTCACTATGTTCTTTTGACTTTCCTTTCAAGCCCTTCTAGATGCACTACAATCTGGCTTTTGTCATCTACATTCTACAGAAATGGCTCCTGCCAAAGTGTCCAGTAACTTGTTCCTTATCAAATCCAAAGGCCTTTACTCGATGCTCCTCCTTCACCTTGCTGCTGCTTTTGATGCTGTTGAACACCTTCTCCTTGATACCCTGTCCTTTCTTGTTTGTAGGGACTCTGTTCTGTCCTGATTTGTCTTCTTCTCTCCCATTGCACTTTTAGTGTATGTTCTGGTGGATCTTCCTCTACTGCCATCCTGCTTTCAGTCGTTGTACCTCAGGGCTCTGTCTTGGGACCTCTACTTCTCTCTCTATACACTCAGTCCGTTAGTGCACTTATCTCCTCCCAGGGTTTTCAGTACCGTTTTTATGCTGTCGACTCTCAGATCTACCACGTTGCACTTGAAATCTCTCCAGGAATCCAGGCTCAGATTTTACTACTACTACTACTACTCTTAAGCATTTGTATAGCGCTACAAGTCATACGCAGCGCTGCACAGACATGTAAGAAACAGTCCCTGCTCATCAGAGCTTACCCGGCTACTTGCTTATCCGACATTGCTGCCTGAATGTTTCACCGACATCTGAAATTGAACATGGCCAGAACTGAGCTCCTTATATTTCCCCCTAAACCCACCTCCCACCTTCTCCCTTTCTCTGTTTCTGTGGATAACACTATATCCCTCCCTGTTTCCTCAGCTTGCAACCTGGGGGTCATCTTTGATTTTGCTCTCTCGTTCTCTGCACACATCCAACAGATAACTAAAAACGGTCTCTTCTTTCTCTATAACCAGCAAAGTTTGTCCCTTTCTGAACACACTGCTGCGACCCTTATCCACTCTCGAGTCACCTCCTGTCTTTTATTGCAACCTGCTCCTTGCTGGTCTCCCTCTGAATCGTCTCTCTCCCCCCTTCAGTCTGTTCAAAACTCAGCTACAAGGCTTATCTTCCATCGGTGTTGCTATGCTCACATAACCCCTCTTCTCAAGTCACTTCACTGGCTCCCTATCTGTTTCCTCCTTCAGTTCAAACTTCTACTGATCTATAAGTGCATTCATTCTGCGGCCCCTCACTACCTTTCCTCTCTTATCACACCCTACACCCCTCTTTGGGAACTCTGCTCCTCTGGCAGATGCCTTTTTTTCTGTGCCCTTCTCTGCTACTGCCAACTGCAAACTTCGTTCATTCTACCTCGCTGCTCCATATGCCTGGAACAAACTACCCAAGTCTGTGCGTTGGGCTCCTTCACTAGCCCTATTCAAATCCAGGCTAAAGACCCACCTCTTTGAGGCTGCTTTTGGATCTTGATGCACCCCTCACTTTCTCATTTACCACTTATGTGCATCTCGCCGTACTCTAAGCCCCAGTTTTGTGATCTTTGTCTTGATTAGATAGTAAGTTCTAATGAGCAGGGACGGTCTCTTGCCGCTATATGTAAAGTACTGCATATGCCTTGCAGTGCTCTACAGATGCTTAGTAGTAGTAGTAATTAGTAGTTTTCACTCATGTCTCTCTATTTTCATAGCTTGCTCATGTTTTCATTTTGTCACATTCTGCTTTTCTTGTTTGATTTTTCACTTTCACTTACTCCCTTCCATCCCCCTCCCTCTTTCTCTCCTTCTACCATTCCCTTTCCGTCAGGACTGGTAGAATCTCTGCTCTTTCTTTTTTAGTCAGGACCTGGCGGTAGCAGGAACTTGACTCTTTCCAGCTGTGCTCCACTGCATTGGTGGTTCTGGTGTTGGGGTCTAACACAGTGGGAGCAGCTTCTAACCTGAGTCACACTGCAGTGGCAGCAGTATGCTTTTGTGCCAGCCACCAGGGCCCCTTCCACCTAGGTAAGTGTACAGCTCGGGGCAGATTGGCCAGAGCAGCCCCCCACCCCTGAGATGGAGTGGGAGGGGGGAGGGGGTTGGTGTCTTCTCCATACCTGAGGTCTGAAGCATCTCTTGATCTACTAGAAGTGATGTTGAAAAGGGTTGCATTCAGTTGGCTGTCTTCCTGTTCCCAGGGACTGCCCCACTTCTCAACCTCATCCCTCAGTCTTCACTGTTCTGTCCCCAATCCCTTTTTTTCCAACTAGAAGGCTGTTTCTCCAGCCTCAGGGATCTCTTACCCCATCTCCTCCCGCCCCACACATACAGCCTGGTGGCCTGGTCAGTAGTAGAGCAAGACTGGTGGTCAGGTGTTTATAGCTGTTCTTTCTGCTTCGGGCATCTCTCCCTCTTGTGGACAGGAGGAGCAGGTTGGAAGCATTGGACAACCAGCCACGCTCTCCTGTTGACTAGTGCATGGGTGGGGGAGAGTGCTGCTTCACACTTTCATGACTCCAATGGTCTCACAGAGGAGGGGGTGGCAGGGGTTTCGGCAGCAGCAAAGCTTTTTATTTGGGCCTGGCTGCATTACATGGAGAGGACAGGCCTAATAATATCGCACAGGACTGGGGATACACCATGGCATGGGGATTGGGGCCATTTAACTATTTGTCCCCTTTTGCCCAAGGATAGTACTGCCCAGAACTGTTATTTTTTGCTGCCGCTTGTGCCCGTCCCTTCCTTTTCATAGAATACAGCGGTGGTGCAAAGAGACAGAGCGCTGATATAAGAACGATGAAATGGTGATATACAGAATTGTCTGCTAATGAGTATTGCAAATCTGTAAACATTTTTTAATGTGAATTTAAGTGTTGAGCCATTTTAATTTCAAATGTCTTAAATTCATTCCTGGATAATTCTGAATTTCTTTTCTAATATCCTAATCACAAGGTCATTGATAGCTGTTTTGTTCCATAAAGGTTCTCATCACATTTTATTTTAAGCTTGTAAATATTTTTAGATTAGTTTTTACTTTCCTGTGATAAATAAAGTGTTAAATACACTGTCTTAAGTGCAATAAGTACATACGTTTTTCTACATGTTGCCAAGCTTTTTTTAAAATCATTTAGTCTTTACCATAGTAAGCAGGTGTCCTTGTGTGTAAATACACACCAAGTAATTTTATAATTATCAGTGTAGCAGAACTGGAGTAGGTATGCAGCTTAGGGTAGCCCATTTCAGCTGCTTAAATTAGTTACAAGAACATTTTTGTTTGCTAATTTGCTTCCATGAATGGTGCCTATTTAATGCTATATTTTAAATTAAACCCTTTAAAATGTCATATACAGTATAAAATCTAGTGGGAGTAGATGCTAGTGGTATACATTTGAGAATGTTCATGCTAGCCCAGCATTAAAAGCATTAAATGTTGTGTGTAATACACTTAAAGATGGAAAAGCATGTTTTTTGGTGGTCTCTTTGAGTGCCCGACCTTGGGAGTTCCTGGGTTATTGCATAGATGTAGACTTTGATCAGCACATGAGAAGGCCCAAACAATATGTAAAGCTCCTTTGCCTCCATCCAAGCAGGAAATCCAAGTTCCTTTACGTTCCTCCAGTCCAGTCCTGCACCTCTGGGTCGTCGACCTCCTCCAGAAGCTTGGAGACTGAGCATGTCATCTTTTTGATGACATCAGTACGCTTAGGCAACTGGCTCCTCCTTCCAGCCCCAGTAAGCTCAGTCTCCAAGCAGCTGGAGGAAGTGATCAAGAAGGCTGAGGCTGGACTTGCTGAAGGGACAACTAAGGAGTTAGGGCTAGCTAGATTTGGTTTATTTTGGGATACAGAGAAAGAAGGTATTGGTGTTGGTCATTTAAAACAAAAAGAGTGGAAGTTGCCCTTTGACAGCAATGTGGCTGGGGAAAAAAAAAGAAGAGAATTAAAAACAAAAGGAGAAGGGAGAGAATAAAGGAACTCCCTCCTTCCCCCTCATGAAGAAGCATGGTTCCTGTCGTCCAGAAACCCTGCATACGGTCTCGGCGGCTCCTGAACCCGTTACAGGGTGAGGAGTCGTGTGGGAAGGAAAGCCCAACAGACAGTGTTGCGCCGTGGGTGAAAGGCAGCACTCTTTCATAGCTGCTTAAACAGGTTCAACAATCCATGAACTTGTTGTTGGCATTTTATATCGTATCACATGGCCTGCATTATAGATGACTCAGGTCTTCTTTACATAAATAGATTGATAGTTATTGAAGGCTTTTGTTAAATGCATATGATTATTTTGTCTGTCATGAATGCCAAAACCTTGAGCCTGTTTATGGTTTATTAAAAAGCTTGATAATGCATTAGAGGCGGTTCACAATAAAAAAACAAAATGAGAGCAATTTAAAATAGGACAGGGTGACAGAAATATAGAAAGGGGGCAGTAAGGGGAAGGGGAGTAGTGTTTAGGGAGGTGGACTGTTCTTGGTTCGTATGTCTTAGGTGATACCCGGATTTATGTTAAAAGCCAGTTAGAAAAAGTGTGTGTTAAGCGCTGCTTTGAACTTTGGAAATGATGACTCGAGGTGTAAGACTGGTGGGAGCGAATTCCACAATGAAGGACCAAGAAAGAAGAAGGCGGAGTTGTGAGTGCTGTGCAAATGTACGTTTGCTGGGGACGGCAGGTAGAGATGGTGGGTGTGTATGGAACGGGGTGAACGTGTGAGAGCACATGGGATAATATGGGAAGATAAATAGGCGGGAGTACTGGTGTTAAGAACCTTGTGGATTATGAGTAGTTTATATTGGATATGATAAGATACGGGAAACCAATGGGATTTGATGAATAGTTGTCACTGAAGCATTGAGAATTCTATATTTTGCTGCTGCATAAAGTTCTTACGATGCAGGGAATAACAGAACCATCCCTGCTTGTAAACAATTGAGGATGGGATCTGATCTTTTGACATTATCCTCTCAACTGAGTGTGAAGAGGATGCCTCTAAAGAAGCAGGGTATTGGAATAGTATAAACCCTTCTAGTTCAAGGTTAATGGTCTGCATACAAAATACGCCTTGAAAGGGGAAGTTGCATCATTGTGACGCAATATTTATGTACATCTTGGAAGTTCCGCAAGCTGCATGTTCAGCCAGGCATTCGTGTGCATGATTGTTATAGCTGGAAACCATTATCTGACAGCCAGAAATAGGAGCTGAAATTTAACACATTTCTGAAGAAATGCGTAGCGTAGGCTGGCATCTCTGTGGCAAGTGCTGTACATTTTTAATGTCCCCAGTTTGAGCCTTTGCTTTGGAACTTTCGTTCCCCAGGTCGGCCGTGGATGGTGCTGCCCCCAAGTTGAAGGAGTAATCCATTACCTAAAGGTGACATCTACTAGCCAGATTTTAGTACCCACGATTGTAGGTTTGTGGAAGGAGCTATGGTGCATGGTCTTTAGCCAAAGACTGTCACTGCAGTGGTCATACTGTTAGGGAAAGGATATAAAATATAGTAAAAATCCCCAGATAGCTGTGAATGAGGAAGGCTCGTGACACTAGGATCATAGTCCAAAAGAAGCAAGAGGAAACATCTGCGTCAAAAACAAAAATAAATGTAGTAAGATCACTTGAACAGCAATCTTACACCCATGGCAAGATGCAGCAAACCCGTGGTTAACAGTAGCAATACAATTAGAATAACTAACTTGTGGCTTCTCTGCTGGCACAGATCCTTCCAGTAAGCTCAGTAGTAGATATACTACTAACTGTTCCAGAGCCATCATTTGATGAAATGCCTGTTGAGTTGTAGGTATGTAGAATTGCAATGTCATTGCCGTTGGTGCAGATTTTTGCATAAGCATCAAACATATCCATTGAGCAATGTGGTCTTCTAGATTGAATTATTTTTCTATGCCAGTGAAGAGGAGGTTTAGGCTTGCAGTGGCTAGTGGAGAGGATCAAGAACCAAAATCCCAACTTGGATGTAAGCAGTAAAATGATATGCCTGAGTCCTACTGAGAACAAAGTCGCTTGCCTGTAACAGAGCAGTAGTAAGGTCATTGCTATGGCCTGAAAAGTCTTGACGATCATGTTTAGAATAGGGTCTTAAATATACTTAAGAGCTTATTTCATATGCACAACTGTCCTATGAAGGGACTTTCCTAGACCATAAAATGCCTCCATGTTCTAAAACCCATCAATATAGAAGATTTGAATTGGGCATTAATTTATACATTTTGTAATGTTTGTCAATATTTTTTGTGTTTTTAAAGGAAAGACTTATTCATCACACAGGTATATTGAGCCAAAGCTGATTATTCTGATCAGATGTTCCCGTTTTGTTTTGTTTTATCTTCTGGTACACTGTAGGTATACAGAGCGAATGGCCCAGATGGCGTGGGCAGAGGTCAGAGAATACATCTACAGCTGTGGGACACAGCAGGACAAGAAAGGTACAGTCTCTAGCTCTTTGAGTGGAAAATCTACAGGCTTCAAAGGGCCCTGCACACAATGAGTCATCTCTTCTTAAGTGTTTTCCAGTCCTACTTGTCAGCGCTTAGATTTTGGGGTGATCAAAACCTGCTGACAGTAGGAAAAGTGTAAGTATAGGTGTATGAGGATTTCACATGGCGCTAGAGCACTGTAAGAACTGAATTATGGTGTCAGTCCTGCGGAGGGTCATCATATGAACATAAGTGTTTGTAGATTTCATCAGATTCAGCAGAGAGGCTTCTACAGCAAGAGCAAAAAAATCTACTGGGCCTTTGCATTTAAGCCGTGAGAGAGGGAGGAAACTGTCTATTTTATTGCCTCTAATTTTGGAAGGGATGCCCTTGAGTTCTTGTTTTACCATCATCCTGCCATCCTTGGTCTTCTGGAATAATGAGCACAATTTCCTCTGTTTTTCTAGGTTTCGTAGCTTGACGACTGCTTTCTTCAGAGATGCAATGGGCTTCCTTTTACTCTTCGATCTGACAAACGAGCAAAGTTTCCTCAATGTCAGGAACTGGATGAGTAAGTCCATTCCTATAATATCTCCTTGTTCTGTGAAATATTGTATAGCTACAGTTGTCAACATTATTGGCACCTTTTGCATTTTTTTAGGTATGTTGTGTACAATATCTTGAGAAATAGTTGGAAATATTCTAACTGTCATCTTAATATTTTCACAGTATGTTTAAAGATCTACAACAAAAAAAAAGATGTCTGTGCAACATAAGACGTAGTAGTTTCTGAGGAAAAAAACCAAAGTATGACCTGGACGGGAATAGTGGCACCCTTCACTAATATTTGGTTGCATAGCCTTGGCAGTGATGACAGCCTCCAAATGTTTCTTGTAGCCATCTATGTTTTGTAACTATGATTTGTTCCAGCTCATGAATGCTTCCAGGATTCCTTTTATCAGTGGTAGATTTCTGCTCTTTTCAAAGATTCTCAATTGGATTGAGATCAGGACTCATTGCTGGCCAGTTTTAAAACAGTCTGTTTGTTCCTTTTTAACCATTATTTTGTACTACTTGATGTACATTTTGGATCATTGTCCTGCTGGAGGACCTATGACCTTCGACCCAGACCTAATTTTCTGACACTAAGTAGTATATTTTTGCTCCAAAATGCCTTGGTAGTCCTCTGACTTCATGATTCTTTTAATATGTTCCAGGCCTCCAGTTTCTAAGGCAGCAAAATACAGCCCCACAATATTATGGAACCTCCACCATATTTAACTGTAGCAAGGATTTTTTTCCTTATAAACTTCATTTCTTCACCTGTAAGTGTATCGCAAAAGATCTCAAGTTTGGTTTCATCTGTCCACAGAATATTTTCCCAGAAGAATTGTAGTTTCTCAAAGTGGGTTTGGGCAAAGATCCAGAGTGCCTTTTTATGTCTGGTTTTGAGCAGTGGGGTCCTCCTTGGCCTTTGCCCATGAAGTCCTTCTTTGTTTAGTGTGCGGCGTATGGTGTAGGTTGAAACCACCACTCCAGATTGCTCCAGATCAACCTTAAGCTCTTTGGATGTTGTCTAGCAAGTTCTGTTTTAATCCATTATGGATATTTAATTGTTTTAATGATGGTGCAGGGAGCAGCCAAGAGTCAATGGAAAGAGGTTTTTAATAGATTATGCAGTATCCCAGGTCCTAAGAATTCATCAGCAATCCTGTGGGTGTGTTAAATAAGGGGCCATGGAATGCCTTGCCGATGGGGGGGGGGGGGGGGCAAGCTCTGCCTTGACTCTGCACAAGCTCCACCCTAAGTCCATCCTGAACCCTCCGCAGCCTTCCCCACCTGTTCGGCTCGCGGGGATCCCACCTCCCATGGGCAGAAGAGAAGAGAATAGCTGCGATTGCAGGGGACTCCTGTTGCAGCGATCTTCCCGTCCTGCTCTCAGAGATCTGATCTCCTGCAGGTAGACAGAAGGTGTCTGCCCCAATCATGACTGCTCTCTGCGGAGGATGTGCAAAATTTTGGTGGGGCCAGGGCCTGTGTGGCCCACCCCGTTCCAACGCATGTGTGTTAAATGTTTGGTGCTTTGCACAATTAAATAATCTCCAAATGCTGTGAGACTACACTGGAAGAGGTTAAAGTGTGGGGGGGGGGGGGGGGAGAGCAAGCTGTTTGTGCTATATGTTGGGGCAGAGAGGAGATTTAAAAGGCAGGCACTGGGCATTGCTATTCACTAAGCTGTGTCCTTTTAGCATTTTGTATTTAGAAGTGTGTAAGTACAGAAAAAGGTCAGGCAAGGTCTCGTCTCCGGTTACTTGCCCTGTTCTATTAACCAGGTTTCTAGACATTTCCCCACATCAGTTAGACTTGCTACGAGCAGCATTTTTGGTGTTTGAGTAGAATCCAGGGTGGGTTTTGTATGTGATTATAGTTAGGAAGTATAGCTATAGGGTTCCTTGAGAAAAAGAAAACAGAGGAAACGGCTTTTCCCTAAAGGTTATCAAAAACTTATTAGAGCACATTTACACATGAACTAGATTGTAAAAGGCAGTCTAGTCTCTATTTGTATTACCGATTTAGAAATGGCTCATTTTAGAAACATAGAAACATAGAAATATGACGACAGAAAAAGACCACATGGCCTATCTAGTCTGTCCTTCCATAACAACTACAACAGTCCCCTTTTTACCTTTAGAGATCCTCTGTTTGTCCCATGCTTTTTTAAATTCAGTTACTGTCCTCATCTCTACCACCTCCACTGGGAGACTATTCCACTATTTTGTCCCCACAAGTTGCTGTATGCTGTGTGGATACCCTCTGCAGTTCCATCATTCAGCTGTGGAAGTGAACTGAGCAGCGGTAATTGAGGTCATGGTGCCGAGTTCCTCATGGAATTGCTGCTTGTTACAGTCAGAAGAAAATTTAATAGGAGTTAATTTAGTGACATGGTGTGTTTGAATTATTTGCGACTCGTGATGGGTAAGAGCATAAGAATTGTCTTACTGGCTCAGACTAAAGGTCCATGAAGCCCAATATCCTTTTCCTGACGGTGGCCAATTCAGGTCACAGATATTTGGCAGAATCTCCAAAAGCAGCAAGATTACATGCTACTTACCCCCGGGGAGAAACAGTGGCTTTCATCAGGTCTACCGTAACAGTTTATGGACTTTTTTTCCTCCGGGAACTTGTCCAAACCACTTATTTTTAGACCCAGCTCTGCTAACTGCTTTTAGTACATCCTCTGGCAACAAATTCCAGAGCTTAATTATGCACTGTGTGAAAATAATATTCTCTCTGATCTGTTTTAAATGAACTAATTGTTGTCATGGTGTGTCCCCTAGCCTCTGCACTGTTTTGCATTTACTTGTTCTACTTCATATGATTTTATAGACCTCGTTCATATCTCCCCTCAGCTATATCTCCTCTCCAAGCTGAAGAGCCCCAGCCTCTTTAGCCTTTCCTCCTAGGGGTATCCTTCCATCCCCTTTACCCGTCTCTGTAGCTCTTCTAATGTCATAATATTGTTTTTAGAGATGTGGTGACCGGACTTGCATATCATGCAACGATACAGGGGTTTTATGATAGTCTCCATTCCTTTCTTTAACATTCTCGTTGCCTTTTTAGCCGGAGCAGAAGATCTCAACATATTGTCCATAATGATATCTAGATCTTCTCCTGGGTGGTGATTTCTAATGTGGCATCATATAGTTATAGTTTGGGTGGTTGTTCCCTATTTGCATTGTCCATGTTAAATTTCATCTGTCACTTCCAACCTCACAGGGTCCTTATCCAGTTGCTCACAATCCACATGTGATTTAACAACTTAAAATATTTTTGTGTTATTTTGCAGTTTTATCTTGCTCATTTCCAGATCATTTATAAGTATGTTAAAACACTGGTTCTAGTATGGATTTCTGGGACATTAGTTACCTCTTTCCATTGGGAAAAGTGACCATTTAACCATACTCTGTGGTTTCTGTCTTTTAACCAGCTCCCAATCCACAACAGGACATTTCCTCCTTTTTAACTTCTTCAGGCACCTCTCACAAGGGACTTCACTAAACCAGTTCCTGAAAGTCCAGATACCCCATATGAACCATCTCCCTTTTAGCCACATATTTAGTTACACCTTCAAAACAAATGTAGCAAATCTGAGCTCTGTGGTGAACCCGACCATAACTGCACAGAGGACGTGTGATGAACAGGAATTAAAACAGAATAAGAGAGAGGTGGGTGGGAAAGGCAACTTTCATTAAGGATGGCATGACTAGGAAAATATTTTATCTGGCAACATAAAGACTTTGTGCTAACCTGAATAGTTCTTTTTTCTAAACAAAGCTATTTATTGCTCTCACAATGTTTACTTTGTTTATGTGCATCTGCTCATTCCTATTTTGCTGGAGATTATGCTGAAGTGTCCCAAATAGGATTGCACTATAGTATATTGCCATTTCTTTCCTGAGAAATTTGTATTTTTGAAAGCTGAAATGCAAGAGGGTGCATTTTTTAAACTTATAGTAATGAAATAACCCTGTTAGTATGTGTGGTGGTGTTTTTGCGGTGGTGTTCCCCAGCTTCGTGCATTATGCCCCCAACCAGTGTTTGTCCTCACTCTCTTGACAAAAGGGTTGCAGTCAGCTGCAAACAAACCCAGGATGCTCTGATGAAAATGGAAGTAGATATGAAGGCAGCATCCACACTGTAATAACGAAGAAAAGGCAGCTTGCCAGAGAATGTGGTCAAGGCTAATATAATTTGAGTCTAAAAAAAGATTTTGCCAAATTTCTGAAGGGGCAGGTCCATTAACACTTAGCCAGGAGATTTGGGTGGCTTCACCAATGTTCTTTAAGTTTTTGTTTTGGTTTTTTCTAGGGGGGGTGCAGGTGTGCCCTGCTGTTGGGCATAATGCGTTGCAAGTAAGCAGAAGTGGGGGTTACCTTGCCTCCACATTCACACTCATCTGTTACCTCTCCTCCCTCAGAGTCTTTTCCCCCCCCCCCCCCAACCCCTGCATTCTTGAGATGGCGGAGGAGCACAATCTCAGACGACCATCTGACGAGATCCACATAGTATGCACTGAGGTGGGGGGAAGTGCTCTGCTATTTTGGTCCCAGCAAGGATCTCTTGGTTCCTACCTGTGTCTCTCTCTTAGCAGGCTCTGACTGGGAACTGTGCAGGAACAGGGCACTCCTGCTCCTAAAGCAAAGGGTGCTGTTGCAGGTGTTTTGTGACGCTGTCACAAAATGCTTGAGAGTGCGTGTCATTTAGAAGGTCTAGACAGAAGAGCCTCCATTGCAACAAAAACGTCGTCATTTTAAGACTGCCCTTTACAATTATTTAACAATACCATTCAGTTGATTGTATATGGGTATGACAGAATAGCACGTAACCCCAAAATAAACTCTGCACTTCAAATTCATCAAAATAAATCCCTGTAGCCAAAGCAACTTCCCCCCCCCCTCCCATCTCAGAAAAAAGGTGCAGGTCAGAACTAGGATGCTTCTCCTTATTAACCATACAGAAAAAATAATTGGATTCTGGCATCATCTCAGTGGCAGTAATAGGCTTCTTCCGCTACCAGGCATATCATGAAACAATATAAAACCCTGCAAAATATACTCAAAACCTCTAGTGTAAACTCCTGTACCATAATAGCACTAACCGCTGGACTCGAAGCAGCAATAACCCTTCCCATAAGAAGGAGCACAGTGAATATTACACCACAGTTACAGAATCCCACCCAGGAGCTATACAAGAGAAGAATCTCTCCCATAGCATAACATAGTAGCATGGTGGTATATGACGGCAGATAAAGACCAGTAAGATGGCTAGAATGGTGGTGCCTGCCGCACTGTGTAGTTCACCCCCTTCCATGCCTTTGTTTAGGGTTGTACCCACTGCTCTGAAAGGCAAAATAGCAGAGAAAAGGAGGGAACAGCAACAGGGATGAGACGAGAGTTGAGAGAACTGGGAAAATGATTGGGATAGAGACATTTCCAAAAAGGATAAAATTGTCTTAAGAGGATGGTGGGGGAATGGCTATAGTAGAAATTGGAAAAAAAATGTCTAAATACTGGCTTGTGTTGAGCACAGAGCGGCAATAGTGCATTGAGAACAAACTAATGGGTGGAATCGGTACCCGTATGTCCTGCTATGGCAAAAAAAGGACAATGCACTTCGATAAGGAAGCCTATGAAGCTTCTCATGGTCTTTATTTAAAACATTTTTTATATCATTTTTCTACCAGTCAAAATGGTTTACAATGAACATTAGGTGTAGTAAGTTAGTTACAGATAACGTTAACAAGCACAGTAACAAAGAGTAACTATAGATAACGAAGCCAGATAATGGCTAAAGTTATGGTAGTGTTGAGCAGGTATATACTGGTGTATTTGATTAATCTGGTTCGTATAGGAATCAGGGGCCCGATTTTTCATTGCATCATGTTGGTAGATGAGGGGGGGAATTCCTATGTTGCTGTTTGGTATCTGGTTGAGGGTCTTGTGGAAGTGAGGACATGATTATCAGTGTGTCCAGTGGTCACGGCACGTGAGTATGTATTGAGTTTAATCCTGTTGGGGGTCTGCACCATAGTATTTTATAAAGAGGTGGGTTTTTAGGGGGGAGGGTTTTGGAAGTCTCCTAGTGATTCAATGATTAAGTTAGGAGGTAGAGTTCCAGATGGGGCATAGAGCAAGAATGCCCTGTTGCATGCTTTTTGTTTGGTCTTGAGCTTCTGAGGTGGTACGTCTAGGAGATTTTGTGTATTGTCTTCTTAGCCAGTTGCTCTTGGATTTCCTTAATAGTATTTATAGGTCTTCTGATGAATGGTTGTTTAAGACTTTGTAGGTGTTGAGAATGGTTTTATGTTTGATTCTAGAGATGATGGGGGTAATGGGGGCCTGTCATGATGCTCCTTGGATAACCCTTGCTGCTATATTTTATGCTAACTGCAGAGGGTATAGTGTGTATTTGAGTCTAGCAGAGTGGTTATAATTGCTTGGCAGACTGTGCAGAAATCTTCAGGTTTAAGGAGGGGGCATAGATTTTTTTTAGTGTTTTGAGAAGATGGCTTTAATGTATTTGATTTGAGCTTGTATGTTTAGGCTTTAATCAAGTATAACTTCCAAGTATTTGACCTCTGTTTTGACTTGGAGTTCTGTTGCATGCTTTGATTGTCGATGGTGGCTTGAAATTAGTATCTTTCATTACGTGAAGGACCTCTGTTTTGTTGTAATTGATTTGTGAGGTTGTGGTGGTGGAGCCACTTGACTATCTCCCTGAAGCAACTGGTTATTTTGTTGTAGTCTGATGTGGTTGTAGAGAATGGCATATAAATCATAATGTCATCAGCTTATACTTGGTAGTCAATCTGAAGATTTAACAAAGTTACTCACCTGTAGCAGATGTTCTCTATGGACAGCAGGGGTCACGTTGGCCATACATGCAGGACACTGATTCTTATTGAATACAAAATGCCTGCCTGAAGATTAGAAAAGTATTACCCAAAATTGAAATGGAAACCTTGGGAAACATAGCTGTTCATGTGCTGAGACACTGAAGAAGAACAGAAATGTTTCTTCCTAGGGCCATTTGGAGGGGGCAGGTGGCCACTGGGATGGCAGTGGCCTTAGGGAGTGGGGTACAAGCATTTCATGCTTCCATTCTAGCAGCAGGTGTGCTTTTTGAGCCTTTGCCGTTACTAGCAGAAGGCTACACCATTGGACCAGAATGCTGGTGGGCCAGCTGTTTCATAGGAGAACTTAGCTCCTCCTTCCCCAGAATGCCTGGAGGACTGCTAGGCCTAGTGACAGGCTTCTTAGCTCCGATATTGTGCAAAATGCCTAAGACACACATTTCCAAAGCTGGCATATTTCAATCACTAAACTGAAAATTTAAAAGTATTTTCTTCTTTTGGCCTTTTTGACTTTCTAATCATGTTGGCCCAGGATCTTGATCCTACTTTTCCTCATGTCCATCTTCTCCTAGCTCCTATTCAGTGGTGTACTGTGGGTCTCCAGTGCTTGGGGCCGATGGTTACTTCTGCCCCTTCCTTCAGTGACCCAATATACACTGACTTTAGGCCTACTCCAGAGCAGGTGCAAATAGCAGCACTGGCAATTGAAATGCTATTTTTGGAGTTGTTATGCTAGTATTTATAAAGTTTCATACGCACCTATGTGCCTTGGTAAATACAGGCTAAAAATAGGCAGGCTCTTCACCTCCAGACTTAAACTTCTTGTTTTAAAATTAGCCTCAATGTATATATAATTTTTAAATAATATTTTAAAATAATTTCTTCAGGTTGTCTGTTCATAGCTTTCTTACTTAGCTGGACTCATTGTCCAAATACAAAGACACTAGAGTCATCATTTCTCAGTTGTGTTGGTCCCAGTCTCTCTCTTCCTTGCTCTTCCTGTCCGTTTTCCATTCCTCATCTCTCTGACAATGATCTTTCTGTTTTAGTGTTCTCCTTCATAGCTTTCTTTTTCTGCCTCCCTATAAATTCAGATTTCACCCTCCTCCTAACCCTCCAGTTCCCTCATTTAGTCTTTTATCTACTTACCAGCTTTCCAACATCTTATCTCGCCTCCTTCCTAGCCTATCTCCCTACTTACCCTCTCCCTAGCCTCTGTCTCCCAGCATCGGCACACTTCTCCCACTCCCATCCTCAGCATCTGCTCTCTTTTCCCTATGCTGCACAACCCCCCCCCCCCCATTTCCCAGTCCAGCACCTCTCCAGTCTCTTCCCTGTCCTCCCCATCCCACTTCACCCTCTGGTTCAGCAGCAAGCCTTAGTCTTCCCTCTCCTCCCCTTACCAATGGTTCAGCATGTCCCAATTCTCTTTACTGCTCCTCCCTTCTCCCCATCATTCCTTTATTCACCTTCTCCCGAGCACTTTATCTGCTTCTCTCTCGTTCCCTCACCAGCCTCATCTTGTTTCGCTCATTCTCTTTGCTGCCTCAAGCCATTTTCTCTCTCTCGCTTCCTACCTAGACTCTCATTTATACTTTTCACATGCTCCCCAGCTGTTTCCAGTCCCTCTCTTCAAGCAGCTATCCCTTTAATATGTCACTTGCCCGTGCCCATCCTTCAACTCCCTCCTTCTATCCATTCCACATCCACATGGCCACAAAGCATATCCCAGCCAAGAACTCTTTGAGTTGAACTCCCTGTGTAGTTTGAAATGAAGGTTGGTTCTGATTTGAGCTGCAAGAAAAGAGAAAGGAGATACTTTTTGGCCTGGTAGGATCTTCAAGAGCCCCACTTATATACACACACCTTATTAGAGCAGCACCGAGAGAAGTGCAGCAATTCCTTTTATTTGTTTTATTAACAGGCCAACTGCAAATGCATGCCTACTGCGAGAACCCCGACATCGTGCTGTGCGGTAACAAGAGTGACCTGGAGGACCAGAGAGCGGTGAAAGAAGAGGATGCCAAAGAGTTTGCAGAGAAATACGGGTGAGTAGCTGCAGCCTCGTGGCAAGGGGAAGAAACGGTTCATTGGAAAAGAATTGCTTCATTGCTCAGCTCATCATTTCTTTGCGCTTTGCTTGTGATGCGTTGTCCTCATGGAATTCAGACAAGGGCCATCACAGCAGCACTTGGTTGCAGAATATTAAGCAAGAATAAGCAGGCCGAGCTTACAAAATCTTTAAATTAAGTGCAAGTCAAGACAGAGGTGGCATTTAGATCACTTTAAAGTCAACTGAGTTTCCTAGAAGTGTTTACTTTTGTTACTGATATGGCTGCTCTGAACTATCCTTGTTTGAAAGTTGTTTTAATGCATTCCAGTGGTGGTGGTTTTTGGCAGGAAGGGGGGATAGAGGGTGGTGCCAACTGTAGGCTGCTTTGGGCTTGTGGATCAGGCAGAGCTGGATTTGGGGGTTTGGCACCATGAACCTTCATTCACACATACGTGGCGCCGTCATGGCAGCAACAGTCTCTAGCCAGGGGCTACCATGCTCCAGGGCTCCTTTTGTAGCCTTGCAATTGTGAACTCTAAATTCAGTCACTAAGCTTGCCATTTTTGCAGTGAATTTTAGCGCCGCTGCCTCCCCTCGCCCCCAGAGACTGCAAATGCTGCCTCTACAGCCTCTTTGGTCCCAGCAGACCCAAGAAACAGAAGACTTTAGCCAGAAATCAAACCCAACTCCTTCTGGGTGCAAGTGAGTCACTGGGCTGGCTTTAAGTATTTAAAAGATGTAGTTTTCCATATAGAAAATTGGCTCATCCTTTGGTTGATGACTTTGAGATCACATAGCCGTGCAGTAATAACTTCCCGTACATAGCACAGAGCCGGTTTTTCCAGTAAGATACACGCTCTTTCCCAGGGACGTGGCGTCCATTACTGCTGTCCTTCTGTTTGCTGCCTTAGAAGCAGAATGAACCGTTCTAGGGTGTCTGTAGACAGAAGCTGATGTGCTGTTCACTGGACACTGCTTTGGGAAAGTTCTGGGCCAGCATTTTTGCTTTCCTGTTGACGTTCACAGTTGTTGCATGGAAACACAGCAAATGATAGCAGGCCTGCTCAGTAGTGATCGTCTGCTTAGAATAGATGCTCCTACGTCGTCTCGTATGGAGGAGCACCCAGACCCACTTCTCCTAGGTCCTTTGCCTAAGCTATTCCAGTACTACCATGTACTTTCTAACTCCTGCACTCTGCAGGTTACCTCTCTGCTGCTTCATGCTATTTTGCAGAGATGTTACGGCAGGCTTTTGAGAAAACATTATGATTTTGTACTGTTCACAAGGACAAGGCTGTTGCAGTACAAACAGGAAGTTTGATATGATAAAACCTTCATCTCTTGCCCAACATCTCTGCAGTCCTCCCCACCCCTCCGTCCTGATATTATGTGTGTAACAGTGCACTGTTAACATGATGCCCTAGTAAGTTTCAGTAGTTGTGGTGCGATGACTTTTGCCGGCCATTTTATTCTCCCCTTCCTTGAAACCCTGGTCCTTATTCCCCCCACTCATCACCTTTGTATTAGTTTTCCTGTAAGTTTTGCTGCCTCCTTTGGACTTCGAGCTCAGTTGGAACCAGGGATAGGATTTTGAAACGTTGAGCCTTGTATAAATTAATGTGGTGGTTGTATTAGTCCAGTTCAATGGTTGATTGATAAATAGAATTAAAAAGAAAAAGAAAATAAATTAGTCCAATAAAAAGGTATTGCCCCTGTCTTTTCTTTTGCTTTTTTTATCAAATGTTCAGCCCTCATTTGTAACTACCTGTGGATTTTATTCCCCTATTTTTATATGCCTTGCCAGCAGTGGAAGAAGTTAAAATGAAGGCATTCCTCCCTCCCCCCCAGCAAATGATGAGAAAGATGAGGGGTTACCACAGAAGATGCAGTAGCTACAAGGAATGCCCCTTCTTTCACTGGGCCCCCCCCCCCCCTCCTGCACTGCAGGGGCTGCTTGAATGGAATTTACCACCAAATACAGGCTATTGTATGGTAAACACCCCTCTGCCAGGAACCATGCACCAGACCTCCTTCCAGATCCCTGCAATCGTAGGCCCTAGCTCTGGCCACTAGACGTCTCCATTTTACAAAAACTGACATCTTTCCCACAGCCCACCCCACCCCACCCCTGGTGCCGCAGCAATTCTAGCTCCTGCCAACCCGGGGACTTGAAATCAACCCAGGTTCCTTGGAATTAGCAGTGCTGCCACTGAGCCACAAAGATGGCTTCGCCCAGGTTCCTGTGGCAACCAGAATGTAGATTGTGGCATACTTACACTCTTTAGGATGCTATTTGTGCAGATTTGTTTTTTCTTTATTAAAAGTGCCTACATACCATTTTTCTAGCCCAGTCCAGACAGCTGGGTTGTGACATCCCCCTACCAGCAGAGGTGGAGACAGAGAAAATATTCCAGAGGTTTCTTATGACCTCATCCTGCTATATTAGTCAATGCAGCTAGGGCAACACCTCAATGTTTCTCTGTGTCCAGCAGATGGTGCATGCATTGATACAGCTCTGAAAATTTGGGAAAGCTTTGATTTAGCTCATGAGTAGCCACCCTTAGGAATGACTACCTCATTGGAGCTCGATGCTGGAGGTGCCACTAGAGTCGCCCTTAAAACTGGTGCTTTTTTGGGTATTGCCATACGGAGGAGGGGAATTGGTTCATCTCCTCGTTCTTATCTTGTTAAGGGCAGTTGAGCAGCCAGAAGCTTTTGGAAATGGATTCTTTGCCTCACATAACCTCAGTGCCCCCTCCCTCCTCCCTCCTCCTTCCCCCTGGCTGTCCCCCAGAGATTAGAAGGCTAATTTGTGCCTACAGGCCCTGGCAGCAGGAAAGTTGCACCACGCCTAGCACAATCTTCCTGCCTTGGGCTCCCCGGGGGGAATAGAAAAACTACATCTGTCTTGTCTGACTTGTTTTTTGGGGGGCTATCCGACCTCGTTGACTGGGCGGTGCATCTGTCTGGTTCTGGGACATTCAGGGTGACGGTAGTGAAGCACGTGTGTTCCTGCCAGTTCCTGCCTCTTTGTGCAGTCTGCGTCCATTAGCTGTGCTACTCGCACTAAGTACGCACCTAAATACTGACTCTTAGTCTTGTGCACCTTGAATCTGTATGCGGCTATGACCAAAGTGCACATTGCAACTGCCTTATTAACGCTTCCTGAGCCTGTGAAGCTGAGCTGTTAACAACGCATAGGGCACACATTGTTGGCATGGATGCATGCCTTCCGCCTGCTCTGTGGAAAGTTAGGTCGTTGGACTCCAGCTCCTGTGATTCCTGCATGGAGGCTTCTAATGTACCCTTGGCGGTCCTTTTACCACTTTGTAGGAGGGGGACATGGGTGTCCTGTCATTGTAATCCTCGCTGCAGGAGGTGGTGGACATGGTGGTGAAGAAGGATGATCCCCCCCAAGTCTTGGACTCGAGCTGTCACTCTGTTGGCCGCTCCTTTTGTCTTAGGGGCTCAAAAGCAACTCTGCTTCCCTGCTGGTGGTGGGGCTAATCCCAATAGGGAGCTCCCAGTTTCTGTTTTTTCCTCATTGGAATTTTTTTCCTTAATTCAGCAAGCTTGGTCTTTCTGACGAGGCAGTTCAGACCCTGGTGCTGGGTCCTCTTGATTTCTCTCTGCTCAGTTGGAAGAGGCCCCATGACACAGAATAGTCTAAGCCTGGTCCGGGCTCTGCTACCTAAGAAATCTTGGTGGAGATTGGACTCCAGAGATTCAGACTGTCTCTCCTTTGCCCGAAGTCCGGAATCTAGTTCTGACACCTCTAGGGAGGACACCAGTCTTGAGGATGAAATGTCTTCTTCAGAGGATCAAGTCTATTCCTGGTTATTCACCTGTTCAGGAAGGGTGAACTGGTGCTGTTAATTGTTCAGGTGTCTTCTGTTCTGTGCTTGGCTGATCTGGAGGTTATCAAGAGCATGGTCTGCTCGAAGTAGGACTTGACAGACTCTCCAATGAAAGGGGTCATGATCATGAAGAAGCTCTACACTCTACCAAGGAGGATTGCACTGCATGGTTCAGCATTCCTCATCTGGATGCGCAGATCATGACAGTCACGAAGCAGACGAGAGAGTGAGAAGGCTGTCTCACTTGGCAGCCTTCCAGACGCAGCAAGCTCCCAGAGGTTGGGATTACCTTCAGATTCTTGGCTTAATGGTGGCATCAATTGAAATAGTCCCTTGAGCACAAGCTCATATGAGGCCGTTGCAGAGATCCTTACTGTCTTTCTGGTCTCCAAGCTCTCAGGAATTTGAAGGCAGGCTTCCCTTCTCTCCTTTGGTGGTGTCCAGCCTGCATTGGTGGAAGCAGCCCCAGCATCTGAGGAAGGGAATACCACTGACTATCCTTCATGTCTCCTCCTGTTGACGGATGCCAGTCAGTTTCGCTGGAAAGCCCATTGCGAGGTCTGAATGGCTCAGGGCCATTGGAACAGCTGGGAGGCAGAATGGCCCATCAGCTGCCTTGAGGCAAGCATAATTTGTTTGATCATTCTACACCTCTGATCCTTAGGGGCAGAGAAATCTGGGAATTCTTGGACAGTGCCATATATGTCAACTGGCAAGGGGGCATGAAGAGTGCCAGAGTGCCCCTTGAGATGGAAACATAGAAACATGATAGCAGAAAAAGACTACATGGCCTATCTAGTCTGCCCTTCCATATCAACTACAACAGTCCCCTTTTTTTCCTTTAGAGATCCTCTTTGTACCATGCCTTTTTGAATTCAGATGGGAGACTAGTCCACGCATCTACCACTCTTTCCATAAAGAAAATTTTCCACATATTAATCCTGAGTCTACCCCCTTTATACTTTGGGTGGAGGGAAACAGGGTCTTAGTAATTGTTGGGAGGAAGGATGGAAGGGGGGACTAATACAGAACTGCCAAGTTACCCAGTTCCAGAATGGAGATTTTAAGCCAGTCTTGGATTTATCGCGAGCATATTGAAGCATTTTGGGACCTGCAGCAGAGATTTCAGTGGGTAGAATTAAGGACTATGAACTGCACATTGCTTTGTAATGTAAATTCAAAACCAGAACTAGCCAAAAAGTCTCCCTCCCTCTCTCCCCTCCTCCATCTCTCCTCGGTGCTCTGACATGAGGATGGGATCTTGCAGGAGGAAGAGAAGTGTCTGCATGGAAGGACTGGAGAAGGAGAGTAGGGAAAAGGACAAGTCTGCATGGTATTGGGACCCCAGGCTACAGAAAAGATGGATGTGGTCTAAGGCAGTATTGCTCACTACTAGCTTGTGTGGGGTGTATCATGATGGATTATGTGCAGCCCTGCCATCAGCTACTCATGCCTAGAAACTGGCCTGTGGTTGCCTGGGATTCGACCAGGATTGTGCAGTTTTTGACAGGGACCTGACTTTGCTGCTTAGGGCCTGGAATCATGGAAAACTAGGGGCCCTGTATGTAATAGACCGTTTCAGTGTAAAAAAAGAAAAAGGGATTGAACTGGTATATGTGACATGGACAATGGGTTTTTGAGATGGGGAGGGGTCTGTTTCTGGTTTGTGTAATGTGGATAGTATTTGGGGTTCTGAAATGGAGGTAACTTTGACTTCCTAAAAACATTCTTTCTTCGTTCACTGTTACTCTATTCTGTGGAAGCTGTAGGAAGTTTAATTTCCTGTGTGTTGTGCAGAGGATTCCGTCCCCAAGTGGCCAGACTTGTAGGCCTTAAAGAAAAATAAGATGAAAAGTCACATGGATCATGCTGGACTTTATCCGCCATCATTTACTATCTAGTCTGCCCAGTGAGGTAGCGAGAGTTGTACCTGCCACTCTATGCAGGTTACCCCTCTCTATGCCTTTGTTTCGGGCTTGTACCTGCTGCTGTTTGCTGTAGTCAGTAAAACACATATAGATATCGTTTTGGTATTCTTTTATCTTTAAAAGGATCCATCTCCCATTCCTCACCCTTTCCTGAACTCTGCTTGCACTTCAGGCAGTTCTTGTTCCAGTTATGGGTGTAGATTCTGCAGAATGATCTTGAGTAGAATCTTGCTGGCATGTGGGGATCACAGCGATTGTGTGATAATTTCCATAGTCGGTTGGATCACCTTTCTTCAGTATTGGTATAAACACAGATCTTTTCCAGTCAGTTGGCCAAGATGATGTCTTCCAAATTTCCTGGCAGAGCCTTGTAAGTATGGTAACAGCATCATCCGATTGCTGTAATACTTCAGTGGGTATGCCATCAAATGCCTGGTGCACTGAGGTGTGAAGATTGGAGGAAGACTCATCAACAATCTTCGCTATGCTGATGATACCACATTACTGTCTGAAAGTGAAGACTATTTATTTTGAAGCATTTGCTTCTCAAGATCCAGGAACATAGTTTTAAAAGGGGCCTGCATCTTAAGGTAAAGAAGACAAAGATCCCGAGAAATGGCAAAATTTAATAAGTTCATCAATGATGGAGAAGAAATTGAAATAATGGAGAACTTTAACCTGTTTGGATCACCAATCAATAAAGAAGCAACAAGCAGTCAAGAAATCCGACGACTCATCGCTCTTGGCAGAATGGCTATGAAGAACCTAGACAAGATTCTCAAGAGCAGAGATGTCTCTCTCCATACAAAGATTTGACTTGTCCAAGCCATGGTATTTTCAGTAACGTCATATGGATGCAAAAGTTGAACAGGGAAAAAGATAGACAGGAAGAAAATTGATGCCTTTGAATTATGCTACTGGAGAAGAATACTATGTATACCCTGGACTGCCCGAAAAACAAACCAGTCAGTATTAGTAGAGATCAAACCTAAGTTTTAGAAGGTCAGATGACAAGATTTCAACTTTCATACTTTGGACACATCTTGCAAAAAGAGAGATTGCTAGAGAAAGACATCATGCTTGGCAAGGTAGAAGGTCAATGCAAAAGAGGCTAGGAAAGAGAGGGATCGATACAGTACCAGCAGCTATGGGTGACACCCTATCAACAATGAGCCACCTGACTAAAGACCGACAACTATCCAGAGAGTCATTTTGAGTCGAGGCCGACTCAACGGCACTTAACAACAACAAAACAACCTGCTACGCCATGTAGGTTACCCCCTCTTTGCCTTTGTTTAGGACTGTAGGCAAGGTACTGGAGCTGCTGTAAAAGTTGTCAGCTGAGCTAATAATTTTAGAATATATATTTGGTACCGGATAACTCCTGCCTTTGGGAAGATTAGTTGTGTCTCCTGCAGTCCTTGTTTGTCTGGATTGCGTGTGGTGGGAAACGGTGAGGCTCATTGAGTTTGCTTATGGTTACTTTGGGGACATACTGTGTTTCTCCCCCCCCCCCCATCTTGAAGCGAGCCGCTATTAACTATGGGTTGTGTTACTGATTGCAAAATCCAATTACAGTATTTCTGAATCTCCTCCATGTGTGTACTGTTCAAGAGATAAACAGTTTTTGCTTTTTAGATTGGGGAAATAGGCCTGAAGGGTATAGTTCTTAAGCGGTTTCAATCTTAGCAGGTTAGTTAGTTATTTATATGAAACATTTGATATACCGCCATTGGCACAATAAATGGCATCATAGTGGTTTATAATCAGATTAATGCTTATCAGAACACTAAGCCTCACAAAAAAAAAACCATTCCCAATTCAGTAGCATTTTGTCGCCCCTTGATAAATAGACATGCACTATCATACTCATGGCCATGTATATTTTCAAGGAAACAAGCAGGCAAGAGAGCAAGAGGGTGAATGACACGCATGCGCAGTTGTAAAAAGTAAAAAAAAAAAATTCTAATTGAGGTTTCAATAGAAATTTGTTCAAAACAAATTTGCTTCAGATCTTCAGTATATCTTTCATGTTTACCCTTCTGTCCAAAATCTCTAAAATAGAGAAATATGTGAGAATTATCCTACCTCTGCCTGGCAGAACCAACATTATATATAGGATTTGCATTTTTATTGGTGTCCAGGCTGCCTTCTGAGCAGTAAAAAATACAGCATCTGAGGAATGCAGATACTGAAATCTGTCTTTGCTTGTTCCACAAAATGTAACCATTGCATAGATTCCACGAGGGACATGGTCTGTCCCATGTTTTTTCTACACCTTGGAAGCCCCCAGCAGGTGCGTTCTGCAGGCTCAGGGAACCTAGAAGCCACTGTGGAGGATTCCAGCAGCTTAACATAGACTTTACAAATCTGTGGTAGTACTTACAATTGGTGGAAACCAGTTGTCCCCTCTGTTAGCCAGTGACATTTCTGATATATCTGCTCAGTTAAATTTCCTTCTGGTCTCTTGGAAGATCATAAATGCTTTACATTTTACACTTCATTCAAAGTCTGTATACTGTGTCTTTGCCACCCAAGGTAATTGATGGAAGAACTGGTAATGTTTAATTCCTGATCGTCTCTCCGGGCCAGTCCAGGAACAAGAGGGTTGTCAATCCTCTCCAGCAACTGAGGACTGCAAAAACTGAAGTTTGCATAGTTGGTATCTGGCTCCCCCTGCTGGCTAACCTTCAGTCTTGCAGTCCTCAGCAACTGGAACGGATGGTTTTTCCTGGCTGGCTTCCGTTGAAAGATTTTATATAAAGATTTTCTTTATTTTATTTGATTTATTTCTTGTCTACTTACAAGCAGTGGTATGGAGTGAGCCCTAGCAGGGTTCGTTTCTCCATAAATTAATTTAATGATCTTTGATTCAGAAACGGAGCTGCTAGGACAGAGCCTGCCTTATTCAGCAGCTTTGTTTAAGGACACAGGCAGCAGTAAGGTGCTGGGAGCCCCAGAAACCATCCTGCCGTCCTCCGGCTTCAGTTTTCTTGTCCACTGGCAGTGGATGTGGGTAACTAAGCTAAAGATACTTGTTTTTAAGGTTTGTGGTGCTTTTTTTATTTCTGTCGGGAAACGGCGTTTGTTCAGCGGGGCTTCTGCAATGTCGGCGTTTCTTGTTAATTAGCTTTTATTTCGGCGATTGCAGGCATCTTGTTTATTTTTGGCTGTGTTTCTTCTGTTTAGAACCTTTTCTGCTTAGTTTTTAGCAGTGTTTTAATTTTCTTCCGTTTGGCAATGGAGAACGTTTCAGGTGGCAGTTTGGAATCGGCGGGAACAGCCGCCATTAATGTTTCAGCTCCTGTTTCTTCGGGGCAAGAAAAGCCGGTTAAAAGGAGAGCAAAGGCTAAAAGACAGGAGAAGGTGGTAGAAACTCCTTCTCCTTCATTAGTTGAAACTCAGAAAAGCTTAGAATCAGTATTTTCGGCTGATTTTATTTTAGCTCTTCATCAGGCCTATTGTTTAAAGTGGCAGCATGCTCAGGACAGGGGATCTGTCACTGAAAATGCTCAAGTTTTTGAAACTCTACCTTCTGTGTTTGGATCCAGGTGAAGGTCCCTCTAACTTGGCTCTCGGACCACAGATAAGAGGTGATAAGACTGCTCAGCAAGTCTCTGAGCTCCAGGGACTGGAGGAGGGTGAACTCCTCTCTGATCCTGGTGTGGACTGTGCAGCGGAGTTGGATGATGCTGATTTAGCTTCCAGTGAGGATCCAAATTTGTTTAGAGTTTTTAGAAAGGAGGAATTGGGTCCTCTTATTGCTCAGACTTTATCCGCTTTGAATATTCCCGTGCCAGTGTCTCAGGAAGTGCTGCTTGAGGATCCTCTTCTTCAAGGTTTTAAGTTGGAGCAGAAATGTTTTCCTGTGCACCGGGTTATGAGACAGATGGTGGAGTCTGAGTGGGAATGCCCTGAGGCTTCCTTGCGGGGAGCACGGGCTATTGGCCGGTTATATCCTTTACCGCAAGAGGATCAGGAGTTGCTAAAGATGCCTAAGGTAGATGCTTTAGTCTCTGCGGTTGCCAGAAAAACGACTATCCCCGTTGAGGGCGGAGCGGCACTCAAGGATTTGCAGGATAGAAAGCTGGAAACCTTGTTAAAACAGGCTTTTGATTCTTCAGCTCTATCTTTGCGAGTGTCTATCTGTGGGGCATTGGTTTCTAGAGCTTCTATTCGTTGGATCCAGAGTGACTCTCTTTCCCCTTCGGGCCAGGGAGAGGGTGCGAAACTTGAGTCGGCAGCTTCTTATCTAGCAGATGCCTTCTATGATTTGGTGTGGATTTCAGCGAAGTCCTTAGCAACCGTTGTTGCAGCTTGGAGATTTCTTTGGCTAAGAAATTGGGCGGCGGATGTTTCTTCCAAGGCAAGGTTCAGTAAACTCCCATATAAAGGTTCGCTGCTGTTTGGGGCGGCTTTGGAAAAAATTGTCAAGGATCTGGGTGATTCTAAGGGCGGCCGTCTTCCAGAGGATTGCCCAAAGTCTCAAAAGCCAAGCATTTTGCAGAGGGGTGCTTCTCGGGATTTTCGCCGCTTTCGTGGTGCCCGTTTTGCACCGTATCAACGAGGTCGCTTTGTGACCAGAAGTCAGTCCTTTCGTGGGGCGCGAGGTTTCGGAAGAGGTTATTTCGGAGACAAGCAAAATTCAGCAAAAAAACCTCAATGAAGTGCGGCTGGTCCAGGCGGAAATCCCGGTGGGGGGTCGGCTTCAAGCCTTCCTTTCCGTCTGGACCACCATTACTTCTGACCAGTGGGTTCTGGAGATAATCCGCGACGGGTATTCTCTCGAATTCACTTCTCCACTAGCAGATGCTTTCGTGGTGTCTCCTTGTGGTTCGCAGGTAAAACAAGCAGCGGTTGCAGATACCCTTCGCCGGTTAATACGTCTGCGGGCGGTAGTGCCGATCCCGCCAAGCCAGTTAGGCTTAGGTCGATACTCCATTTATTTTGTAGTCCCCAAAAAGAAGGACTCTTTTCGTCCAATTCTAGATCTAAAGGGCGTAAACCGCTGTTTGAGAGTTCCACATTTCCGCATGGAGACGCTTCGCTCGGTTATTCAGTCAGTGCAACCGAACGAGGTCTTAACCTCCATAGATCTCACGGAGGCTTATTTGCACATCCCTATAAGACCAGAACACCACAAATTTCTTCGATTTGCAGTGCACATGGGACATTTCCAGTTTCGAGCGCTACCTTTTGGCCTGGCCACAGCGCCGCGCACCTTCACAAAAGTGATGGTGGTGGTAGCTGCTGCATTACGCAAAGAGGGTGTTCTCGTTCATCCCTATCTCGACGATTGACTGATTCGAGCACCATCCGTGTCGGATTCTCTGACAGCTACGGCGAGAGTGGTGAGTCTTTTGGAGCAGCTAGGTTGGGTAATCAACCAAGCCAAAAGTCAGTTGCTCCCAGTCACGCGCCTTCTGTATTTGGGAGCAATTTTCGATACCGCTTTAGGGGCGGTCTTTCTGCCGGAGAGCAGGGTGCAGAAGATTTTGTTGCAAGTGCGAAATTTCTTGCGTCTCAAAGCACCAACAGCTTGGCGTTATCTTCAGCTCCTGGGGTCAATGGCGGCAACACTGGATCTAGTTCCATGGGCAAGAGCTCACATGCGGCCATTGCAACAGGCTTTGCTTTCCAGGTGGTCCCCTCAGCTGCATCCTCTAGAATACAAGTTGCCCAATTTGCCCAATGTGACCTTAAGTCTTCAGTGGTGGTTGGATCCCACTCATTTACGTGTGGGAATGCCCTTATGTCAACCGGACTGGGTGCTAGTTACTACAGATGCCAGCCTTGCCGGCTGGGGTGCTCATTGTCAGAAGAGGTTTGCTCAAGGAGTTTGGCCGGTAGAGTTGAAGGATTGCTCCATCAACCTCTTGGAGCTCAAAGCGGTTTCGTTAGCTCTTCGAGAGTTTCTTCCTCTTCTCAGGCAAAAAGCGGTTCGCGTGTTTTCAGACAATGCGGTCACGGTTTCCTATATCAACAGGCAAGGCGGCACAAGGAGTGCTGTGTTGCTGGAGGAGAGTCAGCGGTTGATGTTCTGGGCGGAAGAGCATCTGGTGGCTCTGTCGGCAGCTCATGTAGCAGGTCGAGACAATATTACGGCGGATTTCCTCAGCCGCACCGTGGTAGATCCTGGAGAATGGGAGTTGAATCCGGCAGTGTTTCACGAGCTGACCCTCAGGTGGGGCCAGCCAGTGATGGACCTCATGGCCACTTTCGACAATGCCAAAGCGTTTCGGTTTTTCAGCAGACGCAGGGAATGCATGTCGGAGGGGCTCGACGGCCTAGTTCAATCGTGGCCATGCAAGGGTCTTCTTTATGTATTTCCACCTTGGCCAATGTTAGGCAGAGTGATTCGCAGAATTGCTCATCACAGCGGTCGAGTAATTCTCATTGCGCCAGACTGGCCCAGGAGAGCGTGGTATGCGGATCTAGTTCGCCTTCTCATAGCCAGTCCCTGGAGGCTGCCCTCTCGGGCAAACCTGCTCATTCAGGGGCCTCTGCTCATGCCGGAGGTGGATCGCTTCTCTCTTACGGCTTGGCTCTTGAAAGGCGTCGGTTGATACGTCGAGGGTATTCGGCCTCCGTTGTGGCTACTATGTTGCAGGCCAGAAGACGTTCTACGTCTCTTGCTTATGTAAGAGTTTGGCGAGTTTTTGAAACTTGGTGCACCAGCCAGAGCCTTTGTCCGCGTACCGCCTCCGTGCCTCACATCTTGGCTTTCTTACAGGATGGGCTGGATAAGGGTTTAGCGCTTAGTACCCTCCGGGTTCATTTAGCAGCCATTTCGTGTTTTCGGGGCACGGTGAAGGGAATTAGACTATCGGCACATCCCGATGTTCTTCGCTTCTTTAGGGCGATACGAAATATTCGTCCACCTCTTCGGACGGTGATTCCACCTTGGGATTTGAACCTAGTTCTTGAAGCTTTGGCGCGACCTCCTTTTCATCCGGCTAAAGAAATTTCACTTAGGGAGCTCTCTTGGAAGATTGCCTTCCTGGTAGCATTATGTTCTGCTAGACGCATTTCAGATCTTCAAGCACTTTCTTGTAGGGCTCCATATCTGCAATTTTCGGAAGAACGAGTGCTTTTGCGGACAGTTCCTTCGTTTCTTCCAAAGGTAATTTCGGCTTTCCATGTTAATCAAGCTATTTCCCTTCCGACCTTTAGGAATGTGGAAGGTCTCCCTATTGATGCTGTTCTGGTAAATTTGGATTTGGGAAGATTGCTCAAGCGATATCTTAGAAGGACTAAACCTTTCCGTAAAACAGAAAGATTATTTGTACTATTTGGGGGACCTCGGAAAGGGGAAGCAGCTTCCAAGGCATCTATTGCTAGGTGGGTGAAACAGGCGATATTGGCGGCATATAAGGCAGTTGGTAAGCCGCCTCCAATGGGGCTTCGTGCGCATTCGACTCGAAGCCAAGCAACTTCTTGGGCTGAATATGCTTTTGTTCCGCCTGTTGATATTTGTCGAGCGGCTACGTGGTCGTCGCTTCACCCATTTGCTAAGCATTACAGATTGGATGTTGCAGCCAGGTCGGACGCTAACGTTGGTGCTTCAGCAGTCATAGCGAGTCTGGCGGGTCCCTCCCGTGGTTAGTTACTGCTCTGGTACTTCCCTCTTGTTCCTGGACTGGCCCGGAGAGACAATCAGGAAGCAGAAATTAGACCTTACCTGCTAATTGTCTTTCCTGGAGATCTCTCCGGGCCAGACCAGGACTCACCCGTTTTGTTTATCTCTAGTTGGTGAGTTATTTAATTAGCAAGTCAGCGTTGATTTGGTAGTCAGGTTTTTTTCCTCAGGTTGGTTTATGGGTTTTTTTTTTCTCGAACTGGTTTTGTTCTTGGTTTCGTTTTTTGCACAAGGTGGTTTTGTGTTTTTGCGTTTTAAAAAAAAAAAAATTGGAAAAAAAAAATTAAATTATATAATTATATATGCATATTTGTAATTCCCTGCTTGTAAGTAGTTAGTTTACACCATATGACTTTTTCCTTTACTTTCTGCTTCTGCTTTGTTATGGATAGACTGAAGGTTAGCCAGCAGGGGGAGCCAGATACCAACTATGCAAAACTTCAGTTTTTGCAGTCCTCAGTTGCTGGAGAGGATTGACAACCCTCTTGTTCCTGGACTGGCCCGGAGAGATCTCCAGGAAAGACAATTAGTAGGTAAGGTCTAATTTCTGCATATTGGTATGTTCCAAAGGGTCATATTTAGTAGCACCTTGCCATTTTAATTTTCAAGGATTTGTTTGTCTTTCAACATGTTCGGCAGGTTGATATTGATGTTAAATTTTCCTTCAATTTTGTAGGAACCATCCCTGGCCTACAACATGGGAGGCAAAGGAAAAACTAGTTGTTTTTCCACTTCTTACAGTTCTGTGCCACAATCCAACTTGTTACAAGATACTGTATGTGCAGAAAGATGTTGAACAAAGTTGAGACATTGACTCCATTTCTCTTCTTAGAAAAGATCTGAGGGGCTAGAGGAAAAGCATAGTTACTCACCTGTAACAGGTGTTCTCTGGGGACAGCAGGAATCAGTCCTCACATATGGGTGACGTCGGCGCTGACGGAGCCCTCATGTGGAGCAAATCCCCAGCTTTCAAAGAAAGCTTTTGGGAATTGCATCACGCATGCGCGGTCCACCTCCCACCCAAGGATGCCATGTTGCTCAGTCAAATGACATAGCTAAAAAGACGGCAAAACGAACAAAATATAATAATAAGACTGCAACTCCAAGGGGAGGAGGGAGGGTCGTGAGGACTGATTCCTGCTGTCCCTGGAGAACACCTGTTACAGGTGAGTTACTGCGCTTTCTCCGGGAACAAGCAGGAAGTCAGTCCTCACATATGGGACTCGCCAGCTATAGGCAACGAAGAACCCACAGCTGAAAAATAGGCTCCCTCTACGAGAGCCGCAAGCAGCCACAATAGGAATTTAACTGAGAGAGTAGCAGCCTGACACAGAAGGGTCGGAGGGCAGGAGTTGCCTAGACCTTGAAAAGGTTACGGAGTACAGCCTGACCGAAAGCACTGTCCCGTTGGGACTCCCTATCCAGGCAGTAATGGGTAGCGAAAGTCTGACCCGAAGACCAGGTGGCGGCCCGGCAGATGTCTGCCAGCGGAACAGAGCGGAAATGAGCCACTGATGCTGCCATGGCCCTGACCCGGTGGGCCGTAACACGACCCTCCAATGGAAGATCGGCTGCCCTGTATGCCTAGGCGATACAGTCCACTACCCAGGTGGACAGCGTTCGCTTGGAAACTGCCATCCCCAGCTTACTGGAGTCATAGGATATGAAGAGCTGAGAAGCCCTTCTATGGCCCTGCGTGTGCTGAATATAGAAGGCCAACGCCCTCTTACAGTCCAGGGTATGCAGAACTGTCTCTGCCCGACTGGCATGCGGTCTGGGAAAGAAGGTAGGCAGTACCACCTCCTGATTGAGGTGGAACAAAGAGACCACTTTCGGCAGGAACTTGGGGTGTGTGCGGAGCACCACCCGGTTCCTAGAAACATAGAAATATGACGACAGAAAAGACCACATGGCCTATCTAGTCTGTCCTTCCATAACAACTAAAACAGTCCCCTTTTTACCTTTAGAGATCCTCTGTGTTTGTCCCATGCTTTTTTGAATTCAGTTACTGTCCTCATCTCTACCACCTCCACTGGGAGACTATTCCACAGATCCACTACTCTTTCCGTAAAGAAATATTTCCGCATATCACTCCTGAATCTATCTCCCTTCACCCTCATCCCATGTCCCCTCGTAGCAGAACTTGCTTTCAATTGAAAGAGGCTCTCTCCCTGAACATTTATGCCACGGAGGTATTTAAACATCTCAATCATATCACCTCTATTCCGTCTTTCCTCTAAGGTGTACATATTAAGATCCTTCAGTCTGTCCTCATATGCTTTATAATGAAGACCACTAATCATTTTAGTAGCCACCCTCTGCACCGACTCCATCCTGTTCACATCCTTTTGAAGGTGCGGTCTCCAGAATTGCACACTATACTCCAAATGAGATCGCACCAAAGACTTATACAGAGGCATTATCACCTCCTTTTTTCTGCTAGCCATTCCTCTCCGTATGCACCCAAGCATCCTTCTAGCTTTTGCCGTCGCCTTTTCTACCTGTTTAGCTACTTTAAGATCATCAGACACAACCACGCCTAGGTCCCGCTCTTCTTTAGTGGACAAAAGTACTTCACCCCCTATACTATATTGCTTCCTTGGATTGCTGCAGCCCAAATGCATGACCTTACATTTTTTAACATTAAATCCCAACTGCCAAATTCTAGACCATTCTTCAAGCTTAGCTAGATCCCTCCTCATGTTATCTACCCCTTCCTGGGTGTCTACTCTATTGCAGATTTTGGTATCATCCGCAAAGAGGCAAACCTTACCTGAAAGCCCTTCCGCTATATCACTAACAAAGATGTTAAAGAATCGGACCAAGGACAGATCCCTGGGGCACACCACTGATGACATCCTTCTCAGAGTGAGCTCCATTTACTTGTACTCTTTGTCGCCTCCCACCCAACCAATTTCTAACCCAAGCAGTAACTTTAGGGTCCATCCCAAGGGTGCTCAGTTTGTTTATAAGTCGCCTGTGAGGAACAGTGTCAAAGGCTTTACTGAAATCTAAATACACCACATCTAGGGCTCTCCCTCGGTCCAACTCCCTGGTCACCCAGTCAAAGAAATCAAAGAAATCAATCAGATTTGTCTGACAAGAACTGCCTCTGGTGAATCCATGCTGCCTTGGATCCTGTAATCCGCTGGAAACAGCCATCCCCAGCTTACTAGGGTCGTAGGATATGAAGAGCTGAGAAGCCCTTCTATGGCCCTGCGTGTGCTGAATATAGAAGGAGTGGAGGAGTGGCCTAGTGGTTGGGGCAAGGTACTTCAGGCCGGAAGGTCGGGGGTTCAAATCCCACTAGAGGACAGCAACCTTGGGCTGGAAGAACTGGGGTTTCTAGTCCCACAGGTGCTCCTTGTGGTCTTGGGCAAGCCACTTAACCCTCCATAGCCCATGTTCCCTGTAAAATAGTTATCTCCAAGTTATAATGCCCTGTTCAATGTAATTTCAGTTTGTTCAATGTAAAACCGCACTGATGCAGAATAGCGCGGTATATAAGAGAATGTAAATTAAAAAATAAAAAATAAAAAATAAAAAAAAAAAGGCCAACGCCCTCTTACAGTCCAGGGTATGCAGTACTGTCTCTGCCCGACTGGCATGCGGCCTGGGAAAGAAGGTAGGCAGTATAGAACTATAGAACCTTGTATAAGGCTTGTCGGACACAAGGGCCTGAAGCTCACTCACTCGTCGGGCCGACGTGAGTGCCACCAAGAAAACTACCTTCCAAGAAAGGTAGTGTAGATGGCAGGTTGCCATCAGTTCAAAAGGCGGCCAAGTAAGCTGCCCTAACACCACATTCAAATCCCACTCGGTCGCCAGAGGGCAGACTAGAGGCTTCAGCAGAAGTAGGCCTCTCAGGAACCTGGACACCAGGGGATGTGCAGAGAGAGGCTTCCCCTCCACCGGGAAGTAGTTTGCTGCAGTGGCACTGAGGTGAATTCTGACGGAATTGGACTTAAGGCCCAAATCCGAAAGGTGGAGAAGGTACTGTAAGACCACTGCAACCTGGCAGGAGAAGGGATTTACAGTCTGCTTTTCGCACCAAGCTACAAACCTACGCCACTTGAAGGCCATCTAGTTGACAGCCTCCTTGAGGCCAGCAAGACTTCCCCTACATCCATTGGAAGGAGTGGAGCGAGCACTACCTTTTCAGCAGCCATGCCATTAGGTTGAGGGAGCTGAGATTGGGGTACAGGAGAGTGCCCCCCTCCTGGGACAGGAGGTGTGGAGAGAATCCCAAGGGGATGGGGGCCTCCACCGCTAGCTGAAACAGAAGCGGAAACCAGGCTTGTCTTGGCTACCTGGGGGCTACCAGGATGACTGAGGCCTTGTCCTGGAGGATCTTGAATAGAGTCTTGGCCACCAGAGGCGTCGGGGGAAACGCATACAGGAGGCCTACAGACCATGATATGAGAATTGCATCGGCAGCCACCCTGTGCGGGTGAGGCTTCCTGGAGCAGAACCGGGGCAACTGGTGATTGACCGGACTCGCAAACAAATCCATTACTGGCCATCCCCAGGTCTGAAAAATCCAATGGACTACCCCTTGTCCAACTGCCACTTGTGGGACTTGGGAATGCTGCTTAGCCTATCGGTTAAACAGTAGTCCTGGCCCGGCAGGTAAACTTCATTATTCAAAAAAACAGCTCTACTAATTAACCTTAACGTACCACTGAATTAATTAACGTAGCACTGGTTAATTAGTAGAGCTGTTTTTTCGAATAATGAAGTTTCATTATTAAGCTCTGGTCTTGGCCTAGGTGTACTTGTTAGTTTATGGCAGGTAAACTGCCCACAGATGAATGCCAGACTGCAAAGGAGCACAGATCCAGAGTTTCTGACACAGTAGGTAGGACCCCGTGCCACCCTGTTTGTTCACATAGAACATGGCTACTTGGTTGTCTGTACCAAGATAGGCTCGTGAGCCAAAGTTTGCCAGAACACACACAGAGCTAGGCGTATGGCACGGTGCTCCAAGAAATTGATTTGTTGTGTGCTCTCGTTTGGAGACCACACACCCTGAGTACAGATCTCTTGGCAATGGGCTCCCCAGCCCTGTAGAGATGCATCTGTGGTCAGGATCCTCATGTGCCGAGGAGCCTGGAAAGGCATCCCCGCTTCCAAGTGGGATGGGTGAAGCCACCAGTCCAGGGACTGTACCAGTCGTCTGGATACTGTGACTTTTTCCCGGAGGCCACCTGTGGCTTGTGTCCACTGGTCCCTGAGGCACCACTGAGCAGTTCTCATGTGGAGACGGGCATCTGGTGTCACATGGACCATGGAGGCTGTGTGCCTGAGGAGGCGCAGAAAGTGCCTTGCTGACACCTGGGATCTGTGACTCACCTGGCGTGCCCTCTTTGCCCTGTCTGTTGGCAGGTAGGCCCTTGCCTGTAGGGTATCGAGTCTTGCCCCAATGAACTCTAGTTGAGTGAGAACAAGGCTGGACTTGGGGTAATTTATTACAAACCCCAGATGCTGGAGCACCTGGATGGTGCAGGATGTGGCCTGATGGACCTCTCTGGCTTGAAGCGGCTCTGATGAGCCAGTCATCCAGGTAGGGGAAGACAAAGACCCCTTCAAGTCTGAGGTATGCGGCCACCACCGCCAGGCATTTTGTGAATACCCTGGGGGCAGAGGCCAGGCCAAAGGGAAGTACCCTGTACTGGTAGTGATTGCCTCCCACCACAAAGCGCAGATATTGCCTGTGGTCTGGGTGTATTAGGATGTGTGTGTACGCATCCTTTAGATCCTTGGAGCATAGCCAGTCTCCCTGGCGGAGGTAAGGCAGCAATATTCTAAGTAAGAGCATCTTAAACTTCTCCCTCACCAAAAATTTGTTTAAGTTGCGCAGGTTGAGGATGGGTTTGAGGCCTCCTGTCCTTTTTGGTACCAGAAAGTACCTGGAATAGAAGCCCTTGCTCTGTAGGTGGTGGGGTACCGGTTCTACCGCCTGATCCTCGAAGACCTGCTAACTCCTTCAGAAGAAGGTCCCGGTGAAGGGGAGACCTGAGGGGCTCTCCTGGAAAATAAGGAGGAGGAACCTGGGTCAAATGGAGGAGATAGCCCTGATGGCATCAGTAGTAATGACTGTCCATCTGTGGGCATACAGGGCAAGCCTTCCACCTGTTGTGAGAGGGGCCATGTTTTGAGAGTCAAAAGCCGCTCCCATGCTGGGCTGGAGCTGGGGTTTGGGGGCTTTCTGCTTGCGCGGGCCATGCCCCTGTCCCTTAGCCTGCTGCCCCTGTTGGGGAGCCAGGGAGGCCTGAAATGGGGGGTAGCTTCGGTAAGCAGCACCCTTCCTTGGGTAAAAGGGCTTCTTTCCCGAGCCCTTCTTTTTAGAAGGGGCAGAGGTCTTCTTTGAGAGCCATGTCCTGGTCATGTACTCGGACTCGATCTCAGCAGCCTTGTCGGTCATGGGTTTGCCAAAGAGGTTCTCTCCCTGGCATGGGACATTGACCAACTGGTCCTGAACCCATTGCTCGAGGTCTGACGACTGTAGCCATGCTTGGCGGTGTGCACCGATGCCCACCGCAGATACCCAGGCCGCCAATTCGAAGCCGTCATAGGCTGCTCGAGTCATGAACTTCGAGCACTCACGGACGCCAGTGGACAGGCACTTGAAGCACTACAAAGGTCCCTCAGAGACCGGCTGAGAACCCAGTGAGTTCCTTCGCCAGGTCCCTCAGGTACATGACCATGTACAGCTGATAGGCCTGGATCCGACATGCCAGCATAGAACCTTGGAAGCACTTCTTGCCGAGGGTGTTCAAGTTGCAGGCCTCCCTGCCAGGAGGCACCAAGGAGTGCATCTTCTGACTCTTCAGCCTGCGCATGGCCGATTCCACAACCATGGAGTTGTGCGGCAATTGTGCTTTTTGGAATCCAGAGCTCTTATGAACTCGCTACATCGAGTTGTTCCATTTGCTGATCACCGGCGCCGACGTCGGTGTCTCCCACATGCGGAGCATCAGTTGTTCCAGGATTGGATGCACAGGTGTACAGTAAGGGCCTCCCGAGGGGGAGAGTCATACTGGAGGATCTCAAGCTCTTCGGCTCGAGGATCCTCCTCAGACACTGCGGGGAATGTCAAAGCCTTTGACATGTCCCTCACGAAGTCCAAGAACCTAGTGTCCTCCAGGGGGATCCTTCTCCGAGGCTCGGACACCAGGGGAATCGGACAGGATGTCCCTGTGCAGACAGGTGTCTGGGGACTCTTCCTCCTCTGTCTCCCATCCCAGTGCCTCCGAGGAGGAATCGAGGGGCTCCGGCATCGAAGGCCTCGGCCTCGACCGCCCCAACGCCAGTGGAACCGGCGGCAACGACCTTGGTCCCAAGTGGGAGGCCAAGAGGGACCTCGGCCAAGGATCGACTCGAGTACCCATGTCTCGAGGATCGGATCAGCCTCCGGGGTCGACTTAGATGTCGGTGGCCCGGTGATCGGGGCGGAAGGACCGGTGAGACCAGCAATCAGCACCTGCTGCTGCTCCATGAAGGCAGACATACTGCGCTCCAGGGCCACCATTTTGAGACCAACTACAGAAGGCTCCGCAGCCACTGGGTCGGGTCCCGATGCCGGTTTCCCCGGGGGGGGGGGGGAGTCCTCGATGAGGACAGTTGTTAC
Organism: Ichthyophis bannanicus; assembly: GCA_033557465.1. Lineage (NCBI taxonomy): Eukaryota > Metazoa > Chordata > Amphibia > Gymnophiona > Ichthyophiidae > Ichthyophis > Ichthyophis bannanicus. Next base: position 166,895,040 of record CM066043.1, read on the forward strand.
CTGCCTCGGCTGCTCCGTATCCCGTCGAGGATGCTTCACTGGATGCTCCATCTCCGAGGATCCGGGCTGGCGCTATGGGCTCTGCGACCAGTCCCGGGAGGGACCTGGCCGTTCAGAGCCATCCAATGACGCCACCTTCGAGGATTTTTTCTAATCTTCAATGTTCCCGCAAGGGAGACCCCCTCTCTGAGGAACCTCTACGACGCTTGGGCTCGGAGTGCTCCCCCTGAGACGTAGAGGCCTCAGATGAGGTCCGGGCCCGCAAAGGTACGGACTCAGCAAAAATCCTATCATGCTGCTGCTGGCGGCTTCTCAGGACCTTCGAGGACATCTTCCTGCATGGGCCACAGACCTTTGGGTCGTGGTCAGGCCCGAGGCACCGGAGACAGCAGTCATGTGTATCAGCGAGGGATATTAATTTAGTACACCAATCACATTTTTTTAACCCACTGGCAGCCATCGGGGGGAAAAGGGGCCCCTGCGAGGTCGAAGACCCGGGCTGCCAGTGAAAAAGAGTGCGAACGCTAGTCACTAAGGACAAAAAATGAAAAATCAAGCCGGACTCGATACGGTGTACCGTACTGAGGGCGGGAAGGGGAACCGATGTCGAACCGGCAAAGAAAAGAAATGAATTTTCTAACTTTGTAGACTTTTTCCATAGCGACTATGGGACCATGTCCGTTGGGCTCTGCGGAAAAAAGGAGACTGAGCAAGATGGTATCCTTGGGCGGGAAGGGGACAGCGCATGCGTGATGCAATTCCCAAAAGCTTTCTTAGAAAGTTGGGGATTTGCTCCGCACGAGGGCTCTGTCTGCGCCGACGTCACCCATATGTGAGGACTGACTTCCTGCTTGTTCCCGGAGAATTGTAAAGCATGCAGTCTACATTTGTTGAAATACTTTCTCAGAAAAAAGTCTAGCCAACATAATATATAATTTATCAGTAGCATGCTTTTTAAAAAAATGTTTAAGTGCCATGAAGTCAATGCTGACTCCTAGCGACCGAGCAGCTCCTGGGTTTTCTTGGCAAGGTGTGACCGGAAGTATATTGCCAGGCCTCTTCTTCCCAGGCAGTGGAGGGTAATTGACTTGCCCAAGGCCACAAGGAGTGCTATACTAGTGTTTATTTTTTTATAGCTCTTCCCTACCATGCTAAGCAGCAGAGTCACCACTTTAACATCTTGAACTAAACCAACTTCTCTCAATGTATGATGATACTTTATTCCCCTTTTGTTCTATTGAAAAGAGAAAGGATCTGAAATGCCCTTTTCTGCAATGAATTTTGAGACAGAGCTGCTGGTTTGACTGAACGGACGTTGTAACACTGTAGATCTGGAACAAGGCATTAGTGTCAAACACAGGAATGGAAACATTTAACTTGGATTAGTATATTATCCACATAGATGGGTAGCCCTTGAATTCCTGTAGTTTATCTAATGGTACTAGAAACGTGAGCAATTTGTAAATTAAACCTAGTAGACATAAGGAGCATCCATCTAGATAGAACGAAAGAATCTAGAAGTATTCACCTGTTACCTTCTGTAGGGCCCCCATGCAGAAAGGATTCTCCAAAGTAAACCAAAGCACTCTAAAATCTGAAATACTCTCATACCACCTAATCAAAAAGTCTTTAGTCGGAACTCTCACCTGTTCGGGTTCATGATGCCTATTAACAAAATAGCCTTCCCATTATCGGTAGGATGATAAGAACATAAGATGTGACATACTGGGTCAGATCAAGGGTCCATCAAGCCCAGTATCCTTCCAACAGAGACCAATTCAGGCCTCAAGTACCTGTCAGGTTCCCAAAAAAGAACACAGATTCTATGCTGCTTATCCCAGGGGTAAGTAGTGGATTTCCCTGGTCCTCTTTAATAATGGTTTATGGACCTATCCTCCAGGAACTTGCCCAAAACTCTTTAAACCCAGCTACACTAACAGCTTTTATTACATCCTCCGGTAACTAATTCCAGAGTTTGATGCTTTAAAAAGGCCGAGTGACCCATTTGGATTAATTCTCTCATGGCTCTACTTAATCTTTGGTCTAATATGTTATCATAAATTTTGCATGTCATATCAGTTGATGAGAGGCCTGTTATTGAGTAAGCTTCTCCAATACTGTCAACAGGCACATTTTTGGGCTTAAGGGCCATACTGGGGATCTCATGGTCAGGGTGTGGAACCAATGAGAGACTGAACTTGTGGAAAGAGCAAGTAGGTCCTTCCTGAATTCCAGCAGCCCAAGAGGAATGGCGGTAAGAAGTATGTGTGGGCTGGAAGCGAGCTCGCAGAAGTAACATGTTACCACTGTGGGTCGGATCAAAACCTTTCACAAGCTGAAGTTTGTCGTCCACTTCTGTAATCACATCCTCACCAAATTTACTCTTGTGTTTTATTCAGAGAAATGAAATCTTGATGCACTTTAAGTTTGGAAGTTGGTTCCTTGTTCAGCAAAGATTCTGACTTTGTCCTGTAGCAGTGTCCGTCTGTTCTGACAAGAAAAATGTTCTTTATTCCATCGCCACACTGTTGAAATATTTGTGAAACGAGGGAAGTTCCCCTATTTTAATTTCTTTAGTTGTACCATAATTCTCGGTCACCATTTAGGGCTTGCAGCTTGGTCATTTCAGTTTTTCGTTGCCAGTAGCTATTGTCTGTTTGGACCTTTTGAATAACAGGTGATGCCGTGACAGTTGCTTCTGTGTTGCCATGATAATTCAGGAGATCTTTATTTGGAACAATAGTGCAATTTTGCTTGCAGATTTTACTGTTCTAGGGTTTGTTTGGGTTTTTTTTGTTTTTTTTTTTAACTTGTTCCATGGTGCAAATCTTATAATTTTATCTGGCAATAAGCTCTCTAAAGCCACTTCCCTAACACCTACTCCCATGCGCATCAGCATCGGGCTTCTTCCGTTATTCTTAGAGGTCCTTGGAACTCTCAGCTACTCAATATGTAAGTTGCATGTCAGCTCAACAGAACAAGAAGCATCCTCCCTATATTTGTAGAGGGTGGATATGACTTTGAACTCGCCTACATGTGCACTAAGCCTCAAATCTAAAGTCCAAGCTATGAGCTCAGGTCTGAAAATGGTCCTGTAATACTTAGCTGCCCTAGGGGGGAGGTAAAATCCTGCCACACAGCCTCATTGGGGAAGATGAGTGTTGTGATCCATTGCCAAAACTGGGGGATTAATCCTCGGTGGCTCTTAAGGGTCTTACTAAGTGGCGCTAGCGGCTTCTGTGCGAAATTGGAGTCGCAACCCCATTGAATAAAACAGGGCCGTGGCTCCAATTTCGCACGGAAGCTGCTAGCGCTACTTAGTAAACAGACCCCCTTAGAATCCTTGGAAAACGAGATTAAAAAAAAAAAAAAAAGACACTCTTACAGAATGGAATGTTTAATTTTTCTTAGCTGAAAAACGACAAATAAGACTTAAGAGGTTTGTACAATTACAATTCAGGATTTAGCCAAGCTGTTAAAAAAAAACAAAACTCTTTTTTTCTGTTAGTTGAAGGTCTCTGGCAAGATCTGAAAAACCTTAAGTGTCTCAAGTTTAAAATTTAAAAATCTTGCTGCTCCCTTAGTCTGTGGCTGATATCTGAACTAAAGGGCATTTCAACAAGTGCTGGTCTCTGTTTTAACAGAGGACAAAAATTGAAATTAGAAATTGACTTGGATTAATCATTCTTTTCGGTTCCAGGGTGAGGAAATAGCTAGTAATGGTAGTGCCACCTTGTGGAGGCTAGAGAGTAATACAGCCTGTTCTGGAGAACACTGGGATAGACGGCAGCAGAGCAAATCTCGGCAGGACACAAGACCCTGGGCCAGATAGCTTTAGCTATATCTTAGGCATTTTATGATATTAGATTTTAGTGTCTCCAATCACTGTAAACCAAAGCTGGAAAAATATTTTTGTAAGATTTTTTTTCACTTCATGCTGAAACTGAAGAAAATTACATGATCAGCTTATAAATATATATATATATATATATATATCACCTTGCATTTTTGATTTTAAGGGAAATTCTCCAAATGTCTGAATTAGAAGCTTTCAGTTGCAGGCAAAGCAGAGACTGCGCTCATGATGGTAGGATATGTCTATCTACCTGTTCAGTCCAAGTAGCGTAAAAGCAGCTGTTGACAACCAGATGGGTTCTGGCTCATAATTTCCCAGTGTCTTTATTTTATTCTTTTCATGCTACTCAATCATGCAGTAATGGTTTGCTTTTAGTATAACAGAATAAGCTGTGAAAAATGTATTTGGACGAGTCTGGTTTCTGAGCCAGAGCCCTGGAATCTCCAGGAACAAGCAGGAATGAGTCTTCACATATGGGTACGTCGGTACTGACGGAGTCCGTGCGGGAACGCCTCCCAGCGTCCAATCAGAAAGCCTTTGGAAGCATCCCAACACTCCTGCATGCTGCCTTCCCAACTGCCTCTCCTCAGTTTTCGTTTTTCCACGGAGCCGGCAGGACGTCCTCCTGTCACCGCAGAAAATTCTTCTTTTATTTTTTAGTTTTCTTGTGGTCGCGGCTGCCTTCCCCAACGCCACCGGTGCTGCCGGTGTTTCTTTTTTCTTTTCTTGTAATTTTTTTTCCTTTTTAAGGAATATATTTTTCTTCCTTAGTGTCTCACGGTTCTCAGGCCTTCTAGGCCTCTCCATTTTCCTTCATGGAACTGCCAGCCACTTTCCTCAAGAAATGTACAAACTGTGGCGGTACAACTTTATTTTTAGACACTCACAGTTGGTGTCTAACCTGCTTGGGTCCTGACCATTTTCCTCCGTAGCCCTCGGCAATAGTATTGTGAGAAGAAGTTTTCAACATCGAGTTCCCCTCGACACGCGGTCCCCCTCCAACTTCAGGGCACCAGCCATATCTTCTTCTACACAGGATCAGGTAACCCAAAAACAGTCTGTTAAGACTAGCCAGTCCTCGAGCGGCACTTCTCATGCACAGCATAGAGATGCCTATGGCCTTGTCCTCGAGAATCCACTGGCTTCAAAACCCCGGTGGGAGTCTTCTGCCTCCAAAGCCTGTGTGGGGTTTCAGGTTGTTCCTGAGGTTCACCCCTCACAGAACATACCTGAGCCATGCCCGGTGGTGGCATCTGCTTCGAGCGGTACCGATACCCCGGCATCGGCACTGGTGTTGGATGAAACATTCCTCACCAAGGATCGTCGTCTGGCGTCCTCGGTACCTGCGGGGCCGGTGGATACACTCCAGATCGACCTTCCAGTATTGGTACCGACACCGATACTAGTACTGATGTCGGTACCCTCCAGACGTGCATCGATAGACTCGCTTCCTTCGATGCCGAGTCTGGAATCCATCTCTAGTCTGGAGGACTGGGTACCGACTCGCCTTGGTACCGACTCCCGTCGGTACCGAAGGCTCGGTTCCGATAATTCGGATCCGCAACTCTCGGTTCCTCTGATACCGTTAGAGTTGCCACCGGCTGGTCTTCATCCACCAGTATCAGATACGGTGCCGAGACCGGTACCGATATCCACAGTACCATTGCTGTCGGTACCTTCCATGCTTCTCTCGTCAGGCTCGCTTCCCTCGATGCTGAGTTTGGAATCGATCCCTAGCATGGACGATCTGTTACCGACTGTCGCTGGTTCTGACCTGCAGTACCAGTGACCACCATCTAAGGATCCCATACTGCACCATTCAGGATCTTCTATTCCTATATACTTGAATAGATCCCTCGGTGCAAACGCTAGTTCTTCATCAGATCTAGCCTATCCAAGGGAAGTTCCCTCTGGGGATCCTTCTTTCCAGACTTTCCTCCTGGATATGGCAAAATCACTTGCCATTCCTATTCCTGGATAAGATCCTACACAAGGGAATACAGAATACCTCTCTGTTCCTAGCAAAGCAAAGGAGAAATATAATGCTTCCTTTGCATCATTCTTTGCAGGATCTCCTTCTACGAATGTGGGAAGCTCCCCCCACCTTCCAGAGCAACTGATCTCCTATATCAGGTGCCCCCCTCTCCAGGGTTTCAAAGGACTCAACTTCCTCATCATTCCATTGTGGTAGAATCAGCAATGAGGTGAGTGAAGAGTAATAAAAAGCACTCTTCTTGTCCGCCAGGTCGTGAGTCTAAGACACTAGATGCCTTTGGACGTCAAACCTTCCAGACATCTATGCTTTCAGCAAGAATTCTCTCATATATTTTTTATATGGGTCTATCTTTTGAGGAGGTCACAAGGAAATTACATCTTTTGACTCCTTTTCTTCAAGAGCCCAGGAGTAAAGACTATTCCTCACTGGTTAGTCATACTCAAAATATTTCTAGGTTTCTTACTCGTGCTACCCTAGACTCTTGAGTCTGTTAGCAGGACTTCTACTCTAGCTATAGGGGCACGACGTAGAGCCTGGCTTCAAGCTTCAGACTTGGACAAATGGGCACAAGAAAGACTGGGAAATACTCCTTGCACTGGAGAAAATCTCTTCAACAAGGAGTCTTTACTCCAGGTTACTCAGTTATTCACTGACTTTCCTTTTTCCAGAGGCTGTTCTACGCTTTCTTCTTTCCCAGTAGGTAGGAAATGTCCTACCAAACTTTCTTCCCCTAGGGGGAGAAGGTTTTACCCATCATCTGCCCATCATACAGATGTTCCCAAACAGGGGAAACATCGCCCTGGTCTGAAGAATCCACAACCTCAACAGAGTCAAACCCAGCAGTCGCAGGGTTTCAAATAGATCATTGTCCCTCTTGGTTGGTGGTTAGGGTGGCAGTCTGCTTCCTTCACTGGCAGTATCTGCACTAAATTTATCCTAACCTACCTAGATATCTCTTCATGAGACATCTTTTTTCTAAGAGTCTTTATGATGATCATGCCCATACTTAACAGTTTCCTCTTCCTCTTGAAGGAAACAGAGGTAACAACTATCAATAGACAGTTGTTTTCCTTGTACTGGCATGTATCATCTCACCTGTCAGAGACTTCCTCCATAGTCGGTCTCTTGCAACTCTGTCTTACCTCCCTCTTACTACAACATTTGGTTTGTAAGAGTGGCCCTTTTACACTGGTAAGCCCCTATGGTCCTCTACCTGTTCTACAGGGGGATTCTCCCTTCTGGAGTTGTCTCCCCCCCCCCTTGTTACCTTAGGGCAGCTCATCAGACAATAGGAACTCCTACTATGTCTGTTGTTGTTTTTCCCAATCTAAAAAAGGAAGAGGGAAAAAATTTCCACGCTGCCCTGGTAGTTGCTGCAGATACAGCAATTCCTAGTGGTTAACCACTGGTTTTGTTCACTACACAACCAGGGCTTCCCCTCCACTAGCAATCCTCCTAGCCTCAGTGCTAAGTCCCAAACTGGTTATCAACCTCATTTGGGAAACCCTATTATCACAGACTGGTTGGTTAACTTCTATTCTTCGCCCCCTTGTCCTTGGCAGAATAGCTGGTTACCTGCTGGCTTTCCACAGCCAGTTTTTTCTTCTAACCATCCTGCAGCATGCTCTCTGCAACTCTACAGAGTAGCTTTGCACTATGGGCCCTTGCTAGAGAGCATCAGTATCTTGCCTAGCAGATAACCCCAGATGGTTAGGAGGGGTTCCCCCAGTCATGTTCCATGTTTGGCAGGTATTCCCTACCCTTACCTTCTCATCTTAAATCTCTTTTGAGGCATAAGCCTCAGGCCTTTCATTACGTGAAAACCTAAAGGAGGCCAATTCCCTGACTTGGCCCATATCTCCTTGGGTCTTCTCGTCAGAGATAATTTTCTTCAATGGCGGCTAGAGGACGCCTAATACCCATTTTGCCCTCATAAGTGGGTCACTAGGGTATCTTCCTCCAGGGGTGTCCTCTATCCATTCTCCATACTGCAATTCTGGAGAAATCTGGACTTCCTGTCTGTAGACTGAAGTTATCCTCTGCAATTTTCACATAGGCCATCCTGGTTATTCAAGAGCTCAAATTCTGCAAAAACCTCAGACTTCTTGTCAAGGAAACCTTTCCTCTGACTCTCCCAGTCATAACCAGGAAAAGAGGATTCTCTATGTATCTATTCAAGCAGATATCAACCTTCTTGCTGTCAGATGAATCTTCCTCTCTCCCTATATCCCTAGGGGGGATGAGGTTCTATGGACATCTCTCCATCCACATACCTGGAGACATCTGTCTATATGCCTACATATTCATATAGGTATATATAGATACATATATACTTATCTATATCTGTGTGTCTTCTGCCCATCCATATCTCTTTATAGATATATGCATATATACCCTATATGTGTATATATTTAAATATATATAGATATATATAGTGAGATATATTTTTAGATAAGTAGATGGATACAGATCTATCTGTCTGTTAGGTTCAGATATCCTTACATTTCTATATGATCCTGACAGATGGGCACTACCCCTATCAATGTTGTGCCAGCATACTTAGGGGGCTACACTTATAACCACTTCCTGTGGTAATTAACAAACTTTTTCCTTACCATAACCTTTTAAGGTTAGGTACTCCTGAAGCTCTCCATGTACCTTTTTTCTTTCCTAATTGACCCCATTTAGGAAAGACATTGCGGAGCTTCAGTTACTCTAAAGCTTAGCGCTCCTGAGTCTGTCCTTACTTTCTTATCAGACACAAGGGTCTCCATACCTTTTCTCCCCTACATGGACTGATTCCAACCCCAGTCCAGTTGGGTCAGACTCATTTTTTCTCTTGGTCCAAGGTTTGTACTGTTTTTGGACCAAAACAGCTTAAGCTTTCTTCCATAGTACCTTCTGCGTCTCCGCTGAAGCTCTACCTCTTATACTACCCCAGTTTTTCCCCTGGGGCTATTTCTCACCCTGAAGGGTTCTGACCTCCACTTGTTTTTGTTCTACTTTATTACCTCTACTTCTCAGTGAGGTACCCCTTGAGCACATTCACTGGCTCTTCTAACAGATCCATATGTAGCTCAGTGGACTTGTGCAATGCCAACAAGGGAGGCCCAGATTACAATATTATACTACTAAATGCCCTCTATACAGGGTCTTCCCCTTTTGAAGCCCTGTTCTAGCCAGCTGTTCCACAGCTCCTTTTCTGTATTCAACTCCTACCCTCCATCCCCAGGATGCCTGAGGTCCTGAGGAATAGCATGGCTCGTTCTAGACTTGCAAAATGCTAGGACTCCCTCTGGGCATCTGAGCTTGGGAGTCCCCATATGTGAAGACTCATTCCTGCTTGTTCCTGGAGATAGCACAGTTACTTACCTGTAACAGGTGATCTCTGGGAACAGCAGGAATATGTCTTCACAACCCACCCACCTCCCCTAGGAGTTGCTTTTTCTCTATCTTCCCTTCCTTGCTCTCTCTCTTTGTCTCAGCTTTCAAACTTAACTGAGGAGAGGCAGTTGGGAAGGCGGGAAGGCAGCACGCAGGCATGTTGGGATGCTTCCAAAGGCTTTCTGATTGGATGCTGGGAGGCGTTCCCACGTGGACTCCATCGGTACCGACGTACCCATATGTGAAGACTTATTCCTGCTGTTCCCAGAGATCACCTGTTACAGGTAAGTAACTGTGCTTTCCTGTATAGACAGCACTAGGTGTGATCTGCAGCTGCCACCTCCAATCGCAGGCAAGTCATTGTCAGTTTAGGGGGAGAAGGAGGTGGGGACAAGGATGACAACCTTGAAACAGAGAATGACACCTGATTGGGGCCAGAAAGCCCATCTAGTCTGCTCAGTTTATTCTTGTTGTGTTGCTGCGTTCCCTACCTGGATCTTTAATTATGAAGGAGACGGATCAATGTGCAAATCTAAGAACATAAGAGATGCCATACTGGGTCAGACCAAAGAGTCATCAAGCCTAGTATCCTGTTTCCAACTGTAGCCAATCAGGTCATAAATACCTGCCTAGTTCCCAAAAGGTAGACACCTTTAAAACGTTCTCTTCACCATCTCTACTGTGAAGATCATTCTGTGCATCTAGCGCCCTTGGACACATGATCTAATGTTGCTCCTGAGTCTTCCATCTCTGAGCTTCATTTCACCCACTGATGCCTTGCTCTCGAGCGTAGTCCAAGGTAGAATCTTTGCAGATTCTCTATCATGACGGTAACCATTTGGAAAATTGAGTTTGTAACATTAGACCATCCTTTTCAATAAATGGTTTCTCTATGATGATCTCAAGTGGAGATCATAGTTCACAGTTTGGACTTTTGTATCCACTTTCTTCCTTTCCTCCTGAGCAGGAAAACACAATTTGGCCTGGAGGGCATGTACTACTGATAAAGGGAAAAGAATATGCTTTGATTATTATATTTCAACAGCTAGGGGATATCTTGGCATGCTCAGTCAGACCTAAAGAACAAATTGTCCAAGCAAGGATAATTTGAAGTGGATTGAACGTAGTGAACTGATTCCTTCCTTCGACCTGAGCCAGTCATATCTCAAAATCACCCTCTGACGTGTTGCACAGGAATTTCGGCTTGCCAGACTCTATAAAGTTGTTGGAAGGGACATTTCCCTTCTGCGTGTGTATAGCATCATATTCCTTTAAAGGGAAATATTTTTTTCTTGTTGGTATAAGATTATTTGTTAAAATAGTGGGGAGGTGAGCTGTCTGTCTTGCTCTGATGGCCCTCCAGTCTTCTGTTGAGCTAACTGGCAAACGCAGTGCACCCATTGCAGCCTCTGATAGGCAGTGTGGTGTCATGCCCCTGGATTACAGAGTTGATCATTTATTAAAAAGACTTTTTCTGTGGTGTCCTCTGCTGGTGCTATGGAAGTGATGAGCAGCTTGATGCTACCACCCAACAGACTTTGAGTTAGCCAAGTTGAAATGCTTGTGACCCAGTGCAGAATTAAAATTGTTAGGGGAAAAGCAAACAATTGTTCAAAGCATCTTTGATAATATTCCTCATAATCCTGCCACATTTAATCTGTGCAAAAACCCAACCGAAGGTTGATTACTGGGAAATACAGCAAATCGCACTTTAGATCAGTGTGTGCATTGTGTCTGATTCCGGCCAACCAGACTTGGTCAGTCCTTTATCACCATGTTTAAACCGCATGCAGAAGAACATGTCAATAATCCTAATGTGCCCCCTGCCTCCCCCCCCCCCCCTTCCCGATGACGTGGGAGTGAAATGCATACCGGGTTATTGGCATATCTCTCTTCCTGCATGTGTTTTGGGATACTCTCTGGTCCATAAATTGAGCCTGGTGGGTTTGAATTGCTTTGATATGGGGGTTGGACAAATTTGCCTCTCAACGTATTGGTCCTACCCATTAACTATTGTTAAATTAATCATGAAAATGTTGAGCAAGTGGTGTGCAGCGAGTAAATTCCCTCCGTTTTTAGGTTTCAGTAATGTATTTCTCTTTCCTCCTGCTCTACAGAATACCGTACTTTGAAACAAGTGCTTCAAATGGAAATAACGTGACCAAAGCTGTTGAAACCCTGCTTGACCTCATCATGAAGCGCATGGAACGGTGCGTGGACAAATCTCGCATACCTGGAGGGGTGATACGCTCGAACGGGCACAGCTCTACAGAGCACTTAGAGGTGGACAAGGACAAAGGCAAATGTGCTTGCTGAGAAGTAGAAGAATTACACCAGTTCAGCTATCGGGCAAATAGACATATATATATATTTTTTTTTCAGGTATAGTACAGTTGTAGTTCAGTGGATTCCAGTTACAAATGACAGTCACAACAAGCACCAGAATTACTCATTGTATCTGTAATTTAGTAAAATGACCCAGTTTTTTTTTTTTTGGCAAATGCCTCTATTATTTAAGCCAAGAGGGGGTTTTCAGCACCAGTCTCAAATTTTTCTCTTCTCTGAGTGACTTCAAAAGCGGGTGGCTTTTTGTCAGACATGCTTGAATAATTGTTCATTGTGCCAGCCCTGAACACCTGTTAGCCTGTCTTTGCTGTGCAAGATGAACAAGCAGATTTTGTATCTTTAATTATCTGACAAAATGTCTAGTTCCTGCTTATACGAATGGAAATGGAACTATTTGTTATCTAATGAGGATGCTAGTGAGGTAAATATCCAGTCACTGCCTCAGAATAAGATTCGGTATTCCTCGTACTTCCAGAAGCCATGCTTTCACAGAGGGCAGCTACAGCTTTCATCTCCTACATGCCAACTGTATGACGTAATATCTTGTGGAGGTCTTGGCTTCCTCTGTGTTTTACCTGTGTACTGACACAGCTTCATGTAGGTGTGTGACCGTATGAACTTGTGAACATATCAGTTACACATGCACTTCTTATGTTTCAACAGGAATTTAGGGCAAGATAAATGTCGGCAAACTTTCATCAGGGCTGGTGCTTTACGCTGACATTGTTTGTGCCAATTTGGAACCCCTTTTCCTTCACTTTGGAATATAGAAAATTCAGTATTGGTCTTTTTTATGGTGAGAAACAACGTCTAGAGCCAAGTGGTACTTAAATCACAAATTGCAATGCTGGTGTTTTGGTTAATCTCTGGTCATATCTTGGATTTGTGTGACCCCCCCCCCCCTCCTTTAATTCTTATTCCACTTCGACTGGGGCATTTCATAGCTGATTAAAAGGTTTTTTTCTGTGTTATCAGATGGGTGAATGTATTTCTTCTGATTCTCCTCCTTAATCATTTCTGTTTCTGCACCGTTCCATTCTTAAGAGCGAAAAATCTATTTTTGTAATCTGTGTGTTCTCCACTTTAATCTTATGGTGTCTTAGGACTTTCCTATGTGGGGCTCATATAACTCTGAAACCCTTTGCCAATAAGTAAGCATCCACATTTTATAATAATTACAAACCTTTGAGACTTCTGGCTGTTTGCTAATGCTATGCGTGCATTTTACAGATGCCATTTTAATTTATTAAAATAGATTTTGGCTTTCACACGCTCAAGAAAAATGGTGTAAGTTAAGCTGGCAGCTTGAGACTTTTAAGTAATCTGCTTTCACGCCAGCGTCTCTGTCTGTCTCCAATGAAATTGCTGCCGATGCTCAGGCCCTTGGGTCTGTAGCGTTAACACTTGTAACCTTTTATTTGGTGAAATAATTCAAGAGCAGTTTGGTGTGGTGGCAGCTTTTTTTTCTCTTCAGTTGTGTGAGCCTTACTGGGCCTTTGGCACAGGGCCCAGCAGAAACTGAGGCACATACCAAAATCCATGATGCCAACAACTCGTTTTACTGCCTCTTAAGTATTGTAGTGTTGTGCCCCCCTGGCTGAGCAGACCAAGAAGACTGAGAGGTAGCTTACAAAATGCCACATGCTTGCAGCCATGTTTTGCTACAATTGAAAGATCTGAGTAAATGTATCCTTATTAAATACATGACATTTGCGTCCTTTTAATATGGTTTTGGAAATTCTGGAAATAATTTCTGGGCATATGATGGACTATTAGAGAACCCTACTTTGAAAAAGGTTTACTTTATGAGCAAAGTTGAGATTCTCATTCTTTGACAAACTCAGCTTGTAAAAGTGCATTTTCTAATGAAATGGATAAATAATGAAAACTGTGCAATATGACTTGATTGGTAAGGAACTTGAGTGTTTTTATACTGTAGAGCTCCCTGCATAAGGCCCGAGGTGGCCCTGAACTGAGGTGGGGTATATTCTGTGCCTTTTTATGACATCAGTGGGTGTGTTCCGGCCCTGTGGAGTGCTGTGAATGCACAAAAGCAGTACACATGCTTACGAAAATCTTTTTTTTTTTTTTTTTCATGTGTACAAATGAAGGACCTTCTTTACTTAAGATTTTTACCAAAGGCACAATTCCGGGGAAATCCTTTCTCTATAGGGTCTTCTAAGCCTAGCCAATAGCTCAATTCTGCGACTACTGAAATAAAGTCCCTTTAATAAATGTATTAAATGCAAATATATTTAGATTTGATACTAAATATTAAATGCCATATTTTTCTCCTGCCTGTTGTATATATCTATTTACAATACCGTATAAAAATCTTACTGTGCCAAATTGTTTTGACATACCATTTATATATATATATATGTATGTATATTAAAAATCTGTTGTACATTATTTCTTTGCGTTGATATTGTATTACATAGGATCCTGGAAAAAGGCATTTTAAATAGTTCCTTTAGGCAGCCAATCTGTTCATCCATCTAAACACAATCGAGGTTTTATACACTCTGTTCAAATCTTTGCCATGCCTCTCCTCTCCTCTCCAGAACAGTAAGTTTCTAATTTAAGGTTGCAGCACACCGGGGCAGCTCTCTAGTTCCCCTAAGTGGAGGAGTAGCCTAATGGCTAGAACAGCAAGCTGAGAACCAGGGAAACTGGGGTTTGAATATCGCTGCTCTTCATGATCTTGGAACATTGCCTTAGATCAGGGGTGGCCAACTCCGGTCCTGGTGCATAGATATATTTGCATCCACTGCTTCCCATTGTATGTAAATATATCTATGAATATTCATTAGGGACATCATGAAAATTAGGCTGGATTGTGGTGCATCAGGATTGGAATTGGCCACCACTGCCTTAGAATTGGCCACGACTGCTCTCTAGGAAATGGAGAACTATCTACTGTACCCAAATGTAACTTGCCGTGAATGTCTGAGAGAGGTGTGAGCTAAATCCAGTTCCCTTTCCCTTTACCCTGTCTGCACTCACTGAAGAGCTCACTCTGTGGAGAAACCAGGGTACATACTTCAGGAGAGTAGCTTTCTTCACTGAAGCCACAGCTCCAGGGATACAGCATTCATGGGATCAGGACTAGCCAGTGCTGAGAAGCTCTTGTCCCCTAGGGATCACTAGCTGTGCTTGCTTTTCACTCCTAAAAATTTAGAGTCCAGCCTGAGGTTTTATTCTGAACCAATATGTGTTTTTTGCTATTTAAAGATTACAAGTGAAGGTAAATGTTACTTAAAGATTTCAGTCAATAAAATGGTAAAGTTGCAGTCTCAGCCTGTGTCTCCTTGCTTTAGAATCAAGTCACAAGCCCAAACTAGTAAGATCCTTCTTTCCTGGAATCGGCTCCTGAGGGTTTTTCTGATTCTCTCTAGTCCCTTTTGGAGGGTTGGTTGTTAATTTTTATTTTTGCAAACTGCTTTGTTGTGATTTTTTGAAAGTTTGTATGATAAATACTTTTGTTAAACTAATAAACTAAGGGTCTGAAGAAACCTCCTACTTTCCTATCTGAAGTTTTCCTCCTGTCTCGGTGGCTCGGCCAGTCAAACGAACTCTGCCAAAGAAATGATTGTGTCTTTGACATGCCCTACTTACACAGTTCCTGCTTCCCTCCCTGCTTGGTGGGGATGACTCCTACCTTACTACTGGAGGAACCCTCCCTAGAATGGGAGTCTCTATCCCAGTAACTGCTTTCCAGCCCTAACACTGACTATTAGCTACTTGAATTGCTTTAGACTCGGCCTAACTCTTAGGAAGCAAGTGTTGCTGCTGTTGTGATGCTCTATATGAGAATGAGCAATGGAAGGCGGAAAGAGGGCTGTGGGTGATAGGGAGAGTGAGCACTGAGGAGGGTAGAAAATAAGTAATGTAGGCTGGAACATGGGCTGATGACCGGAGCCAGTCTAGTTGCACCATGCTCGGCGCAAGCAGCAGAAATAGTGCCCTTTGTAGCCTGGGATTTTTCTCTCTCTTGGAGTGCCGCTCCTTTAAAGCAATAGCACCCTGTGTGACTGTACAGGTCCCCCTTGCTCACTGGTCAGCCCTCGATATGAGTTCCCTTCCTTTTGGGTCCTAGAGAATCTTTTCTTCCATTAGCTCCTAAGGAAGGGTATTTGAAAACCATTGCTCCTGAAGAGATGCCCTTCTTGCTTCTTTGTACAAAGAGGAAAAATGACCTAAAACAGAATGACTACCTAGGGCAAAGTAAAGAGCATTAGGTGGTGTGTTTAACGGTGAAGCACTTAACTATGCATAAGGGGGGTATGGGGGATTAGCTGTAATTGGTTTGCTATGGGAGAATGGTTGTTTACAATTAGGATGTATTAACAATGATCTCCAGTAACGGATTCCACAGCTTAAGGCAACTAGCATAGCAGGGCTCAAGAGAAGTTCTTGAAGAAAACCTCTATAAAAATTACTAGCTAGGTTGCCTTGGAGAGTCATTACTTATCCTGTAGATAAGATTACGAACTGATGATCTTGCTGGGAATTTATGATCTGGAATCTCTACTCTTAGAGACAGGGTGTCACGATGGCTGGAATTTGGTCTGACTCAGGATGACTTTTCTTAAGTTTAACCAAAATAGATTAATCAAATACAAATTAAAATAATCAGATACAGAACAGATTACTTTTTGCTGCTGTTAAGTGCCGTCAAGTTAGTGTCGACTCATGGCGACCCTCTGGATAGTTGTCCTAAATTGTGTTTGGTTTTCAGTCAGGCGGCTCATTGTTGACAGACTGGCACCCATAGCTGCTGCTGTTGTATTGATCTATCTCATTGCTGGCCTTCCTCTTTTGCGTTTACCTGATGTCTTTCTCTAATGATCTCTCTCTTAGCATGATATGTCCAAAGTATGAAAGCCAAAGTCTTGTCATCTGAGCTTCTAAAGAAAGCTTAGGTTTGATCTCCTCTAGTACTGACTGATTTGTTATTTGGGCAGTCCATGGTATACACATTTTCTCCAGGACCAAGCAGGAAGTCAGTCCTCACATATGGGTGTCATCGGCGCCGATGAAGCCCCAGCGGAGCATTTCCCCAGCTTTCTATGAAAGCCTTTGGGAATGCAGGCACACATGCGCGGTTCCCTTCCCGCCTAAAGGTGCCATCTTACCTCAGTCTCTTTTTTTCCGAGAAGCCCACCGGACGTGTGTCCTGACATCCCGGATAAAAGTTGATTTTTCTTTGGCGATCCTCACTGTTTTTTCTCCCGGTTCGATGCCGGTTCCCCTCCCGCCGGGTTCGGTACACCGGTATCGAGCCCGATCCTTCTTTTCGGTTTTTGCCCTTCGTGGCTGGCGTTCGTGCCCTTTTTTGCTTTTTCCCTGGAAGGCCGGTCCTTTGACTTTGCGGGGACTCTTTTTTCCCCGATGGCTTCCAGCGGTTTCAAGAAGTGTGATCGGTGTAAGAAATTAATGTCTCTCACTGGCATACACGACTGCTGCCTTCGGTGCCTCGGTCCCGATCACGACCCTAAGTCGTGTGGACCATGTGGGAAGATGTCTTCCAAGGCACTCTGAAGTTGCCAGCAGCAGAAAGCAAGGCTTTTCTCGGACTCAGCCTCCGGCCGGGCCCGGACCTCGTCTGAGGCCTCGACATCTCGGGATTCGGATCCCGAGCGCCGTCAGAGCTCCTCGGACAGGGGGTCCCCCCGACCAGGAACGCAAGAGGAAGAAGCGGCTCACGAGGGCATCGTCAGAGGAGGTCCCTGGCTCCTCGAGGGCCAGGTCTAAGACCCCTGACCGTCGCCCCAGGCACGTGGAACAAGAGAAGCCTGCCAAAGTTCCTCGTGTGGAGCCAGAGTCTGCTGGACACGTAAGCCCCGTAGTCCTCGGACTCTCCTCCCAGAGAGCCGATGTTGGGCCCGGCGCCGCCAGGACCCGAGTCGGTGGCTGCTGCGTCTCCCGAGATGAGTCTCAGGATGACAGCCTTGGAGAGCAGATTGTCTGCCTTCATGGAGCAGCAGTGGGCACTGATGGCCAGCCTGTCTGGCACATCTGCCCCGACCACCGGGACATCAACTTCAAAGTGGACCCCGGAGACCGAGCCGATAATCGAGTCCATCATGGCTCTAAGTCGACCTCGGTCGCGGTCTCCCTCGACCTCCTGCTCGGGACCGAGGGCGTCGACACCGGTGCTCCAGGGCCCCGCAGGGTCGGACCGTGACTCCTCGTCGGACGAGTCCGCCTGGGAGACGGAGGATGAGGAGTCCCCCGATACGTTCAAGACTCGGTGCGTCCCGTTGGACTCACCGCAGTCTGAGCCCCAGAGTAGATCCCCTCCGGAGGACACCAGGTTCTCGGAGTTCGTCCGGGATATGGCCACTGCCTTGGCTATTCCGGCGGACCCTGAGGAAGAGCCTCGAGCTGAAGAGCTCGACGCCCTGCAGTATGACTCTCCTCCGAAGGAGGCCTTTACTGTCCCAGTTCCTCCGATGCTGGAACGGCTCCTCTTCAGGATGTGGGAGGCACCGGCCTCGGCGCCGGTTCTAAGCAAGCGAGTCGACTCGATTTATCGACTCAGGAAGAGCCCTGGCTTTCAAAAGGCACAGCTACCACACCATTCCATGGTTGTGGAATTGGCCATGCATCGTCTGAAGAGCCAGAAGAGGCACTCTGCGGTGCCCCCCGGCAGGGAGGCCCGGAACCTCGATGGCGTCGGTAGAAAGTGCTTTCAGGGCTCAATGCTTGCTTGCTGTGTCCAGTCTTACCAGCTGTACATGGGCATGTACTTGCGGGACTTGGCCAAGGAGTTGGCCGGGTTCTCTGCTGGACTCTCTGGTCAAGTCCTTGTCCTCGGGGATTCGGGACTGCTTGAAGTTCATGTCCCGCGCCGCCTACGATGGCTTTGAGGTTTCGGCCCGAGTTGTGGCAGCCGGCATCGCAGCTCGACGCCAGGCATGGCTACAGTCATCGGACCTTGAGCCATGGGTTCAGGACAAGTTGGTCGATGTCCCTTGCCGAGGTGAAAACCTTTTTGGCAAGCCCATGACCGAGAAGGCCACCCAGCTCGAAACAGAGCACCTTACACGGACAAGGCTGTCTAGGAAGACCTCTGCCTCTTCTCATAAAAAGAAGGGCCCGGGTAAAAAGCCCTTTTACCCGAGGAAGGGCACTGCCTACAAACAGTACCCTCACTATCAGGCTACCCAAGCTGCACCCCAGGGTCAGCAAGTTAAGGGGCAGGGTAATGGGCCCCGTAGGCAGAGGACCCTCAAGCCTCCGGCCCCTGCTCCCACTCAGCAGGGTGGGGGTTTTTGACTCCTTGAGTGTAGCCTCTCCATCCCTGCTATCCCAACCCTACACAGGAGGTCGCCTCGCCCTCTTTGCCCACCAGTGGCCCCTCATCACCGGGGACAGTTGGGTGTTGGACATAGTCCACAGGGGCTATGCACTGCATTTTCACCAGCTGCCGCCTCCATACTTTCCAGGGGAGCCTCCAAGACCTCCCCTGCACACAGACCTTCTCCTTCAAGAGCTTCAAGGTCTGTTGGTGGACAGGGCGGTGGAGCCTGTGCCTCCCCACTTGCAAAGTCACGGATTCTACTCCAGGTATTTCCTGGTGCCCAAAAGAACCGGTGGCCTTCGACCCATTCTGGACCTCGGGAACCTCAAGTTCCTAGAGAAAGAAAAGTTCAAGATGCTTACTCTTGGAACACTTCTGCCCTACCTCCAGCAGGGGGGTTGGCTATGCTCCTTAGATCTAAAGGATGCGTATACACACATCCTCATTCATCCAGACCACAGAAAGTACCTCAGGTTCATTGTGGGAGGAAACCATTATCAGTACAGAGTACTGCCTTTTGGCCTCACCTCCGCTCTCATGGTCTTTACCAAATGCCTGACAGTGGTAGCGGCCTACCTGAGAAATCAGGGAATCTTTGTCTTCCCCTATCTGGACGACTGGCTCATCAGGGGTCAGACGTGCCAGGAGGCCAGATAAGCCACCCTCAGAACTATTGCTCTTCTTCAAAGCCTGGGGTTTGTAATAAACTTCGCAAAGTCCACTTTGCTCCCCTCCCAGAACTTGGAGTTCATAGGAGCAAGGCTAGACTCCCTGCTGGCAAAGGCTTTCTTGCCAGCAGACAGAGCCCAAAGACTGAAACTTAGCAAACCAGTTTCTCAGCAGGTCACTGGTCTCCGCCAGACTCTGCCTGAGGCTGCTTGGCCACATGGCTTCGACAGTGCATGTGACCCCCAATGCCAGGCTCCATATGAGGCCTGCACAGTGGTGCCTTCGGACTCAGTGGTCACAGGCCACAGGCAGCCTCAGAGACAGGATAAGGGTGTCCAGACAATTTCTGAACTCCCTCAACTGGTGGCTGCACCCACCCAATCTACTAAAGGGGGTGCCTTTTCAGATTCCTGGGTACATGGTGGTACTGACCACAGACGCCTCCCTGCAGGGCTGGGGAGCCCATTGTCTAGGCAAGTGCACCCAGGGTCTGTGGTCTCCTTGGGAAGCTGCACAGCAGATCAATCTCCTCGAACTCAAAGCTATTTGATTAGCACTCAAAGCTTTCTCTCCTACCCTGGCTCATCAATCTGTCCTGGTTCAGACAGACAACCAAGTAGCCATGTTTTATGTGAACAAACAGGGCGGGATTGGGTCCAGAACCCTTTGTTGGGAGGCTCAGGACCTTTGTTCATTTGCCCCCAAGCACAACATGCTCCTCAAGGCTGTGTACCTTCCAGGCCAGGACAACTACCTGGCCGACAGATTGAGCAGAATTCTGCAGCCCCACGAGTGGCAGCTGCATCCTTCAGTAGTTCAGAAGATCTTCCTAAAATGGGGTCTCCCTTTGGTAGATCTCTTTGCCAGCCCCATGAACAAGCAACTGCCAAAGTTCTGCTCCAGGCAACCACATCCTCTGAGAATAGCAGCAAGATGCTTTTCTGATTCCATGGTCTCAGGGCCTCCTGTATGCGTTTCCTCCCACGCCCTTGGTGGCCCGAACTCTCTTCAAAATTCTTCAGGACAAGGCCTCGGTCCTGCTGGTGGCTCCCAGGTGGCCGAGACAGCCTTGGTTTCCACTTCTACTTCAACTGGCGGTGGATCCCCCACTGCCTCTGGGGTTGCAACCCGACCTTCTCTCACAGGAGCAGGGTTCCCTTCTGCACCCCAATCTCAAAGCTCTCAATTTGATGGCCTGGAGGCTGCACGGGTAGTTTTGGCTCCCTGGGGCCTACCTCAGGAAGTTGAGGAGGTTGTCCTAGCTTCTGGGAAACAGTCCACTAGGAAAACCTATGCTCTCAAATGGAAAAGGTTTTCTGTGTGGTGTCAGCTACGTACAGAAGATCCTTTCTCCTGTACTGTGCCAGTAGTGCTTCAGTACTTACTGCACTTATCAAATCAGGGACTTAAGTCCAATTCTGTTCGGGTCCACCTCTCAGCTCTAGCAGCTCACCACTCACTGGTGGAGGGACATTCTCTGTCGGGTCACCCCTTGATGTCCCGCTTTCTCAGGGGCTTGCTTTTGCTCAAGCCTCCAATCTGTCCCCCTGCCCCTGAGTGGGAGTTGAATGTGGTCTTGCAGCAGCTAACTCGCCCACCCTTTGAGCCGATGGCTACTTGTCCACTACGCTTCCTATCCTGGAAGACACTCTTCCTGATAGCCCTTACCTCGGCTAGGCGATTGAGTGAGATTCAGGCCCTGGTCTGTGATAGGCCTTACACCAGGATTTATAGGAACAGGGTAGTCCTCAGGACTCATCCAAAGTTCCTCCCAAAGGTTGTCTCCTCTTTCCACCTCAATCAGGAGGTGGTTCTTCCAACATTCTTCCCTAGGCCTCATGCAAGCCAGGCTGAAGCAGTCCTGCATACCCTGGACTGTAGGAGGGCCTTATCCTTCTACCTTGACCGTACGCAGGGGCATAGGAGGGCTACTCAGCTCTTCGTATCCTTTGACCCTAGTAAGTTGGGGTTGGCTGTGTCCAAGCGTACCTTGTCCATCTGGGTGGCTGACTGCATCACCTGGGCTTACAGGGCGGCTGACCTTCCTTTGCAGGGTCGGGTCACGGCCCATCGTGTCAGGGCAATGGCTGCCTCAGTGGCTCATCTCCGCTCTGTGCCCTTGGTAGACATCTGCAGGGCTGCAACTTGGTCTTCAAGCCAGACTTTTGCGGCCCATTACTGTCTGGAGAGGGAGTCCCGTAGGGACAGTGCTTTTGGCCAGGCAGTACTCCGGAATCTCTTTGAGGTTTAGGCAACTCCTGCCCTCTGTTGGACTACCGGTGGAGGTTGTGTCCTTGAAAAGCCTTTCTTTGCTGTTGAGACTAGAGGGAGTTCTCTTGTTCAGCCTGGGTTCCTTGGTAGCCCAGAGCTAGGGAGTCACCCATATGTGAGGACTGACTTCCTGCTTGGTCCTGGAGAAAGAGTAGTTACTCACCTGTAACAGGTGTTCTCCAGGAGCAGCAGGAATCAGTCCTCACAACCCTCCCTCCTCCCCTTGGAGTTGCAGTTGTACATAGTTTATTTTTTCATTTTTGTGTGCTGTTCTTAGCTATGTCATTTGACTGAGGTAAGATGGCACCTTTAGGCAGGAAGGGAACCGCGCATGCGTGCCTGCATTCCCAAAGGCTTTCATAGAAAGCTGGGGAAATGCTCCGCTGGGGCTTCATTGGCGCCGATGACACCCATATGTGAGGACTGATTCCTGCTGCTCCTGGAGAACACCTGTTACAGGTGAGTAACTACTCTATTCGTCACCATCACCATAATTCAAAGGCATCAATTTTCTTCCTGTCTATCTTTTTCACTGTCCAACTTTTAGATCCATATGATATTGAACAAGTCGAATCTTTGTATGGAGAGCGACATCCCTGCTCTTGAGAATCTTGTCTAGGTCCTTCATAGCCATTCTGCCAAGAGCAATGCATCGTCGGATTTCTTGACTGCTTGTTGCTTCTTTATTGATAGTTGACAACCTTATCCTACTTGGATAAACTATTTCAATTTCTTCTCCAACGATAAACTTATTCATTTCGCCAGTTGTCAGGATCTTTGTCTTAACATTAAAGTGCAGACTCATTTTAAGACTATATTCCTTAGCGTCCCTCCAGTCTAGTCCCGAACCTTAGAAGTTGAGTACGTCCTCCCGCAGCTTGGAGACTGAGCATGTCACAGTTTTGATGACACCAGTATAAGAACAGCAGGGACTGCCTTCTACATCCAGTTCTTCAGTCTCCAAGCTGCGGTAGGAGGTGTGAGTTCTAGGGCTCGGGACTCACTGGAGGAATTGTTAAGGCTAGCATAGTGTGGGTAGTGTCATAATCAGGCATAATTTAGGCTGATCAGGGGACAAACCTAATAATTTTGGGGGGCTCTGGTCCCTTTAATTCAGCGATTTCTTTTTGACAAGTGAGTTTTTCAGTGGCTTGCTAGTGATCTGATCCCCCCGTCTCCCCCCTTCTCTGCAATACTCAGGGGCAGCAGAGTAGAGAGCGGGAGACGTGAGCAGGGGCTCCAGCTTTCTTCTCTGTGCAGGACTGAGAAGAGCCGTTGAGCGCAGCCGCTCCTCTAGCAGGGCGTGCAGCTGGTGTCATTTCAGCGTGGGAGCTGCGAGTTGGCCCGCGGGGGGGGCTCAAGGCAGACTGTGCTGCTTCCGGAGCGGTGAGTGACTGGCTGGGTTCGGGGATCATGGCTCTGAGGGGCGGCGGTGCAGGTAGTGGACGGAGCAAGGTAATTGAAGTCATTTTTATTGCTTTGGTGAGGCGTTAGAGCTTCGGCGGCCATTTTACCGCCACGTGGATTTCGGCGGGAAACTGGGCCGGCTGCATTTGCCGTTTTTCCTAAACTCTTCACGGTTGTCTGCAGGATAGTTGGGAGAGAGTTCCTTTAACTGGGCTAAAGTAAAGAAAAAAAAAAAAGAGAGAGGAAAGAGTAAAAGCACCCGAGTAAAGCAGCGGTGTGAGTGAGAAGCCAGTGAACCTTGTAGGCACACACGGTCTTATGCCATCCAAGCCGCGTTGCCTCCTCTGTGGGATCAAGAAGGGGGTCCCTCTCAGAGGCAGGCGTTTGTGGGGCTTGTGCCCACGAGGCCTTAGATTCAGGCATGGAGGAAGAGAAGACAGCAGAGCAGTCCAGGGGTCTCGGGGGGCTGTAAGAAATCCTCGGGGCTCCGGGGGTGTCTCTGGAGCCGGTTCCGGGTCCTCCTTCGGCGCAGGATGCGCCTTTTGTCCACACCACCTTTTCAGGGGGGTTTAGGAGCAGTTTTTTCTCAGCAGTTTGTTTTTGCTGCAGCATGCACTGGGCGCGGGCCAGGGGTCAGCCTGGCAGGGCCTACGTTGGAGGTGTCACCCGGTTCCAAGAGACAGGGACCTTCCCTAGCAGGGGAGAAGCGGGGGGTCCCAGAGAAAAAGTCAAAGCTGACGGAGGATAGGTTGGAAAGGGAAGTAGCCCAGGAAGGGCAGTTGGAGGAGTTTGAGGACTCTGACTTGGATCAGGAGTTGGAAGAAGGCGAATTGCCTGAGCCGGAGGTCCAGGCTAGAGTGGTGCGGGTCTTCCGGAGAGAGGAGCTAACGGCGTTAATTGGGGAGACGCTGAAGGCCTTAAATATGCCGACCGGGGATCCAGCAGTGGATGCTTCGTTGGAGGACCCTTTGTTACAAGCGGTGCGGAAGGCGCAGAAGGTTTTTCCAGTTCACAGGGTGTTTAAAGAAATGATACAGGAAGAGTGGGATTCCCCGGATGTGAGTGTTAGTGGGTCTCGTTTGTTGAACAGGTTATATCCGATAAGTGAGGCGGATAGGGACCTGTTTAAGCCTCCTAAGGTGGATGCAGCGGTCTCTTCAGTGACTAAAAAGACTACCATTCCCGTAGAGGGCAGCGCGGCGCTTAAAGATGCGCAAGATAGAAAGCTGGATACGTTGCTGCGGCAGGTGTTTGAGGTTAACGCGCTTTCCTTACAGGCCTCGATTTGTGGGGCCTGGGTGGTGAGGGCTTGCTTGAGGTGGTCCCAAAGGATGTCGGGGCTTCAGGCTGAGGAAGCTGTGGAGGAGGCAGCTCGCTTAGAGTCGGGGGCAGCGTATCTAGCGGATAGTCAATATGATCTGATTAAAGGATTAGCTAAAAGTATGGCATCTGTGGTAGCTGCTCAAAGAGCGCTCTGGCTCCGGAATTGGGCGGCCGATGTGGCGTCCAAGGCGAGATTAGGAAAGCTCCCTTTTAGAGGAAAGCTTCTCTTTGGCAAAGACCTGGACAGGCTAGTGAAAGAGGTAAGTGACTCAAAAGGGGGCAGATTGCCGGAGGACAAGCTCAAGCAGAGTCGACAGGTGACCCCATCGCGGAGTCAGCAGCGGGAGTTTTGGCGTTTTCGTCAGTCCAGATTTGGTCAGTTTCAGAGAGGAAGGTTTCAGTACAGGTCCCCGGGATTTCGGGGCTTCTGGGGGGCAGGTAGAGGTTTTGGGTCCTCCTTCCCTTCAGGTGCTAAGAAGGTGCAATGAAGCAAGGGGGGTCCACGTTGGAGTAGTTCCGGTGGGAGGCCGCCTACGGGACTTTTTTCCAGCATGGACCCAGATCACGACGGATCAATGGGTGTTGGAAATCGTGCAGAAAGGGTACGTGCTCGAGTTCCAACGTCCGGTGAGAGATGCTTTTGTTCAGTCTCCCTGCAGGACTCGGTGAAAGCGGGAGGAGGTGCATCAAACCTTGGAACGGCTGTTGGAGTTACAGGCGGTGGTGCCGGTGCTGCAGGAGGACTGCGGAAGCGGTCGATACTCCATCTATTTCGTGGTGCCAAAGAAAGAAGGCACTTTGCGGCTGATCTTAGATCTCAAAAAGGTAAACAGGTGTCTCAAGGTGTCGCACTTCCGCATGGAGTCGCTAAGATCGGTCATCGCGGCAGTTCGGCAGGGCAAGTACCTCACGTCTCTGGATCTTTCGGAGGCGTATCTGCACATACCGATCAGGTTAGAGCACCAACGATTCCTTCGGTTCGCGGTGCCCATGGGGCATTTTCAGTTTCAAGCACTGCCGTTTGGACTGGCTACTGCGCCACGGATGTTTACCAAGGTGATGGTGGTGGTGGCAGCTGCTTTGAGGAAGGAAGGAGTGTTGGTTCATCCTTACTTAGACGATTGGCTGATTCGAGCGAAGTCAGCGGAAGAGAGCGTGGCAGCCACAAGTCGCGTGGTGGAGTTTCTGCAATCTCTAGGTTGGGTGATCAATGTGGCAAAGAGCAAGCTTCATCCCGCTCAGGTGTTGGAATATCTGGGGGCTCGATTCGAGACGGACAAGGGCAGAGTGTTTTTGCCGCAAGGCAGGGTCAGGAAATTGAGGAGTTTAGTTCGTTCCTTCCTGGGCGACGCAGCTCCCTCGGCGTGGAAGTATTTGCAGCTGTTGGGCACGATGGCGGCCACTCTGGAGGTGGTGCCATGGGCCAGGGCTCATATGCAGCCGCTGCAGAGGGCGCTGCTCCAAAGGTGGTCTCATCAGTCGGATCAGTTGTCCAAGAGATTGGTCTGCCTGCCGGCGGCAAGGCTCTCGCTGCAGTGGTGGTTGAGGCCTGGTGCTCTGGAGAAGGGCATGCTGCTGGAAGCCCCGGATTGGAAGGCGTTGATGACCGATGCGAGCCTCTTCGGCTGGGGGGCCCACTTCGAGGGATAATTTGCACAGGGCCAGTGGATGGCAGTGGAGCAGTCGTGGCAGATCAATCGGTTGGAATTGCAGGCAGTCACGCTGGCGTTGAAGTCCCTTCAAGGGATCCTAAAGGGTTCGGCAGTGCAAGTTTTTTCGGACAATTCCATGGCAGTGGCTTACATCAATCGACAAGGTGGCATGGGCAGCGAAGCTCTAGAGGGCGAAGCGGACGAGCTGCTTGTGTGGGCCGAACGGAATCTGGTAGCGTTGTTGGCGTCTCATGTGGCGGGAGTGGACAATGTGACGGCCGATTTCTTGAGTTGGGTCAAGATGGACCCGGGAGAATGGGTGCTCCATCAGGAGGTGTTCGAGTTGCTGGTAGGCCGCTGGGGTCTGCCGGCGATGAATCTCATGGCAACCTATGCGTCCGCAAAGGTAGAACGGTTCTTCAGCAGAAGAAGGAAAAGTATGTCAGAGGGCTTAGATGCCCTAATCCAGCGGTGGCTGGAGGATCGACTGCTATATATATTCCCTCTATGGGTGATGATAGGGAGGGTTCTGCAACAGATAGAGAAGCACCAGGGGACAGTAATTCTGGTGGCGCCCGATGGGCCAAGAAGACCCTGGTATGCCGACCTGAGGCGGATGCTGGTGGAACCACCGTGGAGGCTTCCTGACTGGGCGGATCTTCTCCAGCAGGGTCCGCTGGTCATGCCACAGGTGGGTCGATTCTCGCTTACGGCTTGGCTCTTGAAAGGGCAAGGTTAGTAGCTAAAGGATATTCGCTGGCGGTCATATCAACGTTGTTGCGGTCCAGGAGGAGGTCGACGTCTCTGGCCTACGTCCGGGTTTGGCGCATCTTTGAGGCCTGGTGCGAAGAGAGAGGTAGCCGGGCTTTGTCGGCCTCGGTAGCTCAGGTTTTGGCCTTTTTGCAGGATGGTTTTGATAAGGGGCTTGCACCGGCAACGCTTAGGGTGCAGCTGGCGGCTCTTTTGTGTTTTCGAGGCAAGGTCCAGGGGATGGCTCTGGGGGCGCACCCGGATGTGCACAGGTTTTTGCAGGCGGCGTCCTTGCTACAACCTCCCCGCAGGGTTTCGGTCCCGAGTTGGGATTTGAATACGGTGCTCAAGGCCTTAGTGAGGGAGCCGTTTGAGCTCTTGGCAAATGCGACCCTGAAGGATCTTACTTTGAAGGTGGCATTTTTGGTGGCTATCGCTTCGGCTAAAAGGGTCTCAGAGTTGCAGGCTTTGTCCTGTAGGGAGCCGTTTTTGGTTTTTGAGGTCAACAAGGTGGTGGTGAACGGTGCCCTCCTTTTTGCCTAAGGTGGTGTCGGCCTTTCATGTGAATCAGGTGGTTGCCTTGCCCGTGTTCCGTAAGTCAGGGAAAGGGGCAGTGGAAGGCAGTCTGCATAGGCTGGAGTCGGTAGAGCATTGAAACAGTATTTGCGGCGGACGACTGCGTTCCGTAGAACCGACCGGTGGTTCGTCCTGTTTGGGGGGGCGACAAAAGGGTGAAATGGCGGCTAAGTCTTCGATTTCTCAGTGGATTAAGGAAGCGATTGCGTCAGCCTATCTCTTGAGGGGGAAGGTGGTCCCTCCTGCTTTGAAGGCGCATTCCACGAGGGCGCAAGCGGCGTCTTGGGCGGAGAATCGCTTAGTGCCGGTAGTGGACATTTGCAGAGCGGCGACGTGGTCATCGTTGCATACCTTTGTGAGGCATTATCGCATTGACGTTCAGGCGGAAAGGGACTGTGGTTTTGGATTGGCGGTGCTTCAGGCTGGTCTGGCAGGTTCCTCCCGGTAAAGTGTCTACTGCTCTGTTACATCTTCTAAGGTTCGGGACTAGACTAGAGGGACGCTAAGGAAGATGAAATTAGACTTACCTGCTAATTGTTGTTCCTTAAGGAACTCCAGTCTAGTCCCGCATCCCTCCCTGTGTTGACCTGCCATTGGGTGTCCTGAAGGTTTCAGCATGAGATGGCGGTCGGTCGCGGTGGGCTTCGGGGAGGGCAGCTCTTCAGTATTTCAGAGAAGGTTTCAAAAAAATAAATTTTATTTATTTATACAGGACCAGAAATATTTGTTAAAGTAACGTACTGTGCTTTACAGTATGGTAAAGATAGTTTAGACTACGTGTTTTGTTTTCTACTTGCTTAATTATTGTGTGGTGAGTCTGCTTTGTCAATAGGAAACTGGATGTAGAAGGCGGTCCCTGCTGTTCTTATACTGGTGTCATCAAAACTGACATGCTCAGTCTCCAAGCTGCGGGAGGACGTACTCAACTTCTAAGGTTCGGGACTAGACTGGAGTTCCTTAAGGAACAACAATTAGCAGGTAAGTCTCATTTCACCTTCCTTGATCTTGAGAAGCAAATGTTTCAAATCATCTTCACTTTCAGACAGTAATGTGGTATCATCAGCCTAACAAAGGTTGTTGAGTCTTCCACCAATCTTGTCTTCATAGAGTCTTCCACCTCTGTTGTCTTCATAGAGTCCTGCTTCTCTGATTTGTTCTGCATATAAATTAAAGAGGTAGGGGGAAAGTATGCAGCCTTGTAATACACCTTTGCTGATTTAAAACCATTCTGTTTCTCCTACTTCTGTTCGAACTGTTGCTTCTTGATCGGTGTAAAGGTTGTGAAAGAGAACGATCAGGTGTTCTGGTATACCCATGCTTCTTAATGTGGCCCAGAGTTTCTCATGGTTTACACAGTCAAAAGCTTTGCTGTAGTCAAAACACATATAGATATCCTTTTGGTATTCTTTTGTCTTTTCAAGGATCTATCTCACATCTGCGATAATGTCTCTTGTTCCTCTTCCTTTCCTGAACCCTGTTTGCACTTCAGGCAGTTCTTGTTGCAGGTATGGTTGTAGTCTCTGCTGAAAGATCTTGAGTAGAATCTTGCTGGCATGTGGGATCAGAGTGATTGTGCAATAATTTCCACAGTCATTCGGGTCACCTTTCTTCAGTATTGGTATAAACACAGATCTTTTCCAGTCAGTTGGCCATGAATTTGTCTTCCAAATTTCCTGGCAGAGCCTTGTAAGTATGGTAATGGCTTCATCTGATTGCTGTAATAACTCAATGGGAATGCCATCAATGCCCAGTGCTTTGTTCTTTGATAAGGCTTTCAAAGCTGCTTCAACTTCTTCTTTCATCACCAATGATTCCTGATCATAAGGTATAGGTTGAAACAACTGTTGGTCCACTTGATCTTTATGGTATAATGACTCTGTATATTCTTTCCACCTTTTCCTGATGATCTTGGCCTCATTCAACATGGATCCTTGAGCATCTTGTAGCATTCTAATTTGAGGCTGGAATTTTTTCTTTAACTCTTGTAGCTTTAGAAAGGCTGATCTTGTTCTTCCTCTAATAGCTTCTGATTCTATTTCCTTGCATGTGTCATTGTAGTACTTTTCCTTGTCCTGTCTTGCTGTATGTTGGAAATCTGAGTTCTGTGATTTGCCTCTCTTTCTCCTCTGGTTTTAGCTTCTCTGCATTTCTGGACAATTTTCAGAGTTTCTTCCATCATCCATTTTGGCCGTTTTTGCTTTTATAACTTATGTAGAGACTTATCACTTTCTTCCAATACAATCTTCTTGATATCATTCCATAAGTCTTCTGAACTCTGTCATTTGTATCTAAAGCAGCAAATTGATTTCTCAGGCAGTCTTTAAATTCCAGTGGTATATTCTCAGGGTCATACTTTTGCTACATTCATGAATGTCTTGCTCTTTTTCAACTTCAGCTTGAGTTTGCATACTAGTAGTTTGCATACTAGTAGTTGGTGATCTGTACCACAGCCAGCTCCAGGTTTTGTCTTTGTTGATGTTGTTGAGCTTTTCCATTGTTGTCTTCCACAGATGTAGTCAATTTGATTTCTGTACAATCCATTGGGTGAAGTCTGCGTGTACAGTCAGCGTTTGTGTTGCTGGAAGAAGGTGTTTGAGATGAATAGATCATTGGTTTTGCAGAATTCTGTCAATCTTTCTCCAGCTTCGTTTCTGTTGCCAAGTCCATATTTTCCAACCACCTTGCTGCTTTCTTTATTACCAACTTTTGCATTCCAGTCACCCATGACTATCAGGATATCCTGTTTGCATATTCTGTCAATTTCAGCTTGTACTTGTTCATAGAACTCAACGTCTTCCTCTTCTGCAGCTGTTGTTGGGGCATATACCAGAATTCCTGATAGTTCCTCTAGTCTAGTCCCAGAATCCATGGGTTGTCAACCTCATCCAGCAGCTTTGGAGACTGAGAAACTTCACAGTTGTGATGTCACTGGCATATATAAGCGCTGGCACCACCTCCTCTCACCAGTTATCAGTCTCCAAAGCAGCTTGAGAGGTGGTGAGCCCAAGGCTTTAGGGGCTCACTTGAGGAACATTAAGAGGATTAGTTTGACCTATATATAAAAAAAAAAAAAAAAAATTAATACTAATCATAATATAAAAGAAGATAGAAAGGGCCCAGACTGGGTCTTCAAGGGTTAATTGCATAGCTCTTGCCTGTGCCGGTGATTTCCCTGAGGTCCTCGGGTTTCCCTTTGTTTTCTTTATTTTCTTTCCTTTGCCTTGGGGGCATCGACGGTCAGCAGTTCAAGCGGCGGGAGCAGGAGACCCGCGCCTGTGGGTCTGAGTTCCTCAGGCGGGCTCTGCAGTCGGTAAGGGGCTGGACTCAGCACGCAGAAGTGTTGCCTGCAAGCGCTTTGAGCCGCCCCCTCCGTTCTCTGCGGGAGACGGAGTTTTCAGCGGAGGCGCTTCCGAGGAGGAGCAGGAAGTCTCTGATAGCTGGTTTCGCTGAGTAACGCTGCTGACAGAGTCCGGAGAGGTAAGGGACCTGCTCAGCGACGAGCTGCGATTGCGAGGGGAAGTAGGCCGTGCCGCATGTGTTAGCGCGGGAAACTTCGCCGTGGACGGTTGGGGCTGCGGCGACTCGTTCTGAGGCGCAGAAATCGGCCCTCCCGTTCTTTTTGTTGCTTTATTTCTAGCTCTGCTTAGTTCTTTGTTATTTCTTAATTTCTCCTGCCTCTTTAATTAACAAAAAAAAAATAAAATAAGAAATCAAGCCATACTAGACGGAATAGCCTCTTTTCTTTACAGGGCAAGGCATGCCAGCCAAACAGCTTTACAATTTGTGCGGTGCCCGGAGGAGTTCTGTGTCCCCAGATGGGGTGTGTAAGGGCTGTAGTCTAGAGTCCTCCACTGGAGAAGAGGCTGCTGGAGAGGAGGCTGAAGGGAGAGTGGACAGCATAGGGGAGCCAGAGTCTGTTCGGGCCCCTCTGCCGGTTCCTGAGTCGGGACCCTCTACTTCAGCAGGTCAGGGTCCTCCTGGGTCTCAGCTTCCTGTCACAGGGGGTTTGGAAGCTATTTTTTCCTCAGAATTTTTGACCTTGCTTCAAAAGGCGTTAGGGGCTTCTTCTGATGCCCCACAGACAGGGTCTTCTGGGGACGGTCTGCAAAGAAAAAGGTCTGCTTCGCCTATCCCGGGGGATTTGGTTACCGGTATGTCAAAGAAGCCCAGATTGGACAGGGATAGAGTGGATTCGTCAGTCCTGTCGGATGACTTTCGGGCGGATGACGCAGACCTAGAGGAGGGCCTGGATGGGGACCTAGAGGAAGGTGAAATTAAGGATCCAGAGGATCAATCTATAGTGGTCCGGGTATTCCATAGGGAGGAGTTGCCGGCGCTCATTTCGGAGTCCCTTAAGGCTTTGAATATGCCCACGGGGGGTCCGGCGGAGGATTCCACCCTGGAGGATCCTTTGCTGCAAGCTTTCCGCAAGACTCAGAGGGCCTTCCCGGTTCATAGGGTATTTAAAGAGATGATTCAGGAGGAATGGGATATGCCGGAAGCAGTGCTCAAGGGTTCTAGAGTGATGTCGCGTCTTTACCCGCTGATGGATCAGGATCGGGATCTGTTTAAGGCGCCAAAGGTGGACGCGGTGGTCTCGGCTGTCACTAAGAAGACCACCATTCCGGTGGAGGGGTCCGCGGCACTTAAGGATGCGCAGGACCGTAGGTTAGAAAATTTGCTTAAGCAGGTTTTTGAGGCGAATGCATTGTCCTTGCAGGCATCTATTTGTGGAGCTTGGGTAGCCAGAGCCTGTCTACGATGGGCGCAACGGCTTCAAGGGGCGACCTCGGTGGCGGAGAGCGAGGAGGCGTCCTGTTTGGAATCCGGAGTGGCATATCTCGCTGATATTCATTATGATCTGATCCGCGGTTTGTCCAAGAGTATGGCTTCGGTTGTAGCGGGTAGGAGATGTCTTTGGCTGCGTAATTGGGCAGCGGATGGTTCTTCTAAAGCTAGGTTGAGTAAGCTTCCGTTCCGTGGCAAGTTACTTTTTGGGGAGGATTTGGAGAACTTGGTCAAGGATTTTGGTGAGTCCAAGGGAGGCAGATTGCCGGAGGACAAGCAGAAATTAGGCCGGGCAGGCTTTAGCCTCTGGGGTCAGCAGCGGGATTTTCGTCACTTTCGTACCCCCAGGTTTGGCCAGAGTCAGCGCGGACATTTCCCATCTCGAACCCAGGGGTTTTGGGGGTTTTGTGGGGCAGGCAGAGGCTTTACGCCCGCGTCCGCCGCCTCCTCTTCTTCCTTCTCCCTTCTCCTTCCTTCTCCCTTCTCCTTCAGAAAGTCACAGTGATGGGGCCCAGGTGGGGTTAGTTCCCGTGGAGGGTCAGTTGCGGGACTTCTATCCTGCCTGGGTCCAACTAACATCCGATCAGTGGGTCTTGGAGGTGATCAGGGAAGGTTATGCCCTGGAGTTGCAGTGCCCGGTGACCGATTCTTTCGTGCAGTCCCCGTGCAAGGCCCGAGCGAAGCACGGAGCGGTGCAGGAAACGGTTCAGCAGCTGCTGGCACTCAAAGCAATTGTTCCGGTACCAGCAGTCGAATTAGGCAGCGGTCGGTACTCCATTTATTTTGTCGTTCCAAAGAAAGAGGGGCAGTGGCGTCCCATTCTAGATCTAAAGAGGGTGAATCGCTGTCTCCGAGTGTCGCACTTTTGTATGGAAACCCTCAGGTCGGTGGTAGTAGCGGTACAAAAGGGGGAGTTTTTGACGTCCTTGGACCTGTCGGAGGCATACCTTCACATTCCAATACGGCAGGAGCATCAGAAGTTTCTCCGGTTTGCGGTTCCGATGGGGCATTTTCAGTTTCAAGCACTTCCCTTTGGTCTGGCGACTGCGCCACGGGTATTTACCAAGGTGATGGTCGTTGTCGCAGCGGCGTTAAGAAAGGAAGGCGTGTTGGTTCACCCATATCTAGACGATTGGTTGATAAGGGCAAAGTCTCGTGCGGAGAGTTTCTCCGCCACGGCGAAAGTAGTGGCGAAGCTCCAGAGTCTCGGTTGGGTGGTCAACGTTGCGAAGAGCCAGTTGCAGCCGTCGCAGCACCTGGAATACCTGGGAGCTCGTTTCGACACCGGTCTCGGGCGAGTCTTTCTTCCTCGTCATCGTGTCTTGGCACTCAGACAGTTGGTAGTCCATTTCCTCAGCATGCGCAGTCTCTCTGCCTGGGCGTACCTGCAGGTGTTGGGGACAATGGCGGCGACACTAGAGGTGGTTCCCTGAGCACGGGCTCACATGCGGCCCCTGCAGAGAGCGTTGTTGAGAAGATGGTCCCATCAGAGAGATTCTTTGTCGCGGAGGTTGGTTTGTCCTCCTCAAACTCGTCAGGCCCTGCAGTGGTGGTTAGCTCCGGGGAATCTCGAGAAGGGCATGTCATTGGAAACGCTGGCGTGGATAGTGCTTACAATGGGATGCCAGTCTTCAGGGCTGGGGAGCCCATTGTCAGGGCCACATAGCGCAGGGGGCGTGGTCCGCTCAGGAGTCGGCTTGGGCCATCAACAGGTTGGAGTTGAGAGTGGTCATGCTGGCGTTGCAGGAATTTCGGCCGTTTCTTCAGGGGCAGGCCATTCATGTGTTCTCGGACAATGCGACAGCGGTAGCTTACATCAACCGTCAGGGGGGCACCAGCAGTGTGCAGCTCGAGTCTGAAGCGGATGGCTTGTTCGAATGGGCAGAGCGACATCTGGTGGCCCTCTTGGCGGCACATGTCGCGGGGGTGGACAATGTGCAGACCGACCTCTTGAGTCGTGTGAAGATAGACCCGGGGGAGTGGGTTCTTCATCCGGAGGTGTTCGGAGAGTTGGTGCTTCGCTGGGGATTGCCGGTGATGGATCTCATGACGACATTTCGGTCCGCTCAAGTCGCACAGTTCTTCAGCAGAAGAAGGGAAAGAATGTCGGAGGGGCTAGACGCCCTTGTTCAGGCGTGGCCGCAGGACCAGCTTCTGTATGTGTTTCCTCCGTGGGTGCTAATCGGTTGGGTGCTTCAGCGCATCGAGCTTCACAGGAGGAGAGTGATTTTCGTGGCTCCGGATTGGCCGCATCGCCTGTGGTATGCGGACCTGATGCGCCTCGTGGTGGAGGGGCCCTGGCGGCCTCCAGTTCGCAAGGATCTCTTGACTCAGGGGCCCCTTTGCATGCCCCAAGTGGAACGGTTCTCGCTTACGGCCTGGGTATTGAAAGGGCTCGGCTGAGAGCGAAGGGAAATTCGGGGGCAGTAATTGCGACCCTTCTGCAGGCGAGGTGCAGATCTACCTCGTTGGCGTACGTCAGAGTGTGGCGTATCTTTGAGGAATGGTGTGCAGAGAGAGGGTTTCTACCTTCTCGGGCGTCCGTTGCCCAGGTTCTCGCTTTCTTGCAGGGCGGTTTTGAGAAGGGTTTGGCGTCGTCGTCCTTGAGAGTCCAGTTGGCAGCGTTGTCCTGTTACAGGGGTAAGGTGCTCGGCAGGTCGCTGGGTGCACATGTGGATGTGAAACGCTTTTTGAGGGCGGTGTCCTTACTGAGGCCACCGTGTCGGCGTTTAGTTCCGTCCTGGGACCTTCCCCTGGTCTTGGAGGCATTGGGGAAGGCGCCTTTTGAGCCCTTGGCGACAGCGACGCTGAAGGATCTTGCCCTCAAGGTGGTGTTTCTGGTGGCTGTTACGTCTGCTAGACGAGTCTCGGAGTTGCAGGCACTATCTTGCAGGAAGCCTTTTTTATCCTTTTCCGACTCAAAGGTGGTGTTGCGCACCGTACCATCGTTCTTGCCTAAGGTCGTCTTGGGGTTTCATATGAATCAGGTGGTGTCTTTACCAGTGTTTGCTGCCAGGACACAAGATCAGGAGGCGTGGCGGCTCCGTTGTTTAGATGTTAAGCGGGCTTTGCAGGTGTATTTATCCAGAACGACTAGTTTTCGCAGATCGGACAGGTTGTTTGTTCTTTTTGCAGGGCCTAGGCGAGGAGAAGCCGCCTCTAAGAGGTCGATTGCTCAGTGGTTGAAGGAGTCGATTGCTTCTACGTATCTTTTGCGAGGCTATCGGGTTCCGGAGGGCTTGAAGGCCCATTCTACTAGGGCGCAGGCCGCGTCCTGGGCGGAGTACGGCTTGGTGCCTTTAGAGGACATATGTCGTGCGGCCAAATGGTCTTCAGCACACTCTTTTGTGAAGCATTACCGTCTTGATGTGCAGGCAGAGAAAGATGCCTGTTTTGGTTCGGCGGTGCTTCAGGCGGGGTTTGCAGGCCCCTCCCGGTGATTGTTTCACTGCTCTGTTACATCCCATGGATTCCGGGACTAGACTAGAGGAACGATCAGGAAGGTTAAATTAGACTTACCTGCTAATTGTAGTTCCTGGAGGGACTCTAAGCTAGTCCCGGTTCCCACCCTAGATGGTTTTATTTAAGCGCCTGAAGCAGGAGCATACTTACAGGTAAGCCATTTTTTCCTAACGAAACGTCAGTTCTGTTTCCGGTGGGGGGTATATCCCTTCGGATTGAAGGGAAGGAGGACCTCCGGCGTAATCATGGGCCGGGGTGTTTTTGTGTACAAAGTTTGTAGGCTCGTTTGCCTGGATGTTTCTAGTTTTCTCTACTTACTTGTTGCTCCGGTGAGTCTGCTTTGTCAATAGGTTAACTGGTGAGAGGAGGTGGTGCCAGCGCTTATATATGCCAGTGACATCACAACTGTGAAGTTTCTCAGTCTCCAAAGCTGCTGGATGAGGTTGACAACCCATGGATTCCGGGACTAGACTAGAGTCCCTCCAGGAACTACAATTAGCAGGTAAGTCTAATTTAACCTTATAGTTGTGTTGATGGGCTTTCCTCAGACGAATAGAAATTGTGTTCACTGACAGCATTATATTTCATTACAGTTCTTGCAAATTTCTTCTTAACTATAAATGCAACACCATTTCTTCTTTGTCTTTTGTTTCCAGCTTAGTAAGCTATATGATCATCCGATGCAAAGTGCCCAAAGCCAGTCCATTTCAGTTCACTGACACCCAACAGATCGAGTTGTACACGTCCATTTCATTCTTGACCACCTCCAACTTCCCTTGGTTCATGCTTCGTATGTTTCATGTCCCAATATGTAAGACATCTTTTCAACTTCTGACTCTTTTCATGCGCAGCTACGTCAGCAGATCCAACCACATCATAAATGCTGTCTTTACTCTGAAGTCTTCAGCTCATACCCAGTAGCCATTTGAGTGCCTTCCAACCTGGGGGGTCTCATCTTTTAGCACCATAGTGCAATTTATTTTGTGACTATCCATTGCGTTTTCGAGGCAAGAAGTCGATTTGCCAAGCCTTTCTTCTGTGCAGTTAATTCCAGTGTTGCATTTGTCACAGAAATATGATCCTCTGCTTACAACACCGTCCCATTCTGCTGCTGCCCAGATGGGTGGTTTGTCATAGTCAGACAGGTCTCAGCTGAGATGCCAATCTTGGGAGACCCTGCCAGTGGCTAAGCTACTGATTGCTAAGCTCTCAGCATCACTTATGCACACAAGCCCTCACAGCACGATAAGCTGCAAACCAAGTGAGAGAACGTTTTGCTAGGATAGCCAATTATATCTTGAAAAAGGCCAGAGGCAAGAAAATTGAGAGCTTAGTAACTTGACAAGCCCAGGTAAGGCCTAAGGCCTGGCATTTTGAGTATCAATAACTTCTTAAAGACTCTTATAGGTAGCACTTGAGCTCTAGGGCCACTTTGTCTCTTAGGCCAATGCAGAAAAGCATGCTGCCATTAGCGCAGGCATTTGGGAGGTGTTTGGGCGCAGAATGTAGACAGGGCTTTTATTGCAAGCGGTAATCACTGCACAGATGCCTGCACTAATAGCAGCACATATCCATTCGAAATAGATTCATCCAGCACCATTACCTAGCCCTGTGTGAGCAGTGCAGGATGCAAAGAAAGAGCGCTGCATTTGGGGCTGCCAGCCTCAGCTCAGCCCCCCTCCCCCTACCGCTACCGCTTTTCCTGTTCCCTTGGCAGTGGCGATGGCAACAGCAGTGTAGACATCCAATTGAAAAAGAAAATGCGGGTCTTTCCAATTCCTTGCTTGCATGCAGGTTTGATCTCGCCCTCCTCTGACGTACGCTCGTGTCAGTGAAGGAAGGGGCCAGACCAGCCATTCAAGCGTGGAGTTGGAAAGACACGTGTGGGTTTTTTTTTCTTTTCTTTTCAATTGGACGTCTGCTCTGCTGC
This sequence comes from Ichthyophis bannanicus, assembly GCA_033557465.1. Lineage (NCBI taxonomy): Eukaryota > Metazoa > Chordata > Amphibia > Gymnophiona > Ichthyophiidae > Ichthyophis > Ichthyophis bannanicus. The sequence continues at coordinate 166,932,759 of CM066043.1, forward strand.
TGCCATCACCAAGAAAAGTGGCAGTGGTGAGGGAGTGGGGGGGCCCAAGGCCGGCAGCCCCAAATAAACCTCTATTTCTTTTTGCCCCGTGTGGTTGCACAGCTCGCACAGGGCTTGGTACAGCACTGCTTAGAGCATCGCTGTGCAGAACCTCTGTGCTACATCTGTGCTAGAGAACACTGCTTTAGAGCTTTAGTGCTGAGCTTTGAGCTCTGTGTGTGCTACATCTCTCTCAAGGAGCCTTATAGTATCCTTCCGGTTGGAAAAACGCACTGCCTGCTTGAATCTCTGGGCAAGGGTGACTAGGTACCTCTCCTCTCATTTATTATTCTCTGTATTATTTCGGTCTGCTCTGCTTGTGCAATATGGAAAGCTTTCAGCAACAATGGAAATGTGCTCAAGGTTTTAAGCCATTGGTATTCACTGACAGTCTTTAAGGGCCACAAACACATCAGGTTGTCTGGATCCCCCTAGAGCAGGTGTTTCCAAACCTGTCCTGTGGCCTCCCCAGCCAGATAGGTTTTCTGGATATCCACAATGAATATGCATGAGAGATTTGCATTCAATGGAAGCAGTGCATGCAAAGCTCTCTCATGCATTCATTGTGGATATCCTGAGAACTCGACTGGCTGGGAGGCAGGTTTGGGAACCTCTGCCCTAGAGAATATACATGAGAGAGATAATGGATGTGGCATGTATGGAAATCTGCTTCATATATATTCATTAGGTGTATCCTCAAAACCTAATCCAATTGTGGTTCTTGAGGACTGAATGAGAATCCCACTGCTTTAAGATTTAATTCATCTCAAAAGTGAACATAGCCCTCTTGCAGCATAGCCGGGTGCCCTGCTATGCTGGTATTTTGCTGTGTCTTAAAAGGGGGTGTGACAACCCTCATAGGGTTGAGATTTCCACTGGGTGTGTTAGATGCAAGCTCAGGTCTGCTGGCAAATTTGTTGCTGCCACCAAAGTGAAGGCGGGGTGGTACGGAGCTGCTGATGCTATTGGTGGCATTAAAGTTCTTTCCCTCCTTCTGTGCTTGATTCTCCCTTCCGCCAGTAGTAGTTGGCAATCTGAGTTTGCATGCTACCTCTGCTGGTGTTCCTCTAGAATTGGGATTGTGCATGGCTGATGAATCTCAAGTGAGTAATGCGACCTGAGCAGCTCTGCCTTAACAGGGAAACAGCAGCTAAAACGTATGCTTGTTTTGACTGCCTGCCAGAGATCATCCCAAGGTGGATGAAGGAGATGGATGACTGTGGGGGTGTGAGTGAAGTGGAGGTGGTGGTGATGCCATGGGCAAGGGGGCTGAGGTAGAAAGAGAGTTGATGATGCTAAGAAAATGGGAGGGGAGGAGACAGAATTTTACCATGCAACAAGGGCAGTAGAAATAGGAAAGGAAGGTGATGATGCTGAGGGAGGGTAAGAAAATACAATATTGCCAATGAGATAGGAAAAGAAATATGACGATGTTATGGGGTAGAGGAAGAATATACTGTGCTACAATACAGTGAAACCATTGCCGGGTATGCAATATTGAGTAAACCAACTTGGTCTTCTCTTAAGCCAGACTGAAGGACAACCGTGTAGTGGAGAAGTAACTTCCTGCTCCAGTAACTGTAACCATAACCTACTGCTTCCCAGTGGGTGCTGCCTGGAGAATACAGAAGCGGCTATAAAGGCAGGATCATTTATGGCTGTGAGGATGCAGAGTTGCCAAGTTACCCAGTTCCAGGAGTGAGACTTTTTTGCCAGTTCTGGTTCTACATTTGTATTTATTTATTTAAACCTTTTTCAAAGCAGTTTACAGAGAACATTGGGGAAGGGATATGTTGGGAATATTATAACTTAAGTCAACTTATATACAGGTTCTCTGGGGGTAGATCAGTGGGGTGAGTTTGAGGTGTGGATGGGTGGAGTGGTTGTGGAATGGGGGAGTTGGGATGTTTTACAGCCGAGCGTTTTGGGTGTCTGTTCCAAAATATTCATGAAAGAGAAGTGTTTTTAGTTTATTTTGGAATTCGGTAGGGCACTGATGGCTCTTAGGCTGCTTGGGAAGGCATTCCAGCTTGTGGGGCCATAGACTGAGAAGGTTTTGTTGCAGGTAGTTTGTGAGCTTTTAGTTTTGCAGATCTAGTATGTTGGGTAGATTTTGGTGCATCTGTCGTCTTGTTCTGGTATCAGGATTTTTCTGGAGGAGATTTGTAAGTATTCTGATAATTGATTGTGAATTGCCTTGAACATGTTCATTATTGTTTTTACATGATCCGTGCTTGGATTGGGAGTCAGTGTAGTGCCTTAAGAGCTGTTGTGATGTGGTCTTGTCTTTGTGTTCCGGTGACTAGGCAAGCTGCTATATTTCTCTGGGAACAAGCAGGAATCAGTCCTCACATATGGGTGACTTCGGCACCAACGGAGCCCTTGCGGAAGCATCCCCCCAGCTTTCAAAGAAAGCCTTTGGGAGATGTCACCACGCTTGCGTGGTCCCCTTCCCGCCAAATAGTGCCATCTTACTCAGTCTCCTTTATTCCGCGGAGCCCTTCAGACATTGTCTGGCTTGTCCCTGTAAAAAGTTGATTTTTTTTGTTCCTCTAGTTTCCAACTCACCTCCGGTATTGCACCGGTACTGTTCCTGCCTACCGACCTCAGTGCTTAGGAGTCGGGTTCGGTTCAAATTTTTGTAGTTTTTGTTCCTTTTTCTTTTCTGGCGCCTTCGTGCCTTTTTTCTACCGCTGGCAGCCTGGAGGGTCTTTGACCTCGCAGGGGTGCTTTTTTTCCCCCATGGCTACCAATGGTTTTAAGAAGTGTGACTGGTGCTCTAAAATCATGTCTTTGACCGACACACATGACTGCTGTCTTCGGTGCCTCGGACCAGACCATGACCCAGTGGCCTGTGGTCTCTGCAAGAGAATGTCCAGCAAGGTCCCTCAAGAGCCACCAGCAGCAGCACAGCAATTTCTTCTCAGAATCTCCGGTACCTCCCAAAGCCAGAGCCTCGTCTGAGGCCCCGACACCTCGGGCAGAGCTTTCCGAGCCCAAGCTACATCGTGGGTCCTCAGATAGGGGGTCTCCCTTGAGGAAACCTAGGAAGAGAGAGAAACCCTCGAAGGCAGAGTCCCTGGATGGTTTTGACCAGCTGGGAGCTCCCCGGGCCCGGGCCTTAGTCCGAGGTGCTCATCTGAGGCATCGGAGAAGGAGTGACCTGCGAAGGTCCCCCAGAAGGATCCAGCCATGGACCAGCCTCGGTCCCCAGACACCATCCTCGTCGGATTCCTCTTCAGGGGAGTCGGCATCGGGCCCGAGTTCCTCAGTGCCCACGCCGAAGGCTGCGAAGCCTTCTGGGCTGGAGTCCAGAATGGGCGGCCCTGGAGCGCAGTTTGTCTGCCTTCATGGACCAGCAGTGGACACTGTTGTCCAGTTCGACCGGTTCATCCACCTCGACCACCAGGCTATCGATCTTCAAGACGTCCCCGGAGGCCAAACCAATCCTTGAGGTCTTTCGGCCTCGAGTCGATCCTCAGCCGAGGTCACGCTCTGAGTCCCACTCATTGGGACCGCAGTCATCCCCCGGTAAGTCTACCGGGTGCCGGCCATGGAGCATCAGGGCCCTCGAGGCCACGGAGCAGCCTTCAGGTGAGTCCTCCATGGACTACTCCGAGTGGGAGACGGAGGACAAGGAGTCCCCAAATACCCATTGCCACCGCGATGTCCCTTCCAATTTCCCCATGTCGGAACCTTGGCGACGGTCCCCGTCGGAGGACATGGATTTCTTGGACTTTGTCAAGGACATGTCCAAGGCCCTCGCATTCCTGACTGAGTCGGAGGAGGACCCTTGGGCGGATGAGTTAAAGATCCTCCAGTACGAGGCCCCTCCATGGGAATTGTTAATGCTACCCATCCCTCCCATCCTGGAAAGGCTCATGCTCCGCATGTGGGAGATTACTCCGCATGTGAGAAGACTTGAAGACCTAAATATGTACACTTTGGAGGAGAGGAGGGACAGGGGAGATATGATTCAGACCTTTAAATACTTAAAGAGAAATGATGAACAAACAAACCTCTTCCAAAGACGGGGAAGCTGTAAAACTAGAGGGCATAACATGAAGCTGCAAGGTGGTAAATTGAAAGGCAATGTCAGGAAATATTTCTTCACTGAAAGGGTGGTGGATGCTTGGAATGCCCTCCCGATGGAAGTGGTGAGGGCAAACACGGTGATGGAATTCAAAACGGCATGGGACAAACACAGTGGATCCCTTTACAGCAACAGGATAAAAGCAAAATAAACAGTACCATCTAACTTCTGAACTATCTAGCATCTGAACAAATAAGGGTGTCCTACATGGAGGGGTGGGTTCACCCCTAAACAGAAACAAAAACATGGGGAGGGGTGGCCTGCACAGAGCGACAGGTGCACCTACTCTTGCCATCTTTCTGGGCAGACTAGATGGACCATGCTGGTCTTTATCTGCCGTCACTTACTATGTTACTATGAGATGCCGGTCTCTGTACCAGTGTTGAGCAGACGGCTCGACTCAATGTATCGGGTCCACCGCAGCCTGGGCTTCCAGAAGTCACAACTGCCGCATAACTCCATGGTGGTGGAGTCTGCCATGCGTCGGCTGAAAAGCCAGAAGACGCACTCCTCAGTGCCCCCCCGGCAAGGAGGCCCACACCTCGGACACCCTCGGTAGAAAGTGCTGCCAGGGCTCGATGCTCTTCTGCCACATCCAGGCCTACCAGTTGTACATGGGCATATACCTGAGAGACCTTGTGAAGGAACTCGCCGAGTTCTTGGCTGGTCTCTCCGAGGAACCTTTGCAGTGCTTCAAGAGCCTGGCCAAGGTTGTCCGTGAGTGCTCCAAATTTATGTCTCGAGCGGCTTATGACAGGTTTGAATCGATGGCTCAAGTAGCCGTGGTGGGCATCGGTGCATGCCGCTAAGCTTGGCCTCAGTCATCTGATCTTGAGCAGTGGGTTCAGGACAAACTGGTCGATGTCCCATGCCATGGAGAGAACCTCTTTGGCAAACCCATGACTGACAAGGCTACCGAGCTGGAGACCGAGTTCATGACGAAGGGCTCGGGTAAAAAGCCCTTTTACCTGAGGAAGGGAGCTGCTTACCAAAACTATCCACCCTATCAGGCATCCCCTTTGAAAGCTGTGGGGATGCTTCCGCGAGGGCTCAGTTGGTGCCGATGTTACCCATATGTGAGGACTGATTCCTGCTGTGTCTGGAGAACACCTGTTTCAGGTGAGTAACTACGCTTTTGGACTAATTGTAGGGGATGTAATATTTGTTTTGGGAGTCGGTGGAGAACTGAGTTAAATAATCGAAGAGTGGTGGTGTTAGTGCTTGACATACTATTCTGAGTGGGTAGCAGATAGCAGGGGGCGTAGTTTGTGGAGTGTCCTGATTTTGTGGTATACTGTTAAGGTAGGGGTTTTTTTTTTATTTGGGGTTTGAAGTTTATTCATTGGTCTATCATGATGCTTGCAGGGGGTGTGTAGTTTGGATCATTGGTTATGTGAAGAATTTGGGTTTTGGTGTAGTTGATTGTGAGTTTGTGGTCAGTTAGGCACCGTGTTATCGCCTAGAAGCATTCTTTGATTATCGTGTGGACTGTTATTTTTTTGTGGAGAAGGGGGCATATAACATCAGGTCGTCTGTGTAGAGGTGGTAAAGTAGGTTATGTTGCTTTATGAGATTACAGATTGTTGTAGGTAGAGGTTGAATAGGAGTGCAGATAGCGAGGAGCCTTGGGGTATTTCTTGAAGGTGGTTGAACATGGGTGATTTTTGGGCTCCCATCTTGACTTGTTGGGTGTGGTCTGTGAGTTAGGAGCGGAACCATGCTAGAGGAGTGTTTAATATCCAAATTTCCTTAAGGTATTTGATGAGTTTGTTATGATTTATGGAGTTGAATGCGGCTGAGATGTCTATGAATATTAGTATAAAGCCTTATTCTGTTTTTTCCAGTCCTTTGATTAGGATGTTCAGTAGCAAGGTGAGTAGGGCTTCTACACAATGACCAGATCTAAATACATGCTGCTGTGGATTGAGGGGGACAGATATGTTGACATATTCCTGTAGTTGGAGTTGTACAGTTTTTTTCCAATTATTTTGGCTAGGAAGGATATGCTTGCAATTGGTCTGTAGGAGCTTGGGAGGGTGGCCTTGAGGGAGGTGTTCTTTAGGATGGGTCTTATAGAGGTGATTTTGAAATTGATGGGCATGTGACCCTGTGCATGAGAGAAACTGATGATGCTGAGTATGGGAGAGCTAATATCTGGCCATCTTGATCCATGACACTGGGCATGAATTGAGTGGAGAGGTGGTGGTGGTAGATGTAAGGGTATGTTCAAGTGTTTGGCTGTATGTAGGTTAGACTGTCCATCTCTGTAGTGGTTTGTTTGGTGGTGGGAGCGGATTTATGTCAGGATTAGGTCATCATTTGTTCTGGAGGAAGAGCGCTATGTCTTTGTTTAATTATTTATTTGGTTCTTCTATACTGCTTTTTCCAGAGATCAGGGGTAGTTTACATTTAACACAACATATTACAACGAACAGAGGTTGAACTATTTACATAGAGCTATAGGTACATTTAACATGAAGCAAATGCTTTATATACATAGTTGTCTGAACTGATGACTAGTAACTATTTACAGTTTACTGTTTGTGTGTATTTCTGTGAGTTTAGATATGAATAGGGGTTATTGATTGGGGAGGTACAGGGGGCTGGGTGGTGATCATAAGGTGAGGTGAGTTAGGTGTTTGTGAAGTTGGGTTATCATTGATGTTACCATAGTGTTCAGTAAAGAGGTATGTTTTGATTTATTTTCTGAATAACTGTAGGTCTTTGGAACTCACGGCCATTGTCAATCCATGCAACCAGAGACTAGGAGCAGTGTAGAAGAAGGCTCTGGAGCTGGTGGACTATTTTGTCTTGCGTATGGAGGTTGGTGTTACCAGTGAGTGCTTTGTATTTTGCCTGTAGGATCTGGAGTCTGGTTTGGTTTGATGAGAGTAGATAGGTTTGATGGGGCTGTTGTTGTTGATCAGTTTGAATGTTATCAGCAGCTTGTATTTTATTCGGCTCCCTACTGGGAGCCAGTGAAGGTCATATAAGATCAGAGTTGTGTGTTTAGTCAATCGGGCCTTGTATACTATTCTTGCTGTTAAGTTTTGCGCTCTTTGGAGGATTAAGGTTTTGACTGGTAGGCCCTGTAACAGGCTATTACAGTAGTCTATATGGGGCATAATGAGAGCGTGGACTACTAACCTGAAATCTTGAGTATGAAGTAGGGGTCTTAGAACCGTCTACTTCAAGCTAAAAACTACCCAACACCTAACTGCTTGTTTTAGATGGGGTATCATGCTGAGGGATTGATCTAATATTATTTCAAAGTATTTTACCTCCTGCTTAACTAGGAGAGTCATATCGTTAATTGTGATTGTTTGGGGAGGGGGTGACATTTTGATTTCTTGAAACAAATAGGGTTTCCAGTTCTGTGTTTTGTTGTTGTGGTGGGTCTTGAGTGAGGGATTTGACTATATCGAATAGCTCTCTGGGATGGTTCAAGGTGTTTAGGATTAGGTTTGTGTGGTATTCTTGTTTTTGTGTTAAGGTGGTTCTATTTGCTTAGATGAGCATTTGGTGAGTAAGTTCCAGGTCTCTTGAGTGTCTCCATTGTTGTTCAATCTGTCTTAGATTGTGTTTGGTTTGTCTTATTTTAGGAATACCACCAGGGAGCTTGAGTTGTTCCATTGTGGTTCTATGGTATCATTCCAGTTGTTAACCAATTCTGTTAAGTCAGTGGAGTTGCTGTTCAGTCTTGGGATTATGTGATCTAGGAGTGATTGTTTATCAAATTTCTTGAATCTTTGAGTGTTGTGGGGCTGTTTTGTCCTTGGTATCTGTGGAGGGATGTTGTTGAAGTTCAAATGAGATCATGTGGTGGTCCGACCATGGAGTTGGGGTTACTTTGATTGGGATGGAGGGATTGCTTGATGTGAGTTCAATGGGTGCAAAGAGAAGATCAAGGATGTTCTCTTTTTTTGTGGGTGGGACCATCGATTAGTTGGGTGAGGTCTTTTGCATCTATGACTTGCAGGAATGAATGGTTTGGCTGGCGGGGGCTGAGGAGGTTTAGGTTGCTTAGCAGGATGAATGGTTTGGGGTTTTTTTGTGTGTGGGCAAGCTGTTTCTAGTAGGATGGAAAGGTATTGTGTGTTTGTGTTTGAGCAGTATGTAAAGTATACTGTCCAGCTCTTCTCAATTACCAGCATATTTATCAGTTGAGGTGGATGTAGTGGTGGTGAGGTTCAATGGTTTGTTGTTTAGGATGAAGATACCTCTGCCTCTCCTGGTTTATCTTTGGCAGTTGTGGAGGGAGTGGGATGAGCGGTTTGTCCAGTTGAGTAGAACATTTAAACTTGTGAACCATGATTTAGTGATACACATGATTTCTAGGTTTAGGTTTTGTACATGGTTAGCTATTGTGTGGATTTTGTTCCTGATGGAGCGTGCGATGATGAGTCTACAAGCTATAGTTGAGGTGGGCATAGCCATAAGGTGTGGGTGTCTTGTCTGGTCTAATGTGTATGAGGTGGTGCTGCTTCCTGAAACTGGTGTGAGGAAATGGGGTGTATGATGTAAGCTACCTCTGGGTGAATATGACGGGTCTGATTCTGTTATGTGGAAATGCTGTTACTGGGTTGGTAGTTAGCTGAATAAGAGAAGTACACTAGTGATGGTGGTAGGGAGTCTCATTTTTGTGCTGTTTAATGTGCTCTTTGTTATAGGGGGTGCTTGAATCAAAAGGTGGTGAAAAGACTGAGGTGTGAATCTAGGGCTTACCTCCCTTGAACTGGATGTTTGGTAGTGGTATCGGTCCATTCTAAGGGCCCTGCCTAAGAGCCTAAACTTGCATGTCAAGGTAGTGTGGTAGTTGTTAAGTACCGTTGAGTTGGAGTTGACTCATGGTGACCCTCTGGATAGCTATCCTAAATTGTGTTGGGTGGTAGTTGTAGTCCCTGATTTTACCCATTGAAATCAGTGCTGCAGGACCTATTATGTATCATAATGAAATTGTCAAAAAGCCAGGATAGGCTTAAAACTCACTCCTGGAAATGGGTAATTTGGCACCTTGGGGGATGGGACTGGGTGGCTGTGCAAGGCATAATGATGGAAGCTGAAGTGGTTATACAGCCCAGAAACAGAACCAGTACTGGAGTGCAATCAGAGGCAATGGTTGACACTGGGAAGATAGTGCAGTGGTACCAGTGGTGTAGTCAGCAAGGATTGGAGATGCCCTAGGTGGGATCGCTGCTGCAATAGCAGCCATGGCTATGAAACCACAACCCAGAGCTTACCTTAAGGCTCCACCATTGCACCGTAATTTCAATCTTACTAGGTGCTGCTTCTACCCCTCCCGTCTAGTTTGTGCATCTGGGTTGGAGGGAGGCAGAAGTGATGCAGTACTGGAACCTTAAGGTAAATTGTGGTTTTGTAGCTGTTGCCACCGCTGCAGGTCCTAGAGAGGGGTGGTGGCAGTTGGCACTCCCAGAGGACAGGTGCTCTAGGTAACTGCCTAATGACAGCACCGGCCCTGTGTGTAGTATCAATTGGTGAGAAGAGATATTAATGCTGGGGCCTAGCAGGAGGGGAAGGGAGCCAAAGCATGGTGAGGACCACTGCGAGGGGTAGAGAGTGACTTGGAGATAGGAAAAGGGGCTAAAGAAGGTTAGTAATGTTTCGGCGCTGAGGCGAGGGGACGAACCAAGGGGGACCCTGAACGTTTTGGAGGTGGTTAAGAGGTCACCCTAACAAAAAGGTGATGAAAGTCTTTCCTAACCCGAACCAGCATTCGCAGGTTCATCAGTTCCCCTCCAACCAGCAGAGGGCAGTGTAGTCAGTCATAAGCAACCGCTCTGCAGGAATCACTAACGACTTCCGGGTCGTTCTTCTGCGCTACAGTGCAGCATCCTCGCTTCCTCTTCCGGTGGGCTGGTCGGCGGCGATGCGTGTGGAGAAATGTTACTTCTGCTCGGGGCCTATTTACCCTGGGCACGGCATGCTCTTCGTGCGCAATGACTGTAAGGTGAGCCGTGGCGGCGCTGCCGGAGCTTGTGCCTTCGCCTCTCTCTCTCTCTCTCTGTCTCTCTGTTATCAGCCGCTCACCTTTGCTGGGCTGCTTTCCATTACCTGCCGCAGTGGGAGACGCAGAGATCGTGATCACGACAAGGGGGCTACGTCACTGTTGCAGTCCAACGTATACTGATTACAAATGCTAATGTCAAGGACTCGGAGACCGTTTTCTCGTAACGTACATGTTTCTTGCAATAGTTGTTTATGTCAAGCATGTAACCAAACCATTTTTATTTTATAAGGGGGGTGAGGGTTATTATTTACGTCAGGTAAACGTATGTGCATTTTAAAGATTTCCTGGCAGTGTGTGTATTTGGCTGTAGAGAGAGCGAGTTTTTGTGTACGTTTACGTATGTGCTAAAAGCACTGGTTCTGTTGCTCTTAGGTTTTCAGATTCTGCCGTTCCAAGTGCCATAAAAACTTCAAAAAGAAGCGTAATCCCAGAAAGATCAGATGGACCAAAGCATTCCGAAAGGCGTCTGGCAAGGAGTTGACAGTGGTAAGGAAGCGGGATGCTTTTAGAACTGCATTGGGAGATTTTTTTTGTGGGAGGAGAGGGAGATGAAAGTTTTTTTTTTTTTTCTAAAAAGAAATTAAGTACTTTATGCATAGCTGCTGGGTGCATTGGCCTTTTTCCATGATTATTTGCTGTCTAAAGAAGGCTTCAACTTCACAGTCTGCAGGCATTTGAATAAACGATAGTATTCACTTTAATAGTGTACTTCATTGTGATCCTGGTGAGGGTCACATCCTCACAGCAACTTATTTTTCTATCCATTAGGGAATAAGAAAGAGGCATGGCCTGGTTAGGGCGGTGGTTCGTTAACCATGGAAATGTAAATAAATAATAAATGGGTTAAAAACAAAATAAGGACATTTCTTATATACCGTGCTATTTGGTATCAGTGCGGTTTACAAATAACAAAGATTTTGCATCAGAACAGAGGATCTTTTGCTTACATTGAAACAGGGATTGCATCTTGGGACTGAAACAAGGGTAACTATATACAAATCAGTAATGGTGGTTGTAAAACTATTTACAGTTTATAATGCACATTGGAATCGTAATGCAAGAGGTTTATAATCTATACTTGCTATGAGTATGTCTGAGGGCAGGTCTGTTATGTGTGTCGTTAGGAGTTAAGTTGTTGGAATGTCTATTTAGTTGGTATCTCCAGGTAAGTTACATTGAAGTACAGTAGTTATTTTCATATCCCTAGAGGTGTTATAATCCAGGGGCCTTATTTTCTAATGTGTTAATGTGACTTATACTTAATTCATAATGTGTATTAACTCGTTAGTAAAGGAGGATGTAGGCTTGTACCTAAGGCAAAAGGGTGAGGTGATTTGTTCAAGGTCACAAGGTGTGGCGGTGGAATTTGAGTCCTGGCTTTTTTGGTTCTTGGCATACTGGTTTATCCATTAGGTTATTCTCTGCTCTCTATATCCCATATCCCCTATTGATATTACTTAGCTTTAGTCATCCACTTGATAAGTAAATCCCTGCTGCTCTCCCTTTGACTCTTTCCAGCTTTTCCTCTTTCTGTCCATGCATGCTTAGTTGCCTGCATATCAGATGCTGTACAGGTGCTATAGAGATGGCCACTGGCTCCTTCAGTCTTTCATTGGCTGGCCTGGGTGCCTCATTGGCTGTGCTTCTAAATTCATAGGTAAGATCCTGTCCTTTTTGCCATTATGCCAAGTCAGGCCTAGATGCTCTGGGGGCATGCTCGCCTGCTGTTAATGTTCTGTGCCCTGGATCTTGCACAGTCTGGCCTAGAAGTGCAGAACACACACACTAATGTACTGGAGCCTAATCCATCCGTAGTGGAAGAAGCTGGACTTGTTACCCAGATTTCTCTCCTGCCCCAGGCCCATCTGCTGAGAGTCAGAAGGTGGTCATGTTTGGTAGATGCGCACACTTTATTAGGGAAGAGTGTCTGTTGTCCAGAAGTTTACATAGAAACATGATGGCAGAAAAAGACCACATGGCCTATCTAGTCTGTCCTTCCAAATCAACCACTACAACAGTCCCCTTTTTTCCTTTAGAGATCTTCTGTGTTTATCCCATACTATTTTGAATTTGGATACATGCATATGAACAGATGTACAGACGGATGCATGCCCGAGAATAAGTACTTGCTCATAATCCATTCTAGACACATGGGGTTTTGCCTTCCTACCAGCAAATAGAGACTGAGAGCCACTGCTTTGATGATGGCACCCTATAACGGTCTTGCACAGTCACATCTCGCCAGTATTTCTCAGTCTTTTTGGTAGATGGAGATGAGAGAAGCTCCTATGCAGTCTGGACTCCACTGGCTGGGGGGGAGGGAGAAAACAACAGAATAGTCAAGGAATTTTACTGGTTCAGCTCTTAGCTCCGCTGGGGACCTGTACAGGGATGCTACCCTGGCCCAACCCCACCCCACCATTTGGCTATGGAGCAGAGGCCACCCGAGTTAGGGTCTGCGGGGATCTCTGTTTCTCCTACCTAGCATTTGGGAAGAGGCCCAGAATTGACCGGTGCTTGGAGAGCCACAGGCAGCAAAGTACACAGCAATTTCAGCACAGCAGAGGCTCCAGAAAGCTTTCAAGTCCGATTTGACTATGGCTTAGAGGTAACAGGGGCTGGTACAATCCTGCACACCCAACTGGGGGAAGTGGGAGCTGTGCAGCGTAAACTTTGACAACACAAGTGGCCTGTGCGTCTGCATCAGCAACCAGAGTCAGTTGTCTGGTCCTGGTTTCTGCTGGGGCTTTGAGAAGGAGAGCCACATTGTGGAGGAGAGGGTTTTTAATGTGTCGGAACAGAGTACAGTTACAGCAGCATCTGTGAGGGCTGCAGGTCATGTTGATTTGGCCTCCATGATATTTTTGGCCAGTAACATTTAGGCAGAAAGCTTTGTAGATGTTGCTTAGCAAGACCCTCGGACCTCAGTCTGGTGGAGAGACTCCAATCCTGCACTGAGGCGGGGGCAGGAGGGCTGCCCTTAGGTCAGGGGACACATTTTTCCCCCCAATTTGTGCTCCTCCTGCACCAGGCCTTTTGTTTTAAGCAGGGACCGAAGCATGGGGCTACTGCTTTACTGAGTCTGCTACAAGTGAGGAATAACATGCCAAAGGCCAGGTTCCACAGCTAGAAATTGAAGTGTACTGTGAGGACTGGGCCTCAGTTGTTTCTGGGCATTTGGAAGATCCCATTGAGGATACATCTTGTAGATGGGATGAAACCCTGGGCAAAGACCCCAAGGAGGGAGAGATCCTCTTCATGGTGGTTAGGCTCTTCCACAGGCTCTCTGGAGGTATTGAAAATAGAGGATTCTCTAAGACTGGATTCTGTGAAGGTTCCCTTGCTGGAGGTCATCCACAAGCCTCCTATGTCTCTGTTGCTATGTAGTCTCTTTAATCGCCCTATCTTGGCAGAGTGGGATTTACAGGATGCTAGCATGAAGGTAAGCAGGGCAGTGGCTAGGTTGTATCCTGTTCTGCTGGTGGAGAAAGAGCTCTTGAAACTTCCAAAGGTGGATGCGTTGGTCAAGAAGACATTACTTGTCAAAGGGGGTGCACACTGCTGTAAACCTTGCTGAAGCAGTCTTGAGATGTCTGTCCTAGCCCCACAGGTGGTGGTCTATGGAGCTTATGTTGCACAAGAGCTCCTTGGATCATTTTTAGAATTATTGAGGTTGGAGTCAGGATCAGCTTTCTTAGCCGATGTATTGTATGACTTGGTGAGGGCCTCTGCGAAGAATATGGTTTTGGTGATTATAGCTCACTGCCTTTTTATGGCTTTGTAACTGGTCAGCAGATGTGGCTTCTAAGAACCGTCTGAGTAAGCTCCCTTTCAAGAATAAACTGTTTGGGGAGGTGCTAGAGAAACTGGCAAAGGATCCTGGGGATTCTAAGATTCCTCAGCTTCAAGAAGACAGGCTGCAGAGAGTCTGAGGCAGTGGTTCTCAACCTTTTTTTGTACCGTGACCCCTTTTACCATTGGTCAACTTGTGATGACTCCCAATGATAAAATCAAATTTTTTTTCTACCTTTGACCAATTTATTCTGTGATCATGCTGGTCCCGATCTGAGGCTTCTGCTTTCCTGTCTTCTCTTACCTCTCTTTCTGTGGTCTATGGTCCATCTGCCATTTCTTATCTCCTTTCGTTTTCTTCACTACTTTCCATCAGCCTATTTCCAGTCCCAGTAACCCTCCCCAGTATCAGCCCCTTTCCAGTCCTCACTCCCAGTACCTTCCAATGTCAACTTGCATTCCCATGACTGCCACTGGTGTCCATTCCCTTCCAGTCCCCCTCCTTCCCCACTGACTAGTCCCTTCTAGTACAGATACCATGGCAGGTTCTCTCAGCATCCACTCCCTTCCAGTCCCAGTCTCCCATCCCCTCGCATCAGCCCATTTGTAGCCCTAGCCCCCAGTTCCTTTGCGTCCCTCTAGTCCAGTCGTGGAACCAGAGTTTACAATCTCATCCAGCAGCTTTGGAGACTGAAAGATGTCATCGCTTTGGTGTCACTGGTACAAATAGGCAAGGACCGCCCCCTTCCACCAGTACTTTCAGTCTCCAAGCAGCTAGGAGGTTCTGAGCCCGGGACTGGGCTCAGTGGACGTAAATAAGCAGAGCTTTAGTTTAAATTTGTGAATTTGCTTGTAGTGTGTGTGTTTTTTTTTTTGTTTTTGTAGGTCCGGTGCTGCTGCTGGAAAGGTTTCTTCTCTCTTTTTCTCCCTTACCTCCCTTCTCCTCCTCGCTCTCTTCTCCCTCCCTCTCCTCTCCTCTCCTCTATACATTTACTTTTCCCCAGCACTTAAATGAGCAAGTAGGAGAGTGGTACAGAGGGTGACCTCCCTGCTCCCGAACCCACAGCAAAGGGTTGAGGAGCAGGTTGAAGGCCAAAGGACAGCAGCAGCACCTCTGAAGGGGCTGGAGAGCCTGGGCTCTGCAGGCTCGGCTCAGTGGGAGGTCGCCGGGGCTGAAGCCGCGATTAAGGCTGTGCTCTGGCGTCGGTATGCCCCAAGCCCCTCCTCCCAGAGCATCAGCAGCGGTGGTGAGTTGGGGTTAGCGGCTTGCCCCTCATTATTTCGTTGGCGTAGAGAGGAGCTGCAGGGGAGGCTTCTCAGCTCGCTGGGGGCCGGGCTGCGCATAGGAAAAACCGCGTGTAGTAAGAGTGGGAAGTTTGCCGGCGGCCATTTTGGAAGCCACGTTTGAAGCAATCCAGATTAAATTTGTCCAGCGGCAGCTCCCTGAGCTTCATTTTAGGTTCTGGTTGCCAGGGGGGAGCTTGTTAGCTCAGTCTGTGGTGGATTTGGTTGGGGAAAAAAAAAATCAGAAGACCTTTTAAAATGACGCGGGGTAAGGCCGGGTCGCTGACTTTTTGGTTTAGGCAGCTGCCGGCCAAACCTCGCTGTCTGGTCTGTGGGGTGAGGCACAGCGAGGTGCTAGAGTCCGGAGTTTGTAGAGGCTGCACCTTGGACGCAGAAGTGATGGACCAGGCTCTGGTAGAATCCGCTGGGGATCAGGTGGCAGTTCCTTCAGTGACGGGGGATTCTGGGCTGCCCTCCTTGGGCTCTGTGGAGCCAACGGCGGGGCCTTCCGCGGCAGAGGCGCCTCTTTATCTTTATTGTCACATTTAATATACCGCTCTTTACCGGTGGCACCAGAGCGGTGTACAACAGTAAAATATATAGGCTGCTGAAAAGGAAAAGGAACGCCAAAATAATGAAAAGGACAGGATAGGGTGGAGAGAGAGAGTAAAGCAACAGAGAAAGCAACGAAGCAGACAAAACACAAAATGATGAACATTCTAGATCAGCGGGTTGGGGGAGAAAGGGGAGCAGGAGGAGGAGGGAGGTTAAAAGCGGTGCAAAAAAAGGTGGGTCTTCAGCCTAGCCTTAAAAGTCTTGTAGGAGGGTTCTAGACGGAGGGTGACGGGGAGCGAGTTCCGGCGGCGGAGGGGGCCCCTCTGGGATCCCTCTGGATTTCTTCTCACTGATGCAGCAGGCGTTTGCCTTGCTGCAGCCCGTGTTGGGAACTCAGTCTCAGGGTTCTAAAGGTCGAAAGAGAGTAGGGTCGGGGGTTCCTCCGGGAGAGGCGGTTCTGGCCAAGAGGCATAGAGAGGCAGTGGAAGATAGTCCGCCATCTAGGCTGGAGGAGGATTTGGGAGTGGCGGATATGGTTGTGGAGGAGGCCTCTGATGAGGAGTTAGAAGAGGGAGAGTTGCCAGACTCGGAACAGCAGAGTAGAGTGGTTCGGGTGTTTCGTTGGGAGGAGCTGCCAGCTTTGATTGCGGAAACTCTCAAGACATTGAATATGCCTTTGGTGGTGCTGGTAGCAGAGGAAGCGTTGAAGGATCCATTGTTGCAGGCTTTGAGGACCTCTCAACGGGTATTTCCGGTTCATAGAGTCTTTAAGAACATGATTTAAGAGGAATGGGATGTGCCGGAGGCGGCGCTGCGAGGGTCCAGGGCGTTGGCCCGGCTGTATCCGCTTTCTGACCAAGATAGAGAGCTTTTTCGTTCGCCTAAGGTGGATGCGGTGGTCACTAAGAAGACCACGATTCCGGTGGAGGGCGCTGCAGCACTGAAGGATGTTCAAGACAGGAAGTTGGATACCTTGTTAAAGCAGGTGTTCGATGTGTGTGCCCTCTCCTTGCAGGCCTCGATAGCGGGAGCGTGGGTGGTGAGAGGCTGCTTGAGATGGTCCCCGAGGTTGCAGGGAGACCGATTGGAGGGGCAGACAAATGAAGTAGCGCGGCTAGAGTCGGGCACGGCTTATCTGTTGGACATTCACTACGATCTCATTCGGGGACTGGCTAAGAGTATGGCTTCGGTAGTAGCAGCTCGCCGGTACCTTTGGTTGCGTAACTGGGTGGTGGACGGTTCTTCTAAGGCACGGCTTAGCAAGCTTCCTTTTCGGGGGAAGCTTCTGTTTGGTGAAGATTTGGAAAAGTTGGTCAAAGATCTCGGGGAGTCCAAAGGGGGTCGGCTCCCAGAGAATAAGCCTAAGCAGGGCAGAGGTTCTACGGGGTCCCGAGAGATTTTCGTAGGTTTCGGTCCTCTCGATTTTACCCAACTGCAGAGGGGTAGGTTTCCTCTACGGGGACAGGGGTTTCGAGGTTTCCGGGGGGCGGGCAGAGGTTTTGCACCCTTCCAGTCCTCTAACCTTAAAAAGTCCCAATGAGATAAGGCGGACCCAGGTTGCGGTGGTACCCGTGGGGGACAGTTATGGGAGTTTTACCCTGCCTGGGTCCAAATTTCTTCCGATCAGTGGGTGTTGAAGGTCATTCGAGAGGGTTATGCTCTAGAGCTCCACCGACCTGTGTTAGACTCCTTTGTCCAATCCCCGTGCAGAGCTCTGCGGAAGCTGCGGGCAGTCAGACATGCTGCAGCGGCTGCTGCAGCTCAGAGCGGTGGTGCCCGTTCTGGCGGACCAGTACGGGTGCGGTCGGTACTCCATCTATTTTGTAGTTCCAAAGAAGGAAGGCACGTTTCGTCCAATTCTGGATTTGAAGAGTGAATTGGTGCCTGCGAGTAACCCATTTCCGGATGGAAACTTTGTGCTCCGTCATTGCGGCGGTCAGAGCGGGAGAGTTTGACGTCATTGGACCTCATGGAGGCGTATCTCCATATCCCGGTTCGGCGGGAGCATCAAAAGTTTCTGCGGTTTGCAGTTTCGATGGGGCATTTTCAGTTCCAAGCTTTGCCCTTCGGATTGGCGACATCGCCTCGAAGTTCACCAAGGTCATGGTGGTGGTGGCGGCGGCACTCAGGAAGGAGGGGATACTGGTGCATCCTTACTTGGACGATTGGTTGGTTCGAGCGAAGTCAAGAGAGGAGAGCGTCGCAGCTACCGCCAGAGTGGTGCAGATGTTGGAAAGCCTCGGCTGGGTGGTCAACTTGGTGAAGAGCAGGTTGGTGCCCTCACAGTCTCTGTAATACTTGGGGGCGCGCTTCGAGACAAAGCAAGGGGCGGTGTTTCTCCCGGTTCACAGGGCGCAAGTTTGAGGGAGCTCGTGAAGAGGTTTCTAGCGCGCAGGGCGCCATCGGCGTGGTAGTACTTGCAGTTGCTCAGGACAATGGCGGCCACGATCGAGGTAGTTCGGTGGGCCAGGTCTCATATGAGGCCGTTGCAGAGCGCTCTTCGGCGTTGGTCTCCTCAGAGGGACGCGTTATCTCAGCGGCTAGTTTGCCCTCTAGAGGTGTGTCAGGAACTTCTCTGGTGGTTGAGACCCGGGAGTCTGGAAACCGGCGTGCCTCTGGAGCCTCCACCCTGGAGACTGGTAACAACGGATGCGAGTCTTCTGGGGTGGGGAGCACATTGCGAAGGAAGTTTTGCCCAGGGTCAGTGGTTGTTGGAGGAACAGGAGTGGTCCATAAACAGGTTGGAGATGAGAGCGGTGTGTTTGGCTCTTCAGGAGTTTCAGGGGGCCCTGCGTCAGGAGGCGGTTCGGGTGCTATCCGACAATGCGACGACCGTGGCCTATATCAATCGCCAGGGCGGCACGGGCAGTGCGTCGCTGGAGGCGGAAGCGAGTCAGTTGTTGTATTGGGCCGAGCAGAATCTAAGGGCGTTGTTGGCGCAGCACGTGGCTGGAATAGACAGTGTCGAGGCAGATTTTCTAAGTCGCCGCAAGGTGGATCCGGGGGAGTGGGGGCTCCACCCGGAGGTCTTTGCGATGGTAGTACAGTGCTGGGGAATCCTGGTAATGGATCTGATGGCAAGCTTCGAGTCAGCGAAGGTGGCACGATTCTTCAGCAGGCGGAGAGAACGGATGTCGGAGGGTCTCGATGCGTTGGCACAGAGGTGGCCGGTGGACGGGCTTCTCTGTGTTTCTGCCTTGGGCTCTCATAGGCAAGGTGGTGCAGCGCATAGAAAGGCACCACAGCCTGGTGGTTCTGGTTGCGCCCGATTGGCCCAGAAGACCGTGGTATGCGGATTTGATTCGGCTACTGGTGGACAGACCGTGGAGACTTCCTCTGTGGCAAGATCTCTTAGTTCAGGGGCCGTTGCGCGTGCCTCAGGTGGAGCGATTCTCGCTTATGGCATGGCTCTTGAAAGGGCTAGGTTGACTGCCAAGTGTTACTTGGCGGCGGTCATCTCTACGTTGCTGAAGGCAGTCCACTTCGTTGGCATACATCCGAGTGTGGCGTGTGTTTGAAGCTTGGTGTGCGGAGCGGAGTCTGCGGCCTTTGGGGGTCTCGGTGCCGCAGATTCTTTCGTTTTTGCAGGATGGGGTGGAGAAGGGGCTAGCGTCTAGTTCCTTGCGGGTGCAGTTGGCAGCCATCTCCTGTTTCCGGGGTAAGGTGCAAGGGCAGCTGTTAGGGGCGCACAGCGATGTTCGGTGTTTTTTGCGAGCCGTGCTGCTTCTCCAGCCTCCGAGACGAAGTTCGGTTCCTCCTTGGGATCTTAATTTAATGTTAGAGGCTTTGATCGGAGAGCCGTTTGAGCCGTTGGGCAAGGCCTCGCTGAAGGATTTGACGTTGAAGACAGTGTTCCTGGTAGCTATTTGCTCCGCTAGAAGGATTTCGGAGCTGCAAGCTCTATCTTGTAAGGAGCCTTATTTGTCTTTTTTTCAGTCACAAGATGGTATTGCGTACAGTGCCTGCTTTCTTGCCGAAGGTAGTGTCGGTGTTTCATGTGAATCAGGTGGTGTCTCTTCCGGTGTTTTCGGTAGAGCAGGCGGATAAGTCGGGAGGCAGGTTGCGGCTTCTAGATGTTCAGCGTGTGCTTAAGAAATATCTCCGCAGAACCGCTCTCTTCCGGAAGTCGGACAGGTTGTTTGTCTGTTTTGGTGGCCCGCCCAAGGGTGAGGCGGCGGCGAAATCATCTATTTCTCGCTGGTTGAAGGAGACTATTGCTGCGGCGTACCTTCTAAAGGGTAAGGTGGTGCCAGAGGGACTTCGAGCGCACTCTACGAGGGTGCAAGCGACCTCCTGGGCGGAGTTCAGTTCGGTGCCGGTGGAGGACATTTGTAGGGCGGCGACTTGGTTGTCGTTGCATTCCTTTGCTAAGCATTACAGGCTAGACATGCAGGCGATGGGGGATGGGTGCTTTGTCTTGCAGGTCCCTCCCGTTGATATTCACTGCTCTGTTACATTCTCTATGGTTCCGGGACTGGACTAGAGGGATGCAAAGGAAGAGGAAATTAGACTTACCTGCTAATTGTTGTTCCTTAAGGAACTCTAGTCCAGTCCCGGATCCCTCCCAGTAGTGTAAAGGGCGTTCAGCCTGAAGTCGGGGGGGGGGGGTGCGTTGGAGAAGGGGTTCTTCCTGGGGTGCAGAGAAACCGCGAGGGGAACCTTTTTCGCAGCACTGTTCCGTGTGTTTTTGGAGTGGATTTTTTTTCTGTCTCCAAGAAGCTCTTTCCCTGGCGTTTCGTCAGGGAAGTTGTAGGTAGTTCAGATGGTTCAGTAGTTTAGGAAGGGTTCCTTTTGCATTAATCATTATTATTTCAACTACTTATTTGTTGCTCTGCTGAGTCTGCTTTGTCAGTAGGTACTGGTGGAAGGGGGCAGTCCTTGCCTATTTATACCAGTGACACCAAAGCGATGACATCTTTCAGTCTCCAAAGCTGCTGGATGAGATTGTAAACTCTATATGGTTCCGGGACTGGACTAGAGTTCCTTAAGGAACAACAATTAGCAGGTAAGTCTAATTTCCTCTTTTCTTCTAAGGCCAGCAGCTCTATCCTCCCCTCCCCACCATCAGCCCATTCCCAGTCGAAGCCCCCCAATCAGCTCATTTCCAGTGCTAGTCCCCCCCCCCCCCAACCCCATTACCAGTCCTAGCCTCCTCTGTTATATGTAAACCTGTTTTATGTAAACCAGTTACTGTTCTTGTTATATGTAAACCGCACTGGTCTAAAAAGCGCAGTATATAAAAATAAACTAATAAGTAAATAATAAATACCCCACCCCATCAGCCCATTACCAGTCCTAGCCTCCCCTAATCAGCTCATTTACAGTGCTAGTCCCCCCTCAACCCCATTACCAGTGCTAGGCTCCCCTAATCAGCCCATTACCAGTCCTACCCCCCTCAGCCCATTACCAGTCCTAATCTCCCCGATCAGCTCATTTCAAATGCTAGCCCCCCATCAGTCCATTACCAGTCCCAACCCCCCCCCTTGATCAGTCCATTCCCAGTCCTAGCCTTCCCTAATCAACCCATTACCAGTCCTAGCCCCCCCCATCTGCCCATTATAATCCTAACCTGCCCTCCCCCCTCTGTCCAGCATTTATCCTCTGTCTGTCCAGTATGTCCCCCTGTCTCTCCCCTTTGTCCATGTCAGCCCCCTCCCTCCATCCATATCAGCCTCCATCCCTCCTTCCATCCATGTCAGCCCCGTTGCAGGTTCCCTGCCCCCTCCTCCCCTCTTCCTTTTTGCCTGTTACTGCCCTGTTCTTCTGCAGCCGCAGCTCCCTGTCTCTTAGGGAACTGCGGTTGTGCCTGTGAAGCCGTTGCGGAGCCTTCCGTCTCTTGACGGGCTCAGTGCAGCACTGTCCCGCCTCCAAAGGAAGTTGTTTACCACTTTCTTTGGAGGCGGGACAATGATGCACGGAGTCCGTCGAGAGACAGGAAAGGCTCCGCTAATGTTTCACAGGCTCAGCTGTGGCTCCCTAAGAGGCAGGGAGCCGCGGCTACAGAAGATTAGAGGCGGTGAGTTTGCTGCTGTCGAAGTGGACTCGGCAGCGGCAGCAACTTGTGTGCTTTTTTTTATATTATTTTTAATTTGGTGGAGTGAGACGACCCCCGCTAAATCCTGTAGTGACACCATGTGGGGGTTGCGACCCACAGGTTGAGAACCACTGGTCTAAGGTCTCTTCTTGCAAGGCCATTATCAGGAGTCGTGAAAGTATTGTTTGGTGGGAGTTCTCAACGCTCAAGGTTTTTTCTGTGCAACCATTTCTTTGAGGTGGCCATAGGGGAGGATGAGGTGGTTGGTGAGAGCTTCTGGAGGTTCCAAGCTGGCCCAGTGAAAGTGTGTGGGTCCTGGTGGGAGGTCATGTGTTGGCCTTTCACTCCGCATGGAACTGTATCACATCAGATCAATAGTTCTGGAAGTGATTTCTGAGAGCTACAGTTCCAAATGAACTGGAAGCTCAAAGCAACAGGATGAAACTGCCAGGCCTTGAACATACGCATAGAAGCACATGGGTGCATTTAGTTTTGTGAATAACTGTTTTACATCATTTAGGAATTCGCTGCTGCTATTAATTTAGAAGAGCAACTTTCTGTGAAATGGCTTTCTGTTGCAGAACGTTTGAATTCATGCAGATGAAATAGTGTGGTTGGTTTAAGTGATGTATACTAGAAGAGCTCCAGCTAGTTGTTCTTTGCCTTCTTAAAAATATAAGTCATACCATGCTGGAACAGACCAGTGGTCCATTGAGCCCAGCATCCTGTCTCTAACAGCAGTCAGTTCAGGTCCCTTGGCAGTACAAATTCCAAAATGGAAAGTACATTCCATGTTGCTCCCGCCTAGAAGTTAGAGGTGGAGATACCCCTAGTTGAATGGGCCTGTTTATTTCTATGACAAGTTGGCACACAAGGCATCTATAGCAATATCCTGCATGCCAAGCAGTGATTTTTACCAGAAGATTGTCAAAGGAAATGTGGTGCATGGGTTGTCTTGTCTTGTGAGGCCATGTATCACCATGACTGCATTGCTCAAATGCCCTTCTTAAAAGCTGAAGCAGCCCTTTTGTTTCTTTCTTTTTTTGGTGCAGGACAATTCCCTTGAGTTTGAGAAACGAAGAAATGAACCAGTCAAGTACCAGAGAGAGCTATGGAACAAGACAGGTATGGTGGTTTCTGCCATTCAAGCTGCGCATATATGTTGAGCTTTTAAGAATGGTTTTGGGAGAGGAGATTCACTTTAATAATTAGAACACAACGTATGACTCAAAGAATATATCCATATTTGTAACGTTTTTTAATGTTTGCCTTTTTCAGTTGAGACAATGAAGAAAGTTGAGGAGATTAAACAGAAACGCCAAGCTAAATTTATCATGAACAGGTGAGGATGTGAAAGATCTTGTATGTCTCACATACATGGACATTTGTGGAGGGGTACATCTTACTGTGGTCGTCGTCGCGATTATGAAGTAGAAGATATTCTGTGTTGAAACAGGAAGTCCTTATACGAAGAGAGGTGGGATGTTCTTTAATTTGTGCCATACTTAACACCAGTAAGTAGATGATAAGAAGATAAAACATAACGACATAGAGAGTGACCCACTAAATGAACACTTACACTGAAGCATTCATGCTAGTGCCACATCTGTTAGATGCATGCTGAGAAGGAACGCATGGGAAAGCATCCTGCTATGAAATTACTCTGCCATTGCTGTCTCTATATAGCTAGGAGCCAAGTATGTTCTTTGGAGGAAATTACTAAAAGCAGCAAATGCATTTTGCTGACATGCATAACTGCACTTTTTGTCCTCTCCAGCAGCCCTTGGACGTTTTCTGATTATACTCAATGTGAGGGGAGGCAGGAAGCAGCTGAGAGCAATAGCTTGGTGTGACTGTGTAGTACTGTAGTTGTTCAAATGTAGCAGATAATTTTTGCTCGTTCACCCTCCCCCTCTCCAAAGACATGTAGACTTTCTGGCATACCTTTTCAGCTCTGGATGCCCTGAACTGCCATGAGCCTGTCCAGGGGTACAGACATCATGTATGTGTAGAAAACTTTTCTTGTATAGTAATTCTGATTTCCTGGCTTAGGTTGAATAAGGGCAAGGAATTGCAGAAGGCACAGGACATTAGAGAAGTCAAACAGAACATCCACCTTTTGCGAGCGCCTCATGCAGGTGAGAAATGGATTTATTGAAGGAGTTCAGTAAAAGCTGCTAGTATTCACTTTGATTTTCCTTAAGCATTCAGCATGCCTTTGCTTTGTGTCTTTTTGTCTTGCAGTGATTTCAGCATCTTGTGCAGTGACCCTGCATTTTCCATTGTTCTCTCATTTCCCTACACCTTTTTAAGGCCAGGTGTTGCTGGAGCAACAAGTACAAAAAGCTCCTTTTGAGCCACTTTCAGTCCTGCTCTTTATCTTCTAACTGTCACAATAAAAACACTCGGGTGCTTCCTGTTAGAAAACTAAGCAGCAGGAGCCAGAGCTGGGGCTGAATCTTTCTTGATAATGTGATGCTGATTGTTGTGCGTATGAGGAGAGAGAATGATTTTCTTACTTAGGGGCATCTTTACTAAAGGTTTTAATGTGCATCAATTTAATTAACACGTTAACCTTTAGTAAACATGCCCACCTTATGTGATGAGGGTAGAAACACATCAATAATCTGCATGTGTGGTTTAATCTTTTAAAATTTGTTAAGAACAGTCATTCAAAAGACATTTATTGCAGTAATGGGCTCAACTGGGTGGACTAAGCCCCAAAGATCAAGCTCGTGTACCATTACAATATGCGGTTTGTTAAAGGCAGTCTGTATAAACCAAAGAGAGAACCCCTCTCTTTAGAACATAGGGAAACAAAGTATGGTTTAACGGACGGAACATGAAATAATTTTGGTTTGTTCCATGGCCTGCTGGCACTTTCAGTTGGTGGTCATAGGAACCTAAGATGCATTTTGCTAGTTCAGATTAAAGGTTCAGCAAGCCCAGCATTCTGTCTTAGTCAGTGGCCAGTCCCAGTCACCAAGAAGTGCCCAACACATCCTAAAGAATAGATTTATTCTTCCTTACTCCCTGTAGTAAGTGGTGGCTTCCCCAGGTCTGCGTGCTTAATCGTTTATGGACCTTCCCTCCATTGGCTTGTCCAGATTCCTTTTCAGTTTCTCTCTATTAAATGCCTTGAGAGCATGCTCTGACAAATTGCAAAGCTTAATTACTCATTGATGAATGTACTTCTCCCATTTATTTAAAGTGTACTATCTCTTAGTTTTACAGGGGTATTGTACTATTCTTAGTTCATCTCCATTTCCTTGGTATCTTTCTTCTCAGTTATAGCATGCATTGTAAAATTGTTCTGTATAGGTAGAAGCATATAGCTGCCATTGCCAGGTCTGCATTAATGTGCCTTGCCTTGGTCAGGATTTTGCCCCCTCCCTGTCTGCTGCTTGCTTCTTTTGTCGGAGGTGTATATCAGCCCTGGTGGTCTAATTGAGCAATATGTACTTATTTTGCTGTCTGGAATACCTAGCTGGGTATTTTATTTTAACTCTTGTTTCCAAGTGTTCTGAAGTTGATCTGTACTAGTAATTTTTGCCTTCTACATTTAACACTCTGAGTCACTTTTAAGGTTTATAGGTTGTAGCTTTAAAGTTCAACACGAACCAGGTGAATTCAGCCTAGTTTGAGTTGGATGGAATGTTAGTATTATCCCCAGAACCACAAAGAATCTGGGAGAAATCCAAACTGATTCGCTTAGATTCCATACTCGCATGTTGCAAATTTAAGAAGAGCTGCTTGAAAGCCAATAAAAATTTGTAATGAGCACCCAGATTTTGACCAGAAATGTTGGTTAGGGATCATACATGTCTAGCGGTGTTCCCACTAACCTGCCTGGTGGACATTTGACTTCTTTCTACCCATCCCCACCTAGCCACTGCTACAGCTGTCATAGATTGAACCACTGGTTCTATAAGATTGTGGGGCTTGTGCAATTCAAACTGAGACAGCTGGAGAGGAGTCCTGGGTAGGAAAATTAATCTCTACTTTGAATATACTCTGGGAATGTGGCCTGCTGTAATATACCAGTTGAATATTTATTTATTTATTTATTTATTTTTCTTATATACCGCACTCTTTAGCATCAGCGCGGTTTACATGGAACCATAATTAACAATAACAGTTTTACATAGAACAGGGAAGAAAAACTTGGATAACTTAGGGAGAAATGCACAAAATTATTTACATATATAACAATGAGTTTTGTGAATATCTTATGATACTGTAAATTCACATAGTTGTATGTAAACGTGAATATGCACATATATAATCACTGTTGACCTAAATTAGGAGGCTATAGCAGAAATGCAATAAGTTATGACTGTTGGTGTAGAGTGTAAGGGAACACATGTTTTTCTATTAAGTGACAGTTTTGTGAGGGTGGGAGCTTTACGAAGACAAAAGCATGCTCTTATGCAAGAAAACATGTACATGGATTCAGTTGTAATTCTTGTTGTCCTGTTCTTTTAAGGCAAGGCAAAACTGTTGGAGGAGAAAATGGTGCAGAAATTACAGCAAGACATGGACGTGGAAGAAGAGTCTTAAGAATCCTGTGTTTTTTGTTTCGTGGCTTGTCAGTGATGGATTTCCAGTGCATAGCAGGGGCATTTGAACTTTTCATTCATCTTGGCTGTTTGTTTACGAAACGAGCAAGCATTAAAGATTGATTGTCTTTAAGTGCATGTTTTGCCTTTTGAAAATAATCCACATTTGAAAAATTTCCACGGGGAAAATAAATGTATGTTTGAAAACAAACTGATTCCATTAAACAAACAAATGATTTAAATATACCAATGTGCAGCAATAGTTAACAAAAATATTACATTGGGACAAGCATGGCCGTTTCTTCAACTATTCCCTGTTTCATATGATCAAGACTCTTGCTTAGGACCAGCTTAACAATCAGGCAGTTGCCAAGGGCAGCTGCAGTCGAAGCAAAACAATAGATCCTGACAGTTACACAAACTCAAAGAACCATTAGCATATACCTTTACCTTTTAGGGATCATGAGCAGTTCTCAGCCCATTCACCCAGGTAAATGGATTTAGGGCATTGTTAAGAAAGCAGAATGCTAGGAATCATAAGGAAAGGAATGGAGAATAAAACAAAGGGTATTAGAATGCCTCTGTATCGTTTCATGGTGCGACCTCACCTTGAATATTGTGTGCAATTCTGGTCGTCATATCTTAGAAAGGATATAGCGGAATTAGAAAAAGGTACAGAGAAGAGCCACCAAAATGGTAAAGGGGATGGAAAGTTACCCCTGATGAGGAGAGGCTAAAAAGGTTAGGGCTCTTCAACCTGGAAAAAAGATGGCTGAGGGGAGATGATAGAGGTCTATAAATTAATGAATGGCGTAGAACGATTTGTTTACACTTCAGTTTAGAACAGGGGTCTCAAACTCAAATTGCTTTGAGGGCCAAATGAGGACTTGTAAAGTAACCCGGGGGCCGCATAAGACGCGGGGCCTCATTTGCATAAATATTTGCATAATGTTACCATACACTAACTTTTAGTAAACATGCCTCTTTAATGAGTATGGATAAAGAAAGACTAAAAGATTTAGAAACAAGAAGACAATAATTAAACTGGGAACCCCAAAAGCCAAACTTGGAATGTACGACAACACTGTAGAAATAAAAATATAAATTAATTTCCTCTTGTACTAAACAAAGCGCAAACATTAATGATGCACATTTCCCAGAGCTGACATATTCCAGTTAATAAATTCAAAATAAAGAGAGATTTTTCTACCTTTTGTGCATTTTTTTTCAGTTGCAATTGTTCCAGCCACTTTCTTCTGGTTTCTTCATGTCTTCTGCTAACTCTCCATCGTCTGCTGTCCATTTGCCCTTTCTTCTCTCCTAGTTTTTTTTCCATTCTCTCTCTACATCTGCTTTAACATACTAATCTTTCTCCTTTTTCTCTTTCCTCATTCCTATTTCATCCACTCAAATTTTACCCCTCCATCCTCAATCCCCACTTACTCTCCCAATACCTGGCCAATTGTAGATTTGTCTTCTCTCCCAGACAAAATATTTTTCCCCTCTCCATTTCACTTTCCCAGCTCCATCCCATTCTAATCCTCCCCCAACATCAGCTCCCTTCTAGTTCCAGCCCCACCCAGCATCCGCTCCCTTCTAGTCCCCCCATTAGTCCATTTCCAGTCCTATCCTAGCCTCACCATCAGCCCATTTCCAATCCTAGCCCCCCATCAGCCCATTTCCAAGCCTAGCTCCCTCCCCTCACAGCCCATTTCCATTCCAAGCCCCCCTCCCCATCAGCCATTTGCAGTTCAAGCCCCCCTTCCACTCAGCCCATTTCCAGTCCTAGCAACCCCCCCCAGCCCATTACCAGTCCTAGACCCCCCATAGCCCATTACCAGTCCTAACCTCCCCATAGCGCACTTCCAGTTTTACCCCCATCACCCCATTTTCAGTCTTACCCCCCCCATAGCCCATTACCAGTCATAACCCCCCTGCCAATAGCCCACTTCCAGCCCTAACCCCCATTACCCCATTTCAGTCAGCCCTTCCATAGCTTATTACCAGTCCTAACTCCCCCCATCAGCCCACCTCCAGTCCTTCCTAACCCCCACCTGCCCAGTTCCCGTCCTTCCTAACCCCCACCTGCCCATTTCCAGTCCTATCCCCCACCATAACCCATTACCAGTCATAACCCCCCTGCCAATAGCCCATCTCCAGTCATAACCCCCCCTGCCAATAGCCCATTTCCCGTCATAACCCCCCCCCTGCCAATAGCCCATTTCCAGTCTTAACCCCCCCCCTGCCAATAGCCCATCTCCAGTCATAACCCCCCCTGCCAATAGCCCATTTCCAGTCATAACCCCCCCCTGCCAATAGCCCATTTCCAGTCATAACCCCCCCTGCCAATAGCCCCCCCTGCCAATAGCCCATTTCCAGTCATAACCCCCCCCTGCCAATAGCCCATCTCCAGTCATAACCCCCCCCCTGCCAATAGACCATCTCCAGTCATAACCCCCCCTGCCAATAGCCCATTTCAAGTCATAACCCCCCCCCTGCCAATAGCCCCCCCCTGCCAATAGCCCCTCTCCAGTCATAACCCCCCCCTGCCAATAGCCCATTTCCAGTCATAACCCCCCCCCTCCAATTTCCCAATTTCCCGTCATAACCCCCCCCCCCCCCTGCCAATAGCCCATTTCCAGTCCTACAACCCCCCCCCCCCGGTAAATTAAATAAAACCTGGCTTCTGCTGCTCAAGCAGCAAAATCAGCTGTCCTGCGGCCCCTTCCCCTGTGCCCGGAGATCCGAGTCTGCTCTATCAGCGGCGTGCTTTTCAAGCCGTGAGGAGAGTATTCCCCTCTCGCGCGGCTTGAAACCGCGCGAGAGGGGAATACTCTCTTCGCGGCTTGAAAAGCACGCCGCTGATAGAGCAGACTCGGATCTCCGGGCACAGGGGAAGGGGCCGCAGGACAGCTGATTTTGCTGCTTGAGCAGCAGAAGTCAGTTTTTTTTTAAATTTGACAATTGCTTCTGCCGCTGCCACGGCGGCAACGGCAGAAGCCAGGGTTTGGGGGTTTTTTTGTTTTCCTCCGTCGCGGGCCGCGTGTTTGAGACCCCTGGTTTAGAAAGACTAGGGGACATGCAACGAAGCTTCAATATAACTCATATGAGTGAAAAAAAATTTTCTTTCTAAATGCGTAGTCAAACTCTGGAATTCGTTACCGGAGGATGTAGTAAAAGCTGTTAGTGTATCTGGGTTTAAAAAAAGTTTGGACAAGTTCCTGGAGGAAAGGTCCATAAACTATTATTAAAGAGGACCCGGGAAATCCACAGCTTACCCCGATACAAGCCTTGTGGAACCTGTCTTCTGGGGAAACTGCTAGGTACATGTGTTTGGAAACAGGATACTGGGCTTGATGGACCTTGGTCTGACCCATTATGGCATTTCTTATGTATTACAAAAGTGTGATGCCAAAATTCCTGCTTTTACAGGACTGTTATGGGAGAAGCAGCATTGAAATGATTTGAATGTTGAGTTTAATTGTTAGTGTCTCTGGAGAGCCTTGCTGAGTCTAAGAGCTAGAAAACTAATGGTGGGTGTGTATGTGCAAGGTTAAAGGTTAGGCTAGGGGACCTAATATCCCTGCTTGCAGCTCTGTTCTTTCTGGCAGTGGCCTTTTTGGACTGGGCAAGCTCCTCCTGCTCTGTTGTAGTTCCAGCTCACTTGGAACCAGAGTTTGGATCTGGTGCTGTGGGCCTTCATTCAGAACTGCCAGAGAATTTTTTCCCTATTTAATCCCTCCAGCTCACTTAATACAATGATTGCTGTGACAGTCCTCAGCCAAAGCCATGTACATAAGATATGCCATACTGGGTCAGACCAAGGTCCATCAAGCCCAGTATCCTGTTTCCAACAGTGGCCAATCTAGGTCATACGTACCTAGCAGTTTCCCCAAAAGACACAGGTTCCGCAATGCTTGTACTGGGTCAAGCATTGATATCCTGGGTCCCTTCTTAATAATGGTTTATGGACCTTTCCTCCAGGAACTTGTCCAAACCCTTTTTTAAACCCAGCTACACTAACAGCCTTTACTACATCCTCCGGTAACAAATTCCAGAGTTCCTGATCGTCCCTCCAGTCTAGTCCCGGAATCTTTGGGTTGTCAACCTCCTCTAGCAGCTTTGGAGACTGAGAAACTTCACTCCTGTGATGTCACCGTATATAAGGGCTGGCACCGCCTCCACACTCCAGTTTATGTCTCCAAAGCAGCTAGACGGGTGGTGAGCCCAGGGGTTTCAGGGCTCACTAGAGAAACGATTAAGTAGAGTGGTAGGATTTAAAACAACAACAAAAAAAAGAAAAGATTGGTAGCAGGGGAGAGTTAGTTTATTTTCTCTGCCTGCTGTGCTGGGAGCTAAGCTGCTTTCCATTGCTTGAGATCTTCTGCCCCCCCCCCCCTTCCTATTTCCTTTGGGAGGAATAGTTGGGAGCCAGGGACAAGAGTTGGTGATTCTGGGGCTGGGGAGGAGAGCACCAGTACCCGGTTACCGTCCCGGATCGCAGGGGACAGGACCCGGAGGTTTAATGGGCTCAGCGCATGCAGATGAGTTGCCTGCCGGTGCTTAGAGCTTTGGATGACAATCGCAGCTGATTTGGTGCAGGGGGGAAGCCGCATCGGAGAGCTCAGCTGGTAAATCTCCGACGGAGCTGTGTGTCAAGGTCTGAGCAGGGCCTTCTCTTAATCCGCATTCTCACTGTAAGGTAAGCGGCCCCTTTTAGGCGGGAAGCAGCAGTGTTCTCGGAGCAGGCCAAACCGCGTGTGTGAGGAGTGGGAAAAATCGCCGGTTTAACTTCCTGGTCTTTGATGCTCCATATCTCGGGCTCAGAGCTTCGTTTTTGATTCATTCCTTCTGGGTTTCCCTGGGGGTGCAATTCTGAGGGGATTAGACCAAAAAAAAGATTTTTTTTCTTTGATTGAGATTGGCTGTATTCCGCACAGCATGCCTTCCAAGCAGCTCTGCCTCTTGTGTGGGGCTAAGCGCAGTTCAGTGTCTCAGGATGGCGTTTGTAGGGGCTGTGCTCCGGAGTTGGAGGCCAGGGAGATAGTCCTCATGCCGGAGCCTAAATTGCAGGGAGCTTTGTTGCAGGGGGGAGAGCCCCTTCTTCCAGCGCTGCCTACTACTGAGCCGGGGCTTAGTGCAGCTTCAGGATCTCAGCTCCAGCTGTTTCAGCAGCCTGTCGTGGGGAGTTTGGCGTCAATTTTTTCGTCAGACTTTATGGCATTGCTCCAAAAGGCCTTGGCTGGCTCTTGGGGTACCGTCGGCAGGTGCCTCCGCGGCCGGGCCGGGGCAGAAGAGACCGAGCTCGCCTTTGTCAGCTGAAGCGCCTGGCGGTGCCAAGAGGGCTAGGTTGGATATGGATCACCTAGATCAGTCGCCTCAGAGGATTTGCGTTCGGAGGAGGCAGACACTGAAAGGGATCTGGAGGAAGGTGAGATTAGGGAGCAAGAGGACCAGGCACGAGTGGTTCGGGTGTTCCGTAGGGACAAGCTACCAGCGCTAATAGCGGAGTCTCTTAAAGTGCTTAATATGCCGGACGCTGGTCCGACAGAGGATGCGTCTCTGGAGGATCCCCTGTTGCAGGCAGTTCTGAAGACGCAGAGAGCCTTTCCGGTACATAGGGTGTTTAAAGAAATGATTCAGGAAGAATGGGACATGCTGGAGGCTGCCCTTAAGGGGTCCAGGGTAATGGCTAGGTTGTACCCTCTCGATCAGGATTGAGAGATTTTTCGGGCTCCGAAAGTGGATGCCGCAGTGTCAGCAGTGACCAAGAAGACTACTATCCCGGTGGAGGGGTCAGCGGCACTTAAGGATGCGCAAGACCGTAAGTTGGAAACTTTACTGAAGCAGGTTTTTGAGGCAAATGCCTTGTCATTGCAGGCTTCTATTTTTGGGGCCTGGGTGGCGAGGGCTTGCTTGCGCTGGGCGCAGCGGGTCCAGGGTGACCATTCGGGAACGGTGTCCGAGGAAGCGTCTAGGTTGGAATCCGGGGTGGCGTATCTGGCCGACCTTCATTATGATCTGATCCGGGGATTATCGAAGAGTATGGCTTCAGTGGTGGCTGGAAGGAGATGTCTCTGGCTGCGGAATAGGGTAGCCGATGGTTCATCCAAGGCTAGGTTGAGTAGGCTTCCCTTTAGGGGTAAGCTGCTTTTTGACGAGGATTTGGACAAATTGGTGAAGGATTTAGGAGAGTCTAAGGGAGGTAGGTTGCCGGAGGACAAACAGAAACAGGGTCATGCTGCTCCGGGGCCTCGGTCAGCAGCGGGACGTTCGCCGGTTCAATTCCCCTAGGGGGGGGGGCCAACGCAGCAAGGGCGTTTTTCCTAGTAGATCCCAGGGATTTCGGGGGTTTCGCGGAGCAAACAAAGGTTTTACCGCTGCATCCTTGTCCTCTTCCTTTAAGAAGTCACAATGAAGTCAGGGGGGTCCAGGGGGAGTTAGTTCCCGTAGGAGGTCGGCTACGGGACTTTTTCCCTGCCTGGACCCAACTCACGTCCGATCAATGGGTGATGGAAGTGATCCGAGAGGGTTATGCGCTGGAGCTGCAGCGGCCGGTGACCGATTCTTTTGTTCGGTTGCCGTGCAACGCTCTGGCAAAGCGAAAAGCGGTGCAGGAAACGGTGCAGAGGCTTCTGCAGCTCAAGGCAATTGTCCCGGTTCCTGCCGACCAGTTAGGATGCGGTCGATACTCCATTTACTTCGTGGTTCCAAAAAAGGAGGGATCATGGTGACCCATCCTAGATTTAAAAAGGGTAAATCGCTGTTTTCGCGTATCTCATTTTCGGATGGAGACCCTCCGGTCCGTCATCGTGGCAGTGAGAAAAGGGGAGTTTCTGACGTCCCTGGACCTATCGGAGGCGTATCTGCATGTTCCGATTCGAAGGGAACATCAGAAATTCCTCCGGTTTGCAGTGCCTATGGGGCACTTCCAGTTTCAGGCGCTCCCATGTGGCCTCGCGACTGCGCCTCAGACGTTCACCAAGATAATGGTGGTAGTAGCGGCGGCCTTACGGAAGGACGGAGTCTTGGTACATCCATACCTGGACGATTGGTTGATCAGAGCGAAGTCCAGGGTGGAAAGTGTTGCGGCTACGGCCAAGGTAGTTGCCTTTCTTCAGAGTCTAGGTTGGGTGATCAACTTCGAAAAGAGCAAATTGTATCCGTCTCAGAATCTAGAGTATCTGGGAGCACGCTTCGATACGAGTGTCGGGCGCGTTTTTCTGCCTCGACAGCGGTTGTTGGGTCTCCGGCAGTTGGTGCGTCGTTTTCTGGATCGGCAGTCTCCAACGGCCTGGGACTATCTGCAGGTGTTGGGTACAATGGCAGCAACGCTAGAATTGGTGCTGTGGGATCAAGCTCACATGCGGCCTTTACAACGGGCGCTGTTGAGGAGGTGGTCGCATCAAAGAGATTCGCTGAGCCTTCGGTTGCCTTGCCCTCCGTAAACGCGTTTGGCGCTAGCTTGGTGGCTAAGACCAGGTGGTCTGGAAAAGGGAATGTCGTTGGAAGCTCCGGATTGGGTCTCTCTCACGACGGATGCCAGTCTGTTCGGCTGGGGTGCCCATTGTCAGGGTCGTCTGGTACAGGGCCAGTGGTCCGAGGTGGAGAAGACGTGGTCGATCAACCGCTTAGAGTTGAGAGCGGTGGGACTGGCTCTGCGGGAGTTAGGCCCCTACATTCAGGCGAAGGCCATTCGGGTGTTCTCCGACAACGTCACGGCGGTGGCTTACATAAATCATCAAGGTGGGACCAGCAGCGTGGCGCTAGAAGACGAAGCGGACAGCTTGTTCGAGTGGGCGGAGAAGCATCTGCTGGCCTTATCGGCGGCGCATGTCGTGGGAGTGGACAACGTGGAGGCTGATTTCCTAAGTCGGGTAAGAGTGGATCCCGGGGTATGGGTCCTGCACCCAGAGGTATTTGCGATGTTAGTGAGACGCTGGGGAACCACAGTGATGGACCTCATGGCGACTTTTCAGTCCGCAAAGGTCGAGCGGTCCTTCAGCAAAAGGAGAGAGAGGATGGCGGAAGGTCTGGACGCTCTCATTCAGACATGGCCCGAAGGACAACTGCTGTATGTGTTTCCGCCGTGGGTGTTGATCGGTCGGGTGATACAGCGCATAGAACGGCACAAAGGGAAAGTGGTTCTCATTGCACCGGATTGGCCGAGACGGCCGTGGTACGTGGACTTGGTCAGGCTCTTGGTGGAGCGGCCCTGGAAGCTTCCAGGTCACAAGGATCTGCTGACTCAGGGTCCTCTTTGCATGCCTCAGGTGGATCGATTCTCGCTTACAGCCTGGCTCTTGAGCGGGCTAGGTTGAGGGCGAGAGGTTATTCAGCAGCAGTGATAGCTACTTTGCTGAAGGCTAGGAGGAAGTCCACTTCGTTAGCATATGTCCGGGTATGTCTTTGAGGCTTGGTGTGTAGAGAGAGTCTGCGTTCCGTTGAGGGCTGCTACACAGTACCCTGTCCTGTGCTGCTGAGGTAAGCTATATTCTTATTTGTTTTAAATTATAGCTCTTTGCTGCTGCTAGGCTCTAACGTATTATGAAATTTAAACTACAAGCTCTCTGCTGGGTATGAAATTTAACCAGAAAGCTCTCTTCTGTGTGTTAAATGTAAACTTAAACTGCTGCTACTAGGCCCTGACTGATTTAACAAAAAATAGTGGGTTCACATATACTAGACCTTCTTTCCGAACTCTGTAATCATGAACTTTAATTCTGGTCATTAGCTGCTGCTGTTTATGATAATGCAAATTCCCTCCTTCAAGGATCAAGAGCATTGGCCCTTGGAGTAGAAAAGTTGGTCTCATGCTCTCTGCACTGAGCCACCAGCGTGGCCAACTCTCTTGCAATTTTTTTCTTGGCTAAAAATAACTTGAGAGGGATATATGCTTAAATCATTTGACTTAGTAACGAATTCCAGAGTTTGATTACACGAGTGAAAAAATATTTTCTCTTATTAGTTTTAAATAGGTTACACTGTAGCTTCATTGCATGTCCCTTTAATCTTTCTATATTTTGATGGCATAAACAAATCAATCTGTTTACCTGTTCCACTCCATTCATTAATTTATAGACCTCTATCTTACCTCCCCTCAGCTGTCCCTTTTCCAGGTTGAAGAGCCCTAACCTTTTTAGTCTCTCTTCATAGTTGTATCCTTCCATCCTCTTTACCATTTTGGTGACTCTTCTCTGTACCTTTTCTAATAATGCTATATCCTTTTTAAGATACGGCGACCAGAATTGCATACAATATTCAAGGTGCAGTCGCACCATGGAACAATATAGAGGCATTATAATATCCTTGATTTTATTCTCTATTCCTTTCTTTATGATTCCTAGCATTCTATTTGTTTTCTTGCCCGCTACTGCAGAGTTTCAACATGTTATCTACGATGACGCCTAAATCGTTTTCCTGGGTGGTTCCTAATGTCGAACCTTGCATCGTGTAACCATTGTTTGGGTTGTTCTTTTCTAGGTGCATAACTTTGCAGTCATTCACATTAAATTTCATCTGTCATTTGTGTGCCCAGTCTTCCAATTTATCAAGGTCCTCTTGCATTTTTTCACAATCCTTGTGGGTTTTAACAACTTTGAATAATTTTGTCATCTGTATATTTGATTACTTTGCTCATTATTCTCATTTATAGGTCATTTACGAATATTTAAAAAAAGCAGTGGCCCCAGCACAGATCCTTAGGGTACTCCACTATTCACTCTTCTCCATTGGGAAAATTGGCTATTTAGCCCTACCCTCTGCTTTCTGTCTTTTAATCAGTTCCTGATCCACAATAGTACACTGTCTGCTATCCCATGACTTTTTAATTTTGCCAAGAGTCTCTCATGAGGGACCTTGTCAAAGGCTTTCTGAAAATCCACATACACTATATCAACCGACTCACCTTTGTCTACCTGTTTATTCACACCTTCATAAAAGAGAAAACAGATGATAGGAGGAAGAAAACAACCTGACTATTTTGACCTTCATCATGTGAAAATCAATTGAAGCTCTACTGCAGGAAAGGATAGTGAACTATCTACAAAGCAGAGAGTTGCAGGATTTAAGGCAGTATGTTTTTACCACACTGTCAAAACAAATCTGATTTCCATATCGCCCTACTAGACCAGTCCAGACAAGTAGGTTGTTTGTCTCAACCAATCTGCTGGTAGGGGAAAAGAACCAATGAAAAGTCCAGGTTTCAATAGCATCTCTCCTGTGCCTCTATCTGCCTCAGCCACCAGAGGTCTCTTCAGTATTTCTTTGTCTCCAGCAGATTGTGGATGAATTTCTCCACTCTGAAGAAAACTGAAGATAGTGAGGAAAAGATTGATTAAATGCTTGTGAACAAGCACTTTGAGGGTGACTCACTTGATTGCAATGTGGGAGGCTCCACTAGACTGTGGTCTTTTCAGTAGACATAGGAGGAGGGAAAATTGGTTCAGTTGTACTCGCGTTGGTGCGCACCATTGTGATGCTTGCTTTAACTCTGTCTTCCAGGAAATGTTTGACCTGGTGCAAGCAAGGTGCCTCTTCATTGGGTTCTGGACTCTGCTCTTCTTGCCTGGTAGCTTCTGAATCATCCCTGAAGGGCCTGCTACTTCTCTCTCATCCAGGGGATGCAGTTAGTCTGGCCTTGCCTGCTTCAGTGTAGGAGGTGACTAATGGTGCTATGGGTAAGGATATCCACCCTGCTGGAGGTTCTGGCGACCATTACGTGAGTAGCTCCTTGTCCTCTAGGGGGTCTGTGGTGGCTGTGTCACCTGATGTTGGGTCATTTCCAAGAGGAGACTGGACTCTGAATTGTTCTCCCCAGAATTCTTTTCTTTTTTTGTAGCAAGCGTTGTCCTGGTGAGGCAGTTTGGACCCTGCAGCTCCTGGGTGCCCCCGGGCAAAGTATCATGTGAGGCAGGCTGTGAGTGGAAGTCCTGCCTTTGGCTAAGTGTCTCCAGAGAGGGGCACCTCCTGGAGATGGGGAAAAGATGGGAGCTGTCTGAGATTTTGACTGGCTTGGATTCAGATGGCTTGGTATTGGGCTCTGACATGGATGAAGAAATACTCTCACCTTCAGAAGATTTGCGAAGAGATTGGCGTGTTCTGCCTATTCCGGAAGGAGGAACTGGTGATGTTGATTGCCAGGGTCTCATCCGCCTTGACAAATGCTTCCAGTACAGAGCAGGAGCCCAAATTGCACTCACTCCAAGGGTTGTGGAAATCCACTACTGTCTTACTATTCCCAGATGTGATCAAGGATCCAGTCGGACTCTCCCAACTCTCCTCCTAAGGGGTTAAGGGTGTGTAAGAAGATATGCATGCTCTCCTGGAGGAGGAGAGCGTCAAGTGGTTTGGCATTCATAAGGTGGATGCAAAGGTCACAGTGCTTACTAGATAGACCACCATTCCTGTGTAAGGTGGTTCGGCCTTAAAGGATTTTCTGGACCATAAGGTGGATTTGTTGTTGAAGAGCCAGTTCACCATGGCGGCTGCTATTTTGCAGCTGGCAGTATGTGCTAGTTTGATGTCTTGAGCCCTGCTCCAGTGGATTCAGTCTCTTCTGCTGGATGATACTACCCCTCTTTTGGAGTCTGCTATGGTCTTCCTTTCTGCTAACATGTATGACCTGGTGCATTTGGCGGCCAGGGATGATGCGCTGATGTTGACTTTGGATCTGGCACAGGGCAGCAGACTCGTCTTCCAAAGCCAAGTTGTCCAAGTAGCTTTTAAGGGGAAGCTTCTTTTTGGAGCAGATTTGGAGAAGCTGGTGAAAGACCCGAGTGAGACTAAATCTTACTGCCTTCTGGAAGACAGGTCCAGGGCAGAGCTGGCCCATCCATTAGGCGAGCTAGGTGACAGACTCATGTAGGTGGCTTTGTGCTGCCGCTTTGTTGCTTCAGCACACATGACCTGCTGCTTCTGATCCCCCTCCAACGCAACTTGCGTGGACAGAGTTTTCCTGCCAGATGGAAAGTCAAAAGACTGTTGGATTTCCTGCCACTGTTCTGTGCGCAGTAGGCTTCCAGAGTCAGGGATTATCTTCAGTGCCTCGGATTAATGGCAGTGACTATAGAGATGGTGCTGTGGGCGCGTGCTCACATATGGCCTCTCCAGTGGTCCTTGTTGTTGACTCAGTGGTCCCTGAGGTTTCAGGAATTTGAGTGCAGGCTCCTGCTGTTGTGGATGGTGGTGGCAGCAGCAGCAGCAGCAGCCCTGTCATATAAGAAAAGGTGTGCTGCTGGACAATTTCTTCATCCTGCTGACGACTGATGCCAGTCTCTCAGGCTGGGGAGAGCCATTGCCAAGACCATCCGGCCGAGGACTGTTGGAACCGCAGGGAAGCAGTATGGTCCAACTGCCTCAAGGCGAGGGCCATCAGGTTGGCTCTTCTGTGTTTCCTGCCCCTGGTCAAGGGCCAAGCAGGTTTGAGTGTTTTTGGAGAATGCCAGGCAGTGGCTTATGTCAATCAGCAAGGCAGCATGAGGAGTGCTAGGGTAGCTCTGGAGGCAGCTCTTCTGTTTGCCTGGGTGGAGAATAACCTCCAAGCCTTGTTAGCTCAGTGCATTGCCAGAGTGAACAATGTGGAAGAGGACTTCCTCAGCTGTCACTCTCTGGATCCTGGAGAATGGGAGTTGAGTCAGGAGGCGTTTCAGTTAATGCTACGCTGCTAGGGCACCCCAAAATGGATCTGATGGCGACTTCCTCTAATGCCAAAGTTTTGATGATTCTTCAGTTGCCTCATGAGACAGGGTCTGAGGGCATCAACGCCCTGACCCAGCCTTGGCTAAGTCAGCACCTGTTGTATGTGTTTCCTCCGTAGGTCCTGGTGGGGCATGTGATTCGGTGTATAGAATGCCACTTGGGCAGGATTGTTCTAGTGATGCCAGATTGGCTAAGGAGAGCGTGGTTCGGAGACCTGATGTGGCTCCTGCAGCCACCACCTCTTTGGTTGTCTCTGGCCCTATTGCAGCAGGGACCGATTGTCCTGTAGGACTCGGTTCTCTTCTCGCTTATGGCTTGGCTCTTGAAATGAGATGGTTAGCGTATAAGGGCTACTCTCCAGCAATGGTCTAAACTCTGGTAGAGCTCCTCCAGGCTCTGAGCAAACTAACATATGTGCAGATCTAGTGCCTCTTTGAGTGCTGGCGCAGTGCTTGGCAGTTGGCTCCTGAGGCAGCCAAGATACCTTCTCTGGCCTTTCTACAGGATGGCCTGGAGAAGGATATTTCCCTTAGCTCCCTTAAAGTTCAGCTTTGGCCTGTTTCCGAGATCTGGTAGCTGGTAAGTCTCTAGCTTTGCATCTGGATGCCTTGAGCTTTCCTTACGGAGTTCAATATCTGCGTCCTCCCCTTTGGTCTGTGATCCCTTCCTGGGATTTGTGTGTGGTGCTTAGGGTCCTGATGGTGGCGCCATTTGGGACATTGAAGTGTGCTGCTTTGAAGGATTTGATGATCAAGATGGTTTTCTTGGTTGTGATTTGTTCCGCAAGGTGAATTTCTGAGCTGAAGGCTTTGTCTTGCCCAAGATCCTTACCTATCTCTTTCTGAGGAATCCATTTCCATTTGGTCTGTGCCTTCCTTTTATTACCTAAGGTGGTTTCTCCCTTTCATGTGAACCAGGTGGTCTACCTGCCCTCCTCTAAACAGCAGTGTGAGGGGAAGGATAAGGATCTTTGCCTTGTGGATGTCCAAAGAGTGCTCCTCCGGTACTTGGAGGTTATGAATTCCTTTTGTAAGTCAGCCCATCTTTTTGTGCTGTTTGCTGACCCACGCAAGAGTGACACGATAGTTAAGTTGACTTTGGGGTGCTGGATTAAGAGGTCATTGCCTTAGCGTAACTATTGCAGAACTGACTGGCTCTGGGGGGTTTGCGTGCCCATTCTACCTGAGCGCATGTGTCCTCATGGGCAGTGCAGAGCTCCGTAGTCCCTGCAGATATTTGTCAGGCAGCAACGTGAGCATCATTTTCCACTTTTATCAAGCATTGCTACTTTGTGTTTATGCGTGAGTGGACTTGGCCTTTGCTCAAGAGTTTTGTGAACTGCTGTCTTCTTTCCTCCCAGTGGAGTTGTAGCTTTGGTCCATCCCACTTATCTAGATTAGTCTAGCAGGAGGATATGGAAGGTGACATTTTACTTACCAGTTAATGTCCTTTCCTTGAGTCCTGCTAGACCAGTCCAGGGCCCTGAATCTATATTGCTCTGCTGTTCTGCTGCGGTACCCTTGGGTCTGCTATGATTTCTGTATTTGGCTCTGCAGGTTCATCTTCTACTGAAAGCCTTCTGTTTATGCTTTCCTGTACATCATTCTCTACTGTTCCTGCTGTAAACTGCACTGGTTTAAAATAGCATAGTATATAAAACCAAATAAATAATTAATCAACAGTATTTTATTTATTTCTGCCCATAATTGAGGTTGTGTAAGGCTTGCCATGTTTCTCCCATATGCTTTGGGACGAACACGGAAGAGACCTTTGGTGCCTGAGGCGAATAGAGACATGGGAATGATGTAATTGAAATCTGGACTTTTCATTGGTTCTTTGTCTTCACCAATCTGCTGGTAGGGGAACACAACCCACTTGTCTGGACTGGACTGGTCCAGCAGGATTCAAGGAAAGAACATTATCTGGTATGTAAAATGTCACCTTTTTTGATATGGTGACTAGAGGAGTGGGTCAAGCTGGTGCCCTGGATGTGGTTTACTTGGTAATTAGCTTATAATATGGTTCACTGAAGATGTTTATTAAGCTGGACAGCCTTGGGGGTGGGTACGAATGTGATGGACCAGATTAGAAACTGGTTGATGGAAAGCAGAGCACAGTAGTAAATGGTAGATGCTTAATAGAATGAGAGAGCTGATGGGTAGAATTCCTCAGAGATCGGTCCTGTTGGTTCTGCTTAACATCTTGTAAGTGATATTGTTAAGGGATTAGAAGGAAACGGTCTTTAAACTGAAAGAAATATATATATATATTTTTAATCTCCATCCCTCCAAATAGCCCAGTGTAATTAAAACAACATAATCCATAAAATCTAATTTATAAGGAGCTTTATAGTGCAAATGTTTTATAAACAGACAATAAAACATGCTACCCTTAAAATAAATAACCAGTGAACCTCATATTGTGAGAAAGGTATGGTAACACCCCCCTCCTAATATCTGCTACAAAGCAGACAGACCTCATGTTGATAGAATGAAAAGTAATTGAAGAAAGCTTGTTTGCTTGGTATTTAAGATTTGGTGCAAAACAGTATAAGAGTCATCCATTTGGGGAACAGAAATTGTAGAGGGCAGTACCAAAGAAGAGGTGCTGATGTGCAGTGATCAGGAGAGAAACAGGATGATTGTGTCTGATTTCAAGGTAGTAAAAATGTGATAAAGGAATGGCCAGAGCTAGACTGATGGGAGGCTGCATAAGACGAGTTATAACCACAAATCCTGATTGTGTGGCAAGAATTTGTATGTGTTTGCATATTTTCACTTCATAAAAGGCATTTTTATGGGTCCAGTTGCTTTTATTTATTTATTTTGTGGGCCTTCCTGGAAGCCTCTTAGAGCCTGCCCAGGACAGCACTCACAATCTTGAGCAGCAGTGATTCTAGTTGCATTGATCCTCTAAGAAAGCTGGCAGATGGGTAAACACAAAAATGTGATAAGCAAGATGGTGAGTTTTAACATGAAAGCAGGCCTGGGTGTTGCCCTTGGAAGCAAACGAAGTCTTCCAGATCTGATGTGGCCTACCAGGAGGGGTAGTAGAGACAGTTACTGAATTAAATTTTGGGCATGCTGGAGAGAATATGGAAGAAAGGATAAAAGGATGAAAAGCTGGCTAAAAGAAGTTGGTTTGGGCTGCAGTGGGCACTTGTATGTGCATTTATAGCATAGGTGTCA
The DNA here is from genome assembly GCA_033557465.1 of Ichthyophis bannanicus. NCBI lineage: Eukaryota > Metazoa > Chordata > Amphibia > Gymnophiona > Ichthyophiidae > Ichthyophis > Ichthyophis bannanicus. Next base: position 166,975,030 of record CM066043.1, read on the forward strand.
AACTCTGGCCCGCGGGCCAAATTTGGCCCGTAGTGTAATTATATTTGGCCCGCGAGCTATACCAAATGACTACTAGAGCTAGCCCGCTGGTATTATACAGCGCATTCATTCATCGCTAATACTACAAATCCCATAATGCCTTGCTGTTGTTTTGGCGCGTCAATCAGGACAGGTCCTAGAAACGCCCTCTCCTGTGTGACAGAAGTCATAGCGATCTCAAGCTACAACTGTCACTGTGGAACCCCTTCCCAAAAATGGCAAAAAGAAAGGCAGACAACAGGAACTTTCTGGACAGGTGGGAGACAGAATATTTGTTTACATATGTAAAAGACAGACCTGTTTGTCTGATTTGTGGAGTCAACGTGGCTATAACTAAGGAGTATAACATTCGACGACACTATGAAACAAAACACCATGACAAGTACAAGGACCTGGACATGACTCAAAGGAGCCAGAAAGTGGAGGAGATGAAAAGAAGTTTGGTTTCACAACAGAATATGTTCAAAAAAGCCACATCACAAAGTGAGGCTGCTGTAAAGGCTAGTTATATTGTGGCAGCAGAGATCGCAAAATCAGCCCGGCCCTTTAATGAGGGAGAGTTTGTGAAAAAGTGCATGTTGAAAGTTTGTGACATCGTGTGCCGAGAAAAAAAGCAAGCCTTTTCAAACATGAGCCTGAGCAGAAACACAGTAGCTGATCGCACATGTGATCTTGCCACCAATCTGTATGACCAGCTTTTGGAAAAGGGAAAAGATTTCGTTGCATTCTCCCTTGCTGTGGATGAGAGCAGCGACGCATCTGATACTGCTCAGCTGTCAGTCTTCATCCGTGGAGTGGACTCAAATATGTGTGTTACGGAGGAGCTATTGGGATTCAAATCAATGCATGGCACAACCACAGGAAAGGAAATTTTTGAGGAGGTTTCCAAATGCGTAACTGAAATAAAGCTGCCGTGGGATAAACTCGTGGGATTAACGACAGATGGTGCGCCAGCGATGTGCGGTAAAACAAGTGAACTGGTGGGCAGGGTCCGGGAGAAGATGCAGGAAGAGAACTGTGCAGGTGAACTAACTGTTTATCACTGCATCATACATCAGGAATCATTGTGTGGCAAAGCCCTAAAGATGGAACATGTTATGACCACAGTAACACAAGTAGTTAACTTTATAAGAGCCAAAGGTCTGAATCACCGCCAGTTTAAGTCTTTTCTGGAGGAGTGTGGTTCGGAATACGCAGACGTGCCGTATCACACAGAGGTGAGATGGTTAAGCCGAGGAAAAGTACTGAATAGATGTTTTGAGCTGCATGAGGAAATATGTCAGTTTCTGGAAAGCAAAGGGAAGGACACAGCAGAGCTTCGGGAGAAAAGGTTTCTGTGTGAGCTGGCCTTTCTGTGTGACATCTCGAGCCATCTCGATGCGCTGAACCTGCAGCTTCAGGGGCGGGGGTGCATCATCACAGACATGTACGCTGCAGTGAGGGCTTTTAAAACTAAACTGTGCCTGTGGGAGAATCAGATGCTGCAAGGAAACCTTGGCCATTTTCCCTGCTGCCAAACCATGAAAACGCAGTTCTTTACCAACTTGTTCCCATGCGCACAGTTTGCTGAAAAACTCAGTGTACTCGGCGCTGAGTTTAGCCAGCGATTTGCCGACTTTGATGTCCAGAAATGTAGGTTTGAACTGCTCAGTAATCCCTTTGCAGTTAATGTGGAAAACGCACCAACCAACCTCCAAATGGAGCTAATTGAACTCCAGTGTAATGACACGCTGAAGTCAAAGTATGATGCTGTGGGCGCCGCCCAGTTTCCACAGTTCATCCCTGACACAATGCCTCAGCTCCGCACCCAAGCTGCTCAGATGCTCTCCATGTTCGGCAGCACTTATCTATGTGAGCAACTTTTCTCCTCGATGAAGATGACCAAAACATCTCACAGGAGACGTCTGACTGATGAACACCTTCGCTCGATACTGAGGATTTCCTCAGCTCAAAGCCTGAGCCCAGACATTGATGAACTATCATCCAAGAAGAGATGCCAGGTATCTGGCTTGGGCACATCAGATTAGATCAGTGTGCAGCAAACTGAGCAATAATTAACGTTTTCTTTATGCGCTTTTTCTTGCTACTCCAAGACATGGGCTTGAATGGTTGATTAATTTTATTATTGTTATTTTATTTTAAAAATTATTATTTATTATTATTTAAATCTTATTTAATAAATGAATGTCATTGATGTTTTTTTTATTTGAAATTGGTTTTTGCATATCTGAACTATTAAGTTATAAATTGTATAGTAATAAGTGTTGCTTCATATTCAATGTTAAAGCAAATCTTGTTTGGGTCCATATTAAAAGGTTCATTTGTTCAATGCTGGCCTGCGATTTTGTTCAAGTTTTACATTTTGGCCCACTGTGTATTTGAGTTTGACACCCCTGATTTATAGGTTCAAATTATGTGGATCATTTTGATGTTTATCAGCCATCATTCACTATGTTACATTTATTGTACCTAGGTCAATGATCTTTTCTGTTGACAAATTATAGCTTATATGAGGTAAAACCAAAATGTTTAATCTTAAGATAAGGGCAGAGGATCCATAGCAATAGGATGGAACCAAAGCCAACTTAAATTACTCTTACATTTCAAAAAATGGAGGGGGGGGGGGTTAACCTTTACAGAGGGACAGGTACACCCCTGAACCGAGGCATAGGAGTAGGGTAAACTGCATATTACAGGAGGTTAGGTATAACTCTAGCCACCTTACTGGGCAGATTTGGATAGGCCTGCTGGTTTTTATCTGCCGTCATGTACTATGTTACTATGTTAAATTTAATCAGAAATGTACTTTTGTACCTGGTCACTTATCACAGTATGTGAACTAAATTCTGGCTTTGTGGTAGCTATGCAGGAAGAAATGTATCACTTTTTGATTGCTATTAGGAAGGCAAACAATGTGCTAAAAATCTTTCTTACTGCACCTTTTTCACCATTGTAATTGTCTACATAAACATCAAAATAATTACGTAAAACAAATTGTTGTATATTTGTAATCTAGTAAGCTTATCATTTGCCATGGGAGTAAAATCTGCTCTTTGTCCAGTTTTGTTTCATCACATGGCCTTCTGTTGACTGATATCAAGACAAGAATGTTCAAAACTGCTGCCATTTATGTTTGTACAAGGGAGGAAAGAGGCCAGAAGCTCACAGGACTGTTCCTGGTCTCTTCCCATCTACTAACAGAAATGGTGCCTGTGTCACTGTGCTGCTCCCTAGTGTCAGGAATTTGAAGAAGTACGAGGGGGTACCCAAAAAAAACAGGAATAACATTGCCGTGGGCGGAGCTTGTGTAGTACGCACTTATTCCGCTAGGCGTGTATAGTGCAACTCATTGTCAGTTCAGTGCCGCCTGTGTTGTCGACCTGGCTTGTTCTGTTCATCTGCAGTGATTGTTTTTGCTAGCGCTGTTTTGTTCTTGTTTCTTTTTTTATGATGATAAGTTTAAGAGAACAACGTGCAGCTGTGAAATTTTGTTTTCTACTCGGTAAAAATGCTGCTTAAACTTTTTTTTTTTTTTTTTTTTTTTTTTTTTTTTTTTATTGAAAGGCTTCCAGAATATACAGAGCATCATAGACCACAAAAATCTTCAAAGAAGATGCAACAATAATAACATAACTTCAGGTCACAACAACAGTAGTCAACAATATGCCTTCATTTTTGCAATTTTAAGAGTGAGGAAACAGGGAACAGTAACCCCCCAGCCTCCCTTTCCCCCCCCCCCCCGAAACCTCCCTAACCCAGTACCCCCCTCCCACCCCGCCTCCCAATCTCCCCCACTACGGCTCGCTAATGTTCAAGCACGGGAGTGTGGTGAGCAAAGGACACACTCAGGGGGCAAGCTCCCTTTAGAGTTTGAATGTTCCCTCCCTTTTAGCCAGCAAAGTCACGTACCATATCGAGAAACAAAGGGCGCCCACACCAGCTCAAAGCGCGCCAGGCGCATCCTACTGACCGCTACCCCTCGTTCCATGGCATACATATCCCACATCCGTTCCAGCCAAGCCTGAAAGGAAGGGGCCGAGGCACGTTTCCAGGCTGCAGCAAGGGATAGTCTAGCTGCATTCAGGCCATGGCGAAGTAGAGCAAGTTGCATAGTCCGTGCATCCGGCACCGGGGCCCCAAACAGGAAGATCCGGGGATCCCAAGGGACACTCACTCCCAAAAGCAATTGCATCCGGTATTGTATACCCCTCCAAAAGGTGCGAATGCGGGGGCAGTCCCACCAAATATGCCCTAGGGTACCCTGTTGCCCACAGTTATGCCAGCAGAGGTCCACCGCCCCAGGATATATGCGCGCTATCCGCGCCGGGGTCATATACCAACGGTACAGGATTTTATAATTGGTTTCACAGGCATTAATCGCTACCGCACTCTTCCACAATTGAGTTTCCGCCCGTTCCCACTCCTGCTCAGTGTAGGAGAGGCTCAAGTCGGAGTTCCAAAGTTCCCTGTGCCTAGTAGAATACGATTGGGATCCCTGCAAGTGGGCATACAAAGTCGCCACAAGTCCCTTAGTGGTAGTGCACCCCTCACAATAGCGTTCCAATTCTGTCAGGGCCCGAGCAACCTGGGGCCGAACAAGTTTTGATCGGACCCAGTGTGTCACTTGCAAATATTGAAAGTGTTGCTGGGCCGGAATGTCAAATTCGTCTTGTATCGCACGAAAAGGTTGTAGATGACCATCAGCAAAAAGTTGTCCGACCCGACTAAGGCCACGGTGTCCCCACTGCCGAAAGACTGTATCACTTAACCCCGGTGGGAAAGAGGTGTTATCCACTATAGGGGCTAAGGGGGTTAAATCCAGGTCACGAGATCGAAAGTGCCGGTCCCAACAACGGAGGGTATGAAGTATATAGGGATTGCTGGTGCGGATACCACGGCGGAGTTTTGGGCCAAGCCACAGCCAATCTCCCAAACCGGCTCCCCCTGCCAAGTTCATTTCCAGTTGTACCCATCGCTTAGTGCTATCAGCAATCATCCACTCCACCCCTGCCCGGCATTGCGCCGCCACATAATACCAATGCAGATTGGGCATGCCCATACCTCCAGAGCGCGTACGAGCATAAAGAACCTGTTGCGCCAAGCGTGGTCGGCGAATACGCCAAATGAATTTCAGAAGCAGCTGCTGCCAGGTCGCCAAGGTAGCCCGTGCGATGGGGAGCGGCAGAACCTGAAAAAGGTAGAGAAAGCGGGGAACAACCACCATCTTGGCTACGGCTATATGCCCGAACCAGGAGAGGAGCAGTCCATTCCATACCTCTAGATCCCGCCGAACCTGACGAAGCAAGGGATCGTAGTTGGCTTTAAAGAGGTCTGCCCTCTCCACAGTCAAGTGCACCCCTAAATAGCGTAGAGCTCCGGCCACCCAACGAAAAGGGTAAGCCGCTTGAAGTTCCGCACAAACCGCCCCGGGGACCCCAACATTCAAGATCTCCAATTTAGTGTAATTAATTTTAAAACCAGATACCCGAGCATAGTTTTCAAACAATTGCATCGCAACTGGGAGGGAAGTGGACGGATCGACCAGGGACAGTATGATGTCATCCGCAAAAAGTGCAATCCTATATTCCACAGGGCCAATAAGAACCCCCCGCAAACCTAAATGTTCTCGGAAGCTTTGAGCCAAGGGTTCCATCGCGAGCGCAAAGAGCAGGGGCGAAAGAGGGCAACCCTGTCGCGTGCCCCGTTCCAGCAAGAAACGCCTCGAGTGTCCCCCATTGACCCGAACGCACGCCTGGGGCATCTGATAAAGGCTACGAACCCAACGGATAAAATTTGAGCCGAAGCCCATTGTCTCCAGCACGCACCATAAAAATTCCCAATCGACCCGATCGAAAGCTTTTTCTGCGTCAATCCCCACCAGCAGGGCTGGTTGAGGTCCCCGCTGGGCAACGTGTATGACCTGCAGCATACGTCGGATGTTGTCTGCAGCCTGGCGGCCTGGCATGAAGCCAACCTGATCCGGGTGGACCAAGCTCGGAAGGACCCGATTCAGGCGCGCCGCCAACACAGAGGCAAAGATTTTAACGTCAACGTTTAACAGGGAGATGGGGCGGTATGATGCCGCGTCGTGCAGTGGTTTACCAGGCTTGGGTATCATCACGATCAATGCCTCACGTAGGGACGGCGGTAACGAGGCCCCTGACAAAATCTCATTGAACAAGATAGTCAAGGTTGGCGCCAATTGTATCCTAAACTTCTTATAATATTCTGCTGGGAAGCCGTCACTGCCCGGCACACTGCCAGCTTTCAATCGTCGAATTGCCATTTCCACTTCGTCTACCGTTAAATCAAGATCTAGCTGAGCTCGATCAGAGTTGGAGAGATGTGGCAAACCAATCCCCTGCAAATAATCTTGTATGCGGTCCCGTTCAAAGGGCTCCGCCTTATAGAGCTGCTCCAGAAAGTCAGCAAAGAGATCACGTATCTCCCTGGAAATAACCCTCCTCCGTCCCCCAGCGTCGCGCAATTCCCGCACCACTCTCGTAGATTGTTGTTGGCGAAGACGCAAAGCTAGGAAGCGGCCTGTTTTGTTCCCATGCTCATAAAAAGTTTGCCGTAGTTTCCGGCGCTTATTATCAAATTCTTTCTGCAGACACGCATCCAAGTTGGCTCGAGTGGCCCGCCACTGACGCAAGGCCTGCCGGGAACCAGTTCGGGTGTGTTCCAGACCGAGGCAAGTAGCCTCCTCCACCAACAGGTTGTGGTCACGTGTCCACATTTTGCGCGTGCGAGCTGCCTCCGCCATGAGTTGACCTCGAGCCGTAGCCTTATAGCATCCCACACCGTGGGAAGAGGAACATCCCCAGAATTGTTAAGCTCAAAAAATTCCGTGATAAAATGGATATGGTCCTGCACTGCGCCCTGCCTCCGCAAGAACCTCACGTCTAGGCGCCAAAGCCGTTGGTGTTCACTGTACAATCCAGCCGGGAGAGCGAGCCAACACGGGGCGTGATCTGACCAAGTCAGCGCTCCATGACCAGCCTGCACTCTCCTGTCCATCAGGCGCTGATCCAATAGAAAATAGTCAATTCGAGTGTGAACTTGATGGACCGGGGAGTAGTACGTATAGCCTCTTTCCCCCCCATGAGTGTCCCTCCAAACGTCCCGCAAACCTAAGTCGAGCATAAGACGCTGTAGGGCTCTTGCCGACCCCCCCACTCGCCCCCCAGCGCGGCTAGTGGAATCCAGATGGGGCACCAGATGCGTGTTACAATCCCCCCCCCCCCGAACAATGGGGCCCCTTGCAAAATCCGCCTGCAAGGCTTTCAACCGTGCAAAAAAGGCCCCTTGGCCTGTATTGGGAGCGTAAACATTAGCTAAGGTTAGCAAATGCCCTTCTAAGTGGATATTCAAGAAAAGCCACCTCCCCAGAGCATCTTGCTGTATCTCCTCTATCTGGAGAGAGAGGCTCTGGTGAAAGAGGAAGGCTACTCCCCGTTTCTTCCGTCCTTGTGCATCTGAGGCCACCCGCACCTCAGTATACGGGGACCTCTTTAGCCAGTCCTGCTTACAGGTCGGAAGATGGGTCTCCTGTAAGTAAACAATGTCCCCCCACAGGGTGCGCAGTTCTGAGAACAGCAGGGACCTCTTCCTCGGGGAGTTGAGGCCCTTAACATTCAAAGAAATAAAGCGCACCATTAGCAGTTACAATCCACTCTATTGCTGCCACCCACTATCCAAAAGGTCCCAGTGGTATCTCCCCCCCAGCAAACCCGGGTAATTGGTGAGTCGGGCCCACCCACTCCACCCTCCAAGAACAGGAGCCATAGTCCCTCCTCCCAAGCCCAAGCACACCCCTCAATTCCACATTGAAAAAGAACCTCCCCTCCCACCCCCCTTCCCGTCAATACCACCTGCCTGTTTAAATTATTACAGGACACGGTAAATTGACCACAAACCCCGAACCCCCCAGAACCCCTCAGAGCAAGAATTCAGCCTAAACAATGAAAAGACAGAGAAAAACATACTCCCCACTACTCCTCCACCCCCTCCCCCAGGTCATCAAACTCAGCGTACCCCTTTATCAAAGCAATAGCATCAACAAAACGTTTGCAGCTCATCCGCCACCCCTCATGTATCAGAAAAAAAAAAAAAAAGCGAGGGACCCCAGTCTAATGCCCACCACCACTCATTCAAAAATCAGGGGACCCGCAGATTGAGACTCCTTAAAGAAGAAAAAGTAAGAGGAGCTTCTCAAGTCCACAAAAAGAGATCAAGTGGACTTGCCCACTCGAGTCCACCTGGAGTGTTGGGGCTTAGGGGGTGGCGGATGAGGCTGAGCATTGTCATCTACTAAACCCGCCTGGCGAAGGGCTCGCCAGGCTTCAGTGTAGTCCTTTGCAGAGATCTTTTTGTTGCCCAGAAGGAAATTCATCCTAAATGGAAAGGACCAGGAATAGCGAATCCCTTTGCTGTTCAGGACCGCTGAGACTGGTTTCATCTCTCTCCGCCGCGCCAGGGTGAACGTCGAGAGGTCCTGGTAGATGGACACGGATGCATCCTGAAAGCGGACCGTCTTTTTCTCCCTGCCTCGACGGATAAGGAGCTCAGCATCAGAATAGCGCAAAAATCTCGCGATGACATCACGAGGCTGATTATTGGGGGGTTTCCCCAAAGCGCGGTGAACTCGTTCAATTTCCATACCAGAGGCGTGCGCAGCCAGGTCCTCCGTCGAGAGCAATTCCGCTATCAGCAGTTTAAGTATAGTTGGCAGATCTTCTCCGCCCCCTTCCGCCTCTGGGATCCCACGGAAACGCACATTGTTGCGGCGGGAACGGTTTTCAATGTCATCAATTTTATAAGTCAGTTCCATTGCTTGCGCGTGCTGCCGTTCTAAAGCACATTGTAAATCCATCAAAGTCCCATCTTGTTCTACCATTTTGGTCTCCACGTCTTCTACTCGGATTCCCAGTTCCTTGACGTCAGTCCTGAGTTCGGCGACATCTTTCATCAGGTCCTCCCGTAGCGCACGAAATTCATTAGCTAATTCCGCAAAGCCCCTCCGGAGTTCTTGTTTGAGTTGAACCGAGGAGAGTTGCCTATGCGGATCCAAGTCCTCCTCGCTGACAGTCTCATCATCAGAGCCTGATGGGGGGGGTTGCTCGTGTGGACTACTGGGGGCTCCGGACTTACTCTGCAAGCACTGGGAGGAGCGCATCCCCTCCCGAGTTTCAGAGCTTTTGGCTTTAGTAGCCATCTTACAGGGTCACCAAAGTCACACAGTGGTAGGAAAGAGATGTGTCCAATGCCAGCAAAAGTGGGGATAGCAAGGAGGCAGTGGCGTCTAGGGCTTCACACATCCACAGCGCAATCACCACCTCACAGTGTCAGGAGACGCGCACAGGTAATGTCAGCAAAGCATAGGGCCCTGAATAAACAGTGAGGCCAAAGGAGAAAGCTGCCTCAGCCCTCCCAGGATAGCAGACATTCAACAAGGCCCCTAAGGACCACTCAGGGCGGATGTAAAGTTTGGGCTGGACACCAAGCCACTAGAGTGTATCCCCGGTCACCAGCTCCAAATTCAAGCCACAGTGCCACAGTGTAGAGGAGGAGAGGATTGGGGCTTAAACTTACCCCCCTCGGGGTGAGTTGCACTGGCAGGAGAGGCTAGCAGGTACCGGCTGATGCCACGTGGTCTCCTCGCTGTATTCGCAGATCTTACCGGCAGGGATCCATCAGCTCATGTAGAGGCCTCAGCGCCGGGAGTCGTTGCCCCCTCTGGTCCACGGGCTGCCGCACGTTCCACGGTGCAGCGCCCGAGAGGCAGCTGCTCAGGCTTTCAGGGCTCCGCTCCGCTCCAGCAGTGTATGAACCTGACGCGGGACCTAGATGTTGGATCGGGCAGGCCCAGAGCCAGCAACAGACGGAGGCGGCCAGCAGGCCACGCTTCAGGGGTGATCCCCGCGCTTTTCAGGACTCCAGAGTGCCCGCCGAACCGTTGGTTTAGGTTCCGATGGGGACCGCTTGCTCACGCCGACCCAGGGTAGGTAGAGGGGAGCAGGTTGCTACAGTTAGCGCATGTTTTCTGGTGTTTGTGGGGTTGTGAGGACGGAGCTCTTCTAAAATGCGGCCATCACACTACGGGCTCACGAGCGCCCCCGCTGAAACTGTTTTTAATGTTGAAAACAGCTTATCAAGATGACGCTATGGGAAAAAGTCAAGTGTACCAGTGGTTTACTCGGTTTAAAAATGGCGACATGTCGATTGATGACAAACCTCGTTCTGGGCGTCCATCAACTGCCCGAATCGACGAAAATATTGAAAACATTAGAGAGCTTGTGCTCACAGACCGTCGACAGACAATTGATCAACTGTCAGAGATTAGTGGGTTATCTTGGAGCTCGGTTCAGCGAATTTTAACGGAAGATTTGGGAATGAAAAGGGTTGCTGCCAAGTTTGTTCCTCGGATTCTGACTGACAATCAAAAGGAACATCGAGTTGAAACATGTCGTGTTTTGAAACAACAGCTTGAAACTGATCCAGATTTTCTGTCAAAGGTCATTACAGGTCAAAGCAACAGTCAAGCCTATGGAAGACGTCATTGTCACCCCATCCAAAAAAATGTCGTCAAGTCAAATCAAACATCAAAACAATGCTGATTTGCTTTTTTGATGCCAAGGGGGTAGTTCATTCAGAGTTTGTTCCCCCAGGTCAGACCATCAATCAAACCTTTTATTTGGAAGTTTTAAGAAGATTGCGCAACAGTGTTTGTCAAAAAAAGACCTGATTTGTGGCAGACAGGAGACTGGTTCTTCCACCACGACAACGCACCTGCACACACAGCCTTCTCTGTTAGACAGTTTTTGGCTAAAAATGGCATGGTTCCGCTGCCCCACGCACCTTACTCGCCTGACCTGGCTCCGTGTGACTTTTTCTTATTTCCACGCATGAAAAGGGGCATGAAAGGACACCGATTTGACAACATTGAAGAAGTCAATAAAAAGAGGGAGGAGCTGTCAGCCGTTTCTAAAGATGACTACAAAAAATGTTTCGAACAGTGGAAGCACCGGTGGGACAAATGTATCAGTTGTAATGGAGAGTATTTTGAAGGGGATAAGGTTGTTTTGTAAAGAATTTGAAATAAATAGCTTTTAAAAAATAATTCCTGTTTTTTTTGGGTACCCCCTCGTATGAATCTGGCTGCGTGAGTGGGAAGGACCGCACTTGCCCCTGGTGGGCATTAGACTCCTAGGGATAGAGGTAATGACATGGGGGGAAGGGGTGGCCCTTTTGTCTGACTGACTAGCTGACATTTTATGTTTTGAGGGGGGGGGTCCAGGGTGCTGACTTTATAGCTAGGCTGTCATTTTTTTAATGGGGTTAGGGGCCCCAACTGACTAGCCCAAAGTTCCTTTTGTGGCAGGGGTGCATTGCTTCCTCTCCCTTCCCCCGCCCCATCAGTTTCCTAAAGCGATTGGTGCTGAAGGAGAAGGGTGCATAGTGTACATTGGTGCTATGGATTGGTACATCGGTGGCACTGACAATGTGCACGGGGGGGGGGGGGTCTAGGTAGCAATTGGGGTGGGAGCAGAGCTAGTAAAAGCTTTGTTCACCTGATCCTACCTGTCCTTCCCTTGCACTTAATGGATCCCGTGATCCCTGTATTGGTAGGCACTACAGGACTTCCTGTGCTACCTGCCAATGCAGGGATCATGTGGTCTGTGCAAAACCACCTGGAAATGCCCCCTGCTGCTACCTCAGGGTTTTTGCAGCTATTGCCTTGCATTAGCTGTAAAAGGCTAACTTACTTTAGTAAACATGCCCCTAATAGTCTCATCCTACAGCTCCCTTTGGAGGTCTTACCCATAGGTACCCTGATACAAATGTCTCCAGAGGCCTAGTATAGGGCAGAAATACGGCAATTTGTCTACAACGTTCTCTGTTCTGATTCATGAATGCTGGTAATAAGCTGGCAGAGAAGCAGTTCTGTATATTTTATAAGATTTAATGTACTATATAAAACTAGCATTAACAGATACAAGAATGAGGTAGATATGTTTTCTTAGCAGTGGAGTCATAGCAAAGCTCTTCCCTTTTTATAAACTATACATTTCCCTAAGAAGAGCTAAGAACCCAAAATGTCATAAAGTCTGGCTCACACTTAAAATCGCAAAGGAAAATATCACTCTGATTCCAAGTTCAGGAGAAATAAATACAACGACAGCCTTACAACCTTTGGTGACAGAACAATATCAAGCTCCAGGTCCAGAGTTAAGAAACTGCACAGCAACTTACGAGGCAAGTTTTATTTATTTCATCTCCTCAAGCTAACTCTAAGCCATGTGCAAGCCCAGAGATGAGGCTTCTGTTAGGTGACAGAGTACAGTACAGCTAGAGTTCCTGGACCGATCTTGGGCATTGTCCATAAGAGAAATGGTGGATAAAGCCTCAGATGGCAATGTCTGGAGCAGAAACAGCAAAGTTTATGTCTCTGCAGACATTTTTGTGATTTGTGCTTTGTTAGTGGTACACATGAAAAGTCTGGGTGGTTAGGCCAGACACTCTGCGTCCTGTCACAAATCTGAGTTCTATTTCCTGGCAGTCAGATGCACAGTGAGGTCTGCAGTGAGAAATGAGATGCAAATGCTGATGGCTTGTTTCTCAATATTGGTTCAAAAATTTCATTTTTTTTTTATTTAGCTCGCCCCTTTCCAGCAGTTCAAGGTGAGTTGAGGGCTTAAAATCCACCTGTGGCAGTAGAGGGTTAATGGACTTGCCCAAGGCGTGCCAGGGGGTTCAAGCTCTGGTCTTTCTAGTCACCAGGCTGCAGCTCTAACCTCTAGGATACTCCTCCACTCAGGTTGGTTCACAACACACATATCTTGCAAGGTTTTCAAAGCAGATCTCATGGCTTTAAGGCCTGGGTGTTTACAGCTCTGTACGCATGAACAAAGACGTCTTTCATTTGTACACTACCAGCTTGCAAACTGTGATGTAACAATGTCAGAGGCCACTGTAGCAGAAAATCCATATCAGTTTCGTTCAGGGGCTGTGGTTTATGTGGTCCCAAACAGAAACAGAGAAAAATGATGACAGAAAAAGACCACGTGGCCTATCTAGTCTGTCCTTCCTTCCAAAGAAACAACTACAACAGTCCCCTTTTTTCCTATAGCTTAGGCTGTAGCTTTATACTAGCTTAGGTGACAGAACTAGCCTGCTTAAGCCCCGTCCCTGCCAGTTTGTGGCTGCACTGTATGGAGGATTGGGATGCTGCACTGTGTTTGAACTTGGGCTGGTTTGCTGTCAGGGCTGGTGCAAAGAGATGAGGCACTCTAGGTGAATCTTATCCCTTGTGCCCCCCCCCCCCTCCTCCTTGGCCAGCCCTTCTTGCTGCCGCTGCTGCCCCTCACCAGGACCTACAGTGGTAGTGGTAGCAATGGCCAGAAACAGCCCTATGGTGCCACAGGGCTGTCTGCTTCCACCCCTACCAATGCCAACTTCCTTTTGTATGGTGGCTGAAGCAAACAGCCCTGTGGTGTCAGTTTTTAAGGTAAGCGCTGCGGGGCCGTTTCAGGTCATTACTGCTGCTGTAGGTCCCAGTGAATGGTGGCAATGGGCACCTCCAAAGAGTCCACACTCTAGGTGACCATCTATTTCAGGTGCGTTGTTTCTATAGATCTGAGTGAGAGAGGCCCACAGTTGAACCCTAAGGTCCCTTTCACCTCAGTAGCCTAGCCTTGCTTACTACCCACTATCCTGCTAAGACTTCATTTTAACGTCGCACAGCTTGCCAGCTTACCCTTTCTTCTAGTTCCTGTGTCTTTCTTTCTAATGAGTCCTTGCATAAATCTCTTCCAAACCCAGTCTTTGTGATCACAGGTCCTGATAGCCAGCTTCTGCATATTAGTGAAACACTGCCATGCACACTCTACTGCACCTGCGCCCCTCATCATTCTGGCTCTAGAGTGTCTCACTCCACCAAATCCTGGACCTAGTCGCATACAGGATCACATTGTAGCTTGGCATTGCCTCCCTCCCTTTTCTGTTTTATAGCAGAGCTAGTCTTCACTCTCTGAGCAGGTTGCCACCAGCAGCAGCGTCTTGCTTCTTACATGAGACAGCTGGTATGTTTGTAACAGTTTTTAAATGGGCTGCCTCTGGCTCTGTTCAGTCTGTCTCTGGTAGAGCTTGTCCTTCATCTGCTGATTAGCTGGGTATAAGCGGCACCCCATCCTTCTCACCAACCAGACTGAGCTGGCTCGGAAGCATCAGTTATCCTTTTTTTCCTGGATAGCCAAATGTTGATTTCAACTGTGTGTGATAAATATATTTTGTGTGTGTATATTTGCTTTAGCAAACGAATCCCAGACGGCTTACATTTATAGACAAGACATGAAATGTTTGAGATTTTCTTATTAAAAACTATGGAAAATTCATTAGAAGACCATTTTGCATAACCAAGGAATTCAGCTTTTTTATTTGCAAGTATGTGGTTTTAGGAAGAATTTATAAACTTGCAGAAATATGGTTTAATCCTTTGTTAAAAAACAAACAAACAGCAGGAAGGATGTAGGGCCACAACATCTTATAATCTTGTTCAATAAAGACTTTTCCAATTCATTCTCAATGGTATTTTGACTTGTGTTTACCTAAACCTTTGTTATGCTTTATCTAAAATTTAAACAATATATATCTGTATTGCTTCAAGTGATGAATGGGTATGCATATATATGCTGTCACAGATCTGTTAATGAAAAACCTAACAGTTAACATGTCAGCCTGGTCATATGCCTCTAAAATAGTTGAAAAAGTAATATAGGTAAAACTAATCATAGACCTCATAAACTGATCCTCAGGAGCTGCTTCTCTTGCTTCCTGTTAATTACAGCTGCCGTCCTGACAAATGGACCCTGTGCCAGCGGGTTTGACTTCCTATAGATTGAGCACATTGTTCCTGGACTACAAGACTGCAGAAATAAATCACCAGCTGACAAAAACACTTTAAATAGGATTCTTACCATGCACTCCCCCACTTGGGATGCTTTATTTTAAAGTAAAAAATGCACAAGAGAGATCTAAAACACCTTATTGTACCAAATGTTAAAAATTGGGTTTGCTTTCCTCTTTGTGCAGGAAGCAAACTTGAGGGTTTGCTGCACAAAAGAGCAATTGTATTGTGAGCTTAATCTAGCCTGGGTCCTATTTATCAGTTGTTGCGATGGAGCACCTAGACAAAATTCGGCCATTGCCATTTTTGTTAAGCATGCACATTATTTATGGCCCTGCCTTTGTTAAGGAAATGGTCCCTATCATGTTGCATGGAAAACGTACATTTGAGCAGAGCCAGACATAATTCCCACTGTAGATCATGGGAGACAGGGAAATATGAGAGTGAATAGGAAACTCCCCATCCCTTGCAGACACCCCCCCCAGCCTAGCTCAGAACCGGTGAGGGATTTTCCCTGTAAGAGTCCGAACTCCTGCCTCTTTAAGAAACTAGGCTGGAACATGCCTGGGGAGGGTGTGGCCAGGCCCCAGGGTTTAAACCAGGAAGCAGGAGATGCCCAGGGTTATATATTGATGTCTTATCTGTGAGAAGGTAGGCACGGCTGAAAGCTGCTGTTTTTCTGCTTTATGTGCATGTTGCCTTGTGCCTCTGAAAAAAGTGACAAGTGTATGAACTGATTTGTGCTGGCCAGAGTGAAGAAACTGTGGAGCCCCAGCTTTTGTTTTGTGCCTTTGGAATATTGTTTGTAACCGCGTTAAGGTCCAAGAAGGGGCCAGGCACCCTGCCTGATCCTGCACAAGTGTATAAGAGTGTTTTGTGTTTCCCTATCAACCTCCTATTGGCTGTGGATCCTTGGGTCGCTGCCCTTCGCTTGCACGCCTATATCACAGGAAGGTTTTCATCAATGATGAGTTTGTGTGTTCACAACTACAATGCTGAATTCACTGTAAGAGGCCAGTAGGTCTTATCTTGGTGGTGGGAAAATTAGCGGATTCTCTTTTGAAGGACAGGATAGGGAAGCATTAGAATTCACCGTGCTGCAGGATGTGAGGCACTCTGGTTTTACCAGAGAAAGGTTGTCTCAAATGAATCCAATCAGTTTCTTTGGGTGACTGTAGAATTAGATCAAGCAGGCTGCTTGATGTGATGCACCTGGATTTCAGCAAAGCTTTTGATACTGTCCCACACTGGAGGCTCACAAATAGACTGAAGAGCCTGAGAGTGGGGCCCTAAGATGGTGGACTGAACTAGAAAATGGGTGAAGTAAGTTCATTTAGATCATTAATTTCTGTTTTATTTAGATGAAAAAGGGGTGACTAATGGAGTGCCTCAGGGTTTGGCCCCAGGGCCAGTTCTACTCAACATCTTTGTGAGTGAACCTGCAAAGGAGGAGTTTTTAAAAAAAAATATTTATAATTCATTTGTTTGCCGAGGTACAAAACATATATAATATATCGCAACACAAATGCAATATAAAATACATCACACATAGCTGCTTCAAAGAAAGTCTATAACAATAAATTATTATCAAACTATTAAAATGCCACAATGCCTCGCTGTATGTTGTCCACCCAGCAAACATTTGCTAACATAAACAAGCCTCAGAGTTTTTCTAAATGTGGTTATATCACTAGTATTATGTATTTCATAGGACAGGGCATTTCACAGAGTTGGGGTGTATTTTGAGAATGACTTAACCCTTGTGGGTTGACTCCTGTCTGCGTGAAGGACACTACTACAAGCTATGAAGAGCCAAATGTCCTAGATGGTGAATAGCACATCAGTAGGTCTGCAAGGTACCCTAGGCTCTTAAATACCTCAAACACATTTGTTTTTATAACTCACTGGATGATGAAATAACCTCCAAGTGAGGAGTAGTGGTATAATTACAAAATTATTACTTATCCATTAAACAAAATATAAATCAGTTAAACAAGGGTATAAAAAAAGATAGGTTTAGTCTGGTACATTTTCTCAGAGGGCAGAGTGCTCCAGAGCAGGGGTTCTCAGCCCAGTCCTTGGAGCACACCTACCGGTCAGGTTTTCAGATCTCATATGCATATTCATTGTGGTTATGCTGAAAGCCTGGCTGTCTCAGTGTGTTCTGAGGACTGAGTTAAGAACCCCTGCTCTAGAATAAAAAGTCCATGATGTGAGGCTCCAGGGATGTAGACTTACAAGCAACATTAGAAAATATGTCTTCATGGAAAAGGCGGTGTGTGAATGAAATGGCCCACTTAAGGGAGGTAGTAGAGCAGAAACTGAGCTCAAGAAAGCAAGAGATAAGCGCAGAGACTCCCTAGATGCAATCTCAAAAAAATTCTCTGCAAGCTGGAGAAGAAATGGAGATCTTCCAAAACCCATGTAAATAAGGAAGTTTACAGCGCAGCATTAGATACCTATAAAGAGGCAATACACAAGACAAAGAGAGAGTATCATTCCTCCATTCTAAACAAGGCCATCAATCGCCCTAGCTTAGGGAACCTTTTAAACTAGTAAAGACTGACGTAGTCCCACTCAAATCCGTCAAATAGCCTACCCATTAAACCACAGGATATAGTCAACTATCTAGCCACTAAACTAAAAAACAAATACGACCCAACTTTGTTCATCTGTAATGACTCCCAATTCTACTCTAATAAATGGTCTGCCTGCCACCTCATAAATGAAAACCAACTTGTAGTGTTAATCTTGGTTAATGTTTCTAGAACTTCACACCTACTGTAGACCCATGTCCACTCTCCTGGATAAAGACAACTAAATCTGAGCTAGCACCTGTAATTCTCAACATCATAGATCAATCTCTCTCCCAGAGAATTATGCCAGGCTCACTCAAGCTAATCATTCGCCCTTATTTTAAAAAAATTCAAATCTTATATATCTAACTGCTTCCAATTTGTAAAGATCAACCAAGAGTCATCCACTACTTTCCCCCAAGAACAGGGTATTCCCCAGGCTCAACCCTTTCAGCTCTTTTATTTAATCTGTATCTTCAACTCATTTGCACAATTTTCAATAAATGCAATCTCAATTATCACATCTTCGCAGACTATATAATGATTTATGCTCCAGTTGACATAAAAAAAATCCTTATTACCACAGCATTACTGAATGCATAGCTGAAGCGGAACCATGGCTCAACTCAAACAACATGCAAATAAATTTCAAAAAAACTGAAATCTTATTCGCAACCAGAAATCAGAACTTCAGGTCCCCCCTGCTACTTTCAAACTTCATAACTTCGATCTCCCTATCAAACGAGGTAAAGTATCTAGGTGTCATTATCAACAGATCCCTCAGCATGGCTGCACAAATCAAACATACCGCAAGGACAATATTCTTTAAATTAAAAACGGTACAGCATCTAAGACCAATTTTGGAAACACATGACTTTAGAACAGTAGTCCAAGCTCTTATTCCCCCACACATGGACTACTATAACAGTCTCTTACAAGGCATTCCCAAAAAGACAATCCACACATTCCAACTGGCACAAAATGTAACATTGAGGATTATTGCCAAAAAAGCAAGCCTCTCCGAACATATCACCCCACTTCTCTACAACCTTCATTAGTTACCCATTGCTTCTAGAGTAAAATACAAAATGTTAGTTATGACATTTAAATTAGACAACAGCATCACCCCTTCCTACCTATCCACCCTTATACACACTTAAGCTGATATCAGAGCCAGAAGAAAATGTACAAAAGACCTCCTAGATATACCCCCCCTCCATACGAAAGACCAAGCAATCTACCAGCAATAGAGCCTTTAGGTATTCAGCTCCCACACTTTGTTTTTTTGTTTGTTTTTTTTAATTTCAATTAATGCATTCCAAATACAAAACAATCAAGAAAATAAGCGGTACATACAAAATCTTCTAAAAAGAAATAAAAAGAAACAACCAATAACTGCAATACCGCTACATAATCCACATCATGGAGAGCACAGCGATGTTGGTACCGGAGCTCAAACTAACTAAGGCTACATCCCCTAACACTGTAACATCTAACTAGAAAACAGTAACAAGATCAAAATCAAGCCTTCCCCACCTGTAATGAATCCAAGAGAGTAACAAGCTGAGAAGATTCAGTGAAAATATAATCAATACCTTGTATAGTGATTAAACACTTGCATGGAAATCGGAGAAAAAAGGAACCTCCCCCAGCCAAGACTCTAGGCTTAAGCTGGAGGAAGGACCTCCTACGTGCCTGCGTGTACCGGGAAACATCTGGGAAAATGGACATCTTATGGCCATAAAAAAGAAAATCTTTCTTAGAAAAAAAGGCCTTCATAATGGAAGCCTTATCAGCAAGATTGACCAAAGTGACCACTAAAGTAGCTCGGGAGGAGATCAGAACCTGAGAATTTTCCAAGAAATCAGTCAAATCAGGATCATGCTCATTCTGAACGCCCTCCGGCTCGGTGCTAGCACCCCCAGACGCTACCCGGACCGGCAAATAAAATGAATGAGCTATCATAATAGAATCTGAATCTGGCAGCAATAAAACGTCTTTGCAATACTGTCTAAAAAGGGAAACAGAAGACAGAAAACGGGTTTTGGGAAAATTCAAAACACGAATATTTTTTGCACGGGAACTATTCTCCAAAGATTCTATCTGCTTATATATTGTTGAAAGATCTTTAACAGAGGAGTCACTTGCTGATTGCAACAAATCAACATGTGTTTCCACCTGAGTGACACGCTGAGATAAACTCTTAGTAATACCTTCAACATCATGAACCTTAGTAATAATTTGCTGAGAGAAAAGAGCAGTTTGGTCCATAAAAGTAGATAATAAAGAGTTTGTAGCTGATACGAGCTTCCAAATATCTGCCAATGTGACATTCTCAACGTTAACAAGCGAAGCTAATGGCAACAGCCCCTGAGGGTGAACAGCCAGTATAGAACTAGTAGGTAGTACCTCACCAGGAACAATATTAACAGCAGGTGACTCTCCCTCCTCCTCCGAAGTAGACACCTCCTCGGAAGAGGATAAATCCAATTCAGGCAGCTGAGAAGGCCCAGGGTTAGGTGGAGGAGTCCTCTCGAAAGAACTCAGAGAGGCACCAGAGGTAGACAATGACACACCTTGTGCTACCGCAGCGACAGATGGTAAAACAATCACATGCTGATCCATAGGGCCACTAGATACCACAGGTGTAGAAGCAAGATTAGTAGACTGCTTTGCTGACTTGATGGACTTGGTGGACTTGTCAGACTTGTTCTTTCGCTTTGGGTGTCCTCTGGGCATCCCCACAGCGGCAGGGCACCTGGCCCCAAGATGGCACCGAAGGGGCACCAAAGGGGCGTGCCCCCTTTGGTCACACCCCCTTCGGGCACGCGACCGCGGGCACGCGAGAGGCTGTCACTGATTAAATACTGCAGGAGCGCTGGTATAGAAGGAGGAGCTCAAAACTGCAGCCAATAAGGTGGAAACAGACAGCACACCGAGCCCCGGTATCTGCAAACGCTGGCTCTCACCTCCTTCCCTCCGCCAAGATTTAAATACCGCAGGAGCGCTGGTATAGAAGGAGGAGCTCAAAACTGCAGCCAATAAGGTGGAAACAGACAGCACACCGAGCCCCGGTATCTGCAAACGCTGGCTCTCCTAGCTCCCACACTTTGGAATGTTCTCCCTGACTTGATTTGGAGCCCCTTCGGAGCACATCGGAGCGGAGTGAGTGAATTGTTTGAGTGCTTTTTTAAGTGTTCTTATTATATGGGGAAACGCAAGAAGAAGTTGCTATCTGCTTCAATGGCATCTGGAAAGTCTGCAAAGGTGGTGGGGCTCATGGACAGCCATGTACGGTCCGTGGTTCCCCCACCCACCTCGGCGTTGTCTCCTGAATCTTCAGTTTCAGTTAGTTCTGTTTCCTCTATTCCATCTCCTGATCCGCGAAGGGTTGTAACCCCACCCAGCAAAAGCCCACAAGAATCGGACAGTGGATCCTCTTCTCCTTCAAGTGGTAATGTTTTTCCATCTTCTAAATTGCCTGAGTCGTTTCTGAAACTTGAAGGGGATATTGTATCTCTGCCTTGTTCTATTGACTTTTCCCTGCCATCCTTAGATGATTTGTCTCCTCCGGCGGACGTTTCTTTACAGGATATATGGAAGATTGTTTCTAGAACTGAATGTTCTTTGAATTCTTCGTTGGCTAAAGTTTCCACGTTTACGAAAGAAACTGTTAGTTCTTTGTCTAATCATCAAGACCGATTATGTTCTCTTGAATCTCATAAGGCTAAAGTAGATAATCAGCTTGTTTCTATTCAAGGGTCTGTTACTTCATTTGTTCAGGATTCTCTACATTTGCATATTCATGATGAAATTATTGAAAATGCCTTAAGGGTTAAAAATCTAAGATTATTGAATTTTCCTCGGATGCATTACCTTTCTCCAACAATACTATTCGTTAAATATTTAAAAGGTGTTTTAAAGGTTTCTGAACCTGAATCCATAGCTCTATCAAAAATTTATTATTTACCTACAGCTATTAGAGGGAAGGTGGTTTCGGATTCAGAAACTGGTGGTGTAATTGCAGATGATATGGAGTGTTTATCTGCTCAGAGTCTAGATTTATCCGCTTATTTAGAGTCCTCAGTGGAAGAGATATCCACTCGGGCTACTCTGTTAGTTGCTTTTTCTTTAGAACAAGATAAGGAGAGGATTATGCGCTCATATTTTAAACATCGGCAGGAAAAGCTTTTTGGGCATCAGATACAGGTCTTTCCCGATGTGTCCCGCACAACGCAATTGAAAAGGAAGGCTTTCCTTTCATTTCGACCACGTGTTCTGGCATTAGGGGCTACTTTCCTACTTAAATATCCTTGCAAGTGTGTTGTTACACACCGGGCTAAGTCCTATATCTTTTTTGATGCCTCTCAATTGGAAAATTTTCTGCAGAATGTTGGTTAATTAGTGGGCTTGCTTAGAAAATAGGGGTTTATATTTATTAGTCTTCTCTTTCTCAGCATTGATCTGTCTTTCTTTCACACACTCCATGTCGTGGGCTGGGTGTTAATATTGTTTAAGAAACTGTTTGTTTTAATGTATTATTACTTATTATTGCTTTTGTTTTTTCTTTTTGTAAAAGATTGATTTTTTTTTTTTTATTGATATTTCAATCAAGGATCTACAAACTTTTCACAAACAATTAAAAACCCTATTCACAGAATAATACAATTCTTCCACTTCTACTTTCCCTTCTTTCCCTACCCCTAACCATGTCCCCCCTTCTCTCCCTGGTAGGAACACACCCACCTAACCTACTCTTCTGCCATTATATACTGTAAATAGTTCAGACTCCGCTATCACGATACCTCTGTATAGGTGCTTAGCTGACATATATATAGTTTCTTGTACCATAGTTGTGAGATGTTCTCTGTAACCACCTTCTGGAAATTATTGTTCATTGTAAACCGCCCTTGATCGATGGAAGGGGTGCTTTAGAGGTAATGTTTAAATAAATAAATAGATCAGGGGTTCTCGATCCATTCTTTGTGACACCTAGCTAATCACGTTTTCAGGATAATCGCAATGAATATTCATGAGATAGATTTACACACATCTCATGTATATTCATTGTGATTATCCTGGAAACCCGACTGGCTAGATGTGTCCTGAGGACTGGTTTGAGAACCCCTGCCCTAGATGCAAAGAACTGACGAACTAGCCCCGTTATTGGTTCAAGGTGTTGGCACTCTAGGCAAATGTTAAGCCTTACGCTCCCTCCCCCCGGCTGTCAGAATCTATTGTCTAGCTTTGAATGCCCTGCTCTTTGCTGCTGTCCACCTAAGAAGCTGCTACACTAGGCCAGTAGCTCTCAACCCAGTCCTCAGGACACATCGAGGCCAGTTGGGTTTTTCAGGATTCCCACGGTGAGTATGCATTTGAGAGATTTGCATACAATAAAGGTAGTACTTGCAGATCTCTCTCATGCATATTCACCGTGGGACTCCTGAAAACACTATTGGCCTAGGTGTGCCCCAAGGACTGGGTTGAGAACCATTCCCCTAGCTGATTGCCTAATGGTTGGGCTGGCCCTGCTAGCTATGTACCCAGAATGAAACCAGGCAGCCTAGGTGCACCTTACAATCCTTATCTTCCATCACTTTTTGTTTCTTCATGATACTGATACTTTAACATTGTCAAAATAAGCTGATGGTGGAAGGCAAACAGGCTTCTGTAGTTGTACTCAACTGTTGTATTGTCTAGATTGCAAGCTGACCAGCAGGGACTGTCTTTTTTCTTTCTTTCTATATGTATCTGTAGAGCACCGCGTACCCCTTGTACCGCTATATAAATAACAGAGGTAGCATTCTACAGTTTATAGTTATAGTTTATTGGATTTCATATACCTCTTTACAGTAACCAATAAGGCAGTGTACAATCAAATGTTAAAATACAGGGGTTTAGAAAGGAAAGAGACGAGGAGAGCAGTGACAGCGTAGGTGGCACAGTTTAGTTGTTTCTGAGGCCTGGTCCGACCCCAAAGGCTGGTTTGGAAAGAAAAGTCTTTACCAGAACTTTGAATTTCTTATAACTTATCTCAAGGCGGACATAGGGAGTAAACAGCTGTATCGTGAGGGGACGTTGAAAAAGAAAGCCGAGTTCCTGGTACTGTTCTATGTTCCACAGTGTGATTTTTGCTCTTTTGAATTCATTTTCTTATTGCCAGTGTTTTTGATGGGGGGGGGGTGGGGGCGGGAATAGAGCAGAAGGCTGAGATCTTGTCTGTAGGGGAGCTCTCGCTGATCGTTTTCTGTTAAACAGCCTCTATCGTTTCCTCCTTTCATAATATTGATTAGTGCTAGTCAAGAGACATTCATTATGGGGAGAAGACAGCAGGCAGCAGTGGTCAGAGCATCTACGCTAAGCAGGCACAGAGGTGTATGTGTTGCTCATCTTTTACAAAGGCAATATATGTGTCCATTTGCCTTTTTATAAAATGAATCCAGGGAACATTAATGCACATGTTTATACCTGCTTTGAGGCAGGTATGATTGTATGCGTGCCTGAGTTGGAAAGAAGAGATGCATATACGCATCCTCATAAAATATGTGCATAAGTGCATCCTCTTCGTCTATTCTCTGTGCCCGGGAAATGCCTAGGACTATATGCATGTACAGAGTACATGTGATAATAGATCTGGGCAATGTTATAAGTTTCTACATGCGTGTAAAATGCTGTTCTACATGGACAAGTCTCTTGTGAAATGACCCCCTACATCTCACTGCATTTATGGTCTACACCGGTGGTTTCCAACCAGTCCTTGGGGCACACCTAGCCAGTCAAGTGTTCAAGATATCCACAATGAATATGCATGCGAGAGATTTGCATGCGCTCCCTCCTTTTAGAAGCAAATATTCTCTCATGCATATTCATTGTGGATATCCTGAAAAGTGACTGGCTAGGTGTGCCCCAAGGGCTGGGTCTGCATTCACTCGCTGTCTGACGGTAAAAGCTGAAGTGACCTAGGCAGGTCATGCATAAATTAAGAGGGAGATGTACAAAAGAGAAAAGAAGGAAATGCTAGGAATTCTGGGGCTTCCAGCTAGTTTGTTTTAGTTTCTGGTCTTTAGGTTTAGACTGAAGGAAATTGCTAAAATGTGAACCAGCTTGACTGTGCTAGAAATTAATAGATGCTATCAGGTGTTTGTTTTTGTTTTAATATACAGAATAAGAATCAATTCTTTGAAGTCTGGGTGAGGACTGGGAAGGAAAGTTAAGTTTCTTGGCTGTATGGGATAATTTTTCTTTGAAGTAAGAGACCTTATCCACCACATGTATTATTAAAATGAGCGGATGTAAGATCTGTGCTTCACTCGGTAACAAACCCTCGAGAGGTCCGTCCCCCTTATCACAACTACTAAGGTTCCATCCTATCACATCCGGGGACCTCATCATGCCCAAAGGATGGTGCAGTCCCAGGTGCCACGTGCCAATTCAGTAATGTAAAAGCCTTATTTTCACCATCTATCTCTGAAGCAGATGACTCCCCTAGGAATGTCTGTCTGCCTCGGACAGCAGACGTAATGCAGTAAAGAAAGTGTTATAGTTTGCTCGGTATTTGTCCTCATCCTTGCTTACTGAGTAATGACGCACTCCGCATGGTTGGTTGTTCAGAGTCTGAATAAATGCTCTAGACGTGAATCTGTTGCCAAAAGGAATTGCAATGTGACTGCCCTGGGGGGAGTTCCAGGCAAGTTACATTAATGCAACGTTAACGTCAGTGCATAATGTGCTCCTGCAGGCGCCTCTTGTCAGTAGCTGCACAGAATTAATCTTCCTGCGATAGCCTATTTATTCTTGTATGATGTGTAATGAATCCTATGGAATAGATGTCTTGTTGCTCGTACAGAGGGGGAGGAAGGACTTGGAGCACAGAGCTGGGAGATTTATTCGGAGTCCTGCCTTCTAACCCCTGCTTGCTGCTAAAGCACTTTACCTGCTTCTAAGCCTTTATAGTTCGGTATTACACTGAAAGTTACTTAAAGGGGAGTTCAATTTGTACGTGGTTGAAACTTGCAAGTAGTATTTCCCATGGTCAAGGCTTTTAATTTGTCAAATGCTACTGTTCACAAATTACAAAACGCATGCTAATTCAGCCCTTTTGGGTGTATACTCTCATGTGTTGATATATGCATACAGAAGTTACACTATAGACTGACTGAGTGCCTTAATTGTAATTCTCTCTGTATAAATGAAGTAAAAATTAAGCAACAGCAAACATGGTAATTTGGCTTGAGTCATTGCCTGGGCGGTTTATTATAAATATCTATTTGATTGTAACGTTCTAAAAGCTTAAAAATAAACAGCTTTGAAGTCTGCAATTATCTTTTATTACTTAAATATATAACAACATTCAAATGTCTTCACTCCAGAAAGTTAATGAATGTAAAGTGTTAAAAAGCATTACTCCTAGTGCTCAGTATTTGTTGATAAATAATATTAGTCTCTTTTCATTTCTCCTTGTCAAATTTTGGTCTTATTTATGACCTTACACCCCTCCTGCTTATAGAATGCATTCAGTTGAGGATGTGCTTTAAATATGGCCCCTTCTGTATGGACGTCTTGGATTTGTAGCTATACCTCCCTGCAGCTTTTCACAACATGACTTCCTGTTTGCCAGTTATAATGGAGACAGTGGACCCAGGGCAAAAGCAGAAAAACAGTAGGCTATTTCTGGGTCTTAGAGGGATATCAGGAAGAAACATGTTTTGAGACAACATTAAAAGGATATAGAGGAAAAAAATAAAATTTTCTAATGAGGTGAAGAGAAGACATCTAAACATCTTTTCTGACCTATGTCTTAACAACTACTCTGATCATTTTTATTCAAGGTTTTTACCCATCACAGGTCACAGAGAACAGGCCACACTTCATACCAAACCTGAATTCATATTTTACAGTCTTATATGATTTTCATTGTAGGTTTTGCTTTATTACACAGATGCTTTTTCCAACAATCTTAATGACGATAGAAAATCTGGCGATCTATCATGTCTTGATGTGTATTGGGGAAGTACCATATTTTTCATAAGACTGTATAATGCTATAAAAATATGGTACTTCTTGATACACCTCAAGGCATAAGAATGTGTAAATATTGTAATTTGTAGTGTACTGAATGTGGCTTGTGTAACAGATTACAGAATATAATTAAATTCTGGAAAGGGGGCGTGGTTGAGCACAGACCAAAATGGACACCTGAAACATGAGCAATCTCTAATTCAGTGTGTTTAGAAGGGAGAGCAATATTGCTCATCTGTGTTCTAAGTGACGATTAGCGGGTTGCTGAATGGGTCTGTAACCAATAAAGTTAGAATTTGCAGATTAACAGCCACAAGGAGGATCTATTTAGTACATTTTTCTTTCTCATCTTGCAAAATGGCGGGGTCCCAGGGGTCTGACCTTATGCTACAGTCGCTGATGAATGAGCTGATGCAGATAAAGGATTTGCTGAAAAAAGCAAAGGGATGATGGTGGAGATGAGAGGATGTAACGGGACTTAAGATGATCTTGCCAAACAAATCTGATTGAGTTCTTTGACTGGGTGACTAGAGAAGTAGATCAAGGGCATGCGATGGATGTGATCTACCTAGATTTCAGCAAAGCCTTTGATACTGTTCCTCATAAGAGGCTTATCAATAAACTGAGTAGCCTGGGAATGGGTCCCAAGGTGGTGAACTGGATCAGAAATTGGTTGACTGACAGACGACAGAAGGTGGTAAATGGAACTCACTAGGATGAAAGGAAGGTGATTAGTGGTGTGCCCCAGGGATCGGTCCTGGGACTGGTACTGCTCAATGTATTTATAAGTAATATTGCTGAGGAATGAATGGAAAAGTCTGTCTTTTTGCAGATGACACAAAAATTGCAACAGAGTGGACTCCTTGAGGGAGTGGATAACATGAGGAAAGATCTACAAAAGCTGGAAGAATGGTCTAATGCTTGGCAGTTAAGATTTAATGTGAAGAAGTGCAGTGTCATGCATTTGGGATGCAGAAATCCAAGGGAATTGTACGTGATAGGGGGCGAAAGGTTGGTGTACACGGACCAGGAGAAGGACCTTGGAGTGATTGTTTCTGAGGATCTCAAGGTGGTGAAACAGTGTGACAAGGTGGTGGCCAAAGCCAGAAGGATGCTGGGTTGCATACAGAGAGGAATTACCAGCAAAAGGAAGAGGTACTAATGCCTCTGTACAAGTTGCTGGTGTGGCCTCACTTGGAATATTGTGTTCAGTTTTGGAGACCATATCTTGCAAAGGATGTAAAAAAACTGGAAACGGTTCAGAGGAAGGCGACCAAAATGATTTGGAGCCTGTGCCAGAAGACACATGAGAAGAGACCTGAATACTTAAATATGTGTACTCTAGAGGAGAGGAAGGACAGGGGAGATATGATACAGACTCTTCAATATTTGAGTATTAATGATCAAATAAACCTTTTTCAAAGATGGGGAAGCTGTAAAACGAAAGGGCATAACATGAAGCTGCAAGGGGCAAACTGAAAGGGAACATCAGGAAATACTTTTTCACTGAAAGGGTGGTGGATGCCTGGAATGCTCTCCTGATGGAAGTGGTGGGGGCAAATACAGTGACAGAATTCAAAATGGCATGAGAAGGACACAGTGGATCCCTTTTTTTATAGCAACAACATAAAATCAAAATAACTTGGTCTCTGCAGGTCACCCTTATTTGTTGACTTAGCACAGAGCGGTGGGTACACCCCTAAACAAAGGCACGGGGAGGGGTGACCTGCACGGAGCGATGGATACACCCCTACACAAAGGCACGGGGAGGGGTGACCTGCACGGAGCGATGGATACACCCCTAAACAAAGGCACGGGGAGGGGTGACCTGCACGGAGCGATGGATACACCCCTAAACAAAGGCACGGGGAGGGGTGACCTGCACGGAGTGGCAGGTGCACCTACTCTTGCCACTTTGCTGGGCAGACTAAATGCACCATGCTGCTGTCATATACTATGTTACTATGTGACTGTGTTAGAAGACAAAGTAGAGGCCCGCGCAAAGCTATTATGGATCCTGAAATAAGATTACATTACATGATGCTCAAAGCAGGTATTACTTTATTGCCAGCAAGAGAAAAAAAATAGACAGTGTACAGATTAAATCGGTGGTTCCCAAACTTACGGTCGGGACCCCAAATGGGGTTACATCGTCAGTGGATGGGGTCACAGAAATGTAGCCATGCTCCCTTCTCTATGGACTTTCAGTGTCACCTATGCCAAGTAATGGTAGTCACTGCTCAGCATATAGCCTGTGAGCCAGTAAACATTCATAGGCCCTTGCCCCTCTGGGTAAGCTTCCTGTTAGACTGGAAACAAGTACTGGGGTCTGTAAGTGCCCACTGACACAAGGGCCCCTGTGCTGACTGCTGCTCCTGTTGCCACTACTGTTGCTGAAGCCTTCCTGCTTTAGAGGAATGAGCCTGGAGACCTGCTGTTTTGATTTCTTCATATGGAATCACATGAATTTTCAGTTGTTAAAATGGAGTTATATGGAAGTTTGTAAAGCACTAGATTAAATGTTTTCTTTGCCATACATTACATTGGAGCCACTCTGACTTAAATACAAGGCATGACATAAAGCTTAAACATGATTTACCGCTCTCCGTTTTACTACTAGACATTTGCCAGTCTTCAGTTATAACACGTTACCTTATCATATCAGAAAAAGAATGTTTCTGGAGAAACATTCACTCTGCATACTTGACTGCCCCCTCCCCCTCCCCGGATTACTTTGAGAAAGCCAATATGTCTTTTTATCAACTTGGAAAACTAGGAACTTTGAGGGAAAACTAATAAACTACTTGTTTTATAATCTCCCAAGGATTTTCCTACAGTTAGTACAAGCTCTACAGAGTTATTTCTTACTTTTTTCTAGCTTGCTCAATCTTTAGTTAACCCTTCCTTTTCACACTATTAATATTTGTGCAATGTAAAGTAAAAGTGGCACAACTACTGGAGCAAAGCTTCAAGATCTGAACAATCACCCAAGGAAAAATAACTTGTGAATTCTCAGGGTACCCAAAGGAGCGGAGGATGATGTTATCAAGCTTATGGAAAGGTCCAGTGCTTTCCAAACCCCATCTTGCTGAGAGATGGGATACAAATTTCCATGGCCTACTGTGGCCAAAGTGCTCAGATAATCACAAACCCTAAGAATTCTGCAACTGGCTTTTGTGAGAGCCTGCTGAAATTTCAGGGGCACACCATAGTGATTGTTCTGGACTTCCATAGCAGCACCTGTTAGCACTATGGCTGCAGCTATAAACAGCTCAGTACTTGGTATAGCATTTTCTTCCTGGCAATGATATGAGTTACCATAAAGAACACAGCTAGGAGTTTTGAGGATAGCTTATTGATGAATTCTTGCCTTTTGGCAAACAATGGAAGCCAAGTGAGTGAGACTCATTGGCTGATCCAGTAACGGTGTGTGGATCAGGACTTGGTTATCTTGTATGTAAGAAGAGAAGATTGTTTGTTTCCATTGTGGCTATGAAAAGTGATGTTTAGATGGGAGCTCATGAGAGTAACCCACTCGACTTATTCTCTTTTTTTATGACCTACGAGCTCTGGATTAGAATGTGCTAGTTGGATGACTCAGAGTGAATCTTTCAAGGGTATTGGTAATGGGGCCCTGCCAAACATGGGACATAGCCTGCAGAGCGAATTGTCAACTCCCGGCAAGATTAAGAGCTTTATTAAGGCCTAAATTGTTTGTATGATTGGCTTATATCATTTGGATCAGTATTTGGTAATGCAGAAGGAGAATCAGAATGTGGTAGTGCAGTGAGTACACCAGTCTCTGTTCTCTTAAACCAGTCTCTAGCAGCTGTGGCCTCTACACAGGAGAATAAGAGTCCAGTGGATTTGGAGTAATCGTCATCAACTGCATTGGACTTATTGCTGAATTGTTGGTTGAATGCCAGGGATTATCTCATCAGGTATAACATTTGGATGGCATAACCCATGATGTGGGAGAAAGGATGTGGGTGGATGTCTTGTTTTGTATGAGTGCCAAGTGCATGAATGTGAGAGTTGGGAGTGTAAGAGGGAGCAACTATGAATTACGTAAAGGGGACAGTAGGACTATGTAATGGCACTAAGGGTGAACATCCTTAAAAAAAACCCCTCCCTCGACTCTCTGGTTCCAGCCCACTACCGTCCTGTTTCCAACCTCCCTCTTCTATCTAAACTCCTCGAAAAAGTTGTCTTCGCGCAGCTCTCTCGCCACCTTGATTCCACTAACTTCCTTCACCCTCGCCAATCAGGGTTCCATCCAGGTCACAGCGTCGAAACTGTTTTGCTTGCCTTCACTAACTCACTGCATGTTGCTCATGATCGCGGGGACATTTTGGTGGCGGTGGCTTTGGATCTATCTGCTGCATTTGATCTGGTTGATCACTCTCTTCTTCTCCGTCTGCGTGAAGCAGGCTTTTGTAGCACCGTCCACCACTGGTTCCATTCTTTCCTCTAGGTCCTGCTCAGTCCTCTCCTCCTCTTCCTCCGTCCCTCCTTCCGACCCTTTTTCTCTACCCCCAGGGTTCTGTACTTGCTCCTCTTACCCTTCTTATACAACAATCCGGGATCTCTGCTTTCTATTATGCCGATGATATCGTCCTCCTTCATCACACCTCCCCCTTTCATTCTGACCTTTCTGCACTCAACTCCTGTCTTTCCACCATCGCAAATTGGTTAACCCAGAACTGCCTTCATCTCAACTTAACTAAGACCATTGTTATCTGGTTTTCCCATGGCAGCCCGCCCCCTACATTAGCCCCGTCCTTCTCTGACTCTCCTATCCCTCTAGTTTCCACCTTCCGTTACTTGGGTGTGCTCTTTGACTCTGATCTCTCCTTTCAAGCACATGTCTCACATCACCAAGACCTCTTTCTTTTTTCTGCGTCAAATTCGTGCGATACGCCCTTTTCTCACTCCCCCCGCCCTCACCACGCTGCTACTGTCATTAGTCATGTCACACCTTGATTTCTTCAGTTCCATCTTCACCGGCCTCCCCAAGTCCCAACTAAACAGATTACAAAGGATTCAAAACACTGCTGCTCGCATCATCACCCACTCCTCTCCACGAGACCACACTTCTCCTTTACTTGTTCATCTCCACTGGCTACCTGTCCCCTTTCGCTTTCAGTTCAAATTGCTCACCCTTGTTCACAAGGCACTTCATACCAACACCCCACAGTATCTGGCAGATCTCATTACCTTCCATACCCCTAGACACACCCCTCGCTCATTTCATCTCAATCGCCTTCATCTTCCCTCCCCCTCCCTTGCACATCTTCAGTCCACTCACTCCTCAGCTTTCTTCTTTGTAGGTCCTGCCCTCTGGAACTCACTTCCCATCTCCCTTCGTCTAGAGTCCCACCATCTCACCTTCAAGCGTGATCTGAAGACCCACCTCTTTTTCCCTTGCCTTCGACTTTCCTTCCCCCTTTGTATGACCCAATCCTCTGTGTCTTGTCCGACCTTCCTTCTCTCTTCTATCTCTTTATCAACAATTGTAACTTTCTTTATGAAGTTTTTGTATATTGTAAACTGCTCTTTTTTTCCAAAAGGGCGGTATATAAAATAAACATAAACATAAACAGTGTCATGTACACAACATAGTCCCCTCCCACCTTTCCACACTCAAAGTACAACCCTCGAATAGAAGCAGAAGAACTCCCAACCAAAACTTAAACTTACTAAAAGTACCACACTCTATATGCATTAACAAACAATTTACGAGCAACAGGGCATTTACATACGTAGCACCACTACAATGGAATACCCTCTCTGACACGTTAAGGGGAAACAAGGACCTGCAATCATTTCACAAAGATCTAAAAACTCACCTATTTAGAGAACATTATAGCAGCACCTAGAGCAGTATCGCTTGTGACACTACCTACCCCCCCGTCGTTTCATCCCTTCCCACATTTCTCCCCCCAGCCATCTCCTCACTGAAACTGATGATGTAATGCCTGATTTGATACCCTTAAAAAGTATACCAATCCCACACTCCTGTAAATTTACTCTGTCAATAGTTAAAAGTACCACTCTATGTAAATAGTTTGAGGCAACACCTCGGTTACCTTGTTCCATGTATAAAGTTCTTAAACACTGTTCCATGTGATCGTTCTAGTTTAACATGTTATGATGTAAACCGGCCTTGATCTTTGGAAGGGCGGTATAAAAGTATGCACAAGTAAATAAATAAATGTATGCACTAACAGCCTTTACTACATCTTCTGGTAATGAATTCCAGAGTTTAACTATGCGTTGAGTGAAAAAATATTTTCTCTTAGTCTTAAATGGGTTACGTTTTAGCTTCATTGTGTGTCCTCTAGTCATTCTACTTTTTGATGACATAAACAAGCAATTTACATTTTCCTGTTCCACTCCATTCATTAATTTATAGATCATTGCAGCATATCCTCCCTCAGCCATCTCTTTTCCAAGTGTGAAGAGCCCTAACTTTTTAAGGCTTTCCTCATGGGGGTAACCTTCCATCTTCTTTACTATTTTGGTGGCTCTTCTCTGTACCTTTTCTAATTCTGCTATATCTTTTTGAGATATAGCGACCAGAATTGGATACAATATTCATGTTATGGACGGCCCATTTTCCGCCCACATCTCACCCATTCAAGCAACCACTGCAGGAAATGCAGCTACCACAGAAAAAGGTCCGCGTTAGATGCGTTTCTCTCATGTTAGCTGTCTCCATGGCACAACGACCAGAATTGGATACAATATTCATGTTATGGTTGCACCATGGACCGATACAGCAGCATTATAATGTCATTGGTTTTGTTCTCCATTCCTTTCCTTATGATTCCTAGCATTCTTTTTGCTTTCTTGGCAGCAGCTGCACACTGGGCGGAGGATTTCAACGTATTATACACAATGACGCCTAATTCTCTTTCGTGGGTGGTGGTTCCTAATTTGGAACCTTGCATCATGTAACCATAGTTTGGATTGTTCTTTCCTAGGTACATAACTTCTCACTTGTCAACATTAAATTTCATCTGCCATTTGGATGTCCAATCTGCCAATTTATCAAGGTCCTCTTGTAATTTTTCACAATCCCCTTGTGTTTTAACAACTTTGAATAATTTTGTGTTATCTGCAAATTTGATCCTCACTTGTTCCCATTTCCAGGTCATTTATGAATATGTTAAAGCAGCGGGCCCAGCACAGATCACTGGGGTACTCCACTATTCACCTTTGTCCATTGAGAAAATTGGCCATTTAGCCCTACCCTCTGCTTTCTGTCTTTTAATCAGTTCCTAATCACAATAGTTCACTGTCTGCTATTCCATGACTTTTTAATTTCCCCAAAAGTCTTTCATGAGGGACCTTGTCAAAGGCTTTCTGAAAATCCAGATACACTGTATCAACTAGCTCACCTTTATCTACCTGTTTATTCACACCTTTGTAAAAGTATAGCAGATTAGTAAGACAAGACTTTCCTTGCCTAAATCCATGTTGGCTTTCTCCCATTATGACTATCTATGTGTTCAGTAATTCTATTCTTTATAATGGTTTCTACCATTTTGCCTGGTACTGACGTCAGACTCACTGATCTGTAGTTTTCTGGATCACCCCTGAAACACTTTTTAAAAATTGGAGAATGACCAATCTTCAGGTACTACAGATGATTTTAATGATTAGTTCACAGATTACTAATAGTAGCTCTGCAATCTCATATTTCAGTTCTTTCAACACCCTCATATGTATACCATCCGTCCAGGTGATTTGCTACTCTTCAAATAATTGTAATACATCTTCCCGGTTTATTGAAACAGAAGCACGACAGCAGAAAAAGACCACATGGCCTATGTTTCCATATCTAGTCTGCCCTTCTATATCAACTACAATAATCCCCTTTTACCTTTAGAGATCCTCTGTTTGTCCCATGCTTTTTTTGAATTCGGATACTCTCCTTGTATCTACCAACTCCACTGGGAGACTATTCCATGCATCTCCCACTCTTTCCATGAAGACATATTTCCGCATATTACTCCTGAGTGTATGTCCCCCCGTAGCAGAGCTTGCTTTCCATCGAAAGACTCTCCTCCTGTGCATTTATGCCATGGAGGTATTTAAACATCTCTATCATATCTCCTCTATCCCACCTTTCATCTAAAGTATACATATTAAGATCTTTAAGTCTGACCTCATATGCTTTATAACGAAGACCACTAACCATTTTAGTAGCCACCCTTTGCACAGACTCTAACCTGTTTATATTCATTTGAAGGTATGGTCTCCAGAATTACACACAGTACTCCAAGGGACTTGTTTACAAAGCCGCGGTAGCGGTTTCTGATAGTTATCGGAGCCGCGGCCCCATTGATTTCTGGAGAGACATTCACTCTGCAATGATATGATTTCAATGGGGCCACGGCTCCGATAACGATCGGAAACCGCTACCGTGGCTTTGTAAACAAGCCCCCAAATGAGGTTGCACCAGAGACTTATGCAGAGGCACTATCACTGCCTGTTTTCTGCTGACCATTCCTCTCCCTATGCACCCAAGCATCCTTCTGGCTTTTCACCATCGCCTTTCCTACCTGTTTAGCTACTTTAAGACCATCAGACATAATCACACCCAGGTCCCGCTCTTCTTTGGTGGACAGAAATACTTCACCTTCTCCACTATACTGCTCCCTTGGATTTTTACAGCCCAAATGCATGACCCTGCTTTTTTTTTTTTTTAGCATAAAATCTCAGCTGCCAAATTCTAGACCATCCTTCAAGCTTAGCTAGATCCCTCCTCATGTCATCTACTCCTTCCTGGGTGTCTACAAACAGGCAAACCTCACCCGACAGCCCTTCTGCAATATCACTAACAAAGATGTTAAAAAGAATCGGACCAAGAAAAGAGCCCTGCGGTACACCACCGGTAACCTCCTCCTTTTTAGAGTGAGCTCCATTTACCTGTACCCTTTGTCATCTCCCACTCAACCAATTTCTAACCCAACCAGTAACTTTAGGTCCATCCCTAGGGTGTTTAGTTTGTTTATAAGTCACCTGTGTGGAATGGTGTCAAAGGCTTTACTGAAATCTAAGCACACCACATTTAGGGCTCTCCCTTGGTCCATCTCCCTGGTCACCTAGTCAAAAAAATCAGTCAGATTTGTCTGACAAGACCTGCCTCTGGTAAACCCATGCTGCCTCAGATCTTGCAAACCATTGGACTCCAGAGACCTCACTGTTCTCTCTCTTAGCAGTGTTTTGATATTTCTTCAATTCTTTGGATACATAACCTTTAAATACCGTTTCAGGCATGAGCAACTTCCCTACGTCATCTTCAGTAAAGACCGAAGCAAAGAATTCATTCAATCTTTCCGCTATGGCCTTGTCCTCCCTTAGTTCCCCTTTTACCCCTCTGTCATCTAATGGTCCAACTGACTCTCTGATAGGTTTTCTGCTACAAACATACTTGAAAAGGTTTTTTATTATGCATTTTTGCTTCCATGGCAAGCTTTTTTTTTTTTCTTCAAAGTTTCTCTTTGCCTACCTTATCATAAACATAAATATAAACATAAACATCAATGCCTTGCATCTAACTTGCCAGTGCCCAACCGATAGGAATATTCTTTTTACTTGTTGTCACTTAATACCCATTCAAGGATTGATATTTTTCTCACTGTCTAGATAATAATTTTTTAACAGATTTTTTTTAATACTACTTTTATAATTTCAGTCAAAGCGGTTTACATTATAATTTAAACTTGGTAATGTACTTTAAAACAGGGACATTGATAGCCCTCCATAGTCTCATAAAAATATAAGTTAAGTGACTTGCCCTAGGCCATAAGGAGTGCTAGTGGGAACTGAACTGTGGTCTTTTGGTTCTCAAGCCAATTCTCTAACCATTAAGCTACACCTCTACTCCATTATTGTCCTTGGAGAAAAATATGGATATATATTCAATAACAATTTCTGACCATGCTGCAATTTTCATCAGTTTGGACTTCAGTGGCTACAAAAATTCCATTCTCCCCCCCCCCCCCCATTGGAGATTCTATGGAATGTCTTTAAAGCAACAGTCAGAGGTGCCATAGTGACATTTGTGATAGCATTGTTGGCAGGCACAAAATCAAAAGTTAAAATATTTTGAGCAGGAGATTAAAACTTGAAGCACCGGTATATCCATGGGAGAGCTTGAAGCACTACTTCAGCTTCAGAAGTTAAGATATCAATATAATAAGATCTTAAGTGAGGGCGTGGGGTCAGGTTTGTTTGTCCAGAAGGCAAGGTGGTACAAGGAGAAGAGTAGACATGGCCACCTCCTTGCAGACAGTTCATTTGGCCAGAGACGAGGACACAGATGACAGTTCTAAATATAAATTATAAATTATATCAATCCAATCAAAATATTATAGATAAGTTGATTGCCTCCTTTTTGGGAATAATGAGCTGCTGAAGTTGTCCATTAGTCAAAGGGCAGTTATATAAGTAGATTATGGAGGAGGAGATCAGACTAGCCATAAAATCCCTTACAGTCAAAGCTTGATGGCCTAACTGCAGAATGTTCTAGAGCACTTGCTGATAATTTATAGTTTACTGTATTATCTGATGTAAACCACTTTGATTGTACCGATAAGGCAGTATAATATAAAATAGAACATAAAAACAGAGTACAGGACAATATAAATAATTAAAAACATTGGGGAAGCATGTTGTTAAATGCGGTTGAGTTGGTGTCTGCTCATGGTGACCCTCTGGATAGCTGTCCTAAACTGTATTCGGTCTTCTGTCAGGCGACTCATTGTTGATAGAGTGGTATCCATAACTGTTTTTGTATTGATCCATCTCATTGCTGGCCTTTCTTTTTTTGTGTTGACTTTCAACCTTGCCAACCATGATGCTTTCTCTAGTGATCTTTCTTCACATGATGCGTTCAAAGTATGAAAGTTGAAGGCTTGTCATCTGAGCTTCTAAAGAAAGCTTTGGTTTGATCTTCTCTAGTACTGACTGGTTTGTTCTTCAGGCAGTCTATGGAATACACTGTATTCTTTGCCAGCACCATAATTCAAAGACAACAGGTTTTTTTTTTCCTTCCTATCTTTTTTGCTATCCAACTTTCGCATCCATAAGATGTTGAAAATACCATGGCTTGGACAAGTTGAGTCTTTGTATGGAGACAGATATCTCTGCTCTTGAGAATCTTGAATCGATCCTTCATAGCCATTCTGCCAAGAGCAATGCATCGTCGGATTTCTTGATGGCTTGTTTTTATTTCTTTATTGATTATTGATCCAAGCAGGTTAAAAATTTTCCACTATTTAAATTTCTTCTCCATCAATGATGAACTTATTGATTTTTGCCAGTTGTGAGGATCTTTGTCTTTAAGGTTAAGGCCCAATTAAAACTATGCTCCTTGATCTTGAGAAACAAATGTTTCAGATCGTCTTCACTTTCAGACAGTAATGTGGAATCATCAGCATAGCAAAGGTTGTTGAGTCTTCCACCAATCTTCACACCTCGGTTGTCTTCATACAGTCCTGCTTCTCTGATTTGTTCTGCATATAAATTAGAGGTAGGGGGAAAGTATGCAGCCTTGTTGTATACTTTTGATTTTAAACCTTTCTGTTTTTCCTTGTTCCATTCAAACTTGATCAATGTAAAGGTTGTGCATGAGAAATACTAGGTGTTCTGGTATATCCATGCTGCTTAATGTGGCACAGAGTTTCTCATGGTTTAAACAGTCATGGTTTACACAGATCACGACCTGTTCAAAGTTGGACATGCCTGCTATAGTCAATAAAACACACATAGATATCCTTTTGGTATTCTCTTATCTCTTCAAAGATCCCTCTTGCATCTGTGGCGATGTCTCTCATTCCTCACCCTTTCCTGAACCCTATTTGCACTTCAGGCCGTTCTAGTTCCAGGTATCGTTGTAGTCTCTGCTGAATGATTTTGAGTAGAATCTTGCTGGCATGTGGGATCAGAGCGATTGATTGTGTGATAGGTGATACAACTAACTGTGGAAACTTTCTTCAGTATTGGTATAAACACAGATCTTTTCGAGTCAGTTGGCCATGAATTTGTCTTCCAAATTTCCTGGCAGAGCCTTGTAAGTATGGCAACAGCTGCATCTGATTGCTGTAATGCTTCAGTTTGAATGGCATCAATAACTGGTGCTTTCATTCTTTGATAAAGCTTTCAATGCTGCTTAAACTTCTTTCATTACCATTCCTGATCATAAGGTACAGGTTGAAACGGCTGTTGGTCCACTTGATCTTTATGGTATGATGTCTCTGTATATTCTTTCCACCTTTTCTTGATCTTCTCAGCATCATTCAACATGGATCCTTGAGCATCCTATAGCACTGCAATTCGAGGCTGGAATTTTTTCATTAACTCTTATAGCTTTAGGAAAGCTGATCTTATTCTTCTTCTAATAGTTTCTAATTCTACTTCCTTGCATGCATCATTGTAATACTTCTTGTCTTGTTTTGCTGCATGTTGAAAATCTAAGTTCTGTGACAGCTTTGCTTTCTCCTCTGGCTTTAGCTTTTCTGTTTCTGGGTAAATTTTCAGTGTTTCTTTGGTCATCCGTTTTGGCCTTTTTTGCTTTTTCACTTTTTGTAGAATCTTCTCACTTTCTTTGAACACAACTTTCTCAATGCCTTCCAATAAACCTTCTGGTGCTCTTTCATTTGTATCCAAAGCAGCAAATCGATTTTGCAGGCAGCCTTTAAATTCTCAAGGTCATATTTTGCTACATTCATGAGTGGCTTGTTCTTTTTAAGCATTAGCTTGAGTTTGCATACTAGTAGTTGGTGATCTGTACCACAGTCGGCTTCAGGTTTTGTCTTTGTTATTGAGCTTTTCCAACGTTGATTTCCACAGATGTAGGCAGTTTGATTTTTGTACAATCCATTGGGTGAAGTCCATGTGTATAGTCGCTGCTTGTTTTGCTGGAAGAAGGTATTTGATAGAATTCTGCAAGACCAATGATCTATTCATCTCAGTCTTTCTCTGGCTTCATTTCTGTTGGCTAAGTCCATATTTTCCAACCACTTTGCTTTCTTCTTTGTTGCCAATTTTACGTTCCAGTCAACCATGACTATCAGGATATCCTGTTTGCATGTTCTGTCAATTTCACTTTGTAGTTGTTCATAGAACTCGTCCACTTCTTCCTCTTCTTCTGCAGCTGTTGAGGCATATACCTGAATAATAGTTGTTGATGGGCATTCCCTGTAGACAAACAGAAATTAAGTGTTCACTGATCGCAAGTTTCTTAATTATAAATGCAACACCATTTCTTCTTTGTCTTTCATTTCCAGTATAGTATACCATGTGATCATCATATGCAAAGTGCCCGATGCCAGTCCATTTTAGTTCACTGACACCCAACAGATTGAGTTATACACGTTCCATTTCATTCTTGACCACCTCTAATTTCTCTTGGTTCATGCTTCGTATGTTCCATGCAAGACATCTTTGCAGCTTCTATCATTTCATGCACGGCGCAGCTGTATCAGCAGTCGGATGTCCCAAAGGCTTTCATCCAACCACATCATAAATGCTGGCTTTACTCTGAAAAGTCTTCAGCTCATCCCCAGTATCCAGTTAGTGCCTTCTGATCTGGAGGTCTCATCTTCCAGCACTATCGTGCAATTTCTTTTGTTGCGACTATACATTGTTTGTTTTTATTTTTTTTTACAAGATATGGAAGTAGATTGCCAGGCCTTTCTTCATGCAGGTAGTGCTAGTGGTGTTGCCGTTGTCACAGGAATGTGATCCTCTGCCGCCAACACCGTTCCATTCTGTTGCTGCCCAGATGGGTGGTTTGTCTTAATTTGGCACTTCAATTGAGACTGTCCATCTTGGGAGATCCTGCCAGTAGTTAAGCTACTGATAGCTTAGCTTAGCTCAGCACTCAGCATCATTCATGCACACAAGCCCTCACTGTATGACAAACTGCAAACCAAGTTAGAGTGGGGAAGCATAGAAGATAAAAACAAATATTAAGATGGATAAGGTGTAGATTTTTGTTTTGAAGGATTGGGAAGGGGAGGAGGAATGCAGGAAGGAGGGTATGGAGATGAAGCAACAGAGGACTCTAATGTTTCACAGTGCTGATTCTAACTAATTATCAGTGTCAAAGGCTTGCTAGAATGGTATGCTTTCAATCCTTTAGGAAGGTGTCCTCCCTCAGAAACAATACTCGTCGTAGTGCATTCCAAAGGTGGAGGGCCAGATAAAGGAAGGCAGAAGCTCTTATTGATTCCAGTTGTGCTTGATGTTTTTTGGGGTGACTAGTAAGGGTTGTTTTTAAGGAATGAAATATTCTGTTGGGTGTGTATGGAATTAGCATTGTTGCCAAATAGTGTGGGATGCCAGTGTAAAGGATTTAAAGTGGCAGCATCCAAGTGCCAGAAAATCTGAAGGGGGGTGGGGGGGGGGGGGGGGAAGCAGGCATGATTCCATAAATGTTGATATGCCAGATATGGACTTCTGCAGAGGCGTCTACATAGACATCTCCAGAATAGTAATCCAGAGTGTGGAATCTAAGAATAGCCTAATGGTTAGAGCAGTGGGCTAGGACCAGAGAAGCCAGGGTTTAAACCCCACTGCTGCTGTTGCTGTGATTGTGCAGAGTACTGGGGATGATGCCATGCTGTGCCATCTTCTCTACACCCTTTGGATGTTTTACAGCCAAAACGTGCCTGCAGTAGGTCTAAACCTGGATGGGGTTACAGACCTTCCCCCCAACATTTCTGAAATCAAGCAGGGATGTCCTATGTCCATTGCACTGCTCCAGACCCACTTCTGCCACGCTCCCTCCCTACTGGAACGTCCCCACACAGGAGATGTCTTTGTAAAATGGCTCGGGGGACATCTCTGTGAGTTGCACATCTGCATGCACGTTTTCAGACATCCAAATCACAATTAAGGCTTTTAAAAGGACTCCCTTTATGTGCTAGGACCAAAGTTTAGCATTTCATTCTATAGGAGATAGGGAGCCAGTGTTTCTCTATCAGGAGGAGGGTTATGTGATCACGTTTTGTTGCATTGTAGAGTATTTTAACTGCTGCAGTTTGGATTCACTGGAGTTTTTATTGAGGTTAGACTTGGTAATTCCATTCTAGATAATGTTACAATACTCAGTCCATGACATGAGCAATATAAGGATGAGGATGTGTAGAGATGTAGTATTAAGGAAATTTTGTATCCTCATGCATGTAGTTTTCTGAGGATGAGGAATGAGGATTTTGTTATAGAAGAGATTTGAAATTCTTTTTTCCCCATATTGGTGATATCCACTTTGGGGTTTTTTTTTGTTGTTTTTGGGTGGTTGAGTTCTAATTGATTGGAGGAGAGCCACTGGTTTACGCACTAATATAAGAATTGAGTATATGAGAGAGCCAGGGTTTAGTAGTTTGTAAAGGCAATGAGTTGTTTGCCATTTGCATAGTAAAAACCTGTGTTTCAATGCAAGTGGACCCTTTTCCCTAGGTCATATTAAGTGTTGAACATGGCCAAGACTGAACTTATTTTTCCCCCTAAACCCTCCTCCCCCCCTTTTTCCTTTTTCTAATCTCTGTTGATAACACTCTTCTGCTTCCTGTTTCCTCGGCCCGCAACCTGGGTCATTTTTGACTCCTCCCTCTCCTTCTCCACTTATTTATTTAACTGGTTTTAATATACCGTTCTTTTTCTACCAGGCAAAACGGTTTACATAGAACAAAAAGGAATGGTTTACATGGAACAATTAAAACGTGTAGTTATACAGATAACTTTAAACCAGACCAGCAAATAACAAAAGGAAGAGGAAAATGCAGGAAAAGTAAAACTTTAGAAACTGTTACGGTGATCTTTGTGAAGCAGTGGGGGGCATGAGGTATGGTAAGTTTGAGATGGACTGGTGTTTACAGAGGTGGTCTTATGATGAGATAAGGAGGGGTGGGAATAATAGTGAGGGCTGGACAGCCTTAAGTAATTAAGGAGGAGGGGTAATGGGGATGGTATGAGGGTGTGGGGGATGGTCTTGCTGGGGGTTTATTGCAAATGATGCACTGTATTCTTTGAAGAGGTATGTCTTGAGGTGTTTTTTGAATAAGTTGTGAGATTTAATGCTCCTTAATGTGGGGAGGGGGGAGGGGGAGGGGGTGGTAGCTGGTTCTAAATGGTGGGATCATAGAATTTGAAGGCTGTTGTGCATGTGCGTTGTGACCTCTTCCGTATCTGGGTGGGAGGGCGAAGAAGATTAAGTGCATTCTGTCTACGAAGTCTATTAGTGTTAGGATGTCTGATAAGTGATTGGAGATGCTCTGAGGAGGTATTGATGAGTGCTTTATGGGTGATGGCGAGTACCTTGAACTTGATATTGGATGCAACAGGGAGCCAGTGGAGAGATTTCAGTATGGGGGTGATGTGGGAGTGTCTGGAGACTCTGGCTATGGTGCGTGCTGCAGTGTTTTGGGCAAGCTGTAGAGGGGCAATGATAGCCTTGGGAAGCCCTTGGAGGATGGAGTTGCAGTAGTTGAGCAGTGGTGTGATGGAGGCTTGGCATACTGCGTGGAAGCTGTCAGGAGATAGGAGGGAGTGAAAGTTGCAGAGAATTTGGAGTTTAAAGTAAATGTTTTTGGTGGTGATCATTATGTGAGGTTGGAAATTTTATTTATTTAGCTAGTTTGATATCCCGCCTTTTCCTTCAATCAAAGCGGTTACAATACATTACGAGGTTACAAAGGCAAGGAAAACATACACTACTTTATCATTACATCAAAGCAGTGACAAATGGGAAAACAAACACAGGGAAATACGGTACATACAATACATTACATTACATTTAATAGGCATACCGGCAAACATAACACATCCATGGAGCAGCCGCTTCCTTAGTCCCGCACGGTCCTACGCCTAAAGGCCACCCCAAAGGGCCCTCTGGCGAGGCCTTCAGGCGCGGGCCCACTCCTGTGCTGGCAGCTAGAGGCAGTTCTTTCAAAGTTGATTGGCTATCTCCTGTGGTGAGGAGGGGCACAGAATCAGCTTCTCTCATGGTTGCTGCTGATCTCCCTTCTCCCGGGCGCGCTCCTGTGCTGGCAGTTAGAGTACCTTGAACTTGATATTTTGTTGGTGATCCAGGATAACTCAGAGGCTCTTGATCTGAGAAACTTGTATTTCGGTGTCCTTGAATTTGATGATAGGAGGTGGTATGAAGTTGGGATCTCTGGTCACGTGAAGGATCCCTGTCTCTTGGCTACAGCTTCATAATCTTGCGGTCAACTTTAACAAGATCATCTCTTTGAAACAGGCGGTTAGATTAGAGTAGTCGGGGGTGGTTGTCTGAAATGGTATGAATATAATTATGTCTTCGGCATAGAGTTGGTAGCCACTGTTAAACCTCTAAATGATGTAGCAAAGAGGCCTAATGTAAATGTTAAAAAGGTGGGAGGAGAGCGCAGAATCCTGTGGGACTCCTTGGGGAAGGATGTAAGGTGTTGAGGATTGGTGGCTGATTCTTATCAGTT
The DNA here is from genome assembly GCA_033557465.1 of Ichthyophis bannanicus. Classification (NCBI taxonomy): domain Eukaryota; kingdom Metazoa; phylum Chordata; class Amphibia; order Gymnophiona; family Ichthyophiidae; genus Ichthyophis; species Ichthyophis bannanicus. The sequence goes on from CM066043.1 coordinate 167,019,066, forward strand.
GGGTGTGTTGGGAAAGGTATGAGTGGATCCATTTGAGTGGTTTGTTTTGAACACCAATGTGGGTTTGTCATGAACAGTAACACACATCCAGCAGATAACTAAAATCTGTAATTTCTTTCTCTATAACATTAACAAAATTACCCCCTTCCTCTCTGAACACACTACTAAAATTCTTACCCACTTTTTGATCACCTTCCGTCTCGACTATTGCATCCTCCTCCTGCTGGTCTCCCTCGGTCATCTCTGTACTCTTCAATCTGTTCAGAACTCTGCTGCGCAGCTAATCTTCTGTCAGTCCCGATACTCTCATATAACCCCTCTTCTCAAATCACTTCATTGGCTCCCATTCTGTTTCTGTATCCAATTCAAACTTCTTCTGACCTAGAAATGCATTCACTCTAATGCCTCTCACTACCTTTCCTCTCTCCTGTCTCCCTACACCCCTCCTCGTGAACTCCGCTCTTCCTCTGGCCTTTTCCTCTCTCCTGTCTCCCTACACCCCTCCTCGTGAACTCCGCTCTTCCTCTGGCCTTTTCCTCTCTATGCCCTTTTCTTCCACTGCCAACTCCAGACTTCGATTTTTTTCACCTTGTTGCTTCTTATGCCTGGAACAAACTTCCTGAATCTATATGTCAGGTCTCATCTCTCCCCCTTTCAAATCCTGCTAAAAGCTCCCCTCTTTGAGGTTGCTTTTGGATCCTAATTTCCTTGTTCTCCTTGTGTCTCCTTTCCCTATTTGAACCCTATGTTTCTCTTGATTAGACCCTTTGTCTGTCTTGATTAGATTGTAAGCTCTAACGAACAGGGCCCGTCTTCTATAGGTTCTTGTACAGTGCTGCATATGCCTTGTAGCACTATATAAATGAGTAGTCGTAGTGTTAGTAGTTGTTGGCTTTATGACTCCTAGGATGGTGGAAGATACTTGTGTGGAGGCCAAAACCAAGCAAAGATTCCCTTTTAGCCTCCTATTATAGGTCAGTCTTACTTATCAATGTGTGGATTGCAAGATACCTTAGCCACGCAGCCGGGGAAGTGTTGGTTTACTCCCTTCCAGTGAGCATGCCTGCCTTTGTGCAGGGCGAGGATGCACCAGATAACCTGCCATTATTGTAAAATAGTTCGGCAATTGTACAGCAACAGGAAACCCCAGAGATTTTTCTTACTAGGTGCATAGAAAGCTTTTGATAATATCGAATAGCAATATCATTTTAAGGTGATGGAGTGGTTTGGGCTAAATGAAAAGGTTTTTTTTTTTAAATGTTGCAGATTCTTCTACATGAAGCTGACTGAATTTGTTACAAGAGTGCTTGTTAATGGTCTCTTTTTTTTCCTCTCCAGCAGCTTTGCAGAGGGGCCTTCAGGCAGGGTTGCTCTATCTCCCTGCTATTTAATATAGGGATGGTTAAAGCTTATCCTAAAATTATTGGTATCAAGCATAAAGAGATGGAATGTAAGGATCTCTATTTGCAGATGATCTCATGTTAATTTACATCAGCTCAATCCCCCACATGCTGATGAGAGATCAGTTTCTGCCATATCACATTATTGAGTAAACTGGTCAAATTCAGAACTAATTCCATGAAATAAATATATGTATGCCTTGGTCCTTGTCAGATATCCATTCTGTCATTGGAGCTGGATATCTAGGTATATGGCTGGCACTTATTTTGGAAGAAATGATAGATAAAAATATGGAAGCAATGATGGCTATAATGTTAAAGTAGATGGTTGTCTCCAATCCACTTGTCATGGTGAGGTAGATTGGATGCCATTAAAATAACGAATTTCAAAATAAACTATATTTGAAGCATGCTCCCCTTTTCTATATTTGAGGGAGTATAGGAGGAGTTGAAGTCCCTCTGCAGTTGCTTGTAGAAGATTAAGAACTTGTGTATAGCACTGAAAACGTTAATGTTAAGGAGAATGGAAGGTGGGGTGAATTTCCCAGATTTTGGGCAGTATCATGCAGCCTTCCTGTTGCAGCAAGGTGCATTGTGGTTTGCTAAGTTACACTGAGCAGTGAAATCACTTTGGTTGCTAATGGAAGAACAGCTGATATGGCAAAGGTGTCAAACTCATGTCCTGGAGATATATTTGCATGCACTGCCTCTATTGTATGTCAGTATATCTCATGACTATTCATTAGATGCTTCCTGAAAAGCAGGCTGGCTAGTGACTTTCCAGGACTGGAGTTTGACACTCCTGGGATACAGTCTGTCCTTATTAATATACTCGCAGGCATTATCTTAGAACTGAAGCAAACTAATTTGGCCACCCCTTGTATCTACTTTACATGCTTCCTGCCAATTTAGAAATGTGCTGTAAGCCTTTGGAAATTTTAACTTGGAAATCCTCCTATTTTGGACTAATGCTTGGTGTGTGATCTATAATAATCCAGTAAATCAGAGGATTTGGCAAAACAGGAATATTTGTTTTATGAGGCAGCTTGTAGTAGGGAGTTGTTTTTATATCAATGGCTGAGCTCCAGCAAGAATTTGGCCTACCTCCCACTCAATGTTTTGCTTGCATGCAGTTGCAGCTTTCACTACTGCATAGTGGAATACACCTTGCTAAGCCGGCAGATAAGTAGAAACTGAAGGAGATTTCACAGAAGACTGTCATATTCTCAGATGCTGGCTCACGTCTCTATAAGTTACTTAGTACTGTAGTAGAGAGCACAAACAGGACCACTCAGAGACTTTGGGAACATGATTTGGAGGATGTGTTGACTGTCCAAGCACATTTCATGGCGTCAACTATTTAATATATGCAGATGATATAATGATCTTCACCCCCTTCTCCACCAAATTGCCAGACTACACCAAAATCTGCAACTGCTTCTCTGCAATTGATCTATGGCTCAAACACAATCTTAAAATAAAATAAATCACAATAAAACGGAAGCACTCCATATCAAAGGAAACAAGCAATTCAAGCCTCCACTCACGATCAAGATAAAAAACACCCCACTCGCAGTCAAAACCCAAATCAATTATTTGGGCATCACACTTGACCAAGAACTCAACTTTCAGCCACAAATAGACTTGTTAATTCGGCTTATCTCAAGCTCCGCACACTGACAAACCTACGTAAACTCTTCTCCCATATACCAGGGTCTCCCCAAGAGCACATTATACCCCCTACAAGAAGCACAAAATACAGTAGCCAGAACCATCCTAGAAAAATCTCAGCAAACTCACATCACCCCACTCCTCCTCAAAAGCTTCACTGGCTGCCCATCACAAGCAGGATTAAATATAAAGTCATCCTAAACACTCACAAAATCTTAAACAATCTGCATTCAGTCTCACCCCAATACTAGTAAACAATGCCTCTGATAGACCTAGGAGAAGATCTACAGTCAATATGCTTGAAATACGCACCGACAAGCCCTCATACACCCACAGAACCCACAGCAGGGTCTTCTCACTATACGCTCCCACCCTTGAGAACTCACTGCCACCCCAAAGAAGAGCTATCCAGCTAACCAGCCAATTCCGCAAAAGCCTAAAGATTCTGCTATTCGTAGAATATGATGGATCAAATACGGAACAATGAACACTCCGCCATGCAAACCCGTAGCACACTGTATACTGTTAGACATTCAAATCATCCTATGCTGAATAGCTGACTGTAAATAGATAAGCCCTAAACTGATGTTGAATAACTGTTGAACCAAATGTTCTCTGTAATACACATTTTATTTTTTAGTGTTAATCTTACTGCACTGCATTCTCTGGAAACCATCTTGACTAGTAGAAAGATGGTATATAAAAAATGTTAAATAATTGTTCGAGTGTCTCAGTCCACCTCAGTAACACAGTCCAATGTATGTTTGTTTTTTTTTAAATCATACTTTTTGGACTTTGGAGAAGATTTGCAGATTCTCTAGGAATGGAGGTAACAGATGCTGCTTTGCGAAGCAGCTGTGGGTACACTTTCACATGCGATCTTCTACTGTGTGAGTCTGAATACCTACTGGATGAGAATCTGTCAGATGACTCTAACCTACCAGTTAGTATTATGGAACTCTGTGGGGATACACATAGAATTAAATGAAGATAGCTGTCTTTAAAAGTTAATAATAATAATTGGCAGAGTGCAGCATAGATGGAAATGAATGACTGGAATGCGTTGTGTTTTTTTAAATTATAAATATGGAAGTGCTGCAGAAGAGAGAAATTATCATGGGCTTGTTTTACACCAGAGGTGGAAGAGTCTGGAGCTCTCTGTAGAAAACATGCCTAAGCAACCTTAACGTATCTTGTATTCTTGTGCAATCAAATGGTTATGTTGTAAATTGTTTAAAATTGTAATAAAAATATTGGAATACATAAAGTGGGATTTTAGAAGTGACACCCAGAATGAATTTGGGAATGGCTGGAGAGTGACAGCAGTGAAGGGAGGCATGTGTAAGGACCTTCTGAAATCGCTACATCTCTGCATCCGTCTCCAAAGATGTGCAAGGCCCATCTTCAGAATCGGTTACTGGAAAATTAATGTTCTAGTAATTGATTCTGAAGATGGGGCCCTGCACAGATAGCAGGCTGGGTATGTGCACTGGTGTAGGACATTTGACAAATCTGGATGTCCCCAAATTGCACGGCCTCAGAACAGAGTACTTGGATGTCCCAGCCAGGGTATTTCAGAAGAGGGGGGGCGACTATGCTATGAGACTTGCACGTCCTGGCCTGCTATTTCAGAGACTCGGATGTGCAGCAGCAGGCTAGTAATATGTTTGGATTATGTATTTTTGCGCAGGTTTCTTCGGGCAGGAAATACTTGTGGAGTTGCACTTGTGGAGTTGCATCATGCACTTCCTCCTGGGAAAGTTACATCCATGAAACGAGCACCTTTTTCACTTTATTCATGGCGAGGAGCAGGTATAGGCATGGACGTTTCTCCTCCGAGGGCCGGATGTGCTTGTGCTGTTCTGAAATCACACCGCGATCTCCATTTCCCTTGCTCTGCCCAGGCCACATCTCTACTACAGCTATTAATCATTTTATAGTGCTACAAAGCATACGCAGCGCTGTACAGACACATACCATGCCCCTGTGCTACATGGATGTTCTCATGCTAGGGATCTCTACATACCCAGCTTCTAAAATGGCTCTAGGGACGTCTCCATTCTTTGCACATCGATCTGCCCTTTTTTCAGGCATCCAACTCATGACTAGGGCTTCTAAAATCCCCCCCATAGAATATAATGTAAGTCATATCTCCTGTTGTAGCTCGGCTATTTGTGGGAGTCTCTTCTAGTTTCAGGCTGTAAATCACAGTAGATATGAATGACATCCACTTTGAATAACAAATGACTTTATTCTAAAGTATTGGTAATTAGATAACAATGCAGTTTGAGGTAACATTAAATAAGATGCAATATCTGCTGAATCTTATTTTATAGATTGATCTATTATTATATATAGACCTCATTATTCCATAAATTCCATTATGTACCAGACATATAGTTTGCTTGTTTCTTCCAAATCCACCTTCTCATAAGAACATAATATAGGCCATGCTGAATCATAGAAACATGACGGCAGAAAAAGACCACATGATCTATCTAGTCTGCTCTTCCATATTGACTACAATAGTCCCCTTTTTTTCCTTTAGAGATCTTCTGTGTTTGTCCCATGCTTTTTTGAATTCAGATAGGTCATTCCAGAACACGAATAAGGTGGTTAGATGTGCCGGATAGACTTTTTTCTTGCTAAAATGTCTAGAACGGTATTCTGAAACCACGCGGCCCTGCACGTACATGGCGCCGGGACGGGGATCTCAGAACACAGGCAGGAGGGAGTGGAACAAGGGTGTGGCAAGCCGCAGAGACGTAGAAAGCATATTCAGGAAAGGCCCGTGTATATCCTGAGTGTTTCCTGCTGATGCCTACGTTATACCAGCGGCAAAATGGAATAAGGCCAGGATTTAGAAAAATATCTGCTCTGATCTTCAATGTGTTCCATAGAGATGAATGGTTGTGACAAGGCTGTATTGAACTGGTGTGTCTGCTGTCTGGGAGGGCACAAGATGCAGTTGTAAAGAATAAAATGCACAGGGGATGGGAGTTTGTATGGTTAAGGAACAATAAACACCTTATAGAAATATAAAGCACTGCAGTATTCCTTATTCTGGCTATGCTGACATTTGAGTTTGTGCTAAAGGGGCTATTCTCGGCTTCCCTAACAATTCCAGTGTTTTGAACAATGGGAATGTAGATGTAGGGGATGGTATGTGAGGTAGTATGGAGCAGAATCATGTTTGGCTGAGAAATGCAGATCAGATGTAGTGTCCTGAGGCGCCATGCCACTATATCTTCACAGCAGTTGTTTATAGGTGCATGGCATATTTTTGGCATAGGTATGTTATTTGTGACTGTGTGTGTATGTGTGTGGTTTAATGTTGCACTGGAGGATCTGGTGTGCTCATCCGTAAATCTGGGGGGCCATGAGTGCCTGGCCAGTACCTGGACTGTAGGGATGACCATAGCGTCACCAGGTGCCAGTGTGATCGGGCAGAATAAATCAGAACTGGTCCTCCATAGCGAAGTGTCAAAACATATCCCTGTCACTAATAAGGGACGCTCAGAATGGGAGCATTCAACAGTGCAAACAGCACTAACACATGCCCTGAAGCACCATCATTGGTCTCTAAAATTGTGCACATTTGTAGAGAGCGAAGATGGTGCCTTTGGGCATGTATTAGTGCTGTTTGCACTTTTGAATGCTTCCATTCTGAGCGTCCCTTATAAGTGACAGGAATATGTTTTTTGACATTTCGCTATGGAGAACCTCTTCTGATTTTTTTTTCTGGCCCATTCTTATAGCATTATACAGATGGTTTTCAAAGATGACCAATGCAAGTATAACTAAGGATGTCTTCTACTGCCATGTATGTCGTGATGCAAGGTATGTCATGACAAACATATCACTTTCTACCTGCTTTTATCCTATCTTACAGTGCACGGAGATTACCTTGCAGTGTTCTGGACATGCAACAGACTGGTATATGTAATCTAGTTTGCATCAGCATAATACTGTTCGTGAGAGGAGCAGCTTAGGAGATGCACATGTTATGAGGGGGCGTGGCCATTTGGGTATATAGTGGAGACGAGCGGGATTGAAAATGTCCATCTTTTCACAATATGTTGAGCACCAGGACGTTCAAACCATTTGCTGCGTATAGCTGTTTTTCGTACTCCATAGTGCTTTGTTTGCGCCATGCCGAAATCATCTTTATCTTTATTGAGACATTTAATATACCGCCCAGGCGATTGCATCAGAGCGGTGTACAATTCAAAATAAAAGGCTGCAGAGAGAGACAGAGTGAAAGAAGAACGCCATTAATCAGATAGGACAGCAGCAGAACAGACAGAAAAAGACAAAAGAAGAGTAGCGACACACAGAGGAGGGAAGCGGGAGTGGAACAGCCGACAGGGAGGACTCGGGGGTTGGGGGGGGGGGGTAAGATCAAATGCCAGATGAAATAAGTGAGTCTTTAACAGCGCTTTAAAGTGAGGAAATGAGGCCTCGGTGCACAAAACTGTTGGGAGTGAGTTCCAGAGTGCAAGGGGCAAGGAAAAAGTAGATGGAGTGGCGGGTGAGTTCAAGGTGAGCATGGGCAGGAGAGGGACAGAAAAGTCGATTCCCACAGGACGAACGGAGGGGTTGCGTGGAGGGCTGGTGGTGAATAAGATCAGCAAGGTAGCGGGGAACGCCAGTGTGCAATACCCTATGAGTGGTGGTGAGGATCTTATGAACAAAACGATATTTAATGGGAAGCCAGTGAAGCTGCAAAAGAAGAGGGGTGGTGTGGTCCAATGGGGAGGAATGAGTAATGAGGTGGGCAGCAGTGTTGTGAATGAGCTGAAGGTGACAAAGCTGGTATTGGGGGAGACCTGTGAAAATGACATTGCAGTAATCCAGCTTCGAGATGACAAGGGACAACACGAGGGTGATAAGGGAAGGTTAAGAAAGGAAGGGATGAGCAATGCGAATTTGACGCAAAGAGAGGAAAGAGCGCTGGGCGAGTCGAGATGTGGGCGTGAAAGCTGAGTGAGGAATCTAAGGTGATGCTGAGATAATGGAGGGTGGATACAAGTGGTACAGGGGTGGAGCACAGCAGGGGGGTAAAGTCGGGGGGAAGGAAACTCAGAGAGAACCAAAGAGCCGCGGATTTGGACGGGTTGAGGCGAAAGAAGTTGGTGTGCAACCGCGTAGAGACAGCGGAAAGGCAGACCCAGAGGGGGGATAAATCAGGGGCGAGAGAGTCAGTATGATATATGAGGAGGAGGTCATCAGCGTAGTAATAACCAGAAATACCAAATTGCTGGATAGTCGGAGCAAGCGGGGCAAGAAAGACATTAAACAAGAGTGGGGCAAGCACTGAGCCCTGAGGCATGCCTCTGTGAAGGGAAGTGACTGGTGAGGAGACAGAGCCCTGCAGAACAGAAGAGGTATGGGAGGAAAGAAAGGAGTGAAACCAGCGGTGAACCGTCCCATGAACCCCGAACTCGTGCAAGCAGGCGAGGAGTGTGCGGTGGTCCACCAGGTCAAAGGCAGAGGAAAGATCAAGGGAAGCAGCAATAGAGAGGTCACCACGTTCATGGGCCTGGTTGATTTCATTCAAAAGTGCAAGTAGAATTGTTTCAGTACTATATCCTGACCTAAAGCCGGATTGAGGGGGGTGAAGGGAAAGAGTGGCGTGAAGGTGCACAGAAAATTGTGAGAAAACAATTTTTTCGAGAATCATGGAGAGGAAAGGGAGGTTAGAAACAGGTCGCCAGCTGGCTGGGATGGTGGGATCGAGGGAGGGCTTCTTCAGTAGGGGCCGGACGACAGCATGCCACCAGGCCATGGGAAAGGAACCGGAAGAGAGACTGGAGTTCACAATGAGGAGAATGAATGGTATAGCAGAGAGGGGGAGGGTTCCAGGAACCAGGAGGAAGGTAGCAGGTCAAAGGGACAGGTGGTCTTATGAGAAGAGGTGATGACCTTAATGAGTTCCGACACAGTGATAGGGTGAAAAGCATGCCAGGTGTGAGGGAAGGCAGGAGACATGGGGGAAAGGGAAAGAGGGGGGGGAAGGAGACGAAGGAGGGAGCGGAGAAAGAGGAGGAGGGCTGGAAGGAAAGGAGGCACGAAGGGAAAGGACTTTCCCCGAAAAGAAAGAGGCAAGTTTAGCGGGACTGGGGAGGGGCAGAGTGGGAAGGAGTGGGACAGGAAACAGGAGTAAGGGCTGGCAGAGAGTGGAGAACACGATAGAGCTGCCGGGAGGAGTTGGAAGGGGAGGAGATCAGGTCGGAGTAGTATGCTTGTTTGGCTGCATTAATAGTGGCACGGTAATGTTTTTGGCAATGACGGTAGGTGGATAGAGAGGCCAAGGTAGGGTGCTTACGCCAAAGCCTGATCTCCCCGGCGAAGGTGGGTACAGTGTTAGGAGCAGGCCTGGGTGATAACAGGGATGGTGGATGGAAGGGCATGAGGTTGGGAGGGGACGATAGGGTGCTAAACGGTCTAGGGTAGAGGACAGGGTATTGGACCAGGCGTCCACCTGCCCATCCACAGAAAGGGAGGAAAAGTCAGAGGGGAGGAGGGTATCAACAGAAGGGAATTGCTGCAGAGTGAAGGGGGTAATATGGCATTAAGATAGGAGGGAGGAAAGGGGGAGCAAGAGGAGGGGGGGTACAGGGAGAGGGAAGGAGAAGAGAAGGCAGGAGTGGTCAGACCAGGGAAGAGAGAGGGGGGAGATGGCAGACGAGATAAAGGGGACATTAGTAAGAATGATGATAAGATCCAGGGTATGTCCTAAGGCGTGGGTAGAGCAGGAAACGTACTGCCGAAATGAGAGGTCATCCAACAATGATAGGAAAGCGTGATCCTTCTGGCTGGAAGGGGAGTTGTAGTAAACATTAAGATCGCCCAAAATGAGCAAATTGGGGGAGAGAAGGGATGCCTCGGAGAGGGAGAGCAGGAATGTGTCCCAGAGGACCGAGTGGAGAGTGGGAGGGACATAAAGGAGCAAAAGGAAAACAGGTGATGAGGACCCCAGGCGAAGGAGGTACTCTGCGTAACGTGGCCGAGGAACCACCTCAGAGATGGAGAGGGAAGAGTGGCAGATAATGGCTACACCCCCACCTTTCTGACAGGAATGCGAGGTGTGGAGTACAGAATACTCAGGCGGGAGGCAACGGTTAAGAAGGGCATCTTCACCCTTTCAGAGCCAGATTTCTGTAAGGAATAGGACATCCAAAGAATGGTGGGTGATAAGATCATGGACAAGATGTGTCTTAGTGCAGAGGGACCAACAATTCAGCAGGGCAAAGGAAAGAAACACCAACGGGGGAGGAGTGGAGGGAGGTGTGCAGGACAGTGGGCAGGGTAGGAGGTTCCCAGGAGAATGAGACACAAAACCGGTAGAAGAATACAGAGACGGAGGACGATGACCCCAGACAACAGGTATGGCAGACGTGGTGGATGCCAGAAAAAGGGGCAGAAGGAGAGGAGGCCAGATGCGGACACTTGACGTATATGCAGAACCAAGGGAGCAAAAGACCGTGAGGGTGAAGCAGAGCAAGGGGGCAGCAGGAGAGGACCCCAGATAGTCGCCCCCATCGTCGCCCCAAGTAGCTCGCCCAAGGAGCACATCCTGCTCCTTGGGTGCGCTCCTTCGGTGCGAAACGCCGCAGGAGCCTGGAATTTATGCTGGTACCTGGGGTGAGGTCAGCTCCGGGAGGCGGGGCTTGAGGCAGCAATCAGGTAGCATACACTGGGGAGACAAACAAGATGATCAGCAACACGGTAGCAGTATACACAGGGTGCGTCTATCCCTGTGATTGCAGAATCATATTTAAATCGGGCCCGTTTTTGATTTGGACATGTCTGCGGGCCAGATGTGCATGCTCTTGAATTGGGCTCTTACTGTCCTCGTTTCTACTATCTCCACTGGTAGACTATTCCACACATCTACCGCTCTTTCCGTAAATAAATATTTCCACATATTACTCCTGTCTATCCCCTTTCATCCTCATCCTATGTCCCCTCTTAGCAGAGCTTGCTTTCAGTTGATAGAGACTCTCCTCTTGTGCATTTATACCATATTTAACTATCTCTATCATATCTCCTCTATCCCGCCTTTCCTCTAAGGTATACATATTAAGATCTTTGTCTGTCCTCATATGCTTTATATCCAAGAACAATAACCATTTTAGTAGCCACCCTCTGCACTGACTCCAACCTGTTTATATCCCTTTGAAGGTGTGGTCTCCAGAATTGCACACAATACTTCACATGAGTTGCACCAGAGACTTATACAAGGCGCTATCACCTTCGTTTTCTGCTGGCCATTTTTCTCCCAGTGCACCCAAGCATCCTTCTTCTGGCTTTCACCATCGCCTATTCTACCTGTTTAGCTACTTTAAGATTGTCAGATACAATCAGGCCCAGGTCTCGCTCTTCTTTCGTGGACAGAAGTACTTCACTTCCTACACTGTACTGCTCCCTTGGATTTTTACAGCCAAAATATGACCCTGCATTTTTTAGCATTAAATCTCAGTTGCCAAATTCTAGACCATCCTTCAAGCTTAGCTAGATCCCTTCTCATGCTATTGCAGATTTTGGTATCATCCGCAATATCACTAACAAAAAAGTTAGAAAGAATTTGACCAAAAAAAGATCCCTGCGGCACACCACTGATTAACCTCCTTCTCCTCAGAGTGAGTTCCATTTACCCTGTACCTTTTGTCACCACCTGGTCAGTCACTTTAGGGTCCATCCTTAGGGTGGTCAACTTGTTTATAAGTCAAGAGAGGTGCGGAGACTCATTGCGGGGCCTCATTTGCATAAAATTTTGCATAATGTTAACATGCACTAACATTTAGTAAACATGCCTCTTAATGAATGTACGGATAAAGAGAGATTACCAGATTTCTACATTATTATACTCCAGTGCCAACTGCCAGGCACATTAGGAAGTGCTACAAACTCTGTCCATGTAGAACCCATAGCAAACCCGCCATATCATAACAGCACTACCAGGACTCACAAAGCACCATACCCTACCTATCAAAAGGCAGTACTGCAAGTATTAAACCAATACATCTGAGAGAATACCAATACATCTCCTACTGGGGAAAGAGAACAAGTGGCACTGTCAAATAGAAACTACATAAACAGAATACCTCAGCTCGGTTAGACATGTAGAACATAGACCATCACCAAACAAAGAAAACGGGATCACAATTTAGAAACAGTAAGACAATAATTAAACTGGGAACCCCAAAAGCCAAACTTGGAATGTACAACAACACTGCAGAAATAAAACTGTAAGTTAATTTCCTCTTGTACTAAACAAAACGCAGACATTAACGATGCACATTTCCCAGAGCTACATATTCCAGTTAATTCAAAATAAAGTTTTTCTACCTTTTTTTGTTTGTGCATTTTATTTTTCAGTTGCAATTGCTCCAGTCACTTTCTTCTGGTTTCTTCGTGTCTTCTGCTAACTCTCCATTGTCGGCTGTCCATTTGTCCTTTCTTCTCTCTTCTGTTTGTTTTCCCCCATTCTCTCTCTACATTTGCTTTAATATACTGATCTTTTTCCTTTTTGCTCTTTCCTCTATTTCTTTCTTTATTCCTTTTTCATCCACTCAAATTTTCCTCCACTTACTCTCCCAATACCTGGCCAAATGTAGATTTTTCTTCCCTCCCACAGAAAATATTTTTCCCCTCTCCTTTCTCGCTCCCCTAGTCCCATCCTCCCATCCCTCCGCATCGGTCCTTTCTCGCTCCCCTAGTCCCATCCTCCCATCCCTCCGCATCGGTCCATTTCCAATCCTAGCCCCCACATCAGGCCATTTTCGGTCCTATCTTCCCCATCCATTTCCAGTCCAAGCCCCTTCCCCATCAGCTATTTCCAGTCCTATTCCCCCCTCCCCCCCCGAAGAGCCCTGCGCCTGTCTAACAGGCTTTAGAGCAGTGGTTCTCAACCTTTTTTGTACCGTGACCCCTTTTACCATTGGCCAACTTGTGATGACCCCCAATGATAAAATCAAATGTGTCTCTCTTCCTTTACCGTTAACGCATTGTCGCTGTAATCATTTGTTGAATTATTAATATATTATAGGCCTTTGCATTATGTTTTTATTTATAAAATTTACTTATTTAAACCACAATAATTAATCCCAATAACAGGTAACAATATTTGATTTCAAAATTATTATGATTTTGTAGTCAAATCACTAATATGAAATAAAATTATTTTTTCTATCTTTGTTGTCTGACCAATTTATTCTGTGATCATGCTGGTCCTGATCTGAGGCTTCTGCTTTCCTGTCTTCTCTTAGCTCTCTTTCTGTGGTCTATGGTCCATCTGCCATTTCTTATCTCTTCTTTCATTTTCTTCACTTCTTTCCATCAGCCTATTTCCAGTCCCAGTAACCCTCCCCAGTATCAGCCCCTTTCCAGTCCTCACTCCCAGTACCTTCCAATGTCAACTTGCATTCCCATGACTGCCACTGGTGTCCATTCCCTTCTAATCCCCCTCCTTCCCCACTGACCAGTCCCTTCTAGTACAAATACCATGGCAGTCCCTCTCAGATCCACTCCCTTCCAGTTCCATTCTCCCATCCCCTCGTATCAGCCCATTTGTAGCCTTAGCCCCCAGTTTTCTTCCAGGGCCAGCAGCTGTATCCTCCCCTCCCCACAATCAGCCCATTCCTAGTCGAAGTCCCCCCTCAACCCCATTACCAGTGCTAGCCTCCCCTAAACAGCCCAATACCAATCCTACCCCCCCATCAGCTCATTACCAGTCCTAGCCTCCACTAATCAGCCCATTTCCAGTCATAGCCCCCCCCGATCAGCTCATTTCCAATGCTAGCCTCCCATCAGTCCATTACCAGTCCTACCCCACCCCATCAGCCCATTACCAGTCCTAGCCTCCCCTAATCAGCTCATTTCCAGTGCTAGTCCCCCCTCAACCCCATTACCAGTGCTAGGCTCCCCTAATCGGACCATTACCAGTCCCACCCCCCATCAGCCCATTACCAGTCCCAACCCCCCCTTGATCAGTCCATTCCCCGTCCTAGCCTTCCCTAATCAACCCATTACCAGTCCTAGCCCCCCCATCTGCCCATTACCAGTGCTAGCACCCCTATCAGCCCATTATAATCCTAATCCACACTGTCTCTCCCCTCTGTCCAGCATTTATCCCCCATCTGTCCAGTATGTCCCTCTGTCTCTCCCCTTTGTCCATGTCAGCCCCCTTCCCTCCCTCCCTCCATGTCAGCCCCCCTCTGTCCAATCAGCCCCCTCCCTCCCTCGCTCCACGTCAGCCCCCTGTCCATGTTAGCCCCCCTCCATCCATCCATCCATCCATATCAGCCCCCTCCCTCCATGTCAGCCCCCCATCTGTCCATGTCAGTGCCCCCTCACTCCCTCCCTCCCTCCATCCATGTCAGCCCCCCATCTGTCCATGTCAGCCCCACTTCCTCCCTCCATGTCAGCCCCCTTCTGTCCTTGTCAGCCCCCTCCCTCCCTCCCTCCATGTTAGCCCCCCCCCATGTCAGCCCCGTTGCAGGTTCCCTGCCACCTCCTCTCCTCTCCCCATGTCTGCCTCCTTCTTCTGCAGCCGCGGCTCCCTGTTTCTTAGGGAACCGCGGCTGTGCCTGTGAAGCCGTTGCAGAGCCTTTCTGTCTCTAAACGGGCTCTGTGCTGCATTGTCCCACCTCCAAAGGAAGTGGTAAACAACTTCCTTTGGAGGCGGGACAATGCTGCACGGAGCCCATCGAGAGACAGGAAGACTTCGCAACGATTTTACAGGCATAGCCGCGGTTCCCTAAGAGACAGGGAGCCGCGGCTGCATTAGAAGGGAGGAGGTGAGTTTGCCACTGCCGAGAAGCGGACTCGGCAGCGGCAGCAACTTGTGTGCTTTTATTTTTTTTTTAACTTGGCGAAGTGAGATGACCCCCGCTAAATCCTGTGGCAACCCACAGGTTGAGAACCGCTGCTTTAGAGGGAGCTAGAGAGGTCCTGGCTCACTTCTGACAGCCGCCAAAGTGAAGAGCACCTTTTTTCTTCACTTCGGCAGCTGTATTGTAGTATAGGATGCAGGCGTGCCGATACAGCTGCTGAAGTGAAGAAAAAAGGTGCTCTTCACTTTGGCGGCTGTCAGAAGTGAGCCAAGGCCTCTCCGGCTCCCTCTAAAGCCACCCTGCCTGCTGCGGTGCTGAATGTGAGATGTTGGCGTCGGGTCCACTGAAGTACGGGGCCCTGTGCGAACAACATTCTTGCACAATGGACGGGCTGGCCCTGAGTGTCAAAGGCTTCACTGAAATCTAAGTACACCACATCTAGGGCTCTCCCTGGTCAACTAGTCAAATCAATCTGATTGCTCTGACAAGATCTGCCTCTGGTAAACCCATGCTGCCTTGGATATTGCAATCCATTGGATTCCAGAAATTTCACTATTCTCTCTTTTAGCAGCATTTCCAATAATTTACTCGCTATAGAGACTAACCGGCCTGTAGTTTTCAACCTCTTCCTTACTTCTGCTTTTGTGTAAAGGGACCACATGTGCCTTTATCCAGTCCTCTGGGACCACTCCTGATTTCAAAGAAGCATTGAAAAGGTCAGTTAGTGGAGCCGCTAGAATGTCCCGAAGATCTTCAGTATTCTTGGATGTATTCCATCCGGGCACATCGCTTTGTCTACTTTAGTTTAGCTAGTTTCTCATGAACACAGTCTTCTGAAAATTGTTCAAGATCCCCATCACTTTTGTTCCTATTTGTGGGTGTTTTCTGAGGTCCTGCTCCTGGCCCTTTATCTGTGAACACAGAACAGAAATATTTGTTAAGCAATTCCGCTTAATCCTGATCAGCCTCTACATATTCATCCCCTTCATCCTTGAATCTGACAATGCCACTTTTTTCTCGTCCTCCTCTCACTAACATACCTGAAAAATGTCTCATCCCCCCTCATTTTATTGCATTGGCTATTTCTTTCTGTATCTTTGCTTTCCTGACTACGTTTGCTAGCTTCTTCCAAATAGAGATGCTTGTCTTCCTCTCTTCCTCCTACCTGAATTCAAAAGAGCATGGGCCGCCCTCTTTTTCTTCCCTTTTGAATGGTGTGGTATCTACTACATTCCATTTTTATATTTGGGAGTCGCAGCTGGTCCATCTCCAGGATTTTCTTTAGTAAAAACAGAGCAGAAGTATTTGTTTAGCAATTTCGCTTTTTCTATGTCACTTTCCACGAGTCCTTTCCCAGCACTTCTGAGTCCTGCAATTCCAACTCTGATCTTCTTCCTTTCCCGAATATATCTGAAGAAACTTTTGTCGCCACCTTTAACATCTTTAGCCATCTTTTCCTCTGCCTTTGATTTTGCTATCCTTATTTCTCTTTTTGACTCTTTGAGTTTGATCCTGTATTCATTTCTGTGTTCTTCTGTTTGCAAGCTTTTGAATTTTGCGAAAGCTGTGGTTTTTTTGCCTTTATTTGAGCAGCCACTTCTTTGGAAAACCAAATAGGTTTCCTTCTCCTCTTGTTTTTATTTACTTTTCTTACATATTTATCTGTTGCCCCTTTTATTGCCACCTTTAGTTTAGCCCATTGCAATTCCATTTCCCTTATCTCCTTCCACCCTGTCATCTCCTCCTTTTGGTACGCGGCCATTTTATTGAAGTCAGTGTTTTTGAAGTTTAGGACTTTGAGCTTGCTATGTTTGGCCTGTACCTTTGGCTTTTATCTCATACCACACCATGTGATGATTGCTGTTGCTCACAGGGGCACTCACGCAGACATTCGACATGCTGTCACCGTTGGTGAGCACTAAATCCAGTGTTGAGCTTTCCCTGGTTGGTTCCATGACCATTGGTCTAAGTGATGCATCTTGGAGGGCATCTACAATTTTTTTGCTTCTTTCCAGATGTGCAGAAGGAGTAATCCAATCCACATCAGGTAGATTAGTCACCCAAAATGATTGCTTCCCCCTTTGTGGCTATCTTGGCAATATCTATGATCAAATCGTTATCTATCTCTTCAATTTGAGTCAGAGGTTTGTAGACTACAGCAGTATGGATGACAGTGCCATCTCCTCTTTCCAACGCAATCCAGAGCGCTTCTTCTTTTCCCCATGCCCCTGCATTTCAGTAGCTTTAATATTGCTTTTGACATACAAGGCTACTGCTCCTCCTTTTCCATTTTCTCTGTCTCTTCTGAATAGATTTATAGCCAGCTATGGCTATATCCCAATCATGCGATTCATTAAACCATGTTTCTGTAATGGCCACAATGTCCAAATCCATTTCCACTATTAGGGCTTCCAGGTCCGGAACTTTGTTGGCTAAGCTTCGAGCATTTGTGCTCATTGCTTTCCAGCATTTACCTGGCTTGTGTGTATTTTGCATGGATTTTGTTCTGCCCACATCTTCTCACTTGTTTTTGATGTGTGGTTTAAAAGTGTGGCTGTTTCTGATGTTATTGTGCTTTTGCAGGGGGTGGCATGCAGATCTTGACCTTCCACATCCGTCACCCCCTTTTCCTAGTTTAAATGCATATCCACATACTGCCTGAATTTTTCACTTAAGATTCTTTTCCCTGCGACAGAGAGATGTAGTCCATCAGCACAGTATAGTCTCTTGTTGGTTCATCTGTTTCCCTAGTCACCAATAAATCTGAATACTTCTTGTTTGCACCAGATCTGGAGCCATGTATTAAAACTGTTAATGCGATGCAGCCTTTTTGTGCCCTTACCAAGAACAGGCAGAACCTCTGAGAATGCAACAGTGTTAACAATGGGCTTGAGTTTCTCTCCCAGAGATTGGAAGTCCTTTTAGACTGTAGAGGCACTGTTTCTAGCCAGGTCATTTGTGCCCAAGTGGATAACGACATCAAGTTTGGAGTGTTCACTTTTTACGCTAAGTACTTCAACAATTTGGTTTGTATTCCTGCTGGCTGTCGAGCCTGGTAGGCACATGACTATCTTCTCTCCTTTGAACTGTATTCCCAAGTTGGTGCCTCTGATGGAATCTCCAAGTAGTAGTAGTTTTCTGTTTGGTGAGGTTTTCTTCATATTTGGTGCTTTAGCAGGAGATTGGGCATTGTCTGACTCATTTAAGGGCCCTTCAGTTTCATTGGATTGAGCATCCTCATTAGCCAAGGCAGAGAAGGCATTATGCAGGGATATCTCTTGATGTATAGGATGTCTGCATTACAGGTCGCAATCTTCCAGAACCCACTGTGATCCATTTGTTCCTGGGGTGTTTGATTCTTTGTGGGAGCGGTGGTGGACTTTGTTCAGTTTGTATCCTAGAAGAGGTGTGTTTCATTGCAGCTATTTACTCCCTCAGTAGAGTCACTTCTTTATGCATGGCAGCTAGGTCTTTCCTTAGTAGAGTCAGTTCGTCATGCATGGCAGCTGACCTGAGGCACATAGGACAAGCTCTTAGGCTCCAAATGATTCGTCTTGGAATGAAAGTACCGCAGTTATTGCACTGAATACACGACATGTTGGTTAAGCAGTCCCAGAAGAGGAAGAAGAAGAAGAAAGGATGAAGAAGATGTGGACTTTTAACCCAACTAAGAAAGGATAGATGACATGTATGTGACCACTATAAAGGCAATGTAGCCCCTGGAGTGGGTGGGCGGGAACCTATGTGTCTCTGGCGAGTAGGCTGTTCCTGAACCGTGGGCACACATCCGATGTAAGTCTATACAAGGAATGCAGTCCAAATGCCCCCAGGCTTAGTCTAAAACCACAGTTAAAAGCTATAATAGTAATCCCCCCAAAAATCAACAGTTAGAATTTATAGATTTAAGCCAGCAGAGAAGATAGAAAGATTTGTTCTTAGCGTAATGGAGGCTTCTCAGCTTTTGCAAAACTGGCTCAGGCCAGGTGTACAATGCTCCAATCTCTGCCCATTTCTCCCTGTGAAGGAGATCGGTATATTTATACCAATGTAAATGGATTTCCCTCCCCTTCTTTTTCTAGTTTAACCCACAGTGCCGCCTTGCTCCCTTTTAAGCCCTGTAATTCTTTAGCTTTAATATTTATTTTTTACTTATAGTGTGCCACTCCTTCCCTTCTTCCTACCCTGTCCTTCCTGAATAAAGTATAGCTTAGTATAATTACATACAAGTAATGGTTGTCCATGAACCATGTCTCCTTGACTGCAACTAAATCCAAGCCAGCCTCTTCCATTAAAGCCACAACATCTGGGAGTTTCTTCCCCATGCTACAGGCACTTATACACACTGCATTCCAGATGTTGCCCCTTTTACCCATTTCTACAGAGATATTTAATGTTTCATTTACCTGGGGGCTTTCTTCACCTATCCCGCAAATCTAGTTTAAAGCCCTCTTCAGTAGATTAGACAGTCTGCTGTGAAAGACACTCAGACACTTCTTGACCAGATGGATGCTATTTCTGCTATGCATCCCTTGGAACATCATTCCATGGTCCAGGAAACCAAAATGCTCTCAATGACACCATCCACGCAGCCAGGCATTCAACTCCCATTGCGAGCTTCTGTGCCTTGGCCTTTACCCTCAACAGGGAGGAATGAAGAGAACACCAGCTGCATACCTATCTGCTTCATCCTCTGTCCTAGAGCTGTGAATTCACTTTTGATATGCTCAGAGGGATACCTAGCAGTATCATTTGGGCCGATATGGATGAGCAATATCAAATAATAGTCAGTCAGTAGGCTTGATGAGTCTTGGCAAACTCTCTGTAACATCTCGGATTTTGGCACCTAGTAGACAGCACACCTCTCTGGACATAAAATCTGGTCGGCAGATGGACCCCTCAGAAGAGAGTCACCAACCACCAATACCCTTTGTTTCCTTGTGGTCAGTGATTTTGCAGCTTTGGGATGCTTTAGCGCTTCTTCTTCTCTTTTCTGGAATGCTTTCACCTCCTCCACTTCCAGGGTTGCATACTGGTTCTTCAGTTTGAGGGCTGGAGGAGTTGGATTTTTGTTTCTGCAGGCTCTGGTGACTTGTGTCCAACTCTCTTCATTCTGTATTCTCCCATCTTCACCTCTGTTGGAGAGGCTTGGCTGTTTCAAGAAGCATCTTATCAATGTACTTCTCGCTGTCTCGAATACTACTCAGCGTCGCCACGTCTTCTCCAAGTTCCTCCACTTGTTTCATGAGGACCTCAGCTTGCAGGCATCCTGCACATGGAACCAGTCCTTCAGCTGGCATTGGGCTCTGCCTTGACAGAGACAGAAACTGTAATGGGGGCCATAGCTTTGGCAATATGATTTTTCCAGCCATTGTTAAGTTAGTAGAGCTTTGGTACCTGTTGAAATAAATGAGACCTACCAAATTACATAACTTTTCCTTGGCTGTCCTTTTTAAGAGAGAGAACAGTTAACCTCTCTTATGCGTTCTCTAACAGCACTGTTCTATGTTCCTGTGTGTAGCTAATTGGGGAATTGCTCCAGAAAGCAATAATTCTCACATGTGGTGGGTGGGAGCTGGGTAGGATAGGGAGGGATCTAACACCTGATGAGGTCAGTGGCTTTAAAGAGCTTGCTCTGAATAGAAATCTGGAAAGAGAAACAATGAACTCTTAACGGGCAGAGCTTTACCTAACATCACAAAAAATTCCCCTTTTGCAATACAGAAAAAAAAATTAGCTTTTAAAAAAATGAAAACCAAACCCATTTCAGAGTTCTCTCTGACTCAGATCAAGGCCAATCGAGCCCACCATACTTGTCTCTGACAGTGGCCATTCTGTTAGGTACCTGTTAGGATTCCCAAAAGTAGATCTGTTTCTCATAGCTCATTTCCAGGGATGAGCAATGGCTCTACCAAGTCTACCTGGTTAATAATTTTTTATGGACTTTCCTCCAGGAAATTGTCTAAACCTTTGAATCCTGCTATGTTTGTTCTACAGCAACAAATTCCCCAGCTTAGTTATGCACTGCATGAAAAAATACTTTCTCCAAATTTAATCTGCTGGTTGTTAGTTTCATAAAGTGTCCTCTTGTTTTAGTGTTATTCGAAAGGGTAAACAGCACTCCTTAATTAACCATTCCACCCCATTCACGATTTTACGACTTCTATCATATCCATTCCAAGTCGACTTTTTTTCAAGATGAAGAACCCTAAGCTGTTCTGCCGTTTTCAAAAAGAAGATATTCTATTGAGAGCAGTAATTTTTTGTTACCCTTCTTTGAACCTTTTCCTGTTCTGCTATATCCTTTTTGAAATGGGGTGACCAAAATGGTACACAATACTAGAGGTGCTGTTTGCACCATGAACTAATACAGAGGCATCCTGATATTGTCTGTTTTTGTTTTCCATTCCTTTTCAGATGATTTCTAATGTTTTATTTGCTTTTCTGGAAAGCTGCAGCACACTGGGCTTAAAATTTAAATGTATTGTCCACAATGACTACAGGATCTTCTTCTTGGCTGGTGACTCTTAACACGGAGTCAAGCATTGTGTACTTGTAACTGGGATTATTTTTTTTAAGCAGATCGTGCTGAGTTTACTCTTACCCACACTAAATTTCATCTGACATGACTTGGATACCTTGGTCAACTCCTGATGTATCTGTTTGTGTGTTGGTCAGCCACTTATTGGAATAGTTGGTTCAGTTCTTCACTCTGGGGATATGAAGCAGCAACATGAGTAATGGGGGGGGGGGGGGGGCGGGGAGGGGAGGGGATATAACTTTGTCTAAAGAGAAGATACAGGCCAGGTCCAAAGATATTGAAGGAGTCCCATCATAACTGGCTCAGGTTGTTCCTTTCTTGACCTAGAGCTCTGGTCACCCTACAGAGAATTCAATCACCACCTTGGCAGCCCAGACAGAACTAACGATGGGGAGCATTGGTCATTTCAGATTTCCATTTGTCTAAGACAGTGTTTCCCAAACCTTTATCCAATATGACCCACATTTTAACACTTTAAAATGTACATGGTTCCAAATGATGAGGAAAACAAAATAGCAGACTTCTGTTCCATCCCATCATCCATGCCCTCCTCTCTGTACTTATCCAAAACATGAAGACACACCAGTGGTGGCAACAGTAGCAGCAGTCAGCACACGTCCCTGATGTGCCAGTGTATTTACAGATCCCAGTACCCTGCATGGATTTTCATTCTAACAGGAGGTCCACAGAGGGAGGGGAAGAGGCAGGACCTCTTAACCTTCATTCAATCACAGGCCCCATGCTGATGGTCACTACTGGGTTTAAGTTACAGTGGAGGTCCAGAGAGAGGAAGAGCAACCTTGTTTCTGTGCACCCCCCCCCCCCAATCTGCTGAAGATGCTGACACCATCTGGGGTCCCGACCCACAAATCGGGAACCAGTGGTCTAAAATACTCATTTGCTACTGTCCATGAAAAGGGGCTTTGCGGCACTACATATAACAATTTCACTTATATAAAAAGACACTGTAGCATTAATTTGCTATTAAATTGTTTCCACTGGAAAGCACAATTTGAAGATTACACCACTGATGCTTCCACTGTGTTAGAATGTTTTCCTGTTTAATTGTGTCTGAAATGATTTGGGATAAAGTGGAACAAAATGTTTTGTTTTGCATAACCAAACAAATTTAATATATGCAATTGTACTAGTATAGTGCTACCATGCATCGTTTATGGATTAAATGCAACAATGACTTCAATATTATAATTTGCATACTTAATGTATGTGGTAGGGAGATTGGATATTTTTATTTTTTTGTACATACAGATCTATAAACTATGGATGTTCATTAATTACGCTCAGTCAAGTGATGATGTCTTTAGTATGTTGCTGTTTTTGGAGGGGGGTTTGTTCTTTTGACAAACAAGAGGGGATTTTAAGAAAGGTGAAACATCTGATAAACTGTCACATTTTCTCCATTCATTCTTGTAAAGTAGAAGACTTTTTAAAATTTTTATTTATGAAATTTGAAACTTACAATTAACAGCATTTCTGTATAAGTATATAATTTGCTTACTGGAAAAATAAAAGCAAAATCTTGGTAATATATAGGAAATAGCAAAAACGAAAAGAGATACAATGCAGATCAAGTCCTTAACAAAGGGGGTAGAAGAAATTTCAAGCCAAGTTTTGTCATCTTCAGAACATTAGCATCAGAGAGAGGATCTGGTTTGCATGCAGGTACTTATCAAATACTGAAAATTTAAATGTGAAAAGTGAATATTGTCACTACAAAGCAAGACTATGGGGTATGTTTACCAAACCGTCTTAATGTGCGCTCTGTGACATTATCGCGCAATAATGGCGCTTTACAAGGCGCACAGGTACCTTATCGCGCGATAACGCGCGCTGCGGCGCAAACGAGTGCTGAAGGCGGGGAAAGGCTCCCGGAGGGCGGAGGAAGGCTCCCCAGGGGCGGAGAGAAGGGGTCAATGGGTGGAGAGTGGGAGGGGAGAGGCTTCCCGCACACTAACGCTGTGAAATCCGAGGCCAAAACTAACGCCAGTGAAAACCTCGCGTTAGAGCTGATTTAAAGGGAAAAGAAACCATTTCTGTCAGCAATGTACAGCAAAACCAGGGAAACCTA
Source organism: Ichthyophis bannanicus (assembly GCA_033557465.1). NCBI lineage: Eukaryota > Metazoa > Chordata > Amphibia > Gymnophiona > Ichthyophiidae > Ichthyophis > Ichthyophis bannanicus. The sequence goes on from CM066043.1 coordinate 167,042,604, forward strand.
CAAAAAAGTGATAAGTGTGATACATGTGCACGGAACAAAAGTACAAATAAAAGTTGAAAAGGACCCCAACAAAATATACAAAAAACATAACCAAGCTGGGCAATAGTGATAGTAATGGGATACAGCAAAAAACACTCCCAAGAAAGCTCCAAAAAAAAGATATGAATTTTGGAAGGGTCTACGCTCCGTCCCCATACAAGGTGAATGATCCCACAGTGAAATAGCACTGATCAGGGTTTCCCTCTCCATTGGACAGGTTTTCTATGGCATGCACATGTTCCACAACAGCAGGGCGGGCATGTCGGAATGGGCAACTGGACAGATGCTGGGAAAGGGGATACAGAGGGCTGCAGGCGGCACATGCTGTGGCGCAGCTGGGGCACAGTGCGGACTAGGCAGATGCCTAGGTGGCACTTAGGAATGCTGAAACTGTACAGCAGCCAGACAGCAACTGATGAGGGCCCAACATGGGCACGAGAGTATTTATCACAGTGTCACAGGGGATAGTACCCAGCAGGTACCTCCAAGGGCACAGAACATTGGCAGGCGGTGTTGGGGGGAAGCGTGGACGTCTATGCAGGCACCCCTACCCCAGAACACGCACCATAGGCAGCCGCCTACTGGATGGCCTGAGACTGCGCTCCACCAGCACCACCAGCAGAAGGGCAGGTCAGCAGGGTGGCAGAGGGGCACTGGTGGTGGAGGGGGCGTTGGCAGCTGCCCATAGCAGACCATGTGTAGGTGGGTGCCATGCACTGCAGCAGACAGGCCCCATCTGATGAACAGTCATGGTATCCCCAGGGGATGTACTGTCTCTGTGGCAACACGGTGGTGCAGTGCACACAGCCAGTATGTTCAGGAGTGGAAGGTTACAGGTTCAAGTCCCAGCTGTGGTTCCTGCCAACCCAGCCCCCATTTTTTACCCACTACTAAAACATGCTAATACAGAGAGAACCTTTATTGCAGATGATGTAAACATGCCCAAAACACCTACATTTTACCCTACAGAGCACAGACACCATAAGCAGGCACATTACCTAGAGCAGAGTCTCCCAAATGCAGTTCTGGAGGGCCAAACACCATTCAGGTTCCATGCTGCCTCTAATAAAGATGCTTGTGCTGCATATCTATGCACCGCCCCCATGGTATGCAGATGTATCTCATGCATATTTATGAGGGACAGCATGAAAACCCGAACAGTGTTTGGCACACCAGGACTGGAGTTGGGAACCTCTGCTGTAAAGCAGCAGTCAACAGGGGCAGACACACCCACACCCACAGGCTCCATTAGCCAATGCCTCCTGGAGAGGCAGGACATTGGGCCCTGCGTGCATCTCCCAATACAAGCACTTGCATACTGTAGCAATGCCACCCTAAACCTGGGAATATGGTACACAGCTATCAAACATTAGCTATGATTACTGGCAGATAGCAATTCCTACGTTAAGCACAATTGGCTGATTGAGCTGCATCATAGCAACCTTTCTGATGTCTGTGGAGTGAGCCTCAGGTCTGGTGTCTGACAGAGTGACCCCAACAGTATTGCGTACCATAGCCATGCCTGCACTGTGCCCAGGACTGGTGTGGTGGCCAGGGCTGCCAAACACCTCTATAGTAGCACAATGCTGGCATAGGTGCGGGTGTGTGTGTCTGTCTATCCAGTGTGTGGTGGCTGCAAACACCCTCCACAGCCCACACTGCCAGCACTGTTGCCAGTATTGGCCTCCCAATGTGCATAATGAGGAGCAAGGTACCATGGGTATAGCCCGGACAGGGTGGCCTGGCCAGGATGCATCTGCATAGGGCAATGGCTGGGACATTGTAGTGCCCGGCCACCACCTGCATAGACAGGGTAGCCACACCATGTTCTGCTGGGAGATCACTCTCACCCTGACTGAGCAGTGACCACGGCATGGCTAGGTTCCCCCATAGTGCTATGTAGTATTTCTTTCATGTGATATTTATGGGTTCCCTTTTGGGGCCTAGTCACTGACTTATCTGCTTGGTGTGTATGCTGACATCCCAGTTCTGGGTGCACGCATTTCCACCAGGAACATGCACTATGGACTAGCTAGCAGACTGTCTGCAGCTGGTATGTGTCTTGCTGGAACACCTTGCAGGGTGCAGTGGCTGAAGGCTTGCTGCAGGAGAATATCAGATAGTGGTGGGGTGCAGCTTAGCATATCCAGGCCTAATGTCTGTCTGCTATTGCTTTATGGATCACATCACATAAGCAACATAGTCAAAGCTGTATACTTCAAAATCTGCACGCTCAGGCATCTGCGCTCCCTGTTGGACCCAGACGATTTCCGGACCATATACCAAGCGCTAATCCTGCCATACTTCAACTTTGCAAATGCCATCTTACAAGGTCTCCCTCAATCCACACTGAGCCCTTTACAGCTGGCCATGAATGCTGCAGCAAGGGTCCTCTACGGAGCCTCCAGAAGTGACCACGTGACTCCCATTCTCAAACAGCTTCACTGGCTCCCCATCCATGCGAGGATTATCTTTAAAACCCTACTTCTCTCATTCAAGGCAATCAAAGGTATTTCATCCTCCTCACTCACAGATCTTATTCACACGGTGCCCCCCAACAGATCCAGAATAGCAACAGCTGTAAACCTGCTAATAACCCCAAAGGCATTGACAAAATGCAACATGACAACTGCAAACAGGGCGTTCAGTTTCTATGTCCCCAAATGCTGGAATGCCCTACCTTCCGACATTCGGGCCATTGTTGACCTATCTCAGTTCAGGAAGGCACTCAAATACCACCTTTTCCTCCAATACTACTCAATCAGCATCGGAACCTAATTATCTCCACTTAAGAAATGACCCTTACGTTCATTATGTTATTGTTACCCCAGTCTTGTTCCGTGTAAATATCTCATGTATATAGTTCACCCCTGTTATCCAAGTTTGTACTCCTTTTCTATGTAAAACCAAACAGATTGTTGTTATGGTCATTGTGTTGTAATGTAAACCGCGCTGATACCGAATAGTGCGGTATATAAGAAATTGTAATAAATAAAAATGGATGTGTACAGAGCTGCATTGACTGCCTTATAGGGTGTCTGTTCCCCAGCAGGATTGGGGTTGATAGTCCCCCCTACTGCCACCATTGCAGGGAGGTAGAATGTGGATCTGTTGGTGGGAGACCCTGTTTCCCACCCTCAGCCCCAGAGGGAGGGGGGGGGGGTGGTGGTGGTACATAATACACCTATGGGTCCATAAGGGCTAAACCTTGACTGAGAAATACAGATGTATCCAAGGTGTGTCTGCAGACACTACCTATCTCACACATTAGCACTGCTGGGGTCCTGCAGCATGTCCTATTTCTGCTGTGGACCTGGTGCTGGGCCCCCTACCTCACCCTCAGGGTGAGTACCGTACCTGCACAATGTGACGGTGTGTAGCTACTCTGTGCCAGTGCCACACATGGTCAGTTCCCCCTACCAGGCTGGGGTGCTGTGGGGGTGCATACCCCATCTTGTGATCATCTGTAGACTGCTGATTTGCATGTGCAGTGCATCATGGGTATGGGTGGGTTAACCCTATCCTGGTGACCACAGCAGACTGTTTGTGTGGTGACGTTCCGTCCTTCTGCAGCCAGCCAGGGGTTTGCTAGCAGCTATGGAGCTGTAGCCCACTGGTTACTTCACTGCTTGTGGAGCCAGACATCATGGGTTCAAACCCACAGTGGAGTTATTTGATAGGGCTGTCTGAAGCATTGTCTATTTTTAATGTACATTAGTGCTGCCAGCATAACACCCTCGGGGTACTGTAACCATAAGGTGCCTCAGAGGGCGCCGTATAAGGCGCCTTATAGGGCACCCTATAAAGCGCCTTCTGAGGCACCTTATGGTTACAGTCCGTATAAGGTGCCCTATGGAGCGCCTTATAGGGTGCCCTATAGGGGACATTATAGGGTGCCTGGGCGGACAGTAATGCAATATTACACATAATGCAATATTACACATAACAGGTGGTGCCTCAGGCAGCCTTATTCATTGGGCACAGTGGGGGATTGAACCCATGACCCCCGCACCATCTGTCAGTGTCTTCACCATTGTACTGCAGCCCTGTTCCTCTGTTTGCACATCAGCGCGCCTGCTTTATGCTTCCCGCGCGCGTTTCTCATGCGCTAATGTGCGTGGCGCACATTAGCGCACAGCGCACAAAAGCGCGCGATAATCCCGGTTTGCTAGGTTAAGACTGAAACGCCCACTCCTTATATGGCATCCTGCACACTAGCGCCGGGCGCACATTAGGACGGTTTAGTAAACATACTAAATTTAGTTGAGTGTGTGTTGTAATGTGTGCTAGATTGGTTTGAGCTATATACAAGGTGGGCTATATACAGTGGTGCTAAAAACATTTTCCATACATACATTGTTTAGGCGGTATCATGTACTGTTATACATTCTCTGAGGTTATGGACACATCACATAACCTCAGAGAATGTATAACAGCACATGATACCGCCTAAACAATGTATGTATGGAAAATGTTTTTAGCACCACTGTATATAGCCCACCTTGTATATAGCTCAAACCAATCTAGCACACATTACAACGCACACTCAACTAAATTTCACCCTCACTGCATGTATAACACACTCACTTTACCAGATTGTTTGCTGTGATACCACCTTGATTATTAAGATAAGGCGGTTTAGAAATACTGTTAAATAAATAAATAAAAATACCCCTATGTAAAAGGTCTTAATGTGTGCAAAGCTGATCATGAGAACAGACCACACAACTCTAGGACACTATTTTGCAGTAAGCACTTTCTTGATTAATTCCAGTTCTTCTCATGTTTGCTGGAAAGCTTTCTACCCAAGAATACTCAAACTGTTAAGCAAGCAGGGCCACTGATATTAAGAGAGAATGTTCTGTAATGATTTTGGGGCACATAATTAAAGAGAGAATATCTGTGGCAGTTCCATGACCCAGGTGCTTTATCACAGACGTTTTAGGGCTTTGGAAGATTTTCTTGTGTAAATATAGCTTCTAGAGTCCCAATTTTAAACATCTTAGTTGTGGTCATCCTTTCATAATGCCCAGCAGACTCTGGGCTCTTTATCATTTTAAAAATGCAATGGCCTTATTGTGGTCTACTGGGGCTATACAAGGGCAGATAACGAAGGTGGAGTGTTAGAAGTATTTAATTCAACATCCAAAACAGCAATGGACCTACTAATATAACCTAACAAAATAAAAACTATTCAATTAAAACCCCCAGTGTTTCAGCATACACCTGCATCAAGAGCCCTTTTTAAAAATGATTTTAGGGCTGTTTTTTGTTGTTAGTGTCACTATCAGCCAGTGCAATAGTTTGGTCTGGTAGAAATGCCGGTTTCTAAAGGGCAGCCCATGGCAGCCCCCACTGCATCTCCTTAATAGTGTGTCAACATAGCGCTTAGTCTGCAGCTGGGCACGTTTTCCAGTTTAAATTGATCTTTCTTCAGCATCCTATATATATATAATACACTCTCTAGTGTTTGTTAGGATTGTTTTGAACTTTTCATTTGGTCAAGTGTGTCTGGTGCAGTATATTGTGGGAAGACGTCTTTCCACATGTCACTGGCATGAAGTAGTTTGTATACAGATAACGTTTTTTTGGCTATTGCAGTAGGTTCTATAAAGAACCTACATGCATGCACTGTATATTTTTTTAGGCATCTCAAAGTCTAAAAAAGCATTTGTGCTCTTTTTTTTATATAAAAAAACAACTGCTAGGAGTACCTATGTGGAGGAGTAGCCTAGTGGTTAGAGCAACTGCCTAATACCCAGAAGATCAAGGGTTTGATTCCCACTGGCACTCCTTGTGACTTTGGGCAAATCACTTTACCCTCCATTGCCTTGGAAGAAAAGGCTGGCAATCTACTTCCAGTGATACATTGCCAAGAAAACCAAGAGGTAGCTGGGTCGCTGTGAGTCAACACTGACTTGATGGCACTAAAAAAAAAAAGGAGTACCTATTTTGTACCCAGGCACTTGATGGAACAGAAATGATTGTGGATCGCTCTTTTCTATCTGCTAGACACCAGGGAAAGCCTTGATAGGTGCTGCTGAGGAGGGGGGACAAAGGGTCAGAGGTTGGAAGAATTGGTATGATAGGAATGTTGAGAGAGGATAAGGGGGGGTGGGACAAGAGATGTATGATTGGTTTGGATTGGGGTGTCAAGAGATTTATAGTTTCGCTGACTGCACCAGGATTTTTATTTTTATCATAGCCCCTTTAAGAGATAGCAAACCTGATTTGGGGCCTGCTTTTTGCATTGCTGTAGCCAAGGAATGTGCAATGTTGCCAGCTGCAGGGCTGGTGCTATTAGGTGAACTATATGGGAAGCCCATTGCTGCCCCTCTCTGGAACCTGCGATGGTGGCGATTATGTTAATCAGCAACACTCTGCTTACCGAAACCTCTGGCGCTGTGCGCTGTTCCGTGGTTCCATCCCCTCCAATGCAGACTTATTTATTTATTTTCGTTATGTTGTTTTTTTTTCAAATATATTTCCGTGCATGTTTTCATCCCTTTGGCCTCAAAGTGTCTGAGTAAGTGAAAAGTCCACATATGTTAGGATAGGCTCCTTTTGTGACATATGTCTTTTGAATCCTGTTTTAATGTTTTTCATTCTAAGCTGTTTCTTCTTTTATGAGTAGGTGGGTCTGTCTTTTTTGTTCTCTGTAGATCTCTGTTTATAGTTGACTGCTGTCATATTAGTTTATATCTACTTGATGACAGCTATAGCAAACGTTTTCCTTACTGTAACGTACTCCTGACACAGATGTAATTCAAATCCATGCTCTTTGTTTTTAATTTAGTAGGGTTTATTTTAATGTTAGACTTTTGTGTTGAGAATTTTAGGGGGCCTTTTACTAAAGGGTGCTAAGCTGTTGCACATGATGTGCCAATAGTGCCGAAACCATGACGTGTTATGTGCAGCACCCCCATGTTAACTGTCAAGGGGGTAGTTCATGCAGGGCCTTGTCCCCCAGCATGTGCTGCATCAGCACGGGTGCAGCTAACATCAGGTGGCATGAGGTGAGCCCGCACTAATGAAGTTAGCGTGCGGTGTGAACACGGTGCTGACTGTGCAGAGCTCATCACGCCCATGCGCACTCTCCGTGGCTCTGCACACCTTCAGCATGCGTCAGAACAGGCACTACCAGGCAGTGCTCATTAGTAAAAGACCCCCTTAATCTTTTATTTGTTGTTGGATTAGTAGGCCCACTCTCTTTCATAGTATAATTTGCCCCTGAGGTGGGATTGCCTCTTGGTTTGTAGTATTTAATTCAAGATGAGAGACTTGAGAAATAACAGCTAATATTTCTCAGAGTCTCTCTGCTGAAAAACAATAATCCTTTTATCTGTGATTTTCATTGAAGCCTCTAGTTGCAGAATTTTGGAAGTATACGAAAAATTATGCACAAGAGTAAATCACGACGACAGATTGCCACATCTCCCGAGACTGACTAAATTTTTATATCACTTGAGAAAAAAATTCCATTTAGTATATCTCCAAGTATTTCACCCGTCAGTGGTCCTAATGACCAGTCTACTGACTTGAGGCTTAAATACCTTATTCATTAAAAGTGAAATATGGTGGCTGAGTTGGCTGAATCCTCCTTTTCTGTATTGGTGAAATGATCCAGAATATATTATTGCTGGTTTGTCTGTTATGTCTTTTATATGAACTCTGGTATAATCTGTTTTTATTAATGAGCATTAGGGTGATGCACCTAATGTGCCAAAAGTGCCGAAACCTTGGCGCGTTAATTAGCGCGGTGGTGCTATACGTATCAAGGGTGCAGAAAGCAAAGAGTAGGACTAAATGGCCAATTTTCCCAATGGAGAAAGGTGAATAGTGGAGTACCCCAGAGATCTGTGCTGGGTCTGTTGCATTTTAAGATATTCATAAATGACCTGGAAATGGGAATAACGAGTAAGGTGATCAGATTTTAAGATGATGCCAAATTATTCCAAGTTGTTAAAACACAAGAGAATTATGAAAAATTATAAGAAGAGCTTCATAAACTGGAACAATGGACATCCAAATAGCAAATTAAATTTAATGTGGGCAAGTGCAAAGTTATGCACCTAGGAAAGAACAACCCAAATTACAGTTACATAATGCAAGGTTCCACATTAGGAACCACCACCCAGGAAAAAGATTGAGGCTTCATCGCGGATAATACGTTGAAACCCTCTGCCCACTGTAAAGTGGCGGCAAATAGAATACTAGGAATCATAAGGAAAGGAATAGAGAAAAAAACCCAAAGGATATTATAATGCCTCTGTATTGTTCCATGGTGCCACTGCACTGCCTCTCTGCACCGGTCACCATCGCAGCTTCTCCGGACCCCAGTTCCTGCACAGAGAGAGGTCAGAGCACATTTGCCCCTCCCGCAGCTCCCATAGCCCAATCGGGGCCTTGCAGCACGGTAGAAAAGCAGCTGCATGCTGCCGGGAGTCCCTCTCTGCATCGGTCACCATCGCAGCTTCTCCGGACCCCAGTTCCTGCACAGAGAGAGGTCAGAGCATGTTTGCCCCTCCCGCAGCTCCCACAGCCCAATCGGGGCCTTGCAGCACGGTAGAAAAGCAGCTGCACACTCCAGGCGTGCCCGCGCCTGCGTGCCTCGCCAGAGGGCCCTTTGGCGTGGCCCTTAGGCGGGGTCTGATCGCATTCCCTAAGCTGATGAACGAAATCATCTGAAAAGCAAAGCAAAGCAACCCCCTCGCTTGACTCATCAGCCCTCAAGCTCCAGCAACGCGACCTGCATTCAGACATTATGCTAAATACGAACTTCCACCAGCTCCATTTGTAAGCATCTCTTTACCACCCTGCTCTCTGTGTGCAATAAGGATTAGGTTAATCTGTTGTTTCCTCCATATCAACATATTAACATTTACTGCTACTGTTACTTCGTTTAACTGCTACTATTGTTACTGCTACTGATATACTGCTGCTTACTTTACTACAAAAAGTTACCATTATTGCCTTATATGCCTCTCTGCCACTTTGTTACTTATTGTGCCTTTTGCTTGCCACAAAGCTAATACTAGATTTCCTCATACTATGATGTCTCTATCTTCTCAGCTCAAACATTGATTGTACCACAATCATATCCACTTCCTTGTATTAAACCCTACTGTTACCTCACAAAAGCAATCAAACCTCTAAGTGATTAAACTTCCCGATTTCCTGCAACAACACCACTGTTACCTTACAGGAATACCACACTCACTGTAAGCCTGCTAACACTAACTTAGCATTTATTATAAGACACCATTTTCAGTCACAACACTGTCACTTTACCTATCATCAAGATAGCGTTATCTATTCCAAGAGTACCATCTTCTCCCAGAATGACCTTGACCAACTCCCACTCAGTCATATCATGGGTCATCCTCTCCTTATTACTTACCTCCTTATTTACCCCTTCATACACACTATCCCTGACCCATTCCACCCACATCCCAATAATCCACTCTCCCAGACATCTACACATCCCACCACATTATCCTTATACCCATCATAACCACCACTACCGTGCTTGCAGACTCAAACCTATCATTATAAATGCAGACCCTATTGCTAACTCTTCCTCTGACCCACCCCATCCCCCCCCTCAAATGCGCCCTACTCAACGCTCGATCAGCCAGAAATAAAGTTCCCCTACTTGCTGACCTCATCTCTGACTATGATCTTGATATATTCTGCCTTACCGAAACCTGGTTCCAAGATACCGACATGGTCCTAATAAACCAATTATGCCCCAATTCTTATTCAATCAACATATGCAACAGAACACATAGCAGAGGGGGAGGTGTAGCCATCATATTCAAATCTAGCCTACAGCTCTCCACTACAGAATCCACCTCTACCAAAAGTATGGACTCCATTACTATCTCCAACTCCTCGCTCTCCCTGCACCTCATATATCGGGCTCCTCAATCCGACCCTTCTGATCTCTCAACAATCCTAGACACAGCCTGCTCTCCCCAATCTGCCTCTCGCCCCCTCATAATTTTAGGCGATCTAAATCTAAATGACACATCTCCAATACAGTCCTCCTCTTTCCTCCAAGCAATGAATGCCCTCAACTTCTCCCAAATACTGGAACACTCTACGCATTCCAAAGGAAACATTCTTGACCTTATATTTATTCCTCAACACTCTTTAACCATTGATCAGGTTGCACACACCATTCAACCAGTACCCTGGTCTGATCATACCCTCATCCTCTTCTCCCTCCCTTACCCCACCCACAAAAATCAACTTCCCATCCTGGCTCAACATACCCGTAGGTTCAAGCATTTCAACTTGGCCACCTTCCTAGAGCAAACAATCCCATCTCTTGACCTCTTATTTGATAAAAGCTCTAGCCAAGAGAATCTTATTTCTAAATGGAATGAGACCCTATCTGAAGCTTCTCTACTCCCACCTAACAAACATCCTCAAAAGAACATTAGAAGAGCACCCTGGTTCTCCACACACCTAAGAACTCTCAAAAGAGAACTTAGACGTCTCGAACGCAAATGGAGACGCTCTAAAGATACAAACGCACTCACTCCCTATTTAGCTAAACTCAGAACTTACTGCACTGAAACCCTCAACCATAAAAGAGAATACAATGAAAATATTATTCAACGTTCACTTAACAAACCTAGAGAGCTATTCTCTATTACCAAATCCTTAATTAATGAGCCCCTGCAACAAGACCAGCTTCCAAAAATAACTGCACAGGCCTTTGCCAACCACCTCATTTCCAAATTCCACCCTCCCCTTTCTACTAACTATCAATCCCCCATTCACTACAACTCTCAACCACTCAAGTCTACCCCCCAAAACTCCTGGAGAGAATTCGAGCCTCTCACTTTAGAAAATGTAACTAATGTAATAAAGGACTTAAATGCTTCTACATCTGCCCTTGACCCTTGCCCCGTACCCTGGATCAAAACTACTAGAAGCTCCCTAAGTCCGTACATTTTGTATATTGTTCAATCATCCCTCCAGACTGGCTTAGTACCACCACCTCTTAAGAATGTCACTATCCGTCCCATTTTAAAAGGATCAAAACTTGACCCATCTTCTCCCACATCTTACAGACCCATCTCTAGTATTCCATTTCTAGCTAAGATAACCGAAAAACTGGTCCAAACCCAACTTCAGAACTATATTGACGAACACTCCCCCCTCGACTTATTCCAGCATGGTTTCAAAAGGAACCATGGAGTCAAAACCCTTCTTACTTCCCTACTAGACTCCTTATACCTCCACATCCAGAACCCCTCTCAAGGATGTCTTCTCATATTCCTTGCTCTATCAACTGCTTTTGACTCCCTCCCTCACCATCTACTCCTAAACAGACTTCATGAAATTGGGCTCAGAGACACAACTCTGAACTGGTTCCATTCGTACCTAGATAACAGAACCCAACAGGTTTGTATTGGAAGTGACACCTCCCTCCCATTCATCTTAAAACAAGGTGTACCCCAAGGATCCAGTCTCTCTGCTCTATTATTTAACATCTTCCTCCAACCGGTATGCAAGATCTTCCAGAACTATGACATTCAGTATCAACTATATGCCGATGACATGATGTGCTTCACCCCTTTTAACCTTTCCAATCCCAACTTCTCAAAACTATCCGAATGCCTGACTAGCCTGAAAACCTGGCTTTCCCAACATAACCTCTTGATTAATCAATCCAAGACTGAGGTTCTCCAGGTTTTCTCCAATCCCACATACAGCCCTCCAACCACCCTTACTATTAGCGATCTAACACTTTCTGTAAAGAACCAAGTTAAATATCTTGGTATTATCCTGGATCAGAACCTTTCATTCACTGACCATATAAAGAGAACCACTAATATAATATATGCAAAGCTCCGCACCCTCCGGAACCTTAAACCCCTTCTAAGCCCTAACTCCTTTCGTACGGTCTGTCAAGCCCTCACTATACCTTTTCTTGATTACTGCAACCTTATCTACCTTGGCCTCCCTAAGATTTCTATCCAACCACTTCAACTTGTTCAAAATACTATTGCTCGACTCATAACCAACCACTCCAGACGTTCCCACATCACACCTGTCCTTTATGATCTCCACTGGCTCCCCATCCAATACAGAGCTAAATTCAAGGTCCTCACCTTGATACATAAAATATTATTTATTTATTTAAATATTATTTATTTAAATAATATTTATTTAAATATTTATTTATTTATTTTATTTATCCAATGAGTCTGCTCCGTGCCTCTCCCCTCTCCTTCCCTCATCCAATTGTAACAGAACATGCCGTTCTATCACCAAAAACTTACTGGCCATCCCTATAAAAAAGAGACTCTGCAAACAATCTACAAGTAACAGGGCCTTCTCCCTCTATGCCCCATCCCTTTGGAACACCCTTCCTCATGAACTTCGGAACTGCTCCTCCCATGCTGAGTTCCGCAAAAAGTTAAAAACCCACCTTTTCATTGAACATTTCTCCCTTCCACCTTAGCTTGAACCACTACACCTCCCTCCTACCCCATCTGCAACACACATTTACTATTCATATAGCCCACTGTAATTCACGTATAAATAATTGTAAATTTATTGTGTAAATAGTTGATCTTTGATTGATCATTGTAATTAGTTATGTTCAATTACATATATACTTATTGTTATATTGTTCCAAGTAAAAGGTTGAAAAATACTGACTGTTATGTTCTCTGTAAACCGTCTTGACTGGTAGAAAGACGGTATATAAAACTTGTTAAATAAATAAATAAATTGTGTGCAGTTCTGGTTGGCACATCTTAAAAAGGATATAGCAGACTTAGAAAAGATACAGAGAAGAGCCATCAAAATGGTAAAGGGGATGGAAGGATACCTCTATGATGAGAGGCTTAAAAAGTTAGGGCTCTTCAACTTGGAAAAGAGAAGGCTGAGGGGAGATATGATATTGTTAAGTGCTGTTGAGTTGGTATCGACTCATGGCGACCCTCTGGATAGTTGTCCTAAACTGTGTTTGGTCTTCAGTCAGATGACTCATTGTTGACACAGTGGCACCCATAGCTGCTGTTTATTGTATTGATCCATCTCATTGCTGGCCTTCCTCTTTTGTGTTGACCTTCTACCTTGCCGAGCATGATGTCCTTCTCTAATGATCTCTCTCTCTTCACATTATGTATGCAAAGTATGAAAGTTAAAGTCTTGTCATCTACTGGGACATGGAGATACGATAGAGGTCTATAAATTAATGAATTGAGTAGAACGGGTAAACGTGGATAAGTTGTCTACTCCATCAAAAAGTAGAAAACCTAGGGGGACATGCAATGACGCTACAATGTAACCCATTTAAGAGTAATAGGAGAAAATATTTTTTCACTCGGTGCATAATCAGACTCTGGAATTAGTTACCGGAGGATATAGTAGAAGCTGTTAGTGTAGCTGGGTTTAAAAAAGATTTGGACAAGTTCTTGGAGGAAAGGTCCATAAACCATTACACAGGTACACTAAAAAAATTTTTTTTTAAACTGCCTCTAATGTTTCGATTGATTTTTACGTTTTTTGGTGCGCTGAATCCAAATCTGGTAACCAATTTGCTCCATCACGTACAGATTTTTTGCTACATTGGGTTAGCAGTTTGAGGTGAACGTTTCAGATTGAGTGCGATCGAGATAAAAGTTTCTTGGATGAATTCTTTATACTAATTGTTTAGTAGTTATTCAAATAAGAATAAAGAAAATTGTAACAAGGCAGCACATAAGAATAGAGTAATGTCAACAAAACACACTGTGATGGTAGCAAAATTGTCTGCACTTAAAACAGCCACATACATGTGCACAAACATTGAGCATATAAGAGCGAGGTTAGACACAAAGCAAAGCAAAGAAATGTGCAAAAAATGTTGTACAGGTATGTATGTAAGAATAGAAAACACAAACCGCACCATTGCAATACATGAAGACAAACACCCGATGGTGTGAAAATAAAATTCTAATAAATGAGATCCGACACTGTGGTAATAACTAGCAAATTTTTATTTCAAAGTTTAGTAAAAACACGATATTTGTCAACACAGTTTAGATTTCAAAGTCATTCTTGGGTCAATCAATCTCCTGGTGGGCCCGTTTCTTCTTCCCCCGAATGCTTCTCTTGGTGCGCTGCTTGGCGTATTTTTCATCTGGGGTTTCCCGCAGCAGCAACCAGCAGAAATCAGCCATCATAGAGGTGTTCCATCTTCCTTGGTACCTTCTCTCTGCGTCCTTGATGTCCTGGTGAAACCTTTCATCTTGTTCTTCACTGTATGCCCCCAAGTTTTCGGGAAAGTAGTTCACATGGGAGTGCAAGAAATGGACTTTCAGGCTCATGTTACAGCCTTGTTCTTTGAAGGCATTGAGCATCCTGGCAACAATATCCTTATAGTTCTCATCCCGCCTGTTCCCCAAGAATTTGAGAACAACATCCTTGAAGGAATCCCAGGCTTCTTTTTCCTTCTCAGACATCGTTTCAGCGAATGCTCCATCTGAAATGAGTTTCCTTATATCAGGGCCAACAAACACTCCTTCCTTTAGCTTTGCTTCAGAAAGTCGGGGGAACTTTGAGCAAAGGTACCGAAAGCACTCACCATCTTTTGGAAGGGACTTGATGAATTGCTTAATGAGACCCAACTTAATGTGGAGAGGTGGTAATAGAATTTTATCACGAGGTACCAAGCTCTCATGAAGAACATTTTTCTCACCGGGTCTCAAATACTCCTGAATTGGCCAGTCTTTTTTCCCCCAGTGTAGGTCGCGGGCCCGGCTATCCCACAAGCAAAGGAAGCAGGGATATTTGGTGAAACCGGATTGCTGCCCTAATAGCATGGATAGAATTTTAAAGTCTCCACAAATCATCCACTTATGCTCATCATAACGAATCTTCTGAAGAATCAGGGCCAAATTCTCGTATTTTTCTTGGAGAATAACAGAGTGAGCAATAGGAACTGAAGCGAATGTGTTGCCATTATGAAGAAGAACACCTTTTATGCTGTCTTTTGACGAATCAATGAACAGCCGCCATTCAGCAGGATCATACTTGAGTTTAAACTTTTCCATCACTCCGTATATATCGTTGCAAAATACCAAATCTTCCTCTTTGCTGAAATACTTCAAAAATTGTGTCTCGCGGTTGCGGTACCAATAAAAAGTTGTTCCTGGTGACAATAGATTTTTCTGTTTAAGCCGAGAACCTAGCAGTTGGGCAGCATCTTTTGGGAGTCCTAAATCCCGGACTAAATCATTCAATTCAGCTTGAGAGAAAAGTTCAGGTTTCGGATCTGGTTCAGTTTCAAACTCGGAAGTACTGGACTCATCGGGAAAAGCCATCTGATGAGTCTCATCATGATCAGAACCGTCCACACAAATATGATCCAAAGATTTTGGTGGTTCAGGCACAGGTACTTCGTTGCTATGAGGCATAGGCCTAATTGCTGAGGGAAGGTTGGGGTAACTTATTACGTTCTTATTTTTTAAGTTGTATCCCTTCACAATGCAAGAGCAAAATAGCAGTCACTGCTGTGGTCTCTTTGTTCACGCCACATCATAGGTATTCCGAAACGAAATGCTTGTTTTTTACCTTTCATCCATAAGCGTAGATCTTCCTCACATGTCTTGCACACTTTGTGAGGAGCCCACGGTTTGTCTTGATCGCCTAACTTCAAACCGAAATAGGCAAAATATACTTTTTTAATAAATGCAGAAATGTTCCTCTGCCGCTTTTTCACGGTATATTCCCCACAAATAAAGCAAAAACTGTCCGGAGAGTTGACGCAACCTCTGGCTCTGTGAGCCATCACAAATACACAGCACTGCAAACTACAACTGTAGTGAACCACTTCGGAATAAAGCTGGATTACGACTGAGCAAACAAAAGGTAATAATGAACTTGCAAGAAACTGAAATTTGACAGGAACGTTCATGTCGCAACCACCGTGTTTGAGCGAGCGAACGAGGCGAGGCGAACAGGAAAGAACATGCGCCAGTGCGAGTACTGGATTTAGCCCCCCGCCTCCCAATTGTCCTGTTAATGTATAAAATGAATACAAAACACTCTAAAATATCATGAGGGAGTGTTTCTAGTTAGTTAACCATTACAACCTCTATTTTGGGCCAAGAAAATAAACTGCAGTCGGCTAAAAAGTAATTATGTGAACATTCCTTATATGGGTAAGAAATCTAATTTTGCAAGAAAACGTGACGTGATGGAACATTTTGGCTATTTTTCCTGGATTCAGCACCCCAAAATCTATAGGAATCAGTTGCAAAACTGGAGGCAGTTTTTTGGTAGTGTACCTGTGTTATTAGAGGACCCGGGACTGCTTACCCTGGGACAAGCATTGTGGAATCTATGTACCTTTTTGGGAACCCGACAGGTACTTGTTACCTGTATTGGCCACTGTTGTAAACAGAATACTGGGCTTGATGGACTTTGGTCTGACCAAGTATGGCATTTCTTATGTTCTATGTTAATGCAGAGTTCTAAGGAACAGCTTCCCAACCTCACCCTTTCCCCTTCTCCTTTCCTCTCCTATCGCCAAAAAATAATTTAGCCTGGGGCACTGGGAGGAGGCGAGCATGGCAGACACTGGTTATCCCCAGCAGTGTGGCCTGGCAGCAAGAGAAGCACTTAAGCGCCTTATCTTCTGATGCTGCAGGGCCAAGTCTGACAGTATGAGCTGTGAGATCTCGGCAGCTTCTCATTACTTCTCTCTCCCTGCACGCTGCGCTGTGTACTCCATGTATCTGGCCACTTGCTGTTATCTATGCTGTTTTCCTCTATTGTTCCACTGCTCCACTCTTTCAGCCTTGTGCTGTTTTGTCTAGAGCAGATCTATATGCTCCCTCTCTTGTTATTTTTCAAAACCAGTCTGAAAACTTACCTTTTTGATGATTCTTTTACATCGTGACTACATCTTTATAACAAACTCTCATAGAAACTCCTGTTTGTTTTGAGCAGATTGTCTGCCCAACCATAAAGCAAACTAGGCAATCATCTAGGGCAGCAAACAGCAGGACATTCAAAGCTAAACAATAGATTTTGACAGCCAGGGGGATTATAAAGTTTAAGGTCTGCCTAGAGCCAACAATGGGGCTGGCACTAGGGGTAGTAGTCAAGTAGGAGGCAATAGATCTTATTTGGCTCTTCTCAAACAACACACAATTTTACAAAATCTGCCACTTCTGTATGTAACTAGCAAGCCTTATGCATGCAAATTCTCGAGTGATGGTGCTCTTTTTTGATAGATAGCTTTTGCTGATGTGTGTGTCACAAAATACATATGCTTTTTTTACTAGCACTATCTATGTTTTATAAACTCTCCATGCCCAGCAAGCTATTTTATAAACTACTTGGGATCTAGACACCCCGTTAACACAATTATCCTCATGATGTGTATTTGTTCGAAGATTACCAAGGAAATGATGCACATGATAACAAAGAATTACACAGGTACACTACCAAAAAACTGCCTCCAGTTTTGCAACTGATTCCTATAGATTTTGGGGTGCTGAATCCAGGAAAAATAGCCAAAATGTTCCATCACGTCACGTTTTCTTGCAAAATTAGATTTCTTACCCATATAAGGAATGTTCACATAATTTCTTTTTAGCCGACTGCAGTTTATTTTCTTGGCCCAAAATAGAGGTTGTAATGGTTAACTAACTAGAAACACTCCCTCATGATATTTTAGAGTGTTTTGTATTCATTTTATACATTAACAGGACAATTGGGAGGCGGGGGGCTAAATCCAGTACTCGCGCTGGCGCATGTTCTTTCCTGTTCGCCTCGCCTCGTTTTCTCGCTCAAACACGGTGGTTGCGACATGAACGTTCCTGTCAAATTTCAGTTTCTTGCAAGTTCATTATTACCTTTTGTTTGCTCAGTCGTAATCCAGCTTTATTCCGAAGTGGTTCACTACAGTTGTAGTTTGCAGTGCTGTGTATTTGTGATGGCTCACAGAGCCAGAGGTTGCGTCAACTCTCCGGACAGTTTTTGTTTTATTTGTGGGGAATATACCGTGAAAAAGCGGCAGAGGAACATTTCTGCATTTATTTAAAAAGTATATTTCGCCTATTTCGGTTTGAAGTTAGGCGATCAAGACAAACCGTGGGCTCCTCACAAAGTGTGCAAGACATGTGAGGAAGATCTACGCTTATGGATGAAAGGTAAAAAACAAGCATTTCGTTTCGGAATACCTATGATGTGGCGTGAACAAAGAGACCACAGCAGTGACTGCTATTTTTGCTCCTGCATTGTGAAGGGATACAACTTAAAAAATAAGAACGTAATAAGTTACCCCAACCTTCCCTCAGCAATTAGGCCTATGCCTCATAGCAACGAAGTACCTGTGCCTGAACCACCAAAATCTTTGGATCATATTTGTGTGGACGGTTCTGATCATGATGAGACTCATCAGATGACTTTTCCCGATGAGTCCAGTACTTCCGAGTTTGAAACTGAACCAGATCCGAAACCTGAACTTTTCTCTCAAGCTGAATTGAATGATTTAGTCCGGGATTTCGGACTCCCAAAAGATGCTGCCCAACTGCTAGGTTCTCGGCTTAAACAGAAAAATCTATTGTCACCAGGAACAACTTTTTATTGGTACCGCAACCGCGAGACACAATTTTTGAAGTATTTCAGCAAAGAGGAAGATTTGGTATTTTGCAACGATATATACGGAGTGATGGAAAAGTTTAAACTCAAGTATGATCCTGCTGAATGGCGGCTGTTCATTGATTCGTCAAAAGACAGCATAAAAGGTGTTCTTCTTCATAATGGCAACACATTCGCTTCAGTTCCTATTGCTCACTCTGTTATTCTCCAAGAAAAATACGAGAATTTGGCCCTGATTCTTCAGAAGATTCGTTATGATAAGCATAAGTGGATGATTTGTGGAGACTTTAAAATTCTATCCATGCTATTAGGGCAGCAATCCGGTTTCACCAAATATCCCTGCTTCCTTTGCTTGTGGGATAGCCGGGCCCGCGACCTACACTGGGGGAAAAAAGACTGGCCAATTCGGGAGTATTTGAGACCCGGTGAGAAAAATGTTCTTCATGAGAGCTTGGTACCTCGTGATAAAATTCTATTACCACCTCTCCACATTAAGTTGGGTCTCATTAAGCAATTCATCAAGTCCCTTCCAAAAGATGGTGAGTGCTTTCGGTACCTTTGCTCAAAGTTCCCCCGACTTTCTGAAGCAAAGCTAAAGGAAGGAGTGTTTGTTGGCCCTGATATAAGGAAACTCATTTCAGATGGAGCATTCGCTGAAACGATGTCTGAGAAGGAAAAAGAAGCCTGGGATTCCTTCAAGGATGTTGTTCTCAAATTCTTGGGGAACAGGCGGAATGAGAACTATAAGGATATTGTTGCCAGGATGCTCAATGCCTTCAAAGAACAAGGCTGTAACATGAGCCTGAAAGTCCATTTCTTGCACTCCCATGTGAACTACTTTCCCGAAAACTTGGGGGCGTACAGTGAAGAACAGGGTGAAAGGTTTCACCAGGACATCAAGGACGCAGATAGAAGGTACCAAGGAAGATGGAACACCACTATGATGGCTGATTTCTGCTGGTTGCTGCTGCGGGAAACCCCAGATGAAAAATACGCCAAGCAGCGCACCAAGAGAAGCATTCGGGGGAAGAAGAAACGGGCCCACCAGGAGATTGATTGACCCAAGAATGACTTTAAAATCTGAACTGTGTTGACAAATATCGTGTTTTTACTAAACTTTGAAATAAAAATTTGCTAGTTATTACCACAGTGTCGGATCTCATTTATTAGAATTTTATTTTCACACCATCGGGTGTTTGTCTTCATGTATTGCAATGGTGCGGTTTGCGTTTTCTATTCTTACATACATACCTGTACAACATTTTTTGCACATTTCTTTGCTTTGCTTTGTGTCTACCCTCGCTCTTATATGCTCAATGTTTGTGCACATGTATGTGGCTGTTTTAAGTGCAGACAATTTTGCTACCATCACAGTGTGTTTTGTTGACATTACTCTATTCTTATGTGCTGCCTTGTTACAATTTTCTTTATTCTTATTTGAATAACTACTAAACAATTAGTATAAAGAATTCATCCAAGAAACTTTTATCTCATCGCACTCAATCTGAAACGTTCACCTCAAACTGCTAACCCAATGTAGCAAAAAATCTGTACGTGATGGAGCAAATTGGTTACCAGATTTGGATTCAGCGCACCAAAAAACGTAAAAATCAATCGAAACATTAGAGGCAGTTTAAAAAAACCTTTTTTTAGTGTACCTGTGTTATTTATAGTATAACCCAATCTGCTTTTCCTTGCCTGGCAGTAATCCGAACCTGGGCCAGGATCTGAGAACTGTTCAGTGGACTTGTTACATATGGCAAAAATGCTCATGTGATCATAATAAAAAAGGCAAATTACACACCTCACTAAGGAATTTAGTGGCATGAGAAATCTGCCTACAGCACCATGAATGTTCCAGTACTGTAAAATGGAAACAACTAAAATCCTTAGAGATGGAAGAACTCAGTACATAATGTTCAGAACTGACTTTCCAACAGTAAGTCTATGGGAAAATAGAAATGTAAGACAATTGCTTACTGAGAGGATAAATCCTAACTTTTTACTTGAACTCAGCAATAACATTTTTATTTTATTTCAAATCAAAATATACTCCTCCCTGTTCCCTGCAGCAAAATGTAGCATTTTTAAAGTTCTACCAGGGTATCCATTCCACATGCCTGACTTTATCTTATCTCTGCTAGAGTCTGACCCCTGGTCTTTGGTGCTTGTTCCTCTCCCTTTGTAGTGGTTTTGTGCTCAACTTAAAATAAACCAAGACTAAGGGGTATGTTTACTAAACTGCGGTAATCGTAAATAACGCGCATTATGTAACGTTAACGATCGTAAGCGCATCATAACGCACGTTATAACGCGCTTACGATCGTTAACTACGGTTAACGCGCGTTATGTAACGTTAACGATCGTAAACTCCCGCGGCGCGGTAAAACACCGCAGAAGGTGGAGAGAGGGCGGAGAGAAGGGGGTCAATGGGTGGAGAGTGGGCGGGGAGAGGCTCCCTTCACACTAACGCGCTGATCTGAAGAGCTCAATTCCAACGTGAATGAAAACCTGCCGTTAAATTTATTTATTTATTTAACAAGTTTTTTATACCGCCTTTTCCTTCAATCAAAGCGGTCACAAGAAATACAAGGTATAAACAAGGGAAACAAACAGTATAGACATGACAACATATGGTAATGTAGGAAAAATAACAAGGGTTAACAAAATAGTGGATTATTTATCAAATATATACAATAGATGATATCTTAGTCATTTGTTGATCCATAGTGCTCAATAAAAAGGGGAGAGAAACTATTTCAGTGTCAGCAATGTACAGCCCAGGCAGGGAAACCTAAAAAAAGTGATAAGTGTGATACATGTGCACAGAACAAAAGGGCACAAACACTGAAAATGACCCCAACAAACTGGAAAAAGACCATAACCAAGCTGGCCAATAGTGGTAGCAATGAGAAACATCAACCCCTCCCCCCCCCGAGTAAGCTCCATAGAACAGATATAAATCGTGGAAGGGTCTATACTCCGCCCCCATACAAGGTGAATGAGCCCACGGTGATTATTTATTTATTTATTTATTTATTTATTTATTACAATCTCTTATATACCGCACTATTCGACATCAGCGCGGTTTACATGGAACATAACGATCAGAACAACAGGCTGTTCTGTTATACATAGAACAGGTGTGTAGAACTTGGATAACATAGGGTAACTATTCACAGGTAATATTTACATATAGTTTTTCCCCACCATCGAACAGGGTTTGTATGGCGTGCACATGTCCCGCAACATCAGGGCGGGCATGTCGGAACGGCAACTGGACAGCTGCCGGAGAAGAGGATACAGAGGGCCGCAGGCGGCACATGCTGTGGTACAGCTGGGCCACAGTGCAGACTAGGGCGATGCCTAGGTGGCCCATACAAATGCTGAAGCAGCAGAGCAGCCAGACAGCAACTGCTGAAGGCCCAACATGGGCATGACTGTGTTTCCCACAGTGTCACAGGGGATAGTACCCAGCAGCTACCCCCAAGGGCACGGAACATTGGCAGTTGGTGCTGGTGGGAAGCGTGGACACCTATGCAGGCACCCCTACCCCAGAACCCGCACCATAGGCAGCCGCCTACCTGCACACTGGATGGCCTGAGACTGCGCACCACCAGCAGAAGGGCATGTCAGCATGGTGGCTGAGGGATACTGGTGGTGGAGGGGGCAGTGGCAGCTGCCCAGAGCAGACCGTGGCCTAGCCCTGTGTAGGTGGGTGCCGTGTACTGCAACAGATGGGCCCTGTCTGACGAACAGTCATGGTATCACCAAGGAATGTACTGACTCTGTGACAACAAGATGGTGCAGTGCACAAAACCAGTGTATTCTAGAAGCAGAGGGTCACAGGTTCAAGTCCCAGCTGTGGTTCCTTTCAACCCAGTCCCCATATTTTACCCACTACTACAACGTGCTAATACAGACACCACCTTTATTGCAGATGACGTAAACATGCCCAAGACACCTACAGTTTACCCTACAGAGTACAGACACCATAAACATGCACATTACCTAGAGCAGAGCCTCCCAATTGCAGTCCTGGAGGGCCAAACACCATTCTGGTTCCATGCTGCCTCTGATAAAGATGCCTGTGCTGCATTTCTATGCGCCACCCCCATGGTATGCAGATGTATCTCATGCATATTCATGAGGGACAGCATGAAAACTCGAACAGTGTTTGGCACCGCAGGACTGGAGTTGGGAACCTCTGCCGTAAAGCAGCAGCCAACAGGGGCAGACACACCCGCACCCACAGGCCCCATTATCCAAAGCCTCCTGGAGAGGCAGGACTTTGGGCTCTGCGTGCATCTCCCAATACTAGCACTTGCATACCTTAGTAATGCCACCCTAAACCGGGGTATATGGTACACATCTATCAAAAGGTTGCTATGAGTACTGGCAGATAGCAATTCCTAGGTTAAGTACACTGTTCTGAGTGAGCTGCATCATAGCAACCTTTCTGATGTCTGTGGACTGTGCTACAGGTCTTGTGTCTGACAGTGTTTACCAACCTGGGGAGTGACTCCTACAGTATTGCGTACCATAGCCATGCCTGCACTGTGCCCAGGACTGGTGTGGTGGCCTGGGCTGCCCAACACCTCTATAGTTGCACAATGCTGGCATAGGTGTGGGGAGTGTGTGCCTGTCTATCCAGTGTGTGGTGGTTGCCAACACCCTCCACAGCCCACACTGCTAGCACTGTTGCCAGTATTGGCCTGCCAATGTGCATAATGAGGAGCAAGGTACTGTGGGAATAGCCTCGATATGGTGGCCTGGCCTGGATGCATCTGCACATGGCATAGGGCAATGGCTTGGACATTGTAGTGCCTGGCCACCACCTGCACAGACAGGGTGGCCATAGCATGTCCTGCTGGGAGGTCACTCTCACCCTGACTGAGCAGTGACCATGGCATGGCTAGGTTCCCCCATAGTGCTATATAGTATTTCTCTCATGTGATATATATGGGTTTCCTTTTGGGGCCCAATCACTGACTTATCTGCTTGGTGTGTGTGCTGACATCCCCGTTCTGGGTACATGCATCTCTTCCAGGACCATGCACTATGGACTAGCTGGTGGACTCTCTGCAGCTAGTATGTGTCTTGCTGGAGCACCTTGCAGGGTGCAGTGGCTGGAGGCTTGCTGCTGGAGAATGTCAGATAATGGTGGGGGGGCAGCTGAGCATTTCCGGGCCTGCCGTCTGTCTGCTATTGCGTTATGGATGTGTACCGCTCTGTCTGTTCCCCAGCAGGACTGGGGTTGCGGGGAGGTAGACTGTGGCTCTATTGGTGGGTGATCCTGTTTCCCACCCTGAGCCCCAGAGGGTGGGTTGTGTGGTGGTACATAATCTGCCTATGGGTCCATACATCCCCCCCCCCTTCACCTACAGCAGGTAACCATGGCACCAACACAGGATATGCACTATTCTGGGTGCAGCATCACCCATAGGGACTAGACATGACCGAGACATACAGCAGGACACAGATGTATCCTAGGTGTGTCTAACAGAACTACCTATCACACACTGATGGGGACCTGCAGCATGGCGTATTTCAGCCATGAAAGGTGCTGTGGACCTGGTGCTGGGCGCCCCACCTCAACCTCAGGGTGGGCACAGTACTCGCACAATGTGACTGTCTGTGGCTACTCTGTGGCAGTGCCACACACGGTCTGTTCCCCCTACCAGGCCGAGGTGCTGTGGGGGTGCATACCCAATCTTGTGCCCATCTCTCGACTGTTGATTTGCATATGCAGTACATCATGGGTACGGGTGGGTTAACCCTATCCTGGTAACCACAGCAGCCAGTTTGTTTGGTCATGTGCAGTCCTTCTGCAGCCAGCCAGTGCTTTGTTCACAGCCTTATAAGGTGTCTTGGCGGACAGTACACTTTATAATGTGCCCTATGGAGTGCCTTATGCGGCACCTTAGGTTATGCCACCGTGAGGGTGTGTTTGCTGGCAGCACTAATTAAAATACACGTCAAATGCCTCAACAATCACTACTTAAATGTAAAGGGTGCTGCCTCAGCCAGCCTTATACATTAGGCCCACTGGGGAATCGAACCCATGACCCCTGTACCATCAGTCAGTGTTGTAACCATTGTGCTACAGCTCTGTTGCTGTGCTTGTATGCCTGCGTGCCTTCTTAAGATTAACGCGCGGTAACGTGCCCTGTAGCGCTCGTTCATTTATGGCACCTTGTAACGCGCGTTCTTGGCACGTTCTCGGAAACGATGTACCGCCCATTTCCTTATTTGGGGTTTCTGTCTCTACTGCAGCTGCTAACGCGAATCGCACTAACGCAGTTTAGTAAACATACCCCTAAGAAGAAATATATCCAAATCGACATGTTTACCCATTGTTAAATGGGAAATACATGTCCCTTTTTGGAAGCCACCCAAATCGCATTCCCTGCCATGCCCCCTAGAAAACTATACATCCTGGGGATCTACACATGCAAACAGCAGCTTTATAAACGTGCTCTTTGCTTGGGTATGTTGCTAATTACACAGATAGGTACTTCTAAAAAAGGGCCCTAACTTTATAGGGATAAGATATCCGTATAAACTTATGTGTATATCAGGGATGTGCATGGAAACTCTTCCAGTTCATTTTGGGTCATTTTTGGACTTTTATCCCAATTCTTGGTTTGTTTCACACATTCATGTTAATACAATTTTTAACAGATGTTAGAACTTCTTAATGCACTTTAATTGATTTAAATGCTAATTCGTACTTTAATGCACATTGAATTGATTTAGTGTGCATTAAACTTTTAAAGACACGCTAACAAACCAACATGTGCTACTGAGTGCACATCCCAAGTGTATATTCAGTGATGGGACATAGAGATACCACTGCTGAATACCGAGGCCATTTTGGAAGCCTCACACAGCTTTTACACATGTCCATAGTGGTCTTTACACATCTAAATGACCAATGCACATAAAAAGCTATTTTAGAAAGTCGCTATTGAGATGTGGACTTGTTGCATGTGCAGTTTGCAGAGGGGTGTGTTGTGGGCATGTTTCAGGCATGCTCATGGAGAGGTATGCATGTATTTCCAATTTTACAACAGCAGTGCACATGTGTGTTAAAAAGCCTGTGCATCAGCCTCTTTATCTGTTCTAAAGCGGGCTTACCTGTCAGCTAACACTCATTTGGACTTGGGTTTTGCACCTAAGAGTGAAGGAGTAATTGTGCATTCCTCTCTGGTGTTTAAGATCACCTCCACATTTCCAAAAAGAGAATGTTTTGCCCAGCTTCTTAATTTCCTTTTCCTGGCATCGTTTTGTGAAACCTGGCACTTCTGCACGGAAGTACCAAAACCTCACGTATGTCACTCTTACTGAATGTGTTGCTTATTAAAATGGCTGTGCTCATTGAATGCGCCGGCTTTTGCATGTGTATTTCCAAAGCATTAGTAGTAATCTGTTACTGCCCCGACTTGAAATTTAACATGGGATCTAAGCCCAGCTGTTTTTTGGGTTGGCAGGAGAAGAGAAATATTTGGCTGAAATATGTGATTTGACTAAATGCTGCTTTTTAGGATTGTTTTGCCAAAGTGGGAGTGCTTATTGTTGAAGGTCAGTCCATCCATCTGTCTGCATGTTTTCACACACATCACACACTTCACCCTCGACATCACCCCCCAACACTTACACTCTTACATACACTTATTCCTTTCCCACTGACACAAACATATACACCTCACATCCACTCTCCCACCTACACACCCTTTGCTACCCTGCTGAGACACACTTCCTCATAGCTTTTCCCACCAATTCCTCTATAGGAATATGCCTGAGCCCAACAGCGGAGGAAGGGGACATACCATTGTGTCAACTTGTTTCTTATCGATCTGTCTTACTTTCTTTATCATTTAAGTTTCTAATCCAACTGGTACCTATTTCAGACTTTCTATACTTTCACTTATAGCAGGGGAACCCAAAGCTAAGATATCGGGGCTCTTTATTCACAACAGAATTTCCCTGAGTATTCTCCCCCAATAAGTCAGTTCTCCTTTCTATATTTCTGTGGATAACACTCTACTCCTCCCTGTTTTCTCAGATCGCAATCCTGAGGCCATCTTTGACTCTTTCCTCTCCTTTTCTACACACATCCACAGAGCTAAAACCTGTCACTTCTTTCTCTATGAATATAACAAAAAAAGAGTCCTAGAGTAACAAACGTGATTAAAACAAGAGAGGAAAAATGTGCATATACACACATTTAATGGTGTAGATTCAAAAGCATCTGGAGAACGGACCTAATTAATTTATTATCTACTTCATTCTCCTATACAGGAAGGCATTTTGAATCGGGGCTTATCTTTTGTTCCGACTCATCGTCATGATCCCTTCCAAGCCCGATTAGATATTCATCGTATGATTAGGACTTTACTAATTAAGCTTTTCTTTCAGCAACATCATCAGCAACCTACTGATTTATCATGTACATCGTTTTTTTTTCAGCCTAAATCACAGTGGCTTCCACCAAGTCCCATGGATGACCATATAGCTACTTTTTGTGATTTTAGTGTTGCAAGATTTTTCGAGGATGGAGTCACGCTCTTTGAAAACTTGGAAGTTTTACTATTTGTCATTAGAGCGTAAGGAATTGAATAACCTAGTCCAACAGGATCATCTTATTATTAAATCTGCTGATAAAGGTGGTTCTATTGTTATTCAAGACACTGATAAAAATCTATGCAAAATACAATGACAACTGTCAGATTCTAAGTATTATAGACAAGTTGATGAAGATCCCACGCCTGAATTACAACGCACTATTTTTGATTTGTTATAGGACGCCTTTCGGAGAGGCTTTATTACAAACCATGAATATAAGGGGTATGTTTACTAAACAGGGCACTTGTGCGGGGCGCACCTGAGCGCCCTAAAATGATGCATTTAAGTGCTCTTAAGCGCCCCGTACGCGTGCGCGGCACATTAACGGGTCCCGCACGCGTGCGCCGAAAACGCGCACGTTTGCGGGGCGCTCATGTGCGATAGAGGCGTGGAAAGGCGAAATGAGGGCGGAGGAAGGCCCCCGAGGGGCGGAGAGACGGGGTCAATGGGTGGAATGTGGGAGGGGAGAGACTCCCCGCACAGGAGCGTGCCCGAATTTACAAGGAAAAAATACCGCCAGTGAAACACTCGCGGTTGTTTGTTGTTGTTAAGTGCCGTCGAGTCGGAGTCGACTCATGGCGACCCTCTGGATAGCTATCCTAAATTGTGTTCGGTCTTCAGTCAGGCGGCTCATTGTTGACAGACTGGTACCCGTAGCTGCTGTTATTGTAGCAATCCATCTCATTGCTGGCCTTCCTCTTTTGCGTTGACCTTCTATCTTGCCAAGCATGATGTCTTTCTCTAATGATCTCTCTCTTCGCATGATGTGTCCGAAGTATGAAAGTCGAAGTCTTGTCATCTGAGCTTCTAAAGAAAGCTTAGGTTTGATCTCTTCTAGTACCGACTGGTTTGTTCTTCGGGCAGTCCATGGTATACACAGTATTCGCCGCCAGCACCATAATTCAAAGGCATCAATTTTCTTCCTGTCTGTCTTTTTCACTGTCCAGCTTTCACATCCATATGATGTTATTGAAAATACCATGGCTTGAACAAGTCGAATCTTTGTATGGAGAGAGACATCTCTGCTCTTGAGAATCTTATCTAGGTCTTTCATAGCCATTCTGCCAAGAGCAATGCGTCGTCTGATTTCTTGACTGCTTGTTGCTTCTTTATTGATAGTTGATCCAAGTAGGTTAAAGTTGTTCACGATTTCAATTTCTTCTTCAACGATGAACCTGTTGATTATGCCAGTTGTCATGATCTTTGTCTTCTTTACATTAAGGTGCAGGCCCATTTTGAGACTATGTTCTTTGATTGTGAGAAGCAAATGCTTCAGATCATCTTCACTTTCAGCCAGTAATGTGGTATCATCAGCATAGCGAAGGTTGTTGATGAGTCTTCCACCAATCTTCACACCTCTGTTGTCTTCATACAGTCCTGCTTCTCTGATGATTTGTTCTGCATATAAATTAAACAGGTAGGGGGAAAGTATGCAGCCTTGTCTTACACCTTTGCTTATTTTAAACCATTCTGTTTCTCCTTGTTCCGTTCGAACTGTTGCTTCTTGATCAATGTACAGATTACGCAAGAGAACGATCAGGTGTTCTGGTATACCCATGCTTCTTAATGTGGCCCAGAGTTTCTCATGGTTTACACAGTCAAAAGCCTTGCTATAGTCGATAAAGCACAAATAGATATCCTTTTGGTATTCTTTAGTCTTTTCAAGGATCCATCTCACATCCGCAATGATGTCTCTCGTTCCTCGCCCTTTCCTGAACCCTGCTTGCACTTCAGGTAGTTCTTGTTCTAGGTATGGCTGTAGTCTCTTTTGAATAATCTTCAGTAGAATCTTGCTGGCATGTGGGATCAGAGCGATTGTGCGATAATTTCCACAGTCAGTTGGATCACCTTTCTTTAGTATTGGTATAAACACAGATCTTTTCCAGTCAGTTGGCCATGATGTTGTCTTCCATATTTCTTGGCAGAGCCTTGTAAGTACGGTAACAGCTGCATCAGATTGCTGCAATACTTCTATGGGAATGCTATCAATGCCTGGTGCTTTGTTCTTTGATAAGGCTTTCAATGCTGCTTCAACTTCTTCTTTCATCACCAATGGTTCCTGATCATAAGGTATAGGTTGAAACGGCTGTTGGTCCACTTGATCTTTATCATATAAAAACTCTGAATATTCCTTCACCTTTTCTTGATCTTCTCAGCATCATTCAACATAGAACCTTGAGCATCTTGTAACATTCCAATTCGAGGCTGGAACTTTTTCTTTAACTCTCGCAGCTTTAGGAAAGCCGATCTTGTTCTTCCTCTAATAGTTTCTGCTTCTATTTCCTTGCAAGTGTCATTGTAGTACTTTTCCTTGTCCTGTCTTGCTGCACGTTGGAAATCTCTGTTGAGTTCTGCGATTGTCTTTCTTTCTCCTTTGGCTTTAGCTTCTCTGCGTTTCTGGGCAATTTTCAGAGTTTCTTCCGTCATCCATTTTGGCCGTTTTTGCTTTTTCACCTTTTGTAGAGACTTCTCGCTTTCTTCCAGCACAACCTTCTTGATGTCATTCCATAACTCTTCCGGAGCTCTGTCATTTGTATCTAAGGCAGCAAATCGATTTTGCAGGCAGTCTTTAAATTCCAGTGGTATATTCTCAAGGTCATATTTTGGTGCATTCAAGAGTGGTTTGCTCTTTTTCAACTTTAGCTTGAGTTTGCATACTAGTAGTTGATGATCTGTACCACAGTCAGCTCCAGGTTTTGTCTTTGTTGATGTTACAGAGCTTTTCCATCGTTGACTTCCACAGATGTAGTCAATTTGATTTTTATACAATCCATTGGGTGAAGTCCATGTGTACAGTCGTCGCTTGTGTTGCTGAAAGAAGGTGTTTGAGATGAATAGATCATTGGTCTTGCAGAATTCTATCAATCTTTCTCCAGCTTCATTTCTGTTGCCAAGTCCATATTTTCCAACTACTTTGCCTTCTTCTTTGTTGCCAACTTTTGCATTCCAGTCACCCATGACTATCAGGATATCCTGTTTGCATGTTCTGTCAATTTCAGCTTGTACTTGTTCATATAACTCTTCAATTTCATTCTCTTCTGCAGCTGTTGTTGGGGCATATACTTGAATTATAGTTGTGTTGATAGGCAATCCTCGTAGACGAATAGAGATTAAGCGTTCGCTGACTGCATTGTATTTCATTACAGTTCTTGCAAGTTCTTCTTTATTATAAATGCAACACCATTTCTTCTTTGTCTTTCATTTCCAGCATAGTAGACCATGTGATCATCTGATGCAAAGTGCCCGATGCCAGTCCATTTCAGTTCGCTGACACCCAACAGATCAAGTTGTACACGTTCCATTTCATTCTTGACCACTTCCAACTTCCCTTGGTTCATGCTTCGTACGTTCCATGTTCCAATGTGTAAGACATCTTTACAGCTTCTGACTCTCATTTCATGCGCAGCTACATCAGCAGTCAGACTTCCCGAAGGCTTTGATCCAACCACATCATAAATGCTGGCTTTACTCTGAAAAGTCTTCAGCTCTTCCCCAGTAGCTAGTTGAGTGCCTTCCGACCTGGGAGTCTCATCTTCCAGCACCATAGCACAATTTGTTTTGTTGTAACTATCCATTGGGTTTTCATGGCAAGATACAGAAGTAGATTGCCGGGCCTTCCTTCCACGCAGTTTAAGTTTGGTATTGTTGCCGTTGTCACAGAAATGTGATCCTCCGCCGTCAACACTATCCCATTCTGCTGCTGCCCAGATGGGTGGTTTGTCTTCGTCTGGCACCTCAGCTGAGACCTGTCCATCTTGGGAGACCCTGCCAGTAGTTAAACTACCGATAGTTTAGCTCTCAGCATCACTGATGCACACAAGCCCTCACAGCACGACAAGCTGCAAACCAAGTGAGAGAACACTCGCGGTAGAAAGCATTTAAAGGGAAGAGAAACCATTTCCGTCAGCAATGTACAGGAAAACCGGGGAAACCAGCAAAACGTGAGCAGTGTGATACATGTGCACAGCACAAAAGTGCAAATAAAAATAGAAAATGACCACAACAGAACTATTAAAAATAGTAATTCAGCTGGGGAACAGTTATAGTGATGGGCAAATAGAGAAAACACACCCAGCAAAGCTCCAGAAAAAAGAAATGAATTTTGGAAGGGTTTACGGAGCGGAGACTCTTCCAAAAAACATTTCCTTTTGTGGAGCTTTCCTGGGAGTGTTTGCTATGGTTGCCCATTAATATCACTGTTGCCCAGCGTGGTGATATTTTGTCCCCCATTTCCCGTGGTCATTTCCGGGGTTTATGTGCACGTTTGTCACCAGACAGGGTGCATATGCCCACAGTAAATTTGCGTAGAGCAGGGTTTGTGACTCCATCCTGCCAGGCTTACTACCTCCAGGGGCTGCACTGTCTATGTGGCCATAGTGTGGTGCAGCGGACAGAGTCAGTACCTCTAGGACCAGAGGGTCAGAGGTTCAAAGCCCAGCTGGGCACTTGCCAGCCCAGTCCCTATATTTTACCCACCACTAAACACAGATAGCGCAGACACCCCTGTATTGCAGGGGACATAAGCATGGGGAAAACACCCATATTTTACCCAACAACGCACACACACCACAACAATGGGCATTACCCACAGCCAAGTACCCCAAATGCAGTCCCGTACTGCCACATTCCAATCAGGTCACCTGCTTTTTATGGGAGAAGCTCATGCCAGCATGTTGGCGGACGAGTACATGTGGTGCAGGGGGCAGTGGCTGCTAGCGACAGAAGACAGAGGCCTAGCCATGTGCAGGCTGGCACAGTCCACAGCAACAGACAGGCCCTGCCGGATCCACAGTCATGGACTATCCAGGAAATTCAGCCAATCTGTGGCTACACAGTGGTGCAGTGCACACAGACAGTGCATGCAAGAACAGAAGGTCACAGGTTCAAAGACCAGCTGGGGCTACCGGCAATCCTGCCCACATATTTTCCCCACAAATAAACAGTGACAGTAAGGACACACCTTTCGTGACGAGGACATATGCAATGGTAATACGTCTATCTTTTACCCCACTGAGCACAGACACCATGAACAGGGGCAGAACCTACAGCAGAATCCCCCAAATGCAGTCCTGGTGGGCCACACATCAGTCAGGTTCCATGCTGCCACTCATACAAATGCCTGTGCTGTATATCTATGCACCACCCCCACGGCATGTAGATGTAGCTCATGCATATTCATGAGGGACAGCAGGAAGACCCGAACAGTGTGATGCAAAACTGGACTGGAGTGGGGAAGCGCTGCCGTAAAGCAGCAGCCAACAGGGGCAGACACACCCACACCCACACCCACAGGCCCCATTGGCCAATGTCTCCTGTAGAGGCAGAACATTGGACCCTGCGTGCATCGCCCAATACCAGCACCTGCATACCTTAGCAATGTCACCCTACACCTGAGGTACACAGCTCTGAAACGTTTGCTAAGAGTACAGGCTGATAGATATCCCTATGTTACGCACATACTGCTAGTTGACCCCATCCGAACAATCTGTTTGGTGTCTGCGGTGCGTGCTCCAGGCCTGGCCTCTGACGGTGTTCACCACCCTGGGGAGTGACCCCCAGCAGTACTGCGTACCATATCCATGCCTGTGCCGTGCCCAGGACCGGTGTGGTGGCCAAGGCTAATCACCCCCTCAATAGTAGCACAATGCTGGCATAGGTGTGGGAGTGTGTGTCTGTCTATACAGTGTGTGTTGGCTGCAAACACCTTCCCCAACCCACACTGCCAGCACTACTGCCAGTATTGGCCTGCCAATGTGCATAATGAGCACAGGGCATAGGGCACTGGCTGTGACATTGTAGTGCCAGGCCACCACCTACACAGACAGGGTGACCTCTGTATGTGCTGCTGGGGGAGCACTCTCACCCTGAGTGTGCAGTGATGACAGCATGGCTAGGCACCCCCATAGTGCTGTATTGTGTTTCTCTCTTGTGATATATATGGGTTTCCTGTTGGGGCCTCCTCACAGAACTCTCTGCTTGTGTGTGCTGCCACCCTAGTTTTGGGTGCATGCATTTCCATCAGGGCTAACAAGCAGACTGTTCACAGCTGGTATGTGTCTTGATGGAGTGCCTTGCAGGGTGCAGCGGCTGATGGCTTGCTGCAGGTGAATATCAGATAGTGCTGGGGTGCATCTTTGGATATCCAGGCCTAAAGTCTGTCTGATATTGTGTTATGGATGTGTGTGGAGCTGCTTGGACTGCCCTGTAGGGTGTCTGTTCCCCAGCAGGACTGGGGTTTGATGGTCCACTCTACTGCCATTGGTGTGGGTGTGTGTGTGTGTGTGTGTGTGTTGTACTTTGACCACCTAGGGGTCCATGGGGGTTTCCACTAACTGAGACAGACAGAGATATCCAACATGTTTCTGCAGCACCTTCCTATCTCACAGGTTAGTACTGTTGTGGAGCTCTGTCATGGCCTCATCCAGCTATGGCTGGTGTTGTGGACCTGGTCCTGGGCGCCACATCACACCCTCAGGGTGAGCACAGTACCCGCACAATGTGACGGTGTGTAGCTACTCTTTGCTGGTAGTCCACCCGCTCAGGACCCCCTACCAGGCTGAGGTGCTGTGTGGGTGCACATGGACAATTCCCCCTACCAGGCCGGGTAGCTGTTGGGGTGCATTCCCCATCTTGTGTGCATCTGTGGACAGCTGATTTGCATGTGCAGTGCATCATGGGTATGGGTGGCCTAACCCTATCCTGTCTACAACAGCAGACTGTCTGTGGGGTGACGTGCAGGCTCTCTGCAGCCAGCCAGGGGCTTGCTGTCAGCTATAGAGCTGTAGCCCAATGGTTACGTCACTCCCTGTACAGCCAGAGGTCATGGGTTCAAACCCACAGTGGGGCCCTTTGATAGGGCTGTCCACAGCTTTATTTTTATTTACTGTACATATGTCTATGCCGGCAAAACCACACACAGCTTACTATACCCATTAGGTGCCTCTGAGGGTGCTTTATAGGGCGCCCCTATAGGCCACCTTATGGTTGCCATCCATATAGGGTGCACTATACATTATCCTGTGTCGCAACATACATGGTGCCCTATAGGGGACATTCTAGGGTGCCTTGGCAGACAGTGCACTGTAACATGTGCCTTACGGGCATCCGTATGTTAACACTGTGAGAGCGGGTTTACTAGTGGTGGGAAATAAAATATAAATGGAAGGCCTCCTACAGCACTCTTCACCATGATACATACTGCCCCAGCCAGCCTTGTTCACTGGGCACTGTGAGGGGTTGAACCCCCGGCCCCTGCACCATTGGTCAGTGTCTTAACCATTGTGCTGTGGCTCTGTTCCTGTGTTTGTGCATCCGCGCGCAGCCTTGTAGCCATCAGCGCGCCATCTTGTGGCGCACTAAATTAACAGCGCGCCGCCTTATGCCGCACAACATGGAAATACCCCTAAAATAATGCCAGATGTCTTTAATGGGCACTGTGGGGGCTTGAACCCATGATCCCTGCACAAGTGGTCAGTGTCTTAACCATTGTGCTATAGCTCTGTTCCTGTTATTTGCACATCAGCGCGCCACTTATCCCTCCCACTATTGGACTGCCCCCTCACACATCAGCGCGCCGCCTTCTGCCCACCGGCTCGCCGCCTTCTGTTGCCCACATTTATCAGCGCACCGCCTTCTGCCGCCCAAACTTAACAATGTGCCGCCATCTGCCGCCCACACTAAACAGTGCGCCGCCTCATGCCGTAATAAAAATAACAGTGCGCCGCCTTCTGCCGCCCAAAATTAATATGCCTCCTAAACCACTTTTGCCCATAAATGTTGGTGCCTCAGCTGGTCTTTTTTGTTGAGCGCAATGGGGGTTTGAACCCCTGGCCCCTGCACCATTGGTCGGTGTCTTCACCGTTGTACTACGGCTCTGTTGTTTGGTTTTGCAGCAGCGCCCCACTTAGCCTTCCCACGTGCTAATGTGGGTCACCGCACATTAGCGCGACGCACACACGTACGGTCCGGTTTTTTGCTTTTTTCTGCCTGGCCCGCCCACTCCTTATATGGCACCAGCGCACTAACGGGAACCCGCACAGCAACGGTGTTTAGTAAACATGCCCCTAAGTTTTTGAAAGTCACTCTACTGCATGTGCCTTTTTTTTTACACTGTTCCCAAAGCACATAAGTCATTAGTAGCACCTCCTGGTAGACCAATAGTATCAAGTAAAGCCTTTATTAGAGCCCTTATCTGTGTTCTTGGACTATTTTTTTGCAACCAGTAGTAAAGAGTGCGGAATCATATATTAAAGACACCACAGATTTTTTGGATAGAGTGGCAGGGTATGATTTTGTGACCAAGCCAGGCCTGCTAGTGACTTTTGACATCACAGCTCTTTATACTAATATCCCTCAAACACAAGCTTTACAATTGATTAATAGTGCCCTAACTGCAGCATCCTCCAATTGACAGGATTCCAGTACATAGTAACATAGTAAATGACGGCAGATAAAGACCAGCATGGTCCATCCAGTGTGCCCAGTACATTTTTTGTTATCCTTAGCATAATTAGTTATTTTTAAGTTTTAGGGACTCTTATTTTGTAAAGGTCCATGGCATATCCATGGGGGTCAGGGTGGCTCTGAGCATTGCCAATATGTATATGACTTTTTTTAAAGAGACTTTTCTATATCCTGCCACTTGGCTTTCTTCTATTGGCGTGTGGATGAGTTTCATCAGTGATATTTTTTGTATCTGGTTGGGTTTACAAGATAGTCTGGCTGAATTTACTCAGTGGCTTAATTCCCAAGACTCTAATTTACATTTTACTATGAACTGTTCTCCCACACAGATTTCCTTTCTTGATGTGCAGATTACTTTAGTGGATGGCCAGCTACTTACCTCTTTATAAGAAGTCTGTAAATCCTAATCAACTTTTACATTTTTCGAGCCATCATCCTTTCAAGTTGAAACGGGCTTTACCCATTGGCCAATTTTTAAGAATACGTCGTATTTGTTCATCTGATTAAGATTTTTATTGCCAGGCCAAGCTTTTAAGCTTTAAGCTACAAGAGCATGATTATCCTAAATGTGTTATTAAGGCTGCCTTTTTGCGAGCTAAGTTCGCAAATCGGACTCTTCTCCTAAGTCATCAGCCCATCACTATATGGAGAAACAAGTTCTTACAATATTCGGATAAGGCTCATTAGTAGCATGTAGTATTGCCAAACACTGGCATATTTTGGCTCTGCATCAAGTGTTTCAGAATGGAACCTGTTTTGTGTTTCGGATTGTGCAAAATTTGAAAGACATTTTAGTTCATACAGATTTTGGCCATTAGAGATCAACACTGACGAATGGAGGACATCATCAACTCTGTAAGCATTGTTCCATACGTGATCTTTCATTAGATGCAAGTGAATGGCAAACAAAGACATGGCCAGGGGTGGCCTGCACAAAGCTACAGGTGCACCTACTTTTGCCATATTGTTGGGCAGACTGAATGGACCATGCTGGTCTTTATCTGCTGTCATTTACTATGTTACTATATTTTGAAGTACCATACAGAATGTCAGTCTACATGGGTGGTGTATGTCATGGTCTACCCTTGTCATAACTTTTATGTGGGTAGAACATGCCGTAAAGTAAAGATTCGCCTTTTAGAACACAAATCGCATCTCTGCACTCAAGTTATTCATGCACCGATAGTCCAACATTGTCTACAACTTTCACATCAGTGGGAGGCTATGCACTGGTTCATCATTGACACTGTAGCTGATTTTGTCAGCGGGGACAGACTTCACAAGTTGACGATACTAGAACAGAAGTGGATTTTCACTTTGAATTTGGTTCATCCAATGGAGTTAAATGAGTCTCTTGATTGGATGCCGGCCATTTAATTTGATGATCGAGGTCTGTTTGTTTTTTTTCAGCCACCGCCTTATTTATTTCAGAGGGGGATTTCAGTTCCTCATATGGAGGAACTTTGGAGATGCTGTTTTTTTGTCCTGATGCAGCCCGGTTGAAATTTGTGGGCGAAACTCGAGTCGACGCCCATCAAGCAGCCACATAGCAGTGGTTTGGTTCCTGAGGGGCCTTTCTTTCATTCAGTTAAGTGTTTTCTTTTCTTTTAAATGCATTTAAATGAAAAGAAAACACTTGAAGCCTATGAATGACATCGGTAAGGGGAGTTAAGTGGTTTCTGCCTGTTTAGTGGCTTTGTTTGCCATTTGCGTTTCCCACCCCCTTGGTCTGAGGCTTCTTTATAAATAATTATTGCCCCATAGGTGCATTTTGTGTGTATATGCACATTTTTTCTCTTGTTTTGATCAAGTTTGTTACTCTATGACTTTTTTTTTTTGTTATTTTCAATGAGTGAGTGAGAGTCTGTGGGAGTTTTTTGTTGTTTGTAGGCTTCTTTATTTTATTTATTTATTTAAAAGTATTTATATCCCGCTTTAGCCTTGAATCAAAGTGGATTTCACTGCAAACCAATCAAGTAGGGTAGTGCAGGGGTGTCGGCATGCAGTGGCTGTGAAGGTAGTGTACGTGAGTGTGTGGATAGGTAGATCTTGATTTGGGGTGTAATATATACAGGTTGAGCTATCTACATTGGGCTCAGGGCCGGCCCGTTCATTGAGCAAGAATGTTTTTTGCACAGGGCCCCGCGTTTCAGGGGGCCCCGTGCAAAAACATTCTGCTTGCAAAGTAAATTTTAAAATTAAAAAAAAAAAAAAGCTGTCTGCTGCCGCCGCCGCGGCGGCAACGGCAGAATCGCATATCCCGTGGGGCTCCCCCCGACAGAGCCTGCCCTCCCTGCATCAGCTCCGTCGGCTTTCAGAGCTCGAAGGGAGACTAGTTTCCCTTCCGTGGCTCTGTTAAGCCCGCAGGGGCTGATGGGACTTTCCCATCAGCCCCCGCGGGCTTAACAGCGCCGCGAGGGAGAAACTCTCCTTTCGCACTCTGAAAGCCGACGGAGCTGATGCAGGGAGGGCAGGCTCTGTCGGGGGGGGGCCCGCGGGATATGCGATTCTGCCGTTGCTGCCGCCGCAGCTGCGGTGGCGGTGGCGGTGGCAGCGGCAGCAGAGAGCTGCTTCTTTTTTTTTTTTTTTAATTTTCCCTGGGCTGTTGGGGTGAGAGTTAGGACTGGAAATGGGCTAATGAGGTTAGGACTGGAAGAGGGCTGATAGGGGGTTAGGACTGGGGCTATGGGGAGCTAAGTCTGGAAATGGGGTGATGGGGGTTAGGACTGGAAGTGAGCTGATGGGGGTTTAGGACTAGTAATGGGCTATGGGGGGGCTTAAACTGAAAATTGGGTGATGTGGGTTAGGACTGGAAATGGACTGATGGGGTTAGGACTGGGAGTGGGCTGATGGGGGGTTAGGACTGGTAATGGGCTATGGGGGGCTTAAACTGAAAATTGGGTGATGGGGGGTTAGGACTGGAAATGGGCTGATGGGATTAGGACTAAGAGTGGCCTGATGGAGGCTTAGGACTGGTAATAGGCTATGGGGGGGGGGCTAGAACTGGTAATGGGTTGGGAGGGGGGTTCCTAGGACTGGAAATGGGCTGAGTGGAAGAGAAGGCTTGAACTGCAAATAGCTGATGGGGACGGGGGCTTGGAATGGAAATGGGCTGAGGGGAAGGGGGGGCTTGAACTGCAAATAGCTGATGGGGAGGGGGGCTTGGAATGGAAATGGGTTGTGAGGGGAGGGAGCTAGGACAGGAAATGGGCTGATGAAGGGGGCTAGGATAGGACTGGGAATTGGGTGTTGGGGGGAGCTAAGATTGGAAATGGGCTGTGGTGGGGGCTTGGATTGAAATAGACTTATGGAGGGGCTAGAACTGGAAGTAGGCTCATGGGGGGCTTGGATTGGAAATGGGCTGAGTGGAGGGGAGCTAGGATTTGACATGGGCTGATAGTGGGGCTAGGAAAGGACCAGAAATGAGCTGATGAGAGGCTGGTATTGGAAATGAGCTGATGGAGGGACTTGGATAGGACTGGAAATGGATGGGGGAGCTAGGACTGGAAATGGGCTGATGGGGGGGGCTAGGACTGGAAATGGGCTGATGCGGGGATTAGAAAGGAGTGGATACTGGGTGGGGCTGGAACTAGAAGGGAGCTGATGTTGGGGGAGATTAGAATGGGATGGAGCTGGGAGAGTGAAATGGAGAGGGGAAAAATATATTGTGTGGGACGGAAGAAAAATCTACAATTGGCTGGGTATTGGGAGAGTAAGTGGGGATTGAGGATGGAGGGGTAAAATTTGAGTGGATGAAATAGGAATGAGGAAAGAGCAAAAGGAGAAAGATTAGTATGTTAAAGCAGATGTAGAGAGAGAATGGAAAAAAATTAGAAGAGAAGAAAGGACAAATGGACAGCAGACAATGGAGAGTTAGCAGAAGACACAAAGAAACCAGAAGAAAGTGGCTGGAGCAATTGCAACTGAAAAAAAATGCACAAAAGGTAGAAAGATATCTCTTTATTTTAAATTTATTAACTGGAATATGTCAGCTCTGGGAAATGTGCATCATTAATGTCTGCGCTTTGTTTAGTACAAGAGGAAATTAATTTATAGTTTTATTTCTACAGTGTTGTTGTACATTCCAAGTTTGGCTTTTGAGGTTCCCAGTTTAATTGTCTTCCTGTTTCTAAATTGTGATTCCTTGTTTGGTGATGGTCTGTGTTCTGCAGGTGTAACTGAGCTGAGGTATTCTGTTTATGTAATTCCTATTTGACATTGCCACTTGTTCCCTTTCCCCAGTAGGTCATGTATTGTTATTCTCTGAAATGTATTGGTTTAATATTTGCAGTGTTGCCTTTTGATAGGTAGGGTATGGTGCTTTGTGAGTCCTGGTAGTGCTGTTAGGATATGGCGGGTTTGCTATGGGTTCTAAATGGACAGTGTTTGTAGTAGTTCCTAATGTGCCTGGCGGTTGGCACTGGATTATAGTAATGTAGAAATCTTTTAGTCTTTCTTTATCCATTCACTCATTAAGAGGCATGTTTACTAAAAGTTAGTGTATGGTAACATTATGCAAATATTTATGCAAATGAGCCCCGCACCCCCCCCCCCTTGGGCCGCCCCTGATTGGGCTATATGCATTTTAATGAGAGTAATAGGATGTTTTTATGTTGTGGATGTCATGTCTTGTGTAACTCGTTTTGTGGGGTGGTTAGAGTGGATTGGTGATCTTGTTGTACCAGAAGAGCTAGTGGAGTCAGAAAGATATTAAAGAGAAGGGGAGCTAATACCGAGCCTTGAGTTAAATACACCACAAAGGAGAGGAAAGGGCTCAGAGGAAACCGCCGGATCAGACAAGGAAAGAACAGTGCAGGATCTGGAGGAGAGGTAAGAATGAAACCAGTGATAAACCGTGCTACAGAGACTGGCCTCCTGTAAACGAGTGAGAAGGAGAGAGTGATCGACTAGATCGAAAGCTGCAGAGAGGTCCAAGGACACTGCCACCGAGAAATCACCATGATCGTGAGCTACATGAAGTTCATTGAGAAAAGCTAGAAGAACCGTCTCCACACTGTGACCAGGCCGGAAGCCTGACTGACGGGGGTGAAGAAAGTGAGTAGAATCTAGGTGATGGGATAGCTGTGCAAATACTGTTTTTCCCCAAGATTTTGGAAAGGAAAGAGATTAGATACAGGGCGATAATGGGCAGGAACCTGGGGGTCAAATGATGATTTCTTTATGATGGGACGGAAAAGAGCATGCTTCCAGGAGTGAGGAAAAACACCAGTGGAAAGACTAGTATTAATCATAGTAAGGATGGAAGGGATAAGAGCCAGAAAAGGAGTAAGTAACCAGGAAGAGGGGATAGGGTCCAGTGTACAGAAAGTTTTATTAGAAGAAGAGATTAATCCAATGAGCTCAGAAGTAGTAATAGGGTGAAATGAGGCCCAGGCACGTGATAACTGAGAGACCGGAGGGGTGAAAGGAGAAGGATCAGAGATGGGGGGGGGGGGGGGGGGGGCAATGGGGCAGAGAAAACTGAAGATCAAGAACCTTATTAGTGAAGTAGGTTGCTAGTTGAGCAGGAGAAGGAGAGGATGAGGGGAGAGTAGGAGTAGAACCAGGGCGGAGAGATGTAAGGAACTGAAGGACAGTATAAAGATGACGGGTTTGATTGGGTGCAGAGGAAATAGCTGTTGAGAAGTAGGATTGCTTGGCTGTATGTACTTGGGATCGATAGTGGGCCTGACATTCCATAAAGCAGGATAGTGTGGGTGTGGAGAGTGCTTTCTGCCAGAGATGTTCAGCTCGACGGAGTTGGCTGTGGAGGAGATAAAGGCCGCTATGGAACCAGGGCTGTGAGGGGCGACGTGATGAAGGGCGGGGTTGAAGGGGGGCTAAGTGATCCAGGGCAGCCGAGAGAGAGGAGTACAAGCATTGTGGAACCTGTGTCTTTAGGGGAAACTGCTAGGTACATATGACCTAGATTGGCCACTGTTGGAAACAGAATACTGGGCTTGATGGACCTTGGTCTGATTTAGTATGGCATATCTTATGTTCTTAACAGGAGGCTTGTGAATCTGGAGAAAGGGAAAGAAAGTCTGGAGGCAAGAGATCTTCAGCAGTTGGGAAAAGTTGAATGGTCAGAGGAGTTATACGGCGAGAATAAGATTGAGCAGGAGGGAGAGCAGGGCTGGCAATCTGAGAGAGGGATGCAGAGTTGGACGGAGAGGAGAGACATTTTAAAGGCGATACAGAAATGATCATTCCAGGGTAGAGGAAGAGCACAAAGACATTGTATGAAGACATTTCTCTATAACATCAGCAAATTTGTCCTCTCCTTTCTGAAGACACTACTAAGGGCCCTTATCTACTCTCTAATCATCTCCTGTCTAGTCTATTGCAATCTACTCCTTGCTGGTCTCCCTCTGAATCATCTCTCCCCTTCAATCTGTTCAAAGCTCAGCACAGCTTATCTTTCACCGGTGTTGCAATGCTCATGTAACCCCTCTTCTCAAGTCACTTCACTGGCTCCCTGTTCGTTTCCACATCCAGTTCAAACTTCTCCTACTGACCTAAGAGTGCATTCATTCTGTGGCCCCTCACTACCTTTCCTCATCTCTCCCTACACCCCTCCTCAGGAATTCCACTTTTCTAGCAGATTCCTT
Source organism: Ichthyophis bannanicus (assembly GCA_033557465.1). Lineage (NCBI taxonomy): Eukaryota > Metazoa > Chordata > Amphibia > Gymnophiona > Ichthyophiidae > Ichthyophis > Ichthyophis bannanicus. The sequence goes on from CM066043.1 coordinate 167,084,966, forward strand.
TTAGCTGTGCCCTTGTCTGCTACTTCCAGCTCCAGGCTGTTTTTGGATCCCGATCCTTTAGTCTCTTGTTTATCACCTATGTGCATTCCTATAGATTATCCCAGTCCCCAGTAGTTGTGGTGTTTTTGTCTTGATTAGATTGTAAGCTCTGATGAGCGGGGACTGTTTTACGTGTATCTTCACAGCACCGTGTACATCTTGTAGCGCTTTACAAATGTTAAGTAGTAATAGACTGCAGCATTCTTTGGAACCTAGTAAGTGTGAACCCTGAATCCCCTCCATAGATTTCATTATAAAATGGCTGGGACACCCACTCTCTCTCAGAATGCAGTTTTGCCTGATTGATGAAAAAGTTGGATTCAAGATTCAAATCTGGTGGTTCTTCATCATAAACACCATACCAACTTCTTTAAGTAAGTTTTCACTGTGGTCATCAAGTTCTGACAGTTCAAAGGTAGATGTGGGGTGATGGAAAGGTTCCCATTTTCATTCTTTTTTGAATACATATCTAAACTCAGTAGGCTAGACAGTTTTTTACATGGTAAAGTGTGGGTTAGTAATAATGTATGGTCAACAGACCAGTTCTGTCAATATGACTAATGGAAACTGAATCCCAGATCACACAATCGAAATACCTTGAAAAAGATAATTGTATCTCTTTATAGGTAAGAAACATTTTCCAATAAAGTAGGTGCTTTATATTGAAAGGGACTTGAAGTGGGGTACCAGGATCCTCTGAAAGGGTTAATTTGGAGAATGGCTTGGAATTTTACTGACGGCCTACTACAGGGGTCTTCAGGACTGGAGTTGGAAATCCTCTGGCCTAGTAGAATGTGTTATATATGCCAAGCTGTATTTTTCAGATGTTTGTGAAAAATAAGATACAATGTTTTTGCTTGTCCTGATTAAAGCCAGAGCAATGTCTGTGTCTAGTTTGGCCTAAAACATATAGGGCCCAAATATTCTGGGCAAGCTATGTGCCACTATGGTGCATAACCCTGCCCACCAACCCTTAACCCTGGATATTCAATGCCAGAAACTACATTAGGTAACAGGGCAGCTGCCCTGTTAGCTCTGCTAAATTTCCTATTTGCCCTGATGCTATCCGGTTCGCATCAGCGCATGTCGGCGGCATTCTGGGGCAGAGAGGGGCTGTAAACCATGTAAATGCCTTTTGAATATTAGGCCCATAGTGTTTAGCTTCATCTGTAAAGCAGAAGCATTATGTAGTGATAAGACAAAACTGTAGAATGTAGCAGTTTTTTTCCTAATAAAAGAAGGTACTGGCTTCCTGCTAGAGTATTGATTCGGGGTGAAGAAGCCGATGTAGTTGTAGCAGCATATTATCTCCAGGAACAAGCAGGAATGAGTCTTCACATATGGGTATCGTCGGTACCTACGGAGCCTGCGCAGGAACGCTCCCCAGCGTCCAAAAGGAAAGCTTTTGGGAGCGTCCCACAGCGCCTGCGCGCTGCCTTCCTGCCTTTCCCAACCGCCTCTCTCCAGTTCTTCTTTTCCGCGGAGCCAGCAGGTCGTGTTTCCTGTCACCGCTGAAGAATTTCTTATTTTCTTTTATTTTTCTTTAGTCGCGTGTCTGCCTTCTCAACTCGGGACCGGTACCACCGGTCTTTATCTTTCTTTCTAAAAAACAAAAAACAAAAAAACTTCTCTTTTCTTACTTCAGTGCATTTTTTCTTCTGGGGCCTTAGGCCTACAGATATATGTTTCCTCATGGAAAAACCCGCCTTCGGGTTTAAAAAGTGCACGAAGTGCAGTGGCACTATTTCTGTCACTGACATCCATGACTGGTGTCTAAAATGTTTAGGTCCTGACCACTCCATTGCGGACTGTGAGTCCTGTTCCATGATGTCTAAAAGAGGGTTACAAAATCGGGCAGCCAAGCTCAGTACCCTGTTTCCCTCCGATGCAGCTTCTGTGGCATCGACGTCTTCCAGGGCTGCTTCTTCATCCCATGGATCACAGGTAACCAAACTTAAATCCGGCCGGTCCTCAAAGAGTACATCTCCCTCTAAGTATCGAGATGCCCCCGGGCTTACTCTTGAGGAATCCACACCCGGCAAAATTACCCCGGCGGGAGGCTCCGGCTTCCAAAGCTCTATCTATGGGGTCACAGGTTGACATCGATGGCTCGGCCTCGACTGATCACCTGTTACAATGTTCTGGGGTACCGGCGGTTTCCACCGGTACCGACATCAAGACATTGGTGGCGTCCATGGATCAGAATATTCTGACCATGCAGCGTGCCATCACGGCATTCATACAAGCTGCGACGCCTACGGTACCGCAACAAACCCCGTTGTCGGTACCGGTACCGATTCCGGTACCGGATCCGATATCGGTTCCAATACCGGTACCACTTGCATCGACATCAGCGTCGACGGCAGCGATACGCTATCCAGTGATGCCCATCAGTACCGACTCGGTACCGATTACTCCCGATGTCGATACCCCCCGGTACGCGTATCGGGCTCTGCGAGAGCATCCAGACAGTCGATACTTCGATTCCTCTGAAGACTCTGATACATCAGAGGCCTCTATTGAAGCATCGGGGATCCTTCCTCAGGAACCCTCTTCTCCAAAAAGGAGAATGTCTCCTCCTGAAGACTTGTCTTTTCAGGACTTCATCAGGGAGGTGACCACAGGCCTGTCCATCTCAGTGACCTCTGAAACTGAACCTAGAGCCAAAAAATTAGATATCCTACAATATCCTAAGGCTCCTAAAGAGGCAGCCACCTTACCAATACATGAGATTCTTTATGATCACATGTTGGGCATATGGGAGACTCCTCTTTCCACCTCCCCTCATTCTCGAAGGTTGGACACCATGTATCGTGTTCCTCCTTGTCCTGGTTTTCATAAGACTCAGCTTCCTCACCACTCCATTGTGGTAGAGTCTGCTATGAAAAAAAATCAAGAGTACAAAAAGGCACTCCTCTGCTCCTCCAGGAAGAGAATGCAGAACCTTAGATGCCTTTGGCAGGAATATCTTCCAGGCCAGTATGCTTGTGGCCAGAATCAACTCCTATAGTCTCTATATGGGGATGTTTCTGAAAGAAGTTACAGATCATCTGCAAACCTTATCTCCTTTTATGTAAGAAGATAAGAGAGAAGAATATATTACCTGGCTTAAACATGCACAGGATGTAGCCAAGTTTTCCAACCGTGCAGCCTTTGACTCTTTTGAGGGTGCCAGTAGAGCCTCGGCTATTGCCATAGGTGCACGCAGAGTTGCTTGGTTGCAAGCCTCTGATTTGGAATTCTAGGTACAGGATGGTCTAGGTAACCTTCCCTGTACAGGGGAAAACCTGTTTGGCAAAGATTGGCAAGCAAAGGCCAACCAGATGGATGCTGAAAATTCTGCTTTAGATAGACTTTCAAAGTCTACTACTGCTCCTTTTAAAAAGAGGTTGTTCAAAAAAGGATCTTTCCCAAAAAAAGGGAAATTTTCTTCTGGTTATGGTCAGGCCTCTTCTCAAGGTCGTTTTGCTACAAAGAGGCAGCAACAACCAAAACAGACAAAGCCTCAGGCTGCGAGGACTGCTACGGCCCAACAGCCTCAGCCTCCTCAGGGTCTTTGACTTTCCACTAGAGAACTTAGCCTTTCTGGCTCTAGAACATCCAGAGCCTCTCACCATCCCAGGAAGGTTAGCTCACTTTGCTCCCAGATGGGAACAAATCACAGCAGAGCAATGGACCCTCTCCATCATACGGGATGGGTACAAGCTTCATTTCTTAAACCTTCCCCCTCACACCATGGTGAAACAGTTCAATTCTCCAACATCTCTCCTCAACCTTCTAGGTCAAGAGATTGCTACCCTTCTTGCCCAAGGGGCAATAGAAGAAGTACCTCTTCTTCAAAAGGGCTCAGGGTTCTACTCCCCTTATTTTCTCATCCCAAAGAAAACGGGGGGCTACAGACCCATATTAGATCTCAGAGAGTTGAACAAGTTTCTATGCAAGGAGAAATTCAAGATGACTTCTCTCGGAACTCTCCTTCCATACCTCCAGAGTCAGGACTGGCTTTGTTCTCTAGATCTCAAGGATGCGTACACCCATGTCCTCATCCATCCAACACACAGAAGGTTCCTTCGGTTCCTTTACCAAGGAAAGCACTACCAATACAAAGTGCTTCCTTTCAGTCTGGCCTCTGCTCCAAGAGTGTTCACAAAATGCATGGCAGTAGTAGCTGCATTTCTGCGCACTCTAGGGATATTCGTATTCCCATATCTGGACGACTGGCTCATCCGAGCTCCATCCCAGTCAGAGGCCCAGACTTCCCTAGCCTGCACAAAGCGTGTTCTTCAGTATCTGGGACTGGTAATCAACATTCCAAAATGCCATCTCACCCCTACTCAGTCTCTAGAGTTTATAGGGGCATTACTGGATACCACAACTGCAAGGGCCTATCTTCCCCAGGCCCGTTGCCTACGCTTGGTGCAGTTAGCCTCTCAGATTCAGTTAAAATCCCATTTAACTGCTCGAGAGATGTTGCAACTCTTAGGCCACATGGCATCCACGGTGCATGTGGTTCCTTATGCTCGCTTTCACATGAGGGCAGCTCAGTGGACCCTATCCACCCAATGGACCCAGGCACCTGTCAGACAAAATAATAACCTCCAGTTGCCTTTTTTGGTCCCTCCACTGGTGGAAGTCCACTCAAAATCTGTTGCTGGGGTCCCCCTTTCAACAGGTTACCCCAAGCAACCCTTACAACAGATGCCTCTCCAAAGGGGTGGGGAGCTCATCTACAAGATCTCTCGACCCAAGGTATCTGGTCTCCACAGGAGACATCTCTACATATCAACCTCTTAGAGCTCAGAGCAATCTTTCTGGCTCTCAGTCTTCCACACCCTGCTCAGCTACAAGACAGTCCTCATCCACACAGACAACCAGGTAGCCATGTTCTACGTGAACAAGCAGGGAGGGACTGGCTCTCTTTGCTTTGCAACGAAGCTCTGAGATTGGGGGGGGGGGGGGGAGGCAATGGCAGTGGGGGTGTACTATCGAGCACCTGGCCAGAATGACCAAATGGATGATGAAATGCTCAAAGAAATCAAGGAAGCTAACAAAAGTTACAGCGCAGTAATAATAATGGGTGATTTCAATTACCCCGGTATCGACTGGGTCAGTGTCACATCAGGACATGCTAGGGAGATAAAGTTCCTAGATGAAATAAATGACTGCTTCTTGGAGCAGCTGGTTCATGAGCCAACCAGAGGGGAAGCCATATTAGACCTAGTCCTTAGTGGAACAACAGATCTAGTGCAAGAGATAAGGGTGTTGGGGCCACTTGGCAATAGTATCATAGCATGATCGCCTTTGATTTAATTAGTGGAGGAGGGATAGTAAGGAAATCCACAGTACTACCTTTTAACTTTCGAAAGGGAGACTATGATAAAATGAGGAAAACAGTTAAGAAAAAACTAAAAGGAGCAGTTGCAAAGGTTAAAGACGTACATCAAGCTTGGGTGTTTTTGAAAAATACTATCTTGGAAGCCCAGGCCAGCTGTATTCCACGCTTTAAGAAAAGTGGAAGGAAGTCCAAAAAACTGCCAGCATGGTTTAAAGGTGAGGTCAGAGAGGCTGTTTCCAAAAAAGCATCTTTCAGGAAATGGAAAAAAGAGCCAAACGACGAAACCTGGAAACAGCACAAGCACTGGCAAGTCAAATGCAAGGCATTGATAAGGCAGGCAAAGAGAGAATTTGAGAAGAAGCTTGCTGCGGAAGCGAAAACGCGAAATAAAGACCTTTTCAAGTACATTTGTAGCAAAAATACCTGTGAGAGAGTCAGTTGGTCCATTAGATGATAAAGGGGTTAAAGGAGCACTAAGAGGCGACAAGGCGATAGCGGAGAGACTGAATGAATTCTTTGCTTCGGTCTTTACTGAGGAAGATGTAGGGATGTTACCCATGACTGAAGTGGTATTTAAAGGTGCGGAAGAATTGAAGGAAATATCGATACATCGGGAAGATGTCTTACAACTATTAGATAAACTGAAGAGTAGCAAATCACCTGGGCCAGATGGTATACATCCAAGGGTGTTGAAAGAACTGAAATATGAGATTGCAGAACTGCTATCAGTAATCTGTGAACTATCATTAAAATCATCTCTAATAACTGAAGATTGGAGGATCGCCAATGTAACACCAATTTTTAAAAAAGGTTCCAGGGGTGATCCGGGAAACTACAGACCGGTGAGCCTGATGTCAGTACCAGGAAAAATGGTAGAAACCATCATAAAGAATAAAATTATTCAGCATGTAGATAGTCACAACCTAATGGGAGACAGCCAACATGGCTTTAGACAAGGAAGATTTTGTCTTACTAATCTGTTATGTTTTTTTGAAGGAGTGAATAAACAGGTGGACAAAGGTGAGTCGGTTGATATTGTGTATCTGGACTTTCAGAAAGCCTTTGACAAGGTCCCTCATCAGGGACTTTTGGCAAAACTAAAGAGTCATGGGATAGGAGGCAGTGTACTATTGTGGATCAGGAACTGGTTAAAAGATAGAAAGCAGAGGGTAGGGCTAAATGGCCAATTTTCCCAATGGAGAAAGGTGAATAGTGGTGTACCCCAGGGATCTGTGCTGGGTCCGCTGCTTTTTGACATATTCATAAATGACCTGGAAAGTGGAATAACGAGTGAGGTTATCAAATTTGCAGATGACACAAAACTATTTAAAGTTGTTAAAACCCAAGAGGATTGTGAAAAATTGCAAGAGGATCTTGATAAATTGGAAGATGGGCATCAAAATGGAAGATGAAATTTAATGTGGACAAGTGCAAGGTTATGCACCTAGGGAAGAACAACCCAAACTATGGTTACACGATGCAAGGTTCCACATTAGGAACCACCACCCAGGAAAAAGATTTAGGCGTCATTGTGGATACCATGTTAAAACCCTCGGCCCAGTGTGCAGCGGCAGCCAAGAGAGCAAATAGAATGCTAGGTATGATAAGGAAAGGAATGGAAAATAAAACAAAAGATATTATAATGCCTCTATATCGTTCCATGGTGAGACCGCACCTTGAATATTGTGTGCAATTCTGGTCGCCGTATCTTAAAAAGGATATAGTGATTTTAGAAAAGGTTCAGAGAAGAGCCACCAAAATGGTAAAGGGGATGGAAGGATACTCCTATGAAGAAAGGCTAAAAAGGTTAGGTCTCTTTAACCTGGAAAAGAGACGGCTGAGGGGAGATATGATAAAAGTCTATAAATTAATGAACGGAGTGGAACGGGTAAACGTAGATCGATTGTTTGTTATCAGAATATAGAAAGACTAGGGGACATGCAATGAAGCTACAGGGTAAACTATTTAAGACTAATAAAAGAAAATATTTTTTCACTCAACGTGTAATCAAACTCTGGAATTTGTTACCGGAGGATGTAGTAAAGGCTGTTAGTGTAGCTGGGTTTAAAAAAGGTTTGGACAAGTTCCTGGAGGAAAGGTCCATAAACCATTATTAAGAAGTGACCGAAGATATCAATGCTTGACCCAGTACAAGCATTGTGGAACTTGTGTCTCTTGGGGAAACTGCTAGGTACATATGATCTAGATTGGCCACTGTTGGAAACAGAATACTGGGCTTGATGGACCTTGGTCTGACTCAGTATGGCATATCTTATGTTCTTATGTTCGCCAGAGAGCATCAAATCCATCTCATGGCAGTGTATCTTCCAGGGGTTCAAAACTCTTGGGCAGACAGACTCAGTCGAGTTCTGCTTCCACACGAATGGTCCCTCCATGGGGACCAGATAGCCAGGATTTTTCGGATTTGGGGTACCCCAGACATAGACCTGTTTGCAAGTCCTTGGAATGCCAAACTTCCCCGGTTTTGTTCCAGGATTCCATGTCAGGGAGTTCAGGCCAGGGATGCCTTTCTCCTTCATTGGGGGCAAGACTTCCTCTATGCCTTTCCTCCTATTCCCCTCATCCCCAAGACTCTGTTCAAGCTTCAGAGAAACATAGAAACATGATGACAGAAAAAGACCACAAGGCCCATCTAGTCTGTCCTTCCATAACAACAACTACAACAGTCCACTTTCTACCTTTAGAGATCCTCTGTGTTGGTCCCATGCTTTTTTGAATTCAGTTACTGTCCTCATCTCTACCACCTCCACTGGGAGACTATTCCACGGATCCACTACTCTTTCTGTAAAGAAATATTTCCGCATATCACTCCTGAATCTATCTCCCTTCACCCTCATCCCATGTCCCCTCGTCGCAGAACTTGCTTTCAATTGAAAGAGGCTCTCTCCCTGAACATTTATGCCACGGAGGTATTTAAACATCTCAATCATATCACCTCTATCCCGCCTTTCCTCTAAGGTATACATATTAAGATCCTTAAGTCTGTCCTCATATGCTTTATAATGAAGCCCATTAATCATTTTAGTAGCAACCCTCTGCACCGACTCCATCCTGTTCACATCCTTTTGAAGGTGCGGTCTCCAGAATTGCACACCATACTCCAAATGAGGTCGCACCAAAGACTTATACAGAGGCATTATCACCTCCTTTTTTCTGCTAGCCATTCCTCTCCGTATGCACCCAAGCATCCTTCTAGCTTTTGCCGTTGCCTTTTCTACCTGTTTAGCTACTTTAAGATCATCAGACACAACCACGCCTAGGTCCCGCTCTTCTTTAGTGGACAAAAGTACTTCACCTCCTATACTGTATTGCTCCCTTGGATTGCTGCAGCCCAAATGCATGACCTTACATTTTTTAACATTAAATCCCAGCTGCCAAATTCTAGACCATTCTTCAAGCTTAGCTAGATCCCTCCTCATGTTATCTACACCTTCCTGGGTGTCTACTCTATTACAGATTTTGGTATCATCCGCAAAGAGGCAAACCTTACCCGACAGCCCTTCCGCTATATCACTAACAAAGATGTTAAAAAGAATCGGACCAAGGACAGATCCCTGGGGCACACCACTGGTAACATCCTTCTCCTCAGAGTGAGCTCCATTTACTTGTACTCTTTGTCGCCTCCCACCCAACCAATTTCTAACCCAAGCAGTAACTTTAGGGTCCATCCCTAGGGTGCTCAGTTTGTTTATAAGTCGCCTGTGAGGAACAGTGTCAAAGGCTTTACTGAAATCTAAATACACCACATCTAGAGCTCTCCCTCGGTCCAACTCCCTGGTCACCCAGTCAAAGAAATCGATCAGATTTGTCTGACAAGACCTGCCACTGGTGAATCCATGCTGCCTCGGATCCTGTAATCCACCGGACTCCAGAAACCTCACTATTTTCTCTTTCAGCAGCGTTTCCAATAATTTACTCACCACCGAAGTTAAACTAACCGGCCTGTAGTTTTCAACCACATCCTTACTTCCGCTTTTGTGTAAAGGCACCACATGAGCCTCTCTCCAGTCCTTTGGCACCACTCCCGACTCCAACGAGGCATTGAAAAGGTCAGTCAGTGGAGTTGCTAGAACGTCCCCAAGTTCCCTCCGTATTCTAGGGTGTATCCCATCCGGTCCCATCGCTTTGTCTACTTTAAGTTGAGCTAGTTTCTCACGAACACAGTCTTCTGAAAATTGTTCAAGATGTCCCTCGCTTCTGTTCTTATTTGTGGGTGTTTTCTGAGGTCCTGCTCCTGGTTCTTCATCTGTGAACACAGAACAAAAATATTTGTTAAGCAATTCCGCTTTATCCTTATCAGCTTCTACATATTCCCCCCCTGCACCCTTGAGTCTGACAATGCCACTTTTGCCCTTCCTCTTCTCACTAATATATCTGAAAAATATCTTATCCCCCCATTTTATTGCATTGGCTATTTCCTCCTCCTTTTGAATCTTTGCCTTCTTGACTACTTTGCTAGCTTCTCTACGTTTTTCCAAATACAGATGCCTGTCTTCCTCTCTGTGTGATCTCTTGTATTTCATGAAGGCCTCCCTCTTTTTCTTCACTTTTTCAGCTACTTCCTTCGAAAACCATAGCGGTCTCCTTTTCCTTTTGCCTTTATTTACCATTTTAACAAAAAGGTTGGTTGCCTTTAAAATACCCCCTTTCAGTTTTGCCCACTGTTTTTCTACATCCCCCAGCTGTTCCCATCCCACTAACGACTCCCTGAGGTATTGGCCCATCTTCGCAAAGTTAGTCTTCCTAAAGTCTAAGATCTTCACCTTGGAATGGATTCTAACAGCCCTAGTCCTAATACTGAACCACACCATCTGGTGGTCACTGGATGCAAAATGATCTCCCACTACAACATCAGAAACACTCTCACCATTGGTAAGCACCAAGTCCAGTATGGCCCCTTCACGTGTGGGGTCTGTTACCAATTGCCTGAATAGTTCTCCCTGTAGAGAATCCAGGATCTCCTTACTTCTAGAAGAGACAAGGGGTCTATGATCCTCATAGCACCACATTGGCCATGCCAAGTGTGGTACCCTCTACTTCTGCATCTCTCTCAAGCTCCCTCCCTGGACCTGGGGTCTGCTCCAGATCTCCTCTCCCAGGAGGAGGGAACCTTGTGGCACCCAAATCCTCAGTCTCTTCATCTCAGGGCCTGGTTGCTGAAGGCCTAGACCTTCAGGATTTACACCTTTCTCAGCAAGTGAAGGATATCCTTCATGCTTCCAGAAAGCCTTCCACCAGACGTTCCTATGCTTTTAAATGGAAAAGGTTTTCCATTTGGTGTGCAGAGAAGGGTCTCAACCCTCTTGCAATACCTTTGAATTCTTTACTAGACTATTTGCTGAATTTATCCCATGCAGGCCTTAAAACAAATTCAATCAGAGTCCATTTGAGTGCTATTGCAGCATCCCTTAAGCCTCTCAATGGACAACCTATTTCCTCTCATCCTCTTATAGCAAGATTCATGAGAGGCCTTCTTTTGACTAAACCTCCCATTAGACCACCTCCAGTGGCATGGGACTTGAATCTGGTTCTTGGCCAGCTTATGAAGCCACTCTTTGAACCCTTAGCCACTACCTCCGTGAAATTCCTTTCCTGGAAGGTTATTTTTCTCATTGCAGTCACCTCAGCTCACCGTATCAGTGAGTTGCAAGCTTTAGTGGCTAATCCTCTTTATACATGGTTCCATCATGACAAGGTAGTCCTCAGAACTAATCCACACTTTATGCCTAAAGCGGTCTCACCTTTTCATCTGAACCAGGAGGTGTATTTACCTGTCTTTTTTCCAGGACCTCATGCATGAAGTGCAGAGAGGAATCTTCATACCCTGGATTGTAAAAGAGCACTTGCTTTCTACTTACAAAGGACACAGCAGCATAGAAAGTCCTCTCAACTTTTTGTTGCTTTTGATCCTTCTCATTTAGGACTTCCAGTCTCTAAGAGAACTCTGTCCAATTGGATTGCTCAATGTATTTCCTTTGCCTACCAGAATAAGAACCTTTCTCTGGTGGGCCATGTCACAGTTCACAATGTGAGGGCCATGGCAACCTCTATGGCTCATCTAAACTCTGTGTCCATCGACCAAATCTGTCGAGCGGCCACCTGGGCATCGGTTCATAACTTCACAGCCTATTACTGCTTGGACAAGGACTCCCGCCGGGATGCCTTGTTGGGCCGGGCTGTTCTCAAACACCTGTTCCATACCTAATCAACTCCTACCCTCCATCCCTGACTGGATGCCTGAGATTCATGGGTGGAGGTGGAGCCCTTCCCAGGGACTCACAATCTGGGTGATCTCCCAGGCATCTCTAGCTGGGGAGTCCCCATATGTGAAGAATCATTCCTGCTTGTTCCTGGAGATAGCACAGTTACTTACCTGTAACAGGTGATCTCTGGGAACAGCAGGAATAAGTCTTCACAACCCACCCACCTCCCCTAGGAGTTGTATCTCTCTATCTATCTTTCCTTTCCTTTCTCTCTCTCTCTTTGTCTCAGCTTTAGAACTCGAACTGGAGAGAGGCGGTTGGGAAAAGCGGGAAGGCAGCGTGCAGGCGCTGTGGGATGCTCCCAAAAGTTTTCTTTTTGGACGCTGGGGAGCATTCCCGCGCAGGCTCCGTCGGTACCGACGATACCCATATGTGAAGACTTATTCCTGCTGTTCCCAGAGATCACCTGTTACAGGTAAGTAACTGTGCTTTCCCTCCGTAGATTTGACAGGTTTTTTGGAAGCATCTGCTGATGATATTTCTGTAAGGGCAACTTTAATAGTTACATTGTTGGAAGCAGACAAATCCAGAATCATGAAGGCTTATTTCTCTAAAGATTTTTTTTTCTTTTGTGGACAGAAGTAGAAAATTTCTTTAAGGATAAATGATTTTTGTTGCCTGGTATTGGGTTAAACCTTATATGGAAATATGCAGAATGGCCTCCTTTTTTATGTAATCATTACTAGTGTATGGGGAGGTTCTCTAGGGAATAAGTAAATTTTGTCTTCCATCCAGGTGGAGTGATGCCCCCTTTCCATGAAGTGGGCCAAAAAACATATTTTGTTTTCATTTATTATTATGTATCTTTTATGTTTTTTTTGTATTTTTTCCTTGATTTGTTGCATCTTTGTAAGTTGCAAAATTCTATAAATAAAAGAAGGTATTGTGGCCTAGCTCGAGAGGGACTTATGGGAAACTGCTCAAGTTTGCAGGCCTGTAATCCCTCACTTAAGGTCTTAAGCAGATGCTGTTATGGTATAAATTCTGGTGTGTTTCGTTTTTTTCATTCCTTCTCATTTGCCCTGCCTTACTTGAATTTAGAGAATTGGGGCAAGGAACCGAGGAAGGATTTTACTTGGTGATGCCCGATCAGGCGTAGAACACCCAAAGAGATGTTGAAGAAGAAAAAAAGACTTGTTGGCCTGCTGTATATGATTATGTACATCAGTGTGTATCTGCAGGGCGATTGTTCCTCAGTCGGTACTGAGATATCTGTGCTTCACCTCTGCTCCAGTCTACAAGGGACCATAATTAACATTTGTAAAGTCTTGGCCTCTTTTGAATGAGCTTGTAAATCTTTTTTTGGAAAATCATAAAGATTTAGCTTGGGGATTTTACAGGTTAGATTCACTCGGTTAATTCAGGTGGCACAAGTTGAAACTAATTAAGGATAATTTATATCTGACATCGAGAGCATTATTTCTGGTAATGATGATTAAACTCTGGGAGAATCTGCTATTGGAAAGTAGGTGCATCTTCAGTAATGATGATCAAGATATTCTTGCTATTGAAAAGAGAAATAAGGTCTTTCATACTTACCTGCATTATGTAAATTCACTAACCCTACCACAAACGATTCGGTTCAGTTTAAGTACATATTACAGAACTACTGTCATAGTAGACATCCGTTTCCATTATTCAAAATAAGAACTTGATCATGTTAGTTTTATTTTGTGGTCCTCTTGCTAAATCATTTCAGGTCTCCTCCTTTGTCGTACAGACCAGAAATGTTAGACAACTCAGCTATGGGTGTATATAGAGATTCTTCACATATTATTTTCCATATATTTTCCTTATTAGCATTTTGACTCTTTGATTCTGTACTTTGTGAAACTTTCACCATTTTTTTAAGTGCAGAATTAATGGAAACCCTGAAGCAACTCGGCTTATTGTAAATTTTTGTAATAAAGAGAAAGAAAGATTGTTCTTGCAAGCCTGACATTTTATCGCTATGCCTCAAGGGGTTTAAGTTGCTTTAGAACGGTTTCAGCTTCAGATTCAAATCACTGAAATGCTGAAGATCTAAATAAAACATTCTCCACTGAAACTTTCAACTGAAGCGATACGTCCTAGTTCTGGGGGTGTCTCATGCTTGCTCTAGTTATTGGGCCTATTTTCCATTGTAAAAAGACCAGCGTCAATTACAAAATAAAGCCTCAGGATATTAGATGAATCTGTTTCTTGAAAGGAGGCAAGTGATTAACTAAGAAATGAACTATAGATGTAAGTAAAAATTAACAGGCTATGAAGTTAATATACAGTGTGCACCAGATATCCTCTAGGTATAGATTTACTTTGACTTACTAATGACAATTTTATGAACTCCTGCAGAGTTTCTGTGCATGAGTATGCACGTATTTGAGGCTATTTTATTAAATGACATATGTGCGCTCTTTGCTTTATAAAACAGGGGTGTAAGTGGTGTAAACATGTGTGCAAACTAGGCATGAACACTTACCCTATGGCAGGTGTAAATGCCCATGGCTAGGAATGAGCTGAAGTTGTAGTAATTTTATAACTTACACACACAAATTTGTGCCCCTCCCATGCTGTGCCTAAGATCTGCCCCGTGCATGTCCACACTGAAAATACACATGATCAGTCTTGCACATGTACGTACAGAAGAGCAACCTCCTAAGTTAGGCATGCAAGTAACTCCTCTAAAAGGTGACTTACATGTGTAAACGGCACGTATCAGCCCCATTAAGTTAAAATTATTGCTCCAGGTCATGAGAGTCACATAAATGCTGTTGGCGTTTTATTTTATTTATTGCAGACTGCCTGATCTTCGGTTTGCCTCTGGGTCTTGTGCATGGAATGAGGAGCATGTCTGAAAAACCTACCATGGGGGTTCTGATCCATCCTCTTTAGCTGAGAAGCTTGTACCCTATAACCCACCCCACTGTCTTTGCTCCTTTTAAATAGAGTTGTTAACAGTACTGGCTCCAGCAGCTGCTAGATGAGTAGAAACCAGAGAAAGGGCGTTTTCCGCGTTTGCTCTATGGCTGGGGAATTCCTTGCTCTTACAGATTTGCCAATGGAGAGTTTAAATCTCATGGCTGTTCCAGTTGGCATCCCCAGGAGTTTAAGCAGTTTTAATGGGAGATGAGAACCTGGGAGGCAATGTATTTTAAAAATGGTACATGGTGGAGCCTAATAAAATGTGGGTGGGAGAAGGAGTATGGGGAGGGGGTATAAACATTTTGTAGGTTGCTTGAGCCTTTTTTTTGTTTCATTGTATTTGGATTTTGATTTGAGATTTAGGGGAGTAGTTACTAACACAATTTTTTGCTCCTTAATATGTGTTAAATGACAAAATTGGCATTATTTTATTGTAATGCATGTTAGTTTACTGCAACCTCAGTTCCCTAATACATACTGTACCTGAATGTAACTCGCCTTGATCTTCTCCTGGAAAGGCATGAATAAATACTAAAAATAAAATACAATCGAAAACAATTCCAAACACCCCCGAAGCCTCCAATTTTGACCCCTGTAAGACACCCTAGGCCTACCTGAACCATTTTCTGGTGGTCTAGAACAGGGGTGGGCAATTCCGGTCCTGGAGGGCTGCAGACCAGTCAGGTTTTCATGATGTCCCTAATGAATATTCATGAGATCTATTTACATCCACTGCCTTCCATTGTATGGAAATAGGTCCATGAATATTCATTAGGGACATCATGAAAACCTGAGTGGTCTGTGGCCCTCCAGGACCGGAATTGCCCACCCCTGGTCTAGGAGATCCAGAAAGGAGTGATCTCAACTTGTTCCTGTCTGGTCCAGTGCCGGATTCAAATGATGCCAGTGATCCCCTACTGGTAGTCTTGTGGTACTGTCACCAGGGTCAAACTGCCATATAAGGGCCTTTTTGCCTTTTTAAGGTCATATAGCTGTTAGGTTTCAAACAGTAGCGCAGCAAGCTCTCACTGGGGGTTACAGGCACCATTTTGGATCCACTGTCAGTCTTGAGTAGGAGTGAGTGGGGATTGCTCCTGCCTGGATCCACGAGACTACCAGGAAATGTTTCAGGTTGGTCTAGGGTGGCCTATGGAGGGGTGGGGATGTTACTGAGGTCTAAGGGGCTTGGAATATGTCTTCAGAGGGAGGTGGGATGTAGGTATCTTCAGGGGGAGAATCTTTGTGGGGGAGGGAGGGGGATCCCTGAACTGTGCTTTTTTTTTTTTTTTTAATGTGCCAGTCCCTTTAAGAAAGGTTCCCCTAGAGCACTGGACCATACGTTAGCAGCCCGATGCTCCAGGGGAACAGAATAATATAGTTTACGAGACTGATTACAAGCTGCGTTATTTACTTACTGCAGGAGTCACTAACACGAAGTACTAAGTTTAGTGACGTCCTTGGTAAACTATGCTGTAATAAAACACAATATTTTACTGCAGCCTAGTATCTTCCCTCTTGAATAACCTTTTCAAATTTGAGCTCAAGGCAAGTTACAAACAGATACACGGGTCAAATGATGATTTTTTATTTTGCACATGACGTAAATCATGTTTGACTGTAACTAGATTGAGGTGCCTCTTTACCCCCCTATTTTATAAAGTATTTGCATAGTTCACTTTATAAAGAAGCTCCAGATATGTGCATTCTTTCTGCAGGAGTTTGAGGTTGCCCTCCATGTTTGCTGCCGTGCAATAACACCTAGTGCTCATGATTGCATCGGGCTGTTAGTGAGTAGGTCGTATAACATTGAGCAATGTGTATCCAGCTTTACTCAGGCTGTATGAAATAGAGCAGCTAGCAGAAGCCAGAAAACAAAATGACAATTCTACAGTCATGAGTATATCTGGAGTCACTTTTTATATGCGCAGACTAAATAAAGATAAGCCTCATTAACTTTATGACTGCACAGAACAATTACTTTCATTCTGCTGAGAGCAGTTTCAATTGTTACTACAATATTTCAATGGGAAATTTGGCGTTGTATGTGGTAAACCACAGTAAAATAGACAATCAGAGACTAGTCAAAAGTCCTGTTGTGGGGATAAAACTGAATTAGCACTTTTCTTCGGAGTTTCTGTATTCTCATGTAGGCTTTCTTCTGTGATGTGCAAGAGATCATTAACCTTTTGGGGGCTTGTTTATTAACGTGAGATAGCCATTAGTGAAGGGTTTGCTGTGCAGTAAGCATGCCACGCTGTTAGCGTAGGGCCCCTTGGCAACAATCTCGTGCTAACCGGGTAAAGCACCATTGGTTGGGGACTGGGTGGGTTAGGGCAGAACGTGTGGGTGTTGATGGCACAGCCGTTATGGGTGCGAGCTAACCACGAATATTGCTGCTAGCTCAGGTGCATATAGAACCAGCTCGGGGGAGGGGCAGGACGTGCACTCACGTGCCGGTTACTGGTGGCAGCAGTCACAGGGGGACGGCAGCACACGCCCCCAAAAGCTAGCATGGGCCGCCGCACTAGTTTTGCACCACAAACACATGCTACCAACACACCCTTTAGTAAACGTGCCCCTTGGTGGTGGTGTCTTGAAAGAAAGCATTCAGGAAAACTATATTGCACTGCCCTCACTTTGTGCGACATTAACAGCAATGAGCAAAAATGAACATAATGGGAGCGATATTCATTAGTGGCGGTTAGCCGTCACCGCTGAACTGAAAACCCGGATATTCAATGTTAGGGCCATATCCTACTACTAGCACTGAATATCCAGGTTAAGGAAGCCGTGATATTCAGGCCCTGCCCAATTAGCTTCTGTGGCAAATGTTAGACCAGACTTACTAATTTCAATATTTATTACATGTCCAATATGCATCCAAAGTGAATATATACAATAGAAATATAAGAATATGTAATATAAGGGGGAAAAAATCAAACAAGCATATCTTTACAAATTAGTCCAGAAAAGAAAAAAGGGAGAGAAGCATAAGGAAATAAGAACCTGGGCCAATTTTACCCCTAATCTATCAAAACAATATACAAAACAAACAGGGCGAAGACTTACACGTCAGCCATATGAAGTACCACACTAACCACAGGCCCTTTCCTTGCAACAAGGAACGCCAAAAGCTGTCCTGGTTCAAAAAACAGAAAAGTTCTATCCTGATAGGAAATTATACAATGAGAAGGAAATCTCAGAATAAACTGACACCCTCCCCTCCCCCAAGGGAGAGGACCCTAGGCTGAAGGCCCAGGAACTCCTTCCTCCTCTGTTGGGAAAATGCGAACACAAGAACCAAAGAACTGCTCATTGAAATTCCTAAAATACAAACAAAGAATTAGATTTATCAGATTCCAAAGCTAGAGTCACAAGCAAGGTAGTCTGCTTTGTAATCACCTCCAAGGAACTCTCAAGAAACCCTGTCAGGTCTCGAGGAGCCTGAGAGGCATCTCCAGAACTCAAACCACGAGGGCCGGAGCCCAAGGACAGATACTGGGTGCACACTAGGGGGGACAGGTTATCCAGAAGCAACTTAAGTACCTCCTGGAAATACTTGCGCACCATCTCCATAGCAAACAGAACAGGAGACTTAGGAAAACTAAGCAAGCGTAAATTATTTCTATGAACTTGATTGTCCAAATATTCTGTCTTTCTTGCGAGCACAGTTCTGTCTTTAACTTTGGTTGCACACAGACCACAGAGTTGCACCCCTTCAATAATTTACTCACCACCCATTAGACCAGACTTTAAAGTGTCTAACTTTCACTGCTTAGAGATAACCAACAGGGGTGGCCCAAGGGTGATGCGGGGCCATGTGCGGAGACTCACTGTGGGGCTTCATTTGCATATCCACTGGATCTCCTTTGCATAAATTAAATTAATTTTATTTTAAAACGTATGTTGCCCATCTAAAATTTGAGGCGACTTTCAAAGGAATCCTTCACAAATCTTTTTTTTTTCTCTTGGCAATGATTTAGGTGCATTTTTACTAAATATTTATTTAATAGTTGTTTTTTTATAGCACTCTACCTTCCATTCAGGGTGTTTTACATTGCAACTTGAACATTTTTACAATGAACAGGTGATTTAACTTGGATAGATATACATATAACATATGAACTTGGGTGAACTATTATACAATGGTACATTAAATCTTTTGGGTTAGGTCCAAGGAGTAGTGGGAGGGTACGTGGTAGGGACTAGGGTGTAAGGTAGGTTTAGGTGGTATTCATCATGTAGTGCTGTTACAGTGCTCAGAGCATAGAAATGGCTTTACGGCTGTGTGGAAATCCTTGAGGTCCGTGTAGCTCTTATGGTATTTGGTATGAGTTCCAGAGCGATGGTGCACAGAAGGAGGGCACTCTGTTTCAGGTTATTTGTTTTTGCTTTAGTTTTTGCCTTTGGTATGAGCAATAGGTTTTTAGTAGATCCTCTGTTTCTTGTTTCTGGATCCCTCTCTGTCACTGGTTGGAGGGTGATTGGTGCCATTTGGTGAATTTTCTTAAAGATGATGGTAAGCCATTTGAATATTAATATTTGGAGGATTGAGAGCCAGTGCAGTTGTTTTAAGGTTGGGGTGATGTGGGTGTTCTTCGGTATTCCACATATTATTCTTGCAGCCATGTTCTGTATCAGTTGTAGAGGTTGGGTGCTATGTTTTGGTAAGCCTTGATAGAGTTGCAGAAGTCCAGTATTAGCATAATCATGGCCTGGCAGATGATACGGAAGCTCTTCTCGTCTAGGAGTGGTTTAAGTCTTTGTATTGTTTGTAGTTTGTGGTATGCTGATCTTGTTGTTTTGGAGATGTTTTTGAAGAGAGAGGTTTTGGTCTAATAGGACTCTAAGATATCTCACTTCTTGCTTGATCTCTATATTTAGGTGGGTCGGGGGCGTGAATGAGCTATTACAAGTTATGATGAGAGCTTCTGATTGGTTTTAACAACAGAATCTCCACATAAACTGTACCAAATCGGTCATTTTTTCCAGGTAAGATGTAATTCTGGAGAAATCGGGTTGTGCAGTGTGGAATGGGGCAAAGACCTTTATATCATCTGCATAAATTCAGCATTCAATATCGAGGTCCTTTTATTATGTCACACAGGGGTTGTAGGTAAATGTTGCATAATGCAGCAGATAGCGCTGATCCCTGAGGTAACCCTTGTGTCTGATCAATTATCTTTGAGAGGTTGAGACATGATTTTACTTGAAGTTTGCGTTGAGTGAGGTAAAAGGAGAACCATTGCAGGGTGTTACCATTTAGACCTATATTCTTCAGAGGTTCGAGTACAGTTGAGTGGATTAAAGAATCAAATGTGGCCTTTATATCAATAAAGACCAAAAGTATTCCCTTTTTGGCATCAGTTGTGTATATGATTCTGTCCAGTAGGGAGATGAACAGGGTTTCCACACTGGTTTGGTTTGAACCCATACTGGTGGGAATCAAGCAGGTCATGGAGGTCTATATGGTCTTGCTGTTGGGTCAGAAACACTTTTTCTATCATTTTAATTAGAAATGGAAGGCTTGAGATGGACCTGTAGGAATTTGGTCTGATGGGTTTAGTGTTTGGCTTTTTAATATCGGTTTCACAATTGTTTAAGGCAAGGCATGTTTCCTTATGTAAGAGAGCTATGTGATGTAGGGTAGTGGTTAATTGTTGCCGTTAGCTTAATCCAGGAGATGGGGGGGGGGGGGTAGTAGTGTTTAATTTTGGATATTATGTTTTGTAGTTAGCGAGGGGAGGGTGTATAGAAAGAGTTCCATTGTTTAGGGAGGTCTTGGGTGGAGGAGTTTTCTTTGATTTGGGATGGCGGATGTGATGTGAAGTTAGCCATGGTTTGAGGGTGAAGTGATGCGGTCTTATCATGTCGTGGATTATCATTGGTTAGAGAGCGTGCATGATGTCAAACATTTCTCGGTTTATTTAGGGATTTCAGAATGAGGTTCGTATGGTATTCTTTTTTATTGAGGTTGATTTGATGTTGATATTTTTGGAGTCTTGTAATGTATTCACAAAGGTCTTCCTGTGCTTTGGTTCGTCTCCATTTCCTTTCCATTTTTCGGAGAGACTTTTTCATTTTGTTCTCTTTTGAGTACCACAGTGCAGAGTGGCTTCTTTGTTGACTCCGTTTCTTGATCGGCAATGCAGAGGCTTCCTTCAGTGTGGTGGTCCAGTTATCTGATTGTCAAGATTTGTTGAGGTGGATATTAGATTTGGAATTGCATCTTTCGTAAATGTCATCATTGAAAGGAGAAAATCTCAGTTCCTTTGGTGTCATTTTGATTGCAGCAAACAATGACGGAGTCACAGACAGTGACATTGATCATGTAGTGGTCTGACCATGGTATTGGCGTTGAGGTTGGATTGGGTGGGCGCAGGCTATGGTTAAGTAGAGCATCAGGGATATAGATGAGGTTCAATGTTGCTCCTTTGCTATGTGTTGGGCCTTGGATTGCGTGCATTGTAGGTTCTCCATTGCTTTTTGAAATTCCTTTGCATCTTTACTTGGTATATATGGGATGTTGAGGTCTCTGAGGAGTACATGGGGCTTTTTGCTCTGCAAATTTGCTTTAGTATGAGCAAGAGGCCTTCGTCTAGGCTGTTAGGAGCTCTGTATACTAGGCAGATAGATATGTCTGTTGGATATTAACATATTCAGACATCTGTAGATTGAGACAGGATAATTTTGAAACCCAGTAGTTTCTTTGAAATTCAGCACACCTCCCCTCCTTGTGCTACTTGCACAGTTCTGTGTGGTCTAGGAGTGTGTTTCGATTTGGTTAATGATGACTTGGTCTGTGTCCGCAAGCAATGTTTCGGTAACACACATTATATCTGTTTTCCTTGATGTAGTCCTTGATTATATTGAATTTGTTTCTGATGGATCGTGAGTTGACAGAGAGCCCATCACAGGGTGTCGTCATGTGGTGTTTTGTTTGGTGGTTGTTGGTTCAGAGTAAAGGAGGATTGGATTTTTTATTAGTCTATCATGCCTCCTAGGTGATGGTAGTGGTGTTTGTTATACCGCTGTTTGCGATATTGGATTATCGGTATGTGTTGGTGTATTGTTTGTGTGTCTTGTGCTGCCTGGATAAAAGAAGATGGCAGTTAGGAGGAGGAGCATGGTGTAGGTATTGGTATTCATTGTTGTTAGTTCTAGATATGCGAGACATAGTTTAGAGAAGTAAAGCTTTTGGGAGTAGTATTCTGAGCAGTGCTGTTGATCAATTAGATGTACTCACAGGGCAGGCTGTATTAGGTCTGCAGTCTAGTCTTATTCTTTTTTCCACCGGTTGTTGGCAGGTTGTGGGAAGCTTGAGTATGTCTTAGGACTGAAGGAGCTGTTTAGTTGCTTTGCTGTGGCCAGTTCCATGACAACATTGTAGTTGAAAGCATTGAGTGGTGGGTCTTTGATTGTGTCGTG
This sequence comes from Ichthyophis bannanicus, assembly GCA_033557465.1. Classification (NCBI taxonomy): domain Eukaryota; kingdom Metazoa; phylum Chordata; class Amphibia; order Gymnophiona; family Ichthyophiidae; genus Ichthyophis; species Ichthyophis bannanicus. Next base: position 167,106,953 of record CM066043.1, read on the forward strand.
TCACTACTGTTCAGAGCAGGTGTAAAGCATATGGGATACTATGCTTCGGTTCCCGCCTAAGGACCCTCTGGCAAGGCACTCAGGTGCGAGCACACCTGGAGGTGCTTTTAGTTTTTAAATGGCTGGTTCTAGCATGCTGACAGGCCTGATTGGCCTTGTGGAGGAGATCAGGGAGGGCTCTCCTTCTCGCTCACCTCCCCGATGCCGATCAGGCTGGTATAGAGTGCAGAAGCAAGGTCCTGCACCTGGAGGCGTTAAGTGCCACTGCATCAATAGAAATAAATGGGTGTTCCTGCACTTAATACACATTCACAAATGTTAATATGCGTTAACTTTTAGTAAACATGCCTCTTATCTCTGTGCGCCCGAGCGGAACCAGACGCACAGAGATAGCCGGGATTCTGATTCCACGGGGCACGTCTAGCCCTGCAGGATCAGAATCTCATCCAGGCCTGTACGTGCAGGCTGGGACCCCAATTCAGGTCAGTCTGCACGTACAGGCCTTGCCCGGATAACTCAGTCAGGGCTTTTGAATGGAGCCGCAGCGCCATGGCGTCTGGTTGCCATGTTACCATGGTTCCATTCAAAAGCCACGATCCCCGGCCACCAGACCAAACTGTTCATTCCCTGCAGCCAGACCCCCGATCTGGCCTCCCAAGGCCAGGGTCGGGCTGCGGGGAATCTCCTCTACCCCCTCCTACCTCCTCCGATGGCCAGACACACCGACTAGGGAAACTTATTCCACCTCAGAGGTGGAATAAATTCCCTGTACAGGCCATTCTCTTGCACAGTCTGTACATTGATCAAGAAGCAACAGTTCGAACGGAACAAGGAGAAACAGAATGGTTTCTCCTTGTTCCGAATGGCTAAAATAAGCAAAGGTGTAAGACAAGGCTGCGTACTTTCTTCCTACCTGTTTAATTTATATGCAGAACAAATCATCAGAGAAGCAGGATTGTATGAAGACGACAGAGGTGTGAAGATTGGTGAAAGACTCAACAACCTTTGCTATGCTGATGATACCACATTACTGGCTGAAAGTGAAGATGATCTGAAACATTTGCTTTTCACGATCAAAGAACATAGAAACATAGAAATATGACGACAGAAAAAGACCACATGGCCTATCTAGTCTGTCCTTCCATATCAACAACTACAACAGTCCTCTTTTTACCTTTAGAGATCCTCTGTGTTTGTCCCATACTTTTTTGAATTCAGTTACTGTCCTCATCTCTACCACCTCCACTGGGAGACTATTCCACGGATCCACCACTCTTTCCGTAAAGAAAATAGAAACATAGAAATATGATGACAGAAAAAGACCACATGGCCTATCTAGTCTGTCCTTCCATATCAACAACTACAACAGTCCCCTTTGAGACATAGTCTCAAAATGGGCCTGCACCTTAATGTAAAGAAGATAAAGATCATGACAACTGGCAAAATCAACAGGTTCATCGTTGAAGGAGAAGAAATTGAAATTGTGAACAACTATAACTAGCAGTTAAGAAATCTGTCGCTGCATTGCTCTTGGCAGACTGGCTATGAAAGACCTAGACAAGATTTTTAAGAGCAGAGATGTCTCTCTCCATACAAAGATTCGACTTGTTCAAGCCATGGTATTTTCAATAACATCACGTGGATGTGAAAGCTGGACAGTGAAAAAGATAGACAGGAAGAAAATTGATGCCTTTGAATTATGGTGCTGGCAGCGAATACTGTGTATACCATGGACTGCCTGAAGAACAAACCAGTCAGTATTAGAGGAGATCAAACCTAAGCTTTCTTTAGAAGCTCAGATGACAAGACTTCGACTTTCATACTTTGGACACATCATGTGAAGAGAGAGATCATTAGAGAAAGACATCATGCTTGGCAAGATAGAAGGTCAACACAAAAGAGGAAGGCCAGCAATGAGATGGATCGATACAATAACAGCAGCTACAGGTACCAGTCTGTCAACAATGAGCCGCCTGACTGAAGACCGAACACAATTTAGGACAACTATCCAGAGGGTTGCCATGAGTCAACACTGACTCGACGGCACTTAACAACAACAGGCAGCCAGCCCCAGATGTACAGGGCCGACATTGGAATCGGCCCTGTATATCCAGGGCTTGCCAACCGCCCGCTGTCCGCCCTAATGCTGCCCCCACTCTGCCTTTTCCCACCCCCATCCACTTCCCCATACAACATGTGGGGAAGTTAGTTGGGGTCGAAAGAGGGGCCAAATAGCTATTCGCACCTCGGAATGGTCCTATGTCTGACTACCATTTGCATGGGCAGTGAGGATAAGGAAAGGCTACCAGATTTCTACATTAATATATTCTACTGCCAACTGCCATACACATTAGGAAGTACTATAAACCCTGCCCATTTAGAACCATAGTAAACCCACTGTATCATAACAGCACTACCAGGATTCACAAAGCACCAAACCCTACCTATCAAAAGGCAACACTGCAAATATTAAACCAATACATCTCAGAGAATACTAATACATCTTCTACTGGGGAAAGAGAACAAGTGGCACTGTCAAAAAGAAACTACATGAACAGAATACCTCAGCTTGATTATACATGCAGAACAAAGAACCACGGGATCACAATTTAGAATTTGAAGACCATAATTAAACAGGGAACTCCAAAAGCCAAACTGGGAATGTACAACAATGCTGGAAAAATAAAACTATAAATTAATTTCTTCTTGTACTAAACAAACGCAAAGACATTAGCGATGCACATTTCCCAGACCTGACATTCCAGTTAATAAATTCAAAATAAAGCATTTTTCTACCTTTTTTGTTTGGGCATTTTATTTTTCTGTTGCAATTGCTCCAGTCACTTTCTTCTGCTTTCTTCATATATTCTGCTAACTCTCCATTGTCTGCTGTCCATTTGTCCTTTCTTCTCTCTTCTAGTTTTTTTCCATTCTCCTTTACAACTGTTTTAACATACTGATATTTCCCCTTTGCTCTTTCCTCCATTTCTTTCTTTATTCCTTTATCATCCACTCAAATTTCACCCTTCCATCCTCAATCCCCACTTACTCTCCCAATACCTGGCCAATCGTAGATTTTTCTTCCCTCCACACAAAATCTTTTCCCCTCTCCATCCTCATTCCCCCAGCCTCATCCTCTTCTCGTCCTCCCCCCAGCATCAGCTCCCTTCTAGTCCCAGCCCCTCCTAGCATCCGCTCCCTTCTAGCTCCATTCTCCCATTCCCCTGCATAAGCCCATTTCCAGTCCTAGCCTCCCCGTAGGGTTGCCAAGTTTTTGAAAAAGAAAAACCCGCCACCTGTGGTTAGTCACACTCCGCCCATGCCCATCCCAACCCCGCCCTTTCCTGCTCCTGCCCATGCCCCGCCCCCTGGCCCACCCTCACCCCACCCTTGCTCCATCCCCTGTCCCCCAAAAAATTGCAGAGAGGGCAATGTGCAAACTGAACGAGCAAGACTTCTACACATTCTTAAACAGAAATTCTATACTGACAGAATACGCAGCATTGGTTGTACACACACACACACACACACACACACACAATATAGACAGGTCTTCATCAATAAATGAGCACAAAACAAAAAGAGAAATATATAGACAAACTTTAAACTGAAACCCCAAGAAGACACACTCTGCATGCAGTGCAATATCAAATAAATAATGTTTGTTTATTTATTTGATATACCGCAATTCAATAATAAGCAAAGCGGTGTACAATAATCAAACTTATAAAGAAGGCCAGTGGCTGAGAATAAGAAAAGAAGTTACATTAAATATCAGGACAGTGGATAGTGAAATCAATCATACCAGAGAGAGGAGAGAGACGGTGGGTGAGGGACTAGCAGAGACAAGGCCACAGGACGGGAGAGGGAAGGTCAAATGCAGAGGAGAAGAGATGGGTTTCAAGTGTTTCTTAAAGGTGCTGTAGTGTTGTTCTAGTCTTTGGAGGTGGGTAGGGAGTTCCAGAGTGCAGGTCCAACAAAGAAAAAGGCAGAGGTGCGAGTTGACTGAGAGATGCAGTTCCCCATACTGTGTAAAATATAAAGGTAGTACAAAGTTCAATCATTAAATTGAAAATAAAATGATTTTTTCTACCTTTGTTGTCTGACCATTTTATTCTCTGATCATGCTGGTTCTGATGTGAGGCTTCTGTTTTCCCGTCTTCTCTTAGCTCATTTTCTATGGTCTATAGTCCATCTGCCATTTTTGTCTCTTCTTTTCTTTTCTTCACTTCCTTCCATCAGCCTATTTCCAGTCCCAGTAACCGTCCCCAATATCAGCCTCCTTTCCAGTCCTCCCCTCCCATTACATTCCAATGTCAATCCCCTTGTGTTCCCAGGACTGCCAGTGGTGTCCATTCCCTTCTAGTCCCCCTCCTTCCTCACTTTCCAGCCCCTTCTAGTCCAAACACCATTCCAGGTATCAGCTCACTTCCACTCCCAGTGCCTTCCCCGTGTCAACTCCCTTCCAGCCACCTCCTTCCCCCTCTTTCAGCTCTCTTCCAGCCCTCACCTTCCACCTGTCAGTCCCTTCTGCCACCTCTTTCCCCTTGCAGCCACTGCTCCAGCTTCTTACAGGGCAGCGGCTGCAAGAAAGTTAAGTTAAAAACAAATTTAAACCTCTGTGGAGCCTTCTGCCCCCCTCCCCCCCATGCAGCTTCATCTCCCTCCCTAGTGCAGCTTCACCCCCCCCCCCAGTGCAGCTTCACCTTCCCTCCCCAGTCAGCTTCACCTCCCCCTAGTACAGCTTCACCTTCCCTCCCCTCCCCACCCCCAGTGCAGCTTCACCCTTGCAGCCGCTGCTCCTGCTTCTTACTGAACAGCGGCTGCAATAAAGTTAATTTAAAAAGAAAAGTCAACCTGTGAGGAGCCCTCCGGCCCTATGAAACTCCTTCTGCAGCGCCCGGGCTGAAAAGGAAGTGATGTTGAAGGGGGCGGGCGCTGCAGAAGGAGTTTCATAGGACCGGAGGGCTCCTCACAGGTTTCCTTTCCTTTTAAATTAACTTTGTTGCAGCCGCTGCTCTGTAAGAAGCAGGAGCAGCGGCTGCACGGGGGGGCTGGGACCGTGGACAAAAGCTGGTTTTCTGCTCTGGCCGTTCCCGATCTCATGGCCAGAGCAAAAAAACAGCTTTTCAAGGGCTGTTTTTTCTTCTTTGCCGGCAGCCGGCCTGACACGGGAAAACCGACCGGTTGGCAACCCTAGTCCCCCGCCCTCCCCAAAGAGCCCTGCGCCTGCCTAACTGACTTCAAAGGGTTCTGTGGAGGCCTGAAGCCCTGGCTCGCCTCTGCACAGCAGCCGGGGTGAAGAGCAGCATGTTCCGTCACTCCGGCAGCTGTGTTCTCATGTAGCCCGCCGGTGTGCTGATTACCAAGAAATAGGAAATGTCCTTTAACCTCCGGCGCATCAGCAGGCTGCAGAAGAACACAGCCACCGGAATGAAGGAAAACGCCACTCTTCACTCTAGCAGCTGTACGGAAGTGAGCTGAAGGCTCGGGCCTCCTCGGCTGCCTCTGAAGCCGACCCTGCAAACAGTCGAGAGCTGAACAGCATGTGTGGCAAAATGTTGGCATGGGGGCCCCTGAAGCGCGGAGCCCTGTGCAAACAACATTCTTGCACATGTGTTAGGCCAGCTGCCTGGTTATCCCCGGGTGCCCCCTCCGCTCTGCCCCCAGAATGGGGATATTCAGTGGCACTAACTACATTAGTACCACTAAATATCTTGATCACTGTGATTAACGTGGTTAGCAGGTCGTAATTGCTTTGAATATTGGTTCCAACACTTCATTCTAGTTCTTCAAAGCATGAGGCAGCATTTGGAATAAATTTAGCCCAGTATTTATTTTTATGGAAGTATAAACAGATTGGGGAACACATATATCTGGTCCTTAAGAGGAATACCTTGGGCTTTACAGATGAATTGGTCCATTAGGATATTAACTGTACATAAATAAATACAAAGAAGGAAGTTAGATATTTATTTATTTGTGCTTATATATCGCCTTTCTTGAATCAAAGTGGTTTACAAAGAACTAAAAATAAAATAAAGGAAAAATACATTTAACAAGTTAAAATGAAAAATTCCTAAGAAAGAGTGGTGGGGATAAAAAACAAAACACATTTTCAAATAAATCTAATAAATAATACATGAAAAGAGATAAGTTCTCTAAATAGCATTGACTTTACTTATATTTAAGTAATTAGTTCACCAAAGTAGTCCTTGAACAGAAAAGATTTTAGAAGTTTTCGAAACATATTTGGATCACCAGAGATTCTAATGGATTGAGGAAGTGAATTCCATAATAGAGGAGCATAAAGGGAGAAAGCTCTCTTTGAAGTAATTGAACTGCAGATCTTGAATTCAGAAGGCACCACAAGCAAGTTTTTGGTGTTACTTCTCCGTGGCCTGTTGTCAGGAGAGATATCCCTCCAAAGGTAACGGGCTCTAGGTGAACAGTGAGTGAAGTCCACACTCGTACAATATTTAGCTCACTGTTTCTTGACCCAGTCTTTGGACTCGCTTAGTCAGTGCATTCAAACCTATCCGATATATTCATTATGAATATCCTGAAAACCAGACTGGATGGGTGTGTTCTGAGAACCACAGAATTAGCTTATCGTCGTCATGCAAATTAGCTCGTACAGAACTGTGCATATTGATAGCGCTAGTCCTGCTGCCATGTTATATAACTGCTGCTTTCAGAAAAATTCAAAAAAATAGATTCAGCTAATGTCTCATGATCATACTGCATCTCTCTTATTTTGAGTTCAATATTTTCTAAAATTGAGAAAAAAGGAATCAGAAGTAGAGCTGTATTAATTTTAGGCTGCACATGGTGCTTTGTTCTCTTGGATTTCAGACTTAGGTTTAGCTTCTTAGCTGCAATCTTGCTGTAGCCTGAAAATTGTTTCCAATTCTCCCGTGGCGAGTTGATACCGCAAGACTCAGAAGCAAAGAAGAATCTCCTTCTAGTCGATTATGTTGTCTTGCCTGCTCAACTCGGGCTGTGGTGAAACTTATGCTGTGCTTTCCAAACACCATATTGTTGTTTTTTTTATTTGCCTCACTGCAGATATTTCAAGACAATGTGAAACAGAAGCGTTTTATCTTTCAAACTGAATATGAATAGAAAACCTGTAGAGGGCACTATGTTGTTTTAAATCAAACCTGTAGGATTTTTTCTTTCTAGCAGGCTTGTAAATGAAAACCCGTTTACTGAATCTCTTTAGAATTATATTACGCAAGCTTGATTGAAAATAAATTTTTAATACAGCTAAGTTTATTATGGGAGTGTGGTAGAGTGGTTCTTTTGCTCTAAACTTGGAAGGTTTTAAACTGTAATATGCCCGCTGCAGAGAGCCATGGAATGGAAAAACATAGTTTTAATGTTAACTCTCCACCTAAATCTTTCCTAACAATAAAAATAATGAATGGTAGATTTTTTTTCAATTACTTTAGCAGTAAAATATATCCAGAGTGTATAGCTCATAAAATGAGGCAGATTAACATAAAATGTTAGTCTGGGGAAACTGACACTAAATTAAACAATTTAAATATTGGTGGAAACGAAAACCACTGGCTTATCTATTTTTGTTAGCGTGGAAATTGCTTTGCTAATATCCAGTGTTGCTTGATTATTTGGAAAAGGTACACTAATCTGTTCTGGATAGACGATTTCCTAGTTTGGATTTCCTGGTTAAACACTATAACAGTTATAAAATGTTCAGTTGGTATCGGATGTACCAATTATATTGCTCATTACTTAATTATGCACCATTAAATCATTAATTGGCAGTCGGAAAAGCAGGGGGATGTAGGATCGCTTGCCTGCAGACTCTGTAACATTATGTATTTATGAGCCCCTGAAATCTGACCACAGTTGAGTATGGAAGTGAGGAGCCCAGGTTGCAAGGTTTTTGGGCTTGATATTTAGAGAGGTTAAGTATTCACTTATCCATGTATATTTTAAAACTTATACAGATAATGTCGGACCTTTTAACTTGCTAAAAGGGCAGATTCTACATTCTACATAAAAAGCCCTTGTCTAAGTCTCCAGAGACCTGCTCTTAGTGAAATTCAATGGTCTTCATGCAGTTGTCATTCTTCTTGACCTATCTGCTGCTTTTGATATTGTTGAGGAGAATTAGTCCAGCAACTGGTAACAGAACCCACTGGACCTGGTGCTAACGAATGGGGAGAGTGTTTCTGATGTTATAGTGGGTGATCATCTTGCATCCAGTGATCATTGGATGGTGTGATTCTGTATTAGCACTAGGGCTGATAAAGTTCAGCCAAAAGTAAGGGCCTTAGACTTTAGGAAAGCTACTGTAACTTTGCCAAGATGGGACAATACCTCAAGCAGTCATTAACAGGATGGGAAGATGTAGAAAAGCAGTAGGCAAAACTGAAAGGGGATATTTTAAGGGCAACAAACCTTTTTATTAGGGAAGTAAGTAAATGGAAAAGGAGACCACTATGGTTTTCGAAAGAATTAGCTGAGAAGGTAAAGAAAAAGAGGGTGATCTTCATACAATACAAGAGCTCACAGAAAGAGGAAAGCAAGTATAAATGTTTAGAGAAGCTAGGAAAGTAGTCAGGAAAGCAACAATACAAATGGAAGAAAAAATAGTCAATGCTGTAAAATGGGGGGTACAAAACATTTTTCAAATATTTTAGTGAGAAGAGGAAATGCAAAAGTGGTACTGTCGGAATGAAGGGTGAAGGGAAAGAATATGTAGTAGCCAATGAGGATAAAGCGGAATTGGTTAATCTGCTCTGTGTTCACAGATGAAGGACCAGGAGCAGAACCTCAGAAAATACAGACAAATAGAAACACAAATGAACCGGATCTTGAATGACTTTCAGAAGACTGTGTCCAAGAGAAGCTAGCTAAACTAAAAGTAGACAAAGCAATGGGACCAGATGGGATACATCTGAGAGTGCTGAAGGAACTTGGAAGTTCTAGAAGCTTCACAGTCTGACCTTTTCAGTGCTTCGTTAGAGTGTGGCATGGTACCAGAAGATTGGAGAAAGGCACATGTGGTCCCTTTATACCACAGTGAAAGTAAGGATGAGGTTGAGAACTACAGGCTGGTTAGTCTGTGGTGAGTAAACTAATGGAAAGGCTGCTAAAACAGGATAGTGAGGTTTCTGGAATCCAATGGATTGCAGAATTCAAGGCAGCATGGTTTTACCAGAGGCAGATCTTGTCAACAAATCTCATTTATTTCTTTGACTAGGTGATCAGAGTTGGACCAAGGGAGAGCTCTAGATGTGGTGTACTTAGATTTCAGTAAAGCCTTTGACATTGTTCTGCACAGGCAACTTATAAATAAATTGAATGCCCTAGGAATGGACCCTAAAGTGACTGACTGGGTTAGAAGTGATTGAGTGGGAGGTGACAAAAGGTACAGATAAATGGTGTTTAATCTGAGGAGAAGGATGTAACCAATAGTGTGCCAATAGTAACAAATAGTGTCCTTGGTCCGATTCTTTTTAACATTTTTCTAAGTGATATTGTTGAAGGGCTATTGTAAGGTTTGCCTCTTTATGGATGATACCAAAATCTACAATACACCCAGGAAGGTGTAGATAACATGAGGAGGGATTCAGCAAATCTTTAAGAATGGTTGAGAATTTGTCAGCTGAGATTTAATGCCAAAAAATGCATGCTCATGCATCTGGGCTGCAAAAGTCCAAGGGAGTGGTACAGTATAGGGGGTGAAGTACTCCTGTCCACAAAAGATGAGCAGGACCTGGGAGTGATTGATTCTGATGATCTTAATATGGCTACAGAGATAAGAACAAAAGATATACCATACTGAGTCAGACCAAGGGTCCATCAAGTCCAGTATCCCATTTCCAACAGTTGCCAGTCCAGGTCACAAATACCTGTCAGGTTCCCAAAAGGTATCCAGATTCCAGTGCTGCTTGCTCAATGTGTAAGCAGTGGATTTCCCTAGTCTTCTTAAATAGTAGTTTATGGACTTGTCCTCCAGGAACTTGTCCAAACCTCTTAAATCCCGCTACACTATTTATTTATTTATTTAAAACTGATTTCTATACCGCCTTTTCCTACAATCAAGGCGGTCTACACAGCAAACAATCAACAAGATACAGTGTCTAGTGTGTGCATGCATTGAGCAGTGAGTGCGTGTGTGTGTAGATGGACATTGATTCTTGGTGAGCTATTTACAGCGTGGGCTATTTACAATACTATGTACATCAGGACTTTAGTACTAAATCATGTCGCTAGGGCGGGTTGTTGAGTTGGGGTATTGTCTGTTGCACCATTTAAGTGACGTCACCGTAGTGCTCTATGAAGAGGGTCATCTTTAACAGTTTCCTAAAGTCCTTCATGTCTGTTGTTGACCGTAGTTCATCAGGGAGGGCGTTCCAGATTGTTGGTGCCGCCTTTGATAAAGCTCGTTTTTCGGTGACCTTGCGTACCTTGTTGATGTCTTTAGGTGTGTTGACACGGTTGGATGTGCCTCTCCTCCTCGGTCTTGTGCTGCTGTCAGGTTGTATGAGTGAGTGTAGGCTGAAAGCTGATGACTGTTGCTTGATTTTGAATATGTTAATGATTGTCTTGTATCTGATGCGGGAGCTGATTGGTAGCCAGTGGAGGTCTTTTAGGGTAGGTGTGATGTGTTCTTGTTTTGTGGTGCCAGTTATTATATGAGCTGCTGTGTTTTGGGCCAGTTGTAGTGACCTGAGTGTCTGTTTTGTTAGGCCAAGATAGATTGTGTTGCAGAAGTCTAGGATTGGGGTTATTAGTGCCTGACAGACTGTGCGGAAGTGTTCCTGGGAGAGGAGGGGTTTGAGGCTTCGGACTAGTCTCATCCTGTGGTATGCATTTTTGGTGGTTCTGCTGATGTGGGACTGAAGGTTCAGTTCTTTATCCAGGGTCACTCCGAGGTATTTCACTTCTGGTTGTATGGGTATGGTTGTGTTGTCTATTTTGATGTTGCGCGGAGGGATGAAGTCGGAGTTTTGTGTGATGTTTAGAGCCTCGGTCTTGCTGTAGTTTATGTTCAAGTTGTGTTGAAACCAGCTGTTCATGTGCATGAGACATTCTGTTATCTTGGTGTAGTCTGGGTTGTTGAGGGTGACTGGTGTGTATATCATTATGTCGTCCGCATAGATTGTGTATTTTATCCCGTGTTCTCTTATGATGCTGCATATTGGCTGGATGTAAAGGTTAAATAATAGTGCTGATAGGGCGGATCCTTGAGGTACGCCTTGCATTACCTTTATGGGTCGGGATGTGTTGGGACCGATCTTGACCTGTATCTGTCTGTCCGTTAAGTAGGAGTGGAACCACCTCAGTGTGGCTCCATGTAATCCGATGTTCTGTAGTCTTGCTAGTAGGGTTCCGTGGTCCACTGTGTCGAATGCTGATGAAATGTCAATGAAGATCATGAGTATTCCTTTCTGTTGTCTATGAAGTGTAGTATGTCGTTAAATAGGTATAGCAGGAGTGTTTCGACTCTGTGGTTGGGGCGAAAACAGTGTTGGTTGAGGTCCAGTTGTGCGTGGTTGTCGATGTGTTCCTGTAGCTGATGTTGTACCACTTTCTCAATAATCTTTGCCAGTAGAGGGATGCTTGAGATAGGTCTGTAGGCTGCTGGGTTGTTCTTGTCGAGTGGTGATTTCTTCAGGATTGGTCTTATTGTGGCGAGTTTTAGCTGGTCAGGCATGATTCCTTGGGTTAGTGAACTGTTCACCATGTTGTGTATGGTGTGGATGAAGTTTGACTTTGTCGCCTTAATCCATGTAACTGGGCATGGATCTGTTGGGGCCATGCTTGTGTTGAGTGCAGTGATGATGTGTGAGCTGCTCTGTGGATGGGTTGCTGAATTTGTCCCACGTTTTTCTTGAGGGGGTGGCTGGTTTGGTGTTTGGGTCTGTTTTTCCTTTGTGTAGCTGAATGGAATTTTTCTTGGATATGGTCTGCTTGTGGGTCTATTTGAACTTCGCTTTCGGTTTTCTGTTCCTTGGTGAGGGTTTTCATGATTTCGAAGAGCTCTCTCGGTTTGTTTGATTTGAGTATGATGTTGTGGTATTCTTTCACTAACAGCTTTTACTACATCCTCTGATAACTAATTCTAGAGTTTGATTATGCATTGAGTGAATAAATATTATTTACTCCGATTAGTTTTAAATATGCTACATTGTAGCTTCATTGTGTGTTCCCTAGTTTTTCTACTTTTTTGAAGGAATAAACAATTGATCTACAATTACCCATTCTACTCCATTCATTATTTTATCAAATCTCCCCTCAGCCATCTCTTTTCCAAGCTGAAGAGCCCTAACTCTTTAAGCTTTTCCTCATAGAGAGATCCTTCCATCCTCTTTACCATTTTTGTCACTCTTTTCTGTACCCTTTTCTAACTCTTCTATATAGTTTTTATGATATGACCAGAACTACACACAATATTCAAGGTGTGGTCACACCACGGCATACTACAGTGCATTATAATATCCTTTGTTTTATTCTCCCTTCCTTTCTGAGAGTCCCAGCATTCTATTCACTTTCTTGGCAGATGCTGCACATTGGGCAGAGGTTTTTCAATGTATTATCCATGATGATACCTAAATCCTTTTTCCTGGTGGTGGTTCCTAATGTGGAACCTTGCATCGTGTAACTGTAGTTTGGGTTGTTCTTCCCCAAGTGCATAACGTTGCACTTGTCCACAATAAATGCCATCTGCCATTTGGATGTGCAGTCTCCCAATTTATCAAGGTCTTCTTACAATTTTTATAATCCTCTTGTGTTTTAACAACTTTTAATAATTTGGTGTCATTTGCAAATTTGATCACCTCTCTTGTTGTTCCAATTTCCAGGTCATTTTGTAAATATGTTAAAAAGCAGCGGACCCAGCACAGATCCCTGGGGTACTCCACTATTCACCTTTCTCCATTAAGAAAATTGGCCATTTAGCCCTATTTTCTGTTTTCTATCTTTCAACCAGTTCCGAATCCGCAATAGTGCACTGCCTCCTATTTCATGGCTTTTTATTTCCCCAAGAGTCTCTCATGAGGGATTTTGTCAAAAGCTTTCTGAAAACTGAGATACTATATCAACTGGCTGACCTTTATCTACCTGTTTGTTCTCACCTTCAAAAAAGATAGGCGAGACAAGACTTTCCTTGGCTAAATCCATGTTGGCTTTCTGCCATTAAAAATGATTATCAACATGTTCAGTAATTTGGGTTTTTTTTTATAATGGTTTCTACCATTTTGCCCAGTACAGACATCAATCTCACTGGTCTGTAGTTTCCTGGATCACCCCTGGAACCCTTTTTAAAAATTGGCTGCTCTCCAATCTTTGGACTAAAAATAGTTCTACAATCTCAGATTTCTGTTCTTTCAGCAACCTGGGATGTTTGCCATCCGGTCCACGTGATTTGCTGTTCTTTAGTTTATCAATTAGTTGTATTACATGTTCCTGATTTATTGAGATTTGTTTCAATTACTCTGATATATCGCCTTTAAATATCATTTCTGGCATGGGTAAGTTTCCTACATCATCTTTAGTAAAGACTGAAGCAAAAAATTAATTTAGTCTTTCTGTTATGGCCTTGTCCTCTCAGTGCACCTTTTACCCATTTATCATTTAATGGTCCAACTGACCTGCTCACAGGTGTTTTGCTATGAATATACTTGAAAACATTTTTATTATGCACTTTTGCTTTCACGGTAAGTTTCTTTTCAATTTTTCTCTTTATCTGCTTTATTAATGCCTTCATTTAACTTGTCTGTACTTATGCTTTTTCCTGTTTTTGCCACTGGCTCTTTTTTTCCATTTTCTGAAAGATTCTCTCTTAGCTATAAGTGCCTCTCTGACCTCACCTTTAAACTATGCTGGCTCTCGTTTGGCTTTCCTTCCACTTTTTAAAGCATGGAATACCTCTGGTCTGGGCATCCAAGATAGTATTTTTAAATAACACCCAACCCTGATGTAAACTCTTAACCTTTGCAGTTGCTTTTTTTAGTTTTTTTTTGCTCATTTTATTATAGTCTCGTTTTTGAAATTAAATGGTAGCGCAGTCAGCTTTCCTGGGTGGTGGTTCCTAATGTAGAACCTTTCATCATGTATTTGTAGTTTGTGGTGTTCTTTCCTAGGTGCATAACTTTGCACTTGTCCACGTTAAATTTCATCTGCCATTTGGATGTCCAGTCTTCCAATTTATCAAGGTCCTCTTGTAAATTTTATAATCCTCTTGTGTTTTAACAACTTTGAATAATTTTTTGTCATCTGCAAATTTGATTGCCTCATTCGTTATTCCCATTTCCAGGTCATTTATGAATATGTTAAAAAGTAGTGGGCTCAGCACAGCTCCCTCTTCTAATGTGATCTACCCTATCATTGCAATATAGTTTGTAGCCTGGTATCACAGTGTCTCATTGGTTATCCTCCTCCCAGGCAACGGCAAAAGCCAGAAGAATGCTTGGGTACATAGTCAGAGGAATGACATGCAGGAATAAGGAAGTGATAGTGCCTCTGTATAGGTCTTTGGTGAGACCTCGTGTGGTGTATTGTATGCAATTCTGGAGACCACATATTCCAAAGAAAATAAACAGGATGGAGTTGGTGCAGAGGGTGGCTACCAGAATGGTCAGTGGACTTTGCCATAAGGCATATAGGGAAAGACTTAAAGATCTCAATATGTATGCTTTGGAAGAAAAACGGGGGAGGGGAGATATGCTAGAGACATTTAAATGCCTCCATAGCATAAATGCACAGGAGGAGAACCTTTTCAACTGAATGACAGCTCTACAATGAGGGGGCATAGGATGAAGGTTAAAGGAGATAGACTCAGGAGTAATTTGTAGAAATATTTCTTTACAGAAAGAGTGGTAGATGCCTGGAATAGTCTCCCAGTGGAGATGGTAGGACGAGGATAGTATCTGAATTCAAGAAAGCATGGGACAAACACAGATCTCTAAAGAAAAAAGGATTGTAGAGCTTAGTAGTTCATATGGAAGGCCAGACTGGATATCAGGACAGCCTGAGATTGGATAGGCCATATGGTCTTTATCTGCCATCATGTTTAGCTTTCCTTTTTATTAAAGCTTTGTCATAATACATCAATAAAAACCACATAGGAAATACCCTTTAACACTAAGAAATACAAGTCCAAACATATCAAACCAGGAAAACCCGGAATTAAGAAATAAGACTTACAGTCCTCATCAAGGGAAGAAGAGGCGTACCCACAAGAAGAAGCAAACAAATGCAGGCAACTACAGGAGGGCTGAAGGAAAACAAAACCCCTCCCAACTACAACTCAGTGAGCTCACTTCTTATAGATCCAACAGATCCCACAGCTTACTTATCACCTATAAATTTATCCAGATGTGGAGGATCAAACCCAACACCTTTGATGTCAAGGCTAAAAACGGCTTCCTACGAAGTTGAATGTTCCTGGATACATCAGTAAAAACACTTAGGGGCATGTTTACTAAAAAACGCTAATTTGCGTGCCGCAAAATAGCGCACTAAAAGCGGTACTTAAGAGCGCTTAAACGCCCCGCAAACGTGCGATGAAGCCCCGCACACTTGCGCGGCACAGTAACGGGTGCCGTACAAGTACGTGCCCGCAAATGTCCGATAGAGGCGTGGAAAGGCTAACGGAGGGCGGAGGAAGGCCCCGGAGGGGCAGAGAGAAGGGGTTAATGGGCGGGGAAGGGGAGGGGAGAGGCGCCCCGCACATTATCGGTGCTGAATTTCCAAAAAAAAATAGCGCGAGTGAATCACTCGCGGTAGAATGCATTTAAAGAGAAGAGAAACCATTTCCGTCAGCAATGTACAGCAAAACCGGGGAAACCTGAAAAACGTGAGCAGTGTGATACAAGTGCACAGCCCAAAAGTGGAAATAAAAATAGAAAAGGACCACAACAAAAATTGTAAAAATAGTAATTCAGCTGGGGAACAGTTATAGTAATGGGCAAAACCAACAAACACACCCAGGAAAGCTCCAGCAAAAAGAAATGTTTTTGGAAAGGTGTACGGAGCGGAGACTCTTCCAAAAACATTTCCTTTTTGTTGGAGCTTTCCTGGGAGTGTCTTCTATGGCTGCCCATTAATATCACTGTTGCCCAGCGTGGTGATATTGTGTCCCCCATTTGCCGTGGTCATTTCAGGGGTTTATGTGCACGTTTGTCACCAGACAGGGTGCATGTGCCCACAGTAAAAATGCGTAGAGCAGGGTTTGTGACTCCATCCTGCCAGGTTTACTACCTCCAGGGGCTGCACTGTCTATGTGGCCATAATGTGGTGCATCGGACAGAGCCATTACCTCTAGGACTAGAGGGCCAGAGGTTCAAATCCCAGCTGGGGCATTTGCCAGCCCAGTCCCTATATTTTACCCACCACTAAACAAAGATAGCACAGACACCCCTGTATTGCAGGGAACATAAGCATGGGGGAAACACCCATATTTTACCCAACACCGCACACACACCACAACAATGGGCATTACCTACAGCCAAGTCCCCCAAATGCAGTCCCGTACTGCCACATTGCAATCAGGTCATCTGCTTTGTCTGAGAGAAGCTCATGCCAGCATGTTGGCGGACGAGTACATGTGGTGCAGGGGGCAGTGGCTGCTAGCCACAGAAGACAGAGGCCTAGCCATGTGCAGGCTGGCACAGTCCACTGCAACAGACAGGCCCTGCCGGATCCACAGGCATGGACATTCCAGGGAATCCAGCCAATCTGTGGCTACACGGTGGTGCAGTGCACACAGACAGTGCATGCAAGAACAGAAGGTCACAGGTTCAAAGCCCAGCTGGGGCTACCACCAATCCTGCCCACATATTTTTCCCACAACTACACAGTGATAGTAAGGACAAACCTTTCGTGGCGAGGACGTATGCAATGGTACTACGTCTATCTTTTACCCTACTGAGCACAGACACCGTGTACAGGGACAGTACCTAGAGCAGAATCTCCCAAATGCAGTCCTGGTGGGCCACACACCAGTCAGGTTCCATGCTGCCACTCATACAAATGCCTGTGCTGTATATCTATGCACCACCCCCATGGCATGTAGATGTAGCTCATGCATATTCATGAGGAACAGCAGGAAAACCCAAACAGTGTGATGGAAACCTGGACTGGAGTGGGGAAGCGCTGCCGTAAAGCAGCAGCCAACAGGGCCAGACACACCCACACACACACCCACAGGCCCCATTGGCCAATGTCTCCTGGAGAGGCAGAACATTAGACCCTGCGTGCATCTCCCAATACTAGCACCTGCATACCTTAGCAATGTCACCCTACACTTGAGGTATACGGTACACAGCTCTGAGACGCTTGCTAGGAGTACTGGCAGATAGATATCCATACGTTATGCACATACTGCTAGTTGACCCCATCCGAACAATCTGTTCGGTGTTTGCAGTGCGTGCTCCAGCCCTTGCCTCTGACGGTGTTTACCACCCTGGGGAGTGACCCCCAGCAGTACTGCGTAGCATATCCATGCCTTGCCGTGCCCAGCACCGGTTTGGTGGCCAAGGCTAATTACCTCCTCAATAGTAGCACCATGATGGCATAGGTGTGGAATTGTGTGTCTGTCTATACCAGAGGTGTCCAAACCTGTCCTGGAGGGCCACAATCCTGCCAGGTTTTTGGGATAGCCCAACCAAAATGTAACTTTTTGGTGGTGGTGAGAAGCGAGGAGGAATGTGACAAATTCCATATACCCTTTTGATGTCTAGGACATCTGCACCTTGCCCACTCACCATCTTAAATGACAGAGGTATAAGGCAGGGGTCTCCAAATCCAGTCCTGGAGGGCCACAAACCAGTTAGGTTGGCAGGATATCTCTAATGCATATATATCTCATGAATATTCATTAGGGCTATCCCAAAAACCTGGCAGGATTGTGGCCCTCCAGGACAGGTTTGGACACCTCTGGTCTATACAGTGGGTGTTGGCTGCAAGCCCCTTCCACAGCCCACACTGCCAACACTGTTGCCAGTATTGGCCTGCCAATGTGCATAATGAGTAGCAAGGGACCATGGGTATATCTCAGAGTGGACTGACCAGGATGCAGCTGCATAGGGCACTGGCAGGGGCATGGTAGTGCCCGGCCACCACCTACACAGACAGGGTGACCTCTGTATGTGCTGCTGGGGGATCACTCTCACCCTGAGTATGCAGTGACGGCAGCATGGCTAGGCACCCCCATAGTGCTATATTGTGATTCTCCCATGTGATATGTATGGGTGTCCTGTGGGGGCCTCTTCATGGACTTATCTGCCTGTGTGTGCTGCCACCCCAGTTGTGGGTGCATGCATGTCCATCAGGACCAGCCAGCAGACTGTTCACAGCTGGTATGTGTTGTGATGGAGTGCCTTGCAGGGTGCAGTGGCTGATGGCTTGCTGCAGGTGAATATCCAGGCCTAATGTCTGTCTGATATTGTGTTATGGATGTGTGTGGAGCTGCTTGGACTGCCCTGTAGGGTGTCTGTTCCCTAGCAGGACTGGGGTTGATGGTCCACTCTACTGCCATCAGTGCAGGGGAGGGTGGGGATCTGTTGAGGGGAAGCCCTGTTTTATCCATGGGGGGGGGGGGGCTGGCTGAGCCAGACAGAGATCTCCAAAATGTTTATGCAGCACCTACCTATTCCACAGGTTATTGGTGCTTTGGAGCTCTGACATGGCCGCATTTAGCCATGGCTGGTGTTGTGGACCTGGTCCTGGGCGCAACATCTCACACTCAGGGTGAGCACAGTAACTGCACAATGTGATGGTGTTTAGCTACTCTTTGCCGTTTGTCCACCCACTCAGGACACCCTACCAGGCCGAGGTGCTGTGTGGGTGCACACGGACACTTCCCCCTACCAGGCCGGGGAGCTTTAGGGGTGCATTTCCCATCCTGTGTTCAATCGTGGACAGCTTATTTGCATGTGCAGTGCATCATGGGTACGGGTGGTTCACAACAGCAGACTGTCAGTGAGGTGACGTACAGGCTATCTGCAGCCAGCCAGGGTCTGCTTACAGCTATGGAGCTGTAGCCCAATGGTTATGTCACTGCCTGTGCAGCCAGATGTCATGGGTTCAAACCCACAGTGGGGTTCTGTGATAGGGGTGTCCAAAGATTTATTATACTTTACTGTACATATGTTGCTGCCAGCAATAACACCCTCAGCGTACTGTACCCATAAGGTGCCTCTGAGGGTGCTTTATGGGGCGCCCTATAGGGCACATTACGGTTGCCAGCCATATAGGGTGCACTATACATTATCCTGTGTCGCAACATGCATGCTGCCCTATAGGGGACATTCTAGGGTGCCTTGGCGGACGGTGCACTGTAACATGTGCCTTATGGGCCGCCTTATATTAATATGCTGTGAGAGTGCGTTTGCTAGTAGTTATCACAAAATAAAATTAAAAGGCCTTCTACAGCACTCCACAACATATAACATACTGCCTCAGCTAGCCTTTTTCACTGGCCATTGTGAGGGATTGAACCCCTGGTCCCTGCACAAGTGGTCAGTGTCTTAACCATTGTGCTATGGCTCCATTCCTGTTATTTGCACATCAGCGCGCCACTTATCCCACCCACTATTGGGCTGCCCCCTCACACATCAGCGCGCCGCCTTCTGCCCACCGGCTCGCCGCCTTCTGTTGCCCAATTTTTCAGCGCGCCGCCCTCTGCCGCCCAACCTTAACAGCGCGCCGCCATCTGCCGCCCACAGTGAACAGTGCGCCGCCTCATGCCGTATAAAAAAAGAGTGCGCCGCCTTCTGCCGCCCATAATCAATATGCCTCCTACACCACTTTTGCCCATAAAAGTTGATGCCTCAGCTGGTCTTTTTTGTTGAGCGCAATGGGGGTTTGAACCCATGGCCCCTGCACCATAGGTCAGTGTCTTCACCGTTGTACTACAGCTCTGTTGTTTGGTTACACAGCATCGCCCCACTTAGCCTTCCCACGCGCTAATGTGGGCCCCGCACATTAGCGCGACGCACACACGTACGGTCGGGTTTTTTTCTTTTTTCTGCCTGAACCGCCCACTCCTTATATGGCACACGCACACTAACGGGGACCCGCACAGCAACGGAGTTTAGTAAACATACCCCTTAGAGCCCGATTCCGTCCCACACGTAGATCCCCTCTGTGCATCTGGTCTGAACCGGACGCACAGAGGGGATCGCGATTCTGATCTCGCAGGGCATGTCTAGTTGCACGGGATCAGAATCGCGAACAGTCATGTACATGCAGGCCGGGACATACATGAAAAGCCCAGCTAACTCAGTCAGGGCTTTTAAATGGAGCCGTGGCACCATGGCATCCAGTTGCCATAACACTGCAATTTAATTTAAAAGCCACGGTGCTGGCTGTCGACAAAAACTGCCTATTCCCTGCAGCCCGACCCCCCCCCCCCCAATCTGGCCTCCTAAGGCTAGGGTCAGGCAGCGGGGAATCTCCCCTGGCCCCTCCTGCCCCATCCGTGCCCCAGGCACACAATTTAAATATGTCCTTGGAGGTGGAATAACTTCCCTGCACATATCGCCGGCCCCGGAATATAGGACCGACATTAGAATTAGCCCTGTACGTCCAGGGCCAGCGACTGCCCAGACTCCGCCCCCGTCTACCTTCCCTGCACAACCAGGAATAGTCGGGGGCTGGGTGAAGGCAGGAATAGCGTGGAATCCATCCCATCCCCGCTATTCGCAGCACAGAATAACCCCCTTAGCTTCTGTCCACGTTTCTATGTTTATATATTTATCTGTGTCCTTCTCCTCCACTACCATCTCTGGATTCCATTCCTTCTACCTTGCTGCTCTGTACACCTGGAATAGACTTCCTGAGTCGGTATGTCATATTCCTTCTTTGTATTATTCAAATCCAAGCTAAAAACCCACATGCTACTAAACTAGAATGTGACTCTGAGAAAGTCATGAGCTAAATCCAATTCCCTTTGCCTAGGTGGATGGCACATAATGCACAAAGCTACATGAAGGATGGTAGAGTTGAGGAACAGGACTGGCTATTGCAGCCTTACTCAGTGGCATGGCTGATGAGGTAGTAGAGCACCTGGAAATGAGATGTGGGTTGGGGACTAATGAATGAGGACAGCCTGAGGAGATGGAGAAACTGTAGGAGAGGTTCAGGTTCAGCCATTAGGCAAAACTAAGCTGTGGCCTAGGGCAGTAGGTTCTGAGGGACAGCATGGAGCAGCACCAAGTGAAACAAAACAACAGATCTAGGCAGCCCCCCAAACTCTAAGAGCCATCAGCACAATCTTTAACCTTTGCTTTGTATGTACGTGCATACCTACTGTCCCGTCAGGTAAATATTTAAAAGTATGATGTCCCATTATACATTTTTGCAGGATTGTTGGATGAGGAGTAATGTTGTGGTGATATGTGTGTTTGTGCGGGGGGTAGGGGTGGCATAAGGCTGAAAGTTTGACTAAGGCACCCAGTACCCTTGCACCAGCCCTGCTCACAGACCTCCACTATTTAATACTTTCAACTTGCTTTCCTATTTCAAAAAATGTTAAGCAGTGTGCACTATTAAAATAATGATACCCCGATGCACCTCCCCCCCCCCACACATGCACCATTCATGTGCCCACCCTCACCCTGCTTACAGGCCTCCTCATTCAGTAACACCCTCGCTCACCAGTCGCATAATACACCCTATCCACTCACATACCAACAGATACACAACTCCTACCCAGTCACCTCCCCCACACTGACACAGCATCCCACCCTGCGTACCCTCCAATGAAGCGCCACCAGCCACTAAACCCAGTGGGAATTATGAAGAATTGGGGTCCCAGAGTGCGCCTTCTGTGGGGATGGGGTGAGGGGAAAAGGAAAGGAGGGGAATGAACAGAGTTTAAATCCCACCCTCTAGATTTCTTATCATTTAATGATAAGCTTTTTTACTAGTTATATTTTATTTATTTATTTATTACAGTTTCTTATATACCGTGCTATTTAGTATCAGCGCGGTTTACATCATAACATAACGACCATGACGACAAGCTGTCAGGTTTTACATCGAACAGGAGTACAAACTTGGATAACAGGGTAAACTATATACATAAGCTATTTACACTGCAATGATAGGTAAAAAACAGATAAAGCATGTAAGGGCCTTTCTAGAGTGGGTCATTTCTTGAGAGGGATATCTAGGATCAATTGCTGGCTGGGACGTATTGGAGGAAAAGGTGGGTTTTGAGAGTCTTCCTGAACTGATATAGATTGGCAATGGTCCTAATGTCAGGGGGTAGAGCATTCCAGCATTTGGGGACATAAAAACTGAACGCCCTGTTTGTGGTTGTCGTGTTGGACTTTGTCGATGCCTTTGGTGTTAGCAAGTTTACAGCTGTTGCTCTTCTGGATCTGTTGGGGGGGACAATGTGGATAAGATGCGTGAGTGAGGAGGATGAAATACCTTTGATTGCCTTGAATGCTAATAGAAGGGTTTTGAAGGTGATCCTCCCATGGATCGGTAGCCAGTGCTGCTGTTTGAGAATGGGGGACACGTGGTCATTTCTGGATGCTCTGTAGAGGACCCTAGCTGCGGCATTCATGGCCAACTGTAAGGGGGTTAGTGTGGATTGGGGGAGACCTTGTAAGATGGCATTTGCAAAGTCAAAATGTGGCAGGATCAGCGCTTGATATATGTTTTGGAAATCATCTGGGTCCAATAGGGAGCGTAGGTGCTTGAGTGAACGGATTTTGAAATAGACGGCTTTGACTATGTTGCTTATGTGGCGTTTCATATCTAGACATTGGTCCAAAGTAACTCCCAGGTATTTTATTGCATCTTTAGTTTGCAAGTCAGCTTCCTTTACTCCCCCATCCCACGTCAGTGTCAAGTTGGAGTCTCTGGTGATGAATAGCACCTCTGTTTTTTTATGCTGAATGCGTAGGTTCTGTGTCTGGAGCTGTGGGAGGGGAGCAGCAGCTCCTTTAAACAGCAGCCGCCGACGGCGGGAAGAACAGCTGAGCCGGTTCCCTGAGAGGCGCGAGACCAACGAACTGCCTCCGGCCCAATCGGGGCTGTGGGAGGGGAGCAGCAGCTCCTTTAAACAGCAGCCGCCGATGGCGGGAAGAACAACTGAGCCAGTTCCCTGAGAGGCGCGAGACCAACGAACTGCCTCCGGCCCAATCGGGGCTGTGGGAGGGGAGCAGCAGCTTTTTTAAACAGCAGCCGCCGACGGCGGGAAGAACAGCTGAGCCGGTTCCCTGAGAGGCGCGAGACCAACGAACTGCCTCCGGCCCAATCGGGGCTGTGGGAGGGGAGCAGCAGCTCCTTTAAACAGCAGCCGCCGACAGGCGGGCCCGCGCCAGAGGGCCCTTTGGCGTGGCCCTTAGGCGCGGGCCCGTGGCAAAAATTATTCTATGTACAACCTCCTCCTTCTGTCTCTCCCTTAGGCTGTTCCTCCGTTTAGAGGTATGTCTGTATTACATGTTAACATGATGTAGTCTTTCCCTGTTACCTATGGATCCTTTGCTTATCACTTTGATATTTTGATAAGGTGGTATAAACTGGATTTATTGTTTGATCTGTATAGTCTGATGTTTGTATGTTTGTATTTTATGCTAACCTGATGTAGTCTTGTAACCGCTTTGATTGTAAGAAAGGCGGTATAAAAAACCTGTTAAATAAATAAATAAATGTTGAAACTGCATTGAAGCAATCTGAGTGGGGCCAGGTCCATGTGAGTTGTGGAGAAAGGCATGTATAGGAGAATGTCATCTGCATATATCAAGCAGTTCACATTGAATGATCTTATGATATTGCAGAGGGGCTGCATGTAAATACTGAAAAGTAAGGAGGATAACGAGGAGCCTTGAGGTACCCCTTGCTTTTGATGGAAATGTGTTGACTCTTCTGATCCAGACTTCACATATTGCCATCTACCGTCCAGATAAGACTTACACCATCCTAGTGCACTGTCGCAGACGCCCTTCTCTTTCAGTCTTCCGAGGAGAATTTCGTGACTCACGGAGTCAAACGCCGCGGCGATGTCTAGGAAGATGAGCACAAAGCCTTGACGGATGTTGTCAATTCCTGTGATGATATCGTTGAATAGACCAGTGAGTAGTGTCTCGACACCATGATGTTCTCTGAACCCATGTTGGCAACTGTCTAAGGGAGCAGCAGCAACTATGTAATCTTGAATTTGACGTTGTGCCTCTTTCTCAATTATTTTGGCCAAGAGGGGGATACTGGCTATTGGCCGATAGGAGTCAACTCTTTGGGGGTCAAGTTTGGGGTTTTTCAATAGTGGCCTAATGGAAGTCTGCTTGAGTGAGGTGGGAAAATATCCTGTTGTGAAGGAGAGCTTCATTATATTTGCGATGACAGGGCTGAACACATCACGTAGCTCCTTGATCCAAAAAGCTGGACATGGGTCAGTCTGTGCAGTGGAGGTGTTGAGAGATGCTATGGTGTCCTCGATACATTTAGTGGATGGTGTGGAAAATATGTTCAGTGGGGATAGTCCCGTTGGTTCTTGATATGGGACTGCTGAAACTTTGTTGGTTTGCACAATCTTGGATTGCAGGTAATCAGCGAATTCTTGCGGGTGAATCTCGCTGTGTTGTTCGGGAGATGGTTCCTTTGAGAGGGATTTGACCAAGTTGAAGAGGTCACGTGGTTTATTCAGAGACCTCTTTAGGGTGTCAGTGTGATATTGTCTCATTTTGGTAGTGATTGTTTCTTGGTGTATTGCAAGGTGGGTTCGGTAAGCGGTCTGATCTTCAGTTGAGCGCGATTGACGCCGGCGTTCAAGTCTACGTAGTTGCGTAAGAGAAGATCGCAGCTCAGGAGAGAACCATGGGGCGGCGCTTCTTTTTGACCTTGCTGTATTCTTAGGGTTCGAGTGTTGTGAGATGGCAAGCAAGCTGGAGTTCCAGTAAGAAATTAGTTCATCAAGATCCGGCGTGGTTTTGTTGATGAGTGATGGGGTCTCCGAAAGGATGTGTTCCCTATCGAAGGGGCGAAAGCATCTAGTGGCAGTTTGAGAGGTGATGTTCATAGGTCGGCTTCTGATTAGCTGGTCATTGTTGATGGGTATCTGGATAATGATCAATTTGTGGTCGGACCAGGGTACATCCACGACTGATATTGGAGGATTGTGGTTTTGGTCCATGACTGGGTGTGGAACAAATACCAAGTCAAGAATGTTCCCCTTTGTATGTGTGGGTTCCTTGATGATTTGTTTGAGTCCCAGGTCTTTCATTGCATCAAGGAACACAGTTGCGTGGCTTTGGGGTAAAGATGGGAGATTGAAATCACCCATTATCCAATTTGGTTTATTGGGAGTGAGGGTGTTAGCTGCAAGGTCAATAATAGTTGGAAGGTCATCTGGAGAAGTAGATGGTGTTCTATATAACAGGTTGAGGGAGCATTGTTGGTTGGCAACGGAGAGGATGTCCAGGCTGTGTGTGCTAGAAGAGTCCAAAATGTGGAAGTTGAGGTCTGATTTGGAGATTATGAGCACCCCTCCTCCTTTTTTTGTTTTCCCGATGTTTCGTATGTATGGAGAAATTGGGGGATAGTAGTTGGTTGAGGAGGACATTGTCTTCTGATGATAGCCAAGTTTCTGTGATCATAAGTATCTCAAGGTCATAAAAGGAGATTGTGTCAAGGACAACAGGCCATTTTTTGCGAATGGAACGCACGTTGATGATGGCACATTTTAGGGGTTGGCATCTCGAAGGTTTTTCCTGGCTGGGTGTCTTGGCTAGCTGGAGTGCTACATGTATCAGGTGGGAGTGGCGCGTGTGGGCGTCACTTCCTGGATTTGAGTAAGGGGGACCATTCCATCTTTTTCCATGGCTATTCAGGATTGGAATCCTACCATGTGGCGTGTAAAGGGACTGGTAGGTTCCAAGCCAGTGGGTGAGGAGGTAGAAGCTAAGAATGACAGCGACCTGGAGGGCCATTCTGAGGGTTTGGATTGTGTGTGAGACACTGTAGCTACAAGCGGGGAAGTGCAATACTGGGGTAGAACAATGCAGTTATGAGACACGGTACAGTGATGAGATTCTTCAGTACAAAGGAGCAATAATACGGGAATGCAAAATTGAGCAGGTACAGTTTACATGCTAAGATATTGACTATCTTTAAAGAGAGGGTGCAATACTGAGATGATACAGTCAGAGTACGAAGCTAGCAGATTATATTGAATCTTCAACAGGCAAAATTGCAATACTGAGATGGTACAAAATAAACTATGATGCTAGCAGGTTACTTTGTAAGATAAAGTGGCCTAATAATAGTCCATCGAATGGGCTGCGTTGTTTTGTAATATTCCAATGTGAGCTTGGCAGCTTAGAACGGACTAGTGTTTCTTGTGTGGTGTAGGGTTCAGGGATACTGACCGGCGTTGCTGTCTGTAGCTGGATGGGTTTGCTGTTAGCATGTGCCCGTCCGATGGCGCGAACTTTTAAAGTTCCTGGCTGGAGCCCCGATTGGGCAGGATGTTGGAGCCGTTCCTCACGCCGCTTGAGGCTCGATCCCCCGACTGGGGAGAGCCGAAGAAGGTGGCGGGTGCTGAGTGAAGCAGGCGTCGGGCAGTCGGGTCACTGGTGAGCTGGTTTGGAATATTTTCGTGTCGCCTATCGTGCCTCGCCTGAGGGCCACGCCAAAGGGCCCTCTGGCGAGGCCCTCAGGCGTGGGCCCACCAGGCGCAGGCGAGCCCGATGGCGTGAAGTTTAAACTTCCTCTGCTGAGAGAGATCACGTGGTGTGGTGAGCTGGGGAAGACGTGAGTCACCTTAGCTCCGGGCCCCCTTGTCTCTGACCGTTGATCTGGACCGTAGTCCACGGCAAATTTTTTGGCTGTGAGTGCCGAGGGTGAGGTCGGCAGTGTTTTTGTCCCCTCCGGGAGCCCAATTGGTGAATGGCAGCGGCGGCAAAGACGGGAAGGAGGGAGAAGGACCGCACGACGGGCCTCACGAAAATGGCGGAGTCCCCCCCAAAAGTGAGCGCCGCGACCTCCCTCACCCTGAGCGAGGAAATCTCCGCAGCGGTTACTGCTGCACTTACAGTGCAGCTGGAAGCCCTTACCGCACAGCTGGGAGCCCTGAGTGGCAAGATTGACACGCTGCAGGGATCTTTTTCGGCGTTGGGCTCCCGGATGCACGAGGCAGAGGATCGCATTCTGCACACAGAGGAGACGGTGGAGCAGTTAAAACTGGACCTGAGCGCGGTACAACAACTCACTAAAGTCCAGGAGCAAAAAATTGACGATCTGGAAAATAGGTCCCGGCGCAATAATTTGCGCTTTTTGGGGATAGCCGAGACGGTGCCCGATAAGGATCTGCGAGTTCAAGTGGAACGGATGGCTGCCTCTCTGCTGGGCCGGGACGGTGAGAACACCCTGATAATTGTGGATAGAGCCCATAGAGTAGGGCCACGGCCGCAAGGAGCGAATTCGCGGCCTCGGGTGGTTCTTGCCAGGTTTCTTTACTATGTGCAGAAGGAGGATCTCTTGCGGGCGGCGCGCGGCAACAGGGTGTGCTGGAGTTTGAAAACATGAAGATTCGGATCACTCCTGACTACTCCACTGCGCTGAGCCACCGCCGTAAGGCCTACGCACCAGTCTGCCAGCGCCTCCTCTCGGCGAACATTCGCTTTTATGTCCAGTATCCGGCCCGCTTACACATTCTACACCAGGGAACCCATCGGACTCTGGACTCCGCGGCGGAGGCGACTACTTATGTGGAACAGCTGCTGTCTTCTTTGGAACACTCGCAGGGGGAGCGCAGGCCCTGAGCCCTTCAGACCTAACTATTTCTGCTACTGCAGGATGGTGAGACGTGTTCCCGAGGGACCAGTTGGCTGGCTGTCAATGGGCTCTGTGCTGGCCTTTTCCTACTTCTGGCTCGGGACATTGGCCCCCTTGGTGGGGTGGTCCTGCCGGTGGACAGTGTTGCCTTGCTGTTGCCTGGTTGGGCTGGCAGGACCGGGACGGACCCATCTTAGTGGTGGTGGTCTTGGCCCGGCCGGCTAGGCCTGCCATGTTCCCAGTTGTCCTTCCCTTTGTTCCTTTCCCCCTGTGGGTCCTCTCCCCCTTCCCCCCCCCCTCCCCTTGCCATCCTTCCCGGTACCTCTTTTACTGTTTGTATATTTATTTTCCTTGTTTATTCCACAGTATTTTTGACAGCCTTATCTTGACAATCTCAGCGGTATCCCAGCAAACGCTCAGTCCCGTGAGTGTGTTATACCTGCCGTGGGGGGAAATTGAATGCGTGTTGTGTTGCGTGCTGGATTGGTGGGCGTTAGGTATAGAGTGGGCTATACACAGGGGTGCAAAAACACCATTTAGGCATACACTGAGGAGGCCGGAATAGGTGCTGTTATTCCCTCTTTGAAGCTATGTGATGTGTCTATAGTATTTTATGCACAGCCTGGTTTTCTGACCCATGCGCGTGCTCTGGCGGGAGTGTCCGTGTGTGGGTGTTTTTGTTCCCCTGGGGCGCTGACCTGGCTGTGGGCTTGTTCTGTTGGGCCGCGTGTTGGGGTCGGGTTGTATGAGGGTGTGTGGGTTGATGGCTGATGTGCGGTGCTCTATCTTCATGTGGTTTGGATGGCTTGGGAACCAGTGGACGTCCCTTAGGGTGGGTGTGAGGTGTTCCTGTCTTGCAGCTCCTGCTGTGCATGGGGCAGTAGTGTTTTGGGTTAGTTGTTGCGGTATGCGGGTGGGTTCGGTAGGCCAAGTCCCTGGGCCGGGTTGGGGGGTTGGGGGGCGGGGGGGGGGGGGGAGGGGGCGGGGGGCGCCCTACTCTGGAGGGGGGGGGGATGCTTTAGGTCACTGGCCGGGGCTAGGGGCACAAAGTACGAAGTTAGGGGAGGAGGGGGACCCGATCACATCGTTTGTGATCGCGATGGGAGTGTGGTGGAGAGTGGGGAGGAGGATTGGGAGGGAGGGTGGGGGGGAGGTGAGTTCTGGGAGGATAGGATACGGGGTTGGGGGAGGGTGGTTTTGGGGGGAAGGGGGGTGTATTCCGTGGAGGGCACAGCAACACGGCGGTGCGTCCGATGAAGACCTGTATGGGGGCGCTTTAATGATGATGGGGGGGCCCCAGGCTGGGGGAGGTCCACCCTTTTGCCTGTTTGTGGTAGCCGGTATTCTTCACTTGATGGTCTATGACCCGCCCTGAAGGTTATCTCTTGGAATATCTGTGGCATAGGCAGCCCTATTAAGCGATATAAGGTGCTACAGACCTTGGCCCGGATGAAATGCGATATAGCAATGTTACAAGAAACCCACCAGACCGCGGAGGAGCATGTTAAATTGCAGAAGATGTGGGTGGGGCAGTGCTGGGGAGCACCGGCTGTGGGGAGAAAAGGTGGAGTGGTCATACTGATCGGCAAACATACCCGGTTTGAGCTGTTGCAAGAGTATGCTGATCCTGAGGGCCGTTATATCTTAGTCCACGGCCGCCTGGAAGGACGGCCGGTGATATTGGGCTGTATGTACAGCCCTAATGTTTTGAGTCGGGCGTTCTATGATCGTCTAGCGTCTCGATTAGAACAAATGTCAGATGTCCCCCTAATCCTTGCTGGGGACCTAAATGGGGTCCTGGATGCCGAACTCGATGTGTCGGGCGCGGGTGGGGGGCACTCGCGTGTCCCGACGATGAAGGTCTTACGCGGTTTCTGCCGAAGATTGGGCCTGGTGGACCCGTGGCGTTTGCTTCACCCTGCGGACCGGGACTTTACCCACCAGTCGCGAGCACATGGTACCAGTGCTCGCTTGGATTACGTTTTAGTGTCAGAGCGGTTGTTTGCACAGGTGGACGCGGCGTGCATTGGCCCCTCGGAGGTGTCTGACCATGCTCCGGTTTGGATTGAGCTTGGAGTGGGGGATCCCGCCGTGTCGACTAGGATCTGGCGGTTTCCCTTGGGCTTGTATCAGGACGCAGAATTTCGGCCTTACCTTGTTAAGTGTTGGCAAGAATTTTACCACCATAATGAGCAACATCAGGTAGACCCGGAGTTGTTGTGGGAGACGGCTAAAGTTGTGTTACGGGGGGATATCATCGCGTATGTGGCCAGGAAACGGCAGTTAATGGCGCGACAAATTGTACAACTGGAGAAGCAGGTGGTGCGGGCTCGGCGGCAATATGCGGGTGCTCCTAGTGCAACGAGCCGACGGCGCCTTTGGGAGTTGCAGACGTCCCTTAATGAGCTACTCCACCAACGCGCCAAGAAGTCGTATATGTATTACCGTTACCAGCTCTTTCGTTTTGGTGATAAGCCCGGGAAACTTTTAGCGCGTTGCTTGCGGGGTCGCCAAGGTTATCGCTTGGTGGCGGCGATGCGAGATGATCAGGGAGCCCTGTATAGAGATAACGCCGGTATCGCCCGAGTGTTCCGTTCCTTTTTCCAGAACTTATACGCCCATAGGGGGGGAGCTCCGGAGGCTATGCAGCAGTACTTGCGGGAGTTGTCTTTGCCGCAGCTGTCTACGGCGCAGAAGGCCTGTCTTGACGAGCCGGTGTCGATTGAGGAGGTCCAGCGTGTTATTCAACGGGCCGCTTGCTGTAAGGCTCCGGGACCGGATGGCTTCGGGGCTGAGTTTTATAAATTACTGAATGACTGCACACCCCGACCTTAGTGGCAGTATACCACCGGCGGATAGCTCAGGGGCGTTTTACATGGGGCACTAACCATGCGTATATCTCCGTAATCCCCAAACCCGGGAAGGACCCTACCCAGGCAGCCTCATACCGGCCAATCTCCTTATTGAATTTTGATTTGAAAATCTTAGCGAAGGTGTTGGCTGATCGGTTGGCGTTAGTGCTGGGGGACTTGCTACATGAGTCCCAGGTCGGGTTCGTCAAAGGGCGCTATGCTGTACGGAACCTCCGAAAGCTGCTCGCCTCTCTAGAATGGGCCCGGGAACACGATCTTCAGACCTTGGTTATTAGCTTCGATGCGGAGAAGGCCTTTGACCAGGTTCCCTGGGACTATTTACGGGCTCTGTTGCCTCATTATGGGCTGGGAACCCCCTTTTGCCAGATGGTGGATTTGCTTTATGCTGACCCCACCGCGGGGGTCCTTTGCAATGGGGTTATGTCTGATTCCTTTCGGTTGGAACGAGGTACGCGGCAGGGCTGCCCGCTCTCTCCCTTGCTGTTTGTCTTATCCTTGGACCCGCTGATACGGAAGATCGAGGCCTCTCCCGCCATTGGTGGGATCCGTATCGGCTCCCATGGCTTTAAGGTGGCTGCCTTTGCCGACGATCTTCTGGTCCACCTCTCTTCTCCTCAGCAGTCCCTTCCGCGATTACTTGCGGAGCTCTCGCTGTATGGACAATTTGCGGGCTTGCGTATAAACATGGCCAAATCGGAAGCCTTGGATGTCGGGGGGACGTTGCGGGAGCACTGGCCGGGGCCCTTTCCACTTCGTTGGGCCGAGGACTCGATTATGTACTTAGGGATAGTGTTAACCCGAAAACTGACTTTGTTATACCCGACTAATTTTGAACGAGTCTTAGCCAAGGTTCGGCTGCAGCTGCGGGCCTGGGTTCACCTCCCGTTGTCCTTGCTTGGCAGGGTAGCCGCTTTAGGCATGGTGATCTTTCCGCGGGTGCTTTATTGGTTGCAGACGCTACCGGTGTGGCTTTTGAAGCGTGACTTGGTGCGCCTGGAGCGGGAGATTCGGGGATTTCTATGGAAAGGCTGTAAGGCCCGTATTCCGATGGCGCGCTTGCGGGGGGGGTGGCGGTCCGGTGGAGTGGGGGTTCCCGACCTATGGAAATATGCGTTGGCCTGTCAGGCTCGTCATTTAAGTGATTGGTTGGGGGACACCGAGAATTATACCCCGCGGGGTCTCGAGGCCGCCTTTGCGGCACCCCATTCTTTGGAAGCGGTCTTGCATTTGCCCCGTGCGGTTTTGCCGCCGCGCCTCCTAAACAGTCTACTACTGCAGCCGTCTCGCCAAACTTGGCAGCAGTTGAATAAGTGTTGGGGCAGTGATGCTGGGGTCTCCTGCTGGCTGCCCATACAGGGTAATGCTTGTTTCTTGCCTGGTTCGGATACGGCCCCCTTTCGTATGTGGTGGCGTGCGGGTGTCCGCCGCTTGGGGCAGATTGTGGACACTACGGGTAGCTGTAAGACGCTGGGAGTATTATGTAAAGATTATGGGTGGCCTGCGGGGTCTTTGACGTTGGCGTACGCACAAATTTCTCACTACATTGGCTCGTTGCCGCGGCAGGAGCTTACGGTCGAGCATTCAGGCCGTATTTTGGAGTTTTTTGCGCTGGGGACGGATTCCCCGCCGACGATTGCCGATTTAAAAAAGCGATTGGACCGGTTGGATTTGCCCCCGGATTACACCAGGGTGGAAAGTCTTTGGGCGGCTGAGTTGGGTGGAGGGGTTGCCCCTGGGGCGGTCCGGATGGCCTTGGGTAGGATCGCGCAACTCGTGGTCAGGGCTCGCTGGCGCGAGATCCAATTTAAGTGTATACTTCGGGCCCACTTTTCCCCGCGGCGAGCCTTTCGGAGCCATCTCGCTCTTCATGGCGGATGCCCCAAATGCTCCTGTGCCTTGGCTGATTTGGGTCATATGTGGTGGGGTTGCCCTGCTATTCGGAGGTATTGGCACTCCATTGCAACCTATTTAAGTGGGTTGTTGGGTCAGCAGCTGTGTTGGTCAGGAACTATGGTAGTGCTGGATCAGTTGGGACCACTCCACCCGAAAGGTAGATGGGAGAGGGTATTGGTGCGCAAAGCCTGTCTGGTGGGTAAGGGCCCTATCCTTAGTCACTGGAGGGAATCCGCGGCTCCCACCTTCTGTGAATGGCGGAACAGCTTGCACCAACTCTTGCTTTTGGAGCGGAGGGTGGCATTGCGGCACCCCCGGTCCTGGACCTCCTTTTTATTGATCTGGATGCCTTATATTCAACGCCTGGGCCCCAGGGCGCGTAGTGAAGTACTTAAGCTGGGATAGGGGGCTGGGGACTTACGTCCCCCATGCGATTTGTCTGCAGCTGGCGCTGCTGGAGTTGCTGTGCTCTCCGCGGAAGGGGGGGGTGGGGGGGAGGGGGCTGGGTTGTGTTGGTTGACCTTGGGGCTTTGTGTGCTCTGTTTCTGTGCCTGTTGGGTTCCCGGGTGGTGGACAAGATACAGCCCTACCTGGGATGCGTTTACTTGTATGAAACTAAAAAGGAATCATGTTGTTTGCTGTTTGTTATTGGTGCCTTGTAATATTTAATAAACAGAGTTTTGAAAAGAAAAAAAAAAACTTCCTCTGCTGAGCCCCGATTGGGCCGCGATGCTCCGGAGGACCCTCCCGCTGTTGGTGGCTCGATCCCCGGGAAGGGGAGAGCTGCTGGTGGTGGCGGGGGCTGAAGAGGGTCGGCGCCCGATGGCGCGAAGTTTAAACTTCCTCTGCTGAGCCCCGATTGGGCCGCGATGCTCCGGAGGCCCCTCCCGCTGTTGGTGGCTCGATCCCCGGGAAGGGGAGAGCTGCTGGTGGTGGTGGAACTGTGGTCAAACACTGTCTTTCAGCCAGAGCTACTTGGAGGAATTTGGGACTCTAATGTACCATGCCCTCCTCCAAACAATCCAGTTGAGCTTTATTCCCAAGAAACATAATCATGGAGCTACTTCTTTTATTTCTTCTGATGCCCATCCACCAGAGTCCAATTTCTTTCCACTGGAAAGCACATGTCAACATTAGTGAGCTGATGCTGCATTATGTAGAGGCTGATCTCCAGCAAAGGACCGACCAAAAGATCTTGGATGGTCTACCTTTCACCACAGTCACAGGCTTCAGGTTGGTTGAGTACCTTCATTTTGCTATAAGAACATAGGACTCAATATTCATTTGCAACGGCTATGCACCTCTACGGCACATAGCCATCATCACCTAACTTTAACCCTGGATATTCAATGCCGTGGTCATATGTGGCCCCGGCATTGAATATCCGCAGTCGTCACAAAGCCAAAGATGCTGCAGAAGCTAACCGGGCAGCAGTGATATTGAACCTCTGCCCAATTGACTTCCACGGGTAAAGAGAGGCCCCAGAATGCCCCAACACGCCCTGATGCTAAGCTTTTGCTAGCGGTTAGCATCATGGCGTGTAGCAGCGTTAATCGGGGATATTTAGTAACCCTAACTGTGTGAGTGCCACTGAATATCCCTCTAAGCAATGTTTACATGGTTTACAGCTCTGTAAAGCGTGTAAATGCCTTTGAATATCGAGCCCTAAGAAATGCCATACTGGGTCAGAACAAGGTCCATCAAGCCTAGTATCCTGTTTGCAACAGTGGCCAATCCAGGTCACAAGTACCTGGTAGGTTCCTAAAAAATGCATACAGGTTCCACAATGCTTGTCCTGGGGCAAGCAGTGGATTTTCTGGGTCCTCTTTAATAATGATTTATGGACCTTTCCTCCAGGAACTTGTCCAAACCTTTTTTAAACCCAGCTATACTAACAACTTTTGCTACATCCTCTTGTAACAAATTCCAGAGTTTGATTAAGCATTGAGTGAAAAAATATTTTCTCTTATTAGTCAATGCATAATCAGTCTCTGCCTCTTAACCTGCCAACCTGAGTACAGAGTGATTTAGGGCTTCTCAGGAAGTCCATTAGTCCCTTGCCCTGCAGGAAGTTGCTGAATTATTCCTGGACCATGAAAATCCAAACAGCAAGATTTCTGAGTCATGCTACTGCCAAAACTAGCCTTAGCTGTTTAACATATCTAAGCAAAATTATCTTTTCCAACCTAAGAACATAAGATATGCCGTACTGGGTCAGACCAAGGTCCATCAAGCCCAGTATCCTGTTTCCAACAGTGGCCAATCTAGGTCATAAGTACCTAGCAATTTCCCTAAAAGACACAGGTTCCACAATCCTTGTATTGGGTCAAGCAGTGATTATCCTGGGTCCCTTTTAATAATGGTTTATGGACCTTTCCTCCAGGAACTTGTCCAAACCTTTTTTAAACCCAGCTACACTAACAGCTTTTACGACATCCTCTTGTAACAAATTCCAGAGTTTGATTACACGTTGAGTGAAAAAATATTTTCTCTTATTAGTCTTAAATAGGTTACCCTGTAGCTTCATTGCATGTCCCCTAGTCTTTCTATATTCTGATGACATAAACAATCGATTCCACTCCATTCATTAATTTATAGACCTCTATCATATCTCCCCTCAGCTGTCTTTTTTTCCAGGTTGAAGAGCCCTAACCTTCCTAGCCTCTCTTCGTAGGGGTATCCTTCCATCCCCTTTACCATTTTGGTGGCTCTTCTCTGTACCTTTTCTAATAACGCTATATCCTTTTTAAGATATGGCGACCAGAATTGAACACAATATTCAAGGTGTGGTCGCACCATGGAATGATACAGAGGCATTATAATATCCTTTGTTTTATTTTCCATCCCTTTCCTTATGATACCTAGCATTCTATTTGCTCTCTTGGCCGGCCCTGCACACTGGGCGGAGGGTTTTAACATGTTATCTACGATGATGTCTATATCTTTATCCTGGGTGGTGGTTCCTAATGTGGAACCTTGGTTCATGTAACCATAGTTTGAATATCAGTTGCTTAGTAAAAGCCTCTTTGGCTTCATAATTAATTATTTTCCTGGATTAAGAAACATACTGATTGTTGACATGTAGCTTGTACTTTGAAATTGATTTCTGTAGATACTTGAGTAACCCAATTTTCAAAAAAAGCCAGTAGTTATTTAACAGGTTTTTCATACTGCTTTATCATTTTAGTCAAAGCCGTTTACATTGTAACTTGTTAATGTACATTAAACAGGGGCATTGATAACTTGGATTCTTCTGAGGCAATGGAGGATTAAGTGACTTCCCCAAGGCCATAAGGAGTGCAAGTGGAAATCGAACCCTGGTCTCTTGGCTTCCCAAGCTAGTGCTCTAACCATTAGGCTGCTACTCCACAATGTCAATTCCCACAGCAGTCAGCCACAGTTCTTAAATATTGACAGGGATATTCAGCAACAGTATCTGCATAGGAGCTGCTACTAAATGTCTAGGCTGAGCAGCACGATCCGGATAAGTGCTAGACAGCGTGATATTTAGCCAGCTTACTGGGCAGACTAGATGGACCATACTGCCGTCATTTACTATGTTACTCTGTTACTTATATAGATTGTTATTAGAACTGCTTTTCATGTAGCTTAAGGTAAGTAGATGAGTGTTGGCTAAATATAGTGCTGACTGGATTTATGTCAGCACTCATCTGGATTGTGTCGACATGCCCTTGCTTTGGCTACGGGCCATCCAGATAGTGCTTCTGAATATCGCAGTCAGCACCTTTAATTGGACTGACTCTCATTAGCCAACTCACTAAGGGTTCTGATCGGCCCTTAGAGTCTGCTTGAGTTATTATTTTACCACTTTGGGCTTGATTCACTAAGCAACTGATATTCAAAGTGATTGAGTTGGTTAACTAAGGCTAAATCAGCAGTTTTGAAAATGTAATGTCATTGAACAGTTAAATCTAGCAGTCTTGTTTTACTGGTAGCTAGATTTAGCCACTTAAATTCTGGGCTGTTATGCAGCCCAGTTAGATCATGGGTGCTAACTTGTTTGGCTAGCACTAACTGTCAGTGCTAGCCTGGTAAATTAGATGGCTCTTCTTATGTGCATTGATAGCTGTCTTAAATCTATCTGGCTACATTTTAGCTGGCTAAATGTAGATGAATGCTTATCTGCAACCTAGTTTATTAAATTGTGGCTGAAAAAGTGCTTTAACTTAGCTGACTAAAACATAGTCAGCTAAGTTGGTGTCAGGCTGCAGGCCACTGTCAGCAGAAGCCACCACTCTCTTGCTGACTTGCACACTTCTGTTGTTTATATATGAATTTCTGCTTCACTATAACACAATGTATATTACGTCTTACACATGCAGGATTAATATAAAGTTCAACGCAAAAGTCTAAGGAGTTCCAGTTGACTATTGCACAGTCTAATCCCATCTAGATCAGGTTATCAGGCACAGATTCACTTCCTTTCCAAAGATCAAGGCTCGTTGGTCTCCTCTGGGGGGTTTTCAGCATGGCTCACATCCCTTAAGTTTCTGGGAATGCCTTCCCAGCACCCTTTTAGAAACCCTGATGGCCAATCCATTTCCTCAGGGGTGGGGCTCCAGGGCTTGACTGCAGGACTCTTACAAACCCTTTATGGTAGCCCTGCTTTAGCTTAATAAAGCCACTCAGTGACTTAAGGGCTTCAGGTTTCTTATTCAGCAATCTGCTGGTTCAAGGCCAGCCGGGATAGTTGGGTACTAAGACTATTTTGATAATCAGACTTCGTTTTTCGCATAGGTGAAGAATGAGAGAGAAAAGCCTTAGTGAATCAAATTCTTTCCACTTATTTTTCCAATGATTGATTATAATTTGGGGGCCTCCTTTGAGCTTCTAGATCCAGCAGAGTTGCACCATGTTCTGCACCACACCCCTTTCACCAGGTCGGGACTGATTTATTTATTTATTTATTTATTTATTTATTTAACAAGCACTTATATACTGCAGCTTCCAGAGATCAGATGCGGTTCACAAATAACAACAGTCAACAAAGCAAGGTTTGTTTTACATATAACGTCATATAACAATAAACAATATAAAGAAAACCAAACGTGTTGAACAGATTAGCACAGAACCGTGCAACATTATATACATTATATACATTATTTACATGTACGTCTTAATTGGGTTTGTTCGTAATGAGTAGTTCAGGTGAAGATGGGGGTTATCTTTTTCTATTATAGTAAGCTATTAGACAAGAACTGCTTAGCCTTTATCTAATTCTTTTGATGGTTGGTCTAAACTATTGTAGTGAATTGTAAAAAGGTGGGTTTTCAATTTTTTGCGGAATTCATTAATCTCTGTTAACATTCTTAGTTCAACTGGGAGAGAATTCCAGGCTATTGGGGCTGCATGTGAAAACGCCCTGTTGCTTGTTGATTTATTTGTTTTTATGAAGTCTTTGGGGGTTTTGATTTTGTTTAGTTGACCTTTTCTTTGAGTAGGTTTTGAATGTTCTTTAGTAATTAAGTTACTTAATGTGCAAGGTGTCATATCAAATAGTGTTTTAAATACAGTTATTAGTGTTTTGTATGTTATCCGGCTTTGAATTGGTAGCCAGTGAAGGGATGTTAGTATTGGTGTTATATGTTGATGAGCGTGTGTGTTTTCGTTATAATCCTAGCTGCTGAATTTTGTGCAATTTGAAGTCTTTTAATGTTTTGTTTTGATGTACCCAATAATATAAGATTAGCGAAGTCAAAGTGGGGGGTTATGGTGGCTTGAATTATACTGATAAAGTCATGTGTGTATACGAGTGGTCTAAGTTGTTTAAGTATTTTGAGTTTATAGTAAATCTTCTTTGTGGTATTTCTGGTATGGGTATTTAATGTAAGGTGTTTATCTATAATAACTCCTAAGTATCTCACTTCGTTTTTTATTTTAATTTCCTGGTTTTGAAGTGTTATATGTGTTGGTGGGGTATATTCCTGATTTTTAGTGACAATTAGTACTTCAGTTTTTGATTGGTTTATTTGAAGATTGTGGGCATTTAGCCATAAAGTTATTTCATTAAAACAATCCGATAGGAGTTGCAACGGTATGTTAGGGATTGTAAATGGGATGTACATCATCATATCATCAGCATATAGATGATAGAGTACTCCATGTTTTTTGAGCTGCTATTACATTTCTTCTCTTATACAGAGCACAATGGGCCTGAAGAGCTTCAACTTTCTCAGTGTTTTGCAGAAACAGTTGTGAAACGGCATCATTTATTTATATGTCACATGAGTATAATACGCCAGCATCTGCGCTGTCTCTAAAATGCTGCCAAGACGTTCCTACATGCCACCTGTTTTGAACCACCATTTGTCTACGCTGGCTTTTGTTTATTTAATGGTTTCTTGAATACCAGATGAGCAGTCATTAATTTTAATCAAGCTACCTCTTTCCTGTTTCATGGACAGATCGGAGACCTTCCTGATTAACCTCAAAAGAATTTACAGAGACAAATTTACTTAAATGGTTGGGATGTGTCTTTGAACAATGCATCTTATTTATCTAATTACTGTCTTTCTAAGCAAGCATCCAAGAGCACTTTTGATAAAACAAAAAACTTAATTTCTATGACATACATGAAAACTGGGGTAAAAATAATATATCAAGCAACCATTTAATATTAATACACAAAGGTCAAGAGTCAGCAGGGTGGCTGCTACACAAAAATAAGAGGATGACTTATCTGCCTAATTTAATATGGATATTTATATTCTGCTTTGACCTTACAGCTCAAGGCAGATTCCAAACAAGAAAGATTTAGAAATCACATCATAAAATTTAAAAGTATCCACGGTCTAAACATAAATGCCTAACCATATTGTACAAAATGAAATATATCTACATATTCAAAAGAGACAATCAGGAATATGAGCTAGGTTATTACAGAATAAAA
This sequence comes from Ichthyophis bannanicus, assembly GCA_033557465.1. Lineage (NCBI taxonomy): Eukaryota > Metazoa > Chordata > Amphibia > Gymnophiona > Ichthyophiidae > Ichthyophis > Ichthyophis bannanicus. The sequence continues at coordinate 167,146,403 of CM066043.1, forward strand.
TTCAAAATTATAAATTAGCATTAACCAGACAAGTAATTTTGAAAAGACCAAGTTTTTAAAGCTGGGCAAAATTGCAGGTAAAAGTCAGTAAACACAATTCTATAGGAAGTAAATTCCACATAATAATAGGGCCCAGGCCCATAAATGATTGACTTCTTGTCTTCTGTAAATGGAAAAATCTTGAAAAAGAATCCAACCTCGTTTCCTTCCCTGGTCATAGTGGGCAGCTAAGTACACACAATGTAATAGACGTACAGTTGTATGTACTTAGCCACCCTGTACAATTTTAACAATAAATGACAAAAGCTTAAATAAAATTCATGCCCTTATGGAGAGCTAATGCACCTTAAGAAAGGTGTTGCTCTCTCCCAGAACAAGCTTTGCTGTCACATTCTGCAGTCTGTAGTCTCTAGAGCTGTTTATCCAGACCCAACAAAACTACATTGCAGTAATCCAGGTGGGAGAGTACAGCAGCCCGCATACCAGACTGTAAGCGACTCACCTCAAGAAAGACTCTAATGTGTCTAAGAACTTGCAAATTACTGAAGACTTGCAATTGCATAGTTAACTGAGAGTCGATAATGACCCCCAAGATCTTAATTTTATAACTAAAGGAAATTGTTAAACCTACAATAATGGGTAAAAATATAGGAGTTAAATTCCATCCGCCAACCAATAACATTTTTGTCTTCTCTGGATTCTTTTTTTAAGCAATTCCTAGTCATCACTTCTGGATGCACTGAAAACAACCATAATTTATGATTTATTTAGACTTCATATGCTGTTAAGTGCCGTCGAGTCAGTGTTGACTCATAGCGAACCTTTGGATAGTTGTCTTAAACTGTGTTCAGTCTTCAGTCAGGCGTCTCATTAATGACAGAGTGGCACCCATAGCTACTGTTATTGTATCGATCCATCTCATTATCGGCCTTCCTCTTTTGTGTTGGCCTTCTACCTTGCCAAGCATGATGTCTTTCTCTAATAATCTCTCTCTTTGCATGATGTGTCCAAAGTATGAAAGTCGAAATCTTGTCATCTGAGCTTCTAAAGAAAGCTTAGGTTTGATCTCCTCTAGTACTGACTGGCTTGTTCTTTGGGCAGTCCATGGTATACACAATATTAGTCACCAGCACCATAATTCAAAGGCATCTATTTTCTTCCTATCTTTTTCAGTGTCCAACATTCGCATCCATATGGTGTTGTTGAAAATACCATGGCTTGAACGAGTCTAATCTTTGTATGAAGAGACATCTCTGCTCTTGAGAATCTTGTCTAATTCCTTAATAGTCATTATGCCAAGAACAATGTGTCATCTGATTTCTTGATTGCTTGTTTCTTTATTGATAGTTATATAGAAACATAGAAACATGATAACAGAAAAAGACCACATGGCCTATCTAGTCTGTCCTTCCATATCCTTCCGAATATGTAAATAGTTCACCCAGTTTCAGCTCCAAGTTACCGATCCTGTTCAATGTAAGCACAAGCCAGATCTGACTGGTCTTGTTAATTGTAAACCGCACTGATAATAAAGAGCGCGGTATAAAAAAAGCGTTTAAATAAATAAATAAATATCAACCACTACAACACTCCCCTTTTTTCCTTTAGAGATCCTCTGTGTTTGTCCCATTATTCTTTGAATTCAGATACTGTCCTCATCTCTACCACCTCCACTGGAAGACTATTCCACGGGTCCACCACTCTTTCCGTAAAAAAATATTTCTGCATATCATTCCTGAATCTATCCCCTTTCACCCTCATCCCATGTCACCTTGTAGCAGAGCCTGCTTTCAATCAAAAGAGGCTCTCCTCCTGTGCATTTATGCCACAGCGGTATTTAAACGTCTGTCATATCACCTCTATCCCGTCTTTCCTCTAAGGTGTACATATTAAGATCCTTAAGTCTGTTCTCATATGCTTTATAATGAAGACCACTAACCATTTTAGTAGCCACCCTCTGTATGGACTCCAGCCTGTTTATATCCTTTTGAAGGTGCGGTCTCCAGAACTGCACACAAAACTCCAAATGAGGTCGCACTAAAGACTTATACAGAGGCATTAACACTTCCTTTCTTCTGCTGGTCATTCCTCTCCCTATGCACCCAAGCATCCTTCTAGCTTTTGTCATCACCTTTTCTACCTGTTTAGCTACTTTAAAATCATCAGACACAATCACGCCTAGGTCCTGCTCTTCTTTAGTGGACAAAAGTACTTCACCCCCTGTACTATATTGCTCCCTTGGATTGCTGCATGACCTTGCATTTTTAACATTAAATCTCAGCTGCCAAATTCTAGACCATTCTTCAAGCTTAGTTAGATCCCTCCTCATGTTATCTATATCCGCTATATCACTAACAAAGTTGCTAAAAAGAATCAGACCAAGGACAGATCCCTGGGGCACACCATTGGTAACCTCCTCCTCCTCAGAGTGAGCTCCATTTACCTGTACCCTTTGTCGCCTCCTACTCAACCAATTTTTAATCCAAGCAGTAACTTTAGGGTCCATCCCTAGGGTGCTCAGTTTGTTTATAGGTCGCTTGTGAGGAACAGTGTCAAAGGCTTTACTGAAATCTAAATACACCACATCTAGGGCTCTCCCTCGGTCCAACTCCCTGGTCACCCAGTCAAAGAAATCAATCAGGTTTGTCTGACAAGACCTACCTCTGGTGAATCCACGCTGCCTCGGATCCTGTAATCTGCTGGACTCCAGAAACCTCACTATTTTCTCTTTCAGCAGCTCTTCCAATAATTTAACACTACCATTTGTTAAACTAACCACATCTTTACTTCACTTTTGTGTAAAGGGACCACATGTGCCTCTTTCCAGTCCTTTGGCATCACTCCCGACTCCAATTAGGCATTGAAAAGGTCAGTCAGTGGAGCTGCTAGAATGCCCCCAAGTCCCTTCAGTATTCTAGGGTGTATCCCATCCGGTCCCATCGCTTTGTCTACTTTAAGTTGAGCTAGTTTCTCACGAACACAGTCTTCTGAAAATTATTTTAGATGCCCCTCGCTTCTGTTCCTGTTTGTGGGTGTTTTCTGAGGTCCTGCTCCTGGTTCTTCATCTGTGAACACAAAGCGGAATTGCTTAACAAATATTTCTGTTCTATCCTTATCACTTTCTACATATTCCTCCCCTTCACCCTTCAGTCTGACAATACCACTTTTGCCCTTCCTCTTCTCACTAACATATATGAAAAATGTCTTATCCCCCCATTTAACTGCATTGGCTATTTCCTTCTCTTTTTGAATCTTTGCTTTCCTGACTACTTTGCTAGCTTCTCTAAGTTTTTCCAAATATAGATGCCTGTCTTCCTCTCTCCGTGATTTCTTGTATTTTATGAAGGCCTCCCTCTTTTTCTTCACTTTTTCAGCTACTTTCGAAAGCCATAGTGGTCTCCTTTTCCTTTTATCTTTATTTACCATTTTAACAAAAAGGTTGGTCGCCCTTAAAATATCCCCTTTCAGTTTTTCCCACTGTTTTTCTACATCCCCATCTGTTCCCATCCCGCTAACGGCTCTCTGAGGTATTGGCCCATCTTGGCAAAGTTAGTTTTCCTGAAGTCTAAGACCCTTGCTTTTGAATGGATTTTAGCAGCCATAGTTCTAATACTGAACCACACCATCTGGTAATCACTGGAAGCAAAATGATCTCGATCTATAACATCAGAAACACTTTCACCATTGGTAAGCACCAAGTCCAGTATGGCCTCTTCACGTTTGGGTTCTGTTACCAGTTGCCTGAATAGTTCTCCCTGTAGAGAATCCAGGATCTCCTTACTTCTAGATGATACTGCAACAGGAAGGTGCCAGTCAACATCTGGCATATTGAAATCCCCTGTCAGTAGCAGTTCCCCTTTCCTAGCAATGCTGCATATATCTTCAATTAACTCTCGTCCACCTCTTCCTCCTGTGAGGAGGTGTGTATATCACACCAATGCAAATAGATTTCTCTTTCCCTCTTTTTAGTTTAACCCACAGTGCCTCCTCTCTCCCTTTTAAGCTCTGTAGTTCCAAAGCTTTAATATTATTTTTTACATAAAGTGCCACTCCTCCTCCTTTTCTTCCTACCCTGTCCTTTCTGGATAAAGTATAGCCTGTTATAGTTACATCCCAATCATGTTTTTTTGTGAACCATGTTTCTGTAACTGCCACTAAATCCAAGTCAGCCTCTTCCATTAAAGCTTCAACATCTGGGATCTTATTTCCCATGCTACGGGCATTTATACACACATATGTTGTTCCTTTTACCCATTTCCATAAAAGTATTTAATGTTTCACTTACCTGGGGGCTTTCACTTACCTGAGGGCTTTCTTCACCCATCCCCAATGAATCTAGTTTAAAGCCCTCTTCAGTAGATTAGCCAGTCAGCTACTGAAGACATATCGACCTTTCTTGGACAGATGGACGCCATCTCTGCTCTGCAACCCCTGGAACAGCATTCCATGGTCCAGAAAACCAAAACGCTGTCTATGACACCATCCACGCAGCCATGCATTCATCTGCAGAATGCAAGCTTCTCTGCCTCGAACTTTACCCTTAACAGGAAGGATTGAAGAGAACACCACCTGCACCCCTATCTGCTTCACCCTCTGTCCCAGAGCCATGAAGTCACTTTTGATATGCTCAAAGGGATACCTGGCAGTATCATTTGTGCCGACATGGATTAGCAACATTGGGTAATAGTCAGTGGGCTTGTTGAGTCTCGGCAAACTCTCCGTAACATCTCGGATTTTAGCACCTGGCAGACAGCATACCTCTCTGGACATCAAGTCTGGTCGGCAGATGGATGCCTCAGTACCCCTCAGAAGAGAATCACCAACCACCACTACCCTTCACTTTCTTGTGGTCACTGATTCTGCAACTTTGGGGTGCTCGAGCTCTGGTTCTTCGCTTTGCAAGGATGCTTTCACCTCCTCCACGTCCAGGGCTGCATAATGGTTCTTCATTTTAAGAGCTGGAGAAGTTGAATTAGTGATTCTGCAGGCCCTGGTGGCTTGTGTCCAACCTTCATCATTCTGTAGGCTCCCATCTTCTCCTCTGCTGGAGAGATTGGATGTTGCAAGAAGCATCTCATCAATGTACTTCTCACTGTCTTGAATGCTCCTCAGCCTCGCCACCTCCTCTCTGAGTTCCTCAACTTGTTTCCTGAGAGCTTCTGCCTGTGGACATCCTGCACATGGAACTGGTCCTTCAACTGGCTTTGGGACCTATGTCTGGATAGATGCAGAAGCTGTAACGGGGACAACAGCTTTGGTGATACGATTTTTCCTAGTCATTGTTCAGTCAGTCAAGCTTAGGTATCTGTTAAAGCAAAAGAAAGTGAGTGACCTACCAATGTATCAGCTGGTTTCCCAGCTGTCCTTTCAAAGAAAAAGCAGTTAAATCTCTTTAAGTGTGTTCAAAATGTGCTGTTCCAAGTCCATGTGTGTAGTTAATTGGGGAGATGCCCTATAAAGCAAGACTGCTCACTAGGGATGGGTGGGAGTTGGGGGGTAGGGAGGGAACAAACTCCTGCTGAGGTATCAATAGGTTCAAAGAGTTGAGAAGGATACTAAAGCAGAGTTTTAAACCTACCCCACTGTATATAGACCACATTGTATATGGCTCAAACCAATCTAGCACACAATACAACACACACTCAACTAAATTTCACCCTCACTGCATGTATAACACACACACTTTACCTGATTGTTTGCTGTGATACCACCTTGATTATTAAGATAAGGCGGTTTAGAAATACTGTTAAATAAATAAATAAAGAAAGAAAATATTTCCACTTTTAAACTAAACCACCAAAAAGAAGGTTACTTTGTTTTAAAAATGTACTAAAACCCTTCTAAGAGCTCCCAGGCAGAGTCCTGTAATTTAAAAAGCCACAATTCTTACCTTTGCTTGAAATGTATAGCCCCTGTTAGGAATGCCAAGTTGATCCAAGTAGATTAAAGCTGTTCACTATTTTGATTTCTTCTCCAACAATGAATTTATTGATTTTTGCCAGTTGTCAGGATGTTTGTTGTCTTTACATTAAGGTGCAGACCCATTTTAAGACTATGTTTCAGATCATCTTCACTTTCAGCCAGTAATGTGGTATCAGCCATAGGCGGCTCTATAATGAGGCCGAGGTGGTGGCCTCAGGCGGCAGCTTTTTGGGGGCGGCAAAATCCTGTTTCCCATCAGCACCTCGGGCTCAGCTTTAACAGAGCCGCGTGAAAGGGAAACACTATTCCTTCACTGCGGCTCTGCAAAGCGGAGCCGGCGAAACCAGGGGAAACCAGCAGGCTCTCCGGGAGGGCGGGCGGGCGGCCGTGGGCTCCTCATTCTGCCGCTGCCGCCGCTGGAGCAGCAGTGGAAGTTGTTTCTTAGGTGGAAGGTTTATTTTTTCAATTTCCCTGGGTTGGGGGGGGGGGGTAGGGGTCTAGGATTGGAACTGGGCTGATGGATGGGGGAGTAGGACAGGAACTGGGCTGATGGGGGGTTTAGAACTGGAAATGGGCTGATGGGGGTTTAGGACTGGTAATGAGCTATGGGGGGGTTAGAACTGGAAATGGGCTGATGGGGGGGTTAGTACTGGAAATGGGCTGATCGGGAGGGGGTCTAGGATTGGTAATGGTCTATGGGGGGGTTAGAGTTGGAAATGGGCTGCTGGGGGGTTAGGACTGTAAATCGACTGATGGGGGTTTAGAACTGGAAATGGACTGATCAGGAGGGGGCTAGGACTGGTAATGGGCTATTGGGGGGGGTTAGAACAGGAAATGGGCTGATGGGGGGGTTAGGACTGGTAATGGGTTATGGGGGGTTAGAACTGGAAATGGGCTGATCGGGAGGGGGGCTAGGACTGGTAATGGGCTATGGGGGGTTAGAACTGGAAATGGGCTGATGGGGGGGTTAGGACTGGAAATCGACTGATGGGGGTTTAGAACTGGAAATGGACTGATCAGGAGGGGGGTTAGGACTGGTAATAGGCTATCAGGGGGTTAGAACTGGAAATGGGCTGATGGGGGCTTAGGACTGGAAATGGGCTGATCGGAGGGGGCTAGGACTGGTAATGGGCTATCGGGGAGGGCTAGGACTGGAAATGGATTGATGGGGGTTTAGAACTGGTAATGGGCTGATGGGGGGGTTAGGACTGGTAATGGGCTATGGGGGGAGACTAGGACAAGAAATGGGCTGATTGGGGTGCTAGGACTGAAAATGGACTTATTGGAGGGTTACGACTGGTAATGGGCTGATTGGGGGGCTAGGACTGGGGTGGGCTGATAAAGGGGATAGGACTAGAAATGGGCTGGGATAGGAAATGGGCTAATAGGGGAGGGGAGGAGAGTGCTGCTGGCCCTGGAAGAAAACTAGGGGCTAGGGCTACAAATGGGCTGATGCGGGGGGATGGTAGAATAGGACTGGAAGGGAGCGGATACTGAGAGGGTCTGCCAGGGGAAGGATGTGGCAGGAAGGGAAGGAGGGGTCTGGAAAGGAGCTGACACCTGGAATGTACCGAAGGGGGACTGGAAGGGAGTTGACACTTGGGGATGGGAGTGGTAGGTAGCTGGGTAATAGGGAGGAGGCTGGAAGGGAGCTGACATGTGAATGGCACTGGAAGAGAGATGGACAGAGGGTAGGGTGGCTGGAAGGGAGCTGACTGGGGCGTGGCACTGAGAGTGAACCTGAGCTGATACCTGGGATGGTATTTGGACTAGAAGGGGCTGGACAGTGGGAAAGGAGGGGGACTGGAAGGGAATGGACACAAGTGGCAGTCATGGGAATGCAAGGTGGTTGACATTGGAAGGTACTGGGAAGGGAGGACTGGAAAGGGGACTGATACTGGGGAGGTTTACTGAAACTGGAAATGGGCTGATGGAAGGAAGTGAAGAAAACAAAAGAAGAGATAAGAAATGGCAGATGGACCATGGACCATAGACCACAGAAAGAGAGCTAAGAGAAGACAGGAAAGCAGAAGCCACAGATCGGGACCAGCATGATCAGAGAATAAAATGGTCAGACAACAAAGGTAGAAAAAATAATTTTATTTAATTTTGGTGATTGGACTTTGTGCTATTTTTATATTTTACACAGTATTGGGGAGCCACATCTCTTATTTATCTGATGTTGCACTGCATGTGGACTCTGGCTTCTTGGGGTTTCAGTTTAAATTTTGTCTACATATTTTTATTTTTACTTTAGATTGTGGTTACTTATTCTGTACTTGGTGAGAGTCAATATTGTGCGTGTGTGACTGAGGTCAGGTGTTCTGTTAACATGCATTTTGTATATAAAGATCTATACTATACTGTAGTAATTTGACTTGTTCAGCTTTTCAAATAGGTGTATGGATGTTCCAGGGCCCACTGTAGTATTTACAGTGACGCTTTTTTTGGATGGGATCCTTATGTGAGTTTTGGAAGTTTGTGCTGATATGGTATAGTATGGTAGGTTTGCTTTTTGTTGTAGGGTTTTTTATTAGTTAACAATATGCCTGGTACTGGAGAATAGTGGTGGTTGTTAGTGAGATGATCAGAATCAGATTTTCTTTTTAAATATTGACTTCTGTGGGTGAATGTCCTGGTTCTGCTCTGCCCCTACTACTGTGCATGCAAAATATATGTTGAAAAAGAAAAAGGGAGAACCATAATGCAGTTTATAACAAAATAAAAATGGGTTATAATTTAGTTTTATAAACTGTGCTATTGATTCTTGCTGTCTTTTAGTTCCTTGATGTGCAAACAGGACCGTACCTAGCCCTGTGCAAGCAGTGCAGCCGCACAGGGCGCAAAGGCTTGCGGGGGCGCATTTCGGCTCTCTGCTGTTGCCCTGCTGCCGCTGGCAGGACAATAGCAGGCAGTTAAAATGCGCCCAAAGCCTTTTCGCAGCACTTTAAGCAGGTCTGGTCTCTCCCTCCTCCGACACGATGTCAGAGCAGGGAGGGACAGATCTGCTTAGAGTGCCGGCGCCTTTCAGATTGGGTGCATGCCCCCCCTCCTCCTCCCCATACCTCCGTCCAGCGCTGCCTGCTCTTTCCCTGCTGCCAGCACCGCCGTGAAAAAAAAACAGAGGGCGGCGGCAGCAGCAGGGAAAGGGCAGGCAGCGCTGGACGGAGGTAGGGGAGGAGAGGGGGGCGTGCGCCTGAGTTGCAAGTCGCACAAGGCGCAATTGCAGTTCGATACGGCCCTGTGTGCAAACATCTTGCATTTCCTCCATATAATCGAATCTGCTTTTTGATTTGGTTCAGTCTCTGATTGCATTTTTGGAAAAGCCCCGCCCCCTCTAAGGTGGTGGTGGGGGGCACCATCTCATTCTTCGCCTCAGGCAGCAGACTGCCTTGAGCTGCCCCTGTCATCAGCATAGCGAAGGTTGTTGAGTCTTCCACCAATCTTCGCACCTCAGTTGTCTTCATACAGTCCTGCTTCTCTGATTTGTTCTGCAGATAAATTAAACAGGTAGGGGGAAAGTATGTAGCCTTGTCGTACACGTTTGCTGATTTTAAACTATTCTGTTAATCCTTGTTCCATTTGAATTGTTGCTTCTTGATTAAATTAAAGGTTGTGCAAGAGAACCCATGCTGCTTAATGTGGCCCAGTTTCTCATGGTTTACACAGTCAAAAGCCTTGTTGTAGTCAATAAAATACATTTAGATATCCTTTTGGTATAGAGTCTTTTCAAGAATCCATCTCACATTTATGATGTCTCTCATTCCATGCCGCTTCCTGAACCCTGCTTGCACTTCAGGCAGTTCTCGTTCCAGATATGGTTGTAGTCTGTGCTGAATAATCTTTAAAATCTTGCTGGCATGTGGGATCAGAGTGATTGTGTGATAATTTCCACAGTCGGTTGGATCACCTTTCTTTAGTTTTGGTATAAACACAGATCTTTTCCAGTCAGTTGGCTATGAATTTGTCTTCCAAATTTCCTGACAGAGCCTTGTAAGTATGGTAATAGCTTCATCCGATTGCTGTAATACTTCAATGGGAATGCTATCAATGCCCTGTGCTTTGTTCTTTGATAAAGCTTTCAATGCTCCTTCGACTTCTTCTTCATCACCAATTGTTCCAGATCATAAGGTACAGGTTGAAACGGCTGTTGGTCCACTTGATCTTTATCATATAATGACACTGTATATTCTTTCCACCTTTTCTTGATCTTAGCACCATTCAATATGGATCCTTGAGCATCTTGTAACATTCCAATTCGAGGCTGGAATTTTTTTTCTTTAACTCGTAGCTTTAGGAAATCTGATCTTGTTCTTCTAATTAGTTTCTGCTTTTATTTCCTTGCGTGCATCATTGTAGTACTTCTTGTCTTGTCTTGCTGCATGTTGGAAATCTGAGTTATGCGATTGCTTCTCTTTCTCCTCTAAATTTAGCTTCTCCGCGTTTCTGGACAATTTTCAGAATTTGTTCATCCATCTTGGCTGTTTTTTTGCTTTTTCACCTTTTGTAGGGACTTCTATCTTTCTTCTAACAGAACCTTCTTGATGTCATCTCATAACCCTACTGGAGCTCTGTCATTTGTATCTAAAGCAGCAAATCGATTTTGCAAACAGTCTTTAAATTCTGGTGGTATATTCTCAAGGTCTTATTTTGCTACATTCATGATTGGCTTGCTCTTTTTCAACTTTAGCTTGCATTTGCATACTAGTAGTTGATCTGTACCACAGTCAGCTCCAGGTTTTATCTTTGTTGATGTTATAGAGCTTTTCCATTGTTGACTACGTCTGTGGAAGTCAATTTAATTTTGTACCATCCATTGGGTGAAATCCATGTGTACAGTCACCGTTTGTGTTGCTGGAAGAAGATGTTTGAGATGAATAGATCATTGATCCTGCAGAATTCGATCATTCTTTCTCCGGCTTCATTTCTGTTGCCAAGTCCATATTTTCCAATCACTTTGCTGCCTTCTTTATTGCCAACTTTTGCGTTCCAGTTACACATGACTATTAGGCTATCCTGTTTGCATGTTCTGTCAATTTCAGCTTGCATTTGTTTGTAGAACTCAACTGCATCCTTCTCTGCAGCTGTTGTCGGGGCATATACTTGAATTATAGTTGTGTTGATGGCCATTCCTCATAGGCGAATAGAAATTAAGCGTTCACTGCATAGTATTTCATTACAGTTCTTCTTAGTTATAAATGCAACACTATTTCTTCTTTGTTTTTGATTTCCAGCATAGTAGACCATGTGATCATCAGATGCAAAGTTCCGATGCCAGTCCATTTCAGTTCGCTGACACCCCACAGATCGAGTTGTACACGTTCCTTTTCATTCTTGACTACCTCCAACTTCCCTTTGTACATTCTATGTCCCAATATGTAAGACATCTTTGCAATTTCTAATTCTCATTTCATGCCCAGCTACATCAGCATTCAGATGTCCCCAGGGCTTTGAGCCAACCACATCATACATGCTGGCTTTACTCTGAAAAGTCTTCAGCTCCTCCCCAGTAGCCAGTTGAGTGCCTTCTGACCTGGGGGTCTCCCCTTCCAGCACTATAGTGCAATTTGTCTTGTTGTAGCAGCAAAGCGCAGACAAACCAATGATACCAGGAGTCTGTTCAGAAGGTCCAAATCATTTATTTGTGCACAAGTCTCAAGCAAGTCAATTTCAAAATGGCTGAGCAAAGTTTTCAAGCATTACAACAACTTTTATAGACTTCTGTTCCATTCTAGGTATAGAAACACATTTCATTGGTCCCGGTAACCTCCCGTACCTCCCGTACCTCTTCCATTGGTCCCGGTACTGATAAGTTTATCCAATTATGTCCCTTTTGTGGGCATGACACCTGCATGCCCCCCTTCTAGTCCTAATTACAATGGCCAGTTCATCAACTTGTTACTTTCACACTCTCAAGGCCATAGAACCAATTTGTGTGTGAAGCAGAGCAAGGTTCTGTAACTCCTCTGTCAGCACTCCTCATTATTTCTTTGCAGATGTACTTTTTCTTATCAGTAACTTTTAAACATGTCTTTTCTGTATTTTTCCATTTCTCAGTTTTACAGTTCTGCCTACCTAAGCTAATTCAATACTTCTACTGAGGTCTATCTTACAATAGCAGCATGTTGGGGGATGTGCAATCCTATATGCCTCTCCACAGGCCTCATTTACAGGTCAAGCTAGCCATGCTGGCCTGCTTATGTCAGACACCGTGGGTCACAGGCCTGCACCTGCCACATTCCCCCCTTTGATTAATCTCACCCTATTACTCAATAAGGTGTGAGAATTAAATCACTTTTAGAAGAATCACATCATGATTGAAGGATTTCTACTAGGACTAGCTTTGTATAAAGCCATTATTTTAGTTGCGGTCTTCCGCTCTACTGTACTATCGATAGCATTATGAATGGAACGCATACAACATGGAATTAAACATGGTAATAAGAAGATAACAGCAACAAGGATTAGTACTAGAACAATGAAAGTTTTAAATCCTCCCAGCCAAGAGAAAAGGTTAGCAAACCAGTTAGGAAATTTCAATGCGTGCCAAGTCTGTACTGGCACATAAGCATGTCTTTGCATATCTTTAGCAATTTCTTCAACTACTTGACCTTTATCATCTATTTTCAAACAGCAATTAGTTAAATTCAGCTTACCGCATACTCCTCCTTCAGCTGCTAACAAATAATCAAGTGCTAAGCGGTTCTGGTATATAGCAGTGCACATCTGAGTACTTTGTCTAGCTAAGAGCGTAAGAGCATGACTAGTTTCATTAGTTATTATCTCAACTACTGCTTGTAAGCGAATAATACGATTAATCATATAAATTGGGGTACGATAACCATACATACCGTCATCATTCCAAGTGGCAGGTCCATAATACTCAATAATTCTTTCTGGTGGCCAATCATCACCTTGCCACTTCTCCCACTTGCCTATCTGTAAGGCTTCTCTTTTCTGTCTCAATGCTCTTTTGTGTCTGTGGGTAGTGTATACAGGGTATCCTAATTGTTCTCCATGTTCAGTGTTTAACAGGAAGAAAGAAGGTCTGATGGTTCCTAAGACACATGCTCCTCCCCAGTGTGGCGGGAGTTGTGCATATGCTCGGTTTCCACAGATCCAATATAGGCCAGGTGGGGCTTGCCAGGCTTGGACTTTGGCGAGGTTAGTCCATAGACCTGCAAGTTCAGAAAATCTAGCTAATGGGTTAGGAGGTTCAGGATGTCTAATTCCTGACCACCAAGCTGTCTTTTTGGTCGTGGCATTATAGTATTTCTGGCTAAGACAGACCAGCTGTCCTACCTTTTGGGTGAACTGGGGTCCAGTTCTGGCATAGCAAAGACGTCCAACGATTGAGTGCGCTAACACCCATTCACTGGTAGTCTTGTGTAATTCAGTCTGGTTGTAAGTCATAGAATAATTTAATTCTTGGGCTTCCCATGGCCATTGATCTCCCATTTGGGTTCCGCCGCAGAAATAGCAATCTGAGATCTTCAGACTAGATACTACTGCTCCGGCTAATTCTAGAAATAAATTCTGTGAAGGGTGGGGGATCTCAAACTTATTTACATGCATAGCTTCATAAAAGGTATTATGAATATGATATTTAGATGACTTGTGGGCTTGAGTATTCAATCTGATATACACAATGGTCCCTGGATCTATTGCTCCTCCAGCAATACGTAAACCAAACTTGTATCCTTGTTTCCATGCATGGGGATTATGTACACGCAAGTGTAAGGGGTTGCAAGCATCTTTCTGACATTTATCATTTGTGGTTGGCTTGGTTAAAGTAGCCATCCGTTTGTCTATTTTCTCATCAGTTATACCAGTGTTCCAGGTAGCATAAAAAACACATCCCCAATACGGGCAATAGTAGTCTGCCGCTGTAGCAGTACTATAGCCTGATCCTGTTTTACCTGTACACTTCCACCAATTTGTGGCACCTTCTGGACACATATACTTATGGTCATTTCGGTACGCTTTCTCCCATGTACCACAGGTGGACTGACTATCTCTATTAATGGCATTACATGCATCAAAATTCAAAACAGCAGGTTTAGTAATGTCCTTAAGTGGTGGTGTAGCAGCTAATATAGGTCCATCTGCATCCTTCCATCTTATTTCCAACGTGTAATAGGATGGATTCTGATGCGGATTATAGCATGCTTTGATTTTGCCATGAGTGCAAACATTTAGTTCAGTGGTGTTATAGATACACCGAGTTATTGTTCCCTTGCAGGTATAGTAAGAATGGTAAAGCAAAGTCTGAGTTACTTTCAGTCCAGTTCTAGTAGAAGTAATGCAAGCAGTGCATGGAGGTAGAGCATAAGTCAGTTCAAAACCTCCAAAGAAGGCAACCAAGGCAAAGCAAAAACAAAGATACATGTTGATGTTGATTGGAGTTCTTCTGAATCCTCAGCTTGCTGATCTTGATCACGACGGTCTTTTATTCTTCGTCCCGTTTGCTAATGAAGCAATTTAACGGGTGCTGAGTGTTGATTGAAGATCCTCAAGGTGTCCAGTACACATTAACCAACTTTTTAGCAATTTCAGTTGGCTTGTGAAGTCTGGCTTAGTCAATGTAGTCTCAAAGTAGTGTGCCAAATCACACACAAGTTGGGTTCGTTGAAACAAAACTGTTGCTGCATGGAAAACAGCAATCCTCTTCGAAAGACTTGGCTACTGCAAAGCACTTGTGATGAAGTGTCTAAGCTGCTGGTTGCCGTCTCAAAGTAACTCGCAAGGGTACATCAGGATGCTGTTCTGCTGTCCACTGCTCTAGTTCAGGATCAGCGGCGGGCTTGACTCTGCTGTGGTGGATCCAGGCGTCGATCTCGGCTACCTTTACTGCAGTTGGGGTAGACAGGATGACGGTATACGGTCCCTTCCAATGGGGTTCCAACGGTATCTTCTTCCAATCTTTGATCCACACCGAAGTACCAGGCTGGTAGGGATGCAAGGGTTCCGTCAAGTTGATAGGCAACTGGTCTTGGATCCACGTATGGAGAGTCTGCAGAACAAAACTAAGAGCTAGGAGTTCTTGTCTGGTTACTTCTGAACCAATCTGGGCTAAACTTCCTTTGACTCCCTGTACTATTGGTGGGGGTTTACCATACAAAACTTCAAAAGGGGAAAATCCTGTTGACTTTACAGGAGCTGAGCGTATTCTGAGTAAAGCTATGGGGAGCACTTGGGGCCATTTCAAGTGTGTCTCCTGACAAAGCTTGGACATTTGGGCTTTCAAGGTACGATTCATTCGCTCAACTTTCCCTGAACTCTGGGGTCTGTATGCAGTGTGGAGTTTCCACTGTATCTGCAAGGCTTTTGCTAACTGCTGAGTAACTTGGGAGACAAATGAGGGTCCATTGTCTGACCCTATTACTGCTGGGATTCCAAATCTGGGGACAATCTCTCTCATTAAGACTTTGGTAACTTCTCGGGCTTTCTCAGTTCTGGTTGGGAATGCCTCTACCCACCCAGAGAAAGTACAAACTAATACTAGCAGATAATGGTATCCATTGGCTTTTGGCATTTCGGTAAAATCAACTTGGAGGTTGTGCATGGGGGTGACACCTCCTGACTGAACTCGGGGTGCCGTGATAAGGCCTTGCTTGGCATTATTTTTGGCACAGGTTAGACATTGACGTGCTACTGAGGCTGATATGGTTGTCATCAGAGGGATGTAGAAATGTGGTCTGAGTGCTTTCTCCATAGCACTCTTCCCATAGTGGGTGGCTTCGTGGAAAGCTTTGACAAAAGATGGTCCTAATAATTCAGGAATTACTATTCGTCCAGGAGGTTGACTGCCCTCTTCTGGTGGCAGCTCAATCCATCCATCTCTCAGTACTCCATTTTCTCTGTCACAATAGTAATCCAATTCTTTGGTGGTATATCGTGGGGTCCATAGATTCAAGGGTACTGGAAACAATGCTGCTTGCATTGGCATAGCTTGTGAGGCAATTTGTCCTGTCATAGCTGCTTGTCGTGCTGAGGCATCTGCAAATCTATTTCCTCGGGCAACTTCTCCTTTTCCTGCTTGATGTCCTCTACAATGCATGACAGCTACACGTATTGGGGCCCAAACTGCATCAAGTAACATCAATATCTCGGGACCATATTTGACTGATTTTCCTCTGGATGTGATGAGTCCTCTTTCCTTATAGAGAGCTCCATGGGCATGCAAGGTAGTGAAGGCATATTTGGAATCTGTATATACATTTAGCACAAGTTTTTCTCCTAACAACAATGCTCTGGTGAGTGCTATCAATTCGGCTTTCTGGGCTGATGTGCCTGAGGCTAGAGCTGATGATTCAACTACTTCGTGTTGAGTGACGACTGCATATCCGGCACAGCGTCGTCCATCAAGGATGAGACTGCTCCCATCAACGTAATAGATCTGGTCAGGATTGTCTATGGGCACATCTGTCAAGTCAGGTCGACTGGAGAACACAGTCTCCATGACTTCGATACAGTCATGTTCTGGGAGTTCTTCACTGATGGGTATCAAGGTGGCTGGATTCAAGGCATGGCTCACTTCAAGTTGTATTTGTGGGTTTTCACATAACATGCTCTGGTACTTCAACATTCGGGAATTGGTGAGCCAATAATTTGCTTTTTGTTCCATAAGGGCAAGGACTGCATGTGGCACAGTGACTCGTATGTTCTGTCCTAATGTGAGTTTGTCTGCTTCACTCACTAGTAGCGCTGTAGCTGCAACTGCTCTCAAGCAAGGTGGCCATCCTTTGGCCACAGGGTCCAATTGTTTCGATAAGTAGGCTACAGGTCGCTCCCAATTTCCCAATTTCTGAGTCAACATGCCTAAGGCATTTCCCTGTGCTTCATGTACAAACAAGTGGAAAGGTTTGTGGACATCTGGTAGTCCAAGTGCTGGTGATGACATCAATTCTTCTTTTAACTTCTGGAAGGCTGTATCCTGCTCAAGTCCCCACTCCAGTGGTGACTTTTCTTCTCCTTTTGTGGCTTCATACAACGGTTTGGCAATTTGGGCAAAGTTAGGTATCCAGATTCGGCAATATCCTGCCGCACCCAGAAAGGCTCTGACTTGCTTTCTGGTTGTTGGAGTTGGAATTCTGCATACTGCTTCTTTTCTTTCTCTGCCTAATCTTCTGCTTCCTTGGGTAATACGAAAACCCAAGTATTTCACTTCTTTTTGGCATAGCTGTGCTTTGGCTCTGGAAACTTTGTATCCAGCTTCGTCTAGTAACTGCAAAAGATCTTTGGTGGCTAGTATACATTCACTTTCTGATACGGCAGCTATCAACAGATCATCCACGTATTGGAGAAGCACTCTCTTCCCCGGGGCTACTGGATAGCTTGAAAGGTCTTGATTTAGTGCAGCACTAAAGATGGTAGGTGAATTCTTGAATCCTTGGGGTAATCTTGTCCAGGTAAGTTGGCCCCCTCTTCCAGAGATGGGGTCCTGCCATTCGAATGCAAACAATATTTGGCTTACAGGGGCTAATCTTATGCAAAAGAATGCATCTTTCAAATCCAGTACAGTGAAATGGGTAGCTTCAGCAGGTATCAGTCCTAGAAGAGTGTAAGGATTGGGTACAACTGGATGTATGGTTTCAGCTGCATCATTTACTCTTCTCAAATCTTGCACTGGGCGATAATCATCTGTCCCAGGTTTCTTTACTGGCAAAAGTGGAGTGTTCCATGGGGATTGACATACTTTTAGTAGGCCATACTCGAGCAATCTTTGTAGGTGGCGATGAATGCCTTCAATTGCGGCTCTTGGGAGAGGGTACTGTTTGACGTGCACTGGTGTAGCACTAGGCTTGAGGGTTACAATCACGGGAGCTATATGCTTGGCTAGGCCTGGGGGACTGCCTTCTGCCCATACTCCTGGTGGTGCATCGATATTCTTTAGAGTTTGTTCAAAATAGGTATCTTGGATGGAATCATCAACGTAATACCTCCATTCTTCTTCTCGGGGAACTGTCAGCAGCAATTACTCCTGCTGGTTTGGCTTGGGAATTTACTGTCATTTGCATTTCTCCTTGTTCAGAGAAAGATATCTGTGCTTGAAGCTTGGCTAGCATGTCTCGTCCCAGTAGTGGCACTGGACATTCGGGCATGTAAAGGAATTGATGAGTTACTTGCTGTCCTCCTAGACTGCATATTCGGTTTTGAAGAAAAGACTTTGTGGCTTTGGCACCAGTTGCTCCTATAATGGTGACTGCTTTTGTAGTGAATGGGGCTATCTTTTTGTCTATTACTGAGTGCTGTGCTCCAGTATCAACCATAAAGTTCATAATTTGGTCTCCTATTTGTATTCCGACCATAGGCTCCTGGAGACCTAAAGCAAACTTGGAGCCCGGTCTGTCCTAATCCACGTCATCCTCATCATGGGCTGGTGTGGCCAATGCTTGAATGGCTCCTCCTCTCTCTCGCTGGTATTGTTCTCGATTGGCTCCTCCTCGGCCTCGGGGACGGCCCCGTCTTTCTTCTCGCCACTGATGATCGTTGTCATCTTGATGGGCGTCTTCGAGTTGCGGGCACGTATCTCTCCAATGTCCTTCCTCTCTGCAATAGGCGCATTGGTTCACGCCTAGTCGCTGGGTCCGGCCTCCGCCTTGACCCCGCCCTCTTCCTCTGCTCCTTCGACTAGGGACACCTCCCCTTTTCTTTTCAACTATGGCCGCAGCCAAAAAATCAGCTTTCTTCTTCATCTTTCTATCACATTCTCGCTGTCTTTCAGTATCACGATTCACATACACTTTATGAGCGACTTCCACTAACTGTGTTGCATTCATGCCCGCAAACCCTTCTAATTTCTGTAATTTACGTCTAATGTCTGGTTGAGACTGGTTTACAAAAGCAGAATTCACCATACATAAACTTCCTGGTGCCTCGGGATCATAGGGAGTATACATTCTGTATGCTTCAGTTAATCTTTCATAAAAATCTGCTGGGCTCTCATCTATCCCTTGAATAACTCCTGCAACTTTGGAAAGGTTCATAGCTTTTTGGCCCCCCCTTCTCAGGCCTTGTAAAAAGCCTTGGCGAAAACGTGCTAGGGCTGTGGATCCTTCATCTGTATTTGGATCCCATTGGGGGTCTTCATTCGGGAATTCTCTCTGAGCTGCTTCCCGACGGTCTATTATATTCTGCCCTGGTCCCGGAGCTACAGGGTTCTCTGCCATCCATTCAATAGCGGCTTTTCTAATTCTTGCTCGTTCTTCTGTTGTGAATAGGGTGGTCAGGAGCTGACGGCAATCTGGCCAAGTGGGTTGGTGAGTTTCCATAATACTAGTTACTAATTCTGTCAGCTCCTGGGGCTTACTAGTATAGGAGGCATAATGCGACCTCCAATTTAACAAATCAGTTGTAGAAAAAGGGATATATACATAAGTTAGGGGTCCCGCTACCACTTCATCATTATCATTCTTTACGGGCACTCCCGGGACTTGCCGTAAGGGAAACAGTTTGGCTTCCATAGGTGTCTTTTGGGATCTAAGGGTTATTGTCGTTGCCTTTGCAGGAGTCACCTTCTTTTTCTCAACAGGTTTTGCTTTGGGTTTCTCTCTCACTGGCGCGCTAGTGCTAGCGCTGGCTCTCTCAATTATTTGTACACTGTCCTCCTCTTCTGGGGAATTCTCTCTTTCTCCTTCTTCTATCTCCACTTCTGACTCGCCTTTTATGTCCTCCTCTTCTCTTTCCACTAATTCTTCCTCTTTCTCTCCTCCGGGAGGGGGATCAGGGGTTGGGTCCCGCCTCGGCTCTGGCCGTCTCTGGGGTTCTGGGGCAGGACGCCGGGCTACTCTTACTGGACCTGGGGTTCGGGGCTGCCTGAGGACTATTTCTGGGGAATCAGGATCTACCAAGATGGGCTTCTTCTTGGCTTTCTTATCCTGCTCTTTCATTCTAGGCTGTTCCGTTTTCTGTCTAGAATCTGTTTTAGCTAACATTATTCTGCACTGTTCCTCATAACAGCGCTGCGCCCAGGGGGGCAGATCTTCACAAATACTTAACCAGGAATCTATATAGGGGTACTGATCAGGGTGCGCTACCCGCACTCTACGGTGTATTGACTGAATAATCTCTACTGTGAACGTTCCCTCTCGGGGCCAGATGGGGTCTAGATCGGTCCACTCCCTAGTACACAAAATCTGCAAACGGGCTGCTGTCATTTTAATACCATAATCTCCTGAATATCCCTCTTTAAAATGTGCGATCATACATTCTAATGGAGTGTTTCTAGTAGACCCCGCCCCTCCCATTTCGATGTGTGCGCGCAACAACAGACAGAAGGGAAAAGGAGGGCGGTCCGTGGGTAAGGGGTCCTCACGGCCCTGGAAACGTATAGGGAATAAAATTACAAGACAAGACGACAATCGCTTCCCCCTTTTCGCGACCTGAACGCGGTCGCCCGGTCAGGAAATGCGCTACTCAGGGGTCCGCCTTCACTTGGTCCGTGCTGCCAGACCTCTCATTCACACTTCATTCACACAATCATGCTAGCAACGTATTCCCAGAATGCATTCGTTTCTATCTATTCTGACTAGTCTTTTTCCCAATTACAAAAAGGATGAGGGTTTCACCCAGCGAATTCCCATGCGGGGTTACTCGGCTCTTCCTTGAGAGTTGATCATGCTCTCTTACCAATTCCCAATATCTCGAGATTACAAATTCCAAATTCCAATGGCAGTACTGCTCTTTCTATTTCTGTCTAGACCCAAAATCAAAACTATACTCACCGGATCCGGTCCTCAAACTTCCCAAGCAGGCGCATGAGTTGGACCTCGGACTCCCCTCACTCGGGTTCGAGGCGTTGGCTCCAACCGGGCCCGGCACCCGCCGAGGTCCGACCAGCTCCCTCCGATACAAGGGACCGGTGGCGCCAGGGAGCAGCCCTCGTCGGAAGGGCGCGATCCCGGCAGGACCAAGCCTATAGAGGCGGAAAGTCATGGTATATTGCCCTATATACACTTTGATTCCACAACTTCCCGGCCAACGCACCAAGGAATATGTAGCAGCAAAGCGCAGACAAACCAATGATACCAGGAGTCTGTTCAGAAAGTCCAAATCATTTATTTGTGCACAAGTCTCAAGCAAGTCAATTTCAAAATGGCTGAGCAAAGTTTTCAAGCATTACAACAACTTTTATAGACTTCTGTTCCATTCTAGGTATAGAAACACATTTCATTGGTCCCGGTAACCTCCCGTACCTCCCGTACCTCTTCCATTGGTCCCGGTACTGATAAGTTTATCCAATTATGTCCCTTTTGTGGGCATGACACCTGCATGCCCCCCTTCTAGTCCTAATTACAATGGCCAGTTCATCAACTTGTTACTTTCACACTCTCAAGGCCATAGAACCAATTTGTGTGTGAAGCAGAGCAAGGTTCTGTAACTCCTCTGTCAGCACTCCTCATTATTTCTTTGCAGATGTACTTTTTCTTATCAGTAACTTTTAAACATGTCTTTTCTGTATTTTTCCATTTCTCAGTTTTACAGTTCTGCCTACCTAAGCTAATTCAATACTTCTACTGAGGTCTATCTTACAATAGCAGCATGTTGGGGGATGTGCAATCCTATATGCCTCTCCACAGGCCTCATTTACAGGTCAAGCTAGCCATGCTGGCCTGCTTATGTCAGACACCGTGGGTCACAGGCCTGCACCTGCCACATTGTGACTATCAATTGGGTTTTCGTGGCAAGATACGGAAGTAGATTGCCAGGCCTTTCTTCTGTGCAGTTTAATTCTAGTGGTGTTGCTGTTGTCGCAGAAATGTGATCCTCCACCGCCAACACTGTCCAATTCCGCTGCTGCCCAGATGGGTGGTTTGTCTTGGTCTGGCACCTCAGCTGAGGCCTGTCCATCTTTGGAGATCCTGCCAGTAGTTAAGCTACCAATAGCTTAGCCCTCGGCATCACTGATGCACACAAGCCCTCACAGCACCACAAGCTGCAAACCAAGTGAGGGCTTGATATACTCTCTTGAAAGCTGCTTTGATTTTATTATAAAATACAAAGGTTAAAAATACAGAACAAATAAGATATAACAACAGAGGTAGGACAGACACAGGAGGAGGAGTGTCAGAGAGGAATGCCGTTTGAAACAGAAAGGTGGGTAGAAATGAAACAGGAGGGATTTCAGGCTAAATCCACTGCCGGGGCCACTCATCCAACAGAGGGCATGAAGAAGCGCCAAATAGGAACATCTTGAGGTTAGATTTGAAGCCCCTTATATGATGAAGCAAGACTGAGATGAGAAGGGAGACTGTTCCATAATGAGGGGACCATAAAGAAAAAAGCTGAATGTCTTGTGGATTCATAGTGTGCTTTAGGAGGAGGGATGATAAAATGCAGGGGCAGCCCAAGGATGATGCAGGGCCATTTGCGGAGACTCACTGTGGGGCATAATTTGCATAAATATTTGCATATCCAGAGCCTCATTTGCATACATTTTAATTAATTTTGTTAAAATTTATATGCTGCACATCTAAAATTTTAGATGGCTTTCAAAGGACCCCTTCACAAGCCTCTTTTTTTTGTGCTAGCAATGACTTAACGCATATTAATGTTTAGTGAACATACCCTTAAGTGCCATTGCACCCATAGAAATTAATGGGTACTACTTTACTTAGCGCACATTTGCGATTGCGCATTCATTTTTAGCAATCATGCCTCTAAATACCATTTGAATGTACACTGAGGATAAAGAAAGGCTACCATATTTCTACATTACTATCCTCTAGTGCCATCTGCCAGGTACATTAGGAAATACTACAAAACTCTGCTGATTTAGAACCCCTAAATCTAAAATGTCATTTCTGGAGTGAAGACAGATGAACTCATCAATATAAACCAGAAACACTCCACCAGATGTGCAGACTCAGAATTTTTCTAACTCTTCTTTTATTTTTCATCTTTTCTTGAAAAAAAGAGGAAAGAAGGAGAAAAGGGTCTCGGCTCCTCATGAGGTTGGAGTATTAGGCATTTGGTAAACCATACTCACCTTTACTCACCCTCATCACATCAGTGACCCTAAAAAAACTCCTTCCAGTATGTATATTCTCATTTTTTAAATTCAAAAATTCAGTTTGTTTTAAAAACCTGAACTCCCTCAAAGCATGCAAGCCAGAAAGCATCCAAAATCAAATGTATTCAAATTGACAGGCTGTTGCTCCTTGATCCAAACTCCAACACCACTCACGACATCTAGCCAGGCATTTCGCCAATTGCTTCCTCAGGGGGTCAGCTTATCATTGTTCAAATAAACGCTATGAGGGAAAACAGGAATTAATCAGAACCTATTCATAAAAGACCTCGTACACACACACTTCTTCCAACACAAATGCTCGTACTGCAGCAAGAACCTTTAAACCTGAAGGGTCCCACACATACAACCACCCACACTAATGAACATTCCTTACCCACACCTTAATTAAATGTTCACAACCTCAAGAGCTACAACCAGTGGAACCAGCTAAATTAACTTTACACGACATCTCGCTGTGAGTAATATTCGGGAGTTTGGATGAAGGAGCAATGGTGTGTTGAAGCTAAGTAGCGTCAATTTCAATACATTTGATTTTGGATGCTTTGAGGGAATTCAGGTTTTTGAAACTGAAATTTGAAATTAAATTTTTGAATTAAAAAATGAGAATATACATCCTGGAAGGTTTTTAGGGTCATTGATGTGATGAGGGTGAGTAAAGACTTGAGTATTGTTTACCAAATGCCTAATACTCTGACCTCATGAGGAACCGAGATCCTTTTCTCCTTCTTTCCTCTTTTTTTTCAAGGAAAGATAAAAAATAAGAGGTGGAAAAATTCTGAGTCTACAGATCTGGTGGAGTGTTTCTGGTTTATATTGATTAGTTCATTTAGAATCCACAGCAAACCCACCATATCATAGCAGCACTACCAGGACTTGCACGCACCAAACCCTACTTATCAAAAGGTAGCACAGCAAATATTAAACCAATACATCTCCTAAGAAAAGAGAACAAATGGGACTTCTACATAGAAAATACACAAACAGAATGCTGCAGCTCTGTCGCACATGCAAAACATAGGCAAACTATTACCAAATACAGAAAAGGGATAGCAGTTTAGAAATATGAAGACAATAATTAAACTGGGACCCCCAAAAGCCAAACTTGGAATGTACAATAACACTGGAGAAATAAAACTATAAATTAATTTCCTCTTGTACTGAACAAAACACAGACATCAGCAATGCACATTTCCCAGAGCTGACATTCTAGTTAATAAATTCATAATAAAATAGTTTTTTTCTATCTTTTGTATGGGTATTTTATTTTTCAGTCGCAATTGTCCCAGCCACTTTCTTCTGCTGTCTTTGTGTCTTTGGCATCTGCTGTCCATTTATCCTTTCTTCTCACTTCTGTTTTTTTTCCATTCTCTCTCTAAATCTGCCTTTAACATATTGGTCTTTCCCCTTTTGCTCTTTCCTCCTTTTTTTATCCACTCGTATTTCACCCCTCCATCCTCAATCCCCTTTTGACTTTTCACTTATCAACTTTCCATCTAGTCCTCTAACCTCCAGCCAAGCTCATCTCCCCAGTTATCTCATTTTCCATCTCACTCCTTTGCTAGCCTCTTATTCCTTCTGTCTTTCACTCACTCACCATTACCACATATCCATGCTCAGTAAACGCCATCCTCCTCTCACTCATCTCCTAGCCAGCGTCCCATGACCTCTTTCACATAGTTACACCATGCTCACCATCTCCCTCTCTCTCTCACCACCCCGATTCAGTAGCCCCCAATCCACTCACCCTTCTCCTTTACTCCCAAAGTCCAACATCTCCCTCTTTCCATCCACCTTCCCAACCCTTTTTTCCTTTCCCCCAACCTATAGACCAACAGCTTTCTATTCTCCTCCCCTTCACCATTCTCTCCACCTCCAGTAGTTCGGCATTTCTCCTATTTCCACTCCAATTCCAGCATCTTCTCTCTCTCTCTCTCTCCCTGTTCCCTCCCCATCCCCAGTCCAATATATCCCTCCTCTCTCATAACCTGCCTGATCCAGCATGACCATAAGCTGAGGGGAGATATGATAGAAGTCTATAAATTAATGAACGGAGTGGAACGGGTAAACGTAGATCGATTGTTTACGTTATCAGAATATAGAAAGACTAGGGGACATGCAATGAAGCTACAGGGTAAACTATTTAAGACTAATAAAAGAAAATATTTTTTCACTCAACGTGTAATCAAACTCTGGAATTTGTTACCGGAGGATGTAGTAAAGGCTGCTAGTGTAGCTGGGTTTAAAAATGATTTGGACAAGTTCCTGGAGGAAAGGTCCATAAACCATTATTAAGCATCTATTCTTATGCCCCTCCCTCTCACCTTTCCTCTGTATGACCTTGTTTCTTCCCCTCATACAAAATATCTGTCCCCGTCTCCATCCTCACTCTCCCAGATTTTGCTCCTTTTTATCCACCCTGACCCAGTATCTACTATCTTTCAGCCCTCCCCCACAGCCCTAGCATCACCCCTTTCCCATTCTCCCCAGCATCAGCTCCCTTCTAATCCCAGTCATTCACAGAATCAGTTCCCTTCCACTTCCAGCCTCTCCAAGCATGAACTCCCTTTTAGTTTCAACCCCCCCCCAGCATCAGTCTTCCTCCAGTACTGTATTTTGTCCCTTCTGTTTCCAGTCCCCCATCCCATAGCATCAGCCCATTTCCAATCCTAGCTCCCCAGCAATACTCTTTCTGCGCCAGCCCCTCCAGCGGCAGTCCTCCTCCAGTATCATCTCCCTTTCAGTCCCCCCAATCCTCCAGCATCAGACCATGTCCAGTCCTAGCTCCCAAGCAGTCCTATTCCAGTGCCAATGCCCCCCAAGCATCAGTCCAACTCCAATCCCAATCCCTCCCAGCATCATCTCCCTTCCATTCCCAGTCCCCCCATCTTCCAGCATCAGTTCTCCTCCAGTCCCAGACCTTCCCAGCATCATCTCCCTTCCAGTCTCCCCATCCTCCAGCAATTAGCCAGTTCCAGTCCTAGCTCCCCAGCAGTCCTCCTCAGGTGCCAGCCCTCACC
Organism: Ichthyophis bannanicus; assembly: GCA_033557465.1. Taxonomy (NCBI): domain Eukaryota; kingdom Metazoa; phylum Chordata; class Amphibia; order Gymnophiona; family Ichthyophiidae; genus Ichthyophis; species Ichthyophis bannanicus. Next base: position 167,172,377 of record CM066043.1, read on the forward strand.
TCTACCCAACATCAGACCCACCCAGTCACCTTCTCTCCCCCTCCTCCCTTTGGCCCTGACACAGCCTGCACTCATTGCACAGCCACGGGAGTGATGCCCTTCGTTCCTTCAGCTATATTAAGTTGCAGCCGCCGGGACCGCAGAGTCTCTAAAAGTTTTGTATGAGGCACTTCTGTCTCTTGCGCGAAACAGGACATGCCCTGGTTTTGCTTTTAAAGACTCTGCTGTCCCGGCGGCAGCAACTTAGCACAGCTACAGGAATGAGGGAAATTTCTCCTGCGGCTGTGAAGAGGGAGCCAGTCAGGCAGGCTTCAGGTCTCACTTGTTCAGCTCTTAAGCCAGTGAGGCCACGGGGTTCCTCAGGGAGCGGGGCTATGTGCAAGCGACATGCCCGCAGATGCGTAGAGCCGATCCTGATAAGATAGTTACTATGTGCTGAAAGAAGCGTACGAGTAGGGGCGTAGAGGGAGATAAGAGAAGAAAGATAGGTGGGAGCCTCATCATGAAGTGCTATATAAGTGAGGATTAAGATCTTAAACTGAATTCGAGCCTAAACTGGGAACCAGTGAAGATGTTCCATTAACAGGGGTATAACATAGTTAAATAGTCACAGGTTTCCTGCAATGTTGTTTTCATAGGGATTATAAGAGTGATATCTACATAAGGATAATAAGTTTCATAGATTCTGTATAACAGGACCCAGGAAACTCAAATAAAATTAAATAAAATAGGAGAAAATGGGGAACCCTACAGGACCTCACATCATATGGGCTAAGATTCTGAGACTTCTCCTTGACAAAAAAACCCATTGAATCATTTTTTTTCAAAATGCCATACCTTCCCTATTATCCCTACACAGTGGCATAGCCAGAAATGAATTTTTTTTGAGGGGGAGGAGCCCAAGGTTAACATTGAGGGGCACTATGGGGGTTATTTTATACGCCATTCATGCATATATTTTCAAGGACTTATGCACATAGTAGCATAGTATATGATGACAGATAAAGACCAGTATGGTCCATCTAGTCTGCCCAGCAAGGCAGCAAGAGTAGGTGCACTTGCCGCTCCGTGCAGGTCACCCCTCCCCATGCCTTTGTTTAGGGGTGTACCCACCACTCCGTGTAGGTCACCCCTGTTTGTTCAGATATAAGAGATAGTTATGCTTATTTTGATTTTATCCTGTTGCTATAAAGGTATTTACTGTGTCTGTCTCATGCCATTTTGAATTCTGTCTCTGTTTGCCCCCATCACTTCCATCAAGAGGGCATTCCTAGCATCCACCACCCTTTCAGTGAAAAAGTTTTTCCTTGACATTGCCTTTCAGTTTACCCCCTTTCAGCTTCATGTTATGTCCTCTAGTTTTACACTTTTCCCGTCTTTGGAAGTGGTTTGTTCATTAATGCTCCTTAAGTATTTAAAGGTCTGAATCATATCTCCCCTGTCCTTCCTCTCCTCCAGAATGTACATATTTAGGTCTTCAAGTCTCCTCTTCTCATAAGTCTTTTGACGCACTCGAAATCATTTTGGTCATCTTCCTCTGGACCGCTTCCAGCCTTTTTATATCCTTTACGAGATATGGCCTCTAAAACTGAACACAGTATTCCAAGTGAGGCCTCACCAGCGACTTGTACAGTGGCATTAGTACCTCTTCCTTTCTGCTGGTAATTCCTCTCTGTATGCAACTGAGCATCCTTCTGGCTTTTGCCACTGCCTTGTCACACTGTTTCGCCACCTTGAGATCATCAGAAACAATTACACAGAGGTCCTTTTCCTGGTGCATGCCCACCAATCTCTCGCACCCCTATCGCATAAAATTCCCTTGGATTTCTGCTTCCCAAGTGCATGACACTGCACTTCTTCACATTAAATCTTAACTGCCAAGCATTAGACCATTCGTCCAGATTTTGTACATCTTTCCTCATGTTCCCCACTCCCTCAGGGGAGTCTACTCTGTTGCAAATTTTGGTGTCATCTGCAAAAGATAGACTTTTCCATTCAGCCCTTTGGCAATATCACTCATGAATATATTGAACAGTACCGGTCCCAAGACCAAACCCTGGGGCACACTGCTAATCACCTTCCTTTCATCCGAGCGAGTTCCATTTATCGTCTGTCAGTCAACCAATTTCTGATCCAGTTCACCATCTTGGCCCCATCCCTAAGCTGTTTATTGATAAGCCTCCTATGAGGAACTTGAATGAGCATTTACTTGTGTACTTCCATTGGTTGCTATTATGTAAGCATGCACACAAGACCAATCATGCATACATTCACATGTGGGCAGAGCACAAATTTATGCACATCTGTTATAAAATACTATAACTTACATTCTTTAGAAATCTAGATGTGGGCATTTACACCTCAGGCTGTTCAAAGTACCCATGCCTAGATTTAATGTGCATTTTTGGACACTTGGGGCCCTATTTCATAAAAAAAGTAGGGGCCTACTTTTCTTTGTAAAAACGGCACAAGATAGGTGCATTCTGGGTGCCTAAAACTAGGCGCCTGGTTCTAAATTTACCTTCTAGACATACAGGTCCAAAGTTATACCAGCTATACAGTTCTAAACAAATAATGCTTTGGAATATATCTGACAACAGATTTCTAAGTAATCTGCAACAACTGTCATGTGTCATGGATAATATTAAGGATAATATTAAGGGACCCTTTTGCTAAAGCGTGTTGTGGTTTTGCACCTAACACATCAATAAGGCACCCTAGAATGTTGCTTATAGGGCGCTTTAGAGGTTGCCGTATGAGGTACGGCAAGGTCAGTGTACTGTTTTTTATGGCAGCACTGTGCAGTTTAAGGAATGAAAAGCATAAGTAGGTGCGCTGACAGGCAAGGAGGAGCAGCAGTGGAGCACAATGGTTAAGGCACTGACTGCTGATACAGGGGTCATGAGTTTGCTCCCCAGTGTGCCTAATACGTAAGGCTGGCTGTGGCATCAGCTTTGCATTGTACATATTTTGTCCTGCAGCACTTTAATTTTATGTTATTAATTGCTGCCAGCAAACACGCCCTCACGTGCCGTAATGGAAGGTGCCGTATAAGGCACCCTATAAGGCACTCCATAGGGCACATTAGAAATTGCACTGTCCGCCACAGCACCCTAAAATGTCCCCTATAGGGCACCCTATAGGTTGCGTCACAGGATATTGTATAGTGCACCTTATATGGACGGGAACCATAAGATGCCCTATAGGGCGCCCTATAAAGCACCCTCAGAGGCACCTTATGGGTACAGTACGCTGAGGGTGTTTTTGCTGGCATCAAAATATGTACATTAAAAAAAGATAATGCGTTGGACAACCCTATCAAATAACCCCACTGTGGGTTTGAGCCCATGATCTCTGGCTTCAGAGGCAGTGAAGTAACCATTGGGCTACAGCTCTATAGCTGCTAGCAAGCCCCTGGCTGGCTGCAGAGAGCATGCACGTCACCACACAGACAGTCTGCTGTGGTCACCAGGATAGGGTTAGCCCACCCATACCCATGATGCACTGCACATGCAAATCAGCTGTCCACAGATTAACACAAGATGGGCAATGCACCCCCACAGCACCTCGACCCGGTAGAGGGAAGTGACCATGTGCACCCACACACCACCTCGGCCTGGTAAGGGGTACTGACCGTGTGTTTTACTGGCACACAGTAGCTACACACCGTCACATTGTGCGGGTACTGTGCTCACCCTGAGGGTGCAATGAGGCGCCCAGGACCAGGTCCACAACACCTTCCATGGCTGAAAGAGGCCATGCCGGAGGTCCAAAGCAGTGTTAATGTGTGAGATAGGTAGGTAGTTCCTGCACAAACACCTTGGATATCTCTGTTTGACTCAGTCAGGTGTAGCCCCTATGGACCCCCAGGTGGGCCATGTACCACCACCCCCCTCCTCCAGGGCTGAGGGTGGCAAACAGGGTCTCCTATCAATAGATCCACATTCTACCTCCCTGCAAAGGTGGCAGTAGAGAGGTCCATCAACCCCAGTCCTGCTGAGGAGCAGACACCCCACAGGGCAGTCAATGCAGCTCTATACACATCCATGACACAATAGCAGACAGATATTAGGCCTGGATATGGTGAGCTGCACCCCACCACTATCTGATATTCTCCTGCAGCAAGTCATCAGCCACTGCACCCTGCAAGCTGCTCCATCACAACACATACCAGCTGCAAACAGTGTGCTAGTTAGTCCACAGTGCATGTTCCCAGTGGAGATGCATGCACCCAGAACTGGGATGTCAGCATACACAGCAAGCAGATAAATCAGTGACTGGGCCCCAAAAGGAAACCCATATCTATCACATGAGAGAAATACTATATAGCACTATGGGGGTGCCTAGCCCTGCTGTGGTCACTGCACAGTCAGGGTGAGAGTGATCTCTCAGCAGGACATACTGAGGTCACCCTGTCTGTGTAGGTGGTGGCCGGGCACTAAAATGTCCCAGTCAGTGCCCTATGCCCTGTGCAGATGCACCCTGGCCAGGCCACCCTGTCGGGCCTATACCCATGGTACCTTGCTCCTCATTATGCACATTGGCAGCCCAATACTGGCAACATTGCTGGCAGTGTGGACTGTGGAAGGTGTTTGCAGCCACCACACACTGGATAGGCAGACAGCCACCCCCACACCTATGCCAGCATTGTGCTACTATAGAGGAGTCCAGCAGCCATACCCACCACACCAGTCCTGGGCACAGTACAGGCATGGATATGGTATGCACTACTGTTGGGGGTCACTCCCCAGGGTGGTAAACACTGTCAGAGACCAGACCTGCAGCGCACACCGCAGACATCACAATGATTGTTATGGTGGAAATCAATGAGCAAAATGTGCTTAACGTAGGAATTGATATCTGCCAGTTATCATGGGCAACGTTTGATAGCTGTGTACCATATACCCAGGTGTAGGGTGGCAGTGCTAAGGTATGCAACTGCTAGTATTGGGAGATACAGGCAGGGCCCAATGTCCTGCCTCTCCATGAGGCATTGGTCAATGGGGCCTGTGGGGGTGTGTGTGGGTGTGTCTGGCCCTGTTGGCTGCTGCTTTACGGCAGAGTGTCCCAACTCCAGTCCTGGTGTTCCAACCACTGTTCGGGTTTTCATGCTGTCCCTCATAGATATGCATGAGCTACATCAGCATACCATGGGGGTGGTGCATAGATATGCAGCACAGACATCTTTATTAGAGGCAGCATGGATCCTGAATGGTGTGGGGCCCTCCAGGACTGCATTTGGGAGACTCTGCTCTAGGTAATGCGGCTGTTTATGGTGTCTGTGTTTGGTGTGGTAAAATATAGGCATATGAACCATGCGTATGTTCTCAGCAATAAAGGTTTGTCTGTACTATCATGGTTTAGTTGTAGGAAATATATGTGGACTGGATTGGCAGTAGCCCCAGCTGGGCTTTGAACCTGTGACCTTCTGTTCCTGCACACACTGTCTGTGTGCACTGCACCACCGTGTTGCCACAGATATGCTGTGTTCCCTGGGGAGTCCATGACTGTACATCCGACAGAGCCTGTCTGTTGCGGTGGACGGTGCCAGCCTGCACAGGCCTAGGCCACTGTCTGCTGTGGTTTGCAGTCACTGCCCCCTCCACCACCTGTACCCTTCCGCCAACATGCAGACATGTCCCTATCTGGGAAAAAACATATGACCTGATTGAGTTGTAGCACTCCAGGACTGAATTTGGGGGACTCGGCTGTAGGTAATGCCCATTGTTATGGTTTGTGTGTGGTGTAGGGTAAAATATAGGTGTTGGAACCATGCTTATGTTCTCTGCAATAAAGGAGTGTCTGTACTATCACTGTTTAGTGGTGGGTAAAACTATGGGGACTGGGTTGGCAGGAGCCCCAGCTGGGATTTGAACCTGTGACCCTCTGGTCCTACAGGCAATGGCTGTGTCCGCTGCACCACACTGTGGCCACAGAGACAGTGCAGTCTCTGGAGATAGGAAACCTGGCCGCACGAGTCAGACACCCTGCTCTGCACAATTTTACTGTGGGCTCATTTACCTTGTATGGGGACAAAGGTGCGAATAAACCTCAAAAATGCCCTCCAAAAAAGGGGAAGAAAACCAAAACCAAGCTGCGGAACAGTGATATCAATGGGCAACCTGGAAAACACTCCCAGGAAAGCTCCATTAAAATGCAGTGCTTTTGAATGAGTCTACGGAGCGTAGACCCTTCCAAAAATCATTTCTTTTTATTGGAGCTTTCCTGGGAGTGTTTTTTATGGTTGCCCATTAATATCACTGTTGCCCAGCTGGATTATAATTTATTTGGAATTTGTTGTGGTCATTTGCAATTTATATTTGCTATTTTGTTCTGTGCACATGTATCACACTGCTCACGTTTTGCATGTTTCCCCGGTTTTGCTGGACATTGCTGACGGAAATGGTTTCTCTTCCCTTTAAATCGGCTCGAACGCGAGGTTTTCACTCGCGGTATTTTTTTGCCGAAATTCAGACACGCTCCTGTGCGGGGAGCCTCTCCCCTCCCACTCTCCACCCATTTACCCCGTCCCTCCGCCCCTCGGGGGTCTTCCTCCGCCCTCCGTACGCCTTTCCCTGCCTCTATCGCACAACAGCGCCCCGCACACGTGCGCGGGCCCGTTACTGTGATGCGCACGCGTGCGGGGCACTTAAGAGCACTTAAGTGCATAATTAGCGTACGCTACTGTGCGCCGCGCACGTGTGTGCGGTTTAGTAAACATACCCCAAAGTGTTCTAAACCCTATCTGATATTAAGGCAAATTAATTACCATAATTTAGCACATATCATTCAACTTTGTTTTATGACCAATAAATGCCTTATTAATCTGTATTAATAAATCAGGTATATGCCTCGGACATCTTTTTTTAAATTTTTATATCTGTTGCAGTTTATAAATACACAAGGGTAGAAAACAAAGAGCACATTGTAGAAATATCAGACCCAATCACATAATAAAGCAAATATAAATGTATTTTATATGCTCCTTTTTAACTGCCTCTTTTGGAGTTTGTGCTGTTCGAGAGATTGTCCTTCTGGTGGAGCGCTATTGTAGGTAGGGTCCGATGCAAACGTACTGATCTTACCTTCTTCCCTAGTGGGTGGTACATTAGCCAGATAGCTGCTTTCTGTACTTTTGCTAAGTGCAGAGCATGCCAGTTGCTAATCAGTGATTTATTACTTTTGCATAATTGTAATCATACTGCTGCTACAACTTGCTACCTCTCTCTCTCTCTCTCTCTCTCTCTCTCTCTCTCTCTCTCTCTCTATATATATATATATATATATATATATATATATATATATATTGTCACACCTCATCCGCCCCAGCCGTGACTGCTGGTATTGTTGGGCTATTATGAGGGTGGTAGTTGTGCCTTGCTTCTATATATAAATCACACAGAAGAACTTTCTTTTCTTTTAGGGTTTTATTCCCCGTCCCTTGAAGTTTCTTCTTTTTAAACAACAGAAATTAACAGCTCACTTGGCTTCAAACAAAAGATAACTATGTAACAAAAGTAGCTTCCTTCAGCTGATAACTTTAAACCAAAAGTAAATAATAAACAGCCTAACTGACTGCTTGGCTTGGAGAGAGGGAGAGAGTTGCAGCTCTGCCACTTGTATACTGGAATTTAAGGTTACACAAATCACATTTACCTTAATGATATCTCTGGCTCTATCACAGAGAAAGAACAGTCCATCAATTCTGTATTTGTTAATACTTCAGAATTCTCATATTCCATTATTTCCTGCTCATTGGTATCTCCACTACCCACTTCCAACGTGGAATAAAAATATGGAAGGCTTGCCTCGTCAGTCAAGAAGTTTCTCTTCCTATGAGCAGCACTGCCTTTCTGGGGAGTATCACCAAACTCTGAGTGATGTCTTTCAGAGCCCTGCCCCCGCTGGTGCCTCAATGCATAGCTCAGGTCCTGGTTTGACCTGCTAGCTGGGTAATTTTGATAGGGTCCCTGCCGGGTCTGCCCTAGCTTTCCAGGCCCAACTGTGCCTGATTGCAACCGGTGTAACGGTGTTTCCCTAGAAGCTGGGAACTCACCGTGAGAAGGGATTTCTTCAGCTTTTCTAAGTAAGTGAAGCCCTCTTCTTTTAACACTTCTATAATCAGGAGAAAAGCTATTATTAGCCTCTGAATATCTAGGCTTTATATGGCTATTTCTAAGCCTCCAGGGCCCTTCCCTTTCAAATGGCAAATAGCCCTTGTGCCTACTCTTTGCCCCTGTACCTGCTGTTGCAGTCTTCCTGTATTCTTCTTGCTTTCCAAACACATTCACGCTGTCAGGGTGTTGCCTTCTCCCAGAACCACACAGGTCTCTGGACTCTTTCCAACATTCACACCGGCTCCCCTGCTGCCTTTCAGCTTGTGACCTCTGCTGCTTTAATTCCTCTCTCAGGGATTCTCTCCTCGGCTCATCTCTCCAGGATTCCCTCCTTGACTCCTCTCTCCAGGATTCCCTCCTTGGCTCCTCTCTCCAGGATTCCCTCCTTGGCTCCTCTCTCCAGGATTCCCTATCTCCAAATGTTTGGTAGTCTGTTTTATCTGTGTATTTCCTGACTCCACCTTCCCTCAGGTGCATTCTATTAGGTAAAGCAGACTCCCTTGCTTTGCTCTCTGGGTGTGTCTTTCTGGGCTCTGTGCACGTGTGCTTAGGTTGTCCCTGGCAACCATCAAACATTCTTCTGTTTATTCTGTCATTTTCACCGTGATCATTCACACTGCTCTGCACCTTCTCAGGCTGCCCTATGTCCACCCTGTGACAATATATATATATATATATATATATATATATCTATATATATCTATATATATATACATACACACATACATATACAGTAATCTGTATATCTCTTATTTTTCTACCCATACTAAATCTAATATATATACAGACTTGGCTTTATTATGTGGCTCATTTGCCAGAAAGTCTCACCGGACCCTGGTCAGGGAAGCAGAAGATCTTACATAGCATATATATTATTCGTTTTGCTGCTAATAATCCTTACATTCTGGGGGCTCATCCGGGATGGCTATTTCTGAATGAGCTATGTCTAACAGAATTGGAGTATTTCTGAATGAGCTACTCCTTACATCTTGAGGTCTCGTCCAAAGGGATGAATAATTCTGAATGAGCTATGCTTCAAAGAATTGGGGTAGTGATTTTGAATGAGTTATTTTTGATTAGGACTCTTACCCAATGAGATGTGCAGTTCTAACTGAACTACTTTTAGTTTGGGACAGTTCTGTGTATTGCTTTATTATGGCTGAAGCAGCAGTCAAGTGCTGAACGTTTTCTGTACTTGTGAATCATTGGTATGGTGCCTGGTACGCCTGCAGATTTTGAGAGCATACACTCCTTTATGCTACCCGTAAATCAAGAGATCCTTAATTGGTATATTTTGGGACTCCATGTACTGGAAGACTTGCAACATACGCAAGCGTTGACTGAGATATTCCTTAATGACCTACACTGCACTCAGACATGGTTAGGTGAGGTAAATTCCAGAATTCGTCTGAATATGAAAGACTACATAAGAACATAAGATATGCCATACTAGGTCAGACCAAGGTCCATCAAGCCCAGTATCCTGTTTCCAACAGTGGCCAATCTAGGTCATAAGTACCTAGCAGTTTCCCCAAAAGACACAGGTTCCACAATGCTTGTATTGGGTCAAGCAGTGATATCCTGGGTCACTTTTAATAATAGTTTATGGACTTTTCCTCCAGGAACTTGTCTAAACGTTTTTTAAACCCAGCTACACTAACAGCTTTTACTACATCCACCAGTAACAAATTCCAGAGTTTGATTACACGTTTAGTGAAAAAGTATTTTCTTATTAGTCTTAAATAGTTTACCCTGTAGCTTCATTGCATGTCCCCTAGTCTTTCTACATTCTGATGACGTAAACAATCGATCTATGTTTATCCGTTCCACTCTATTCATTAATTTATAGACTTCTATCATATCTCCCCTCAGCCGTCTCTTTTCCAAGTTGAAGAGCCCTAACCTTTTCAGCCTCTCTTCATAGGGGTATCCTCTACCATTTTGGTGGCTCTTCTCTACAGCTTTTGTCACAAATGACTGAGGCAAAGCATAAGATGAGGGACATCTTGCAGACTGCTGGAAAAATGCATACTGTAGCCACTGAGCAGCAGCTTTGGCAACAGGGATGGCTCATGTGGTAATATGTTCTCTGCCTGCTCAAAAGGAGCAAAGAAGCTGTGTGTGAGCTTGATTCCTTAGTAAAACTAAGGGTTCCTTTAGAAGAAAAGATCTAACATTTTAGGTATGAATTGGAATCCTTGGGACAGCTACAAGTTTTCTTTCAAAGGGAAATTAAAGATGTAGTGGACAAAAAAGCACAAGCCAGACCTGTAGTTTCCTTTTCTGAGTCCCAGCCATCAAAACAGTGTGATAATCCTGAAACTGCTTCTTTGGATCCCATAAATCAGCCAGAGCCTGCTGTTAAGTCTTTACTGCCTTCAGCAACTGCAGATAATGGGAAATCTCTACACAGGAAGAGGTTATCCTTGAGCAGGTTAGCTCTGAGAGCCCGCCCACCTCTCTCTTCTACAAAATTTGAAGTAGAGAATCATAAATTTTCTTGACTGATCCTGGTAGTTCAGAACTGTCGGGGAGAGGAAAAGCAGATTTTTTTTTTAGCCCTGCTTCATTTAGCAGAGAAGAGTTGAGAAGTGACCCATGCTGGGGTGAGGGAGGGAACACCTCCATGCTTAGTTCCCAAAGCAGCCAGGCTTCTACTAGACTCTGATTTTGAGTTAAAGCACAATGTTTCATTACCTATTAACATGAACAGAACTAAAGAAATTTCAAACCAGTTCACTGTTGTGAAAACCTCTCTCTCACATACAGAAAATCAGCAGATAACAGGATGCCTGGCAAATCTCCCAGACTGCAACTTTTCTGTAAAAGACACAGAGCTATTGTTCCTTGCTGATCAGGAAAACCTGGGATGTGTACTACGTTACCTTCCTGACTGCAGTCGAAAACCAAAATTTAAAACTTTTCTTCCTGGCATACTACCAGCAAAACTGCTTTCCTGTACATAAAGGAATAGTAAATTGCCTGCCCATACTCAGAAAAATTTAAAACAAGTGACCACACATACTTGCAAATAGACTAGGAAAGGTCCTGTGCATGCAAGTTTTAAAAGTGCTGTTAAGTCTGTTTTTAATGAAGCTGTTACTAGAGGTACTTTCAAATACACACAAGTTTGAACCTCTTTTCTGCTCTTAGTCAAGAATGCAACAGTCTGAATTTGATTTCAGCTCTTTCCGTTATGGGATCTTGTGACATCCGTCATATTCTACCACTGCTAGTTATATGAAAATGTTCATAATTTGACTAATCACGTTTTTCTTTTCGGTTTCTAAGTTTTTCTGAGAAGAAATTTTTGTCAGAGTAAAACTAACATTGTTTTATCTTAGTTGTTTTAATGACATTCTCAAGGGAGTGCATACAGAGATGTAAAAATTCTGAAGAGAGAATGTACATTTCTGAGGTCACCTAACCACATAAAAATAAAAGGCTGTTTAGTTCCTATAGGGAAACTGACATTAAGGGTTCCACTCGTGGCTATGTTTTGACCAAAGTGAATTTATAAGTACTCTTAAGATGGAGTGCAAGTGTGGGACAGATTGAGAGGTTCTAGTTCCATGGAAGTGAGGAACTTCATTCTGCATGGAATTTCCAAGTTCAGTTACTAGTCTCTGAGACTCAGAGAAAGGCACTACAGAGAGAGACTGAACCCTTGTCAGTGCAATTTCTTATAACTCATTTGCACCTGAAGGGAAAGGTGCAGAGCTTTTGGAGTCTGTAAGTACTCATTTTCACCTGAATTCACTTGTTATTTCCTAGAGCTGGCAAACCTCCAGAAGTGGTTTGACTTCATTTTGTATATAGTCTGAGTGATGTAAGAAACTTTAATTCCCTTTTTGAATTGTTTTCTTTAAGAGATCTTAATTTAACACTTTATTCTTATTAAGGCTAGACACCAAGCATATGCAGATTTAGTGAAGTATGGACATTTGGAGCCACACAGAGGACAACCTCATGGTCCAACTGATTTTAAAAAGTCTCCTCTGTTCATCATATTTTTTATTTTTATGATGCTACAGTGGTGTGCAAAAGTCTGGAATCACTTGTAAATTTGATGTTTTTTTCAACTTCGTGACCTTATATCTTAATTTCTTTTTCCTCCCAGTGGCTTTTTCTGTGTATCTCATGATAATTGATAGATTTGGCTATTAGGGCCAACTTTTAGTATTGGTTTGGCCCTTATTTTCTGAGTTTGTTCCCCATAGTTGTCCTGTTTATAGATTTTCTGTGAAAATCGCGTAATGTACATCGTTGGCCAACGATATATTATTGTAAGTATGCTTTAAAATATTATGGACGCACGCCAGGTTTCCTTCAAATTAATGTATGTGGCCTTGAAAAAGTAGTTTTTATGTGTCCGTGATGGCTCAGTATTTGATGGATACACAGGAAGGAGCAGGTACTCCTGCAGATAATCCAGGCAAACACAAGAGGCAGGAGACGTTGGATGAATTGAGGAATCTTTAATATAAAGGGACCCCAACGCGTTTCGGCAACGCCTTCTTCAGGGGGGATATCTCTTAATTGACAAACAGAAACATAATAAGTTGTTAATTAAAAATGTTTAAAAACAATCAAAAACGAGTGGCATGTTACAAAATATAACAGGTAAACATGTAACCTTACAATTATATAAGTTAAAAATATATATATATGTTATATTTCTGTATTTTGGTTCTTATTTATTCTAATAATTTATTTGATATCTTAACTAACATTTATTTATGTTTTTATTACGTGGTAATCTGCATTGTATAATTTTCTAATTAGTTCAATTTGTTTTGGTCTCTTTAGTCACATTATATTTAATTAATAGTGTTTTGTTTACTATTATTTAGTTTAATGTATATGCTTATATTTTAAGTTTCACATTTTTATTTGTGGTCTCTCAGCCCTGCATTTTTTGTTCATGGAATCATCTATTTATTTACATATATATATATTTTTAACTTATATATAACTTCATCCAACGTCTCCTGCCTCTTGTGTTTGTCAGTATTTGATGGGCCACCCTTTGTTCTTGATCACCTGACTACAACTTGTTGGCATTGAATGAACAAGTCTGACAAGGTGATCGTTGGTGACAACGTGGTTCCAAGCTGCAATGAGTGACTCAATCTGCTCACGCTTTGATGTCAGATGCCTCTTGGATATTTCCAAGGCCACCTTGTGCCACAGGTTCTCGAATGGATTCAGATCTGGAGACTGGGCAGGCCAGTCCATTGACTTGATGTTGTTCCGCTGCTTCCAGCTGATCACCTGTCTGGAGCGATGGCAGGGTACATTGTCATCTTGGAACAGGAACTGGCCAGGAAACAGCTGGTGTGCTGATGGCACCATGCACTTTTGCAGTATGGTGATGTACTTGGCCCTGTTGACCATTCCATCAACGATGTGAAGAAGTCCAACGCCACTGGCAGCCATGCAGCCCCAGACCATGACCATCAAAGGATGCTTCACAGTGAGGTTGAGACACTCAGGCTTGAATTCCTCTCTAGGAAATCTCTTCACATAGGTGTGGGCCTGGTTACCAAACAGGCAGAAGGTGCTTTCATCGCTGAATAGCACCTTTTCCCACATTTCAGTCAACTAGGTTGAGTGCTTTCTCGCCCACATGATCCAGTTGCGCCTTTGTATGTCAGTCATCAGTGGCTTATTCCGTGCTTTGCAGCCCTGGAATAAGACCAAAGACGAACTGTAGGCACCGACGACGATGAGCTGACACTGACCTCGCTCTTGTCTGACCACTCTCGAAGTAGCTGAGGAGAGATCAACTTGCGATTAGTCAGTGAAATACGTCTTAGTGCACGGTCCTGGCATGATGATGATGCACGTGGACGACCTGAACGAGGCTTGTCCACCACTGAACCCGTTTCTTTCTTCTTCTGTACAATCTTAACAACAGTGTTCTGACTGCAGCCAACTTTCCTGGCTATCTGACAGCTTGAAAATCCTTCCTTGCTCATAAAGGACACATGAACATGCTCCTCCAACGTCAGGGTCCGAGTCATCTTCATGGTCGATCCAGAAAGCGTAAGAAATTCAAAAGTTCCGCTCGTTTTTATAGCTGCACTGTTGGCTAGATATCTGCATTGTGATTGGTTAGTGAAACCAGCCTTGTGATTGGTCAGAAATAATGTGTGCATATTGGATAATTTTGATCCAGTTTTGACGCAGGATCCACAAAAATCGCAGTAGCTATATCCCAGTGTCTGTAAAGTATTTAAATTGGAAGCAAGAAATGCAAAAAAGTCAACTCTAATAGCCAAATGTATCCCTTTTAACGTGGTAGAAAGATGAATATGCTGGGCTAACGCAAAATAAAAAAAAAAAAAGTTAGAAAGTACAAAAAACGCAAAACTCACAAGTGATTCCAGACTTTTGCACACCATTGTATATGTAAAGGACACACAAAAAAGAGGATATTTGAACTCTACAGATGCAGAAATTGCACAAAGATACAGATTTACTAAATGATTCCATCTTGCATATGAGGAAAGAATTTTCCCACAATTTTATTGTTTGAAATAACAAATATTAACCCAGAACAGGATAGCCTGTTTGTCTTGTTTTACAGATGGAGAACTGAGCCTTGAGGGTCCTGTTCCTGATCTTGCTGATAGCAAGATCCAAAGTTGGCAAATTGATTGAGTCTGGCCTGCCATCTGGTGTTGTGCTGCAGGATACGCCTGGATTCCTGATCACACAGTCCCAGACTGTCACACAAAGTATTTGTGTCCCTAGACCCATGACATGTTTTACAGAAACACTTCAATATTTCTGATCCATGCTCACCTGACACACAACAGTAGTTAAAAGCACACGTTGACTATGCCACTGTTAATGTACAGAATATTTTGAGCCAGTTGAAAAGGTTATGATTCAATCCATACCGCAAGGCACACTAGACATAAAAGATTTGTAGGATTAGCCATTGGTGTCTTATTTACCACTTTAGGTTCCTTATTTGCTTCCACCATGTCTATTGCTAATGCTGTATATCTAAGTAAACTCCAGAGTAATATCCAAGAGTTAAGAGCTTATATGAAAAATATCAGAACCCAGATTCATTCACAACAATGTCAATTAATTGTCCATGGCAAGACCATACGTGATACTGGAACTATAGTTAATCTTCATTCTAAGCCAGTTGCCCTGAACAAAGCAGAATTAACTATGCTTAAAGGACTCTTTAATGATGAGCATACTTATATGCAACCAGTGCATGAAGTTAATTATGATTTTTTTAGGGAACTGGATAATGGCATCAGTAACTTGATGCAAGGACAGATTCCTCCATACCTGATATCCGCAGACCTTATTATTGAAGCCTTTGCTAAGATAACCAGACATAGCATTGAGCCAGTTCAGATCCAGATAGCCTTCTATATGAGAAATGCTATTCCACTATATGTAGATGTACAGAATATGGAAATTGCTTATCTGTTGAATTTGCCTTTCATTGTGCCTCATAATGTGTACCAGTTGAAACAAGTAATTAATGTTGGCACCTTGTCTGAAAACCTTTACTTGTGTGTCGACACTCCTGAGTATCTAGCCTAATACCATGATGATCCACAACAATATCTTGTTACCTAATTTAGGCATGTGCCAGTGTACCAAGGACATTCATTGGTTGTGCCCAACTAAACCTTTCCTGAAGGACACTACTGAAGCTTTGTGGCTTGTCTAATGTGAAAGAGAAATGCAAAATTATCATGACTAAGTATGATGGGCTCGATTTTCGAAGGCCTTTGCATTGGTAACTTCCCTAGTTAGCCATGTAAAGGCCTTATTTGGGATTTTTTGAAGGGCACCTACACGGGTAGTGCCCTTCAAAAATCTCAGATATGTCCCTAATGTGCCCAGATGCTATTTGCATAGCATCGGGGCATGTTGGAGTCGGAGCGGAGCGGAGGATTTTCAGTGCTACATGGTTAGTGCTCTACGCCTTAAAGATGGGCGAGGTTTTCTCATGCCTATCTTTAAGGCACTGGGGCTAACCATTGAAAATCATTGCTACATGGCTAGCTCCTGCGGCTTCCTGTCTGTGTGGCGACAATCGGATTTTCGATGCCAGGGCCACATACAAGGTGTGACAGAAAAGAAATGAGACTGTCCCATAAATTTTTTTATTGCAAAATCTACAGAGAAATTACGCATTGTCCACTTCAAAGTAATCTCCCCCAGAGTTAATGCACTTCTGCATTCGCTTCTGCCACGTACGAAAGCACCCGGTAAAGTCTTCCTTCTTGAAGTCCCTCAGGTCCCTTGTCACCGTGGCCTTGATCTCTTTTACAGAGGCGAAATGAATTCCTTTGAGCACAGGCTTCAGCCTGGGGAAGAGCCAGAAGTTGCACAGTGCGAGATCTGGGGAATAAGGAGGGTGGTCGAGAGCTGTGATCTGTTTGTTGGCCAAGAACTGCCTCACACTGAGCGTGGTGTGTGTGGGCGCATTGTGGTTTAGCAGCCCTGACTTATCTCTCTCCACAGAGCCCACCTACTGCGCCGAACCCGGTCATGGAGGTGATTGAGGACCTGCTGGTAGAAGTGTTGGTTGACTGTCTGACCGTCAGGCACAAACTCATGATGTACCACTCCCTTCTGGTCGAAGAATGCAATCAGCCTGACCTTGATCCTTGATTTGGACATGTGCGCCGCCTTGGGTCTGGGTGACAGTCAAGTTTTCCACTGCAGGCTCTGTCTCTTGCTTTCAGGGTCGTACTGGAAGACCCAAGTCTTGTCTCCTGTGATGACACGGCCAACGAACTCTGGATCTTCTCCGATCTTCTTTAGCAAGTCTCGACAAACATTGACCGGTGCTCCTTCTGGTCATCTGATAAAAGCTAGGGCACCATCTTGGCGCACACCTTCCGCATCCCCAGCTCCTGCAACAAGATGGTCCGCACTGATTCCCTGTTCAGGCTGAGTTCCTCAGCTATCATCTGCACCGTCAATCTCTGATCACTCCACACCAGCTGGTTCACTCTGTCAATGTTCTCAGCCATCTTTGTCATGGAAGGCCATCCTGACTTGGAGTCATCCTTCACCTCCTCGCGGCCAGTCTTGATGCGTTTATGCCACTCGAAGACTTGCGACCTTGACATTGCATCTTCTCCATAAGCCTTTTGGAGAAGTGGGAGACACTCAGTTGGGCCCTTCTCCAATTTAACCAGAAATTTCAAGTTGATTCTTTGCTCCATATTTCTGCCACCTCCAGTTGCGTGAAAAAGTGATGGAGCAGTGTGCTATAAAAAGACCTGGAAAAGAAAAACAGCGTGAGAGAGATGAAAAATATTATAGCAGAATAGTGGCGAGATGTTGCACACCACAGTGACCAATGTTCCCTCTAATTTTCTGTAGGCTGTGTGCGCATAAAATATCAGCTGTGTGCAGCTTTTGAAGGAAGTTTAAATTTTTGTGCGCCACATAATGACACTCGGAGTTATATACTTTAAAATTTGACTACACATCAGAATACAGTATGTACACCACATTGATTTTAATCAAATTAAATGAAAATAGACGATTACTAAATGAAGCGGGAAATTTCTAGTAATTACAATCATAACTTTTAAATTTTAAGACGTCTGTGTTGTTTTCTATCAGAATCAGAGCCGTAATTTTTGTGCGCTCTGTTGTAAAGTATGTGCGCTCGCTCAGTGAGGTGTGTGCGCGCGCACACGCGCACAGCTTAGAGGGAACAGTGACAGTGACGTAAGCGGTTAGCCAATTGGCATTGAGTCATGGGCGTGGCTGCCACAGTCTCGTTTCTTTTTTGTCACACTTCGTATGACCAGCATGGAAAATCCGGGTTAGGTGGGAGGTGGGTGGGCTATGCACCGATGCACCAGCTCAAATTCAAGCCCAATGATTTTTCTGAAACAAGGGTTGCTGTTGTAAATAATTTTTGGCTAGTCACTACCCCTCTGAGTGAACTTATGGTTACCATGATTAAACATGACATCACTAATACAGTTCCTCTACCCTGCAACGTTTCCCGGATTGATGTTCCTAAGAACTTCAATGTTAATGTTGGTGGAGTATCTCTGTTTTGTCTAGATTCAGATCCTGTTTCTACCGAGATCCAGATGCTGGATGTGTTTCAAGGCCATGAGATTAACTTCACTGAAGCCTTGAACTATCTAGTGGACTATAAGGACTCTCACACAGTTGAACTGTCCTTTGATCAAGAGAGCATTGACATAACTGATTACAACTTTGATTCACGTGATGTGGATATTTTATAGACTGATTTTATGTCTCATGTCATTGTACCTTCTTTGCCCTCCTTTTGACTATCCAATTCCTGATCTCCTTGAATCAGCAAAGACAGATTCTTACTCTATGTCTCATTATATGCTATGGACCCACTCCTCTTACCATGTGTTTGCAGGATTTGGTGGACTGTCACATCTTTGAATAGTGACACCATTTTCTTTTCAGTTAGCCATTACTTTTAATTGAATTGCTTCATTTATAAGTGAAAGCCTGTATTTTATTTTACTAACACAGACTATACATTTTACTTATTTTTACATTTAAGTATTAAGTATTTTATTTTATTTATTTATTTCTCTTATATACCGCGCTCTTCGATATCAATGCGGTTTACATGGAAGATCGGGGTGTTTTACGGTGGGGGATTATACACCGTAATTACATATAACAGGTAGCTCAACTTGGATAACGGTATTAACTATTTACATCTGTATGGCTAATAGAAAAGTAATTACACGTATGAATTTACACTAACATTATATGGTATTACCTATATTCCAAGTATTGCACCTATAGGTTTAACTACACCATATACTAATGAGTCTTAAGATATACTCTTGAAGGACTACAAAAGGGGACAGCTACTTCTGGAGAGAGATCTGCAGTAGTGAGTATATACTTCTGGGAATTTTTCTGAAGGGAATTCTTTGGATTAAAGCTGATTAATCTGTGAACCCAGTGTATTTGTTAAATCAGTCAGGGCCTAGTAGCAGCAATTTAAGTTTAAATTTAAAACACAGAAGAGAGCTTTCTGGTTAGATTTAGAACCCAGCAGAGAGCTTGTAGTTTAAATTTAATACTCGCTCAGGGCCTAGTAGCAGCAAAGTGCTTTTAGTTTAAATTTAAAACACAGGAGAGAGCTTCTGGTTACATTTAGAACCCAGCAGAGAGCTTCTAGTTTAAATATTCATACTAAGTCAGAGCCTAGCAGCAGCAAAGAGCTTTAATTTAAATCAAATCAGAATATAACTTAGCATAAAAGGCAAAACAGGGTCAGTATTTTTTTTTAGCAATAAATAAAGTCTTCTAGAGACCTTTACAAAGAGGCCTTCTACCTAGGGGGCAAGAGACCTGTGAAACTTTTTAAATAGCTGTTAAAGCAAGGTGGCAGGTCAGAAGGCCATTTTGAAAGACTCCTTCTATTCAAGCAAGGACTGTTAATAACCCAGGAAGTTGGTCACAGCTTACCTCAGAAGCACAGGACAGGGTACTGTGTAGCAGTCCTCTTTTAATAAGTCTTCCCTCCCACCCCTGGGATAATCGTAGCTTTATAGGTACTTACACATCTTAAAGGAAAGGAGCTGCTCTCAGGTGCAGCTCTTTATCCAAATCAGTAAGACATTAAGGACCTGAGATTAATTAAGCTTCAGGTGAACAAGGTATATTAAACGTATTAGGTACACTTTTATTAGTATAAGTATCCACAGCAACCCTTAGTAAGTAAAGAACTTAAAGATCTAAACACAAGGTTAAAACTAAGATGCAGACAGCAGTCCAGCAGCGAGATGGGGGCTTTCCAGTCTTTTGCATTGAGTGCCACATGTATGATTTTCTCCCAGTTGGTGAGAGATCTTACATGTGCACTAGGTGCAAGGAGCTCTTTGCTCTCAGGGAATGAGTCCATTCTCTAGAGGCTAGAGTAGCAGACTTGGAAGACATAAGAAAGACAGAGAGGTACATAGATGAGACCTACAGGGATATAGTCCTGAAGTCCCACCTCCAGTCTGGCAGCATCCCTGTTGCCATGGCGGAGAGAGGTCACGTGACAGGAGAGCATCACCCTGGTGTGGCAGGAAGTGATCCTGTAACTAGGACCTGTCTTCTAGGGCAGTGTTTCCCAACCCAGTCCTACGGGGCACACCGGCCAGTCAGGTTTTCAGGATATCCCTAATGACTATGCATGAGATATATATGCATTAGAGATATCCTGCCAACCTGACTGGTTTGTGGCCCTCCAGGGCTGGATTTGGAGACCCCTGCCTTACACTTCTGTCATTTAAGATTGTGAGTGGGCAAGGTGCAGATGTCCTAGACATCGAAAGGGTATATAGAATGTGACACATTCCTCCTCGATTCTCACCACCACCAAAATATTGTCTATTAGACAACTTTTTGGTGGTGGTGAGAATCGAGGAGGAATGTGTCACATTCTATATACCCTTTCGATGTCTAGGACATCTGCACCTTGCCCACTCACAATCTTAAATGACAGAGGTGTAAGGCAAGGGTCTCCAAATCCAGCCCTGGAGGGCCACAAACCAGTCAGGTTGGCAGGATATCTCTAATGCATATATATCTCATGCATAGTCATTAGGGATATCCCGAAAACCTGACTGGCCGGTGTGCCCCGTAGGACTGGGTTGGGAAACACTGTTCTAGGGGATGTAAAACCCTCTCGCACCGAGGAAGTTTCTCCAGGGCCATGTGCCCAAGAGGGAAGAGTTAGGACAGCCGTTATAGTTGGTGATTCCATCATTAGGCATGTAGATAGCTGGGTGGCTGGTGGACATGAGGATTGCCTTGTAACATGCCTGCCTGGTGCAAAGGTAGCGGACCTCACACGCCACCTAGATAAGGTCTTAGATAGTGCTGGGGAGGAGTCTGCTGTATTGGTACATGTCGGTACCAATGACATAGGAATATGTGGTAGGGAGGTTTGGAAGAATGTATCCTTGAAGGATACTACCAAAAGCAGAGAGGTTCCAAAAAAGAGTAAAGTAGCCCAAATGCCCTTGAGTATGGAGCAGACAGAGCTTAAAGATTCCAAATTACCCATGCCTACCAATAGCCAGATTAATATGAATAAAATACAGTCTCTAAAATGCTTGTATGCAAATGTTAGAAGTCTAAAAAATAAGATGGGAGAGTTAGAATATATAGCACTAAATGAGAGGTTAGATATGATTGGAATCTCAGAGACATGGTGGAAGGAGGACAACCAGTGGGACGCTGTGATACCTGTGTACAAACTATATTTTAATGATAGAGCTGATCAAATTGGTGGAGGGGTTGCGCTCTATGTTAGAGAAGGCATTGAGTCAAAAAGGATTAAAGTTTTGCAAGAAACAAAATTTGCTGTAGAATCTCTATGGATTGAAATTCCATGTAAAAAGGGGAAGGCGATGGCAGTGGGGGTGTACTATCGACCGCTTGGCCAGAATGAACAGATGGATGATGAAATGCTCAAAGAAATCAAAGAAGCTAACAAAAGTTACAGCGCAGTAATAATAATGGGTGATTTCAATTACCCCGGTATTGACTGGGTCAGTGGCACGGCAGGACATTCTAGGGAGATAAAGTTCCTAGATGAAATAAATGACTGCTTCTTGGAGCAGCTGGTTCATGAACTGACCAGAGGGGAAGCTATATTGGACCTAGTCTTTAGTGGTACACAAGATCTGATGCAAGAGATAAGGGTGTTGGAGACACTTGGCAATAGTGATCATAGCATGATCGCGTTTGATATAATTAGTGGAGGAGGGATGGTAAGGAAATCCACACTACTACCTTTTAACTTTCGAAAGGGAGACTATAATAAAATGAGGAAAATAGTTAAGAAAAAACTAAAAGGAGCAGTTGCAAAGGTTAAAGACCTACATCAAGCTTGGGTATTGTTTAAAAATACTATCTTGGAAGCCCAGACCAGCTGTATTCCACGCTTTAATAAAAGTGGAAGGAAGTCCAAAAAACTGCCAGCATGGTTTAAAGGTGAGGTCAGAGAGGCTGTTGCCAAAAAAGCATCTTCCAGGAAATGGAAAAAAGAGCCAAATGATGAAAACTGGAAACAGCACAAGCACTGACAAGTTAAATGCAAGGCATTGATAAGGCAGGCAAAGGGAGAATTTGAGAAGAAGCTTGCTGCGGAAGCAAAAACGCGTAATAAAGACTTTTTCAAGTAGTAAAAAACCTGTGAGAGAGTCAGTTGGTCCATTAGATGATAGAGGAGTTAAAGGGACACTAAGAGGCAACAAGGCGATAGCGGAGAGACTGAATGACTGAAGTGGTATTTAAAGGTCTTTACTGAGGAAGATGTAGGGATGTTACCCATGACTGAAGTGGTATTTAAAGAACAACCCAAACTATGGTTACATTAGTAAACACCTTTATGTTAAATGTTACTTCAAATGTACTGTCTAAATACTGTTACGTAACTATGCTGTCTAACGTTTACATGCACCCTAATGTTAAATGTGACCATCTTGATTGAAGGAAAAGGTGGCATGCAAATCTGTCTAAATAAATAAATAAAGGTGCAGAAGAATTGAAGGAACTATCGATACATCGGGAAGATGTATTACAACTATTTGATAAACTGAAGAGTAGCAAGTCACCTGGACTGGTTGATATACATCCAAGGGTGTTGAAAGAACTGAAATATGAGATTGCAGACCTGCTAATAGTAATCTGTAAACTATCATTAAAATCATCTGTAATACCTGAAGATTGGAGGATGGTCAACGTAACACACCAATTTTTAAAAAGGGTTCCAGACATGATCCGGGAAACTATAGACCGGTGAGCCTGACGTCAGTACCGGGAAAAATGGTAGAAACCATTATAAAGAACAAAATTGATTAACATGTAGATAGTCATGGCTTAATGGGAGACAACCAACATGGCTTTAGACAAGGAAGATCTTGTCTTACTAATCTGTTATATATTTTTTTAAGGTGTGAATAAACAGGTAGACAAAGGTGAGTTGGTTGATATAGTATATTTGGACTTTCAGAAAGCCTTTGACAAGATCCCTCATCAGAGACTCTTGGCAAAACTAAAGAGTCATGGGATAGGAGACAGTGTACTATAATGGATCAGGAACTGGTTAAAAGATAGAAAAAAAGAGGGTAGGGCTAAATGGCCAATTTTTCCAATGGAGAAAGGTGAATAGTGGTGTACCCCAGGGATCTGTGCTGGGTCCGCTGCTTTTTGACATATTCATAAATGACCTAGAAAAGGGAATAACGAGTGAGGTTATCAAATTTGCAGGTGACACAAAACTATTTAAAGTTGTTAAAACCCAAGAGGATTGTGGAAAATTGCAAGAGGATCTTGATAAATTGGAAGACTGGGCATCAAAATGGCAGATGAAATTTAATGTGGACAAGTACAAAGTTATGCACCTAAGAAAGAACAACCTAAACTATGGTTACACGATGCAAGGTTCCACATTAGGAACCACCACCCAGGAAAAAGATTTAGGTGTCATTGTGTACAACATGTTAAAAACCTCCGCCCAGTGTGCAGCAGCAGCCAAGAGAGCAAATAGAATGCTAGGTATGATAAGGAAAGAAATGGAAAATAAAACAAAGGATATTATAATGCCTCTGTATTGTCCCATGGTGCGACCCCACCTTGAATATTGTATGCAATTCTGGTCGCCGTATCTCAAAAAGGATATAGCGTTATTAGAAAAGGTTCAGAGAAGAGCCACCAAAATGGTAAAGGGGATGGAAGGATACCCCTATGAAGAAAGGCTAAAAAAGTTAGGGCTCTTTAACCTGGAAAAGAGACGGCTGAGGGGAGATATGATAGAAGTCTATAAATTAATGAACAGAGTGGAACGGGTAAACGTAGATCGATTGTTTACTTTATCAGAATATAAAAAGACTAGGGGACATGCAATGAAGCTACAGGGTAAACTATTTAAGACTAATAAGAGAAAATATTTTTTCACTCAACGTGTAATTTAAACTCTGGAATTTGTTACTGGAGGATGTAGTAAAGACTGTTAGTGTAGCTGGGTTTAAAAAAGGTTTGGACAAGTTCCTGGAGGAAAGGTCCATAAACCATTACACAGGTACACTACCAAAAAACTGCCTCCAGTTTTGCAACTGATTCCTATAGATTTTGGGGTGCTGAATCCAGGAAAAATAGCCAAAATGTTCCATCACGTCACGTTTTCTTGCAAAATTAGATTTCTTACCCATATAAGGAATGTTCACATAATTTCTTTTTAGCCGACTGCAGTTTATTTTCTTGGCCCAAAATAGAGGTTGTAATGGTTAACTAACTAGAAACACTCCCTCATGATATTTTAGAGTGTTTTGTATTCATTTTATACATTAACAGGACAATTGGGAGGCGGGGGGCTAAATCCAGTACTCGTGCTGGCGCATGTTCTTTCCTGTTCGCCTCGCCTCGTTCGCTCGCTCAAACACGGTGGTTGCGACATGAACGTTCCTGTCAAATTTCAGTTTCTTGCAAGTTCATTATTACCTTTTGTTTGCTCAGTCGTAATCCAGCTTTATTCCGAAGTGGTTCACTACAGTTGTAGTTTGCAGTGCTGTGTATTTGTGATGGCTCACAGAGCCAGAGGTTGCGTCAACTCTCCGGACAGTTTTTGTTTTATTTGTGGGGAATATACCGTGAAAAAGCGGCAGAGGAACATTTCTGCATTTATTAAAAAAGTATATTTCGCCTATTTCGGTTTGAAGTTAGGCGATCAAGACAAACCGTGGGCTCCTCACAAAGTGTGCAAGACATGTGAGGAAGATCTACGCTTATGGATGAAAGGTAAAAAACAAGCATTTCGTTTCGGAATACCTATGATGTGGCGTGAACAAAGAGACCACAGCAGTGACTGCTATTTTTGCTCTTGCATTATGAAGGGATACAACTTAAAAAATAAGAACGTAATAAGTTACCCCAACCTTCCCTCAGCAATTAGGCCTATGCCTCATAGCAACGAAGTACCTGTGCCTGAACCACCAAAATCTTTGGATCATATTTGTGTGGACGGTTCTGATCATGATGAGACTCATCAGATGGCTTTTCCCGATGAGTCCAGTACTTCCGAGTTTGAAACTGAACCAGATCCGAAACCTGAACTTTTCTCTCAAGCTGAATTGAATGATTTAGTCCGGGATTTAGGACTCCCAAAAGATGCTGCCCAACTGCTAGGTTCTCGGCTTAAACAGAAAAATCTATTGTCACCAGGAACAACTTTTTATTGGTACCGCAAACCGCGAGACACAATTTTTGAAGTATTTCAGCAAAGAGGAAGATTTGGTATTTTGCAGCGATATATACGGAGTGATGGAAAAGTTTAAACTCAAGTATGATCCTGCTGAATGGCGGCTGTTCATTGATTCGTCAAAAGACAGCATAAAAGGTGGTGTTCTTCATAATGGCAACACATTCGCTTCAGTTCCTATTGCTCACTCTGTTATTCTCCAAGAAAAATACGAGAATTTGGCCCTGATTCTTCAGAAGATTCGTTATGATGAGCATAATTGGATGATTTGTGGAGACTTTAAAATTCTATCCATGCTATTAGGGCAGCAATCCGGTTTCACCAAATATCCCTGCTTCCTTTGCTTGTGGGATAGCCGGGCCCGCGACCTACACTGGGGGAAAAAAGACTGGCCAATTCGGGAGTATTTGAGACCCGGTGAGAAAAATGTTCTTCATGAGAGCTTGGTACCTTGTGATAAAATTCTATTACCACCTCTCCACATTAAGTTGGGTCTCATTAAGCAATTCATCAAGTCCCTTCCAAAAGATGGTGAGTGCTTTCGGTACCTTTGCTCAAAGTTCCCCCGACTTTCTGAAGCAAAGCTAAAGGAAGGAGTGTTTGTTGGCCCTGATATAAGGAAACTCATTTCAGATGGAGCATTCGCTGAAACGATGTCTGAGAAGGAAAAAGAAGCCTGGGATTCCTTCAAGGATGTTGTTCTCAAATTCTTGGGGAACAGGCGGGATGAGAACTATAAGGATATTGTTGCCAGGATGCTCAATGCCTTCAAAGAACAAGGCTGTAACATGAGCCTGAAAGTCCATTTCTTGCACTCCCATGTGAACTACTTTCCTGAAAACTTGGGGGCGTACAGTGAAGAACAAGGTGAAAGGTTTCACCAGGACATCAAGGACGCAGAGAGAGGGTACCAAGGAAGATGGAACACCACTATGATGGCTGATTTCTGCTGGTTGCTGCTGCGGGAAACCCCAGATGAAAAATACGCCAAGCAGCGCACCAAGAGAAGCATTCGGGGGAAGAAGAAACGGGCCCACCAGGAGATTGATTGACCCAAGAATGACTTTAAAATCTAAACTGTGTTGACAAATATCGTGTTTTTACTAAACTTTGAAATAAAAATTTGCTAGTTATTACCACAGTGTCGGATCTCATTTATTAGAATTTTATTTTCACACCATCGAGTGTTTGTCTTCATGTATTGCAATGGTGCGGTTTGCGTTTTCTATTCTTACATACATACCTGTACAACATTTTTTGCACATTTCTTTGCTTTGCTTTGTGTCTAACCTCGCTCTTATATGCTCAATGTTTGTGCACATGTATGTGGCTGTTTTAAGTGCAGACAATTTTGCTACCATCACAGTGTGTTTTGTTGACATTACTCTATTCTTATGTGCTGCCTTGTTACAATTTTCTTTATTCTTATTTGAATAACTACTAAACAATTAGTATAAAGAATTCATCCAAGAAACTTTTATCTTGATCGCACTCAAATCTGAAACGTTCACCTCAAACTGCTAACCCAATGTAGCAAAAAATCTGTATGTGATGGAGCAAATTGGTTACCAGATTTGGATTCAGCGCACCAAAAAACGTAAAAATCAATCGAAACTTTAGAGGCAGTTTAAAAAAAATTTTTTTAGTGTACCTGTGAAAAGGGACCCAGGATATCAATGCTTGATCCGATACAAGCATTGTGGAACCCTGTGTCTTTTGCGGAAACTGCTAGGTATGTATGACCTAGATTGGCCACTGTTGGAAACAGGATACTGGGCTTGATTGACCTTTGTCTGACCCAGTATGGCATATCTTATGTTCTTATGTTCTTACTCATATTGATTGAGTTGTTTTGATTTTTACCTATATCATTTCAGTATTAACTTCTCTTACTGCTCCCTTGTAGCTATTCTATCTTAAAAGGGGGGGGGGGGGGGAGATGTAGGACTGGTACACTGTGGCCTGCTCTGAACCAAAGCCTGAACTGCCTGAAACAAAGCTGAACCATACAAGATGGATTCCTGCTACAAAAACGTCTGCTGACCTCCAAGCAATTGCTTGCCAAGTGTTTCTGTGCATACAGCAAAACTATTGCTTTCAGTCATTATTATGTGCAAGAGAACTTGTTGCTCTGGTCTTTCTCATCCACAGATGGGGGGGGGGGGGAGTAAGTGACAGAATTCCAGTAAATTAAGTGGAGGTTATATGCCTGTTGAAATAAATGAGTTTTTAAGGCTGCTTTAAATTTGGGGAAAGAAAGCTCAAGACAGGAGGTTGTGAGATAATGAGTTTCAGAGAGTGGGTCCTATGAAAAAAAAATGCAATAGAGATTACTGCTGGAGAGTAGCCTTTATGTGCTAGCAGTCTTTTCAAGAGCCATGCCATAAGCGAGAAGGGAGCCAGGTCCTCCAGGATGATCGGTCCCTGCCACAACAGTCCCTGACAGAGGCAGCTGAAGAGGAGGTGCTTTTAAGGAGTCGCATTAGGTCTCCAAACCACACTCTCTCCATGGCTAATCCAGTACTACCAGAACAATCTGCCTAGGTAGCGCTCTATATGTTGAATCACACACCTCACCAGGGGCCACAGAGGAAACATGTACAGCCACCGCTGAATGGGCCAAGGCTGGATCAGAGCATTGATGACTTGGACCCTATCTCTGTGTGGTGACTGGAGAAGTGGCACACCTTAGCATTAAAGCAGGTCACCATCAGATCCATTTTGTGGCAACCCTGGCAGCACAGAATCAACTGAAATGCCTCTTGACTCAACTCTCACTCAACATGATTCAGAGAGTGCTGGCTGAGGAAGTCCACTTTCACATTTTCTACTCCGGCAATGTGCTGAGCCGACAAGGCTAGGAGGTATTTCTCCACCCAAGAAAATAGATTCATCTCCAGGGCCACTCTGGTGCTTCAAGTACTGCCCTGCCGATTGACACATGCCACTGCTGTGGCATTGTCTGAAAACACTCGAACCGCCCGGTCCTCAACCAGGGGCTGGAAATGCAGAAGAGCCAACCTGATCACCCTTGCCTCAAGGTGGTTGATGGACCACATCGCTTCCCTGCAGTTACAATGGCCCTGAACTGTATGGTCTCAGCAATTGGTCCCCATTCTGAGAGGCTGGCATCCATTGTCATCAGGATCTAGGAGAAATTGTCCAGTGGTATGCCCTTCCTCAGATGACAGGTTTGCCACCACCACCACAGACTGGACCTCTCCCTCAACATGAGCAGAAGCCTGCGCTCGAACTTGCTCCTGAGAACTCGGGGACCATCAAGTCAACCACTGGAGCAGCCGCATATGAGCACGTGTCCACAGGACCATCTCTGTGGTTGCCACCATCAATCTGAGGAGCTGAAGATAATCCCAGACTTGGGGGCCTGCTGCGCACAGAACATCACCAAGCAATTCAGCAGTCTTCTGATTTTTCTCCTCTGGCAGGAAAGCTCTGCCCATTTGCCTGTCATAACATGCTCCTAGAAACTCAAAGGACTGGAAAGGTAAAAGCTGGCTCTTTTCCTGATTGATCACCCAGCTGAAGCTTTCCAAAAAGAACACCATTCAAGACACCACCCAATATGCTTCTGACAGGGAATGGGCTTGGATGAGCCAGTCGTCTAGATTAGGATGGACACAGGTCCCCTGGTGCTACACCATGACCTTTGAGAATGTCCTTGGGGTGGTGGAGAACCCGAAAAGAAAAGCAGTGAACTGATAGTGAGAGCCAAGTATGGCAAAATGCAGATCGTGATCTGAAAATATGCCACTGCCAGATCCCCTTTGGTGCATTGCTTGAATAATGGAGTGTAAGGTTTTCATCTGTTTTTCTCCTCTCTAGAAAATCTAGAGATTGATTAAATGCTCGTAAATGACCAACGTAAGCCCTAAAAAAGTGACTCTCTCACTTGAGCATGATGTGGGAGGCTCCACTAGACTGCAATCTTTTTGGTAGTCAAAGGAGGAGGGGAAAATTGGTTCAGCTCCACGCCCCTATCATGATAAGGGCTTGTTGAGCAGCCACAAATTGGAAGAATCTTGAAGAGTACAGCAGCCTCACACAACCTCTGTGCCCCTCCCTCCCTCCTCCTCCCCCCCCTCTCTTCCAAAGATTGCAGAAGGCTCTCAGAGGGATCTGCCTGCCAGCCACCTTTCACACAGTGCTGTTTAAAATAAACCCAGCCAGAGAAGCAGTTTCAGGGTAACAGAGCTTTCTCTCTCTCTCTCCCCCATAGCACTTTGCCAAGAAGGGAAAAGAGACATTCTCCTCCTTCCCTTCTGCTCCCCAGGTACTTTATTCTGTCTTCCTTCCCTTTCCCCTTCAGGCACACACTCTCTCTGTCCCCCCCCCCCAGGTGCACTCTCTCTTTCTGCCTTCCCTTCTCTTCTCCTCTGCTAGCACTCTCTTCCTTCCCTCTCGCTCACCTCCTCAGCTCTCGTAGCATACCTCTTGGTATGGATCTTCAGCTCTTCCGTGGGTCTGTGTATAGCCGGTGAAGTTCTCATGTGCATTCCGCGACAGACAGACACCATCTTCAGGCTTCCAAACACATTATATAGGTATACATTTAGCAGAAATTTATGGTACACAAGAATAAGTGCAGAGATCCATTAAGAAACCAAAGGATTGACCTCTCAGCAATAAATCCTAAATCATAACGAATTAGAGGTGTGCTTTTATGAAAGCTTACCAAAAATCCTAAAAGAAGGCAAAATATAGTAATTGTTCAAAAAGTTTAATTCCCAAAGTAGCATTAATGCACTATGAAGGAAAAAGGCAGGTTTATCAGAGAGAATGTATATGCTCGTCTATCCAATGCACTGGAGAACCAGAGAGGATGACAACTGCCTGAGTCACTTTGGTCTTTATCTGCTCTCATCTACGATGTTACTGTGTTACATTTCAGTTGTCTGCAATATTATTTGATTTTGCTTGTCTTCTTATATTAATGTTGGGAACTCAGCATTCTGCTGGCAAAATGGAGAAATTAAGTTTTATCCAAACATCAGGCCTTTCATGAAGTGACTTAGAAACACAGAACGTAAGCAGCAGACAAGGACAATTTGAACCACCAAGTAAGCCCATTAGCACCCGCCTACTGGGCTGTCTCAGATCTTACTTGATGTGCGGTCTTCAGCCTCCCTTCTCCGGACACTAACGTCTCTTGGTATTTCTCCAGAGCATGCTTGGATTCTGGCACTACACTGGCTCTGTTCCAGCTACCCATCACCCTCTCAATGAACAAAAGTATTTTCTCACAATACCTTTAAGCCTCCTTCCCCTCACTTTTGCCCTTTACGTTTTCATTCTGAGGAAAATGTTACCTGCTGGTATCTCATTAAAGCCCAGCAAATGTTTGTTTAAGGAGTCTCTATTCAGCAGCGGTGGCAGCCAGCTCTTTTTTAAAGCATCAGCCACTGCCGTGCCGGCTGTTCTGTGCCGGAGCCTATCCAGCAGCTGACACTGAATATCTGGTTTTGTTGGAGATTGCAGCAGCTATCCGGTCAGCAGTGATAGTGAGCTGCTAACCAGATAGCTAAACTGCATACAGTTAGGACAACCCACAGACTGCCCTGGATTTAACCATGCATCTTTTCTGTGGTCTGTGGGGATATTTGCATCTCTTCACAGAATTCTATGGATCAGACCCCCAGAAAGGATAAACACACAGCAACCTAGTTATGTCAGACTACAGTAGATTCCAACTGACCACAATCACACTAGACACCATCTAGTCATCCCCCTGCACAACCCAACCATCCATGAATGGCCATCACAGCATCCCCCACAAGACACCGGGCCTCAAAGGACTGCCGCAACTGGCACATGTAAATGAGTTAATATAACTAACCTAATCTTCTGTTATCAAGTACCCTAGCTAAAGTTAATATAACCAACCTAATCTCTCGTTTTCTAGTACTCTTGTTATCGTTATCTGTAAGGCATTCCATGTATCTCATGAGTCTGTCCAATTATATTGGTTTATTGTAAACTGCTTTGACTCTTAAAAAAGCAGGATAGAAAAAGTGTTAAATAAAAATAAATATTCAGCGGAACTATCTAGATAGACTGGGCAGAACAAACCTTTTTGATTTCTGTGTAAAACAAATTCTTATCTGGTTATGAAAATCCCAAGATGCCCGTCCTGTGACAAATCCATAAATCTGGTTGCATTTTTGGAGTTTCTATGACCAGCGGACACTGAACATCTATTCTACTGCTGTCTTCCAGCTTCTCCTGCCACTGCCTCTCTTGTTTCTTTTACCCCTCTGGATTGGATCATGGCTCCAGTCTTAGATCTTTGCTTCTGCAGAGTTCTGCTTGCTGATGCAACTCTTTACTGAGACTTGCTTTTAAGTTTGCCTAATGCTTGGGCCGGCCTTATTCTCCCCACTCCCATAAACAGCTACAGCCGGGAAAGGAAGAGCCCTCCACAGCAGAGTGACTTCCCTCGAGAAGAGGAGGAGGAGATGTGGCACTAAATAATGAAGAACAAAAAAAAAGAAGATAAGCCAACAGGTGGAGACTGTGTCTACTACAAAAGGAGACAGAGAGCACATGGATCCACCTGCAGAATACTGAAAGCCCATGGAGAGAGAAAGAACTCAAAGAAAATAAGAAGATACTCCTCTCTCCAAGAAGAAAGAGAGGCAGAGGGGCAGAAAGGAAGAAATACAGAAGAGCCGAGGAGAGATTTTCAGCGTGTGTTGGAACTGTGATGCCAGAAGAGAGGCTTGAGGAGAAGCAGCAGAGCCTGGGAGTCCAGTTTGAAGAGATGCAAGTTGTGGAGAGACCCAGTGAAGAGTTGCATCCATGAGCAGAACTCTGTAGAAGCAAAGATCTAAGATTGGAGCCAAGATCCAATCCAGAGGGGTAAAAGAAACAAGAAGAGGCAGTGGCAGAAGAAGCTGGCTTAAGAGGTGAGCCAGTGAGGCAATGGCTTGGGGTATGCAAGTTTTAAGGGCATCAAATGTTTGCCTTGTTGTCTTTTCCCCTTCACAGCTGCAAGAGCTCTTTGCTTCCTTATCTGTGCACTACTATGAGATGCAATCAAAAAGTATCAAGAGTTATACAATAACACAAGAAGTATAACACTGACAGTTATTGCACTCAGTCTCCTTCAAAGTAGTCCCCTTCCGATAAAACACACTTCCTCCAGCGTTCCCGCCACTACTGGAAACAATTTTGAAATGCCTCTTTCGTTATGCTGTGAAGCTGCTGTGTCAAATTTTGCTTAATGGTTTCCAAGTCGTTGAATCTCCTTCCTTTCATTGCTAATTTCAGTTTTGGAAACAAGAAAAGTCACAGGGTGCGAGGTCAGGTGAGTACAGAAGCTGACTGACTTGCTCAGTTTGGTGTTTGGCCAAGAACTGCTGGACAAGATGTGATGTGTGAACTGGGACGTTATTGTGATGAAGCAACCATTCACTATTCCTATGCAACTCTGGCCTCTTATGATGAACTGTATCTCTCAAACGAGTCAGAACTTGGATGTCGTAGTCCTTATTGATGGTTTGGCCTTTTGGAGCATACTCATGATGAACAATACCCTGGCAATCGAAGAAAACTGTGAGCATGACCTGACGGGTTTTCTTGGGTCTGGGAGAGTTTGGAGTCTTCCATTGTGAGGATTGAGCCTTAGTTTCCGAGTCATAACCATAAACCCACGATTCATCACCAGTAATAATCTTTTTGATGCAATCTGAGTCTTTTTCAACACATTCCAATAATTCCCTGGCTGCAGACAGTCTGTCTTCTTTTTGGTCAGGGCACAGGAGTTTCAGCACAAATTTTGCAGACATGTGTCTCATCCCCAAATCAACAGTAAGAATGGACTGGACTTTTTTTCACCTTTGTCGTAGTTAGGAACAGGTATAGGTTTGGATGTCTCGCCAACCAGGGCCAGACATGCTTGTGCCATTCTGAAGTTGTAGCACGACGTGCGTTTCCTTGTTCCACCTAGACCACGCCTTCACCACACCCCCTTGCTACATGGATGTTCTCACATCAGGGATATCTATATGCCCAGTTTCTAAAATAGGTCCAAGGATGTCTCTGAGTTGCACGTCTGAATGCCCATGTTCAGATGCCCAACTCATGAAGAGAGCTTTTAAAATACTCACCCAGTGTTTTGTTCATTTACCATGTTGTCTAATTTATTTTGGGCTAGGTTTACTAAAAGGCACTACTGCTTAACTGTATGTAAACATGCATTTACATACATTAGTTATCATAGGTCCCATTTTATGTATTCACTAGTAAGTGTGTTAATGGCATTAGTGCACGGATGCTCCTGGTCACTTTCTTAAAGGGACAGGTGCCAAGGTAAGAAGACCCCCCTCAAAGACAACTCACCGGAAGCTAATAGCCCCACGTCACTGAAGTTTTAAGGTAAGTGCCAAGGGGCTGTACTATTGTAGGTCCCAGAGAGGGACAGCAGCAGTGTCAATGGGGGCCAGCCGGAGGGGGACGCAAGGGATGATGTTCATCTAGGTCACCTCATCTCCATGCGCCGGCCCTGCTTCCCTGCTATAACGCACAGGAGGTGGCCCTCTTCCAGTTGAAAGAAAGCTCTGAAATGAGGGGTCATAGGATGAAGGTGAACGGGGATAAACTCAGGAGTAATCTGAGGAGATATTTCTTTATGGAAAGAGTGAAGGATGCATGGAGCAGCCTCCCAGTGGAGATGAGAAAATGTAGCTGAAGTCAAGAAATCATAGGACAAATACAGAGGATCTCTGAGGGAGAGGAAGGGATTGTAAAACTTAATAGCTGTCGTGGATGGGCAGCTCGGATAGGCCGTATGTTTTTTATCTGCCGTTGCTGCAGCTTCCATTGCTGCATTTCTATGGTGCGTTTCTTTCTCTTATGCTTCACTCCCCCAATGGTGCTGCTTCTCTCTCCCTCTCCATTTCCCACGCTTTTCTACTCACTCTATTACGCTCCTCACTTCCCACTGGTATATCTCTATCTCTCTCATTCTCCCCTCGAGCTTTCAACCCTCCTTACCGCCACCAGATTTACCTCTTTGAGCCTTCACCTCTACCTCTTCCTTCTTTCGTCGCCCCTCCTGCTTATAGCGAAGTCCTAAGATCCAGGAGCACAGAGGGCTGTGGGTCTGTTGTGTCTTTCATCTCCTGTCCTTAGGCAAAAAGCAACAGGTGGGGAGGAGGGGGAATGATAGGAAGGGAGAGGCCGGATTAGGTTGCTGAAGGCTGTTTTTTGCTGATTGAGATTCAGCTCACTAGCTAATGGAGCTGAGGCATGAGTACTGTGCGCTCATGCTGTGGCATGGAAAAATGAGGACAACAGAACCTGAACTAAAATTTTTCAAGGTGCTGTGCACAAATGGAGTAAATTCAAGCCTGGCTCTCTCTAAGGAAATAACCGAATATAAATGACCCTGTCACCTACAGGCTAGGCGACTTGCAGCGCTGTGAAAACAGAAATGAATGCTCTATTTCACTACTCCCTCCTATTGCTATATTGATTTTTTTGTTCCAGGCTGAGGCCAAGTTAACTGTTTCACAGGTGCAGTTTTGAATCAGCGCTGGTTTTTCCTCTTTGAAATTCCATTGCACCCATTTTCGTACTTCCTTAACATCTAGGGGAAGTAGAATAGCAGTGGGCAAATTGAAAGGAGGTATATTAAGGGCAATAAACCTTCTTTGTTAGTAAAGTAAATAACAGTAAGAGGAAAAGGAGGCTGCTATGATTCTCAAAGTAAGTATTTAGTTTTTATTTTATGTTATTTACACTCATATACCGTGCAGTTGAACGTCTCTGCACGGTGCGCAGCAAACAAACAATACGTGCAGTAAGCCCCACAATAACCCCAAAAGCTGAAAAGGTAAGGAAAAAAGTGATGACAGCCTTTATAAGCTACAAAGATATTTCAGAAAGAAGAAGATGAGCAACAATATCTAGAAAAAGCTAAGAGAAGCCAGAAAAGTAGTCAGGAAAGCAACAATGCAAATGGAAATAAAAATAGTCTAGTAGTATTGACTAAAGCAAGGCCTTTGACTATGTAAATCAGGGGTCTCCAGTTCCAGTCCTGGAGATCCACAAACCAATCAGGTTTCAGGATGATCCTAATGAATCTGCATAAGATATATTTGCATGCTCTGCCCCTATTGTGTTCACATTTAGCTCCTGCAGATTCATTAGGATCATCCTGA
Source organism: Ichthyophis bannanicus (assembly GCA_033557465.1). Lineage (NCBI taxonomy): Eukaryota > Metazoa > Chordata > Amphibia > Gymnophiona > Ichthyophiidae > Ichthyophis > Ichthyophis bannanicus. Next base: position 167,207,944 of record CM066043.1, read on the forward strand.
AAACCTGACTGGTTTGTGGCCTTCCAAGAAGCATGGATATACTAGAAAACCTGATAGTTCTCATGCACAGCCTAAATTTACATTGATTAAGAAACAATAGTTCGAACAGACTGGACACATCATACAAACAGAGAAATCATTGGAGAGTGACATCATGCTTGGCAAGGTTGAAGGTCAATGTAAAAGACAAAGACCAGCAATGCAATGGATTGATACAATAACTGCAGCAATGGATGCTACTCTATCAAAAGCCACCTGACTGAAGACCAAGCACAGTTTAGGACAACTATCCAGAGGGTCGCCATGAGTCGGCACTGACTCGATGGCAACAACAGCAAATTAGGGGGACAACACTTTTTATTTTTCAGATATGTTAGTTGCAGGAGAAAGTGTAAAAGTGGTCTTCACAGACTCAAGGCTGAAGAGGAGAAATATGTAGAAGCAGATGAGGTTAGATGGATTTACTTAACAAATATTTCTATTCTGTCTTTATAGATGAAGGCCTAGGAGTAGGACCTCAGAAAACAATTACAAATAGAAATAGAAACGAGGTAGATCTCAAAAGATTTTCAGAAAATTGTGCTCATGAGGAGCTAGCTAAACTAAAAGTAGACAAGGCAATGGGGTTGGATGGGCTACATCCACAGACATGCCAAGTCACACGCCTTAGCATGTGATACACACATTTAGCTCCACACACATGCTCACATTCCGTTACCCTCCTCTCTCTCGCATTTATCTGCCTCTGTTCAGCTCCTTCCCCAGCCAGTGTCCATCGCTTCCACGGCCACTGCCGCTTGCCGAGACCTGAAGCAGCGGCACTAGAACACAAAAGAATAGCCAAGCCTGCTAGTTCAGAGCACCACTGACTGTTTGCTGGTCCCGCCCCTCAGAAACAGGAAATTTCTATCAGAAGGGGTGGGACTGGCAGAGATGCGAGTGGCACTCTGAACTTGCAAGCTCTGTTCTTCTCTTGTGTTCTATTGCTGCTGCTGCCGCCGGTCCTGGCAAGTGGCAGCGGCAGAGGAGGTTGGACAGTAGGGAAAGGAAGGAGCTGAACAGTGGCCTGGCATCGTGTGACGGAGAGACTGAATTGGGGGGGAGGAGACAGTGGATATGGGGACAGTGAAAGAGGGGAGATTCTGGCAGGCTGAATGGGGGAATTGGTGGACATGGGAGACTATGAAAGGGGATATTCTGGAAGGTTGAAAGGGGGAGATGGTGGATATGGGAGACAGTGAAAGGGGATATTCTGGAAGGCTGAATGGGGGAATTGGTGGACATGGGAGACTATGAAAGAGGGGATATTCTGGAAGGTTGAAAGGGGGAGATGGTGGATATGGGAGACAGTGAAAGAGGGGATATTCTGGAAGGTTGAAAGGGGGAGATGGTGGATATGGGAGACAGTGAAAGGGGATATTCTGGAAGGTTGAAAGGGGAGATGGTGGATATGGGAGATAGTGAAAGGGGATATTCTGGCAGATTGAATGGGGGAGATAGTGAAAGAGGGGATATTCTAGCAGATTGTATGGGGGCGACGGTGAATATGGGAGATAGTGAAAGAGGGGATATTCTGGAAGGTTGGAAGGGGGAGACGGTGGATATGGGAGATAGTGAAAGAGGGGATATTATGGAAGGTTGGAAGGGGGAGATGGTGGATATGGGAGACTGTGAAAGAGGGGATATTCTGGAAGGCTGAATGGGGGAATTGGTGGACATGGGAGACTATGAAAGAGGGGATATTCTGGAAGGTTGAAAGGGGGAGATGGTGGATATGGGAGACAGTGAAAGAGGGGATATTCTGGAAGGTTGAAAGGGGGAGATGGTGGATATGGGAGATAGTGAAAGGGGATATTCTGGCAGATTGAATGGGGGAGATGGTGGATATGGGAGATAGTGAAAGAGGGGATATTCTAGCAGATTGAATGGGGGAGACGGTGAATATGGGAGATAGAGAAAGAGGGGATATTCTGGAAGGTTGGAAGGGGGAGATGGTGGATATGGGAGATAGTGAAAGAGGGGATATTATGGAAGGTTGGAAGGGGGAGATGGTGGATATGGGAGACTGTGAAAGAGGGGAGATTCTGGAAGGCTGAATTGGGGAATTGGTGGACATGGGAGACTATGAAAGAGGGGATATTCTGGAAGGTTGAAAGGGGGAGATGGTGGATATGGGAGACAGTGAAAGGGGATATTCTGGAAGGTTGAAAGGGGGAGATGGTGGATATGGGAGACAGTGAAAGGGGATATTCTGGAAGGTTGAAAGGGGGAGATGGTGGATATGGGAGATAGTGAAAGGGGATATTCTGGCAGATTGAATGGGGGAGATGGTGGATATGGGAGATAGTGAAAGAGGGGATATTCTAGCAGATTGAATGGGGGAGACGGTGAATATGGGAGATAGAGAAAGGGGATATTCTGGAAGGTTGGAAGGGGGAGACGGTGGATATAGGAGATAGTGAAAGAGGGGATATTATGGAAGGTTGGAAGGGGGAGATGGTGGATATGGGAGACTGTGAAAGAGGGGAGATTCTGGAAGGCTGAATGGGGGAATTGGTGGACATGGGAGACTATGAAAGAGGGGATATTCTGGAAGGTTGAAAGGGGGAGATGGTGGATATGGGAGACAGTGAAAGAGGGGATATTCTGGAAGGTTGAAAGGGTGAGATGGTGGATATGGGAGACAGTGAAAGGGGATATTCTGGAAGGTTGAAAGGGGGAGATGGTGGATATGGGAGATAGTGAAAGGGGATATTCTGGCAGATTGAATGGGGGAGATGGTGGATATGGGAGATAGTGAAAGGGGATATTCTAGCAGATTGAATGGGGGAGACGGTGAATATGGGAGATAGAGAAAGAGGGGATATTCTGGAAGGTTGGAAGGGGGAGACGGTGGATATGGGAGATAGTGAAAGGGGATATTCTGGCAGGCTGACTTGGGAAGGGGGGTTATGGTGGACATGGGAGATAGTGAAAGAGGGGATATTCTGTCATGCTGTATTGAGAGGGAAGGACATGGTGGACATGGGAGGCATTAAAAGAGTGAAAGAGGGGATATTCTGGCTTAGGCTGGAGGGGTAGGAAGAATAGGGACACAAAGGAGGTGATGCTGGACATGAGGAGTGGTGCTGAACAGAAGGGAAATAGGGGATAGGAGAAGTGCTGGACACAGGGAAATAGGGATGCAGGGGGATGCTTGGGCAAGCCACTTAACCCTCCGTTGCCTCAGGTACACACACAGATTGTGAGCCCTTTGGGGACAAGGGAGTGTATCCAGTACCTGTTTGTAGTGATTACATAATGTAAACTGCTTTGATTGAAGGATAAGGTGGTATAGAAAACTGGTTAAATAAATAAATAAATAAATAAACATGGGCAGGGGAAATAAGGTGACAGGGAGATGCTGGCATGTGCTGCTAGAGAAGTAGGGATACACATAGGCGTCACAATGAAATGTCACTGCTGCGATCGGAGCTTTCCCTATATCGGCCCACAGGGACCCGATCTCTCACAGGCAGAAGTAGGGGAAGGCTGGTGATTACAGACACATGGAGTTTGGCTAGCAAAGGGGTGGGGCTTGCTCCCCCCCCCCCCCAATGAAACAAGGAGTTCTGATGCCTCTGGGAACACAGAAAGGAGATGCTGGACAGGAGGTTGACAGACAGAGAGAAAGCTAAACACAGGAGGAGAATAGGGTGACAAGGAAGATGCTAGACACAAGGGGGAGTAGGGGCATCAGAACAGAGTTGTTGGATATAGAAGGAGGGATAGGGACACAGGTGGATGCTGGAAATGGGAGGAAGTTGGAGGACAGATGGGAGATGCTAGACAAGTGGAGGGGAGAGAGAAGAGATGTTTGATTAAAGGTGGGAAAGAGAGGAGATGCTGAAGGAAGGGGGAGAGTGGAGAGAGAGGGAGGGGAGATGCTGAAAGGAGAGGGAGAGTGTGAAATGAAATGCTGGAAGGAGAGTGAGAGAGAGGAGATGCTGGCATGGAGTGGGATGGGGGATTTGGGAATAAGGGGATGGGGAATGGGAGGGTCAAGATGAGGAAAAGAGATGTAAAAGTGTACATAGATGCAGTAAAAAGAAGATTGAAATCTGAGAGGATAGAGAGACAGAAAAATAAATAGAAGAAAGTTGAAAGGGAAAGATCAATGCCGGAGATGGATATAGAGGAGGAAATGAAGAAGACAGGAGAAAAGAGAAGTGGGTAAATGGACTGGAAACCTGGAGAGAAAGTTAAAAGAAGAGTTGGAAAGCAAAATCCAGAGACTCGGATCAACACGATTAGAAAAATAAAATGGCCATACAGCAAAGAGAAAAAAATAATTTTATTTTTAATTTATTGATTGGCATATGTCCGTTTTTGGAATTTATATTATCTGCTATTTTAATATTTGGCACAGTACAGGGGGAAATGCATTGTCTTCTCAATTTTTCTGGTGCACTGCATGCAGAGTGACTTCTTGGGGTTTCAGTCAAATTGCCAACATATTTTTATTATCAGTTTGTGGCAATTTGTTCTGTATTCAGTTAGAATCGATGTTTAGAATGTGTGACTGAGGCCAGGTATTCTGTTAGCAGTGAGTGTTCGTATAGGGATCTATAGTAATCCAGCTTGTTTAATTTTCTTGGTACTGATGTATTTACAGTACTGCCTTTTTTCTAGGTAGGTTCTCATTGGTGCTGTTATGGAATGGTAAATTTATTCTATCCGGACTGACTTTTGTAGGGTTTTGTCTTACTTCACAATACTCCTGGTACTGGAGAAAGTTTGTTACTGTCAGACTTTTTTTGCATGGTGAGTTCTACAGGGAAATGTCCTAGTTCTGCTCTGGAGGGAAGGAGTGAAAATTACAAGTTAAGATAAACCATAGAAAGCTAAATATCATTTTGTGGTGCTCCTTTCATTTGCAAAGCAATACAACATGCAGATCTTTCCAAATTTATACCACGAATGTGGTTTGAGACACATCTTACTCACTGGCCTTCAATCTCACTCACTGGAGTGGTAAATCTCACTCTTTGGGATGGGCCACCTTTAGCATCTCTGCATTCAAGGGTATTGAAGGAACATAAGAAAGTTCTAGTGGCTCCACTGTCTGATCTTTTCATAGCTTCTTTAGAGTCAAGAATGGTCCCAGACAGTGGTTCCTCTCCATAAAAGCAGAGCTAAGGAAGAGATTGGAAACTACAGGCTGATTAGTCTGACCTCAGTGGTGAGTAAATTAATGGAAATGCTACCAAAACAGAGGACAGAGCAGTTTCTGGAATCCAGTGGATTGCAAGATCCAAGGCAGCATGGTTTTATTAGAAGTAGATCTTTCATATGAATATGATCAATTTCTTCGATTAGGTGACCAGAGATTTGGATCGAGGGAAAGCACTAGATGTGGTGTACTTTCAGCAAAGCTTTTGACACAGCTCAGTATGGACAATTTATAAATTGAGTGCTCTTGGCACGGGTCTTAAAGTCACTGACTGGGTTAGAAACTGGTTGAACAGTAGGCGACAAAGGGTAGTGGTAAATGGAATTCACTCTGAGGATAAGGACGTTACCAGTGGTCTGCCATAGGATTGGTCCTTGCTCCAGTCCTTTTTAGTGTTTTTGTAAGTGATATTGTGGAAGGGCTTTGGCAGGGCTGACTCAAGGGTAGCGGCTGCACTAGGCAACCCTTCAGCCACGTACCCCCTCCTAGGGACAGCTCAAGGCCCTTCCTATTCCCCTCGCTCCATAATCCAGCATCTCCCCTTCCCTTCTCTATCCACCCCCGGGGTGGCCAGCATCTCCCATTACCTCTTTTCCCCCACTAGATATCGAGTATCTCTCCTTCCCTCACTTCACCATTAGGTGCCCAGCATCTCTCCTTTCCTTCCCCCTGAGATATCCGGCATCTTCCCTTCCTTCTCTCTCCTCCATCCAAGTATCCAGCATTTTCCCTTCAATTCCCTCCCACCGAGGTATCCACCATCTCTTCCCTTTCCACTCCTCGAGGTACCCAGCATCTCCCCTTCTTACCTTACCTTCTCTTCGCCCCTTCCACCGCTACTGGCCTTGGTCAAGCCTGTAAATAAAGTAAAAGCAATGTGGCAGTGGGCCTTCAAGCACCATGCCTGCCTCCTCTGATTCAAACTTCCTGTTGGAGGGGCAGGGGAAGTAGGCCATGAGTGCATGTGTGCAAAGGTACACAAAGGCCCACTGTCACACTGCTTTTGCTTTTGATGCAGGCAGTACTAGTGCCATGCTGCTGCCCCCAAGGTCTTTTGCCCTAGGTGGATGCCTAGTCCACCGAGTGCATGGGCCAGTCCTGGCTGTTGAATAAGTCTTACCTTTTGTGGATGATACCAAAATCTACAAGCGGGTAGACACTCTAGAAGGCACGAGTAACATGAAGAGAGATCTAGCAAAGTTTGGTTTAGAATTTGGCAGCTGAGATTTAATGCAAAAACCAATGGAATGATACAGGATAGGGAGTGAAGTGTATCTCCAGGAACAAGCAGGAATAAGTCCTCACATATGGGTACGTCGGTACCAACGGAGCCTGCGCGGGAAAGCTCCCCAGCCTATCAGATGAAAGGCTTTTGGGGCCTCCCACTGCACATGCGCGCTGCCTTCCCGCCTTCCTGACCAGCTCTCCTCAGTTTCTCTTTTTCCGCGGAACCAGCAGGTCGTGTTCCTGTCACCGCTGAAGAAATTGTGAATTTTGTTTGTTTCTTTAGACCGCGTACCTGCCTTCCCCATACCGAAACCGGTACCGCCGGTCTCTCTTTCTTTCTTTATAAAAAAAAAAAAAAAAGACTCTTTTATTTTCTTCAGCACAGCTTGGTAACTTTTGTTAGGCCTTAAGGCCTACACAAATTCTCCTCATGGAGAAGCCAGTCCCTGGTTTTAAAAAGTGTACCAAGTGCAGTGCTGTCATTTCTGTCACAGACACCCATGAATGGTGTCTTAAATGTTTGGGACCTGACCACTCCATACCGGACTGCCCATCCTGCACCCAGATGTCTAAACGTGGTTTGCAGAACCGGGCCAACAAGCTCCATGTGCTGTTTCCTTCAGAAGCATCACAGTCATCCACTTCCTCTCCGGATGGATCTCAGGTAACCAACACTTCTGTGGGCAAATCCTCTAAAAGCAAATCTCTTTCTAAAGATCGAGAGGCTCTCAATCTTGAGTTCGAGGATTCTGCCCAGGCCAAAAAACCCCGGCGGGAGGCTCTGGCCTCCAAAGCAATCATGGGGTCACAGGTTGACATCGATGGCACGGCCTCGACTGATCACCTGCTGGACTGCTCTGGGGTACCGGCCCATACCGGTACCGACATCCAGGCAGCAGTGGCGTCTATGGGCAATACTGTCCAGACCATGCAGCAGGCCGTTCTGGCATTCATTAAGGCTGCGACGCCCTCGGTACCGATTCCATCGGTACCGACCCCGGTTCCGGTATCCACACCGGAACCGAGACCATCGACTTCCAAGTGTCGATCGGTTCCGCATGCCGGATTCCGGCTTTTGCCCGGTACCGATCCCATGCCCGATACGCCCGATGTCGATACCGATCGGTATGCGTATCGTGCATTGAAAGCACAGAGAGAATACTCAGATTCTTCTGATGAATTCAATTCCTCTGATGACTCTGCTGAGCTTGCTCTTCCTGAGGAGCCCTCTTCTCCAAAGAGGAGGATGTCTCCTCCAGAGGATTTATCCTTTCAGGATTTCATTGTTGATGTAGCTAAAGCACTTTCTATTGCTACATCTTCTGAAAAAGAACCCAGATCAAAAAAATTGGATATTTTAGGATACTCTAAAGCTCCTAAAGAGGCAGTCACTCTGCCTATCCATGAAATCCTCCAAGAACACTTGATGGATTTGTGGGAGACTCCTTTAACACTGTCTCCCCATTCCCATAGGTTGGACACCATGTATCGGGTCCCTCCTTCTCCTGGGTTCCAGAAAACTCAGCTGCCTCACCACTCTATTGTGGTGAAGTCTGCCATGAAGAAAATAAAGAGTCCTAAAAGGCATTCTTCTACCCCTCCAGGACTGGACTCTTTTGGTAGAAAGATGTTCCAGGCTAGTATGCTTATAGCCAGGATCAATTCTTATAGCCTTTATATGGGCATGTTTCTTGGACAACTCGCCCTAAAGGTACAGCATTTTGCCCCCTTTATCCCTGATGATCAAAGGGCGGACTTCTTTTCTATGGTGACACAACTTTCAGAGGTCTCCAAGTTCTCCAACAGGGCAGCCTTTGATTCCTTTGAGGTTGCAGGCAGGGCTTCGGGAATTGCTATTGCAGCCCGACGTCTCGCTTGGCTCCAGGCTTCTGACCTAGAACCCTGGGTTGTAGATGGCCTCAGGAATCTGCCCTGTACAGGTGAGAACTTATTTGGTGAAGACTGGCAAATTAAAGCTGCTCAAATGGATGCAGAAAATGCCACTCTAGATAGATTTTCTAAGTCTACTTCTACCCCTGCCAAAAAGAAGTCTTTTAAAAGGCCTTACTATAAGAAGGCCAGATTTTCCACAAATACTGGCCAGCAATCTGCTCAGCCTCGCTTTGCTGCTAAGCGTCAGCAATCTAAGCAAGTAAAGTCAAAGCCTGCAGTGTCTGCTACACCCCAGCAGGCTCAACCCCCTCAGGGGTTTTGACTTGCCCCTAGAGAACTTGCCGTTTCTGGCTCTAGAACAACCAGAGCCCCTCACCATTCCTGGAAGGCTAGCTCATTTTGCTCCCAGATGGGAACAAATCACATCAGAGCAATGGACCCTCTCTATTATCAGGGAGGGCTACAAACTTCATTTCTCCAGCCTTCCTCCCCATACCATGGTGAGGCAATTCAGTTCTCCCCCATCTCTTCTGACCCTGTTGGGTCAGGAAGTCTCTTCTCTCCTTGCCCAAGGGGCAATAGAGGAGGTTCCTCCTCCACAACAGGGGTTAGATTTCTACTCCCCTTATTTTCTCATAACAAAGAAGACAGGGGGATTCAGACCTATCCTAGATCTGAGAGAATTGAACAGGTTTCTATTCAAGGAGAAATTCAAAATGCTCTCTCTGGGCATTCTCCTTCCATACCTTCAGAGTCAGGATTGGCTTTGTTCTCTAGATCTCAAGGATGCGTACACTCATATACTCATCCATCAATCCCACAGAAAATATCTTCGCTTTCTGTTCCAGGGAAAACATTTCCAGTACAGAGTACTACCCTTCGGTCTGGCCTCTGCTCCAAGAGTCTTCACAAAATGCATGGCAGTCGTAGCCGCATTTCTCAGAGGCATGGGAATCTTTGTCTTCCCATATCTGGACGACTGGCTCATCCGAGCTCCATCTCAGTCAGAAGCCCAGATTTCTCTGGACCGCACAAGGCGTATTCTTCAATATCTGGGACTTGTGGTAAACGTTCCCAAGTCCCAACTCATCCCTACTCAGTCCCTGGAATTCATAGGGGCCCAATTGGACTCCACCACTGCAAGGGCCTACCTCCCTCTGGTCCGAGGCCAAAGGCTAATAAGCTTGGCCTCCCAGGCTCAGTCCAGAAGTCACTTGTCAGCCACAGAAATGCTGCAACTTCTGGGCCACATGGCCTCCACGGTCCATGTGGTGCCCTACGCTCGTCTTCATATGAGGGCAGCTCAATGGCTTTTGGCCACCCAGTGGTCTCAAGCATCAGGACTGCTCTCAGACCAAATACTAACCTCAAAACGACTGTTTTGGTCTCTCCAGTGGTGGACATCCTCCAAAAATCTGTTGTTGGGGATTTCCTTCCAACCTTCGTTGCCCCAAGCAACCCTCACAACAGATGCCTCCCAAACAGGGTGGGGAACTCATCTCCAACACCTCTCCACTCAGGGCACCTGGTCTCCTCAGGAGACCGCCCTTCACATCAACCTTCTGGAACTGCGAGCAATCTTCCTTGCCCTCACAGTCTTCCACACCCTCCTTGTCAACCTGACTGTCCTAGTCCAGACAGACAATCAGGTAGCCATGTTCTATGTCAACAAACAAGGAGGGACGGGCTCTCTGTCGCTTTGCAACGAAGCTCTCAGATTATGGGCCTTCGCCAGAGAGCATCAAATTCATCTTCTGGCAGTATATCTTCCAGGAGTTCAAAACTCTCGGGCAGACAGACTCAGTCGAGTTCTGCTCCCACACGAATGGTCCCTGCATATGGACCAGATACGCAGAATCTTTCAGGAATGGGGGACCCCGGACATAGACCTCTTTGCAAGTCCGTGGAATGCCAAACTTCCCCGGTTCTGTTCCAGGACTCCGTGTCAGGGAGCTCAGGCCAACGATGCCTTTCTCCTACATTGGGGTCAGGAATTCCTGTACGCTTTTCCACCCATTCCTTTGATTCCCAAGACTCTGTTCAAACTACAGAGGGATCACGGATCCATGATCCTCATAGCTCCACGCTGGCCACGCCAAGTGTGGTTCCCTCTACTTCTGCATCTCTCCCAGGGACCCTCCCTGGACCTGGGAGCTGCGCCAGACCTTCTGTCTCAGGAGGAGGGGACTTTGTGGCACCCAAACCCCAAGTCCCTACACCTCAGAGCTTGGTTACTGAAGGCCTGAGCCTTCATGACTTCAATCTTTCTCAACCAGTGAAAGATATCCTTCATGCCTCTAGGAAACCCTCCACGAGGCGTTCCTATGCTTTCAAATGGAAACGTTTTTCCATTTGGTGTGCGCAACAGGGTCTTGACCCTCCAGCATTTCCTTTGAATTCTCTACTGGACTATGTCCTGCATCTTTCCAATGCGGGCCTCAAGATGAATTCAGTACGAGTCCATTTAAGTGCTATTGCAGCATCCTTAAAACCTATAAATGGACAACCTGTCTCCTCTCATCCTCTTATTGCAAGATTCATGAGAGGCCTGACCCTCACTAAGCCTCCCATCCGACCTCCTCCGGTAGCATGGGACTTGAATTTAGTTCTGGGTCAACTTATAAAGCCACCTTTTGAACCGTTGGTATCTACCTCCCTGAAATTTCTTTCCTGGAAGGTTCTTTTCCTTATTGCAGTCACTTCGGCTCGCCGCATCAGTGAACTGCAGGCTTTGGTGGCTAATCCACCTTATACCAGATTTCATCATGATAAGGTGGTCCTTAGGACGAATCCCCACTTTATGCCTAAAGTGGTCTCGCCTTTTCATCTTAATCAAGAGGTATATCTACCTGTTTTTTTCCCGGCTCCTCATGCATCCAGTGCAGAGAGGAACCTTCATACTCTTGACTGTAAAAGAGCTCTCGCCTTTTACCTCAACAGGACTCAGCCACATCGAAAGTCTTCCCAACTTTTCGTGGCTTTTGATCCTTCTCATTTGGGACTTCCAGTCACCAAACGTACACTTTCCAATTGGATTGCTCAGTGTATTTCTTTTGCTTACCAGAGTAAGAACATTTCTCTGGAAGGCCATGTCACAGCTCATAATGTGCGAGCCATGGCCACTTCTATGGCTCATCTTCACTCTGTGTCCATAGATCAGATCTGTCGAGCAGCCACTTGGGCCTCAGTTCATACCTTCACAGCCCATTACTGCTTGGACAAGGACTCCCGCCGGGATGCCTTGTTTGGTCAGGCTGTCCTCAAACACCTGTTCCATACTTAAACAACTCCTGCCCACCTTCCCTGGATGGATGCCTGAGATCCATACGAAGATGGTTTACCCTTGGAGGGGGATCTCCCAGGCATCTTAGCTAGGGAGTCCCCATATGTGAGGACTTATTCCTGCTTGTTCCTGGAGATAGCACAGTTACTTACCTGTAACAGGTGATCTCTGGGAACAGCAGGAATTAGTCCTCACAACCCACCCTCCTCCCCTAGGAGTTGTATCTTCTATCTATCTTCCTTTCCTCTCTCTATTGTCTCAGCTATAAACTCGAACTGAGGAGAGCTGGTCAGGAAGGCGGGAAGGCAGCGCGCATGTGCAGTGGGAGGCCCCAAAAGCCTTTCATCTGAAAGGCTGGGGAGCTTTCCCGCGCAGGCTCCGTCGGTACCGACGTACCCATATGTGAGGACTAATTCCTGCTGTTCCCAGAGATCACCTGTTACAGGTAAGTAACTGTGCTTTCTGGACATGAAAGAAGAGTGGGATCTAGCAATGGGGCCAGATTGGATACATCTGAGACTCTTGAAAACGTAGACAGTGGAGCCGCTAGAACTTTCCTAAGTTTTCAATGTTTCTTTAGAGTCGGGAGTGATCCCAGAGGACTGGAGAAGTGTGCATATGCTCCTTCTACACAAAAGTGGAAGTAAAGATGAGATTGGGAATTACAGACTGTTTAGTCTGAACTCTGTAATGAGTAAATTTTATTTATTTATTTATTTTTCTTATATACCGCACTATTCAGCTTCAGCGTGGTTTACATGTAACGATAACTGTTCAGTAAAGACAATCTACACTGAACTTACAGTATAACAGAAATGAAACATTTTTAACTTACAATATAACAGAAATTAATGGAAACGCTGCTAAAACAGAGGATAGTGAGGTTTCTGGAATCCAATGGCTTGTAGTATGTGAGGGAGCATAGTTTTACTAAAAGCAGGTCTTGTCAAACAAATCTCATTCATTTTTTTGACTTGGTGACCAGAGAGTTGGACCGAGGGAGAGCTCTAGATATGGTGTGCTTAGATTTCGGTATAGCCTTTGACATTGTTCTGCATAGGTGACTTATAAATGAATTTAGTGCTCTAGGGATTACTCCTACTGGAATTCTGTTCACAAAATTCAAACTTCTGTGTCAAAAGGTTTGAATTATGCAAAGTTCTGCATGCTTTGTTTGTCAAAATGACAAAATTTATTGTTTTTGAGTGATACTTATTTTAAGAACATAAGATATGCCATACTAGGTCAGACCAAGGTCCATCAAGCCCAGTATCCTGTTTCAAACAGTGGCCAATCTAGGTCATACGTACCTAGCAGTTTCCCCAAAAGACACAGGTTCCACAATGCTTGCACTGGGTCAAGCATTGATATCCTGGGTCCCTTCTTAATAATGGTTTATGCACCTTTCCTCCAGGAACTTGTCCAAACCTTTTTTAAACCCAGCTACACTAACAGCCTTTACTACATCCTCCGGTAACAAATTCCAGAGTTTGATTACACGTTGAGTGAAAAAATATTTTCTTTTATTAGTCTTAAATAGTTTACCCTGTAGCTTCATTGCATGTCCCCTAGTCTTTCTATATTCTGATAACGTAAACAATCTATCTACGTTTACCTGTTCTACTCCGTTCATTAATTTATAGACTTCTATCATATCTCCCCTCAGCCGTCTCTTTTCCAGGTTAAAGAGCCCTAACCTTTTTAGCCTTTCTTCATAAGAGTATCCTTCCATCCCCTTTACCATTTTGGTGGCTCTTCTCTGAACCTTTTCTAATAACGCTATATCCTTTTTAAGATACGGCGACCAGAATTGCACACAATATTCAAGGTGCGGTCTCACCATGGAACGATATAGAGGCATTATAATGTCCTTTGTTTTATTTTCCATTCCTTTCCTTATGATACCCAGCATTCTATTTGCTCTCTTGGCCGCCGCTGCACACTGGGCCGAGGGTTTTAACATGTTATCCACAATGACGCCTAAATCTTTTTCCTGGGTGGTGGTTCCTAATGTGGAACCTTGCATTGTGCAACCATAGTTTGGGTTGTTCTTCCCTAGGTGCATAACTTTGCACTTGTCCACATTAAATTTCATCTGCCATTTTGATGCCCAGTCTTCCAATTTATCAAGATTCTCTTGCAATTTTCCACAATCCTCTTGGGTTTTAACAACTTTAAATAGTTTTGTGTCATCTGCAAATTTGATAACCTCACTCGTCGTTCCACTTTCCTGGTCATTTATGAATATGTCAAAAAGCAGCGGACCCAACACAGATCCCTGGGGTACACCACTATTCACCTTTCTCCATTGGGAAAATTGGCCATTTAGCCCAACCCTCTGCTTTCTATCTTTTAACCAGTTGTTGATCCACAGTAGTACACTGCCTCCTATCCCATGACTCTTTTTAGTTTTGCCAAAAGTCTCTGATGAGGGACGTTGTCAAAGGCTTTCTGAAAGTCCAGATACACTATATCAACCGACTCACCTTTGTCCAACTGTTTATTCACACTTTCAAAAAAACATAACAGATTAGTAAGATAAGATCTTCCTTGTCTAAAGCCATGTTGGCTGTCTCCCATTAGGCCATGACTATCTAAATGCTGAGTAATTTTATTCTTTATGATGGTTTCTACCATTTTTCCCGGTATTGACGTGAGGCTCACCGGTCTGTAGTTTCCCGGATCACCCCTGGAACCCTTTTTAAAAATTGGTGTTACATTGGCGATCCTCCAATCTTCAGGTATTAGAGATGATTTTAATGATAGTTCACAGATTACTAATAGCAGGTCTGCAATCTCATATTTCAGTTCTTTCAACACCCTTGAATGTATACCATCCGGCCTAGGTGATTTGCTACTCTTCAGTTTATCTAATAGTTGTAATACATCTTCCCGATGTATCGATATTTCTTTCAATTCTTCCGCACCTTTAAATACCACTTCAGTCATGGGTAACATCCCTACATCTTCCTCAGTAAAGACGGAAGCAAAGAATTCATTCAGTCTCTCCGCTATCGCCTTGTTGCCTCTTAGTGCCACTTTAACTCCTCTATTATCTAATGGACAAACTGACTCTCTCACAGGTTTTTTGCTACGAATGTACTTGAAAAAATCTTTATTTCGCGTTTTTGCTTCCGCAGCAAGCTTCTTCTCAAATTCTCCCTTTGCCTGCTTTATCAATGCCTTGTATTTGACTTGCCAGTGCTTGTGCTGTTTCCAGGTTTCGTCATTTGGCTCTTTTTTTCCATTTCCTGAAAGATGCTTTTTTGGCAACAACAGCCTCTCTGACCTCACCTTTAAACCATGCTGGCAGTTTTTTGGACTTCCACTTTTCTTAAAGCGTGGAATACAGCTGGTCTGGGCTTCCAAGATAGTATTTTTCAACACCCAAGCTTGATGTAAGTCTTTAACCTTTGCAACTGCTCCTTTTAGTTTTTTCTTAACTGTTTTCCTCATTTTATCATAGTCTCCCTTTCAAAAGTTAAAAGGTAGTACTGTGGATTTCCGTACTATCCCTCCTCCACTAATTAAATCAAAGGCGATCATGCTATGATCACTATTGCCAAGTGGCCCCAACACCCTTATCTCTTGCACTAGATCTGGTGTTCCCGTAAGGACTAGGTCTAATATGGCTTCCCCTCTGTTCGGTTTATGAACCAGCTGCTCCAAGAAGCAGTCATTTATTTCATCTAGAAACTTTATCTCCCTAGCATGTCCTGACGTGCCACTGACCCATTCGATACCGGGGTAATTGAAATCACCCATTATTATTACTGCGCTGTAACTTTTGTTAGCTTTCTTGATTTCTTTGAGCATTTCATCCATTTGTTCATTCTGGCCAGGCGGTCGATAGTACACCCCCACTGCCATCGCCTTCCCCTTTTTACATGGAATTTCAATCCATTGAGATTCTACAGCAAATTTTGTTTTCTGCAAAACTTTAATCCTTTCTGACTCAATGCCCTCTCTAACATAGAGCGCAACCCCTCCACCAATTTGATCAGCTCTATCATTACGATATAGTTTGTACCCAGGAATCAGTGTCCCACTGGTTGTCCTCCTTCCACCATGTCTCTGATATTCCAATCATATCTAACCTTTCATTTAGTGCTATATATTCTAACTCTCCCATCTTATTTTGTTAGACTTCTAGCATTTGCATACAAGCATTTTAGAGACTGTATTTTATTCATATTAATTTGACTATTGGTAGACATGGGTAATTTGGGATCTTTAAGCTTTGTCTGCTCCATGCTCGAGGGCATATGGGCTATTTTATTCTTTTTTGGAACCTCTCTGCTTTTGGTAGTATCCTTCAAGGATACTTTCTTCCGAATCATCCGCTCTTGGCGACTGTCAGCTTTCCCCTATTATCTAGTTTAAAAGCTGCTCTATCTCCTTTTTAAAGGTTAATGCCAGCAGCCTGGTTCCAACCCGGTTAAGGTGAAGCCCATCCCTTTGGAAGAGCCCCTCCTTTCCCCAGAATGTTCCCCAGTTCCTAACAAATCCAAAACCCTCATCTCTGCACCATTGTCTCATCCACGCATTGAGACTCCAGAGGTCTGCCTGCCTTTTGGGGCCTGCGTGTGGAACGGGAAGCATTTCAGAGAATGCTACCCTGGAAGTTCTGGATTTCAGCTTCCTACCTAAAAGCCTAAATTTAGCCTCCAGAACCTCTCTACCACATTTTCATATGTCATTGGTACCGACATGTACCAAGACAGCAGACTCCTCCCCAGCACTATCTAAGACCTTATCTAGGTGGCGCGTGAGGTCCGCTACCTTCGCACCAGGCAGGCATGTTACCAGGCGATCCTCATGTCCACCAACCACCAAGCTATCTACATGCCTAATGATCGAATCACCAACTATAACGGCTGTCCTAACCCTTCCCTCATGGGCACATGGCCCTGGAGAAACTTCCTCGGTGCGAGAGGGTTTTACATCACCTGGAGGACAGGTCCTAGTTACAGGATCACTTCCTGCCACACCAGGGTGATGCTCTCCTGTCACGTGACCTCTCTCCTGCATGGCAACAGGGATGCTGCCAGACTGGAGGTGGGACTTCAGGACTATATCCCTGTAGGTCTCGTCTATGTACCTCTCTCTCTTTCTTGTTTTCCAAGTCTGCTACTCTAGCCTTTACAGAACAGACTCATTCCCTGAGAGCAAAGAGCTTCTTGCACCTAGTGCACACGTAAGACCTCTCACCAACTGGGAGAAAATCATACATGTGACACTCAATGCAAAAGACTGGAAAGCTCCCATCTCGCTGTTGGACTGCTGTCTGCATCTTAGTTTTAGGTTTGTGTTTAGATCTTTAAGATCTTTACTTACTAAGGGTTGCTATGGATATTTATACTAATAAAACTGTACCTAATACGTTTAATATACCTTGTTCACCTGAAGCTTAATTAATCTCAGGTCCTTAGTGTATGACTGATTTGGGTAACGAGCTTCACCTGAAAGCACCTCCTGTCTTTTAAGGTGTATAAGTACCTATAAAGCTAAGATTATCCCAGGGGGGTGGGTGGGTGTTGGGGAGGGAGGGAAATAACACTTATTAAATGAGGGCTGCTACATAGTACCCTGTCTTGTGCTGCTGAGGTAAGCTATATTCTGATTTGATTTAAATTATAGTCTTTGCTGCTGCTAGGCTCTAACTTATTATGAAATTTAAAGTACAAGCTCTCTGCTGGGTTCCAAATTTAACCAGAAAGCTCTCTTCTGTGTTTTAAATTTAAACTTAAACTGCTGCTACTAGGCCCTGACTTATTTAACAAAAAATAGTGGGTTCACAGATTAATTAACTTTAATACAAAGAATTCCTTTCAGAAAAGTCCCAGACGTATATACTCACAATTGCAGATCTCTCTCCAGAAGTAACAGTCCCCTTTTCTAGTCCTTCAAGACTAGAAAATTTTAAAATATAATACAGAAATAAAACATCACAAAAAGTGTAAACCTTTGAATTATGGTGTGCAGAATTCCATCAGAAGTAAGGGATGGACCCTAAATTGACCAACTGGGTTAGAAGGTGGTTGAGTGGGCAGTACCAAAGCGTAGAGGAAGTGGAGCTCACTCTGGTCAGTGCTGTGCCACAGGAATCTGTATTTTTCTGTCAGATTATTTTTAACATTTTTGTAAGTGATATTGTGGAAAGGCTGATGATACCAAAATCTGCAATAGAGTAGACACCTAGGAAGATATAGATAATATAAGAAGGGATCTAGTAAAGCTTGAAGAATGGTAAAATATTTGGCAGCTAAGATTTAATGCTAAAAATGCAGGGTCATGTATTTGGGCTGTAAAAATCCAAGGGAGCAGTACAGTATAGGGGAAGAAGTACTTCTGTCCATGAAGGAAGATCGGGACCTGGGCGTGATTGTTTCTGATGATCTTAAGGTGACTAAACAGCCTGAAAAGACGACTGCAAAATTTAGAAGGATGCTTAGGTGCATACTGCAAGAGAGGAATGGTTAGCAGGAAGTAGGTGATAGTGCCTCTGTGTAAATTTTTAGTGAGACCTCATTTGGAGTCGTGTGCAGTTCTGAAGACCACGCCTTCAAAAGGATATAAACAGGGTGGAGTCTGTGCAGAAGGTGGCTACCAAAATGATCAGTGCTTTTGCCATAAGGCATATGGGGAGAGATATGGGGGTCCGGGTATGTGTGTGGCGTTCCCAAGATGGCTGCGTGAGGAGAGTTGTGCTTACCTCTGATGCCGAAATGGAAGGGGAAAGGCTAGGGCTTACCTTGTGGAGCCCCAGCCGGCCGGCTCGGGTCCTTTGGACCGATTTGTTGCAGTTTCCGAGGCTCAGCAATGGGAGATTCGTACAGGCTTTGCAGGAGAGCCATTGGAGGAATTGGCACTCTTGCCTGCCTTGGATGTCAGCTTGTCTCCCGAGACTCGTATCCTGCCTCTGCTTCCCAGTGCTGCTGCCCCCAGTACATCTGTAGAGGTGAATATGGAGCCTGACGGAGGTGTCCCTCTCACGTCATCACAGGGAGCTGGCGTAGAGGAAGGTTCAGCGACTGCCCTATTGTCTTCTGGGGTATCTAAGGGGAGAATGGAGGTGCTGGAGTCAGCCCCGGTCACAGGCGAGTTGGTAAAGGAAGCCCTCGTTGGATCTGTGAAAGCCCCAGCTTCATTCGCTCTTCAGCGGCCTCAAAAGATTACTCTTGATAACATCTGGGAGGCTATTACTCTACTTTCAGAGAATCTGTCAAGGCAATGCGCAGGAGTTTCGTCCCAGGTTGATGCTGTTACTCATAAAGTAGAACTGTCTATGGGTATAACCAAGTCTATTAAAAAGAAAGTAGAAGAGCAAGAGACTAAGGGGTATGTTTACTAAACTGCAGTAAACGTGAATAACGCGCGTTGTATGACGTTAACGATTGTTAGCGCGCTATAGCGCATTAACGATCATAAACGCGCTATAGCGCGCTGAGCGTAATGTTTATGTTTATGTTTATTTAAAATTTGATATACCGCCCAACACCAGAGGCACCTGGGCGGTTTACAATAAAACAATATAAAACAAGTTAAAAACAGGCTGCGTGAAAAAGAAAAGAACGCCATAAAATTGATAGGACAGGGTAGAAAAGAAAGACACTAAAAGAACAATAAGCACAGTACAACATTAGAGGGGTGCAATATCATGAAACGGGGGGAGGGTGGATAGTGGAGGGGGAGGGGGAAACCATGGTTGGAAGGTTAAACGCTAGACTGAAGAGGTGGGTCTTAAGTTGTGACTTGAAGGATAGGTATGACTCTTCTGCGCGAAGCGGGGGGGGGGGGGGAGGGAATTCCAGAGGCTTGGGGCTAAGAAGTAAAAAGCAGAAGAACGAGTGGAGACAAGGTGGGCCTGAGAGGGGGAGGGAAGGGACAGACGATTTGTGTGAATAGCACGGAGCAAACGGTGGGGAGGGCGAAAGTAGATCAGATCAGCAAGATAGGAGGGGGAACCAGTGCGAACAGCTTTGTGAGTAATGCTCCGCGGCGTGGTAAAACACCGCAGAAGGTGGAGAGAGGGCGGAGAGAAGGGGTAAATGGGCGGAGAGTGGGCGGGGATAGGCTCCCTTCACACCAACGCGCTGAATTTCAGAGCTGAATTCCAACGCGAATGAAAACCTACCGGTAAAAGCACTTTAAAGGGGAGAGAAACCATTTACGTGTCAGCAATGTACAGCCTAGGCAGGGAAACCAAAAAAAGGTGATAAGTGTGATACATGTGCACAGCACAAAAGGGCACAAACACTGAAAATGACTCCAACAAACTGGAAAAAAACAACTAAGCTGGCCAATAGTGGTAGCAATGAGAAACATCAACCCCCCCCTCCCCCCGAGTAAGCTCCATAGAACAGATATAATTCGTGGAAGGGTCCATACTCCGTCCCCATACAAGGTGCATGGGCCCACAGTGAAATAGCGCTGCTCAGGGATTTCCCCACCATCGGACAGGGTTCCTATGGCGTGCACATGTCCCGCAACATCAGGGCGGGCATGTCGGAACGGGCAACCGTGCAGATGCTGGAAAAGGGGATACAGAGGGCTGCAGGCGGCACATGCTGTGGTGCAGCTGGGCCACAGTGTGGACTAGGGTGATGCCTAGCTGGCCCATAGGAATGCTGAAACAGTAGAGCAGCCAGACAGCAACTGCTGAGGGCCCAACATGGGCAAGTGTGCTTCCCACAGTGTCACAGGGAATAGTACCCAGCAGGTACCCCCAATGGCACGGAACATTGGCAAGTGGTGCTGGGGGAAAGCGTGGACAGCTATGCAGGCACCCCTACCCCAGAACCCGCACCATAGGCAGCCACCTACCTGCACACTGGATGGCCTGGGACTGCGCACCACCAGCTCCACCAGCAGAAGGGCATATCAGCATGGTGGCTGAGGGATACTGGTGGTGGAGGGGGCAGTGGCAGCTGCCCACAGCAGACCGTGGCCTAGCCCTGTGTAGGTGGGTGCCATGCACTGCAGCAGACAGGCCCTGTCTGACCAACAGTCATGGTAGCACCAGGGAATGCACCATCTCTGTGAGAACATGGTGGTGCAGTGCACAGAACCAGTGTATTCAGAAGCAGAAGGTCACAGGTTCAAGTCCCAGCTGTGGTTTCCGCCAACCCAGTCCTCATATTTTACCTACTACTATAACGTGCTAATACAGACAGAACCGTTCTTGCAGATGACGTAAACATGCCCAAAACACCCACATTTTACCCTACAGAGCACAGACACCATAAACATGCACATTACCTAGAGCAGAGCCTCCCAAATGCAGTCCTGGAGGGCCAAACACCGTTCCGGTTCCATGCTGCCTCTGATGAAGATGCCTGTGCTGCATTTCTATGCACCATCCCCATGGTATGCAGATGTATCTCATGCATATTCATGAGGGACAGCATGAAAACCCGGACAGTGGCACCGCAGGAATGGAGTTGGGAACCTCTGCCGTTAAAGCAGCAGCCAACAGGGGCAGACACACCCGCACCCACAGGCCCCATTATCCACAGCCTCCTGGAGAGGCAGGACTTTGGGCTCTGCATGCATCTCCCAATACTAGCACATGCATACTGTAGTAATGCCACCCTAAACCTGGGAATAGAGTACACATCTATCAAATAGTTGCTATGATTACTGGCAGATAGCAATTCCTAGGTTAAGTACAATTTCCTGAGTGAGCTGCCTCATAGCAACCTTTCTGATGTCTGTGGAGTGTGCTACAGGTCCTGTGTCTGACAGTGTTTACCAACCTGGGGAGTGACTCCTACAGTATTGCGTACCATAGCCATGCCTGCACTGTGCCCAGGACTGGTGTGGTGGCCTGGGCTGCCCAACACCTCTATAGTTGCACAATGCTGGCATAGGTGTGGGGAGTGTGTGTCTGTCTATCCAGTGTGTGGTGGCTTCCAACACCCTCCACAGCCCACACTGCTAGCACTGTTCCCAGTATTGGCCTGCCAATGTGCATAATGAGGAGCAAGGTACTGTGGGAATAGCCTGGATAGGGTGGCCTGGCCTTGCCGCATCTGCGCAGGGCATAGGGCAATAGCTCGGACATTGTAGTGCCCGGTACCACCTGCACGGACAGAGTGGCCACAGCATGTCCTGCTGGGAGGTCACTCTCACCCTGACTGAGCAGTGACCACGGCATGGCTAGGTTCCCCCATAGTGCTATATAGCATTTCTCTCATGTGATATATATGGGTTTCCTTTTGGGGCCCAATCACTGACTTATCTGCTTGGTGTGTATGCTGACATCCCAGTTCCGGGTACATGCATCTTCTCCAGGACCATGCACTATGGACTAGCTGGCGGACTGTCTGCAGCTAGTATGCTGTCTTGCTGGAACACCTTGCAGGGTGCAGCTGCTGGAGAATGTCAGATAATGGTGGGGGGCAGCTGAGCATTTCCAGGCCTACCATCTGTCCACTATTGTATTATGGATGTATGCCGCTCTGTCTGTTCCCCAGCAGGACTGCTGTTGCTGGTCCCCTCTACCGCTGCCATTGCAGGGAGGTAGACTGTGGATCTATTGGTGGGTGATCCTGTTTCCCCCTGAGCCCCAGAGGGTGGGTTGTGTGTTGGTACATAATCTGCCTATGGGTCCATACACCACCCCCCCTTCACCTACAGCAGGTAACGATGGCACCAACACAGGATATGCACTAGTCTGGGTGCAACAGCGCCCACAGGGACTAGACATGACCGGGACATACAGCAGGACACAGCTGTATCCTAGGTGTGTCTAACGGACCTACCTATCACACACTGATGGGGACCTGCAGCATGGCGTATTTCAGCCATGAAAGGTGCTGTGGGCCTGGTGCTGGGTGCCCCACCTCAACCTCAGGGTGGGCACTGTACCCGCACAATGTGACTGTCTGTGGCTACTCTGTGGCAGTGCCACACACGGTCTGTTCCCCCTACAAGGCCGAGGTGCTGTGGGGGTGCATACCTGATCTTGTGCCCATCTCTCGACTGCTGATTTGCATGTGCAGTGCATCATGGGTACGGGTGGGTTACCCCTATTCTGGTAACCACAGAAGAATGTGGATGTGGTGCCGTGCAGTCCTCCTGTAGCCAGCCAGTTGTTTGTTAGTAGCTCTAGCCCACTGGTTACTTCACTGCCTGTGGAGCCAGAGGACATGGGTTCAGAACCCACAGTGGGGTTCATCAATAGGGCTGTCTTAGGCATTGTCTATTTTTATTGTATATTAGTTCTGCCAGCAGGACCATCCTCAGGGTACTGTCCCCTTAGGGTGGCTCATAGGGCCCCCTATAGGGCGCTTTATACGGCGCCCTATAAAGTGCCTTATATGGTGTCCTATAGGGGACATTATAGGGTGCCTTGGCAGACAGCGCACTTTATAATGTGCCCTATGGAGTGCCCTCTAGGGTGCCTTATGTGGCACCTTAGGTTACGCCACTGTGAGGGTGTGTTTGCTGGCAGCACTATTCAGGTACAACTAAACTTCCTCACAGCCCAATACTTAACCCTTTCCAGGCCAAGCCCAGTACTTTCGGGATCTCATCTTCTGCCTATATATTCCTATCAAATGGTATATAATACATGACCATGCCAGAGGGAACGTCACTATTGGAACATATTGGGTACGACGGGTACAATTTTCCTGACATGTGCAAACATTAACCCGGCTGCAGAATGTGGATTAAAAAATTATAGTAGGTCTTCAAAGGGTTACACATGATGCTTGAGCCAGCCTTATTCATTAGGCACACTGGGGAATCAAACCCATGACCCTTGTACCATCAGTCTGTGTAGTAACCATTGTGCTACAGCTCTGTTTCTGTATTTGGGTGTCTGCGCGGTCTTAAGCTTGCGCGCAGTAGCGCGCGCGCTGTAGCGATCGTTGCTGCGCGGCGCGCAATACCGCGCGCAACTGCGTGTTATCGGTTACGATGTACCGCCCATGTCCTTTTTTGGCTTTCCTTCCACTAACGCGGCTCCTAACGCGAATTGCACTAACGCAGTTTAGTAAATATACCCCTAAGTTGAATAACTTTGGGGACACTTTCACTTATTAAAGATAATACTTTACTAAGGGCTAAAGTGGAAAACTTGGAAAACATTGCATGTGCTTCTAACCTTCAGGTCTTGAATTTCCCAATTGTTCAAAGTACTTTGTCAGTGGATTTATTTAAGAGGTATTTGATGGAAAATTTGGCAGTTTTAGAATTAATACTTCCAATATAGTAAAGGCCTTCTATTGGCCTTTGGGGAAGAGAGACACTGGAGCCATGGGAGAACCATTCTCTATGGATGCTATCAGGGCCGGCCCGTCCATTGAGCAAGAATGTTTTTTGCACAGGGCCCCGCGTTTCAGGGGGCCCCGCGCAAAAAACATTCTTCAGCATCCCAAGTTTAAAAAAAAAACAAACCGGCTGCTTCTGCCGCGGCAGCATCAAGAGCTCTGCCGCGGGGCCCCCCCCTGCCCGGCAGAGCCTCCCTGCATCATCAGCTTTCTTCAAGTCCCAAAACGCGGGCTTCTTTCAGAGCCGCGAGAGTTTCTTTTCTCGCGGCTCTGTTAATCCCGCCGGGGCTGATGGGATTTCCCATCACCCTCGGCGGGATTAACAGAGCCGCGAGAAAGGAAACTCTCGCGGCTCTGAAAGAAGCCCGCGTTTTGGGACTTGAAGAAAGCTGATGATGCAGGGAGGCTCTGCCGGGCAGGGGGGGCCCCGCGGCAGAGCTCTTGATGCTGCCACGGCAGAGCTCTTGATGCTGCCGCGGCAGAAGCAGCCGGTTTGGTTTTTTTGTTTGTTTTAATTTGGGATGATAGGGGGGAAGGGGGTTTAGGACTGGTAATGGGCTATGGGAGGGGGGAGGCTAAACTGGAAGTGGGCTGATGGGGGGGTGGTTAGGACTGGTAATGGGCCAGGGGGGGGGGTTAGGACTGGTAATGGGCCATGGGGGAAGGGTTAGGACTGGTAATGGGCTATGGGGAGGGGGCTAAGGCTGGAAGTGGGCTGGTGGTGGTGTTGGTGGTGGTGGTGGTGGTGGGGGGGGGGTTAGGACTGGAAATGGGCTGCTGGGGGGGTTAGGACTGGTAAAGGGCTATCGGGGGGCTAAGACTGGAAATGGGCAGATGGGGGGGTAGGACTGGTAATTGGCTATGGGGGGGGATAAGACTGGAAATAGGCTGATGGGGGGCTAGGACTGGAAATAGGGTGATGGGGGGGGGGTTAGAACTGGTAATGGGCTATGGGGGGTGCTAAGACTGTAAATGGGATGATGGGGGGGGGTAGTAATGGTAATTGGCTATGGGGGGGCTAAGACTGGAAATAGGCTGATGGGGGCTAGGACTGGAAATAGGCTGATGGGGGGGGTTAGGACTGGTAATGGGCTATGGGGGGGCTAAGACTGGAAATGGGCTGATGGGGGGTAGGACTGGTAATTGGCTATGGGGGGGCTAAGACTGGAAATAGGCTGATGGGGGGCTAGGACTGGAAATAGGGTGATGGGGGGTTAGGACGTAATGGGCTGATGGGGGGTTAGGACTAGTAATGGGCTATGAGGAGGCTAGGACTGGAAATGGGCTGAGTGGAAGGAGGGCTTGAACTGCAAATAGCTGATGGGGACGGGGGCTTGGAATGGAAATGGGTTGTGAGGGGGAGGGAGCTAGGACTGGAAATGGGTGAGTGGGGGGGGGCTAGGACAGGATATGGGCTGATGGAGGGGCTCGAATCGGACTGGAAATTGGCTGTTGGGGGGGTGCTAAGATTGGAAATGGGCTGTGGTGGGGGTTTGGATTGAAATGGACTCATGAAGGGGCTAGAACTGGAAGTAGGCTCATGGGGGGCTTGGATTGGAAATGGGCTGAGTGGAGGGGAGCTAGGATTTGACATGGGCTGATGGTGGGGCTAGGAAAGGACTAGAAATGGGCTCATGGGGGGCTGGGATTGGAAATGAGCTGATGGAGGGACTCGGATAGGACTGCAAATAGATGGGGGAGCTAGGACTGGAAATGGGCTTATGGGGGGCTAGGACTGGAAATGGGCTGATGCGGGGACTAGAAGGGAGCGGATGCTGGGTGGGACTGGAACTAGAATGGAGCTGATGTTGGGGGAGGATTAGAATGGGATGGAGCTGGGAGAGTGAAATGGAGAGGGAAAAATATTTTGTGTGGGAGGGAAGACAAATCTACAATTGTCCGGATATTGGGAGAGTAAGTGGGGATTGAGGATGGAGGGGTAAAATTTGAGTGGATGAAATAGGAATGAGGAAAGAGCAAAAGGAGAAAGATTAGTATGTTAAAGCAAATGTAGAGAGAGAATGGAAAAAAACTAGAAGAGAGAAGAAAAGATAAATGGACAGCAGACGATGAAGAGTTAGCGGAAGACACGAAGAAACCAGAAGAAAGTGGCTGGAGCAATTGCAGCTGAAAAAAAATGCACAAAAGGTAGAAAAATATCTCTTTATTTTGAATTTATTAATTGGAATATGTCAGCTCTGGGAAATGTGCATCATTAACGTCTGCGCTTTGTTTAGTACAAGAGCAAATTAATGTATAGTTTTATTTCTACAGTGTTGTACATTCCAAGTTTGGCTTTTGGGATTCCCAGTTTAATTATTGTCTTCCTGTTTCTAAATTGTGATTCCTTGTTTGGTGATGGTCTATGTTCTGCATGTGTAACTGAGCTGAGGTATTCTGTTTATGTAATTCCTATTTGACATTGCCACTTGTTCTTTTTCCCCAGTAGGTCATGTATTGTTGTTCTCTGAAATGTATTGGTTTAATATTTGCAGCGTTTCCTTTTGATAGTTAGGGTATGGTGCTTTATGAGTCCTGGTAGTGCTGTTAGGATACGGCGGGTTTGCTATGGGTTCTAAATGGGCAGTGTTTGTAGTAGTTCCTAATGTGTCTGGCGGTTGGCACTGGATTATAGTAATGTAGAAGTCTTTTAGTCTTTCTTTATTCATACACTCATTAAGAGGCATGTTTACTAAAAGTTCGTGTATGGTAACATTATGCAAATATTTATGCAAATGAGGCCCCTTATGCAAATGAGGCCCCGCACCGAGTCTCCGCACATGGCCCCGCACCCCCCTTGGGCCGCCCCTGGATGCTATTAACGTCTCAGAGATTCTGAAGTCTCCTGGTCCAACTTCATTACGAACTTCTACTTTGGTGGTAACGTTTGCCTTAACATCTGATAGGGACTGGTTACTTTGTTTGTATTATACTAAATGTTCTGTACCTTGCTTTGGGCAAAAGATTTTGATTTTCCCAGATGTCTAGAGATACTCGGAAACGGTGGAAACAATTTCTCTTATTAAAACCGGGCGTTTTAGAGTTGGGGGCTACCTTTTACCTTAGATTTCCATGCAAGTGAATTGTGGTCTATAGGTCACAAAGATATATATTTTTTCATCTGGCAGATCTTTCTATGTTTATTAATGCTAGGATTCCCATTACTTCTTCTCCCTCTGCTATTGTTGGGGTGGCATGATGGCGGGTCTGTTAATGAGTAGCCTTGGGTTCTCCATCGCCACCTTGGGTTTTTTTTCCTTGGTTTTGTTTCCTTTTGTATATTAGATAGTTTGGCTCCTCCAGTTCTTCTACGATCTTTATTATTCGCCCCATAGGGGACTGCAGGTGTAAATGTGATTAGAAGTTTTCTTTGTTACTTTCTTTTTTGTACAATTTCTGCTGTTATACCTTTTCTGTACAAGCTTGTTCTTGATTTATTGTGAACATTTTTTAAATAATTTTAAAAAAGCCTGTAAATGCCTTAAACGGGGATATTGAATGGTATCTGCACAGTTAGTGCCATTGAATATCCTCGTCTAGGTCCCTTATGTGTCCCGATGCTATCCAGTTAGCAACGGGGCATGTTGGGGTTGTTCCGGGGCAAAGCAGAGGTGGAGATTGCCGCTAACTGGGTAGCGGTGATGTTGCACTGCTACCTGGTTAGCAATCTGTGGCTAAAACGAGGCAAGCTTTTGGCTCGCCTAGTCTTAGCCACAAATGTTAACTGGGTAGTGGTACAATAGTGCTGCTACCCCGTTACCATCGGCAGCTCAGGGGCATGTGCGCCAAACCGAATCTTCAGTGACATTGCTGTGACATTGAATATCCGGGGTTAAAGGTGAGCAGGCAGGGCTATGCGTCATAGCGGCTCATAGCCTGCCTACCTGAATAGTGGGCAAAAGATCCTAATATGTATACTTTGGTAGAAAGATGAGAGAAGGGAGATGTTTAAATACTTCTGTGCCATAAATACACAGGAGGAGAGCCTCTTTCACTTTAAAGAAAGCTCTGCAATGAGGGGCTTAGGATGATGGTGAAAGGGGATAGACTCAGGAGTAATTTGCAGCAATATTTCTTTAGGGAAAGATTGGTAGATGCATGGAATAATCTCCCAGCTGAGATGATAGAGGCGAGGACTTTTTTGAATTCAAGAAAACATGGGACAAACACACAGGATCTCTAATGGATAAAAAGGAACTATAAAACTTAGTAGTTGGTATAGCAGGACAGACAGGATAATTTTGGTATGATCTTTACCGTGATTTTTCTCTGTTTCTATGGGGGATGTTTACTAAAAGCCGCAAATGTGCGCGCCGCAAAATAGCGCACGGAAACGCGGCACCGAAACGCGAATAAACGCGTTTAAATGCCCCGCACACGTGCGTGTCACCCCCGCACAGGTACGCGGCTCACTAACGGGCCCCGTACAAGTGCGGGCCCGCAAATGTCCGATAGAGGCGTGGAACGGCGAAAGGAGGGCGGAGGAAGGCTCCGGAGGGGCGGAGGGACGGGGTCAATGGGTGGAGAGTGGGAGGGGAGAGGCTCCCCGCACAGTAGCGGGCCCGAATTTGCATGTAAAAACTACCGCGAGTGAAACACTCGCGGTAGAAAGCATTTAAAGGGAAGAGAAACCATTTCCGTCAGCAATGTACAGGAAAACCGGGGAAACCAGCAAAACGTGAGCAGTGTGATACATGTGCACAGCACAAAAGTGAAAATAAAAATAGAAAATGACCACAAGAGAACTATTACAAATAGTAATTCAGCTGGGGAACAGTTATAGTGATGGGCAAATACAGAAATCACACCCAGCAAAGCTCCAGAAAAAAGAAATGAAGTTTGGAAGGGTCTACTGAGAGGAGACTCCTCCAAAAACCATTTCCACGTTATGGAGCTTTCCTGGGAGTGTTTGCTATGGTTGCCCATTAATATCACTGTTGCCCAGCATGGTGATATGTTGACCCACATTTCCCGTGGTCAGTTCCGGGGTTTATGTGCACGTTTGTCACCAGACAGGGTGCATATGCCCACAGTAGAATTGCGTAGAGCAGGGTTTGTGACTCCATCCTGCCAGGCTTACTGCCTCCAGGGGCTGCACTGTCTCTGTGGCCAAAGTGTGGTACAGCAGACAGCGTCATTACCTCTAGGACCAGAGGGCAGAGGTTCAAAACCCAGCTGGGGCACCTGCCAGCCCAGTCCCTATATTTTACCCACCACTAAATAAAGATAGCGCAGACACCCCTGTATGCATGGGGAAAACACCCATATTTTACCCAACACCGCACACACCCCACAACAATGGGCATTACCTACAGCCAAGTCCCCCAAATGCAGTCCCAAACTGCCACATTGCAATCAGGTCAACTGCTTTTTCTGAGAGAAGTTCATGCCAGCATGTTGGCAGACAAGTACATGTGGTGCAGGGGGCAGTGGCTGCTAACCACAGAAGACAGAGGCCTAGCCATGTGCAGGCTGGCACAGTCCACTGCAACAGACAGGTCCTGCCGGATCCACAGTCATGGACAGTCCAGGGAATCCAACCAATCTGTGGCTACACAGTGGTGCAGTGCACACAGACAGTGCATACAAGAATAGAAGGTCACAGGTTCAAAGCCCAGCTGTGGCTACTGCCAATCCTGCCCACATATTTGTCCCACAACTAAACAGTGATAGTAAGGACACACCTTTCATGGCGGGGACATATGCAATGGTAAGACATCTATCTTTTACCCCACTGAGCACAGACACCATGAACAGGGGCAGTACCTAGAGCAGAATCACCCAAATGCAGTCCTGGTGGGCCACACACCAGTCAGGTTCCATGCTGACACTCATACAAATGCCTGTGCTGTATATCTATGCACCACCCCCATGGCATGTAGATGTAGCCCATGCATATTCATGAGGGATAGCAGGAAAACCCGAACAGTGTGATGCAAACCTGGACTCGAGTTGGGAATCTGTGCCGTAAAGCAGCAGCCATCAAGGGCAGACACACCCACACCCACAGGCCCCATTGGCCAATGTCTCCTGGAAAGGCAGAACATTGGACCGTGCATGCAGCACCCACAACGAGCACTTGCATAACTTACCAATGTCACCCTACACCTGAGGTATACGGTACACAGCTCGGAGACGTTTGCTAGGAGCACAGGCAGGCAGTTATCCATACGTTACGTACATACTGCTAGTTGACCCCATCCAAACAATCTGTTAGGTGTTTGCGGGGCATGCTCCAGCCCTGGCCTCTGACGGTGCTTACCACCCTGGGGAGTGCCCACCAGCTGTAATGCGTACCATATCCATGCCTTGCCGTGCTCAGGACCGGTTTGGTGGGCAAGGCTACTTACCCCCTCAATCGTAGCACCATGATGGCAGAGGTGTGGAAGTGTGTGTCTGTCTATACAGTGGGTGTTGGCTGCAAGCCCCTTCAACAGCCCGCACTGCCAGCACTGTTGCCAGTATTGGCCAGTCAATGTGCATAATGAGGTGCAAGGTACCATGGGTATAGCCAGGGCAGGGTGACGTGGCCAGGATGCATCTGCACTGGGCATAGGGCCCTGGCAGGGACATTGGCTGGGATATTGTAGTGTCCGGCCACCACCTACACAGACAGGGTGGCCAAAGCATGTCCTTCTGGGGGATCACGCTCACCCTGACTGTGCAGTGACCACAGCATGGCTAGGCCCCCCCATAGTGCTGTATAGTAGTTCTCTCATGTGATAGATATGGGTTTCTCTTTGAGGCCCAGTCACTGATCTATCTGCTTGCTGTGTATGCAGACAGCCCAGTTCTGGGTGCATGCATCTCCATTGGGAACATGCACTATGGACTAACCAGCAGACTGTTTGTAGCTGGTAAATGTCTTGCTATAATGGCTTGCAGGGTGCAGTGGCTGTTGGCTTCCTGCAGGGGAATATCTGGTGGTGGAGTGCAGCTTACCATACCCTAGGCTTATGTCTGTCTGCTATTGTGTTATGGCTGTGTATGGAGCTGCCTGCCTTGGGGGGGGGGGGGTGGTGTTGTTCCTCAGCAGGACTGGGGTTGATGTTGCCCTCTACTGCCACCTTTGCAGGGAGGTAGAGTGTGGATCCCTTGATGGAGACCATGTTTGCCACTGGGGCTGGGGGGTGCCTGATGGCGGCAGACAGGGATATCCATGGTGTTTGTGCAGAAACTAGCTATCTTACACATTAACACTGCTTTGGAACGCCCGCTTGGCCTCCATCAGCCATGGCAGGTGTTGTTGACCTGGTCCTGGCCACCTCATTGCACACTCAGGGTGAGCACAGTACCCGCACGATGTAACGGTGTGTGGCTACTCTGTGCCAGTAAAACACCCGGTCAGTGCCCCCTACTAGGCCAAGGTGCTGTGTGGGTGCACCCGGTCACTTCCCCCAACAGGGCCGAGGTGCTGTGGGGGTGCATTCCCCATCTTGTGTCCATCTGCGGACAGCTAATTTGCATGTGCAGTGCATCATGGGTACGGGTGGCCTAACCCTATCCTGTTGACACCAGCAGACTGTCTGTGAGGTGACGTGTAGGCTATCTGCAGCCCGCCAGGGGCCTGCTTACAGCTATGGAGCTGTAGCGCAATGGTTACATCACTGCCTGTGCAGCCAGAGGTCATGGGTTCAAACCCACAGTGGGGCCCTTTGGTAGGGCTGTCCACAGCTTTATTTTTATTTACTGTACATATGTCTATGTCGGCAAGACCACCCTCAGCTTACTATACCCATTAGGTGCCTCTGAGGGTGCTTCATAGGGCGCCCTGTAGGCCACCTTATGGTTGCCATCCCTATAGGGTGCACTATACATTATCCTGTGTCGCAACATACATGCTGCCCTATAGGGGTCATTCAAGGGTGCCTTGGCGAACAGTGCACTGTAACATGTGCCTTATGGGCCGCCGTATGGTAACATGCTGGGAGAGTGCGTTTGCTAGTAGTGATAACAAAATATAATTATACAGCCTCCTACAGCACTCCTCAACATAATACATACTGCCTCAGCAGACATTTTTCACTGGGCATGGTGAGGAATTGAACCCCTGATCCCTGCACCATTGGTCAGTGTGTTAACCATTGTGCTGTGGCTCTGTTCCTGTGCTTGTGCATCAGCGCGCCGCCTTGTGCCTATCAGCGCGCCGCCTTCTGCCGCCCAAGGGGACCAGTGCGCCGCCTTCTGCTGCCCAGAAATAACTGTGCGCCGCCTTATGCCGCCCAAAAAGCACTGTGCGCCGCCTTCTGCCGCCCAAAAATAACTGTGCGCCGCCTTATGCCGTTCCAAATTACTTTGCCTCCTAAAACAATGTTAATCATTACAGTTACTGCCTCAGCTGACCTTTGTCGTTGCGCACACTGGGGGATTGAACCCATGGCCCCTGCACCATTGGTCAGTGTCTTCACCGTTGTACCACGGCTCTGTTGTTTTGTATACTCAGCAGCGCGCCACTTTGCCTTTCCACGCGGTAATGTCGACCCCCGCACATTAGCGCGACGCACACACGTCCGGTTGCTTACTACCGTTTTTTTTCTATTTTCTGCCTGAACCGCCCACTCCTTATATGGCACACGCTCACTAGCGCGGCCCCGCACGTTAGGAATGTTTAGTAAACATGCCCCTATATGTTTTATTGTTAAGTGCAGAGTATGCGATAGATCTGTGGTCTATAAGTATTGATATATATAAATAGATACTAAATAAATAAAAGCTAACCAACTAAATAATAATAATAATAAATTGGTTGGCTTCAGTCTGAAGACTCATTTTTCATTTCCAAAGCACACAGGGATACTCTACCACCCTCATTACCAGAATCCCACCTCTGGGGAATTGATGTGCTACAGCTTCTGTTGACTCAGTATACTGTGTTATTTCCCTCTAAAATATTTAGGATTTTGTAGGGTAGCAGGGCTGGCTCAACCATTAGGCAAGACTAGGTATTGCCTAGGGCGGCTACTTCTAGGGGGTTAAAAAAGAGCAGCAGCAATCAAAACAAAACAATGGCTCCTGACAGCCAGACAAGCTCAAAGAACCATCAGCACATACTTTTACTTGCAGAGAGAGTGAGCACACACAAATGTACACAGAAAAAATGTATATTTAAAAGTATGGAGGGGAACTGGGATGTCCAAGTGCAATCTGAGACGTCTTCAGCCAGAACAACTGAAAAAAAAGCAGGCATGTCCAGGTGCAGACATGATTTCACAAATGTGGATGTGCCCGATATGGACGTCTGCAGGGGCATCTACATAGACATCCCCAGAATAGTACTTCAGAACCCAGACATCTAGAAATAGCCTAATGGTTAGAGTTGCGGGCTAGGAACAGGGAAGCCAGGGTTCAAATCCCACTGTTGCTATCATTGAATTTGTGCTGAGTACTGGGGATGTTGGAGTGCTTTCTCCTCTTTACCCTCTGGAGGTTTTTCAGCCAAAACGAGCACTTTTTAGATGCCTATTCATACCTGGAGCAGGTCTAAACTTAGATGTGACTCTGGACATCCAGGATGCTTCTGAGATCAAGTGGGGACATCTAGGTCCCTGGGAATGCTTCTGCCACACCCGTTCAGACGTAGACATCCTCATGCTGGAGACTTCTACAATCATGGCTTCTACAATGGCTTTGGAGATGTGTCTGTGCCCGTTTTTGGGCATCCAAAGCATGAATAGGGCTTACAAAATGACCTCACAAATACCAAATTATACATTTTTATAGGATTGCTGTGGGACGAGTGGTGTTGGAACGATCATGATTGTTTAATTTAATTATCAAAATCGATTGGTTGGGAGTGCATGTAAGGCTGAAGGTTCACCCAAGCACCGGCCCCGGCCCTGCAGGGTTGCCTTTATGAATGACCAGGGCCAAATTTAAAACACTGGTGCTCAAAGGCATGACTGGAGAGCAGTACAAAGAGAGGTTTCTACCCCAGAGGTCATACAGCACAGTTCTAAAGCAGAATACCTGTTTAGTCCAGGTATTTAGTGCTGTCAAAATCTGGTGCCCTAGGCAGTTGCCTATGCCTAAATCTAGGCCTCTCTAAGACCAGACTGGCATACAGATACTGCCAGAATATTATAGCGAACCCAGCATAAATGAAGGCTGCAGATTTCATGAGTAATGCAGACTGCATCATTAATACAGTGTAAGGCAGCCAGGTTTAAATTTCACGACAGACCCAGTTGAACTCTGGTAAGCAGGTAGTCTTGAATGCCAGACCTCAGGAAATTCTGTTCAAATGTCATGGAACAAATACAGCTCTGGACGGCCTTTATCAGTACAGATATGATGATGCCTGGATGCAGATGTGCTGAAACACAACAGATGTAGGCTCAGCCAACCTGCCCTTCATGGCATTTCCTTGCTTCCGATGCCACATTTTTAATTCTTTAATTTAATAAGACATTCTTTAATTATGTATTTCTAGCCTGCTGTATTCATTTTATTAAAAAATGCAAGTGGCATTAGGGCAGGTTTTATGTAATGAAACAGCAAGTAACAATTAGTTCAATGGCTCTCGGCCAAGAACTGCTAATGTCTAATTTACTCCAATATTACACTTCGCCACACTGCAATATTACATTCTCCTTCAATGATTTTTCCCGTTTCCTGGATTCTAGTTTCACAGATCTGCGTCACTCGTTTATTCACTTGCTCTCTGAAAGTTTCAAGGACACCATTGACACCCCCCCCCCCCCCCCAGTCCTTGACATCTTCTCTTGCTAATTTATAGCTTCCATGGTTTACACGGTAGCATACAATACATGAGCCTTAGGGGACCAACAGCCAGTGATAAGTGCTATGTATCTTTTCATGGACCTGGAGTTGAGTATAGTATGATAGAAAATCATTTAGAAAATGGTTGCACATTAACAATGACACTATCAGTCTATGACTGATCTAAAGCAATGAGCTCAAACTGGTCTTTGGATCTAATTAATGATTTCAGTTGTCAGGATAATCGTTAAATCTGATGTATTTGAGCCCCAAATACTTAATATTCCCCTTCACTCATTTAAACAGGTATGAGGCCATCAACTGTTGCCTCGTTGTATCTGTTCAAGAAATGTCTAATACCTCTGGCTACTCATGTTAAATCATGCCACTTGGCTGTAGCCCTTTAATACCTTATTCAAATTAGGCAGAGTCAGCAGGGGTTTTGTAATATAGAAGATAACATCATCGACAAACAGTGCTATTTTGGGGCGACTGCTCTTGCAGCTTAGACCTTGTATATTTGCAGAATCCCAGATTTTAATTGCAAGGGGCTCCAGGGAAAATGCGAAGTGGAGGGTGATAAGGGGCTCTCTTGCCTTTTTACTCTAGATCAGTGATTCACAACCCAATCCTCAGGACATACTTAGCCAATAAGGTTTTCAGGATAACCATAGTGAATATGCATGAGAGAGATCTGCATGCACTGCCTTCATTGTATGCAAATCTCTCACATGCATATTCATTGTGGTTATCCTGAAAACCTGACTGGCTAGTGTGTCCCAAAGACTGGGGTGAGACCCATGATCTAGCCCATGCAAATTTCTCTCATGTATATTCATTGTGGACATCCTGAAACCTCAGCTACATGGGAATCCCCCAGAACAAGTTTGTGAACCACCGATCTAGATAACATATTCTCTCCATCATAGGATTTGAAAAATTATTTTTTAGCAGGTCAATTAGTACAGTTTAACATGCACTAATAGTGTTCAAGGGCTCTCTGCTCCAGAGCCTCTGGGACAAAATGTACCATGTGGCAAAAAGTGCACAGTAACCATTAATATATGACCCCCCTTATTGTTTTCCCTGAAGTGAGTATTAGCTGCCAGTTTTATTTTTGCATTGGTTATTATTTGCTTACTAGATTATGGAAGCTATTTTAAATGATTTTCACATGTAAATCAGCACATAGCATCTCTTTTAAAATTGCTACTTATATATATCTATACACAGGGCCGGATTTACCTTGAGTGAGGCCCTACGCCAACAAAAATTGTGGGCCCCCAGAAAAGATAAAAACGAGCACGCCGGATCAGCTGCGCGCTGTTGGCCCTGACGTCATAATTAAACTGGGAATCCCAAAAGCCAAACTTGGATGTACAACACTGTAGAAATAAAACTATACATTAATTTGCTCTTGTACTAAACAAAGTGCAGACGTTAATGATGCACATTTACCAGAGCTGACATATTCCAATTAATAAATTCAAAATAAAGAGAGATTTTTCTACCTTTTGTGCATTTTTTTTCAGCTGCAATTGCTCAAGCCACTTTCTTCTGGTTTCTTCGTGTCAGCCCAACTCCAGTCTTAACCCCCCCAGCCCATTTCCAGTCCCAGCCCCCCCCCCATCGGCTCAAGTAAACTTTAATAAAAAAAAACGCTGGCCGCTGCCGCCGCGGCAGCATGGACTGTCCCGCGGGGCCCCCTCTGCCCGGCTGAGCCCCTCCGTGCCGGCTTTGAGAGGTGCGAAGGGAGAGTGTCTCCCTCGCGTCTCTGTTAAGCCCGCAGGAACATCAGCCCCTGCGGGCTTAACAGAGACGTGAGGGAGACACTCTCCCTTTGCGCCTCTCAAAGCCGGCACGGAGGGGCTCAGCCGGGCAGAGGGGGCCCCGCGGGACAGTCCATGCTGCCGTGGCAGCAGAGGGGGCCCCGCGGGACAGTCCATGCTGCCGCGGCAGCAGCCAGCGGGTTTTTTTTAAAATTTAATTTAAAAAAAGCTAACTATTTGTTCAATTTTTGTGGGCCCTTGCCAGCTGTGGGCCCTACGCCATGGCGTAGTTGGCGTATAGGTAAATCCGGCCCTGTCTATACATGTATGCATCTAGCATGCACAGCTAAGGGGGCATGTTCTGGGTGTGGAGGAGCACTTTAGAAAGGACATCAAAGTGCAATCTGGAGTGTTTAAAGCAGAATGTCTGAAAAAAAAACGCAGACACTTTCAGGTGCAGACACAATTTCACAAGCGTGGATGTGCCCAATATGGTTGTCTGAGGGAGCATCTACATAGATGTCCCCAGAATAGTATTTCAAGATCTGGCTAGCTAGGAATGTGAGGTGCAAAAAAAAGTATTGAGACTTGTACAATAACACAAGAAGTATAACACTGACAGTTATTGCACTTGGTCTCCTTCAAAGTAGTCCCTTTCTGATAAAACACACTTCCTCCAGCATTCCTGCCACAGATAGAAACAATTTTGAAATGCCTCTTTCATTATGCTGTGAAACTGCTGTGTCGACTTTTGCTTAATGGTCTTCAAGTCATCAAGTCTTCTTCCTTTCAGTGCTAATTTCAGTTTTGAAAACAAGAAAAAGTCACAGGGTGCGAGGTCAGGCAAGTATGGAAGCTGTTGGACTTGCTTAATTTGGTGTTTGGCCAAGAACTGCTGGACAAGATCATGCGTCAGCTGGGCATTATTGTGATGAAGCAACCATTCCCCATTCCTGTGCAACTCTGGCTTCTTACAATGAACTATAGCTCTCCAACGAGTCAGAACTTGGATGTAGTAGTCCTTATTGATGGTTTGGCCTTTTGAAGCATACTCGTGATGAACAATACCCTGGTAATCAAAGAAAACTGTGAGCATGACCTTGACATTGCTCCTCGACTGATGGTCTTTCTTGGGTCTGGGAGAGTTTGGAATCTTCCATTGTGAGGATTGAGTCATAACCATAAACCACCAGTCATCACCAGTAATAATCTTTTTGATGAAATCGGAGTAATTTTCAATGCATTTCAACAACTCCCTGGCTGCAGTCAATCTTCTTTTTGATCAGGGGACAGGAGTTTCAGCACGAATTTTGCAGACACACATCTCATCCCCAAATCGACAGTAAGAATGGACTGTACCGATCTGAAACTGATGTTTGTCCTCAGCAAGCTCCTTGATAGTCAATCGACAATTTGAGTGTATTGCGGCACACACTGCTTCAACTTTGTCTTCATTCCTACTCATAGACTGCCTTCCAGAACGTTTGTCACTGTCAACATTTTGGCAGCCCTCTCGGAAATGTTTGTACTAGTCATAAACTCGAGCTGTAACTTGTCATAAGTCTCTTTGCACGAATCTCCATGTTTCTGGAAGAATTTAAAGCAAATTGACTGTTCAATTTTTTCACTCATCATAAATCTGGTGAACTGGTTTTACATGATAATATTACGTGATTTAAAAAAGTACAGGTGTGCTGCAGCCATACTTCATGCAGAGCACATAACTAGATCACTGCATGCTTAATAGCAGCGTGGTACAACGTATTGTAGTATAGCTACACAACAAGTCTAGATACATTTTGATCACGCCTTGTAGCCTAATGGTTAGCATAGTGGGCTATGACTAGGGAAGTCAGCATTCAAATCCCACTACTGCTATCATTGTGCAGAATACTGGGGATGATGGAGGGCCATCTTCTCTATGCCCTCTGGAGGTTTTATGGTGAAAACGAGTACTTTCCCTATACCTATTTGTGCCTGGAGCAGGTATAAACTTAAATGTGACTCCAGATGTCCAGGACATTTCTGAGATCAGGCAATGATGTCCAGGATCTTGGAAATGTATCCATTATGCTCCCGTTCAGAGTTGGACATCCTTCCACAGACCCAGCTTCTAAAATGCCTCTGGAGACATCTCTGTGTTTTGGACTCCTGTATGCCTGTTTTCAGACATCCAAAGCATGAATAGGGCTTCTAAAATAACTCCATTTATTTGCAGTAGGCCCCATTTTGTGCAATTTAGTACTTTAAATCTAGCACTCTAGTAAATCTAGCTCTAAGGGGTATGTTTACTAAAGCGCGGTAACGTTACCGGCGTTAAGTGCAGCAGCAACGCCATATAAGGAAGTGGGTGTACCGGCGTCAAGGTAGCAATGGCTATTTAACATGTGGTAAAGGGCGCCTTGGCCAGTTGTCGCACATCAATGGGACATTGCACGTTAAGGCTGAGAACTAGGCACGTTAAGGCTGACAAGGCGCCTTACAAGGTGCCTTATAAGGCGCCTTAGGTTAAGGCACCTTAAAAGGTGCCATAGAAGGTGCCCCAAGGATGTTAAGGTGACCCTAGATATGGTGCCCTAAGCGCAGTAAGGTGCCCCAAGTTGACAAGCATGAAATATAAGGCCAGAAAACAGATGTAACCCTAACACTGCACAGAGCAGCAAGGAAAGGCAATGAACAAGTGATGGAAGGAAGGAGAGGTGAGAGCTGATGGACCTGCCAAAACTGCGTATAGCCTATGTGGCAGCCGGCAAAATGGACAAACATATCGGAGGCAGCTGTACCGATGCACAGGGTGTTGGCAATGTAAAATGCTACAATGACAGTGGGTGGCAGAGGATGGGAATACGTGTCCTCCAGTGGAGGTAGAGGTGGCAAGATATTTGCAATGATAGGAGGACAGAGGAGTAGTAGTGTCATGCAGAGCAAACAAGGAGAGGCAAGCATGAAGAGCCGCAATGCAGAAAAGGGTACCAGAGCAGGACATGGGGTAGCAGCCTGCACATGAAGACAGGATGCTACACAGCTGACAGACGCAGATAGACGGACAGAAGGATGGCTGGCAAGTGTGATGAGGGTATTATGTGCTGGCAGCATAGATCTGCAGAGATATGACTGTCACAGGAATGAAAAGGACTTGCCTCAGACAGGCCTAATAAAATGAGACCACTGAGGGATTGAACCCATGACCTCTGCCTAGGAAGTCATTGTATTAACCAGCGCGCTATATCTCTTATCTCAGCAATGGCTGGCTACATAAAAATTGCAGGTCACCGCACAAAATGTCTGCTGTGTTTATCAGGATAGGGTAAACCCACCAGTACCCATGATGCAATGCACATGCAGAACAGCAGTCTACATCTGATCACCAGATGGGGTATGCACCTCTCCAGCACTTCAGCTTGGTAGGAGGAACTGACCGTGTGTGATACTGGCACAGAGTAGCTACAGAACATGCCATTGTGCGGGGTCTGTGCTCACCCTGAGGGTGAGGTGGGGTGCCCAGCACCAGGTCCGCAGTACCCGTGTTGGTTGAGATAGGCTTTGCTGCAGGTTCTCATCAGTGCCAGTGTGTGACAGGTATTCCTTGCAGACACATCTAGGATAATCCTGTGTCCATCTGTATTCCCCAGTCATGTCTAGCCCTTGTGGACCATGACACACCCAGAATAGTGCATATCCAGTGTGGTTGCCATGGTTATAAGGGGGGTGTCTGGACTCACATGCAGATTATGTAGCACCACCTACCAAACCGCCCTCTCTGGGTCAAGGTGGTGGACAGGATCTGCCCCCAACAGATCCACACTCTACATCTTTGCAATGGAGGCAGTAGAGGGACATGATAAAGAGCTGTGGGACCAGCAACCCCAGTCCTGCTGGCGAAAGGGTGCTGTCCAGGGCAGTTGATGCAAATCTGTACTTGTCACAAGGGCACTGGAAGACAGGCAGTAGGCCTGGAAAAGCTCAGCTGCCCCCCATCATGATCTGACATTCACCGGCAGAGGGCACAGTCAGTCTGCACCTGCTGCACCCTGCAAGGTGTTCCAGCCATGCACATGCTAACTACAGACAGTCCCCTAGCCAGTCCATAGTGCATGTTCCCAGAAGAACTATGTGCACCCAGAAGTGGGATGTAAGCACAGACACCAAGCAGGTATCTCAGTGATTGGGCCCCAGAACAGGAAACACACAAATATCACTCGAGGGAAACACTGTATAGCACTATGTGGGAACCTAGACATGCCATGGTCACTGCTCAGAGTGAGAGTGACCTCCCAGCATGACATGCTGTGGCCACCCTGTCCATGCAGGTGGTGGTCGGGCACTACAATGTCGCAGCCATTACCACACACCCTGTGCAGATGCATCCTGCCCAGTCCGCCCTGTCCGGGCCATACCCACAATACCTTGCTCCTCATTATGCACATTGGCAGGCTAACGCTGGAAACAGTGTAAGCACTGTGGGCCCAGTGAGGAGTAGGCAGCCATAAAACAATGGATAGACATACACACGCTCCCACTCCTATTTCAGTATTGTGCAAAGATAGGGGTGGTTGACAGCCCTGCCCGCCACACTAGTCCTGAGCACAGTGCAGGCATTCCTAAGGTATGCAGGGGCTAGTAGTAGTGCTTTGTGGTAACTGCTGCTCCGTGCTGGGCCCAACAGCCTGATTCTCCATGAGGCTTTGGATAGTGGAGCCTGTGTGTGTGTGGGTGTTTGTGCCCCTGTTGGCTGATGCTCTAGGGCAGAAGTTCCCAACTCCAGTCCTGGAGGGCCAAACACCATTCAGGTTTTCAGACTGTCCCTAATAAATATGCATGAGATGCATTTGCATGCACTGCCCCCATTGTATTCAAATGTATCTCATGCATATTCATTAGGGACAGCCTGAAAACCTGAATGGTGTTTGGCCCTCCAGGACTGGAGTTGGAAACCTCTGCTCTAGGGAGTGCACATGTTTATGTTGTATGTGCTATGTAGGATAAAATGTAGGGACATGGTCTGCAGGAGCCACAGCTGGGACTTGAACTTGTGATCTTCTGCCCCAGGACACACTGGCTGTGTGTACTGCACCACACTGTTGCCACAGAGGCAGGTCAGTCCCTGGGGATACCATGACTGTTCATCAGACAGAGCTTGTTTGTTGCACTGCACGCCACCCAACTGAACAGGGCTTGGCCTTGGTCTGCTGTGGGCAGATGCCACTTCCCCCTCCACCACCAGCACCCCTCCCCCACCATGCTGACATGCCCAAATGCTGGTAGTGTGGTGGTGCGCAGTCCCAGGCCATCCAGTGTGCAGGTAGGCGGCTGCCTAGGGTGTGGGGTCTGGGGTAGGGGTGCCTACATAGACATCCACACTTCCCCCTGACACCGCCTGCCATTGTTATGTGCCTGCCATTCCGGGGGGAGATGGCTCGGGGGTATCAGGTTGGTGATGTAGCAAGTATTGTCAAGGGTGGACCTGGTAAATGTCGGCTAGATTGTGTTATGCCAGCAGATTGTGGACTCTGGTATGGTGTACCCAATTTGGCCTACTGGGTGTAGATATGTTGCAGACAACATGTGGTCAGACCCTGAAGTGCCGCCTTATGGGCTGCAGCAGAGGGTGTTCATTTAGCTGGGTTTCCGACCTGTTTGGGATGCATCCTGGGGAAGGTCTGTAGACCCTTGTTGGAGTGGTCCCCAGATGTGCACTGATTGCCCTATTACAGGCATTGTGGTACCTGTGTGACCTTTGGGGTACCTGCTGGGTACTGTTCCCTGGATGGGACACTGTGGGACACAGACTACTGGGCATGTTTGCCCTTGGTCAGATGCTGTCTTGCTGATTTCCAGTTTCTATGTGCCACCTAGGCAATGGCCTAGTCCACCCTGTGCCCCAGCTGCCCCCACTGCATGTCCTGCCTGCAGCCCCCTATGCCCCATTTGCACCATCACCATAGTGGCCTTTCATACTTGGGCACTATACTGTTGCTGCAAATGGAGCACTACTATCACTTTTTTTGGGCTCCCTGCTTATGCTATACATTGCTGACACTGAAATGGTTTCTCTCTCCTGCAAATGTGCATCTAACGACAAGTTTTCACTTGCAGTAATATTCGGCCCTTCAGTTCCCCGCATTAGTGTAGCAGGAGCCTCTCCCCGCCCATTGACCCCTTCTCTCCGCCCTCTCTCCACCCTCTGTGGGACTTACCGCGGCCGGAGACATTAACGCGCGTTAACATTGCATCTGGTAACGTTAACGCATGTTAACATTACTTAACGCACGTTAATGTAGCTGCTGCTAAGTTACCGCGGTTTAGTAAACATACCCTAAGTTTGATCATGAGATAATGGACATAAACAGGGGGTTATTTTAGTTGTTAACATGCATGTATTGACCTCATAAAATACTGACCAGCGCAAAAGTCTTTGCGCTCCTTGATGGTGTGCACTTTGTCACACCTTTTTAACTTTCAAAAGGGAGACTATGATAAAATAAGGAAAATAGTTAGGAAAAGACTAAAAGGAGCAGTTCCAAAGGTTAAAGATTTATATCAAGCATGGGTGTTGTTTAAAAATACCAAATTGTAACGGGGTTGTCCCTTTTAACAGCCTCCAGGCCTGGGGAATCCCCTCCGTCTGCTCCTTGGGTTCCTCCTCGGCTGTCTGGAATTCCAGAGGAATGAACTCACAACCACACCAAGACACAGTATGGAAGTTTATTCCACAGGTTGGAGGAGCTGTCTGTCTTTTATACATTAACAGAAACATATATATATACGTCATCAACCCATCCCCTGAGGCCCACCACAGTTTATCAGTAACTTTGCAGATGCTAATTGTCTCTATGTAGAAGAATCAATTTACCTTAGCACAGCACATTCCTTTCCATATATAGATATATACAGAAGTCCTATTTGACCTTGCGAGCCTCTCAGTCCTGCTATATAATTTAAGCTTTGTTTTTCCCCTAACAGGAAGCCCAGACCAGCTGTATTCCACGCTTTAAGAAAAGTGTAAGGAAGTCCAAAAAACTGCCAGCATGGTTTAAAGGTGAGGTCAGAGAGCATCTTTCAGGAAATGGAAAAAAGAGCCAATTGACGAAAACTGGAAACAGCACAAGTACTGGCAAATTAAATGCAAGGCATTGATAAGGCAGGTAAAGTGAGGATTTGAGAAGAAGCTTGCTGTGGAAGCAAAAACATGCAATAAAGACTTTTTCAAGTACATTCGTAGCAAAAAACCTCTGAGAGTCAGATGGACCATTTGATGATAGAGGGGTAAAAGGGTCACTAAGAGCGGACAAGGCCATAGCGGAGAGACTAAATGAATTCTTTGCTTCAGTCTTTACTGAGGAAGATGTAGGGATGTTACCATAACTGAAATGGTATTTAAAGGTGATGCCGCAGAAGAATTGAAAGACATATCGATACACCAGGAAGATGTATTACAACTATTTGATAAACTGAAGAGTAGAAAATCACCTGGACTGGATGGTATACATCCAAGGGTGTTGAAAGAATTGAAATATGAGATTGCAGACCTACTATTAATAATCTGTGAACTATCATTAAAATCATCTGTAATACTTGAAGATTGGAGGATGGCGAACGTAACACCGATTTTTAAAAAGGGTTCCAG
This sequence comes from Ichthyophis bannanicus, assembly GCA_033557465.1. NCBI lineage: Eukaryota > Metazoa > Chordata > Amphibia > Gymnophiona > Ichthyophiidae > Ichthyophis > Ichthyophis bannanicus. Next base: position 167,251,955 of record CM066043.1, read on the forward strand.
GGGTGATCTGGGAAACTACAGACCAGTGAGCCTGACGTCAGTATCGAGAAAATGGTAGAAACCATTATAAAGAACAAAATTACTGAACATGTAGATAGTCATGGCTTAATGGGAGACAGCCAACATGGCTTTAGCCAAGGAAGGTCTTGTCTTACTAATCTGTTATGTTTTTTTTTGAAGGTGTGAATAAACAGCTAGACAAAGGTGAGTCAGTTGATACACTATATCTTGATTTTCAGAAAGCCTTTGACAAGGTCCCTCTTGAGAGATTCTTGACCAAATTTAAAAAGTCATGGGATAGGAGGCAGTGTACTATCGTTGATCAGTAGCTGGTTAAAAGATAGAAAGCAGAGGGTAGGGCTAAATGGTCAGTTTTCCCAATGGAGATAGGTGAACAGTGGAGTACCTCAGGGATTTGTGCTGGGTCCGCTGCTTTTTAACATATTCGTAAATGACCTGGAAATGGGAATAACGAATGAGGTAATCAAATTTATAGATGATACAAATTTATTCAAAGTTGTTAAAACCCATGAGGATTGTGAAAAACTGCGAGAAGACCTTGATAAATGAGAAGACTAGGCATCCAAATGGCAGATGAAATTTAATGTTATGCACCTAGGAAAGAACAACCCAGACTATGGTTGCACGATGCAAGGTTCCACATTAGAAACCACCACCCATGAAAAAGATTTAGGTGTCATCATGGATAACATGTTGAAACCCTCCATCCAGTGTGCAGCAGTGGCCAAAAAAGCAAATAGAATGCTAGGAATCATAAGGAATGGAGGATAAAACAAAGGATATTATAATGCCTCTGTATCGTTCCATGGTGCGACTGCACCTTGAATATTGTGTGCAATTCTGGTCACTGTATCTTAAAAAGGATATAGCATTTTTAGAAAAGGTACAGAGAAGAGCCACCAAAATGATAAAGAGGATGGAAGGATGCCCTTATGAAGAGAGGCTAAAAAGGTTAGGGCTCTTCAATCTGGAAAAGAGACAGCTGAGAGGAGATATGATAGTCTATAAATTAATGAATGGAGTGGAGCAGGTAAATGTAGATCGATTGTTTATGCCAACAAACTATAGAAAGACTAGGGGACATGCAATGAAATTGGTGTAACCTATTTAAGACTAATAAGAGAAAATATTTATTTCACTCAACGTGTAATCGAACTCTGGAATTGGTTACCGGAGGATGTAGTAAAAGCTGTTAGTGTAGCTGGGTTTAAAATAGGTTTGGACAAGTTCCTGGAGGAAAGATCCATAAACCATTATTAAAAGGGACCCGGGAAATCCACTTCTTACCACAATACAAGCATTGTGGAACCTGTGTGTCTTTTGGGGAAACTGCTAGGTACTTGTGACCTAGATTGGCCACTGTTGGAAACAGGATACTAAACTTTGATGGACCTTGGTCTGACCCAGTATGGCATATCTTATGTTCTTAATAGGCGTGCACGTGGGAAGAGTTTGGGAGGATTGTGGTCGGAGGGCACAAATACATGTGTAGGTTATAAAATTCTATATGTTAATTTTTGCAAATATCTAAGTACAGTATTTGTACTAGCTGTAGAGCTGATGTTAATGTCCGCACTTTAACTGAAGATGCACTTCTGCCACTTCTGCTAGTATTTTATAAGGAAACGTAGGCACATACTTTTCTTTATAAAATAGCTTCTAATAGATGCCTCCTTGAACAGAACCATCCATGTGACTTGCCCAAGGTTACAAGGAATGCCAGTGGGATCTGAATGCTGTCTTCCCACATTCTATATCTGCTGCTCCAGTTACTAGGCTACTCCTATACTCTGTTAACGTACATCAGGCATATTAATTAGGGATAATCTGAAACCCCAGCTGGCTGGAGGTGAGCTGGTGGAGCGAGGACCAGTTACCGGTGATCATTTTTAATTAGACTAACAATAGATTTGTGATTAGCTTTTGAATGCTCTGTTCCTTTCACCGCGTCCATGCAGAATGAGCTGGGAATAAGGTTGAAGAGTATACAAGGGAAATGTAAGCGGGATTACTGTATCAGCGTTTTTTACCTGTTTTGCTATATTCTTTTTCTTTGAATTAGGTTGTTATATTGAACATATAATTAAACAAGGTTATTTTAGAAGCCACATTCGTAATTTCCATGTGTAAAGTCAGGCATTTATATGTGGGAATGGTATCCATGTGGAAAAGGCTATTTTAGAAAAGGCTGAATTTACTCGTTGATGTCCATAATACATGGAAGTTGCAAAGGGACATGTTGGGGGAGTGGTTAGAGAGTGGCCTGGGTGGATCAAAAATCTACACATGTATTCCCCATTTCATATAGGGAATACATGTGTTTGACTCAATTGTCCACGGCGGGATTTACACCCGCTCCCTGGCATGTTTAGGTTTTTAACAAGTGCTAGTTTTGGGCTTTACAAGAGGGATTAAGTGCTCATTTTGTCTATCCCCCTTAATCCCCCCTTGTTTAGTTCCCTCTCTAAATTCTAATTAAAAGAAGATAGCGGCTTTATAGTTAATTGGCAGCATTTAGATGTGAAGTGGGAAGAATCGGGGATAAAAATCTGAGGCAGTGGCAGCAGTGAAGGGGGGCACCTCTAAGTGCCTTCTGAAATATTTCTGTCTCTGTAACTGTTTATAGAGACAGGCCCCGTGCATAGCCGGCATGTGAACAGGTGGAAGCCATTTTACGAATATGTACGTTCCCAAATTGCAGGCCCGCAGAACCGGGTATTTTTCTTCCGGGCCAGCAGACATTAAGGGGTATGTTTACTAAACCGTCTTAATGTGCGCTCTGTGACGCACGATAATGGCGCTTTACAAGGCGCACAGGTACCTTATTGTGCGATAACGCGCGCTGCGGCGCAAACGAGCGCTGAAGGTGGGGAAAGGCTCCCAGAGGACGGAGGAAGGCTCCCCAGGGGCAGAGAGAAGGGGTCAATGGGTGGAGAGTGGGAGGGGAGAGGCTCCCCGCACACTAACGCTGTGAAATCCGAGGCCAAAACTAACGCCAGTGAAAACCTCGCGTTAGAGCTGATTTAAAGGGAAAAGAAACCATTTCTGTCAGCAATGTACAGCAAAACCAGGGAAACCTACAAAAAAGTGATAAGTGTGATACATGTGCACGGAACAAAAGTACAAATAAAAGTTGAAAAGAACCCCAACAAAATATACAAAAAACATAACCAAGCTGGGCAATAGTGATAGTAATGGGATACAGCAAAAAACACTCCCAAGAAAGCTTGTGATAAGGACGCTTATCATAGCTCAGGAAGGAGCTATAGGAAAGGTGAAGTGACTCTGAACAAGCAACCTGTCAGTTCTGGTAGAAATAAGAAAACAGAATTTTCCCATAAAAGACTACCAGTCCCAGAATGCACCAGGTTTCCAACAGCCATTAGAGGAGCTGAAGTGGGGAAACGTGTGTTCAATCAGGAGGGCTATGAGGTAATCCCTAAGCACTCATCTCAAAGGGCAGGGCCTGATTCAGCACAGCTGCGCTGTGTTAGGGAGGAGCACTCATCTAAGCAGAATAAAGGTAGAGTTTATTCTACAATCAGCTTGAGCTTGATCATCTTCATCAGGAGGATCATCAGAAGCAGAAGCCAAACCGGACGGACAGAGAGGGAAAGAAACCCTTTGGAAGAAAGAGGAGAAAAGCCTTTGAGAGGTCTAGAAGAGTCCAGAGTAGTACGTATACTGGGAGGCATTCCAAGGGCCAGCATACACCAATGGACTGGGGAAAGCCAGAGGAATGGTGCTGCAGAGCTAGGAATCTCCAGACGGTACCTGTGAGAGAGACGGCTGCACGTGGAAGGGACCCTAAGACCCGTGCCAGAAGGTATGTGAAGAGAGATCCAGTGTCCAGGGATCTGGATTGGAAGGCTGGACATAAGAACTGGACTACATACTGGCCAGGCTATATAGAGAGGAACTCTAACAGCAATGGAAGCTCAGGTATGAACACTGATCTATGCCCTAGCTATAACCTTGAAAGACAACAGGGAAACAAGTATTCTCCTGAAAGTGCTCCATTGGGAGATTCATCTATGCCAATCCATGACATTGAACCCATGCTTGTTGAAGAAGAGGGGGTGATAGCAGATGAAGAATCTGTTTACATGGACTGCTCTCTGTCTAAACTGGTAAGGGGGACTGTTGCTTCTGGAGGGAGATCTGCAACTGTGAGTATTTACTTCTGGTAATTTTCTAAAAGGAATTCTTTGTATTAAAGCTAATTAATCTGTGATCCACTATTTTTGTTAAATCAGTCAGGGCCGAGTAGCAGCAGTTTAAGTTTACATTTAAAACACAGAGGAGAACTCTCTGGTTACATTTCATACCCAGCAGAGAGCTTGTACTTTAAATTTAATAGTCACTCAGGGCCTAGCATCAGCAAAGTTCTTTTAGCTTAAATTTACAACACAGAAAAGAGCTTTCTGGTTAAATTTAGAACCCAGCAGGGAGCTTGTACTTTAAATTTCATAAGAAGTTAGAGTCTAGCAGCAGCTAAGAGCTATAATTTAAATCAAATCAGAATTTAGCTTAGCACAAAAAGCAAAGCAGGGTCTTTACTTTTTGAGCAACAAATAAAGTTTTCTAGAGACCTTTACAAAGAGGCCTTCTACCTAGGGGGCAAGAAACCTGTGAAACATTTTCAATAGGTGTTAACACCAGGTGGCAGATCAAAAGGCCATTTTGAAAGACTCCTCCTATCCAAGCAAGGACTGTTAATTACCCAGGAAGTTGGTCACAGCTTACTTCAGCAACACAGGCATAAATAGCTCAACCAGAGCTCTGTGATCCTCTGTCTTGAAAGACTGGTAAGGGGGACTGTTGCTTCTGGAGGGAGATCTGCAACTGTGAGTATTTACTTCTGGTAATTTTCTAAAAGGAATTCTTTGTATTAAAGCTAATTAATATGTGATCAACTATTTTTGTTAAATCAGTCAGGGCCTAGTAGCAGCAGTTTAAGTTTACATTTAAAACAGAGGAGAACTCTCTGGTTACATTTCATACCCAGCAGAGAGCTTGTACTTTAAATTTAATAGTCACTCAGGGCCTAGTAACAGCAAAGTACTTTTAGTTTAAATTTAAAACACAGAAGAGAGCTTTCTGGTTACATTTGGAACCCAGCAGAGAGCTTGTAGTTTACATTTAATAGTCACTCAGGGCCTAGCATCAGCAAAGTTCTTTTAGCTTAAATTTACAACACAGAAAAGAGCTTTCTGGTTAAATTTAGAACCCAGCAGAGAGCTTGTACTTTAAATTTCATAAGAAGTTAGAGCCTAGCAGCAGCTAAGAGCTATAATTTAAATCAAATCAGAATATAGCTTACCTCAGCAGCACAAGACAGGGTACTGTGTAGCAGCCCTCTTTTAATAAGTGTTAATTCCCTCCCACCCTCCCCACACCCACCCACCCCTGGGATAATCGTAGCTTTATAGGTACTTACACATCTTAAAAGACAGGAGGTGCTCTCAGGTGAAGCTCATTACCCAAATCAGTCATACACTAAGGACCTGAGATTAGTTAAGCTTCAGGTGAACAAGGTATATTACACGTATTACGTTCAGTTTTATTAGTATAAATATCCATAGCAACCCTTAGTAAGTAAAGAACTTAGATCTAAACACAAACTTCAAACTAAGATGCAGACAGCAGTCCAGCAGCGGGATGGGGGCTTTCCAGTCTTTTGCATTGAGTGTCACATGTATGATTTTCTCCCAGTTGGTGAGAGGTCTTACGTGTGCACTAGGTGCAAGGAGCTCTTTGCTCTCAGGGAACGAGTCCGTTCTCTAGAGGCTAAAGTAGCAGACTTGGAAAGCATAAGCAGACAGAGAGGTACATAGACGAGACCTACAGGGATATAGTCCTGAAGTCCCACTTCCAGTCTGGCAGCATCCCTGTTGCCATGGAGGAGAGAGGTCACGTGACAGGAGAGCATCACCCTGGTGTGGCAGGAAGTGATCCTGTAACTAGGACCTGTCCTCCAGGTGATGTAAAACCCTCTCGCACCGAGGAAGTTTCTCCAGGGCCATGTGCCCATGAGGGAAGGGTTAGGACAGCCGTTATAGTTGGTGATTCGATCATTAGGCATGTAGATAGCTGGGTGGCTGGTGGACGTGAGGATCGCCTGGTAAAATGCCTGCCTGGTGCAAAGGTAGCGGACCTCACGCGCCATCTAGATAAGGTCTTAGATAGTGCTGGGGAGGAGTCTGCTGTCTTGGTACTCTGATGCTCGCGCCCCTACCAGGCGGTTGCCTAGTAGGGACGGCTGGCCATCTGTATCCCTTCAAGGGTTGTAGTTGTGTCAATAAGGAAAGCCAAGTGGTTATTTAAAGTGCACAGGAAATTTTTATTCGGTTTCCAAAGTTGGCAAGTGATGAACATAAAAATTCTTTAAGCACTTTTTCCAGACAAAAGAAATACAGGATAATTTCTCCAAATCAAAATGTCCAAACAAAACTCACAGCAGTTTCTATGCTTCACTGCAATTGCTTGCCATTTCAAAACACAAAAGCATTTGTAAAACTCTTCACAGCTTCCAACCTCGCTGTTGCCACGCCCCATACAAACAGTTCTAGCTGTTTGGGCCTTCACTGAAGTTTTGCAGTTTAAGCTTCCTAAAAGAGAGATTCCTAACCTCTTGTCTTCAGGGTTACTCTTCTCTTTCAACTCTTGAAACTGCTTTAACTTGCAACAGCTTCCTTTTGTATTTCAGTGTTTCTAACACACATTACTATTATATTTTAGTGCACAGCTCACATTCCATCTCAGAAGTTTCTGACTCAACAACACTTTCTTCAGGGCCTACTTCCATGCTCTCCAGTGAGCTACAGCTAGGTGCTCTTTGAAAGTGCTCTGGTAACTTTTCCTTAAGAGTCTTTGCAATGTTAAACAGTCTCTCACACTGCCTGGCCTTGGCTCCTCCAAGCCAGTCTCCTGTGTGTCTCTCCTGCTTAACCTCCCTCCTGAGATACTTCTTGCTGTGCTGAGGCTTCAGGTGTCTGAAAGTCTCCTCTGAGTCAGAGCAAGAACTATTCTGGTGGCACTGCTCATTCTCTGTGTACCTTTCTTGGCTGCCTTTGTAATGGTTCCTCCATTTGCTGCTCTCCTTGGCTGCAAGGGTTTTCCACAGCTTGGCCCCAGATCTCTCCTGTCTGTGCCTCCTGGGAATTGGACTTGAACCTGGGCTAAGGCTTGAACTGCAGCTGCCACTGGTGCTTGCTCCTGCACTCCTCCTGGACCTTCTGCTCACAGCTCCTTCCTCCTCCTGCTTCAAACTCAAACTGTGCCTCTCTTTTGTTTGTTCTTCCTCTGTTAACTGTTGAGCTGGGCAACTCCCTTCCTAGCTCCTCCCACTTGGACCTCCTACTCCTCTGCAGGGTTGTCCTGTGGTCTGTGATTGGCTTAGGCTTAGCTCTGCCCTCTAGGTTTCTTTCAGTGCTTCTAGTATGGAGCCTAGGATTTTGTGCTCCCATCCCCCGCAATGAAAAAAAATCCTTCTTTTTTTCCGTTTTCCCTAGCTGGGCTGCACTCACCTCATCACATATCCCCCCCCTTAGACTATTTCGGGCTGTCGCTTTATCCCGCGAACAGCACGAAATACAAACTATGGGCTGAGAATCTTCATTCAACTGTGGGGCTAGTTGGGTACTTCCAGTACGTTCTTGCCACTGTCGCAACAGATTAGCGTGATGCACTTGGGACTTCCCCCGTCCAGTATCCACAACATAAGACACTGGCCCAAGTTGTTTTATTATTTTATAAGGGCCCTTCCACGAGTTCTCAAAGCGAGAATTCGCTGCGGCTATCATAACCATGACTCTATCTCCGACCTTTAAAAGTCTGGGCTTTGCCCGCCGATCGTGATAGGTTTTCTGTCTCGTTTGACTCCTTTTCAAATTTTCCTCCGCTACTATAGCTATCCGCTGTAGGTGATTCTTCAGGTCTGTTAAAAACCTGGGAACCTCCTGTACCTCCTCTACCGGTGCTACCCATTGTTCCCTTAATACATCTAATATTCCCCGCGGCGTCCTCCCATACATCAATTCATAGGGTGATGTGCCAGTAGAGGACTGTCTCCTCTCCCTGCATGCGTAGAGCACAAAAGGCAACATCGTATCCCATTCACTAAACCTGCCCTCCAAGCTCCTTCTTAAGAGGTTCTTTAAAGTTTGGTTAAACCTCTCCACTAACCCATTGGTTTGGGGATGGTAAGCTGCGGTACGGATATGCCGAATACCGAACGCATCCCATACCTGAGCTAGATGTCGGAACATAAAATTTGTTCCTTGGTCTGATAAGACCTCCCGAGGAAACCCTATCTCACAAAACAAATGTATGAGCTCTAGAGCTATCACTCGTGCTGAGGTATTTCTCAAAGGGATGGCCCACGGAAAGCGAGTGGCATGGTCCATTATGACCAGAATATATTGGTGACCTCTAGGAGTTTTTAGTAAGGGCCCCACTATGTCCACCCCCAACCTATGCACCGGCTCCTTTATAACCAGTAGGGGAATTAAAGGCACCTCTGGTGGACGGTTACTGGAAACCCTTTGGCAAGCTGGGCAAGAAGCACAGAACCTCGCCGTTTCCGCATATACACCTGGCCAGTAAAACCTATCAAGGACCTGATCCAGGGTGCTCTGTACACCTTTATGCCCCCCCACGGGGTGATCATGGGCCAACCTTAAAATGATATTCTTAAAAGAAGCAGGTATCACCAACTGCCTCCGTAGCTCACCTGTCCGAGGATTTATACCCTCCCTGTACAACAAATTGTTATCCCATAAAAATCTTGGTAGGGCCTCCGATCCCTTCTGGGCGAATTCACATGCTCGCCCCAAAGCAGGATCTGCTTTTTGCTCATCCGGAAAGGAGGGAAACTTCGCTATTACTTCCTCAGAAACCCAGGGCATCTCCTGACCGGACACTAACTGTCTCCTATTCTGAGTTCTGAGGCTCCTCCCTAGCTTCCTCTCAGCCTTTCCTTTCCTGATGGTATCCTTAGCCGGGGTTATCAGATCATCATGAAAAGAGGTCCCTGGTATGGGTTCTTCCTGGGAATCTACCCCTTCCTCTGAGGGTCTAGAGCCTGCACGCGTGGTAATACGACAGGAGAAGAGGGAGTTCAGGAAGATTGAACGGAGATGGAGAAAAAACAAATCAACTTCCGACCAACATCTTTACCTAACAAAGCAAAAACAATACAATGATCACATCAACCAATCAAAGAGAGAATTCCACACAAACATGATAAATACTTCCATCAACAAACCCAGAGAACTTTTCGAAATAGTAAAGATCCTCACAAAAGAGCAAGCAACAGAAGGGGAAGTACAAGTTGATCCACAAAAATTCGCCGACCACATCAAAGACAAATTTCACTCCACAGAGCGAACAACACCCAGTGGAACCACCGGAATGAACGTACACCCCAAAACCTGGGGCACATTCTACTCACCCTCAGCAGAACAGATATCCCACATCATCTCCACAATCAACACAAGCACTGCTCCTACAGACCCATGCCCAGTGTCATGGGTCAAAGCCACCAAATCAAACTTCATCCCAACCATTCATAAAATGGTACACAACTCACTCACTCAAGGACTCATGCCAAAGCAACTAAAGCTTGCCTCAGTAAGACCAATCATAAAGAAAACAACTCTCGACAAAAAAGATCCAGCAGCATATACCGCCCAATCTCCAGCATACCCTTCCTCGCAAAAATAATCTAAAAAACGGTTCAACTACAACTTCAGGAACACATCGACAAACACGAAACACTCGACGACAACCAACACGGATTTCGTCCCAACCATGGAGTCGAAACTCTACTGATCTACCTCTTCGACAGCATCTTAAGAACAATTGACAACACCAGGAATGGACTTATAATGATCTTCATCGACATCTCCTCAACTTTCGACACAGTTGACCACAATACACTCCTGGAGAGACTAAAGAACACTGGTATACACGGCATCACATTGAAATGGTTCCACTCGTACCTTACCGAAAGACAGCTACAGGTCAAGGTGGGACGCGACACCTCCCGACCCATAAATGTCCAACAAGGAGTACCGCAAGGATCAGCACTCTCAGCACTCCTATTTAACATATACATCCAACCAATATGCAACATTATGAAAGAGAACAACATTCAGTACACAATATATGCAGACGACATCATGATATACACCCCGATATCAATCGACAACCTGGACTTCTCTAAGATAACAGACTGCCTTACCCAAATGACGAGTTGGTGCCAAAACAACAACCTCGCAATAAACTATAACAAGACCGAAGCCTTAATCATCACTCGGAACCAAAGCTTCATATTCCCACCAAACATAAAGATACAAAGCACTACGATACCGATAAGATCAGAGGTGAGATACCTTGGGGTTACTCTGGACAATAAACTCAATCTCAAACCACACATAGACAAAACAATCCAAAAAGCCTACTACAATATGCGAATCATCAGGAGACTGAAACCACTCCTCGCCCCAGAACACTTCCGTACCGTCTGTCAAGCTCTGATAACCCCACTACTGGACTTCTGCAATCCGATATACCTTGGACTACCGAAACAAGCCCTCAAACCACTCCAACTGGCACAAAACACTGCAGCACGAATCATATCCGGAGCTGCAAGGCAGGAGCACATCACACCTACCTTAAAGGACTTACACTGGCTTCCAATCAGTGCACGCATCAGATACAAGACCATCATAAACCTATTTAAGATAAAACAGCACACATCAGCCAACATCCTCCACATGCTCATACAACCAGAAACCTGCACACGTCCTAGAAGAAAACAAACACACAACCGAGTCAGTACCCCAAATGAATACAAGCACAATGTCGGCTAGATTGTGTTATGCCAGCAGATTGTGGACTCTGGTATGGTGTACCCAATTTGGCCTACTGGGTGTAGATATGTTGCAGACAACATGTGGTCAGACCCTGAAGTGCCGCCTTATGGGCTGCAGCAGAGGGTGTTCATTTAGCTGGGTTTCCGACCTGTTTGGGATGCATCCTGGGGAAGGTCTGTAGACCCTTGTTGGAGTGGTCCCCAGATGTGCACTGATTGCCCTATTACAGGCATTGTGGTACCTGTGTGACCTTTGGGGTACCTGCTGGGTACTGTTCCCTGGATGGGACACTGTGGGACACAGACTACTGGGCATGTTTGCCCTTGGTCAGATGCTGTCTTGCTGATTTCCAGTTTCTATGTGCCACCTAGGCAATGGCCTAGTCCACCCTGTGCCCCAGCTGCCCCCACTGCATGTCCTGCCTGCAGCCCCCTATGCCCCATTTGCACCATCACCATAGTGGCCTTTCATACTTGGGCACTATACTGTTGCTGCAAATGGAGCACTACTATCACTTTTTTTGGGCTCCCTGCTTATGCTATACATTGCTGACACTGAAATGGTTTCTCTCTCCTGCAAATGTGCATCTAACGACAAGTTTTCACTTGCAGTAATATTCGGCCCTTCAGTTCCCCGCATTAGTGTAGCAGGAGCCTCTCCCCGCCCATTGACCCCTTCTCTCCGCCCTCTCTCCACCCTCTGTGGGACTTACCGCGGCCGGAGACATTAACGCGCGTTAACGTTGCATCTGGTAACGTTAACGCATGTTAACATTACTTAACGCACGTTAATGTAGCTGCTGCTAAGTTACCGCGGTTTAGTAAACATACCCTAAGTTTGATCATGAGATAATGGACATAAACAGGGGGTTATTTTAGTTGTTAACATGCATGTATTGACCTCATAAAATACTGACCAGCGCAAAAGTCTTTGCGCTCCTTGATGGTGTGCACTTTGTCACACCTTTTTAACTTTCAAAAGGGAGACTATGATAAAATAAGGAAAATAGTTAGGAAAAGACTAAAAGGATACCTGGGTACAAACTATATCGTAATGATAGAGCTGATCAAATTGGTGGAGGGGTTGCTCTCTATGTTAGAGAGGGCATTGAGTCAGAAAGGATTAAAGTTTTGCAGGAAACAAAATCTGCTGTAGAATCTATATGGATTGAAATTCCATGTAAAAGGGGGAAGGCAATGGCAATGGGGGTGTACTATCGAGCGCCTGGCCAGAATGACCAAATGGATGATGAAATGCTCAAAGAAATCAAGGAAGCTAACAAAAGTTACAGCACAGTAATAATAATGGGTGATTTCAACTACCCCGGTATCGACTGGGTCAGTGTCACGTCAGGACATGCTAGGGAGATAAAGTTCCTAGATGAAATAAATGACTGCTTCTTGGAGCAGCTGGTTCATGAACCGACTAGAGGGGAAGCCATATTAGACCTAATCCTTAGTGGAACACCAGATCTAGTGCAAGAGATAAGGTTGTTGGGGCCCCTTGGCAATAGTGATCATAGCATGATCGCCTTTGATTTAATTAGTGGAGGAGGGATAGTAAGGAAATCCACAGTACTACCTTTTAACTTTCGAAAGGGAGACTATGATAAAATGAGGAAAACAGTCAAGAAAAAACTAAAAGGAGCAGTTGCAAAGGTTAAAGACGTACATCAGGCTTGGCTGTTGTTGAAAAATACTATCTTGGAAGCCCAGACCAGCTGTATTCCACGCTTTAAGAAAAGTGGAAAGAAGTCCAAAAAACTGCCAGCATGGTTTAAAGTTGAGGTCAGAGAGGCTGTTGTTGCCAAAAAAGCATCTTTCAGGAAATGGAAAAAAGAGCCAAACGACGAAACCTGGAAACAGCACAAGTACTGGCAAGTCAAATGCAAGGCATTGATAAGGCAGGCAAAGGGAGAATTTGAGAAGAAGCTTGCTGCAGAAGCAAAAACGCGAAGTAAAGACCTTTTCAAGTACATTCGTAGCAAAAAACCTGTGAGAGAGTCAGTTAGTCCATTAGATGATAAAGGGGTTAAAGGAGCACTACGAGGCGACAAGGATATAGCGGAGAGACTGAACGAATTCTTTGCTTCAGTCTTTACTGAGGAAGATGTAGGGATGTTACCCATGACTGAAGTGGTATTTAAAGGTGCAGAAGAATTGAAGGAAAATCGATACATCGAAAAGATGTATTACAACTATTAGATAAGCTGAAGAGTAGCAAATCACCTGGGCCGGATGGTATACATCCAAGGGTATTGAAAGAACTGAAATATGAGATTGCAGACCTGCTATTAGTAATCTGTGAACTATCATTAAAATCATCTCTAATACCTGAAGATTGGAGGATCGCCAATGTAACACCAATTTTTAAAAAGGGTTCCAGAGGTGATTCGGGAAACTACAGACCGGTGAGCCTGACGTCAATACCGGGAAAAATGATAGAAACGATCATAAAGAATAAAATTACTCAGCATGTAGATAGTCATGAACTAATGAGAGACAGCCAACATGGCTTTAGACAAGGAAGATCTTGTCTTACTAATCTGTTATGTTTTTTTGAAGGAGTGAATAATCAGGTGGACAAAGGTGAGTCGGTTGATATTGTGTATCTGGACTTTCAGAAAGCCTTTGACAAGGTCCCTCATCAGAGACTTTTGGCAAAACTAAAGAGTCATGGGATAGGAGGCAATGTACTATTGTGGATCAGGAACTGGTTAAAAGATAGAAAGCAGAGGGTAGGGCTAAATGGCCAATTTTCCCAATGGAGAAAGGTGAATAGTGGTGTACCCCAGGGATCTGTGCTGGGTCCGCTGCTTTTTGACATATTCATAAATGACCTGGAAAGTGGAATAACGAGTGAGGTTATCAAATTTGCAGATGACACAAAACTATTTAAAGTTGTTAAAACCCAAGAGGATTGTGGAAAATTGCAAGAGGATCTTGATAAATTGGAAGACTGGGCATCAAAATGGCAGATGAAATTTAATGTGGACAAGTGCAAGGTTATGCACCTAGGGAAGAACAACCCAAACTATGGTTACACGATGCAAGGTTCCACATTAGGAACCACCACCCAGGAAAAAGATTTAGGCGTCATTGTGGATACCATGTTAAAACCCTTGGCCCAGTGTGCAGCGGCGGCCAAGAGAGCAAATAGAATGCTAGGTATGATAAGGAAAGGAATGGAAAATAAAACAAAGGATATTATAATGCCTCTATATCGTTCCATGGTGAGACCGCACCTTGAATATTGTGTGCAATTCTGGTCGCCGTATCTTAAAAAGGATATAGAGTTATTAGAAAAGGTTCAGAGAAGAGCCACCAAAATGGTAAAGAGGATGGAAGGATACTCCTATGAAGAAAGGCTAAAAAGGTTAGGGCTCTTTAACCTGGAAAAGAGACGGCTGAGGGGAGATATGATAGAAGTCTACAAATTAATGAGCGGAGTGGAACGGGTAAACGTAGATCGATTGTTTACCTTATCAGAATATAGAAAGACTAGGGACATGCAATGAAGCTACAGGGTAAACTATTTAAGACTAATAAAAGAAAATATTTTTTCACTCAACGTGTAATCAAACTCTGGAATTTGTTACCCGAGGATGTAGTAAAGGCTGTTAGTGTAGCTGGGTTTAAAAAAGATTTGGACAAGTTCCTGGAGGAAAGGTCCATAAGCCATTATTAAGAAGGGACCCAGGATATCAATGCTTGAACCAATACAAGCATTGTGGAACCTGTGTCCCTTGGGGAAACTGCTAGGTACATATGACCTAGATTGGCCACTGTTGGAAACAGAATACTGGGCTTGATGGACCTTGGTCTGACCCAGTATGGCATATCTTATGTTCTTATTTTCTTATGTTCTTAAACTCCTTTGGTGATTTTCTGTTACAAAGTTCAGCAACCATCACAAAGAAATACAAACTTGTTCTTTAATCTACTCAGAAAAGCTCCTGTGTAGGGTTTTTAGCCACGCAGTAGAAAGCAAGCCAGCTAAGGGGTTTCAGCTGGATAATTGCTAGCAATTGAGCCTTACCTAATTGCTTGTGAGCTAGGAGAGAATCACTTCTGAATCTATGTGGGAAGATATAAGAAGTTAACCTGAAAAGAACAGATTTTTTCTTTCTTTGTAGCTTTTGGTTTGTTGTTTGATATATGCTAAGAAAGCATTAGCTAATGCCTACAGAAAAGACCAGTTTGTACCAACCAGGTCTTATTTCTTTTGCTTTGCTTGCCTGACAAGTTTAAATGTTTTCCTCATTTTGTTTTTTTCAAGTTTAACACTGAAAGCAAGTAACCTGATTTATGTGCTACCAAGCATATCTGTGTTGGGAGAAATAACCCCATAAATAAATATCTTATTGGCTTTAACACTTGAGCACAACTAAATTATTGTCAGCAGCTGTGTCTGGTGTGAATGAACTGCATTGCCCACAATCCCTTGCAAATCATATAGATATATGCACTTGCCAAGACTGTGAAGATTCTCACCCAGGCAGCCGTCTGACAAGCTCCAAAAAAAAGATATGAATTTTGGTAGGGTCTACGCTCCGTCCCCATACAAGGTGAATGATCCCACAGTGAAATAGCACTGATCAGGGTTTCTCTCTCCATTGGACAGGTTTCATATGCCATGCACATGTTCCACAACAGCAGGGCGGGCATGTCGGAATGGGCAACTGGACAGATGCTGGGAAAGGGGATACAGAGGGCTGCAGGCGGCACATGCTGTGGTGCAGCTGGGGAACAGTGCGGACTAGGCAGATGCCTAGGTGGCACTTAGGAATGCTGAAACTGTACAGCAGCCAGACAGCAACTGATGAGGGCCCACCATGCGCAGGTACCTCCAAGGGCACAGAACATTGGCAGGCGGTGTTGGGGGGAAGCGTGGACGTCTATGCAGGCACCCCTACCCCCAGAACACGCACCATAGGCAGCCACCTACCCGCACACTGGATGGCCTGAGACTGCGCTCCACCAGCACCACCAGCAGAAGGGCAGGTCAGGAGGGTGGCAGAGGGGCACTGGTGGTAGAGGGGGCAGTGGCAGCTGCCCAGAGCAGACCATGGCCTAGCCCTGTGTAGGTGGGTGCCATGCACTGCAGCAGACAGGCCCCGTCTGATGAACAGTCATGGTATCCCCAGGGGATGTACTGTCTCTGTGGCAACACAGTGGTGCAGTGCACACAGCCAGTATGTTCAGGAGCGGAAAGTTACCGGTTCAAGTCCCAGCTGTGGTTCCTGCCAGCCCAGCCCCCATTTTTTACCCACTACTAAAACGTGCTAATACAGACAGAACCTTTATTGCAGATGATGTAAACATGCCCAAAACATCTACATTTTACCCTACAGAGCACAGACACCATAAGCAGGCGCATTACCTAGAGCAGAGTCTCCCAAATGCAGTTCTGGAGGGCCAAAGACCATTCAGGTTCCATGCTGCCTCTAATAAAGATGCCTGTGCTGCATATCTATGCACCGCCCCCATGGTATGCAGATGTATCTCATGCATATTTATGAGGGACAGCATGAAAACCCGAACAGTGTTTGGCACACCAGGACTGGAGTTGGGAACCTCTGCCGTAGAGCAGCAGCCAACAGGGGCAGACACACCCACACCCACAGGCTCCATTAGCCAATGCCTCCTGGAGAGGCAGAACATTGGGCCCTGCGTGCATCTCCCAATACTAGCACTTGCATACCGTAGCAATGCCACCCTAAACCTGGGAATATGGTACACAGCTATCAAAAGGTAGCTATGATTACTGGCAGATAGCAATTCCTACGTTAAGCACAATTGGCTGATTGAGCTGCATCATAGCAACCTTTCTGATGTCTGTGGAGTGAGCCTCAGGTCTGGTGTCTGACAGAGTGACCCCAACAGTATTGCGTACCATAGCCATGCCTGCACTGTGCCCAGGACTGGTGTGGTGGCCAGGGCTGCCAAACACCTCTATAGTAGCACAATGCTGGCATAGGTGCGGGGAGTGTGTCTGTCTATCCAGTGTGTGGTGGCTGCAAACACCCTCCACAGCCCACACTGCCAGCACTGTTGCCAGTATTGGCCTCCCAATGTGCATAATGAGGAGCAAGGTATCATGGGTATAGCCCGGACAGGGTGGCCTGGCCAGGATGCATCTGCACAGGGCATAGGGCAATGGCTGGGACATTGTAGTGCCCGGCCACCACCTGCACAGACAGGGTAGCCACACTATGTTCTGCTGGGAGATCACTCTCCCCCTGACTGAGCAGTGACCACGGCATGGCTAGGTTCCCCCATAGTGCTATGTAGTATTTCTTTCATGTGATATTTATGGGTTCCCTTTTGGGGCCTAGTCACTGACTTATCTGCTTGGTGTGTATGCTGACATCCCAGTTCTGGGTGCACGCATTTCCACCAGGAACATGCACTATGGACTAGCTAGCAGACTGTCTGCAGCTGGTATGTGTCTTGCTGGAACACCTTGCAGGGTGCAGCGGCTGAAGGCTTGCTGCAGAATATCAGATAGTGGTGGTGTGCAGCTTAGCATATCCAGGTCTAATGTCTGTCTGCTATTGCTTTATGGATGTGTACAGAGCTGCATTGACTGCCCTGTAGGGTGTCTGTTCCCCAGCAGGACTGGGGTTGATAGTCCCCCCTACTGCCACCATTGCAGGGAGGTAGAATGTGTTTCCCACCCTCAGCCCCAGAGGGGGGTGGGGGGGGGGGTGGTACATAATACACCTATGGGTCCATAAGGGCTAATCCTTGACTGAGAAATACAGATGTATCCAAGGTGTGTCTGCAGACACTACCTATCTCACACATTAGCACTGCTGGGGTCCTGCAGCATGTCCTATTTCTGCTGTGGACCTGGTGCTGGGCCCCCTACCTCACCCTCAGGGTGAGTACCGTACCTGCACAATGTGACAGTGTGTAGCTACTCTGTGCCAGTGCCACACACGGTCCGTTCCCCCTACCAGGCCGGGGAGCTGTGGGGGTGCATACCCCATCTTGTGATCATCTGTAGACTGCTGATTTGCATGTGCAGTGCATCATGGGTATGGGTGGGTTAACCCTATCCTGGTGACCACAGCAGACTGTTTGTGTGGTGACGTGCAGTCCTTCTGCAGCCAGCCAGGGGTTTGCTAGCAGCTATGGAGCTGTAGCCCACCGGTTATTTCACTGCTTGAGGAGCCAGAGGTCATGGGTTCAAACCCACAGTGGGGTTATTTGATAGGGCTGTCTGAAGCATTGTCTATTTTTAATGTACATTAGTGCTGCCAGTATAACACCCTTGGGGTACTGTAACCATAAGGTGCCTCAGAGGGCGCCTTATAGGGCACCCTATAAAGCGCCTTCTGAGGCACCTTATGGTTACAGTCCGTATAAGGTGCCTTATAAGGTGTCCTATGGAGCGCCTTATAGGGTGCCCTATAGGGGACATTATAGGGTGCCTGGGCGGACAGTGCACTTTATAGTATGCCCTCTGGAGTGCCTTATAGGGTGGCTGATGCGGCACCTTATGTTACAGCACTTTGAGAGTGCGTTTGCTAGCAGCAGTAATTAAAATAAAATTAAAATGCCTCATAATGCAATATTACACATAACAGGTGGTGCCTCAGGCAGCCTTATTCATTGGGCACAGTGGGGGGTTTGAACCCATGACCCCCGCACCATCTGTCAGTGTCGTCACCATTGTACTGCAGCCCTGTTCCTCTGTTTGCACATCAGCGCGCCTGCTTATGCTTCCCACGTGTGTTTCTCGTGCGCTAATGTGCGCGGCGCACATTAGCGCACAGCGCACAAGAGCGCGCGATAATCCCGGTTTGCTAGGTTAAGACTGAAACTCCTTATATGGCATCTTGCACACTAGCGCCGGGCGCACATTAGGACGGTTTAGTAAACATACCCCTAAATCATTTCAAACAACTACAGAGATGCTTGTTAAGTCCTCACCTGACGCTTTCCATAAATTAGAATTTGTTGAAAATCAGTTTAGATGAAAAAATGTCAGACTTGTGAATTTTCCTAAGCACGAAATAGTCTCCCCCAGTGATGTGTTCAAAGATTATCTCTGGGAAGTTTTGATGGTCTCTGAGGCTAATTTACCTTCACTCACTTCTGCCTACTATTTGCCCATGAAAAATACAGTAACTAAAATTCATCTTTGACAAATGCTGATACAACAGATTCATCTTTGCAGTTTATACCTGAATTTGTGACTTTGGTGATGTTACTGGTATCTGACCATGACTGACTTTTCAGGTTATTTTTTCCTTCTTGTGACAGACGTTTCTTGGGAGAATTATTCATATGTATCTTAAACCACTCAGCAACATAGGCGACAATTTTTGTATCTTAGGTCTCAAGTGTTAGAAATTGGAGCTATTTTGTAATTGTGATTGCTGTACTTTTGTTTCAAGTCATGCAATATAATAATATAATATATTATATATTATATAATAAAACATGTTTACTATGAAAGGCATTTCTATGTGTAGAATGGCATTTTATGGGCTTTTAGAAAATTGCCATCCTGGAGTGCATAGATACTCAGACTGGGGCTTTACCCATCACTTGGGTACCAGTAGGTTTAGCATTTATGCAGGTACATTATAAAATACACATACATGCTTGAAAATTAAGCGGGTGCTAAGGTATTGCACATAGCACACCAGTGGCATCGAAACTATGGTGTGTTAGGCAAAACACCACCACGTTAACTGTTGGAGGCGTGGAAAGCATTTCCTCAGCAGTTACCAGGGATCCCTGTCCCCTAGTGAATACTGCATTAGCGTGGGTGCAAGTAACTCCAGCTGTTGAGGTGACATTAGGTGAACCCGCATTAATGCATCTAGCAGGTGGTGTAAACTCAGTGTGAATTGCGCTTAACTCACCACGCCCACTTTCCGGCCCTAACCCCGCCCACTCACGACCCTAACTCAAGTTGGACAGTTAGCGCAAGAATCATCCCGCGCTAATTGTCACAGTCCTGCACTAGCTGGCAAAGCATGTCCCAGTGCGCCTTCAACGCGTGTCAGAACATGCGCTGTCTGCTAGCTCCCATTAGTAAATAAAAAAGTGTAAAACACACAGAAATTCCATGCGTTCATTTTCAAAGTGGAAGTACGTGCATACTAATGTTCTGAATATGTATTTGCACAGGGATTGTGCTGTTTACACATGTGCAGAGTTATACAGTTTCCTCTATAATAGAAAGAGGCGAGGCAGCGAGGGGCCAAAGAAACTTTTTTTACAACACTGCACGCTGCAGTTTGGCCATGTCTTCTGTGGCGCTCACAGTTCATGGACAGCAAGAAGTCATGGTTTCTGCTCTGCTCCTGTTACTGTGATTGCTAGGGGATCATCTGTTAGCAGGCTGAGGGGATTAACAGTGCTTTTCTAAAGTCGGACAGGATCAGACAGAAGACAACCCGTGTCAGACATAGCTGCTGTACGGTACTATTAACCATCATTTTTCTCATTCCAGGCAAACTGGTTTGTGTTTATATAATTTTTTTTCTTACCCTCATCAATTTTTCCCTTCTTTGATACTGTCAAATTATGCAGAGCGGCCAGAATTCATTTTTGTGGAAGCAATTATCTTGTAAAATGCTAAAAACCTGGAAAATGTGTTGAAGCTTCTGGGTAAAGGATCCATCAGCAGAGCTGCTTAAATTGATCATCTCGATGGCTGCAGCTGGATCAATGCGCACACAGAATTTCATTATTTCTTCTGCAGTGAGCTGTCTGTATGTCAGAATGGCAACCTGTGACAAAGATTTCAATGGCTCATTTGAATATGATGTAGATACAAATATATCAGCTCTGGAGAACTTCATTTACTAAGGAGAAAATTGGGCCCTTTTCATGGAATCCATTTTGCATGTAATCAAAATACGCTCACTAAGGTATAGGTGAGGAATACCTCTTCAGAAACTCTTTGACTGCATAGAATAATCCTTTCTGTTGCAGTATACCCAGTATTGCAAACTACCATCTAGCACTGTACTAAATAGGATTTGAGAAATACACGCAAGAGTGAACGTTTTAACATCTAACTATAAGATTCAGGTGCAGGTGGTAATCTTATTTTTTATAATAACCTTCAGATACTTTTGGGATAGGGAGCCGGCTATTTTAGGTACTGAGAATGTCACAGTCCAGAATTTATTGAGGTCTATGAATTTTGTTTCTCAGCTATTTTTCTTGAATGTTATATCAGTAACATGATCACTCTAATTCACAAATATGTGCTAGATGTAGAAACCCAGACAATTTACCTCAATGACCATTCCTTCTATTCACAGTTTAATGCCTAATGCACCTAGAGCAGCAGGTCACCTGGACCAGATGGTATTTATTTATTTATTTATTTATTTAAAGTTTCTTTTATACCGCGCTATTCGACATCAGCGCGGTTTACAGTGAACAGAAATTACACTTCACAACATTGATCAGTGCTTACAATGAACAGGGCAATACATTAAACAGGTTTACATTAAACAGGTTTCTTAAACGGCGAACATAATAAACTATGTAGACACCCAAGAGTGCTGTATATACCCAAGAGTGCTGAGAGAATTCAAAAATGAAATTGCAGAGCTACAATTAGTGATTTTTAACATATCATTAAAATCATCTATGGTATCAGAAGATTGGAGGATGGCTGCTGTAATGTCTATTTTTAACAAAGGGGCGATCCCAGGAAACTACAGACTGGTGAGCCTAAAGTCAGTACCATGCAAAATGATGGCAACCATTATTAAGAACAAAATTAATGGACACATGGATAGACATGGTTTAAAGGGACAAAATCAACATACAAGCAAGGTGATTCAATTTGCGTATGGCACCAAAATATGAGGAGTTCAATCAAATGTGGATCGTGAGAAACTGCAGGACCATCTTCTCAGACTGGGAAAATGGGCCTCCAAATGACAGATGAATTTTAATGTGGACAAGAGCAAGTGATGCATGTAGGAAGAACATCCCAAACTATAGATACACAATGATAGGTTCACATTAGGAGTTATCACCCAAGAAAAGGATCCGGGTGTAATCACAGACGATACATTGAAATCTTCTGTTCAGTGTGCAGCAGTGGCCAAAAAGAAAACAGAATGTTAGGAATAATTAGGAAAGGAATAGAAAATAAAACATAGGATATCAAAGTGCCTCTGTATCACTCCATGGTGTGATTGCACCTTGAGTATTCTGTGCAACTCTGGTCTCTGCACCTCAAAAAAGATACAGTGGCATTAGAAAAGGTATAGAGAAGGGTGACCGAACTGATAAAGGTGCTGGAACGACTCTCCTGTGAAGAAAGGCTAAAAAGGTTAGGGCTCTTCGGTCTAGAGAAGAGACGGCTGAGGGGAGATATGATAGAGTTCTATAAAATCTTGACTGGAGTGGAACGGATAGACACAAATTGATTATGCTCTCAAAAAGTTACAAGGACCAGGGGATATGATATGAAGCTACAAAGTAGTGTATTTAAAACAGGAGAAAATATTTTTTTCTCTCATTGTATAATTGGTTTTTGGAACTCATTGCTGGTGGATGTGGTAAAAGTAGGTAGAGTTGCTGGGTTTAAACATTTGAACAAATTCTTGGAGGAAAGGTCTACAAACCATTACTAAGGTAGTCCATGAGAAAACCACTGCTTTTTCTTGGAGGCAAGTAGCATGGAATTGGCTACTTTTAGGATCCTGCCAGGTACTTGTGATCTGGATTGGCCATTCTTGGAAACAGGACACTGGACTTGATGGACCCTTGGTCTGAGTAGTATGGCATTTCTTATGTTCTTATGAATAAAGGTGTATATCTCTGACTCGGAGATTGCATTTGTCACCTCAAAATGCATCTATATCTTGTATTATTTAGTTTATAGGACTCCAGAATCTGTGAATGTACCGAGTCTTGGAATATTAACAGGTAATAAGAAGATCATAGCCAAAGCTTTCCATAAAAATAACAGAACTCTAGGAGTTTTAATACTGTAAATGCCCTATGAAAAGTATTGGGAAGCACTTAAGTACAAGCTGTTATTTGTTATACATTGTGAGGGTAAGTTTGAAAGGAATCTTTTGAGGTAATTAAGAAGTTCATTGGCTAATCTATTGTTTAGCTTTGAATGCCCTGCTCTGCCACCCCCCAGAAACTGACACCCTGGGCAATTGCCTAGTTTGCTTAATGGCAGGGCCTACCCTGCTGAGCTGCTAAACATTCAACTTAGCTGCTCAGTAAATGGAGTTTTGGGATGTGGGCTTGGATGTATATACAGTTGTGGTCAACATTATTGGCACCTTGTGTACAATATCTTGAGAAATGCAGAGGGTGGCTACTAAAATGGTTAGTGGTCTTTGATATAAGGCATATGAGGACAGACTTAAAGATCTTAATATGTATACGTTAGAGGAAAGGAGAGACAGAGGAAATATGATAGAGACGTTTAAATACCTCCGTGGCATAAATGCACAAGAAGAGAGCCTCTTTCGAATGAAAGCAAGCTCCGCTGTGAGGGAACATACTGTAGGATGAGGGTGAAAGGGGATACACTCAGGAGTAATACGTGGAAATACTTCTTTATGGAAAGAGAGTGGTAGATGCATAGAATAGTCTCCCGGTGGAGGTACTAGAGACGAGGACAGTATTTGAATTCAAAAAAGCATGGGACAAACACAAAGGATCTGTAAAGGAAAAAAAGAGGACTATTGTAGTTGATATGGAAGGGCAGACTAGATAGGCCATATGGTCTTTTTCTGCTGTCATGTTTCTATATAATTGGAAATACAGTATTTATTTAACAGGTTTTTTATATTGCTTTATCAGTTCAGTCAAAGCAGTTTACATTGTAACTTAAACTTGGTAATGTACATTAAACAGGGACATTGATAACCCTTCATTGTCTCAGAAAAATCCAAGTTAAGTGACTTGCCCAAGGCCACAAGGAGTGCTAGTGGGAATCAAACCCGGCCTCTTGGTTCCCAAGCCAGTGCTCTAACCATTAGGCTTCTCCTCCACTCCAGATATTCCAACTGTATGTGATCATAATATTTTAATAGTATGTCGAAAGGTTTACAATAAAAAAAAGAAGATGTCTGCAACTGAGACATAGTAATTTCTGCAAAAAATAAGAAAAAAAGACCTGGACAAGATTAATGACTCTTTACTAATATTTAGTTGCACAACCCTTGGAAGCAATGACAGCCTCCAAACATTTCTTGTAATCATCTATAAGTTTCATACATCTCTCTGCTGGTAGTTTCTCCCACTCTTCAACTGTGATTTGTTCCAGCCAATAAATGTTTCCAGGATTCCTTTTACCAATGGCAGATTTCAGCTCTTTCCAAAGGTTCTCGATTGAATTAAGATCAAGACTCATTGATGGTCATTTTAAAACAGTCCTATTCCTTTTTAACCATTCTTTTATACTTTTGGATGTATGTTTTGGGTCATTGTCCTGCTAGAGGACCCATGACCTTTGACCCAGACCTAGTTTTCTGACACTAGGTAGCACATTTTGCTCCAAAATACCTTGGTAGTCCTCTCTGACTTCATGATTCCTTTAATATGTTCCAGGTCTCCAGTTCCCAAGGCAGTAAAACTGCCCCACAACATTATGGAACCTCCACCATATTTAACTGTAGGAAGGGTGTTTATGTCCTTATAAGCTTCATTTCTTCACCTGTAAATGTATCGCTGGTCTGCATTGCTAAAGAGGTCAAGTTTGGTTTCATCTGTCCACAGAACATTTTCCCAGAAGGATTGTGGTTTCTCAAGGTGGGTTTGGGCAAAGATCAGGCATGCCTTTTTTTGTCTGTCTTTGAGCAGTGGGGTCCTCCTTGGCCTTTGCCCATGAAGTCCTCCTTTGTTTAGTGTGCAGCGTATGGTGCGAGTTGAAGCCACCGCTCCAGATTGCTCCAGGTCAGACTTAAGCTCTTTGGATGTTGTATGTGGAGTTTTTCCAACAGTTTGCACTAACATTTGAAGACTTCTTGGATTAATTTCCCTCTTTGCACTACATCATGAGAGGTTCTTGACAGTTTCATGAGCAGAAAACTTCTTAATAGCTTTGTGAATTGTAGATACAGGAATCTCAAGGTCTTTGGAAATGCCCTTGAACCCTTTGATGTTTGATAATGGCTTTTCTGACGGTCTCAGGCAGCTCTCTTGTCTTCACCATTGTGAAAATGGAACTGGGAGTGAATGTGGCCATTTTAAACATTAGATGCATCATTCATTGGGTTGATTCAAGTCATGTGATACTGACAATTGATCACAGGTGCGTCTAATTTTATTGCAGTGGGAATGTGGTGGTTCTGCTCAAACTGATTTGAATTGTTTATAAGGGTGCCAATAATTATGTCCTGCCGATGTCCAAGTTTTTATATATTCCTACTAGAGTGGAGGAGTGGCCTAGTGGTTGGGGCAAGGTACTTCAGGCTAGAAGGTCAGGGGTTCAAATCCCACTAGAGGACAGCAACCTTGGGCTGGAAGGACTGGGGTTTCTAGTCCCACAGGTGCTCCTTGTGGTCTTGGGCAAGCCACTTAACCCTCCATTGCCCATGTTCCCTGTAAAATAGTTATCTCAAAGTTATAATGCCCTGTTCAATGTAATTTCAGTTTGTTCAATGTAAACCGCACTGATGCAGAATAGCACTGTATATAAGAGAATGTAAATAAATTTCTTCTTTTAATTGGTCTTGTTTTATTTGATTCTTTTATTTGTCAAATATATGTGCATATATAGTCCAAAGCCATTTCGCTGGCCACTTTTATTTTAGGAAATATTGGACATAAAGAGGCCCATTCTGATTGGAGTCCGTCCGGATGTCCAAAATCTGGACGGGCCAGATTTGCACTCGATTCTGCACCTGCGGGAGCTAGACATCCCACGGAAGCAGAATCGGGGCAGAGGGCTTGGCCGGGCTGGATGTGCCCCAATTCTGCAATGCTGCATGTCTGGTGAGATCCCTGGCTAGCTGCATGGAGCCTTTGTGCTGTGGCATCCCATCGCCTTGGCACTGTGATGCCATGCAGGAGCCTCGCTTCCCCACAGCACATTAAACTGCTGTTCCCCACTACCCAACCTCTAAAGAGGCTGCCAAGGCCGGGATTGGGCTGCGGGGAACCTCCTGCTGCTCCTCACATTGTCGGGGGGGGGGGGGCCTCCATGGCCAGCTGCTGATATTGGGGAGACTTATTCCACCTTGGAGGTGGAATAAGTCCCCCCCATCTATCTCCTTCAGCCTGGACGTATAGGGCCGTGACCGGAATTGGCCCTGTACATCTGGGGTCATGGACCTGCCTTTGCCTTTGCCCTGCCCACACTCCTCCTCCGGCCTACCCTCTCCTGCCCCCATCCAAAGCTCCCCGCACATCTCCTCTATACATGCGGAGACCTTTGGGATCGGCATCTGCCCCAGGAGTTTGGCGGGAGATGTATGTCCAAACCGGACGTACATTCCCGCTAAAAGCTGATTGGAATGATGCCCTAAGGGGTTGACCTGCAAAGGTGCCAGTAATGTTGACCACAACTCTATGCGTATAGAGTTTTCCCAATTATAGCAAAGGCAAAGTGTACAGATACTTTCATACTCACAAAGAGGAGTAGAGTGGATGAGTGATCTAATAGAGCAGCAAGAAGACAAAAGACTAGGGGATGCACAATGAAGCAACAATATAGCACATTTAAGACTAATTGGAGAAAATATTTTTTCTCTCAATGTATAGACTCTGGAATTCATTGCCGGAGGATGTAGTAAAAGCTGTTAGTGTAGCTGGGTTTAAAAGAGGTTTGTACAAGTTCCTGGATGAAAAGTCTGCAAACCACTGTTAAAGAGGACCGGGGAAATCCACTGCTTACCCCTGGGATAAGCAGCATGGAATCTGTTTACCTTTTGGGAACCTGACAGGTACTCGAGGCCTGGATAGGCCACTTTTGAAAACAGGATACTGGGCTTGATGGATCATTTGGTCTGACGCAGACTGGCTTATCTTATGTTCTTATCCCACTCTGCTCTTTGTGATCTTGAGCAAGTCAGTTAACTCTCCATTGCCTCAGGTACAAGCTTAGACAATAAGCCCGCCAGAGAGAGGGAAATACCTCCTATTCCTACTGTACACTTTGAACCTCTGAGACAGGTGTAAGCTAAATCCAGTTCCTTCCCTCATGTTAGATAGTTCTCAAAGAGAAAGCATCTGATAGGTGTGTGCAAAGGGCAAAAAATTTGTATTCATTTTTTAGACCTCTTCCTTATTTTATAGCCACCAGTGCTGAAAGCTAAACCCAGATATTCCATGCCAGGGTGATATCCTTCCCTGGTATTGAATATCCGGGTTCGCCGGATTGCCGCAAGGCTATCAAGGCAGTGGGGATATTGAGCCACTGCCCGGTTAGCTAATGCAGTGAAAGTTAGGTCAGGGTTACCTGCGCCTGACTTTAGCTGCATACTGCTAACCGGGCAGCGGCTCAATATTACCACTGCCCTATTAGCAACAGGCAGGGCCGGATTTACCTATACGCCAACTACGCCGTGGCGTAGGGCCCACAGCTGACAAGGGCCCACAAAAACTGAAAAAATTGTTAGCGTTCTTAAATTAAATTTTAAAAAAAAAACGCTGGCTGCTGCCGCGGCAGCATGGACTGTCCCGCGGGGCCCCCTCTGCTGCCGCGGCAGCATGGACTGTCCCGAGGAGTCCCCTCTGCCCGGCTGAATCCATCCCTCCCTCCGTCCGTGCCGGCTTTGAGAGGCAAGCGACGACGTCACGGTGATCAGCGAATCAGCTTCTCGCAACCCGCCAGTGACGTCTCAGCGCTCCGCCAATCAGCTTCCCGCGTCCCTCTCTGCTTTTCCGGTTCAACCGTTGCTAGGCAATCGCTTCCCACGCCGCTGCTTAGGTGCCCTGGAGATGGAGCTGCCGCAGCCCGAGCATGGAGGAGAAGGTGGTGGCTGGGGTCAAGGTTTTCCCCCCGTTCTTGTACTTCACCGACGTGGTGGTCGGGGCCGTGTACCGCCAGACCGTTACCGTGAGGAACATCAGCAGCTCCGGCAAGAAAGTCGCTTTCTACGGCCCCCAAAGCCAGGAGGTGAGAGACGCGATAGCGGGGGGTGGGGCTGAGGCCTCCCCATGGCAACAAGGCACTGCGCGCCCCCAGCCTCCCTCTCTGAAGAGCGGCTGGAAACGTCCACGACTGTCAAGTGACAGGCGGGCACGTGTGGCATTGAGAGGCGCGAAGGGAGAGTGTCTCTCCCTCGCGTCTCTGTTAAGCCCGCAGGGGCTGATGGGAAATTTCCCATCAGCCCCTGCGGGCTTAACAGAGACGCGAGGGAGACACTCTCCCTTCGCGCCTCTCAAAGCCGACACGGAGGGAGGGAGGGAGGGAAGGACAGATTCAGCCGGGCAGAGGGGGCCCCGCGGGACAGTCCATGCTGCCGCGGCAGCAGCCAGCATTTTTTTTTTAAATTTAATTTTACTTGAGCCGATGGGGGGGGGGCTGGGACTGGAAATGGGCTGGGGGGGGGGGGTTAAGACTGGAGGTGGACTGACACGAAGAAACCAGAAGAAAGTGGCTGGAGCAATTGCAGCTGAAAAAAAATGCACAAAAGGTAGAAAAATATCTCTTTATTTGAATTTATTAATTGGAATATGTCAGCTCTGGTAAATGTGCATCATTAACGTCTGCGCTTTGTTTAGTACAAGAGCAAATTATTGTATAGTTTTATTTCTACAGTGTTGTACATTCCAAGTTTGACTTTTGGGATTCCCAGTTTAATTATGACGTCAGGGCCAACAGCGCGCAGCTGATCCGGCATGCTCGTTTTTATCTTTTCTGGGGGCCCACAATTTTTGTTGGCGTAGGGCCTCACTCAAGGTAAATCCGGCCCTGGCAACAGGTGCTCTGCCCTGTCCCTGAACACCCTAAAGCTAGTCGCTTAGCATTGGGGAAATGTAGCAGCTGAATATCCCAAAGAGCAGCATTTACAAGGTTTGCAGGTTTGATTCCAACAGTGGGCTCATAGGGGGTTAGAAAAAAATTGTTGTTTTCAGTTTAGTGATTGGATTATATCGGTTTTTAGAATTTATATCCGTTCTCTTTCTATTTTGCACAGTATGGGGGAAAGGCATCACTGTTTCTATTTCTCTGTCAGTTTGTCTGCTTGGAAGCGATATCGTTGCTATGATGAGATGCCTGGATGGGGAGGGCGGAGGGCAAAGGAGTGATTCCTCTTCCTTCCTCCATGCCTTGTTGCTCAAACCTGAAATTAAGGTGTCCCTTCACCCCCCCCCCCCCCCACACACACACTTTGGATAAGTGTCCCAGGTTTTCCTGCAAAAAAATCTGGTAAGCTTAGCTAAAGAAAGAAGCAAGATTGTGAATTCCCTGGCAGATTTTTTTAGAAGAATCTAAGACAGAGCATACTGTGTACAGAGAGGATAATTCATAGAGCACCATGCATGACGAGATTGTGCTCATATCGAGGGATTTTACTGAAGCAAATGCTTTTGCCTATCATTATGCACAACTTGCTGACTCTTGGTAAAATCTCTAATTATAATTATAACCAGAGAAATGTATATAATAAAGCTCGAGACGATCCCCTTTTGCTAGAATTAGTATTTGTTTTAACCACTCCCTTATAAATCTCTTCCGTCCATCAAGGAAGTTATTTAATGCACATTCGGTCTCCTGTAGACCCACTTTGCGGTGTAAATCATGCACAGACATTTTGCTAGGGAGTCTTATTTTTCTTCTATTTATCCTCATTTCCTCATGCTTCTTGCATTTGACTGATGCATCAACCAAACAGCAGCTATAATTTTACACTGAAATGTTGAAGCCGGTTGTTGGCTCCAGGCATTGCTGAATGGATCTATTTAACATCTCCTTTGTACTTAAGCACATGACATTGGGCTATTATTAAATGTTCCATGGTCTGTTCTTGATAGCTACAATCACACTTTGGTGAACATCTTAATTTTGATTTATGCATGAGGTCTCCATATCTATCACAGCCTGTTCAGACACAAATTTTTGTGTTTGATTTTGATGGAGTCGTGTAGGGGAAGTGTTTATGAACATATTTAAATGAGGAAATATGGTAATTAACATATAAGCAGGGCTGGTACTACCATTAGGCAAACTCGATAGTCGCCTAGAACACCAGCCTTCCATGGGGGGCCATTGCCAATGCTTCCCCCCCTCTCTGGGACACGCAGCACTTATCAAAAGGCTCCAATGCCACATGCTGTTGCTGTTGCCAGTGCTTCCGCCTCCTCCAATGCAGACGTCCTCTTTGCATGGGAGTGCCAGCAGCGGCAGTGGGTACAGGGGCAGAGGCGGGGGGGGGGGGGGGCAGCAGGAATGAGAATCGCCTAAGGAGCCTCATAGCCTTGCACCGGCCCTGCACACAGGGAAACATTTTTAGCTTTTTGCCCTTAATTCAAATTCCATTACAGTCATAGGGGCGTTTACTGAAAGGCATGCCATCAGGGTGCGTTTGAGCCACACAGCTAGCATGGAGGCCCACGCTAACTTTTGGGGGCGTTAGCGCCCATCCCCCTGCCATTGGCATGCGGTAATGTGCTGTGAGGTGGGTGAGCTTACCAACACTCCTTGAGGTGGCGTTAAGAGCGCCCATGCTAACGGCAGCATTCATGGTTAGCGCGCACCCATTATACCCATGCTAACCGTGACATGCTGTCAATGCTCATGTTGGTTAGATTGTAAGCTCTATGAGCAGGGACTGTCTTCTTTCTATGTTTGTACGGCGCTGCATACACCTTGTAGAGCTATATAAATGATTCATAGTCTCTAACCCACCCAGTCCCTGCCCAGTCACATGCTGACCAGTTATCACGGGAGGTTTTACTGCAGAGCACTACGCTAACATGGTGCTCTTAATGCACCGAAAACCCCTCGCTAACAGTTAGCACGGTTTATGATGTATTAAGAGCACTTTGCCTGCCCAATTCCAGATGTTTTGTGACATCAAAGAAGGGATAGTGAGGGTCAGGGTCTAAGAAATTTGCTAATCCATTGCAACAAGAGTGACTAAGTCTGATCCTTCAAAGCCACACATAGATCTGGTTTTCAGGATATCCACATTGAATATGCATAAGGAGTATTTGAATACACTGCCTCCATTGTATGCAAGCATATTTTGTACATCTCTTTGGATATGGTGAAAGCCAGACTTTCTAACTCTTGAGGACAGGAAATGGTTACTCTGCATAAAAAATGAACATCGTTCTAATATTTCTAGTCCCATTCCATTTTTAATAATAATAATAACACTCTTGGTTGTGGGCATTGCTAGGCATTGGTTTGGGTTCAGGATCATTATCTCATGGCAATAATATTTTGATCCTGAATAGACCTTGAAAAGTGAAGAATAACAGGCTTTCCACTCTCTATGCCCCATGAAAAACAGCTACAAAGAGAATGAAGGTTGTGGTTGCTGATTACATTTTAACTGCTTGGGCGCTATTGATTTTTTTTTCTACAAGATTAAGGAATGATTCAGATATCTTACTACCACTTACTAATTAACACAGAAGTCAGATGAAAATAAGGTCACTGTACCTTGTTGTATCTCTCTTTCTTGACTGGCATGCAGGCTATGCATGACAGTAAAACAACAGATATAAATGCGTTCTTCATGGTGGATTAAACCCAAAGGAATATCTTCATTACAAAGACCAAAAGCAATTTTTCTCCTCATGGTTGCTAGCTGATTCCATTTGCTCTGCAATGGGCATAATACAGGATGTGTTGAGAAATAAGCTATTAGCTAGAATCTTAAAGCTGGGGCTAAGGGGAATTTTCCTAAGTTTCCGAAGTGTAATAGCAGTCAATGGAAATGCAAATGAGAGAGGAATCGATGAAAAATCTCATGCTCGATGCACCTAAGAAGCAATGTTCATGCGTAGTGGCATGGGAGTTGCAGCAGCTCCCCCTACTGGCAAAAGCATGTAAGGAGGACTCCTGTACACCACCAAAACCATAAAAATAAACTAGCTCATGGTTAATAAATGTTAATTACATTTATTTTTTAGATCATCAATTTTTATTCTGAAGTCATAGCCCATGTAATAACAATGCGATTTAAACCACATCAAATTTGACGATTAATGTTCTTGAAAACTACTGCAGTAATGATTTAAAAGTGATTTTCTTTCAGGGTTAGAGACGTCTTTCGTTTTAGATTTTAAAAAAAGTTTACCACTGTGATTTAGTTTAGAGTTTTTCTTTCTAAATTAATATCAAGGACAAAAGAGAAACTGCTTTATACTTGTAAATGTTTTTTTCCTAGCATTTTTATTTAGGAAGTTTTTAGTAATATGTACCTCAGGCACAACTTAAAGAACATGAAATATGCATAGAGCGCGATTTTGTTCTGGACGTAGAGGCCCTCTGTATGTCCGATCTGAAATGGACATACACAGAACTGTTCGCGATTTGATCCCACGGGGCACGTCTAGCCCCACGAGATCAGAATTGCAAACAGTCCTGTACATGCAGACCGGGACTGTGATTCAACCTAACCTGCATGTACAGGACATGTCCGATTAACTCAGTTAGGGCTTTTAAATGGAGCTGCGGCGCCATGGCTTCCGGTTGCCATCACACCGTGGCTCCATTTAAAAGCCGCAATCCCGGCCGCCGTTCCTGCAAAGCATTCCCCACAGCCACCCTGATCCGGCCACCTATGCCCATGATTGGGCTGCGGGGAATGTCCTCGGTCTCCCCCCTGCCTCGTCCGTGCCACGGGCTACCGATCCATGTGTCAAGAAAGGAAGAAAATCAATAAACACAGACTTCCCACCCCTGAAAAACCAGGAGCAGGAAACAGAGACTCAACTAACTAGGTTCATGGAATATGCATCTACTAATTTATCCAAAATAGTATGATAGCTGTGTTAGTCCACCAGAATGCGCAAAAATATAAAGATGACATTTATTTATTGGATTAATTTAAATACATTTCTTGTCTAGCTTTTGGGAGTTAACACTTACTTCCTCACGTGTTGCTCATTCTGCTTGCATCTGAATTGTCAAGCGGGCCAAGAAACGTGCCAAGTTCATGGCATTTTATCTAGAAAAAAATGGTGCCAATAGTTGTATGCAGGGCAGTATACCTCTTACTGGAGAAACAGAAAGTGGTCTGGTATTGTTCAATGAGCAGATCAGCATCAGAAGTGGTATTGATTACTCAAGTTCACCTGAGGTAATTAGATATATGAAATTTGTAATCCTGGGAGGAAATGTTATCCTGGAAGGCATGTGGTAGTTGGTGCTAGGAGGTCCTCCATGGAGGGTAACAGACTCCAAGGTGCCTTAGAAAGGGTAAATCAGCACCAGCAACAGTGGAATGCAGACCAAAACTGTCATTTCAGTAGCGAGACACTAATCCCAGAAGATGTAGAAATGGCATGGTTGGCAGGACTGGAATAATGGATCATTTGGGTCATGTACGCAATTTTAGGAAGAGGCAAAGATTGTCAGAAAATGGAGAAGGGTGCAGCAGAAGCTTTAGGCCACAACCCTGCCCAGTAATGACAGCATGAGGCAATGTAAAACCTATAAGCTGAAGCATAGTTACAACCATTGCCTTTAAAGGCCTTACTAGAGGGTCACGTGATGCGGTGAATTGGGAGGATGCTTTTCACCTCTGCTCCAGGGTGATCCGCATTGAAACAGCTTTAAACTGAGACTCCAGTCCCACTGGCCACTCACCCTGATCCATTACTGGTGGGCTGTGGTCAGCCCAAAGGACCAGAAGCGTAGTGGTGTACAATAGACTGATGGCCACGAAAACGTTCTGAAAGGAGAAGGGTCGGGGGCCTGATTCTAAAATGGCAGTACTGGACTCTCCTAAGACACTGGAGGGGATCTCAGCACGTTTGGTGGAGGAGGTCTCACTTGCAGTGGTGGTGACTCTGGAGGACCGCCTCAGGGGCTTATTTGATCAGCTCTCACAGTTAGCCCAGGTGGTATCGGACTTTGGAGGCCAGCTCATGAAGGCTGAACAAAGGATCTCTGCCGTGGAAGATGAGCAGCATTCCCACACTCAAATGCTCGCAAAGCTGGAGAAACTGCTGAATGAACATAGCGAGGAACTTGATGACCTCAAGAATCGAGGTCAGCACAAAAAATGACATTCATTGGTGTCAAAGAATCAGTGGCTGACAATAAATTGAGAGACTTTTTGGAAACTTGGATATCCACAAACCTACGTATGGGAGACCAAGGCAGGAAAGTCATCATTGAGAGCGCTCATAGGCTCGGCAAGTGTCACGAGGACACCAACCGCCTTAGAGCGGTAATAGCACGGTTTCATAACTATCTCCAAAAGGACGCAGAGCTTTGAGCGTCACGAGTGCAATGAAGTATTTCAAAATCATTGATGAACCCATTAGTTTTTCAGAATTATTCCAACCTGGTCAGCAGCTGGAGGAAGGAGTTTGCAGTTGCCTGTGGTTGGTTGGCTGAGAAAGGACTTCGGTTCTCTCTGCACTATCCCGCCAAGCTCTGAGTAGAATACCAGGGCAAACCATGGTACTTCTTGACACCAGAAGAGGCTGCCTTGTTTCTAGCAGACTTGGAGGAGTGACCCCATCGGAGAGACTGATAAAAGATCTGCAGAATAACTGGCTGGCTTGGGAGGGCCAGCAGTGATGCCGAACCAGTGAGCATTCTTATTTATTGGTGGCCAAACATAACAAGGGAGCGGAGCCGCCACCAATACACAGTCGGATCATGCACCTGGGACACTGAATTGACTTTGTGCGATGCAACATTGGATGAGTCTTTTATTGGTAGAATTTTGCTGAGACCACCAGTGGCCCTAGGCCATTGTATGGTACCAGCTTAATAGACTTTGACCACATATACCTTCCCTTCCTCCTGCCTGTATCTCGCAGTTACTAAGACCCTTAACTGTTAAGTAAAACTATTTGATGTTATTGCTGTTCTTGTGGTGTTAACTGTGTGTGGGGCCTAGACCTTTTTGGCAGCCCTGGGGTTGAGTGGGGGGAGAAGGCACCATAAACAGCCACACCCTCTTTCTGTATTTGGTAAGGTACACTCCGTAGCTTATAATAGACAGATTAACAAGGGGGGGGGGGGGTCGAGACTCCAGATTGGCCTCAGCAGTATGAGAGATACAGTATGTGTGGGAGACGAAGAAAGGAAGAGGTGAATTAAGCAGTTGGAAGGATGACTGTGGAACAGTTTGAATGGGGGAGGAAAGGCGGACAGGACAGAGAGGTATTCTACGGACTACATTATAACTTCGAAGGATTAGGTGGAATCTGAGAACCCAAGGTAGGGGGGTGGTAGTGGAGAGTACAGCTGCATTCACCATCCCCTTCACCTAGTTACGGGGTTGGATTGTAAAAGGGAGTCCAAGGTGTACGTATCTTGGCTACCCAAGTGGGTACTAACTCAGCTGGTCTGGGCCTGCATACACTAATTTCTGGGGAGTGCCATCACTGTGAAGTCACTAAGAAGGGTTTAATTGATGTTAAGAATCAGAGTGAGGGGGCGGAGTGGGTGGATGTTTGAGGGGGGAAGTTGGAAGGGTGTTTATGGGTTCCATCAGAGATTCTACGCATTATGGACCCCAGTAAGTTTTATCGGAGGGGAGTGTGGACGGGAAATCATGGAAGGTGGAAAGGAGATGGAAAGGAAGGGCGGGGGGGGGAGGGAGAGTCTTATATAAGGAAGATTTGTTCGGCGGACAGATCAGATGACTCATTGGATGGCTCATTGGATGGTTGACCCGGTGAAAAGCGGGATATAAATGCAGTTAAATAAATAAATAAATAAATAAATAAATTATGGAAAGGGGGAGTCCCTAGGCTGGGAGGGGAACTTTCCCAGATATTTAGACACAAAAAAAAAAAGTAAAAAGGAGATCTAATCCTGAGAAGGGCTATCTTGGAATGTCTGTGGCCTGGACACACCAATTAAATGTTCTAAAATTATTCGAGCCTTACCATGCCATCGAAGCGATGTGGTGTTTCTCCAGGAAATGCACCAGATGGCAGCAGAACATGTTAAGCTCCAGAGAGAATGGGTTGGTCAGGTGTACGGAGCACCGGCACATGGTTGCAAAGGAGGGGTAGTTATCCTCCTACATACAAGGTTTCGGTTTTCGTGCACTGAAGAGTATGTAGATCCACAAGGGTGGTATGTTATAGTGTAGAGGGATCTGAAGGGTCACCTGCTGACCTTCTGTAATGTCTAGGGACCGGGCATTCCAGATGCTCACTTTTACACGAGGTTGACCACTGTCTTAGACCACTTCCCCGAAGATGTTGATAGTAAGAGGAGATTTCAACAGGGTACTCAGTCCACTGATAGATACTTCTAGGAGGGACAGAGACACACACCACAGGACTACACGTATACTACAGAGATTTTGGCAACGTATAGGTTTGGTGGACCTGTGGAAACTACTTCACCCCAGAGAAAGAGATTACACTCATCTCTCCAGAGCCCACTGAACTAGTACACATATTGATTATCTCCTCCCCTCAGCATTGCTGTTATCCGCTGTAGAGGATGCAAAAATAGGCCCAAATGAAATTTCGGATCATATACCAATTTGGATGTATCTGCTCTGGCATGCCATGGTGCAGGGTTCCGGAGTGTGGCAAAGGCGGTACTCTGCGGAGATATTATAACTTACAGTATATGATTCAGAGACACAAAATTATTGACGCCTGGTTGGTACTGCTGGAGCGCCAAGTTGTGGCAGCTCATAGGCAACATGCTCGGAGGCTGACTGGAGCATGAAAGTTTGCCTCCTGGAGGTTCAGGCCACACTACATGAGGTTCTCCACCAACGGGCAAAACATCAGAACTATACTATAAACTCCAGCTTTTTTGGTATGGTAATAAAACAGGGAAGTTGCTTGCATGCTGTTTGCAGGGCCCTAAGGGAGCATGGTCTGCTCAAGCACTTTGAGATGAAACAGACCACCTGCACAAAGATACCCCAAGAATAGCATACTTATTTTGGGCATGCTATCAGACTCTCTAAGGCTGAATGGATTGCTTCTAGCAGTATTGCAGATTACCTTGACACTCTCTTGCTTCCTCATCTTACGACGCAACAGGCAGCCTCCCTGGGAGCACTTATTACAGTGCTGCAAGTCCCCAGGCCCAGATGGATACACAGTGGAATTTTATAAACTTTTGATGGGGCACTTAGTGGGTCCGTTGGTGGTGGTATATCAAGAGCGCACCCAAACCGGAACAGCCTCTTGGGGCGATAACAGGACCCATATAACATTAATAACTAAACTGGGCAAAGACCCATTACAAATGGGATCATATCGACAGATATCATATATCAATTTTGATTTGAAAATCTGGGCCAAAATCCTAGCAGACCGTCTGGGAGTCTTTCTCCTGGATTTACATAGAAACGTGATGACAGAAAAAGACCACATGGCCTATCTAGTCTGCCCTTCCATATCAACCACTACAACAGTCCCCTTTTGTCCTTTAGAGATCCTCTGTGTTTGTCCCATGCTTCTTTAAATTCAGATACTGTCCTCATCTCTACCACCTCCACTAGGAGACTATGCCATGGATCCACCACTCTTTCCGTAAAGAAATATTTCCGCATATCACTCCTGAATCTATCCCCTTTAACCTCATTAACCTCATCCCATGTCTCCTTGTAGCAGAGCTTGCTTTCAATCAAAAGAGGCTCTCCTCCTGTGCATTTATGCCACGGAGGTATTTAAACATCTCAATCATATCACCTCTATCCCGCCTTTCCTCTAAGGTGTACATATTAAGATCCTTAAATCTGTCCTCATATGCTTTATAATGAAGACCACTAACCATTTTAGTAGCCACCCTCTGTACTGACTCCAGCCTTTTTACATCGTTTTGAAGGTGCGGTCTCCAGAAGTGCCCACAATACTCCAAATGAGGTCGCACCAAAGACTTATACAGAGGCACTGTCACCTCCTTTCTTCTGCTGACGATTCCTCTCCCTATGCACCCAAGCATCCTTCTAGAAGAGACCATATCACCCCTACATTAAAGGACCTTCACTGGCTACCAATAGAAGGCAGAATCACCTACAAGGCACTACTCATTACGTTTAAAGCCATCAATAGGATATCCCCCTCGTCCATCATGGCACTCATTACGCATACCCCTGATAATAGGTCAAGAAGGTCAATAGGCGCTAACACACTGGTAACCCCGATCGAGGTGACAAAACTGCAAGCAAACAACTAGAAACAGGGCATTCTCTTTCTACGTTCCAAGGTGTTGGAATAATCTCCCGTCCAACATAAGATCAATCAATGATCTCTCACAATTTAGGAAAGCTATAAAACATCATTTATTCCTCTCATACTACTCGCAATCCAACGGTTCCCCTACACCTTGCACAAACACAACCACCCAACAGCTATAAGAATGTATAAGCGACACTAGTAAGCTGCCATTGTTCAGATGTAAATAGTTCAATGTTATGAATCCCAGTTAATATGTCCTGTTTGATGTAAGCACAAGGCACTTCCCCGCCTTGTGTAAAATTGTTGACTGTAAACCGCACTGATGTCAAATAGCGCGGTATAGAAAAGCTATAAATAAATAAATAATAAATAAATAAATAAGTTTCTTCTCAAATTCTTTCTTTACCTGCCTTATCAATGCCTTGCATTTAACATGCCAGTGCTTGTGCTGTTTCCAGTTTTCGTCATTTGCTCTTTTTTCCATTTCCTGAAAGATGCTTTTTTGGCAACAGCCTCTCTGACCTCACCTTTAAACCATGCCGGCAGTTTTTTGGATTTCCTTCCACTTTTCTTAAAGCATGGAATACAGCTGGTCTGGGCTTCTAAGATAGTATTTTTAAACAACACCCAAGCTTGATGTAAGTCTTTAACTTTTGCAACTGCTCCTTTTAGTTTTTTCTTAACTATTTTCCTCATTTTATCAAGTAGCTACTCGTTTACCTACTTTAAGATCATCAGATATAATCACACCTAGGTCCTGCTCTTCTTTAGTGAACAAAAGTACTTCACTCCCTATATTGTATCGCTCCCTTGGATTGCTGCAGCCCAAATACATGACCTTGCATTTTTTAGCATTAAATCTCACCTGCCAAATTCTAGACTATTCTTCAAGTTTAGTTAGATCCCCCCTCATGTTATCTACACCTTCCTGGGTGTCTACTCTACTCTATTGCAGATTTTGGTATCATCCGCACAGAGGCAAACCTTACCCGACAGCCCTTCTGCTATATCACTAACAAAGGTGTTAAAAAGAATTGGACTCAGCAGAAACAGGAGCTGTTTGATATCTCTTCTAAGGTGGCCCAGTTGGAAGTTAGAATTGAAGATATGACCACTATTCCAGGTACTGTTATTAAGGATATATCTGTTATCCATGGGAAATTGGAGACGTTAGAGAATTTTGCCCGTAAGAGGAATCTGCGCTTGTTGAATTTTCCATGTGTTCCTGCTATTTCTCCAAAGGATCTATTTACCACTTATGCTACTACTATTTTGAAGATACCTTTAGAATCGGTTCCTCCTTTGGTTAGGATTTTTTACTTGCCAGTAGCCAAGCGCAAGACCCATGGTGCTTCCTCACCTTCACATTCTCCTCCAATTGATTCTCTTGATCTAACTGGGTTCTTGGAGACCACTGATCCTGGTTATGTTCCTAGGGCAACCCTGCTTCTGACTGTTGCTTTTGATTCAGATCGTGATTTCTTGCTGAAGTTATATTTTAAAGTGAGGAATGAATCATTTATGGGGGGAGTAGTAAGGATGTTTCCAGATGTGTCTAAAGCCACTCAGAAACGTCGACAGCAGTTTTTACTGCTTCGTCCCCAGGTTATACAGCTTGGTGGTCTTTTTTTCCTTAGGTATCCGTGTCGATGTCTAGTTAAATATCAGGGTGTAAGTTATACCTTTTTTGATCCTTCGCATCTCACTCAGTTCATAGTTGGTAAGAGTGCTTGTCCATCTTAGCCAATTCGGGATATAAGTTTAAAGCACCATTATATGTCTTATTACCTATGACTTTTCTTATGAATAGTGTTTTGCCTGCCTCCAAAAACTTGTGGGCTAGTGAATGTTTAATTCTTAAATTTCTATTATGTGTGGGCTAAGGGTTTCCTTAGCCTGTAAAATGTTTCTTTTGCACATTCTTTACTGTAACAAGTGTGTATCTTGCGGATATGTTAAAAATTGCATAAATAAAAAATAAATAAAAAAGAATTGGACCAAGGACAGATCCCTGGGGCACACCACTGCTAACCTCCTTCTCCTCAGAGTGAGCTCCATTTACCTGTACCCTTTGTCGCCTCCCACTCAACCAATTTCCAACCCAAGCAGTAACTTTAGAGTCCATCCCTAGGGTGCTCAGTTTGTTTATAAGGCGCCTGTGAGGAGCAGTGTCAAAGGCTTTACTGAAATCTAAATGCACCACATCTAGGGCTTTCCCTCGGTCCAACTCCCTGGTAACCCAGTCAAAGCAATCAATCAGATTTGTCTGACAAGACCTGCCTCTGGTGAATCCATGCTGCCTCAGATGCTGTAATCCACTGGACTCCAGAAACCTCACTATTTTCTCTTTCAGCAGTGTTTCCAATAATTTACTCACCACTGAAGTTAAACTAACAGGGCTGTAGTTTTCAACCACATCCTTACTTCCGCATTTGTGTAAAGAGACCACATGAGCCACTTCCGACTCCAACAAGGCATTGAAAAGGTCAGTCAGTGGAGTTGCTAGAATGTCGTCAAGGTTCTTCAATATTCTAGTACCCCATCCGGTCCCATTGCTTTGTTTACTTTAAGTTTAGTTAGTTTCTCATGAACGCAGTCTTCTGAAAATTGTTCAAGATGCCCCTTTCTTCTGTTCCTGTTTGTGGGTGTTTTCTGAGGTCCTGCTCCTGGTACTTTATCTGTGAACACAGAACAGAAATATTTGTTAAGCAATTCCGCTTTATCCTCATCAGCTTCTACATATTCCTCCCCTTCACCCTTGAGACTGCTCAAAAGGGGTGGGTGGGATTTGGGGGGGGTGGGGGTATTGAGGGAACTAACACCTGATGAGGTGTCAGTAGCTTCAAAGAGCTGAAGAAAGATACTAAAGCAGAGTTTTAAACCTACCCCACTAAACAAAATATTTTCCCTTTTAAAGTAAAGCACCAAAAAGAATGTAACTTTGTTTTAAAAATGTACCAAAACCCTTTTAAGAGCTCCCAGACAGAGAGCTAGTAATTTAAAAAGCCACAAACTCTTACCTTTGCTTGAAATGGATAGCCCCTGTTACGAATGCCTCAACAGTGCAGGGCTCTGAAGCTTTTTATGCAGGCCTCAGCTGCTCTCAGTTTTTTCACAATTATCAGGCCCACTAACCCCTGGTGAGGTGTCAGTAACTTCAAAGAGCTGAAGAGAGATACTTTGCTTGAAATGTATAGCCCCTGTTAGGAATGGTACATAGTGCACAGGGTAGGGTTCATGCATGGATGGTATGCCGTTAGTAATGTGCAGAAAATAACAGCCTCTTTGGAATGGGTGCATGCCAAGCAACTATCATCACTCCTGATCAGTTTTGACACTGAGAAAGCATTTGATCGAGTAGTCTGGGAGTATCTTTTTCAGCTCATTCATTCCAATGGTATTCTTGTTGTATACAAGACCAACAGCAGAGGTGAGGATCAATGGCTATACTTCAGAGGCCTTTGGCCTACAGAGAGGAACAAGGCAGGGATATCCCTTGTCCCCTCTCCTCTTTGTATTGACCCTGGATCCATTTGTGAGGACAGTGGTAAATTGTCAGGACATAGGCGGAGTTTGGAATTCAATTATTGGCATTTGCTGATGACCTCTTAGTTCACATTACACAATCAAAGACCTCTCTACCCCGACTACTCTTGGCGTTTAAGTGGTTTGGTCAGATTTCAGGTTTACAATTAAATGTGGATAAATCTGAAGCACTCAATGTTTCTAGGTACCTATGCAACCAGTAGGCGGATCAGGCATTTCGGTACTTAGGAATACAGTTGCCTAGTAATCCCAGGCTCCTCTATAGGCGGAACTTCACAGTCCTAATGCACTAACTCACCACAAAAATGTGGGATTGGACACCTTTGCCTTTATCATTGATGGGCTAAATAGCCGCCTTTCATATGGCCTTATTCCCAAAACTGTTGTATGTACTTCAGTTGTTACCTCTACATTTTATTACAAATATAATCACAAAGGTTCACTTCACTGAAAACTTCAAGCAACTAAACATAAATTAATTCACTTATGGCTGGAAAATCTTTTCACGTGCTTTAAAGGTCTCAGACTCAGCGGCACAGTATCGGATTGTAAAACTCCAAAAATGCCTATAGCATCAATGACCAATATGCACTTTTTTCATTATATAAAAATACCATAAGTGAATCTTCATATATTGTTGAGCTTTTCAACTGCTTAACATTTCAACTGCTTGATTGTCCAACAGGTCCCAAATTCTTTCCTTAATTACTTAGCTTTTCCAACTGCTTAGTTGACAGGTCCCACAGTTGGAAAAGCTAAGTAATTAAGGAAAGAATAACAGAGCGGTTTACAATATACTGTAAAAAAACAAAACAAAACTAGAGGGTGAAAGGAACACTAAAGTCATACAGGACAGCAAAGACTGTAAAGAACAAAGAAAAGGGCAGAAGATCTGCTTTTCAAATAGGTGTTGGATGTTTCAGGGCTCACTTGCAGTATTTATAGTGATGTTTTTTTTGGGTAGGTTCCTTATGTGGGTTTTGGAAGTTGTGCTGGTATGGAAGGTTTGTTCTACAGATCTTCAGCGACTTTGTTCTAGGGTTTTGTATTAGTTCACAATATGCCTGGTACTAAGAGAATGTTTGTTGTTATTAGTAAGATGATCAGACTATGATTTTTTTTTCTTTTTTAGATGTTAAGTTTTGTGGGTGAATATCGTAGTTCTGTTCTGTTCTGCACCCATTGTTGAGGGAGGGGGTTCTGTGAATGCAAAGTATATGTACAAAAAGAAAAAGCAAGAACCATAATGCAGTTTATAACAACCAAATAAAAATGAGTTATAATTTGGTGTTATAAACTGTGCTGTGGTTCTTGCTCTTTCTTTTAGATCCTTGGTGTGTGAACATCTTGCATTTCTTCCACATTATCTAATTGGCTTTTTGGTTTGGTTCAGTCCCTGACTGGAGAGAGCCTCCCCCTCCCCCTTCCCACTCACCATCTCATCCCTCGCCTCAGGCAGCAGATTGCCTTGAGTCGCCCCTTCACTATTGATATAACACAGTTCTTTTCCAGTCAGTTGGACATGATGTCTTCCAGATTTCCTGGCAGAGCCTTGTAAGTATGGTAACAGCTGCATTTGATTGCTGTACTTCTTCAATGGGAATGCCATCAATGCCTGGTGCTTTATTCTTTGATAATGCTTTGTGTTGCATCGACTTCTTCTTTCATCTCCAAAAGTTCCTGATCATAAGATACAGGTTGAAGTGGCTGTTGGTCCACTTGATCTTTATGGCATAGCGACTCTGTGCTGCTTATCCGAGGGTTAAGTAGTGGATTTCCCTGGTCTTCTTTATGGACTTTTCCTCCAGGAATTTGCTTAAGCCTCTTCTGCAATATTAACAAGAATATCAATCAAAGCATATTTAATAGTCTGTACAGGTCAAGATGAATTCTGTCTGCAACATTTTGGATAGTGAAAACAGATCCTTAAAGCTATCTAACCATCACTGCCCGTTTTGAGAACATTTAGCTAAGGCAAGCCTAGCCTTA
The DNA here is from genome assembly GCA_033557465.1 of Ichthyophis bannanicus. NCBI lineage: Eukaryota > Metazoa > Chordata > Amphibia > Gymnophiona > Ichthyophiidae > Ichthyophis > Ichthyophis bannanicus. The sequence goes on from CM066043.1 coordinate 167,295,654, forward strand.
GCTAATAAATATTGAAGGGTCTCCAGACCTGAAGGCGAAAACTTGCACTGGCCCTACTCATGGATAATGCAAAAATTCTGAATCAGTGTAAGAATGTGAGAAACTCATATAAATATTTCTTACATTGATTCAGAATTTTTGCATTATCCATGAGTAGGGCCAGTGCAAGTTTTTGCCTTCAGGTCTGGAGACCCTTCAATTAACTTGTAGCTCTTAGCCCCTGTAACTGTGAATTTGAACATTAAGCAGAATAATCTTAATAAACAGCCCAACTGTACCCTCCCATAATGAACCAAATGCCTCAGTGAAAGCAAGAGAGTGTCAGGGAAGGTGATTATGCCAAGCATCAATGGAAAGAGTTACATGAACAAGTCAAGGCACCAACAGTGGGACAGAGCATATCAAACAGTGGCTTGAAAAGTCAAGTCACTAACATCAGAGGAGGAAAATATGCGTTTTCTGTTTTTGCGTTTTCTTTCTCTTTTTGGGGACAAAATGCTCCAATGAAGAAAATAGCATGGCAGGGCAAGTGATCACACTGCACAAGAACAGCTATGACAGCAGGCCAGTGGCACTGAAGAAAGGCAAACTGGGCAGTTGTAGGTCCTAGGACAGGGAGCTTAGGTAGGTCTAGCAACGGCATAAGCTGCAGCTGCATGAGAAGCAGAATAGCGTGAGTAGTGGAGGAGGAGTTTCTCTCTTTCTCTTTTAGTGTGTGGGCCTAACAGACCTCCCTCGAACCACAAAAGAAGGCAGAAGTGACAGCAGTGGCAACTGGCAAAACCAGCGTAAGATATTGCGGGCAAAATGTGTGGACAGGCATTGCTTTAGTGGAGATGTGCACTCAGTGCTTCTCCCAGTTGAAGGAAAATTGAGAGAAACCAAGCAGGGTGGAGGTTTTTTTTTTTTTGGAGCACCAACGTTTCCTCCATGTCTGGTGCTAGCCATGAACGATGTGAACCTACGATACCCCCTTCCATTGAGAATATCCGCTCACTAGGCATGCTGATCTGTGGGAGGAAAGGAAATATTGGACGGCTTTTGCCAGACTGTTGACTTGTGTGCCCAGTATGCCAACAAATCCATGGTCATGGCCTTGATTGGCCCTGCAAGGTTCCTTGTCATAGAAGCTCATGCAGGGGTCTCAGTTGATGCCAATTGTTGTCAGCCAGTTACTGCTCTAGATATAGTCTGTGACAACAAAGATGGTATTTCAGTGTCCACAGGGGACTAGGGGATAAAGGTGCTGATAGAATGCTGCTCCTGCTGCCAGCACTGCTTGATGGGGTGCCTACTATGCCTCCCGCCTTCCCTACTCCATCTTTGTCTTTGTTACTTCCTTTCCTCCACCTGAATCATCACAGAAACATAGAGACATGACGGCAGAAAAAGACCACACGGCCTATCTAGTCTGCCCTCTGTTGATGCCTCCAGTGCATCAGTGCATTACCAGAGTTGCCAAGTTATCCAGGTCCAGGAGGAAGATTTTAAGCCAGTCCTGGATTTCTGAAGATCTCATCCTGATGCATTATGGGACCTGCAATACTAATTCCAGTGGATAAAATCGGGGACTACAAATGCCATACTACATTGCAATGCAAATTTAAAACCAGAACTGGCAAAAAATCATCTCACTCCTGGACCTGGGTAACTTGCAGCTCTGTAGCACTGCTTTTCATCTGTGGGTCACACAAAGTGGCTCAAAAGCAAGCATCCTCCTTGTTGAAGGATTTCAACCTAATTTCCAACAACATTCACACTTTTGATGCCAACCTTTCTGTGTTGAAAGCCCTCTATCTTTCTCGCCAGGATATTCACTAATGGGATGACAGAATCCATGCTGGCTGTTCTTGAATGTACTTCCTTTGTGGCATTCTTGAAGGGCTTAGGACTTCTGTGACTTAAATCATATTGGTCCCATGCTGTCGCCCCAGGGGGTTTTCAGTACTGATTTTAGTATCAAATGACATCTGATGGAGAGCTGATCTTGTTTCACTGCACTATCCAGCATCAGATAAGTGGAATTCTACCTGGTGCCAACATTTTGAATGGTGGACAAGTTGTCTTGTTGCTTCCTGCTTTTTATGCAGTTTATGCTTTCCACAATCTGCTGCAAATACCCTACTATTTTTTGGCACTTTTTGATCAGTATTTTTAGGAATGACAGATATTTTCTTTGTTCAGCAGGACCAGAAGTTCTCTAACTTTTAGGTGTGCAAAGGATTGGATACCACAACCCTTCTTTACTATCTTAACCATGTTCTTCCCACCATGTGTTTCAAAATCGTCAGGAACCGTGTTTCTTTTTTCTCTGGCCTAGCTGCTCCTTCTGTTTTTGTATTTAGCAGACCCTACTGTTGGCATCGATCTCTCATCCCCATCCCTAGTACCTATCGCCTATCCCTGGGGTTAGGTGGGCCTCATCTTGGGCCTGCTATCTTGGATTTAAATTTTGGATTTAATTATTTGCCTTTTCCAAACCCAAGCTCAAGATGAATTACAAACAGGTACACAAGTTATTCCCCTGTCCCAGTGGATGTAGAATCTAAGTAGTACCTGAAACACACTGCCCCCTCTTCTCTTCCAGACCAGAACTGGTGGTGGAGTTGAGGTGAGGGGTATGTCCTCCCTCCGTCACCCCCATCAACTCTACAGGTTGTTAAGACTAAATCTAAATCCAGCCTCTAAAGACCTGCTTATTGTTTTTAATATTCTCTAGGCCCTTCACCTATCCCTAGCAGTTCTATTTCAAAATGGTGCCCCGAGCCCCTAGTGGTGGTCTCAATACTAACGCTGGGGGTCAAACCTAGCAGTGGTACCACAAGGTTACAGCTTGAAACTCAGATGTTATTAAGGGAGTCATTTTATAAGGCGGTGTCTAGTTTTAGGTGTTAACAATGTACATAAATGTCAATATTTTAGTAATTTACATGGATGAGTCTCCGTTTACATGCTTAAATGTCCTCTTATAAAATACCAACTAGTGTAATATTACACTCGTCGTGTGCATGGTACGTACTTTCCCTGGGGCATGTACATGGATGGAACTAGGGCAGAGTGTGGGTGGAGCCTGTTGATTATAGAATATAATAATTTATGCACATATCTGAAAAATGTAGGCGCAGTCCATCTACATCAGCTCTAGTGCTGGTAGAAGAGATCACGCCTTAATTTAAGGCGTGTTCTCTGTCACGCTAGTATTTTATAAAATTAAGCATGCAGGTACTTGACATAAAATAAGCGTAAAATAGGAAGGTGAAAACATGCATTAAGACTACCCTCTAAAAGTGTGAACCTTTTGAGAAAATGGCCTTTCCTGAATCTCACTCCGAGGCTATTCATGCTGTACTGATGTTTTCTACATATCAGTGCCCAGGGCTTGGGAAATGATCGGTGCCTCTCCATTTACTTTATTCATAATGACAGAAGTGGCTAAGTGAAGGCGTTTCCAATAGATTTACCCTTTAATGTCTCCTTGGGAGTAAAGCAGAACAAGCTAGGGATCTTAATGATTCTGCTTGCTGTAACTGCCTGTGAATAATCTAAGAGAATGCTTTTGCAAGAACTACTGCTTTAAAATGAAGACGGAACGTTCAAAGAGAGGGGCTGGAGGTCGAGAGAACTAAAAAGCAGCAGGGCATTATTGCTGTGCTATTGGGTCGGTGTCAGCACTACTGCTGCAGTGTTTCTCGCTGGGTTTGCAACTGTTCTGAAGTCAAAGGTTTAATGAATTGAATAAAAAAAAAGAGACTTGTGCTTATTTTGCCAGACATTAGTGCAGCTGTGAGATAAAATCAAAACGTATCCTGGGCCAGTGCTATTAAACTTGTACACTTGTGCAGCTCTTGCGTAACAGCAAAGGAAGGAGAGAGTGACTCTGGAAACAGGAATTTCCTGAAACACCCAGGACTGCTGATTACAACAGAACTTTATAAGGTGCATTTAATGCAACTGGTTGTCAGTAGGTGGGTTCTAAGCTGAGGTGAATGATCCACTGGTCAGTGCTTACTAACCCCTCTGAAGACTAGCAGGACTTCGAAGACCTGAGTTAGATTTACTAAAAGGTGCTTATCCGAGGCAGCATGGATTCACCAGAGGCAGGTCTTGTCAGACAAATCTGATTGATTTCTTTGACTGGCTGACCAGAAAGTTGGACCAAGGGAGAGCCCTAGATGTGGTGTATTTATATTTCAGTAAAGTCTTTGACATTGTTCCGCACAGATGACTTATAAACAAACTGAGCACCCTAGGATTGGACCCCAAAGTTTCTGCCTGGGTTAGAAATTGATTGAGTGGAAGGCGACAAAGGGTACAGGTAAACAGAGTTCACTGAGGAGAAGAAGGTTACCAGTGGTGTGCCGAAGGGTTCTGTCCTTGGTCTGATTCTTTTTAACATCTTTGTTAGTGATATTGCAGAAGGGCTGTCAGGTACGGTTTGCCTCTTTGCAGATGATACCAAAATCTGCAATAGAGAGAGCCGTTTCTGTGCTGCCTGCCGCGGAGGAAATCATCTGTGTGTCTGCCTGCAGCCCAGCATCGCCACGGTTACCACTGCTCTCCCCAGGGGACCTATAAAATCTGGACTTCTCCAAGTGCACAGCTGTTGGCGTGCACTAAGGGGCGTGCAACAAGGGGCATGTTTGCTCCTTGGGATCCCCTTAGGAACACTGAGGAACATGAGGAGTGTGTTGATGGACTTAGTTTGGGATTAGTAAGTTTGGAAGGTAAAGTGAGCTGTATATATATATATATATATATATATATATATATATATATATATATATATATATATATATATATATATATATATATATAATGCCTGGGAAACGGAAGCTAAAGACAGTAAGACAGCTATCCGGACCTATGGACAAACACTTAGTAGCAAAGTCTGACGTTTTAGAACAGATGAGGTTGCAGTCGGTGTCACTGGGTGAGGGAGCTTCTTTAAGCTCCCCAGAGCGGACTCCGCCCCCTCCTCCTCAGTTGCCTTTGCAAGACTCTCCTTTGGGGATGGACTGGAATTTTCTTCTGAAGGCCTTAGTGATGGGACACCTTGCCCTACACCTGTGCAATGTAATTTGGATAAAATTTCTATTTCTATGGTGGGTTCTACTGCGTCTTTACAGGATATATGGCAAGTAGTGTCACGCACAGAGGTCCTCCTTACTACTGTAATTCCTCAGTTTTGTACATTCTCCAAGGAGACTACTGCTAAATTCCATCAGGTGGATACCACTCTGGGGGCTTTAGGTAAAAAGGTCTCCAGTTTGGATTCCCAGGTTGCCTCCTTAAGTTCAGCGGGCGTGTCCTCTATTAAGGACAGCCTGTTGATACACCATAAGTTGGAGTCTCTGGAAAATATATTTTGTAGTAAGAATTTACGATTTGTTAATTTTCCTAAGACACATTTGTTATCACCTCATATCTTGCTAAGAAAATATCTTAAAGAAATATTGTTACCTAATGCTGATGAGATTGTAATTTCTAAGTTGTATTATGTTTCTGATAAGATAGTGCGGACCTCTTCGGGCAGGAGGGTGAGGGAATTCTGGAGTCTAAACCAGAGTTCAGTCTCTGCCTTTCTTGAAGACTTGCAAGATATAAACACTAGAGCTACCTTGGTGGTTTTCTTTATGAATGATGGTGATAAAGCCTTAATTTTGCAAAGTTACTTTAGGCATAAGGAAGTGACCTTTTGTGGAGGGAAACTTCAGTTGTTTCTGGATGTCTCCAGAGCTACCTAAGTGAGGAGGAAAGCATTTTTGTTACTTAAGTCTCGAGTGCTGGGTTTTATCCGGCACTTTTTATTTATGATTCCCCTGTAAATGTTTAGTTACATTATCAGGGGTGAAATATGTTTTCCTTGATCCTTCTCACTTGGAGAAACTTTTGGTAAACAAGGAGGCGGCTGTACCTATGACTGAGGAAGGTTGAGGGATTTATGGTAATCATGTAAGATACATGGTTTCATTTAGGAGTTATTGAATATTTTGCAGCTTTTTGTGAGGTTTCGTTTGCCTTTTTTTTCCCCTTTATTGTTTTTTTTTCATTCCTTTTTCTCTTTGCTCCCATGATGTGGGCTAATATTCCATTTTGTTTCTTTTTTGACTTGTTATTGGAAGATGTTAATCTTGTATTTATGGAAGACTTTACCTGTTTTTGTGTTTTTGATGTATATTCTGTGAACATCAATAAACATATAATATATTTTTAAAAATCTGCAATAGAGTAGACACCTAGGAAGGTGTAGATAACATGAGGAGGGATCTAGCTAAGCTTGAAGAATGGTCTAGAATTTGGCAGCTGAGATTTAATGTTAAAAAATGCAAGGTCATGCATTTGGGCTGCAGCAATCCAAGGGAGCAATATAGTATAGGGCAGTGATGGCTAACCTTTTTGAGCCCGAGTGCCCAAACTGCCGCACAAAACCAAAGAATTTCCTCAAAGTGCCAGCACGTCATTTGCATAAGTGGTCTTATTTGCATAAATATTTGCATAATGTTACCATACACTAACTTTTAGTAAACATGTCTCTTAATGAGTGTATGGATAAAGAAAGACTAAAAGATTTCTACATTACTATAATCCAGTGCCAACCGCCAGGCACATTAGGAACTACTACAAACGCTGCCCATTTAGAACCCATAGCAAACCCGCCGTATCCTGACAGCATTACCAGGACTCACAAAGCACCATACCCTACCTATCAAAAGGCAACACTGCAAATATTAAACCAATACATTTCAGAGAATACTGGGGAAAGAGAACAAGTGGCAACGTCAAATAGGAATTTCCTCTTGTACCAAACAAAGCGCAGATGTTAATGATGCACATTTCCCAGAGCTGACATATTCCAGTTAATAAATTCAAAATAAAGAGATATCTTTCTACCTTTTGTGCATTTTTTTTTCAGTTGCAATTGGTCCAGCCACCTTCTTCTGGTTTCTTCATGTTTTCTGCTAACTCTCCATCGTCTGCTGTCCATTTGTCCTTTCTTCTCTCTTCTAGTTTTTTTTCCATTCTCTCTCTCTCTCTACATCTGCTTTAACATACTAATCTTTCTCCTTTTGCTCTTTCCTCATTCCTATTTCATCCACACAAATTTTACCCCTCCATCCTCAATCCCCAATTACTCTCCCAATACCTGGCCAATTGTAGATTTTTCATCCCTCCTACACAAAATATTTTTCCCCTCTCCATTTTACTCTCCCAGCCCCATCCCATTCTAATCCTCCCCCAACATCAGCTCCCTTCTAGTTCCAGTCTCACCCAGCATCCATTCCCTTCTAGTCCCTGCATCAGCCCATTTCCAGTCCAAGTCCCTTCATCAGCTCATTTTCAATCCTAGCCCCACCATCAGCCCATGTCAAATCATAGCTCTCCTCCACTCAGCCCAATTCCAGTCCAAGCCCCCCCATGAGCCTACTTCCAGTTCTAGCCCCTCCATGAGTCCATTTCAATTCAAGCCCCCACCACAGCCCATTTCCAATCTTAGCTCCCCCCAACAGCCCATTTCCAGTCCTATCCTAGCTGTTCCATCAGCCCATTTTCAGTCCTAGCTCCCTTCCCTCACAGCCCATTTCCATTCCAAGCCCCCTCCCCATCAGCTATTTGCAGTTCAAGCCTCCCCTTCCACTCAGCCCATTTCCAGTCCTAGCAACACCCCAACCCATTACCAGTCCTAGCCCCCCGTCAATCAACTTCCAGTCCTGACCCCCATCACCCCATTTTCAGTTTAATCCCCCCCCTATAACCCTTTACCAGTCCTAACCCCCATCAGCCCATTTCCAGTCAGCCCCCCATAGCCCATTGCCAGTCCTAAACCCCCCCATCAGCCCACAGCCCATTACCAGTCCTAACCACATCAGCCCACCTCAAGTCCTAACCCCTCCCCATCAGCCCATTTCCTGTCCTAGCCCCCCCCATAACCCATTATCAGTCCTACACCCCCATCAGCCCACTACCAGTCTTAACCCCCCCATAGCCCATTACCAGTCCTAACCCCCCTCATCAGCCCACTACCAGTCTTAACCCCCCCCATAGCCCATTACCAGTCCTAACCCCCCCATCACCCCATTTCCAGACAGCCCTCATCAGCTCATAGCCCATTGCCAGCCCTCATCAGCCCACAGCCCATTGCTAGTCTTAACTCCCCCCCATAGCCCACTGCGTCTTAACCCCCCTCCCCAGCCCACTGCCAGTCTTAACCCCCCCTCCCTAGCCCATTGCCAGTCTCAACCCCCCTCCCCCCCTCCCTAGCCCATTGCCAGTCTTAACCTCCCTCCCTCCCTAGCCCATTGCCAGTCTTAACCTCCCTCCCTCCCTCCCTAGCCCATTGCCACTCTTAACCTCCCTCCCTCCCTAGCCCCCTGCCAGTCTTAACCTCCCTCCCTCCCTCCCTAGCCCATTGCCAGTCTCAACCCCCTCCCTCCCTCCCTAGCCCATTGCCAGTCTCAACCCCCTCCCTCCCTAGCCCATTGCCAGTCTCAACCCCCTCCCTCCCTCCCTCCCTAGCCCATTGCCAGTCTCAACCCCCTCCCTCCCTAGCCCATTGCCAGTCTTAACCTCCCTCCCTCCCTAGCCCATTGCCAGTCTTAACCCCCCTCCCTCCCTCCCTAGCCCATTGCCAGTCTTAACCCCCCTCTCTCCCTCCCTAGCCCATTGCCAGTCTTAACCCCCCTCCCTCGGCTCATGGCAATAAAAAAAAAAAAAAAGCTGCCCGCTGCCGCCGCCGCGGCATGGAGTGTCCCGCGGGGCTCCCTCTGCCCGGCGGGACTCTCCCGGCGCTGCTCAGCCCCTCTCTGCCGGCTTGCAGAGACGCGAAGGGAGAGAGAGTCTCCCTCGCGTCTCTCTTAAGCCCGCAGGGGCAGATGGGAAATTTCCCATCAGCCCCTGCGGGCTTAACAGAGACTCGAGGGAGACTCTCCCTTCGCGTCTCTGCAAGCCGGCAGAGAGGGGCTGAGCAGCGCCGGGAGAGTCCCGCCGGGCAGAGGGAGCCCCGCGGGACACTCCATGCCGCCGTGGCGGCAGCGGGCAGCTTTTTTTTTTTTTTAATGTGCGACCTTCCCGCGTGCCAGCTGCAAGGCCTTCGCGTGCCACAGCTGGCACGCGTGCCATAGGTTCGCCATCGCTGGTATAGGGGATGAAGCACTTCTATCCACAAAAGAAGAGCGAGATCTAGGCGTGGTTGTGTCTGATGATCTTAAAGTAGCCAAACAGGTAGAAAAGGCAACGGCAAAAGCTAGACGGATGCTTGTGTGCATAGGGAGAGAAATGGACAGCAGAAGAAAGGGGCTGATAGTACCTCTGTATACAGGGCTGGCCCGTCCATTGTGCGAGAATGTTGTTTGCACGGGGCCTTGTGCGAACTTCATTCGCGCACAATGATTGGCTTCAGAGATGAGCCAGGGAAGCAGCGCAAGGACCTGGCTCATCTCTGCACAACCACAAGCGTGAAAAGCGCCGTTTTCCCTCACACTGGTGGCTGTGTTACTATGAGGCGTGTGAGTGCCAGGAAATGCCCTTTAACCTTTCCCAGCATTCAGTGTGCTTCAAAGTAACACAGCTGCCTGCGTGAGGTAAAATGGCGCTTTTCACGCTGGCGGCTGTGCAGAGGTGAGCCGGGGCCTTGTACGGGCTTTCCCGGCTCACCTCTGAAGCAACTTAGATAGGGGTGGGGCTCTTCGGGGGGCGGATAGGATAGGACAGGAAATGGCTGATGGGGGGCTAGGATTGGAAATGGGCTGATGGGGGGGGGGGCTTGGACTGGAAATGGGCCAATGGGGGCTTGGATTAGAAGTGGGCTGACAGGGGCTGGAATAGGACTGGAGATGGCTGATTGGGGGGCTAGGACTGGAAATGTGTTGATGGGGGCTAGGATGGGACTGGAAATGAGCTGATGGGGGGAGCTTGGACTGGAAATGTGCTGATAGGGGTCTGGAATAGGACTGGAAATGAGTTGGGGGGAGCTAGGACTGGAAATGGGCTGATGGGGGGGCTAGGATTGAAAATGTGCTTGGGGGAGCTTGGGCTGGGAATGGGCTGATGGGGGGCTGGAATAGGACCTGAAATGGCTGATGGGGGGGGACTAGGATTGGAAATGGGCTGGTGGGGGTCCAAGACTGGAAATGGGCTGATGGGGGGTGCTAAGACTGGAAATGGGCTGATGTGGGGGGGATGGGAAAATGGGACTAGAAGGGAGCGGATGCTGGGTGTGGCTGGAACAAGAAGGGAGCTAATGTTGGGGGAGGATTAGAAGGGGATGGGGCTGTGGGAGTGAGGATAGAGAGGGGAAAAGATATTTTGTGTGGGAAGGAAGAAAAATCTACAATTGACCGGGTATTGGGAAAGTAGAGGATTGAGGATGGAAGGGTGAAAATTGAGTGGATGAAAAAGAAATAAAGAAATGGAGGAAAGAGCAAAAGGGGAAAGATCAGTATGTTAAAGCAGATATAGAGAGAGAATGGGAAAAACTAGAAGAGAAAAGACAGGACAAATGGACTGCAGACAATGGAGAGTTAGCCGAAGACATGAAGAAAGCAGAAGAAAGTGACTGGAGCAATTGATGCAGAATAGCGCGGTATATAAGAGAATGTAAATAAATAAAAATTGCAACTGAAAACTAAAATGCCCAAACAAAAGGTAGAAAAATACTTTATTTTGAATTTATTAACTGGAATATATTAGCTCTAGGAAATGTGCATTGCTAACATCTTTGCAGTTTTGTTTAGTACAAGAGGAAGTTAATTTATGGTTGTATTTCTCCAGTGTTGTTGTTCATTACAACTTTGGCTGTTGGGGTTCCCAGTTTAATTATTGTCTTTCTATTTCTAAATTGTGATCACTTATTCATTGTTTGGTGACAGTCTATGTTCTGCATGTGTAACCGAGCTGAGGTGTCCTGTTCATTTATTTATTTACATTCTCTTATATACTGTGCTATTCTGCATCAGTGTGGTTTACATTGAGCAAACTGAAATTACATTGAACAGGGCATTATAACTTGGAGATAACTATTTTACAGGGAACATGGGCTATGGAGGGTTAAGTGGCTTGCCCAAGACCACAAGGAGCACCTGTGGGACTAGAAACCCCAGTCCTTCTGGCCCAAGGTTGCTGTTCTCTGGTGGGATTTGAACCCCTGACCTTCTGGCCTGAAGTACCTTGCCCCAACCACTAGGCCACTCCTCCACTTCATGTAGTTTCTGTGACAGTGCCACTTGTTCTCTTTCCCCAGTAGGAGATGCATTGGTATTCTCTGAGTTGTATTGGTTTAATATTTGCATTGTTGCCTTTTTGATAGGTAGGGTTTGGTGCTTTATGAGTCCTGCTAGTGGTGTTATGATACAGCGGGTTTTCTATGGGTTCTAAATGGGCAGTGTTTATAGTACTTCCTAATGTGCCTGGTGGTTGACACTGGAGTATAGTAATGTAGAAATCTGATAGTCTTTCTTTATCCATATACTCATTAAGAGTCATGTTTACTAAATGTTAGTGCACATTAACATTATGCAAATAATTATGCAAATGAGGCCATCTATGCAAATGAGCCCATAATGAGTCTTTGCACATGGCCCCGCACATCCCTTGTGCTCCTGTCTCTATAAGTCTTTGGTGCAACCTCATTTGGAGTATTGTGTGCAATTCTGGAAATGCATCTTCAAAAGGATATAAACAGGTTGGAGTCAGTACAGAGGGTGGCTACTAAAATGGTTAGTGGTCTTCGTTTATGAAGCATGTGAGGACAGACTTAAGGATCTTAATATGTATACTTTAGATGAAAAGTGGAATAGAGGTGATATGATTGAGACGTTTAAATACCTCCGTGTCAAAATGCACAGGAGGAGAGCCTCTTTTGATGGAAAGCAAATTCTGCTACAAGGGGACATACTGTAGGATGAAGGTGAAAGGGGATAGACTCAGGAGTGATATGCGGAAATATTTCTTTATGGAAAGAGTAGTAGATCCATGGAATAGTCTCCCAGCAGAGGTGGTAGAGATGAGGACAGTATCTGAATTCAAAAAAGCATGGGACAAAGACAGAGGATCTCTAAAGGAAAAAAGGAGACTGTTATAGTGGTTGATATGGAAGGGCAAACATGGTTTTTTTTCTACCATCATGTTTCTACATATGTTAGTGTGTGCTAAGGCATTCCCGTATTATGCAGTGGGACCCATTTACTAATGAATAATAATAGCATTAGCATGTGCTAACACAATAATGCATTTTAGTAAATCCAGTCCTAGACTCGGGGATTTTACTGTATAAATGACCTTCACTGAATGATGCATTACATCCTTTTAAAAAAGATGGTAGCAGCAAACTTGCATTTCATTTATTAAATTTGTTATACTGCTTTTAGAATACACGTCAAAGTGGTTTACAATAAAAAATAAAAGTATAAAATCAATACAAGTATAAAGAGCAAGAAAAGAATGCCATTAAATTACAGGAAAGTGGAGATAGAACACATAGACAGGGAGTGCAGGAGGGAATGATAAGAGGGAGAACACAAAAAGGTAGGGTAACGGGCTAGAGCAGCTGGGGAAAAAGGTAGGATTAATCAGGGGGGAAAGTCATAAGCTAAGTGGAACAGGTGGGCCTTAAGCTGTGCTTTGAACCTAGAGAACAAAAGTTCTGAACGAAGGTCTAAGGGGAAGCTATTCCAAAGGGAGGGACCAAGAAAAAAGAATGCAGAGTGACAGTTGGATTCAAGGTGAACCTGTGAAGGGGAGAGGAGGCAAAGTCTGTTCATTTGAATGGATCGGAGAGTGCTGTATGGTGGATGGAGATTAATGAGATTGGGAAGATATTGTGGGGTACCAGTATGTAGAACCTTATGTACTGTAGTAAGCATCTTGAATTATATGCGGTAGTGGATGGGGAGCCAGTGCAATGGATGAGTGGTGGAGTAACATGGTCAGATCGAAATGCAAAAAAAGGCAATTTAGCAGCAGTATTCTAAATTAATTGGAAATGCTTGAACTCATATTGGGGGAGATCAGTGAAGACAGAATTACAATAGTCCAGACAAGATAAAATGAGTGAGACCAGCAGTGTGATAAGGGCAGAGTTAGGGAGGATAGAACAGATGGCTCTAATGCATCATAAAGAAAAGATGGAATATTGGATGATGGAACTTATATGTTGATGAAAAGATAGAGAGGAGTCAAGAATGACCCCATGGTAATGGAAAGAGGATGTAAGAGTGATCAGAGTGCCATTAAGAAGAGGAGAGGAGAGGCGAGGGAGGGGGGAGGGGGCAGTGGACCAGAGAGCCAAGTAGTTGTGATTTTGGAGGGATTGAGCTTGAGGTGGTGGGAGGCTAACTAGGAGGCAACATGTTCAAGACAAGTGTTCAGAGAAGAAAGATCAGGAAGAGAGTGATTGGAGTGAAGGAGCAGAAGGATTTCATCAACATAATAATAGGCAGAAATACTGAGCTGTTGAAGCAAGAGTGTGAGAGGTGCCAAGAAACTGTTGAAGAGAAGAGGGGCTAGGACAGAACCTTGAGGCATGCCATAGGTGAGGGGATAGGGAGCAGAGGAAATATCACCCATGGTGACCCTGAATGAGCAATGAGAGAGAAAAGAATCAAACCAAAGAAGGACAGTACCGCAAAGACCAATATCATGAAGACGGGAGAGAAGGAGATCATGGTTGATTAGATCAAAGGCAGGAGATCCAGGGTGACAGCAATAGTAACAGTCCCACGATCTAGAGTGATGGACTAAGTAGAGACAGGAGGATAGTGTCTGTGCTATGGCCATGGAGAAACCCAGATTGACAGGGATAAGAGATTTGGAAGTTTCAAATTGAGTGGATAATTGGGTGAAGACGGACTTTTCAAGAAGTTTGGAAAGAAACAGTAAGTTGGAGACAGGCCTATAATGGGACGGGATCAATTTATCTAAGGAGGAATTTTTCAAGAAGGGGCAAACTATGGCTGACTTCCAGGAGGAGGGAAATGTACCAGAGGTAAGACTATTGTTTATGATGGAAGGAACAATCGGAAGAAGGGCCAGGGAGAAGTTGGGGAGCCATGTAGAGGGAATGGGCACAAGTAGCCATGGACCCCATGGAAGAAGCAAGTTTTGATAAAGCTGTTGAGGAAACCATATTAAAGAAATCCCAGGTATGGGTAGTAGGAGAGGAAGGGGGAGGGGGAAGCTGGGGCCATGATGGGGTGAGAGAGGAGGAATTCCTTTTGTAGTTGGGAAGTCTTATCATGAAAGATGGCCAGCTGTGTGGCTATAGCTTTGATAATATTGCATGCCTCCATTTTAAACTCAATGGAGCTTTTTGGGATAACTCAGAGGTGGGCTTGATATCCCTTTATCCCTGTGCTGATGTATACTCAACTTTCTAAATTCCACATCAGGATAAGCACAACATGGTTTATTACTTGCTAACCTCCATGTTGCTGTTGGTGTCGACTCATGGCGACCCTCTGGATAGTTGTTCTAAACTGTGTTCGGTCTTCAGTCATACGGCTCATTGTTGTAGAGTGGCACCGATAGCTGCTGTTATTATATCGATCCATCTCGTTACTGGCCTTCCTCTTTTGTATTGGCTTTCTACCTTGCCAAGCATGATGTCTTTCTCTAACAATCTCTCTCTTCGCATGATGTGTCCAAAGTATGAAAGTTGAAGTCTTGTCATCTGAGCTTATAAGGAGAGCTTAGGTTTGATCTCCTCTAGTACTGACTAGTTTGTCTTTGGGCATTACATGGTATACACAGTATCCGTTGCCAGCACCATAATTCAAAGACATTGATTTTCTTCCTGTCTATCTTTTTCACTGCCATCTTCCGCATCCATATGACGTTATTGAAAATACCATGGCTTGGACAAGTCAAATCTTTGTATGGAGAGAGACATCTCTGCTCGAGAATCTTGTTCAGGTCCTTCATAGCCATTATGCCAAGAGAAATGCATTGTCTGATTTCTTCACTGCTCATCATTTCTTTATTGATAGTTGATCCAAGTAGGATAAAGTTGTCCACTATTGCAATTTCTTCTCCATCAACAATGAACTTATTGATTTTGCCAGTTGTCAGGATCTTTAACTTTTTACATTAAGGTGCAGGCCCATTTTAAGACTGTTCCTTGATCTTGAGAAGCAAATGTTTCTCCTTGTTCCGTTAGTTCTCTTGCACAACCTTTACATTGATCAAGAAGCAACAGTTTGATCAGGTGTTCTGGTATACCCATGGTTCTTAATGTGGCCCAGAGTTTGTCATAGTTTACACAGTCAAAAGCCTTGCTGTAGTCAATAAAAAACGTATAGATATCTTTTTGGTATTCTTTTATCTTTTCAAAGATCCATCTCACAACCATGATGATGTCTTTCATTCCTCGCCCTTTCCTGAACCCTGATTGCAGTCAGGCAGTTCTTGTTCCAGGTATAGGTGTAGTCTCTGCTGAATAATCTTCAGTAGAATTTTACTGGCATATGAAATCAGAGTGATAGTGCGATAATTTCCACAGTCAGTTAGATCACCATTCTTTAGTATTGGTATGAACACAGATCTTTTCCAGTGAGTTGGCCAAGATGTAGTCTTCCAAATTTCCTGGCAGAGCCTTGTAAGTATGATAACAGCTGCATCCAATTGCTGTAATACTTCATTGGGAATGCTATCAATGCCCGGTGCTTTGTTCTTTGATAAACTTTCAATGCTGCTTCGATTTCTTTCATCACCAATGGTTCCTAATCATAAGGTACAGGTTGAAACGGTTGTTGGTCCACTAGATCTTTATGGTATAATGACTCTGTATATTCTTTCCACCTTTTCTTGATCTTCCCAGCATCATTCAACATGGATTCTTGAGCATCTTGTAGCATTCCAATTCAAGGCTGGAATTTTTTCTTTAACTCTTGTAGCTTTAGGAAAGCTGATCTTGTTCTTCTTCTAATAGCTTCTGATTCTATTTCCTTGCATGCGCCATTGTAGTACTTCTCCTTGATTTGTCTTGCTGCATGTTGAAAATATCTGAGTTCTGCGATTGCCTCTCTTTCTCCTCTGGCTTTAGCTTCTCTGTTTATCTGGGCAATTCAGAGTTTCTGGCAATTTTCAAGAGTTTCTTTGTTCATCCATTTTGGCTATTTTTGCTTTTTCACCTTTTGTAGAGACTTCTCACTTTCTTCCAACACAACCTAATTGATGTCACCCCCATATCTTCTGGAGCTCTTTCATTTGTATCTAAAGCAGCAAATCAATTTTGCAGGCAGCCTTTAAATTCCGGTGGTATATTCTCAAGGTCATATTTTGCTACATTCATGAGTGACTTGCTCTTTTTCAACTTTAGCTTGAGTTTGCATGCTAGTAGTTGGTGATCTGAACCAGATATCCCCTCCAAGAAATAACCCAATCTAGAAATGCCCGCACACTGCAGTGTAGATAGATTATGTATATAGTTAACCCAGTTATCCAAGTTTGTACTCCTGTTCAATGTAAAACCTGACAGTTTGTCGTAATGGTCGTTTTGTTATGATGTAAACCGCGCTGATTCTAAATAGCGCGGTATATAAGAAACTGTAATAAATAAATAAATAAATAAATCTGTACCATAGTCAGCTCCAGGTTAGAGCTTTTCCATTGTTGACTTCCACAGATGTAGTCAATTTGATTTTTGTACAATCCATTGGGTGAAGTCCATGCATACAGTCGCCACTTATGTTGCTGGAAGAAGATGGTCTTGCAGAATTCTATCAGTCTTTCTCCAGCTTCATTTCTGTTGCCAAGTCCATATTTTCCAACCACTTTGCCTTCTTCTTTGTTGCCAGCGTTTGCATTCCAGTCCCCATGACTATCAGGATATCCTGTTTGGATGTCCCGCCAATTTCAGCTTGTACCTGTTCATAGGACTGATCAACATCTTCCTTTTCTGCAGCTGTTGTTGGGGCATATACCTGAATAATAGTTGTGCTGATGGGCATTCCTCATAGATTTACCGTTCACTGATTGCATTGTATTTCAATATAGTTCTTGCAAGTTTCTTCTTGATTATAAATATAACTTTTCTTCTTTGTCTTTCATTTCCAGCATAGTAGACCATGAGATCATCTGATGCAAAGTGCCTGATGCCAGTCCATTTCAGTTCGTTGTCTCCCAGCAGATGGAGTTGTACATGTTCCATTTCATTCTTGACCACCTCCAACTTCCCTTGGTTCATGCTTCGTATGTTCCATGTCCCAGTATGTAAGACATCTTTGTAACTTCTGACTCTCATTTCATGCACAGCTACATCAGCAATCAGATATCCTGAGGGCTTTGATCCAACCACATCATAAATGCTGGCTTTACTCTGAAAAGACTTCAGCTCCTCCCTAGTGGCCAACTGAGTGCCTTCCGACCTGGGAGTCTCATCTTTCAGCACTGTAGTGCAATTTGTTTTGTTGTGACTATCCATTGGATTTTCAAGGCAAGATACGGAAGTAGATTTCCAGGTCTTTCTTCCACCGCAGTTAATTCTAGTGGTGGTGCTGTTGTCACAGAAATGTGATCCTCCGTCGCCAATACCGTCCCATTCTGCTGCTGCCCAGATTGTTCCTAAGGAAAGGAATAGTTCTACAAACTTTGATATGATAATTTACCATAGCAGAAAGAAAACCCGACTTAACAAGCCTCTGCATGTGCCTGAGTTATCTCCAGGAACAAGCAGGAATGAGTCTTCACATATGGGTACGTCGGTACCGAGGGAGTCTGCGTGGGAACGCTTCCCAGTGTCCAATCAAAGAGCTTTTAGAAGCATCCCACCACGCCTGCGTGCTGCCTTCCCACCTTTCCCAACTGCCTCTCCTCAGTTTTCGTTTTTCCGCGGAGCCGGCAGGACGTCCTCCTGTCACCGCAGAAAATTCTTGTTTTTATTTCTTAGTTTTCTTGTGGTCGCGGCTGTCTTCCCAACGCCACCGGTACCGCCGGTGTTTTCTTTTCTTTTCCACGGGATATTTTTTCTTCATAGTGTCCCACGGTCTCTTAGGCCTTTTAGGCCTCTTCTTTTTCCTTCATGGAACCGCCAGACACTTTCTCCAAGAAATGTTTAGACTGTGGCGGTACAACTTTATTTTTAAACCCTCGAAGTCGGTATCTAACCTGCTTGGGTCCTGACAACAGTTTGGTGAGAAGAGGTCTTCAACATCGAGGTTCCCTCGATACACGGTTGCCCTCCAACTTCGGGGCACCGTCCCCTTCTTCTTCCACACAGGATCAGGTAACCCACAAACAGTCTGTTAAGACTAGCCAGTCCTTGAGTGGTAGGTCTCATGCACAGCATGTAGACGGCTCCGGCCTTGCCCTTGAGGCCCCACTGGCTTCAAAACCCCGGTGGGAGTCTTCGGTCTCCAAAGCAGATAAGGGGTTTCAGGTTGTTCCTGGGGCTCACCCCTCACAGAACATACCTCAGCCGTGTCCGGTGGTGGCATCTGCTTCGAGCGGTACCGGTACCCTGGCATCGGCACTTGTGTTGGATGAAACACTTCTCACCAGGGATCATCATCTGGCGTCCTCGGTGCCTTCGGGACCGGTGGATACTCTCCAGACTGACTTTCCATTATCGGTACCAGCACCGATACCACCACCGATGTCGGTACCCTCCAGACGTGTATTGATAGCCTCGCTTCCCTCGATGCCGAGTCTGGAATCGATCTCCAGTCTGGAGGACTGAGTACTGACTTGCCTCGGTACCAGCTCTCGGCGGTACCGAAGGCTCGGTTCCAATGATTCGGATTCGCAACTCTCGGTTCCCTCGAGGCCGATTGAGTTGTCACTGGTTGACCTTCCTTCACCGGTATCAGACACAGTACCGAAATCGGTACCGACGTCCTCATTACCTTTATGGTCAGTGCCTTCCATGCTTCGCTTATCAGGCTCTCTGCCCTCGATGCCGAGTTTGGAATCGATCTCTAGTCTAGAAGACTGGGTACCAATACGTCTTGGTACCGACACCGATCGATACCGGTGGCTCAGTACCGAGGATAGCAACCGGAGGTTTTCGGTGACCTCGGTGCCGATTGAACTGTCACCGATGACTACTCCGATGTCGCTGTTGGGCTCGACTCCGATATCGGTACCGGTATTGGCATCGGTACCGGTATCCACAGTAGCATCGTGGCCAACTCCTGCCATGCTTTTTTCAACAGGATCGCTCCCTTCTATACCAAGCTTGGAGTCGATACCTGGCATGGACAATGTGTTAATGACGGCCGCTGCTCCTGACTGCCAGTACCAGCGACCATCCCTTAAGCATTCCATACTGCACGGTGCAGGATCTTCTATTCCTATATATTTGGATACCTCTGTCGGTGCTCAAGCTAGTTCTTCAGATCTAACCTGTCCAAGGGAGATTCCTGTTGGGGATCCCTCTTTTCAGAGTTTCCTCCTGGATATAGCAAGATCTCTTGCCATTCCTATCCCAGGACATGATCCTGCACAAGGCTCTCTTTCTACCAAAGCAAAGGAGAACATAATGCTTCCTTTGCATCATTCCTTGCAGGATCTCCTTCTAGGAATGTGGGAAACACCTTTCAGGGTACCCCCACCTCCCAGGGCAACTGATCTCTTATATCAAGTGTCCCCCTCTCCAGGGTTTCAAAAGACTCAACTTCCTCATCATTCCATAGTAGTGGAATCAGCAATGAGGCGGGTAAAGAGTAAGAAAAAGCACTCTTCTTATCCGCCAGGTCGTGAGTCTCAGACACTTGATGCCTTTGGACGTCAAACCTTCCAGACATCTATGCTTTCTGCAAGAATTCTCTCATATATTTTTTATATGAGTCTATCTCTTGAGGAGGTCACAAAGCACTTACATCTTTTGACTCCTTTCCTTCCAGATTCCAAGAGTACAAACTATTCCTCACTGCTTAAGCATCTCCAGAATATCTCTTGGTTTCTTTCTCGTGCTTCCCTAGACTATTTTGAGTCTTTTAGCAGGACTTCTGCTATAGCTATAGGGGCACGACATAGAGCCTGGCTCCAAGCTTCAGACTTGGACAAATGGGCACAACAAAGACTGGGACATACTCCTTGCACTGGAGAAAATCTTTTCAACAAGGAGTCTTTACGTCAGGTTACTCAGTTGTCCACTGATTTACCTATTCCTAGGGGTTGTTCTACACCTTCTGTCCCAGTAGGTAGGAAATGTCCTACTAAACTTTCTTCCCACAGGAGAAGAAGGTTTTATTCATCACTTTATTTATTTTATTTATTTATTAACATTTCTTTTTTTTTTTTTTTTTTTTTATATTTTATTTTCCGTTTATAACACAACCAAAGTAAAAGACATACAGAAAGATACAAATACAAAACCATACATATAAAAGCAACCCCATATTTCCCCCCACCCCCATGCTTCTTCTCTAGGAAAGGAATACAACGTTCGGGTAATCAATGATTAGTTCTCATTCCTTGTGAACCAGTATAGAGCAAGTGAAGATCATAATAAATGAGTGTACATGATAAATGGAGTTAAACAGTTAGATGAGAGCATTTGGCAGTTTGCACATATTCATTGAGCATATTCCATTTAGAGACATGATGCAAGGTTTGGGCGTGGGGAGCCATTCGGCGTGGTATCTGTTCATATTTACTATATAAACATACAAGATTCCACCACGCATGGGGACTTAGATGGGAGCTATTTT
The DNA here is from genome assembly GCA_033557465.1 of Ichthyophis bannanicus. NCBI lineage: Eukaryota > Metazoa > Chordata > Amphibia > Gymnophiona > Ichthyophiidae > Ichthyophis > Ichthyophis bannanicus. Next base: position 167,316,296 of record CM066043.1, read on the forward strand.
TCCAGTGTTTCGTGATTAAAGATATAGCTATACCCATCAAGAAATTTAGCAAAAAGCGGCCCGACTTTGGAAGAGAGGGGATCCCCGCCACAGAGCGAAGTCCCACTATCCGCCAAGAGAGAGGCTCGTGAAATTGTAAAATGAGTTGAATACGACCCCAGACCCGACTCCAGAATTGCTGTAGTGTAGAACATTCGTACATTATATGAGCTAGTGTGCCTATGGCGGTGTGGCAATTCCAACACCTGTCATTAACATTGGCATTCCATTTGGCAAGCTTCACAGGCGTATAAAAACTTCTATGTGCAAAACAGAAAAGTGTCTGGGTTATCGATGCTGACCGAGAGACCCGAACAACTTTACTCCAGAAGAGGCTCCATTGCTCAGGAGTCAGTGTGATTTGTAGTTCCCGTTCCCATGTCTGTTGGACTGCGGGAATGCTACTGTTCTCATGATTGCTTAACATTTTATAAAAGTTAGAGGCTACGCCAGATTGACTCCCAATAGAGCGAATTATCTCTGCTAGACCTTCATCATTAGTTTCAGTTAGTGGAAGAATCCGAACACTCCTAAGGCAGTGCTGAAGCTGCACCCACTGGAAATAATTTCTTGCTAGTAAACCAAATTCCTCTTGCAATTCTTTAAAAGTTTTCCAGCGCTCACTGGCAATCAATTGGTAAGGCATCCATATCCCTTTGGAATACCAGGGGGTCCATGCTATCGGTTTATTTTGTATTTGAAGGCGCAAGTTATGCCATAGCGGGAGTCTATGTGGCGGGCACTGTTGTGGTCCCTGAGACTGAATGAAAGTGTTAAAGGCAAGTAGTGTATCCACAACCATTGGTGGATGGTGGGAATATAGTTGGAAGGTCATGCCGGGAAGGTAGGTAAGAGGAATTGGCCTACAGAGTTCCTCCTCAATGTCGAGCCAGACTGGCCTACCTTCTACCGGGGGGTCTAACCAACGGGCACCCTGTTTAAGAAGGAAAGCCTTATGATATTTAAGAAAATCTGGGAACCGGACCCCTCCATTTTCTTTGTCCGCCTGTAACTTACGCTTAGCTATCCTTGGTGGTTTGCCATGCCATAAATAACGAATCAGGAGACCTTCTATATCTTTGTAGATGTGTGCAGGCAGGAGGCATGGTAGCATTTCTAGGATATAATTTATTTTGGGAACAATCATCATTTTGATTGTTTCCAGTCGGCCCCACCATGTGAGTGTTAAAGGAGACCACCGGTTGGTAAGATTACGCGCTTTGGAGATTAGCTCTTTAGCATTATGGCTAAGAGTATTTTCTAATGGATAACAATAATGAACCCCCAGGTATTTGACCATACGGGGCTGCCATACAAAGGGGAAAGCCTGCATGTCTGCAGCATGGACTCGATGATTCAAAGGGAAGGCAACAGATTTAGTCCAGTTAATCTTGTATCCCGAGAGTAGGGAATAGCTATCAATCTTTTTTAAAACAGCAGGGACGGAGTCCAAGGATACAAAAAGCATGAGATCATCTGCATATGCAGAAATTTTAATATCTCTATGTTGAAAGGGGGCTCCATGGATATCTGTGGCCTGTCGGATGAGGAGGGCTAGGGGTTCAAGTGCTAGATCAAAGAGCAGAGGAGATAAGGGACATCCTTGCCGAGTGCCTCTATGAAGATTGAACGGTTGAGACTTTGTGGCATTGGCAGAAATAGTGGCTGTCGGATGTGCATACAGAGTTTGAAGGTATCGGAGAAAGCCTTCCCCAAACCCATACCAGCGGAGAACCGCATATAGAAAGGGCCATTCTAATCGGTCAAATGCCTTTTCGGCATCAAGAGAGAGGCCGACGAGGGGTTGATCATGATGCGCTGCTGCAGCTAGTATATGACACAAGGTCCTGGCATTATCAGCAGTGGACCTACCAGGTATGAAACCACATTGGTCTGGGTGAATTAGAGCAGGCATTTTATCGGATAATCTAGTGGCCAGAATGGTTGCAAATATCTTGTAATCAGCATTAAGAAGGGAAATTGGACGGTAATTTGCAGTCAGCATCGGGTCTCTCCCCTCTTTCTCAAAGACTACAACATTTGCCGTCGAGAAAGATCCTGTAAAGGAGCTATCTTTGGCCAAAGCAGAGAAATAGAGTTGTAGGAATGGGGCCAAATCAGTGCTGAAAGTTTTGAAAAATTCTGCCGGGAGGCTATCTGGGCCGGCAGCCCGACCCGAGGCACATCGCTTGAGTGCGAATTGAATTTCTGAAAGAGTAAATGAATGGTCTAGTGACTCCTTGTCCTCTACAGAAAGGGTCGGTCGTTGTATACCAGCTAATAGCCGGTCAAAAGCCTCTGGGTCAAATTCACATTCTGATTGATAGAGGCGGGTGTAGAAATCCCGAAAAAGCTCTACTATCTCTGTATCATTTGTGACTAAATTCCCCCCCGTTGGACTACGCAGGGCCGCTACGCGTTTGGCTTCTTTTTGACCTTTCAGAGCGTTAGCTAAGAGTTTACCGGCACGATTGCTTTCCTGATAGTACGTCCCTTGCTGTAGTTCAATATTTTTGGCCGCTGCAGTCGTTAAGAGCGAGTTATATTGGAAACGCAAGCGTTGCAAGCGAATCAACACACATGGGTCAGTACGAGAGGTAAGAACACGTTCACCGGCCTTGATCTGCTGCTCTAGTGCTAAGAGTTGCCGTTTACGCTGCTTCCCTAAACGGATTTGATAGCTAGTGATGGTTGCACGGATAGACGCTTTAAAGCCCTCCCACCATGCCCAGTTCATTGTATCATGGGGTGAATTAAAGTGGAAGTAATCTTGTATGGCAGCCCGTATGTCAGCCTGAAAATCCTGCTGTTCAAGCAGGGTCCGATCAAAATACCAAGCCCGTGGATTATCCCTCTGTGCACTAGTGTTCAAAAGGAAGGAAATAGCAGCATGGTCTGAGATGTGCAGAGAGTGTATCTTAGCTGTATCCGTGCTGGAGATTAATGCTTTGGATACGAGGAAAAAATCTATCCTAGATTGTGACTGATGTGGGGGGGAGAAAAACGTGAATGCTAAGTCCGAAGGGTGTAGCAGCCTCCACAGGTCTACTAAAGCTAGATCTTTAATCAAAGACGCTAGCGTGATGTGACTCTTGGTGGGACCACTCGTTCTGGGTGGTCGCCTATCTACCAATGGATCAACCACCTGGTTAAAGTCGCCTCCTATTACTAACGAAGTATTGGCAGAAGCTTGTGCAACCTGGGCAAGGTTAGCAAAGAAAATAGGATCATCCACATTAGGAGCATATAAACATATACATGTCAGTTCAAGATTACCTACTTTAAGGTGGACTCGGGACCACCGACCCTCAGTATCAGAACTGCTATCTATAACAGTGGCTTGTAAGGATTTCCTAATCAAGATGGCTACCCCACATCTCTTCGCTATAGCGGGAGAGTAGGCGGCCACCATGTAGGGTTTAACATTGAGCTTCAGTGTCTCCTTGGCATTTAGATGCGTTTCTTGGAGAAAAACCAAATCAGCATTTTCGTGACTTAAGTAGCTAAGGATTTTCTTCCTTTTTATCGGATTATTAATACCTTTGACGTTCAATGATAAAAGCTTACATGGGGCCATAGAAATAACTGAGTCTATTCAAGACAAAAATATCATAATGCACACAATTTCCATTATCCCCCATCTTGACTGCTTGATTCAGAGAAGACCTAACCAAATCATATACAATAAGCACTATATCTGGTATTCCCCCAAACCAAAAGTAAACACCGAAGTGTAGTAGAGAAGAAGCATAACCCCAATGATTAATGGCGACCATATGTCTGCGGGAGGAAGCCCCAACGAGGGCCAAACATTCTACATATTAACTGTAATAGCTACATAGGCTCCGGAGCCCACCGAGGTGCATGCTATGGAAAGGTCCCTCACAGGAGAGTCCGACGGTCAGCAGGCCACGATAAGCTAGGCCGCGGGGCCTCCGATCCAGGCTGCATGTGCAGCGTCGACGACACAAAATGGCGATCAGTTCCAAATCGATGGGCAAATGAAAGGCCCCTGGTTCAGCGCATTTGGTCCGCTTCTTTGGCTTCCAGATAGGCCGCAAGCACGTCCGGATCCTCAAAAGTCCTGGTTTGATTATGAAGAGTAACTCTAAGTTTCGCCGGGTACATTAGGCCATAGCGCGCTTGAAGCTGCTGCAAACGCGGTCGAAATTCGAGGAGTCTTTTCCTGCGGTCCACTGTGGGCTTCGCCAGGTCGGGGAAGAATGAAATCCGATGGCTCTCATAATCCAGCCGGGGGTTTGCACGGGCAGCGTTTAGAATTTGTTCAACTTGCTGATATCTCAACAATCGGAAAATGATGGGCCGAGGGGTCTTCCGGTTGAGCGCCAAAGTCGTGGGTACTCGATGGGCCCGATCAATCTCCAAATCCTTGGTGAACGTTGTTTTAAGCAAGGAGGGAAGCAATTTAGAGAGGAACTCTTTCATATCTCCTGATTCTGCTCCCTCCGGAATTCCCACGAGCCGTATATTGTTGCGACGGGCTCGGTTGTTACTGTCCTCCAGCTCCTTCTGAAGGACCTGCATTTGTCGTTCGACCTTGTCCAATTTTGCCAAGCGGACCGCATGCGAGTCAAGAGTACCCTCCATTTTGTCCTGTCTCAGCGATAACCCCTCTAGCCTTTCCTGTAGCTTGCCGAGGTTTTCCCGCATGGATCTGAGTGCTTCACCGTTGGATTGCACAAGTTCTTTCACGCCGCGGATCTCATCTAAGATCTCCTGCTGCATCGCGGGACCCTCCCGGAGTGGAACCATCTTCTGTGGGGACGGCGGCTCAGTTTTAGAGCGTTTGCCATGGGAGTTCGTTGAAGAGCCGAATTCTAGACGCGCTGGCTTGTGCCCCGCCATCTCCCCGAGGCACCCCGGTAGGATCAGAGCCCAATTGAAAAGATAAGTTGTATTAAAGTCAGGATTCTGAGTAGGCCACTCGGGAGCTTCAGCGTTAAGCGTCTATCCCGCTGGACATCAGGCTCCACCCCCTCTTATTAACATTTCTTATATACCGCACTATTTGCCATCAGCGCGGTTTACATTGAACAGAAACATCCGACAACTTTCATATGTCTGGTCATTACATTTAACAGGAAGTAGAACTTGGAGAAACAGGGTAACTATATACATAGGTGGTTCAAATGAAAAGGGAACATGGTCAACTATATACATAGGTGGTACAATGATACAGGAAACTGCTTGTTATTTTGCGGCTCCGCTAACGGATTGCCCTTGCCCATTATACCGATGTTCCCAAACAGGGAAGGCATCATCCTGGTCTGAAGAATCCAACCTCTCACCAGGCTCAGCAAACCCAGCAACCGCAGGGTTTCTGATCAATCATCATTTGTAACTCTTGGGGTTAGAATCTACAGTTACTTCTTTTCAATAGAAGCAATCCACTGCTGTCATTCTAAATCCTAAACATGGATCTTCCCAAAGACATCCATTCTTTCTATGTTCTCTGAGCTGTCAGGATGTTCATGCTTCTAGATCACAGGGTTCTCCTCTTCTTCCTGCTAGGGAAAGAGGTCTAACCACTATCAAACGATAGTTTTCTGTGCCAGCATGTCTTTCTTCCTTTCTATAGACTTACTTTTTTGTAAGTCTTCTTCAGCTCCATTCTTTTTCCCCTCTTACCAAGGTTTTTCCTCTGTAAGAGCGCTATTCCTTCACTGGAGGGCTTTTTCTTCAGTCTCTCCAGTTTTGCTACTTCTCCAGTGCGGAGTTCTCTTCTCTGAGTTGACTCCTCTTCTTCAATCTTGCCTTGCAGCAGTTCATCAGACATGTCAAATAAGTTCCCGAAACTTCATTACCCGTTCTAGATCAAAACCTCATAGACCCCATCTTAAGAGCTCATACATTTGAGAATCTATTGTAAATAGTTTTGAATATATGTTATCTATTTATCCCCTGTTATCCATGTTCTCATTTCCTGTTACTTGTAAACTTAACATACGTTTTTTATGATTAAGTACAAAATTGTTAAAATGTAAACCGCGCTGATGATAAAAGTGCGGTATATAAAAGCTGTTAATTAAATAAATAAATAAATAAATAAATGTTCAGAGTTTTCTACTCTTGTTTTGTCTGTTCTTTCTGTTTTTAAACAGTACCATTCTTTCTGCTGTCTGGCAAGCAGCTGCCACTGCAGGAGCCTTAATGTTTGGACCACTGGTTCTTGTCCATCAGCAACCAGATTTGTCCTCCACTAACATTCTGTCTGGTCGTAGTAGTGGCTCCAAGTCAGTGCTGTCATCTGTCTTGGAAATCTTTTCACTACAACCTTATTGGATTGTCTTCTCTTTCTGCCATCTCCATTCCCCTGGGTTTGGGAGCATAGTTGACATAGAACTGGCTGCAGGAGAGCCAGTACCTATTTCCTCTTTCTCCTGCATCATGCTCTCTGCAGTTCTACAAAGAAGCTCTCCACTATGGGCCCTTGCTAGAGAGCATGGGTTTTTTTTTCTCCATCAGATATACTAGATGGTTGAGAGAGGCTTTTTCAGTTATGTCTCCCATGACTAGAAAAGTTCTCCTTTTAATATAAAGGACATAGGCCTCCTCTTACGTGCAAACTTAAGGAGTTGCTAATTCCCTGCTTTGGTCCATAGTATTTCCAATTGGGAATATGTTTTCTTCTTCCAGCTCGTCCTCATGGTTAGAACGCATGATACCTTTTTGCCCTTAACTGGTCAGCTGGGTATCTCATTTTTTTGCGTCTTCTGTCCACTTACCATGCTAGAGTTCTAGAATACTCAGGACTTGCTGGCTGCAGACTGATATCATCCTCTGCTTTTCACGTAACCATCCTGGTTATTCCACTACCTAGCATCCCTGTAGCTCATAACCAGTGGAAATTGATTCTCTATATATCTCTCAAGTAGGTTCCACCTTCTTGTTATTAGATGAATCTTTCCTTTCCACTTTTTCCTATGTGAATACCATTTGTGTAGGCATATCTCTGTCTGCTGCATTGCAGACTCCCATACACAGGTATATATATATCTTCATACCTATAGCATACATCTTACAGATGTCCATGCCTATCATTTGTGTGTATTTTATGCCCTTCATATCTCACTATAGATATATTCTTCTATCTCCAGGAACAAGAAGGAATGAGTCTTCACATATGGGTACGTCGGTACCGACGGAGCCTGCGCGGGAACGCTCCCCAGTGTCCAATCAGAAAGCTTTTGGGAGCATCCCTCAGCGCCTGTGTGCTGCCTTCCCGCCTTTCCAACTGTCTCTCCTCAGTTTTCGTTTTTCCGCGGAGCCGGCAGGATGTCTTCCTGTCACCGCAGAAATTTTTTTCTTTAAATCTTTTACTTTTTGTTTTCTTGTGGTCGCGGCTGTTTCCCCGACTCCACCGGTACCGCCGGTGGTTTTTTCTTTTCTTTTTCCTAAACTCAGGGAGTTTTTTTCCCTCAGTTTCTGTCTTGAATTTTTGGGCCTGTAAGGCCTCTCCATTATGGAGCCTTCTTCTCCTAAGAAGTGCCTTAACTGTGGAAATACAGTTTTCTTTTTAGACTCCAATAACTGGTGTCTAACCTGTTTGGGTCCTGACCCCTTTCCTCCAGAGCCATCAGGCTACAATTTTATGAGAAGAGATTCTCCATTTCGAGTTTCCCTCGATACAGTTTTCCCTTCCAGTGTAAGGGCACCGACCATTTCTTCTCTACAGGATCAGGTAACCCACAAACAGTCTGTTAAGACTAGCCAATCCTTGGGTGATAGGTCTCATGCCAAGCATGATGACAGCTCCGGCCTTGCCCTCAAGACCTCATTGGCTTCAAAACCCCGGCGGGAGTCTTCGGTCTCCAAAGCCTCTCAGGGGTTTCAGGTTGTTCCTGGGGCTCACCCCTCACAGAACATACCTGAGCCATGCCCGGTGGTGGCATCCGCTTCGAGCGGTACCGATACCCCGGCATCGGCACTGGTGTTGAGCGATCCACTCCTCACCAGGGATCGTCATCTGGCGTACTCGGTACCTTCAGGACCGATCGATACCCAGATTGACTTTCCAGTATCGGCAGCTCCGTCGATACGACCCCTGACGTCGGTACCCTCTAGACATGCATCGATAGATTCGCTTCCTTCGATGCCGAGTCTAAAATCAATATCTAGTCTGGAAGACTGGGTACCGACGCATCTCGGAACCGACATTCACCGATTCCGGATGCGCGGTACCGAGGATAATCACCGAGACTTTCGAGTTACCTCGGTACCGTTTGAGCAGCCTCCGATGACTGTTTCGATGTCGGTATCGCCTTCGATTCCGGCTCAGCTACCAGTATCGGTGTCGATGCTGGTACCTGCAGTAACATCGGGACCAGCTCCATCCATGCTTTTTTCACCAGGATCGCTCCTTTCTATACCTAGTTTGGAGTCGATACCTAGCATGGACGATACAGTACTGACTGTCTCAGGTCATAACCGCCAGTCCCAGTATCCATCCATTAGAGATCCTGTTTTGCACCGGACAAGTGGTCCTCCGGTGCCCAGGCTAGTTCTTCGAGTTTAGCCTGTCCAGGGATTGCTCCCATTGGAGATCCTTCTTTTCAGAAATTTCTCCTTGACATGGCAACATTCCTGGCTATTCCTATCCCTGGTTATGATCCCACACAAGGCTCTTCTGGGGAAAAGGAAAATATAATGCTTCCTTTACATCATTCTTTACAGGATCTTCTTTTGAAAATATGGGAAACACCTTTAAGGGCTTCCTCACCTTCTACAGCAACTGCTCTTCTGTATCAGGTGCCCCCCTCTCCAGGGTTTCAAAAGACTCAACTTCCCCATCATTCCATTGTAGTGGAATCAGCAATGAGGAAGGTAAAAAGCAAGAAGAAGCATTCTTCTTTCCCGCCAGGTCGTGCATCTAGAACACTGGATGCCTTTGGACATCAAACCTTCCAAACATCTATGCTGGCAACAAGGATTCTCTCATATATTTTTGATATGAGTCTATCCCTTCAGGAGGTCACAGAGAAATTCTCTTTTGACTCCTTTTCTTTCAGAGCCCAAGGCTGCAGACTATTCCTTGCTTCTTAGTCATAGCCAGAATATCTCTAGGTTTCTTTCTCGTGCTTCCCTAGACTCCTTTGAGTCTGTTAGCAGAACCTCTGCTATAGCCATAGGAGCACGACGTAGAGCCTGGCTCCAAGCTTCAGACTTGAGCAGATGGGCACAACAAAGACTGGGTAACACTCCTTGTACTGGAGAAAATCTCTTCAATAAGGAGTCTTTGCGTCAGGTTGCTCATTGCTCCACTGACTTCCCTGTTTCTGAGGGCCATCCTAAACCTTCTCCTTCCCCAACAGGTAAGAAATGCCCTACCAAACCTCCTTTTCCTAAAAGAAGAAGGTTTTATTCTTCTCCTGCCCATCATGCCGATGTTCCCAAACAAGGGAAACCTCACCCTGGTCTGAAGAATCCAAACTCAAGCCTGGAAAATTAACCCTCAATAGGGTTCCAATTAATATGTTATAACCTACAGTTCACTTCTTCTCATTAGAAGTTTTTTCACTGTTTTTTCATTTAAACCTCTACACTTGGATTCCTGTTTCCAGGACATCCACTTGCTCTTAGGTATGCTGAGCTGTCAGGATATTCATGTCTATGGGTCACAGGGTTTTCCTCCTCTTCCTATAATGAAGAGAGGTTTGCCAACTATCTCATGATAGTTTTTCTGTACCACCATGAATGTTTTCCTTCTACAGACTTACCATATGGCAAGTCTCCCCTCAGCTCCTATTTTTTCTTTACCTTCTTTTCCAGGGTTCCCCTGTAAGAGTGGTACGATACCAATGGAAGGCTTTCTTAGCCTTTCCAGTCTTCCTTTCCATTCCAGTGTAGAGTTTTTTCTCTTGAGTAAACCCCCTTTTCCTCATCTGGGCAGCTTGTCAGACAGGGACAGGATATTCTCCTCTTGTTCTGTCTGTTCTCTCTGTTAAAAACAGAAAGATCTCTCTGCTGTGCCATTCAGCAGCTGCCCATGCAGGAGCTTCAGTGATTGGACTACTGGTACTTTTCTATAAGTTCCAGTATTGTCTTCCACTACTTTTTGTCTAACCTTAGTAGTGCTTCCAAGATAATGCTAATCTATCTTGGATAATCCTTATAACTTCTTTTCTGCCATCTCCAAATCCTTGGAGTTGGCAGCATAGTTGAGCTGGCACCTGGTTGTCTCCAACAGCCAGTTTTATTTCCCAACTCTCCTGCATAATGCTCTCTGCCATCCTACAGAGAAGCTTTCTACTATGGGCCCTTGCTAGAGAGCATGAGGGTTTTTTCTCTAATGACTATCCTATATGGTTGAAAAAGGCTTCCTCAGTCACCTCCCATGACTGTGAGGGTTCTTTACACCCTTCTATTTCCTTTTAATAAAGGACATAAGCCTTTCCTACGTGACAGTCTAAAGAGTTACCAAATTCCTACAGGAAATATGCTCTTTTTCCTTGCAGCTTGTCCTCATGGTATCCTAATCCTTCATGGACAGCACATATTTAACTAAATAACGCATGATACCCCACCCCTTGTCCCTCAAGTGGGTCTACCTGGTGTCTCTTCCTATGCGTATTCTGTCCCTTCACCATGTTAGAGTTCTACTGGACTCAGGACTTGCTGTTTACAGACTAATATTATCCTCTGTTTTCTCGCAACCATCCTGGTTATTTTACTGGGTAGCATTCTACTCCATCTTAACCAGAGGGAATAGATTCTCTATATCTTCTCAAGTAGGTTCCACCTTCTTGTTATGAGATGAATCATTCCTCTTCACATCTTCCATGTGAAGATTCCTGTAGACATATCTCTTTCTGCTTAATTGCAGACATTTATCTTTAGACCTATATATATTCATATATGTACATATGTCTATATGCTTTCTTTAGATGCATATGTCTGTCAGCCATGTGTGCATATGCTATGCCCCCTGGATCTCGCCATAAACATATCTATATATATATACACACACACACACACACACATATATATATATATATATATATATATATATATATATATATATATATACATATATGTGTGTGTCTGTCGAGATACTTCCTTTAGGTAGATATGTATTCACATACTTATCTCTCTAACTGTCTGTGCTCATAAAGGTGTTTTTTCCTTCCTATCTGTTCCAGACAGTGGGTTTTCACATGTTCATACTATTTCACAGTATGTTTCGGCTCTTATGCACACAACCACTGCTGTGGTACTGACAGCTCTTACCATAACCTTAGGTTCAGGTATCCCTGAAGCTCCCTATTCCTTTATCTTCCTACCTCTCGTCAGTAAGGAGAGACATGGGGGATCTTCAGTAGATCTGAGGTTTCCAACTCCTCAGACATCTGTCCTTCCTTGGGATTACGGGGTTTTCTCCATACCCCTTCTTCCCTCAAGGACTAAGCCAGTTTTGTCCAAATCGGTCAGTCTTCCTCTTTTGCTCCTAACTATAATTAACTCTGTAGCCAAAAGAGTTTTCAGCTTTTTTCCATAAAGCTTTCTACTAAAGACCTACTGTTTTTGTACTTCCCCAGTTGAATCCTGGGGTCACCTGTCAGTTCCAGATTTTGACCTTCAACTCACTTCAGTGAGGTCACCTTGAAGATTCCTCTACTGGATCCCCAGTAGATTCCATCAGCCTCTCTACTTCCTGCAATCCAGTAGGTGAGGTCCATATGGTGATTGTTCATTTCAATATATTTCATGATGCTTATCATATATACAGGGACTCCTTGTCTGTAGTCCTATCTTAGGTCAGCTATCTCCTACAGCTCCTCTCTTCTTCAACTCCTACCCTCCATCCTCGGGATGCCTGGGCATAGGAGGTGGAGCATGTTTCACTCACCAACATGCTAGGGCTCCAGGCATCTTAGCTTGGGAGTCCCCATATGTGAAGACTCATTCCTGCTTGTTCCTGGAGATAGCACAGTTACTTACCTGTAACAGGTGATCTCTGGGAACAGCAGGAATAAGTCTTCACAATCCACCCACCTCCCCTAGGAGTTGTATCTCTCTATCTCTCTTCCTTTCCTCTTTCTCTCTTTTTGTCTCAGCTATAAAACTCAACTGAGGAGAGACAGTTGGAAAGGCGGGAAGGCAGCACGCAGGCACTGAGGGATGCTTCCAAAAGCTTTCTGATTGGACGCTGGGGAGCGTTCCCGCGCAGGCTCCATCGGTACCGACGTACCCATATGTGAAGACTTATTCCTGCTGTTCCCAGAGATCACCTGTTACAGGTAAGTAACTGTGCTATATCTATATGATATATATATATATATCTATATATATATATCTCCAGGAACAAGCAGGAATAAGTCCTCACATATGGGTACGTCGGTACCGACGGAGCCCGAGCGGGAAAGCTCCCCAGCTTCCCAAAAGGAAAGCTTTTGGGGCCTCCCACTGCGCATGCGCGCTGCCTTCCCACCTTCCTGACCAACTCTCCTCAGTTCTTCTTTTTCCGCGGAGCCAGCAGGTCGTGTTCCTGTCACCGCTGAAGAAGTTGTTATTTTAATTTATTTCTTTGGCCGCGTGTCTGCCTTCCCCGATTCCAGACCGGTACCGCCGGTCTTTTTTCCTTTATTTAAAAAAAAAATCAAAAAAAAAAATCTTTTTTTTTCCTCACTTGGTGTGTTAATTCTGTGAGGCCTTTAGGCCTTCACTAATTCTCCCTCATGGAGAAACAAGTCTCTGGGTTTAAAAAATGCACCAAGTGCAGCGGTACTATTTCAGTCACAGACACCCATGAATGGTGTCTTAAATGTTTGGGGCCTGACCATTCCATTCCGGATTGCCCATCCTGTTCTTTGATGTCTAAACGTGGCTTACAGAACCGGGCAGCCAAGTTTCACATGCTGTTTTCTACAGATACTCCAGCATCGACATCTTTCAGGTCTTCCTCTCCTGATGGATCTCAGGTAACCAAACATTCCTCTGGCAGGTCCTCAAAGGGCAAATCTCCCTCTAAGTATCAAGATACCCCTGGGCTTGACCCTGAGGACCCTGCCCCAGCCAAACAACCCCGGCGGGAAGCTCCGGCTTCCAAAGCTCCTCCTATGGGGTTACAGGTTGACATCGATGGCACGGCCTCGACCGATCACCTGTTAGACTGTTCTGGGGTACCGGCTCAATCATCCGGTACCGACATCCAGACAGTCGTGGCGTCCATGGATCATACAGTTCAATCCATGCAGCAGGCCATTTTGGCTTTTATTAAGGCTGCGACGCCCTCGGTACCGCACCCTGCGGTACCGACTCCGGTTCCGGTACCACGACCGATACCGGTACCCATGCCTTCCACATCGACCAGGATACCGATTCCGGTTCCCGGTTCCGGGGTTTTTCCCTATACCGATCCGGTTCCGGGTACCCCCGATGTCGATACCGGTCGATACGCTTATCGATCCCTGGAAGCAAACAGACGATACTTTGAGTCTTCTGATGATCCTGATTCATCAGATGACTCTGCTTAAGTATCCCTTACTCTACCTGAGGAGCCCTCTTCTCCAAAGAGGAGAATGTCTCCTCCAGAGGATTTATCCTTTCAAGACTTCATCATTGAAGTAGCTAAAGGTCTTTCTATTTCTGTATCCTCTGAAAAAGAACCTAGAGCAAAAAAGTTAGACATTTTAGGATACTCTAAGGTTCCCAAAGAGGCAGTCACCCTGCCCATCCATGAAATTCTTCAAGATCACATGATGGACTTATGGGAGACTCCTCTCACCCTATTTCCACATTCTCGTCGTCTGGACACCATATATCGTGTCCCCCCTTCTCCTGGGTTTCAAAAAACTCAGCTCCCGCACCACTCCATTGTGGTGCAGTCAGCTATGAAAAGGATCAAGAGTACTAAAAGACACTCTTCTACTCCCCCAGGAAGAGAATGTAGGACTCTGGATGCTTTTGGAAGAAAAATCTTCCAAGCAAGTATGCTTATTGCCAGAATCAACTCATACAGCCTCTATATGGGCATGTTTCTGAAGGAAATTGCATTAAAAATACGCCATTTTCTCCCCTTTATCCCAGAGGATAGAAAGGAGGAGTTCCTTCTTCTGCTGAAGCATACCCAAGATATTTCAAAGTTCTCCAACAGAGCAGCCTTTGACTCCTTTGAAGGTGCTAGCAGAGCCTCAGGTATTGCCATAGCGGCTCGCAGAATTGCTTGGCTCCAGGCCTCTAACTTTGAACCCTGGGTCCAGGATGGGTTGGGAAATTTGCCCTGTACGGGTGAAAATCTGTTTGGTAAGGAGTGGCAAATCAAAGCCACTCAAATGGATGCAGAAAATGCTGCTTTAGATAGACTTTCTAAGTCTACCTCTACCCCAGTCAAGAAGAAATCTTTCAAAAAGCCTTTCTACAAGAAGGCCAGATTTGCCACAAATACTGGCCAACAATCTTCTGCAGCTCGCTTTGCTCCTAAGCGTCAGCAGCCTAAACAGGTCAGGGCAAAACCTGCAGGGGCTGCTACAGCCCAACAGTCCCAACCCCCTCAGGGTTTTTGACTTAAAACTAGAGAACTTAACCTTTCTGGCTCTAAAACATCCAGAACCTCTCACCATTCCAGGAAGGTTAAATCATTTTGCTCCCAGATGGGAGCAAATCACATCAGAGCAATGGACCCTCTCTATCATCAGAGAGGGCTACAAACTACATTTCTCCAAACCTTCCTCCCCATACCATGGTGAGAAGTTTCAATTCTCCCCCATCTCTCCTAGACCTGTTGGGTCAGGAGGTGACCACTCTTCTCGCCCAAAAGGCAATAGAAGAGGTTCCTCTTCCTCAACAAGGGTCAGGTTTTTACTCCCCTTATTTTCTCATTCCCAAGAAAACAGGGGGGTACAGACCCATTTTGGATCTCAGAGAATTGAACAAATTTCTATACAGGGAGAAATTCAAGATGCTTTCTCTAGGCACTCTCCTTCCATACCTACAGAGTCAGGACTGGCTTTGTTCTCTAGATCTCAAGGATGCGTACACACATATACTCATCCATCCATCCCACAGAAAATTCCTACGGTTTCTGTTCCAGGGAAAACACTTCCAATACAGAGTACTTCCCTTCGGTCTAGCCTCTGCTCCAAGGGTATTTACCAAATGCATGGCAATAGTAGCTGCATTCCTATGCACCCTGGGAATTTTTGTCTTCCCATACTTGGACGACTGGCTCATCCGAGCTCCATCTCAGTCCGAGGCTCAGACTTCCCTGGATCGCACCAGGCGAATTCTACAGTATCTGGGACTTGTGATCAATCTGCCAAAGTCCCAACTCACCCTTACTCAATCCCTAGAATTCATAGGGGCCTGGTTGGATACCACCACCGCAAGGGCCTATCTACCTCAGGCCCGTTGCCAACGTCTAGTGCACTTAGCCTCTCAGACTCAGTCCAGAAGCCACTTGACTGCCAGAGAGATGCTACAACTATTAGGCCACATGGCCTCCACAGTGCATGTGGTACCTTATGCTCGCCTACATATGAGAGCAGCTCAATGGACTTTATCCACCCAGTGGACTCAAGCATCAGGAGCTCTCTCAGACCAAATAGCAAACTCCAATCGTCTCTTTTGGTCTCTCCAATGGTGGATATCCACTCAAAATCTGTTGTTGGGGGCCCCCTTTCAGCCATTGTTGCCCCAAGCAACCCTCACAACAGATGCCTCCCAAACAGGTTGGGGGGCTCATCTCCAAGATCTCTCCACTCAGGGCACTTGGTCTCCACAGGAGACCACCCTTCATATCAACCACTTGGAACTTCGAGCAATCTTTCTAGCTCTCAAAGTTTTTCATACCCTCCTCAGCAACATGACAGTCCTTATTCACACGGACAATCAAGTAGCCATGTTTTACATAAACAAACAAGGAGGGACTGGCTCTCTGTCACTTTGCAACGAAGCTCTAAGATTATGGGCCTTCGCCAGAGAGCATCAAATCCATCTCCTGGCAGTATATCTTCCAGGAATCCAAAACTCTTGGGCAGACAGACTCAGTCGAGTTCTGCTTCCACACGAATGGTCCCTGCACATGGATCAGGTACTCAGAATCTTCCAGAAATGGGGAACCCCGGACATAGACCTCTTTGCAAGTCCGTGGAATGCCAAACTTCCCCGGTTCTGTTCCAGAATTCCGTGTCAGGGAGTTCAGACCAAGGATGCCTTCCTCCTGCATTGGGGTCAGGGTTTCCTGTATGCCTTTCCACCCATTCTTTTGATTGCCAAGACTCTGTTCAAACTTCAAAGGGATCAAGGGTCCATGATCCTCATAGCTCCACGCTGGCCACGCCAAGTGTGGTACCCTCTACTTCTGCATCTCTCCCAAGCCCCCTCCCTGGACTTGGGAGCGGCTCCAGACCTTCTGTCTCAAGAGGAGGGGACTTTGTGGCACCCAAACCCCAAGTCCCTTCACCTCAGAGCTTGGTTATTGAAGGCCTAGACCTTCAACACTTCAATCTTTCGCAGCAAGTGAAGGATATCCTACATGCCTCTAGGAAACCTTCCACTAGGCGTTCTTATGCTTTTAAATGGAAAAGATTTTCAATTTGGTGTGCTCAAAAGGGTCTTAACCCTCTGGCACTCCCATTGAATTCTCTTTTGGAATATCTCCTGCATCTTTCCAATGCAGGACTCAAAACAAATTCAGTAAGAGTCCATTTGAGTGCTATTGCGGCATCACTTAAGCCCATCAATGGACAACCTGTTTCCTCTCATCCTCTTATTGCAAGATTCATGAGAGGCTTAACTTTGACTAAACCTCCCATTCGACCTCCTCCGGTGGCATGGGACTTAAACTTGGTTCTTGGTCAGCTTATGAAGCCACCTTTTGAACCCTTAGCCACTACCTCCTTGAAATTTCTTTCCTGGAAGGTTATTTTCCTCATTGCAGTCACTTCAGCTCGCCGCATCAGTGAACTGCAGGCCTTAGTGGCTAATCCACCTTACACAAGGTTCCATCATGATAAGGTAGTCCTTAGGACAAATCCTCACTTTATGCCTAAAGTGGTCTCACCTTTTCATCTTAATCAAGAGGTTTATTTACCTGTCTTTTTTCCAGCTCCTCATGCATCCAATGCAGAGAGGAACCTTCATACTCTAGACTGTAAAAGAGCTCTTGCCTTTTACCTCCACAGGACACAGCAACATCGAAAGTCTTCTCAGCTTTTTGTTGCTTTTGATCCTTCTCATTTAGGACTTCCAGTCTCCAAAAGAACACTCTCCAATTGGATTGCTCAGTGTATCTCTTTTGCTTACCAGAGTAAGAACCTTTCTCTGGAGGGCCATGTCACAGCTCACAACGTGAGGGCCATGGCCACCTCTATGGCTCATCTAAACTCTGTGTCCATTGACCAGATCTGTCGTGCAGCCACCTGGGCCTCGGTTCATACCTTTACAGCCCATTACTGTTTGGACAAGGACTCTCGCCGGGATGCCTTGTTTGTCAGGCTGTCCTCAGACACCTGTTCCATTCTTGAACAACTCCAGCCCACCTTCCCTGAATGGATGCCTGAGATCCATAGGGAGATGAAGAACCTTTCAGGGTCTCATACCCTTTAGGGGATCTCCCGGGCATCTTAGCTAGGGAGTCCCCATATGTGAGGACTTATTCCTGCTTGTTCCTGGCGATAGCACAGTTACTTACCTGTAACAGGTGATCTCTGGGAACAGCAGGAATTAGTCCTCACAACCCACCCACCTCCCCTAGGAGTTGTATCTCTCTCTCTCTTCCTTTCCTCTCTCTATTGTCTCAGCTATAAACTCGAACTGAGGAGAGTTGGTCAGGAAGGCGGGAAGGCAGCGCGCATGCGCAGTGGGAGGCCCCAAAAGCTTTCCTTCTGGGAAGCTGGGGAGCTTTCCCGCTCGGGCTCCGTCAGTACCGACGTACCCATATGTGAGGACTAATTCCTGCTGTTCCCAGAGATCACCTGTTACAGGTAAGTAACTGTTTTCTATCTATATCTATATCTATATCTATATATATATATATGTATCTCTCGAGATTTTCTACTATAGGTAGATATGTATTTTCTATTTATCTACCTGACTGTCCAGGCTCATATAGCTATATGAGTCTGACAGATGGTTTTTCCCCATTCTTATGCTATCCAGCATGTTTTGGGATTCCACAACCACTTCGGTGGTAGTTATCAACTCCACCATAACCTTACGGTTTAGATACCTCTGAAGCTCTCCATGTCCCAATATCTCTCCTAGCTGACTCCAGTTAGGAGAGACATTGCGGATCTTCAGCTAATCACAGGCTCTAACGCCTCCTGCGTTTGTCCTTTCTTTGGGATACAAGGGGTTCCCATACCCTTTCTCCCCACAAGGACTGTGCCTGTTTGTCCAAATCGGTTAGCCTTTCTCTTTTGTTTGTAAGAGTGTGCCACTCTTCTACCAAAAGAGTTGGGTTTTTGTCATACAGCCTTCTGCTGAAGGCCCACCGTTTTTGTACTACCCCAGTTTTTCCTACTGGGGTTGCCTGTTACCTTTCAGGATTCTGACCTCCACTATTTTTCCTACAGGTTTATTACCTCCACCTACAGTGAGGTCCTCTTGGAGGTTCCTCTACTGGGTTTCCCAATAGACCCCATGAACCTCTATACTTCTATGAAATCCTGTCAGGGGAGGTCCATATTGCCATATCCTTTGCAATATCATTGATGACAATTATCATCCACACATGGACTCCTTTTCTGCAGTCCTATGCTGGGTTAGCTGTTCTACAGCATCTTTCTTTCTTCAACTCCTACCCTCCATCCTCAGGATGCCTGGTGTTGTGGGGTATAGCATGTTCTAACCTATGACATGCTAGGACTCCAGGCATCTCAGCTTGGGAGTCCCGATATGTGAAGACTCATTCCTGCTTTTTCCTGGAGATAGCACAGTTACTTACCTGTAACAGGTGATCTCTGGGAACAGCAGGAATAAGTCTTCACAACCCACCCACCTCCCCAGGAGTTGTATCTCTATCTATCTTTTCTTTTCCTCTCTCTCTCTCTTTTTCTCAGCTTTAAAACTTAACTGAGGAGAGGCAGTTGGGAAAGGCGGGAAGGCAGCACGCAGACGTGGTGGGATGCTTCCAAAAGCTCTTTGATTGGACGCTGGGAAGCGTTCCCGCGCAGACTACGTCGGTACCAACGTACCCATATGTGAAGACTTCCCAGAGATCACCTGTTACAGGTAAGTAACTGTGCTTTCTCAACAGGAGGAAGAGCTGGTAACTCCAGACTTCATTCATTCCTCCATATGCCTGGAACAAACTACCCTAGTCAGTATTCTAATCCTATTCATATCCAGACTAAAACACTACTTCTTCAAGGCTTCTTTCGGATCCTGATCCCCTTATTCTCCTATTCACCACTACCATTCCCCTAGGTTTACCCCAGTCCCCAGTTTGTTGTGTTGTCTGTCTTGATTATATTCTAAGCTCTGTTGAGCAGGGACTGCCTCTTACATGTCTATGTACAGCGCCGCATATGTCTTGTATCACTATACAAACAATAAGTAGTAATAGTAGTACTAGTTGTACTTAGCCTATGTGTAGTATTTATGCTATCAAAAGTTTTGATTTCTTCTGGAATTTACACAATTTTCAGTCAGACTGTACCAAGTCATAGAGACTTTCGAAATTCACAATCCAGTTGCGAAATAAATCATAGGCAGTTAAAAAGGTGCTGTAAGTTCCACAGAACATTACAGCCTTTCTAAAAGTTTGCATCTCCATGTGCACACTGATAAATGGTACAAGGTCCTTCTCCACTTTTGACCATTCATCAACTGAATTGTCACCGTTGACTGGATTATTGCCCTTTATAGCATGTAGACGTCTAAAAGCATAACGCTATAATATCTAATGAAGACCTTAAATTCTAATTGTATTAGTAAGTCCTTTATACTGAAATAAATTGCTATGCTAGTTGTAGACATTTGTGAACACATTAAACTAATGAAATGAGGCACACAAGGCCTTTCAAGATGCCCTTTATGGTAAAATAAGTCTTTTGGCCCTTTAATTTACTTTAGAGAAAGCTGCATACTTGGCAGCATTTGAAGAGTACCTATCAGAAATAGTTGTACATCTGTTAAATCATTATTCTGGCATTTTGAGAGTAATTCTGTAAGACATCTAGGTTAGTATGCATTTTTACATGAATCGATCCTGCCTATTTTATAAAAGTATGTATGCAGAGGCGGCTCTATAATGAGGCAGAGTGAGGCGGTAGCCTCAGGCAGCAAATTTTTGGGGGGTGGCAAAAATGCCCCCAAAACAGCCGCTTCACTCTGCCTTCAGTTAAAAAAAACGTGGACAAGCTGCTGCAACCGCGATAGCGGCAATTTAAAATGAAAGGAAACTGGTGCGGAGCCTCCCAGCCCTATGGAACCCCTGCTGCCATGTCCTACTCTAGTGTCATTTCCTTTTGGGGGCGGGATGCAGCTGCAGGGATTCCATAGGGCTGGGAGTCTCTGAATCGGTTTCTTTTCATTTTAAATTACTACTATCGCAGCCACAGAGGATGGGGAAGGAGCAGAACAGTGACACGGGCGGCAGGAGAGGGAGCGGAACGGCTATACGGGGGAAGGAGAGGGAACGGAACAAGCTACACCGGGGGGGGGGGGGGACGACGGGGAGGGAGCAGAATGAGCTATATGGGGGAACGAGAGGGAGAGGAATGAGCTACACGGGGGGGGGGGGAGAAGGAGAGGGAGCGGAATGAGCTATATTGGGGAACGAGAGGGAGAGGAACGAGCTACACGGGGAGGGGGGAAGGAGAGGGAGCGGAATGAGCTACATGGGGGAGCAGAACAGGGCTGATACAGGGGGAAGGAGGAGGAGCTGAACGGAGCTACACGGGGAAAAAGAGGGCGTAGAAGGGAGCTGACAGAGGGGGAAAGAAGGCTGGAAGGGAACTGACAGAGGAGAAAAAGAGGCTGAAAGGCAGCTGACAGAGGGAGAAAGAGAGTGCTGGAAGAGAACTGATGGGGTAAAGAGAGGGAGCGGAATGGAGCTGATAAAGGGGGAAAGAGAGCTGTAAGGGAACTGAGAGAGGGGAAGGAGATGGCTGAAAGGGAACTGACATGGGGAGGGGGGTGGAAGGGAATTGACATGGGGGAAAGAGAGGGAGCAGAACAGAGCTGACAGGGGGGAAAGAGGGCTGGAAGGGAACAGAGAGGGGAAAGAGATGGCTGGAAGGGAACTGACATGGGGGGAAGGTGGGGGCTGGAAGGGAACTGACGGGGGGAAAGAAGGGGATGGAAGGGAGCTGATACCTGAGAGTGGGACTGGAGGGAGCTGACACTTGGGGATGAACAATGAACTTACAATATAACAGAAATGTACAATTTTAACTTACAATATAACAGGAATATACAATTTTAACAGAATAGCTACTTCAAAATAACTTATGTTTAAGTATCTCATCTCTCCTTCCCTACCCTCACCCCTGTGTCCAGAATCTCACGTCTCTCCTTCTATGCCCCCCCCCACTGGGCCTGCTGCCACCACCATCCTACCTCCACTGCCATGAGCATTGCAGGAAGGAGCTCCGGTGCAAGTCTTACGGTCTCCAGTCTCATGGGACTTGCTCTGGAATTCCTTCCTGCACCACACATCTTACAGCCATTTGTGCACCGGTGGTGGTCCAGGCCCATGGCAGCTTTTGGAGCCTCACTGTCATGCTTACTATGTTGTCCTGGCCCTGTTTAGGTGAATAAAGAAAAGTACTGTTAGTAATGAGATATTATTAGCTCTCTACACCTTCAGAACTGTGTAGGGAGAAGCAGTTTAAAGGCGTGCCACCAAAAGAGTGCTTGGCCTGAATGATGAACCCCACACAGAGAGAAATTGGGAGCTGTGTTTCTTATGCCTAAATCAGAGTTGCCAAATGACCCATTTCCAAGAGTGAGTTTTTTTGCCAGTTCAGCTTTTATATTTACATTGTAACGTAGTATGATGTTTGTAGTTCCTAATTTTACCTATTGGAATCAGTGTTGCAGGTCCCATAATGCATCTAGATGAGATTGCCAAACATCCAGGACTGACCTAAAAGTTCACTCTTGGAACTGAGTAACTTGGCAACTCTGCTTAATCTGGGCCTGGACATGCCCAAAGATGTCAGGTCACCATATGAAGCTGAAGGGAGGGAAGCTTAAAAGGAATGTGAGAAAATATTTTTCGGTAAAGGGTGATGGACACTTGGGACAGACTCCAAGTGAAGGTTTAAGAGCCAAACCTTGAATGCATGCATACATGGGATGCAGATGGAAGCTGTTATTCAAATGATTGATCTGGATAACTCTGGACGTTATCTGGACAAATTTTTGTTTTTGGAATTCTGCCCCTTTCTCCATCTTTACTGCGTACATTTTGTCTGTCGAACAAGTTGGCTGGACAAAATTCACTGTTCTTTTCAGGCAGTGCTTGGGGCCCTGTGGAGGCATGATTTTGGTTTAGCAGGAGAGTGCTGAATATCACTGCTATCCTGATAATGTCAAGCAGTTTAGTAAGACTCCTGAAACAGCTGTCCTTAGGTAGTGCGGTGTGCAAAGGTGCACACCAGTGCTAAGGCACGCTTTGAGGGCTAGGGTGAGCTCCAGGGACCAGTAGAGAAACCTAGCAGTCCATTTGTCTAAAGTGGTAGTTGAGGATAGGCTTATCTCCTTTAAGTTTCCTGTAGTAAGAACTAAGAAACACCGCAAAAACTAACTAGCTAGCTGGGTTAGCTCAGCCAGTAGGGAGTGGATCTAACCATCAGCATAAAAGCAGTTTAGGGGCCCTAGGGAAGCTGCAGGAGGACGACTCCACTTTTCTGCTAGAAGTGGTAGCAGGCAGCCCCCAGACTTATAATACCTGGGTAGAATCCACAGGAAGAGGAGGCGGCATACCTCTGATGAAGAAGAGGTGAAGCCCAAAGATGGCTGGCAGGAAGAGGCATAAGGTAAGCAGTGGTGAAGGCTGCTAGTGTTGAGACTCTGGGAACTGCAGTAGCTGTGGATCAGAAAGGCAGCAGGAAACTAGAGATTGCCTGTGGGGGAAGAATTGGTAGATTAGGAAGGCCTCCAGGGTGTTGGGAGCTGAGAGGAATCAGTCAGCTGTGCCCAAAGGTACTGTTGCTCAGCTGAAAGGGAGAAGGGCAGTAATGTGATTAGTGTATGTAACAGAAACCCAGAGGTCCTGGGGAGAGTAGCTGGCAAAGCAGGAACGTTGTCAGGGTTTGAGGTAATGTTTTAAGAGTGCTGAAGAATCAGCTAGAAGCTGGGGACCAGAGGTGCTGCCCTGCTAGGAGGGGGAAGGGCAGCAGTATTGTTAATGCCTGTAATTTACTAACTAGAATGCTGATTAAAAGAAACAAGAAGGTTCTTTTGCCTTGTTTTGGATTACTGTAAACAGAGTTGCCAAGTTATCTGGTTCTAGGAGTGAGATTTTAAACCAGGCCTGGATTTCTGACAATCTCATTCTGATCCATTGTGGGACCTGCAGCACTGATTCCAATGGGTAAAATCAGGGACTATAAATACCACACTGCAGTGCAATGCAACTTTAAACCAGAACTGTCAAAAAAATCTCACTCCTCTAACTGGGTAAATTGGCAACTCTGCTGGAAAGTCTGAGATGAAGAGACATTGCATTGAACTAGACTGCAGAGCAGAAGGAAAGGTTGTAGGAACTTTGCTTTGGGTAGCTGCAAGCCTTATGGGTTTACAGAGCTCACAGGTGGTGTGGATATTGAGCAGAGTTTCCCAGCTGTGCTCAGTAACTGCCAGGCTGGGAGAAACACTGTTTTCTTTTCTTTGCATAGCGTTGATTGCTTGTAAGGATATCCTGGCAGGTGAACCCAGGACCTGTGTGTTATTAAAATTTTATAGTAGATAGGTACAAATGGACGGACCGGGTGGATCAAATGCTCTATCTCTGCCAACTAGGGTTGCCAACTG
Organism: Ichthyophis bannanicus; assembly: GCA_033557465.1. Classification (NCBI taxonomy): domain Eukaryota; kingdom Metazoa; phylum Chordata; class Amphibia; order Gymnophiona; family Ichthyophiidae; genus Ichthyophis; species Ichthyophis bannanicus. The sequence goes on from CM066043.1 coordinate 167,340,278, forward strand.
GCTCCAGATGCGCCCGACAGGCTCGATCCAGTCCTGAGTTTACCTCATTGCATGCAGGGATATGTAGTTCTGATTTCTTCATTGCACTCCATAAGAAAAGGAAAACTACAAGTAACTGCAGGCAATGGGGTAAACTCAGGACTGGAGCAAGCCTGTCGGGCGCATCTGGAGCCAGTTGGCAACCCTACTGCCAACACCTCTTACGTTTCTGTTTCTAACATAATTCAGAAAATCAAGTGAATTTAGCATGAAACACTACTGAAATTATACATTAATGGGGCCATTTTTACATAGCTTGTGGTGCTTTGAAGGCCCCTGGGCATAATTATACCCCAGGGGCTATGAGCCCATTTTGAAAGAGAAACCCAGTGTGAGCTTTCTATTTGAAAGCCAGCCAACAAGTGGATATGAGCACAAATGCATATGTGAAGCGTCTATGTAGACTTCTCTCTCTGTCTAACTCAAAATGGGCAAAGAAAATACTCATTTTGTGAAGGGCGGGGGTAGGAGGGGAAAGAGAAATACATTTTCGAAGTGATTTCTGCAGGTGAAAAAAAAACATTTTTCCTGTGAAAAGTGGCTGCCTGCAAATTGCTCACATTCAGCGTGGGTAAAAGACTGCGGCGTTCCACAAAGTGCAGGTGTCCTTCAGAACATGCTCAGGCTGGCGAGGAAACACACATGCACACATTGCACTTTTAAATGTACGCACGTATGCGTAAACCAAAACTCAGCCTGCACCACAAGCAAATGCAAGTGAATTGGTACAGACTGTGCGTGGAAAGATTTGCACTAATGTGGGCCAAGGCGTTCATCCATCCTCTCCGAGCAGTTAAAAGTATGTGCTCAGTTTCACAATACGTGTACTTTTTACCAGCAGGGCAGGAGGTTAGGAGAAAAGTATGGAGGAACATTTTATTTTAAAATCTTCATGTGTGCTTTAATGTGCAACGCTTTGTGCTTGTTTCAAGCAGGGGCAAAAGGTGGTTGGTTGCCTTTGTCTGCAGATTTTCAAAGGGAAACACCCTGGGAGGTTCCCTTTGAAAATGAGTTTGCTGGTCCAGGTCTAAGGTGCAGGGTTTGAAAATTTGTCCTGGGTATCGCAGAACTAGCATTTGCACTACACTCACTGTAGCCAAAGTACATAAAAACAATAAATATGTTTGTTTAACAAAAACTGGGCCTGAGCTCAGTAATTGCCATTGTTATCACAATTTTATGATAAAGCTCTGTTTTACAGAAAAACTCATAACTTAAGAAAAAGCCTTGCTGAATCAGACCAAGGTCCATTGCCGTTGAGCCCAGCATCCAGTCTGGATCACAAGTACCTGACAGGCTCTAAATATCCTGAGCATTTCATGAGCATTTCATGGCGTGGAGGAGTGGCCTAGTGGTTGGGGCAAGGTACTTCAGGCCAGAAGGTTAGGGGTTCAAATTCCACTAGAGGACAGCAACCTTGGGCTGGAAGGACTGGGGTTTCTAGTCCCACAGGTGCTCCTTGTGGTCTTGGGCAAGCCACTTAACCCTCCATAGCCCATGTTCCCTGTAAAATAGTTATCTCCAAGTTATAATGCCCTGTTCAATGTAATTTCAGCTTGTTCAATGTAAACCACACTGATGCTGAATAGCACGGTATATAAGAGAATATAAATAAATAAAATAAATGAAGATTTGATCAATGGAACATATATTACCAGAATAGCTCATGGGAATAGACAAGTGCATGCAGACAAAAACATGCACACTTGTAAAATAATCAATAAATAATTTTACATCTGTCTCTTTCAAAAATGAGGCATGTAAGGAAATGTTACTTAAATTGGAAAATGGGATAATAATCTTCTAAGATAAAAATATGATGTGTAAAATTTCTGCTAACATATTATGAATTTAGGTATGGATTTTGGGGCCCTTTTACTAAGGAGTGCTGTGCAGTTAATGCGCAAAATGGCATGTGGTAATCACGTGCTTGGGCCTGCAGTAACAATTACTGCGGGGGCATGACAGTTTCCACGTGATGATTTCGCACTAAGTGCCAATCATATATTAGGGTGGAGAGTGGGTGGAGTGAGCACATTGCAGTTAGCGCAGGCAGATATATCACGCGCTGTCAATGCTACATTAGCACAGGTGCCATTATCTCCATCTCACTGGCGGATGTAATTGCGCCGTGCGTTAAGGGATGCGTCCACATGTTAACTGTTGGGAACATGCTGCTCATGCCCCTGACAGTTACCACAGAAGCTTTGCATTTGATGTATATCCGTTTTGATGCTAAATGCATAGTACTTGCAAAAACCTAACGCACTTTAGGTCTCTACGCAAGTATACTCTTGTTAACATAAGAGTGTATTTAGGTAGCGTTATCCAATGATCTCATGTTTTTTTTATTACATAAAGCTTCCTCCTATTCCTTTGGACTGGGAAGCTGGCAATCTCCAGGAACAAGCAGGAATGTAGTCTTCACATATGAGTATCGTCGGTACTGACGGAGCCTGCGCGGAAATGCTCCCCAGCGTCCAATAGGAACGCTTTTGGGAGCATCCTTCAGCACACAAGCGCTGCCTTCCCCCCTTTCCAACTGTCCCTCTTCAGTTCTTCGTTTTCTGCGGAGCCGACAGGATCCATACCCTGTCACCGCAGAAAATTCCATCTTTAAAATTGTTTTCTTGTGGTCGCGTTTGCTTGCCGCACGACGCTTACCGGTACCGCCGGTTCTTTTCTTTTCCAAAAAAACCCAAACAAACTTATACTTTAAGCTGTTTCTCTTCAGAAGCTTTTCTTTTTTGGTGCTAGGCGCCATTTTGGGCACTAGGCCCCATATTCCTAAAACATGGAAAAACCAACTAGTGGTTTTAAAAAAATGTACTAAGTGTGGCGGTACTACTTCTGTCACTGACACCCATGATTGGTGTCTTAAATGTTTAGGGCCTGTATGGGGATGACTAAAAGAGGAAGACAGAACCGGGCTGCAAAGCTCGGTACCCTCTTTTCTTCGGATGCCAGATCCATTGCATCGACATCTTCAAGGGCCTCCTCTTCCTCCCATGGATCTCAGGTAACTAAACATTAAAAGCCGGTCCTCAAAGGGTAGCTCTCCTGCTAAGCATCGAGAGGCCATTGGCGTTGCCCTTGAGGGAACCACACCGGCAAAGCAGCCCCGGCGGGAGGCTTCGGCTTCCAAAGCATCAATGGGGCTCCAGGATGTTCTCGAGGCCCCGACCTTGCAAGAACTACCTGTGCCATGCTCAGGGGTTCCGGCCGTTTTCGCCGGTACCGATACCCAGGCATCGGCAGCGTCGATAGACCAGAGGTTCCTCGCTATCGAACGCAGCATCACAGCTCTTTTCTCAGCTGCGGTACCGTTGGTCCAATGGGCACCGGTACCGATATTGACACCGATGCCGGTACCTACACCGGTACAGACACCGGTACCGGTACCGATGGTACCGGCCCCGGTGGGAATTCTTCCCACGCCATCTCTGGCTGGAATCGACAGATCGGTACCGGATCAACTCGGTACCGACTTCGATCGATACCGGGACCGTGCTTTGCATGAGCATCGTGGTCAGGAATACTTTGAATCTTCCGATTCCGAAGACTCTGACAATTCTGCTGGTACTAGAGGGTTTCTCCAAAGGATCCCTCTTCTCCCCAACGCAGAATGTCACCTCCAGAGGACATGTCTTTTCAGGATTTTATTTGTGATATGGCCAAGGGCCTTTCAATCACGGTGGCTCCTGAAGAGGAGCCCAGAGCAAAGGAATTGGAAATTCTCCAATATCCTAAAGCTCCAAAGGAGGCAGCCACTCTGCCCATCCATGAAATTCTGCATAATTTGATGCTCAGAATGTGGGAGACACCTCTGACTACATCTCCTCACTCTAGGAGACGATACTATGTATTGAGTTCCGCCATGTCCTGGATTTCAAAGGACTCAGCTGCCACACCATTCAATGGTGGTGGAGTCAGCCATGCGTAGGATGAAAAGTGCAAAGAGGCATGCATACAAACTTCCAGGTCGTGAATGCAGGACGCTGGACGCTTTTGGGCGCTGAACTTTTCAGGTTTCCATGCTTTCAGCTAGGATCAGTTAACATATACTGTATATGGGAATGTTCCTCAAAGAAGTTACAGGAGATTTGGAGCTTATGAGCCCATTTCTCCCCGATGACAAGAGACAAGATTTTCTTGCTTTAGTTAAGCATGCTCAAGATGTCTCCAAGTTTGTAAATCGTGCAGCCTTTGACTGTTTTGAATGCATCAGCAGAACCTCTGCTATTGCCATTGGCGCACGACAGATTGCCTGGCTTCAGGCATCAGACTTGGAGACTTGGGTACAGGACAAGTTAGGCAACATTTCTTGCACAGGAGAGAATCTCTTCAGCAAGAACTGGCAGGAAAAGGCTAATGACTTAGATGCTGACAATACTACTCTTGATAGATTGTCGAAATCTACAGCCACTCCAGACAAAAAGAAGTCTTATAAAAAAACCCTCTTTCAGCAAAAAGAGGAAATTTTATCCTTCCTATACCCAGCAGAGTCAATCTCAGGGTCTAGGAAACTTTCCACAAGAAGATCTTATGCCTTCAAGTGGAAACGTTTTACTATATGGTGCTCCAAGAAGGGATTAAACCCCCTTGGCATACCCTTAGAATCGATACTAGAGTATCTCCTTCACTTATCAATTCTGGTCTAAAGACCAAATTGGTAAGAGTCCATCTTAGTGCAATTGCAGCTTCTTATAAGCCTCTGAATGGACAGCCAATTTCCTCTCATCCACTCATATCCAGATTTATGAGAGGTCCTCTATTAACCAAACCTCCCATTAAGCCACCACTGGTGGCATGGGATCTAAATCTAGTTCTTGGGCAGCTCATGAAGCCGCCTTTTGAGCCTTTAGCCACTACAACCCTTAAGTTTTTGACCTGGAAGGTCATCTTCCTAATTGCAGTCACCTCTGCACGTCACATTAGTGAACTGCAAGCTTTAGTGGCTAATCCTCCTTATACTAGTTTTCACCATGATAAGGATGTTCTTAGAACTCATCCACACTTTATGCCAAAGGTGGTTTCGCCTTTTCATTTAAATCAATCAATTTATCTTCCTGTATATTTTCCGAGGCCTCACGCCTCTAATGCAGAAATAAACCTTCATACTTTGGATTGTAAAAGAGCCTTAGCCTTTTACCTACAGAGAACACAGCAACATAGAAAGTCCTCGCAACTTTATATAGCTTTTGACCCTAGTCATTTGGGACAATCGGTTTCCAAAAGAACTTTATCTAAATGGATTGCCCAATGCAAATCCTTTACCTATGAGAGTAAGGGTCTTTCTCTTCAGGACCATGTCACAGCTCATAACGTGAGAGCCATGGCAACTTCCGTGGCTAATCTCCACTCTGTGTCTATCAATGACATTTGTCGAGCAGCCACCTGGGCTTCGGTACACAACTTCACAGCCCACTACTGCCTGGATAAAGCCTCCCGTCAGGATGCCTTCTTTGGCCAGGCTGTTCTTCAAAATCTCTTTCAGATCTAATTCATCTCCTACCTACCAACCCTGGTGGAATGCCAGAGATCCTTGGGAGGAAGGATTCCCACCTTTCTAGGGTGGCACCTTCCTGGGGCTATGTCCCTGGCATCTTCAGCTAGGGAGTCCCCATATGTGAAGACTACATTCCTGCTTGTTCCTAGAGATAGCGTAGTTACTCACCTGTAACAGGTGATCTCCGGGAACAGCAGGAATTTAGTCTTCACAACCCACCCACCTCCCCTAGGAGTTGTCTCTCTATGTCTTTGTCTCTTTCCTCTTTCCTCTCTCCCTCTATCCTTTCACTCAGCTACAAACTTAACTGAAGAGGGACAGTTGGAAAGGCGGGAAGGCAGCGCACATGTGCTGAGGGATGCTCCCAAAAGCGTTCCTATTGGACGCTGGGGAGCGTTCCCGCGCAGGCTCCATCGGTACCGACGATACCCATATGTGAAGACTAAATTCCTGCTGTTCCCGGAGATCACCTGTTACAGGTGAGTAACAACGCTTTATGAACCTTCATTTGAAACTTTTTTCCCCTATTTTATATTCCCTTCCAGCTTACTATAGCAGGAGTCTTTCCACAATCCTATGCACCAAACGTTGCCACTAGCCGTCGTCATTGCATGACAATGGGCTTGTTCCTGCCCCAGGACTGCCACTGCTCCCTTGAGGCATTCCAGGTCACAGGCATCCCGGGAAGCAGAAGGCCTGAGCTGGGAATCGAACTCTGCTCCCTCCTCAAGACCACACACCCCCTACTACCCACACAGAGCTACCGCATCGCGTCCGATCACTCTTATATTATAGGCTAGCTCGTTCATTAGTAGGATTTTTAAAAACTTTTTCTCAAACCGTACACTAACATTCTGGAGCTCCGCAAATTGGTTTTCATATTTGATAACCTGGAAATAAAAACACACAACAGTCACCAAGGGCATTTTCTGAGAGTCACCTGGATGCCTTACTGCATCATACTTCATAAACGTTTTACTTTAATGTTTATTTTACATGATCCGTGCTGGATAGTTGGAGCAGTTTAGTGGAGGTTGTACGCTTGATATACTGAACAGCTAAACTTTAGCTGCCTGATTTGTTAGATTAAGTATTACAGGTAGATTATGCAGAAAGATGAAAGTGTGATTTTATAAAGTAAAAGTATCTTGACACTTTAATGATATAACCACTACTGTATATTCTTTATCAATACCTTATTCCCTATATTACTTAATTAGTTAAATAAATCAACTCCTAGTCTGCTTTCCCTTAAATCCTGCTTCTTTACAGCAAATGGAGTATTGCTACAATAAACCACAATAAATAAGATTTATTTCTTCATTTCTGTTTAGCAATATGGACTTTCCTGTAAAGCACCTGCCTTCCTCGTACAGGCCATGAATTTTACATTCTATTTGCTCAGATCAGGCAAGCGAGAACAGCATCTGGGTTATGGGTTTGTAATGCCTGTTGCTCCAGCTGGGGCCGTGCCATATTTGTTTCATGTTTTAGTTGCAGGACTTCATGGTCAGGCAGATTCTCTAAATATTGAAACCTTCTTTAAGCACTGAAAGCCCTTAATGCCTATTGCTAATATCATTAATGTAGGACTCACAATTATCACTCATTTAGGTTGTGTAGTTGTGTGTCTTTCATTATGGCAACTAATTAAAGAAAATGATAAAGCAGGACGCCTCCACATTAGCATATTCAAGTCCCAGTGGAACTTTATTACTGGGATGGCTATCAGGTTGAAAACCAACCGGCAAGTCAGCAGCTTCTTGTATTGTTCAGTTACAGATTAAAGAGCACTTTGCTGACCTATGCAAAGCCAATACAGTATAAAGTACACGTCAAGAGTATTTAGAATAAAATGGGAGAAAATCCCCCATGGACTCCAGCTTCTGTCTTGGAAGGAAATGAATAAATTGCAGTACTTATTAGCTGACTTTGAATAGCGCCAGTTTTATTTCCTTGCTCTGAGTCAATGAATAAGGTTGGATAAATCCCCCCCCCTTTTTTTTTGATGTTGTTAAATCGGCTCCTGTTCTGAATAGAGCGTTGAGGGTTAGACATTGTAAGGTTGCTGTCTCTTTCCTGATATCCAGAGTTGCCTTTCTGATGTCGTCAATGTCTAGAAGTAGGAGGAGTAGATCTAGACTAGGCTCACACCATGATGTCTCTATGAACTAAGGGCAAGAAGCTATAAACTACATTGCCCAAAATACATAATCATGCTGCCTTATTTCTTTCACTTGTTATATAGATGAACTCCATGAAAAGCTATAGAATAACATAACATTTGGAAAAAAATTAGATTTAGCACATACCATATCTCAGAACGTGAAGCCCAGCAGGTATCTTATTTGTCCCCAGGGGGCTACAACTTAAGTTTGTACCTGAATTGATGGCGGCTTAAGAGACTTACCCAAGATCACAAGAAGCAGCAATGGAGTTTCAAACCCTGGCTTCCTTGGTTTTCAACCCACTGCTCTAATTATTAGTCTATTCTTTTGCTGCAGTAAGACTCTAGAAAATGTCTGTTGGAGCCAATATCAAGAGCTCAAATACTAACCTGTATTTGAAGCTATATCCATTTTTACCATATTCAGATAAATGTTGTAAATTTTAGCATGTTTCCATGGCCAGGAACTTCAAATCCTTCTAGTCATGACCACATGAGAACAATTTTGAAAAAGGGCCAGTTTTGCATGACAGAGGCACCATTAAAGAGTCCTCATGGCCTGTTTCAGAGGCCCCTCAGCCTTCGCTTGGAGGAAGTCCACAGTAATTTCTTGATAGGGTAATGGCCTCCTAACCCTCCTTCCCCAGGCTCAACATAGGACATAAATATTTAAAACATGGTTTCCTCTCCTCCCCAGGAGACCTCAAAGCCTTTGTAGGCTAACAGCCCTCTAAGCCCCCAAACCTGACATGGGGCTAAAATGTTTACAGATACTTCCCTAACTGCAGCCCTACTGTCTCTAGGCAGCACTCCTTAAATCTTAAAACTGAGGGCAGACCCCACCCCCACTCTACCCTCTTTATCCCTCCATCTTTCCCCAGACCCTCTAACCTTAACTCACCAAGGTTTCTGGGAAATGGGAGGGGAGGGGGGTCACAGGAACAGTCCCTACTTGCAGCTACCTCTCCCAACATGGTGGAATTGGCTCTTAATGGTAGTCTTGGGATATTATGGGGGGGAGGACAGGCTACCAAATAAGGTCCTCCTTTTTTAAAAAGTCGCTACATACTTTAGTACATGAGACTCCAAGTCAGGGGCGGCCCAAGGGGGGTGCGGGGCCATGTGCGGAGACTTGGTGCGGGGCCTCATTTGCATAAATATTTGCATAATGTTACCATGTTGTTGTTAAGTGCCGTCGAGTCGGAGTCGACTCATAGCGACCCTCTGGATAGCTATCCTAAATTGTGTTCGGTCTTCAGTCAGGCGGCTCATTGTTGACAGACTGGTACCCGTAGCTGCTGTTATTGTATTGATACATCTCATTGCTGGCCTTCCTCTTTTGCGTTGACCTTCTATCTTGCCAAGCATGATGTCTTTCTCTAATGATCTCTCTCTCTGCATGATGTGTCCAAAGTATGAAAGTCGAAGTCTTGTCATCTGAGCTTCTAAAGAAAGCTTAGGTTTGATCTCCTCTAGTACAGATTGGTTTGTTCTTCGGGCAGTCCATAGTATACACAGTATTCGCCGCCAGCACCATAATTCAAAGGCATCAATTTTCTTCCTGTCTATCTTTTTCACTGTCCAGCTTTCACATCCATATGATGTTATTGAAAATACCATGGCTTGAACAAGTCGAATCTTTGTATGGAGAGAGACATCTCTGCTCTTGAGAATCTTATCTAGGTCCTTCATAGCCATTCTGCCAAGAGCAATGCGTCGTCTGATTTCTTGACTGCTTGTTGTTTCTTTATTGATAGTTGATCCAAGTAGGTTAAAGTTATTCACGATTTCAATTTCTTCTCCTTCGACGATGAACCTGTTGATTATGCCAGTTGTCATGATCTTTGTCTTTACATTAAGGTGCAGGCCCATTTTGAGACTATGTTCTTTGATTGTGAGAAGCAAATGTTTCAGATCATCTTCACTTTCCGCCAGTAATGTGGTATCATCAGCATAGCGAAGGTTGTTGATGAGTCTTCCACCAATCTTCACACCTCTGTTGTCTTCATACAATCCTGCTTCTCTGATGATTTGTTCTGCATATAAATTAAACAGGTAGGGGGAAAGTATGCAGCCTTGTCTTACACCTTTGCTTATTTTAAACCATTCTGTTTCTCCTTGTTCCGTTCGAACTGTTGCTTCTTGATCAATGTACAGATTGTGCAAGAGAACAATCAGGTGTTCTGGTATACCCATGCTTCTTAATGTGGCCCAGAGTTTCTCATGGTTTACACAGTCAAAAGCTTTGCTATAGTCGATAAAGCACAAATAGATATCCTTTTGGTATTCTTTAGTCTTTTCAAGGATCCATCTCACATCCGCAATGATGTCTCTCGTTCCTCGCCCTTTTCTGAACCCTGCTTGCACTTCAGGTAGTTCTTGTTCTAGGTATGATTGTAGTCTCTTTTGAATAATCTTCAGTAGAATCTTGCTGGCATGTGGGATCAGAGCGATTGTGCGATAATTTCCACAGTCAGTTGGATCACCTTTCTTTAGTATTGGTATAAACACAGATCTTTTCCAGTCAGTTGGCCATGATGCTGTCTTCCATATTTCTTGGCAGAGCCTTGTAAGTACGGTAACAGCTGCATCAGATTGCTGTAATACTTCTATGGGAATGCAACCAATGCCTGGTGCTTTGTTCTTTGATAAGGCTTTCAATGCTGCTTCAACTTCTTCTTTCATCACCAATGGTTCCAGATCATAAGGTACAGGTTGAAATGGCTGTTGGTCCACTTGATCTTTATCATATAAAAACTCTGTATATTCTTTCCATCTTTTCTTGATCTTCTCAGAATCATTCAACATAGAACCTTGAGCATCTTGTAACATTCCAATTCGAGGCTGGAACTTTTTCTTTAACTCTTGTAGCTTTAGGAAAGCTGATCTTGTTCTTCCTCTAATAGTTTCTGCTTCTATTTCCTTGCATGCGTCATTGTAGTACTTTTCCTTGTCCTGTCTTGCTGCACGTTGGAAATCTCTATTGAGTTCTGTGATTGTCTTTCTTTCTCCTCTGGCTTTAGCTTCTCTGCGTTTCTGGTTAGTTACCATACACTAACTTTTAGTGTTAGTGTTAGTTTTCTAGTGTTAACATACACTAACCTTTAGTAAACATGCCTCTTAATGAGTGTATGGATAAAGAAAGACTAAAAGATTTCTACATTACTATAATCCAGTGCCAATCGCCAGGCACATTAGGAACTACTACAAACACTGTCCATTTAGAACCCATAGCAAACCCACCGTATCATAACAGCCAGGGGCGGCCCAAGGGGGGTGCGGGGCCATGTGCGGAGACTCGGTGCGGGGCCTCATTTGCATAAATATTTGCATAATGTTACCATATACTAATTTTTAGTAAACATGCCTCTTAATGAGTGTATGGATAAAGAAAGACTAAAAGATTTCTACATTACTATAATCCAGTGCCAACCACCAGACACATTAGGAACTACTACAAACACTGCCCATTTAGAACCCATAGCAAACCCGCCGTATCCTAACAGCACTACCAGGACTCACAAAGCACCATACCCTACCTATTAAAAGGAAACATGCAAATATTAAACCAATACATTTCAGAGAACAACAATACATGACCTACTGGGGAAAGAGAACAAGTGGCAATGTCAAATAGGAATTACATAAACAGAATACCTCAGCTCAGTTACACATGCAGAACATAGACCATCATCAAACAAGGAATCACAATTTAGAAACAGGAAGACAATAATTAAACTGGGAATCCCAAAAGCCAAACTTGGAATGTACAACACTGTAGAAATAAAACTATACATTAATTTGCTCTTGTACTAAACAAAGCGCAGACGTTAATGATGCACATTTACCAGAGCTGACATATTCCAATTAATAAATTCAAAATAAAGAGATATTTTTCTACCTTTTGTGCATTTTTTTTTCAGCTGCAATTGCTCCAGCCACTTTCTTCTGGTTTCTTCGTGTCTTCTGCTAACTCTCCATCGTCTGCTGTCCATTTGTCCTTCCTTCTCTCTTCTAGTTTTTTTCCATTGTCTCTCTACATCTGCTTTAACATACTAATCTTTCTCCTTTTGCTCTTTCCTCATTCCTATTTCATCCACTCAAATTTTACCCCTCCATCCTCAATCCCCACTTACTCTCCCAATACCCGGCCAATTGTAGATTTTTTATCCCTCCCACACACAATATTTTCCCCTCTCCATTTTACTCTTCCAGCCCCATCCCATTCTAATCCTCCCCCAACATCAGCTCCCTTCTAGTTCCAGCCTCACCCAGCATCCATTCCCTTCTAGTCCCTGCATCAGCCCATTTCCAGTCCTAGCCCCCCATCAACCCACTTCCAGTCCTAACCCCCCATCACCCCATTTTCAGTTTAAGCCCCCCCTATAACCCATTACCAGTCCTAACCCCCCCATCAGCCCACTTCGTCCTAACCCCCATCAACCCATTTCCAGTCAGCCCCCCATAGCCCATTGCCAGTCCTAACCCCCCCATCAGCCCACAGCCCATTACCAGTCTTAACCCCATCAGCCCACCTCAAGTCCTAACCCCTCCCCATCAGCCCATTTCCTGTCCTAACCCCCCCATAGCCCATTACCAGTCCTAACCCCCCATCAGCCCACAGCCCATTACCAGTCCTAACCCCATCAGCCCACCTCCAGTGTTAACCCCCCCATCAGCCCCTCTCCAGTCCTAGCCCCCCCATAGCCCATTACCAGTCCTAACCCCCCCAACAGCCCACAGCCTATTACCAGTCCTAACCCCATCAGCCCACCTCCAGTGTTAACCCCCCCATCAGCCCATTTCCAGTCCTAGCCCCCCATAGCCCATTATCAGTCCTAACCCCACCCAACAGCCCACCTCAAGTCCTAACCCCTCCCCATCAGCCCATTTCCTGTCCTAGCCCCGCATAGCCCATTACCGGTCCTAACCCCCCCCCCCAAGAGCCCACAGCCCATTACCGGTCCTAACCCCATCAGCCCACCTCCAGTCTTAATTCCCCCAGACCATTTCCAGTTCTAGCAACCCCCCCAACCCATTACCAGTCCTAGTCCCCCATAGCCCACTCCCAGTCCTAATCCCACCAGCCCATTTCCAGTCCTAATCCCCCATCACCCAATTTTCAGTTTAAGCCCCCCCAAACCCCATACCAGTCCTAACCTCCCCATCAGCCCACTACCAGTCCTAATCCCACCAGCCCATTTCCAGTCCTAATCCCCCATCACCCAATTTTCAGTTTAAGCCCCCCCCATAGCCCATTGCCAGTCCTAAACCCCCATCAACCCACTTCCAGTCCTAATCCCATCAGCCCATATACAGACTTAGCCCCCCCATAGCCCATCACCAGTCCTAACCCCCCCAGCCCATCACCACTCCTAACCCCCCCCCCAGCCCAGCCCAGCCCAGCCCAGCCTAGCCTAGGGAAAATTTAAAAAAAAAAAAGCTGTCTGCTGCTGCTGCCGGTGCGGCAGAATCGAGTGTGCCGCGGGGCCCCCCCTGCCCAGCAGAGCCTGCCCTCCCCTGTATCACCTCTCTCTTTACAGCTGCAGTCACATGCGCCGGCTTTCAGAGCGCGAAGGAAGTAGTTTCCCTTTCACGGCTCTGTTAAGCCCGCGGGGGCTGATGGGAACTTAACAGAGCAGTGAGGGAGAAACTCTCCCCTCGCGCTCTGAAAGCCGGCGCGTGTGACTGCAGCTGTAAAGAGAGAGGTGATACAGGGGAGGGTAGGCTCTGCTGGGCAGGGGGGGCCCCGTGGCACACTCGATTCTGCCGCGGCGGCCCCGGCAGCGGCAGCAGACAGCTTTTTTTTTTTTTTAAATTTTACTTTTAGATCAGAATGTTTTTTGCGCGGGGCCCCCTGAAACGCGGGGCCCTGTGCAAAAAACATTCTCGCTCAATGGACGGGCCGGCCCTGATAACAGCACTACCAGGACTCACAAAGCACCAGACCCTACCTATCAAAAGGCAACACTGCAAATATTAAACCAATACATTTCAGAGAATAACAATACATGACCTACTGGGGAATGTCAAATAGGAATTACATAAACAGAATACTTCAGCTCAGTTACACATGCAGAACATAGACCATCATCAAACAAGGAATCACAATTTAGAAACAGGAAGACAATAATTAAACTGGGAACCCCAAAAGCGAAACTCGGAATGTACATCAACACTGTAGAAATAAAACTATAAATTAATTTCCTCTTGTACTAAACAAAGCACAGACGTTAATGATGCACATTTCCCAGAGCTGACATATTCCAGCTAATAAATTCAAAATAAAGAGATATTTTTCTACCTTTTGTGCATTTTTTTTCAGCTACAATTGCTCCAGCCACTTTCTTCTGGTTTCTTCGTGTCTTCTGCTAACTCTCCATCATCTGCTGTCCATTTGTCCTTTCTTCACTCTTCTAGTTTTTTTCCATTCTCTCTATACATCTGCTTTAACATACTAATCTTTCTCCTTTTGCTCTTTCCTCATTCCTATTTCATCCACTCAAATTTTACCCCTCCATCCTCAATCCTCACTTACTCTCCCAATACCCGGCCAATTGTAGATTTTTCTTCCCTCCCACACAAAATATTTTTCCCCTCTCCATTTCACTCTCCCAGCCCCATCCCATTCTAATCCTCCCCCAACATCAGCTTCCTTCTAGTTCCAGCTCCACCCAACATCCGCTCCCTTCTGGTATCCGCATCAGCCCATTTCCGATCCTAGCTCCCCCATCCATTTCTAGTCCTATTCGAGTCCCTCCATCAGCTCATTTCCAATCCCAGCCACCCATCAGCCTATTTCTAGTCCTTTCCTAGCACCACTATCAGCCCACGTCAAATCCTAGCTCCCCTCCACAGTCCATTTCCAATCCAAGCCCCCCATGAGCCTACTTCCAGTTCTAGACCCTCCATGAGTTCATTTCAATCCAAGCCCCCACCACAGCCCATTTCCAATCTTAGCACCCCCAACAGCCCATTTCCAGTCCTATCCTAGCCCTTTCATCAGCCCATTTCCTGTCCTACCTCCCCCCCAACTCAGCCCATCAAATACTATCCCCTCACAGCCCATTTCCATTCCAAGCCCCCCTCCCCATCAGCTATTTGCAGTTCAAGCCCCCCCTTCCACTCAGCCCATTTCCATTCCAAACCCTCGTCCCCATCAGCTATTTGCAGTTCAAGCATCCCTCCCCCAGCCCATTTCCAGTCCTAGCAATCCCCCCAGCCCTTTACCAGTCCTAAGCCCTGCAACAGCCCACTTCCAGTCGTAACCCTCCCATTACCCCATTTTCAGTCTTAGCCCCCCCCCAAATAGCCCATAACCAGTCCTAACCCACATCACCACATTTTCAGTCTTAGCCCCCCCCATTACCAGTCCTAGCCCCCCCCCCCCCCATCAGCCCAGGTAACTTTAAAACTAAAAAAAAACCCACCTGGCTGCTGCTGCCGCCGTGGCAGCGGCAGAATCAAGGGCCCCGCGGCCCCCCCGCCAGCCCGGCAGACCCCTCCCGGCATCAGCTCAATCAGCGCCAGCTTTCAGAGCCGCGAAGAGAGTTTCCCTCTCGCGGCTCTGTTAAGCCCGCTGGGGCTGATCAGCGCCGGCGGGCTTAACAGAGCCGCAAGAGGGAAGCACTCTCTTCGCGGCTCTGAAAGCCGGCGCTGATGGAGCTGATGCCAGGAGGGCTCTGCCGGGCAGGCGGGGGGCGCCATGGGGCCCTTGATTCTGCCACAGCGGCATCAGCAGCAACTAGGGTTTTTTTAGTTTTAAAGTTTGAATGCAGAATGTTCTTTGTGCGGTGCCCCCTGAAACGCAGGGCCCTGTGCAAACAACATTCTTGCTCAATGGACGGGCCGGCCCTGCTCCAAGTCTGTTATATCTGCAGTCTTTAAGAGAAATGGAAGTCTTACTAGAGAAAAGCAAAATAGCAGAGATGTGAACATCCATATTTGATAACTAGTAAGAAAGCTTTTCACAAAGTGATGGGAAAACTTTAAGGCAGGATGTGAATTGCACTACTAATTTGCCCCCAACGCTAGCCAGATCCGATCAAAAGTACCTGGGCAGGAACCCAAAGAGCAGATCGATTCCATTCTGTTTACACCCAAAGATAAGTTGTAGCATTCCCCAAGTCTTCCTGGTTAAAAGTATAATTTTATTTTATTTGTGATTTTTTTCTATAACGCCCCTTCCGAAGATCAGGGACAGTTTACAATAAAACAACCGAATTACATAAAACTCAGTTAACAATGACGCATTGACTGTCAGCAAACTATTTACACAAAAAGTATTCATAGGTAAATTATTTGCAGAGTTACTATTTACATGTGCAAATATGATTGTACACCTTGCAATGCTATGGTATTATTCATTGATTAGTTGTGCTTCTGTGTGTAAAATAGGGATGTGTGTGGTTGTAATTAGGTTGGGTACATGTCACTGTTTTCAAGAGTGTTACCATAGTGTTCGGTGAATAAGTATGTTTTTATTTCTTTTCGGAATGTCTGTAGGTCTTTAATAGCTGTTAATGAGTCTGGTAGGGCATTCCACAGGGTAGCAGCGACAAAGGTAAAGGCCCTATTACTTGTGAATCTGTTTATTTTACGAAAGTCTGTGGGAACAATTATTGTATTTTGAGAGCATCCTCTTCTGATTCTATCAGTAGTGGGTATGTCAATTAGGGTGGAAAGGTATGACGGGGCAATTTTGTTAAAGAGTTTAAAGGTGATCATTAGTGTTTTATATTTTATCCTGCTTGTAATTGGTAGCCAATGAAGTCTATAAAGAATGGGGGTGATATGTTCTGAGCTGTGCGCCTTGCATAATATATGTGCTGCAATGTTTTGTGCCATTTGAAGCTGATTAGTGACCTTCCTTGGCAAGCTTTGTAAAATGCAATTACAGAAGTCAGTGTGATGTAATCAATGCTTGGAGTACTGATCGAAAATCATGACTGTCAAGTAGTGGCTTTAAGTTTTGGATCATTCGTAACTTACAGAAGATAGATCTAGTGACTAATTTTATATATGAAGCCAAAGATATTTTAACTTCATTTTTTACTTATATGTCTGTTTCCTGTATTGTAATTTTTGGTGGGATGGTAATGTTTTGGTTCCGGCTAACGTATAACGTATTTTAAAGTTGTGTGACTTCAACCATTTCACTGATTCGTCCAGGCAAGTGGATAGTTGATTTTGAGCAGGATTAGTATTATCTATGAGGATATATATCATGATATCGTCCACATATATATGGTATCCAACTCTGATTTTTTTTTTAAAGATATTACAGATTGGTTGAAAGTATAGATTAAATAGTAATGCAGACAGAAAGACCCTTGTGGAATACCTTGCTCTTGTTTAAAGGCTGAAGATGTTTGTTGGCCAATTTGTACTTGTATGCTGTCTGATATATAGGACTGAAACCATTGATACACAGTGCCCTTTATTCCTATCTGTTGGAGTCTGTTGAGTAAGATGTTCTGACTAATGCTATCAAAGGCAGCAGTGATATCCAGAAATACAAGACAAATACTTGTTTATGGTTACCTAAACCTTTGATCAGTTTGTCGAAGAGAGCAAGAATGAGGGTCTCTACTCCATGATATGGCCTAAATCCATATTGATGCTCATCAAGTGGGAAATTTGTCAACATGGTCCTGTAGCTGAGTTTGGACAACTCTTTCTGCTACTTTAACCATGAGTGGGAGACTAGATATTGCTCTGTATGAATAGGCTATCTCCAGGAACAAGCAGGAATGAGTCTTCACATATGGGTATCGTCGGTACTGACGGAGCCTGCGTGGGAACGCTCCCCAGCGTCCAGTAAGAAAGCTTTTGGGAGCATCCCACAGCGCCTGCGCGCTGCCTTCCCGCCTTTCCCAACCGCCTCTCTCCAGTTCTTCTTTTCCGCGGAGCTAGCAGGTCGTGTTCCTGTCACCGCAGAAGAATTCTTTATTTTTTTCTTTATTTTTCTGTGTCGCGTCTGCCGCCTTCGACGTCAGATCGGTACCGCCGGTCTTTTCTTTTCTTTCTATACAAAAAAAACCCCAACAACTTTTCTTTCTTCAACTGTGCATTTGCGGTTTGGGCCTTAGGCCTGAACATTTTTCTCCTCATGGAGAAGCCCGCTTCCGGGTTTAAAAAGTGCACAAAGTGTGGCAGTACTATTTCTGTCACCGACACCCATGATTGATGTCTAAAATGTTTGGGTCCTGACCATTCCATCACGGATTGTGTGTCCTGTACCATGATGTCTAAAAGAGGTCGGCAGAACCGAGCAGCCAAGCTCAGTACCCTGTTTCCCTCTGATGCAGCCTCGGTGGCATCGACGTCTTCCAGGGCTTCTTCTTCCTCCCATGGATCAAAGGTAACCAAACATAAATCTAGCCGGTCCTCGAAGGGCAAATCTCCCTCTAAGCATCGAGATGCCTCCGGGCTTGTCCTCGAGGAATCCGCACCGGCAAAATTACCCCGGCGGGAAGTTCCGGCTTCCAAAGCATTATCTATGGGGTCACAGGTTGACATCGATGGCTCGGCCTCGACTGATCACCTGTTGCCGTGTTCTGGGGTACCGGTGGCCTCCACCAGTACCGACATCCAGACTCTGGTGGCGTCAATGGATCAGAAGATTCTGTCCATGCAACGCACCCTAACGGCGTTTATGCAGGCTTTGACGCCTTCGGTACCGCAACAATCTCCGTTGCCGGTACCAACTCCGGCACCGGCATCGTTTCCGGTGCCGGTACCGATTGCATCGACATCGGCTTCGGTGTCGACTGCAACGGTACCCTGTCCTATGATGCCCATCGGTACCGAACCGGTACCGCTTACTCCCGATGTCGATCCCACTCGGTACACGTATCGGGCTTTACAAGAGCATCCAGACAGGCGATACTTCGATTCCTCCGAAGACTCTGAGTCGGAGGCTTCTGTCGAGGCACCGGTACTTCTTCCTCAGGAGTCTGATTCCCAAAACGAAGAATGTCTCCTCCAGAAGACTTGTCTTTCAAGACTTCATTAGGGAAGTGGCTAGGGGCCTCTCCATTACAGTGGCCCCTGAGTCAGAGCCTTGAGCCAAGCAATTAGATATTTTGCAATACCCTAAGGCTCCTAAAGAAGCAGCCACCTTACCTATTCATGAGATTCTCTATGATCTCATGTTGAGCATGTGGGAGACTCCTCTTACTACCTCTCCTCATTCTCGTAGGTTAGACACCATGTACCGTGTCCCTCCTTGTCCTGGCTTTCATAAGTCTCAGCTTCCTCACCACTCTATTGTGGTAGAGTCTGCCATGAGGAAAATAAAGAGTGCAAAGAGACACTCATCTAATCCTCCAGGACGTGAATGCAGAACCCTTGATGCTTTTGGCAGAAGGGTTTTCCAAGCTAATATGCTTGCTGCCAGAATCAACTCCTCTAGTCTCTATATGGGGATGTTTCTAAAAGAAGTCACAGATCATCTGCAGACTTTAGCCCCTTTTATTTCAGAAGATAAAAGGCAGGAATTTCTCACTTGGCTTAAACATGCCCAAGATGTTTCCAAATTTTCCAACCGTGCAGCCTTTGACTCTTTTGAATGAGTAAGTAGAGCCTCGGCTATTGCCATAGGTGCACGCAGAATTGCTTGGTTACAAGCATCTGATTTGGAACTCTGGGTCCAAGATGAATTGGGAAATCTTCCTTGTACAGGTGAAAACCTTTTTGGCAGGGATTGGAAAGCAAAGGCCACTCAGATGGATGCTGAGAACTCTGCTTTGTATCGACTTTCAAAGTCTACCTCTGCTCCTGCTAAGAAAAGATTGTTCAAAAAGACACCTTTTTCTAAAAAGGGAAGGTACTATCCTGCTTATGGTCAGCAGGCATCTTCTGCAGGTCGTTTTGCTGCAAAGCGTCAGCAACCACCTAAACAGGCCAAGTCAAAGGCTGCCAGACCTCCCACGGCCCAGCAGCCTCAGCCTCAGCCTCCTCAAGGCCTTTGACTTGCAACTAGAGAATGTAGCCTTTCTGGCTCTGGAAGAACCAGAGCCCCTCACCATTCCAGGAAGGTTAGCTTACTTTGCTCCCAGATGGGAGCAAATCACAGCAGAGCAATGGACCCGCTCCATTATAAAGGAAGGGTACAAGCTTCGTTTCTTAAACCTTCTTCCTCCCCACACCATGGTGAAACAGTTCAATTCTCCAACATCTCTCCTCAACTTTCTGGGTCAGGAGATTGCTACCCTTCTTGCCCAAGGGGCAATAGAAGAAGTACCCCTTCTTCAACAGGGCTCAGGGTTCTACTCCCCTTATTTTCTTATTCCAAAGAAAACAGGGGGCTACAGACCCATTTTAGATCTCAGAGAATTGAACAAGTTTCTATTCAAAGAGAAATTCAAAATGATTTTTCTCGGTACTCTGCTGCCATACCTTCAGAGTCAGGACTGGCTTTGTTCTCTAGATCTCAAGGATGCGTACACCCATGTCCTCATCCATCCAACACACAAAAGGTTCCTTCGGTTCCTTTTTCAAGGAAAGCACTACCAATACAGGGTGCTTCCTTTCGGTCTGGCCTCTGCACCAAGGGTGTTCACGAAATGCATGGCTGTAGTAGCTGCATTTCTACGCACTCTAGGAATATTAGTTTTGCCATATCTGGACGACTGGCTCATTCGAGCTTCATCCCAGTCAGAGGCCCAGATTTCTCTAACCTGCACAATGCGTGTCCTTCAGTATTTGGGACTGGTAATAAACATCCCAAAATCCCATCTCACCCCTACTCAGTCTCTGGAGTTTATAGGGGCCTTGCTGGATACCACAACTGCAAGGGCCTATCTTCCTCAGGCCCGTTGCCTACGCTTGGTACAGTTAGCCTCCCAGATACAGTTAAAGTCCCATTTAACTGCTCGAGAGAAGTTACAACTATTAGGCCACATGGCATCCACCGTGCATGTGGTTCCATATGCTCGCCTTCACATGAGGGCAGCTCAATGGACTTTGTCCACCCAATGGACTCAGGCATCAGGTTGCCTGTCAGACAACATAGCAAACTCCAGTCACCTATTTTGGTCTCTCCAGTGGTGGAAGTCCCCTCCAAATCTGTTGCTGGGGTCCCCTTTTCAGCAGTCGCTACCCCAAGCAACTCTGACAACAGATGCTTCTCCAATGGGTTGGGGAGCTCATCTGCAGGATCTCTCCACCCAGGGCATCTGGTCTCCACAGGAGACTTCTCTGCATGTCAATCTCTTGGAACTCAGAGCAATATTCTTAGCTCTCAGAGTATTCCATTCCCTGCTCAGCTACAGGACAGTCCTCATCCATACGGACAACCAAGTAGCCATGTTCTATGTAAACAAGCAGGGCGGGACTGGCTCTCTGTCGCTTTGCAATGAAGCTTTGCGACTGTGGGCCTTCGCCAGAGAGCATCACATCCATCTTCTGGCAGTATATCTTCCAGGCATTCAAAACTCTTGGGCGGACAGACTCAGTCGAGTTCTGCTCCCACACGAGTGGTCCCTCCACATGGACCAGGTATCCAGGATTTTTCAAATTTGGGGAACCCCGGACATAGACCTCTTTGCAAGTCCGTGGAATTCCAAACTTCCCCGGTTCTGTTCCAGAATTCCGTGTCAGGGAGTTCAGGCCAAGGATGCCTTCCTCCTTCACGGGGTCAAGACTTCCTTTATGCCTTTCCACCAATTCCCCTAATTCCCAAAACACTATTCAAGCTTCAGAGAGATCGAGGGACCATGATCCTCATAGCTCCACATTGGCCACGCCAAGTGTGGTACCCTCTACTTCTGCATCTCTCTCAAGCTCCTTCCCTGGACTTGGGCTCTGCACCAGACCTTCTATCCCAGGAAGGGGGAACATTGTGGCACCCAAAGCCCCAGTCGCTCCATCTCAGGGCTTGGTTGCTGAGGGCCTAGACCTTCAAGATTTTCATCTCTCTCAGCAAGTCAGAGATGTTATTCATGCCTCTAGAAAGCCTTCTAATAGGCGTTCCTATGCTTTCAAATGGAAAAGATTTATCATTTGGTGTTCAGAGAAGGGTCTAAACCCTCTTGCAATACCTCTGAATTCTCTACTAGAGTATCTCCTGCATCTATCCCATGCAGGCCTGAAAACAAATTCAGTAAGAGTCCATTTGAGTGCTATTGCAGCGTCCCTCAAGCCTCTCAATGGAGCTATTTCCTCTAACCCTCTTATAGCAAGATTCATGAGAGGCCTTCTTTTAACTAAACCTCCCATTAGACCACCTCCAGTGGCATGGGACTTAAACCTGGTTCTTGGCCAGCTTATGAAGCCACACTTTGAACCTTTAGCCACCACCTCCTTGAAACTTCTTTCTTGGAAAGTTGTTTTTCTCATTGTAGTCACCTCAGCACGCCGCATCAGTGAGTTGCAAGCTTTGGTGGCTAATCCACCTTATACAAGGTACCATCATGATAAGGTAGTCCTCAGGACCAATCCACACTTTATGCCTAAAGTGGTCTCGCCTTTTCATCTAAACCAGGAGGTATATTTACCTGTCTTTTTTCCAGGACCTCATGCATCAAATGCAGAGAGGAATCTTCATACCTTGGATTGTAAGAGAGCTCTTGCTTTCTACTTACAAAGAACACAGCAACATAGAAAGTCTTCTCAACTCTTTGTTGCTTTTGATCCTTCTCATTTAGGACTTCCAGTCTCTAAAAGAACACTGTCCAACTGGATTGCTCAGTGTATTTCTTTCGCCTACCAGAGTAGGAACATTTCTCTGGAGGGCCATGTCACAGCTCACAATGTGAGAGCCATGGCAGCCTCAATGGTTCATCTAAACTCTGTGTCCATCGACCAAATCTGTCGAGCGGCCACCTGGGCCTCGGTTCATACCTTCACAGCCCATTACTGTTTGGACAAGGACTCCCGCCGGGATGCCTCGTTTGGTCAGGCTGTCCTCAAACACCTGTTCCATTCCAAATCAACTCCTACCCACCTACCCTGGTTGGATGCCAGAGATCCATGGGGGGAAGTGGAGCCCTCTGCAAAGGCACACAACCATGGGGTCTCTCCCTGGCATCTGCAGCTAGGGAGTCCCCATATGTGAAGACTCATTCCTGCTTGTTCCTGGAGATAGCACAGTTACTTACCTGTAACAGGTGATCTCTGGGAACAGCAGGAATAAGTCTTCACAACCCACCCACCTCCCCTAGGAGTTGTATCTCTCTATCTTTCCTTTCCTCTCTCTCTCTTTGTCTCAGCTTTAAAACTCAAACTGGAGAGAGGCGGTTGGGAAAGGCGGGAAGGCAGCGCGCAGGCGCTGTGGGATGCTCCCAAAAGCTTTCTTACTGGACGCTGGGGAGCGTTTCCGCGCAGGCTCCGTCGGTACCGACGATACCCATATGTGAAGACTTATTCCTGCTGTTCCCAGAGATCACCTGTTACAGGTAAGTAACTGTGCTTTCTTCGGGAATCCTCCACAAACTTCTTTAAGCCTAGCGTCTTTATTGTAATCGCTTAAGAACATAAGAGATGCCATACTGGGCTTGATGGACCTTGGTCTGACCCAGTATCCTGTTTCCAACAGTGGCCAATCTAGGTCGTATGTACCTAGCAGTTTCCTCAAAAGACACAGGTTCCACAATGCTTGTACTGGGTCAAGCATTGATATCCTGGGTCCCTTCTTGATAATGGCTTATGGACCTTTCCTCCAGGAACTTGTCCAAACCTTTTTTAAACCCAGCAACACTAACAGCCTTTACCACATCCTCCGGTAACAAATTCCAGAGTTTGATTACACGTTGAGTGAAAAAATATTTTCTTTTATTAGTTTTAAATAGTTTACCCTGTAGCTTCATTGCATGTCCTCTAGTCTTTCTATATTTTGATAATGTAAACAATCAATCTACGTTTACCCATTCCACTCCGTTCATTAATTTATAGACTTCTATCATATCTCCCCTCAGCCGTCTCTTTTCCAGGTTAAAGAGCCCTAACCTTTTTAGCCTTTCTTCATAGGGGTATCCTTCCATCCCCTTTACCATTTTGGTGGCTCTTCTCTGAACCTTTTCTAATAACGCTATATCCTTCTTAAGATACGGCGACCGGAATTGCCCACAATATTCAAGGTGCGGTCTCACCATGGAACGATATAGAGGCATTATAATATCTTTTGTTTTATTTTCCATTCCTTTCCTTATGATACCTAGCATTCTATTTGCTCTCTTGGCAGCCGCTGCACACTGGGCCGAGGGTTTTAATATGTTATCCACAATGACGCCTAAATCTTTTTCCTGGGTGGTGGTTCCTAATGTGCAACCTTGCATTGTGTAACCATAGCTTGGGTTGTTCTTCCCTAGGTGCATAACTTTGCACTTGTCCACATTAAATTTAATCTGCCATTTTGATGCCCAGTCTTCCAATTTATCAAGATCCTCTTGCAATTTTCCACAATCCTCTTGGGTTTTAACAACTTTAAATAATTTTGTGTCATCTGCAAATTTGATAACCTCACTCGTTATTCCACTTTCCAGGTCATTTATGAATATGTCAAAAAGCTGCGGACCCAGCACAGATCCCTGGGGTACACCACTATTCACCTTTCTCCACTGGGAAAATTGGCCATTTAGCCCTACCCTCTGCTTTCTATCTTTTAACTAGTTCCTGATCCATAATAATACACTGCCTCCTATCCCATGACTCTCTTGTTTTGCCAAAAGTCTCTGATGAGGGACCTTGTTCAAAGGCTTTCTGAAAGTCCAGATACACTATATCAACCGACTCGCCTTTGTCCACCTGTTTATTCACACCTTCAAAAAAAACATAACAGATTAGTAAGACAAGATCTTCCTTGTCTAAAGCCATGTTGGCTGTCTCCCATTAGGCCATGACTATCTACATGCTGAGTAATTTTATTCTTTGATGGTTTTTACCATTTTTCCCGGTACTGATGTCAGGCTCACCGGTCTGTAGTTTCCCAGATCACCCCTGGAACCCTTTTTAAAAATTGGTGTTACATTGGCGATCCTCCAATCTTCAGGTATTAGAGATGATTTTAATGATAGTTCACAGATTACTAATAGCAGGTCTGCAATCTCATATTTCACTTCTTTCAACACCCTCAGATGTATACCATCCAGCCCAGGTGATTTGCTACTCTTCAGTTTATCTAATAGTTGTAATACATCTTCCCGATGTATCGATATTTCCTTCAATTCTTCCACACCTTTAAATACCACTTCAGTCATGGGTAACATCCCTACATCTTCCTCAGTAAAGACCGAAGCAAAGAATTCATTCAGTCTCTCCACTTTGGCCTTGTCCCCTCTTAGTGCCCTTTTTACCCCTCTATCATCTAATGGTCCAACTGACTCTCTCACAGGTTTTTTGCTACAGATGTACTTAAAGAAATCTTTATTATGCGTTTTTGCTTCCACAGTAAGCTTCTTCTCAAATTCTCTCTTTGCCTGCCTTATCGGTGTCTTGCATTTGACTTGCCAGTGCTTGTGCTGTTCCAGGTTTTGTCATTTGGCTCTTTTTTTCCATTTCCTGAAAGATGCTTTTTTGGCAACAACAGCCTCTCTGACCTCACCTTTAAACCATGCTGGCAGTTTTTGGAACTTCCTTCCACTTTTCTTAAAAGCATGAAATACAGCTGGTCTGGGCTTCCAAGATAGTATTTTTTAACAACACCCAAGCTTGATGTAAGTCTTTTAACCTTTGCAACTGCTCCTTTTAGTTTTTTCTTTACTATTTTCCTCATTTTATCACAGTCTCCCTTTCGAAAGTTAAAAGGTAGTACTGTGGATTTCCTTACTATCCCTCCTCCACTAATTTAATCAAAGGCGATCATGCTATGATCACTATTGCCAAGTGGCCCCAACACCCTTATCTCTTGCACTAGATCTGGTGTTCCACTAAGTACTAGGTCTAATATGGCTTCCCCTCTGGTCGGTTCATGAACCAGCTGCTCCAAGAAGCAGTCATTTATTTCATCTAGGAATTTTATCTCCCTAGCATGTCCTGCCGTGACACTGACCCAGTCAATACCGGGGTAATTGAAATCACCCATTATTATTACTGCGCTGTAATGTTTGTTAGCTTCCTTGTTTTCTTTGAGCATTTCATCATCTATTTGTTCCTTCTGGCCAGGTGGTGGATAGTTCACCCCCACTGTCATCGCCTTCCCCTTTTTACATGGAATTTCAATCCATAGAGATTCTACAGCAAATTTTGTTTCCTGCAAAACTTTAATCCTTTCTGACTCAATGCCCTCTCTAACATAGAGCGCAACCCCTCCACCAATTTGATCAGTTCTATCATTACGATATAGTTTGTACCCAGGTATCAGTGTCCCACTGGTTGTCCTCCTTTCACCATGTCTCTGATATTCCAATAATATCTAACCTCTCATTTAGTGCTATGTATTCTAACTCTCCCATCTTATTTTTTAGACTTCTACCATTTGCATACAAGCATTTTAGAGACTGTATTTTATCCATATTAATTTGGCTATTGGTAGACATGGGTAATTTGGGATCTTTAAGTTCTGTCTGCTCCATACTCAAGGGCATTTGGGCCACTTTACTCTTTTTTGGAACCTCTCTGCTTTTGGTAGTATCCTTCAAGGATACATTCTTCCGAACCATCCGCTCTTGGGCGACTGTCAGCTTTCTCCTATTATCTAGTTTAAAAGCTGCTCTATCTCCTTTTTAAAGGTTAATGCCAGCAGCCTGGTTCCATCCTGGTTAAGGTGAAGCCCATCCCTTTGGAAGAGCCCCTCCTTTCCCCAGAATGTTCCCCAGTTCCTAACAAATCCAAACCCCTCATCTCTGCACCATTGTCTCATCCACGCATTGAGACTCTGGAGCTCTGCCTGCCTTTTGGGTCCTGCATGTGGAACGGGAAGCATTTCGGAGAACGCTACCCTGGAAGTTCTGGATTTCAATTTCCTACCTAAAAGCCTAAATTTAGCCTCCAGAACCTCCCTACCACATTTTCCTATGTCATTGGTACTGACATGTACCAAGACAGCAGACTCCTCCCCAGCACTATCTAAGACCTTTATCTAGGTGGCGCGTGAGGTCTGCTACCTTCGCACCAGGCAGGCATGTTACCAGGCGATCCTCACGTCCACCAGCCACCCAGCTATCTACATGCCTAATGATCGAATCACCAACTATAACGGCTGTCCTAACCCTTCCCTCATGGACACATGGCCCTGGAGAAACTTCCTCGGTGCGAGAGGGTTTTACATCACCTGGAGGACAGGTCCTAGTTACAGGATCACTTCCTGCCACACCAGGGTGATGCTGTCCTGTCACGTGACCTCTCTCCTCCATGGCAACAGGGATGGTGCCAGACTGGAGTTGGGACTTCAGGACTATATCCCTGTAGGTCTCGTCTACGTACCTCCTCTGTCTTTCTTATGTTTTCCAAGTCTGCTACTCTAGCCTGAAGAGAATGGACCCGTTCCCTGAGAGCAAAGAGCTCCTTGTAGCTAGTGCACACGTAAGACTGCTCACCAACTGGGAGAAAATCATACATGTGACACTCAATGCAAAAGACTGGAAAGCCCCCATCTCGCTGCTGGACTGCTGTCTGCATCTTAGTTTTAAGTTTGTGTTTAGATCTTTAAGTTCTTTACTTACTAAGGGTTGCTATGGATATTTATAGTAATAAAACTGTACCTAATACGTTTAATATTCCTTGTTCACCTGAAGCTTAATTAATCTCAGGTCCTTAGTGTATGACTGATTTGGATAACGAGCTTCACCTGAGAGCACCTCCTGTCCTTTAAGATGTGTAAGTACCTATAAAGCTATGATTATCCCAGGGGTGGGTGGGTGTTGGGGAGGGAGGGAGGGAAATAACACTTATTAAAAGAGGGCTGCTACACAGTACCCTGTCCTGTGCTGCTGAGGTAAGCTATATTCTGATTTGATTTAAATTGTAGCTCTTTGCTGCTGCTAGGCTCTAAATTATTATGAAATTTAAACTACAAGCTCTCTGCTGGGTTCTAAATTTAACCGGAAAGCTCTCTTCTGTGTTTTAAATTTAAACTAAAAGTACTTTGCTGATACTAGGCCCTGATTGACTATTAAACTTAAACTACAAGCTCTCTGCTGGGTATGAAATGTAACCAGAAAGTTCTCTTCTGTGTTTTAAATTGAAACTTAAACTGCTGCTACTAGGCTCTGACTGATTTAACAAAAAATAGGGTTCACAGATTAATTAGCTTTAATAGAAAGAATTCCTTTCAGAAAATTCCCAGAAGTATATACTCACAATTGCAGATCTCTCTCCAGAAGTAACAGTCCCCTTTTCTAGTCCTTCAAGACTTTTATCACATCCTCCTTCAGCAAATTCCAGAGTTTGTGTTGAGTGAAAAAATAATTAATCAGATTTTTCTTTTAAATGGACTACTTAGGGGTATGTTTACTAAACCGCGCACACGAGCATACGCTAATGATGCACTTAAGTGCTCTTAAGCGCCGCGCACGTGTGCGCGTCACATTAACGGGCCGGCGCACGTGTGCGGGGCGCTGAGGTGCGATAGAGGCGGGGAAAGGCTTACGGAGGGCGGAGGAAGGCCCCCGAGGGGCGGAGGGACGGGGTCAATGGGTGGAGAGTGGGAGGGGAGAGGCTCCCCGCACAGGAGCGGGGCTGAATTTCGGCCAAAAAAATACCGCGAGTGAAACCCTCGCGTTAGAGCCAATTTAAAGGGAAGAGAAACCATTTCCGTCAGCAAAGTACAGCAAAACCGGGGAAACCTGCAAAACGTGAGCAGTGTGATACATGTGCACAGAACAAAATAGCAAATATAAATTGAAAATGACCACAACAAATTCCAAATAAATTATTATCCAGCTGGGCAACAGTATTATTAATGGGCAACCATAAAAAACACTCCCAGGAAAGCTCCAAAAAAAGGAAATGATTTTTGGAAGGGTCTACGCTCCATAGACATGTTCAAAAAGCACTGCATTTTAATGGAGCTTCCCTGGGAGTGTCTGTCATGTTGCCCATTGATATCACTGTTGCCCAGCTTGGTTTTGGTTTTTTTCCCCTATTTTCGGAGGTCATTTTTGAGGTTTAACTGCACCTTTGTCCCCATACAAGGTAAACGAGCCCACAATAAAAATGTGCAGAGCAGGGTGTCTGACTCGTGCGGCCAGGTTACCTATCTCCAGAGACTGCACTGTCTCTGTGGCCACAGTGTGGTCCAGCGGACACAGCCAGTGTCTGTAGGACCAGAGGGTCACAGGTTCAAATCCCAGCTGGGGCTCCTGCCAACCCAGTCCCCATAGTTTTACCCACCACTAAACAGTGATAGTACAGACACTCCTTTATGGCAGAGAACATAAGCATGGTTCCAACACCTATATTTTACCCTACACCGCACACAAACCATAACAATGGGCATTACCTACAGCCGAGTCCCCCAAATTCAGTCCTGGAGTGCCACAACTCAATCAGGTCATAATGTTTTTCCCAGATAGGGACATGTCTGCATGTTGGCGGAAGGGTACAGGTGGTGGAGGGGGCAGTGGCTGCAAACCACAGCAGACAGTGGCCTAGGCCTGTGCAGGCTGGCACCGTCCACCGCAACAGACAGGCTCTGTCGGATGTACAGTCATGGACTCCCCAGGGAACACAGCATATCTGTGGCAACACGGTGGTGCAGTGCACACAGACAGCATGTGCAGGAACAGAAGGTCACAGGTTCAAAGCCCAGCTGGGGCTACTGCCAATCCAGTCCACATATTTTTCCTACAACTAAACCGAGATAGTAAGGAGAAACCTTTATTGCTGAGAACATACGCATGGTTCCCACGCCTATATTTTACCACACCAAACACAGACACCATTACTTAGAGCAGAGTCTCCCAAATTTATTTATTTATTTATTTAACAGTTGCTTATATACCGCTACCTTCCACAGATCAGGTGCGGTTTACAATGAACAAGAATGAACAGATTTACAAGTCTGTTTTACATGGAACATTTGTTAACTAGGTACAATGTAGCTGTTTTACATGGAACATTTGTTAACTTGGTACAATTTTGCAATATACATTAATCATGAATGACTAAATATGGTAAAACTTGTTAAATAACAAACGAACTTATTTACATATTTTGATTTATTACATATATCTATATACAAGATTTACAAGTAGTTATTTATTCGATTGCAGTCCTGGAGGGCCCCACACCATTCAGGATCCATGCTGCCTCTACTAAAGATGCCTGTGCTGCATATCTATGCACCACCCCCATAGTATGCTGATGTAGCTCATGCATATTTATGAGGGACAGCATGAAAACCCGAACAGTGGTTGGAACACCAGGACTGGAGTTGGGACACTCTGCCGTAAAGCAGCAGCCAACAGGGCAGACACACCCACAGACACACCCACAGGCCCCATTGGCCAATGCCTCATGGAGAGGCAGGACATTGGGCCCTGCCTGTATCTCCCAATACTAGCAGTTGCATACCTTAGCAATGCCACCCTACACCTGGGTATATGGTACACAGCTATCAAACGTTGCCCATGATAACTGACAGATATCACTTCCTACGTTAAGCACATTTTGCTCATTGATCTCCACCATAACAATCATTGTGATGTCTGCGGTGTGCGCTGCAGGTCTGGTCTCTGACAGTGTTTACCACCCTGGGGAGTGACCCCCAACAGTATTGCGTACCATATCCATGCCTGTACTGTGCCCAGGACTGGTGTGGTGGGTATAGCTGCTGGACTCCTCTATAGTAGCACAATGCTGGCATTGGTGTGGGGGTGGCTTTCTGTCTATCCAGTGTGTGGTGGCTGCAAACACCTTCCACAGCCCACACTGCCAGCAATGTTGCCAGTATTGGGCTGCCAATGTGCATAATGAGGAGCAAGGTACCATGGGTATAGGCCGGACAGGGTGGCCTGGCCAGGGTGCATCTGCACAGGGCATAGGGCACTGACTGGGACATTTTAGTGCCCGGCCACCACCTACACAGACAGGGTGACCTCAGTATGTCCTGCTGAGAGATCACTCTCACCCAGACTGTGCAGTGACCACAGCATGGCTAGACACCCCCATAGTGCTATATAGTATTTATCTCATGTGATAGATATGGGTTTCCTTTTGGGGCCCAGTCACTGATTTAACTGCTTGCTGTGTATGCTGACATCCCAGTTCTGGGTGCATGCATCTCCACTGGGAACATGCACTGTGGACTAACTAGCACACTGTGTTTGCAGCTGGTATGTGTCTTGATGGAGCAGCTTGTGGGGTGCAGCGGCTGATGACTTGCTGCAGGAGAATATCAGATGATGGTGGGGTGCAGCTCACCATATCCAGGCCTAATGTCTGTCTGCTATTGTGGTATGGATGTGTGTAGAGCTGCATTGACTGCCCTGTGGGGTGTCTGTTCCTCCGCAGGACCCGGGTTGATGGTCCCCTCTACTGCCACCTTTGCAGGGAGGTAGAATGTGGATCTATTGATAGGAGGTGCTGTTTGCCACCCTCAGCCCTGGAGGAGGGGGGGGTGGTGGTACATAGCCCACCTAGGGGGTCCATAGGGGCTACACCTGACTGAAACAGACAGAGATTTCCAAGGTGTTTGTGCAGAAACTACCTATCTCACACATTAACACTGCTTTGGACCTCCAGCATGGCCTCTTTCAGTCATGGAAGGTGTTGTGGACCTGGTCCTGGGCGCCTCATTGCACCCTCGGGGTGAGCACAGTACCCGCACAATGTGACGTGTGTAGCTACTCTGTGCCAGTAAAACACACGGTCAGTACCCCCTACCAGGCCGAGGTGGTGTGTGGGTGCACATGGTCACTTCCCTCTACCGGGCCGAGGTGCTATGGGGGTGCATTGCCCATCTTGTGTTAATCTGTGGACAGCTGATTTGCATGTGCAGTGCATCATGGGTATGGGTAGGCTAACCCTATCCTGGTGACCACAGCAGACTGTCTGTGTGGTGACGTGCATGCTCTCTGCAGCCAGCCAGGGGCTTGCTAGCAGCTATAGAGCTGTAGCCCAATGGTTACTGCACTGCCTCTGAAGCCAGAGATCATGGGTTCAAACCCACAGTGGTGTTATTTGATAGGGTTGTCCAATGCATCTTCTTTTTTTAATGTACATATTTTGATGCCAGCAAAAACACCCTCAGCGTACTGTACCCATAAGGTGCCTCTGAGGGTGCTTTATAGGACCCCCTATAGGGCACCTTATGGTTCCCGTCCATATAAGGTGCATTATACATTCTTCTGTGACGCAACCTATAGGGTGCCCTATAGGGGACATTTTAGGGTGCTGTGGCGGACAGTGCAATTTATAATGTGCCTTATAGGGCACCTTATGTTAACACGCTTTGGGAGTGCGTTTGCTAGTAGTGATAATTAAAATATGGATAAAATGCCTCCTAAAGCAATCTTCCCCATAATGTTATGCCTCAGCCAGCCTTGTTCGTTGGGCACTTTGGGGGATTGAACCCCTGATCCCTGCACCATTGGTCAGTATCTTAACCATTGTGCTGTGGTTCTGTTCCTGTGATTGCACATCAGCGCGCCGCCTTATGCCGCCCAATATTAAAAAGCCTCCTAAAACATTAGCTTGCCGCCCAACATTACACTGGCTCCTAAAGTAATGCCTCAGCTAGCTGTCTTCATTGGACACTGTGGGGGATTGAACCCCTGATCCCTGCACCGTTGGTCAGTGTCTTAACCATTGTGCTGTGGCTCTGCTCTTCTTTCTGCACATCAGCGCGCAACTTCTACCGCCCAGTATTATAATGCCTCCATAAACATCAGCGTGCCGCCTTATGCCGCCCAGTATTAATATGCCGCTAAAAACAGCGCGCCGCCTTCTGCCGCCCAGTATTTCTGCGCCTCATAAATTAATGCCTCAGCCAGCCGTCTTCATTGGGCACTGTGGGGGATTGAACCCCTGATCCCTGCACCGTTGGTCAGTGTCTTAACCATTGTGCTGTGGCTCTGCTCTATTTCTTGCACTTCAGCGCGCCGCTTATGCCTCTCGCGCAGCTATCCCATGCGCTAAGGTGCGGGGCGCACATGGGCGCCGCGCACCTTAGCGCATATGTAAATTCCGCCTTTTCTTTTTCAGGACGGAACGCCCACTCCTTATATGGCACCCGCACACTACTGGGGCCCGCACCTTACCGGGGTTTAGTAAACATACCCCTTAGTAACTTCATGACACACTTCCTAGTCTTTGTACTTTTTGAAAGTGTAAACAATTGATTTGCGTTCCACTCCATTCAGGATTTTATAGATCACTTTAAAAAAAATCATATTTCCCCTTAGCTTTTTCTTCAAACAAGAGAGCTTTCCTCATAGGGGAGTTGTTCCATCCCTTTTATCATTTTGCCTACATCATTTCCCTGGGTAATGACTCCTAGTATTAAACCTAGCATTGTGCACCTATATTAGGATCATTCTTTCCTATGTGCTTCACTTTGTACTTGTCCACATTTAATTTCATTTGACATATGGATGCCCAATTTCTCAATCTCTTAAGATACTTTTGCAATTTCTCACAACCCGCTTTTAATTTAACAGCTCAGAACAATTTTGTGTTGTCTGAAGATTTGTTCACTTCACTCATTGTTCCCATGCTCAGATCTCTTATAAATATTAAAAAGTATCAGTACCAATACAGATATCTGGGTCACTTCTCTATTCACTTTCTCCACTGAGAACTGACCATTTAGTCCTCCTCTCTGTTTCCTCTCTTTAACCATTCCCAGTCAGACATTGCCTCCTTTCCTGTGTTTAAAATTTTCTTAGGCATCTTTCATGAGGGACCTTATCAAACACCTTCTATAGAGAGATTAACTCTTTGCCCCTTGCATTTTCTAATCCTGCATATGCCAGCCCTCCCTCCCTCCTATTCTCTCTTGCACCATTCTAATCCATATTCCCTTCCTGAAAGGTAATGGGTGTGGGGGGGGGGGGGGGGAGGGAATTCAAGAATGAAGATTTGCCTAGGGTGTCTAATACTCTTGCACTGGCCATGATCATCTTGCTCCTCTGTCCGCCAAATTGGGAAAAAAGGCAGCACCTGACCCCTAATGGTATGTCATGATATACCACTAGGGTCACTATGCCAGAGAAGGTAGTGCTTTCCAAGAAGGGAAGCAATCCTTTATTTGGCATACTGAGCCTTAGTGGAGTGCCCTGATGGGAGGTTCAGGCATTACCCTTTTGAAGATGGCAGCAGGAGGTCCAAGATGGCCCTGGATCAGGTAAATATTATTGGTCCAATGGAGTTCCGCAGCATAGAGGCTTTCAGGTTGAGGGCCTTCCTGTGCTGGGTTCTTGGGCAAAGGGTGCCCTCCCTCAGAATGCCTGTGATAGAGGTACTCTTACTTGAGCTGCTCACTGGTGCCTTGGGAGTGGGTGGTGGTGGCTACCATGCCCACTTGGGCCATGAGTTCTCTGAGTCGAAGCGCTACAGTTCACCTCAAATGACTGGTGCTCCTGCATGGGATGTTTACTTCAGCCCTGAGCTAAAGTATAGATTTTGTGCTAAAAGGGAAGTAAAAAGCTGTGTCAATATTGGGAGCAACTCTTGATTCAATGAGTTTGCATGTCATCTGCATGCCAACCATGTTACCATTTAGCACGATAATTTTACTGCATTTTTTGCTGCATTAAAACCCTTACTGCATTGGGAATAAGACTGGGTGCAGGAAGTTCATAAATAGCTATATGAAAAGATAAGACAGAGGTCCCAAAATAATAACTCTGCTACTAGGAGTAACTCGGGGCCAGCCCCAG
Organism: Ichthyophis bannanicus; assembly: GCA_033557465.1. Taxonomy (NCBI): domain Eukaryota; kingdom Metazoa; phylum Chordata; class Amphibia; order Gymnophiona; family Ichthyophiidae; genus Ichthyophis; species Ichthyophis bannanicus. The sequence goes on from CM066043.1 coordinate 167,374,755, forward strand.
AGTTGGTTCAAAGTATTGGCCTCCTAGGCAAACCCTAAGCTTTACGTCTCCCTTGGCTGTCAGAATCTATTGTTTAGCTTTGAATGCCCTGCTCTTTGCCCCCCCTCCCCCTCCACCCCCCGAAGCTGCTGATGCTCTAGGTGACCATCTAGTTTGCCTGATGGCTGAGCTGACCCTGGGGTAAGGTAAGTATGTATGTTTTTCCTGGTGCCGAAACAAACTGCATACGGATGATATTAGCAGTCTAACAACCTTGTAGCACCTACAGTATACAACTGTTCTGCTTTTTAATTAACGTGTCTAACTCACTTTGTCTGCTTTTAATATAGCAAGTATTTCAATTTATCATTCAATTGTGGCGTTCCTTCCAAAGAAATTAAACCACAGAGAATGCATGCCACTGACCCTCTGAAAATGTAAAGTGACTTTAATTATATATAAGAGAGTAGAATTACACTGCATACTGACAACTAAAATTGGACCCCATGTTAATTTAACAAGGTTTTTGCGATTCAGCTGTTGATTGGCTTCAGCACAGGTGTGCCAAATTACATTTCATGTTTACATGGCAATGTTTTTTCAAGCTGATATGCTTCTTCCACAGAGCATTGTGCTGAAGGGCATTTTGATTAATGAAAAGTTTGGCAAAATAGAAATTAGAAAAAATTATTTTTCAAGAGCTTTGTGATAAAGAAGCCCAGAGGTGTTAGATGCAGGGGCATAGCCGTGAGTGGGTCGGGAGGGGGGAGTCCCAGGCACAGGCCACGCCACTTCACTCCATTCCATTTTTAGCCTCCTGTGGATTTGCCCAATTAGCCAGAGGGTAATGAAGGGTAGGGATGGGAGACCCCCATATTACAGACACATGTATGCACTGCTCTGTCAACCCCCATGATATATACACATACATGCACGCAACCACTCGATACCCCCCATGATACACATGCTTGCACCCCCCCGATACCCTCTATGATGCATGCATGCACACGCATCCCCCAACACTGCCATGACACACAGACGGATGCACTTCCAACAGTTCATGACATGAACACATCCCTAACGCCCTCATGAGAGGCATGAGAGACACTTGCATGCATCTCCCGACACCTCCCATGACACACAGACACTGACACAACCCCCATGGTACACACACATATCCTCCCGACTCCCTGCGACACACACACACACACACACACACACACACACACTTACACACTCTCACACACTCACACACACACACACACACACTCACTCATGCCTGAGTCCTGGAGTGGAGGAGTGGCCTAGTGGTTGGGGCAAGGTACTTCAGGCCGGAAGGTCGGGGGTTCAAATCCCACTAGAGGACAGCAACCTTTGGCCGGAAGGACTGGGGTTTCTAGTCTCACAGGTGCTCCTTGTGGTCTTGGGCAAGCCACTTAACCCTCCATAGCCCATGTTCCCTGTAAAATAGTTATCTCCAAGTTATAATGCCCTGTTCAATGTAAGTTCAGTTTGTTTAATGTAAACCGCACTGATGCAGAATAGCGTGGTATATAAGAGAATGTAAATAAATAAATAAATAAATTCTGTGAACGAGGGATATGCGCCATTGAGTCACACACAAGTGTGCACTTTTCAGCGTGTTTGTTGTTTGGCTTAGGCATTGTATTCGTAAAGCTGCGGCCCTTGATGTGTCCCCTCAGAAAAAAAAAAAAAAGAATCTCCCATTCCTGCAGTGTGTGTGGCTGACAGAGAATATTACTGTTTGCGTATGTGTTTGGGAGAATCCAGCTGTGCAGATGTGTTAGTGAGAGAGGAGGCCGTGTGTGTGTGTTTTAAGTGAGGCTGCATACTCTGAACATTGCCCTCATCCCATGATCATCCCATCAGATGCTTCTCTGCCTGAACTCCGTCTGTCATTACTGCTGCTGGTCCCTGATTCTCTTCGGTTTTATTGTCTCCCATGTGACAATTTCAATTGTGCCACCCCTCCCCCCTCCAAAAATAGCTTGCCCCCACTGGTATCTGTCTTTCCTGGGCACCTTTTCCTCTACACTAGTGGTGATTTTCTAAAAAAATTAACAAACCAAAATGATGCAGGACCAAGGCCAGTGACAACCTCCACCTTCCACTGTTGATATAGTAGGAAAAAGAAAACTACTGCAGCTCCAAAAAGGGTTTCAGGTCCAGCAACATGATGTAATGGGGTATGTGTGTGAGAAGACAAAGGAGGTGGCAGGGGACGTCACAGGCTTTTGAGGAGGAGGTCTTTGAGGTTCAGGACTCCCCTTCCCCTCCCCCAGGAGCCTGGAAGCACATACAACTGACTTGTAATTCTCTAATGGAGATTCTGAATTGTGTTCGCCTGGGTTCGGGATTTGAGGACCACTGCGGGGATTGCATTATATGAGGAAATAGGCTTACTAACTGAAACCAAACAGCCAAACAGGTGATCAAGTCTTGGTTTTGCCTATTACATACATGGAGTTTTATTAATAATCTTTCTGTTCATTTCTCTTAATCAGAGGTGCGAATTTATAAATTCAATATGGCAAAATTTAGAATTGGTTGATTAGGATGAGTTGGCGACCCTGAAGACTTGGGGTAAGGCTGTACTGGTGCTTCAGGGCACCCATTGCACACTGTAGAATGTGTGTGTATGTGCCATACTGGGGAAGTACCATATTTGAAGGATCATGTTTAGGGGGGGATCTGAGGGGGTTCTTGTGAAGGGAATTGGATGTAAGGGGGACAATGGCTTGGGAAGTCATGGGGAATGTTGGAAGGCTTCGGGAGAGTATAAGGGGTATGGATGTCAAGAGAGGTGATTGGGATTGACATTGCTGTTGTGGGGGGGGGGGAGGGGGAGGGGGAGGGCACTGGTACTGCAAGATTGTGTCTGTGCAGATGGGGAGCATTAATTTCTGAAAAGCTTCTTCCGTGTGTGTGTATGCAGCTTTGAAGAATTCTTAAGGGGTATTTCTTTGTGAAATGTGGTTGTATATCTTTTTGTATGTATTTATTGTGACATGCAAAAAAAACCCAAAAAACTTGCTGCTCCCCTTGGATGTGGAGAACCTTCAATGTGCATGCCTTCACTTATGTTACAAAAGCTGCTATGTTTGGCAGAGCCTCTTGTAAAATACTATGGCAATTCTCCATGTCCCAACTGAGACATGACTTCCCCTCTCAACCTGCTATCTAAAATTTGCCTTCATATGTCAATTTGCAAAAAAAAAAAAATCACTTTAAGTATCTGATGAGGCAGATTAGATGGACCATTTCAATCTTTATCTGCCGTTAAAACCAACATAATAGCCTCTTTAAGATTGCAAAATTCCTTAAATACATTTTTCAGTTAAGGTTATTTAAGGGATTAGACAGAAAGGACAAGTAAACAATTCTTAGCAAACTGCTAAAAACAAGGGGTTTTGAGAGACTTTACAACTCGATCATAATCTGAACTTCTTGACCATGAACCTTGATCACGAGCCATTATAGAAACATAGAAAATGACAGCAGATAAAGACCATTCAGTCTTTCTATCCATAAGAATTAAGTTCTACAATCCCTTCCTCTCCCTCAAAGATCCTCTAGGTTTGTCGCATGCTTTTTTGAATTCAGCTATTCTAGAGAATGCTACAAACTTGATATATGGAAAATTGCTCCCAACACTCTAATTATCATAAATAAACAATAAGACCAGGTCCCATAATTAGGGCTGGCCCATCCATTAGGTGCACTAGATGATTGCCTAGGGTGGCAGATCTTTGTGGGCGGCAGGCCATGTGCTTCGGCACATGTGCTGAGCTACGTTGCCCTTCTCTACCCCTGTGCTGAGCTGTGCTTCTAAGAAAGATTCAAGAAGCTGGCACTTTCCTCTCCTGATGCAGCCTGGATAGAAGTGATGGGTGAAACTCGAGTCTATGCTTGTCCAGCTTGCTAGCCTTTGAAAAGAGTGAATTACAGCCCTCTAAGAGATACTGCCGCTAAGCTAAGTGTTTTCTAGTGTTTTTAAATGCATTTAGAAAATTGTAAAACACATTGTGGCCAATGAATGAGATTTGAGGAAAGCGGGTGTTGTTGGCTTGTGGCTTACTGCCTGTTTGGCTAACTTTTCTCTTGCACCCCCTCCTGTCTGAGGCCTTTAAATAATATTGGCAGATTTCTCTAGTTGGCTGTCTTATATGCGTTTAGGTGTTGTGGAAATGTGATCATCACCTCCCCTTCATTGCTTAGTGTTTGGACTCTGTGACTCTTTTTGTATTAGTTGCGAGCTGTTTATTACGGCAGCAGAGGGGGGTATGGTTAGGCTGAGCGACAGGTCATGTGCTTCGGCACACATGTGCTGCTACTTAAGAACTCCCGAAGTTATGTAGGAGGGGATCAGAAGTGGCAGGCCATGTGTGCCGAAGCACATGACCTGCCACTGAGTTGAGCTGTGCCCCCCGTCGACTCTGCTGCCAGAATCGGTGGCAGCGCAAGTCAGCACAGGGGGGCACGGCTTGGTGCACAGGGGGTGTAGTGGCTTGGTGGGGGGAGGGGGCGTCATGGCCAGGGCTTCTGCCTAGGGTGGCAGAAACCTTTGGGCTGGCCTTGCTATAATCCAATTTTTCATATGCGAATGTAGAGTCTGCTCTATCTGTATTATATCTATGTTCAAATGTAGTAAGGCCCTATTGGAAATTCTGTACTAATTTATTCCAGAAATGGAGATGCGGCATGTTCTAAAAAAAGACAGGCTCTTCTGGGTATCAAAACATGGCAGCCACTAGCAGAATACAGTTTTGCAACAGATGGCACATCTATCCATGACAGACAAAGCAATCAGTCATTCCCTGCCAAGTGTTCACTGGCATCAGAAATTGTTGTGAGAAGAATGTAAGCCAATATATATCTGGGTGTGCAGCAGTGATATTTGGTATTTGCTTCCCACATTAGGCATTCAAAATTCTGGATACTGGGGAGACAATGATAGGACTATAAACGTGGTATATCAGATCTTCAGTGTTGTAGTTCTGTCATGGGAAAATGAGGCCTCTCTTTTGAGGCTGGAAATGAACTCAGGGTGACCACTGGCTACTATAGAAGCAGGAAAAATGAATGCCAGAAAAATATCCCAAAGAGTATTCAGACCCCATGGCTTTCCTGGAGAGGTCTTTGGTGGGAGAGACCCACTGGGCTATCTTTTGCTTGTAATATCTGTATTTCCTCAAGCAGGGGCGGCCCAAGGGGGGTGCGGGGCCATGTGCGGAGACTCGGTGCGGGGCCTCATTTGCATAAGTAGCCTTATTTGCATAAATATTTGCATAATGTTACCATACACTAACTTTTAGTAAACATGTCTCTTAATGAGTGTATGGATAAAGAAAGACTAAAAGATTTCTACATTACTATAATCCAGTGCCAACCGCCAGGCACATTAGGAACTACTACAAACGCTGCCCATTTAGAACCCATAGCAAACCCGCCGTATCCTGACAGCATTACCAGGACTCACAAAGCACCATACCCTACCTATCAAAAGGCAACACTGCAAATATTAAACCAATACATTTCAGAGAATACTGGGGAAAGAGAACAAGTGGCAATGTCAAATAGGAATTACATAAATAGAATACCTCAGTTCAGTTACACATGCAGAACATAGACCATCACCAAACAAGGAATCACAATTTAGAAACAGGAAGGCAATAATTAAACTGGGAACCCCAAAAGCCAAACTTGGAATGTACAACAACACTGTAGAAATAAAACTATAAATTAATTTCCTCTTGTACCAAACAAAGCGCAGACGTTAATGATGCACATTTCCCAGAGCTTTCATATTCCAGTTAATAAATTCAAAATAAAGAGATATCTTTCTACCTTTTGTGCATTTTTTTCAGTTGCAATTGCTCCAGCCACTTTCTTCTGGTTTCTTCATGTTTTCTGCTAACTGTCCATCGTCTGCTGTCCATTTGTTCTTTCTTCGCTCTTCTAGTTTTTTTTTCCATTCTCTCTCTCTCTACATCTGCTTTGACATACTAATCTTTCTCCATTTGCTCTTTCCTCATTCCTATTTCTACCACTCCATCCTCAATCCCCACTTACTCTCCCAATACCCGGCCAATTGTAGATTTTTCATCCCTCACACACAAAATATTTTTCCCCTCTCCATTTTACTCTCCCAGCCCCATCCCATTCTAATCCTCCCCCAACATCAGCTCCCTTCTAGTTCCAGTCTCACACAGCATCCATTCCCTCCTAGTCCCTGCATCAGCCCATTTCCAGTCCTAGCCCCCCATCAACCCATTTCCAGTCCTAGCTCCCCCATCCATTTTCAGTCTGAGTCTCTTCATCAGCTCATTTCCAATCCTAGCCCCCATCAGCCCATTTCTAGTCATTTCCTAGCCCCACCATCAGCCCATGTCAAATCCTAGCTCCCCTCCACTCAGCCCAATTCCAGTCCAAGCCCCCATGAGCCTACTTCCAGTTCTAGCCCCTCCATGAGTCCATTTCAATTCAAGCCCCCACCATAGCCCATTTCCAATCTTAGCTCCCCCCAACAGCCCATTTCCAGTCCTATCCTAGCTGCTCCATCAGCCCATTTTCAGTCCTAGCTCCCTTCCCTCACAGCCCATTTCCATTCCAAGCTCCCTCCCCATCAGCTATTTGCAGTTCAAGCCTCCCCTTCCACTCAGCCCATTTCCAGTCATAGCAACCCCCCAATCCATTACCAGTCCTAGCCCCCCATCAACCCACTTCCAGTCCTAACCCCCATCACCCCATTTTCAGTTTAAGCCCCCCCTATAACCCATTACCAGTCCTAACCCCCCATCAGCCCACTTCCAGTCTTAACCCCATCAGCCCATTTCCAGTCAGCCCCCCATAGCTCATTGCCAGTCCTAAACCCCCCCATCAGCCCACAGCCCATTACCAGTCCTAACCACATCAGCCCTCCTCAAGTCCTAACCCCTCCCCATCAGCCCATTTCTTGTCCTAACCCCCCCCCATAGCCCATTAGCAGTCCTAACCCCCCCATCACCACATTTCCAGACAGCCCCCATCAGCCCACAGCCCATTACCAGTCCTAACCCCCCCAACAGCCCACAGCCCATTACCAGTCCTAACCCCTCCCCATCAGCCCATTTCCTGTCCTAACCCCCCCCATGGCCCATTATCAGTCCTAACCCCCCATAGCCCATTACCAGTCCTAACCCCCATCGCCCCATTTCCAGACAGCCCCCATCAGCCGACCGCCCCTTGCCAGTCTTAACCAACCCCCCCCCCCCCTCGGCTTATGGCAAAATTTAAAAAAAAAAAAAGCTGGCTCTGGCTGCTGCCGCTGCCGCCGTTGCGGCAGCGGCAGACTGAAGTGTCCCGCGGGGCCTCCTCTGCTCGCTGAGCCCCTCTGCAAGGGCTTTTCAGATTCGCGAAGGGAGAGTGTCTCCCTCGCGTCTCTGTTAAGCCCGCAGGGGCTAATGGGAAATTTCCCATCTGCCCCTCGCGTCTAAAGGGGCAGATGGGAAATTTCCCATTAGCACCTGTGGGCTTAACAGAGACGCGAGGGAGACACTCTCCCTTCGCGAATCTGAAAGCCCTTGCAGAGGGGCTCAGCGAGCAGAGGAGGCCCTGCGACAGCAGCCAGAGCCAGCTTTTTTTTTTAATGTAATTTTAAAAAAAGCAGAATGTTCTTTGCGCGGGGCCCCCTGAAACGCGGGGCCCTGTGCAAAAAACATTCTTGCTCAATGGACAGGCCGGCCCTGTCCTCAAGGCTGTGTAATATACTGTGTCTGTGAGGTAGAAATCCAGGCAGGGCTGAGAGCTGGAAGGGTTAAGTGAAAAGGATACACCCCTCTTGGTGAAGTCATACCCTGGTACATGTTTGTTCCTCCCCTATTCCTTTGTCCTGCTGCTCTCTCTGCTTGCTAGAGAACTTCTCATCTCCAGGAACAAGCAGGAATAAGTCCTCACATATGGGTACGTCGGTACCGACGGAGCCTGCGCGGGAAAGCTCCTCAGCTTCCCAGAAGGAAGCTTTTGGGGCCTCCCACTGCACATGCGCGCTGCCTTCCCGCCTTCCTGACCAGCTCTCTTCAGTTTCTCTTTTTCCGCGGAGCCAGCAGGTCGTGTTCCTGTCACCGCTGAAGAAATTATTGTTTTAGTTTGTTTCTTTAGGCCGCGTACCTGCCTTCCCCATACCGAAACCGGTACCGCCGGTCTCTCTTTTCTTTTCTTTAAAAAAAAAAAAAAAATCTTTATTCTGCACAACTTGGTGACTTCGGTTAGGCCTCAGGCCTACACAAATTCTCCTCATGGAGAAACCAGCCCCTGGTTTTAAGAAGTGTACCAAGTGTAGTGCTGTTATTTCTGTCACAGACACCCATGAATGGTGTCTTAAGTGTTTGGGACCTGACCACTCCATTCCGGACTGCCCATCCTGCTCCCAGATGTCTAAACGTGGGTTGCAGAACCGGGCCAACAAATTCCATGTGCTGTTTGCTTCAGATAATCCAGCATCACAGTCATCCAGGTCTTCCTCTCCGGATGGATCTCAGGTAACCAAACCTTCTTCGGGCAGGTCCTCAAAGAGCAAATCTCCTTCAAAGCATCGAGAGGCTCTCACTTTTGAGTCTGAGGATCCTGCCCCAGCCAAACAACCCCGGCGGGAAGCTCTGGCTTCCAAAGCACCATCTATGGGGTTACAGGTTGACATCGATGGCACGGCCTCGACTGATCACCTGTTAGACTGCTCTGGGGTACCGGCCCATACCGGTACCGACATCCAGGCAGCAGTGGCGTCTATGAGCAATACTGTTCAGACCATGCAGCAGGCCATGCTGGCTTTTATTAATGCTGCGACGCCCTTGGTACCGCGTTCAGCGGTACCGGGTCCGGTTCCGGTATCGTCTCCCATACCGGAACCGAGACCATCGACTTACAAACGCAGATCGGTTCCGCATGTCGGATCCGGGTTTTCACCCGATACCGATCCCATACCCGGTACGCCCGATGTCAATACCGATCGGTATGCGTATCGTGCGTTGGAAGCAAATAGAGAATACTCTGATTCTTCTGAGGATTTTGACTCCTCTGAGGACTCTGATGAGCTGTCTCTAGTTCTTCATGAAGACCCCTCTTCCCCAAAGAGGAGAATGTCTCCACCAGAGGATTGTCCTTTCAAGACTTCATTATTGAACTAGCTAAAGGACTTTCTATTACCACATCCTCTGAAAAAGAACCTAGGTCAAAGAAATTGGATATTTTAGGATACCCTAAGGTTCCTAAAGAGGCAGTCACCCTGCCTATCCATGAAATCCTTCAAGAACACTTGATGGACTTATGGGAGGCTCCTCTAACGTTGTCTCCTTATTCTCGTAGGTTGGACACCATGTACCGGGTCCCTCCTTCCCCTGGTTTTCAAAAGACTCAGTTGCCTCACCATTCCATTGTGGTGAAGTCTGCACTGAAAAAGATTAAGAGTACCAAAAGGCACTCTTCTACCCCTCCAGGGCGAGAATGTAAGACCCTAGACTCTTTTGGCAAGAAGATTTTCCAGGCTACTATGCTTATAGCCAGGATTAATTCTTACAGTCTGTATATGGGCATGTTTCTCAGGGAACTTGCCCTAAAGATACGGCATTTTGCCTCCTTTATCCCTGAGGATAGAAAAGAGGAGTTCATTTCTCTGGTGAAACAGCTTCTAGATGTTTCTAAGTTCTCCAACAGAGCAGCTTTTGATTCCTTTGAGGGTGCCGGTAGAGCTTCGGGCATTGCTATTGCAGCCCGACGACTTGCTTGGCTCCAGGCCTCTGACCTAGAACCCTGGGTCCTGGATGGCTTACGGAATCTGCCCTGTACAGGTGAGAACTTATTTGGTAAGGACTGGCAAATTAAAGCCACTCAAATGGACGCAGAAAATGCTACATTAGATAGACTTTCTAAGTCTACCTCTACTCCTGCCAAGAAAAAGTCTTTCAAGAGGCCTTACTACAAGAAGGCCAGATTTTCCACAAATACTGGCCAACAATCTTCTCAGCCTCGCTTTGCTGCTAAACGTCAGCAACCTAAACAGGCAAGGCCAAAGCCTGCAGCGTCTGCCACTCCTCAGCAGGCTCAACCCCCTCAGGGGTTTTGACTTGCCCCTAGAGAACTTAACATTTCTGGCTCTAGAATAACCAGAGCCCCTCACCATTCCTGGAAGGTTAGCTCACTTTGCTCCCAGATGGGAGCAAATTACATCAGAGCAATGGACCCTCTCTATCATCAGAGAGGGCTACAAACTTCATTTTTCCAACCTTCCTCCATATACCATGGTGAGGCACTTCAATTCTCCCCCATTTCTCCTGAACCTGTTGGATCAGGAAGTCTCTTCTCTCCTTGCCCAAGGGGCAATAGAAGTGGTTCCTCTTCTTCAACAAGGGACAGGATTCTACTCCCCTTATTTTCTCATAACAAAGAAGACAGGGGGATTCAGACCTATCCTAGATCTGAGAGAATTGAACAGATTTCTGTACAAGGAGAAATTCAAAATGCTTTCTCTAGGCATTCTCCTTCCATACCTTCAGAGTCAGGATTGGCTTTGTTCTCTAGATCTCAAGGATGCGTACACACATATACTCATCCACCCATCCCACAGAAAATATCTAAGATTTCTGTTTCAGGGAAAACATTTCCAGTACAGAGTACTTCCCTTCGGTCTAGCCTCTGCTCCAAGAGTGTTCACCAAATGCATGGCAGTTGTTGCCGCATTTCTAAGAGGTCTGGGAATTTTTGTATTCCCATATCTGGACGACTGGCTCATCTGAGCTCCATCTCAGTCAGAGGCCCAGATTTCCCTGGACCGCACAAGGCACCTTCTGCAGTATCTGGGACTGGTGGTAAACCTTCCCAAGTCTCAACTTACCCCTTCTCAGTCTCTGGAATTCATAGGGGCCCAGTTGGACACCACCACTGCAAGGGCCTACCTACCTCAAGTCCGGGGCCAACGTCTGGTGTGCTTGGCCTCCCAAGCTCAGTCCAGCAGTCACTTGACAGCCAGAGAAATGCTGCGACTTCTGGGCCACATGGCCTCCACGGTACACGTGGTGCCCTACGCTCATCTTCATATGAGAGCAGCTCAATGGACCTTGGCCAGCCAGTGGACTCAAGCATCAGGAGCGCTCTCCGACCAAATACTCACCTCAAAGCGTCTGTTTTGGTCCCTCCAATGGTGGATGTCCACCAAGAATCTGTTGTTGGGGGCCCCCTTCCAACCTTTGTTGCCCCAAGCAACCCTCACAACAGATGCCTCCCAAACAGGGTGGGGAGCCCATCTACAATCCCTCTCCACTCAGGGTACTTGGTCTCCACAGGAGACCACCCTTCACATCAACCTCCTGGAACTGCGAGCAATCTTCTTTGCCCTCAAAGTCTTCCATACCCTCCTAGTCAACCTGACCGTCCTAGTTCAGACCGACAATCAGGTGGCCATGTTCTACGTAAACAAACAAGGAGGGACAGGCTCTCTGTCGCTTTGCAACGAAGCTCTCAGATTATGGGCCTTCGCCAGAGAGCATCAAATTCATCTTCTGGCAGTGTATCTTCCAGGGGTTCAAAACTCTTGGGCAGACAGACTCAGTCGAGTTCTGCTTCCACACGAATGGTCCCTACATATGGACCAGATAAGCAGAATCTTTCAGGAATGGGGAACCCCGGACATAGACCTCTTTGCAAGTCCGTGGAATGCCAAACTTCCCCGGTTCTGTTCCAGGACTCCGTGTCAGAGAGCTCAGGCCAACGACGCCTTTCTCCTATATTGGGGTCAGGAATTCCTATATGCCTTTCCACCCATTCCTTTGATTCCCAAGACTCTGTTCAAACTCCAGAGGGATCACGGATCGATGATCCTCATAGCTCCACGCTGGCCACGCCAAGTGTGGTTCCCTCTACTTCTGCATCTCAGGGACCCTCCCTGGACCTGGGAGCTGCGCCAGACCTTCTCTCTCAGGAGGAAGGGACTTTGTGGCACCCAAACCCCAAGTCCCTACACCTCAGAGCTTGGTTACTGAAGGCCTAAGCCTTCATGACTTCAATCTTTCTCAACCAGTGAAAGATATCCTTCATGCCTCTAGGAAACTCTCCACGAGGCGTTCCTATGCTTTCAAATGGAAACACTTTTCCATTTGGTGTGCTCAACAGGGTCTTGACCATCTAGCACTTCCTTTGAATTCTCTACTAGACTATCTCCTGCATCTTTCTAATGCAGGCCTTAAGACGAATTCAGTAAGAGTCCATTTGAGTGCTATTGCAGCATCCTTAAAACCTATAAATGGACAACCTGTCTCCTCTCATCCGCTTGTTGCAAGGTTCATGAGAGGCCTGACTCTAACTAAGCCTCCCATCCGACCTCCTCCGGTAGCATGGGACTTGAATCTAGTTCTAGGTCAGCTTATGAAGCCACCTTTTGAACCGTTGGTTTCTACCTCCTTGAAATTTCTTTCCTGGAAGGTCCTTTTCCTTATTGCAGTCACTTCGGCTCGCCGCATCAGTGAACTACAGGCTTTAGTGGCTTATCCACCTTATACCAGGTTTCATCATGATAAGGTGGTCCTAAGGACGAATCCCCACTTTATGCCCAAAGTGGTCTCGCCTTTTCATCTTAATCAAGAGGTATATCTACCTGTCTTTTTTCCGGCTCCTCATGCATCCAGTGCAGAGAGGAACCTTCATACTTTAGATTGTAAAAGAGCTCTTGCCTTTTACCTCAACAGGACTCAGCCACATCGAAAGTCTTCCCAGCTTTTCGTGGCTTTTGATCCTTCTCATTTGGGACTTCCAGTCTCCAAACGTACACTTTCCAATTGGATTGCTCAGTGTATTTCCTTTGCTTACCAGAGCAAAAATATTTCTCTGGAAGGCCATGTCACAGCTCACAATGTGAGAGCCATGGCCACTTCTATGGCTCATCTTCACTCTGTCTCCATAGATCAGATCTGTCGAGCCGCCACATGGGCCTCGGTTCATACCTTCACAGCCCATTACTGCTTGGACAAGGACTCCCGCCGGGATGCCTTGTTTGGTCAGGCTGTCCTCAAACACTTGTTCCATACTTGAACAACTCCTGCCCACCTTCCCAGGCTGGATGCCTGAGATCCATACGAAGATGGCGAACCCTTGGAAGGGGATCTCCCAGGCATCTTAGCTAGGGAGTCCCCATATGTGAGTACTTATTCCTGCTTGTTCCTGGAGATAGCACAGTTACTTACCTGTAACAGGTGATCTCTGGGAACAGCAGGAATTAGTCCTCACAACCCACCCACCTCCCCTAGGAGTTGTATCTTCTATCTATCTTCCTTTCCTCTCTCTATTGTCTCAGCTATAAACTCGAACTGAAGAGAGCTGGTCAGGAAGGCGGGAAGGCAGCGCGCATGTGCAGTGGGAGGCCCCAAAAGCTTCCTTCTGGGAAGCTGGGGAGCTTTCCCACGCAGGCTCCGTCGGTACCGACGTACCCATATGTGAGGACTAATTGCTGCTGTTCCCAGAGATCACCTGTTACAGGTAAGTAACTGTGCTTTCCTCTGCTTTGCTAGAGATAAGAGTACAGTAGGCTTTCTCCAATCGGGACTACACTGTAATAAAGTGACCAATCATGAAGAAACCTGATAAGAGGTCTACATAATCTCTCTGAGCCCTCTGGTGGGGCCCCAGAATTTGGAAAAACTATTTTCTCTGGGTCTGTGCACATTAAACCGTTGTTTCCTTTTAAGACTCCTTGGGTGTTTCTTTCTTCAGTTGTTTATCTGCTACATCTGTATTTTCATAGTTGACAGGCCTTGTTTATGGAGCTCAAGGTTTAGGCTTTCCCTGAACTGTTAAAAGCAATACAGGACAATTGGAAAAAATTGCTTAGTAAGAACTTCTTGGTACATTCTCTTGGCACTCATTTTTTTGTTATATAGAAAATAATGGCAGATAAAGACCATAAGGCCTATCCTGTCTGCTCATCCAAACCAGCTAAGCTCTACAATCCCTTCCTCTTCCTTAGAGGTCGTCTGTGCTTGTCCCATGCCTTGAATTCAGAAACTGCTCTTCACTCAATCACCTCCACTGGGAGGCTGTTCCATGCATCCACCGCTCTTTCCATAAAGAAATATGTCCTCAGATCACTCCTGAGTCTATCCCCCTTTCACCTTCATCCTATGACTCCTTGTCTCAAGGCTTCCTTTCAATTGAAAGAGGCTGTCCTCCTGTGCTTTTATGCAGGGCTGTAGCTGTATACAAACCATCCGTCGGACGCATACCTGCGCACATCTGCCCTCTCGCCAACAATGAACACCTAGAACAGAGACGTAGCCAAAGAGGTCTCTGCTTGATTAATATACAAACTAAAGGGAATTTCAGGAAGGAAATCTAAACTGTAACAGTATTTTTAAGGGAACAACACAATACAGTTATGTTGGTAGTGCATGAAGATGTTTTTTCACCATAAGTGGCTCTTTATTATCTTGACCTCAAACATTTTATCTAATCCTGGGCTGTGCCTTTTGCTACCATGCATACAACTGTAGCTGGAAAAAGCGTCCATGGTTGTATCAAGCCTGGGGATGTATGAACCCCTATGTTTAAGATGCTGTCTGCTGTTATACCACTAGTTCAGAGTGACACCTTACTTGTCCAAGCTCTTCTCTGCACTCTGGTGCCAGACCTTTTGCGTTTCGGAAGAAATCGCTTCTATGGCTTCCTGAATGCAATACTGAATATGCATCATCCTGTCTACATAAAGTGGCATATTCCCTCTCTTTTAGGTCTTGTCTGATAGCTATGCCATCCAAGCTCCTCACCAGTGCTCCAAATTCAGTATTTAATGTTTCTAGTTTTGTCTGCTGCCTGAATTGTGGAGTGCACCTTCAAGACCTCTCAGTAATGCCATTAGACCAAGCAATTTGCACACTTCTAAATATGGTCATTATTTCTGCCATGTCCTCATTTTCTGAATGAAGTCCCTGCGCCTTCATTTTCCAAGATCATTGTGTCCCAGGTGAATTATACAAATAAATAGTGAAACATAAATTGTACTTGTCCAAAACATTAACAGAAATTATACTGTAATTGGTCCCACTGTGTTCCTCTGCACTTCTTCAAATATATGTGAATATCTGTATTGGCCAGACCTTGATGCTGCCTATAGGACTTCAGATGGCCTGGACATTGCATTCTGCATCGGAATTCGTTATTTATTTATAACCATCTAGTCCCCAAGGTTCAAAGCAGAAATACATAAAACATATACAATAAAATGCATATGCCACAATAGGAAATACAGCAATCACAGTCAAAATAGAACCTTGTTTTGTACCAATTGCATCTCTCAATAAATGAGCTTTTGGTAATCTTCGATAAGCATAAATATTAATGCAATCCCTAAAGTCATCGGACAAATCATTCCAGAACTGCAGGACTTGAAAGTCCTTAGACGAGTAATACGTTTTTCCTCCATTGAAAATGGGTAAATTACATATCTAAACTGATCTAATTTTTAGTTTAGATGTGAATCATGTCATGTACGTGAACAGTGCTATTCCTATTTGGCCCCGATATTGATTTTTCCTTAGTCAGGTTTTGAACCTTCTGTATTTCTAGAACCTTAATCTCACTAATGAGCCGTCTGGCAATCCCAACATGCCATGGCTTCTGTACCTATTCACAAAGAGTGAATGTCAAAATTATTTAAGTTAAATTCTGCATCAGCTAGATACGGCTTCAACGCAGCTGTACATTAATAGTGCTCCTTGGGGGTTTGCCTTATTGCTGTATCTGCACAAATTTGCATCTTTGCCAGTCTAATTCTGCCCTAGCAATACATTCAGAACGCCCCAGGTAAAAGTACATTAACCACATACCAGGCTAAGCGATTTCCACAAGTAAAATAGGGCCCGCTTTTTCATTTAGGCAGGCTATGCGCTGCGTTGCAAATGGCCTGCCCGCCGACCCCCCCCCCCCCAACCCGGATTTTCATTTCTGCGGTGACAGAAATGAAAATCCAGGTCATGCCATACAGGCCGGCAGCTGCTGAGGCTAAGAGATTTTCGATGCTGCCTGTTTAGCCCCAGCGCCTTAAAGATAGGCGAGGGTTTTCCTCGTCTATCTTTACGGTGCAAAGGGCTAAGTGGGCAGCATCGAAAATCTCTGATACCCACTTAGTGCCATTCCCTGCCTCCGTTCCACCCCAGAACGCCCCAAACATGCCCCGATGCTAAGCGGATAGCATCTGGGCGTGTTAGGGACTTAACCCAGATTTTACAAAGGCACTACCCATGTAGGTGCCTTTGGAGAATCCCAGTTAAGGCATTTACATGGGTAACATGAGCTGTTACCCATGTAACTGCCTTCAGAAATCGGGCCCATAGTGCCTTAATCATGGACAGGGCATTCATTATTCCCCTCCCTATTCTAGTATCTATGAGAAGTCCAATATTTAACATCTCTACAAGTAGTGGAATTTCTCTTGAAAAATCACATCTCTGGCAGAGAAAGATACCTGCCGAGAAGGTGAACTTAGAAAAGGGAAGTAGACATATACTTCCCCTTTTAAAATTGCTGCTTTTACATGAAACCAGTGGTGACAGGCAAATAAATGTGTACAACTAGATTTAGGCCTTCTACAGAGCATGTGCATGTCCGACAGATTGTACACGTTTTGCATTCCCAGTGCAAAGGTATTTGGCCTTTGCGCCTTAGGCCTTATGTCCTCCTCCCCCCCCCCCACCTGAGATTTTGAAACTTACAATTATCATTGTGAGAAGTGTGTTAAACTCCAACAATAATCTTGCAAAAAATGCATAACTGAACATCATACTTCTAAATACTAAACTGTGCTTTGTGTGTATGTGTGCGCCCACTCTCCCTGCAGGTAAAAGAATGTGCAAGTTTTTCCGAGTGTGTTGGATTGTTGGAATCTGTTTTTGCTTTGCTTCCATCTGCTCTTTGCTGCCCCTCAGAAGCTGCTGCCCTACCTGGGGACCTGTGGTTGCTCTCCTTATTAACTCTGGTTGAATTTATATGCAGTGGATGGTGGTGTGGTGGTAGTTGTTTACCTTCTATTGTTCCTTTACTGAAAACAAACTAAAGCTGTTGAACTAAAAAAAACAAAAGAAGCTGCTGCCATAGGCAACTGTCTAATCTTGCCTAATGGTTGGGCCAGCCCCGATACCTTGTGTTTTGCAGAGTATATTTAAAGACCCCAGACTCCGCCCAACTTTGCCCCTAGTAATGCCTACTTTATGTATATATAAAAATACACGTAGGATCATGCTTGTTCTTGGGGGGCTGAGATTCAAAATGGTTCATGTGGTTTGCAAGACCTGCAAACTGCATAAACCTTATGATCCTGATATTCAGTGGCACTTACTGGTTAGTGCCACTGAATATCCGCGCGGACTGTCTTCAGGGTGATCCATGGGCAGAGCTGGGGTGGGTCCTAGCAACCATCCAGTTAGCGGCGATATTCAGCAGCTAACCGGATAAGCAAACAACAAAGTTAAGACAGGTCAACGGCAATGAATATCACCGCCAACCAGGTAGCCACCATGGTTGGTATTTTATAAAGATAACATGGCTGTCTATGTGCAATTATCCTCATAGAAACATAGGCCATGGTCAATAGCAGTCATCATTTTTCTATCTAGTCTGCCCATCCATACCAGCTACTAAGCTTTACAGTCCCTTTTTTTTTTCCTGTAGAGATCCTGTGTTGTCTTATACTTTCTTGAATTCTACCACAGATCTGGTTCCCATGTAGCAAGCCAGCCTTTACTAAGTGTTAGTTCCCTCATACCCACCCCAACTCCTGCCCACCCCAGGCATAATCTTAAATTTCTAGGCTCTTAAATTCATTAAAGGGAGAAGGATAGGCAAAGCCACTTTCAGGTTCAGCTGGTTATTTCCAGGAATAGATTAAAGTTCTGAAAATTAATCTTGAGGTGAACAAAGTCCATTCACGCGCCACCTAAACAAGGTTTTAGATAATGCTGGGGGAGGAGTCTGCTGACTTGGTACATGTTGGCACCAATGACATAGAAAAGTGTGGGAGGGAGGTTCTGGAGGCAAAACTTAGGCTTTTAGGTAGGAAGTTGAAATCCATAAATTCCAGGGTAGCATTCTGTGCAATGCTTCCCGTTCCACATGCAGGATCTAAAAGGCAGGCAGAGCTCCGGAGTCTCAATGCATGGATGAGACAATGGTGCAAAGAAGAGGGTTTTGGATTTGTTAGGAAATGGGCAACATTCTAGGGAAGAGCAGGGCTCTTCCGAATGATGCTCTGCACCTCAACAGGGATGGAACCAGGCTGCTGGCATTAACCTGTAAAAAGGAGAGAGAGCAGCTTTTAAACTAAATAGTAGGGGAAAGCCGACAGTCACCCAGGAGCGCATGGTTCGGAAGGATGTATCCTTGAAGGATGCTAGCAAAACAGGGACGTTAGGAGATCCCGACAGAGAGGTTCCAACAAATAAAAGTAACCCAGATGTCTTTCAGTACAGAACCGAAAGATTCCAAATTAACCCAGTCAACTGATAACCAGATTAATATGAATAAAATACAACCTCTAAAATGCCTGTATGCAAATGCTTGAAGTCCAAAAATATAAAATGAGCGAGCTAGAATATATAGCACTAAATGAAAGGTTAGATATGATTGGTATCTCAGAGACCTGTAGGAAGGAGGACAACCAATGGGACATTGTGATACCTGGTTACAAACTCTATTGCAATGAGAGTAGTTCAAATTGGTGGAGGGGTTGCGCTCTGTTAGTCACATAGGATTAAAGTTTTGCAGGAAACAAAATATACTGTAGAATCTCTATGGATAGAAGTTCCAAGTAAAAAGCGGAAGGCGATGGCAGTAGAGGTGTACTACCGAACGCCTGGCCAGAATGAAAAGAGGGATGATGAACTGCTTAAAGAAATCGGGAAAGCTAACAAGTTACAACACAGTAATGGGTGTTTTCAATTACTCCTGTTTCGACTGGGTCAATGTCACAGCAGTACATGCTATAGAGATAAAGTTTCTAGATGAAATAAATGACTGCTTCTTGTAGAAGCTGGTTCATGAACTGATAAGAGGGGAAGTATTCTGGACCTAGTCCTTAGTGGAACACAGGATCTGGTGCAAGAGATAAGGGTGTTGGGGCCACTTGGCAATAGTGGTCATAGCATGATCACGTTTGATTTAATAAAATGAGGAAGGACGGTAAGGAAATCCACAGTACTACCTTTTAACTTTCAAAAGGGAGACTATGATAAAATAAGGAAAATGGTTAAGAAAAAACTAAAAGGAGCAGCTGCAAAGGTTAAAGATTTACATAAAGCATGAGTTGTGTTTGAAAATACTATTTTGGAAGCCCAGACTAGATGTATTCCACGCTTAAAGAAATGTGGAAGGAAGGCCAAAAAACTGCCAGCATGGTTTAAAGGTGAGGTCAGAGAGGCTGCTGCCAAAAAAGCATCCCTTAGGAAATGGAAAAAGGAGCTTAATGACAAACACCGGAAACAACTTCATTGGCTCCTTATCTGTTTCCGCATCCAGTTCAAACTTCTCCTGCTGACCTATAAATGCATTCACTCTCTGGCTCCTCACTACCTTTCTTGTCTTATCTCTCCTTACAACCCCCCTCGGGAACTCCGCTCTTCTAGCAAACTGCTTCTATCTATGCCCTTCTCTTCAATTGCTAACTCCAGACTTCGCTCCTTTCACCTTGCTGCACTTTACGCCTGGAACAAACTACCTGTGTCTATATGCCAGGCACTTTCTTTAACCCTCTTCAAGTCCAGGCTGAAAACTCACCTCTTTGCTGCTGCTTTTGGATCTTGACTCACTTTGATCTCCTTTTTCTTTTTCTTCCCCCCCTTGTTTATCCCTGCCTACACCTTCTGTGTTGTCTGTCTTGACTAGATTATAAGCTCTGATGAGCAGGGACTGTCTCTTACATGTCTGTGCAGTGCTGCATATGACTTGTAGCACTATACGAATTCTTAGTAGTAGTAGTAGTAATAGTAGTAGCATTGCAGGTTTAGATGTAAGGCATTGATTGATAAGGCAAGCAAAGAGAATTTGAAAAAAAGCTTGCCGTGGAAGTAAAAATGCATAATAAAAATGTTTTCAAGTATATTCCTAGCAAAAAACCCGTGAGACAGTCAGTTGTACCATTGGATGATAGAGGGGTAAAAGGGGTGCTAAGTGAGGACAAGGCCAAAGTGGAGAGACTGATTGAGTTCTTTGCTTTGGTTTTTAATGAAGAAGATGTAGGGAAGTTACCCGTGGCTGAAAATAGCATATAAAGGTGATGTAGTGGAAGAATTGAAAGAAATATCGATAAACTGGGAGGATATATTACAACTGCTTGATAAATGGAAGAGTAGCAAATCATCTGGACCAGATGGTATACATCCAGGGGTGTTGAAAGAACTGAAATATGAGATTTCAGACCTATTATCATTAAAATCATCTGTTGTACCTGAGAATCAGAGAGTTGCCAATGTAACTTCAATTTTTAAAAAGGGTTCCAGGGGTAATCCGGAAAACTGCAGACCGGTGAGCCTGATGTCGGTACTTGGCAAAATGGTAGAAACCATTATAAAGAATAAAATTACCAAACACGTAGATAGCCATGGTTTAATGGGAGAAAGCCAACATGAATTTAGCCAAGGAAAATCTTGTCTTACTAATCTGTTATATTTTTTTGAAGGTGTGAATAAATAGGTAGACCAAGTTGAGCTGGTTGATTATAGCGTACCTGGATTTTAAGAAAACCTTTGACAAGGTCCCTCATGAGAGACTCTTGGAGAAATTAAAAAATGGGATTGGAGGCAGTTTGGTATTGTGGATCAAGAACTAGCTAAAAGATAGAAAGCAGAGAGTAGGGCTAAATGGCCAATTTTCTCAATGGAGAAAGTAAATAGTGGAGTACCCTAGGGATCTGCGCTGGGCCTGCTGCTTTTTAACATATTCAGAAGTGACCTGGAAATAGGAATAACAGTGATCAAATCCGCAGATGAGACAAAATTATTCAAAGCTGTTAAAACGCAAGAGGATTGTGAAAAATTGCAAGAGAACCTTGAAAAATGGGAAGGCTGGACTTCCAAATGGCAGTTGAAATTTAAGATGGACAAGTGTAAAGTTATGCATCTAAGAGAGAACAACTGAAACTATGGTTATATGATGCAAGGTATCACTTTAGAAACCACCACCCAGGAAAAAGATTTAGGTGTCATCGTGGATAATGTTGAAACCCTCCACCCAGTGTACAGCGGCGGCCCAGAAAGCAAATAGAATGCTAGGAATCATAAGGAAAGGAATGGAGAATAAAACAAAGGATATTATAATGCCTCTGTATCATTCCATGGTGCGACTGCATCTTGATGACTATGTGCAATTCTGGTTACCATTATTTAAAAAAGGATATAGCTGAATTAGAAAAGGTACAAATAAAAGCGACACAAAATGGTAAAGGGAATGGAAGGATACCCCTATGAGGAGAGGCTAAAAGGTTGGGGCTCTTCCTTGGAAAAGATGTGATTGAATGGAGTGGAACGGGTAAACATAGATCAGTTGTTTACGCCATCAAAAAGTAGAAAGATTAGAGGACACACAATAAAACTACAATGCAACTCATTTAAGACCAAGAAGAGAAAATATTTTTTTCTCAGGAACAAGCAGGAAGCCAGTCCTCATTTATGGGTGATGTCAGCATCGACGGAGCCCATGCGGAGCAATTTCCCAACTTTCAATGAAAGCCTTTGGGATTGCTGCCACGCATGCATGGTCCTATTCCCGCCCAAGGGTGCTCAGTCTCCCTTTTGTCATGGAGCCCTTCGGATACACGTCCTCATCCCTCGGAAAAAGTGTTTCGTTTTTGATCTCTGGCCTTGGTTTTTTCCAGTAGCACCGGTGCTCTACCAGTCCTTCCTGCTGTATTTTTCCCTTGATCAAGGGGATGCCTTATTTTGTCTGTTTGTTTCCACGGGCTTCGCGCCCTTTTTTTCCCCAACCGCTGGCCGCAAAGGTCTTCGACCTAGCGGGGGCCCTTTTTGCTTCCATGGCCACCGGATTTAAGAAATGTGACAGATGCTCCAAAAACATGTCGCTCACGGACACCCACGACTGCTGTCTTCGGTGTCTTGGGGCCGACCATGACCCAGAGCTCTGCTCTCTTTGCAAGAAAATGTCTTCCAAGGCCCTGCTAAGTCGTAAGCAGAAGCCCAATGACATTTTCTTGAAGGAAGCCCTGGAATCCCCGGCGGCACCCTCAGTTGTCCCTCCACAGGTGGGATCCCCCACGTTTTCGGCGGCATTCTGACCAGGGGTCCCCTGAAGTGGAGAGGTGTAAAAAGACCTCGAAGTTGGGGGCTCCAGCGAAGCGCGAGCGCTCTTGCGCTCGGTTGCTCAGCTCCTCTTGGCGTTCCCGAGAGTCAGTCATGGAGTGGCTTCGTAAGGTACCTCGTACAGATACGGAGGCCTCCGGCAATGGTGCCCGGTCTCCTGAGGGCCGTCCCAATGAGGACCCCCTCTCCTGCTCCACACCAGACCCTGTAACCCCAGTGTCGATGTTGCAAGGACCCGTGTCCACATGGGAGTCCCAAATGCTGGCACTAGAGTGTAGCGTTTCTTCCTTCTTAGCTGCCCAGTAGGCGCTCATGCCCAGCACGACTGGCTCGCGCTGCGAGATCGAGGTTCCCTTGAGAGGGACACCGCAACCCGGTCTGGAAACCCCCGAGAGCTGTGGGCCTCGTGAGGGTTCTCAGCATCGGTCTCGCTGGCCTTCTCGGTCCTCGGGAGCGAGATCTTCCAAAGCTGGCTTCAAATGGGCCTTGACCTCTGGAGGTGGCGATCAGCCCGAGTCAGACTCCTTCTCGGACTGGGAGTTGGACGGGGATACCTCCCCGGAGACCCGAGCCCACAGGGACCTCCCTTCGGACCCATCCCCGCCCGAGGACACATCATTCCTCATGTTTGTTCGAGACATGGCATGGGCCCTCAGCCTGGCTATGCAGACTGAAGAAGAGCCGCGAGCCGAAGAGCTCGATATTCTGCAGTATGAGTCCCCACCTCAGGAATCTCTTACTGTTCTGGTTCCCCCCATTTTATCAAGGCTGCTCCTCCGCAGGTGGGAGACACCTGCTTCGGTCCCCATAGTGAGCAAGAGCCTCGACGCCATGTACAAGGTCCAATGTGGCCCGGGGTTCTGCAAGGCCCAGCTCACGCACACCTCAATGGCAGTAGAGTTGGCAATGCGGAAGCAAAAGAGCCCGAAGTGACACTCTTCGGTCCCCCCGGGCAGGGAGTAGAGAGCTCTCGATGCCCTTGGGCACAAGGCCTATCAGGGGTCCATGCTCACATGCTGCATCCAGGCATACCAATATATGGGCATGTTCCTGCATGACCTCGCCAAAGACCTCGGTGGGTTCTCCGCAGGCCTCGGGGGTGAACCCCTTCTTGGGTTCCAAGCCCTCCTGAAATCCATCACGGAGTGCTCAAAGTACCTCTCCTGCGCTGCGTATAACGGGTTTGAGTCCTCGTCCCGAGTGGCAGCAGCTGGCGTCGGGGCCTGATGCCAGGCGTGGCTCCAATCCTCGGACCTGGAACAGTGGGTTCAGGAGAAGCTCCTGGACGTCCCCTGCCTTTGCAAGCAGCTGTATTGGTAAACCTATGGAGGATAAGGCTGCTGAGATTGAAATGGAGTTTGTCACTCAAATCCATCTCTCGCGTAAGACCTCCTCCCTTCCTCGGAAGAAACAGCAAACAAAGAAGCCATTTTTCCAAAGGAAGGGACTCCCCTACCGGGACTACCCATCTTTTCCAGCCACCCCCGTGCCGGCCTCCGGCATGCAGGGAAAGGGAAGTGTGCATAGCCACCGCAAGTCTAAAGGGCCTAAGACCCAGCAACTGGCACCACCCCAACCCGCGCAGGGTTTTTGATGCCGACTGCATAGCCTCTCGCCCCCCAGTAGCACTTCCGCCGATGGGGGCACGTCTTTCCCTATTCAACCTGCAGTGGGCATCGATCATGTCGGACACCTGGGTCCTCCGAGTGATCCGGGATGGATATCGTCTTCTCCTGGACAGGCTTCGTCCTCCTTTCTCGCCAGCGGAGCCTACTTGGCTCCTTTTGCATTAGGCAAAAACGATGGTCAGCTTTTGAACGTTTGAATAATTCCACTAAATAGCTCTAATACGTTCAATCAAACATACAGGAAATTCTTCCCACGAAAAATCTCAATTCCTCAACAATGTATCAAGCTTCATTGTCAATCAAGAGGTCTCAGACGTACAACGGCACTGTTTCATTAGACTAATAGTCTATATAGAAATTTACGTGCCCATTCGCATCAATGACCTCATATAAAGACAATACGAACTGAAGCTCATAAGTTTAGCTACTATTATTCAACATGTACAAATTACTATGTTGATATTCCAATGTTTTCACTTTCAATGCTAATACTTAAGGCTAACGGTCCTGATGAACATTGTCAAATGATCCCTTGTCAAATGATCCTTTCGCATTAGGCCTTATTGTAGCAGGAGCTGTCCAACCTCTTCGCCCAACAAGGAGGACGAGAAGGTACCGCTGCACCTTCGAGGCCGTGGGTTTTACTCCCACTACTTTCTCATTCCAAAAAAGATGCCCCATCCTCAACCTCCGGAACCTAAACAAGTTCCTGGTGCGGGAGAAGTTCAAGACGTTATCACTTGGCATCTTGCTGTCCTTCCTTCAGAAGGGTGATTGGCTATGCTCCTTGGACTTCAAAGATGCTTACGCCCACATTCTAATCCACCCTCAACACAGGCAATACCTGCGTTTCAGAGTGCAGGGGGACCACTACCAGTACAGGGTGCTCCCCTTTGGGCTTGCGTCGGCACAGTGGGTTTTCACAGTGTCTCTCTGCGGTCACCTCCTCCCTCAGGCGGCAGGGCATACCAATCTTTCCCTACCACCGACGACTGGGCTCGTCACAGGGGCCTGGCGACGTCGTGAATGATCTTCCTCCAACGCCTCGGCTTCTTGGTCAACTACTCCATCTCGAGCTGGTGCGGACCCTGGAGTTCATCGGCGCCCTTGACACAGAGCGAGCAACTGCCTTCCTGCCCGTGGACTGGGCGGACCGCTTCCAGACCATGGCAGCTGAGGTCCAGAGCAGGACTTGGGTTATGGCACAGGTCATGCTGCACCTCCTAGGACACATGGCCTCCACCGTCCATATGGTCCTCCACACCCACATGCACATGCAGACAGCTCAGTGGTGCCTCGGGGCACAATGGAGTCAGGCCTTCAGCCACCTCAAGGTCTCCCGCAATCTCCACGGCTCCCTGAGTTGGTGACGGGACCCCCGAAGTCTCCTTCGGGGAATGCTCTTCCAGATCCCACAGCACGAGCTTGTCCTAACGATGGATGCTTCCCTGCTGGGGTGGGGAGCCCAATGCGGCACGTTTTTACATAAACAAGGAGGGGGGGAAAAGGATCATGCCTCCTCTGCCGAGAGGCAATCCTCCTTTGTTCCTTTACGTCTTGCCAGGGGATGACCCTGCGAGCGGTCTACTTCCCAGGCCAGGAGAATGTCCTTGCGGACAAACTCAGCAGGATCCTCTGCCCACACGAGTGGCGCCTGGATCCGGAGGTCGCTGCCACCCTGCTCCATCGGTGGGGGATCCCATCCATGGATCTGTTTGCTAGTCCGGTGAACGCACAGCTTCCCTGCTTCTGTGACGCAGTCCCGCACCCAAGCAGGCTGGCCCCAGATGTGTTCCTCTTGAACTGGACCTCCAGCTTTCTTTATGTGTTCCCTCCCACTCCTCTCATTGCGAGGACCCTCCACAAGGTTCAGCGGGATCGAGCTTCAGTGATCCTCATGGCTCCCTCGTGGCCTCAACAGCCTTGGTTCCCGCTTCTCCTCTGGCTCTCATCCAAGCTTCCAGTCCCTTTGGGCTGTGCCCCGGCTCGTTGACACAGGAGGAAGATCGGGTGCTCCACCCGAACCTGTCCTCGCTGTCTCTTACAGCCTGACGGCTGAACGGGTCACCTAAGCTCTACTGCACCTCCTAGAGGACGTCGAGGAGATTCTCCTTACATCGAGGAAGGACTTAACGAGATGGGTATATGCCTTTTAAGTGGCGACGCTTCTCAACCTGGTGCTCCGAGTTCCAGATTGACCCATTCTCCTGTTCTACCTGATGGATTCTCCAGTATCTCCTCCACCTATCGAAGACAGGCTTGAAATCCATTTCAGACAGGGTACACCCAAGCGCCATTTTGGCGAACCACCTCTCCGTCGAGGGGAAACCCCTCTCGGGGCAGCCCTTGGTCTCCCGCTTCATGCGAGGTCTCTTGCTTTCGAAGCCTCCCATTTGGCCTTCGCCGGTAGAGTGGGACCTCAGTGTGGTGCAGATGCAATTTATGCAAGCACCCTTCGAGCCGATGGCATCTCTCCTGGAAGGTGGTCTTCCTAGTGGCCTTGACGTCGGCTCACTGAGTCAGCAAGCTTCAGGCCCTCAAGGCAGAGGTTCCATACACCAGGTTCTGTGGGAACAGGGTGGTTCTCCGCACCCATCCCAAGTTCCTACCGAAGGTGGTCTCAGACTTTCATCTCAATCAGGAGATAGTCTTGCAAACCTTCTTCCCAAGACTGCACGCCGACCAGGCATCGGTGGTGGTACATACCCACGACTGCAAGAGGGCCCTTGCCTTCTACCTGCAGTGTACCCAGGTTCATTGCAAGTCCGACCAGCTCTTTGTCGCCTACGACCCCAATCGCCTGGGGCAGGCAGTCACCAAATGCACCATTTCCATCTGGGTAGCGGACTGCATTGCCTTCACCCAAGCAAAGGCGGGTGCCCCACTGGATCAACGGGTCACCACGCACGACATCCGAGCCAAGGTGGCTTTGGTGGCTTCACTGCGCTCAGTGCCTTTAACGGACATCTGCCGGGCTGCGACCTGGTCTTCAGCGAACACTTTCGCTGTACTCTACTGCTTGGAGAGGGAGTCCTGCTGGGACAGCACCTTTGGCCAGGCTATACTCCATAATCTGTTTGGGGTATAAGCAACTCCTGCCCTCCGACTCTTCTTCGACGGCTACCGAGAGCTTCGCCCCGGGGACCCGATGACTCGGGCTCCTTCGGGCGTCGACTTCTGCTCACAGCCTCGCAGAGGCGTTTTTTTTGTTTTACTGGCCGGTAGCTAGCTGGGGAGTCCCATAAGTGAGGACTGACTTCCTTCTTGTTCCTGGAGAAAGCGTAGTTACTCACCCTTAACAGGGACAGCAGGAATCAGTCCTCACTACCCTCCCACCTCCCCTGAAGAGTTGCTATTTTTGTCCTTCCCTTGCCATCTGCTTAGTAGGGCTCTAGCTAGGGGACCTGACTGAACAAGATGGCACCCTTGGGTAGGAAGAGGATCATGCATGCGTGGCAGCAATCCCAAAAGCTTTCTTTGAAAGCTGGGGAATTGCTCTGCGCGGGCTCCGTTGGTGCCGACG
Organism: Ichthyophis bannanicus; assembly: GCA_033557465.1. NCBI lineage: Eukaryota > Metazoa > Chordata > Amphibia > Gymnophiona > Ichthyophiidae > Ichthyophis > Ichthyophis bannanicus. Next base: position 167,402,225 of record CM066043.1, read on the forward strand.
TCACCCATAAGTGAGGACTAATTCCTGCTATCCCTGGAGAACACCTGTTACAGGTGACTAAATACGCTTTACTCAATGTGTAATTAATGAAACTCTGGAATCCATTACTGGAGGATGTAGTGTAGCTGGGTTAAAAAAGGTTTGGACAAGTTCCTGGAAGAAAGGTCCATAAACCATTAATAAAGAGGACAAGGAAATCCACTGCTTGCCCCAGGACAGGCATTGTGGAACCTGTGCACCTTTTTGGAAGCCTGCCAGGTACTTGTGACCTGTATTGGCCACGGTTGGAAACAGGATGCTGGGCTTGATGGACTTTGGTCTGACTTAGTATGGCATTTCCTATTTTCACCTCCACTGGAAGGCTATTCCACTCATCTGTCACTGTTTCCACAAAGAAATATTTTTATCTGATTACTCCTGTTTCTATCCCCCTTCACCTTCATCCTATGCCGCTTGTTGCAGAGCTTTCTTTCAAGTGAAAGAGGCTCTCTTTGTGTGCTTTTATGCTACCGAGGAATTTACATATCTCCATCATATCTCCCCCTCTCATTTTTTCTTTCAAAGTATGCATATTGAGATCATAACGCATAAATGCTCTCGCACAAATTTATACCTGCTTCAAGGCAGCTATAAATATGTGCATTCGCATTTTAGGTTACGCTTGGAGATTTGAATTTATATGAAGTACAATCATCAGAGCAGCAGGACTGTATAAAGACAACTGAGGTGTGAAGACTGGTTGAAGACTTAAACAACCTTCACTATGTTGATGATACCACATTACTGGCTTAAAGTAAAGATCTAAAACCTTTGCTTATCAAGATCAAGGATCATAGTCTTAAAATGAGGCTGCGCCTTAATGTGAAGATGAATAAGATCTGACAACTAGTAAAATCAATGTCAATGGAGTGGAGGAGTGGCCTAGTGGTTGGGGCAAGGTACTTCGGGCTGGAAGGTTGGGGGTTCAAATCCCAGTAGAGGACAGCAACCTTGGGCCGGAAGGACTGGGGTTTCTAGTCCCACAGGTGCTCCTTGTGGTCTTGGGCAAGCCACTTAACCCTCCATAGCCCATGTTCCCTGTAAAATAGTTTATCTCCAAGTTATAATGCCCTGTTCAATGTAATTTCAGTTTGTTCAATGTAAACCACACTGATGCAGAATAGCGTGGTATATAAGAGAATGTAAATAAATAAATAAATCCTTGTTGGAGAAGAATTAGAAATAATATACAACTTGAATGTACTTGGGTCAATGAAACAACATGCGACCAAGAAATCTGACAACATGTTGCTCTTGGAAAAATGACTATGAAGGATCCAGATAAGATTTTCAAGTGTAGAGATGTATTTCTGTATACAAAAATTTGACTTTTCGAAGTTATGGTATGTTTAGTAATGTCATATGGATACAAAAGCTGGACAGTGAAGAAGTAAGACAGGAAGAAAATTGATACCTTTTGAATTATGGTTCTGGTGGAGAATACTATATATACCATGGAATGGCCAAAGAACAAATCAATCTGTACTACAGGAGAGCAAACCTAAGCTTTCTGTAGAAGTGCAAATGACAAGACTTTGACTTTCATACTTTGGACACATCATGAGAAAAGAGAGCTCATTAGAGAAACATTATGCTTGGCAAGGTTGAAGGTCAATGTAAAGGAAGAAGACCAGCAATGCAATGGATTGATCCATTAACAGCAGCTATGGATGCTATTCTATCAACAATTAGCCACCTGAATGAAGACCAAACAAAGTTTAGGACAATTTTCCATAGGGTCAACATCGACTTGACAACACTTAACAATGATGACAACATTCCTGCATTCATTCCAACATTAACAAAGGAGTTATACAGAAAGGCATTGCTATTGGTCCCCTTCAAATCAAATGTAGGGCTCTTGGCATTTAACCTTGGCAATTCACCTTTAATGTTCAAACTTAGATTGTAAGCCCTCTGTGGACATGGTAATACGAATGTACCTGAATGTAAGCCACCTTGAACTATTATTGAGAAAGGCATGAGCTAAATATAAAATAAAATTAAATGTGAAAAATAATGCATTTCGAGTACAGAAACCCAAATGAGCTGTAAGCGATATGAGGGGAGAGGCTGATGAGCATGGACCAGAAAGAGACCTAGGGGTAATAGTGTCCAAGGATCTTAAGGTGGAAAAATAATGTGACAAGTCTGTGCTTGAAGCCTAACCAACAAAGTTCCTGACCTGGAAGCCCTAATGGTGGAAATGGACTTGGACATTGTGGCCATTACAAAAACATGGTTTAATGAGCTATATGAATGGGATATAGCCATAGCTGGCTATAATTTATTTAGAATAATTAGAAAAGGCAGAAAAGGAGGAGGAGTAGCCTCATATGTCCAAAGCAATATTAAAGCTGCTGAAATGCAGGGGACTTGGGGAAAAGAAGAGCTATGGACTGTGTTGGAAAGAGAAGATTGCATCATCATCATCCATATTGGTGTAATCTACAGGCCTTCAACTCAAACCGAAGAAATGGACAAAAACTTGATTATTGATATTGCAAAGGTAGCCTTGAAGCGGGAAGTGATCATATCGGGTGACTTTAATCTACCGACTGTGGAATGGAGTATTCCTTCTGCAAATCTGGAAAGAAATAAAAAAAAATTGTGGATGCCTTCCAAGAAGCATTGCTTAGACAAATGGTGATGGAACAGACCAGGGAAATTTTGATGCTGGATTTAGTACTCACCAATGGAGATAGTGTGTCGAATGCTGCTGCTCACATGGGCACTCACCCAGACAATCATTGCATGGTGTCATTTGAGATTAAAAGCCAGGAAGAGTCTAATCACAGCAAGCTCAAAGTCCTAGACTTTAAAAATGCCGACTTCAGTAAAATGGCCAAGTGCCTGAAGGAGGAGTTGGCAGGGTGGGAGGACGTAAGGAAAGTGGAATTGCAGTGGGCTAAAATAAAGGAGGCAATAAAAAGGGCAACAGATACATATCTAAGGAAAGTAAATAAAGAAGAAAAAGAAACCTATATGAAGTGGCTGCACTAATAAAAGCAAAAAACACAGCTTTCACAAAATTTGCACAGAAAAGAATACAGGATAAAGCTAAGAGACAAAAAGATAAATAATGATAGTAAAAGCAAAGGCAGAAGAAAAGATGGCTAAACATCTAAAGCATGGTGACACAACTTTTTTTCAGGTATATTCGGGAGAAGAGGAAGATCAGAGATGGAATTACAAGATTCAAAAGTACAGATGACAAATTTGTGGAAAGTGACATCGAAAAAACACAAATGCTAAACAAATGCTTCTATTCTATTTTTACTAAAGAAAATCCTGGAGAAAGACCACCTGTTATTGACAAATATATACAAATGGGAATGGAGTAGATACTACACCATTCACAGAAGATGATGTATTTGAACATCTTGCAAAACTGAAAGTAGACAAGGCCATGGGACCAGATGGGATACATCCAGAGATACTGAAGGAGCTCAGAGAGCTTTTAAAGGTTGTTTTTAATAGATCCTTGGAGATGGGAGGAGGGCTGATATGGTACCTCTTTACAAAAGTGGAAATAGGGAAGAAGTGACAAACTACAGGCCAGTAAGCCTTGCCTTAGTAACAGGAAAAGTAATGGAGACACTCCTGAAAGAGAGAATAGTGGACTTTCTAGAAACCAATAGATTGATAAAACCATGTTGCCTCAGATCATGCAAAGGACATTCATGCCAAACAAATCTGAGTTCTTTGACTGGATGACCAGAGAACTAGATCAAGGGCATGTGATGGATGTGATCCACCTAGATTTCAGCAAGTCTTTGATATACTGTTTTTCATTGGACGTTTATGAATAAACTGAACAGCCTGGGGATGGGTCCCAAGGTGAATTGGATCAGCAATTGGTTGACTGACAGATGACAGAAGATGATGGTAAACTGAACTCACTCGGATGAAAGGAAGGTGATTAGTGGTGTGCCCAAGGGATCGGTCCTGGGACCGGAACTATTCAATGTATTTGTGAGTGACATTGCTGAACTGAATAGAAAAGTCTGTCTTTTTTTGCAGATGACTTGAAAATTTGCAACAGAGTGGACTTCCCCGAGGGAGTGGATAACATGAGGAAAGATCTATAAAAGCTGGAAGAATGGTCTAATGCTTGGCAGTTAAGATTTAATGTGAAGAATTGCAGTGCAATTAACGTGGGATACAGAAATCCAAAGGAATTCTATGGGATAGGGGATGAGAGGTTGGTGTGCACAGACCAGGTGAAAGACCTCAGAGTGACTTGTTTCTGAGGATCTCAAAGTGGCTAAACAGTGTGACAAGGCAGTGGCCAAAACCAGAACGATGCTGGGTTACATACAGAGAGCAATGACCAGCAGAAAGGAGAAGGTACTAATACCACTGTACAAGTTGCTGGTGAGGTCTCACTTGGAATATTGTGTTCAGTTTTGGAGACCATATCTCATAAAGGATATAAAAAGACTAAAAACGGTTCAGAGGAAGGTGACCAAAGTGATTTGGAGCCTGCACCAGAAGATGTATGAGAAAAGGTACTTGGAGACCTAAATATGTATACTCTAGAGGAGAGGAGGGACAGGGGAGATATGATACAGACCTTTTAAATACTTAGGGCCCGATTTTGAGCTGGGCGGTGCTATGTGCTGCATCGGCACATAGCCTGCCCTCTCCTGCCTAACCTGGATCTTCCATGCTGGGGTCATATGCAGCCCCGGCATCGAAAATCCGGGTATCGCTGCATAGCCAGGAAGCCATTGGAGCTAGCCGTGTAGCACCAATTTTCGATTCTACATAGTTAGCCCTAGTGTCTTAAAGAGAGGCATGGGAATCCCTCGCCTATCTTTATGGCTCAGAGCGCTAAACCTGTAGCATCGAAAATCAGTGTTACACAGGTAGCACCATGGCCCGCCTCTGCTCCACCCCGGAACACCCCCAACGTGCCCCGATGCCAAGCAGATAGCATCTGGGTGCATTAGGGACATATCTGGGATTTTCGAAGGGCACCACCCGTGTAGGTGCCGTTTGAAAATCCTGGATACGGCATTTACACGGACAGCTGGGGAAGTTTACTGTGTAAATGCCTTCGAAAATTGGATACTTAAAAGAGTATTAATGAACAAACAAACCTTTTTCAAAGATGGGGAAGCAGTAAAACTAGAGGGCATAACATGAAGCTGCACGGGGATAAACCGAAAGGCAACGTCAGGAAATACTTTTCCACTGAAAGGGTGGTGGATGCTTGGAACGCCCTCCCGATGGAAGTGGTGGGGGCAAATAGTGACAGAATCCAAAGTGGCATGGGACAGAAACAGTGGATCCCTTTATAGTAACAGGATAAAATCAAAATAAACATAACTATCTTATATTTCATCAAATAGGGGTGACTTGCACAGAATGGCAGGTGCACCTACTCTTGCCACCTTGCTGGGCAGACTAGATGGATCGTTCTGGTTTTTATCTGCCATCATAATACTATGTTACTATGTAAGGCCAGACGGATGCTTGGCTATACTGAGAAGAATGTAACCAGCAGGAAGGGGGCGACAATAATGTCATTATGCAAGACTCTAGTAAGGCCTCACTGGGAGTATTGTGTTTAGTTTTGGAAACTGTATCGCACTAAAGATAGTCTAGAAAGTTACCAAAATGGTAGGAGGCCTCAATCAAAAAATACATAAGAGGCTGGAAGCCCTAAACATATACCCTAGAGGTGAAGGACAGGAGATAGGATTATGAATGTGACAAATCAGTGGGCCCAATATTTAAATCATGGCGACAAACATTTTGAAAGCATCTGGCCACCGCAGGCAAAACTGTAACCAGATATTCAGCTCTAGAATCTGGCTATCTTCTGGTGTTTGATTATCCACTTTTAGCGCTGACCAGTGTAGCTATCCGGAACAGCAGTGATATTGAGCCACTCGACATAAAGCTGAACAGCGTAAAGTTAGGACAGCTTTTTTTTGTTTTGTTGACTTAACTTCATGTGGTCACTTATCCAGTTAGCAGACTTAAAATCACCACTAACCAGATAAGTGCTGGGACTGCCCTCACTTTGCCCACAGACTGCCCTGTCACTCTGCCAGGGCAATTAGATGGGATATTCAGCAACTGTGTTCGGTTAGTGCTGTTGAATATCCCTCTTAGTGGGGTTCATCCAGTTCGCAGGTCCTGCTATCCGGATAAACCTTTTTGAATATCAGGCCCAATTCAAACCATACTTTGTGCCAAAATTCATAATTCCTTCTCACCTAATCATTTTTGCTGAGTACATTAGATTGTGTATATGGAGTTGAAGGGGCAGAGGTTGAAAAAGTAGCAGATTGAGCAAAATGTTAGGAAGAAAGATTTGAGAGAGCTTGTCTTCTGTTACGGAGATTAGGCTGGTTACCTATTAAAGGTGTAACGTCAAGCTGTTAGTTACTATTTTTAAAGTTAGGAGTATATCAAAATCACTGTATTTAAAAAATGAAATTGTAGATGTCTCCTAGGGTTATTATTTCACAATCAACCACCCAAGATTTAAAAAACAAAAAAAAAACCCTTAAGTTTCTGGTCTGGGTTTTATTCATAAGGTGTTTGGTCAAAAGCATTTAATGTTGCCAGTCCAGAAGAAAGGAATGTCCTTCCATTACATTTAATTTTGTTACTATTTCAAAAAGGAGTTAAAACCTTTTTGTTTCCATTGTAGATTCTGTAATGTACAAAGAGGATCTAATGAGTAGTTGCTAATCTTCTTAATTCTCTTTTCCATCTGCGATTGTACTACTTTTTGCTGGAAACCATTTTGAACGACAGTTGTCCTTAAGATGGTATGTAAAACTTTGTAAATATAATACAGACCTTTTAAGTACATGAAAGGTAGAACAGAACAAGCAAGCCTTTCCCAAATGAGGGGAAGCTCTAGAATTAGAGGATTTGGTGTGAGGCTACAAGGAGGGCGCGTCGAAGCAACATTAGGAAATATTGTTCCCTGGAAAGGATGGTGTTTGCCAGAGGTGCCCTGCTGAAAGGTCTTAGAAGCAAAGAGCGTGCTGGAATTCAAAAGAACAGGGATAAACATAGCGAATCCCTAAAGGGTTAGAGGATGAAGAATAGAGAACCTCAAATCAAAGCGGATGTGAAATGACCGTCTTGCTTCTCCAAAGAAACCATGGGGAAAGCAATCTGTACCATGTGGCAGGTACAACCCTTTCTGTCCTTGGCTGTGTCCATCTTTCCGATTTAATTTGCCTAAAATCATATTATTGTCTCTCTCCAACTCTGTCAGAACAAAACAACTCAAACAGGCACAGCATATGTTGATTTTCTACAAGTAAGAGTTGGGTGTTTTTGGTTTTTTTTTAAAGTAAAATAAAATTACAATTTCTAAATTTTGCATTTGGGTGGAAGTCCATTCTCCTAAACTGGATATGTCCTTGGTGTTGCTCAGAAATATGCAGGCAACTAATCGAGCAATTCATTCCTGATTCTGTGGCTGTAATATCCTTCAGCCTGATTTTACTGCAGGCTCTGCAGAGGCTCTAAGTAAAGCAAGCAAGGTAACCTCTGGGTGAAGAGCTTACCTTGTCTGTCTGTGTTTCTGTAAGAGATACAAAAGGGTCAATCACACCAACTGGGCTTACAGTGTAATTTTTTCAAATTAGAGCTAATTACTTTTAGATGTACTTAGGAATAGAACTTTTCAACAGGCTTTCAATAACCTACTTGATTATAGTTCTCCCTGATATAAAGTTACAAATCCTTTGTTCCCAGCTCTGCATCATAATTATCCTTGATTTGCCATCAAGGGTTGGCTTGGAAAGTGAATCCGGTAAAAGCATCAGCACTGTGTGAACACATCCATTTGTGCACAGTAGGAGGCTGTAAAAGATTTGTATATTTAATGGGTTCATACCGGTAATGAATCTTGTTGCAGGTGACATCGCTGGAAGGGGATCTGATTGCTTGGGGAGATAAACGAATGGGAGGAATTTTATAATGAAAGATTTATACTGGCATCGAGAGAACATTTTTTAGCTGTGTTTTTGTTTGTTTGACGGTTAAAACAAGTTCATAATAATAGCCTGTGCCAATTTGCTCCAGGCTGCTTCGGTGCCCAATGTGTAAATCTGATCCCACTTGCATTCGAGTTATGAAATCAAAGTAGAGCAGACACAACAGAGACATCAAGGGGATGCGTGAAAGACGCAAGAAAACGGAGAGAAAAGGCACCCACAGAAGAACAATAGTGTTAGCTAAATGTTTACTCTGCACTGAGGCATGCTGGATATTATCAAATAGGAACAATTGCAAATAGGAACCTTGCAACAAGGGCTAAATACAAATACCTCATGATAGTATTTAAACTGTACAACAAAATAGCACCTTCATACTTCTGCTCCCTCCTCAACTTACCTGACACTACAAGAGCTAGAAGAAATTGTTCCCAGAATACCCTAACAATACCAACTCACATCCGCAATGCCAATAAACCTACCAGCACTAGAGCCTTCACTTACGTTGCCCCTTCTATCTGGAATGCTCTACCTGACACCATTACATTTAATTTTGTTACTATTTCAAAAAGGAGTTAAAACCTTTTTGTTTCCATTGTAGATTCTGTAATGTACAAAGAGGATCTAATGAGTAGTTGCTAATCTTCTTAATTCTCTTTTCCGTCTGCGATTGTACTACTTTTTGCTGGAAACCATTTTGAACGACAGTTGTCCTTAAGATGGTATGTAAAACTTTGTAAATATAATACAGACCTTTTAAGTACATGAAAGGTAGAACAGAACAAGCAAGCCTTTCCCAAATGAGGGGAAGCTCTAGAAGGACCTACAAACCTTCCATAAAGTGCTTAAGACACACCTTTTTATCAAGCACTATTGGAGTGGAGGTTAGAACACTGGCTTGCTAACCAAGCAACCAGGGTTCAATTCCCACTAGCACTCCTTGTGGCCTTGGGCAAGTCACTTAACCCTCCATTGCCTTGGAAGAAAGACCTGGAAATCTACTTCCAGTCACACTGCCAAGATAACCCAGGAGCTCTGGGTCGCCAGGAGTCAGGACTGACTCGAAAGCACACATTGCATATTGGCATGGTTCCTTCACTAACAACCAGCAGTCACGGACAACTTAACTCCTCCACTCACTCTAAGCCCTCATGTCACTCTTAGCTCTCATGTGCCAAAATGTTTGAAATAGTAAACTGAGTCTTGTATTTTGTACATAGTTATGGTAACACCGTTACTGTTACCATCATCACCTTGTAAATACGTTCTACCAATGTTATCATGTAATGTTCCTGTTGCATTCATTGTTCATTGTATACCGCCACTGATCTCTGGAAGTGGCGGTATATCAAATGTTGCATGCCATCTGCAAAACTATATTTCTGGCTCTAAGGAGAGGGGAAATTCTTTGGGTGGGAGGATGTGGTAACTGACCTTATTCCTAGGATAAGGATCAAGGATGTGCAAAACACATATTTATTTTGTGACTATTCTGAATAATTTGTGAAAATCTGAAGCAATGCACCATAGACAATGATGGGAGGATAATCGTATGAGAGGAGGCACACAGTGCTAAACTTTTTCCTGTTTTTTTTCCATCTTTTGCCAGTAAAAAAAAAAAAATGTAAATGCAGCAATAAAGGGTGACCTTTGTTTTTTCATCAAAACCCTGTCCCATTAACAAGAAATTTATGAAGTAATTTCTATGCGTAGAAGCCTATTTATGCTTATAAAAAAGGTTTTTACTCCAGGGCTTGTCACATAAGTGTGTGTGGTGACAAGAAGGCATGTACTTTTATGCAATCCGCACATAGACATGTTCTGGGGCAGAGTTTGCAAGGAGCGTGGGTGGCATCATGGTTTACTCTCACATTTTATAAAAGATGCACATAATTTGTGCTAGCATTTATGCCTGCTCACCAGCAAGCATAAATGTCCATGGCTTCAATCTGCTCGTTTACCTCTAGTAAAATAGATGCCTACATGGCCTTCACAAATAGGCAGCCTGTTATAAAATTACCCTCCACATGCAGTGCCCAGGACATGAACCCTGTGGCCTAATCAAATCAGTGGCAATCCTGCTTTTTCTGGGCGCCCCTTGTCTTCTAGCCAAAGAAGAATCCGCATTTGGGATCATAAAATTTAAAAAACAGGCTACTACACATTCTGTAAAGGGAGGAAAATTTAGAAACAACCCCAGACTGATGGAAAGTCCCCTGTGGGGCTCGGTGGGCACAAATATGGATGCACAAATTCACACCTGCTCCAAAAAAACGTGTAAGTTTTTTTTGAATGTGCTCTATGCATCTTTTTTTTCTATCTTTTGAGAATCGAAACTCTATCTCCTCTCTGCACAAATTACACCCCCAGAAATGCCTTTGCGGGGAGGGGGGAAGGGTGTTATGTGATGGCAGCCTAAAAGGCAGATGTGAGTAGTGTGAGCTCCCTCCCTCCCAGGTTAAGACCATCTCTATTGTAACCTTTTCAGTGTACTTAGCTTAGGAAGTGTGTTCAGGATGGCTTAAAGAATAAATGGCCGCAAAGTCTGGCTGCCTAAAAGCAACTTCAGTCGGGTTTGGATAGGGAAAGTTGGGGGAAGTCCGGCCAGTAGCAAACTATAATGAAATGCTTGTCTCCGCAAAATGGCATTAATGCCCTAGCTGATAATTACGTCTCGTCTTCAAGTTCTGGGGCTTCTAAATTGCCAACTTCACAGCAGAGCTATTCAGGGACAAGGGAAATATAGAATGTATCTAAATGAAAATTGTCTTGAATGCAATAGCACTTGGGCGGTACATAAATGGCTAAAGATAAATAAAAGACTAGAAAAGGGGACTGTTACTTCTGGAGAGAGATCTGCAATTGAGTATATACTTGTGGGAATTTTCTGAAAGGAATTCTTTTTATTAAAGATAATCTGTGAACCCACTATTTTTTGTTAAATCAGTCAGGGCCTAGTAGTAGCAGCAGTTTAAGTTTACATTTAAAACACAGAGGAGAGCTTTCTGGTTAAATTTCATACCCAGCAGAGAGCTTGTAGTTTAAATTTAATAGTCATTCAGGGCCTTGCATCAGCAAAGTACTTTTAGTTTAAATTTAAAACACAGAAGAGAGCTTTCTGGTTAAATTTAGAACCCAGCAGAAAGCCTGTAGTTTAAATTTCATAATAAGTTAGAGCCTAGCAGCAGCAAAGCTATAATTTAAATCAAATAAGAATATAGCTTACCTCAGCAGCACAGGACAGGGTACTGTGTAGCAGCCCTCTTTTAATAAGTGTTATTTCCCTCCCTCCCTCCCCACACCCACCCACCCCTGGGATAATCATAGCTTTATAGGTACTTACACATTTTAAAAGACAGGAGGTGCTCTCAGGTGACGCTTGTTACCCAAATCAGTCATACACTAAGGACCTGAGATTAATTAAGCTTCAGGTGAACAAGGTATATTAAACGTATTAGGTACAGTTTTATTGGCAACCCTTAGTAAGTAAAGAACTTAAAGAACTAAACAAAAACTTAAAACTAAGATGCAGACAGCAGTCCAGCAGCGAGATGGGGGCTTTCCAGTCTTTTGCATTGAGTGTCACATGTATGATTTTTTTCCCAGTTGGTGAGAGGTCTTATGTGTGCACTAAGTGCAAGGAGCTCTTTGCTCTCAGGGAACGAGTCCGTTCTCTAGAGGCTAGAGTAGCAGACCTGGAAAACGTAAGACAGACAGAGAGGTACATAGACGAGACCTACAGGGATATAGTCCTGAAGTCCCACTTCCAGTCTGGCAGCATCCCTGTTGCCATGGAGGAGAGAGGTCACGTGACAGGAGAGCATCACCCTGGTGTGGCAGGAAGTGATCCTGTAACTAGGACCTGTCCTCCAGGTGATGTAAAACTCTCTCACACTGAGGAAGTTTCTCCAGGGCCATGTGCCCATGAGGGAAGGGATAGGACAGCCGTTATAGCTGGTGATTCGATCATTAGGCATGTAGATAGCTAGGTGGCTCGTGGACGTGAGGATCGCTTGGTAACATGCCTGCCTGGTGCGAAGGTAGCGGACCTCACGTGCCACCTAGATAATGTCTTAGATAGTGCTGGGGAGGAGTCTGCTGTCTTGGTACATGTCGGTACCAATGACATAGGAAAATGTGGTAGGGAGGTTCTGGAGGCTAAATTTAGGCTTTTAGGTAGGAAGTTGAAATCCAGAACTTCCAGAGTAGCATTCTCCGAAATGCTTCCCGTTCCACGTGCAGGACCCAAAAGGCATGCAGAGCTCCGGAGTCTCAATGCGTGGATGAGACAATGGTGCAGAGATGAGGGTTTTGGATTTGTTAGGAACTGGGGAACATTCTGGGGAAAGGAGGGGTCTTCCGAAGGGATGGGCTTCACCTTAACCGGGATGGAACCAGGCTGCTGGCATTAACCTTTAAGAAGGAGATAGAGCAGCTTTTAAACTAGATAATAGGGGAAAGCCGACAGTCGCCCAAGAGCGGATGGTTCGGAAGAATATATCCTTGAAGGATACTACCAAAAGCAGAGAGGTTCCAAAAAAGAGTAAAGTAGCCCAAATGCCCTCGAGTATGGAGCAGACAGAGCTTAAAGATTCCAAATTACCCATGTCTACCAATAGCCAAATTAATATGAATAAAATACAGTCTCTAAAATGCTTATATGGAAATGCTAGAAGTCTAAAAAATAAGATGGGAGAGTTAGAATATATAGCACTAAATGAGAGGTTAGATATGATTGGAATATCAGAGACATGGTGGAAGGAGGACAACCAGTGGGACACTATGATACCTGGGTACAAACAATATCGTAATGATAGAGCTGATCAAATTGGTGGAGGGGTTGCGCTCTATGTTAGAGAAGGCATTGAGTCAGAAAGGATTAAACTTTTGCAGGAAACAAAATTTGCTGTAGAATCTCTATGGATTGAAATTCCATGTAAAAAGGGGAAGGCGATGGCAGTGGGGGTGTACTATCAACCACCAGGCCAGAATGAACAAATGGATGATGAAATGCTCAGAGAAATCAAGGAAGCTAACAAAAGCTACAGCACAGTAATAATAATGGGTGATTTAAATTACCCCGGTATCGACTGGGTCAGTGTCACGGCAGGACATGCTAGGGAGATAAAGTTCCTAGATGACATAAATGACTGCTTCTTGGAGCAGCTGGTTCATGAACCGACCAGAGGGGAAGCCATATTAGACCTAGTCCTTAGTGGAACACCAGATCTAGTGCAAGAGATAAGGGTGTTGGGGCCACTTGGCAATAGTGTTCATAGCATGATCGCCTTTGATTTAATTAGTGGAGGAGGGATAGTACGGAAATCCACAGTACTACCTTTTAACTTTCGAAAGGGAGACTATGATAAAATGAGGAAAATAGTTAAGAAAAAACTAAAAGGAGTAGTTGCAAAGGTTAAAGACTTACATCACGCTTGGGTGTTGTTGAAAAATACTATCTTGGCAGCCCAGACCAGCTGTATTCCACGCTTTAAGAAAAGTGGAAGGAAGTCCAAAAAACTGCCAGCATGGTTTAAAGGTGAGGTCAGAGAGGCTGTTGTTGCCAAAAAAAGCATCTTTCAGGAAATGGAAAAAAGAGCCAAACAACGAAACCTGGAAACAGCACAAACACTGGCAAGTCAAATGCAAAGCATTGATAAAGCAAGCAAAGGGAGAATTTGAGAAGAAGCTTGCTGTGGAAGCAAAAACGCGAAATAAAGATTTTTTTCAAGTACATTCGTAGCAAAACACCTGTGAGAATGTCAGTTGGTCCATTAGATGATAGAGGAGTTAAAGGGGCACTAAGAGGTGACAAGGCGATAGTAGAGAGACTGAATGAATTCTTTGCTTCGGTCTTCACTGAGGAAGATGTAGGGATGTTACCCATGACTGAAGTGTTATTTAAAGTTGCGGAAGAATTGAAGGAAATATCGATACATCGAGAAGATGTATTACAACTATTAGATAAACTGAAGAGTAGCAAATCACCTGGGCCGGATGGTATACATCCAAGGTTGTTGAAAGAACTGAAATATGAGATTGCAGACCTGCTATTAGTAATCTGTGAACTATCATTAAAATCATCTCTAATACCTGAAGATTGGAGGATCGCCACTGTAACACCAATTTTTAAGAAGGGCTCCAGGGGTGATCTGGGAACATAAGAACATAAGATATGCCATACTGGGTCAGACCAAGGTCCATCAAGCCCAGTATTCTGTTTCCAACAGTGGCCAGTCTAGGTCATATGTACCTAGCAGTTTCCCCAAGGGACACAGGTTCCACAATGCTTGTATTGGTTCAAGCATTGATATCCTGGGTCCCTTCTTAATAATGGTTTATGGACCTTTCCTCCAGGAACTTGTCCAAACCTTTTTTAAACCCCGCTACACTAACAGCCTTTACTACATCCTCCGGTAACAAATTCCAGAGTTTGATTACACGTTGAGTGAAAAAATATTTTCTTTTATTAGTCTTAAATAGTTTACCCTGTAGCTTCATTGCATGTCCCCTAGTCTTTCTATATTCTGATAAGGTAAACAATCGATCTACGTTTACCCGTTCCACTCCGTTCATCAATTTATAGACTTCTATCATATCTCCCCTCAGCCGTCTCTTTTCCAGGTTAAAGAGCCCTAACCTTTTTAGCCTTTCTTCATAGGAGTATCCTTCCATCCCCTTTACCATTTTGGTGGCTCTTCTCTGAACCTTTTCGAAAATCGCTATATCCTTTTTAAGATACGGCGACCAGAATTGCACACAATATTCAAGGTGCAGTCTCTCCATGGAACGATATAGAGGCATTATAATATCTTTTGTTTTATTTTCCATTCCTTTCCTTATCATACCTAGCATTCTATTTGCTCTCTTGGCCGCTGCTGCACACTGAGCCGAGGGTTTTAACATGGTATCCACAATGACGCCTAAATCTTTTTCCTGGGTGGTAGTTCCTAATGTGGAACCTTGCATCGTGTAACCATAGTTTGGGTTGTTCTTCCCTAGGTGCATAACCATGCACTTGTCCACATTAAATTTCATCTGCCATTTTGATGCCCTGTCTTCCAATTTATCAAGATCCTCTTGCAATTTTCCACAATCCTCTTGGGTTTTAACAAATTTAAATAGTTTTGTGTTATCTGCAAATTTGATAACCTCACTCGTTATTCCACTTTCCAGGTCATTTATGAATATGTCAAAAAGCAGCGGACCCAGCACAGATCCCTGGGGTACACCACTATTCACCTTTCTCCATTGGGAAAATTGGCCATTTAGCCCTACCCTCTGCTTTCTATCTTTTAACCAGTTCCTGATCCACAATAGTACACTGCCTCCTATCCCATGACTCTTTAGTTTTGCCAAAAGTCTCTCATGAGGGACTTTGTCAAAGGCTTTCTGAAAGTCCAGATACACAATATCAACCGACTCACCTTTGTCCACCTGATTATTCACTCCTTCAAAAAAACATAACAGATTAGTAAGACAAGATCTTCCTTGTCTAAAGCCATGTTGGCTGTCTCCCATTAGGTCATGACTATCTACATGCTGAGTAATTTTATTCTTTATGATGGTTTCTACCATTTTTCCTGGTACTGATGTCATGCTCACCGGTCTGTAGTTTCCCGGATCACCCCTGGAACCCTTTTTAAAAATTGGTGTTACATTGGCGATCCTCCAATCTTCAGGTATTAGAGATGATTTTAATGATAGTTCACAGATTACTAATAGCAGGTCTGCAATCTCATATTTCAGTTCTTTCAACACCCTTGGATGTATACCATCCGACCCAGGTGATTTGCTACTCTTCAGTTTATCTAACAGTTGTAATACATCTTCGCGATGTATCGATATTTCCTTCAATTCTTCCGCACCTTTAAATACCACTTCAGTCATTGGTAACATCCCTACATCTTCCTCAGTAAAGACTGAAGCAAAGAATTCATTCAGTCTCTCCGCTATCGCCTTGTCGCCTCTTAGTGCTCCTTTAACCCCTTTATCATCTAATGGACCAACTGACTCTCTCACAGGTTTTTTGCTACAAATGTACTTGAAACGGTCTTTACTTCGTGTTTTTGCTTCCGCAGCAAGCTTCTTCTCAAACTCTCCCTTTGCCTGCCTTATCAATGCCTTGCATTTGACTTGCCAGTGCTTGTGCTGTTTCCAGGTTTCGTCGTTTGGCTCTTTTTTCCATTTCCTGAAAGATGCTTTTTTGGCAACAACAGCCTCTCTGACCTCAGCTTTAAACCATGCTGGCAGTTTTTTGGACTTCCTTCCACTTTTCTTAAAGCGTGGAATACAGCTGGTCTGGGCTTCCAAGATAGTATTTTTCAACAACAGCCAAACCTGATGTACGTCTTTAACCTTTGCTTTTAGTTTTTTCTTAACTATTTTCCTCATTTTATCATAGTCTCCCTTTCGAAAGTTAAAAGGTAGTACTGTGGATTTCCTTACTATCCCTCCTCCACTAATTAAATCAAAGGCGATCTTGCTATGATCACTATTGCCAAGCGGCCCCAACAACCTCTTGCACTAGATCTGGTGTTCCACTAAGGACTAGGTCTAATATGGCTTCCCCTCTGGTCGGTTCATGAACCAACTGCTACAGACCGGTGAGCCTCACGTCAGTACCGGAAAAAATGGTAGAAACCATCATAAAGAATAAAATTACTCAGCATGTAGATAGTCATGGCCTAATGGGAGACAGCCAACATGGAAGATCTTGTCTTACTAATCTGTTGTGCCGAGGATTGGATGGATTGGAATGTCTTCAGCAAGCTGGGAAGCTCCCAATAGTCAGAGAATGGCCATCTTGGTTAGACTCTGAATGCTGAACTGCTGAATTCCTGGCATGATTACCACTCTGCTTTTTTTTTATTAATGCTAGAGCTTCAGGAGGGGGGATGGTCAGTTCTGCTTGGTTAATATTTATCCACTCAATACTAGTCAGCTAAACTTTCTGGGTGAAATGCTTTGAAAGATGCTGGAGTTTACCAAGCTCCCAGTTGTCATAGGGGAAGATATCAATTTTGCACCTGCTCCGGACCTCCAGTGTTCCCCCCACAGGGGGAGCTATGGGATGCATATTCATAGCAGGTTAACAGACCAGCTAAAATGTGGTCAGCCTGATATTCAGCGGCACTGAATATCCCAAAGACTGCAAAAAACTCCTGGTTTAAAATCAGAGCAGTCTGTGGGCAGATCGGTGTAGCCTCTTCCATTGCAACTTCCAAATCTGGAACTTTATTTTGTATACTATGGGTATTAGAACATGAAGCTCATCAGATATGTTCTCTTTTTTTCATTTGTCTTTACTTTTTTAATGTTTTATTTACCTGAGGGCTTTGTTCACCCATCCCTGACCAATTCTAGTTTAAAGCCCTCCTCGGTAGATTACTAGTCTGTTACAGAAGACTCTTCAATAGGTGGATGCCATCTCTGCTCAGCAGCCCTTGAAATATCGTTCAATGGTCCAAGAACATAAAAACATAAGATATGCCATACTGGGTCAGGCCAAGGTCCATCAAGCCCAGTATTCTGTTTCCAACAGTGGCCAATCTAGGTCATATGTACCTAGCAGTTTCCCCAAGAGACACAAGTTCCACAATGCTTGTACTGGGTCAAGCATTGATATCTTCAGTCACTTCTTAATAATGGTTTATGGACCTTTCCTCCAGGAACTTGTCCAAACCTTTTTTAAACCCAGCTACACTAACAGCCTTTACTACATCCTCCGGTAACAAATTCCAGAGTTGGATTACACGTTGAGTGAAAAAATATTTTCTTTTATTAGTCTTAAATAGTTTACCCTGTAGCTTCATTGCATGTCCCCTAGTCTTTCTATATTCTGATAACGTAAACAATCGATCTACGTTTACCCGTTCCACTCCGTTCATTAATTTATAGACTTCTATCATATCTCCCCTCAGCCATCTCTTTTCCAGGTTAAAGAGCCCTAACCTTTTTAGCCTTTCTTCATAGGAGTATCCTTCCATCCCCTTTACCATTTTGGTGGCTCTTCTCTGAACCGAAGCCGAAATAATCTCAATGAAACCATTCATGCAACAAGGCATTCATCTCCAGGATGTGAGCCTCTTAGCCTCGGCCCTGACCTGCCACAGGAAGGTTTGAGGAGAACACCACTTGCACACCTAACTGCTTTACCTTCTTTCCGAGAGCCACACTGTAACATTCGTGCGAGACAGGAAATGCCTAGATTATCCTCTGCGCCAGCGGGCTCAACTTCAACAGAGCCACAGGAAAGAACAGAAACGCTTTTCCTTCCCGCAGCTCTGCAAAGATAAGCCGGGGTGCTGATTAGGAAATGCAGGGCTCTTTTGTGGGGGGCGGAGGCTTGACTGGTAATGAGCTGAGTAGGGCTGGACTGGGCTGGGGGGGGGGGGTGGTTAGCCCCAGAAATATTCTGATTGGAGGGGTAGGACTGTTAATGGGCTGATCCAGGGGGGTTAGGATTGGTAGTGGGTTGAATGAGGGAGTTAGGAATGGAAATGGATAGACTGGGGGGGGGGGGGGCTAGGACTGGAAATGGGCTGATTAGGTGGGCTAGAACTGGAATTGGGCTGATCGGGGGAGTCGGGACTGGAAATGGGCAGACCAAGGAGGCTAGGACTGGAAATGAGCTAATTGGGGGAGTTGGGGCTGGAAATGTGTAGACTGGGGGGCTAGGACTGGTAATGGGCTGATGGGGGAGCTAGGATTGGCTACTGAAAAAACTGCAGTCTAGTGGAGCCTCCCACGTCACGCTCAAGTGAGAGTCACCCTCAAAATGGTCATTCACGAGCATTTAAATCAATATTTTCCTCTCAGTTCTTCATATTTTCTTCAGAGAGGGGAAATCCATCCACCATCTGCTGGGGAGAAAGAAGTACTGAAGAGACCTCTAGTGACTGAGATGGATAGAGGCATGGAAGTGATGTCATTGAAACATGGGCTTTTCATTGGTTCTTTGTCTCCACCAATCTGCTGGAAGGGGAACACAAACCACTTGTGTGGACTGGTCTAGCAGGAGGAGTCAGTATTGACTCAAAGGCAGTAAATACCTAGAAAATTATTAGCCAAGGCATTTCCACAGATAAAACAATACTTTACATGCAGAAAGACCCCATTACAAAAATGGCCAGCCAGATAGCGAGGAAGCCTAATGCACAGTGCAGTGTGCATTATCTGTTGTTTGAGGAGGCGTTCCCGAGGGTGGGGCTGGGGCAAGGTTTGCACTTATGCACATGCCTTTGAAAACTCATATCCATATGATTTGAAATTTTATGAAGAAAATTTGTGTTTTTTTTAAAAGAAGGTATAAATGTAAGTAGGTCATTTTCTCAGGGTAATTCTCAAAGACGGGGTATGCATGCAAGCACTCACTCTTTCTAGCATATATTCTGTAACATGCAAAACACTTTGTTCAGGCAGGTAAATATTGTTATGGCAGATTTTATATGGAAAAACACGGCCTGTCAGACTAAGAGGAGTTTATTATAGTTATCTAAAGATAAAGGAGAGATAGGACTCCCTAATATTAAATTATGTTATTGAACTTCTAGGATTTGTCTGAATAAGAAAATGAGTGACTTCACCCCTTAATGCTTCTTGGAAGGTAATTGAAATGTCTTTGCTCGAGGGCAGGAAGCCTTCCACATTCTCATCTGTAATTGCTCTAGTCCATTAATTCAGCATATTTATAGGAGAAACAGTATTATATCTTGGACTTTTATTCTTAGGTGTTTAGAAATTGTAAATGTGGGTGTTTATTCCCCAGCTATTTAGGGGCTCTCCGAGGAAAGAAAAAATAATGTAATGTTTCTCAAAGTTCTCACACTACAGATACTGTAGCATAGCTGGGTACTTTTTCTGGTGGAATTAATTATGTACATTTGTGTCAATGATGGGAAGTCAGCACAAAATTGAGTGGAGGGGAGGGAGAAAGAATATAGGGCACGATAAACATGCATGAGCGTGATCTGCATGAAACAGAGACAGTGCACGCAAACGTCTCATGAAAATTCATGCTGGCTATCCTGAAAACCCGATTGGTAGGGTGTTCCCCAAGACAGGCGTAGGAATTTCTATACTAGGGGAAGTGTTGTTTTTCTGGGGTCTTTCTAGTAAACACATTTTTAGATTTTATTTTTTCTATCCGGGTTATTTCATTAGCGTTTTATCAGTTAAAACCTAAAATCAGAAGCCCTAATTATGTTGCATAGTCTTTCATATGGAATTTGTTTATTTATGTGCACTTATCTACCGCCTTTCCAAAATCAAAGCAATTTACAATGAACTCAAGAACAGTATTACAACTAACAAACATTACATAGAACTTTGATAACAAGGTGCGTCATAGTATTAAATGTTATACTAAACTTATTATGTTCATCTAATGAAGAATTTCAACCAACTATATACATGTAGTATTCTTGCGTGCATATGGAAAGATCTGACCTATTTATTAACCTTCAGTTTAATTTGAGTTATATAATCTATATTCATAACGATGTTGCCCTGTGCATCATGTTTAAAGTGATGTTCTGAGTAACACTGAGTTTACAATGAAAACTGAAGGGTGATCATGTATGACTTGTGTTAAGTAACTAACTCTCCGAAATGCTCTCTGAACAGAATGGTTTTTAGGAGCTTTCGGAAAGAATTTGGTTCCTTGGTATCTCTTATTATGTCTGGGAGCGAGTTCCACAATGTTGGAGCATATAAGGAGAATGCTCTCTTTGTTGTTGATGCCTTACTGTTCCTTAAAGAACGAAGGAACTGTTAATACATTTTCATTGCCGCTTTTCGTAATCTGATTTCTGAGGTGGTTTGTATGAACGACCTTAAGCTTGAAGATGATTCATTTTGTAAAGTTTTGAATATTGTATGGATTGCTTTGAACTTTATTCTGCTGACTACTGTAACCAATGTAGCTCTTTTAAAATCGGAGTAATGTGCTCCCTGATTGGCACTTGTGCGATGACTCTCGCTGCTGTGTTTTGAGCCAGCTGAAGCCTGCGAATGGTTTGCTTAGGGAGTCCCATTAGTATATCATTGCAGAAATCTAAGTGAGGGAAGATCATAGCCTGGATTGTTCTGAAATCACTTGCTGATAGGAGGGGTCTTAGATGTTGGAGCATCTTCAGCTTTGAGTATATGGCCTTAGATATATTGCTTATATGTTTAGAAAAATTGAGTTGCTGATACAGCGTGTCTCCCAAGTATCTCACTTCATTTTTACCTGAAGTATTGTTTCATTTATTTTTATAGTTTCCAGTGGGGTGAAAGAGTTGTGTTTTGCAATAAACAAGACGTCCATCTTCTTGTAGTTGATCTTTAGGTTATGGTTGGCTAGCCATGTGACAGTGTCCCTGAAGCACTCTTCTGAGAAAATTGTTTGCTTGATGTTGATTTGCATATACAACATAATATCATCTGCATAAAAGTGATAATGAATGTTATGACCCTGGATTATTTTGCATATAGGTTGAATATATACAGTATATTGAATAAAAGAACTGATAATTCTAAACCTTGAGGGACACTTAACCTTTGGCTGAAGGGTCTAGATGTGTCGTTACCCATTTTCACTTGTTGGGATCGATTGGATAAGTAAGAGTTGAACCACATTAGCGTTTTTTCTGTAAGGCCAATTTCTTGTACTCTGATTAGGAGGCATTCATGAATTTATGGAGTCATAAGTTGCTGTTATATCTAGGAATATTAGGATGAATCCTGATCTCTGATTTTCCATTCCTTTGAATAGCCTGTCAGTGTTAAGAGAAGAGTTTCCACTCTGACCTATACTAAACCCATGTTGTTGTTGGTCGAGTGGAGTGAAGTTATCAACGTGGTCCTGTAATTGAATCTGCACTGCTTTTTCTAAGATTTTTGCCATAAAAGGTAGACTTGAAATTGCTAGCTTTATCCAGATCTTTGCCTTTAAAGATAAGGTGGATAGAGGCGATTTTTAATTCTTTGGGAATGTACCCTTGCTCTAATGAAGAATTGATTAAATTGAGTATAAAAGGTGAAAGTTGATCACAGGACATTCTTATCCATGATGCTGGACAAGGGTCTAGTGGTGAAGATGACGTGTTTAATAATTTGATGGTGCTATCCAATTGCTTTTTAGAAATTAGAGTGAATTTATTCCAGGTGTGGTTGGCAGTTGAGTTCACTGCTTTAGGTTGTGGTTCTTTTAAGGAATACTTGTTAATTTTTTCCATAAAATATTTGGCCATTACTTGCACGTTTGGAGAGGGAATTGCTGAGTCTTCTTTTGGGCTCAATAACAGAAATTTGACAAATGTCGAACATCTCTCTTGGCTTATTCAGCGCTGACATTATACGTTTAGAGTGGTAATCCTTCTTATTGTTATTAATGCTAGTTCTGTATTCTGCCATCTTATTTAAGAATGATAGTTTTTTGGCATTGCTTTTTGATCTTCATCTCTTTCTAGTTTCCTTAGCTGCTTCTTGATGTCTCGGGTTTCTTTTGTGTACCATATTGCATTCTTCCTTGTCACGTTCTTGGTAGTAGTAGGACCTTTATTGGCTAAGGCTGCCTGATTTATCACTAAATTCCAGTTGCTTATGAGTTTATCTGTGTCTGTGATGTCTGTATGGTGTTGCGGTAGGATCTCTTCTAAGAGCTCTGCTTTAAAGAATTTCCTGGACTCTGTATTCATTTGATTTGTAATGACTCCTCTAGATATGTTTTGGATGGTGAAATATATAGTGTGGTGGTCAGACCAAGGGACTTCTTCAATTTGCAAATTTGAATGTATGTTGCCATTTTTTAGCTCTGAAGGGAGGAAAATGAGATCTAAGGAATTTCCTTTTATGTGTGTGGGTTCATGTACTCTTTGCCAAAAACCTAGGGCATCCATTGTGTCCATAAAACCTTGTGCATGGTGCGAAGTGGTAGATGGTAAGTTCAGATCCCCTAACCCTATTATGTGTTTGTTGGATGTATTGTTACAGCATATATAGTCTGGGATGGATGCAAGCTCCTTGCTATCTGAAGATGGAGGTCTGTAGATTAAGCACAAGAGCAGGTTCTTGTTCTCTAATAGTAGAATGTCCATGTCTTGGGAAAATTCACTTGATTCTTTTGAGAGTTGTAAATCCCTTTTGGCTATTATGTTTACTCCTTCCACCCTCTTTTTTTTTTTGACTTTTGATGATTGAAAAAAGGTTTAAGTTGGTTTATTAGGACTGTGTCATTAGCTGTGAGCCATGATTCGGTTATGAACAGGATGTCCAAGTTGTTATCTATAATGTTGTCGTTTATTATTGGTATCTTATTCCTGATTGATTGTGGATTGATTAGCGAACATTTTAGGTTAGAAGTATCTCTTTTGGAAATAACATTACCTTGCCCTTCATCTCCTAAGATAATCTGAATAAGCCGCTGTTTTCGTTCTGAGTTATTGGGCCATGATTTGTAATTTCTCGATTCTGATCTATAATGCTGAAGTGAGTGTATGACTGGGATTGGGTGGATGGGCAATGTGGGCATCCTTTTCCACTTTTGTCAAGCACTCTCACTTGGATGTCCATGCGCAGGCGGACACAGCCTTTGGCTCCAAGGTTTTGCGAACTGCCGTGTTTTCTTCACACCCAGTGGAGATACTATCTTTGGTAAGTCCCACTTGTCTGGACTGGTCTAGCAGGTCGATATGGAAGGTGACGTTACTTATCAGATAATGTCCTTTCCTTGAATCCTGCTAGACCAATCCAGGGCCTGCCACTGGATCTGTATTTGCTCTGTTCTGATGCTACTGCTGTACACTTGGGTCCGCTATGATTTCTATATTTGGCTCTGCATGTTCATCTTCTACTCTTTATGCTATCTCCAGGAACAAGCAGGAATGAGTCTTCACATATGGGTACGTCGGTACCGACGGAGTCTGCGCGGGAACGCTCCCCAGCGTCCAATCAGAACGCTTTTGGAAGCATCCCAACACGCCTGTGTGCTGCCTTCCCGCCTTTCCCAACTGCCTCTCCTCAGTTTTCGTTTTTCCGCGGAGCCGGCAGGACGTCCTCCTTTCACCGCAGAAAATTCTTCTTTTATTTTTTGGTTTTCTTGTGGTCGCGGCTGCCTTCCCCGACGCCACCGGTACCGCCGGTGTTTCTTTTCTCTTTTCTTGTAAGATGTTTCCTTTTTCAGGAATATTTTTCCTTGTTAGTGCCTCACGGTTTTCTTAGGCCTGCTAGGCCTACTCACTTTCCTTCATGGAACCGCCAGTCACTATTCCCAAGAAATGTACAAACTGTGGCGGTACAAAATTAATTTTAGACACTCACAATTGGTGTCTAACCTGTTTGGGTCCTGACCATTTTCCTCCGGAGTGTCCCTCCTGCAATAGTATTATGGGAAGAAGTCTTCAGCATTGAGGTTCCCGTTCAACTTCAGGGCACCGACTACTTCTTCTACATGGGATCAGGTAACCCAAAAACAGTCTTTTAAGACTAGCCAGTCCTCGAGTGGCAGATCTCATGCACTGCATAGAAATACCTCTGGCCTTGCCCTCGAGAACACACTGACTTTAAAACCCCGGTGGGAGTCTTCGGCCTCCAAAGCCTGTGTGGGGTTTCAGGTTGTTCCTGAGGTTCACCCCTCACAGAACATACCTGAACCATGCTCGGTGGTGGCATCTGCTTCGAGCGGTACCGATACCCCGGCATCGGCAATGGTGTTGGATGAAACATTCCTCACCAAGGATCGTAGTCTGCCGTCCTCGGTACCTTCGGGGCCATTGGATACGATGCAGACCGACCTTCCAGTATCGGTATCGATCCCGGTACCGATACTAGTACCGACGTCGGTACCCTCCAGATGTGCATCGATAGACTCGCTTCCTTCGATGCCGAGTCTGGAATCGATCTCCATTCTGGAGGACTGGGTACCGACTCGCCTTGGTACCGACACCAGACGGTACCGAAGGCATGGTTCCGATGATCCATGTCCGGCACTCTCGGTTTCTTCGATACCGTTAGAGTTGTCACCGGCTGGCCTTCATCCACCGGTATTGGATACGGTGCTGGAGTCGGTACCGGTATCCACATTACCATTGCTGTCGGTGCCTTCCATGCTTCTCTCATCAGGCTCGCTTCCCTCGATACCGAGTTTGGAATCGATCCCTAGCATGGACGATGCGCTACCGACTGTCGTTGGTCCCGACCTCCTGTGGTACCAGCGACCACCCTCTAAGGACCACCATTCATCTATTCCTACAAAGTTGGATAGATCCCTCGGTGTCAATGCTAGTTCTTCAGCAGATCTAGCCTGTCCAAAAGAAATTACCTCTGGGGATTTTTCTTTTCAAGCTTTTCTCCTGGATATGGCAAAATCACTTGCCATTTCTATACCTGGACAGGATCCTACACAAGGGAATACAGAATCCCTGTATATTCCTGGAAGAGCAAAGGAGAACATCATGCTTCCTTTGCATCATTCCTTGCAGGATCTCCTTCTATGAATGTGGGAAGCTCCTTTAACGGTACCCCCACCTTCCAGGGCAACTGATCTTCTATATCAGGTACCCCCCTCTCCAGGTTTTCAGAAGACTCAACTTCCTCATCATTATGTTTATGTTTATTGAGTTTGATATAACGCCCTTCAGGGGAACCAGAACGGTTTACAAAGTACAAATAATCCAACAAGCAACAGGCTACAGAAGAGGAAAAGGAAGTTACAATCTTAAACAGGAAAGCCAGAGGAGGAAAGGGTATAACACGAGACTTAGAGTAGAAAACTTACAGGAAGGGGGAGGGAAGGTCAAAGGCGAGAGAAAAGAGGTGGGTGAAGAATCAGCAATGAGGCGGATGAAGTGTACTAAAAAGCATTCTTCTTATCTGCCAGGTCGTGAGTCTAAGACTTTAGATGCCTTTGGACGCCAGACCTTCCTGGCATCCCTGCTTTCAGCAAGAATTCTCTCATATATTTTCTATATGGGTTTATCTCTTGAAGAGGTCACAAAAAAATTACTGTTTTTGACTCCTTTTCTTCAAGAGCACAAAAGTGCAGACTATTCCTTACTGGTTAGTCATGCTCAAAATATCTCTAGGTTCCTTACTCGTGCTTCCCTAGACTCCTTTGAGTCTGTTAGCAGAACGTCTGCTGTAGCTATAGGGGCACGACGTAAAGCCTGGCTCCAGGCTTCAGACTTGGACAAATGGGCACAGGAAAGACTGGGAAATACTCCTTGCACTGGAGAAAATCTCTTTAACAAGGAGTCTTTACTCCAAGTTACTCAGTTAGCCACTGACATTCCTGTTTCCAGAGGCTGTTCTACGCCTTCCTCTTTCCCAGTTGGTAGGAAATGTCCTAAAACCAAGGGAGAAGAAGGTATCTGCAAGAGACAAGTCAAACCAGAAACGGAACACCAAGGACCAGGCCTACACGCAGGAGTAGTATGTGCAGAAACTCTTTATTGAAAGACCCAACTTTTTAAGTTTCGGCCTGAGGCCTTCATCAGGGGTCTAAAAACAAACATATAAATAAACAAAACCATAATGAATAAATGATTACATAGAATTGCCAAGAAACAAATTACATAGTAAAATAATAAAACAAAACCATGGGGGGAACATTACCAAAATACCACATAGAAGGTGTGTATACCACGCCCATGCGGTAGAGAAGCCACTTTTCCCAATCTAAAAACCAAAAAACATAATATAAAGGTTACGCAAAACCATGGTTAAAATTGCATCAGATAAATATGATAGCAATAATAAATAGAATATAAATTTTTAAAAACTTTCATCAGTTAGTTACAATAATAAATGATGATAAAAGGACAAAATAATACAAAAGAAACAATAATAATGTACAGCAATTAATGTAAAAAAGAAAAAAAGCAAGCATCATCAGGTAAGGGGACACTGCATATATATACATATACATTGGAGATGACGTGTAACTATCTAAACTACTAACATTGAAAATTAAATTTAGTAAGGAATGTAGTTTGAAAAGGATAATCAACTAGGTTGCATCAGAAATATAACGATATAATGCACTTAGCTTGACACAAAAGATTGAGCATGTGTTAGAAAGCACCAAAAACGGTGACATACAGAGATGTGTCATTTAATACTGCTATTCTAAAACGATACATCCCAACTTTAAAAATCAATTTAAAAATGATTCTAATCAATATACACATTAAACAAACGTTGAGGCAGAGGAAGACGTCGGATTGCAGTGAAATATCCACTAACAGGAAGACACCATGACCTCCCATGCCATATGCCCTCAAAGTGCCCATAAAAGAAAAGAGAGAATGTGTTTAATATCGTTTAAGAATCGAACCTAAAACCAATAGAATTATGTGATTACAAAAAGGACGAAGAACGATCCAGTAAACTGTATAGTGATGTGCATTAGGTAGTACTTTGCCAAACCGGTACATCCCAACTTATAAGTGTATTACAAGTGGTTCATAACACTATGCATAACTTATGGTGCTGCATATTAGATAAACGAGGATCACACTAAGCAGCCTGAGGGCAGAGGAATCGGAGGAGGACCGCCAGCAGGGGCCACATATGGTTATAGTGAACCGTCCACTAGCGGGGCAAACCCGCGATCCCCCATGCCTCTCGCTCTCTAACCTCCTTAAACAAGAAGGAAAATTGTATGTGACATCATATAAAAGAAGCTAAAAACAAAAAAATGTGAAGCCAAAAGCCAAAACAAGAGAATATGAAAAATATTACTAAAAAAATACTAAAAGGACTGTAAAACAAGGTGAATGAAGCCAAGTGTAAAAAATGCCATAGAACACATAAAAACATAACTGCTATGCGTTTAAAATTAAAAAAGGATTTGACCAACAAGGGACCATGAAACCTTATGGACTGCAAAAGGCCAGAATGAAATATAAACCGCTGTACCTGCGAGAACTGGCAAGACGGGAAAACACCGCGCCGGAGCACAGACAACACATTTAATGGCAGATAGCTCCTCCCACTATACACCAGGCTTGGATAAACAGGCAAAGTACTGCCATAGTGCAATAAAAAGAATTACTCAAAAAATAGCATATACAAAGTATAAAAAACTAAAAGCAAATGAATATAAAACCTAAGAGCATCCAGCAAAACGGACCGAAACAGTGGAATATAAAAAAATGTTACTGAAAGAACTATAGAGCAAAGTAAATAAAGCCATGTGCAAAACATGCCATAGAACAAATAAGAACATAACTGCTATGTATTTAAAAACAAAAAGGATTTAACCAGGCTTCAGACTTGGACAAATGGGCACAGGAAAGACTGGGAAATACTCTTTGCACTGGAGAAAATCTCTTTAACAAGGAGTCTTTACTCCAAGTTACTCAGCCACTGACATTCCTGTTTCCAGAGGCGGTTCTACGCCTTCCTCTTTCCCAGTTGGTAGGAAATGTCCTACCAAACCTTCTTCTCCTAAGGGGAAAAAGTTTTATCCATCTTCTGCTCATCATACAGATGTTCCCAAACAAGGGAAACATCGCCCTGGTCTGAAGAAACCACAACCTCAACAGGGTCAGCAAACCCAGCAGTCGCAGGGTTTCAAATAGATCACCTCTTGGTTGGTGGTTAGAGTGGCAGTCTGCTTCTTTTCACTTGAAGTATCTGCCCTAATTTTATCCTAACCTTTTCTAGATATCTCTTCATGAGACATCTTTTCTTTTACTCTAAAGAGTCCTTATGATGATCATGCCCATACTTAACAGGGTTTCTTTTCCTCTTTAGGGAAAAGAGAAAGGACAACTATCAATAAGACAGTTGTTTCCCTGTACTGGCATGTATCATCTTACCTTTCAGAGACTTCCTGCATAGTCAGTCTCCTTCAACTCTGTTTTACCTCCCTCTTACTACAACATTTGATTTGTAAGAGTGGCTTTCTTACACTGGTAAGCCCCTATGGTCCTCTACCTGTGCCACAAGGGGATTCTCCCTTCCAGAGTTATCTCCCCCTTTATTACCTTAGGGCAGCTCATCAGACAATAGGAAGTCCTATTATGTCTGTTGTTTCTTTTTCCCAATCTAAAAAAGGAGAGAAAAAGAAATTTCCTTCCGCTGCCCTGGTACTTGCTGCAGATACAGCAATTCCTAGTGGTTAAGCCACTGGTTCTGTGTACCACACAACCAGGGGTCCCCCTCCACTAGCAATTCTTCTAGCCTCAGGGCTAAACCCCAAACAGGTTATCAACCTCGTTTGGAAAACCCTAATATCACAGACTGGTTGATTAACTTCTATTCTTCGCCCCCTTGTCCTTGGCAGAATAGTTTGTTACCCACTGGCTTTTCACAGCCAGTTTTTTTCTTCTAACCAACCTGCAGCGTGCTCTCTGCAACTCTACAGAGTAGCTTTGCACTATGGGCCCTTGCTAGAGAGCATTAGTATTTTGACTAGCAGATAACCCCAGATGGTTAGGAGGGATTCCCCCAGTCATGTTCCATGACTGGTAGGTATTCCCTACCCTTACCATCTCATCTTAAATCTCTTTTGAGACATAAGACTCAGGTTTTTCATCACATGAAAACCTAAGGAATGGCCAATTCCTTAGCTTGGCCCATATCTCCTTTGGTCTTCTTGTCAGAGATAATTTTCTTTCAGTGGCAGCTAGAGGACGCCTGATACCCATCTTGCCCTCATAGGCGGGTCACTATGGTATCTTCCTCCACTGGCGTCCTCTATCCATTCTCCATACTGCAGTTCTGGAGAGATCTAGAATTGCTGCCTGCAGACTGAAGTTATCCTCTGCATTTTTCACGTAGGCCATCCTGGTTATTCAAGAGCTCAAATTCTGAAAGGAATCTAGACTCCTTCTTGCCAGGGAGACCATTCCTCTGACTCTGCCAGTCATAACCAGGGAAAGACGATCCTCTATTCATCTATTCAAGCAGGTATCAACCTTCTTGCTATTAGAGGAATCTTTCCCTCTCCCCATATCCCTAGGGGGGATCTGGTTCTCTAAACATCTCTCCATCCACATACCTGGAGACATGTGTCTATATGCCTACATATTCATATATATATAGATCTATATCTATCTGTGTATCTTCTGCCCATACATATCTCGCTATATATATATATGCATATATACCCTATATGTGTATATATTTATATATATATCTATATATCTATATCTATATCTATATATAGTGAGATATATTTTTTTAGGTAGATATGTATCCATATACTTATCTATCTGTCTGTTTAGGTTCAGATATCCATACATTCCTATATGATCCTGACAGATGGGCACTACCCCTATCAATGCTGTGCCAGTATACTTAGGGTTCTACACATATAGCCACTTCCTGTGGTAATTAACAAACTTTTCCTTACCATAACCTCTTAGGGTTAGGTACCTCTGAGGCTCTCCATGTACCTTTTTCTTTCCTAATTGACCCCATTTAGGAAAGACATTGCGGAGCTTCAGTTAACCTAAAGCTTAGCGCTTCCTAAGTCTGTCCTTTCTTTCTTATCAAATACAAGGGTCTCCATACCCTTTCTCTCCTACATGGACTGATTCCATTCCCAGTCCAGTTGGGTCAGACTCATTTTTTCTTTTGGTCCTAGGTTTGTACTGTTTTTGGACCAAGACAGCTTAAGCTTTCTCTAGTAGTACCTTCTGCGTCTTCCCCTGGGGCTATTTTTCACCCTGAAGGGTTCTGACCTCCACTTGTTTTTTCTACTTTTATTACTTCTACTTCTCAGTGAGGTACCTCTTGAGGTTTTTCACTGGCTCTTCTAACAGATCCATATGAACCTCAGTAGATTTTTGCAATGCCAACAAGGGAGGCCCAAATTACAATATTTTACTACTAAATGCCCTCTATACAGGGTCTTCCTCAATAGAGGTCATGTTCTAGTCCAGCTGTTCCACAGCACCTTTTCTGTATTCAACTCCTACCCTCCATCCCCAGGATGCCTGAGGTCCTGAGGAATAGCATGGCTCTTTCTAGACTTGCAACATGCTAGGACTCCCTCTGGGCATCTCAGCTTGGGAGTCCCCATATGTGAAGATTCATTCCTGCTTGTTCCTGGAGATAGCACAGTTACTTACCTGTAACAGGTGATCTCTGGGAACAGCAGGAATAAGTCTTCACAACCCACCCACCTCCCCTAGGAGTTGCATTTCTCTATCTCTATCTTTCCCTTTCTTGCTCTCTCTCTCTTTGCCTCAGCTTTAAAACTCAACTGAGGAGAGGCAGTTGGGAAAGGCGGGAAGGCAGCACGCAGGCGTGTTGGGATGCTTCCAAAAGCGTTCTGATGGGACGCTGGGGAGCGTTCCCGCGCAGACTCCGTCGGTACCGACGTACCCATATGTGAAGACTTATTCCTGCTGTTCCCAGAGATCACCTGTTACAGGTAAGTAACTGTGCTTTCTTGTACATAGTTCTCCACTTTTAATTGCTTACTGTTGCCCACGTTGAGATTGTGTGAGGTTTGCCATGTTCTCCCATATGCTTTGGGACGGATACTAAAGAGACCTCTGGTGGCTGAGGCGGATGGAGGCATGGGAGTAATGTCATTGAAACCTGGGCTTTTCATTGGTTCTTTGCATCTACCAATCTGCTGTTAGGGGAGCACAACCCACTTGTCTGGACAGGTCTAACAGGACTCAAGGAAAGGACATCTGGTAAGTAAAATGTCACCTTTCACATACACCATATTGTGTTATGCAGTAATTTATCCACATTATAAATTGGCTTCCAAGTACATGCTGCAGTATATTAGATACTGAATCTCATTTAATGAGATTGCTAGCTAGTGAAAAGAAAAAACTGGGGTAAAAGTATAAAACTGCACTGCTGGGAAAAATAAATGCTTTTGCATTGTGGTTGAACCTGTGAGATGTTGTTGCTTAAAACACTGTAACCCATGATCACTCAGGCAGGCCCTTAAACTAGTTGAAGAACGATGCTCCCAAATCCATTAAAACCTTGAGGTTTAATCAGATTGTCTCTGTCTCTGTCCCATCTTTTTCTCTCTTGCAGACACTATTAGGACAATTTTAAACTAATTTTCAAAATTAAACGCCCCTAAAAGAACTTGCTTTTAAAAATCTGGACTGCAAAGGGGGTCATTTAAAATCGCTTAAATGCAATTTGGACATCTGAGAATGTGCATGTGGACGACCAAATCACAGAGATGTCCCTGAAGTGATTACAGAAATGGAATTTTTAGATGTCTCTTCTGCAGGGACATCCAAATAGGCAGGGGAGGTAACAGAGGCATGTCTGGGATGGAGCTATGGACATAGACGTCCCCAGTCGATCCTAGAATCCTTTGACATCTGCACTCATGTCCAAACTTAGATCTGCTCCTGGCACGAATAGGCATTAGAAAAGTGCTGGTTTTGGCACTAAAGTCTCTGGAGTATGTTGAACTTGGCACTACACTATATCTTCAGTACTCTTCATGATAACAATTGTATGCTGTATTTGTGAAACTTGTTTTGGACTTGCACCATTGCTGCATGTCTCGTAGATGTCCCCAGTATTAAGTACTATACCGGGGACATCTATGTAGACGTCAATATCGGGCATGCATTCTTGAATTTGGGAACTGTTACAGTATGATTACATCAGGTCTTCAAGAAAATATTGGGGTAACCTGAATGCAGTTGGTGTTGCAATAGTGGTATAATTGCTATGGTGCTCCAAGCAGGCATTAAGGTGGCCTATCAGTGTGACAGATTTTGTGATGCTTAGGACAGAAATGAAGGGAGAGTTGATAAGTCAGATAGAAAACGTGGGTGAGCTTGGGCTGATTGGCATTTGGGAATTTTATCTACGCATCTACCATAAGTGGATGAATCTCAACAAGGCAAACTGGGTGGACTAAATTGGTTTCTATCCAGGGCTGGCTCATCCCATCCCATCAGGCAAACAAGGCAGTTGCCTAGAGCTCCTCTCCTACAGCCCATTTCTAATTCAAGCCTTCCCTCCACAGTTCATTTCCAGTCCTAGCTCCCTCCTCTCACAGCCCATTTCTATTCCAAGCCCCCCTCCCCATCAGCTATTTGCAGTTCAAGCCCCCCTCCACTCAGCCCATTTCCAGTCCTAGTAACCCCCCCAGCTCATTTTCAGTCCTAGTAACCCCCCCACAGCCTATATCCAGACCTAGCAACTACCCAGCCCATTTCCAGTCTTAGTAACCCTCCCAGCCCATTTCCAGTCCTAGCAACCCCTCCCCACAGCCTATATCCAGTCCTAGCAACCCCCCCAGTCCATTTTCAGTCCAAGCCCCACCCCTCCCCAGCCCATTTTCAGTCCATGTCCAAGCTCTCCCCTTCCGAAGAGCCCCGCAGCTAGCTAAGAGGGTGCCAGAGAGGCCCCAGCTCACCTCTACAGCTGCCGAAGTGAAGCGTGCCTTTTCCCTTCACTTCAGCAGCAGTACTGACGTTTAGAACGCTGCTGCGCTGAGGTCAAAGGGAACTTCCTGTTTACCACGCTCAGCGTGGCAGGGTTCTAAACTTCAGTACAGTTGCCGAAGTGAGGGGAAAAGACGCGCTTCACTTTGGCAGCTGTTAGAGGGAGCCGGGGCCTTTCCAGCTCCCTCTGAAGCCACCCTGCCTGCCGCCGGTGTTCAAGATGTTTGCGTGGGGCCCCCTGAAACGCGGGGCCCTGTGCAAACAACATTCTTGCTGAATGGACGGGCCGACCCTGAGTGGGGCCAGAGGTTAGGGGCAGGTTAGGAGAATGAGGTTAAGGCATTCAATGCTGGTTTCCAGTGCCGACTGTCTACCTTAGGAAACCAAGTTTAGGGGAATTAAAAGCTGGCCTAAATTTAGAAGCTTCAGTTTTCATCTCATAAAATTAAAGGTAGGTTTCTGCTTTTAGATGAAAATAGATTCATAATTCAGGAACTTAACTTAGGTTCCCAAATTGATATTTGAATACTGCTGAGGGAAATTCTGTTACAGATGAATTAAAGCTTAATATAATTAAATGAAGAAAGTTGTTCAAATAGAAAATTATCAGCAGAATATGAATGAATTACAGTCAGACAGAGAGACAATACTGAAAAGGAAGGAGATTGTGTCTGTGTCTGAAGAATCAGCTGACAGATACAATTTGGCAATCACAGTAGCGAGCTCTAGGTTCAGAGAGACAGAAAGGGCAGAGGGAGGGTAATTGGAATTTCTTGTTTATGGATGGTACATTTCCTTGTTTCAGGGAAAACAGTGTGACTAGGGAATATTTGTGTGTGTAATGGAGGCATATGAAACACCTAGATCATTCATCACAGTACCTTTCACGGAGCGATATTGACTAGGATAACAATGGTAGCATAGCCAAGAAACTAGGCACATTTACTTCGTGGCAAAGTGATATTGGGCTCCTGTTAAGCACGTCCTTTAGAAAAGCATCACTTTGGCTAAATTCTGTCCAGTTCTATTAGTTTAACCTAAGTTAGCATTTAGCCAAAGCTAATATCTGAAAGCCATTGTAGATAGCGTATCAGTAATAATTTATTTTCTGCTAGTGTGTTTGATGGATTTGTTTGGGTGCTTACTGCCTTTGCATAAGGTAAATGTAGGAAACATGAAATTTCATATAACATTGGCTTTCACAAAGCAGTGGAATGGGGTGGGCCAGGGGGCCATGGCCTCACCAATATTTTCCCAAACATAGCATCAGCAGCTAGAAAGCTTGGAAGCAGGATTAAACATTAATTTGTATGGCTCCTCCAATCAAAAAGGTGTTCCACTGTCCCTGTTGGCTTTTAGGCATTTAGTTATCTTTTAAAAACCCCATTGTTTACTTTTATTCTCTTGGTTTTGTTTACTTCCCCCACCAGCACCTATCTTAAGTTCAGGGCCCATGCCTTTTGTGTTCCCCAAGTACAAAGGTAAATGCAAAGCCTGCCTAGTATAACCAGTTTCATTCCTGATGTAATACCACACACCTGGGTTTCCTTTAATTTCTTTGTAACTAGGGATCCTCTATGTTTATCCCCCGTTGTCATGAATTCAGTTACTGGTTTCTATCACCTCCAAAGGACGGCTGTCCCTTGTATCCATTGCCAGTTCCACTAAGAGAGATTTTCTTTTTTGGAGGAGCCTGACAAATTTTTTCCTGCTCCTTTGGCCTCTTCATAAATAATCTATTAGATTAGTGAAATTTTTTTTCCCGCGTAAGATGGATAAAGTAATGGGTAAGCCTAAAGAGATTTTCTGTACCATAAATACTTTGTTTTACCCAGTCTGCCCTGGGAGGGTTACGACCTCTATCTCATTTTGTAATGGTTACCCACAATTTCTTATTGAGAAGGTCACTGCTATTAGAGAGAGCTTGAAAAGAGAAATAGCTGAGTATTTAGAACAGCAAGTTGGGAACCAGAGAAGTCAGGATTCATATCCTACTGATGTCTTCATTGCATTGAGCACAAACTTAGAGGGCAATACTCAAAGGACTAATGCTTCTAACTTTGAGACTTATGCTCCTAAATTGACCTTTATTAAAATTTATTAGGGCGGAGTTACTAAATTTATACTCAAAATTTCACTAAACTCTTAAATTTAGAAGCACTAAAGTGGCTGACATTCAGACTGCGGTGGTCCACACCGCTAAAGCGCTTGACCACCATGGCCAAAATTGAAACCAAGGGCCTGATATTCACAGTGGCTAATGCGGTTAATCGTGGTGAAGGGGATATTCAGTGGCACTAACCTGCAGGCCAATGCAGACAGCTGGCACTGAAGTTGCAATCTATCAACGTTTTACGCCTATTTGCAGTGCACTGATAGTGTCCGACTTTAGTGCTGGCGTGCAGAAAGAGGCTCATATGCAAATTAGCCTTGTGTTAAACGGTGTGCAAAATGGCAGCGCTAAACTGGGAGAACAAGCCAAACACATTCGCAAAGAAGTTGGCACTAGTTTGACATGCTTTCCCAGAAAAACAGGGGCACCGTGCGGCTAATTTTGCATATGAGCCCCGACAGTATTTTGATGGCATCGGGGCCTGGATCATCTGAGGGGAAATGTCAAACTCTCCTCAGATGATTGAGGCATCGGGAAAAAAGCACCTGATGCCATCAAAATATTGTCGGAGGCCGGTGCCCCTGTCGGAAAGTGAATCCCTGTTGGCCCAGAACTCCCCACCCCCATCCCAGTACCTTTAGAAACGAGCGTGAGCGCTGTCCATGCGCTCCTGCTCTTGCCCTGCCATCTTAAAAAAAATGGCGGCGTGATGCACCGTGTGGGGCCAGGTGCTGTCATTTTTCAAGATGGGTGGGCAAGAGCGGGAGTGCGTGGGAAGCTCTCCTCATTTCTAAAAGTACTGGGAGGGAGGTGGGGGGATAGAGGCTGCTGGGCCACCAGGAATTATTTTTACTAGGGCAGGTGGTGGTGGGGGGGGGGGGATCGGGGCTGCTGGGGATCAGGGGTTCGCTTTCCGTTGGGGGCACCAGTCCGACAGTATTTTGATGGCATCAGAGACTTTCCCCGATGCTTGGATCATCTTTCACATTTATCCTCAGATGATTCAGGCATCAGGGAAAGCACCCGATGCCATCAAAATACTGTCAGGGACACATGTTAGATGTTTAAGCCACCTCAAGACCAGGCGTAGAGATATTGGCACTAAGGCTGGTTGTGAAATCCTCTATGCATTTCTCTGCATCGGGTGCAGTCAATATTTGCATACTATTTTATTATGTGCAGCTCATTTGCCTATAATTTAAATACATTTAAATACTCTTGCCGTTAATTGTGCGCTAGTTTTTCCTTTGTTTACGCACGCGTCTGTCTGTTTTCTGTATTTGGAGGTAGCAATAAGTGTGCTGAAAAGTGACTTAATCTGTGCTTAAAGTCCGCACTAGTTTTTTGCATCGGCCTGATGGTTAGTGCCACTGAATATCCATCGCTGCTGCCTCTACTCGACCTGATGGGAACCACTTAGCAAGGGGGCGTGTCGGGGTGTTCCAGGGCAGAGCAGAGGTGGCAACGATCGCTAACCAGGCTGCGGTGAGTTTGAGCTGCTTACCCAGTTAGTAATATGCAGCGAAAGCCAGGCACAGGAAACCCTGGCCTAACTTTCACCATGTATCCTTAACTGGTCAGTGGCTCAATATCACCACTGCCTGGTTAGCGCAGTGGCCATTGCGGCTAATCCAGATATTCAATGCCGGGGGTGGATACGACTTCAGCATTGAATATCTAGGTTTAGATTTCAGCACTGGTGGCTAGCCACTGGCACTAAATACTGGGGTCTCAAATATTTAGCAACAAACCCTATCCAGTGTCAAGTGCTGAATATCTGGTTTTGCGGGTGATTGGTGTTATCTGGTGAGCATATAGTCAGTAGTTAGTTTTGAGGCACTTCATGGGCGGAGCTTGGGTGGACCCAGTGCCTATCCAGTTAGTGGTGATATTCAGCCACTAAGTGGATATCCTAACTTTGTGCAATTTTGATAAGCCAGTTAGCGGCTGAATATTGTCGCTAATTGGATAGGTGCCGGTTCCATCCATAGACCGCCTTGAAACGAATTGCACATTTCTAGGGCAGATGGTGGGGATAGTCCATAGCACTAGCTGGTTAGTGCTGCTGAATATTGGGTAGAGCAGGCACTGTGTGGTTTTCAGGTCCTGCAAATCGCATTACCCCTTTGAATATCAACCCCAATCCTAAAATAAGATGAAATTTCAGCAGAAAACGTAGGTTCCTAAGTTTAGCTGAAAATAGGGCACAAATTTAGGATCCTAACTTACGAGCCAAAGGGTGTTATTTTAGAAGCCTTATTCACAATTTTGACATAGAAAATCCAGCATTTACATGTGGAAATGGCATCCATGTGGAAATGGCGATTTTATAAAAAGGTTAAATTTACACGTGGATGTCTAAATATGTAGAGGGCATGTTGGGGTTGTGGTTAGCACTGGTTTCTTGGAAGAATCTTGGTTAGGGCATAGCCTGGACATGTAAAAAATCTGCAGGTTTATTCCCCATTTCATACAGGGGAAAAGCAAGTGCATGACCAAAATTGTCCAGATCAGTATTTACAGCTGCTCCCTGACATGTAAAGGTTTTTTTTGAAAAGAGCTCATTTTGGCAAGTTCTTTGCAGGATGGATTAAGAGGGTTGACCTCCTTACTCCCCTATTTTTTAATTTCCCCCTTCAAATTTAAATTAATTAAAGATAACGACCTCTATAGTTCTTGAACGACATGTAAACATATAAGTTTGAAAAATACCTGCTTTCATGTGTAAGGTTTATAAATTACCAATTTATACATGTGAGTTACAAAATACAGACTAAGAGGTGTAAGTGTGGCACTTGCAGTTTTAAATTGAAGAGTTGGTCTCCACTGATTTGTTTTTTTATTTTTTTTAAATTTCCCCCACATGTCTATTCATAAAATAGCTCCTCTGGTTTTTCGTGTCTGCAAATACACATGCGCTCCTGCTCTTCCTTTGACATATTTTAGAAATGGCTCCATATTTGGCAGAGCCTAATCTAAAATATCACTGGAATTTTCTATGTCCCGATCTTGATTCTGATCTCCACTTGTCTATAAAATTTACCTTCAGATTTAGGAGCTTGGGTCAGTTTTCAAAATGTTGGCTATATAAGGACCTTGGTGATCTAGATCAGTGTTTTTCAACCTTTTTTGTGCAAAGGCACACTTTTTTCATGAAAAAAATCACGAGGCACACCACCATTAGAAAATGTTAAAAAAATTTACCTCTGTGCCTATATTGACTATATATAAAGTAATTCTCTTGAATAGGAATCAAACACTCACACCAACCCCCCTCCCCTGCTGGTTCACACCAACCCCCCTCCCCTGCTGGTTCACTCACACCACCCCCCCCCTCCACTGCTGGTTCACTCACCCACCCCCCTGTCACTTACTCACCCCTCCTGCTGGGTCACTCACTCACTTACCCCCCTCCCCTGCTGGTTCACTCACACCATCGCCCCCCCCCCTTGCTGGTTCACTCACACCACCCCCCCTCCACTGCTGGTTCACTCACTCCCCCCCCCCCCTTGCTGGTTCACTCACACACACACACACCCCCCCTCTGCCCAAGCCGCTGCTTCTGCTTTGTACAGAGCAGCGGCTGCACTACACTTACATTGAAAAGTAAAGAGAAACTGTGTCAGGAGCCCTCCGGTCATCGCAGAGCCCAAGGAAGTGATGTCATGGGGGCGGGCTCCTCACAGGCTGTCTTTCCTTTTCAAATTAACTTTATTGCAGCTAAAGTTAATTTGAAAAGGAAAGACAGCCTGTGAGGAGCCCGCCCCCATGACATCACTTCCTCGGGCTCTGCATGATCGGAGGGCTCCTGACACAGTTTCTCTTTACTTTTCAATGTAAGTGTAGTGCAGCCGCTGCTCTGTACAAAGCAGAACCAGCGGCTGCACTGCTATAGGGAATCGCGATCGCGTTCGCGCCGCGGAATTCGGCACAACAGCCGGATTTTTGCTCGGGCCGCTCCCGATCTTGCGGCCAGAGCAAAAAACCGGCTTTTCAATGGCCGGTTTTACAACTGTGCTGGCAGCCGGCCTAGCCATGGAAAAACCGGCCAGGCCGGCTGAAAACCGGCGGTTGGCAACCCTAATTTGTGAGCCGAGGCCACATGTTACGGATGAAATTGGAATTTTTCCCACGGCACACCAGACAATATCTCACGGCACACTAGTGTGCCGCGGCACAGTGGTTGAAAAACGCTGATCTAGATATTCGGCGACGGTATCTGGATAGTGCCTGCCGCTGAATATCCAGATTGTGTAGCCACTATCCACATAAATGTCAACATTATCTGGATGATAATGATTTTTCAGCTGCTCTCTAAATAACTTATCTGGATAGCAATTTAGGCCAGCGTTTTCTGCTTGAATAAAGGCTGTAAATTGTCACTGTGGGGATAATATCAGCCATGGACCACCCTGGCACTCTCCAGATAGTGCTGAGAAAGTCTGGAGATACTCAGTGGGGCTCTCTGGATGGTGCCGCTGACTCTCTCTCGGTATCTGGGTAACCTCCATAGTTATTTGGATAAGGGCTTTTGAAAATTGACCCCCTCAGCTCTTTCTGAATATTGGGCCCTCAGATTGCAAGCTCTCTGGGAGAGGGAAATACCTACTGTAACTGGATGTAACTCACTTTGAACTACTACTGGAAAGGTGCGAGCTTAAATATAAAATACAGGCGGTTGCACTGCCACCCCAGGCTCACAAAGTGAGCTACAGGAAGTGTCATGGGAGTGTTTTCAGTTCCTTACAGAGGGGGAAATTGATTTCTGCTTACTGGTCATGCATTTGACATCTTGCCCGTTTTTGATCCTTGATCTTCGTCTTTGATACCATTGGGCAAGGTAAATTTCATTCAATTCGTCTTTTTACACAGATAGTAAATGCCTCGCTGCTACAGAGAGCTTTCCCTGACATATTAAAGTCTGCTGTCATTTGTCCTGTTTTGCAAAAG
Organism: Ichthyophis bannanicus; assembly: GCA_033557465.1. NCBI lineage: Eukaryota > Metazoa > Chordata > Amphibia > Gymnophiona > Ichthyophiidae > Ichthyophis > Ichthyophis bannanicus. The sequence continues at coordinate 167,442,682 of CM066043.1, forward strand.
TGGAACCTAGAACCAGCAGATTAACTATTCACCAAAGACTAATTTACTGGTTCTGAGTAAACTGATTGAAAAGGCCTTAGTGGACCAGCTGCTGAAGACTTATTTAGATTATAATATGTTTGAAGCATTTCAGTCTGGTTGGTTTCAGATAATAGCACTGCATACAAACCATTAGGGAAACCATCCTGTTGGCCTTTATTGACCAGTATATTGTAGTACGGAGAGGAAAGTGACAGCTTTCTGATACAAATGGATTTATGGGCTGCATTTGACAAGATGGATTGTAGCATTCTGTAAACCCTGTGGGTATAGGTGACAGGCCATTAGCATAGTTCACGTCTTTCTTACTGGGCCATACACAATTTGTTACTAAGGACACTTCCAGCTCAGTAACCTCCTCTCTGATTGCAGTTGTCCTGCAGGGACCACTTCCTCTGTCTCTTTTCTTTTTTAGCTTATGTTATGGCTCTTAGCTCAATTGGTTTGGGAGCATGGGATGGATTAATTTTTATGCCAGTGACTTCATATCTACCGGATAGCTCTGCAATGTTTCCAAATTATGTGTCCTAGCTAATTGCATGTCTCCTTGGATTAGCACTATTCCTTGCAACAACTATCATATTGTTTATGGGCTATGGAAGGCTGATTGGCTTGTCACGTATTTTAAGTTAACCTGGCAAAAACAGAGTTGGTCTGGTTGGGTAGATGCTCAACAGCAGGTCTACCTGGATTGGCCACTATTGGAAACAAGACATGGGGCTTAACAGACCTTTTGATCTGACCCAGGATGACAGTTCTTATGTTCTTAAACTAATCGGATAGTACTGGTATAGTTACCATATCATACATATATTCAGCGCTGCCCCTCTCTTTTATGGCTCAGTGCCACCTAGCACAGTCTGAAGTTTGCTGTATTTTGTTATTTTACTGGTTTTTTAAAACTTTTTTTTTTACTATAGTTTTGTTTATTTTCAAGATGTTTTTTCTTTCATTAATTTTATTTTTTTCATTCAGTTTGTGAACCACTTTGATGCTATTATTGAATAAAGAAAGAATCCGAATAAAGTAAAGTAAGGATGAAGCTAAATGTCAGTGTCTGCATTTGACTTAATCAGGTGACCGGCCAGGTGACTATTGATCCCCTGGTTTTTAAATTCTACATTCAATTGATGTTGCAAAATATAGGTTTAATTGTTTTTATTTGTTGAAGAGAATTTGGATACAGTTTACATTTGTATAGTGATGCATTATTGCTTTATGATTTCTTTTCATTAAAGTATTAGTTGAGTCACTTTATTTTAATTGACCCCAGTTCAGGATCCCTTGTGATCCAGTAGGATAAAAACCAAATTACTTATTCTTTCTTTCTTGTCTTGACAAGTCTCCTATTTCCTGCTAGTAGTAATTCTAAAATTAGCATGTAGACTGAAGGATTCTTAGGGATGCTTTACAAATCACTAGAAAAATGTTCTAAATGAGCATAAGGCACTTTCTTGTCAAATTTGGGTCATAATATTGTAGTGGGTTTACTCTTTCCTGCTCAAATACTTTGTTGCAGTGAAGGTAATGCTAGCGCAATATAGATTTAACTGGAAGACTTCAGCATTTGTAGCTAATGGAGTCACTGTTCTATAACCCCATCCCGGACCGCATAATTCTAGCTAATAATGACGCTATTTAAATACTTTTCTATACCTTAATTGAAAACAGGCTGCAGGTTCTTTTGAATTTCTATCCAGGTCATTAGAAACTCGTTACGAAACAAACTAGTTAGAGACACACGTGCGGAGCTCTCAGGCTGGGATGTGATGTACCATGTACATTTCACAGAAATGGATTGTGTCGTCGGTATAACAATGCAGCCTCTCTTCTTTTGTTCTCTTGGAAAAAGCATGTCTTGAAAAAGGGCCTCTCTCATGGAGTAGAGTCTCTCAGTGGCTTTTTTTGAGCATATCATGAGAGGAACGAGCTTCACTCTGAAGCCAGGATATATTGGGAACGGGGATATATACAAATAAAATGTAGAGGGGCATTTTAGAAAGGATATCAAAAGTTCAATCTGGGACATTTAAGCCAGAACTTTTGGGGGGGGGGGGGGGAAGCAAGGCATGTGCAGATGCAGACATGTCACAAACGTGGACGAATAGTAGTCCAGCGTGTGGACATCTAGGAATAGCCTAATGGTTAGAGCAGTGGGCTAGGAACAGAGGTCAGGGTTCAAATTCCACTGCTGCTATCACTGTGCTGAGTATTAGGGATGATGGAGTACTTTCCTCAGGGCCAGGCCAAGCCATAAATGCGCCCTGTGCGACTTTCACCTCTGGCACCCCCCCATTTGTCATTTTCCCCAATTCCAGTATCTCTCCATCTTACCCACAGCTACACGTCCACGCTGTCTGTCTTTGCCCTGCCGCCGACACTTTCCATTTCTCCTTGGCGGCAGCAGTAGCAGCGGCGGAGCGGGTCTCTGAGGGAAAAGACATGCGGGTCTTTCTGACTCCGTGCTAGCATGTTGGCCTGATCCCTTTCTCCTCTGACGTAGGCTCGCATTGGAGGAAGGAGGGACTAGACCAGCCATTCAAGCGCAGAATTGCGAGCCCATGTTAGAGGAGGGAGGGATCGGGCCAATATACAATCGTGGAATCGGGAAGACCTGAGTTTCTTCTCAATTAGAGATCCGCTCTGCTGTTGCCATCACCGCCACCAAGGACAAATGAAAAGCGGAGGCGGAGCAAGGACAGGCAGCCAGGGAACAGAGGCTGGCAACCACAAATGCGCCACTATTTTTTTGCGCCCTATGCGACTGTGTCACTTGCACAGGGCGAGGTATGGCACCGCTTTCATCTCTACATCTTTAGTCAAAACAAGCACACTTCAGACGTCTGCTCATGTCTGGAGCAGATCTAAACGTAGACTTTGGAAATCCAGGACATTTCTGGAATCAGGGGGGCGGGACATCCATGTTCCTGGGAACACCCCTGCCCCGCCTCCTGCATGTCCACACACCCGGCTTCTAAAATGGCTCTGGAGATATCTCTGTGCCAGTTTTTGGATGTCCGAAGCATGAATAGAGCTTCCAAAATGACTCTCTTAGGCTATAACATTTTTTTTACTGTAACAATATATTCTTGTGAAGTCATTGACTGACAGTACGTAATCCATATAAGGGGACAGGCAGTTCAAATTGAGTTTCCCAGGAATGTTGATGGACAATGATTTGCCATGTGAGAGTTGACAGACTTGCAAAAAAAGAACTTGGATACCTCTAAGCTACAAGAATAGGCCACGTGATCAGCAGTTTATATGCATACATGCTGCATGAATATTTCAGCCTTTTACAGTGTGATTTACAGTATACTCACCAATATCTGTGAATCTCTTCTGAAACTGTGATTTCATATCCATCAAATAGCTCTGCAATGCTTCAAGCTCAAATGTGCTAGGCAAAAAGAGCTTTTTGCTAAGTCTCATGTGGGCCACATTCTGAAGTCTGGTGACTGCATTTGGTCCTTGGGCTATATGTTGGATGCCCTGGCCCTGTCCTATCTCTTATAGGGAGGAGTAGCCTAGTGGTTGGGGCAAGGTACTTCAGGCCGGAAGGTCAGAGGTTCAAATCCCACTAGAGGACAGCAACCTTGGGCCGGAAGGACTGCGGTTTCTAGTCCCACAGATGCTCCTTGTGGTCTTGGGCAAGTCACTTAACCCTCCATTGCCCATGTTCCCTGTAAATATTAGTGTATGTGTCTCATATCCCCACGTGTTAAATGTATCCCCCAATTGTGTTGTGACCGCTTTGATTGAAGGATAAGGCAGTATACAAAACTGTCTAAATAAATAAAATAATAAATAAATAAATTATTTCTTCTATTTTGTTTTTCTCTTTGGGCCCGATTTTTGGAAGGCATTTACACAGTTTACAGCCCAGTAAACTGTGTAAGTGCCTTAAATTGGGATATTCGATGGCACTTACATGGTTAGTGACACTGAATATCCCCTTCTAACTCCCCTACGCACCCCGATTCTATCTTGTTAGTGTCGGGGGCGTTCTGGGGTGGAGCAGAGGCGGCGACAAGGGATAACTGTGCAGCAGAGATATTGCATGCTGCCTGGTTAGCAATCTGCACTGAAAAGCTAGGCGAGGAAAGCCCTCACCTATCTTAAAGGCGCAGGAGCTAAGCGGGCAACATGCAATATCGCTGCTGCCTGGTTAGCTTTGGTGGCTTCCATTGTGTGTGGCGATCCCCGGATATTCAGTGCCGTCACCATGGCATTGAATGTCCGGGTTAGGATCATCTAACCTGACCTCTATCTCAATATTGGGTGCTTTATTTTTTATTTCTTTTGACGTCTTCCACTGAGAAGATCGTTAGAGAATTGCCAGGTTGGAATTCAGAACCAGAAGAAATCCCAGCCAGGTTTTCAAAATGTCACTGCATTTGAGTGATGAGGCTGTCAAAAACCATCTTGCATTCCATCTCAAAATTTTATTTTTTGGTGTGAGCAGATCGCCTTCACATTAGCTCAGATGCATCCGTTTTGCTTTATGCCTTCTGTGCTGCAAAAACTGGTTCAAATGTCAAATTGTTTGTTTTTTTGAGCTGTTATCTGCATTGATTTCCGTGATACCTTACGCATGTACTGTATCTGCAATGACAAATCTCGCCATCTGCTTTAAAGCTGTTTCATCAGGGCTGACCTGTCCATTTGGCAGGCTGGGTGGCCGCCTAGGGCAGCAGACCATGGTGAGTGACAGGGCGGCTTTGTGCTGCCCCGTTGGTACCCGTGGCAGGCCATGTGCTTCAGTAACATGGCCTGCCACGTCTGACCCCCCTCCAATGCAACTTCCTTTTGGAGGGGGGGGGGGTCAGAAGCAGCAGGCCATTTGTTTTGAAGCACTTGGCCTGCCGCGGACACCAAAGTGGCAGCACAAAGCTGCTGCTTTTAAACTGACAACCCCCCAGAAAGCAGAATTGGTGGTGGGGGCAGTGGCGTGGCTCGGCATAGCGGGGGCCGATTGGCGCAGAGTGGGGCGGCACGGCTGGGCTGGCAGAAACCCTTGGGCCAGCCCTGGTATCAATAGATACATTCTTTGACTGCAAACAACAGTTCTCTCTGACTACCATAAAAATCTGACACCATTGATGGAGCGGTGAAAAAAATTGAACATTGATTTGTGTGTGAAGCATTTGAGCATCTGATACTGTACTGTCCTGTCCTTACAGCTCCAGTTATTGCTCAACTTTTGTAGAACATTATAAACACTTCAATTTGTGTCACTGTAGAAAATGAAAACTAATGAGCACTGCTAAAAACATTTTAAATTAAATAAATGTATTTTAAAACAGCACATACAGAGATTTCTGCATTTTTCAGACACTTGTCTGCGCTCTAGCTGTGTCCGCCAGCTGGATTCTGCGCTGATCTAGCATATGAGCATTCCAGGACTGCCTGCTGTTGCTGCTACTGTGGCAGTGACTCCCCCCCCCCCCCCACCTCCCTCCCGCCCCGGCCGACACTCCCATCCTGAATGATCCAGATTGTGTGGGTAGTTCACCTACTATTGCAGTCTAGAATCCGGGTGGCCTCCCTACTCCCCCAAAGTATGTGGTGCCAGGTTCTCACAGGCAGTTCAGCTGCTCCAAATTCTGAATCCTGCCACACCATTGTCCTGCAGGGAGCCAGGGCACCAGCTGACCCTGCTCGTCTCTGCTCTACTCTGTACTAGACTGCAGTTCTTCCTTTCACTTCTGGTGTGGGTGGGCTTCCACTTCCAGGTCAACGCACTCTTACAGGATATCAGCAAGTATAGGTTGTTATTTTAGAAGCATCGTTGCATGCTAATAGCAGCGTTTACACATGCAGTGTTAGGGGCTATGTTCACCACGTTACGTTTTCCAGCAGGCATGGCAAGGGTGTGGAGAGAATGCTTAGGGCAGATCTACATGATCAACAAGGATTCCTCGTCTTACAAGAGAAATCCATGTTGATGAGAGAAATCTGGATGTCTGCATTTAGTCCTGCCCTGAGGCCTTTTTGTGAAGGAGCAGGTGTAAAGGCTGATGTCAGGCCCTCCTCTGATGAAACCCCCTCCCCCAACCAGCATCTGATTGCCTTCACCCCTCCAAGGCATCCAAGGCCAGTCCTGACAGATGATTAGCACTGATCCCCTGAACTTCCCCAGCATAAAGAACCTTCCCAATGGCCCCTGGGAAGACCCCACACACTCCCCCCCCCCCTTTGCCTGGCTCTTACTGGTATCACATGGCCCCTAGTATCTAGAGTGAGCTCCGGGTTCCAAGATAGTGCCGCCTGCTTAGGGTTCCATCTGTGACCCCTGTAAAATTATGGTCATTTTTGGACCTGGAGTCAAAGGAGCAGGAGTAACGGGTTTATTTCTGCTCAAACTAAATACCAGGGACCATGCGACCCTGGTAAGAACTGAGCTTAGATGATCCAGGGATGGGGGTTTCTTCCTGGTGGTCATCGGGGGATTATTTATAATAGGGAAATCTGATGCTGTAAGATTGATGCCTTTTTGGGGAATTGTGGGGGGTGGGGAGGAATCGGATGGGTTGGGGGATCACTGTGGGGAGGGTGATAGGGGTGACTGGTGTTGCAGGATTGGGGGATGTGTGGAGACTGGGAGCAGCAATTTTAAAAAGCTGCTTCTATGCACATGTGGGTGTTGCATGTTTTTTTTTCCTGCCATGTGCAGCTTTTAAAAATCTCTGCTCCCAGTGGATGTGGTGCCTAGACATCCTTGCATGTATTTTACAAGAGGCTCTGCGTTTGGCAAATTCTCTTGTAAAAATACAGTGGGAATTTTCAGTGTCCTGACTAGACATCTTATTTCCCCTCTCCACATCCTATCTAAACCTGTCTTATGTCATTAGTGGTGTATCAAGTGACAACGTCTTTTAATGTTAAATCGTTAACTTCATTTACACAAATATTTAACTTTTTCCATTTAAGATATTATCTTTGGCAGCAACTGTCGTGCAAATACGCATGCTAAATTGGAACATACCTGTAATTGATCTCATTCAATAGTCATATTTTTTGTGTATGTGATGTAGAAATACCAGTGCTCTTTTTTAAAACCATAAAATCACTGAAAAGCTTTTATCCCAATAATACATCTTCAGCAGCACCATCTCATGTCTAACCCATAAAAGTTATAACTGCCCTTTGTGGGAAAAAAATATTCAAAAAGGGGACAATTCTGACCCGGACGTCCAAGCCCTCTGTGCATGTGATTGGAACCAGATGCACAAGGTTAGCCGGGATTCTGATCTCGCAGGGCATGTCTAACCCTGCGGGATCAGAATCGCATCCAGGCCTGTATGTGCAGGCTGGGACCCTGATTCAGGTCGGCCTGCACGTACAGCCCTTGCCTGGCTAGCTTAGTCAGGGCTTTGCAATGGAGCCATGCACCATGGCGTCTGGTTGCCATGGCACCGCTGCTCCATTCAAAAGCTGTGATCCCTGGCCGCTGGCTCAAAAAGTGCTTTCCCTAAAGCCCGACTCTTGATCTGGCCTCCCATGTCCAGGGTCTGGCCATGGGGAATGTACTCTGCTCCCTCCTGCCCTTTCTGAGCCCCGAGCTCACCATCCTTTACTGACTAGGGGAACATATTCCACCTCCGAGGTGGAATAAGTTCCCCGTTCAAACCGCCGTCCCTGGACGTACAGAACCGACATTGGAATCGGCCCTGTACATCCGGGGCTGATGACTTCCCACTGCCCACCCTAACCCTGTCCCCAATCCACCCCATTCCCGCCCCATCTAACTTTCCCATACAATGTGTGGGGAAGTTAGACAGGATCGAGAGAGGGCATGAATAGTGGGGATGGATGTCCCAATGGGATGTCCAATCCCTGCTATTTGTGCCTCGGAATGACCCCATAAGTGTCCACAGCGTGAATAGAAATGGAAATTGGGTTAATCATACAGCATTATATTAAAAAAAACAACAACCACCCTCACGCACTGCAGTTGTTTCAACTAGCACCTTCCAACCTGGTCCATAATTTTGCCAATCCTGGCTTTGTCACTAGTCAATCCCTTGCCAATCAGGTGACTGTTACCATACGCATTCATCTTGTCAAAGGCTTGTCTGCCATTCTAGCTCGTGATGTAGCCCTGAGGGGTACAGGGAAAGGCAATTTCCAGTATGTGAAAATGAAAGAGGCCCATATCCAAGGCAAGTGTAACGACTGAACAACAGATGTACAAGATATATTGAGGCAGCTGCAAAGTAAGAAGAAGCACGTGAAGATCACAACACTAATGGCTATATGAAACCTAGTGGAGCCAGAAAAACAGTAACGGCATTCAAGAAAACCTGGCATAAGCGGAGAGGGTCTTTAGAAGAAGTGACGGGAAAGGCAGAGATAGGGGCTGTTAGAGACTAGTGTGTGTCGCAGCTGCAAGCTCCTGCAGCGTAGTTAGGCGTCACCATGGGCTACGCAGAGGGAGAGTTGTGAAAGGGTGAGGCCAGTCCACAGAGTTTTCCAGAACCTTTCCACGGCTAGATTGGCACCGACTAGTTGGGTGGCCGAGAGCGGCTGTGGAACCGGATTAATGGGACGGTACAGTGTAAAATGTTAATGATGAAGTGGGAGAGACTGATCTGGGAAGGTTTGGCCATGTTGCTGTTAAGTGTTGATAGTGCTGAAATAAAGGTGCAGCCATGTTTTTTGACATCTGTTATGTTTTTTTTTCAATGCGTTTTTTGTCAGAGTGTTGTGAGGAAAGTGGGCGAGTGCCTATTATAAGATTTTAATTATGAATTTTTAAGTGTGTATTTTTTTGTGGTTTATTAACCAAATAATTAATAGTAAACAATAAATGTTGTTACTATTTAAGGTGCATTTCACTTAAGCAGTAATGAACTGAAATATGAGATTGCAGACCTACTTTTAGTAATCTGTGAACTATTCTTAAATTCATCTGTAGTACCTGAAGACTGGAGACTGGCCAATGTAACCCCAATTTTAAAAAAAGGGTTCCGGGGTGATCCAGGAAACTACAGACGGGCGAGCTTGACATCTGTACTTGGCAAAATGGTAGAAACAATGATAAAGAACAAAATTACTGAACATGTGGATAGTCATGGCTTGATTGCAGATAGCCAACATGGATTTAGCCAAGGAATATCTTGTCTCATTAATCTGCTATGTTTTTTCAAAGGTGTGAATAAACAGGTAGATAAAGGTGATCCGGTTGATATAGTTTTATTTCATTTTTCTGGATATTTTACCTGGGCTTACAATAAGCCCAAAGCAGGATACAGAAAACACACATTACATACACAGCAACAAAACAATAATAAAGAAAAATGAAAACAGATTTTCAGAAAGCCTTTGACAAGGTCTCTCATGAGAGACTCTTGCGGAATTTAAAAAGTCATTGGATAAGAGGAAGTGCACTATTGTAGATTAGGAACTTGTTAAAAGATAGAAAGCAAAGAATAGAGCTAAAGACTATTTTCTCACCGGAGAAAGATGAATAGTGGAGTAGCCCGGGGATCAGTGCTGGGTCCGCTGCTTTTTAACATATTTATAAATGACCTGGAAATGGGAATAATGAGTGAAGTGATAATAAATTATTCAAAGTTATTAAAACACAAGAGAATTGTGAAATTGCAAGAGGACCTTGAAAAACTGTGAGACTGGGCGTCCAAATGGCAGATGAAATTTAATGGGATAAGTGCAAAGTTATGCACCAGGAAAGAACAATCCAAACTACAGTTTCACAATGCAAGGTTCCACATTAGGAATTGCCACTCAGGAAGAGGATCTGGCCATCATCATGGATGGTACTTTGAAACCCTCTGTCCAATGTGCAGCCACGGCCAAGAAAGCAAATAGAATGCTAAGAATTATAAGGAAAGGAATAGAAAATAAAACTAAGGATATTATAATGCCTCTGTATCACTCCATGGTGTGACTGCACCTTGAATATTGTGTGCAATTCTGGCCACCATATCTTAAACAGGATATAGCAGAATTGGAAAAGGTACAGAGAAGAGTGGCCAAAATGGTAAAGGGGATTTAAGGATATCCCTATGAGGAAAGGCTTAAAAGGTTAGAGCTCTTCAACTTGGAAAAGAGATGGCTGAGGGGAGAGATGATAGAGGTCAATAAAATAACAAATGGCATGGAATGGATAAGTGCAGATTTGTTTATGCCTTCAAAAAGTAGAAAGACTAGGGGAAACGTAATGAAGCTACAATGTGGCACATTTTAAGAATGTTGGGAAATCTGACTTAAATCTGCCTTAGGTCTGCTGTATATATATTGGCTTTATATTAGCTTTATATGACTGAACCCTTGCCTGGTGAAACTACACAGGAGGATGGATGGCACAGAAGACAAGAAGACAGACAAGAAGATAATAGCTATATGAGAGTATATGCTTGCCATAAGATAATGGATGCGGCCTGCTATGGAAGGATTCTGGGAAACCATATTCTGGATAGGAGTGTGCAGAATATTGGGCCTAACAAGAAAGTACAGGTCAAGCAAAGAATTCAAACTGATGAGCACAGCATAATCTCTGCCTGATTTCAAATAGTGCCAAGAAGAAGGAAAAATACAGGAAGGGTCAAAGGTCACAGACCATGCATAGATAATTAGACCTAAAAGCATTTCCAGATGTATAGAGGTCATAGGCCATGTATAAATAAGCAGGTCTAAGTGCAGGTACAAATGTACAAATGTAAATAGATTCTCCCCTGGGAAAAGTGACACCTAAGTAGTTATAATGGATTCACTGAGGCTAATGTAGAGCAAACATTTGAGATGTATATAAGGTGGTTATTTTGGAGGAAGGGTGGGCAGTATTTTCTTCCCTTTCACAGAGAAGGAAGTACTGTCTGCCATTTCTATAGACGGGCTTTTGCTGTTCTGTATGACACTGCTATTTTGTTATGCTGAAATAAAAGTTCTTATAGCAACTGCCGTCTAAGTAATTCTTTGATTGGTGATATTTGGGCAACCGTTGTGGGAACCAGAAGCTACAAGAATAATCGTAGAAAATATTTTTCGTTCTGCGCATAATCAAACTCTGGAATTCATTACCAGAGGATGTAGTAAAAGCTGATAGTGCAACTGGGTTCAGAACAGGTTTGGATGAATTTCTGGAGGAAAAGTCCATAAACCATAATTAAAGAGGACTGGAGAAATCCACTGCTTACCCCTGGGACAAGCAGTATGGAATATGCATATCTTTGGGAACGTGACGGGTACTTGAGACCTGGAACAGCCTCTGCTGGAAACAGGATAGTGGGCTTTATGGACCCTTGGTCTGACCCAATATGGCATATCTTATGCTCATCTGCCCGCCCGTCCCTTTGCATTTGGGCATGTACAAACTGATACGTCTGGAGAAATTCTAGAAGAAGCAACGAGCTGTGAGTCTTGGAGGCCAGGCCACACTGCCAAAAGCCCAAAGAGGTGCCAAGTCACCTTGATGAATGGTAATGAAGTGCCAGTGGGGACCCAACCCCTGCTGGCACCAGAAGACTAGGGTGACCACAGCTGTAGTGAAAATTGGAGGGTAAGTGCCAATGGGAAATCGACCTCCCCCCCCCCCCCCGGCACTATAAGAGCAGCATTGTGTGGCTGCAGCAAGGATTGGAGTAGAAATGTTGACAGGGACTTGGGCCCTACCAGCACCAGAAGAGCAGGACTGCTGTGGCAGCAGCAAAAATTGGAGGGGAGGGAAAAGGTGGAAAGGGGAGGAGGGCAGAGTGTTGGGGAAAAATACCTGTGTCAAAACGTGCACACTCCCACCCTCCCCCAGTCCATACAGATTCACATCCCTCCCCAGCCTACATACCACCACCACAGCTCATAAATATACATTCCTCCCCCCCCCCCGTATCTATGCTCTTAAGATATACAAATATATTCACACTTACCACTCGGAGATGCCTCATAGAGCCCCATCCATCCATCCCACAGCTCCTGTCACTGTAATGAGGTGCACTTTACCATGTCTCTTCCTACCGAGTCCCCAGTACGAGTGTGCATGGGTTTTCAGATGGAGACAGGAGAAACGCATATGGTTTTGTCACACTATGGAGTAATATTTAAGGAGTTGCATAAAGATACTCACCATGTACATTTATAAATGAGTCTTGTAGTGATCTAGGTGTGTAAATGGACTCTTCTCTGTGTACTTTAGGTGGCTGCTATTCTATAAGTATGTAGGTCAGGTCAATAGTGCGCACTTGCACTGTAGGTGTGTACGGGGCGGTGTATGGGCAGAGTGCAACTTTGGGGCCCTTTTCTAATGGGCACTAGGGTGTTGCACCTAACGCATCATAGTTTCAGTGCTTTTGGCGTGTTAAGTGCAGCACAACTGCGTTAACTGTCAGGGGCGTGGAAAGCATTTCCCCAGCAGTTAATGTGGAGCACTTCCCTCTAACTTGGCCTGCATTTAGCACCAGTGCAGCGAACTCCACCTATTGTGGTGGCATTAGGTGAACCCAAGCACATGGTGTGAACCCAGTACTAACTGCGCTGAGCTCACCATGCCACTCTCTGCCCCTGACCCTCCCACTCACAACTGTATTGCTGGTGGTACAGTTAGTGCGGGAATCGTCCCGTACTCTTATGGCCCTGTGTCTCCCAGTGCGCCTTCAATGCACATCAGAATATGCACCGCCAGCTCGCGCCCATTAGTGCAAGACTTCCTTCATGCGCATAAATTATAAAAATTATTATGCGTGTTCTGGGAAAATGTAGGTGCAGGCATTTACACCAACCATAAGGCTGGTGTACGTACATGCGCCCGACATTTACGTGTGTTTTCCACCACGTATGCTCCTATTTTATCAAGTACAGTATAAGCATATCTTACTTTATAAAGTAGGTATTAAATATGCATATTGAAACATGCGTAAATCTAGCTGACTCTTACAAAATTACACTCTGTGTGCGCACATTCCGACTTGCAATCCTTTCATGTCTTACCACCCTCATTTTCATTTTGTATATTTTTGGGAACCTGTGTAAGTCGCTGAGCCTTTTGCTAAAAAAATGGTCATACCAATTTAAAAAATCCTTTTATAGATATATTTGTGCTTATTATCATTTTATCCGAATCATTTCATCATTTGGACACAGCATTGGCAATGGGCAAAGAAATTGTAATGCGATGGGCATTTCCTACCTGACAGGAAAGGCTGGACCTAACCATTGACTGCAGAAGTTGTTCAGCTGAATATTATCAGCTACATCACGTTGCTAGTGCTGCCAAGCAAGAAAATCGAGGAAGTGAAAGAGATGAACGAGGTCCTGACTAACGTAAGCCAAAGTGGGATTTGGGATTTCTTGAGTGCAATGTACTGTGTAGAGGACTGAGAGAGAGATGTGAATGTCTCTATCTTCTAAATTTACACAGGATTTTTTTTTTTTTTTTTTTTTAATGTAATACTGAAAAACCATTGTGCCCTTTTCTCACTGAAAGCTCTAATGAAATCTCAATCTTCTTGTTAGGTTGCTTCTGGCATAAAATTTGTTGCCATGGAGAAGGATGGAGAATTACAAAGGATTAAAAGTACTTTGTGTTAGACTTAATACCATAAAGCAGATGCAGCTTATGGAAATTTTTCCTGCGTATGTTGTAATCACATTGTTTTGGCTGTAAGGAGTTCTTCGTGGTGTGTAAAAATTTTAACCTCAAATTACTTAATTGTAATGTGATGTTTCATATTTTGATTGATCATCAGCCGTAGAGTTAACAAGTTAACTTTTTTACATTAATGTGCTCTTCTACACAAAATTAATCTTCCTTTACTTTGCAAAGGATAAGCAAAGTGTGACATATGGAACTTCTGTTTTATTTTTTCCCCAGACTTGTTGCTGGTATTGTGCAGCTGCTGACATTTTGTCCGTAGGCCACTGGCGGATCTCTGACTGATGCAACATTTTGTCTCTTTACATCCTGGGTTATATGATCTCACAAGTTGCTATGGGAAAGCTTAATATGGGTTAACTGCTGCATCCATCAGAGCTTTTTTGGGTAGTTTGAGGCACAAATTTCTTATAGATCATATTCCCGTGAAGCTGCATGGGAGTCCTCCGCTTGCGCTGCCGCTGGTGAGGGAGGAGGTGCTGCGATATTGTGTATTCAGTCATGAGGAGGAAGAAGTAGGGGTGCGCTATCACAGTACCTCCTCTCACTGGCAGCACTGCACAGTTTCAGAGGAACATTGCTCACAGATAAAGCGTCTATTCGTCTATTCCTAAGTCTTTATAAATTGTAAATTTTAGGTGTATGTGTTTCAGCTAATCAAGTATTTTTGGAGGGTACAAAAAATTAGTGTTTATTGCTGCTTTCATGCTGCAGGGTCTATTGTTGGGGAGCTTTTCTGGTGGAATCAAACATGTACGTTTTGAGTCGTATAGAAGTCGTTCATGCAGAAAAGACACACAAACTGAGTAGAGGATATAAGACGAGCCAGGAGAGGGATGAAAAAGTACCTGGGAAGTAGTGTTCTTCCAGTGTTTAACCAATAAACACCTTTCCAAATTTTTTTTTTTTTTTTTGCAACCGGGGTATTTATCACTTAAAGCCTGAAATCAGAAGCCCTACGTATACAATATGAAAACAGTGTTAAAGCTTTTAAAATGCTCCAGTTATAGGGTCAGAATTTCCATTAGTCATGGTAGACGCACGCCTGGGGTGCTCTTCCTTGCCCCTCCTGATGGCAGGATGACGGGAGCACTTATTACCTGCATCCTGCCTCCTCGTCTGCCAGTTTCCGTAGTATTCAGCGAATTTAGGCCAGACTGAAGGCAGCAGGGCTTTGAAGAGACAAAAGTAGTCAAGAAAGTGGGAGGGAGGGAAAAGGGAGAAGACTGAGTTGAAGGGGGAGGCGATAAGAGGGGGAAATGCTGCGGATCATGTGCTTAGGCCTGTATGAGAGCGAGATAAATCCAACCCTATAGGTGCTCTTTGAGGGTGGCCATTTTGTGAAAGGCAAAGGCTGGCAGATGAGAAGCGAGGTATCATTGTTTCCTACTGTATGCATGTCAGTGTCTACTGTGGGGTGTGTTTACTAAGCCCTGGGCCGATAACACACGCGTGGGCTGCGTTACTACCTGCAGGGAGTGGGTACAACCATCCCTTTGAATTTACTACATTTCACCATGGTAAAACTGCCACGGGAGCCACTAGCGCCACCCATTGAGGTAGCTCAAGCTAGAAACACTGGTGCTAGCTGTACTGCGGTGAGAGTGCCCCTCTCCTGCCCAGTCCCTACCTCAATGTGCTCTGAATTTTCATGTGGGTCCCATGCCACTTTCCAGCGCAGCACTGAAACCGCACGCTAACCTTGCGCCACCCTTTAGTAAACAGGCCCTTGTATGTTGAACTAGCTATTTCTATGTGTGGAAAGCTGTAAATATTCACTTCATGTAATCCATCCATACCGTTTGATTTTGAAAAATCAGTTACATTATATTAAATTACATTCGCAAGTTTATGGTTCTGATTCGCTAAATAGTTTTTCTACAGGCATAGAACAGGCGAAAAGCCTTAGTAAATTCGACCCTGGATCCTTTCTTTTTAGTGTATTCTGGTTCCTTTTATTTAGAGTTACTACGTTCTGCAAAATGCATACTGTTGGATTTGTACAAAGTATTTTTTATTCTATTTAATTCAATGCATGCCGCCTTTGGAAGTTTGTAAAATAATAAAGGTTGCACACAGTGCAGATTAAGGGACAAAGACTACCAGTCTAACATTGTTATATTGCTCTGAGAGTAGCCTTTGAAAACTTCTGTTTTTGTTTTTAATATAAAAGCAACTATCATAAATGTGAACATATGCTGCAGTTATTTTCCTGAAGGTGGTTTAGGGCAGCATAGATTTTATCACTTTGTTTTTTTTCTCTGGGAAAACATTATCTTTGTACGTTAGAAATCTGGTATGTCTGAATATTCCAAACACGTAAACGGTAACTAATTTTTATAACAGCTATGTACTGTAAGAAAGATGTGAAATCTTTGTGAACCTTACTAGACTTTTACTTTTGCAGATTCTTCTAATTTAGTTGTGGAGGAATACATATGAATATCATTAATATATACAGTGGCAAAAACAAATAATTTTTAGAGTAATAATTGCGATAAAGCTGGTTGACGTAAAAAGGGTGTTCTCTCTCTCTCTTTTATTTTTTTAATGAAACCATTTTACTGTTCCATTCTTCACTAATTTGGCTGATTTTGTGAAGCTGGCTTGTCTTGCTCTCAGCTAAAGTATCTGTATTTGCCTGTACAATACATCTTGATATACACATTAGTAAAGGCAAACTCACAATGCAAACGCACTGTATTTATTTCCCAATTTAGGGGTTTATGCAATAAAGGCCATATTACAAGATTATAGTGTGATCTTACAAAATAATGTGACTTGCAGGACTGGCCTAACCATTAGGCAAACTAGGCTATTGACTAGGGTGGGAGCTTCGGGGGGGGGGACAACAGAGCATTCAAAGCCAAACAATAGATTCTGATATCCAGAGAGGAATAAAGCTTAAGGTTTGCCTAAGGGGCCAACATCGCAGGCCAACTCTGGGGCCAGCCCTGGAGATGTGCATGCAAAAACTCTACTTAAGATGTTGTACAAAGATTTTGCATCAGTACATTTGGTTTTGGCCACATTAGCATGGTGATGGTTGTGGCAGGCATTGGTAACCTCTATAAAACTATCATACACACACCCCTACGTTTGAAATCCTCACTGCTGATCAGCCTCCCTCCCCTCCCATAGTAACAATAACCCTTTTCTGAGGCATTAAGAAAATAAGATATGTCATACTGGGTCAGACCAAGGTCCATCAAGCCCAGTATCCTGTTTCCAATAGTGGTCAATCCAGGTCACAAGTATCTGGCAGGTTCCCAAAAAGGCACACAGGTTCCACAATGCTCATCCTGGGGTAAGCAGTGGATTTCCCGGCTCCTCTTTAATAATAGTTTCTGGACTTTTCTTCCAGGAACTTGTCCAAACCTTTTTTAAACCCAGCTATGCTAACAGCTTTTACTACATCCTCTGGTAACGAATTCCAGAGTTTGATTACGCGTTGAGTGAAAAAATATTTTCTCTTATTAGTCTTAAATGGGTTACCCTGTAGCTTCATTGCGTGTCCTCTAGTTTTTCTACTTTTTGATGGCGTAAACACCGAGCCTAAGCAGGGAGTAGCATCCCTTACTCCCTGGCTAGGCGACGGGAAGCTCAATCTGGAACATCCTCCATCCTTCCTCCATACAGCTGAATGCCATTTGTTAGCAACCTGTGCTGTGTGCAAAAGAGCTTAATTTTTCTCTCATGTTGCTTAAGACCTGCTGTGTGTGAGTTCAGTTTCTGGAGGGGGAGGGGGAGGGACAAAGTGTGTTGGGGGCTGTGGGGCCAAAAGAGTCGTTTTTGACATATACATGACTTCTGTCTCAATGGGGCAAGATCATTTTTTACAGAAAAGGAAGCTTCTGACAGGGAGAGGGTGGTCTTTTGACAAGCAGAGGTGAACTACTGAGTCATGGGCAATGCTGTTATCTTAGGGGAGGGAATGGTTCTGGATAAGGAGATTGCAATTGCTGTGGGAAGGAAGGAGAAATGGATATGCACCCATCCCCCCCCCCCGAAGGATTATTGTTGCCATGGGAATAAGGGAGAAAATCTGGACTTCTGCACGTGGTAGCTAGCAAATAGGTTATAGCAGATATTAAGAAGCAGTCATTTACCAAGCGCTCAGTAATTAGCTTGAATGGTACAACACATACCATGTTACTTAGGGGGCACTTGTTAATCCCACATTTGCTTGTGACATTTATTTACTTTTTATGCATGGGCTGGCAAATTTTTGTGCGATTTTGCTAACATTTTCTTCGACCACCTTAATGTGCATGCTAAGGTCTTCCAGCAAATTCGTTTTCAGCATTCACAAGAGAGCTTATCTTGCACTTTTTATTTCATAGGTCCCCATAATATCTAAACCTACATTTGAGTAGTAGAAAAGGGTTTAATGCAGGAAATAATTTCCAATCACTGCATTAAAGTATCATTTGGAAATGCTTGCCAGCCACACAGTGACCCTCTTCATTGCTGAGATTTTATAGAGGAAACATCATCTAACTCTGTTGCTCAAGCTTTGTTATTTTCCTGTTATAGTCAAGCTACTGGGCTATTCTGTACAGACAAACCTAGTTTTCAAAGGCTGACATGTTAGAAGAAAAGAATCGCTTCATGCTCTGATTTTAAATTGATTAGATTATTGCAATTCTTTATGCTTCATGCTGTGCTCTGCAAGCCATTGTGACTGCAGATTGTGTCATATAGAGCAGTTAAGTTACTTTAATATGCACAATGCAGTAAGTTCAGTAAGCATGGCAGAAGGGTGCCAGTATTTAGGTGGGGGGGGGGGGGGCGGTTAAGGGCTGGTGCTCAAAGCTATTCTCTACTATCTCTGTATGGCTTGGTTCTTATTAGCTTTAAGCTGTATGGTGCAGGAAGGAACAAGCTAATAAGAACAGCGGTAGTAGGGTGAGGGTAGCAGCAGGCTTGGTGATGGGGAGATTTAGGGAAGGAGAGAGGAGATACTGGACATAGGGTGGGGGCAATTTATGCAATGCAGAGAGGCAACAAATCCTAGCTCTGTCCCTGATGCCTCGTTGCTACTTTCTGACCAAAACTGGCTTCCAGTAATATTTAAGATTACATTTTGAGATTTTACTCCTGGCCCAACCAGCATTTTATTCTAAGAACATGAGATATGCTAAGACACAGGTTCCACAATGCTTGTATTGAGTCAAGCAGTGATATCCCGGGCGCCACTGAATTTCCCCCCAAAATTACCTACCTAAATCGGAGGTTCCCAACCTATTTGGGTACAGGGACTCCTTTTTAACATCTCAAATTTTAGGGACTCCATCCTGTCTGCACAAGTTTCCTCCCTCCCTTTATAGATTGTCTCCACTGTCCAGTTCTTCTCCTCACAGTATCTCTCTTCCCCACCAATCTCTCACTCTCTTCCCCACTCCCTTTCCATCAGCCTCACCCCCACAAATCTCTCTCTCCATCCTCTCCCTACCAGTATATCTCAACCTCAATCCCTCCCTTCCAGGGCTTCCCCATCACTCCTCCTCATCTTCAGTCACTCTCCACTGTCCCTTCCAACTCCGTCTCCCCAGGCCATCCTCATTAGTCTGTCTCTCTAGCCTTCTTCAGTAGTTCCCCCAAGCTGCCAATCCACCTGTGTCTGTTTCTCTTTTTCTCTCTTTAGTCTCTCCCTAGCGTTTTTTCTTTCTAGTTCTCTCTTCTGCCCAGTTCCTCTCCAGCAGTCGCTCCCTTTCAGCCCCCTCTCAGCAGTCAACTTTGAAAATTCCCCTTTCATGTCTATGGATACAAAGTATACACCCGGGGGAATTCTGCGCAAATGTTTTACAATACTGTGCGCAGAATTCCCCCATCATAAAACCTAAATCCTCCTCTAGACCTGAAATTCCCCCTGCCTTTTCTCTCTTTAGCTCTCTTGCTCTAATCGGCTCTTTCCCCAATCCCCCTAAGCCTTTCCTGCCCCCACCTTCTCTCTCCCTCTAACGTCTAGCAAGATCCCTTATTACTGTGGCTCCTAAGGTCTACCCTCATGCACATACCCTCACTTTACCTCCTTTCTCCCCTGCCAATACACCAAACCTTTTCTCTCCCTTACCTCTCCTCATTTCTTCCCAGGCACATATCTCCACCTTTTTCTCCCCACTCCCCAGGCATATGCCAGTCTCCAGCTCCCAGCCACTCCTTCCCCTCACAACTTGCCAGCAACTTCAGCACCCAGCCAGCCTCTGAATCACCAGCAGCCCCTCTCGCCTACCCCCAGTCACCCCAGACTCGCCAGCAGGCTCACGTTCCAGTCCCCAGCCACCTCCCCTGACTCACCATCTCCTGCCCCCCAGCCACCCCCAACTCACCCGCAGCCCTTTTCTTCTGGCCAACCACAGCAGCTTTTTAACACAGCCACAGAAGCATTTTCCTTTGCTCCCATGGCTGTGCTAGACTCCAGTGCTGGCACCGTTTGCCCCCAAAAGATAAAGCAGAAGTGCTTCCTGTCAAAAACAGGAAGCACTTCTGTTTACCCCTTTAAAACATTGCATGCCAGCACTGGAAATCCTGCGGGAAGATGGTTCCTTCTAGCTACCTTTGTCACGACTGCTCCGACAAAAAGAAACTTTTTCCTGTTTAATTTTGTTCAGGTTTTTATATATTGATTGAGTACTGGAAATCCAGCACAGCCACAGGAACAAACAGAAATGCTCCTGTGGATGTGAAAAGTGTAACAGTGAGGCATGCTTGGGCTTCTAGATTTACCGTGTTATCATACTGATCTTTAGTTCCTTGCTCCCCTGCTTGCCCACTGACTTAACTCAGTAATCTCTTGTCTATATCAACACCTACTAGAGAATGTTTGGAATGGACTTGTCATATCTCTTTTAGCTATTTAAATCCCTCTCTTTGGAATGCTCTACCCAATGAACTTTGGATAGAATCATCATACCTAAAATTTTGAGAGGTTTAAAATGCTTTTTTTGGTTTGTTTTGTTTTTGTTTTTTTTAACTCGGGCTTTTGCTGATCTATACTGATATTGGTTTGCATGCATGTATATATGATTTTTGTCTTTTTCTTTTTTGCTTTAGTTTCTCTCTTAGTTAAATTGCACATGGTGCTTGTCTTTTTGTTTTTATGTTTACATGCGGTTTACTGATTGGTGTTTTCCTTATTTGGTCAATTTTATTGTTTTATACTTCTATCCTACTTTAATTATTATAAAAGTTTGGGTCTGTATTTAACCATGGCAGTCGGTGTTTTTTTCTTTAAATGCTGGCCATTGTGGTCAAATAAAATTTGGACATCTAGCATCATTAGCTGAGTAGTGGTCAGTGCTTGCCGCCGGTACTATCTGTTCAGCAGTGGTATACAGCCCGCTATCCCGATAGCTGCCGTAACTTGTCGTTGCCCCAGCGCTACCCACAGACCTCCTTGACGCTATCTGGCTGATGCCACTGAATATTCTTCTTGCCAGCACTTCACTGGTTAGCAGTACCCGCTCATCGGATCAGTGCCTTTGAATATAGGCTTTTTATATATAATTTGATTTTTGTTACTGCTTGCCATCTTGATGTCCTGACAAGTCGGGTCATTAATTCCACTAATCAGACCATAGAGCAGAGAAAAGCTGAAAGTTTGCAGTGGACAGAGAGAGAGAGATGGTCTTTGGCTAAAGAGATAAAAGGAAGCAGAGAACTTTCAAGGCTATCTTAATGCAAGTCCTTGCTGAAAGGTTCTTACACGGTAAAATAAAACCCAGAAACATCTCACACGCATGGAGGAAAAATTTCTTACATTCTGCATCTGTCATTTCTCCTCCCTACTTCTTTGCTATGCTTTATTTTTCCCCTTTTAAAACACAGGCCAGATATTCAGATTGTTTTAAAGCGTCTGACTGTCATGGCTGAAAGCGAAACCAGATCTTCGAAGCTGGAGACTATCTGGCATCTGGCGCTGAATATCCGGTTTTGCTGCTGAGTGGATTTGCTCTCTGACTAGCAGTGATATTCAGCCGCTAACTGATAGCAAATCTGCATAAAGCTAGGACAACCATACCCCTGTCCTAACAATGTGGGCACCAATTCAGTTAGTGGACTGACAATAACTGCTAACTGCATTGGTGCCGGGTCTGCGCTCACCTCACCCATAGGCTGCCCTGGCACGGTCTAGTCAGTACTGCTGAATATTCCTCTGTGGGGCTGATCTGGTCAGCAGGTCCTGCTCACTGGATAAACCCTTTTGAATATCAGCCTACACAATAACGGGAAATAATAAAAAAAAATGGAAGCTATGCTTAAGATTAAAAGAGTAAACAGTTAGGAAACCTGCAAATTTTTTTTATTGCGGTATCTCTGTATCGCTATGCTTCTTTTCTAACCTCAGTGCTCTCTTTAATTAAGACCTCGCTTCTGGGAAGCAGAAAATCGTAACTGTCACTCATATTCAGTTCCATGAACTGTGAAGAGGCTGGCACTCAAGTCTGAATCTTAAAGATTATAATCCTGGCTGGCATTTTGAAACCAAGAAATGATTTTACTGCAATAATGAAGAGATGAGTGATAAGATTTTGTTAGATCTCTATTTATACTATGGGATACAGTAAAACTAGAAATGCTGACACACAAATATATCTCACGGCCTAATGTCCACACAACCATATGTACCTTAGAGAGCATAGCAGCAACCATTGATCATTCATAGGGGTCTGTTTATCAATGAATTAGCGCTAATGCAGGTACTAACGTGCATTAAACACCTGCTTGAATTTATGCAGATGTATATTCTATGTTAAATTGCCGTTAATGATCATACATTAACCTGGGCTAATGCATTACAAACGTAAAGAAGCAGAATGATGCAGAGCTGTTTATCCTAAACCTCCACCCCTGGCGTTTTATGTAACATCTCTCTCAGCTGAGTGGAGGAGTAGCCTAATGGTTAGAGCAGTTGCATATTCTAAGAGATTTCCTTCACTTGGAATTTGACAAAAGGTTTCTACTTAGCACATCCATAATGTTATGTTGTAGAGCAACTTTTAAATCTAGTTTCATTGTTCTAACCAGGGAAGCCAGGGTTTGAATCCCACTGTTGCTTCTTGTGATCTTGAAGGACTAGAAAAGGGGACTGCTACTTCTGGAGAGAGAACTGCAATTGTGAGTATATACTTCTGGGAATTTTTCTGAAGGGACTTCTTTGGATTACTGCTGATGAATCTGTGAACCCAGTGTATTTGTTAAAGTCAGGGCCTAGTAGCAGCAGTTTAAGTTTAAATTTAAAACACAGAAGAGAGCTTTCTGGTTAAATTTAGACCCCAGCAGAGAGCTTCTAGTTCAAATTTCATAATAAGTCAGAGCCTAGCAGCAGCAAAGAGCTTTAATTTAAATAAAATCAGAATATAACTTAGCATAAAAGGCAAAACAGGGCCAGTACTCTTTGAGCAACACATAAACAAAGAAGCCTTCTACCTACGGGGCAAGAGACCTGTGAAACCTTTTCAGTAGGTGTTAACGTCAGGTGGCAGGTCAAAAGGCCATTTTGAAAGACTCCTTCTATCCAAGCAAGGACTGTTAATCATCCAGGAAGTTGGTCACAGCTTACCTCAGAAGCACAGGACAGAGTACTGTGTAGCAGCCCTCTTTTAATAAGTGTTATTTGACAATGGTGCAAGGATGAGGGTTTTGGATTTGTTAGGAACTGGGGAACATTCTGGGGAAAGGAGAGGCTCTTCCGAAGGGATGGGCTTCACCTTAACCGGGATGGAACTAGGCTGCTGGCATTAAACTTTAAAAAGGAGATAAAGCGGGTAAACGTTATCAGAATATAGAAAGACTAGGGGACATGCAATGAAGCTACATGGTAAACTATTTAAGACTAATAAAAGAAAATATTTTTTTCACTCACCGTGTAATCAAACTCTGGAATTTGTTACCGGAGGATTAGTAAAGGCTGTTAGTGTAGCTGGGTTTAAAAAAGGTTTGGACAAGTTCCTGGAGGAAAGGTCCATAAACCATTATTAAGAAGGAACCCAGGATATCAATGCTTGACCCTGTACAAGCATTGTGGAACCTGTGTCTTTTGGGGAAACTGCTAAGTACGTATGACCTAGATTGGCCACTGTTGGAAACAGGATACTGGGCTTGATGGACCTTGGTCTGACCCAGTATGGCATATCTTATGTTCTTATGTTCTTATCTTGGGCAAGTCACTTCATTATCTATTGCCACAACTACAAACTTAGATAGCAAGCCCTCTGGGGATAGGAAAATACCTACTATATTTGAATGTAACTCACCTTGAACACATGAGAAAAGACGTGAGCTGAATCCAGTTCCCTTTCCCATAGGCATGGAAGTCCCATAGTCTCATAAAGGCGTCATATGCACCTATGAGCTTTTATTGTATAGTCTGCCTGAAAGCTCCAGTGCTGAACTGCACCCGCTTTGAAGTAGGTGTAGCTCTTTCACATACGTTTAGGCATTTGTGAGTATATTTTGCAAGATATACACCTAAGTGCTGCTCCAGTCCCAGTTCTGCCTCTTCTCCACGCCCCGGAATGATTATGCACATGCCAAGGAAAAATACATGCTATGTGTCACTATCAATTATTTCTTATGCATGTTTTGAATATATAAATGCCTTATAAAATTACCTCCTTAATATTACCTAACATGTCTGTGCTAACACTGCCGTTAATGCAAAAACCTATCTATGCAGATGCATTGGTTAATGCAGAATGCTGCTTTTTTAACACACGATTTACATAAAACCTTATAATAAATTCTACATTAGAAGCTTGCTAATGTATGCATCAAAAGTGTACATTGATGCACAATATTAATGCACTTTGATAAATAGACTCAGATTGCCATCTAAGGGGCTGATATTCAGCAGCACTAACTGGACAGTGCCACTAAATATCCCTCTAACTGTCCCAACGCTGTCTGCAGAGTGCCCCTAGTATGGTGAGGGTGGTCCCAGCACTTATCCGATTTTTAGTCCACATACAGGCCAATTCCTTTCTGGTTGTCCAGCTCCTGTGCGACCCCTCAAAATTGGGGCGTACAGTGGTAGCACCGGATTCTGATTCTGTGGGGGCTAGACATGCTCGCGGGATCAGAATCTGGTCTATTATCCTGGACATGCATGCGGGCCCAGATTCTGATGGGCCACACACTCAGCAGATCCACGGCTAATTCAGCCAGGCTCCGTAATGGAGCCTCAGTGTCATGGTGTCTCGTTGCCATGGCACTGTGGCTCCGTTATGGAGCCGTGATCCCCAGCCGCCGACCCAAATTGTTCTTTCTCCACAGCCTGACCCCTGATCCGGCCTCCCATGGCCAGGGTCAGGCTGCAGGATTCTCCCTGCACTCCCTCATTATTTTGTGCTGGCCCGATTCTGTCCCTGTCTACGTGGCCAACCCCGGACATACAGGGCTGACCTCAGAATCGTCCCTGTACGTACAGTGTCACAGCCCGCCCATACCCTACCCTCACTCTGCCTCCAGACCCCCCCCCCCCCATCTAAGGCTCCCTGTAAAACAAGCATTGTTTGTACAGGAAGCCTTTGCACCAGGAGCGGCAGGGGAACAAATAGCTGTGATGTACATCCAGGCAGGACATACATCCCCGCTATTTGTGGCGCAAAATGACCCACTAAGTGGATAAGTGGCTGCATGAAGTTAGGACAGTTGTTTTTCTGAACTAACTTTGTGGTTCAGTTATCCAAAGAGTGGCTGGATATCGCTGCCATCTGGGTAGCCTCACAGGTCAGCGCTGGCACTGGAGGATCAGTTTTGCCCAGAGCAGCCAGGTGTTTTAAAAATGCTGACCACCATGGGCTGAATATCAGGCCTTAATTGTCTTGAATCTGCCATAGAAAAGGCTGTACTCTTACTTCATGCTGATTTTATCTTCAGTTTTAAGAACGGTAATGTGTGTTTGTTTCATGCAGTTGAAAACTTCACCGACAATGTTTTGCTAACTTGGAATTAGGATGTTTTGGACTTGAACATCATCTATATACGTAGTGTAGTTTCTGTTCATAGGCAGGGCTGGCACAACCATTAGGCGAGCTAAGTGGTTGCCTAGAGCGTCAATGGTCAGAAGCTGCCCGTTGCTGCCGCCCCTCTCCAGGACGTGCTACATGGTGCTAGAGTTGCCTTCTCTTCCGGTGCTGTGGTGCCTTTCACGCTTCCGCCCCCCTTGGATTCCATCTGCTTTAACAGGAAGTGGAATTGGAGCATGAACAGCGGGAACATGGATGGCACTATGGTACCAGAAGAGGAGGAGACACCAGTGCTGCAGCACCTTTCTTAAACGTACTGCATTGCCGCCGCTGCATGGCCCAGAGATGGGTGGAAGCCGCAGTAATGGGCATGGGGCTGGAGCAGGGACAGCGCTGCAAATGAGGTCCATCAAGCCTCCTATCCCTGCACTTGCCCTGTACATAGGGATCCACAATATTCTTTTATTGAGCTAGCTTTCTCCTCTTTGCAAAACTAAAATACATTCCCAAAGGTAACATAACATTATGAAGTGGGTTTCTAATAGATTTTGATGGATGTTTCTAGAATTCATTAGATGTGAGGTACTGTAGGCTGTTTAACAGCTGCAGCTATTTGGGGGAATCTTCCAACATGCTTCAGCTGTCTATGGACAATCTCCAGGAAATGTCGTCCAAACGACGGCATTTGCTGTGAATGTCTCCTGGTGTACATATGTTTCCTGTGAGAATTTACTGCTTTCCAGGGATGTCGGCAACACTCAGTATGTTCCTAGAATCTTAGTGCATATTTTTTTTAACTTTTCATATTGTGTTAATGAATTTTATTGCAAAGAGATGTCACTGACATCAGTGGAAATCAAAAGTCCTCTGTTAATCTCTAGAATAGCCTAGGGCAGCGATGGCGAACCTATGGCACGCGTGCCAGCTGTGGCACGCGAAGGCCTTGCAGCTGGCACGCGGGCCATAGGTCCGCAAAAAAAAGAAAAAAGCTGTCTCTGACTGCTGCCGCGGAAGCGGCAAGGGCAGAATGCAGCGTCCCGCGGGGCCCCCTCCGCCCGCTAAGCCCCTCTGCAAGAGCTTTCAGATTCGCGAGGGAGAGCGTCTCCCTCGCGTCTCTGTTAAGCCTGCAGGGGCTAATGGGAAATTTCCCATCAGCCCCTTTAGACGCGAGGGACTGATGGGAAATTTCCCATTAGCCCCTGCGGGCTTAACAGAGACGCGAGGGAGACGCTCTCCCTCGCGAATCTGAAAGCCCTTGCAGAGGGGCTTAGCGGGCGGAGGGGGCCCCGCGGGACATTGTAATCTGGCGCGGCAGCAGCCAGAGCCTGCTTTTTTTTTTAAAAAATTTGCCGGGGGGGGGGGTTAGGACTGCTAATGGGCAGGAGGAGGGGGGGGGTTAGGATTGCTAATGGGCAGGAGGGGGGTGTTAGGACTGCTAATGGGCAGGAGGGGGGTGTTAGGACTGCTAATGGGCAGGGGGGGCTTAGGACTGCTAATGGGCAGGAGGGGGGTTAGGACTGCTAATGGGCAGGGGGGGGGGGTTAGGACTGCTAATGGGCAGGGGGGGGGAGGGTTAGGACTGCTAATGGGCAGGGGGGGGGTTAGGACTGCTAATGGGCAGGGGGGGGGGGTTAGGACTGCTAATGGGCAGGAGGGGGGGGTTAGGACTGCTAATGGGCAGGAGGGGGGGTTAGGACTGCTAATGGGCAGGAGGAGGGGGGTGTTAGGACTGCTAATGGGCAGGAGGGGGGGTGTTAGGACTGCTAATGGGCTGGGGGGGTTAGGACTGCGGGCGGGCGGGCGGGGTGTTAGGACTGCTAATGGGCAGGAGGGGGGGTGTTAGGACTGCTAATGGGCTGGGGGGGTAGGACTGCTAATGGGCTGTGGGCTGATGGGGGCTGTCTGGAAATGGGGTGATGGGGGTTTAGGGCTGGAAGTGAGTTGATGGGGGGGGGCTAGGACTGGTATTGGGTTGGGGGGTTGCTAGGACTGGAAATGGGCTGATGCAGGGACTAGAAGGGAATGGATGCTGGGTGAGGCTGGAACTAGAAGGGAGCTGATGTTGGGGGAGGATTAGAATGGGATGGGGCTGGGAGAGTAAAATGGAGAGGGGAAAAATATTTTGTGTGGGAGGGATAAAAAATCTACAATTGGCCGGGTATTGGGAGAGTAAGTGGGGATTGAGGATGGAGGGGTAAAATTTGAGTGGATGAAATAGGAATGAGGAAAGAGCAAAAGGAGAAAGATTAGTATGTTAAAGCGGATGTAGAGAGAGAGAGAATGGAAAAAAAAACTAGAAGAGAGAAGAAAGGACAAATGGACAGCAGATGATGGAGAGTTAGCAGAAAACATGAAGAAACCAGAAGAAAGTGGCTGGAGCAATTGCAACTGAGCTGAGGTATTCTGTTTATGTAATTCCTTTTTGACATTGCCACTTGTTCTCTTTCCCCAGTAGGTCATGTATTGTTATTGTCTGAAATGTATTGGTTTAATATTTGCAGTGTTGCCTTTTGATAGGTATGGTGTGGTGCTTTGTGAGTCCTGGTAGTGCTGTTAGGATACGGCGGGTTTGCTATTGGTTCTAAATGGGCAGTGTTTGTAGTAGTTCCTAATGTGCCTGGCGGTTGGCACTGGATTATAGTAATGTAGAAATCTTTTAGTCTGTCTTTATCCATACACTAACTTTTAGTAAACATGTCTCTTAATGAGTGTATGTTAGCATTATGCAAATATTTATGCAAATTGACGTGCTGGCACTTTGAGGAAATTCTTTGGTTTTGTGCGGCAGTTTGGGCACTCGGGCTCAAAAAGGTTAGCCATCACTGGCCTAGGGTAAAGCGCATGCAATGGTAGTGAAGGATTTCCTATACTTTCCTGCTAATATGCTTTAACCCTGCTCCGAAGGAACCGGGGCAAGCTGTTACATCTCTTTGATCTTTGGACCCCAAGATTATCAGCTATGGAATTCTGAAAGTGTTTTTCAAGGTTGTGGATGCCTCCGCCGGGGACTGGATTAAAGTCCAGCTGCTTTCATATTGGCCAAGTTGTTTTCAGATGGTTTTCATTTA
This sequence comes from Ichthyophis bannanicus, assembly GCA_033557465.1. Lineage (NCBI taxonomy): Eukaryota > Metazoa > Chordata > Amphibia > Gymnophiona > Ichthyophiidae > Ichthyophis > Ichthyophis bannanicus. The sequence goes on from CM066043.1 coordinate 167,471,370, forward strand.
TCCTTCACCTGTTATGTGTGTTTGTTTCATTACCAGCAAACTTAGCAATAGGAACAGTAGATAGGGCAAAAGTAGAATCCTTTTTTAAAAAAAATTAAAATTGATTTTTATGATCTTTAGCTGGCTAGCTCACATCATAATCCTGGTACTGAAATGAACTCTAAGGGCCATGTTTCCTAAAGGTTAACATACATTACTGAAGTTAACCTCACTTAATGCACATTTACTTCATAAACGCACATTAAAATCCTTAGTAAACATACCTCTTAGATGACTTATTTTCATGAGGGATTTTCAGTCCTTGTTCAGCAATAGAACTCCTCTGAAACAAGAGCCACTAAGTTACCACAGAATCTCCATTCCTTAAGACAAAGGAATGAGCAGTACAAGAGTTAATGCTGAACCCCATCGTTAATAAAGAATTTGTTTGCTATCTGGCTATGAAATATTACTCTACAAATATGTTTGACTTCAGTGCATGAAGAAGCAATTTGATGGTCTACTAATCTCTCATAGTACAAGATCTTGCTTCTGACAGTACAACCTTATTTTTGACTTAATGAAATACAATTATTGACCTCCAGACAATTTAGTCTTGATTTTTCCTGGGATACTATGGGCATTATCTCTCGTCTCTCCATTTCTATCCTGTAACCCAACCCAAACACAAAGTATGAAAACAATCCCCCCACAGTATTCCCATATGCACTCATGCCTCATCTCTCTCAGGCTGGGCCCGCAGTTGACGCTGCAGGGCTACCCCAGGTCTTTCTCTGTGTCCTCCATGTCCTCTTCGGGGAAACCAGATAGCGAGTATGTAGAGCTATATATTCAACTTTGTCTCCAATGTCAGAGTAGATTCTCACACTCTATACTCCGCTTCCCAAATGAGGCACACTGTTCTTATTAATGATCACAGGTTGCTCCTGTACACGACACAAGTAATAGAGTCCAACGTGTATATCTCTCGGTTATTTCACGGTAGACAAAAGTCTGGGCTGTTCATGACTTGGTGGATTGAAGTACATAAGGGGCCTACTGGCCTCAGGCAGTCGACGTCCCAGTGGTGTCCAACTCTGCTACAAATTTTCGTGCTGCGTTTACATTGTCAAATAAGTGTCCTTGTCCCTCATGCTGGACCCATAAAACTGCTGGTTAGGCTAAGTTGAATAGAAGTTTTCTCCGGAATAGGTCAGTGCAGAGCGGAGTGTACTCTTTACGCTTAGCTGCCACAACAGTGGAATAGTCCTTAAACAGAAGAATGTGGTGGTTTTCCAGCAAAAGTTCTCCTTTTTTTCCAGTAGGCTTGCAAAAGCTTCACCTTGTGGTGAAAATTGAGGATCCACACAATTACCACCCATGGCCGCTGCCATGCTTTGGCGCGAGCTCTCAAGCGATGCGCTCGCCCCACCTGGATCTGGCCCAACAACTCCTCAAAGCCTAACTTTTTAGGTAAGCAGGCTTCTATCAGAGAGGCTAATACTTGGTCTGTCCAGATTTCCGGTACCCCAACTATCCTCAAGTTGTTTCTTTGCAACTTATTTTCAAGGTCATTTACTTTAGATAGTAGTGCCTCTATCTGTGCCTGCTGTGCCTTACTTTCATGTTCACACTGTCCCTCGGAGTCCTCCATGGCTGACACGTGGTGTTCCAGTTCATCCACCCGTTGGCCAATGTCAGCCAGGCAGTCCTCTGCACCCTCTAATTTTTTGATATGGTCAAATTTTGGGTCCAGTAGCTTTACAACCTCTTTGGCAGAGTCTGTGCTCTCCATCCCAGGCGATGAGGGCGCTACAGATGCTGAGGCCATCGCTGCCATTCTGCTGGGGTTTTTTGCTGTTCTTGTTGGAACTACCCCAACTCCAGACAGAGCACAAGATGACTCTGTGAGTTTGTCCTCTTGTACTTTGTAGTCAGTGGTGAGAGAATTAAGAAAATTTACAGATTATTCGCAGCAGTAGCCCCGGAGTGAGTCCTCACTCGCTCATATGTCACGTGGACGTCTGTGGGCATTATAACACACTGTTTAATGTAATTACCTTGCTTAGCATTCAAGACAATTACTAGATGACAATATAGGTGGTGTAGCCTTCAACTTACTCATAGCAGAGAGCAACAGTATACCAGTAACATCAATACTGTAGACAACGCTATAGAAAAGCAAGTACAATTTGACTTTTAGTTATCCGTATGTCTTGCCATACAGGAAAGCTACTATGAATGCTAAGAATATTAGCTGCCTGGCTGGTCATCTCAGAGCATCATACGCTGGAGATAATTGACTAGTTTGAAGCAGTCATCTGCACTATAGAAGCTTTTTTTCTGCATAGTAAGACCTATGGGTAAACACTTTTCATACAGTGAGCTGTGCATGCTTTCCTGGAGTAATGTCATGCTAGTGTTCTTAAAAATATTCCTATGGAACACCAGCCAATCAGGTTTTCAGGATATCTGCAATGATTTATTTTCACAATAAATCTGTATGCAATAGAAGCAGTGTATGAAAATAAAGCTGCAAAAACAAAAAAAAGTATCATGCGCAAGAATACAATGAAACTGCGATCTTTACATTTGTGTTACCCTCCCCCCCCCCAACAAAGTAAAACCTTTAGGAAAACAAAATGTTGGCAAGCGTCTCAGTCATTGTGCAATGGCAATCCTAGCCACTGGATCTAGGTTCCATCTTTTCATAGTTCTGGAAAGAAGCAAGATCTGGAAGGAGACCTCATGCATGGTCCCTGTTTGGAGGACTGTTGCTGCGATGACTGGACCAAGTAAATTGGGTGGGGGATATGATATAGGGGAAAAGTTCTTAAAGACTTGTAGTGTAAGATCCCAGCCCTGCTGATTTAGCTGAGCTGGAAGCGGGAGAGTTGTGATTGCATCGGACAGCCTCCCTGTGGAGATGGTGGAGGCACAACAGTAAAAGAAATCAGAGCATGGGATAAGCCAGATCAACATATTTCTGGATGGACAGACAAATATGCAAAGCGAGCTTTGTATCCTTTACTAGGCTTGTGCTTCTTCTAGGACAAAGAATTTGATTAAAGGCGAGCATAAGTAGGACTGAACTATAGGCTTTGCTAACTTCCCTCCCGGAGTGACTACCCGGAGGGATTGGTCATCATATGCACATGGAGCTTTAGTGAGTCTTGAAGAAAAACTAACAAGACTGGGAATCACAGCATGGAGGTGTGTCTCCTAGCTCTCTGGAGAGCCATAGGTTGGGGAGGAGAAATTACATTTAATTTAATTCAGATTTTTATAAACCACTCCATATCCTACAGAAGGAACCGGGCAGTGTACAAACATAGAAACATAAATGAAATAATAAAGGGGCCTATGTGTTAGAGTGGGCCCATGCTAATGGTTATCAAGTAGTAATACCACATTGTGGTATAGAGAGTCATGTGGTTAGAAAGCCCCATGCTATCTGAATTGTGTGGGTTGGGGCAGGCTCTGGGCATGTTATGGGTGGAGATAGTGTGTGGTACATTACCACATGATAACTGTCAGGACTAATAACAACATGGTTGCATCTCAGAGGTGGTAATAAGTGCAGTTGCAAAACCGACAGGTAACATGGCATTGGCCCAGAACAAAAAGCCCCTTGATCCCCCCCTCCTGCCTCCAAAGCAATAACACCTCTGCTGCCTCCATAATCAACGACCTACTTAAGAGACCCCCCCAAAAAAGTCCCACCTGCTCAAGAGAACTTCCAACAAGCCCACCCACTAAAGGGATCCCCAACAAGACCTTCCCCTGCTCAAGAGACCCTCTTGATAAAACTCCCTGAGAAGAAGCCTCTCAATCAACAATCCCAGACCTTGCCTCCATCCTCTTGACTGGGACTGAAACAGGAGAGGCCCCCTCTGTTCCCAACCCATACTCATTTGGGTTCAAAATGATGGCTATGACCCCTAGTGGTAGTACTGCAAGACAGCTGCTAGAAGTCATAGCCACCATTTTGATTCTGGAAGCTATAAGGAGGGACAATGTTCCTACCCTAGTTCTCTAGATGAACAGGGATACCCACAGGTAAGCCCAAATCAGCAAACCCTGACCTCCCTGGGAGAAAGTCGTCTTCTTAGGGAGGTTTGTTGGGGAGGATCTCTTGACCAGGGTGAGATCTTGTTGGGGGATCTATTGAGTGGTGGGGCTTGTTGGGTGGTTGCTGATCAGGGGTTTCTTTTAAGAGGGAGGGGTGATGATCAGGGAGGGGGTGTTTAGGTTGTGCCACAAAAACAGATTTTTTAAAATAGCGCCAAGGCATGCATTATATGCCTTGGCAGATAGCGCAGATATACCTAACAAAGAGTAAGTAGAAAAGCTTACCACACTTTATTAAACATGGACCATAATCTTTAATTAAAATACAAAACAATTCAAATAACAAACCAATAAAACACATATCCCCAACCTATTAATCACAATCATCATTTTACTTAAACACACTTACTGCACTCGGTATGGACCCTGCTGCAGTGGTTTGCTTTTTTTTCCCATGCAATAAAGAGGATGGTTTATCATTTACTAAGGGAGTCTATTTCCTAGGCTGTGCTGGCTGTTAACTGAGCAGTTAGAGGCTGATTTTAGAAGGGAGCCTCCTAAAGATATGTGCCTAAGTCCCTATTTTAAAGGACTTTGTGCGTGAATAGGCACTTAAGTGTCACTGCTCAATAAGGGGAACATTTTGGAAGTCCTATAAATGCTTTGGACCTCCAAAAACGGGCATAGAGATGTCTCCAGAGCCATTTTAGAAGTCGAGTCCGTGGACATCCCCAGCGTGAGGATGTCCAAATCTGAACAGGGGCATGGTAGAGGCATGGCTGGGGTGTTCCCAGTAACCCGGATGTCCTTGTATGATCTCAGAAACGTCCTGGATGACTGGTTTCGTGTCGAAGTTTAGACCTGCTCCAGGCGCCTGAAAAATGCTTGTTTTGGCTGAAAAACATCCAGAAGGGTGTAAAGAATGCCATCATCCCCAGTACGCAGCACAATTTCAGTGATCGCGGCAGTGGGATTTGAATCCTCACTTACCTGTTCCTAGCCCGCTACTCCAACCATTAGGCTATTCCTAGATGTCAGGTTCTGAAATACGGTTCTGGGGATGTCTATGTAGATGGCCCTGCAGATACCACCACGAAAAGGCAGATAATCACGTATAACAGACCCAGTACAAAACGTGATTATGAAACAAGAGTTTATTGAATTATTCTTACTGCCAACCCAACACAGGCTGTGTTTCGCACACTTCGTCAGGGGTTGATCAGGCAGATAAAAACTAAAAACATAAACATATAAAATTAATTGATAATAAATGCATAAATACTTATTTGAAACACATAAAAGAACAGATGATACCATAAACATAAATATAAATGCATAAAAATAAATATTAATGCATGGAAGTAAAAGCTTCTAACATGTATAAAGCCATTTACAAATTCTAAAACATTGTACTATAAATAAGAGTAAAAAAATGTGGATGCAAACTAATAAATAATTAAAAAACTTGTTACAACACATACTTCACAAAACATGAAAAGATCATTAAACGTAATTCTTATACACATTGGTATCAGAACCTAGAAGAGGAGAGCTGTAGAATGTGACAACCAACATTAAAAGGCAAATAAATACCTCTGCGATGATACTGAAGGACTACTTTATGAGTGACCTTTGTACAGTGGCAACCAAACTAAAAAATAAAATTAGGACAAATACAGAGTTGTACTCGTTTGAAACTAAAAAACACTTATATGCTTTTATAAATAAAAGACCGGAAGAGAACAAGCAAAAAGGAGAGAAAGGAGGCAGGAGCGTATGGTGAAAATGATCTGCAATAAAATAGAGAATATCACATCAAACCACCATGCTTTAAAAGTGACTCAAGTGAAAATCTAAGGCTATATCCATGAGGGTATGTCAGCCTGCATGCATTCTATGTGAAAATATAAATCATAAATCAATATCGCTGGAAAGGGGTGACTACTATTGTTGTAGATAACACAGGTACACTAAAAAAAAATTTTTTTAAACTGCCTCTAATGTTTCGATTGATTTTTACGTTTTTTGGTGCGCTGAATCCAAATCTGGTAACCAATTTGCTCCATCACGTACAGATTTTTTGCTACATTGGGTTAGCAGTTTGAGGTGAACGTTTCAGATTGAGTGCGATCGAGATAAAAGTTTCTTGGATGAATTCTTTATACTAATTGTTTAGTAGTTATTCAAATAAGAATAAAGAAAATTGTAACAAGGCAGCACATAAGAATAGAGTAATGTCAACAAAACACACTGTGATGGTAGCAAAATTGTCTGCACTTAAAACAGCCACATACATGTGCACAAACATTGAGCATATAAGAGCGAGGTTAGACACAAAGCAAAGCAAAGAAATGTGCAAAAAATGTTGTACAGGTATGTATGTAAGAATAGAAAACGCAAACCGCACCATTGCAATACATGAAGACAAACACCCGATGGTGTGAAAATAAAATTCTAATAAATGAGATCCGACACTGTGGTAATAACTAGCAAATTTTTATTTCAAAGTTTAGTAAAAACACGATATTTGTCAACACAGTTTAGATTTTAAAGTCATTCTTGGGTCAATCAATCTCCTGGTGGGCCCGTTTCTTCTTCCCCCGAATGCTTCTCTTGGTGCGCTGCTTGGCGTATTTTTCATCTGGGGTTTCCCGCAGCAGCAACCAGCAGAAATCAGCCATCATAGTGGTGTTCCATCTTCCTTGGTACCTTCTCTCTGCGTCCTTGATGTCCTGGTGAAACCCTTCACCTTGTTCTTCACTGCACGCCCCCAGGTTTTCGGGAAAGTAGTTCACATGGGAGTGCAAGAAATGGACTTTCAGGCTCATGTTACAGCCTTGTTCTTTGAAGGCATTGAGCATCCTGGCAACAATATCCTTATAGTTCTCATCCCGCCTGTTCCCCAAGAATTTGAGAACAACATCCTTGAAGGAATCCCAGGCTTCTTTTTCCTTCTCAGACATCGTTTCAGTGAATGCTCCATCTGAAATGAGTTTCCTTATATCAGGGCCAACAAACACTCCTTCCTTTAGCTTTGCTTCAGAAAGTCGGGGGAACTTTGAGCAAAGGTACCGAAAGCACTCACCATCTTTTGGAAGGGACTTGATGAATTGCTTAATGAGACCCAACTTAATGTGGAGAGGTGGTAATAGAATTTTATCACGAGGTACCAAGCTATCATGAAGAACATTTTTCTCACCGGGTCTCAAATACTCCCGAATTGGCCAGTCTTTTTTCCCCCAGTGTAGGTCGCGGGCCCGGCTATCCCACAAGCAAAGGAAGCAGGGATATTTGGTGAAACCGGATTGCTGCCCTAATAGCATGGATAGAATTTTAAAGTCTCCACAAATCATCCACTTATGCTCATCATAACGAATCTTCTGAAGAATCAGGGCCAAATTCTCGTATTTTTCTTGGAGAATAACAGAGTGAGCAATAGGAACTGAAGCGAATGTGTTGCCATTATGAAGAACACCTTTTATGCTGTCTTTTGACGAATCAATGAACAGCCGCCATTCAGCAGGATCATACTTGAGTTTAAACTTTTCCATCACTCCGTATATATCGTTGCAAAATACCAAATCTTCCTCTTTGCTGAAATACTTCAAAAATTGTGTCTCGCGGTTGCGGTACCAATAAAAAGTTGTTCCTGGTGACAATAGATTTTTCTGTTTAAGCCGAGAACCTAGCAGTTGGGCAGCATCTTTTGGGAGTCCTAAATCCCGGACTAAATCATTCAATTCAGCTTGAGAGAAAAGTTCAGGTTTCGGATCTGGTTCAGTTTCAAACTCGGAAGTACTGGACTCATCGGGAAAAGCCATCTGATGAGTCTCATCATGATCAGAACCGTCCACACAAATATGATCCAAAGATTTTGGTGGTTCAGGCACAGGTACTTCGTTGCTATGAGGCATAGGCCTAATTGCTGAGGGAAGGTTGGGGTAACTTATTACGTTCTTATTTTTCAAGTTGTATCCCTTCACAATGCAAGAGCAAAAATAGCAGTCACTGCTGTGGTCTCTTTGTTCACGCCACATCATAGGTATTCCGAAACGAAATGCTTGTTTTTTACCTTTCATCCATAAGCGTAGATCTTCCTCACATGTCTTGCACACTTTGTGAGGAGCCCACGGTTTGTCTTGATCGCCTAACTTCAAACCGAAATAGGCGAAATATACTTTTTTAATAAATGCAGAAATGTTCCTCTGCCGCTTTTTCACGGTATATTCCCCACAAATAAAACAAAAACTGTCCAGAGAGTTGACGCAACCTCTGGCTCTGTGAGCCATCACAAATACACAGCACTGCAAACTACAACTGTAGTGAACCACTTCGGAATAAAGCTGGATTACGACTGAGCAAACAAAAGGTAATAATGAACTTGCAAGAAACTGAAATTTGACAGGAACGTTCATGTCGCAACCACCGTGTTTGAGCGAGCGAGCGAGCGAACGAGGCGAGGCGAACAGGAAAGAACATGCGCCAGCGCGAGTACTGGATTTAGCCCCCCGCCTCCCAATTGTCCTGTTAATGTATAAAATGAATACAAAACACTCTAAAATATCATGAGGGAGTGTTTCTAGTTAGTTAACCATTACAACCTCTATTTTGGGCCAAGAAAATAAACTGCAGTCGGCTAAAAAGAAATTATGTGAACATTCCTTATATGGGTAAGAAATCTAATTTTGCAAGAAAACGTGACGTGATGGAACATTTTGGCTATTTTTCCTGGATTCAGCACCCCAAAATCTATAGGAATCAGTTGCAAAACTGTAGGCAGTTTTTTGGTAGTGTACCTGTGTAATTGTAAACCTTACTAACAAAAACGAGCATTACATAAATAAAATATACCTACACTAAAAGTAAAACTTTGGGGCATGTTTACTAAAATCCGCAAAATAGCGCGCCGCAAAATAGCGCACGGCAACGCGGCACTGAAACGCGCAGAAACGCGTTTAAACGCCCCGCACACATGCGTGTCACCCCCGCACAGGTACGCAGCTCACTAACGGGCCCCGTACAAGTGCGGGCCCGCAAATGTCCGATAGAGGCGTGGAACGGCGAAAGGAGGGCGGAGGAAGGCTCCGGAGGGGCGGAGGGACGGGGCCAATGGGTGGAGAGTGGGAGGGGAGAGGCTCCCCGCACAGTATCGGGCCCGAATTTGCATGTAAAAACTACCGCGAGTGAAACACTCGCGGTAGAAAGCATTTAAAGGGAAGAGAAACCATTTCCGTCAGCAATGTACAGGAAAACCGGGGAAACCAGCAAAACGTGAGCAGTGTGATACATGTGCACAGCACAAAAGTGAAAATAAAAATAGAAAATGACCACAACAGAACTATTAAAAATAGTAATTCAGCTGGGGAACAGTTATAGTGATGGGCAAATACAGAAATCACACCCAGCAAAGCTCCAGAAAAAAGAAATGAATTTTGGAAGGGTCTACTGAGAGGAGACTCTTCCAAAAAACATTTCCACGTTTTGGAGCTTTCCTGGGAGTGTTTGCTATGGTTGCCCATTAATATCACTGTTGCCCAGCGTGGTGATATTTTGTCCCACATTTCCCGTGGTCATTTCCGGGGTTTATGTGCACGTTTGTCACCAGACAGGGTGCATATGCCCACAGTAGAATTGCGTAGAGCAGGGTTTGTGACTCCATCCTGCCAGGCTTACTGCCTCCAGGGGCTGAACTGTCTCTGTGGCCAAAGTGTGGTACAGCGGACAGAGTCATTACCTCTAGGACCAGAGGGCAGAGGTTCAAAACCCAGCTGGGGCACCTGCCAGCCCATTCCCTATATTTTACCCACCACTAAATAAAGATAGCGCAGACACCCCTGTATGCATGGGGAAAAACACCCATATGTTACCCAACACCGCACACACACCACAACAATGGGCATTACCTACAGCCAAGTCCCCCAAATGCAGTCCCATACTGCCACATTGCAATCAGGTCAACTGCTTTTTCTGAGAGAAGTTCATGCCAGCATGTTGGCGGACAAGTACATGTGGTGCAGGGGGCAGTGGCTGCTAACCACAGAAGACAGAGGCCTAGCCATGTGCAGGCTGGCACAGTCCACTGCAACAGACAGGTCCTGCCGGATCCACAGTCATGGACAGTCCAGGGAATCCAACCAATCTGTGGCTAAACAGTGGTGCAGTGCACACAGACAGTGCATACAAGAACAGAAGGTCACAGGTTCAAAGCCCAGCTGGGGCTACTGCCAATCCTGCCCACATATTTTTCCCACAACTAAACAGTGATAGTAAGGACACACCTTTCATGGCGGGGACATATGCAATGGTAAGACATCTATCTTTTACCCCACTGAGCACAGACACCATGAACAGGGGCAGTACCTAGAGCAGAATCACCCAAATGCAGTCCTGGTGGGCCACACACCAGTCAGGTTCCATGCTGCCACTCATACAAATGCCTGTGCTGTATATCTATGCACCACCCCCATGGCATGTAGATGTAGCCCATGCATATTCATGAGGGATAGCAGGAAAACCCGAACAGTGTGATGCAAACCTGGACTGGAGTTGGGAATCTGTGCCGTAAAGCAGCAGCCATCAAGGGCAGACACACCCACACCCACAGGCCCCATTGGCCAATGTCTCCTGGAAAGGCAGAACATTGGACCGTGCATGCAGCACCCAAAACGAGCACTTGCATAACTTACCAATGTCACCCTACACCTGAGGTATACGGTACACAGCTCGGAGACGTTTGCTAGGAGCACAGGCAGGCAGTTATCCATACGTTACGTACATACTGCTAGTTGACCCCATCCAAACAATCTGTTAGGTGTTTGCGGGGCATGCTCCAGGCCTGGCCTCTGACGGTGCTTACCACCCTGGGGAGTGACCACCAGCTGTAATGCGTACCATATCCATGCCTTGCCGTGCTCAGGACCGGTTTGGTGGGCAAGGCTACTTACCCCCTCAATCGTAGCACCATGATGGCAGAGGTGTGGAAGTGTGTGTCTGTCTATACAGTGGGTGTTGGCTGCAAGCCCCTTCAACAGCCCGCACTGCCAGCACTGTTGCCAGTATTGGCCAGTCAATGTGCATAATGAGGTGCAAGGTACCATGGGTATAGCCAGGGCAGGGTGGCGTGGCCAGGATGCATCTGCACTGGGCATAGGGCCCTGGCAGGGACATTGGCTGGGATATTGTAGTGTCCGGCCACCACCTACACAGACAGGGTGGCCAAAGCATGTCCTTCTGGGGGATCACGCTCACCCTGACTGTGCAGTGACCACAGCATGGCTAGGCCCCCCCATAGTGCTGTATAGTAGTTCTCTCATGTGATAGATATGGGTTTCTCTTTGGGGCCCAGTCACTGATCTATCTGCTTGCTGTGTATGCAGACAGCCCAGTTCTGGGTGCATGCATCTCCATTGGGAACATGCACTATGGACTAACCAGCAGACTGTTTGTAGCTGGTAAATGTCTTGCTATAATGGCTTGCAGGGTGCAGTGGCTGTTGGCTTGCTGCAGGGGAATATCTGGTGGTGGAGTGCAGCTTACCATACCCTGGGCTTATGTCTGTCTGCTATTGTGTTATGGCTGTGTATGGAGCTGCCTGCCTGGGGGGGGGGGGGGGGGGGGGGGGGTGGTGGTGTTCCTCAGCAGGACTGGGTTTGATGTTGCCCTCTACTGCCACCTTTGCAGGGAGGTAGAGTGTGGATCCCTTGATGGGGACCATGTTTGCCACGGGGGGGGGGGGGGGTGCCTGATGGCAGCAGACAGGGATATCCATGGTGTTTGTGCAGAAACTAGCTATCTTACACATTAACACTGCTTTGGAACGCCCGCTTGACCTCCATCAGCCATGGCAGGTGTTGTTGACCTGGTCCTGGCCACCTCATTGCACACTCAGGGTGAGCACAGTACCCGCACGATGTAACGGTGTGTGGCTACTCTGTGCCAGTAAAACACCCGGTCAGTGCCCCCTACTAGGCCAAGGTGCTGTGTGGGTGCACCCGGTCACTTCCCCCAACAGGGCCGAGGTGCTGTGGGGGTGCATTCCCCATCTTGTGTCCATCTGCGGACAGCTAATTTGCATGTGCAGTGCATCATGGGTACGGGTGGCCTAACCCTATCCTGTTGACACCAGCAGACTGTCTGTGAGGTGACGTGTAGGCTATCTGCAGCCAGCCAGGGGCTTGCTTACAGCTATGGAGCTGTAGTGCAATGGTTACATCACTGCCTGTGCAGCCAGAGGTCATGGGTTCAAACCCACAGTGGGGCCCTTTGGTAGGGCTGTCCACAGCTTTATTTTTATTTACTGTACATATGTCTATGCCGGCAAGACCACCCTCAGCTTACTATACCCATTAGGTGCCTCTGAGGGTGCTTCATAGGGCGCCCTGTAGGCCACCTTATGGTTGCCATCCCTATAGGGTGCACTATACATTATCCTGTGTCGCAACATACATGCTGCCCTATAGGGGTCATTCAAGGGTGCCTTGGTGAACAGTGCACTGTAACATGTGCCTTATGGGCCGCCGTATGTTAACATGCTGGGAGAGTGCGTTTGCTAGTAGTGATAACAAAATAAAATTATACAGCCTCCTACAGCACTCCACAACATAATACATACTGCCTCAGCAGGCATTTTTCACTGGGCATTGCGAGGAGTTGAACCCCTGATCCCTGCACCATTGGTCAGTGTTTTAACCATTGTGCTGTGGCTCTGTTCCTGTGCTTGTGCATCAGCGCGCCGCCTTGTGCCTATCAGCGCGCCGCCTTCTGCAGCCCAAGGGGACCAGTGCGCCGCCTTCTGCTGCCCAAAAATAACTGTGCGCCGCCTTATGCCGTTCCAAATTAATTTGCCTCCTAAAACAATGTTAATCATTACAGTTACTGCCTCAGCTGACCTTTGTCTTTGCGCACACTGGGGGATTGAACCCATGGCCCCTGCACCATTGGTTAGTGTCTTCACCGTTGTACCACGGCTCTGTTGTTTTGTATACTCAGCAGCGCGCCACTTTGCCTTTCAACGCGCTAATGTCGACCCCGCACATTAGCGCGACGCACACACGTCCGGTTGCTTACTACCGTTTTTTTTCTATTTTCTGCCTGAACCGCCCACTCCTTATATGGCACAGGCACACTAGCACGGCCCCGCACGTTAGGAATGTTTAGTAAACATGCCCCTTAGATGAAGGTAAAAAACTAAAAATCAATAGAGAAAATAACCATGATAAGTGAAACTAACCAAGAGCCGTCTTTATTTGGAAATGACAACTTGTGCAGGCTGCCGCTGCCGGCGCACCATCAAGCTAAAAAACAAAATACACAATGAAATCTACTAGGGAAGATGCAAGCATTATAAATCCAAGTAAACAAACAAAATTTGACCATTTGTAAAAATAAGGGCCATGAATCTAGATGAAAAAAAGTTCAACAAACCACAAGCTGCTTAATTCAATAAACTCTTGTTTCATGATGGCCCTGCAGATATTCATATTGGGCACGTCCACATTTGTGAAATCATTTCTGCGCCTGGATGTGCCTGCTTTTTTTCAGACGTTCTGGTTTACATGTCCCAGATTGCACTTGGGATGGCCTTTCTAAAGCATGTACATAAGTACCATTGCACGTAATTTTCAGTGTGGGCGTGTACAGGGGTAGAGCTTGGGTGGAACATAGGTGAGCACTAAACTTATGCATGTAAGTTATAAAATTCTATAAACTTATGTGCGTATTTGAAAAATCTAGGCACAGGCATTTATACCTGTCCTAGAGCATAACGTGTTTGTGCCTAGGTTTTTGCACCACTTTCGTCCCTGTTTTATAAAGAAAAGTAGGTACTTGCTTTTCTTTATAAAATAGGCTCAGGAAACAGCTCATTCTGGGTGCCCGGCTATAAAATGACCCTCCGCATATGTGCTAAGAGTTAATGTGGGTGCCGCCTAAGCAGTTAACGCAGCACTGGAGTAGCGAGCGTGCTAATTCCATTGTTAAGAGCTACAGTGGGGGTGGAGACTGCACATTGCAGTTAGTGCTGAGATAGTTATAATGTGTTAATTGTTAATGTGACAGATGAATGCGGTGCAGTTAATGCGACCTGTATCGATGTTATTGACTGCACTGCATTTTCTGCATTACAGTTAGCGTGCAGTGAAGACATTTAGTCAGCATTAACTGTATGAGAAAACACTGGGGAACAGCCCCAAAAAACAGTTAACGAACAGGTTTGGCATTAATGTGCATGCATTGATTTTGACAATTAAAGCACAGTAACTGCAAAACCTTCTTGTACTTTAATAAAGCAGGCCTAAAGTGAGGTAAAGGAATTGAAGTTGCTGTGTAGCAATTTCCAAAATTACTGCAGGGTAATTGCAAAGCCTCTGCTTACTGCATTTTCACCATCTTTTTATTTTTTAAGTGCCATCAAGTCAATGCTGACTCCTGGCAACCCAGCAGCCCCTGGGTTTTCTTGGCAAGGTATGACTGGAAGTAGATTGCCAGGCCTTTTCTACCGAGGGCAATGGGAGGGTTAAGTGACTTGCGCAAGGTCACAAGGCATGTCGGTGGGAATCAAACCCTGGTCTCTAGGGTATGAGGCGCTTGCTCTAATCACTAAGCTCGTCTCCTCCACACCATCTTCCTACACTGTTAATAAGACAAAGTCCTTATTGTGCAATAACTGCTTTACAAATAGAGCAATGCAGTTAGCTACAATTATTTAGGTAGCTTTAACAGTTAAAAAATGGTAATTCTCTGCGCAGTAACTGCAAGGCATTGCCCCTGTCCATTCTCTGTCCAGTCTTCTGTACAGTTACATAACTATTTAAACCACTGTCACTTCTTTCATCCCTGTCAGTCGGGGTTCCGTGCCGGTCACTCCATTGAAACAATTATTGTGGCACTTCTGAAGGTTGCCAGAATCGTTCCCTCGATTCTGGCAACCTTACTTTGGCAGTTTCTCTGGATTTATCTAGCACCTTTTGATCTCGTCAACCACAGCCTCCCTCTGTCTCATCTTTATTCAGTAGGCCTTCGCGGGTCTGTTTTACAATGGTTTGAATCTTTCTTAACTAACCGGACCTTTTGTGTGTCCATAAACTATCTCTCTTCTGAGTCTCATCTCCTCACGTAGAGTACCACAGGGCTTTGTCCTTGCCCCCACCCTCTTTAACATTTTCCCGTGTCCCCTTCTTACTCTTATTCAAAACACAGGCATCTCAGTCTGTCTGTACACTGATGACATTCTCCTCCTCTCATCCGTTGACAAGACTGATCTCTCTTTGGTTGCAGAGTGGCTCCATCAGAATTGTCTGCTGTTAAATCCCTCCAAATTCACAGCGACTTGGCTCTCTGGCAGTAATACCGCCTCCTGTTCTGCACCTAATATCCAAGGGCACCCCATCACCCTGACTTCTTCCTTTTGTTATTTGGGTGTCCTTTTTTGATTCCACCCTGACTTTCTCCAAGCATATCAGCCAGACTGTTAAAAGACCCTTCAGTTCATTATGTCACTTCCGCTCTATCCGTCCTTCTTTTGAAGGCTTCTGCCGAAACTACAGTCATTCTTAGCCTGGTAATCTCGAGATTAGACTACTGTAACATGGCTTATGTCAGACTACCGGAATACAAACTCAAACGTCTCCAGATTATACAAAATACCGCTGTTCTTCGTCTTTCCCACGCAAACCATTTTGATCACGTGACCCCTCTGCTTTTTCAGTATCACTGTCTGCCAGTCCTTGTCATATTAATTATAAAATTATTTTACTCATCTTTAAGGCTCTACACTAGGGGAGGCCCCAGACTTCTTGTCTAAACTTCTTATTATCCCATACTGTCCTTCCTGTTCCCTGCGCTTAGTTCATGGCAATAGGTTGTGCCTCCCTTCACCACTTCTGGTTCATTTGGTCATCATGAGACAGCGAGCTTTTTCTTACTTGGCTCCATTTCTCTAGAATAACTTGCCACACTCTCTCCAGTTTCAGCCTACTCTCTTCGCTTTTAAGGCTAAGCTGAAGACTCACTTTTTCGACAAGTATATGATCTACCTGATTAATGCCCCGAGCGGTACCCCTTGCCTGGGAGACAGCAACTGTGTATGTGTCACCTACTATTTGATTGCTCTATTTTGATTGTACTCTGGGTGTCTGTTTCTTTCTGTTTGCCTACACTCTTTCCTTTTATGTTAAATATATTTTATTAATTTTTCCATAATGCATTAGGGTACAAGCAGATAAAGCAAAAACTAACCACAAAAGTCTAACACATTATAAGAAAAAAGAAATAAATCATTATAGTCCACAAAATGAGGAAGTAACCCCAAAAAGAATACACAGAACATAAAGAAATCACAAGGAGATTAGGCTCCATATTTTTCCTTTTAAATATTTTCTGTCTCATGATTATGGAGTTCTTTTTCACTTTTCCCTGCTTTGTTATTTGACTTTTGTAAACCCCCCTTGCTTAACCGAAAGGCGGTATAAAAAATCTTTTAAACCATAACCATAAACCATATTTTCCACCCTCTTCTGCGTTAAACGTTAACATGGAAATTAGTGTACATTAGCTGCAAAGATGTATCATTAACTGTTAGCATGGGTTAGCTGCTGTTGTAACAGCTAACACCGTGTCCTCAACAGCAGGGAAGAGAAAATGAAGAGTGGCAAGGGGAACAGCTGCGTCTGTACAGAGGCCAGAGTGAGGAGCCAAAGAGGGGACTGGTACCGTGCAGAAGGTTGATGGGGCAAATAGAGGGGGCTACTGCTGCTGCTGCTATTGGGTAGGGGGTTAGAGAAACAGAGAGAAGATCCTGCTGAGCAGAGGTATGTGTGTGTATGGGAGGTGCTGCTGCCAGGGCTGGCTCGTGCATTGTGCAAGAATGATGTTCACACAGGGCCTCATACCAACATCATCTTGCATATTCGACAATGGCAGGGTGGCTTTAGAGGGAGCCGGAGAGGCCTCGGCTCACTTCTGACAGCCACCGAAATGAAGAGCGCCTTTTTTCTTTACTTCAGCGCTGTATTGTAGTATAGGCTGCAGGCATGCTGAGTGCCGGGAAACAGAAAGTTCCCTTTGACCTCCGATGCACCAGTGGCCTATACTACAATACAGCTTCCAAAGTGAAGAATAAAGGTGCTCTTCACTTTGGCGGCTGTCAGAGGTGAGCCGAGGCCTCTCTGGCTCCCTCTAAAGCCTATCGGACAGTCGCAGGGCTCTTCGAGGGAGGGGGGCTAGGACTGGAAATAGCTGATGGGGAGGGGGGGCTTAGACTGGAAATGGGCTGAGTGGGGGGAGGGCTTGGACTGGAAATGGGCTAAGGGGGGGCTTGGACAGGAAAGAGCTGATGGGGAAGGGGGGCTTGGACTGGAAATGGGCTGAGTGGGGAGGGGAGCTAGGACTGGAAATGGACTGAAGGAGGGGCTAGGATAGGACTGGAAATGGGCTGATGGGGAGGAGCATGGACTGGAAATGGGCTGATGGAGGGGCTAGGATAGGACTGGAAAGGGCTGATGGGGCTAGGATTGGAAATGGGCTGATGGAGGGGCTAGGATAGGACTGGAAAGGGCTGATGGGGCTAGGATTGGAAATGGGCTGATGGGTTGGGCTAGGATAGGACTGGAAATGGCTGATGGGGGGGCTTGGACTGAAAATAGGTTAATGGGTGAGCTAGGATGGGACTGATGGGCTGATGGGGGGCTAGGATTGGAAATAGCTGCTGGTGAGCTAGGTTACACGATGCAAGGTTCCACATTAGGAACCACCACCCAGGAAAAAGATTTAGGCGTCATTGTGGATAACATGTTAAAACCCTCGGCCCAGTGTGCAGCGGGGGCCAAGAGAGCAAATAGAATGCTAGGTATCATAAGGAAAGGAAAGGAAAATAAAACAAAGGATATTATAATGCCTCTATATCGTTCCATGGTGAGATCGCACCTTGAATATTGTGTGCAATTCTGGTCGCCGTATCTTAAAAAGGATATAGCGTTATTAGAAAAGGTTCAGAGAAGAGACACCAAAATGGTAAAGGGGATGGAAAGATACCCGTATGAAGAAAGGCTAAAAAGTTTAGGGCTCTTTAACTTGGAAAAGAGATGGCTGAGGGGAGATATGATAGAAGTCTATAAATTAATGAACGGAGTGGAACGGGTAAATGTAGATCGATTGTTTACGTTATCAGAATATAGAAAGACTAGGGGACATGCAATGAAACTACAGGGTAAACTTTTTAAGACTAATAAAATAATTTTTTTTTTTACTCAACGTGTAATGAAACTCTGGAATTTGTTACCGGAGGATGCAGTAAAAGCTGTTAGTGTAACTGGGTTTAAAAAAGGTTTGGATAAGTTCCTGGAGGAAAGGTCCATAAACCATTATTAAGAAGGGACCCAGGATATCAATGCTTGACCCAATACAAGCATTGTGGAACCTATGTCTTTTGGGGAAACTGCTAGGTACGTATGACCTAGATAGGCCACTGTTGGAAACAGGATACTGGGCTTGATGGACCTTGGTCTGACCCAGTATGGCATATCTTATGATCTTATGTAGGTTTGGAAATGGGCTGATGGGGGGTTAGGACTGGAAGTAGGCTGATGCGGGGGGATGGGAGAATGGGACTAGAAGGGAGCTGATGTTCGGGGAAGACTAGAATGGGCTGGGGCTGGGGGAGTGAGGCTGGAGAGGGGAAACGATATTTTGTGTGGGAGGGAAGAAAAATCTACAATTGGCCAGGTATTGGGACAGTAAGTGGAGATTGAGGACGGAAGGCTGAAATTTGAGTGGATGAAAAAGGAATAAAGAAAGAAATGTAGGAAAGAGCAAAAGGAGAAAGATCGGTATGTTAAATCAGATGTAGAGAGAGAATGGAAAAAATCTAGAAGAGAAGAAAGGACAAATGGACAGCAGACAATGGAGAGTTAGCAGAAGACAAGAAGAAACCAGAAGAAAGAGACTGGAGCAATTTGAACTGAAAAATAAAATGCCCAAACAGCAAAAGGCAGAGAAATACTTTTTTATTTTGAATTTATAACGGGAATATGTCAGGTCTGGGAAATGTGTATCGCTAACATCTTTGTGTTTTTGTTTAGTACAAGAGGAAATTAATTTATAGTTTTATTTCTCCAGTATTGTTGTACATTCCAAGTTTGGCTTTTGGGTTCACAGTTTAATTATTGTCTTCCTATTTCTAAATTGTGATCCCTTGTTCTTTGTTTGGTGACGGTCTGTTCTTTATCTTTATTTGTTTCTTTATATACCGCCCACACCATGGGTACCAGGGCGGTTTACAATAGGCAAAAACAGGGGTTAGATCAAGGTCGCTGCAGGAAAAAGAGGGATAGAAGAAACAGAACTCCATTGGTATAATAGGAAAGGGACAGAAGTAATTGAGCTGAGGTATTCTGTTCATGTAGTTTCTATCTGACAGACTCACTTGTTCTCTTTCCCCAGTGGGAGATGTACTGGTATTCTCTGAGATGTATTGGTTTAATATTTGCAGTGTTGCCTTTTGATAGGTAGAGTTTGGTGCTTGGTGAGTCCTGGTAGCACTGTTATGATATGGTGGGTTTGCTATGGGTTCTAAATGGGCAGTGTTTATAGTATTTCCTAATGTGCCTGGTAGTTGGCACTGGAGTATAGTAATGTAGAAATCTGGTAGTCTTTCTTTATCCATATACTCATTAAGAGCTGCTATTGCTGGATAGGGGTTGTGGGACAGAGGGGTGGCTGCTGCTGGCAGAAGATGAAGAGAGGGGAAGTTACTGAGAAAAGAGAGGACTGATGCTGAAAAGCAAGGTGTGAAGGGCAGAAAAAAGGAGATGCTGGGCAAAGAGTGGGTGGAGAGGAAGACGATGTGGGAGAGATAAGCAGGGCCATGCGAACAGTGGGGCTGTACAGGGCACAAGTACGGACGGGGTATTGATGATACCTCTAGGCTTACAGGAAGCCCAAAAAGAGCAAGTTTCTGTGCATAGCTGCATAGCCAGGGTGCACATCTGGGCAGAGAGGGGGGCAGCTGTGCCTCCATCACCAAAGGGGAAAGCTCTGTGCTAGAGCTGCCACTGGGCAAGGGCGGGAGAGGGGACGTAATTCTGACTATTTCCCTGGGGGCAGGGACTGCTGCTCCTAGCACTGGATTAGACATGTTTTGCCAGTGTCGTGGCAGCTGTGCACTGTGCTTCAGCACACCGCTCCATGGCTACTTGCTATTTCTAATTAACTTAAAGAGGGAAAGCCATGGGACATCTAGTCCTGGTGCAGTCACAGTGCCGACCTTTGCAGCATTGGTTACTTCGCTGTGTAAAACTTGTTTACAGAAAGATTTCTCTCTGGCTTCTTATGGATTATTTTGCATCTGTCTGGATAGTGCAGGTGTGGATACTACTCAGCCTGTATATTTGGTGGTGCTGTTTACTGAATAACACTGGCGCCAGTGCTTAAATTACTCCATGCCAGCTGAAAATCCAGCCCAGTGTTTCCTTTGCTGCTTCTGCAATATGCGCATGTGTTTGGCTTTAATTTTGTTTTTTTTACATCTATGGATAGATGCATGTAAATTTATGCTCATGAACTGTGTTTATGTGCATAAAGGTAAGGAGCCAAAAATAAAAACCTAATGGGGGGAGGGCAAAAATTGAAATGTATAAGCAAATCTGACATTTTCCCTGCTAAGTTTTCTGTCTTTGTATGCAGAAAATGTGCAGTGTTGTACTAATCTTATTGGTTTCGCCTTGCACTGTTCTGAAATCGTCATTTATACTTTGGAATATTAGAATTTTACTTTTTGAACTAGTGGGATTAATGTTACTAACATGCTTTCATTCCATTAGAGCAGTGGTTCTTAACCTTGTTGGAGGTACCGAACCCCACCAGTTTCATATGCACATTCACCGAACCCTTCTTTATTGAAAAATAAAATATGATTTTTTTTCAAATTCAAGATATAGGTATATGTTTTACTGGTTCAGAAAATGAATCATGCATTAACATCACTGTGTTCAAAGAACAAAACCAATACAATGCATGAACTCACAACAAATTACATACATAACTTTTCACAAAGACATGACCTTTTTTAATACTTCCACACTGAAATGGTTTTAATTTTTAACCTTATGTATTCCAATAATGAACTTATTGTATTTATGCTATTTATTATTTTTAACATTTTAACACACACCCATCACCTAATTTCCATCAGGCTACACCGCTACAATAATAATGAATATTTACTGCAAATCAGTGTGACTTCTGCTGTTGCCTTTGAGAGACCAGTTCAGAAATGCGTGGCTTCACCTTGGCAAGTGCCACTCTCATGTCATTTTCACAGCAAAGTCTGTTCCTTTTCTTCATTTTATGTCCAGCATCCTCGAAAAGGATTGCTCGCAAAGATATGTTGTAACAAATGGTATAAAAATTTCCAGGGCTTTCCTAGCAATAACAGGATACTTTACCATTTGTCGACACCAAAACGTTGAGAGCATTGTTGTTCTGAAGAGTTGCTGTTGAACCTGGCTCTGCTGAATTTCAATGATTTCGTCGAGGTATTCATCATTGACATCTGCTGTCTCAACACCAAACGTGAACGGCTGTCTCACCCATGCTGGATATGACTCTCTTGTAGGGAAATATCCGTCGAGAGACTTTGCAAGCTCATCTAAGTGCGTGGCAATTGCTTGCTTCAGTTCCGTGGGTACAGAAATGTCTCCGATTCCAGACACATCTTCGATCTTACTTACACAGTCGTCCAGCAGGGGAAAATTTGCTAAGTTATCGTTCTCTGTTCGTCGTAGCAATGTAGCGTGATCACCTGCAGCCAATGATGGCCAAGCGGGGCGTGTCATCACGAAACATATGAGTCGGGTGCGTGTCTTGTGTCTTGACCTCCACCGAACCCCTGAGACTGACTCACCGAACCTTTAGGGTTCGATCGAACCCAGGTTAAGAACCACTGCATTAGAAGATCCTGGTGATTTTCTTTCAACCATCCAAATATTTTTATTATTACTATTATCATTTGTATAGTAGCATTTCACAGGCACATATAGTAGATGGTCTCTGCTTCTCTAAGCTTGCAATCTAATAAAGACAGACAAGCAACTTGGACAAAACATATGGGACGGATATCTGAGTTAAAACAGCGAGGCCAAATATGAGCAGGTAGATCACTACACAGCCTCAGAACAAGGATAGTGGATGGAGTCCAAAAGTGGGCAGAGTATAAGTGAAGATGAGAACTACTTTACTCGATTACTGAATTAGCAGGAAAAGCTTTGCCTGTATTCACTGTCCTACTAGAAATGCTTATTTAGGTCCATGGATCTTAGATCTGTAGTATTTTCGGGGCTTCTGATTTTAGGTTTTAACTGATAAAACAACTCATTATAAAAAAATTAAAATAAGTGTTTACTGGATAGACTTCTCTCTCACCTCTCCCTTGGCTTGTCTCAGTTTTTGTGCCTTTTCTGCACTGACTCCTATTAAGAGATATATACTTACAGACATATATTTCAGTCAACTGGAAGCAGTACCCAGCAATGGTACCTGTGGCATGAAAACACAGATGAGCGCTGATATTTTGAACCCTCAAAAAAACCCCTAATTTAGCTAGAAAATAAACTAAATTTACAATTTATAAATCAGAATAGAAGTCAAAAGCACAATTTAAGAACTCGGAGGTCACCTCATCTGAGACATCCCTGTAGATCTCCCATTCAAAACAGACATATTAGCTGGGGATGGCTGCAGTGGGTAGTTCAAGGGTCATTCTTGAACTATTGTTTGCTGTAATTTGTAATATATGGTTACAAAAAGGACAAGCACTTGGAAACTGTTGATGACTTTTACAGCTACAATGAAAAAAAATTACATTGAGGGAAAAGATTTACTTCATTACTCTTCCAAGTGGAAACCTGTAGGATGACTTTAAATCGGGTGGGATTAATTCAGGGAAGATAGCAATCTCCAGGAACAAGCAGGAATGAGTCTTCACATATGGGTACGTCGGTACCGACGGAGCCTGCATGGGAACGCTGCCCAGCTTTCAATCAGAAAGCTTTTGGCAGCATCCCTCGCGCCTGCGCAGTGACTTCCTGCCTTCTCCACAGCCTCTCTTCAGTTTTTGTTTTTCCGCGGAGCCGGCAGGACGTCCTCCTGTCACCGCAGAAACTTTTCTTTTTAATTGCTTTAATTACTTTAGTTTTTTTGTTTTCTTGTGGTCGCGGCTATATTTCCCACTACCACCGGTACCGCCGGTGGTTTTTTGACTAAATTCTGTAAAACTTTTCTTCAGTTTTTTTGCCTTAACTTCTTAGGCCTACTAGGCCTTTTTATTATGGAGCCTTCTTTTCCTAAGAAGTGCATCCAATGTGGAAACACCTGTTTCTTTTTAGACACCAATAGTTGGTGTCTCAACTGTGTGGGTCCTGACCCTTTTTCCCCTGACTTGTCAGGAGATAATTTTGTGAGGAAACCTTCAGTATTTAGAGTTTCCCTCGATACCGTTTTTTCTTCGGCAGTGAGGGTACCCGGTTTCTCTACTTCACAGGATCAGGTAACCCAAAAACAGTCTATTAAGACTAGTCAATGCTTGAGTGGTATGTCCCATGCCCAGCATGGTGACGGCTCCGGCCTTACCCTCAAGAATTCATTGGCATTACCCCTGCGGGAGTCTTCGGGCTCCAAAGCATTAAAGGGGTTTCAGGATGTTCCTGGGGCTCACCCCTCACAGAACATGCCTGAGCCATGCGCGGGGGTGGTATCCGCTTCGAGCGGTACCGAGCCTCCGGCATCGGCACTGGTGTCGAGTATTCCACTCTTCACCAGGGATCGTCATCGGGCATCCTCGGTACCTTCGGGACCGATCGATACGCACCGCATTGACTTCCCTCAATCTCAGCCATGCTCCGGAACGGTACCGGCGTTGATCGGTTCCGATACCCTAGCATCGGCATCGGGGTGGATAGGTGCTCATCGGGTATCCTTGGTACCGTCGTTATCGATCGATGTAACCCAAGCTGCCTTAGTGGTATCGGCATCGCCGATACTGCCACTGGCGTCGGAACTGTCGAGACATGCATCGATAGTCTCGCTCTCTTCGATGCCGAGTCTTGAGTCGATATCGAGTCTCGAGGACTGCGTACCGACGCGTCCCGGAACCGACTCCTGTCGTTTCCAGATAGGCAGTTCCGAAGATCCTAGCCATAACTCCCTCATGATCTCGGTACCACTACAGCAGTTCCCGATGGCTACTTCACCTGCTAGTCCTTTATCAGTATCGATGTTGATGCCTGTTCTTGTACCGATGCCTAGTTTGGAACCGATACCTGGCATTGGTGCAGTACCCTGTACGTCCTCTGATGCTCAGGCTCTTTCTTTAGCCTTACCAGGGATGGTTCCCATAGGAGATCAGTCTTTCCAGGCTTTTCTCCGGGATATGGCAACCTTTCTTAATATTTCTATCCCTGGTTGTGATCCTACTCATGGCTCACCGGCACAAATGGAAAATATAAACTTTCCTTTACATCCTGCTCTACAGGATCTCCTTCTCAGGGTTTGGAAATCGCCCTTACGACTTCCTCAAGTTTCTACAGACATTGAGGTTCGGCACCGAGTGCCACCCTCTCCAGGGTTCCAAAAGCCTCAACTTTCTCATCGTTCCCTTGTAGTGGAATCGGCACTGAGGAAAGTTAAGAGCAAGAAGAAGCATTCTTCTTTTCCGCCAGGTCGTTCTTCAAGAACACTCGATGCTTTTGGCCGTCAGGCCTTCCAAAACTCTATGCTAGCTTCCAGAGTTCTCTCATATATTTTTCACATGAGTCTAACACTCCAGGAAGTCACAGAGAAATTGTCTCTCTTGACCCCTTTTTTACCAGAACCCAAGGCTACTGATTATTCCTTGCTCATCAATCACAGCCGGAATATATCCTGGTTCCTGTCTCGTGCTTCTATAGATTCTTTTGAGTCCGTTAGCAGATCCTCTGCTATTGCCATTGCAGCACATCGCAGAGCCTGGCTTGAGGCTTCAGACTTGAGCAAACGGGTACAAACTATACTAGCTCATTCTCCTTGTACAGGCGAAGGTCTTTTTAATAAGGAGGCTTTACGTCAGCCTGCCTGTAATGTAACCCTGATGGTATGTAATGCAACCCATGATGCCCAGCCTGCTTGGAATGTATTTATACTTATATTGTATGTGTAGTGAATGCTGCTGTAATGTAACCCACTGATCCACCTAATCTCCTTTTCCCCTACCCACCCCTACCTACACCTCTGTTTGTGTCCTAACTAGATTGTTGCTCTGTCTGTGTTTTGTCTCGATTAGATTGTAAGCTCTGATGAGTAGGGACTGTCACTTTTATATGTTTGTACAGCACTGTGTACGACTGGTAGCGCTTTATAAATGTTCAATAGTAGTAGTAGTAGATCTCCCTAGGTACCCTTCTCCCCTATCTCCAGGAACAAGCAGGAATAAGTCATCACATATGGGTACGTCGGTACCGACGGAGCCTGCGCGAGAAAGCTCCCCAGCTTTTCAGATGAAAAGCTTTTGGGGCCTCCCACTGCACATGCGCGCTGCCTTCCCGCCTTCCTGACCAGCTCTCCTCAGTTCTTCTTTTTCCGCGGAGCCAGCAGGTCGTGTTCCTGTCACCGCTGAAGAATTTGTTACTTTTGTTTCTTTAGACCGCGTACCTGCCTTCCCCATACCGAAACCGGTATCGCCGGTCTCTCTTTCTTTCTATATAAAAAAAAAATAAAATACTTTTTTATTTTCTTCAGCACAGCTTGGTACCCGTTGTTAGGCCTTAAGGCCTACACAAATTCTCCTCATGGAGAAGCCAGTCCCTGGTTTTAAGAAATGTACCAAATGCAGTGCTGTCATTTCTGTCACAGACACCCATGAATGGTGTCTCAAATGTTTGGGACCTGAACACTCCATACCGGACTGCCCATCCTGCACCCAGATGTCTAAACGCGGTTTGCAGAACCGGGCTAACAAGCTCCATATGCTGTTTCCTTCAGAAGCATCACAGTCATCCAGGTCTTCCTCTCCGGATGGATCTCAGGTAACCAAAACTTCTGTGGGCAAATCCTCTAAAAGCAAATCTCTTTCTAAAGATCGAGAGGCTCTCAATTCTGAGTTCGAGGATTCTGCCCAGGCCAAAAAACCCCGGCGGGAGGTTCCGGCCTCCAAAGCAATCATGGGGTCACAGGTTGACATCGATGGCACGGCCTCGACAGATCACCTGTTGGACTGCTCTGGGGTACCGGCCCATACCGGTACCGACATCCAGGCAGTAGTGGCGTCTATGGGCAGTACTGTCCAGACCATGCAGCAAGCCGTTTTGGCATTCATTAAGGCTGCGACGCCCTCGGTACCGATTTCATCGGTACCGACCCCGGTTCCGGTATCTACACCGGAACCGAGACCATCGACTTCTAAACGTCGATCGGTTCCGCATGCCGGATTCCGGCTTTTGCCCGGTACCGATCCCATGCCCGATACGCCCGATGTCGATACCGATCGGTATGCGTATCGTACATTGGCAGTACAGAGGGAAGACTCAGATTCTTCTGATGAATTCAATTCCTCTGATGACTCTGCTGAGCTTACTCTTCCTGAGGAGCCCTCTTCTCCCAAGAGGAGGATGTCTCCTCCAGAGGATTTATCCTTTCAGGATTTCATTGTTGATGTAGCTAAAGCACTTTCTATTGCTACATCTTCTGAAAGAGAACCCAGATCAAAAAAATTGGACATTTTAGGATACTCAAAAGCTCCTTTAGAGGCAGTCACTCTGCCTGTCCATGAAATCCTTCAAGAACACTTGATGGATTTGTGGGAGACTCCTTTAACACTGTCTCCCCATTCCCGCAGGTTGGACACCATGTATCGGGTCCCTCCTTCACCTGGGTTCCAGAAAACTCAGCTGCCTCACCACTCCATTGTGGTGAAGTCTGCCATGAAGAAAATAAAGAGTCCTAAAAGGCATTCTTCTACCCCTCCAGGGCGAGAATGTAAGAACCTAGACTCTTTTGGAAGAAAGATGTTCCAGGCTAGTATGCTTATAGCCAGGATCAACTCTTATAGCCTTTATATGGGCATGTATCTTGGGCAACTTGCCCTAAAAATACAGAATTTTGCCCCCTTTATTCCTGATGATCAAAGGGCGGACTTCTTTTCTATGGTGACACAACTTTCAGAGGTCTCCAAGTTCTCCAACAGGGCAGCCTTTGATTCCTTTGAAGTTGCAGGCAGAGCTTCGGGAATTGCTATTGCAGCCTGACGTCTCGCTTGGCTCCAGGCTTCTAACCTAGAACCCTGGGTTGTAGATGGCCTCAGGAATCTGCCCTGTACCGGTGAGAACTTATTTGGGGAAGACTGGCAGATTAAAGCTGCTCAAATGGATGCAGAAAATGCCACTCTAGATAGACTTTCCAAGTCTACTTCTACCCCTACCAAAAAGAAGCCTTTTAAAAGGCCTTACTATAAAAAGACCAGATTTCCCACAAATACTGGCCAGCAATCTGCTCAGCCTCGCCTTGCGGCTAAGCGTCAACAATCTAAGCAGGTAAAGTCAAAGCCTGCAGTGTCTGCTACACCCCAGCAGGTTCAACCCCCTCAGGGGTTTTGACTTCCCTCTAGAGAACTTGCCGTTTCTGGCTCTAGAACAACCAGAGCCCCTCACCATTCCTGGAAGGCTAGCTCATTTTGCTCCCAGATGGGAACAAATCACGTCAGAGCAATGGACCCTCTCTATTATCCGAGAGGGCTACAAACTTCATTTCTCCAGCCTTCCTCCCCATACCATGGTGAGGCAATTCAGTTCTCCCCCATCTCTTCTGACCCTGTTGGGTCAGGAAGTCTCTTCTCTTCTTGCCCAAGGGGCAATAGAGGAGGTTCCTCCTCCACAACAGGGGTTAGGTTTCTACTCCCCTTACTTTCTCATAACAAAGAAGACAGGGGGCTTCAGACCTATCCTAGATCTGAGAGAATTGAACAGGTTTCTATTCAAGGAGAAATTCAAAATGCTCTCTCTGGGCCTTCTCCTTCCATACCTTCAGAGTCAGGATTGGCTTTGTTCTCTAGATCTCAAGGATGCGTACACTCATATACTCATCCATCCATCCCACAGAAAATATCTAAGATTTCTGTTCCAGGGAAAACATTTCCAGTACAGAATACTACCCTTCGGTCTGGCCTCTGCTCCAAGAGTCTTCACAAAATGCATGGCAGTCGTAGTCGCATTTCTCAGAGGCATGGGAATCTTTGTCTTTCCATATCTGGACGACTGGCTCATCCGAGCTCCATCTCAATCAGAAGCCCAAATTTCTCTGGACCGCACAAGGCGTATTCTTCAATATCTGGGACTTGTGGTAAACATTCCCAAGTCCCAACTCATCCCTACTCAGTCCCTGGAATTCATAGGGGCCCAATTGGACTCCACCACTGCAAGGGCCTACCTCCCTCTGGTCCGAGGCCAAAGGCTAATAAGCTTGGCCTCCCAGGCTCAGTCCAGAAGTCACTTGTCAGCCAGAGAAATGCTGCAACTTCTGGGCCACATGGCCTCCACGGTTCATGTGGTGCCCTATGCTCGTCTCCATATGAGAGCAGCTCAATGGACATTGGCCACCCAGTGGTCTCAAGCATCGAGACTGCTGTCAGACCAGGTACTCACCTCAAAACGTCTGTTTTGGTCTCTCCAGTGGTGGACATCCTCCAAAAATCTGTTGTTGGGGACCCCCTTCCAACCTTCATTGCCCCAAGCAACCCTCACAACAGATGCCTCCCAAACAGGGTGGGGAGCTCATCTCCAGCACCTCTCCACTCAGGGCACCTGGTCTCCCCAAGAGACCACCCTTCATATCAACCTTCTGGAACTGCGAGCAATCTTCCTTGCCCTCACAGTCTTCCATACCCTCCTTGCCAACCTGACTGTCCTAGTTCAGACAGACAATCAGGTGGCCATGTTTTATGTCAACAAACAAGGAGGGACGGGCTCTCTGTCGCTTTGCAATGAAGCTCTCAGATTATGGGCCTTCGCCAGAGAGCACCAAATTCATCTTCTGGCAGTATATCTTCCAGGAGTTCAAAACTCTCGGGCAGACAGACTCAGTCGAGTTCTGCTCCCACACGAATGGTCCCTACATATGGACCAGATACGCAGAATCTTTCAGGAATGGGGGACCCCGGACATAGACCTCTTTGCAAGTCCGTGGAATGCCAAACTTCCCCGGTTCTGTTCCAGGACTCCGTGTCAGGGAGCTCAGGCCAACGATGCCTTTCTCCTGCATTGGAGTCAGGAATTCCTGTACGCTTTTCCACCCATTCCTTTGATTCCCAAGACTCTGTTCAAACTTCAGAGGGATCACGGATCCATGATCCTCATTGCTCCACGCTGGCCACGCCAAGTGTGGTTCCCTCTCCTTCTACAGCTCTCCCAGGGCTCTTCCCTGGACCTGGGAGCTGCATCAGACCTTCTGTCTCAGGAGCAGGGGACTTTGTGGCATCCAAACCCCAAGTCCCTACATCTCCGAGCTTGGTTACTGAAGGCTTAAGCCTTCAGGAGTTTAATCTTTCTCAACCAGTGAAAGATATCCTTTATGCCTCTAGGAAACCCTCTACCAGGCGTTCCTATGCTTTCAAATGGAAACGTTTTTCCATTTGGTGTGCTCAACAGGGTCTTGACCCTCTGGCACTTCCTTTGAATTCTCTACTGGACTATCTCCTGCATCTTTCCAATGCAGGCCTCAAGACAAATTCAGTACGAGTCCATTTAAGTGCTATTACAGCATCCTTAAAACCTATAAATGGACAATCTGTTTCCTCTCATCCTCTTATTGCAAGATTCATGAGAGGCCTAACCCTCACTAAACCTCCCATCCGGCCTCCTCCGGTAGCATGGGACTTGAATTTAGTTCTGGGTCAACTTATGAAGCCACCTTTTGAACCGTTGGTATCTACCTCCCTGAAATTTCTTTCCTGGAAGGTCCTTTTCCTTATTGCAGTCACTTCGGCTCGCCGCATCAGTGAACTGCAGGCTTTGGTGGCAAATCCACCTTATACCAGATTTCATCATGATAAGGTGGTCCTTAGGACGAATCCCCACTTTATGCCTAAAGTGGTCTCGCCTTTTCATCTTAATCAAGAGGTATATCTACCTGTCTTTTTTCCGGCTCCTCATGCATCCAGTGCAGAGAGGAACCTTCATACCCTTGACTGTAAAAGGGCTCTCGCCTTTTACCTCAATAGAACTCAGCCACATCGAAAGTCTTCTCAGCTTTTCGTGGCTTTTGATCCTTCTCATTTGGGACTTCCAGTCACCAAACGCACACTTTCCAACTGGATTGCTCAGTGTATTTCCTTTGCTTACCAGAGTAAGAACATTTCTCTGGAAGGCCATGTCACAGCTCACAATGTGAGAGCCATGGCCACTTCTATGGCTCATCTTCACTCTGTATCCATAGATCAGATCTGTCGAGCAGCCACTTGGGCCTCGGTTCATACCTTCACAGCCCATTACTGCTTGAACAAGGACTCCCGCCGGGATGCCTTGTTTGGTCAGGCTGTCCTCAAACACCTGTTCCATACTTAAACAACTCCTGCCCACCTTCCCAGAATGGATGCCTGAGATCCATACGAAGATGGTTACCCTTGGAGGGGGATCTCCCAGGCATCTCAGCTAGGGAGTCCCCATATGTGATGACTTATTCCTGCTTGTTCCTGGAGATAGCACAGTTACTTACCTGTAACAGGTGATCTCTGGGAACAGCAGGAATTAGTCATCACAACCCACCCACCTCCCCTAGGAGTTGTCTCTCTATTCCTCTATCTTCCTGTCCTCTCTCTCTATTGTCTCAGCTTTAAACTCGAACTGAGGAGAGCTGGTCAGGAAGGCGGGAAGGCAGCGCGCATGTGCAGTGGGAGGCCCCAAAAGCTTTTCATCTGAAAAGCTGGGGAGCTTTCCCGCGCAGGCTCCGTCGGTACCGACGTACCCATATGTGATGACTAATTCCTGCTGTTCCCAGAGATCACCTGTTACAGGTAAGTAACTGTGCTATCTCCAGAGTCAGGACTAGTTCTGTTCTCTAGATCTAAAGGAGGCATATACTGAAATACTTATTCACTCACAGCACAGAAAGTTCCTGCACTTCATGTTTCAAGGGAGACATTATCAATACAGAGTCCTACCTTTCGGCCTCGCCTCTGCCCCAAGAGTGTTTGCAAAGTGCATGGCGGTAGTAGCCGCATTCCTAAGGACTCTCAGGATATTTGTCTTCCCTTACTTAGACGACTGGCTCATTTCTGCAATCACCTTTCTAGAGGCAAGTCTTTCCCTCTTGCACACCATGCAAGTGCTGTATCACTTGGGATTTGTAATAAAGCTTCCAAAGTCCCAACTCGTTCCCTCTCAAACTCTAGAGTTCATAGGGGCTCTGTCATACTCAGCAATCAAAGGCATTTCTGCCTCAACTCCACTGCGCACGACTCAATCAGCATCTCAAGCAAGCCTCAAGAAATTTCTCACTGCTCGAGATCTGCTACAACTTCTGGGTCATATGGCATCAACAATGCATGTTGTCCCATATGCTCGTCTACATATGTGTGCAGCTGAATGGACACTGGCTTTCCCCGGTCGCCTGGGAGACAAAATAATGGTCTCTACTTGCCTAATCTTGTCTCTCCAGTGGTGGCAATCCCCAGAAAACCTCCTGGTAGGGTCACCTTTTCAGATGCCAGCACATCAATGTACCCTGATGACGGATGCATCCAAATTGGGCTGGGGAGCTCATCTGGACAATCTCTCTGAGGCTTTGGTCTCATCAGGAGTCAGAACTCCACATAAATCTGCTGGGGCTCAGAGCCATTCACAATGCTCTCAAAGTCTTCCAGGACCATCTTCAATTCCGCACAGTTCTAGTCCAGATGGACAATCAAGTAGCCATGTTCTACTTGAACAAGCAGGGCAGAACAGGCTCTTGGACTCTGCAGTGAGGCCCTGCATCTGTGGTCTTTTGCCATTCAGCATCACATCCACCTACTTGCGGTGTATCTTCCAGGCAAACACAATGTCTTGGTGATCAAACTCAGTCGAGTCCTTCTACCCCACGAGTGGTCTCTCCATGCAGACAAGGTCGCTCACATCTTTCAGATCTGAGGAACCTCAGAAATAGACCTATTCGCAAGTCCTCAGAATGCCAAGCTTCCTCGCTTCTGCTTCACGACTCCTGCACCAGACAGTCAGCAGCTGGATGCTTCTCACCTCCACTGTGGTCAGGGCTTCCTATATGCCTTCCCTCCCATTCCCCTCATTCCCCTCATTCCCAAGACACTTTTCAAACTCAAGAGACAGGGGCTACATGATACTCATAGCCCCACACTGGCCACGACAACCATGGTATCCTCTCCTTCTACATCCGTCTCTGGCTCAACCCGTAGATCTGGGATCTGCTCCAGATCTTCTCTCTCAGGAGGAGGGGATGCTGCTCCTTCGCAATCCACAGCCCCTCCATCTTACAGAATGGCTGCTGAAGGCATAGCCTTCCAGGACATTAACCTTTCTCAGCAGGTTAAGGATATCTTTTAGCTTCCAGGAAGCTCTCCACCAGGCATTCCTGTGCCTTCAAATGGCATAGATTCTCTGGTGATCACAGAAGGCGCTGTACCTCTTCTCAGCTCTGGTGGATGCATTACTTGATATCTTCTCCACCTGTCTTCTTCTGGACTTAAAATCAACTCGGTAAGAGTACACCTCAGTGCAATTGCGGCCTCTCACATGCCCTTGGATAGTCAAACCATCTCTTCTCAGCCGCTTGTAGCATGCTTCATGAGGGGTCTTCTATTAACCAAACCTCCCATTAAGCCATCTCCAGTGGCATGGGATCTCAGTGTTGTTTGAGGACAGCTTCTCAAGCCGCCCTTTGAACCTCTAGCCACTACCTCTCTGAAGTTTCTCACGTGGAAAGTCACTTTCCTTATTGCTTTCACTTCAGCGAGACACATTAGTGAGCTCCAAGCCTTGGTGGCTGACCCTCCTTATACATGATTCCACCATGATAAGGTAGTCCTTAGGACTTATCCTTACTTTATGCCAAAGATGGTCTCACCTTTCCATTTAAACCAGTCAGTCTACCTTCCTGTCTTTTTCCCTAGACCTCATTCCTCTAAGGCAGAGGCAACCCTTCACACTCTGGACTGCAAATGTGCCTTGGCTTTTTATCTCCAGAGAACTCGAGAGCACAGAAAAGCTTCCCAACTTTTCATTGCCTTTGACTCGAGTCACGTGGGCTTGCCAGCATCTAAGCGAACTCTCTCCAGGTGGATAGCGGATTGCATCTCCTTTGCTTATGAAAGTGCAGGACCCTCTCTTGAGGGTCACGTCACTGCACATAATGTTCGAGCTATGGCTGCCTCCATGGCAAATCTATGCTCTGTAGTGATTCATGAGATATGCAAATCAGCAACTTGGTCTTCTGTCCACACTTTTGCTGCCCACTATTGCCTGGACAAGGACTCCTGCTGGGATGCCTTGTTTGGGCCAAGCTGTTCTCCAGCATCTCTTTCAGACTTAGATCAACTCCTACCCTCCGTCCCAGGTTTCGATATCAGACATCCTTGGAGGATACATGACCTACTTAGTTATGCCTGTGATCCACAGCTCACCCTGAGGTCATCTCTCTGGCATCTTCGAGCTAGGGAGTCCTATATGTGAAGACTACATTCCTGCTTGTTCCTGGAGATAGCATAGTTACTCACCTGTAACAGGTGATCTTCAGGAACAGCAGGAATTTAGTCTTCACAACCTGCCCTCCTCCCCTAGGAGTTATGGGTCTTCTTCTTTTTCTCTTCCTCTTCTCTCTTTTTATCTCAGCTACAATCTCCAGGAACAAGCAGGAATGAGTCTTCACATATGGGTACGTCGGTACCGACGGAGCCTGCGCGGGAACGCTCCCCAGCGTCCAATCAGAAAGCTTTTGGGAGCCATCCCACAGTACCTGCGTGCTGCCTTCCCGCCTTTCCAACTGTCTCTCCTCAGTTGTTCTTTTTCCGCGGAGCCAGCAGGTCGTGTTCCTGTCACCGCAGAAGAATTTCCTTATTTTTTCTTTATTTCTTTTCTGTCGCGTCTGCCTTCTTCGACGCTGTACCGGTACCGCCGGTTGTTGTTCTTTTCTTTAAAAAAAAACAAAAAAAACCCCAACCTTTTTTCCATTTATTTTCTTCAGGTGCACTTCAGTTTTGGGCCTTAGGCCCAAAACCTTTTTTCCTTAAATATGGAAAAGCCTGCCTCAGGATTTAAGAAGTGCACAAAATGTGGTGGTACTATCTCTGTCACCGACACCCATGACTGGTGTCTAAAATGTTTTAGGCCCTGACCATTCCATTACAGATTGTGTGTCCTGTTCTATGATGTCTGAGAGGTCGACAGAACCGAGCTGCCAAGCTCAGTACCCTGTTTCCCTCTGATGCCGCTTCGGTAGCATCGACGTCTTCCAGGGCTTCTACTTCCTCACATGGATCTCAGGTAACTAAACATAAATCCAGCCGGTCCTCAAAGGGCAAATCTCCTTCTAAGCATCGAGATGCCTCTGGCCTTGCCCTCGAGGATTCTGCACTGGCAAAATTACCCTGGCGGGAGGCTTCGGCCTCTAAAGCATCATCATCGGGGTTCCAGGATGATCTCGATGGCGTGGCCTCGACAGATCTCCTGGTGCCATGCTCTGGGGTACCGGTGGCTTCCGCTGGTACCGACTTCCAGGCATTGGCAGCATCGATGGATCAGAGAATTCTGTCCATCGAACGCAGTTTGGCGGCTTTCCTTGTGGCATTGACGCCCGTGGTACCGCAACAGACTACGCAGTTGGTACCGGCTCGGCATCGCCATTGGCACCGATCCCGGTACCGGTGGCGTCGACATCGGCATCAGTGTCCGCTGTGCTGGTACTCTGCCCTCTGCAGCCCCCCGGTACCGGTGATTCCCATTACCGATCCCAGTCGATACGGGTATCGGGCTTTGCAAGAGCATCCGGACAGACGATACTTCAATTCCTCTGAGGATTCTGAAGGGTCTGTCGATGCAGTGATGCTTCTTCCACAAGAGGAGTCCTCTCCTAAACGAAGGATGTCTCCTCCAGAGGACTTGTCTTTTCAAGACTTTATCAGAGAGGTGGCTCGGGGCCTCTCTATTACAGTGGCCCCAGAGTCAGAGCCTAGAGCTAAGGAGTTAGATATTTTACAATATCCTAAAACTCCTAAGGAGGCAGCTACCTTACCTATTCATGAGATTCTGTATGATCTCATGTTAAGGATGTGGGAAGCACCTCTAACCACCTCTCCTCATTCTCGCAGGTTGGACACCATGTATCGTGTCCCTCCTTGTCCTGGTTTCCATAAAACTCAGCTCCCTCACAACTCTATTGTGGTTGAGTCTGCAATGAGAAAGATTAGAAGTGCCAAGAGACATGCCTCTAATCCTCCAGGACCTGAATGTAGAACCCTGGATGCTTTTGGTAGAAGAGTCTTCCAAGCTTCCATGCTTGCTGCGAGAATTAATTCTTATAGTCTCTACATGGGAATGTTCTTAAAAGAAGTCACTGACCATTTGCAGACTTTTTAAGTCCTTTTATGTCTGACAGTAAAAGGCAAGAATATCTCACTGGGCTCAAACATGCCTAGGATATCTCCAAATTCTCCAACCGTGCAGCTTTCGACTCCTTTGAATGTGTAAGCAGAGCCTCAGCTATAGCTATAGGTGCACATAGGATTGCTTGGCTTCAAGCATCTGATTTGGAGGTCTGGGTCCAAGATGAATTTGGAAATATCCCTTGTACAGGTGAAAATCTGTTTGGTAAAGATTGGCAAGCAAAAGCCAATCAGATGGATGCTGAAAATTCTGCTTTGGATAGACTATCCAAATCTACAGCGGCGCCTGCTAAGAAAAGGTTGTTCAAGAAAACATCTTTTTCTAAAAAGAGAAGATCCTATCCTGCTTATAGTCAGAGAGCATCTTCTGCAGCTCAGTTCTCTTCCAAACGTCAGCAATCCTCCAAACAGACCAAGGCAAAGGCTGTGAGGCCTGCTCCAGCCCAGCAGTCTCAGCCCCCTCAGGGCCTTTGACTTTCTACTAGAGAACTTAGCCTTCCTGGCTCTAGAAGGACCAGAGCCCTCCACCATTCCAGGAAGGTTATGTCACTTTGCTCGCAGATGGGGGAAAATCACAGCAGAGCATTGGACACTCTCCATCATAAGAGAGGGGTACAAACTTCATTTTTCCAGCTTGCCCCCTCTCACAAGAGTGCACCAGTTCAATTCTCCAATCTCCCGCCTCAGTCTGCTAGAGCAGGAGGTTGCCATCCTTCTAGCCCAGGGGGCAATAGAGGAAGTGCCTTCTCAACAACAAGGCACAGGGTTCTACTCCCCCTATTTTCTTATCCCAAAGAAAACAGGGGGCTTCAGACCCATTTTAGATCTCAGAGAGTTGAACAGATTCCTAGTCAAAGAAAAATTCAAGATGGTTTCTCTAGGAACTCTGCTGCCATACCTTCAGAATCAGGATTGGCTTTGTTCTCTAGATCTCAAGGATGCGTACACTCATGTTCTCATCCATCCAACTCACAGAAGGTTCCTTCGGTTCCTTTTCCAGGAGAAGCACTATCAATACAGAGTGCTCCCCTTTGGCCTGGCCTCTGCACCAAGGGTGTTCACGAAATGCATGGCAGTGGTTGCTGCTTTTCTGCGCATCCTAGGAATATTTGTCTTCCCTTATCTGGATGACTGGCTCATTCAAGCTCCCACTCAATCAGAGGCCAAGATTGCTCTAACCTGCACAATGTGTATCCTTCAATATTTATGGCTGGTAATAAACATCCCAAAATCCAATTTGATCCCTACTCCCTGGAGTTTATAGGGGCATTGCTGGATACCACAAGGGCAAGGGCCTATCTTCCTCAAGCCCGTTGCCTTTGCTTGATGCAGTTAGCTTCTCAAGCAGAGTCAAAACCCCTACTAACTGCTCGAGAAATGTTAGTTGCTAGGCCACATGGCATCCACAGTTCATGTGGTGCCATATGCTCGCCTTCACATGAGAGCAGCTCAGTGGACTTTATCCACCCAATGGACCCAGGCATTAGGCTGCCTGTCAGACAAAATAGCAAACACAAGTCGCCTCATTTTGTCCCTCCAGTGGTGGAAGTCCTCTCAAAACCTGTTGCTGGGGTCTCCCTTTCAACAGCCTCTACCCCAGGCAACTCTTACAACAGATGCTTCTCCAATGGGCTGGGGAGCTCATCTTCAGGACCTCTCCACCCAGGGCATCTGGTCCCCACAGGAGACGTGTCTACATATCAATCTCTTGGAACTCAGAGCAATCTTCCTTGCTCTGTGAGTTTTCCACACCCTGCTCAGCCACAAGACAGTCCTTGTCCACACGGACAATCAGGTAGCCATGTTCTATGTAAACAAGCAGGGAGGAACTGGCTCTCTGTCGCTTTGCAACGAAGCTCTGCGACTGTGGGCCCTTGCCAGAGAGCATCACATTCATCTTCTGGCAGTCTATCTTCCTGGTGTTCAAAACTCTTGGGCAGACAGACTCAGTCGAGTTCTGCTTCCACACGAGTGGTCCCTACATATGGACCAGGTATCCAAGATTTTTCAAATTTTGGGAACCCCGGACATAGACCTTTTTGCAAGTCCGTGGAATGCCAAACTTCCCCGGTTCTGTTCCAGAACTCCGGCTCAGTGGGCTCAGGCAGGAGATGCTTTCCTCCTTCATTGCGGTCAAGACTTCCTGTATGCCTTTCCACCCATTCCCCTAATTCCCAAAACCCTGTTCAAGCTTCAGAGAGACAGAGGCCACATGATTCTCATAGCTCCACATTGGCCATGGCAAGTGTGGTACCCTCTGCTTCTACATCTCTCTCAAGCTCCCTCCCTAGAGTTAGGGTCTGCTCCAGACCTCCTCTCTCAGGAGGACGGAAAGTTGTGGCATCCCAATCCCCAGTCTCTGCATCTTAGTGCTTGGTTGCTGAAGGCCTAGATCTCCAGGATCTTCATCTTTCTCAACAAGTGAAAGATGTTCTTTATGCTTCCAGAAAACCTTCCACTAGACGTTCTTATGCCTTCAAGTGGAAGAGGTTTACTATCTGGTGTTCTGAAAAGGGTCTTAACCCCCAGACCATACCTCTGGAATCGTTGCTGGAGTATCTCCATCTATCTAATGCAGGCCTTAAGACAAATTCAGTAAGAGTCCATCTGAGTGCTATAGCAGCTTCCCTCAAGCCTCTAAATGGACAACCTGTTTCCTCTCATCCCCTTGTAGCGAGGTTCATGAGAGGCCTCCTTTTAACAAAGCCTCCCATTAGGCCACCTCCAGTGGCATGGGACTTAAATTTAGTTCTTGGTCAGCTTATGAAGCCACCTTTTGAACCTTTAGCTACTACCTCCTTGAAATACCTTTCTTGGAAGGTTATCTTTCTCATTGCAATCACATCAGCACGCCGCATCAGTGAATTGCAAGCACTAGTAGCTAATCCACCTTATACAAGGTTCCATCATGACAAGGTGGTCCTTAGGACTAATCCACACTTTATGCCTAAAGTGGTCTCACCTTTTCACCTCAACCAGGAGGTTTACCTACCTGTATTTTTTCCAGGGCCTCATGCATCAAGTGCAGAGAGGAATCTTCATACCCTGGACTGTAAAAGAGCTCTAGCTTTTTACTTACAGAGGACACAACAACATAGAAAGTCTTCTCAACTCTTTGTTGCTTTTGATCCTTCTCATTTGGGACAACCAGTCTCCAAGAGAACACTTTCCAACTGGATTGCCCAATGTATTTCTTTCGCCTATCAGAGCAAGAACATTTCTCTGGAGGGCCATGTCACAGCTCACAATGTGAGAGCCATGGCAGCCTCAATGGCTCATCTGAACTCTGTCTATCGACGACATTTGTCGAACAGTCACTTGGGCCTCCGTTCATACCTTCACAGCCCATTACTGCTTGGACAAGGACTCCCGCCGGGATGCCTTGTTTGGTCAGGCTGTTCTCAAACACCTGTTCCATACTTAATCAACTCCTACCCACCATCCCTCATGGGATGCCAGACATCCAGGTGGGGAAGTGCAGCTCTGTCCCAGGGACACACAACTTATGGGCTCTCTCCCTGGCATCAAAAGCCAGGGAGTCCCCATATGTGAAGACTCATTCCTGCTTGTTCCTGGAGATAGCACAGTTACTTACCTGTAACAGGTGATCTCTGGGAACAGCAGGAATAAGTCTTCACAACCCACCCACCTCCCCTAGGAGTTGTCTCTCTCTCTCTCTCTCTATCTCTCTTCCTTTCCCTCTCTCTCCCTCTTTGTCTCAGCTATAAAACTCAACTGAGGAGAGACAGTTGGAAAGGCGGGAAGGCAGCACGCAGGTGCTGTGGGATGCTCCCAAAAGCTTTCTGATTGGACGCTGGGGAGCGTTCCCACGCAGGCTCCGTCGGTACCGATGTACCCATATGTGAAGACTTATTCCTGCTGTTCCCAGAGATCACCTGTTAAAGGTAAGTAACTGTGCTATCTCAGCTGAGGAGGGAGAACTGGAAAGGCGGGAAGGCGGCTACACAGGTGCAGTGGGATGCTCCTGCCTTGCTGGGGAGCGTTCCCGTACGAGCTCCTTTGGTACCGACGTTACCCATATGTGAAGACTTAAATTCCTGCTGTTCCCAGAGATCACCTGTTACAGGTGAGTAAATACGTTTTGCATGCAAAATGTATTTTTTAAAAAAGAATATTACCCCATGGAATCTAGTGTTTACTGTAAAAGGTTTCTTTTGGGTAGCTTGAATATTAGTAAAGAGCTCAGTGGTTCTGCCAACACTAATCATCCCCTTCGTGGCCTGGTCCTCACTTCCCATGACTCCAGCTGATTGTCCGCTCTCCTCTGGCATCGAGATAGATGCCCCCCACCATAGTAGAAGATTTCTCAGTGGCCTGCTCCAAGTGAGAGTATGGAGTCTGCGCCTCTGATCCACTTCCCTCACCAGCAAGTTCTGCCCTCGGCTCTTCCAAGTGTTGCACTGCCAAAGTGCTTGGGGATCAACTATTTTCTTCCATGCTATACTTAACTGTATATTTATCCCTTTTGGCTTCTATCTCTTTTCATACTCTGTCTGTTTATGCTTCACTGGTAAGTGTGATCTCTTTGTTTAATCTGTCCTAATTAGATAATTCAAGGCATGCATGGTCAGGCCTACAGATAATGAGTCACCATCACAAATGCATTTGTTAGCTGTTGGGCAGACAAGTGTGTTTGGTATAGACTAACTACAATTGCACTGTCTTCTGCTTGAAGAGATTCGGCCTATATTATAATATCAAAGCAGTTGTTTTAACTGAAATCCTATTACAGCCCATGCCAATAGTCCTGTTTCAGAAACTTAGCTTTATTGAAAAGAGAAGAGACTTTTAACAGACTTGAAGGCATGGGGCATAGGTTGAAAAATGCTTGATGGAATAATTGTGATTTTATTCATAGGGACAGACTGTTACTGATAGTGCGACTTTTCCTGAAATTCTGAAAACAGTGACAGTGTATCTTAAATCTAAAGGATATTCTTGCATCGTTGAGTTAGACCATGTTTTCTAGTCCTGGAGATAGACTTTGAGTCTGGTTCTCTGGATTGCCAAAGTGAATGTTCATGTGCATATAATGGGTCTTCCATACATATACAGATCTATTCATTATGGACAGGCTGATAACCAGCCTGATTGAGGGGCATATTTACTAAATCCCTCACTGATATAGTACATATCAACTTCTGGCTAATGTACATCCATTCCCCTGTAGTTAGCACAGGAAAGCTGCACATTGGTGTAGAGACCGGGCTACGGGCGCAACTAATGCCTCCCTCCCATTGACCTGACATTAGTTGGTTCCACGATACCTGTGTTGAACACTGTTAGCACGGGCTGCTAATGCCCACACTAGTCGTGATGTGTCAGTCCCCACCCTGAGGCACGCTACCAGGAAACCATGGGGGTTTTATTATTTATTTATTTGTAACGTTTTTCTATACTGCCCCTTCCAGAGATCAGGGGCAGTTTACAGTAAAACAACATAATACATCGAACCAAGTTAGAACAGAGAATTATGTACAATAAACAGATTGTAACATTAACTATTTACAATGAGCTCTCCAATATTAGTGGATCATTCTGGACAGCAGTGTGGGCGGCAGGGGTCATCTGCCTGAATATAGCAGTTAATTTATTGGCTTGTGGCATGAATTGTTATTGCGTGAGGGTGGGCTTATGGCTGTTTTGATGTGTCGGAGCTGAGGAAGTCAGAGGTCGTGTTGGTGTGGGAGGAAGTAAGGAGGGGGGATTGGGGTTATTGTAATGTTGAATAAACAGAAATGATTTTAATTCCTTTCGGAATAATTGGAGGTCTCTGATATTTCTTAGTGTTTCCGGGAAGGAATTTGTGCTTTTTTAGCATGGCACTGAAACCGTGCTCTAACCAGCATGATTTAGTAACATGCCCCTAAGTGTACCTCTAGTAGAGAGTAAGCAAGAGTGGAGTAGCCTAGTGGTTAGACTAGCAGGCTTAGTGCTAGTGAAGCCAGGGTTCAAATTCCACTGATCTTCCTTGTGACCTCGAGCAAGTCACTTAATCCTCCATTTCTTTAGGCATAAATTTAGATTGTAAGCCGTCCAACGATAGGGAAATACCTACCGTGCCTGAATATAACTTGTGTTGAATTACTTCTGAAAAGGTATGAGCTAAATAAAAAAAAAAGCTAGGCTATATAAAGAGCCTGTTTCCAAAAGTGATTAGTGTAGTGTCGGTAGTTCAGCGATGCATAAAATTATCCAGCTAGTTAAGCAGAGAGCAGAGATTTGCTATAAAGTTAATGACCTTTAATGTACTATGGGCTGACTTAGTACTGACATTGTGGACAGTTTCTCCACCATTTGACATGTTCGACTTGTTCTAGAATGTTTTAAATTTCATAAATACTGGTGATAAATTCACTTGCTTTATTTATTGTAACATTCCTCCGGTACTCCAGTATGTCAGTGTTTGTATTTTGTTATAGTTTTAGGTTATAAGATGACTTGAATATGCACTGAAAGTGATCTGGTGCTGGTTTTTTTTATTATAATCTGCTCTTCTGTTATTGATATGCTGGAACGTTTTGTTTATTGTAAAACATTTCACTGCAGCTTTTATTGTGAAATGTGGTATATCAAATACAATGCAATAAATCAAATCAAGAGTGATTGGTGTCTCATAAATATTAATGATAGTTTTTTCTTGTTTAGCCCCTGTGTCACACGTTATGACCCAGAATCATGAAGCCCTGTTTTGAGCCCTAGTGATGGGGTCTCAAAGAAATGTTGTGAACATGTTCTAGAGCTGGGCTGCACGAGTTGAGTCTTCGAGGGCTCCAAACAGACC
Organism: Ichthyophis bannanicus; assembly: GCA_033557465.1. Taxonomy (NCBI): domain Eukaryota; kingdom Metazoa; phylum Chordata; class Amphibia; order Gymnophiona; family Ichthyophiidae; genus Ichthyophis; species Ichthyophis bannanicus. The sequence continues at coordinate 167,513,846 of CM066043.1, forward strand.
AGTTTTTCAGGATACCCCTACTGAATATGCATGAGAGAGAGCTGCATACATACATACTACTTTCATTGTATGCATAATGTTCTAATGCATATGTTGTTTATCTGTCTGAAACACATGTGAAACTTTCAATAAATACGAAGGGCCTCTTTTACTAAAGCCTGTTAGCTGGGTGAATGGGTGTTTTAATGTGCAGCTACAGGTAGCTGGGAACACTAATGCGTGGTGGTGTCTACTTTCACATGCTAAACATCACGTTAATAGGAAATCACAGGATGGGGAGGAGAGTGGGCATAGAGAGCATATTACTGCTAGAGCAGGGCAAGTGACATGCACTCAGCTGCTCTGAATGTTTATTAGCATTTAGCTCACACTTTCCCTGGAGAAGATCAAGGCAAGTGACGTTCAGGTACAGTATGCATTCCCTGTCCCCAGAGGGCTGCAATCTAAGTTTGCACCCGAGGCAATGGAGGGTTAAGTGGCTTGCCCAAGGCCACAAGGAGTGCCAATGGGATTTGAACCCTGGTCTTTCTGGTGCTAGGCTGCTGCTCTAACCACTAGGCCACTCCTCCACTTGACTATGTTGGTTCACTGAACAACTCCTCTATAGGAGATCAGCATGTTAATGGCAACTCCTTAGGGGCTTAAGTAAAAGGGGTCCTAAATTTAAAAAAATAAGAATTTTGCAGCCAGCTATGAGTTGAGTAAAAGTTTCCAGCTGAATCTACATATGTCTTTTGCTAGTCTTTTTTTCAAAGTTTGCTCTCTGCTCTCATCTATAGTCCACTGTTATGGGCTGCAACTATTCATCTTTAGGTTCGATTCATCTTTTTTTAACAATTCATGTGTTTGGGTTTGGTTGACATATGGTTTCTGGAGTAACATTTTGTATTTCCCACTGTATTTATGCATTTGCTTCTTGTTCTTTCTCCTTTTGCTGATCTTATTCTTTAACACACTTTTTTTGCTTGTTTGCAAATTCTGTTGCTTCTTTCCTTTTTTTTTTAAAAGCACGTTATTGAGTCTTAAATGTTAATGCTAAAGAAAAAATTTGAATGATAAAGAAATCAAGAAAAAAAGAAACAAAATATTAACTCACAAAAAACATTTCTAAATTTTTGATCTCCAAATCAACCCACTATACTGGACCAAGAAAATAATGTGAAAAAGGAATAATTATTCATCCAAAATACAACAAGGCATTCAGCAGTGCCAGCAGCTAGATATATGCTACAACTCAGCAATGCTGAGTCCATAAACTTAAGCTCGTCTCTGACTGAGAAACTCCACAAGCAGCTTAGGGTCCAGAAATAAGAATTCTTTCCTATTATAGAAATCAAAACATTGACAAGGAAAACTCAAAGGTTCCTCCACAGCCTCAGCTTTCAGTTTATTAATTCACAGTGTATGTTATGTTGTAATCCACCTAAGATACTGTAGTGCAGAATATAAATACTTTTAAATAAATAAATAAATAAGACTGATGGTATTGAGGCTGGGTGACCCTAGATAAATCAGGAAAGATACATATTTGCGATTCTAAAAACAGTTCCTACTGTACAGGGTGGCCCAAAAAAAGTGAGAACATCTTGTAAATTAAAAGCTTAAATAGTTTACTTATTTACCTTTTTTAGCTATATAACGTTTTTATTTCGACAATTTCTTGTCGCCATCTTTTTTTTTTTAAATTTGTCAATTGTTTACATCTGTCTTTTTGAATTTTTAAATAACTTATATGCTACGAGATGTTCTCACTTTTTTGGGCCACTCTGTATATCAGAAGTGTTGTCTTAGTACGGTATTACAGTCAAGTTCCAGTACAGAGGGTACAAGAAGCGTAATTCCTCCAGTGACCACATTTAACAAGCTCTCCAAGAAGCCTGTTAGATTCAGTGATCCCAATTGGGCCCTTTCTTAACATTTAGAGGGGCCTACTTCCCCTGAAGGCAGGGCTAGACAATAACTGCTTCAGCCTCTATTCTTGTTGTCCAAGAACTGCTTTCTGGTCCAACAAACCAGAGAAATTTATTTATTTATTTAAAAGGATTTATATACCGCTTTATCCTGAAATCAAAGCGGTTTACATATCAAACAAATCAAGTGGCAGGGTGCGTGGGTGTGGGCATGCAATGAAAAATCTACAGAGTGTGTGTGTGAGTGGTGTACAGTTGATTGTGTGGTGAGCTATATACAGTATGAGCTATGTACAGGAACTATTTACATTTTTATGGAGAGGGGAAGGGGGAGGTGGGCAGAAAGAGAGGTCGTTGGTCAGTTCATGTGATATCCTTGTAGTGTTCTGTGAAGAGCGTCGTTTTGAGCGTCTTCCGGAAGTCCTTGAGGTCTGTTGATCTCAGGTCGTCGGGGAGCAAGTTCCAGAGTGCGGGGGCGGCCAGGGATAGTGCTGCTCTTGAAGTGTCTTTTCTCGTTTTAGCAAAGGCTCTGGGTATGTTGATAGTGTCTGAGGTGCCTCTCCTCCTGGGTCTGGGTCAGGTCTGATGAGGGGTTTCAGACTATCTGCGGAGAGGTTCTGTTTGATTTTGAAAGTGTTTAGTAGCACCTTGTAGCGGTTGCGGGAGCTGATTGGGAGCCAGTGGAGGTGGTTGAGAACGGGGGTAATGTGATCGTGCCTTGAAGATCCAATTATTATTTGGGTGGCAGTATTTTGGGCCATCTGTAATGGCCGGGTTGCTTGTTTTGAGAGTCCGAGGTAGATGGGGTTGCAGTAGTCTAAGATGGGAGTGATAAGAGCTTGGCAGGCGGTGCGGAAGTGATCCTGTGAGAGGATTGGCTTGAGGCATCTTATGGTTCTCATTTTGAGGTGTGCGTTCCTGGTGGTTTTGGCGATGTGAGATTGAAGGCTCAGATCTTTGTTGAGTGTCACACCAAGATACTTTACTTCGGGTTTTATTGGTATTGTGGTGGTGTTCAGCTTGATGACAGGAGGAGGAGTGAAGGCAGAGTTTCTGGTGATGATTAGCGCTTCTGTCTTCTTGTAATTTATGGTTAAGTTGTTTTCCATAAGCCAGCTAGTCATCTGTTGAAGACAGTTGGCTATGCTGGCGTAGTCTGGGTTGTCAAGGCTGATGGGGGTGTATATCATAATGTCGTCTGCGTAGATGGTGTATTGTATTTTGTTGTTTCTGATGATAGGTTGTATGTACAGGTTGAATAACAAGGCTGAGAGGGAGGAGCCTTGTGGAACATCCTGGGTGGCTGTCAGAGGTCGGGAGGTGGCTGAGCCGCATTTGACTTGGAGGTATCTGTCTGTGAGGTAAGATGTGAACCAGTTCAAAGTGGTGCCGTGTAGACCAATTCCCTGAAGTCTTGATTGCAGAGTTCTGTGATCGACGGTGTCAAAAGCAGAGGAGATGTCTATAAAGATCATGATGACGCCTTTCTTGATATTGTCGATGACCTGGATCAGATTGTCGAAGTGGTAAGTCAGTAGGGTTTCAACTCCGTGGTTTGGGCGGAAGCCATGATGATTGCAGTCCAGAGAGGCATGGCTGTCGATGTGGTTTTGGAGTTGTTGATGAACCACTTTCTCGATGATCTTTGACAGGGGGGAAGGCTTGAGATGGGTCTGTAGGCGACTGGATCGGTTTTACTTAGGGGGGATTTTTTCGGGATTGGGCGCATTGTTGCTAGCTTTAGTGTGCTAGGCATGATACCTTGGGTTAGGGAGTTGTGCACCATATTGTGGATGAATTGGATGAGCTCCTCTTTTGCTGCTTTTATCCAGACCACAGGGCATGAGTCCGTGGGGGCGGTGCTGGTGTTGAGTGATGCGAAGATGTGTGATGTCTGATCAGTTGAAGGGATGCTGAACTTTTCCCAGAAACGATTGGGTAGTGGAGGTTTGTAGGTATCATTTGTGGTCATCTGCGGGGAGGCGGTGAACTTGGCCTGTAGGTAGTCTGCGAATGTCTGAGGATCTATTTGATCAGGTTTCTCGGGGTTAGGTTCGTTGGTGAGGGTTTTTACTATATCAAATAGTTCTCTAGGCTTGTTGGCGGACTTGAGAATTAGGTTGGTGTAGTATTCTCTTTTCTTTTGGTTGATGAGGTTGTTGTATTCTCTTCGCTTTGACTGGTAAAAGTCCTGTGTGGTGGAGGATTTGGTGCGTCTCCAGCGACGTTCTATCTGTCTTAGGGCATTTTTTGCCTCTCGGATTTCCTTTGAGTACCAGGGGGTGGACCTGGTTTTAGTGTTGTGTGTTTTGTGAGTACTGGAATCAGTGGCTTTGGCAGCAGACGTGATGGTACTGTTCCAGTTTTCGATTTGTTCGTTCATGTCCTCTGTATTTGTGAGCAAGTGGGGTAGGGTGTCCTGAAGGAAAGTATCTTTGTCAAAGTTTTTAAATCTCCTCTGAATGGCTGGGTTGTCTTGGTGATTGTTGTGGTTTGTCGACTGTAAATTGATTTTTATTATGTGGTGGTCCGACCAGAGTACTGGGTGATCGATGGTATTGTGATGATGTCTTTTTCAATGAGGTTGTTGGGAGCAAAGATGAAGTCGGGAGATGATCCGTGTCTGTGTGTGGGGGCGCTGATGATTTGGGTGTATTGAAGGGAGTCCATGGCTGTCAGAAAGGCTTCTGCATCCTTGGTCGTGGCAGATTTAAGGTTAAAGTCCCCAAGTACCAGTAGAGGTTTGTGGAAGTTGTTGTTGCACAGACCGATTCCAGTATGGATGATAGTTCGTCTGGGGGAGCATGTGGAGCTCTGTAGGTGAGGCACAGGGTTAGCTGCCTGTTCTCGACGACGATTGTGTTGAATCGACTTGTATCTGTGGTGGCTCAGCATTTGAGCTTTAGGTTGTTCCTTGAGATGATCATCACTCCTCCTCCTTTCCTGTGTTTTCGAGTGCAGTTGAAGGCAGTGTGGGTGGGGGGAACTAACTGATTGAGGAGCACATTGTCAGTGGGGGTGAGCCAAGTTTCGGTGATGCAGAAAATGTCTGGTTGTTGAGCTTCTATGTGGTCTGTTAGGGTGCCTGACTGAACACCATTAGGACAATTATTTATTTCTCTTTCTTGGACGTCTCTTCTAAAAATCCCCTCCATACTCTGGCAATCTTTGAGGAACCCTAGCCATGGGGGGTTTCACTGTGCAGTCTTTGTGCATCCACCACTGTACACTGGCAAGCTTCTTCTCTCTCTTCAACTCCAGGGAATAGGAGACTGACCTTCTCCTTTCCTTGGTCTTCTTGAAATAGTGCTTTTGGAAAGAAAGTCGGACTTATCTCCTTTCTTTCTTGCTCAGAGCTTTCTCGAGGGACAGAAGACAGATCCCATCTTTCTTTCTTTTGTGACCCCAGTTTGACTCCCAGTCTCTCTTTGTTAAATTTCTGGCCAAGTCCTGGGACTATATCATTAGTTTAGTTTAGTTCAATGTGGCCACCCCCAAAGGGAAGCAGAGTACCATAGCAAAATGGTTCAGTCCAAGCACTCTCAAAACATGCTCTCCACTGAGAGGAACAGAGAGTAGAGTAAAAGGGTCTAAAGTGAGTGCATGTACGCTCACATATATAGAGAAAGACAGACGTGTGTGTGTGTGACAGACGTGTGTGTGTGTGTGTATATATATACACACACATTAAAATTTATTTACCAGTTTTTATAAACCGTTTTTCTTCAAAGTGGTTTATATAGAACAGTGTTAACATAATTCTAGCAAATTTGTTTTACATAGAACATAGGGTAGGGACAACTTGGAGTTAACAGGGGAAACAAACAGTGAGAATTAAGTGTTTACAGGGTGTATGGTATGCATAACTTGTAGTTGACATGGGGTGAGGGCTAGAGAAAGTTTGTTGGTGCAAGTTAGGTGAAGGTATTGTGGTACTCTGTGTTAGTTGGTAAAGAGGTGTGTTTTAAGCCTTTTCCGTAGGTGTTGTATTGTTTGGCCTGATTGAATGGGTTCTAGGAGTATGTTCAATAATGATGGAGCAAGGAGGGAGAAGAATTTGTTGCTGGTTTGTTTGGGCTTTATTTTGTCTGTAGGTATGCTGAAGAGGTTCTGGCTGATTGATTGTCCTTCTTGTTCTATGTTCCGGAGCCTTGTTTACTAATACCTTGAAGCAGGTAGCAGATTGATCATATAATATCTTGAATGTAATAGTGACTTTTTTGTGTTTTTGCTCTGAGCGGTATGGGTAGTCAGTAGAGCTGTTTCAGGATAGGTGTGATATGCACTTTTCTCTGCAAATTGCGGTATAAATCTGCGGTAGTATCCAATAAGTCCTAAGAAACTTCTTAGTTGTTTCTTTGTTGTTGGAGGAGGAAAATTCCTGATGCTATCTACTTTACTCATTAGAGGTTTAATTTTTCCTCTTCCCACTAGATGGCCCAGGTATTTTACCTCCCTATTTGCAAAGGCACACTTCTTCGGGTTTAAAGTGATTCCCACTTGCTTCATGGAGCACAAGACTGCCCTGATCCTCTTTAGATGCTCCGCCCAGGTGTTACTATGGATTATGACATCATCCATATATGCAAAAGCATAATTTTGGTGGGGTCGAAGTACCTGATCCACTAACCTTTGGCAGGTAGCCGCTGCTCCATGCAGTCCGAAAGGCATCCTCTTGAACTGGAAAAGGCCAACGGGGGTGCTGAACGCAGTCTTCGGCTTCGACTCCCTGGTGAGAGGGATTTGCCAATATCCTTTTGTCATATCAAGGGTGGTTAAGTATTGAGCCTGTCCCAGCTGGTCCAACAGCTCTTCAATTCTTGGCATTGGATATGCATCAAAAACTGATATGGCGTTTACCTGCCGGAAGTCAATACAAAATCTTAAAGATCCATCAGGCTTCGGCACCAGGACTATGGGGCTATTCCAGGGACTCTTTGACTCCTCTATTACTCCCATGTCCAACATCTCCTGGACTTGTGCCACAGCTTCCTGTCTCTTGGCTTCAGGCAAGCGGTATGGCCTTTGACGAACTAATTTCCCAGGTGGAGTTATTATTTCATGGGCAACCAAATGTGTCTCCCCAGGTATGGGTGTCAACACATCTGGGAATTCTTTAAGCAATTTCCTAATTTCTTCCTGTTGTACCACTGTCAGGTCCTCACCTATTTGGGGCTCTGATTTTTCTTTACAATCAGATACCTGGGGTCCCAAATCATTCACCTCCCTCTCTCGGGCACAGGTGGCAGCTAGGTTTTTAACCCCTTTGACGTCAGTAGAACCAAAGCCTTTGGTTCCACGCTCAGAATTTTCCAGGGATGTGACCTCCTCCACAGGTGGAAAACCCAGCCTCTCACAGATCAATTGGGCAATTCTGTCTCCTGTCTTCACGTGATAATCATTCTGTCCAAAATTAAATAACAGAACTTTAATATTGCCCCTGTAATCGGGATCAATTACTCCCGCACCCACATCGATGAAATATTTAAGGGCTAATCCAGACCTTGGGGCTACTCTCCCATAGCATCCAATAGGTATTTCCACTTGGAGACCAGTGTCAACCAGGGCTCTCCCTTGGCTAGGTACAGTCACATTTTCTATACTGCACAGGTCAAACCCAGCAGCTTGAGGGGTTGCCCGCTTAGGAGCTTGGGCCTTCTCTGTGACCCTATGGTACTTTAAGACGAATGTCTGCTTTGGGGTAGCTTGGTCTTCTGGACGCTTAACCATCTTTTTAGCTGGGGTCTGAGGACTTCCAAATAAAGGCCCGGGAGCTATTACCATTAAACCTTCTCCCTCCTTCTTTCCTAGTCCTTCCACTAGACCCTGCTTAAATCTTGGCCAGTCTCTTCCTAGAACCAAATCAAAGGGTAGCCTAGGCACCACTGCTAACAGGACTTCCTCTTGTTCCCCCAGGCACTTAACCTTTAGCCTATAGGTGGGATATGATGTTGCAGCACCATGAATGCATCTGATGTGAACTTGGCTTTCAGGGGTTCTAGGCACAAATCCTTCTTGGGCCTCTATCCTCTTCCAAAGCCTTTTTGACATCATACTCTGGTCTGCCCCAGAGTCTAACAAAGCATTTGTGGTAATTCCTTGCACATCAACCATCAAAAGAAAACCTTCTTTGGGCTGTTTTAAATCCACACCCATTAAGCTAGTGTGTGTCTGGCATCCCTTTTCTAAATGTCCCCATTTTCCACACTTGAAACATTTCTTTCTACTCCACTGTGTCATCTGGTTTGATACAGTACATTCATTTTCAGAAACATTTTTAATTATTTTCTTTTCTGATACAGCACATCTTGCCTCAGCACCAATCTTCAGAGGGCCACCCATTCTATGGCAAGCCTGCGTGGCTTCCAAGAATCTCTCTGCTAGCATGGTTGCCTCTCCAAGATTTTGGCAATTTTGCTGTATAAGGAAAGTGTGCAAATCTTTAGGCACCGCAGACATAAATTGTTCAAGCATAACAATGTCTAATAACATTTCTACTGTCTTTTGCTCAGGCTCCAACCATTTTACAGCTAATCCTCTGATTCTCTGACTCAGAGCCCTGGGTGTTTCACCCACTCTCAATGTAGTAGCTCTAAACATTCGCCTATACTCTGAAATAGACAACCCTAGGCGATCTCTAATAGCAGCCTTTACATCCTTATAATTCAAAGCCTGGGCTGCTGGCATTGCTCTGTAAGCTGCAAGCGCCTCTCCAGTTAATGAGGCTGCCAGCCTTACTGCCCACTGGGTCTCTGGCCATGCTAATGCTTGTGCCACTCTTTCAAAAGACTCTAGAAAATCATCAACATTATCATCTGGAGTTAGCTTCCCAAAACTAAATGCCCCAATTCCCTGATTAAGTCCCACACTGTCCACATGTGGTGTACCAGTATTTACTGCTGGTCTTGCATCCGATCCACTTTGGTTCTGCAGCTTAACTAGGGCTTGCACCAGATCAAGCACTGGCCTCTGCTGGTCCATTAAGGCTTTCATAGCAGTGTCCTGAGCCTGCTGTGCTAGCTCCTGTTGCCTGCTAAACTGGGCTGCCATCCACTGAGGTAGTTCCTTTGGATCCATCTTGATCCCTGCAAGAAACAAAGAAAAAAAACAAAGTGCACCAGCTTCCAAACAGGTGGGGTTTTTTTTCTACTTTTTTTTTTTCAATTACCCCTGTGCCTTACTCCCATCCACCACTAGACATGCCTAGTTACTTGTTACCTTATGCCAGTGATGAATCCAGCTCTGCACAGGGTCTTTTCCTCCTGGGACAGCTACCTGGAACATCCACTTCTCCTCCAAAGTGCAGTTGAGGGAAAAATCTTTTTTTCCAGCTTTAAACTTGAACTTTAGTTGTAATCCTTAGCAAGTAAATCCCTTTGTGCAAAAGCAATCCGAAAAACTACGCCATTTGTCAGACGGCTGCCTGGGTGAGAATGTTCACAGTCTTGGCAAGTGCATATGTCAATATGATTTGCAAGGGATTGTGGGCAATGCAGTCCATTCACACCCGACATAGCTGCTCACAATAATTTAGTTGTGCTCAAGTGTAAAGCCAATAAGATATTTATTTATGGGGTTATTTCTCCCAACACAGATATGCTTGGTAGCACATAAATCAGGTTACTTGCTTTCAGTGTTAAACTTGGAAAAACAAAATCAAGAAAACAACATTTGAACTTGTCAGGCAATCAAAGCAAAAGAAATAAGACCTGGTTGGCAACAAACTGGTCTTGTAGGCTTTAGCTAATATTCTCTTAGCAATGTATCAAACAACAAACCAAAAGCCACAAAGAAAGGAAAAACTGTTCTTTTCAGGTTAACTTCTTATATCTTCCCACATAGATTCAGAAGTGATTCTCTCAGAGCACACAAGCAATTAGGTAAGGCTCAATTGCTAGCAGTTATCCAGCTGAAACCCCTTAGCTGGCTTGCTTTCTACTGCGTGGCTAAAAATCCTACTCAGGAGCTTTTCTGAGTAGATTAAAGAACAAGTTTGTATTTCTTTGTGATGGTTGCTGTACTTTGTAACAGAAAATCACCAAAGGAGTTTAGACAGAGAGCAGTCCATGTAAACAGATTCTTCATCTGCTATCACCCCCTCTTCTTCAACAAGCATGGGTTCAATATCATGGATTGGCACAGATGAATCTCCCAATGGAGCACTTTCAGGAGAATACTTGTTTCCCTGCTGTCTTTCAAGGTTATAGCTAGGGCATAGATCAGTGTTCATACCTGAGCTTCCATTGCTGTTAGAGTTCCTCTCTATATAGCCTGGCCAGTATGTAGTCCAGTTCTTATGTCCAGCCTTCCAATCCAGATCCCTGGACACTGGATCTGTCTTCACATACCTTCTGGCACGGGTCTTAGGGTCCCTTCCACGTGCAGCCGTCTCCCTCACAGGTACCGTCTGGAGATTCCTAGCTCTGCAGCACCATTCCTCTGGCTTTCCCCAGTCCAATGGTGTATGCTGGCCCTTGGAATGCCTCCCAGTATACGTACTGCTCCAGACTCCTCCAGACCTCCCAAAGGCTTTTCTCTTCCTTCTTCCAAAGGGTTTCTTGCCCTCTCTGTCCGTCCGGTTTGGCTTCTGCTGCTGATGATCCTTCAGATGAAACTGAGGATAATTCTCTGGATATCCAAGTTGATCATGAAGATGATGATGAGGATGATTCTCTGTAGAATAAACTCTACCTTTATTCTGCTTAGATGAGTGCTCCTCCCTAACACAGCGCAGCTGTGCTGAATCAGGCCCTGCCTTTTGAGATGAGTGCTTAGGGATTACCTCATAGCCCTCCTGATTGAACACACGTTTCCCCACTTCAGCTCCTCTAATGGCTGTTGGAAACCTGGTGCATTCTGGGACTGGTAGTCTTTTATGGGAAAATTCTGTTTTCTTATTTCTACCAGAACTGACAGGTTGCTTGTTCAGAGTCACTTCACCTTTTCTATAGCTCCTTCCTGAGCTATGATAAGCTTCCTTATCACAAGGTGCGGTCTCCAGAATTGCACACAATACTCCAAATGAGGTCGCACCAAAGACTTATACAGAGGCACCATCACCTCCTTTCTTCTGCTGGCCATTCCTCTCCCTATGCATCCAAGCATCCTTCTAGCTTTTGCTGTCGCCTTTTCTACCTGTTTAGCTACTTTAAGATCACCAGACACACCTGGTTCCGGTCATCTTTAGTGGACAAAAGTACTTCAACCCCTATACTATATTGCTCCCTTGAATTGCTGCAGCCCAAATGCATGACCTTGCATTTTTTAACATTAAATCTCAGCTGCCAAATTCTAGACCATTTTTCAAGCTTAGCTAGATCCTTCCTCATGTTATCTACACCTTCCTGGGTATCTACTCTATTTAGAGATTTTGGTATCATCCACAAAAAGACAAACCTTACCAGACAGCCTTTCCACTATATCACTAACAAAGATGTTAAAAAGAATTGGACCAAGGACAGATCCCTGAGGCACACCACTGGTAACCACCTTCTCAGAGTGAGCTCCATTTACCTGTATCCTTCGTCACCTCCCACTCAATCAATTTCTAACCCAAGCAGTAACTTTAAGTCCATCCATAGGGTGCTCAGTTTGTTTATAAGTCGCCTGTGAGGAATGGTGTCAAAAGCTTTACTGAAATCTAAATACGTCACATCTAGGGCTCTCCCTCAGTCCAACTCCCTGGTCACCCAGTCAAAGAAATCAATCAGATTAGTCTGACAAGATTTACCTCTGCTGAATCCATGCTGCCTCGGATCCTATAATCCGCTGGATTCCAGAAACCACTATTTTCTCTTTCAACAGCGCTTCCAATATTTACTCACCACCTAAATTAAACTAACCAGCCTGTAGTTTTCAACCACATCCTTACTTCTGCTTTTGTGTAAAGGGACCACATGTGCCTCTCTCCAGTCCTTTGGCACCACTCATGACTCCAACGAGGTATTCAAAAGGTCAGTCAGTGGAGCTGCTAGAACATCCCCAACTTACCTCAGTATTCTAGGGTGTATCCCATCCAGTCCCATCGCTTTGTCTACTTTAAGTTTAGCTAGTTTCTCACAAACGGTCTTCTGAAAATTGTTCAACATGCCCCTCTCTTCTGTGCCTGTTTGTGGGTGTTTTCTGAGGTTCTGCTCCTGATTCTTCATCTGTGAACACAGAAGAGAAATATTTGTTTAGCAATTCCACTTTTTCCTCATCAGCTTCTACATATTTCTTCCCTTCACCCTTGAGTCTGACAATACCATTTTTGCCCTTCCTCTTCTCACTAATATATCTGAAAAATGACTTATCCCCCCATTTTATTGCATTGGCTATTTCCTCCTCTTTTTGAATCTTTGCTTTCCTGACTACTTTGCTAGCTTCTCTAAGTTTTTCCAAATATAGATGTCCGTCTTCCTCCCTCTGTGATCTCTTGTATTTCATGAAGGCCTCCCTATTTTTCTTCACCTTTTCAGCTACTTCCTTCGAAAACCGTAATGGTCTCCCTTTCCTTTTACCTTTTATTTACAATTGTAACAAAAAGGTTGGTTGCCCATAAAATATCCCCTTTCAGTTTTGCCCACTGTTTTTCTACATCCCCCAGCAGTTCCCATCCCGCTAACGACTCCCTGAGGTATTGTCCCATTGTGGCAAAGTTAGTTCTCCTAAAGTATAAGACCCTCACTTTTGAATGGATTTTAACAGCCCTAGTCCTAGTACTGGACCACACCATCTGGTGGTCACTGGATGCAAAATGATCTCTCACTATAACATCAGAAACACTTTCACCATTGGTAAGCACCTAGTCCAGTATGGCCCCTTCATTTGTGGGTTCTGTTATCAGTTGCCTGAATAGTTCTTCCTGTAGAGAATCCAGGATCTCCTTACTTCTAGATGATATTGCAGCAGGGATGTGCCCATCAACATCTGGCATATTGAAATCCCCTATCAGTAGCACTTCCCATTTCCTAGCAATGCTGCATATGTCTTCAATTAACTCTTTGTCCACCTCTTCCTTCTGGGAGGGTGGTCTATATACCATGCCAATGCACATAGATTTCTCTTTCCCTCTTTCTAGTTTAACCCACAGTTCCTCCTCTCTCCCTTTTAAGCTCTGTAGTTCCAAAGCTTTAATATTATTTTTTACATATAGTGCCACTCCTCTTCTTCCTACCCTGTCCTTTCTGAATAAAGTATAACCTGGTATAGTTACATCCCAGTCATGGTTTTCTGTGAACCATGTTTCTGTAACTGCCACTAAATCCAAGTCAGCCTCTCCCATTAAAGCTTCAACATCTGGGATCTTATTTCCCATGCTATGGGCATTTATACACACTGTTTTCCATAGGTTGCCCCATTTCCATAAAGGTATTTAATGTTTCACTTACCTGGGGGCTTTCTTCATCCATCCCGAATGAATCTAGTTTAAAGCCCTCTTCAGTAGATTAGCCAGTCTGCTACTGAAGACGCATTGACCTTTCTTGGACAGATGGACGCCATCTCTGCTCTGCAACTCTTGGAACAGCATCCTATGGTCCAGGAAACCAAAACTCTCTCGATCACACCATCCATGCAGCCATACATTCATCTCCAGGATGCGAGTTTCTCTGCCTTGGCCTTTACCCTCAACAGGGAGGATTGAAGAGAACACCACCTACGCCTCTGTCTGCTTCACCCTCTGTCCCAGAGCCGTGAAGTCACTTTTGATATGCTCAGAGTGATACCTGGCAGTATCATTTGTTCTGACATGGATTAGCCCATTATGATAATGAGGTGTGAACAATTTTTTGTATGAAGGCAGAGAGGTCTGCTCTGAGGATCTTGATCCATGAGACTGGACATGGATCAAGTATTGATGTGGTGGTATTGATGTTATAGATGATGATACTGAGTTCATTTGTGGAAGTTAGGTGAAAAGTATTCCATTCATGTAAGTTTGTTTTTGGGGTCAGGGCCGGCCCATCCATTGAGCATGAATGTTGTCCGCACAGGGCCCTACGTGAACTTCATTCCGCTGGATTTTTAGGTCCAGCTTCAGAAGGAGCCAAGGAAATCAGGTGACCCGGTTCGGCTCTGTATAGTGCTGGAGTGAAGAGCAGCCTGCTCCTTCACTCACGCTGTGTTCACATGAAGCCCGCTGAGCGCCAGGAAAGAGGAAATGACCTTTAACCTTTCCTGGGCTTCATGTGAACACAGCACCAGTGATGGAGCATGCTGCTCTTCACTCCAATGCAGGGCAGAGGCGAGCCAGAGCTTCTGCCATCCTTGGCTCCCTTGTAAGCCACTCAGACAGGTGCGGGGCTATTCGGGGTGGGGGTGGAGGCTAGGATTGGAAATAGGCTGATGGGGGGAGCTTGGACTGGAAATGACTGATGGGGCTGGGAATGGAAATTTCTAATGGGGGACTAGGCATGGAAATGAGTTGATGGGGGCTAGGATAGGACTGGAAATGGCTGATGGGGGACTAGGAATGGAAGTGGGCTGGTGCGAGGCTGGGATAGGACTGGAAAAGGGCCGATGCAGGGCTTGGACTGGAAATGGGCTGATGGGGAGCTGGAATAGGACTGGAAATGGCTGCTGGGGGAGCTTGGACTGGAAATGGGCTGATGGGCTAGGAATGGAAAAGAACTGATGTGGGAGAATGGGTCTAAAAGGGAGCGGATTCTGGGTGGGGCTGGAACTAGAAGGGAGCGGATGTTGGGGGAGGACTAGAAGGGGATGGGGCTGAGAGAGTGAGGATGAGGAGGGGAAAAGATATTTTGTGTGGGCGGGAAGAAAAATCTACGATTGGCCAGGTATTGGGAGAGTAAGTGGGGATTCAGGATGCAAAGGTGAAATTTGATTGGATGAAAAAGAATAAAGAAAGAAATGGAGGAAAGACCAAAAGGGGAAAGTTCAGTACTTTGGAGTAGATGTAGAGAGAGAATGGAAAAAAACTGGAAGACAGAAGAAAGGACAAATGGACAGTAGACAAAGGAGAGGTAGCCAAAGACACGAAGAAGCCAGAAGAAAGTGACTGGAGCAACTGCAACTGAAAAATAAAATTCCCAACAACAAAAGGTAGAAAATACCCTTTTTTTTAAATTTCTTAACTGGAATATGTCAGCTCTGGGAAATGTGCATTGCTAACGTCTTTGCGTTTTTGTTTAGTACAAGAGGAAATTAATTTATAGTTTTATTCTCCAGTGTTGTACATTCGAAGTTTGGCTTTTGGGGTACCCAGTTTCTTATCTCTTTATTTCTAAATTGTGATCCCTTGTTCTTTGTTTGGTGACAGTCTATGTTCTGCATGTGTAACTGAGCTGAGGTGTCCTGTTCATGTAGTTTCTATTTGACATTGACACTTGTTCTCTTTCCCCCGGTAGAAGCTGTATTGGTATTCTCTGAGATGTATTGGTTTAATATTTGCAGTGTTGCCTTTTTGATAGGTAGAGTATGGTGCTTTGTGAGTCCTGGTAGTGCTGTTATGATACGGCGGGTTTGTTAAGGGCTCTAAATGGGCAGTGTTTGTAGTACTTCCTAATGTGTCTGGTGGTTGGCACTGGAGTTTAGTAATGTAGAAATCTGGTAGTCTTTCTTCATCCAGACACTCATTAAGAGGCATTTTTACTAAAAGTTAATGCATGTTAACATCATGCAAATATTTATGCAAATGAGGCCCCGCAGTGAGTCTCCGCACGTGGCCCTGCACCCTCCTTGGGCCACCCCTATTTGGGGCGGATGAGCTAGTAGAGGAGAGTAGGTTGTTGTTTTTGGGTTAGATTTGTTGATAAGATAATCTGCCATATCTTGTGAATTCAGGGAGGGTCGGATTGTGTTTGCAGTACCTTGGGAAGGGTCTTTTATGAGTGAGGAGGCAATTGAGAATAGTTCTTTAGGTTGGTTAAGAGATTTCTTCAGAATGTTTGTGTAATATTCCTTCTTGCATTTATTTAGCAGGTTGAAGTCATCCTTCTGTTTAGTGGTGTATTTTTCTTTGAGAGTGGCATCTTTTGTTCTCCACTTCCTTTTAATTTTTCTTATGCTTTAAGTTCCTTAGCTTCCTTGCGTTACCAGGGTGCGCACAGGTTGGTACTGGTGAATGTATTCAGTTTGCGTGTTTATTTATTTAATTTATTTAACATTTCTTATATACCGCCTTTCATGATATCAAGGCGGTGTTGGGGCTGTTGCAGTTGTTGCAATTATGGTTTATGGTTTAGGCACTTGATATACCGCCTTTTTACTGTGTGTATCAGAGCGGTTTATAGATATATTCTAACAGGCACTTTTTATTGTGCTGTTCCATGTTTGGATCATGTTGTCTGGGTCTTGGGCGGTGGTAGTGAGGTGTGGAAAAACTGCATCAAGGAAGGCTTGCTTTTCAAAAGATTTGAAGCGATGTTTGTAGGTATTTTGTGGAGGGCCCATATTAATATGGGAGTCGAAGGAGGGTGAATGTGATCATTGGGCGATCAGACCATGGTACTTGGGTAATGATCAGGGTTGAGTGGGGTTGACAGTTTGTTAAGCACGTGGAGGCGAAGATGAGGTTGAGTTGCTCCTTTTTTATGGGTGGGATCCTTTATAAGCTTTTACAGTTAAAGGACTTCCATGGCATTTAGGAAGGCAGTTGCATGCTTAGACATGAAGGTGAGGTTTAGGTGTCCTAGCAGAATGAATTACTTATTTGATGTATTGTGGGCACAAGCCTCTTCGAGCAGTTTGTATAGGTCTTCGGTTGTTGCCTTTGGTGCTCTGTAGGTTAAGCATATAGTTGTATTTCTTTTACTGTTAGTATGTCTAGAGTGTAAATAGAGCTGATGGTGATTGTGGATAAATTTAGATTTTTGTTGGCAAGAATGAGGACATCCCTGCCCTTTCTTCCTAACCGTAGGCAGTTGTAGATTTTGTATTTAGGAGGAGTGAGTTGGTTTAGCAATATTTAGGTTCTGTAAATCAGGTTTCTGCGATGCACATGTCTATATTGTCATGGATGTAATCTTCTATGATGATTTTGTTTGTTGCTGAACGGGCATTGATGAGAGAGCATTTGGTAGAAGGAGAGGGGAGTTTTGAGGTGTGTAGGTTGAATCCTTTGTAGCGCGTGTGGTATCCTGTCAGTTTGTTGATTTCTGATCATGGTATAGGCTGCCTTATTCTGTTAAGGATTGGGATAGTTCCTTTGTGGGCATAAGTGGTGTTAGGGAGTGGTAGTGATATGAGGATAAAATATTTATAAATAATATAATATAATATTCACCCCACCCACCCCTAATTAGTAAACATACAATAATAATGCTTGCACAGCTTTAGTTTTAATAAGGCTTAATTTCAAGGGGAACAGCCTGGATCTCTGTTCACCACTTTTTTTCATACTCAAAGCAGCTGGGGTGCTCTGCTCCATTCCATCCTTCCAGTCGGCCTGCAGGGAAGAGGAGGGGAAGGGATGAGCTTGGAACAGAGCCGAGAAAAGTCACTCTACTCCCTAATCCAGATCCTCTTCTCCTGTTGCTCCCGCCCCTGGTCTGCCTGTCTCTGCCTGCCTAGCTCAACAGTTCCACTTCCTTTGGTCAACAAATTAAGTCCTGGTCCATATTATATGGATGACCTACACAGATGATATGTCTGATATTTTTTTTAGATCCCTTATAAAGCATTCCTTTGAAATAAATGAAAATAGGGGCCATCTAAGATAGCCATGAAATTCCATGGGAGGGGTGGCAGAGAGGGGGGGGGCATGTATAAATGCATTTGAAAATTGACCCACCTCCACCCCAAAAGATAAACATCTCAGTTAACATAGGAAGAATGGAGACATTCAGAATAAACCTACAGACACGTGCAGGGGCACAGGCAATTTTCAAAACATGCACGTGTGAAATATGGACATTGGCAGTCACGAGGACGTGTCTGTGCCAGCGTTTCAGAATGCGCACATCCATATGCTGCCACATACATGTCCCAGCATGCCATTTTGCAGCAGACTTGCAGTGGTGTGGCAACAAACAAAAAAGCCTGCAATGTTTTTTTTTTGAGGTGGAGAAAATAGGGGGATTGAAGAGGCATTCCCCTTGTATTCCTACTGTTATTGTTAAGCGCCTTCAGGTCCGAGCCAACTCATGGCAGCCCCATGGATAGTTCTAAACTGTGCTCAGCCTTCAGTCAGGTGGCTAATTTGTTGATAGAGTGGCATCCATAGCTGCTGTTATTATATCGATCCATCACATTGCTGGCCGCCTTCTTTGTGCTGACCTTCAACCTAGCCAAGCATGATGTCTTTCTCTGATGATCTTTCTCTTCGCATGATGTATCAAAAATAGTAGTGTTGTCTGAGCTTAAAAAGAAGTTTCTACAAAAGATGAAAAAGCAAAAATAGCCAAAATGGATTCCTACTTGTAGCTGGCTGACAAACACATGCCTATCCGTGCCAAGATATGGATGTGTCTGCTGCCGGATTTAAATGTGCTGATGCTGGTCTGAAATCAGACATACTCATACACATGGATCTTGGTATTACCACCCTGAACATGCCTCTGATATATGCCCATGTAACACGGACATGATCGTGCCATATATAAATTTGGGTCTTATTAGAAAGCCTCTTTGGACATTGATGTGATTTGCATGTCTGGGCGATTTCCGACAGAGCTTATAAAATGATCTTCCTAGTCACATTATTTATTGTTTGGTAGGGTTGTGTGCTGCAAAACCAGAGCTTTTTACCACATGATTTTTAAACAAATCTAAAAATCTTAATGGATCTTTGATTACGAGAGTTCTTTTCTCTAATGCCTGTGAGAAACTGACTCTCGGAGTGCATATGATCCAATGTCATGCATTGTTCATCAGAATACTAAATCTAATTGATCTATTCATCATCGTCTTTTGAGGTACCGGATCTCTTCCAAGACTCTTCTTGAGGTTTTGATTCATGTTAAAAGTATGCCAAGTTCTTAGCCATTGTTTCTTTGATCATTATCTGTAATCCCTGATGACATGCACATTTTTATTTAGGTTTCTGATAGCAACTCAAAAGCCTCCAGCATTTCTCTGAGGCATCTTTCACCATGCACATCCTCAGTAGTTAGTGCCTTGTAATGAGATATTTAATGTACTTAATAATCGTTTGACAGCACTAAAGCACTACACAGATGGCCATTCATATTGAGGGAGACACCACAAAGACCCAGCATAATAAACGCAGTAGAAAAGGTTTTTTTTATCCCCACACAAAACTTCCTCCATTATTGTACAAATATGCTATATTTGACAACGTGGGTCTGATACTGAGCTGGCGTGGTGACTGTATTTAAATGCTGGCATTTAAATTGATGATATATTTTCAGTGCTATGTTACTTAGAAGCAGCGGTGCTGAATGTACATACAGTGTAATTACTGCACCCTTGCCATCCATTTACACCTGCTGAAACAGGGTAGCACAGAGTTAGTGTGCGATTTTAATGTGGTGCTAAAATGTAGCAAGGGGCCCTGCATTAAAAATGCCGTGCTACCCTGGTAGTGCATGTCAGGGCAGGGACTGGGTGATATTGCAAGGGCAGCGGCTGGTGTTAATTGCACTCGCAGCAGGTTTGTTGCCTAAAAGTGCTGCGTTCCTGCATGAACTGCAGGAGGATGGATGTACACCCTCCCTTGCAGTTAGAAAAGGAGCCTCGTGCTACTAATGTGACCCACATGCATGTAACCGGCGTGGGGCATAGTGAACATGCCCTTAAATGTATAATTTATTTGGATAGCGGCTGAATATCGCCACTATCCAGATAATATCTTGGCCCACCCTCTCTCTGCTCTTTCTTATACAGATAGTATCAGGCCATGCACATAGTTTTTCAGCCTATGGGCTGACAATCCACAGATAGTGATATTATATGGTGCTGGTGAATGACTGACTTTGTTTGAATATTTGCCCATCTAATTGTAGTTCTCAGGGTTTCTGTTTTACAGTTTACAGGCTTATTTTCAAAGCATCCTGGCCTATCATAATGGCTTTTAGTAGATAGCTGTAGTGTTATTCTCAGGAATGTGCTTCACTGTTACATAAATTGGCAATGGTGTGTTGCATTTCTGTCTTTGGTGGTAAAATAACACAATACATCACTGATATTACAATATTGCATTTCCTGGCTGATAAATTGCCATAATTCATTTGGGAAAGAGGGGGTTATTAATTGAAAATTTATTCATTGGAACTAGTCATTGATGTCATAGGCGCCGCTGGCGGATTTGAATTCTCACACCCCAGCGTATAGGCAGCCGCTTGATCTGAGACAGTTCCTGGGAAGTTGCTATCAATTCCTTTTGATTATATCTTTGAAAACATTACCCTCTTATATAATCTGCATCAGAGAGTTTTATTGGAGAAATTTTCATAAAACAGAATAATTCTTTTTTTGGCATTAGAATGCTTGAAGATCTTGGCAGTAGAATGTTTGTCTTTGCTGATGGTAGAGTTCAATAATATTGCCCTTGGCCATCAGATGATGTAATGTCCTCCTTGGCAGTGCAATAGCTACAATGCCTTCCTTGGTGGTGAAAAGCCATAATCAGGCCTGGATTTAGAAATAGATGACATAAGCAACTGCAGAGGGTGACAGATTTTGAAGGTGCCAAATTCCTGCGACTATGATGAGCTTCTTTTCATTGAAAGAGGCACCACCATGGCACTCTGGCTCAACGCCCTTTCTCTCACATTCTAATCACTAGGAGTGAATCACCTCCTCTCCCAGCTCTGAGAGGAATAGAGGATGAGAACATCTTAAATCCGGACCATGCTCTAAAGCAATGGTTCTGAAACCTGTCCTGGGGGACCACCAGACAGTTAGGTTTTCAGGATATCCACAATGAATATGCATGAGAGAGGTTTAAACATAATGGAGTTAGTAGGCCTGGGATCACCCTACCCGTTCACCCACTCCAGACTAAAGAGGCAAACTACCCCTTTTTCCTTTTAGTTTAGAATGCTCTAGTACTTATCTTGCTGGTATAATGCTGTCATGTCTGTCTTGGCAAGGAATGCTGTAATGACTTTCTTTAAAAATATTTATATACCATCTTTGTGACAAATTGTCATTGAAATGGTTTACAATAATAAGATAATCAGAGCAGAGGAACATTAATTGACAGTAAGAAGAAAATATTCCAATTCATCCTATTGTTCACACATCATGATTACTCTTCTCCTAGAGAATAAGAAGGTCTTTACTCCTTTCCTAAAGCTTAAAAAAATTAATTTCCTTTCTTCAGTCAATTGGTAATGAATCCCATAATTGAGGTCCACTTACACTAAAGGCTTTTGATCTCAAACTACTTTATAAATAAAGGTCAGCCTAGGGACTTCTAAAAAAAATTCCCTGGGAAAACTGTAACTGTCTCTTAGGTACCTAAGCTTGTAATCTATTAAATACAATAATTTTCCATTATTTATAACCTTTGATATTAACAATAACAGTGTAAAATGGCATCTCTTTCTAATAGTTAACCAACGTAGTTGTCTTAAAGGTTGAGCTCTTTCATTCTTCTTTTTACCCAATAAAAATATATCTATGGTGTTTTTTGTACAATATGTAACCTTTAAGCAACTTCATTTTCAAGCCTACATACTTGTATAAAACTCTACCGTAATCTACCCAATCATTTTTGACGAGTAACTCTTGTTTACTGAAGTATGGCTTCAATTGTCGCACTAACTTCGAATTATAATTTAAACAGATTTAATCCCATTTGATATCTGCTTTGCTCCAATCCCTTTCTTCTCCATTATTACTCTTAATGCTTGCAGCTCTGTAACTCAAGGGATTGGGCTGTCCCCGCTCACTGGTATCGTCTATGGACCACAGTTTTATACAGAGTGTTGGAGGTTAGAATTATGTCCAGAATGCTAATAGAGACCTGTGAAAGGTCACTGCTTGTGGTCTGCTTGAAATAGCTGCATAGCCAATCATTTTATTTTCTCATACAGCCTGCTCATCAACTGGCACAAAACTGTTCCATTCCCTGCTACACATTGACTATTCAGATAGTACAGTCTCAGGTCTCATGTACAAGTTGACTAAGTTCTGCATGACATCCAAACACCTTCCATCCGGTTCAGCCACAGACTTATCCAGCCTGCCTTCATGGATAACCCTACCTTAACTGGCAGTCCCTGGCTTAATTGGGCCCCATCTAATCAGGCCACTGCCTCTTCTAGCAGTTTCCTGGCTGTCTGATCACTGCTTTTTTGACAATCTGCTACCTTGACACCTCTGCCTGCCCACCGGTCTGTTTTTCAAGAGAGAAACTGCTCTGAGTAAGTCTTTAATTAGCCTCACCTCTATCCATCATCTACTATCAAATTCTCCTGTGATCAGTAGCTTTCTTATGACTGACTTCAGGCTACCATTTCTTAGTACAACTCCTAGAATCCTGTTTCTTAAGGTGACATTTATCCCTAGGATTTCTGTTACAATACACTCTATATCTGCAGTGGTCTATTATATTCCCA
This sequence comes from Ichthyophis bannanicus, assembly GCA_033557465.1. Lineage (NCBI taxonomy): Eukaryota > Metazoa > Chordata > Amphibia > Gymnophiona > Ichthyophiidae > Ichthyophis > Ichthyophis bannanicus. The sequence goes on from CM066043.1 coordinate 167,536,221, forward strand.
GATCTAGACTGCTCCTGTATATTTGAGGCAACCTTCTAATTAAAACATCTCAAAATTTTTTTAAGAATATTAGAGTGACACCTTGCTATGATATAAAATTGCATTCCCTAATACCTACATATGACATATGTCTGCTCCTTCCATATGGCATTCTATAGGTGAACATTCTAAATTAAACATAAATTGCTGCTTGTTGACATTTAAGCCAAGTGATGAAAAAGGATTATAACAATAGAGCTTAAAAGTATAACGCATGAAACCTTGATGAATCGGTGGCAGAAATTCAACTCTAGGGGCCCCTAAGCAACAATTTTTAAAGGGCCCCTAGAGTAGGGAAAGTCTACTTCAGAAGATACGGGAGCAGTTGCAAGTGGGCCCCCTTCTTCCTTGGGGGGCCCACCTGCACTCCAAGAGCCACTTGGGCAGAATTTATGCCACTGCTCTGAATGAAGAAAAAATTATGTAGAAGCCTCCAATCTTGCTCTTTATACACTCGCCTCATGCCTACATGAAGGTGGAACCAGGGCATTGCTTCTGCAAATCAGTAGCTAAGTTATGAGTCATGAATGCACATTTGGATGGTTGGAGAGCCTAAAAATTTGAAGTACGTGCAAATCGCTTGTATGTGCAGATGAATTAGAGCACATCCAATTAATTTATGTGCTTAAATCCCATAAAGCTCACTTAGCTTATTCAGTAGTTCCTCCGACACACTATGGGGTATGTTTACTAAACCGTCTTAATGTGCGCTCTGACACGTTAGCGCGCGATAAGGCACCTTACCGTGCGATAGGGTGCCTTATCGCGCGCTAACGCGCTCAGCGGTGCAAACGAGCGCTGAAGGCGGAGTAAAGGCTCCCTGAGGGCGGAGGAAGGCTCCCCAGGGGCGGAGAGAAGGGGTCAATGGGTGGAGAGTGGGAGGGAAGAGGCTCCCTGCACACTAACGCTATGGATTTCAGGGCTGAAAACTAACGCCAGTGAAACCCTGGCGTTAGAGTAGATTTAAAGGGAAGAGAAACCATTTCCGTCAGCAATGAACAGCAAAGCCAGGGAAACCTACAAAAGGTGATAAGTGTGATACATGTGCATAGAACAAAGGGGCAGATAAACATTGAAAATGACCTGAACAAACTGGAAAAAAAACATAACCTAGCTGGGCAATAGTGATATCAATGGGAACATCAAAAAACACTACCGAGAAAGCTCAAAAAAAAAGATATCAATTTTGGAAGGGGCTATGCTCTGTCCCCATACAAGGTGAATGATTCCACAGTGAAATAACACTGATCAGGGCTTTCTCTTGTTACTGGACAGGTTTCCTATGGCATGCACATGTCCCGCAACAGCAGGGTGGGCATGTCGGAACGGGCAACTGGACAGATACTGGAAAAGGGGACACAGAGGGCTGCAGGCGGCACAAGCTGTGGTGCAGCTGGGCCACAGTGCGTACTAGGATGATGCCTAGGTGGCCCATACGAATGCTGAAACAGTAGAGCAGCCAGACAGCAACTGATGAGGGCCCAACATGGGCACGAGTGTGTTTCCCACAGTGTCACAGGGGATAGTACCCAGCAGGTACCCCCAAGGGTACAGAACATTTGCAGGCGGTGCTGGGGGGAAGCGTGGACATCTATGCAGGCACCCCTACCCCAGAACCTGCACCATAGGCAGCCGCACACTGGATGGCCCGAGACTGCGCACCACCAGCACCACCAGCAGAAGGGCATGTCAGCATGGTGATAGAGGGGTACTGGTGGTGGAGGGGGCAGTGGCTGATGCCCACAGTAGACCATGGCCCAACCCTGTTTAGTGGGTGCCATGCACTGCAACAGACAGGCTCTGTCTGACAAACAAGAAGCAAGAGTCGTAGATGGGTGGACCAGGTTTTATTGAACCCCTACGCGTTTCGGCCGTAGCCTTCTTCAGGGGGCACACAGCAAAATAAATAACATACAATATAAAATATAGAATGTGAACAATGTGAAATAATAAATCATTAAAAACATGAATCACTGCATCACCACCTCTCCGAATTCCCTGCACTCCTCTTCAGCCTCACCAGGTACCATCCCTCTTGTTCTCAGTGTCCCCTGCTGCCTTTCCTACTCTCCCTTCTATGTCTCACATACCAGTTCACTGGGGTCGCCGCCCAACTGCCTTCTCCCGCTGGCGTTCTCGCTCCCTTTCCAATCTTTTCTTCTTTGTTTCCCCTTCCGCTCTGCCTCTTCGTCTTCCGTAGCCTCTACCTACTCTCCCTCCCAACCTTCGGCTCTCTCCATCGCCCCTCAGTCTGCCCTTAAGATTGGTCTCATTAACTGCCGCTCTCTTAGGTCTAAGTCCCTCCTCATCCAGGATCTGATCTCCCAGGCCTCTTTTGATTTGACTCTCCTCACTGAGACCTTGTTGAAGGAAGGAGAGGACGCTCTTCTTGCCCGCTGCCTTCCAGCAGGGTTTTCAGCTGCTTCTGTCTCCCGTACAGGTCGCTCAGGCGGTGGCGTGGCCGCTATCCTCGCCCCCTCTCTTTCTTTCACCCAGATTTTCTCTCTCTCACTGTCCTACCCCGAGGCCCTTCTCCTCCGCCTCCACACCACACCCCCCACTCATGTTCTCCTTATTTATGCACCCCCTGCCCTTCGGTCTGACCTTTGGGATTCTCTTCTCCGCTCCCTTTCTGACCTTTCTCTGCTCTTTCCCCATCTCCTCATCGCTGGCAACTTCAACCTCCATCTTGACTCCCCCTCCTCTGCTAGAGAGCATGCATTCCTTTCCCTCTTGCATGACCTGTCTCCTCTACAGCACGTCTCTTTCCCTACTCATTCCGCTGGCCATACTCTCGACCTTCTCCTGACTCTCTCCTCCTCTACGCTCTCCCTATCCAACCTATCCTCCCTCTCCCTTCCGTGATCAGATCACCTTTGCATCTCAGTCTCTTGCTCTCACCTGGTGCCTTCATCCCCCTCTGTAGCAGCTCCCTCCTCTCCGCGCCTCTCTCGCACTATCTCCCCATCACTGGCTCAGCAACTTCCCCCAGTTGCGGATCTATTCCCCTCTGATTTTGCCTCTCTATTTCCCACTTCTCAAGCCTCCACCTGGTTCTCCTCTCTCTCAACCGCTCTAGATCGCATCGCTCCCCTCCGTCCACGCCCCCCTCCTCGTCGCCCATCACATCCCTGTTATCACTCCGGTCTCCTCTTACTTCGCTCACAACTCTGCAGAGCCGAAAGGCAATGGCGTAAGTCCCCCTCTCCGGCCACCTTGTCCCTCTTCAAAGCCCAGCACTCCCATTACCGCTCCCAGGTTCATCTTGCCAAGTCTTCCTTCTTTTCCAATGCCATTGCTAATGCTCCCAACCAGACCCGTCACCTCTACTCCACCCTTAAGTTTCTAACCTCCCTACACCCCTCTGCCCCTTCCGCACCTACCCATCCTATTCCCGCTCCTCCTCTTCTTGCCTCTGCTTTCAGTAACAAAATCTCCTCCTTAAGAGCCTCACTGCCATCTCACCCGCCACCTATTCCCTCCCCAACCCAGTCGCCTCCCCCCCCCCTGTCGCCCACTTATCCCATACATGGTCTTCCTTTTCTTTGACCACTGCTGCCGAGCTCCACCATCTCATCTCCACATCCAACAAAACTTTCTGCTCCCTTGACCCCGTCCCTTCCTCTTGGTTGCTGACTCCCTCTCAATCTTTCCTTCACTACATTCAAACTATCCTTAACAGCAGTCTATCCACTGGAACTTTTCCCTCCACTTGGAAGCACGCTCTTATCCGCCCTCTCCTCAAGAAACCTTCCCTTGACCCTCTCGACCCAAACAACTATCGCCCAGTCTCCAACCTTCCCTTTTTGTCCAAACTTCTTGAGAAGGTTGTTTTTGCCCAGCTATCGCATCATCTTGACTCCACCAATTTCCTTCACCCCCGCCAATCCGGTTTCCGTCCTGGGCACAGTGTTGAGACTATTCTTCTTGCTTTCACCAACGCCTTTCACGTAGCCCACGACCATGGGGAAATCTCTGTGGCGGTTGCCCTTGATCTTTCTGCTGCATTTGACCTTGTTGATCACTCCCTCCTCCTCTGCCGACTACACGATGCTGGCCTTTGTAGCACTGTCTTTCGGTGGTTTCACTCCTTTCTCTCCTCTCGCTCTGGTACAGTTCTCTCTTCCTCCCCCTCTTGCCCCTCCTCTGACTCATTTCCCCTCCCTTGCGGGGTCCCCCAAGGCTCTGTGCTGGCTCCACTCCTCTTTAATCTCTTCCTAACCCCCCTCACTCTTCTCATTCAACAATTCGGTATCACAGCTTTTTACTACGCAGATGACATCCTTCTTCTATATCACACCTCCCCGGTCTGCCCCGACCTTGCTCCCCTCAATTCCTGCCTAGCTGCTATTTCTGATTGGATGACCAATAACTGTCTGCATCTCAATCTCTCAAAGACCACAGCTATCTGGTTCCCGCACGGTCATCAGCCCCCCTCCATTGCCCCCTCTTTCCCTGCCACTCCTATTTCTATGGTTTCCACTTTTAGATATCTTGGGGTACTCTTCGACTCTGATCTTTCTTTCTCTGCCCATGTTTCCCACGTCTCCAAAACCTCCTTCTTCTATCTCAGGCAAATCCGTGCCGTCCGCCCATTCCTCTCTCCCTCTGCTCTTGCTACCTTGCTGTTAACTCTGGTTATCTCCCGTATTGACTTCGCTAACTCCATTCTCTCTGGCCTCTCTAAGCTCCAACTCTCACGTCTTCAACGAATCCAAAACACCGCTGCCCGTCTCGTGTCCTCCTCCTCCCCCAGAGACCATGTCACACCCCTCCTCTACCATCTCCATTGGCTTCCCATTTCCTTTTGAATCCAGTTCAAACTTCTCACTCTCATTCACAAGGCTCTTCATACCTCCACACCACAATACCTGGCTGATCTTATTCACTTCCACACCCCCCGGCACACCCCCCGCTCCTTCCACCTCAACCGCCTCACTCTACCCCCCCCCTCACTTGCTCACCTTCAATCCACCCGCTCCTCAGCCTTCTTTTTCATAGGTCCTGCTCTTTGGAACTCCCTTCCCTCTACCCTCCGACTGGAGTCTCATCACCCTACCTTTAAGCACGCCCTAAAAACCCACCTCTTCTCCCTTGCCTTCAACCCCCCTTCCCTCTAGCCTCTACCTTTTTCCCTATACTGACCCTCCTCTTTCATTCTTTGTCTTTCTATCCTCTATTAAGTTGTAACTTTCTTTTCCTTTTCCAGCCATGTGCCTACTGTAATGAAGATTTATTTTATTGTAAACCGCTCTGTTTATCCCTGAAGGGCGGTCAATCAAGCCAATAAACATAAACATAAACATAAAAATTATAAGAATGATTAAAAACATATGAATAAAACAAAAAGTAAAAGGACCAAAATTAAGAAGTATCCATAAAAATATAATAAACATGTATATTATGAACAGTTTAAATGTATAGAAACAAATTATATGAAGATCAATTATATTAAAAGAACACAACGCAGGGTGGAGAAAACAGATTAATGTGCATACAAATTGTACGTGTAAACAGGCTATGTTATGCATAAAATACGGAGGATTGAAACAATGTATGTGTTGAGAGACATAATTAAAAAGAAAGTGGTAAAAGTTTTTATAGAGATATAAAAACCATATGTTAAAAGGCAAAGGGAGAGGAGGAGGACAGTGAGAGGGAGGGGGGAGGAAGGGGGGGAAGGGGAAGGAGGGAGGAGAGGAAAGGGGGGGAAGGAGGGGAAAGGGGAAGAGGGAGGGGGGAGGGGGAGGGGGGAGGGGGAGAGGGAAGGGAGGGGGAGGGGAGGGAGAGGGAAAGGGGGGACAGGGAAAAAAGGGGGGGAGGGAAGGGGAGGGGGGGGTGTGGGGTATGGGGGGAGGGGGAAAGGGGAGGGAGAGGATCAAAAGACCTAGTGTGGATTGGAGTAGTGATGCTGCAAGTATCCAACCTTTCATAAATTACATGTGTTACTTACATGTGTGTTACTGAAGAGAATCTGCAGTCACAATTGCGCGTGTAAAGGAAATGACTAAAAAATAGAAATGACCATTTGTGAATAAGACTGACTGACAATTGATCCTATCTTTTTGAAAAAACTCAAGTAACACGTAATTTATGAAAGGCTGGATACTTGCAGCATCACTACTCCAATCCACACTAGGTCTTTTGATCCTCTCCCTCCCCTTTCCCCCTCCCCCCTTTCCCCCTCCCTCCCCTTCCCTCCCCCCTTTTTTCCCTCTCCCCCTTTCCCTCTCCCTCCCCTCCCCCTCCCTTCCCTTCCCTCTCCCCCTCCCCTCCCTCTCCCCCTCCCCCTCCCCCCTCCCCTCGCCCCTCCCTTCCTCTTCCCCTCTTCCCCCCTTCCCCTCCTTCCCCCCTTTCCTCTCCTCCCTCCTTCCCCTTCCCCCCTTCCCCCTTCCCCTTCCCCCCCTTTCCCCCCTCTCACTGTCGTCCTCCTCTCCCTTTCCCTTTTAACATAAGGTTTTTATATCTCTATAAAACGTTTTACCATTTTCTTTTTAATTATGTCTCTCAACACATACATTGTTTCAATCCTCCGTATTTTATGCATAACATATAGCCTGTTTACAATTTGTATGCACATTAATCTGTTTTCTCCACCCTGCGTTGTGTTCTTTTAATATAATTGATCTTCATATAATTTGTTTCTATACATTTTAAACTGTTCATAATATACATGTTTATTATATTTTTATGGATACTTCTTAATTTTGGTCCTTTTACGTTTTGTTTTATTCATATGTTTTTAATCATTCTTATAATTTTTATGTTTTTAATGATTTATTATTTCACATTGTTCACATTCTATATTTTATATTGTATGTTATTTATTTAGCTGTGTGCCCCCTGAAGAAGGCTACGGCCGAAACGCGTAGGGGTTCAATAAAACCTGGTCCACCCATCTACGACTCTTGCTTCTTGTGTTCTCCTGTGTTTTTTGCAAGAGCAGCCGCTCCTCTTTGTGTTATCTGTCTGACAAACAGTCATGGTATCTCCAGGGAATGCACTGTCTCTGTGGCAACACAGTGGTGCAGGGCACACAGCCAGTGTATTCCGGAGCAGAAGGTCACAGGTTCAAGTCCCAGCTGTGGTTCCTGCCAACCCAGTCCCCATATTTTACCCACTACTAAAATGCAGTAATACAGACAGAACCTTTAATGCAGATAACGTAAACATGCCCAAAACGCCTACATTTTACCCTACAGAGCACAGACACCATAAACATGCGCATTACCTAGAGCAGAATCTCCCAAAAGCAGTCCTGGAGGGCCAAACACCATTCAGGTCCTATGCTGTCTCCAATAACTATGGCTGTGCTGTATTTCTATACACCGCCCCCATGGTAAGCAGATGTATCTCATGCATATTCATTAGGGACAGCATAAAAACCCGAACAGGGTTTGGCCCACCAGGACCGGAGTTGGGAACCTCTGCCCTAGAGCAGCAGCCAACAGGGGCAGACTCACCCGCACCCACAGGCTCCATCATCCAAAGCCACCTGGAGAGGCAGGATTTTGGGCGCTGTGTGCATCTCCCAATACTAGCACTTGCATACCTTAGCAATGCCACCCTAAACCTGGGAATATGGTACACATCTATCAAAAGGTTGCTATGATTACTGGCAGATAGCAATTCCTAAGTTAAGCACAATTTGCTGATTGAGCTGCATCATTGCAACCTTTCTGATGTCTGTGGAGTGTGCTACAGGTCTTGTGTCTGACAGTGTTTACCACCCTGGGGAGTGACTCCTACAGTATTGCGTACCATAGCCATGCCTGCACTGTGCCCAGGACTGGTGTGGTGGCCAGGGCTGCCAAACACCTCTATAGTTGCACAATGCTGGCATAGGTGTGGGGAGTGTGTGTCTGTCTATCCAGTGTGTGGTGGCTGCCAACACCCTCCTCAGCCCACACTGCTAGCACTGTTGCAAGTATTGGCCTGCCAATGTGCATAATGAGAAGCAAGGTACTGTGGGTATAGCCCAGACAGGGCGGCCTGGGCAGGATGCATCTGCACAGGGCATAGGGCACTGGCTGGGACATTGTAGTTCCCGGCCACCACCTGCACAGACAGGGTGGCTACAGCATGTCCTGCTGGGAGGTCACTCTCACCCTGACTGAGCAGTGACCATGGCATGGCTAGGTTCCCCCATAGTGCTACATTGTATTTCTCTCAAGTGATATATATGGGTTTTCCTTTTGGTGGTCCAATCACTGACTTATCTGCTTGGTGGGTGTGCTCACATCCCAGTTTTGGGTGCACACATCTCCTCCAGGAACATGCACTGTGGACTAGCTAGCAGACTGTCTGCAGTTAGTATGTGTATGGCTGGAACACCTTGCAGGGTGCAGCAGCTGGAGACTTGCTATGCTCGCTGCTGGAGAATGTCAGACAATGGTGGGGGGCAGCTGAGCATTTCCAGGCCTACTGTCTGTCTGCTATTGCCTTATGGAATGCTACAGATCTGCACTGACTGCCCTGTAGTGCATCTGTTTCCCAGCAGGACTGGGGTTGTTGGTCTCCTCTACTGCCACCATGGCAGGGCTGTAGAATGTGGATCTGTTGGGGGGAGATCCTGTCCCCCCCACCCTGATCCCCAGAGAGCAAGTTCAGTGGTACTACATAATCCGCCTATGGGTCCAAACACCACCACCCTTGAATCATGTGGCCATGGCACCCACAGAGGATATGCATTATTCTGGTGCATCATAGTCCACAAGGGCTAGACGTGACTGGGATATACATATGGGCACAGGTGTATCGTAGGTATGTCTGAAAGAACTACCTATCACACACTGGCACTAATGGGGACCTGCAGCATAGCCTATCTCAGGGAGGGCAGGTGCTGTGGACCTGGTGCTGGCCACCCCACCTCACCCTCAGGGTGAGCACAGTACCCACACAATGTGATGGTCTGTAGCTACTCTGTGCCAGTAATGCGCACGGTCAGTACCCCCTACCAGGCTAGGTGCTGTGGGAAGTGCATACCCCATCTTGTGATCATCTGTAGACTTCTGCTTTGCATGTGCAGTGCATCATGGGTATGAGTGGCTTAACTCTATCCTGATAACAACAGCAGTTTGTGTGGTGACTTGCAGTCCTTCTGTGGCCAGCCAGAGGTTTGTTTGTAGCTGTAGAGCTGTAGCCTACTGGTTACTTCACTGCCTGTGGAGCCAGAGGACATGGGGTTGATCCCACAGTGGGGTTATTTATTAGGGCTCTCTGGGGCAGTTTCTTTTTTTAATCTAAATTAGTACTGCCAGCAAAAACACCCTCACAGTGCTATAACCTTAAGGTGCCTTATAAGGCACCTTATGGGGCACCTGAGGATTACAGGCAGTGAAGTAACCAGCGGGCTACAGCTCTGAACAAACCCCTGGCTGGCTACAGAAGGACTGCAGGTCACCACACGAACTGTCTGCTGTGGTTACCAGGATAGGGTTAATCCACTCATACCCATGATGCACTGCACATGAAGATTACAGCACTGTGAGGGTGTTTTTGCTGGCAGCACTGCTTTAAAGTAAAAAAGGAAAATGCCTCCAGCAGCACTGCTTTAAAGTAAAAAGGAAAATGCCTCTAGCAGCACTGCTTTATAGTAAAGGGTAATGCCTCAGACAGCCTTACTCATTAACCCCACTGGGGGATTGAACTCATGACCCCTGGTTCAGCAGTCAATGTATTAACCATTGTGCTACCCCTCTCTTGCTGTGTTTGTTGGTCAGCACACCTACTTCAGGCTAACGTGCATTGATGTGCCACGGCTCCCTTTATCGCACGGTAACCAGAAATGCTACGTTAAGACCGACACGCCCACTCCTTATATGGCATCCTGCACACTAACGCCGGCTGCACATTAAGACTGCTTAGTAAACATACCCCTATGTGTTTTTGAAAAGCAAAATCTTCTGTGTCAGGGGGTTTGATAGCTGTTTGGAGACGGGACCATGCTGTTATGAAGCTCCTTGATGCAGAAGATTTTTCTCTTCAAAATACATAGCGTGTTGGAGGAACTACTGAATAAGCTAAATGAACTTTATGGGATTTAATGAATGCAATGAATAAGCTGTGAATTTGCAATGGATTTGAAATAGAAAATCTGGACCGATGATGAAATTTGTGAGCTTGAAGATGTATGAATCTGCTCTCTTGTGATTTTGATGGTCCTTTAAAAGAATTTTTGGAGCATAAGTGAAGTATGCCTGTAGTAGCCTTTATAAAAGAGACATAAAATAGGCACTTTTTTGGATATTTAACATAGGTGCCTTGTTATGAAATTATCTCCAACATGGATGAATAGAAATTGGTGGATTCATAAGGTGTCTCTACAGTACTTACTGTGAAGAAAACCTAATGGGTGGAGGGTCAAATGATTCTGTGAACAAAGGATAAAGGCCCATGGAAGCGGTACAACCACCTTAATATAATGGTTACAGCTTAAAAACCAGTTAAAATGTTTTAATCAAAAGACTTTGTCTATAGTGTTGATACAGGGGTGACAACTGGTGGTGAGAAAAATGCAAGAAAAGGAGAAATGGGGACCCGATTCCAAAATTGTAGACCTGTTTCAAGCAACATCCATGTGAATAAATCATAATTACCTCATATAAGATGTATCCAAAGCAGTGGTGCTGGCGCTAGAAGAAACATTTGCAGCTATAAATTCCAGACTAGATGCAGCAAATACCACATTAACAGAGCTGAGAAAACATATAGAAACTTTACAACAATGGCTGTCCAATATTGGGGACAGAGCAAGTCTAGAAGAAGTGACTTATTTTGGGACTCTTCCAGAACACGAATAAAGGGTTTGTACATGCAGCGAGGACATTTATGTCAATAATGTCCCCGATCGTATTCTGAAACACTGCTGACATACACGTCCACGGCTCTAGCACGGGGATCTCATAACATGGGTAGGAGAGGGTGGAATGAAGGCATGGTCAGCCGTGGAGACATATAAAGCGTATTCAGGAAAGGACTGTATAAGTATCAAGTGTTACCTAGACACGTCCATGTTATTCCTGCTGAAACGTGGCATAAGGCTAGGACTTAGAAAATATTCTGCTGTGCTCTGCAATGCGTCTGATAAAGAAGAATGATTGTGACAAGTATGTTTTAAAATGGCATGACTGCAGTCTGGAAAAATACAAGATGCAGTATTAAGATACAGGGAGCAGAGGTGAGGGAATGTTGTAAGGTAAAGAAACATTTCTAAACACCTTTGCAGAAATATTAAGAAGAGCAATAGTGTTTATTCAGGCTATGCACTTATGTGCTCTTTGGGCTAAAGAAGCCAGTCTATGGGACCCTAACAATTCCCATGTTCCAAAACATGAGACTGCTGATTCAGATGTGGTATGGATGTGAGCAGGGAAAGGATTGCTTTTAGGGTGAGAAACAGGGATCATATTTGTAGTCCTGGTACCCCATGCAATCATGTGGGTACCATAGCTGTTATGTATAGGTTCAGGGCACCTTTCGAGCAGAATCATGTTTTTGTGACAAAAAATGAATGCATGTGTGTGTGTAGTTTGAGGAGTGCATGGGGGGGATCTGGTGCGCTCATCTGCAATTCAGGGGAGGGGGGCATGAAAGCCCGGTCAGTACCTGGACCGTATGGATGAACACAGTGTCACCAGATACCAGTGTGATTGGGCAGTCAAACTCAGAGGATCACTATAACTAAATGTCAGAACATATCTCCATCAATGATGAATGCTCTTATTCTGAGGGTCCCTTAACATTGCAAGCAGCACTAATGCATGCCCATGATGCACATTTTGTGTGACAAGGCGTTGCTGTTGAGCATGTATCAGTGCTTTTTGCAGTGCTGAATGCCCTTATTCTTAGGTCCCCTATTATTGACAGGGATATGTTTTGACATCTAGCCATAGGGAACCTATGCTGATTCTTTCTGGATTATTGTACATAGGGTACTCTACTTAGATCAGATATTGTTGGCAGTGTGACAAGGCAGCCATACAGCTGCTGTGCCTGGTACGATTGATGTGGTGCCACCATTCCCCAGATTGTCCCATGCAGCCTACATCCCTACCCAGGCCAGGATCAATGAGAACTGCGAGAGTGGTGATATATCTGGAGTCTGGCTACATGGTGTGATGGCACAGGGATCTCCCTTTCCATTCCCACACAGCCCTGACTAGGGGAGCAGTGCCACAAAACTGGCTGTAGGAAAGTAGACAGGGTTGCCCCACAGATAATGGATGTATACAGACCAACATACACCACGATGGGACAGATGTAGCTGCTGTGAGAAATGCCAGTACCCAGATAGGTGGGCCTCAGATGCCATAGAGAGAAGGCCCTACCACAATTCCAACAACTACTACTGATTAGTTGTATAGTACCACAAGGCATATGCAGCACTGCCCAGACACATGTAATAGATGGTCCCTGCTCAGCGGAGCTTACAGTCTAGTTTGGACAGCCAACACAGCAGCTGTGGAAAGGATACATCCAGGGTAATGGTCAGGAAACACAAGGGAGCTTAGGCGGGTCTTATCCAACAGTGGTACCGATGGGGTGAGCACTCAGTCTGGATTTGGGAGGGGCCAAGGACAAAGCCTGATGTACAGACTCTGGTAGTTTGTTTCAGGCATAAGGAGCTGCAAGATGCAAGGAGTGACATCTGGATTTAGCAGTAGAAGAGAATGGCACAGATAGAAGCCATCTGATGGAAGAGCGGCGTTCACGGGGAGGGGTATAGGGAGAGGTAAGGGGGGAATGGTAGTGCAGAGCAACAAATTGAGTGCACTTATAGGCCATAGGCATTATATATCCTTTGGGGACCTGCAATGTTAGTATGGGGTTTTGGGCACTTGGTGAGAGTCCATCCTTAGCAGTTTAAGGCGTGTTTGTAGAGATTACCAGGGCAGACATCACTAGGGCTGGTTCCTAATGCCATGTACCATTTGATGCAAGGTATGTCCTCACATATATGTTCACATTTACATTCTGGTATATCATACTGGGGTGCATTGGGCTTACCTAGCACTTTTCAGGGCATGAGGAGGATTGCTATATGGTCTAGGTTGCAGCAGCAGTCATTTCTCATTGGTATTTATGTCTAGTGTGCATCAGCAAACTACTGTCTGTGATGAGCAGCTTAGGAAATGCACATTTTTCCCGAGGGGCATGGCATCTGTGGATACATTGCGGTGACGGGCAGGATCCAAAAAGTGTAACCTTTCAGAATATGGTGGGCGCAGGGATGTCTAAAACGTTTACCTGCATCGGAGGCATGGGGCTGGCTGAATAGTGCTTGCACATGCCCGCTGAACACATCTGTCATCCTGATTCCAGACCCGCGGCCATGTCTGGACCTGGGGATGTAGAATTGGGATGAAAGGGGGCCCGTTTTTGATTCTGATGTGTCCGCGAGGCGGATATCCACATTATGGAATCACGCTCTTTGTGTGCATTCTAGAATGTGCTGGATAAAACACTTGGAAAAACGGCTCACAACAGCTGCCAGAACAGTAAGTGCTCATGGAATGTGCTGGAAAACGGACTCACAGGCCTCATGTCATTATAGTACATTTTTTTTACAAGATATATTAGAGGCTTATGATCGTCAGGAAATGTTATGATATGAAAATTATAAAGCATTACATTTTCAAGATTTCTCAGCAATAGCTGCAACTAAGTGTCATGAACTCACTCTACTGTGTAACTTAGAGCACACAGAACGTATGAGTCACATTTCATTCCCAGCACGCCTATGAGGAAAGGTCAAGGGCTGAGCACTTTCTATGAGGATGCTGCAGCTGGTATCAAAGGCTTTTATAGACTCTTTGCTAGGAAAACTGGAGACAAAATGAAGAACAAAGCAAATACAATGAAATGAAGGGGGACATGCTCTTAAACTGCATTGAAACATTACGGACAAGGAGGTTTATCATTTTCCTTAGCACTATGCACTTATCTATAATGAAGCAACTAGAGCAACCATCTTTTTGAATGATTCATTAAGGAGACACTAAAATCGATGCAAAGAAAAGAAGAAACATAAGAAAGATCTAGATTTCACATCTTAGAAAGTTGGACCAGTATTAAAATGGAGTTATACATGCAGTGGCTGCCAGTGAACGCACTATACCAAAGTCCATAGATTTTCAGCATCTATCTGGATAGTGGTGGGCTGAAAAATCTGTCTATCCACTCTATCATTATCCATATAGTGAAGGGACAGAGTTAGGGCTGAGCGAGTTCGGCAACCTGAAACTCTTAGAGGTGATATTCAGCCACCAAGAGGGTGGAATTATTGAAAAAAATATTTGAAGGAAACTTTGGAGTATTTGGAAAATAACCCAAATTGCAGTTACTTGATGCAGGGTTCCATATTAGGAATCACATCCCCAAAACCACCCCTTCTGAGACTACCTCTCCAGAAGAACACCATCCCGCAAACATCCCACCTCCCTTAGGCCCCTTCTGCCAGATATACCTTTTATGATCAACATGGTCGAATTCTGCTGTAATTTTCATCCTATTCCAATCTTCCCTTTCTCTCTAGAATCTTCAAACACAATGCCCTCTCCTAGTTTCTCTTTCTCGATAAATCCCTGATGGTTCACCCCCGTCAGTTGTTGTTAAGTGCTGTTTAGTCAATGTCAACTCCTGGTGACCCTCTGGATAGTTGACCTATACACTGTTCGGTTTTCAGCTAAGCGGCTCATTGTTGATAGAGTGGTATCCATAGCTGCTGTTCAATGTCCTCTCCTAGTTTCTCTTTCTCGATAAATCCCTGATGCTTCACCTCTGTCAGTACAGAGTCCTTTATGTATGCACTTCTTAACAAAATCTGGACCTCTCTATTTCAATCTGTTAGCTTTACCCTTTTTCTTTAGGGTGATGACATCTAGATTCTCTTCACCATTCAGTCCTCCTCCAGCAACATCTTCCTGCTGCAATCTTGTCTGCAGGCTGTTAGCTGGCTCCGTGGCGACAATCGCGCTCTCAATGCCTCTTAAGTCTGATTCTGTTGCTTTCCTGTCCCCATTTGCTCCATCTCTTCTTCCTCCCCTCTTCTTTCCTCTGTCAATCCTTCCTTAATTTGATGTCATCAAAGTACTTGGGTGCCAATATTTAATAGCAGCAGCTAACACAAGTCAAACAACCGGCTATTTTTAAATTAGACCCGGATACTACTACTACTATTACTAATAATAATCAAATGGATGATGAAACGCTCAAATAAATCAGGGAAGCTAACAGAAGTTACAACACAGTAATAATATGGGTGATTTCACTTATCCTGGTATTGACTGGGTCAGTGTCATGGCAGGACATTTATTTATTTTATTTATTTAACAATGATTTATATACCGCATCTTCCATAGTTCAGTTGCGGTTCACAATAAACAACAGTTAACAAATCGGAGTTTGTTTTACATAAAACATCATATGACCAAATAACAATAAGATAAACAACTAGTGTTAATACAGAACAGTATAGAACAGTGTAAACTATATACATTATGTACAAATACACATTATGTGGGGCTTAAGCGTTATTCAAAGTACAGTATCAGCTATGAAGAATTGTATGTGTAGGTCATTTGGGATTTGTTAGATAAAAACTGGTTAGCCATTATCTAAGTCTATTGAGGGATGATCTGAGTTGTTGTAATGTTTAGAAAAGAGATAGGTTTTCACTTTTTTGCGGAATTCGATGATCTCGGTTAGCAATCTTAAATCATCTGGGAGGGAATTCTAGATTGTTGGAGCTGCATGAGAAAAAGCTCTATTGTTTGTGAGTTTATTTGCTTTTATGAAGTCTTTGGGAGTTTTTAGTTTATTTGTTTGTCCTTTTCTTTGAGTAGATTTTGAGTGCTCTTTGCTGATTAGGTTACTTAGGGTGACTGGGGCCATGTCGTTTAGAGTTTTAAATGTGGTTATCAATGTTTTGTATACTATCCTACTTTGTATAGGCAGCCAGTGAAGGGATTCTAGTATTGGTGTTATATGTTGATGTGCGTGTACTTTCGTTATTATCCGAGCTGCTGCATTCTGGGCAAGTTGAATTCTTTTAATGTTTTGTTTTGTTATACCCAATAAAATTAGGTTAGCGAAGTCAAAGTGGGGGGTTATGATGGCTTGAATTATGCTGATGAAATCATGTATGTATACAAGGGGTCTTAGTAGTTTAAGGATTTTGAGTTTGAAATAGATAGGACATGCTAGGAAGATAAAGATTCTAGATGAAATAAATGACTGCTTCTTAGAGCAGCTAGTTCATGAACTGACAAAAGGGAAAGCCATTTTGGATCTAGTCCTTGGTGGAACACAAGATCTTGTGCAAGAGATAACTGTGTTGGGGCCACTTTGCAATAGTGTTCATAGCATGATTGTGTTTGATTTAATAAATGGAGGAAGGGTGGCAAAGAAATTCAGTCCTACCTCTTAACTTTCAAAAGGGAGACTATGATAAAATGAGGAAAATAGTTAAGAAAAAATGAAAAGGAGCAGCTGCAAAGGTTAAAGATTTACATCAAGCATGGGCGTTGTTTAAAAATACTATCTTGGAAGCCCAGACCAGTTGTATTCCATGCTTTAAGACAAGTGGAAGGAAGTCCAAAAAACTGCCAGTTTGGTTTAAAGGTGAGATCAGAGGCTACTGTAGCCAAAAAAGCATCCCTCAGGAAATGGAAAAATGAGCCAAATGATGAAAACTTGAAAAGACACGAGCACTGGCAAGCTAGATGCAAGGCATTGATAAGGCAGGCAAAGAGAGAATTTGAAAAAAAGCTTGCTGTGGAAGCAAAAACTCATAATAACTTTTTCAAGTACATTCATAGCAAAAAATCTGTGAGAGAATAAGTTGGACCATTAGATGAAAGAGGGGTAAAAGGGGAAACTAAGAGGACAAGGCCATAGCGGAGAACTGTATGAATTTTTTGCTTCAGTCTTTACTGAAGAAGATGTAGGGAAGTTGCCCATGACAGAAATGGTATTTAAAGGTGATGCATTGGAAGAACTGAAAGAAATATTGATAAACCGTGATAATGATATTTGAGAAACTAAAGAGTAGCAAATCACCTAGACCAGATGGTATACATACAAGGGTGTTGAAAGAACTGAAATATGAGATTGCAGACCTACTATTAGCAATCAGTTCACAGATGATTTTAATGATAGTTCACAATCATTAATATCATCTGTGATACCTGAAGATTGGCGAATGGCCAATGTAACGCCGATTTTTAAAAAAAAGGATTCCAGGGGTGATCCGGGAAACTACAGATCAGTGAGCCTGACATCAGTACCAGGGAAAATGGTAGAAGCCATTATAAAGAAAAAATTTACTGAACACGTAGATGGTCATGGTTTAATGGGAGAAAGCCAACTTGGCTTTAGCCAAGGAAGATCGTCTTTTACTAATCTGCTATATTTTTTTGAAGGTGTGAATAAACAGGTAGACAAAGGTGAACCAGTCGATATAGAGTATCTGGATTTTCAAAAAGTCTTTGACAAGGTCCCTCATGAGAGACTCTTGGCAAAATTAAAAATTCCCATAGGGATAGGGATAGGAGGCAGTATACTATTCTGGATCAGGAAATGGTTAAAAGATTGAAAGCAGAAGATAGTGCTAAATGGCCAATTTTCCCAATGGAGAAAGGTGAATGGTGGAGTACCCCAGATCTGTGCTGGGTCCACTGCTTTTGAACATATTTGTAAATGACCTGGAAATGGGAGTAACGAGTGAGGTAATCAAATTTGCAGATGATACAAAATTATTCAAAGTTGTTAAAACCCAAGAGGATTATAAAAAATTGCAAGAGGACCTTGATAAATTGGAAGCCTGGACGTTCAAATGGCAGATGAAACTTAATGTGGACAAGTGCAAAGTTATGCAGTTGTCCACTATGGTTACACGGTACAAGGTTCCACATTAGGAACCACCACCCAGGAAAGATTTAGGTGTTGTCAAGAATAACACATTGAAACCCTCCGCCCAATGTACAGCGGTGGTCAATAAGGCAAATTAAAATGCTAAGAATCATAAGGAAAGGCATGGAGAATAAGACAAAGGATATAATAATGCCTCTGTATCAATCCATGGTGTGACCACACCTTGAATATTGTGTGCAATTCTGGCTACCATATCTTAAAAAGGATATAGCAGAATTAGAAGAGGTACAGAGAAGAGTCACCAAGATGGTAAAAGGGATGGAAGGATACCCCTATGAGGAGAGGCTTTAAAGGTTTGGGCTATTCAACCTGGAAAAGAGATGGCTGAGGGAAGATTTGATAGAGGTGTATAAATTAATGAATGAAGTGGAACATGTAAATGTAGATCGATTGTTTACGCCATCAAAAAGTAGAAAGACTAGGAAACATGCACTAAAACTACAGTGTAATCAGTTTAAGACAAAGAGAAAATATTATTTTCACTCAAAGCGTAATCAAACTCTGGAATTTGTTACCAGAGGATGTAGGAAAAGCTGTTAATGTAGTTGGGTTTAAAAAAAGGTTTGGACAAGTTCCTGGAGGAAAGGTCCATAAACCGTTATTAAAGAGGACTGGAAAATTCACTGCTTGCCCCAATACGAGCATTGTGGATCCTCTGTGTCTTTTTAGGAAACTGCCGGATACTTACGACCTGGATTGGCCACAGTTGGAAACAGGATACTGGGCTTGATGCACCTTGGTATGGCATATCTTAGGGTCTTAGATGTAAGGCAGTCCCTGCTCATCAGATCTTACAATCTAATCAAGACTAAAAACATCACAAAACTGGGGACTAGAGTATGGTAATGATACACAAGTAGTGAACAAGAGAGTGAGGAGCATCAGGATCCAAAAGCAGCCTCAAAGAAGTACGGAGGCAATATTCAAAGGCATTTGCATGATTTACTTCTTTACCTGTGGGAGCTAATTGGGCAGTGACTCAATATCGCTGCTGCCCAGTTAGCTTCTGCATCATGCAGAAGACCTGGATATTCAATGCCAGTGGTCGGATACAGCCCCGGCATTGAATATCTGGAGTTAAGGTTCAGCAGCGATTGCTATGTGTTGTAGAAGCGATAGCCATTGCCGCTGAATATCTCGCCCTACGTTTTTAGCCTGGATTTGAATAGGGCTAGAGAAGGAACCTGATGCTCCTCACTCTCTTGTTCACTACTTGTGTATCTTACCATACTTTAGTCCCCAGTTTTGTGATGTTTTTCGTCTTGATCAGATTGTATGACTAATGGAAGGGATGATAAGGGAAGAGACAGAGTTTTAGTAGACTGGTGGAAATAGGATTAGAGGAGCAGGTTGTCACTTTGGAGAAGGAGAGATTTGCAGTTTCCTCCTCAGTGATTTCAGAAAATGAAGAAAAGGTGACAAAAGGTGAAGGAAGGGTTTGGTATTGGGAAGGGGGAGATGAACCTGTGGAGAATTCAAGGCTAATCTTTTGGACTTGTCATGGAAATAGTCAGTCAGCCAAGGGCTGAGCAGAAAGTGAACAAGGGATTTGGGGAGGAGGGACCTTAAGGAGAGAGTTGAGTATAGCAAAGAGACTGAGGGTCAGAGGCAAGAGAATTAGTCAGATGGACATAGTATTCTTGCTTGGTAAGTGCTATGGCTGACTGGAAAGAGGTTGGCATGAATTTGAAATGTAGGTAGTCAGCAAGGGTACGTAATTTAAGCCAAAGGCACTCAGCTGATTGGGCATGGGAACGTAGGTAGCAGATTGTTGAGCACAGCAAGGGTTGAGGTATGGTATGTCTCACAGGTCATGGAATGGGAGGAGCCAGTGCATCCAGAGCAGAGTATAGTATTATAGGAGGATACTGCCTCATCAACAGACTCGGATGTAATCCGTGCCGGGGTCATATCTAGCTACCGGTATTGAATATCTGGTATGTTTGGATAATGTTTTAACTAACTGGGCAGCGGCAATATTCAGAAAATGCTTGTTTAGCTAAACTGGCTAAAGTTAGGCCAATCCTTTGTGTGCCTAACCTTAACCAGATTATTAACTGGCCAACAGCAGAATATTGCCACTGACTGGTTAATGCAAGTGCCTCTCCCAGAACACCCTGTTGCTACATAGTTAGCATTGGGGTGTGCAGTGGTGTTAGCCATTTTTTGGCACTGAATATCCCTCTCTTCAGGATTAATGTAACATAGTATATGACGGCAGATAAAAACCAGTATTGTCCATCTAGTTTACCCAGTAAGGTGGCTAGAGTAGGTGTACCCACTGTTCCGTGCAGATCACCCCTTTCTATTTGTTGAGGTATAGGAAATAGTTTTTATTTTGATTTTATCCTTATACTATAAAAGCATCCACTGTGTCTGTCCCATGTCAATTTATTCTGTTACTGTATTTCCCCCATCACCTCCATTGGGAGGGCATTCCAAGAATCCACCACCCTTTTGGTGAAAATGTGTTTCCTGACGTTGCTTTTAAGTTTACCTCCTTGTAGCTTCATTTTATGCCCTCTAGTTTTACAGCTTCCCCTTCTTTGAAAGGTTGGTTTGTTCATTAACTATTAAGAATTTTAAATGTCTGTATCATATCTCCCCTGTCTCTCCTCTTCTCTAGGGTATACATATTTAGGTTTTCAAGTCTCTTCTCATACATCTTTTGGTGCAGGTTCCACATCATTTTGGTCGCCTTCCTCTGAACCGTTTCAATTCATTTTATATCCTTTGTGAGATATGGTCTCCAAAACTGAACACAATACTCCAGGTGAGACCTCGCCAGCGACTTGTACAGGGACATTAATACCTCCTCTTTTCTGCTGGTTATCCCTCTCTATATGCTACTCGGCACCCTCCTGGCTTTGGCCACCTCCATGTCACATTTTTGCCACCTTGAGATCCTCTGAAACAATCACAGAGGTCCTTCTCATGGTCCATATACACCAACCTCTCACCCCCCATTGCATACATTTCCCTTGGTTTTCTGCATCCCAAGTGCATGACTGCACTTCTTCGCATTAATTCTCAACTGCCAAGCATTAGACCATGCTTCCAGTTTTTGTAGATCTTTCCTCATGTTGCCGCTCCTTCAGAGGAGTCCACTCTTGCAAATTTTCATGTCATCTGCAAAAAGGCAGGCTTTTCCCTTCAGCAATATCACTCACAAATACATTGAACAGTACCTGTCCCAGGACCGTTCCCTGGAGCACACCACTATTCACCTTCTTTTCTTCTGAGTGAGTTCCGTTTACCACCACCTTCTGTCGTCTGCCAGTCAACCAATTTATGATCCATTTCACTACCTTGAGACCCAACCATAGGCTGCTCTGTTTATTGATAAGTTTCCTATGAAGGAACAGTATCAAAAGCTTTGGTGAAATCTAGATAAATCACATCCTTTGCATGCCCTTGATCTAGTTCTTTGGTCACCCAGTCAAAGAACTCAATCAAATCTGTTTGGCATAATCAACCTTTAGTAAAACAATGTTGCCTCGGATCATGCAGCCTATTAGTTTCTAGAAAGTCCACTATTCTCTCTTTCAGGTGTGCCTCCATTACATTTTCTGCCACTGAGGTAAGGCTTAACAGCCTATAGTTTGTCATCTCTTCCCTATTACCACTTTTGTGAAGCGGTACCGCATCAGCCCTTCTCCAGTCTTGCGGAACCTCTCCCCTCTCCAAGGATCTATTAAAAACATCCTTTAAAGGCCCTTCTAGAACTTCTGAGCTCTTTCAGTATTCTGGGATGTATCCCATCTGGTTCCATGGCCTTGTCTAAGTTCAGTTTTTCAAGCTCTTAAAACACATCCTCTTCTGTGAATGGTGTGGTATCTACTCCATTCGCATTTGAATATTTGTCAATCATATGCGGTCCTTCTACAGTATTTTCTTTCGTGAATACAGCACAGAAATATTTGTTTAGCATTTTTGCTTTTCAATGTCACTTTCCACAAATTTGTCCTTGGCGCTTTTGAATCATGCAATAACACCTCTGTCCTTTCTCTTCTCCCAAATATACCTGAAAAAAGTTTAATCTTCATGCTTCACATCTTTAGCCATCATTGGTTCCACCTTTGCTTTTGCTATTTTATTTCTCTCTTTGTCTCTTTTAGCTTTATTCTGTATTCTTTTCTGTGTTTCTCTGCCTGTGGTCTTCTGAATTTGTGAAAGCTGTGTTTTTTTGCTCTTATTTGTGCAGCCACTTTTTTGGAGAACCACATAAGTTTCCTTTTCCTCTTCTTTTTTGTTTACTTCCCTTATATACATACCTGTTGCCCCTTTTGTTGCCTCTTTTAGTTTAGCTCACTGCAATTCCACTTCTCTTACCTCCTCCCACCCTGCCACCTCTTCCTTCATGCATTTGCCATTTTACTAAAGTCAGCATTTTTGAAGTCTAGGACTTTGAGTTTGCTGTGATTGGACTCTGCCTTGGCTTTTACCTCAAACCACACCATGTGATGATCACTTCTGCTCACATGGGCACTCACCCAGACGTTCGACGTGCCATCTCTATTGGTGAATACTAAATCCAGCATCAAACTTTCCCTGTTCAGTTCTATCACCATTTGTCTGTGCAATGCTTCTTGGAAGGCATCCACAATCTTTTTACTTTCCAAATTTGTAGAAAGACTTCCTTGGTCCACATTGGGTAGATTAAAGTCACCCAACATAACAACTTCTCCCTTCATGGCTACTTTTGCAATGGCAATGATCAAGACTCTGTTCATTTCTCCCATTTGAGTTGGGGGCCTAAAGACTACACCAGTATGGATGACAGTGCCATCTCCTATTTTCAACACGTTCCACGGTGCTGCTTCTTTTCCCCACATCCTTCACATTTGAGCAGCTTTAATATTGCTTTTGACATATAGGGCTACTCCTCCTCCTTTTCTGCCTTTTCTCTCTCCTAAATAAATTATAGCCAGGTATGGCTGTATCATATTCATGCGACTCATTATACCATGTTTCTGTTATGACCACAGTGTCCACCATTAAGGCTTCAAGGTCAGAAACTCTGTTGGCTAGGTTTTGAGCATTTGTGCTCATTGCTTTCCAGCAGTTGTTGACTGGCTTGCCTGTATTTTGCATGGATTTTATTCTACACTCCTCTTCCCACTTGCCATTGATGTATGGGTTAATATGGTGAATGTTCCAATGTTATGTTTTTGCTGGGAATGATGTCCTGAATTTGTCCTTTTCCTTCTATCACCTCCTTTCCCTAATTTAAATGCTTGTCCACATATTGCCTGAATTTTTCACTTAGTAGCCTTTTTCCTGTCACAGTCCATCAACACAGTATGGTA
Source organism: Ichthyophis bannanicus (assembly GCA_033557465.1). Lineage (NCBI taxonomy): Eukaryota > Metazoa > Chordata > Amphibia > Gymnophiona > Ichthyophiidae > Ichthyophis > Ichthyophis bannanicus. The sequence continues at coordinate 167,559,503 of CM066043.1, forward strand.
TCTTCTTGTTCCATAGTTGCCTATATATATATGAATCCTTCTTGTTTACATCAGGTTAGGAGCCACCTATTAAAGTTGGTTACTTGATGCAGCCTCTCTTCCACTTTATGAACAGGTAGAACTTCTGAGAATGATACCGTGTTGACAGTGGGTTTAAGTTTCTCTCCCAAAATCTGGAAGTCCCTTTGAACTGTAGCGGTACTATTTCTAGCCAGGTCATTTGTACCCAAGTGGATGATAACATCAATTTTGGAATGCTCACTTTCTGCACCAACTATGCTAGCAATTTGGTTTGTATTCCTGCTGGCTGAAGAGCCTGGGAGGCATTTGACTATCTTCTGTTCTCTGGGTTATGTTCCCAAGTTAATCCCTCTGATGATGGAATCTCCAAGTAGTAACAGTTTCCTGCTGTATGATTTTTTTCTTCATATTTGGTGTGCTATCAGTAGATTGTGCATAAATCATCTCATTTAAGGGCGCTTCACTTTCCACTAATTGGGCACTCTCATTTTTCAAGGCAGAGAAGGCATTATGCAAGGATATCTCTTGATGGAGAGGGTGTCTCCGTGTTATAGGTCACAACCTACCAAACCCCTCTGTGATCCTTTTGTTCTCGGGATGTTTGATTCTTTCAGTTTGTACTCTAGGGGAGGTGCATTTCCCTGCAGCTGATTCTTCCCTTAATAGAACCATTTCTTTATGCTTAGCAGATAACTTGAGACATTAAGGGGTATGTTTACTAAACTGCGGTAGCGGTACATAACGCGCGTTATATAACGTTAACAATCGTAAGCGCATCATAACGTGTGTTAAGACGCGCTTACGATCGTTAACGTTACATAACGCGCGTTAACCAACATTAACGATCGTAAAGCCTCGCGGCGCGGTAAAACACCGCAGAAGGTGGAGAGAGGGCGGAGAGAAGGGCTCAGTGGGCGGAGAGTGGGCAGGGAGAGGCTCCCTTCACACTAACGCGCTGATCTGAAGAGCTGAATTCAAATGCGATTGAAAACCTGCCGTTAAATGCACATTACAGGGGAGAGAAACCATTTCAGTGTCAGCAATGTACAGCCCAGGCAGGGAAACCAAAATTAAGTGATAAGTGTGATACAGGTGCACAGACCATAAGGGCACAGAAACACTGAAAATGACCCCAACAAACTGGAAAAAATCCATAACCAAGCTGGCCAATAGTGGTAGCAATGAGAAACATCAAACCCCCCCCCCCCCCCCGAGTAAGCTCCATAGAAAAGATATAAATCGTGGAAGGGTCTATACTCCGTCCCCATACAAGGTGAATGAGCCCACAGTGAAATAGCGCTGCTCAGGGTTTTCCCCACCATCGGACAGGGTTCCTATGGCATGCACATGTCCCGCAACATCAGGGCGGGCATGTCGGAACGGCAACTGGACAGATGCCGGAGAAGGGGATACAGAGGGCCGCAGGCGGCACATGCTGTGGTGGAGCTGGGCCACAGTGCGGACTAGGGTGATGCCTAGGTGGCCCATATGAATGCTGAAACAGCAGAGCAGCCAGACAGCAACTGCTGAAGGGCCAACATAGGCATGAGTGTATTTCCCACAGTGTCACAGGGGATAGTACCCAACAGCTACCCCCAAGGGCACGGAACATTGGCAGGTGGGGCTGGGGGGAGCGTGGACATCTATGCAGGCATCCCTACCCCAGAACCTGCACCATAGGCAGCCGCCTACCTGCACACTGGATGGCCTGAGACTGCGCACCACCAGCAGAAGGGCATGTCAGCATGGTGGCTGAGGGATACTGGTGGTGGAGGGGGCAGTGGCAGCTGCCCAGAGCAGAGCCTGGCCTAGCCCTGTGTAGATGGGTGCCATGTACTGCAACAGACGGGCCCTGTCTGACGAACAGTCATGGTATCTCCAGGGAATGTACTGACTCTGTGACAACAAGGTGGTGCAGTGCACAAAACCAGTGTATTCAGAAGCAGAGGGTCACAGGTTCAAGTACCAGCTGTGGTTCCTGCCAACCCAGTCCCCATATTTTACCCACTACTACAACGTGCTAATACAGACAGCACCTTTATTGCAGATGACGTAAACATGCCCAAGTCACCTACATTTTACCCTACAGAGCACAGACACCATAAACATGCACATTACCTAGAGCAGAGTCACCCAAATGCAATCCTGGAGGGCCAAACACCATTCCGGTTCCATGCTGCCTCTGATAAAGATGCCTGTGCTGCATTTCTATGCACCACCCCCATGGTATGCAGATGTATCTCATGCATATTCATGAGGGACAGCATGAAAACCCGAACAGTGTTTGGCACCGCAGGACTGGAGTTGGGAACCTCTGCAGTATAGCAGCAGCCAACAGGGGCAGACACACCCACACCCAAAGGCCCCATTATCCAAAGCCTCCTGGAGAGGCAGGACTTTGGGCTCTGCGTGCATCTCCCAATACTAGCACTTGCATACCTTAGTAATGCCACCCTAAACCTGGGAATATGGTACACATCTATCAAAAGGTTGCTATGATTACTGGCAGATAGCAATTCCTAGGTTAGGTACAATTACCTGAGTGAGCTGCATCATAGCAACCTTTCTGATGTCTGTGGAGTGTGCTACAGGTATTGTGTCTGACAGTGTTCACCAACCTGGGGAGTGACTCCTACAGTATTGCATACCATAGCCATGCCTGCACTGTGCCCAGGACTGGTGTGGTGGCCTGGGCTGCCCAACACCTCTATAGTTGCGCAATGCTGGCATAGGTGTGGGGAGTGTGTGTCTGTCTATCCAGTGTGTGGTGGCTGCCAACACCCTCCACAGCCCACACTGCTAGCACTGTTTTATTTTATTTTATTTTATTTATTTATTTATTTAACTGCATTTATATCCCGCTTTTCACCGGGTCAAAGCGGTGTTACATATAAGGGGGGGGGGGGGGGATAATCATATAAAACGGTGGGGCCGTCACCAAGTGGGAAACATTGATGATCTCGATGTAGGACGGACTGTAGACATGGACAACATAGTACCATTTTCAATCATAGTTCATGACGGGTGGGTTTAGGGGGTGATGCCTTTTTTGGTGGGAGTTGTCTTGAGATATTCTTGGAATAGGATGGTTTTTAGCTGTTTTCTGAATGATGGGAGATCTCCATTGTTCCTGACGTGGATGGGTAGAGAATTCCATAGGGACGGAGCATAAAGTTCAAAGGCTCTATTGCATGTCCGTTGAGAGCATTTGGTTCTTTTGTGTGGGATGGTGAGGTAGTTGCTGGAGGCCTGTCTGGTTGTTTTGCCGTGGGTTGGACGAGTCAGCAGGGTGCGGAGCTGGGTGTTCTGTGTTTGGTGGATGGCTTTGTGGGTGAGTAGGACGGATTTGTATTTAGTTCTTGCTTCAAAGGGAAGTATGTGTAGGTCTCTCAAGATTGGGGTGATGTGGTCGCGTTTCTTTGCTCTCTGAATGATTCTTGCTGTGGTGTTCAAGGCAGTTCGGAGGGGCTTAGTCTGTGAGGCTGGTAATCCATGGTAGATTATGTTGCAATAATCCAGATGTGGGAGTGTCATAGCTTGCATTACGGTCCTGAAGTCTTGAGGCTCGAGTAGGGGGTCTGAGACACTGCACTGTTTTGGCTTTGTGGAATATATTTCTAGTGGTTATGGTAATTTGTTGCTTGAGGGTTAGAGCTTGGTCAATGATAATGCCTAGGTATCTGATTTGTGGCTGTATTTGAATGCGTGTAGTTCCTATGTTGAGGTGTGTGGGTGGTGTGAAGTCTGGATCTTTTGTCACTATGAGAGCTTCAGTTTTATGTTTATGGATAGGTTATTTTCTTGTAGCCAGTTGGACACCTCGGAGAAGCATGCTGATAGATGTTCACTTGTTGGGTTTGTGGTTGTGATCGGGGCGTAGAGCATGATGTCATCAGCATATATGTGGAAGTTGATGTTGTGGGTACGTATGACTGAGCAGAGTGGTTGTAGGTAGATGTTGAAGAGCATGGCTGATAGAGTGGATCCTTGAGGTACTCCTTGGTGTTGCTGGAAGGGGGGTGAGATTGAGGTGCTGGTACGGATCAGTTGTTGTCTGTTAGGTAGGATTGAAACCATTGGAGTATGGTGTCTTTAATCCCAATTGTTTGCAATCTGCGTAAGAGGATGTTGTGGGAGATGGTGTCGAAGGCTGCTGATATATCAAGGAAGATCAGGGCATATCCAGAGTGTCTTGCTTGGGTTCCTATGATGAGGGTGTTCATCAATGTGGTCATGAGGGTCTCAACTCCATGTAGTGGGCGGAAGCTGTGTTGTTGTGGGTCCAGTATGTTGTTGATGTCAAGGTGTTCTTGAAGCTGCTGCTGGACTATCTTCTTGATTATCTTGGCGGTGAATGGTAGGCTTGCGATGGGTCTGTAGGACGCGGGGTCTAGGGGATCCAGGTTTTGCTTTTTTAGGGATGGTCGAATGTGGATCTATTGGTGGGTGATCCTGTTTCCCACCCTGAGCCCCAGAGGGTGGGTTGTGTGGTGGTACATGATCTGCCTATGGGTCCATACACCCCCCCCCTTTCACCTACAGCAGGTAACCATGGCACCAACACAGGATATGCACTATTCTGGGTGCATCATCGCCCATATGGACTAGACATGACCGAGACATACAGCAGGACACAGATGTATCCTAGGTGTGTCTAACGGAACTACCTATTACACACCGCTGGGGACCTGCAGCATGGCGTATTCCAGCCATGAAAAGTGCTGTGGACCTGGTGCTGGGCGCCCCACCGCAACCTCAGGTTGGGCACAGTACCCGCACAATGTGACTGTCTGTGGCTACTCTGTGGCAGTGCCACACACGGTCTGTTCCCCCTACCAGGCCGAGGTGCTGTGGGGGTGCATACCCAATCTTGTGCCCATCTCTCGACTGCTGATTTGCATGTGCAGTGCATCATGGGTACGGGTGGGTTAACCCTATCCTGGTAACCACAGCAGACAGTTTGTGTGGTCAAGTGCAGTCCTTCTGCAGCCAGCAAGGGCTTTGTTCACAGCCTTATAAGGTGTCCTATAGGGGACATTATAGGGTGCCTTGGCGGACAGTACACTTTATAATGTGCCCTATGGAGTGCGTTATGGGGTGCCTTATGCGGCACCTTAGGTTATGCCACCGTGAGGGTGTGTTTGCTGGCAGCACTAATTAAAATACACGTCAAATGCCTCAACAATCACTACTTAAATGTAAAGGATGCTGCCTCAGCCAGCCTTATACATTAGGCCCACTGGGGAATCGAACCCATGACCCCTGTACCATCAGTCAGTGTTGTAACCATTGTGCTACAGCTCTGTTGCTGTGCTTGTATGCCTGTGCGCCTTCTTAAGATTAACGCGCGGTAACGTGCCCTGTAGCGCTCGTTCATTTATGGCGCCTTGTAACGCGCGTTCTCGGTAACGATGTACCGCCCATGTCCTTATTTGGGATATCTGTCTTTACCGCAGCTCCTAACGCGAATCGAACTAACGCAGTTTAGTAAACATACCCCTAAGTCTATTAACCACATTAATCTTTTTTTGAATATGCCTCCCTTGGTGTCTCCTTAGACTCTGCTCTCAGTTTCAGAGCACACCTTAGCTTGGTTTCACAGTCATCATTCCTGGTTCTCCTTGGCTCTGTTTCCTTTATTCCTCTCTCACTATCCCTCTGCTTGTCCTTAACCTGGCCATTATTCGTCTCGACTATTGCAATTCCCTTTTTGCTGCCCTTCCTCAGTACTTTCAGGCTCCACCATTTCAGCTGATTCAGTCCACTGCTGCTAAACCTATCTTCAACACTCACTGCTTCGATCATGCCTCTTCTCTTTTGCACGTCGTACACAGGTTCCCAGTCTCTTCGCATATCCATTTTAAGATCCTTATTTTTGTATACCACACCCTTTATTCCACATGCTTGCCATATCTAGCCACCCTAATCTTGCCTTATTGAACTTCCCAAGTCTTATGTTTTTCTGATGCCTCCCTTCTTCCCTCCTCTGCTCTTCACCTTGGTATCTCCTGGAACTTCTATTTTGCCTATCGTGGTCCCTCCATTTGGAATTCCCTGTCTCGCTCCCTCACCTTGAACCTTCTCTACCTAAATTCAAGAAGTCTGAAGCCATGACTCTTCAGGCGTGCCTTTTCTCAATTTTTCTCTCCTTGAACTCTTCCCCCTGGATCCTCTGCATTTCTCTTCTGTCTCCCCTCCCTCTCTCTTCCTCCAGCAGTGTATTGCCTTTCAATGATCCTCCACTTGTTTCTGTTTTTCCTTCCTTTTCCGGTGTGTCCCCCTGCTCTATTTTATTGTACTGTAAACCACCATGATGACCTCTTGGCCACTGTGGTATAGCAAGCACCATAAATAAATAAATGTTGGCGATAGGAACAATTGCTAGTTGCATTTGCACCCTCTAGCTACGGGTACCCAAAACGGTGCTGCTTGAACTCTAGCAATAGGCTGGCACTATTACTGCTAGGAGTCAAGCTACTCTATAAGGGCATTTTGAACCTGAGGTTGGAGGGAGACAGAGAAACTGGGGATTGCCTCTGCTTCAAAAATCCTGGACAACCACTGATTGTAAAAGATATACTGGAGGGAGGCCTAGGGGAGGGTGCGGGCTCTGGGGGATCTTCGTGGGGGGATCTTCTTGGGGGCGGGGCAGAGGGGTCTTGGTGCTGACTTCAGGGGATGGAGAGTCGTCATAAAGCCACCACGGTCACTGGTCCTTTTATGATGGTGACTGAGTGCATTGAGTCACATAAGTGGTCCAATAAACCTAGCCAGGAAAAATATCACCAGCTTTGAACTGGCATTATTTTTCCCTGGGAATAACTTTGAGGTGTTCAGTGCAAGCTGCATTATTCCTTTCCTGTGGAAGTCAGAAACTGCGGTATTGAGTTGCTACAGGTTAGTGACTCCTGTGGTAAAATGCAATATTTTACCACAGCTCAGTAACTAGCCCCATTAAATTATTTTTCCTTTTCCTTCTGTGGCTGTCATGGAATCCAGAGTGACAGAAATGTACTTCCAGGCAGTGGTGTACCAAGGACGGGACGGTGGGCCCACACTTTGAAGGCAGCATGGCAAACAAACATATCTTGAAGATGGGTGGCTTGCTGCACGGCCTTCGATCCAGGCCGGCTCTTCTCTCCCAGCCGAAGTGTTTGCCACACTGCCTCCAAAGTGTGGGCTTGGAGGGGGGGGGACCACCAGCCACAAGAGGGGGCACCCACCTTGGGTACAAAGGAAACTGGCAATACCACTGCTTCCAAGCTATGTACCATAGTATCTGTCATCTGCAAAGTGTACCAAGATGATGTTTGGTAGAAAGGTGTTCTAGAAATCCATATGATTAGAAGGAATGTTCCCGCTAAGCTGCACTGAGTCGTCCGCTGGCATTCTATCTGCTGGGGGGAGGTGCAACACAATCACGAAAGCGATTACGCTTAGGATCGCACAGCATTGGAGGGTCCTCAGGACCTGCCTATGCCATGCGATCAATTTGCATCTCCCCCCACCAGCAGGAATGCCGTCGGAGGACTTGGCGCAGCTGAGCGGGAACATTGATTAGAACACTACAAGCTTGAATATTATAGGCCTGATTTATTTTAAAGGAAGTATGTGAATATAATCAATCCCCTGTGGGAAGACAAGGATAATGTCTTTAGATTCATTAATCAGATCTTTTGTTAAGTTAATTTATACCAAAAGGTGAAGCTGAGGATTTTCAATTAACAAGACAGACTAGCTAAATAATGGGTCCTCAGAGATCTACAAATTATATATATTTAGGGCCTGAATGAGCTTCTTAATCGCTATTTAATTTTCTTGTGTTTTGTATTACCATTACTGAAAATGTGATTTAGCTTCTTTTTGTTGGCCCAATGATATCATTGCTTAAGATTGATGGTTAAATGATTTGGAGTCTCAGATAATTTCTTGGTGGTCACAGGTATTCTGGTAGAGTAAGAAGAAAATCTGAGGTTAAAGAGTGGGACTCATGTGGGTAGCCTGTGCGCAGTCAGCTTGGGGGAGCTGAAGAGTTAATAGGATATAACGGCATTAAATGATTTGGAAATAGGTTTGTGGTGACTTTGGTCTAACTGGATTTCATCAAAGTTCAGCTATTACAAGTTAGACATTTGCTTAGGGTAATTAGGAGACAACTAAACAATACTTTTACTTCTCATGACTTACTGAATTGGATATGGTGAGTTTATAAAATTACCCTTCATAAGTCAGATTTCCCAGTGAGTCATCTATGTAGGACGTCCATGTGGGCACCTACTTTGGACTATTTTATAAAGATAATATAGGGGTTTGCATATCTTTATAAAATATCTTCACAAACTCTGCACCTGCATATATTTATACCTGCTTGTGAGTTGGGTAAATTTACGCATAAGAAGTACATGCCTATGTGTGTATTTTATAAAATACATGTGTACTTTGTGACTCTGTGTGTACTCCCAGAAACAATCACAATCAATAAAACCTCCATACCCGTCAGAAAACAGGTAAAATACTTAGGAGTAATAATAGACCACACCCTCACCATGCTACCACACATAAAACAAATAGTAAAAACCATTTTCTATAAACTCAAAACTATTCAGCACCTAAGGCCACTCCTTGAAACACAAGACTTTAGATCCGTAGTAAGTACACTGATCACCCCACACTTCGACTATTGCAATAGTCTCCTAATAGGCCTCCCCCAAAAAAGCATATACCTTCTCCAAAGAGCACAAAACATCTGTGCAAAGGTAATCTCTAAAGCTCGCCTAACAGACCACGTAACCCCAATACTGCTGGAACTCCACTGGCTCCCTATAAACAGCCGAATCAAATATAAGATTATCCTAACAACCTATAAACTCATAAATGACATAACCCCTTCACACCTATCCACATTACTGCAATCTCCAACATCGACAAGGACCCTCAGACAGAACGCGGCCCACTCCCTCATCATACCAAAAGCCATCCGTAAAACTAAGAATTCCACTAGCTCCAGAGCATTCTCATTCACTGCCCCTACACTCTGGAACGACCTCCCTATTGAACTTCGCACCATAAGAGACCTCACCCAATTCAGAAAAGAATTAAAGACCTACCTGTTCACTGAACACTTCGAAATCCCCTATACCCCCAAAGCCAGCTCCACAACAAACATGGTCACACATACACAAACTCCCTTAATCCCCTAACCCAACAATGTAACCACAAGACTTTTCCCCCCCTCACACCTTGAAGACGGAAAAAAGGAACTAAATTCCAGCACCTACACCAATTCCTGCCCCACACACCACACACACCACACACTGTAAATATTCATTTGTATAAAGTTTAATGTGTTTGCTTTAATACCTATAAATGTTATATTTACTGTTTAATGTAAATAGTTGATTTCTATTGTTCTATGTTCTATGTAAAATGTATACAAACTGTGTACATGACTGTTAACTTGTTATATGTAAACCGCCCTTGATCTCTGGAAGGGGCGGTATAAAAGAAATAGTTAAATAAATAAATAAATAAATAAATAAATACTCCACCCAAACACCTTCCCTAAACACATGAAAATCCTCTATGTTTACTTTAACCCGTGGAAAAGGCTTTTTATACGAAATCATCGCGTGTGTAAACGTCAAAACAAGTTTTTAAATTACCCCCTTTAAAAGAACAGCACAGCTTACAATAAACGGAAGTATTGTGTTATAGGTAAGCAAGGGTGTGTGATCCTAGCATCTAGGGTATTCTAGATATATTTATGATGGACACCTGTTATTTGTAAAGCATGCACTCATATATAGCTGTTATGCTACTATTTAATTTTGCACAGGACTTGATGGACCTCTGATTTTGACCCAGTGTGGCATATCTTGTGTTCTTATGCACGTATCGTTGCATTACAGTTGCCAGGGAACAACTTGCATTCTTGCATGGTTAGCGCTCAGAAAGCTTCTTTCCTGAGGATGCAAGATACGCTGTAGATTCAGGGATGCTGAGATCCTTCTATACTTGTAAGGGCCGCTAGGGAATAGGCGGGAGGGGAGGTGGAAGAATACTTCCAAGGTCCTGCTTTCGATGAATGTGTTCTTCTCTGCAGATACTCACAATACTCGCTTCAAAAATTTCAAGGCCCAATATTCAACAGGGCAGGGCTAAGCGCCATAGTTGCTTAGCCCTGCCTGCCAACCCCCAAACCCTGGATATTTGCAGCAATGGAAGTGAATATCCGGGTCTGGCCTCGCTGCCCAGAAGCCACCGTGGCTAACTATGCAGCATCAATATTGGATGTTGCATGGTTAGCCTTCGCACTTGTAAAGTAGGTAAGGATTTTCCTCACCTATTGTATAGGCACCAAGCACTAACTGTGCAACTTCCAATATCATTGCTGCACGGTTAGTGCCGGTTCCCACCTCTGCTCCGCCCCATATTACCCCCAGCTTGCCCCAATACTAGTCGACTAGCATTGGGGCACGAAGGGGACTTAGACAGGGATTTTCAACGGCACTACCTGTTTATGTGCCATTGAATATCCAGTTTAGCAGGCATTTACATGGTTAATTGGCTATTAATTTTGAAAATGCCTTTTGTATATTGGGCCCTCAGTGTCCAGGTGGGGACTGGCTGAACAGTATCAAAATCTTTACCGAGCGATGGGCAAAAGTGTAAGGTTTTTTTTTTCCATTCCATTTCAAATTTCTTTATTAAACATAAAGAAAAGAAATACAATAAAATCCTCATCAAGAGGGAGATCATTTAACATCAAAAAATAACGAGAAAAACAAACAGGGAAAACCTCAAAGCCCTCGCAGAATTTCTATTAAACTAATGCCCATTTAAACTTAAGCCAGGAAGCCCAAACGATCTAAAGGAAAATTCAAAGATTAGACCTCCCCAGAAAAAAGGCCTTTAGTTGTTCCAGTTCTATAAAAATGTATTTAACCCCGTATAAGAGAACAATGCATTTACAAGGATGTTTCAGAAAAAACGTAGTTCGAAGTGCAAGCACCTGTGGCTTCAATACCAAGAAGGCCTTCCTATGCCTCTGCGTTACCTTGCTAACGTCAGGAAATATTTAAATCCTACTTTCACAAAACGTGGCAGTCTTCTTGTTAAAATACTTCATTACCAAATTGTTATCACTCATCGATAAAAATGTTATCACCAATGTTGCATGAGATCAAATTACATCGATAGATTATTCTAAGAAAAATAAAATATCTAATGACTCCGAGGAGGGAGGACATAAACCTCCTACCTCCTCATGCATTACTGAATGACCCAAGGGAATGTAAAAAATATTAGATAACTTTATCGCGTCAGCATCCTCAGTCAATAGTACCTCTTTCAAATATTTCTAAAACAATATAAGCAGAGCTAATTAATGAGCGTGTGGAAAGTTGAGTAACCTCAAGTACTTGGTTCGGGCAGAATTCTTCATTGCCTTCAGTTGGTGATGGAATACCAAACTATCATGAATAATTTGAGGAGAGCTGCCTGAGCCAAGGAAACTTGCCCCTCCAACTTAGACAAAGCAGCATTACAGAGAGAGATTCGACCCTCGTGCTCATTTAACTTATCAATAACATCAACAGAAAACTGCGCAACCTGGGAAAGATATGACCACAACAACAATTCAGTGAGAGTGACTACTTCCTAAATGTAGGGCAGTGAAACTTTCTTTAGGGGAAATACTTTTGGGGAACTTCTGGAAATGGCAATGGACTAAGCGTCTGCTTTAAGTCAGAAACAGTTCCCTGGTGTGGAACAGAAGATGACCCCAGTGGGGAGGTGAGCGGATTACCTTCCCCCTTATCCACAAAGGGGGGGGCATCCACTCGAAGGCAAGTTCCCTGGCTGGGTTGGGTTGGGCAACACCCATGCGTGATGGAGAAGAAGTCTCTGAAGGAGTACTCACAGTACCAAAAGAAACTTCAAGCTCTGGTAAACAGGTCTCCATGCTGGTTGACTGAAGATGATGATCCATTGGCCCAACTATTTTCATGGCCTTGACCGTGTGTATCAGAAACACTTTCTTTCTCTGCTTCTCCATCTAACTCCCTTAGCTGATTCACTCCTCCAGGCTCCGAAGGGGCAGAGCATGTCCCTTTGGTCATGCGCCCACGGGCACGCACCCACATCTGCATCCCGCTGCAAGCAAGTGCTGTTATAGCAGCACACCAGTGACATCAGCTACTGCTCCTCCTCTTCCGGGGCATACAAGAACTCCAATACAAAGTAGAAAAAAAATGTAGCAAGCAAAGTTCCTCCTTCAAAGTAAACGTTTTATACAGTAGGAAAATAGTAAGAACAGTTCTCAGAGACAAAATAAGCAAGTGGTTTAGATATAATCGGGAACAGCTCTGTTGGATCTTCTGAAAAAGCAGAATCTCTTCTTCTCCTGGGGTGGAATCATTAAATTACTTCCGATGACTCTATCCTGATGTAAAATCATTGGCCCTCTAGAGACCCATGAAGACAACTCCCAAATGATAAAGGGCCTGATTTTCAACTAGGGCAGCTATCATGTAAAGTTAAGCACTGTCCCATGTAGATAGTATATTAGGCAGGGCCAACCCATCCATTGAGTGAGAATGATATTTGCACGGAGCCCCGCGCTTCAGGGGTTCCACACGAACTTCATTCCATGGGGCTTGCAGGGCCGGCTTCAGAGGGAGCCAGGGACGTCAGAGGCCTTGGCTCACCTCTGCACAGTGCTGGAATGAAGAGCAGCCTGCTCCTTCACTCTCGCTCTGTTCAGGTGAAGCCCACTGAGTGCCATGAAATAGGAAATGACCTTTAATGTTTCCCAGCACTCAGTGGACTTCATGAGAACACAGTGCGAGTGAAGGAGCATGCTGCTCTTCACTTCAGTGCCATGCAGAGATGAGCTGTGGCGTCTGGCGTCCTCGGCTCCCTTGTAAGCCACTCAGACAGATGCGGGGCTCTTCTGGTTTGGGGCTAGGATAGGACTGGAAATGGCTGATGGGGTGGCTTGGACTGGAAATGGATTGATGGGGGGGGGGGGCTAGGACTGGAAATGGGCCGTTGGGGGAACTTGGACCGGAAAAGGGCTGATGGGGGCTAGGATAGGACTGGAAATGGCTGACGGGGAGGGGGGGGGGGGCTTGGACTGGAAATGGACTGATGGGGGGCTAGGAATGGAAATGGGCTGATGGAGGAGCTTGGACTGGAAATGGGTTGATGGGGAGCTGCGATAGAACTGGAAATGGGCTGATGCGGGGGTATGGGAGAATGGGATTAGAAGGGAGTGGATGCTGGGTGGGGCTGGAAGTAGAAGGGAGCTGATGTTGGGGGAGTACTAGAAGGGGATGGGGCTGGGGGAGTGAGAATGGAGAGGGGAAAGATTTTGTGTGGGAGGGAAGAAAAATCTACAATTGGCTGGGTATTGGGAGAGTAAGTGGGGATTGAGGATGGAAGGGTAAATTTGAGTGGTTGAAAAAGAAATAAAGAAAGAAATGGAGGAAAGAGCAAAAGGGGAAAGATCAGTATGTTGAAGCAGATGTAGAAAGAGAATGGAAAAAACTAGAAAAGGGAAGAAAGGACAAATGGACAGCAGACAATGGAGAGTTAGCAGAAGACACGAAGTAAACAGAAGAAAATGATTGGAGCAATTGTAACATAAAAATAAAATGCCCAAACAAAAGGTAGAAAAATACTTTATTTTGAATTTAACTGGAATATGTCAGCTCTGGGAAATGTGCATCAATAACGTCTTTGCGTTTTGTTTAGTACAAGAGAAAATTAATTTATAGTTTTATTTCTCCAGTGTTGTTATACATTCCAAGTTTGGCTTTTGGGGTTCCCAGTTTAATTATTATCTTCATATTTCTAAACTGTGATCCCTTGTTCTTTGTTTGGTGGTCTATGTTCTTCTTGTGTAACCGAGCTGTGGTATTCTGTTCATGTAGTTTCTATTTGACAGTGCCACTTGTTCTCTTACCCCAGTAGGAGATGTATTGGTATTCTCAAAGATGTATTGGTTTAATATTTGCAGTATTGCCTTTTTGATAGGTAGGGTTTGGTGCTTTGGTAGTGCTGTTATGATATGGTGGGTTTGCTCTGGGTTCTAAATGGGCAGTGTTTATAGTACTCCCTAATGTGCCTGGTGGTTGGCACTGGAGTATAGTACTGTAGAAATCTGGTAGTCTTTCTTTATCCAGACACTCATCAAGAGGCACGTTTACTAAAGGTTAGTGCATGTTAACATTATGCAAATATTTATGCAGACGAGGTCCTGCAATGCATCTCCGCACATGGTCCCGCATCCCCCTTATTTATTTATTTACAGTTCTTATATACCGCACTTTTTAGTATCAGTGCAGTTTACAAATAACAAATTTTGCATCAGAACAAAGATCTTTTGCTTACATTGTAACAGGATAGGTAACTTGGGACTATAACAAGGGTAACTATATACAAATCAACGGTGGTTGTTGTAACTATTTACAGTTTATATTGCAAGTTGGAATTGTAATGCAAGAGACTATGTAATCTAAGATCATTGTGAGTGTGCCTGAGGGTGGGTATGTTTCGTACCTTGTCAAGAGTTATGTTGTTGGAATGTCAGAGGCTGTGTGAGTGAGTTGAGTTGCAGGAAGTGATTGTGTTAGGTTAGGGTGGCTGAAGTGAAGGCAGAATAAGTGATGTTTAAGGGCTTTTCTAAACTGTGATAGGTCACCGATTGCTCAGATATGAGATGGGAGATTTGTTCCAGCACCTAGGGGCATAGAGTGTAAAGGCTCTATTCCTAGTTGTTTGAGTGCATTTGGTAGACTCAAGTGGTATAGTCAGCGTGTTGGCAGCTACTGACCTCCTTAGCCTGTTTGTAGGGGTGATGGTCAGGAGTGCAGAGAAGGATGACGGGGATAGCCGGCTAATTGCTTTAAACGATAGGAGTAGTGCCTTGTAGGTGATCCTGCATTGTAACGGTAGCCAGTGTAATTCCATAAGTATGGGCGTGATGTGATCTCTTCTGGATATGCCGCTAAGAATGTGGGCTGCTGCATTCATCGCCATCTGTAGTGGATTGAGGGTGCTGTTAGGGAGGCCATGTAGGATGATGTTGGCATAATCAAAATGAGGCGTTACAAGCGTCTGGAATATTGTTCTGAAGTCATCTGGGGTTAGTAGCGGTCTTAGGTGTCTTAGTGTCCGTATTTTATTGTAGATGGACTTGGTGGTGTTCTTTATGTGTTCTTTGAAGTTGAGCTGTTGGTCTATTGTGACACCTAAGTAGCGTATTACATGGAAGCTCTGCATCTCGCACCTTCAATGAAGCAGGGGGAGAGAAGTTCTTGTTCTTGGTTATGAATAGTACCTCAGTTTTCTTAAAGTTTATTCGTAGATTCTGTGTTAAGAGCCAATCAGTGATTGCGTTGAAGCACTCTGTTAGTGGGGAGAGGTCAGGGTGCATGATATTGATTGGTGTGAATATCAAGACATCATCTGCATAGATCAAACTAGATATATTAAAGGAGCAGATTATATCACAAATAGGTTGCATATATATGTTGAAAAGTAAAGCAGATAGGGAGGATCCTTGGGGTACTCCCTGTTGTTGATGGAATGGTTCAGATGTTGATGGTCCTACCCGTACATGTTGCCAACGTTCAGCTAGATAGGATTTGCACCATTCCCAGGCCAAGCCATGGATTCCCTTTTCTTGAAGGCGAGAGAGGAGTAGGTCATGGTTAACAGAATCAAATGCAGCAGCGATATCGAGGAAGATGAGTACAAACCCATTTTCGATTTTGTCAATACCTCTAGATAAGGTATTGATAAGTAAGGTGAGTAGAGTCTCAACACCATGGGATTCTCGGAACCCATGCTGGCAGGAATCAAGAGGGGCTGATATGTCGATGTGTTGTTGCAGTTGCAATTGAACCACCTTCTCGATAATTTTAGCTAGAAGAGGTATGCTCGAGATCAGGTGATATGAGTCTGTCCTTGCCAGGTCAAGATTGTTGTTTTTCAGGAGAGGGCATATAGACGTTTGTTTAAAAGCTGCTGGGAATGTTCCTGCTGCGAAGGAGAGCTTCATGATGTAGGCTAGAGTTGGGCTGAGTTCTGCACGCATCGTTCTGATCCAGTAAGCAGGACAAGAATCATTTGGGGCTGTAGTGGTGTTAATAGTAGCAATAAGGTCAGCGATGTGTTTCTCTGCTGGACAGATGAAGTTTAACGGTAGCAGTACCTGGGGAATGTAGCTGAGTGTGGAATTTGATGCCGCATTTGTTTTAATGATTTTAGATTGAAGGTAATCTGCATAGGGTTGAGGCTGAATTGATATCATCTGATTGGAGGAAGGTGCTTTGGTTAAGGACTTAGCAATGCTAAAGAGGTCATGTGGTTTATTTAACGAGCGAAGAGGAGCTCCGTATGGTGTTCTCTTATTTTTTCTGATATTTTCTCACGGTGTTGCTTTAGGGTGTTTTCATAAGTCATTTGGTCAGTTGTGGAGCGAGATTGACACCATTTTCTTTCTTGCTTTCTTAGAAGCTGAAGAGATGACCGTAATTCAGCAGAGAACCAAGGGGCTGGTTTTCTGTTTCTTGGTGGTTTGATGGAGGCTGGTGATTTATTTGAGGATGGTAGCTGCGAACAAGAGTTCAGGGTGGTATTCCATATGTTGATCATATCATCGAGGTTTTGAGCTGATTGACGGAGTACTGGAAGAGTGGTGTTGATGAACTCGTCTTTGTCTAGGGATTTGAAGCGGATTGATGATCCTGAGGAGGCTATATTTGCTTGACTGGTTGGGATTCGATCTTGTTGCAATGGTATCTGGAAGAAGATTAAGTTATGGTTTGACCATGGCACTGGAGTAAAAGAGAGGTTAATATTGTTGTTTGATTCTGATTGGGGGGCAAAGATGAGGTCAAGAGCGTTTCCCTTGAGGTGTGTAGGAAAGTTTACCATCTGTGTATAACTGAGGTCAGTCATAGCATCAAGGAAGGTGTTTGAGTAGGTGGGTTGTAGGGAGGCGAGGTTAAAGTCGCCAATCAACCAGTTAGGTTTATGTGGGCTTACAGGGTTGCAGGCCAGGTCTATTATGTTAGAGAGATCTTCTGGGGGGGGGGGGGGGAAGAAGGAGCTCTGTAGATGAGATTTATAATGATGTGCTTATTGGCAACAGACACTATGTCCATGTGCATGAGACTCCTAGAAGATAGTAGCTGGAACTGGAGACTAGTTCTTGCTAGAATGAATACACCACCATCTTTCCGGTTGGTTCTGTGACGTGTGTATTGAGTAGTCAGGAGGGATGAGCTGATTTATGAGGACAGTGTCTGTGTCTGACAGCCAAGATTCTGTGACCATAAGGATATCCAAGTTCAGATTAGTAATAAGGTCTGTGATGGCTGGCCATTTTTTGCGAACTGAACGTGAGTTGATGAGAGCACACTTTAGGTTACTATGCAGGAGAGTGGGTTCCGGCTTGGGGCTATAAGTGTTATTAAGGGATATATAGAGAAGGTATGAATGTCTGATATGGTGTGTATGTGGTGCTGTGTGATGGGAGCAGGTGTGATTTCTTCTTCCCAGGCTATATAGGATAGGGATATTGTTATGGGTAGATGAAAAGGCTGATGAGTTCTGAATGGTGTTAGCTAGGAGGTAAAGACTAAATATGGCAAATAATGAGGTGGCCATGTTAGGATTGCTGGGGGTTGTCAATGATGTTGTCGTTAAATTAACAGCAGTAGTAATAGATAGTGGGCGCAATAATAGAAGGTTACTGGTAGCAGAGATAGCAGGCTATTGGCAACAGTAAAATTGGCAACAGTAAAAATGACAGGCTACTGGCAATAGTGAAGGTGACCAAAATTACATCAGTTAAAGCAGGCTACTGGCAACAGTAAAAGTGATGAAAATAGTGCAGTTATAACAGGTTACTGGTAAACAGTAATGGCAGGCTACTGGCAACAGTAAGAGTGATGAAAATAGTGCAGTTATAACAGGTTACTGGTAAACAGTAAAGGCAGGTTACTGGCAACAGTAAGAGTGATCAAAATAGTGCAGTTATAACAGGTTACTGGTAAACAGTAATGGCAGGCTACTGGCAACAGTAAGAGTGATCAAAATAGTGCAGTTATAACAGGTTACTGATAAACAGTAATGGCAGGCTACTGGCAACAATAAAAGTGGTCAAGTAGCACAGTGTAGCAGTCTGTTGGTAACGATAATGGCAGGTAACTGGTAACAATAAGAAGTAGAGAGTGGTCAGAATAGCAACAGGTATAGCAGGCTAATGACAATAATAATGGCAGGCTACGTAATGGCAGGGTTCACATGGGCCGCCCCTGATATTAGGTGGTACGAGAGTAACCTCTTCAAGGGAATTGAGTTGTGCTGCTCTATAAACAGCAATGCTGGACTAGATTATAAATCTCGTACCAGCCCTGCTGCCATCCAGGTTCTAAGCTACCTTTCCACCGGAAGGAAGTACAGACTAGATTACAAATTTTGAGATTTTACATGCAGGTATAGTCTGCATTTTTCTATCCCTAGGAGAGTTTACAATCTAATTTTGTACCTGAGGCAATGGAGGGTTAAGTGACCTGCCCAAGGTTCAGCAATGGGATCTGAATTGGGCTTCTCTGGTTCCTAGCCCACTGCTTTAACCATTAAGCTGCTCCCCCAAGGATATTGGATGCCTTCGACAAACTTTCAGCCTTATGCAGTCATGGTCATCCTAACACCACCCTTCTCACAATCCTGTAAAAAATGCATAATTGGACAACATATTTTTAGATGTTAAACTTTGCTTTGGATATGCATGTGTGCCCACTCTCCCTGCAGGTGAAAGGTATTTGCTGTTGGTTCTTTCAGTTTGTGTGACTG
Organism: Ichthyophis bannanicus; assembly: GCA_033557465.1. Taxonomy (NCBI): domain Eukaryota; kingdom Metazoa; phylum Chordata; class Amphibia; order Gymnophiona; family Ichthyophiidae; genus Ichthyophis; species Ichthyophis bannanicus. The sequence goes on from CM066043.1 coordinate 167,578,394, forward strand.
TCGGGATCTCTTGTTTTGCTTTGACTGCTGCTGCTGCCTTTTTACAGCCCATCAGAAGTTGTCTCTCTCAGTGACCCTCTAATCTCGCTTAATGATTAGGTTGGCCCTAGGTTTATTGATTTAACAGATTGTTTTTAGACTCCTTTATCATTTCATTCAAAGTGGTTTACATTGTAACTTTAACTTGGTAATGTATTGTACATTAAACAGGGACATTGATAACTTGGATTTTTCTAAGGCAAAAGAGGGTTAAATGACTTGCTTAAGGCCAGAAGGAGTGGGAATTGAACCCTTGTCTCTTGGCTCCCAAGCCAGTGCTCTAACCATTAGGCTACCCTCACACAAGTAGAAAGGGTGTATCCAGAGATCTTCTCTTGTATATGACATGAATTCCCCTTTACATGCATTTTTTTGTTAAACTGTTTTCCAGTCAAGTTGTGGTCTTGGTAGTTTAAGATGTAATCATTGCAAGGGTTTCTTTTTATTCTGTGCTTTGTTTTATGATACTGCAATTGGAAAGAAATGTGCTCATATATTTTTATGAAACATCAGCTGGTGTGATCTTTCACCACTGAAGCAACATTTTGGAAGGGACATCTAGAGAGCATCTAGGATGTCCAGAGGAGAATGTCCAAAAACCCAGAGGAGTGGTTGCAGTGATGGGAGGCGTGTATAAGTGCAGTCTAAAATCTCTCCCTTTCCACGCCGAAAGATGGGCATTTCTACAGCTGAGAATGGAGGAGGGCTTGTGAGGCCAGTTTGTTCCCGGCTCTGGATCACTTTTAGAAAGGTGGATGTCCTCAAACGCCCCAGAAACTGCTTCTTGAATTTTCCAGCTGCTGATTTTTCAGACAAATCTGATTGATTTCTTTGACTGGATAACCAGGGAGTTGAACAGAGGGAGAGCCCTAGATGCGGTGTATTTAGATTTCAGTAAAGCCTTTAACACCGCTCCTCACAGGCGACTTATAAACAAACTGAGTATCCTAGGGATGGACCCTAAAGTTACTGCTTGGGTTAGAAATTGGTTGAGTGGGAGGCGACAAAGGGTACAGTTAAATGGAGGAGAAGGAAGTTATCAGTGGTGTGCCCCAGGGATCTGTCCTTGGTCCGATTCTTTTTAACATCTTTGTTAGTGATATAGTGGAAGGGCTGTCGGGTAAAGTTTGCCTCTTTGTGGATGATACCAAAATCTGCAATAGAGTAGACACCCAGGAAGGTATAGATAACATGAGGAGGGATCTAGATAAGCTTTAAGAATGGTCTAGAATTTGGCAGCTGGGATTTAATGTTAAAAAATGCAAGGTCATGCATTTGGGCTGCAGCAATCCAAGGGAGCAATATAGTATAGGGGGTAAAGTACATTTGTCCACTAAAGAGCGGGACCTTGGTGTGGATGTGTCTGATGATCTTAAAGTAGCTAAACAGGTAGAAAAGGCGACAGCAAAAGCTAGAAGGATGCTTGGGTGCATAGGGAGAGGAATGGCTAGCAGAAAAAAGGAGGTGATAGTGCCTATGTATAAGTCTCTGGTGTGACCTCATTTGGAGTATTGTGTGCAATTCTGGAGACCGCATCTTCAAAAGGATATGAACAGGCTGGGGGTCAATACAGAGGTGGCTACTAAAATGGTTTATTTATTTAACATTTTTATACTGCATTTTCCAAAGTTCAAGTGCGGTTTAAATAGAACAATCAGTTGAATGAAATAACTATATACATTAAACAGAGTAACAGTAACATTGTGAGCATTGGTGCAAAAACAAAGAAACATGATAACAGATGAGCTATCATTTGTTACGTGGTGGAGCTTAGTAACTATATACAGTATTTTGGTACTTAGGAGAGGGCTTTTTGAGTGGAGTATGTAGGTACAGGATTGTCTAGGCGGGGTCTAGTTCTGTGTTGAGTGTAGTGGAGGGAGTTGTTGCTTCATTTGTGCTTCCAAAGTGTAGGGTAGACAGGTGAGTTTTAATTACTTTACGGAAAGTGGTGAGGTCTTCTATTGCTCTTATACTATCTGGGAGGTTGTTCTAGATTACTGGGGAGAAATGGGAAAAGGCTCTGTTGATTGCTTTTGTTGATTTTCTAAATTCAGAAGGGATGGTAAGCTTGTTTTTAGTGCACTCACGCTGGTTTCAAAATCTTGTTATCCTTGGTGATGAGGGTGGTAAGGTAGGATGGGGCGATGTTTTTGATGACTTTGAAAGTAGTTATGAGAATTTTGTATTGAATGCAACTCTAGATAGGGAGCCAATGAAGGTCATGAAGTACTGGGGTAATATGTTTGGCTAGGTTGATATTGGCCATGATTCTTGCTGCCACATGCTGAGCAATCTGAAGCTGTCTTATATGGTGTTTGGGTATACCATGCAGGATAGAGTTACAAAAGTCAGTGTGGGGTGACTAGTGTGTTGATGGCTGACTTAAAGTCGTGGGCGTGTAGAAGTAGGCAGAGTTGTTTGAGCATTTTTAGTTTGTAATAGATCTTTTTTGTGGTTTGTTTTATATGGGATATCCTACTCAGTGAGCTGTCAAGGAAGACTCTGAGATATTTCACTTCGTTCTTCACTGCTATAGTAAGGTCATTGCAAATGATGTGTTCGGGGGGGGGGGGGTGAAATTTAGATTTCTAGTTATGTATAGTGCTTCCGTTTTGTTGTAGTTTATTTTGAGGTTTTGGGAAGAGAGCCATTCTGCTGTTTCTGAGAGGCAGTTAGTGATTAGTTGGGTTTGTTGGGTTACAGGGATAGAGGTGTTGAGTGGGATGTAAGTCATGTTATCATCCGCGTATATATGATAATATACGCGGAACATCTTGTATATAGAGCAGATAGGCTGAAGGTAAATGTTAAATAGGAGTGCTGATAAAGCCGAGCCTTGTGGGAGGCCTTGTTCCTGGTTGTAGGGTTGGAATATGTTGGTGCCTATGCGTACTTGTTGGGTTCTATGGGTGAGGTACGATGTGAACCATTGGAGCACTGTACCATCAATACCAATCTGTTGTAGTCTGGTAAGCATGATTTGGTAGTTTATGCTGTCAAATGCAGCAGAGATATTGAGGAAGAGGAGCAGGAATGCATGTTTTAAGTTGTCAATGCCACATGCATGCGATCGAGGAGGACTGTGAGTAGGGTCTAAACTCCGTGGTGGGGACGGAATCAATATTGTTGCTCATCAAGGGGGGTGAAGGTATCTATGTGGTCTTGGAGTTGGACCTGAACTACCTTTTCCATGAGTTTTGCCATAAAGGGGATGCTGGATATGGGTCTATAGGATGTGGCAGTGAATTTGTCTAGTGTGTTATTTTTTAGGATTGGCCGTAGTAGTGCTTGTTTAAGAGAAGGGGATATGTATCCTTGTTATAATGAGAGGTTTACCATTGGGAGGATGAATTGGTAGAGTTCGGATTTTGTTGATTTAATCCATTGGATCAGGCAAGGGTCTAGGTAGGATGTGGTGGTGTTAATTTTAGAGATGAAGTTGATGAGAGCATCTTTTGATGATAGGGAGAAGTTGGACCATGACCATACGGAGCTTGAGTTTGGGTTATACAAAGGTTCTAGTGGACAGGTTTGCTTTCTTAATTTATCTTTGTAGAAGGTAGCAAGGGTCTGTGGGTTGATGCAGGGTTCATTTGAGTTTTTGTTTGTGGTGCTATTGGTTAGTGACTTAACTATTGTAAATAGTTCCCTAGGTTAGTTTATGGACTTGGCGATGATGGAGGAGTGATGCTCTTTTTTTTGCAGAGTTAAGAGCCTCGCGGTAGCGTTTTAGGTTGGAGGTATATAGTTGTTGGTGTTGTGTGGATTTTGTAGAACACCATTTATGTTCAGATCTGCGTAGTTGAGTTTTAAGCTATTTAAGGTCGGGTCTAAACCATGTTGAATTTTGTTTTTTTTGTGTTAAGGGTAGTTGGGTGGGTATCCCTGAGATCTATTTTTGTTATGGTATTATTCCAATTGGTGATTGCTTTGTCCAGGATAGGAGGGTGTGTTGATAGATGTTGATAAGCATGGTTCAGGAACATGGTCTTATTTATTTATTTATTTATTTAACAGTTCTTCTATACCGCTCTATTTTAGATCAGAGCGGTTTACATTTAACATCAACTATACAACACAGGCACTCTGAGTTGTACTTACAATAAACAGGGAGATCAACTTGGAAGTAACTGGGGGAACTATATACATTGTATTTACGCTGTTATCTGTTTTCAGGCAGATCCTATCTACATCTTATTTACACTGGGAGTCTAAATTCTATTTCTGGGAGTACTTCTGAGGGATAAGTTGATTATCCTTTTTCATACTGAATCTGATTGTTTAGGTGTAGTGAGTGATTGTCTGAGGGTTCATATGTATGATTACTAAGGCTGGATTCGGGGTAGTATGTAGTGAACAGGTGCTGCTTTAATGCCTTCCTGAAGTGGGTTAGGTACGAGATGTTTCGTATAAAGGTGGGGAGGGCATTCCATGCTCTAGGTGCATAAATCGTAAAGGCCCTATTTATTGTTGCTTTTGTGCATTTCGTTATTACTTTTGGTACCTCTAGGGTGTTTTGCATCGTGGATCTTCTGTTTCTGTTCTGTGGTACTTTATGTATCATCTTGCTGATAGCTGTGGGGGTCAGGGTGTTTAAGGCTTTGAAGGTTAAGGTTAGAACTTTGTGGAGGGTTCTTGCTTGCACCGGTAACCAATGGAGGTTCATCAGTACTGGTGTTATGTGCTCTCTCCGTGACGCCCCTGTTAGTACTCTTGCAGCGGTGTTCATTGCGAGCTGGAGCGGAGCTAGAGTTGTTTGAGGGAGACCATGTAGAATTACGTTGGCGTAGTCGAAATGTGGTAATATTAATGCCTGATAGATCGATCGGTAGTCGCTGAAGTCGAGTAGTGGTCGGAGATGTTTTAAGGTCCTTATTTTCATGTATACTGTTTTTACTATGTTTTTTATGTGGGTTTTCAGCTCCAGTTGTTGGTCCAGTGTAACGCCAAGGTAGCGGATTGTGGGTTTGGTTTTCAGTTCTGTGTTGCCGATTTTTAAAGAGGGTGGAGGGGTGAAGTCCTGGTTCCTTGAGATGAAAAGGACATCTGTTTTGCTGTAGTTGATTCTCAAGTTTTGTGTGTTGAACCATTCCGCTACTGCCTCAAAACATCTTGTTAGAGGGGAGAGGTCTGGTTGGTTGGTCCTGAATGGGATGTATAGCAGGATATCATCCGCGTATGCTAGACAGTTGACCTTGAATGAACGTGCTATAGCGCATATGGGCTGCATGTAGATGTTAAACATCAATGCAGATAGTGACGAACCCTGTGGTACACCCTGGCTTTGTAAAAACGGTTCAGAGGTTGTGGATCCAGACCTTACGTGTTGCCATCTATTAGTCAAGTATGACTTGCACCATTTTAGAGCTGTTCCCTGAATTCCTTTCTCACTGAGGCGTTGTATGAGGATCTCGTGGCTCACCGAGTCAAAGGCCGCTGCAATGTCAAGGAATATGAGGGCGAATCCTTGATGAATTTTGTCGATTCCAGAGATTAGGTGGTCAAATAGGGTGACGAGGAGGGTTTCCACCCCATGTGCTTCTCTGAACCCATGCTGGGAAGGATCCAGTGGGGCTTCAGTATCAATATGCTGTTGGATTTGGCGCTGTACTAACTTTTCGATTACTTTGGCAAGCATGGGGATACTTGAAATTGGTCTGTATGATTCAACTTTCGTTGGGTCCAGCTTGTTATTTTTCAGCAGTGGTCTGATTGATGTTTGTTTCAGACTTTGTGGGAACGATCCGGTTGTAAGGGATTGGTTTATTAATTCGCTTAGATATTGGCTTAAGTCACATCGTAACTCCTTTATCCATCGAGCTGGGCATGGGTCGTTGGGCGCGGTAGTGGGGTTGATTGCGGCTATAGTGTCTTCGATCTCTCTGCGTGATATTTTGTCAAATTTGGATAGTGGTGCTGGTTGGTGCAAATTATGTTGAGAGATGTTGTCCGCGGAGCTCGATGTAGCATCATCCTGGATCACTTCAGGTTGTAGGTAGTTGTTTGAGGTTGTAGTAGTCTGGATCATTTTTGACTGTAGGTAGTTGGAGTATGCCTGGGGGTGTGGCATATGAGATTGGTCTGCGGGAGGTTCTTTTATGAGAGATTTCACTATATTGAAGAGGTCGTGGGGTTTGTTTAGTGACCGCTTCAAGATGTTGGAATGATATTGTTTCCGCTGCTTTGTTAGTTCGTCACGGTGTGCTCTTAGGTGAGCGATGTAAGTATTTTGTGCTTCAGTAGAGCGAGCCCGACGCCATCTTCTCTCGAGCCTGCGCAGGCACTGGAGTGAAGCTCGGAGGTCTTTGGTATACCATGGTGCGTGTTCTCGTTTCTTTGTTGTTTTATGTGGCTGGTATGCATGCGATGGTCTTGAGGCTCTCATCCCAGGTGGACACCAAAGCATCTAGGTCGTGTGGTACATTGTCGAGGAGTGGGAGGATCTTCCCTCGAATCTCTTCTTTATCAAAGGGACGGAAGCGCTTCAACGAGGTTTCGTGGACAGCGTTGGTTTTTTTGAAGTTTTGATTGTATGTGTTAATAGGTATCTGGAATTTGATCAGGCTATGGTCAGACCATGGTACAGGAGTTATGGTTGGTAGCATTGGTTGGGTCGTATCCTTATCTGTCTGTGGGGCAAATATCAAGTCAAGTTTGTTTCCCTTGACGTGAGTGGGACTATCAACTAGCTGATCGTAGCCTAGCTCTTGTAGCGCTTCTAGGAAGGCAGAGGCTTGGGATTCCTGTAGAGTAGGCAGGTTAAAGTCGCCTAGGATCCAGTTTTGGGATCGTGGTCTGTTTGAGTGGCAGGCGAGGCCAATTATTGTTGCCAGATCCTCTGAAGATGGTGTTGGCGCTCGATACAGTAGGTTGATCGTGCATGTATCATTTGTTATAGTGAGGGAGTCCAGGTGGGCTGTGCTAGTTGCATTGCACAACTGGAAGCCTAGGCAAGTTTTGACCAGGATGAGTGTTCCGCCTCCTCTCTGGTTGGTTCTATGGCATGCATGGACTGAAAATCCTGTGGGTAACATCTGGTTTATGATTGCATTGTCGCATTCTGATAGCCAAGTCTCTGTGATCATGATGATGTCAAGATCATGGGTCGTGACCAGGTCGGTAATTATTGGCCATTTAGTGCGTATTGACCTTGCGTTGATAAGTGCACACTTCAGGGCATGATGGTGCTGCTGACGGTCCAAATGTGACTTCTTGATGTGTTGAAGTGGGATGTGTAATAAATGTGAGTAAGGCGTGTCGTTGGGTTCTCTTGGGGGTTGTTGGTGATTCTCTGTCCATCTTTTTCCATCACTGCGGAGTATTGGGATGTGGTTGGTGCTTGTGTGAAAGGCATGGGATGTAAGGGGGAGCCAGGTGGCTAGGTGTAGACATGCCAGGGCTAGTAATGGATGCATCTTGTGGACGTCTTTGTGGATATTATGTGATCTGTTTGTTGTTGGGTAGTTAGTGGGACCGGTGTTGACTACTGTGCTTACTATCAGTGGTGTATAAACTCACTGCCTGACCATGAGTAGATATTTGGGACAATGTGGCAGTATACAAGACAAGAAACAGTACAGTAGCGATCAAACAATGAGGCAATATGTCAGTCAGCAGGTAATGAGACAATGTAACACTCAGCAAATAGCGAGACAGTGACCATGGAACAATGTAGCAATCAGTAAGTCATGATACAATGTTGCAATATCCTGCCTGCAATGGCTACTATGAGTGTAATGGGCTGCCGTTATTAAGGTTAGAAGGGATCAATGTTACAGTGTTCTGATCGCAGTGTTAGTTAATACAACCTAGGCATAGCAACATTGGTTACAGAAAACGGAATACAATGGTGGTTATCTAGAGTATATATACTTGTAAGATAATGTAATGGGCTGCCGTTGTAGGATAGACAGATATCCGGTGCAGAATCCCTTTATCTTTTGTTAGGCTCTGTTAAGGAGTGTTCAGTCATGATCAATTGGGATGTTCTCAGTGCTGCTTTGTTGTTGCAGGTTTCCCGGGGCCTCGCGTGTATCAATGTCTTAGGTAGGTTAGAACGGCTTCTCCGTCGGTAGGGATTGTGCGGAGTGCCCCGCCTAAGGGCCACGCCAAAGGGCCCTCTGGCGAGGCCCTCAGGCGCGGGCCCGACCAGGCGCGGGCCTGCCCGACGGCGGTTTTCTTTAATTGAGCCTGCTGCTCCTCCCCCTCCCACAACCCCGATTGGGTTGGAGGTGTTTCGCGGGAGGGCAGGCTGGCCGGGTCGGCGTCCCCGATCAGGGGAAGAAGAAGAGGGAAGATGGTGCCTCTTCCCGCCCGACGGCGGTTCTCTTTAATTGAGCCTGCTGCTCCTCCCCCTCCCACAACCCCGATTGGGTTGGAGGTGTTTCGCGGGAGGGCAGGCTGGCCGGGTCGGCGTCCCCGATCAGGGGAAGAAGAAGAGGGAAGATGGTGCCTCTTCCCGCCCGACGGCGGTTCTCTTTAATTGAGCCTGCTGCTCCTCCCCCTCCCACAACCCCGATTGGGTTGGAGGTGTTTCGCGGGAGGGCAGGCTGGCCGGGTCGGCGTCCCCGATCAGGGGAAGAAGAAGAGGGAAGATGGTGCCTCTTCCCGCCCGACGGCGGTTCTCTTTAATTGAGCCTGCTGCTCCTCCCCCTCCCACAACCCCGATTGGGTTGGAGGTGTTTCGCGGGAGGGCAGGCTGGCCGGGTCGGCGTCCCCGATCAGGGGAAGAAGAAGAGGGAAGATGGTGCCTCTTCCCGCCCGACGGCGGTTCTCTTCATTATTATTAGTGGTCTTCATTATAAAGCATATAAGGACAGACTTAAGGATCTTAATATGTACACCTTAGAGGAAAGGCGTAATAGAGGTGATATGATTGAGACGTTTAAATTCCTCCGTGGCATAAATGTTCAGGGGGAGAGCCTCTTTCAATTGAAAGCAAGTTCTGCTACGAGGGGACATGGGATGAGGGTGAAGGGAGATAGATTCAGGAGTGATATGTGGAAATATTCTTTTTTTTCAAAGAAGTGTTTATTAGAAGCACTGAAAACAATACAACAACTATTACAAAGTCGCTCCAAATTTTCCAATATACAGTCAAACTCAAATGCCTGCATACCCCGGGCAGGGTTTTTCCTTATCCGCGCCCCAGGGTGTTGTTGCGGTGCCATCCCAATTTTCCCTCATCAACCTATCCTTCCCTCTACCCCACCCCTCCCACCCCACCCACCCCACCCTCCCGGGATCCACGAGGCCAGTGGGGGTTCCCTCCTGTTCGATAAAGCTCACCCGAGGTCTACCCCAGACAGAGAATCTCACTGCGAACTTTTGGTCTCAAATTTTGAATATAAGGCGTCCACACCAGGAGAAAGGAAGCCCAACTGCAGGGATGACGTTGTGCACTTCTCCGCTCCAGCAACATATAATGATGAAATCCATTGCGCCATTCCCAAAAGGAGGGGGCTGCAGGCTCTAACCACCGCCTCAAGACAGGGCCTTTCCCCACCAGACAAGCTTTCCGTATCAACAGTTTCTGCCACCTACCCTTCGGGTGGAGTGGTCCCAGCTGATCCAACACCGTGAGCCGCCCTGTCCAGCAGACCTGTTGTTGTAATATCTCGCTCAAGAAAGTTGCTATTTTCATCCAATAACGGCGAATGTGCAGGCAACCCCACCACATATGGCCTAGATCCGCTAGTGGACATGCACATTTCGGGCACCCCCCGGAATCCGCAAGATGACTACGTAATGCCCTCCGCGGAGAAAAATGGGCTCGGACAATACTCTTAAACTGGATTTCCCGCCAGCGGGCTCCCTCTGCCAAACCAGCCACCCTACACAGCGCCGCCTGTATGGAACCCGGAGCCACCTCACAACCCAATTCCCGCGCCCAGAAAGCCTCCTCCGCCGAGTAGTCTACTGCCTGCAGATAGGGCCCCAGCGCTTTTTTAAAATGTGTAATAGTCGGTGTGTCCCCAGTTCCCAAGGCGAAGAACTCTAATATCCGCGCAGAACGGTCAGTCCGTAGTTCCCGTCTCGCCATGGAGCTCACATAATGCGATAGCTGTCGGTAGGGGAATAAAGATGTCACAGGGCACAAATCATATTCATGACACAGCGCTTCCAGAGATTTGCACCGCCCATCTAAATCAACTACGTGCCCCAACAGCCGTATTCCGACCTGTGCCCATCGAGCGAAGGGGGTCGACCCTGAACCCGGGGGGAAGAGAGCGTTCCCCTGGAGCGGCAGCCAACTGGAAGTCTCCGGGGAACTCTCCCACAGGGCATTCAGCCGCTGCCAAGTACGCCGTGCTGCCTGCACCCACACACTTTTCACGATAGGACCCGGCAAAACCGCCCGCGGAAGGTGCAGAACCGCCAGCAATGAATGCGGTGCCACGAAAGCCTCCTCCACCTCCCTCGGAGTATACAGCTCCGTATTACCGAGCCAGTCCCCCAGGTGCCTAGCCTGGCAAGCCAAAGCATAGGCCCCGAGATCAGGCACTCCAATCCCTCCAGTTCGCCAGCCCCCCCGCAAACGGCAGAGTGGGATACGCGCCCTAGCTCCCCGCCAGAGAAACCCACGAAATTCCCGTTCGAGACGTAAGAGATCGCGACGGAGCAACCAGACCGGCAAGGTTTGTAGCCAATAAAGAATCTGCGGTAGTATCACCATCCCCAGGACTGCCGCCCGGCCCAAGAGGGACAAGGGGAGGGGCATCCAGGCCCGAAGCTGCGAGCGAACTTTAGACCAAATACGCTCAAAATTCTGTTTGTACAATGCCGATGGATCTTTGGTGAGTACGATCCCCAAATAAATGAAAGAGGCATCCGCCCACCGCAGCGGGAAGCTCCCCTCCCAACGCTCCCGTAGTCGACCTCCAGTGTCCAATGCTTCCGACTTGTCTTGATTGATCCATAGCCCCGCAAACGCACCATATCGAGCAAATTCAGCAAGTAAATTCGGCAACGAGTGTTGCGGGTCGCATAAATGAACCAAGATGTCATCCGCAAAGGCGGCCACTTTGAAACCCCAGGGCCCAAGGGGGACACCACGTATTGCATTAGAGCCCACTATGCACCGTAACAGGGGGTCGAGAGTTAACACAAATAATAACGGGGAGAGTGGGCAGCCCTGGTGTGCCCCGTGCAAGGTTGAATGATTCGGACAGGGCCCCATTGCATAAAATACTCGCAGTAGGGTGTGCGTATAATAAGTTCACCATTGCGATAAAGGGGTCACCTAGGCCATAGCGGGGTAAGAGGAACTTCAAATAGTCCCAGTTGACCCGGTCAAACGCCTTTTCCGCGTCGAAACTGATCAACAGGGACTGTATCTCTCGCGCACGCACCCATTCCATGGAGGCTAGAATCTGCCGCAGATTCCGCACCGCATGCCTCCCTTGCACAAAACCCACCTGTGAATCGTGCAGCAGGCCTCCCAGGACGGCAGCCAAGCGATCCGCTAGAACCTTTGCAAACACCTTCAAGTCGAAATTCAATAAGGAGATAGGCCTATAAGAGGCAGCCAGCAGGGGGTCCTTACCAGGTTTAGTAATCAGAGTGACAAATGCATGATTCGTTCCCCACTGAAACTTCCCCTGTTCCACCCTCTTACGGTACACCTCAGTTAAGACAGGGGTAAGACTGCCTACCAACAATTTGTAGAACTCCGCACCAAAACCGTCCGGACCAGGCGATTTGTAACAGGTAGCCCCCTTAATTACTTTATGTATCTCCTCTTCAGCCACCGGCGCACCCAGCACCGAGCGTTGTTCCGTGGTCAACGTAGGAAGGTTCAGTTCCTGAAAGTAACTTTCCATGGATGCCAACGACCCGGCGTGTCCCTGATATAATTTCTGAAAGAAACCGCGGAACACTTGGGCTATAGCCGGACTTTTTGTATGCAGTTGGCCCTGATCGTCGCGTAGTGCCGCTATGGAGTGAGACCCGCGGCTACCACGTAAACAACGCGCTAGAAGACGCCCTGGTTTGTTCCCAAAACGATAGAGTTGATACCGGTAATATAACAGTGATTTTTTTGCCCGCTGATGGAGCAGTTCATTAAGAGAGGATTGCAACTCCCAAAGCGAGCGTCTGTTAACCACTGTGGGGTTCCCGGCGCACCGTCGACGAGCCTTTACCACCTGTCGCTCCAATTGCACTATTCGGGACGCAATTAACTTCCGCTTCCGTGCCCCATAGGCAATAATGTCACCTCGCAGGACCACCTTCGCTGTTTCCCACAGTAGCTCAGGCTCATCGCTGTGTTGCCGATGGTGGTCCATGAATTCGCCCCATCGCTGCTCCAAGTAAGTATGGAATTCGGCATCCACGTACAGCCACAGAGGAAATCGCCAAATGCGTTGTGAGGGAGTGGGGTCCCCCCATCGCAAGTCTACCCATACTGGCGCATGATCGGATATCCCGCCCGGACCAATCTCTGCCCCTCCCACCTGTGCGAATAACCTTTCTGAGAGCAAGACGTAGTCGATCCGTGCACTTGAGTCATGAGCCCGCGACTGATGCGTAAAGTCCCGTTCTAGTGGGTGAAGTAGACGCCACGGGTCTACTAACCCGAGGCGGCGTCGTAGGCCTTGAAGTGCTCTAGTAGTCGGGACCCGCCATCCCTCCCGCCCTCCCCCCGATGTGTCTAAATCGATATCCATCACCCCATTACAGTCACCCACCAGGATCAGAGGGACGTCCGGGAGTTGCTCAACCTGCGAGGCCAAACGGGCATAAAAGGATGTATCAAGGACATTGGGCGCGTATAAGTTACTCAGCACCACTCGCTTTCCCTCCAAAGAGCCACATACCAGAAGATATCTACCTTGGGGATCAACGTATTGCTGTTCCAAGTCAAATCGCACGCGCTTATGGATCAGCAGGACCACCCCACCTTTTTTTCCATTTGCGGGGGCCCCCCAACTCTGCCCTACCCAATCCCTCTGCAATTTCGCATGTTCCGCAGCTGTCTGGTGGGTTTCCTGCAGTAAGGCAATATCGCAATGCAGCCGGACCAAAGCCTGCAGTACTTTATAATGTTTAATTGGGTTGCCGATTCCACAAATATTCCAAGACACAATCTTCAGGTTAAGGCGGGTTATAACAGTACCCATAGACCAGCAGAGTAATCATCTGTAAGTGAGCCCCCCCAGCCTGGGGCCCACCCCTACACCATCCAAGTTCCTCAGGGTTTATCCCCCACATGACCTCGTGATCCCATTGCACCCCCAACCCCTCCCCCCCCAGAGCCCCTCCTAACCATCCCCCCCTTCCCCAATCCCTTCCCCGTCCCCTTCTCCCCCCTAGTCTCAGGACTCTCTCCACCTCCCCACTCTAGAGAAGTCCCGTGCAGGTCCCGCTGAGTGCGCCCGATCCCCCACCCACCAGTCAGTATGTCAGTAATCCCACGAACAAAGCGTCCGCCTCTCTTCGGGGTTACTGCCTACTCAAAATCCCGCACCACTCAGGCTATCCTGAGCTCCCAGGTCCCCCGACCCCCCCCAGATTCCCCATACGTGCCCTAGTAGCCACTGATGGCCCAGCCCGATATGGTAGCAAACATAAACAGCACAGAAGCCCCAACTGAGAAAGGGGTTTTACAGTAGGTTCAGATGTTAGTATTTTCCGGTATTGAAAAAGAGTTGTACTGGCAGTGAAAGCAAATGCAGTAAACGTAGTCAACAAGTTTCGCGGCATTACTAGACTGGAACTAACCCCCTGGGCTAAGTTCTACGAGGCCATCCTGTCCCCGAACCCCACTCCCGCCTCCCGCACAGATAAAGTAAGTAAGGAGGGGGGGGGGGACCCGGAGTAACGCAGCAAGACAGCGCAGCGCACACCGATAATCAGTAGGGCACCCCCCCGTCCCCAAACGGCAGCAACGTATCTCAGGATCCTACCATCAAACACTCCACAGTCCCGGAGGTAGAATACGGTAACATTAAATAAAATAAAGAAAATTAATAAAAAATAAAATAAATGTCCTGTCCCCCCGAACACGAAACTTATACACGTGCCTATATCGGGGAAGGACTCTCCAGGAGAATAACAATAAAAACAAAGGAAAAAGCATTATCAACAGGAGACAGTTCTGAGCGGCCTCGTAGAGTTGAAAACATTGTTGCAAGTCACCACAGAGCCAGCTAGTAACAAAGTAAAGGGTTCTAGCGTTACGTTGTTACTCGGCTGATAGTCAATGATACAGGCCTGAATACTGCGCAGGCCCGTTTTTCCTCCGGCTGCCATGTGCTGTAGTTTCAAGAAGGATACCAGTCACACCAGAAGGCTCAGCGAAGCGGAGTTGAGGGTGTCTGTCCCCTGGCGATTAGTTGGTTCACATACCCCTCCGCCTCTGCAGCCGCTGCAAACACGTGGTGGGATCCTTCATGTGTTATATGCAGTTTAGCCGGGTACTGCACCGTGAAGCGGATTCCAGCACCAATGAGTTTCTCACAAAGAGGGGCATAGTCGCGTCGTTTTCTACTTAGCACCGCTGAGTAATCTTGTGCCACGCGGATCTTGGATTTGTTGTAAAGAGTTTCCCCCTTCTGTCGAGCTGCACGGAGTATCTGCTCTTTTTGTGGAAAGTAGGTAAACTTTACCAGCACAATCCTAGGCCGGGCGTCCTTTGTCTGTTTACCGCCGACACGATGTGCCCATTCAATGCGTATCGGGCCGCTGTGCTCATCACCTTCCAAGATCTGTGCAAAAAGCATCTCCAGGTAGCCCAGCAGATCTTTATCGGCAACACTCTCGGGTATACCCATGAAGCGGAGGTTGCTGTGCCGTGACCTGTTTTCCAGGTCATCAAGCTTAGCTTCGTGCGTGGCAAGTTAATGCTTTAGGCCAGCAACCTCCGTCTCCAACACCTCAATTTTATCCTCGGCTTGCCCCAGACGGTCTTCAACCTCCTGAAGTCGATTCCCTAGGCTATCGACAGAGGCACGGAGTCCATCCATCTTTTCGTGGAGCGCCTCAAATTGCGGTGAGAGTGCCGCGGCTACCGCCGCTGACATCATGTCGAGTGAGGCAGGGGACTTAGGTGAACTAGACGTCGTAGCCATGTCAGCCATCTTGCTAGGGCCAGTGGCCCGCTCCCGCTCTCTCCTAGTCGCTTTGGGTGCTGTCGCCATGTGATCTATCCACCAAGACCACACACCAGAGCTCTGTAGGCACTCCAAAATACCCGGGAAACCTTTTCGGTCGTTGTCCGTGGGGATGACACGGTTCTAAATCGCCGGTTTGGGCAGCGGGACACGGAGCGCTCTCAGGATGCGACCACTACTCTGCTCGCATCACGTGACCTCGTGGAAATATTTCTTTACGGAAAGAGTGGTGGATCTGTGGAAGTGTCTCCCAGTGGAGGTGGTAGAGATGAGGACAGTATCTGAATTCAAAAAAGCATGGGACAAACACAGAGGAATCTCTAAAAGACAAAATGAGACTGTTGTAGTTGTTGATATGGAAGGACAGACTAGATAGGCCATGTGGTCTTTTTCTGTCGTCATATTTCTATGTTTCTAAGGGGGCGTCCATGGTCGGAGACAATGCAGACACTTTGATGTGCAGCGGTGGGTTAGTAATCTGTTTGAGTGTGATATTTACATGCAGGTTTCTTTCATCAGGAAATACTAACTGTGTCAATGACTGCACATTGTGCTCTTCCCCTTGGAAGTGTTGCAGCCATGAGACAAGCACTTTTTTGTTCCTTATTCATGGTCAGGAGAAAGTATAAGCAGGGATGCTTCAGCAACCAGGGCCAGACGTGCTTGTGCCATTCTGAAATTGCCCCCCAATTTGCATCTTTGTTGCTTCACCTTCACCATTCCTCCGGCATGGCCCCTTTCCAATTGAGCATTCTCTCACTGGGAGCATCATAGACCTAGGTTCTAGAATAGCTCCGGAGACGACATTGTGATTTGGACATTTACGTGCCAGTTTTCAGATGTCTAAAACACGAATAGAGCTTCTAAAATAACCCCCTTATTCTGCTCTTCTTAATATCTGCTCTTCTTAGTTATCTGCTTGTGTATTTGTTGAAGTAGAGGTTCAGCTACATTTTTTTTCAAGCGCCATATTATAATCATTATAGACTCTGGGGGTTTGATCAACAGAAAATCATCGGGAGGCTCTGAATGCTTAATATGCACGTGAAACCGAAACAGTTCTTCAAGCTGGTCAGTGTGTGTGCACATGTGAAGCATCCTAAATCACTCGGTTTGTCTCAGTTGTGGTGTTCTAGTTTTGCTCAGCTTTCCATCTTAACATTCCTTACGCTAGGGATGGTTCACACATTGCATACAGATTGTGTGGGCTAAAAAGACCTTTCCAGGCTAGGAGAGCCTTGCTCTTATAGTTTGAGCTTTCCTAGTAATAAACTTACAGATATTCATGTTGTAAGCCTAATGCCTGCGGCTTCCTAGAATTCATCCTCGTGCTCATTCAGTTAGTGAGATTTTCAGTTGGCACTTATCTGGATTTCAACTTTGGACGGGTTTTCATGCGACCTGTGACAGCTGAAAATCCCGGTAATTTATCTGACGTCCGGCACTGAATATCCGGCATCGGTATCTGATTAGCAGTGGTATTCAGCCACAAACCAGATCGTGAAAACCAGTTAAACTTAGGATGGGCTACTGAGGCGACCTAACTTTAACTACTTTAGCTGTCCGGTTAGCGGTTCAACATTGTCACTAACTGAATAGTGATAGGCACATCCCTGATCCGCTGAAGACCATCCCGGTTTTAACTGGGTGTTTTTATGTAGTCTGTGGAGATATTCAGTGGCAAAATAGACCTAGGGGTTTGTTTACAAAGCTGCGGTAGCAGTTCGCGATCGTTATCGGAGCCGCGACCCCATTGATTTCAATGGGGCCGCGGCTCCGATAACGACCGCGAACCGCTACCGCGGCTTTGTAAACAAGCCCCCAAGAGTCCCCCAGAAATAAACAAGCCTAACAGATCCAATGTTTTACAGAAAAACTTGATGAGAAAATCAGGTTTTGATGATTTTCCTAAAAATCAGACAATTCTTGGTTACATGCGCTTTTCTGTGGATTAAATTCCGTTAACGTGGACAACCTACATGCTAAGCATTGGCATAAGCTTAGTTCTGACACACAGGCACTAAAAGAAGCACATCACTGGCGTATGGCAAATATAAATATATTATATTCTCTCTCAATATATTGTGGAATTATTTAGAGCTTTAAATATCAATATTAAAAGTTCAAACTCTGTCAGATTTCTTATAGGAAGCTAATGGGCCTGATCTTATAATTCATTAATTAATAAGCATGCTTCCATGGTTTCTACTAATCATAAACAGTAATTTATAGGTTAATTGGTCTTTCATTTATTTGACACTTTTATCTTTTTATCTTCCTCCAATCCAAATCCATTTTTATTCTTGCTGAAGTACAATTTAATCCCGTTAGAAAAAATCTGCTGCCCCAATGGTAACTTATTGCTCACATAGGAAGTACAATTTAGAATCAGTATAAGGCCTCAGACCTGCGGGCTTTTTCAATGGAAAACACTGTGAAACTTAGTGTTTACCAATGCCCAATTGCATCAACGGCCCAATGTCCAATCAATTTTTATATAGTTTTTATATTGCACACCTCCCTTTTTCCGTTGTGATGTCTTAAAAACTGAATTTATTATTGTGGACTGCCTGGTCCACTTAAGTAAAAACAGATTGTGTACTTATCTTTCAGTAATGTTACGAGCGTCCGAATAGGAATCGTTGTTCAATCTGATTTCTATGCTGCATTTGTATACGGAACGCTCTCTAATTCCCAACGCCTCACATCAACGTTGAACCGCGTTTCTCTCAATCATTTGAGGTTCTTCAGGGGAATGAATTCGTCATACAACTAAAATCTTTAACCCAAAATTAGCTGTGACTGATGCACGGTCAGAAATGAAAAATCTGCTTAAAGGTTAATTGGAAATCTTTGATGTTTCATGCCTCAAAAAGACGCCGCAATTTAAAGCATAAAGCTACAGTATATGTTAAATTTAGAAGCCCCTTGTCTGTAATAATATAGCTTTTATACATATATATTTCTCACATGATCTGAATGTCAACTGGCTTCAGATTATGAATTTGCTACTGGACATCCACGGAAGTAAAGTAGTCTTAATGTTTTGTAAACATATTTTTCAGTTTTTATGTATTTCTGGACATAGTGTAAAGACTTGCAAGCATGTGCCCACATCTTTTTAAATATTCATTTTGTGTTTTTACAATCCATTTTAAGGCACATTTTAGAAAAAGTCTGAAATTCGGGGGAGGGGGCATCCGGAGAAAGTGGAGATGTGTAAAGTCCAAGTGGCGTCCCGAGGACGGGGCAGTGGGTGCGACCCACCCCGGGTGCCAGCTGAGAGGGGCGTATACTTTCACCTGGCCCACACTGGCTGTTAGGAGCAAACAACAAATGAGCCTGGATTGAGGCAGCGCAGCCAGCCAACCAAATTTAAGGTAAGCTTGCCGTGCTGCCTTGAATGTGTGGGCCCTCTATGGAGGGTGTGGGGGGGAGGGGGGTGAGCTCAGCCGCAAAGGATAGGGTGCCAGCCTTGGGGGCCGAGGGGGCTGGGAATACCACTGTAAATACCTACTTAAATTGACCTACCTCTCCCCCAAAAGATAAACATGTAAATTCAAGGCTTTGTACAATGCCTTTCGGAATGGGGATGTGATTGGAAGGTCTGCATGGGTATTTTTCAGACATCCAAATCACAAATAGACCTTCTCTAAAATGATCCCATTTCCTCCTAATTAAAATGTGTATAACAGATTCTCTTTATCATTTTCCAATTAATTTCCCTCTATAAGGGTGTATCGTACATCTTTAAAAATATTTCCCTGTCGAGTTTCTGAAATTTGACATAACCACATCAAGGTCCTTCGAAGGGAAAATGATCTGAACATCATCTGCATAAATATAACAAATCTAATAATTTGCCTGAGGGGTCAATAGAGGAATCCTGGGCTACTGCACTTCTTAAGCTACTAGAAGCAGATGTAGCGCCATTAGCTGTCATCTTAAAGACATAGGAGGATGTGTTCAAAGGGATTCATGCAGTTTGTAGACCTGCAAAGCGCATTAATCCCACTGAGTGGGATATTCAGCAGCACATACCGGGTTTGTGCCATGGAATACCCCGCCTTAAGTCTTCTGAATATCCCGATGCCTGTCAGCTGCTAACTAGCTAAACGAAACCGACTAACATTAGGTCGAATAAAAGCAGGCCTAACTTTAGCCGGTTTAGCTATCCAGCCAGTGGCTGAATATTGCCGCTGACTTGCTAGCTAAATTGCTGTCTGAACATACCAGATATTCAGTACCACTTGCCAGATATGGTCCTGGTATTAAATATACAGACATTATTTAAAGCGGTGACGGCCAGCTGCTTCAATCACGCTGGCTGCGGCCGCTGCTAAATATGCCTCCCACAAAGCCCAATATTTAAAAATATAAACCCTTTTGAATATTGAACCCAAGATATTTATCTGGGTAGCAGGACTTGTTAACTGGATATGCTCAGTGAGCTCAGTATTCAGCAGCATCACATGGACAGTGCTGCTAAATACAGTATTTCCTCTAAGTGCCATGGCATTCTCCAGAAAGTACCGGGATGGTCCACAGGTGGGGTGAAGACAGTCCATTAGGGCATCTGGTTAACAGTGATTTTCAGTCCTCTACCCAGATAAGAAACCACATATAATTAGACAAAAAAAAAGGCAGGCTTAACTTCGTGCGGTTTGGCTATCTGGATAGTGACCAGAAATCGCTGCTGTCTGGAAGCCACTACCCAGCAGGGCCAGCCTGTCCATTGTGCGAGAATGTTGTTTGCACAGGGCCCTGCACTTCAGGGGGCCCAGCGCCAACATCCCACACATTTATTTATTTTTTTATTTATTTAGACAGTTTTTTAGTATACCGCCTTATCCTTCAATCAAAGCGGTCACAACACAATTGGGGGATACATTTAACACGCAGGGATATGAGACACATACACTAATACTTACAGGGAACATGGGCAATGGAGGGTTAAGTGGCTTGCCCAAGACCACAAGGAGCATCTGTGGGACTAGAAACCCCAGTCCTTCCAGCCCAAGGTTGCTGTCCTCTAGTGGGATTTGAACCCCCGACCTTCCAGCCTGAAGTACCTTGCCCCAACCACTAGGCTACTCCTCCCTACATGCTGTTTGGCTCATGGCAAGGCCGGCTTCAGAGGGAGATGTGGAGACCTGAGGCCACAGCTCACCTCTGTACAGCCGCCTAAGTGAAGAATGCCGTTTTTCTTCACTCTGGCAGCTGTGGTCTAGTGTAGGCTGTTGGCGCACTGGAGGTCAAAAGGCATTTCCTGTTTTCTGGCACTCAACGGCGAAGAACACAGCTGCTGAAGTATAGAAATATGGTGCTTTTCACTTTGGTGGCTGTACAGGGGTGAGCTGTGGCCTCTGACTCTCTCTAAATACAGTCAGACAGGTGTGGGGCTCTTTGGGGGGGGGGTCTATGACTGGAAAGGGCTGATGGGGGAGCTAGGACTGGAAATGGCTAATGGGTGGGCTAGAACTGGAAATGGACTGATTGGGAAGGGCTTGGACTGGAAATGGCCTGATGGGGGGGGGGGGGCAAGGATAGGACTGCAAATGGGCTGATGGAGGAGCTAGGATAGGAGTGGAAATGCCTGATGGAGGGGGCTAGGATATGACTGGAAATGGCTAATGGGGGCTAGGTGTGGAAATCGGCTCATGGGGGTTAGGATAGGATTGGAAATGGGCTGATAGGGGGGCTAGGACTGGAAATGGGCTGATGGGGGGGGATAGGAGAATGGGACTAGAAGGGAACAGATGCTGGGTGGGGCTGGAGCTAGAAGGGAGCTGATGTTGGGGAAGAACTAGAAGGTGATGGAGCTGGGAGAAGGGAAAAGATATTTTGTGTTTGGAGGGAAGAAAAATATACAATTGGCCAGATATTGGGAGAGTAAGTGGGCATTGAGGATAGAAGAGTGAAATTTGAGTGGATGAAAAAGGAATAAAGAAAGAAATGGAGGAAAGAGCAAAAGGGGAAAGATCAGTATGTTAAAGCAGATATAGAGCGAGAATGGAAAAAAAAAAAAGAGGGAAGAAAGGACAAATGGACAGTAGACAATGGAGAGTAAGCAGAAGACAAGAAGAAACCAGAAGAAAGTGACTGGAACAATTGCAACTGAAAAATAAAATGCACAAACAAAAGGTAGAAAAATACTTTTTTATTTTGAATTTATTAACTGGAATATGTCAGCTCTGGGAAATGTGCATCGTTAACGTCTTTGCATTGTGTTTAGTACAAGAGGAAATTAATTTATAGTTTTATTCTCCAGTGTTGTAAATTCCAAGTTTGGCTTTTGGGGTTCCCAGTTTAAATATTGTCTTCTTATTTCTAAATTGTGATCCCTTCTTTTTTGTTTGGTGATGGTCTGGTGTTCTGCATGTGTAACCGAGCTGAGGTATTCTGTTTATGTAGTTTCTATTTGACAGTGCCATTTGTTCTCTTTCCACAGTAGGAGATGTATTAGTATTCTCTGAGATGCATTGGTTTAATATTTGCAGTGTTGCCTTTTGATAGGTAGGGTTTGGTGCTTTCTGATTCCTGGTAGTGCTGTTATGATACGGCGGGTTTGCTATGGGTTCTAAATGGGCAGTGTTTGTAGTAGTTCCTATGTGCCTGGCGGTTGGCTCTGGAGTATAATAGTGTAGAAATCTGGTAGTCTTTTCTTTTTCCAGACACTCATTAAGAGGCATGTTTACTAAACGTTAGTGCATGTTAACATTATACAAATATTTATGCATTTTTTATGCAGATGATGCCCTGTAATGAATCTCCGCACATGGCCACGCACCCCCCTTGGGCTGCCCCTGCTACCTGGGCACTTCTGCAGAATATCTGGCTTCAGTAGGTGTTTACATAAACATTGACCGTTACAGGCTGAATATTGGCAAGTTTATGTATATTCAGTGCTGCTGTCCCGATAGTGAGCTGCACTGAATATATGTAGAGAGCAGTGAGCACTGCTACTATTCAGATATTTGGATAACAGACTGAATATTGCTAACCGTCCTGATAAATTTTTAAAGTTCCAGTTTTGCGCATTGATCTGTCAGGAGTGAGAAACTTTGCAACATGCATTGACGCTATCGGATAATTGTGCGAAACATTAGTGTTCTACTCTTGCTCTGCCCAGCACCTCCAGATAGTGCTGAAATGGTCTGTAATGATTTTGAAAAGCGCTATCCACTGCGTTATTACAACATAGGGTAATACAAGTGCTAGATCTGAAAGGAGATTAACTTGTAGTTTAATGAAATGCAGAGTTCAGCTCCTGGAAACAGATATGAGTTTGGTAAGAAAAGAACAACTTCCATGCCTTTCATAGGAGCTGTGGCTCCATAAACATACTATGAGGTGCTGGAGGAAATTTCCCTGCCTTGACAGAAAAGATTGGAGAGCTGCTGCTAATAGATATTTTTCTGCCATTAAAGGCAAGCTGCTTCTTTTTTTTTAAAACTAAATCAAGCAAAATGTTCAAGGTAGTTTCAGAGTTATAAAATAAACCTTCTGAGCAGATAACTTGTCATCTAGTACCTGTGATACGAAAGAATTGACTTCCTTTTTAGTGTCAAACACTGAAGACCTTAAAGGGAGTTGCTCTGTAGGTCTATAAATTAATGAAGATGAGGAGGATAGAGAGTGTTCTTTGGCTCCTTAGGTATTCTTTAAATCAGATACAGCCGGCTAGGAGAATCCATCCAAGGGCTGAAAATTCTGAATCTCCAGGAACAAGCAGGAATGTAGTCTTCACATATGGGTATCATTGGTACCGATGGAGCCTGCACGGGAACGCTCCCCAGCATCCAATAGGAACGCTTTTGGGAACATCCCTCAGCACATGCGTGCTGCCTTCCCGCCTTTCCAACTGTGTCCCTCTTCAGTTCTTTGTTTTCCGTGGAGCCGACAGGACCCATACCCTATCACCGTAGAAAATTCCGTCTTTAAAATTGTTTTCTTGTGGTCGCATTTGCCTCCGCACGATGCCTATCGGTACCGCCGGTTCTTTTCTTTTCTCAAAAATTTTATACTTTGAACTGTTTCTCTTAGAAACTTTTCTTTTTCGGTGCTAGGCGCCATTTTGGGCATTAGGCCTCATATTCCTGAAACATGGAAAAACCAACTAGTGGTTTTAAAAAATGTACTAAGTGTGGCGGTACCATTTCCGTCACTGACACCCATGATTGGTGTCTTAAATGTTTAGGGCCTGAACATTCTCCATCTGAATGTCTCTCCTGTATGGGGATGACTAAGAGAGGAAGACAGAACCGGGCTGCAAAGCTCGGTACTCTCTTTTCTTCGGATGCCAGATCCATTGCATCAACATCTTCAAGAACCTCCTCTTCCTCCCATGGATCTCAGGTAACTAAACAAAAAAGCCGGTCCTCAAAAGGTAGCTCTCCTGCTAAGCATTGAGAGGCCATTGGCATTTCCCTTGAGGGAACCACACCGGCAAAACAGCCCCGGTGGGAGGCTTCGGCTTCCAAAGCATCCATGGGGCTCCAGGATGTTCTCGAGGCCTCGACCTCGCAAGAACTACTGGTGCCATGGTCAGGGATCCCAGCCGTTTTCACCGGTACCGACACCCAGGCATCAGCAGCGTCGATAGATCAGAGGTTCCTCGCTATCATACGCAGCATTGCAGCTCGTCTCACAGCTGTGGTACCGTTGACACCTATGGTTAAATGGGCACCGGTACCAACATTGATACCGATGACGGTACCTACACCGGTACAGACACCGATACCGGTACTGACGATACCGGTACTGACAGTACCGTCCCCGGTGGGAATTCTTCCCACGCCATCTTTGGCTGGAATCGACAAATCGGTACCGGATCAACTCGGTACCGACTTCGATCGATACCGGGACCGTGCTTTGCATGAGCATCGTGGTCAGGAATACTTCAAATCCTCCGATTCCGAAGACTCTGACAATTCTGCTGGTACCAGAGGGTTTCTCCCGGAAGATCCCTCTTCTCCCCAACGCAGAATGTTACCTCCAGAGGACATGTCTTTTCAGGATTTTATTGGTGATGTGGCCAAAGGTCTTTCAATCACGGTAGCTCCTGAGCAGGAACTCAGAGCAAAGGAATTGGAAATTCTCCAATATCCTAAAGCTCCAAAGGAGGCAGCCACTCTGCCCATCCATGAAATTCTGCATAACCTGATGCTCAGAATGTGGGAGACACCTCTGACTATATCTCCTCATTCTAGGAGGCTTGATACTATGTATCGAGTTCTGCCATGTCCTGGATTTCAAAAGACTCAGCTGTCACACCATTCAATGGTGGTGGAGTCAGCCATGCATAGGATGAAAAGTGCAAAGAGGCATGCATCCAATCCCTCAAGTCGTGAATGCAGGACTCTGGACGCTTTTGGGCGCCAAACCTTTCAGGCTTCCATGCTTTCAGCTAGGATCAGTTCATATATACTATATATGGGCATGTTCCTCAAAGAAGTTACAGGAGACTTGGAGCTTAAGAGCCCACTTCTCCCAGATGACAAGAAACAAGACTTTCTTGCTCTAGTTAAGCATGCTCAAGATGTCTCCAAGTTTGTGAATCGTGCAGCCTTTGACTGCTTTGAATGCATCAGCAGAACCTCTGCTATTGCCATTGGGGCACGACGGATTGCCTAGCTTCAGGCATCAGACTTGGAGACTTGGGTACAGGACAAGTTAGGCAACATTCCTTGCACAGGAGAGAATCTCTTTGGCAAGAACTGGCAGGAAAAGGCTAACGAGTTAGATGCTGACAATACCACTCTAGATAGATTGTCAAAATCTACAGCCACTCCAGCCAAAAAGAAGCCTTATAAAAAACCCTCTTTCAGCAAAAAGAGGAAATTTTATCTTTCCTGTACCCAGCAGAGTCAAACTCAGGGTCAGGTTGCCCAAAAGGGACAAACTAGACAGCAAAAAAAGCCAAAAGGCCCGAGAGCCCAACCAGCTCCGCAGGTTCAGCCCCCTCAAGGGCTTTGATTCCTTCCTAGAGAGCTTAGCCTTCCTGCCTCTGAGGGGTCCCCAACCCCCCAATATCCCAGGCAGGTTATGCCACTTTGCCAACAGATGGCATCAGATAACAGCAGAAGATTGGACTCTGTCCATTGTAGGAGAGTGGTATAAGCTCCATTTTCACAGCATGCCCCCTCCTACAATTCTAAGGCAATTCAATTCTTAAACCTCCACAGACAATCTGCTAGATCACGAGGTCTCAACACTTCTTGCCCAAGGGGCAATAGAAGAGGTACCCATTCTTCAATAGGGTGCAGGGTTCTACTCCCCCTATTTTCTTATTCCAAAGAAAACAGGAGGACACAGACCCATTCTAGACCTCAGAGAGTTGAACAAATACCTATTCCGAGAGAAGTTCAAAATGATTTCTCTTGGAACTCTTCTGCCATACCTTCAAATGCAGGATTGGCTTTGCTCTCCAGACTTAAAGGATGCATACACTCACATTCTGATCCATCCAAATCACAGGAAATTCTTACGATTCCTTTTCAAGGGAAAACATTTCCAGTACAGGGTTCTTCCTTTTGGTCTGGCTTCAGCTCCAAGGGTAGTCACGAAATGCATGGCAGTAGTAGCTGCATTTTTGTGAACCCTGGGGATATTCATCTTCCCATACTTAGACTGGCTCATTCGAGCCCCTACAGTTGCAGAGACCAGCACTGCCCTGTCTTGCACAATGCAAATCCTCCAATACTTGGGGTTGGTAATAAACTTCCCAAAATCCCAACTTGTTCCTTCCCAATGCCTGGAATTCATAGGGGCCTGTCTAGATACCAGTCAGGCAAAGGCTTTCCTTCCACAGGTCCGGTGTCTTCGTATAATGCAACTAGCTTCTCAAGCAGCAGGGAAATCCTCCCTAACTGCTCGAGAGCTACTACAGTTGCTGGGACATATGGCATCCACAGATCATGTAGTCCCATATGCTCGCCTCCAGATGCGAGCAGCTCAGTGGACCCTATCCACACAGTGAACACAGGCCACAGGACATTTATTAGACTAAATAGTAAACTCTCAACGACGAATTTTGTCCCTCCAATGGTGGCAATCACTAGAAAATCTGACAGTGGGGTCTCCTTTCCATCAACCCCTTTTTCAGGCCACCCTAACAACAGATGCATCACAGGTGGGTTGGGGAGTACACTTGAATCATCTCTCTACCCAGGGCACCTGGACTCCACAGGAGGCTGGTCTACACAAAAACCTCCTGGAATTAAGAGCAATCTATTTAGCTCTTCGAGTATTCCACGCCCAGCTCAGCTACAAGACAGTCCTAGTCCAGACGGACAATCAAGTAGCCATGTTCTATGTGAACAAGCAGGGCGGGACAGGCTCTCTGTCATTATGCAATGAAGCTTTACGACTGTGGGCCCTCGCCAGAGAGTATCAAATTCACCTTCTAGTGGTATATCTTCCAGGTATTCAAAACCTTTGGGCAGACAAACTCAGTGGAGTGGTCTCTCCACCTGGACCAGGTGGCAAAGATATTTCATCTCTGGGGCACTCCAGACATAGACCTCTTTGCAAGTCCACTGAATGCCAAACCTCTCCGGTTCTGTTCCAGGATTCCGACTCACAATTGTCAGGCAAGGGATGCCTTCCTCCTTCACTGGGGTCAGAACTTCCTTTATGCCTTCCCACCCATTCCCCTCATCCCCAAAACACTCTTCAAGCTTTGGAGAGACAGGGGTCGCATAATTCTCATAGCGCCACGATGGCCACGCCAAGCGTGGTATCCCCTGCTTCTACATCTCTCTCAAGCTGCACCTCTGGAGTTAGGGCATGCTCCAGATCTCCTTTCCCAAGAGGACGGGACGCTATGGCACCCAAGTCCCCAGTCCCTGCATCTCACGGCCTGGTTGCTGAAGGCTTAGACCTCCAGGATTTCAACCTGTCCCAACAGGTAAAGGATATCCTTCAGGCTTCTAGAAAACTTTCCACAAGAAGATCTTATGCCTTCAAGTGGAAACATTTTACTATATGGTGTTCCAAGAAGGGATTAAACCCCCTTGTCATATCTTTAGAATCGATACTAGAGTATCTCCTTCACTTATCGAATTCTGGTCTAAAGACCAATTCGGTAAGAGTCCACCTTAGTGCAATTGCAGCTTTTTATAAGCCTCTGAATGGACAATCAATTTCCTCTCATCCACTCATATCCAGATTTATGAGAGGTCTTCTGTTAACCAAACCTCCCATTAAGCCACCACCAGTGGCATGGGATCTAAATCTAGTTCTCAGGCAGCTCATGAAGCCGCCTTTTGAGCCTTTAGCCACTACAACCCTTAGGTTTTTGACCTGGAAGGTCATCTTCCTAATTGCAATCACCTCTGCACGTCGCATTAGTGAATTGCAAGCTTTAGTGGTTGATCCTCCTTATACTAGGTTTCACCATGATAAGGTTGTTCTTAGAACTCATCCACACTTTATGCCAAAGGTGGTTTCGCCTTTTCATTTGAATCAATCAATTTATCTTCCTGTATTTTTTCTGAGGCCTCACACCTCTAATGCAGAAAGAAACCTTCATACTTTGGATTGTAAAAGAGCCTTAGCCTTTTACCTACAGAGAACACAGCAACATAGAAAGTCCTTGCAACTTTTTATAGCTTTTGACTCTAGTCATTTGGGGCTTCCAGTCTCCAAAAGAACTTTATCCAAATAGATTGCCCAATGCATATCTTTTGCTTATGAGAGTAAGGGTCTTCCTCTTCAAGGCCATGTCACAGCGCATAACGTGAGAGCCATGGCAGCTTTCATGGCTAATCTTCACTCCGTGTCTATCGATGACATTTGTTGAGCAGCCACCTGGGCTTTGGTACACACCTTCACAGTCCACTACTGCCTGGATAAAGCCTCCCGTCGGGATGCCTTCTTTGGCCAAGCTGTTCTTCAAAATCTCTTTCAGACCTAATTCAACTCCTGCCCACTGACCCTGGTGGAATGCCAGAGGTTCATGGGAGGAAGGATGCCTACCTTTCTAGGGTGGCACCTTCCTGGGGCTATCTCCCTGGCATCTTCAGCTAGGGAGTCCCCATATGTGAAGACTACATTCCTGCTTGTTCATGGAGATAGCGTAGTTACTCACCTGTAACAGGTGATCTTCGGGAACAGCAGGAATTTAGTCTTCACAACCCACCCACCTCCCCTAGGAGTTGTCTCTCTATCTCTTTGTCTCTTTCCTCTCTTCCTCTGTCGTTTCACTCAGCTACAAACTTAACTGAAGAGGGACAGTTGGAAAGGCGGGAAGGCAGCGTGCATGTGCTGAGGGATGCTCCGAAAAGCATGTTACAGGTGAGTAACTTCGCTTTCCAGTAAGGACTTTTAGTTAATCCTAACAGCTCACTCTGGCTTGGATGGCTGGCCAATGCATGTTGTGACATATTGCTTTGAAGATGTACCATTCTGGTTGTTAGTCATGGTTAATGCATGTTTAGTATAAGGTTATATACTGGCTTGCTTGAAAGAGTTCATTGTTACATATTCCAAAAAAGTCTACTTTAGATTCAACTTTCTGCTGCAACTATCGGCCCCTCATGAGCCATATCCCTCTCAACACCGGCACTCTGGAATTCCCTCCCGGATGAACTACGGGCAATAAATGACCTCAAGGATTTCCGCAAATCCCTCAAAACCTTCCTATTCATTGAATTCTATGACCAAGCAGCCTAAAGACCCACTTACTTATGCTTGAATGTAAAGATAATCCCATCCACATATGTACGTCGTGTCGCCCCCCAGTTCAATGTAGACCCAAATTATGTAACCAACCACTTTGATTGAAGGAAAAAGTGGTATACAAATCTGGATAAAGAAATATAATAAATAAATAAATAAATATCATATCTCGCCAAAAGAGCAACATTAAGAAGGCTTCACCCTTCAGGATGTGGCCTTCTGGAGGAAACTGATGGGCTTGCTCACAATCAAGGGCATTTTTCTAACAATTCTCAGCAAGAAGTCTACGCTTAGATCAAAGCGAATCCATTCTGGTTAGGCTGCTGGACCTGTCGACTGTGTTTGGCTTGGTTGACCATAGTATCTTTTGGACAGGCACAGACAGCTTGGGTTATTGGGGAACATGAGTGGATTCAATCCATTCTTAAGGAACGCCCTGGAGGAGGCGTGCCCTTGCAGGGTTTAGCCAGTTTTTAGGGAGATTGTGGCATATACATTTTCTTATCAAGCTAACAGCAATCCAGAGAGGGGGCCTCTTGACGTATTTCAGAGGCGTGAGAACCATATTTTATGGCTTGGTAAAGATAACACTTACAGATTGCTGACTACAGGGCTACTACTGTCAGTCTTTAAAGGGATATCAGATTTATGTTTTCACTGTGATTTGGGGTTTATTTGATGGGATTGTATCAGTAGGAAAAGTTACTTCTGCCGTGAGCACATTATCTATCCTATGGGGCTTTTGGGAAGAGGGGAGGTAGGGGAATTGTCTGTTAGGATCCGATGTACATCATCAGCTTGGATTTACGTTAAAAAAATTGTGAATAATAAAGTTATAAAAAAATGCATAACTACTCATTGTCAAGATGAGTTAGGTTTCTTCTTTTTTTTTTCTTTTACTTCCCTACAGACATTTCTTTTCACTTTTCTATTTTCCTCTTTTGAATAGGAGGTCGAAAGCAATCTAAGCCTGACAAACGATTTAATGTTTCATTCATCATTCTAACTATCCCCAGATGAACAAGAAAATGTCTTTCAATTGGACAACATGCTCAATACATTAGATTGGTTTTGATCTCAAAGTATCCTATACATCATGCAGCACATTATGAAATAACTGCACAATGACTGAAAATTATTAAGTGAATGATCCTAATAACACCCAGGAGAAAATATTTACATTTGTAGGTTTCAGTCACTCACAACAACATAAATCTCCATATGACAGACAGCTATTTTTATGGCGGGCAGTGAAGCAATTATATTATTTTGATGCTTCACACATTCTTTGAAAATATAATGTTATGTAAATATTTTAAATGATTTATTACAAGTTGAAACTATTCCAGAGTAATTATTGGAACTGAAAGATGTCTTGCAGCCTAATTTGCAAACACAAAAATGTCAGTGTTCAAAAGATTTCCTGAAAGTTTCATTTTTGCATATCGATTTCTCAAGAGTCAGAAACTTGGCAACATGCATCGATCAGCAACTGGGGAAAAAAATAGTGGCAATAAATAAGAATGCCAGTATGAAAAAGCTGTTGACAACAAGGCTGAAGACTCATTCATTCCTGTAAATGGTCTCTTTCTGGAATCTGCTGTGACATATCGGAGACAGTATATCAAATTCCTAAATACACCAAGGAAGGTAGTTGCTAATGCATAGTAAAGGAATAACACATGAGTGTCACACTTTAATGTGGGTTAAAAGGCAAAATCATGCATTTTTTTCCCATAACACACATTATTTTGCCCTGATGCATGTTGCTGAATAATAAGATGCAAAGTATGCAAATGCAGGTAAAGCATTTCATTATTATGCAGATCGCATAACACAGCTGGCATTGAACAGTGCAAGCTGTGTTATTCCTGATGATAAAATAATGCCAACCCAAAGCTGGAATTACTTTTCCTCCCAGGAACATTCTTAAAGGGGCTGGCGCATGCAAAACTCAAATGCATTTTGTGGGCCCCGTCCCTTCACCACACGGCTCCAGCAAAGACTTAGAGACCCCCATGATATCCATCACTCCCCCGGGCCCCCAATCTTTATTTCTTGCCATCCTCCTAGGCCACCCTGGGCCTATCTGTTCTAATCCATGGTGGTCTAGCCAGGACCGGCTCAAGGATTTCTGCTGCTCTAGGCAGAAGCTCCAGCCATGCTATCCCCCCCTCCCAAAGCCATGCCGCCTCCCCTTGTGCTGAGCTGTGCTACTGCAGATTCCAGTGGTGGGGTAGAGGGAAGGGCATAGCTCGGCCGCAGGCCATGTGCTTTGACACACATGGCCTGCCACCTCTGACCCCCTCTCTGACATAACTTTGGGGGTTCAGAAATGGCAGGTCATGTGTGCCAAAGCCCATGGCCTGCTGCCAGGCCTAGCTGTTCTCCAGGAACAAGCAGGAAGTCATTCCTCACATATGGGTGATGTCTGTGCCCCGGGGGCAGTTCTATCATTAGGCGAACTGAGGCAGTCGCCTCAGGCGGCAGATTCTTGGGGGCGGCACTATTTGCCGCTCCCTAGAAACTACCTATGATAGAACCGCCCGCCCGCAAAGATTCATCTTTTAAAATGAAATGAAAGCAGCCGCGGGAACATTTCACCATTCCCGTGGCTCTGCTTTCAAACTGCTTGGCCTGTCAATCTTTGCGGAGCCGGCGGGGGGGGGCCGAGGTCGTCACTTTCGCCGCCCTTCTGCTTCCGCTGGCTGCTTCCTCCTTCCACCAAAATGAAAGCAGCCGCGGGAACAGAGCTGCTTTCATTTTGGAGGAAGCAGCCAGCAGAAGTGGAAGGGCAGTGAAAGCGATGACCTCGGCCCCCCGCTGGCTCCACGAAGATTGACGGGCCAAGCAATTTGAAAGCAGAGCCGCGGGAATGGAGAAATGTTCCCGTGGCTGCTTTCATTTCATTCTAAAGGATCGGTGAGGTGAGGGGGGGGGAAAGCAGACGAGGGGGGCCTTCAGTGGAGCAGTCAAGGAGGGGCCTGGAAGGGAGCAGTCAAGGGGGCCTGGAAGGGAGTAGACCAGGGGGGCCTGGAAGGGAGTAGACCAGGGGGGGCCTGGAGGGGAGCAGACCAGGGGGGCCTTCAGGGGAACAGTCAAGGGAGGGCCTTCAGGGGAGCAGTCAAGGAGGGACCTGGAAGGGAGCAGTCAAGGGGGGCCTGGAAGTGAGCAGACCAGGGGGGGGCCTGGAGGAGAACAGACCAGGGGGGGCCTGGAAGGGAGCAGACCAGGGGGGCCTGGAGGGGAGCAGACCATGGGGGCCTGGAGGGGAGCAGACCATGGGGGAGGGGAGCTGGAAGGAAGCAGACATGGGGGGGGGGGCTGGAAGGGAGCTGGCACCCAGGGATGGCACTGGAAGGTGGATGGACAGGGGAGAAGTGGAGCTGGAAGGGAGCTGACATGGGAGGGGGCACTGGGACTAGAAGTTCCCTGATACCTGGAATAGTCTTTTAACTAGAAGGAGCTGGATGATGGGGAAGGAGGGGGACCCAAAGAGAACAGACACCAGTGGCGGTACTGGAAAGGCAAGGGGGTTGGTACTGGGAGGGGAGGCTGTAAAGGGGGCTGATACTAGGGAGAGTTACTGGGACTGAAAATAGGGTGATGGAAGAAAATGAAGAAAGCAAAACGAGAGACAAGAAATAGCAGATGGACTATAGACCATAGAAAAAGAGCTAAGAGAAGACAGAGGAAAACGGAAACTTCAGATTGGGACCAGCATGATCAAAAATCATCAGACAACAAAGGTAGAAAAAATAATTTTATTTTCAATTTAGTGATTGGACTTTGTGCTATCTATATTTCACACAGTATGGGGAACTGCATCTCTTATCTGGTCTGGCACCGCATGCGGAGTCTGGCTTCTTGGGGTTTCATTTTAATTTTTGTCTACATGTTTTTATTTTTGCTTTAGGTTGTGGTCACTTATTCTGTACTTGAGGGTCTGTTTTCTGAGTGTGTGACCAAGGCCAGGTGTTCTGTTAACATGGAATTTGTATGTAGGGATCTGTACTGTAGTAATTTGACTTGTTCAGCTTTTCAAATAAGTGTATAGATGTTTTGGGGCCCTTGCAGTGTTTATAGTGCTGCTTTTTTCTTGGTAGGCCCCTTATTATATGAGTTTTGGAAGTGTATGCTGGTATGGGGTATGGTAGATTGGCCTTGCAGATCTTAGTGACTTTAGTAGAGTTTTATATTAGTTCCCAATAAGCCTGGTACTGGAGAATTTGTTGTTGGTGAGATGACCAGAATCAGCTTTTTTTTTTTTTTTTTTTTTTAAATATATTTAGTTATTTGGGTGAATGCCCAACCTCTGCTCTGCACCCATGGGTGAGGGGGGGGGGGGGGTTGTGTTAATGCAAAATGTATGTTCAAAAAGAAAAAGCAAGCACCATAATGCAGTTTCTAACAAAATACAAATGAATTATAATTTGGAGTTATAAACTGTTGTGGTTCTCGCTCTTTCTTTTAGTTCCCTGGTGTGTGAACATCTTGTATTTGCTCCACGTTATCTAATTGACTTTTTGATTTGATTCAGTTTTGAGAAAAATCCCCATCCGGGGTGGGGGGGGGGGTGCGCGCAGGGGGGGGGCGCCATCTCATCCCTTGCCTCAGGCAGCAGATTACCTTGAGCCACCCCTGTCTGCGCTGATGGAGTCTGCGAGGAAGCATCTCCCCAGCTTTCAAAGAAAGCCTTTGGGAGATGCACCATGCATGCATGGTTCCCTTCCCACCCAAGGGTGCCATCTTGTCTGTTTCCTTTCTTTCTGTGGAGCCCTCCAGACATTGTCCAGTTTCCCCTGGAAAAAATGTGATTTTTGTTATGTTTTGTCCAGTTTGCATACCAGTTCCTTCCCATTCCCGAGCCAGCTCGCCTCCACATCTCTTCTCGGGTTCGTTCATTCATTTTTCTCTTTTTTCATCAAGGTGTCCTTTGACTGGCATTCGCGCCCTTTTTCAGCCGAAGGCCTCAGACCCTTGCTGGGCAGTGGGGACCTCCTTTTTCTGATGGTCTCCAGTGGCTTCAAGAAGTCCAATCAGTGTAGCAAAATGATGTTTCTCGCTGACCTGCACGACTGCTGCTTTTGGTTCCTTGACCCGGAACATAATGACTCTGTGAACTCTGCAGAAATATGACCTCAAAGACCCTAAAGAGCTGTCATCAGCAGCAGGAAAAATTTTTCCAGAAGTCTGACTCCATGCCAGAGTCTTCGGCGACACCATGCTCCAGGGCCCCTTCCAATATCTTGGTACCCTGTGAAGCCCGAACCTCTTCGGAGTCCCACGGCCTCGGTTCCTCAGAGCGGAAAGAAGATAGACCCCTCGAAGACTTCTTCGGAAGACGGGTCTGGGAAGAAGGGGAAATTCCATCCCATGCCTTGCAGTCCCAGGCATGAGTCCGAGGAGTCGGAGTGGGAGCGGCCTCCCACACTGCCCCGCAAGGAGTTGTTGGCACCGTCCTCAGACCTCTGAGGCCATCCTCATCGAGGATGCCCCCTTGACAATACCGATGCTGGGCCCAATAGTCTCGATAGTGAGAACCTTGGCCAACAACGATACCGCATTACTGGCTGGAAGTGAAGATGATCTAAAACATTTGCTTATCAAAATCAAGGAACATAGTCTTAAAATGGGCCTGCACCTTAACATAAAGAAGACAAGGATCCTGACAACTGGCAAAATCAAAAATTTCATCTTTAACTTGCTTGGATCCATAATCCATAAAGAAATGAAAAGCAGTCAAGAAATCTGAATGGCTATGAAGGACCTAGACAAGAGTCTCAAGAGCAGAAATGTCTGTCTCCATACAAAGATTCAACATGTCCAAGCCATGGTATTTTCAATAACATCGTATGAATTTGAATGTTGAAGAGTGAAGAAAAAAGACAAGAAGAAAATCAATGTCTTCAAATTATGGTGCTGGCAAAGAATACTATGTATACCATGGACTGCCCAAAGAATAAATCAGTCTGTAGTAGAGGAGATGAAACCTAAGCTTTATTTAGAAGTTCAGATGGCAAGACTTTGACTTTCCTACTTTAGAACATAAGAATATAAGATATGCCATACTGGGTCAGACCAAGGTCCGTCAAACCCAGTATCCTGTTTCCAACAGTGGCCAATCTAGATCATAAGTACCTAGCAGTTTCCACAAAAGACACAGGTTCCACAGTGCTTGTATTAGGTCAAGCAGTGATATCCTGGGTCCCTTTTAATAATGGTTTATGGACCTTTCCTCCAGGAACTTGTCCAAACCTTTTTTAAACCCAGCTACACTAACAGCTTTTACTACATCCTCCGATAACAAATTCCAGAGTTTGATTACACGTTGAGAGAAAAAATATTTTCTCTTATTAGTTTTAAATAGTTTACCCTGTAGCTTCATTACACGTCCCCTATTCTTTTTATATTCTGATGACGTAAACAATCAATCTACGTTTACCTGTTCCACTCCATTCAATAATTTATAGACCTATATCATATCTCCCCTCAGCCGTCTCTTTTCCAGGTTGAAGAGCCCTAACCTTTTTACCCTTTCTTCATAGGGGTATCCTTCAATCCCCTTTACTACTTTGGTGGCTCTTCTCTGTACCTTTTCTAATAGCGCTATATCCTTTTAAAAATATGATGACCAGAATTGCACACAATATTCAAGGTGTGGTCGCACCATGGAACGATACAGAGGCATTATAGAAATATAGAAACAGGCCATGTGGTCTTTGTCGTCATTTTTCTATCTAGTCTGTCCTTCCATATCAACAACTACAGCAGTCCACTTTTTTCCTTTAGAGATCCTCTGTGTTTGTCCCATGCTTTTTTGAATTCAGATACTGTCCTCATCTCTACCACCTTCACTGGGAGACTATTCCACGGATCCACCACTCTTTCCGTAAAGAAATATTTCTGCATATCACTCCTGAATCTATCCCCTTTCACCCCCATCCCATGTCCCCTCATCGCAGAATTTGCTTTCAATCGAAAGAGGCTCTCCCCCTGTGCATTTATGCCATGGAGGTATTTACACGTCTCAATCATATCACCTCTATTCCGCCTTTCCTCTAAGGTGTACATATTAAGATCCTTAAGTCTGTTCTGATATGCTTTATAATGAAAATCACTAACCATTTTAGTAGCCACCCTCTGTACTGACTCCATCCTCTTTATATCCTTTTGAAGATGTGGTCTCCAGAATTGCATACAATACTCCAAATGAGGTCGCACCAAAGACTTATAAAGAGGCACTATCACCTCCTTTTTTTCTGCTCTCTCTATGCACCCAAGCATCCTTCTAGCTTTTGCTGTCGCCTTTTCTACCTGTATAGCTACTTTAAGATCATCAGACACATCCACACCGAGGTCCCGTTCTTCTTTAGTGGACAAATGTACTTTACCCCCTATACCAGCGATGGCGAACCTATTGCACGCGTGCCAGCTGTGGCACGCGAAGGCCTTGCAGCTGGCACGCGGGAAGGTCCGCATTTAAAAAAATAAAAAAAAGCTGTCTTCTGCCGCTTCCGGGGCCGCCGCGGCAGAATCGAGTGTGCCGCGGGGCCCCCCCTGTGCCTGGCAGAGCCTGCCCTCCAGATCCTGCCTTCCCCGGTATCAGTCCCTGTTTCCAGCTTGTCACACGCGCCGGCTTTCAGAGCGCGAAGGGAACTAGTTTCCCTTTCGCGGCTCTGTTAAGCCCGCGGGGGCTGATGGGAACTTCCCATCAGCCCCCGCGGGCTTAACAGAGCAGCGAGGGAGAAACTCTCCCCTCGCGCTCTGAAAGCCGGCGCGTGTGACAAGCTGGAAACAGGGACTGATACCGGGGAAGGCAGGATCTGGAGGGCAGGCTCTGCCAGGCACAGGGGGGGCCCCGCGGCACACTCGATTCTGCCGCGGCGGCCCCGGAAGCGGCAGAAGACAGCTTTTTTTTATTTTAAATTTTGGCTGGGCTGGGCTGGGCTGGGGGGGTTAGGAGTGGTGATGGGCGCTGCGGGGGGATTAGGAGTGGTGATGGGCGCTGGGGGGTTAGGAGTGGTGATGGGCACTGGGGGGGTTTAGGAGTGGTGATGGGCGCTGCGGGGGGATTAGTAGTGGTGATGGGCGCTGGGGGGTTAGGAGTGGTGATGGGCACTGGGGGGGTTAGGAGTGGTGATGGGCACTGGGGGGGTAGGAGTGGTGATGGATGCTGGGGGGGTTTAGGAGTGGTGATGGGCTATGGGGGGGGCTTAAACTAAAAATTGGGTGATGGATTAGGACTGGAAATGGGCTGGTGGGATTAGGACTGGAAGTGGGTTGATGGGGTTAGGACTGATAATGGGCTATGGGGGGCTTAAACTAAAAATTGGGTGATGGGGGATTAGGACTGGAAATGGGCTGGTGGGATTAGGACTGGGAGTGGGCTGATGGGGAGGTTAGGACTGGTAATGGGCTATGAGGGGGCTTAAACTGAAAATGGGGTGATGGGGATTAGGACTGGAAATGGGCTGGTGGGATTAGGACTGGGAGTGGGCTATGGGGGGCTAGGACTGGTAATGGGTTGGGGGGGTTGCTAGGACTGGAAATGGGCTGAGTGGAAGGGGGCTTGAATTGCAAATAGCTGATGGGGGACGGGGCTTGGAATGGAAATGGGCTGAGGGAAAGTGGGGGGCTTGAACTGCAAATAGCTGATGGGGACGGGGCTTGGAATGGAAATGGGTTGAGGGGAAGTGGGGGGCTAGAACTGCAAATAGCTGATGGGGAGGGGGACTTGGAATGGAAATGGGCTGAGTGGAAGGGGGCTTGGACTGCAAATAGCTGATGGGCTGGGGGCTGGGAATGGGCTCTTAGGGGAGGGAGCTAGGACAGGAAATGGGCTGATGGAGGGGCTAGGATAGGACTGGGAATTGGGTGTTGGGGGAGCTAAGTTTGGAAATGGGCTGTGGTGGGGGCTTGGATTGAAATGGACTCATGGAGGGGCTAGAACTGGAAGTAGGCTCATGGGGGGCTTGGATTAGAAATGGGCTGAGTGATGGTGGGGCTAGGAAAGGACTAGAAATGGGCTGATGGGAGGCTGGTATTGGAAATGAGCTGATGAAGGGACTCGGATAGGATTGGAAATGGACTGATGGGGGGCCAGGACTGGAAATGGGCTGATGTGGGGACTAGAAGGGAGCGGATACTGGGTGGGGCTGGAATTAAAAGGGAGCTGATGTTGGGGGAGATTAGAAGGGGATGGGGCTGGGAGAGTGAAATGGAGAGGGGAAAAATATTTTGTGTGGGAGGGAAGAAAAATGTACAATTGGCCGGGTATTGGGAGACTAAAAAAGGAGAAAGATTATTATGTTAAAGCAGATGAAGAGAGAGAATGGAAAAAAACTAGAAGAGAAGAAAGGAGAAATGGACAGCAGACGATGGAGAGATAGCAGAAGACACAAATAAACCAGAAGAAAGTGGCTGGAACAATTGCAACTGAAAAAAATGCACAAAAGGTACAAAGATATCTCTTTATTTTGAATTTATTAACTGGAATATGTCAGCTCTGGGAAATGTGCATCATTAGTGTCCGTGCTTTGTTTAGTACAAGAGGAAATTAATTTATAGTTTTATTTCTACAGTGTTGTTGTACATTCCAAGTTTGGCTTTTGGGGTTCCCAGTTTAATTATTGCCTTCCTGTTTCTAAATTGAATGAAATCATTAAAACATTATAAATTGCCAATAAATTGAAATGAAAACCAAAGGATTGTGAATCAAATTGATTCTCTGACAATACAAAGATTCCAAACTTTACAAATGATGTTACATAGTTCAGGCAACTTTATAAAGAGTTTTTAGATACTAAAATCTTGTTGTTAAGGTTTAATTGACGTGCTGGCACTTTGAGGAAATTCTTTGGTTTTGTGCGGCAGTTTGGGCACTCGGGCTCAAAAAGGTTAGCCATCACTGCCCTATACTATA
The DNA here is from genome assembly GCA_033557465.1 of Ichthyophis bannanicus. Classification (NCBI taxonomy): domain Eukaryota; kingdom Metazoa; phylum Chordata; class Amphibia; order Gymnophiona; family Ichthyophiidae; genus Ichthyophis; species Ichthyophis bannanicus. The sequence goes on from CM066043.1 coordinate 167,617,157, forward strand.
ATGCTCCCTTGGATTGCTGCAGCCCAAATGCATGACCTTGCATTTTTTAACATTAAATCCCAGCTGCCAAATTCTAGACCATTCTTAAAGCTTAGCTAGATCCCTCCTCATATTATCTACACCTTCCTGGGTGTCTACTCTATTGCAGATTTTGGTATCATCCACAAAGAGGCAAACCTTACCCGACTGCCCTTCCGCTATATCACTAACAAAGTTGTTAAAAAGAATCAGACCAAGGACAGATCCCTGGGGCATACCACTGGTAACTTCCTTCTCCTCAGAGTGAGCTCCATTTACCTGTATCCTTCGTAACCTCCCACTCAATCAATTTCTAACCCAAGCAGTAACTTTAGGGTCCATCCCTAGGATGCTTAGTTGTTTATAAGTCCCCTGTGAGGAACAGTGTCAAAGGCTTTACTGAAATCTAAATACACCACATCTAGGGCTCTCTCTCGGTCCAACTCCTTGGTCACCCAGTCAAAGAAATCAATCGGATTTGTCTGACAAGACCTGCCTCTGGTGAATCCATGCTGCCTCGGATCCTGTAATCTGCTGGACTCCAGAAACCTCACTATTTTCTCTTTCAGCAGTGTTTCCAATAATTTACTCACCACCGAAGTTAAACTAACCGGCCTGTAGTTTTCAACCACATCTTTACTTCTGCTTTTGGGTAAAGGGACCATATGAGCCTCTCTCCAGTCCTTTGGCACCAGTCCTGACACCAACGAGGCATTAAAAAGGTCAGTCAGTGGAGCTGCTAGAACGTCCCCAAGTTCCCTCAGTATTCTAGGGTGTATCCCATCTGGTCCCATTGCTTTGTCTACTTTGTGTTCGTGAGGAACTAGCAAGAATTAGTCTTCTGAAAATTGTTCAAGATGCCCCTCACTTCTGTTCCTGTTTGTGGTTTTTTTCTGAGGTCCTTTTTCTGGTTCTTCATTTGTGAACACAGAACGGAAATATTTGTTAAGCAATTCCGCTTTATCTTCATCAGCTTCATCAGCTTCTACATATTCCTCCCCTTCACCCTTGAATCTGACAATACCACTTTTGCCCTTCCTCTTTTCACTAACATATCTGAAAAATGTCTTATCCCCCCATTTTATTGCATTGGCTATTTCCTCCTCTTTTTGAATCTTTGCTTTCCTGACTACTTTGCTAGCTTCTCTAAGTTTTTCCAAATATAGATGCCTGTCTTCCTCTCTCTGTGATCTCTTATATTTCATGAAGGCCTTCCTCTTTTTCTTCACCTTTTCAGCTACTTCATTCGAAAATCATAGCGGTCTCCTTTTCCTTTTACCTTTATTTACCATTTTAACAAAAAGGTTGGTTGCCCTTAAAAGATCCCCTTTCAGTTTTGCCCACTGTTTTCTTACATCCCCCAGCTGTTATAATATCCTTTGTTTTATTTTCAATTCCTTTCCTTATGATACCTAACATTCTATTTGCTCTCTTGGCCATCGCCGCACACTGGGCTGAGAGTTTGAACATGTTATCCACGATGACGCCTAAATCCTTTTCCTGAATGGTGATTCCTAATGTGGAACCTTGCATCGTGTAACCATAGTTTGGGTTGTTCTTTCCTAGGTGCATAACTTTGCACTTGTCCACATTAAATTTCATCAGCCATTTGGATGTCCAGTATTCCAATTTATCAAGATCCTCTTGCAATTTTCCACAATCCTCATGGCTTTTAACAACTTTAAATAGTTTTCTGTCATCTGCAAATTTGATAGCCTCACTCGTTATTCCTTTTTCCAGGTCATTTATAAATATGTCATAAAGTAACAAACCCAGCACAGATCCCTGGGGTACTCTGCTATTCACCTTTCTCCATTAGGAAAATTGGCCATTTAGCCCTACCTTCTGCTTTCTATCCTTTAACCCGTTCCTGAGCCACAATAGTACACTGCCTCCTATCCCATGACTTTTTAGTTTTGCCAAAGGTCTCCAATGAGGGACCTCGTCAAAGGCTTTCTGAAAGTCCCGATACATTATATCAACTGTCTCATCTTTGTCTGTTTATTCACACCTTCAAAAAAACATAACAGATTAGTAAGACAAGATCTTCCTTGTCTAAAGCCATGTTGGCTGTCTCCCATTAAGCCATGACTACCTACATGTTCAGTAATTTTGTTCTTTATTATGGCTTCTATCATTTTTCACGGTACTGATGTTAGGCTCACCGGTCTGTAGTTTCCCGGATCACTCCTGGCACCCTTTTTAAAAATTGGCGTTACATTGGCCATCCTCCAATCTTCAGTTATTACAGATGATTTTAATGATAGTTCACAGATTACTAATAGCAGGTCTGCAATCTCATATATTTCAGTTCTTTCAACACCCTTGGATGTATACATCCGGTCCAGCTGATTTGCTACTCTTCAGTTTATCAAATAGTTGTAATACATCTTCCTGGCGTATCGATATTTCTTTCAATTCTTCCGCAGTATCGCCTTTAAATACCACTTCAGTCATGGGTAACATCCCTACATGTTCCTCAGTAAAGACCGAAGCAAAGAATTCATTTAGTCTCTCCGCTTTGGCCTTTGTCCACTCTTAGTGCCCCTTTTACCCCTCTATCATCTAATGGTCCAACTGACTCTCACAGGTATTTTGCTACGAATGTACTTGAAAAAGTCTTTATTACACATTTTTGCTTCCACAGCAAGCTTCTTCTCAAATTCTCTCTTTGCCTGCCTTATCAGTGCCTTGTATTTAACCCTTTCAGACCGTATGTCCACTGTAATGGACGTCATGTTATTCATTGAATTCCATGTGTATATATATATATGGTGTCAGTGAAAAAATTCAGGTCTGAAAGGGTTAACTTGCCAGTGCTTGTGCTGTTTCCAGTTTTCATCATTTGGCTCTTTTTTTCCATTTCCTGAAAGATGCTTTTTTGGCAAAACAGCCTCTCTGACCTCACCTTTAAACCATGCTGGCAATTTTTTGGACTTCCTTACACTTTTCTTATAGCGTGGAATACAGCTGGTCTGGGCTTCGAAGATAGTATTTTTAAACACCCAAGCTTGATGTAAGTCTTTAACCTTTGCAACTTCTCCCTTTCATTTTTTCTTAACTATTTTCCTCATTTTATCATAATCTCCCTTTTGAAAGTTAAAAGGTAGTACTGTAGATTTCCTTACCATCCCTCCTCCATTAATTAAATCAAAGGCGATCATGCTATGATCACTGGTGCCAAGTGGCCCCAACACCCTTATCTCTTGCACCAGATCTGGTGTTCCACTAAGGACTGGGTCCAAAATGGCTTCCCCTCTGGTCAGTTCATGAATCATCTGCTCCAAGAAGCAGTCATTTATTTCATCTAGAAACCTTATCTCCCTAGCATGTCCTGCCGTGACACTGACCCAATCAATACCGGGGTAATTGAAATCAACCATTATTATTATTGTGCTGTAACGTTTGTTAGCTTCCCAGATTTCTTTGAGCATTTCATCATCCATTTGTTCATTATGGCCAGGTGGTCGATAGTACACCCCCAGTGCCATTGCCTTCCCCTTTTTATATGGAATTTCAATCCATAGAGATTCTACAGCAAATTTTGTTTCTGCAAAACTTTAATCCTTTGTGACTCAATGCCCTCTTTAACATAGAGTGCAACCCCTCCACCAATTTTATCAGCTCTGTCATTGCGATATAGTTTGTACCCGTGTATCACAGTAACTGGTTGTCCTCCTTCCACCATGTCTTTGAGATACCAATCATTATCTAACCTCTCATTTACTGCTATATATTCTAACTCTCCTATCTTATTATTTAGACTTCTAGCATTTGCATACAAGCATTTTAGAGACTCTATTTGATTCATATTAATTTGGCTATCAGTAGGCAGGGGTAATTTGGAATCTTTAAGCTCTGTCGGCTCCGTACTCAAGGGCATTTGGGCTACTTTGGTCTTTATTGGAACCTCTCTGCTGATATGCCCTAACTTCATTCTTTTGGTAGTATCCTTCAAGGATACATTGTTCCAAACCATGCGCTCTTGGGCGACTGTGGGCTCTCCCCTATTATCTAGCTTAAAAGCTGCTCTATCTCCTTTTTAAAAGTTAATGCAAGCAGCCTGGTTCCACCCCGGTTAAGGTGACGCCCATCCCTTCGGAACAGCCCCTCCTTTCCCCAGAATGTTCCCCAGTACCTAACAAATCCAAAACCCTCATCCTTGCACCATTGTCTCATCCACGCATTGAGACTCCAAAGCTCTGCCTGCCTTTTGGATCCTGCGCATGGAACGGGAAGCATTTTGGAGAACGCTATCCTGGAAGTTCTGAATTTCAACTTCCTACCTAAAAGCCTAAATTTAGCATCCAGAACCTCCCTACACATTTTCCTATGCCATTGGTACCAACATGTTACCAAGACAGCAGACTCCTCCCAAGCACTATCTAAGACCTTGTCTAGGTGGCACGTGAGGTCCGCTACCTTTGCACCAGGCAGGCATGTTACCAGGCGATCCTCACGTCCACCAGCCACCCAGCTATCTACATGCCTAATTATCGAATCACCAACTATAACGGCTGTCCTAACCCTTTCCTCATGGACACATGGCCCTGAGAAACATCCTCAGTGCGAGAGGGTTTTATATCACCTGGAGGACAGGTCCTAGCTACAGGATCACTTCTGCCACACCAGAGTGATGCTCTCCTGTCACGTGACCTCCCTCCTCTATGGCAACAGGGATGCTACCAGAATGGAAGTGGGACTTCATGACTATATCCCTGTAGGTCTCGTCTATGTACCTCTCTGTCTTCCTTATGTCCTCCAAGTCTGCTGCTTTAGCCTCCAGAGATCGGACTCGTTACCTGAGAGTAAAAGGTTCCTTGCACCTATTGCACATGTAAGACCCCTCACCAACTGGGAGAAAATCATACAATTGACAGTGCAAAAGACTGGAAAGCCCCCATCTCACTGCTGGACCGCGGTCTGCATTTTAGTTTTAAGGTTGTGTTTAGATATTTAAGTTCTTTACTTATTTAGGGTTTCTGGGGATACTTATACTAATAAAACTATACCTAATACATTTAATATACTTTGTTCACCTGAAGCTTAATTAATCTCAGGTCCTTAATGCATGTCTGATGAGGATAAACAGCTGCACCTGAGAGTGAATATGGTACCTCCTTTCCTTTTAAGAGGTTTAAGCACCTATAAAGCTAAAATTATCCCAGGAGAGGGAGGGAGGGTAAGAATACCTATGAAAAGCTGGCTGCTACAGAGTACCCTGTCCTGTGCTTTTAAGGAAACCTGTGACCAATTTCCAGGGGATTTCCACAGCCCTTGCTTGGATAGGGGGGGTCTAAATTTAACCAGAAAGCTCTCTTCTGTGTTTTAAATTTAAACTGAAAGCTCTTTGCTGCTACTAGGCCCTGACTGATTTAACAAATACACTGGATTCACAGATTAACCAGCTTTAATCTAAAGAATTCCTTTTTCCCCAAGATTTAGAAAAATTCCCAGAAGTAAATACAATTGCAGATCTCTCTCCAGAAGTAGCAGTTCTCTTTTGTAGTCCTTCAAGACTGAGGGGCACATAATGTGAAGAGAGAGATCATTCAAGAAAGATATGCTTGGCAAGGTTGAAGGTCAATGCAAAAAAGGAAGGCCAGCAGTGTGATGGATGGATACAATAACAGCAGCTATAGATGCCACTCTATCAACAATTAGTTGCCTGACTGAAGATAGAACACAATTTAGGACAATTATCCAGAGGGTCACCATGAGTTGGCACCGACTTGATGACATTTAACAACAACCTTCACAATTTCCATGTGTAAAATGTCATCTACGTGTAAATGGGAATTTTAGAAAGGGCTGAATTTACACATGGATGAACTTGCTACATAGAAATTGCAAGGGGGCATATCAGGGTGTGATTTGCACATGACCTGGGTTGGCAAAAAAAATTGACAGTTTTATATTCCTCATTTCATGCAAGTCTAATGCACATGTATAACCAAACTTATCCACATTAGGATTTATAGCTGCTCTCTGGTGCTTTTAAAAAGTGCTCATTTTGGTCAGCATTTTATAGGGAGAACTAAGGGTTATCCTCTTTAATTTCCTGTTTCATTTCAATTTGGATGGAGAAATAGATAAAGATAGCAGCATCTGTGGTTAATTGACACTGGTATTTATACGTGTAGGTTTCCATGTATAAGGGTCAGCATTTAAACATATAAATTGTGAAATACCAAATTCCACAGGCAAGTGCTGGCCCCCTATACATGGAAGATGCAGAGTTTCACACGTTGATATTTCCCACATGTAGATTTGCTAAATGAATCCTCCTCCTCCACCTATCAGCAAATACATGTGCACTCTGGCACTATTATAGAAGATGCTCCATGTTTAGCAAATCCTTGTCTAGGATACTTCCAGAACTGTGTACAACACACCCTCGACGTCTCAGTTCTGACCTCCAATATTCAGCTTAGCTTTTATGCTGACCCACAAAATATAGATATTGCTCCATGTGATACCTGCTTGGAAGGTATTGCTGACTGGGTTAAGTTAACAAACTCCCAATTAATCCTTTGAACGCTTTGATGTTGCGGATTACAGGTCATTGTGAGAAACCCTTTAGCTCTTCTCACTCTTATGGATAAAGGATCCTCGTGAACACTAATCAATTCATTAAAACTCGGTAGAAAGTAGTAAATGATTACAAAATGTACAAAACACAGCCATCAGATTATTATATCACGCCGACAGATACGATTCAGTCACACCTTTGTTTAGTGCAGAGCACTGGCTGTCAGTGACATATTGTATTTGGCTTAAAATACTTTTACTTGCCCACAAGGCATTATACTCGTACATGGGACAACCTCAATATCTGGCCAATCATATATTAGCCCTAGCTTCTAACTGAATAGAGTGCATAATGATCATGTCTTTATCTTCCTTTAGTAGCACTTATACTTGCTTTTGCTAACTTATCTGCAACTAGGTCCCGTGTTATTCAATGGGACCTAGTTGCAAATAACCATTAGCCCGGCTTAATAGACATTCTCCTATGTGTTTCAAGCTAGCTATACTTTTCTTTTAATGAAGCACACATGAAGGAAAAATAACTATCACCTTCGTATAGATGGAAACTCTGTAAATACTACAACATCACTGTCCCTGAAAAGCACTGGGATCATGACCCTAAGAGAATAACAGAGAATGAAGAGTTTATGATCCCCTGGGACATTCCCATTTTGACGGATAAGAAACTGGATGCAAGGAAATCCAACATAATGGTAAAGGAGAAGAATACCAGAACGGGCACTGATAATAGAGGTGACTGATCCAAGTGATTGCGTGGAGAGGCAGAAGATCCTGAAATACCAAGAAATGCAGTCAGACCAAGAAAATGTGGCAGAAAGATACAGAAATCTTTCCTATTGTACTTCAGTGACAGGCTTGATGAAGAATTTCCAAGCACATCTTGACAACTTACCCATACCTGTTACGTCTCTCGTATGAACTCCAGAAGGAAGCTCTTTGGCACGATGTAAGTACTACGCTGAGCATTAGCAGTAAGTTTGAGAGACTGAGATCATAGTCCACATACCCTGGCTTAGAAATGAGGTTCATGACTGTCATGGTATATGCAAAACTCCCCCAACTGGAGAAACTGTCCCAAATGAACTCATCTTTGTTCTTGTGGAATTGCTACTTTGAAGTTTGATCTTCCCAGCATCCATATTTGATTTTTAATCTATGAAAAAGCGCTTAGTATTTTTGTATGCATGTTATTGTGAGGTATATACTATGCACGCTGTTTCACACACCATAGGAAATGAGGGGAAAGGTCAGTTCAGGAGGAGAAAAAGCACATTTTCAAAATGAAATCACCAGTTCATCTGTGTCCACTGCAAGCAGATGCTAAGTTGTTGGTGCTTTTGTTTTCGCAATGTCTGCAGGGAGCTTTCCTTTGAAAATGAGCTTGAGGTCCAAATCGCCAAGTAACCTGGGGAGCCTGAAAATTGCCTCCTTTTAAATAATAGACTGATTCTTTCCAAATATTCATTTCATTGGCAGCATCTTATTACCTATACATACTTATACTTTGCGACCCACTTTATAAATGCAAAATTTAAATGCTAAAATCATCATAAATATATCTGATATGTCTGAGTGCCCCATAGAGAGAAAAGAGCAGAGAACTGTTCATAGTTCAGTAATTATGCCTAACATTGCAGTGAGATAGGAATGTTCCAGTCATACACTGTGCTAAAATAATGCAATCTCTCTTTATAGGAGCAAAAGGTTCAGCATAAATAGGAATTGTAAATTGCTGATGGATATGTATGAATTGGTGACAATACTTTTGCAAGCAGCACTGCTGGCTCAATTTTTTTGGATCCAAAAGCAAAGAAGCAGAAAGTTAAATAAAATAAATGGAAATAAACTAGAAATAACCTAAATAATAGAGGGGGGGGGGGTTAATATTCAACCATGGCAGTCAGCATTTTTTAAATGCTGGCCTCCATGTGTTATAAAAAATAAATATGGAATGTAGCAGCAAGATCTGAATAGTGGTTGCAGTTTGAACAGCCAGATTATGCGAGCACTATCCGTATCATCTCTGCCATTATCCAGACAGCAGCAATATATTCAGATCCTGATAACTTACCCAGATAGCACTTAGGACAGCTTTTGTGCTGTCCTAAGTTATCTGTATAGTTATTCAGATTACACCAGCACTACAAATCACTGCTATCCAGATAAGCTCTGTGTCTGGGATCTGCCCCCGGACTGCCCAAGTACTATCTGGATAGTGCCGAGGTGATCTATAATAATATTCAGAGTTTCACAGGTAGGGGGCGCTGTAAGCCGCTCCCGGTTGCTTTTAATCCAGTCTCTGTACTGGTGGCACTGACACTTCCACTCTCAGCCAGAAAAAACAAAGCAGCTTTCACACATCATCAAACTAAGCACTGGTATTTTACTGTTCAAACCATAAAATCAAGGCGTACAGAGAACCCAAACTATTAGCTTCACAAGGAGGATCAGCCACTGCACAACCCTGGGGCTTCAAACATAAAGGGTAGAATCAGCCTACAACCAGCAGCAAAGAGAAAACTGGTACTTTAAGTGTTAATGGCAGGCTTTAAACATTTGATATACTCCCAGTTCTTATCCAGTCCTTTGTATCAAATGCAGGAAAAACAAATAAGCAAGGTACTGCACTGAACTGAATATATCCTGCCTTCTCAGCATGTGGTATATAAGATCCAGCAGTGTCAATAGATAAAGAGCAGAACAGTCTTTTTAAGCCTGAGCTGGCTTTCTGCAAGAAAACTTGAAGCAGATTGTTCCAGCTTGGGTTTTCCAAACAGCAGTGTTAAGCTAGGGCCTCTTAAAGTCCTTTAGAGCTTTTTGTGCAAAAATAAACATTAATAAAACACTTCTTAGTTCATCTTATAGCCTCTTACCCTTTTCCCTCAGTTTTCTGTTTGCCTAAGGAGAGGGAGTGGAATTGCAGCACTTCCTATAGCAATCTTAACACTGTCTCTGATTGCCAGCTTCCCCAGGTTGCTTTCCAAAAGAAAGTAAAAACTTTATAGAATTCAGTATCAATGGCACTCACTACCTTGTTCCAAAAATCCACTCTCTTCTTGCTCTCTTTGGCTTCCTCTGTTTCAGCTGATTGTATCAACACCATTTCAGCAGGAGGACACACCCCTTCCTTACCTGGCTCCGGGGAATATTTTATACGTTCCAGTAGAATTCCTCCTCCTTTTGCTCTCTGAGCTGATCTGGGGTTTTAGCTGGGCTGCCTGCTCTCCCGGAGTAAGCTGATCTGTTGGGCTGCCCTATCCCCCTTGCTTATGTCTAGCAAGGATTTTGTCTTGTATCCTTTTCTTTTTATTCCTACTTCTGTCAGGGTCAGAGATGCTCTCCCAATCTGTTGCAGTTTTCCTCCTTTCTTCCTCACCACAAGAAGTACAGTACTATATGGATAGTGTCAATGAATATCTGTGCTGCTACCCAGATAAACACCCTGGGGCTTATATTCAAACATTTTTTAAGTTCTTATATACCATCTTTATGATACATGTCATTCAAAATGATTTACATATTAAAATAAACAGAAGAGATTAAAAGATCAAGAGCCCCTTTAACTAAAGCTTGCAAACAAACGCACGTTAATTGCAAAGCCTCCATGGTCACTCTAAAGGGGGAAAACCAGTATGGTCCCGGCAGCTAAGGTGCGATGGGCCAGTCTAACGTGCGCTCCACCAAGATGGGTTCACTTAATGACTCCCATAGATGTGTCATTAGGTGAGCTTGTGGTAAGAGCTGCGTTGCCACTGAGCACATGGCAATAATTCTGGTGCTAGCGCTAATGCGCTCTCCATGCCTACACCGAGCCCATTCCCCCCCCATCTGCCTAGCGCCAGTTAACGTGCATTTTAGCGTGCAGTGGTGGACAGCTCGCGCGTTAGTGTTCCCGACTGTCAGTTGCTGTGCATGAAAACACACGTTAAATGGCTAATGGGCTATAGTAAATGGGGCCCTAAAACCAACAAACAAAAAAAAAGCGAAGAGCAATTCCATCAGTTAAAGTCAGTTCTACTATATAATCGGTCAAAAATATATCGTTTTACAAATATTTATTCTTCTAGAGAACATGATTCATTCCTAAACAGGAAACCATATAATTTCCTCCCTTTTGAAAGCTCAATAAACTAGTTTTTTTTCTCTTAAATAAGCTAGTAAGGCATTTCAATGCTCAGGGCACTGGAGTCCTTCGATCTCCATTTAGCCTTATAAATAAAGATAATACCAGCGATTTCCAAGAAAATACTTTGGAAGTAATGTAGTTGTCTTCTAGGAATATCCTCATAAACTATATTTTGAATAAAAAAAGTTTTCCATTTCTTATAGCCTTAAATACTAATACTAGTAAGTTAAAGCTACACCTCCCCCTTACAGAAAACCAGTGTAATTTTCTCCACAGTGGTTGAGTGCTTTCACATTTCTTTCCTCTTAATCAAAACCTAGCTATTGCATTTTGGGTAATCTAACTTTTATTAACCACTTTCCTTTAAGCCCCACATATAACACATTACAATCATCAAGAATGCTATAACTAGTAACATTGCACTATCAACCGTGATTCCTTTTCTCCTTAATGTAGTTTAAGTTGCCGAACCAGTTTTAGTTTGTGAAAAACAGAAATGGTAAAAACTAATCATGTATTAAAAACTGTGGCAGGGATGGCCTGCCTCGGTCTCCAGGGAGGTGGGAACTCCCTAACCCCAAGAGCTTACCAGAGTCAGGAACACCCATGTAGAGACAAAGTTGGCCAAAAGAGTGGAGCCAGGGACTGGGTGATTTCCTGGGGAAGAGGGTGTACAGACATACCTCCATGGCAGGGTGAGGAGTATATCAGGCCGCTCCTGAACATCAGTAGGGCTCCTGCCTGGAACAAGCCCCTGTGTGAGCTTCTCACGATTCCTGAAGCACCTGAACCCATGGAACTGGGAGAAACAGAATCCTTGGACTACATATCTGATAAGATGGAATACAGTATCAGGAAATTGGACCATCACGCATGTGAGTGGACTTGCTTGCCTTTTTGATTAACATGGACTGGGCAATAGGGAATGCTTAGGGGGAGCTGTGGGTGGAAGGCTTCCCCAATCCGACTCCAGGATATAAGGAAGGAGTAAGGGTTTACCCATACACGACAAATAGAATTGATTGAATTGCTGTGATGAACTGCTTTCAGTATTGAACATTGCTATTGGTGGAAAGTGTGTAAAAGAGAGAACCCTATCAAGAGCGATGGACTTGAGAGGGCCAGGCAGCCTAGTTTTTGCCCCAAGAGTAGAGCAGCCAGTTGCTTTAGTAGAAAGAACTGTATGGAAAACCCAGACCGACTCACTTTACAGCTTTGCAAGTTTTATCAAAGACTGTACTTGCTGTAGGGGGCTTTGGTTGTTCTTTTTATTGTTTTTGATTTATATTTGTCTGTTTGGAAGACATGTGACTGGGACACACCCAGCTGTCTTACAGACTTCTGAAACCTGCCATTGGAAATAAATAAGCTGGTAATCTACAGTGATGTGGACTTCTATTCCAAGCATGCAGCAGAAACTTTGAGGCTGAAACAGCCCCCAGGTGATGATGGACCCCAGTCCCTGGTACGTAACAAAACATACAGAGCAAGGTGGGTGTCAAGGTCTGACTATTAGATGTAAAGAGGCTACCAACCAATGGGGCAAACGCGAATGAGGATTGCTTCTGTTCCCCCTCCCCCCAACTACTCATCATGAAACTCCTTTAGGTGTTGGGGAGAAGTTAGGTGGTGGGGCAGAGAGTATGGTTTATAGGGGTGGGGGATGGCCTTGGTCTGTTGGGAGGTGTCAGGGGTGGAGGGTGATGGGATTTATTTCACCACTGATTCCACCCTAAAAGATAAATGTTTCCGTCTAAACATGAAGAAATGGGGAAGTAGCGAAGAATGGTTGGACAAATGTAAGTTGTTCCTCCGTTTTGGAAACTTTTTCAATTTCTTTTGTTCAGCTTTCATTATTGCTTTTCATTCGTTGGCTGCAGAATCCCAGGTACTTACACGTGCCTGCTTTGCTGCCCTTCCCATGCATTTCAAATGTTTTTATTTGGACATCCATTATTTCACCTTTCTAAAATGTGACTTCACCTGTATAAGCACCAAATCAGTGCTTCTATCAAACTTTTCTTTATTCATGGAAATATTAGTTATTAGAAATGCTAATAAATTGATTGATTTTTTTCCTGAAATTTCCTATATTGCCTTTAAAAGAGCAAATTCAGCAGAGTGGTTTAAAATAAAATTTAGCATTTAAATAAGAAACAAATATATGCAAATATATTTCAAATAATGGTTAAAGAAATTTCTAGTTTTTATTGCAGACTTTTTTCCTGAGCTACTGTACTGGTAGGAAAGGGGACTATCTGGAGGTCCTTTCCCCTTCCATCAATCTAGTAGGCAATTAAGCCTACCTTACATCTCTTCTGTGTTTGACAAAAGTGTCCTACAAACATATCTAAAATCTCTGAAAATCCTTAGAGTGTAATCTTTCGACTAGGTAACTAGATACTCTTCTTATGATAGTGGATCTCAAATTACATTTCAGAAAATAAATGTCTTCTTAAAGATAGTGACATTTTTGGAGACGACAAATTTGTTACAGAGATTTTCATCAGCAGGCTCCAAGATTTAATCGAGCAAAACCCCTAGTACAATTAAATTACCCATCCTAGAGATCTTTGATTGGACAGCATGAGTCAACCATACAGCATGTCACTGCCAGCCCTCCTCTAGATGCTCAGTGCATCACATATATGATGTGTCTAAAATCCTGCTAGCCCAGATTTATTTATTTATTTATTTATTACAAGCTCTTATATACCGCACTATTTGGGATCAGCGCGGTTTACAATATAACAAAAAGACCAGAACAAAAGCTCTTTGGTTTTACATTGAACAGGAAAAAGAACTTGGATAATACATGGGGAGATTGTTAACTGAAACTATTTACAATGAATTTACATGTATATACATCAGTATTTATTCTTAGATTGGGTTGGGTGTTCAAAGGGGATTGGTGGTAAAAAAAAATACTTTGCTACGCTCTTTAAAATGCTTGTTTTGAGGTCAGACCAGTCCAGTAAAAAAAAGACATATTTTATGTATCTACTTAACTATTCCTCCCAGAACTCATCACACTCTTGAAATTAGGATTGCCAACTGACTCCATTTTTTTCAGACATGTTTATTCATATCACTACATGCATGCATGGATTTGTAGCTCTAGTTTGTGTATTGATTTCCCTAAAAGTTTGAAAAAAACCCCAATCCCGACAGGATTACAAGTGTATACATTCCATGGAATAGAACCAGGACTGGATCGGTCAGTCCTGGAAAAATGGAACCTAGGGAACAGAAGAGGTGAAAAGCCAGCACTGATCAGAAAAGTACAAAATAGATATGGCTGAAGATAAAACAAAATGAAGAAATTGGAGATTAAAATCTTCAAATATCAGGGTGATCAAACCAAATCATACATTATCAATATAAAAAGCCATTTGTGCATGGAAATAGCAATTTAGGAAGTAATTTTTAAAAGCATTTCCATGCATAAATAGTGGCATTTACATATGTAGATTGCATACACGTGTAAATGTCAATTTCAGAAAGCTACTATTTACATATGGAGATCCCTGGGATGCAGAGATGTTAGGGGGGTGTGGCAGGGTATGTGATTAGCATAGGCCAAATATGTATTCAGGTATTCTCATGTTACAATGGATATACATGTATCTTCAAATAAAATATGCTGTTAGGTTTTCCTTGACTCAGAGGCACATTTTAAAAAGTGCTCATTTTGGTCAGGACCGTAAGTCTCCTTTAATCTCCCATTTTTTTATTCCTGCCTCCATATTTAAAAAAAACGCACACTCACTAATTTATTGGTGGCACTTATACATAAAGTTGAAAAAGAGCAAGCCGTTCATTAATGCAGCAAAATGTGATCTTGAGAATATACCACTGGAATTTAAATACTGCCGCAAAAGATAACAGAGAAGATAGCCCAGCAGCAGATCCAAGACCATATTGATGCCCACGCTCCTTTAGATCACCACCAGCATGGATTTCGCCTACAGCACGGGGTCGAAACTCTGCTTGCCACCCTTATAAACAACCTAGTCATGGGCATGAACAAAACAAAACAGGGCTTTATTCTAATTTTCTTGGACATTGCATCGGCCTTTGACACAGTTTGTCATAACATCTTACTTACTCGACTACAGCTGAAAGGCATACAGAATTTAGCCTTAGACTGGTGTAGATCATACTTATTAGACTGACAACAAATGGTACGCATAGGTGCGCAAACATCATCTGCATACCCAGAGGTGGCTCTATAATGAGGCTGCCTGAGGCAGCAAAAAATGCCCTCAAAAAGACCGCCTCACTTGGCCTTCAAAATTAAAAAAAACAACTGCAGGACAAGCTGCTGCCCCTGCTTCTTGGCAATGGCAGTGGCAGAATCAGCGCCCCTGCGCCCCCACACCTTCCCACTGCCCCGGAAGAGCCTTGCCGGCACCCCAACTCATCTTTGCAGAGCCGCGGGAAGGAAAAGCGTTTCTCTTCTTTCCCGCGGCTCTGTTAAAGTTGAGCCCGCTGGCACTGAGTCATAATCTGGGCATTTCCTGTTTCAGAAGGCTCAATTTTAACAGCCGTGGGAAAGAAGAGAAACACTTTTCCTTCCCATGGCTCTGCAAAGGTGAGCTGGGGCACTGATTAAGAAATGCAGGGCTCTTCTGTAGGGGGGAGGGGGGGCTTGAACTGGCAGGGCAGGGCTGGACTGGGGGAGGTAGCCCCAGAAATGGTCTGAATGGGGGAGGTTAGCCCCAGAAATGCAGAAATGGTCTGATTGGGGGAGGGGGTAGGACTGGTAATGGGCTGATCAGGGGGGGTTAGGATTGGTAGTGGGTTGATGAAAGGGCTAATACTGGCGATGGGCTGATGGGGGGGCTAGAACTAGAAATGGAAACTTAAGGGAGGCTAGGACTGGAAATGTGCTGATGAGGGGGCTTAAGACTGGAAATGGGCACACTGGGGGAGTTAGGACTGGAAATGAGCTAATTAGGGGAGTTAGGGCTGGAAATGGGTAGACTGGGGGAGGCTAGGACTGGTAATGGACTGATCAGGGAGGTTTGGTTCGGTAGTGGGTTGATGAAAGGGCTAGCACTGGTGATGGGCTGATGGAGGAGGTGCTAGAACTGGAAATGGGCACTTAAGGGAGGCTAGGACTGGAAATGGGTAGACTGGGGTGCTAAGACTGGAAATGTGCTGATTAGGTGGGCTAGAACTGGAAATGGACTGATCGGGGGGGGGGGGCTAGGACTGGAAATGAGCTAATTGGGGGAGTTAGGGCTGGAAATGGGTAGTCTTGGGGCTGCTAGGACTGGAAATGGGCTTATTGGGGTGTTAGGACTGGTAATGGGCTGATGGGGGGGTTAGGACTTAATGGGCTGATGGGGGGGAGGAGAGAGCTACTGGCACTAGAAGAAGACTGGGGGCTAAAACTGGAAGTGGGCTGATGGGGGGGGGGGGAGGGAGGGAGGAGAGAGCTGCTGGCCCTGAAAGAAAACTGGGGGCTAGGGCTACAAATGGGCTGATGCAGGGGCATGGGAGAATGGGACTAGAAGGGAACGGATGCTGAGATGGTCTGCCAGGGGAAGGAGGGGGCAGGAAGGGAGCTGACATGGGGGGGAGGTGGGGGCAGGAAGGAAGCTGACACGGGGGGAGGTGGGGGTAGGAAAGGAACTAACACGGGGAAGGAGGGGGCAGGAAGGGAGCTGACACGTGGGGATGGCACTGGAAGGGGGATGGACAGAGGGTAGGGTGATTGGAAGGGAGCTGATGGGGAAGGGTGACACTGGGAATGGAAGTGAGCTGATACCTGTGATGGTATTTGGACTAGAAGGGGCTAGATAGTGGGGAAGGAGGGGAGACTGGAAGGGAATGGACACCAGAGGCAGTCCTGGGAATGCAAGGCTGTTGACATTGGAAGGTAGGGGGAGGAGAGGATTGGAAAGGGGGCTGATACTGGGGAGGGCTACCAGGACTGGAAATAGGCTGTTGGAAGGAAGTGAAGAAAACTAAAGATGAGATAAGAAATGGCAGATGGACCATAGACCACACAAAGAGAGCTAAGAGAAGAGAGGAAAGCAGAAGCCTCAGAGTGGGACCAACCTGATCAGAGAATAAAATGGTCAGACAACAAAGGTATTTACGGAACCGGGGGTGGGGGGGGGGTGCAGTTTGTTGGCCAGGTGAATTGCCACCCCTCCTCCTCCATACAAAAGGGAAAACAAAAACCTTACATACACATACAGGGAGGGCTTACCATCTCCTCCCATTAAACCACACCTCATGCAGATTATACATGTACCTGGCACAAAATTCTTCCAGATTCTTCTTACAAATATAATCCTTTATTTCTTTCTTATCATAGAAACAAACATACAGGAAGCGCAACCAAAATTAGCTAAATACAAAGTAACTTGGAGTATTCCTTCACCCTCTACTTACAAATTTACAGCTATAAAGTAATTAAGAGTTTCCTGTCCATTGACAGATCCTAGGACAGTGAAAGAGAAGGATATATGACAGTGAGATTCCTAGCTACACTCAAAGATAAACTAAGGAGACTTTCACACAGACAATCATACCCACTCACTCATTAGCAGACATACAGTGGAAATTTACAAACCACCTTCAGAAAATGGGGTGTAAATTCCCAATCTTTAAAAGTTCTGTCCTGTTATATAGTTTTCTTTCCAAATAGTCCCTTTGTTTTCGATTCCAGGCATCTGGATTCTCTTTCATTCCTTTGTTTGTCCTGTCATATCTGCACTCCCCATTCCTGCTAACCTGTTGACCCTTATGGCCTTGTGTATAAACATGTGCTCAGGCCTTTGTCAGATTTATTCCTTATTATCTGACCTTTTTCCCACGTATTCAACCTTCCATCTTGTCTGTTTTTCCATCCCCTATTTTTAAGAAATATAGAAAATATATATCTTATTAGTTCTCTGATATTCTGACAGTTTCCACACTAGGCCTCAATAGGCCCCATGTCAAACTGGCATAACCATGCTAATGATTCCTTCTCTTTCCTGTGCTCTGTAGATAAGTGTGTTTTTTTCTCACATTTCTTCCATCTGATGTCACCTAATACCTCTAGCATCTCACAACGCACATGCAGTACAAATGCCAGCAATTTGGACACATTTTAAATTTTCTTTGTGTTAACTCTATCTCCAGGAACAAGCAGGAATGAGTCTTCACATATGGGTACGTCAGTACCGACGGAGCCTGCACGGGAATGCTCCCCAGCATCCAATCAGAAAGCTTTTGGGAGCATCCCTCGCGCCTGCGCACTGACTTCCCGCCTTTTCCACTGTCTCTCCTCAGTTTTTGTTTTTCCGTGGAGCCGGCAGGACGTCCTCCTGTCATCGCAGAAACTTTTTTCTTTAAATACTTCATTTCTTGTTTTCTTGTGGTCGCGGCTGTTTTTCCCGCCGACACCGGTACCGCCGGTGGTTTTTTCTTTTCTTTTTTCTTAAACTCAGAGAGATTTTTCACTCTGTTTCTGTCTTAAATTTTTTGGGCCTACAAGGCCTCTCCATCATGGAGCCTTCTTCTCCTAAGAAGTGCCTTCACTGTGGAAACACAGTTTTCTTTTTAGACTCCAATCACTGGTGTCTAACCTGTTTGGGTCCTGACCCTTTTTCCCCTGAACTATCAGGCTGCAATACTGAGAGAAGACCTTCCCTCTTTCGAGTTTCCCTCGATACCGTTTTCCCTCCTGCAGTGAGGGCACCGGGTTTTTCTTCTCTACAGGATCAGGTAACCCACAGACAGTCTGTTAAGACTTGCCAATCCTTGAGTGGTAGGTCTCATGCCACGCATGATGACGGCTCCGGCCTTGCCCTCAAGACCCCATTGGCATTAAAACCCCGGCGGGAGTCTTCGGGCTGCAAAGCATTTCAGGGGTTTCAGGTTGTTCCTGGGGCTCACCCCTCACAGAACATACCTGAGCCGTGCTCGGGGGTGGTATCCGCTTCGAGCGGTACCGATACACCGGCATCGGCACCGGTGTCGAGTGTCCCACTCTTCACCAGGGTTCGTCATCTGGCGTCCTCGGTACCTTCGGGACCGATCGATACGTTCCAGATTGACTTTCCTGTTTCTAAGCCATGCTCGGTGGTGGTATCCGCTTTGAGCGGTACCAATACCCCGGCATCGGCACCGGCACCGGTGTCGAGTGTTCCACTCTTCACCAGGGATCGTCATCTGGCATCCTCGGTACCTTCGGGACCGATCGATACATTCCAGATTGACTTTCCTGTATCTAAGCCATGCTCGGGGGTGGTATCCGCTTTGAGCGGTACCGATACCCCGGCATTGGCACCGGTATCGAGTGTTCCACTCTTCACCAGGGATCGTCATCTGGCGTCCTTGGTACCTTCGGGACCGATCGATACGACCCAGAGTGACTTCCCATAGCCCATGTTCCCTGTAAAATAGTTAGCTCCAAGTTATAATGCCCTGTTCAATGTAATTTCAGTTTGTTCCATGTAAACCGCACTGATGCAGAATAGTGCGGTATATAAGAAAATGTAAATAAATAAATAAATAAATAAGCATCGCCGGTACCACCACCGACGTCGGTGCACTCTAGACATGCATCGATAGACTCGCTCCCTTCGATGCCGAGTCTGGAATCGATATCTAGTCTAGATGACTGGGTACCGACGCGCCTTGGAACCAAACCTTATCGTTTCCGGATACACAGTACCGAGGATACTCACCAGGACTCTCTGGTTACCTCGGTACCGCTTGAGCAGCCTCTGATGACGGCCTCAATGTCATTACCGGTATCGGTATCGATGTCGATTCCTGCAGTTACATCGGTGCCATCGATCCTTTCTATGCCTACTTTGGAATCGATACCTGGCATAGACGATGCAGTACTAACTGCCTCAAATCATGACTGCCAGTATCATTATTCATCTAGTAAGGTTCTTTTTCTGCACCAGACCAGTACATCCTCTGGTGCTCAGGCTGCATCTTCAACCTTAGCCTTCCCAGGGATGGTTCCCATTGGAGATCCTTCTTTTCAGAAGTTTCTCCTTGACATGGCAACCTTTCTTGCTATTCCTATCCCTGGCTGTAATCTTAACCAAGGCTCTCCTGCAGAAAAGGGAAATATAATGCTTCCTTTACATCATTCTTTGCAGGATCTTCTTCTGAGAATATGGGAATCACGTTTAAGGGTTCCCTCACCTTCTACAGCAACTAATGTTCTGTATCAGGTGCCCCCCTCTCCAGGGTTTCAAAAGAATCAACTTCCCCATCATTCCATTGTAGTGGAATCAGCAATGAGGAAGGTAAAAAGCAAGAAGAAGCATTCTTCTTATCTGCCAGGTCGTGCTTCTAGAGCACTTGATGCCTTTGGACGTCAAACCTTCCAAACATCTATGCTGGCATCAAGAATTATTTCTTATATGTTTTATATGAGTCTAACACTCCAGGAGGTCACAAAGAAATTATCTCTTTTGACTCCTTTTTTGTCAGAGCCTAAGGCTGCTGACTATTTCTTGCTTCTTAGTCATAGCCGGAATATCTCTTGGTTTCTTTCTCATGCTTCTCTAGACTCTTTTGAGTCTGTTAGCAGATCCTCTGCTATTGCCATTGGAGCACGTCGTAGAGCCTGGCTCCAAGCTTCAGACTTGAGCAGATGGGCACAACATACAATGAGTAATTCTCCTTGTACTGGAGAAAATCTCTTCAATAAGAAGGCTTTACGTCAGGTTGCTCATTGCTCCACTGACTTCCCTGGTTCTGGAGACCATTCTATGCCTTCTTCTTCCCCAGGAAGTAGGAAATGTCCTACCAAGCCTTCTTTCCCTAAGAAAAGAAGGTTTCACTCTTCTCCTGCCCATCATCCAGAGGTGCCCAAGCAAGGGACACCTCGTCCTAGTCTGAAGTTTCCAAACTAGCCAGTCTCAACATACCCAGCAACCATAGGTTCTGAGGGTTACAATCTACAGTTAACTTCTTCTTAACAGAAGTTTGTTCCCTGTTTTTTCTTTAAGTTGTCAGGATATTCTTGTCCATGGGTTACAGAATTCTCCTCTTCTTACTATTAAGAAGGGAGGTTACAACTATCTCATGATAGTTTCTGACCCAACATGAACATTTTTTCCCTCAGCTGACTCGCCATATGGGTAAGTCACCCTCCAATTACATGTTTTCTCTATCCTCTCATCCAGGATTTTCCCTGACTGAGTGGTACCATACTGAAAAGCTTCTCTAGCCTTTCATTCCAGTGTAGATCTTTTTAGTTTTCTTGAATACATTCTCAAGATAACTCATCAGACAGGGACAGGAATATCTCCTCTCCCTTTGTCTGTTCCTCTCTGTTTTGCACAGGAAGATCCTCTCTGCTGTTTTTCAGCTTCTGTGCATGCAGGAGTTCCAGTGTTTGAACCACTGGTACTTTTCCACAATTTTTGTCTAGCCTCAGTAGTGATTCCAAGCTAATCGTCATCTATCTTGGACATTCCTACTCACTTTAGGCTTCTCACATTATCTTCTTTCTAGCCATCTCCTTCTCCTAGGATGTGGCAACATGCCTGACTTCAGTCAGTTTTATCTCATAATTCTCCTGCACAATGCTCTCTGCAGTCTTCAGAGAAGCTTTCTACTATGGGCCCTTGCTACAGAGCATTGATCTTTGTCTCTGAGGGCTATCCTATATAGTAGAAAAAAGCTTATAAATCATTCCCATGACTGTGAGGGTTCTCCACACCCTCTTGTCTCCTGTTATAATTCAGAATATAAGCTTTTTCTGCGTGAATATCCAGGGCTATTAGTAACGCATGATACCCCATGTCCCTCCAGTGGATCCTCCTGGTATCTTCTCTATGCCTTTCTACCCATCTACCATGTCAGAGTTCTAAAGGACTCCCGACTTGCTCTTTACAGACTGATCTTATCCTCTGTTTTTCACGCAACCATCCTGGTTATTTTCCTGGATTGCATTCCTGCATCCTCTTAGCCCACGGAAATAGATTCTCTATATATCTGTCAAGTGGGCTTCACCCTCTTGTTATTGGATGAATCTTTCCCCTTCACATTCCCCATGTGAATGTTCTTATGGGGCTTAGTGTATCTTCAGACTTATTGTCATGTATGTAAATATCTCTATATATGCCTCTACATACATATGTCTGTAAGCTGTGTGTGCATAATTTATGCCCCCATATGTATATATATATATGTTGATACATATTTCTGCATATCTAGATATACATATATATATAGGTATATATATCTCCCTATATATATATATATATATATATCTGTTGGGAGACTTTTTATAGATCAATATGTATTACATACTATCTCCTCACTGTCTATGCTATAGCAATTTGTACCTTTCTTAGAGGTTACAGACAGTGAGCTCCCTTTTTCATACTGTTCCTTAGTATGTGGTGACTGTTATGCACACAACCACTACTGTGGTGATAACAGCTTCCGCTTTGCTCTAGCTCTCCCTATCCTTGAAGATTCAAGCTTCAATATCTTTCCTATCTCTCATCAGCTAGGAAAGACAGTGTACATCTTCATTGTTTTGAGTACACATTGTTCTCCTTGGGAATATGGGCCTTTTTCCATACCCCTTCTTCCCTCCAAGACTGGGCTAGTTGTCCAAATCGGTCAGTCTTCTTTTAGTCCTCAATGTTAATGACTCTGTACCTAAAAGAGTTTTCAGCTTTTTCCCATAAAGCTTTCCATTGAAGACCTGCCGTTCTAATCCTACCCCAGTTGACACCTGGATCACCTGCTATTCCAGGTCTGGACCTTCACCCTCACTGCTGTGAGGTCACCTTGAGGATTCCGCTACTGCATATCCAGTAGACTCCATCACGCTTTCTACTTCCTACAATCCAGTAGGTAAGCTCCATATTATAACTGTTCATTAAATAATTTTAATGGTACTTATCATACATGCCATGGACTCCTCTCCTGTAGTCCTTGGGTTTGCTGTTTTCCTTACAGCTCTTCTATTCTCAACTCCTACCCTCCATTCCCTCATGGGATGCCGGAGAGTCCTGTGTGGGAAATGCACTCCTGATCCAGGAACATGCATTTTATGGGATCTCCCCCTGGCATCTCTAGCTAGGGAGTCCCCATATGTGAAGACTCATTCCTGCTTGTTCCTGGAGATAGCACAGTTACTTACCTGTAACAGGTGATCTCTGGGAACAGCAGGAATAAGTCTTCACAACCCACCCACCTCCCCTAGGAGTTGTATCTATCTATCTTCCTTTCCTCGTTCTCTCCTTTTGTCTCAGCTATGAAACTCAACTGAGGAGAGACAGTGGAAAAGGCGGGAAGTCAGTGCGCAGGCGCGAGGGATGCTCCCAAAAGCTTTCTGATTGGATGCTGGGGAGCATTCCCGTGCAGGCTCCGTCGGTACCAACGTACCCATATGTGAAGACTTATTCCTGCTGTTCCCAGAGATCACCTTTTACAGGTAAGTAACTGTGCTTTCCCTTCTGGCTCTCACAGGTAGAAAAATATTTTCTTTTCATTTTAGTGATTGGACTTTGTGCTATCTTTATATTTTGTACAGTATGGGGGAACTGCATCTCTTATTTATGTGATGTTGCACTGCATGCGGAGTCTGGCTTCTTGGTGTTTCAGATTAAATTTTGTCTACATATTTTTATTTTTACTTTAGATTGTGGTTACTTATTCTGTACTTGATGAGGGTCTGTGTTCTGAGTGTGTGACCGAGCCCAGGTGTTCTGTTAACATGGAGTTTGTACATAAAGATCTATACTATACTGTAGTAATTTGACATGTTCAGCTTTTCAAATAGGTGTATGGATGTTCCAGGACCCACTGTAGTATTTACAGTAACGCTTTTTTTGGATGGGCTGCTTATGTAAGTTTTGGAAGTTGGTGCTGATATGGTGTGGTATTGTATGGTAGAATTGCTCTATAGATACTCAGTGACTTTGCTGTAGGGTTTTGTATTAGTTCACAATATGCCTGGTACTGGAGAATGTTTGTTGTTGTTAGTGAGATGATCAGAATCAGATATTTTTTTAAGATATTGATTTTTGTGGGCGAATGTCCTGGTTCTGCTCTGCACCCACTGTTGAAGGGGGTCCTGTGGATTCAAAATATATGTTGAAAAAGAAAAAGCAAGAACCATAATACAGTTTATAACAACAAAATAAAAATGAGTTATAATTTAGTTTTATAAACTGTGCTGTGGTTCTTGCTCTCTTTTAGTTCCTTGGTGTACAAACATCTTGCATTTCTTCCATATAATCGAATCGGCTTTTTGGTTTGGTTCAGTCCCTGATTGGAGTTTTGAGAAAGCCCCACTCCCCTCTATGAGGGGGAGGGGGGGTGGCGACGCCATCTCATCCTTCACCTCAGGCAGCAGATTGCCTTGAGCCGCCCCTGCGTCTACCTGCAAACTCAAGGTGTACTGCAAGGTTCTTCCTTATGTGCCTTGCTTTTTAATATACCCTAAACGAAAATAGAGTAAAAAATTTTTTTGTGTGAGCTAACGTGTAAATATGTTTTTTGTCGGAAGATCAGCCCTGAGGATCAACTTAGCCTCTCGAAGCTGTAACTTCCATTTTACTCGGTTTTATTTAAACCACTGAATAGACCCTCCACGGAGCCGCTAGTAAGGTAAAAACACCACAGTGAGATGTCACCTGTACCAAAAACAAAAATTAAAAAGAATTTGTTGATATGTAGAAAACAAAAAGTGGTACTTATCTGAACTGTCATCTCCCCGCCTTTAATACATCTTCACGGGAGAACAGTCAGTGACTATTTTGGTTTAGGGTCTAGTTGAGTAGAGTAGGGTTATTTTGTTATTTTTTGCTTTTTAATATATACATCCAGCCGGTTTGCATGGCAATCAAATCATACGGCATACTTTACCATATCTATGCTGACAATGTGCTGCTTTACACCTCATTCTCCACAGACAGTCCCAATTACACCGGAATCACGGACTGCTTTAATGCAGTTTCAGACTGGCAAGCATTACACAATCTGAGAGTGAACTGTAAGAAAACTGAAGTGTTATTCATCACAAAGGATCCAACTTTCATACCTCCTCCTGCCTTACAGGTAAAAGATGCAGAGCTGAAGACTAAACAAGGGGCGTGGTATCTGGGTATCGTCTTAGACCAGCACTTGAGTATGGAATCACACATAACATCACTAAGGCAGTATATTTCGAAATACGGACCCTCCGTCACCTACAACCCTTGCTGGAAGTTGCCGACTTCCGCACTGTATTCCAGGCACTTATCATCCCCCACTTTGATTACACAAACATCTACATGGCCTTCCAGACTGTGCACTTCATCCCCTACAAATGGCCATGAACACTGCAGCATGATCCCTGTATGGAGCCACCAGACATGAACATGTTACACCTATTCTAAAGCAACTTCATTGGCTCCCTATATCTAGCCGCCTTAAGTACAAAGCCCTCCTAATGACATTCAAAATCCTCCGCAACCTCTCTGCAATCTCCCTGGAGGAAATCATACATTGGACACTGGACAATAGAATTAGAAGGTCAATCATGGCAAACCCACTCACCATCCCGTCTATAATAAGAAAAAGCTCCCAGGCTGCTAGGAACCGAGCCTCCAAACTTTATGTGCCATGTCTCTGGAACTCCCTCCCCCCCCAATCGACATCATCTCTGACCTGTCTACCTGCAGAAAAGCACTTTGTATTTAGCATGTCTTTTCCAACTATGTTATGAACAGATAATATAAACCTGCTTTGGACCAAGCTTCTTCCCTTAGCTCAGATCCAGCTACACATCATGGTCCACTAACCATCTTGTAAATAGTTCGCCCAGTTACTACTCAAGTTGACACCCCCTGTTGTAATTCAATAGTTACTGTTAACTGCAATACCTGTTGTATGTTCGATGTACCTGTTCTAGGAAAACCTGTTCTATGTAATGAATGATTCTTGTTCCTTGTAAACCACGCTGATTTCTAAATAGCGTGGTATACAAAACCAAATAAATAAATAAAATCGATTTGCTGCTTTAGCTACAAATGACAGAGTTCCAGAAGAGTTTTGGTATGACATCAAGAAGATTATGTTGGAAGAAAGTGAGAAGTCTCTACAAAAGGTGAAAAAGCAAAAATGGCCAAAATGGATGACTGAAGAAACTCTGAAAATTGCCCAGAAATTCAGAGAAGCTAAAGCCAGAGGAGAAAGAGAGGCAATCGCAAAATTCAACAGAGATTTCCAACATGCAATAAGACAAGACGAGGAGAAGTACTACAATGATGCATGCAAGGAAATAGAATCAGAAACTATCGGAAGAACAAGATCAGCTTTCCTAAAGCTATGAGAATTAAAGAAAAAATTCCAGCCTCAAATTGGAATGCTACAAGATGCTCAAGGATCCATATTGAATGATACCAAGAAGATCAAGAAAAGGTGGAAAGAATCTACAGTGTCGTCATACCATAAAGATCAAGTGGACCAACAGCTTTTTCATCCTGAGGTTTATGATCAGGAACCATTGGTGATGAAAGAAGTTGAAACAGCATTGAAATCCTTATTAAAGGACAAAGCACTGGGCATTGATGGCATTCCCATTGAAGTATTACAGCAATTGGATGAAGCTGTTACCATACTTGCAAGGCTCTGTGAGGAAATTTGGAAGTAATGTTTATACCAGTACTGAAGAAAGGTGATCCGACTGACTCTGGAAATTATTGCACGATAGCTCTGATCCCACATGTTAGCAAGATTCAACTCAAGATCATTCAGCAGAGACTACAACCATACCTGGAACGAGAACTGCCTGAAGCGCAAGCAGGGTTCAGGAAAAGGTGAGAAACAAGCGACGTCATCGTGGATGTGAGATGGATCCTTGAGAAGACAAAAGAATACCAAAAGGATATCCATATGTGTTTTATTGACTACAGCAAGGCTTTTGACTTTTGGTATGAGAAACTCTGGGCCACATTAAGAAGCATGGGTATACCAGATCACCTGATGGTTCTCTTGCATAACCTTTACATTGATCAAGAAGCAACAGTTCGAATGGAATTAGGAGAAACAGAATGGTTTAAAATCAGCAAAGGTGTACAACAAGGCTGCATACCTTCCCCCTACCTGTTTAATTTATATGCAGAACAAATCATCAGAGAAGCAGGACTGTATGAAGACAACTGAGGTGTGAAGATTGGTGGATGACTCATCAACAGCCTTTGCTATGCTGATGATACCACATTACTGGCTGAAAGTGAAGATGATCTGAAACATTTGCTTCTCAAGATCAAGGAACATAGTCTTAAAATGGGCCCGCATCTTAATGTTAAGAAGACAGAGATGCTGACAACTGGCAAAATCAGTCAATGAATACTTTGTATATCATGGACTGCCCGAAGAACAAACTAGTCAATACTTAGAAGCTCAGATGACAAGATTTCGACTTTCATACTTTGAACACATCATGTGAAGAGAGAGATTCTTAGAGAAAGAAATAATGGGGGTTATTCTGAGCTACAAATAGTGGGGATGGACATCCCGATAGGACGTCCATCCCCGCTATTTGTGCCCTTGCCTGCCCCTGACTAACTTCCCCACCAGTTGTGTGGGGAAGTTAGATGGGGGTGGGGAATGGGCAGTCTGCAGATGGAGTCTGGGCGGGCAGTGGGCAGTTGCCAGCCCTGGATGTACAGGGCTGATTCCAATATCGACCCTGCATGTCCAAGGCTGGTGAAATATCCGGGGAAGTTATTCCACCTCCAAGGTGGAATAACTTCCCTGGTTGTGTTTTTTGTTATTTTTTTGATGGTCTGGGGCGCGGATGGGGCAAAGGGGACCAGGGTTTATTCCCCGCAGCCCAACTCTTGCCTTAGGAGGCCAGATCGGGGGTCGGGCTGTGGGGAATAAACCCTTTTTGCTGCCAGTGGCTTTGCGACTTTTAAATTGAGCCGCGTTGCCTTGGCAACATGACGCCGTGAAGCTGTGGCTCCATTTAAAAGTCCAGACTGAGTTAGCTGGGGACAGTCTTGCACATGCAGGCCGGACTGAAGTGCAGGACTGATCGCGATTCTGATCCCGCGGGGTAGACGTGCCTCCGGGATCAGAATCGTGATCACCTCTGTGCGTCCGGTTCACACCGGATATACAGAGGGGATCTACGTCCGGAACGGAATTGGACCCAATGCTTGGAAAGGTGTCAACACAAAAGAGGAAGGCTGGCAATGAGATGGATCAATACAATAACAGCAATTATGGGTGCAACAATGAGCTGCTTGACTGACGACCGAACACAGTTTAAGTCAACTATCCAGAGGGTCTCCATGAGTCGCCACCGACTCGACATCACTTAACAACAACATACGGTACATATACATGTATATATAATCTTTGTAAAATGGCCCCACTATACATATAAGTGTCGGCACTTCTACATGGAAGCAGTTGACTTGATGCCGCTCTTTTTGTGCAAAATGGCTGTTCCTGCTGTATGTGTATTTTACAAAAGGCTCCAGAGTCTTTTGTAGAATACCACTGGAATTGTGAATATCCCACATTGGATATTCAATTCCTACCTTAATGTTCTTTGCCAAATTGGCCTTTGCTGCCATTGATATGCACATTATTGAACAATATAAGTAGTTTTAGCCACATTAAGAGGAGACATTCATAGGGACATGTTTAGGTCATAAGAGGAAATTAGCAATACAGATTGAGTTTTCAGATCTACACACATTCAGGGTGATGTTCAAATGCAATGCAATGTGTGCCTTTGAGTCAGTGCTGACTCCTGGCAACCCAGCAGCTCCTGGGTTTTCTTGGCAGTGTGACCGGAAGTAGATTACCAGGCCTTTCTACGGAGGCAATGGAGAGTTAAATGGCTTGCCCAAGACCACAAGGAGTGCTAGTGGGAATCAAACCCTGTCTCTTGGTTACCAAGTCAGTGCTCTAACCACTAAGCGGCTACTCCACTCTAGGGTGATATTCAGCAGGTCTAAATTCACTTAAAGATAACAGGATGACTTACGCCCCATTTTACCGAGCTGACTAAAATTTTGCTGATACCACTCATTAGTCATTTATTTATTTGTGTTTTTTATACCGCTTAATCAATAAGTCAAAGCGGTTTACAGAGAACAAGAATATACATTTAAAGTAGTTCACATAATTGGGTGTTAAATACAATTAAGCAAAGCAAACAAAAGCATCATTGAACAAACTGTGGGTCATTCTGAACTCCGTTTAGCTGGTCAGTCGATTTGTACGGGGAGCTCTGTGGGCGGGAGGAGGTGGGACAAAGGCAGAGCGAGGGTGGGTGGTGGGCGGAGAGCGACCTCGGACGTACAGGGCCGATTCTGAGGTCGACCCTGTATGTCTGGGGTCAGCTACGGAGACGGGGGACTTATTGCACCTCAGAGGTGGAATAAGTCCCCCTGGACATTGAGGCACTGGGCAGAGACGGAAGGTGAGGGGATGCAGGGGGATCCCTGTAGCCCAACCCTGGCCATGGGAGGCAAGATCGGGGGTCGGGCTGCAGGGAAAGGATGGTGTGCCTGTTGACTGGGAATCACGGCTCCTGAATGGAGCCTTGTTGAGTTAGTTGGGTATGTGGGCTGGGTGAGTGGCCGATCAGAATCAGGGCCCGGCTTGCACATCCAGGCCCTAGACCCGAATCTGATCCTGCGGGCACATCTAGCCCCCGTGGGATTAGAATCAGGTCTACCTCTCTACAGCCCAATTCTGATCGGCCGTACAGGGGCTGGATGGCCAGTATGAAATTGGCCTCACTGTGTATTCAATCTAAGTAGCAAAGTAAACCAAAGAAACTAAATAACAATGTAAGTATATGGTAGAAACTCTAAGTCATGCAGGATGGCCTATACAGTTACATGCAAAAAGAATGGTATTATTTGAAGTGATGGGAAACACCTAAGTGAATATTATACTGAGTTGATGAAGGGATTTTGTTAGCATCAAAACTAGGTGGAGTTCATAACTAAGTTTATGGTGTCAAAGAAGTTAAACTGTATGTTGGGTTGTAGTTAAGTTGGACTGATATTCGGTAAGTCAATTTTCGTTCTGAAGTGCTCTAGAAATAAACGCGTCTTGAGCTGCTTTCTGAATGTTAGGAGGTCTGATATGCTGCTTAAGTTATCTGGTAGTGAGTTTGAGTGTTGGTGAGTATTGTGTCGCTCTCAAATGATGTTGCTGCACCTCTGTGTGGTCAGTAGGGCACAACGATTAGCCATTGCCAAGTCAGCAGCTGTACAATACATGAGTCAGGCAGCAGCAGGCAATAGAACAGATGCTGCATTATCTGTCTAAGTCCGTAGTCACATTTGTCTGATCTGGTTGGCACTCTCTGCTTTACCGTTTTCACTCGACATCATTCGACATTATTTCATAAATGGTTCAGTGGCCTGCATATAGAAAGCTCATACTCCATGCCAGGCGGAAGCCTTTCTGCAATGTCAGTTCCCACTGTCACATAATCATCATTTAACACTCGATCCACCTTGGCATTTACCGAGGGGTTTCCCTGGTTGTTTAATAGCAGGGTAGGAGTGATCATAACAACATACAAAAAGCGAGTATCAGAACACAAGCTTTATTAGGAACTAGGTCAATGCCAAGGCAACAAACCAAAAGAACAAAGCCCAACATGGCAGTGTTTTGGTGTGGCCTTCCTCAGGGGCAATGGCCTGCTAAAGATAAAAACAAATTCTCATCAGGCATTTTACAAAATCTTAATAAATAAAATAATAAAACTATAAAAGAAGAGATAAACATAATACTAAAAACACCAAAAAGACGGATAGAGATTGAGAGCATGTTCCTTATGTAAAGTACAACATTTACATACAAATATAAGATGAGAGGCAATAAAGACATAAATACATAAATAGCCAACTTTCTATGAAATATGAAATCATAGTATGAACGAATATTGAATCATGAATCATATGAAAAATAAATTATATCATGTAAAAACATAGATACATAAATAATACCGTGAATAAAATCTTACGTAGCTATAAATCATAAGGGTAATAAAGTAGTAAATTTGAAAAACAATCAGACTTGATCACCAGTAACTACATGAAAGTGTGGTGTGTACCCATGGAGTATAACCATAAAAGTGATCTCCAGATTTTCCTGCCCTGCTGCTGTCCTTGGTTCAAAATGATGGCTCTCACCCCTAGCAACAGTCTCTACTAGGAAGGCTTACACCCTCGAATGGTGCAGGTTCTCTGCTTGGTGCGCCATACATGGAGCTGATCCTTTCTCCTGCCTGGTGGCTCTGGTGTTACAGTACCTTCTCCACCACTTTCAGTCCGGGCTCAAGTCTAATGCACCTGAGTGCACTGGCGGCGCACCACCATCCGGTGGATGGTAAGCCCCTTTCGGTCCAGCCATTGGTGACCCATTTCCTTCAGGTCCTGCTCTTATGAAAGCCCCAGGTTTGCTCGCCGGCAACTGAATGGGACCTCAACATTATGTTGGGGCAGCTCACCCTTTGAGCCTCTGGCTACCTGCCACCTTCGCTACCTCTCTTGGAAGGTGGTTTTCTTTGTTGCACTTGCCTCCGCTCGCAGAGTTAGCGAGCTCCAGGCCCTTGTGGCGAAGGCACCTTATACCAGGTTCTACAAGAACAGAGTGGTGCTTCGCATGCACCCCAAATTCCTGCCGAAGGTAGTGTTGCCCTTCCATCTCAACCAGGAAGTGGTGCTTCCTACCTTCTTTCCAAGACCTCACTCCAGTCGGGCGGAGACTGTCCTTCACACCTTGGACTGTAAGAGGGCCTTGTTCTTCTATATCCAATGCACTCAGGGCTACCGCAAAGCTTCTCAGCTCTTTGTCTCCTACGACCCCAGTAGGCTGGGGGAGGCAGTGACCAAATGTATGCTGTCCATCTAGGTGGCAGACTGTATCACTCTCACTTATGAGCAGGCGAGGCTCCCACTGGAAGGCCGTGTCATGGTACACTGTGTTAGGGCCATGGCAGCCTCGGTGGCAGACTTGCCTCTGTCCCGATGGTGGACATCTGCAAGGCTGCCACCTGGTCTTCATGCCATACCTTCATTCTTTACTGCCTGGAAAGAGAGTCCTGACAGGAGAGTGCCTTTGACCAAGCTGTGCTCTGTAACCTTTTCTGGGTTTAGGCAACTCCTTCCCTCCGACTCTCCTGTGTTCAGGCTACCGGAGTGCTGGTTTCATCAGACACAGGGGTCCTACTGTGGTCTGTGTACATGGACTAAATTGCTGCTGCTTGTGGCTCCCCATGAGGGAGCCCCTATTTTTGCTATGGGTTCTTGGTAGCCTGTAGCTTGAGAGTCCCATATGTGAGGACTGACTTCCTGCTTGTTCCCGGAGAAAGCGTAGTTACTGTGTTCTCCGGGAACAGCAGGAATCAGTCCTCACAACCCTCCCTCCTACCCTTGGAGTTGCTCGTATACCATTTCTTTTTTTTTTACCATCTTTAGGTATGTCATCTGACTGGGCAACATTTATTTATTTAACTGTATTTATATCCCGCTTTTCACTGGGTCAAAGCGGTGTAACATATAAGGGTGGGGAAAAATTAAGTATCAGGGTGGGGCCATCACCAGGTGGGCAACGATGATTTCGACATAAGACAGACTTTAGACATGGACAGTATAGTGCAGTTATCGCTCAGAGGTTCATGATGGGTGAGTTCAGGGGTTGGTGCGTTTTTTGGTGGGGGTTGTCTTGAAGTATTCTTGGAATAGGATGGTTTTTAGCTGTTTTCTGAATGATGGGAAATCGTTATTGTTTCTGAGGTGGCTCGGTAGAGATCTCCATAGGGAGGGTGCATATAGTTCAAAGGCTCGGTTGCATGTCCGTTGAGAGCATTTGGTTCTTTTGTGAGGGACGGTAAGGTAGTTGCTGGAGGCCTGTCTGGTTGTTTTGCAGTGGGCTGGACGGGTCAGCAGGGTGCGAAGCTGGGTGTTCGGTGCTTGGTGGATGGCTTTGTGGGTGAGTAGGATGGATTTGTATTTAGTTCTTGCTTCGAAGGGAAGTATGGGTAGGTCTCTTAGAATTGGGGTAATGTGGTCGCTTTTCTTTGCTCGCTGAATGATTCTTGCTGTGGTGTTCAATGCAGTTCAGAGGGGGTTGGTCTGTGTGGCTGGTAGTCCATGGTAGATTATGTTGCAGTAATCCAGATGTGGGAGTGCCATAGCTTGCATCACCGTCCTGAAGTCCTGAGGTTCGAGGAGAGGTCTGAGGCGTTGCACTGTTTTCGCTTTATGGAATATATTTCCTGTGGTTTTGGTAATTTGTTGCTTGAGGGTTAGCGCTTGGTCAATGATAATGCCTAGATATCTTATTTGTGGCTGTATTTGGATGCATGTGGTTCCTATGTTGAGGTGTGTAGGTGGTGTGAAATCTGGGTCTTTTGTTACTATGAGGGCTTCAGTTTTCTTTATGTTTATGGATAAGTTGTTTTCTTGTAGCCAGTGGGACACTTTGGAGAAGCATGCTGAAAGATGTATATTTGTTGGGTTTGTGGTTGTATTTGGGGCGTAGAGCATGATATCGTCAGCATATATATGGAAGTTGATGTTGTGGGTACGTATGACTGAACAGAGTGGTTGTAGGTAGATGTTGAAGAGCATGGCTGATAGCGTGGATCCTTGAGGTACTTCTTGGTGTTGCTGGAAGGAGGGCGAGGTCGAGGTGCTGGTACGGATCAGTTGTTGTCTATTGGTTAGGTAGGATTTAAACCATTGAAGTGCGGTGTCTTTGATGCCAATTGACTGCAATCTTCGTATGAGGATGTTGTGGGAGATGGTGTCGAAGGCTGCTGATATATCAAGGAAGATCATGGCATATCCAGAGTGTTTTTCTTGGGTTCCTATGATGAGGGTGTTCATCAGTGTGGTCATGAGGGTTTCGACACCATGTAGTGGGCGGAAGCCATGTTGTTGAGGGTCTAGTATGTTGTTGATGTCTAGGTGTTCTTGAAGCTGCTGCTGGACTATCTTCTCGATTATCTTGGCGGTGAATGGTAGGCTTGCTATCGGTCTGTAGGATGCAGGGTCTAGGGGATCTAGGTTTTGTTTTTTAGGGATGGTCAAATGATTGTAGTTTTGAGGATGTCTGGCATGCGACCTTGGGAGAAGGATTCGTTGACAATATGGGCTAATGGTGTGCTCTGGATTTCTTTATCCAGTCAGTGGGGCAGGGGTCCAGCGGAGAGGTGGTGGTGTTTAGGCGGGAGATGGTGGATGATATTTCTTCTGCAGTGGTTTCTTTGAAGGTGGTCCAGTCACTGTGTATGGTGGGGTGGTGGTTTGTTGTAGTTGTCTTGGAGTTCGGATGTGGGTTTTGTGGTAGTTGGAGCTGTTTGTATTGTCGGGCCAGTATCTCTGGTGGAATCTTTGGTAGCTGGTCAGAGTTATTGGGTGCTTTTGTCAGTTGTTTGACAATCTGAAAGAGTTCACGAGGTTTATTTATGGATGTGTTTATGATTTTCGTGTGGTAGGTTTTCTTAGCTTTGTCGGTTTCAGAGTGGTATGCGTTGAGTTCATGTAGATATTTTGTTTTGTCACTGTTATTTTTGGTTTTTCTCCATTTTCTTTCTGTTCTTCTGAGTTTTGTTTTTAGTTTTCGGAGGCTGGGGGTAAACCATCTGGCTTTTGTGGAAGTAGGTCTTGTGGTGGCTTTATTCGTCGGTGCTTCGGACGCAGTGGAGATTGTGGTATTCCAGTTGTGAATTAGATCATCGATGTTACTGGAGTTTGTTTGTAATTTAGGTAGAGTTTGTGCTAAGAAGTCCTCTTTGTTGAATGTTTTAAATCTTCTAGCGTGGTGTCCGTCTACCTTGTTGGTCATAGGTTTGTAGGTGTGGGATAAGGTAAGGAGGTAGTGGTCTGACCAAGGTACAGGTGAGATCTGCAGGTTCTTGCATGAGGAGGCGGTTAGAGAGTTTAGGAATATGAGGTCCAGTGTGTTTCCTTTTTCGTGTGTGGGTTCTTGTATGATCTGTATCAGATTCATTGCTGTCATGGCGGTGGTGAAGGTTTCTGCTTGTGTCTCTTGAAGTGAAGGGAGGTTAAAGTCTCCTAGGATGATTTGTTCCTTTGCCGAGCTGGTGCTTTCAGATATGAATTGTAGCATCTTTGGTAGGTCAGTGTTTGTGGTGGGTGGACGGTAGATTAGACATATTGAAAGGTGTTTATTGGTGAGGGTGAGGAGATCTGCTTCATTGTTGGTTTCTGAAGAATGGATCCTGAGGTGGAGGTCGGCTTTTGATACGATGGCTACACCTCCACCTTTGGAGTGTGCTCGGGAGCAGTGATGGAGGTTGTATCCTTTTGGGGTTAACTGGGTCATTAT
Source organism: Ichthyophis bannanicus (assembly GCA_033557465.1). Lineage (NCBI taxonomy): Eukaryota > Metazoa > Chordata > Amphibia > Gymnophiona > Ichthyophiidae > Ichthyophis > Ichthyophis bannanicus. Next base: position 167,652,171 of record CM066043.1, read on the forward strand.
CACTGTGTCGCTATCTGTTAGCCAGGTTTCCATTAGACATAGGATGTCGATCTTCTTGGTTGTGATTAAGTCCTGGAGCATGTGATATTTGTTTCTGAGTGAGCGTGCGTTTATTAGTGAGATGGAGAGGTGGTGGTAGTTTGGGGGGTTGGGGGTATGGGTTGGTGTATGCTGTGTATGAGAGTGGTTTTGTTTAGGGTTGCATGAGTGTGTGGGTTGTGCTGTTGTGATGTTAGACCAGAGTAGGTTATTGGGTGTGCCTGTGGGGGAGGGGTAGAGGTTCAGGAGAGGAGTGAGGAGGTAGATGGGGGCTAAGCAGGGTGGCATGCTCTGTGAGAGTACCTGGTGTTTGGGGGTCAAGGTGTGTTTCAGTGTTGATCCTTTGGAGTGATGGGGTCTTTAGTCGTCGTTGTTGTATTTCTGCAGCTGTAGTGGGTTGGCGTGTTCGTCATTGCTGCGGTGGTGTTTGTTTCGCCGTTTTGAGCTCCACAGTTCTTGTCGGGTATGATCCTGTTTGCACCTCTGTGCCGCGCCTAAAGGGCCACGCCAAAGGGCCCTCTGGCGAGGCCCTCAGGCGCGGGCCTGCCAGGCGCGGGCACGCAATGTAGGGACGCCGCTTATATGTGTGCTGAGGTTGCCGCGGGCTTTCACCCACTGCCCCGATCGGGCAGGAGCTCAGCATTGGTGTTTCAGGCAAATGGCAGCGGCTCCCTCGGTGCAGGGACGCCGCTTATATGTGTGCTGAGGCTGCCGCAGGCTTTCTCCCACTGCCCCGATTGGGCAGGAGCTCAGCGTTGGTGTTTCAGGCAAATGGCAGCGGCTCCCTCGGTGCAGGGACGCCGCTTATATGTGTGCTGAGGCTGCCGCGGGCACCCTTGGGTGGGAAGGGGACCACGCATACATGGTGGTATCTCCCAAAGGCTTTCTTTGAAAGCTGGGGGGATGCTTCCGCGAGGGCTCCGTCGGTGCCGATGTCACCCATATGTGACGGCTGATTCCTGCTGTCCCCGGAGAATACCTGTTACAGGTAACTACACTGTATGTTGAATCTGGCCAGCCACACATCATCTGATATCTAGTGAGGTGATTCCAGCCGATATGTTTAGTTTGTGATCAGCAAAGCATTAGTTGAAAAGCCTCTTTGTTAACTATTAGGGACATACCCGATATCTTCTCATACAGAAGAATCACGATTTATGCATATTGGGTCTAATATTCAATGCTGCGGCTATATCCGGCCACTGGCATTGAATATCCAGTATTCACGGATAGTGTTACCTGTGCAGTCATCGGCGATCTTCAGTCGCTGGCCAGACAGCTAAACCAGCTAAAGTTAGGGAAAATAAAAGGAGGCCTAGCTTTAGCCAGTTTACGTTAACAAGGCAGTGGTTGAATATTGCTGCTGGCCAGTTAACTCTGGTGCTGCCCCTGCTCCGGCTCTGGAGTGTCCCAACACTAAGCGCTTAGCATCAGGGCATACAAACCGGCTAGCAGCGAATATTCAGACAGCACTAAATGATTTAGTGCCTCTGAATACCCCAGTGACCGTGGTTGAACCAGTTAGCAGGTCTGCCAACCAGTTGAACGGCTTTGAATATGTCCCCCCCCCAATTGTCTATAAAATCTGCATTTATCTGCATAATTTATGCATGGATATTTTTACCTGTTCCAAAGCAGGTACAAATATTTGCAAATATATTTTATCTGTGATTTTCTGTAGAATTGGTGCTAGTATTCTATAAAGATATATAGGCATCTGTGTGTCTTCATAAAATAGACTTAAAATAGATGCCTACTTGCCCTTCGAGAAGGTGTAAATATCTGTGGCCTCAATGTAGTTGCGGTCGCTGCTGGATTTGTGCTCTTATGTTTATGCTCTTATGCTGCAGCAAGGGTCCTCTACGGAGCCTCCAGAAGCGACCACGTGACTCCCATTCTCAAACAGCTTCACTGGCTACCCATACATGGGAGGATTATCTTTAAAACCCTACTCCTCTCATTCAAGGCAATCAAAGGTATTTCATCTTCCTCACTCACAGAACTTATTCACATGGTGCCCCCCAACAGATCCAGAAGAGCAACAGCTGTAAACCTGCTAATAACCCCAAAGGCATTGACAAAATGCAACATGACAACTGCAAACAGGGCGTTCAGTCTCTATGTCCCTAAATGCTGGAATGCTCTACCTTCCGACATTCGGGCCATTGTAGACCTAACACAGTTCAGGAAGGCACTTAAATACCACCTTTTCATCCAATACTACCCAGTCAGCAACGAAATCTAGATATCCCCATTAAGAAATGACCCCTTACGTTCCTTATGTTATTGTTACTTCAATCTTGTTCCGTGTAAATATTTCATGTATATAGTTCACCCCTGTTATCCAAGTTTGTACTCCTGTTCTATGTAAAACCAAACAGCTTGTTGTTATGGTCATTATGTTATAATGTAAACCGCGCTGATACCGAATAGTGCGGTATATAAGAAATTGTAATAAATAAATAATAAATAAATAAATAGACATATGTCTTTATAAAATTGGGCCAAAATAGGGGCTTCTTGACTCTAAACCTGGGAGCCGTGTTATAAAATTACCCCGATAAGGCCAATAAATTAAAAAACAAAAGAAAACAAAAACATAGATACATGACGATAGAAAAAGACCACATGGCCTATCTAGTCTGCCCTTCCATATCAACCACTGCAACAGTCCCCTTTTATCCTTTAGAGATCCTCTGTGTTTGTCCCATGCTTCTTTGAATTCAGATACTGTCCTCATCTCTACCACCTCCACTGGGAGACTATTCCTCGGATCCACCACTCTCTTTCCGTAAAGAAACACTTCTACATATCACTCCTGAATCTATCCCCTTTCACTCTCATCCCATGTCCCCTCGTAGCAGAGCTTGCTTTCCATCGAAAGAGGCTCTCCCCCCTGTGCATTTATGCCATGGAGGTAATTAAACATCTCAATCATATCACCTCTATCCTGCCTTTCCTCTAAGGTGTACATTTTAATATTCTTAAGTCTGTCCTCATATGCTTTATAATGAAGACCACTAACCATTTTAGTAGCCACCCTCTGCACCGACTCCATCCTGTTCACATCCTTTTGAAGGTGTGGTCTCCAGAATTGCACACTATACTCCAAATGAGGTCGCACCAAAGACTTATACAGAAGCACTATCACCTCCTTTTTTCTGCTAGCCATTCCTCTCCGTATGCACCCAAGCATCCTTCTAGCTTTTGCCGTCGCCTTTTCTACCTGTTTAGCTACTTTAAGATCATCAGACACAACCACGCCTAGGTCCCGCTCTTCTTTAGTGGACAAAAGTACTTCACCCCCTTTACTGTATTGCTCCCTTGGATTGCTGCAGCCCAAATGCATGACCTTGCATTTTTTTTAACATTAAACTTATATTTCTGATGCCTTTCTGTATGTGTAAGTGCCTTTTAAAAATTACCCTCAGTAAGTACAAAGAGCATTGAGATAAAAATTAGACAAGTAGCATAACAAAAACAGATGTTGGACACACAAGACTAATTAACAGATTTTGTAATTTACCACAAAGTAATCACAAGTATCTTTGCAATTAGTTATTCAAGAGGAACAAGAAATGCCAGGGGAGAGAGAAAGCCACACCAAGACTAACAGAGTAATAACTTATCTGGGCCTGGGAGATTTGATAATGGTCTTAATTTAATATTACGAAAGGGCAAATGCTACAGGGGGTTCTTGTATCAGAAATTAGTAGGTGGACTGGAAGTTTTAATAGTCACAGATTAGTTTTCTTCTTTGTACTTATTATCTGAACCTAAGTTGCTCAAATCTCTTTGTGGGTCTGTAGACTGAATGTAGTAAATTTCAAAGGAAAAGTCAGAATCTGTGGGGGACATACTCCAAATGATTAATGCGGTGAGCTACCTTTTAAGTGCCTAACTTTAGCCGGTTGAAGTTAATTGACCGGCGGCTGAATATTGCCACTGCCCAGTTAGCTAAAACGCTAACTGGGCACACTGAGTATTCAATACCAGTGACCAGAAATGACCATGCCATTGAATTTCCAGTCTTAATTTAAAGCAGCGATGGCCGGCGGCTTTCAATGGGCTGGTGGCCGCTACTGAATATCTGTCCCTATATGCCTATTAAAGAGTTATGCAGGTAGATTGGCTGAATCTGCATAAGTGAATTGCCAGTAGTCTAAGTATATGAACATCTTTTTAGTCACATGAGAAGTATTTTGGGTGTGTTTCAGAGGCATGGTTGGATACTATCAAGGCTATTCAATAAAAGTGTGGCAACCAGTGGTGAAATTAGAGCATTTCATACCAACATTAGCAAATCTTTAACATACTTGTGAATAGCCTGTATATGCGCATAAGAACATAAGATATGCCATACTGGGTCAGACCAATGTCCATCAAGCCCAGTATCCTGTTTCCAACAGTGGCCAATCTACGTCATAAGTACCTAGCATTTTCCCCAAAAGACACAGGTTCCTCAATGCTTGTATAGGTTCAAGCAGTGATATCCTGGGTCCCTTTTAATAATGGTTTATGGATCTTTCCTCCAGGAACTTGTCCAAACCTTTTTTAAACCCAGCTACACTAACAGCTTTTACTACATCCTCCGGTAACAAATTCCAGAGTTTGATTACACGTTGAGTGAAAAAATATTTTCTCGTATTAGTCTTAAATAGATTATCCTGTAGCTTCATTACATGTCCTCTAGTCTTTTTATATTCTGATGATGTAAACAATCGATCTACGTTTACCCATTCCACTTCATTCATTAATTTAAAGATCTCTATCATATCTCCCCTCAGCCGCCTCTTTTCCAGGTTGAAGAGCCCTAACCTTTTTAGACTCTCTTTATAGGAGTATCCTTCCATCCCCTTTACCATTTTGGTGGCTCTTCTCTGTACCTTTTCTAATAATGCTATATCTTTTTTTAAGATACGGCGACCAGAATTGCACACAATATTCAAGGTGCGGTCACACTATAATATCATTTTTTTATTTTCCATTCCTTTCCTTATGATACCTAGCATTCTATTTTCTCTCTTGGCCGCCGCTGCACACTGGGTGTAGGGTTTTAACATGTTATCTACGGTGATGCCTAAATCTTTTTCCTGGGTGGTGGTTCCTAATGTGGAACCTTGCATCGTGTAACCATAGTTTGGGTTGTTCTTTCCTAGTTGCATAACTTTACACTTGTCCACATTAAATTTCATCTGCCATTTGGATGCCCAATCTTCCAATTTATCAAGATCCTCTTGCAATTTTCCACAATCCTCATGGGTTTTAACAACTTTAAATAGTTTTGTGTCATCTGCATATTTGATAACCTCACTCATTATTCCCATTTAGCTCTACACTCTGCTTTCTATCTTTTAACCAGTTCCTGATCCACAATAGTACACTGCCTCCTATCCCTTAACTTTTTAGTTTTGTCAAAAGTCTCTGCTGAGGGACTTTGTCAAAGGCTTTCTGAAAGTCTAGATACACTATATCAGTCGATTCACCTTTGTCTACCTGTTTATTCACACCTTCAAAAAAACATAACAGATTAGACAAGGAAGATCTTGTCTTACTAAAGCCATGTTGGCTGTCTCCCATTAAGCCATGACTATCTACATGTTCAGTAATTTTGTTCTTTATGATGGTTTCTACCATTTTTCCCAGTACTGACATCAGGCTCACTGGTATGTAGTTTCCCGGATCACCTCTGGAACGCTTTTTAAAAATTGGCGTTACATTGGCCATCCTCCAGTCTTCAGGTATTACAGATGATTTTAATGATAGTTCACAGATTACTAATAGCAGGTCTGCAATCTCATATTTCAGTTCTTTCAACACCCTTGGATGTATACCATCCGGTCCAGGTGATTTGCTACTCTTCAGTTTATCAAATCACAGGTCTGCAAAAAAAATTTTTTTTGAGAGCTGTTTTGGTTATTCCATGTAATCTTTGTTTTTTGGTGTGCTGAATCAGAAAATGACCTCCATTTTGTCATAGGACATCACGTTTCCTGACAATTTAGGTAACTATGTTAAATAAGGCAATACCTCAAAATAAATGGAAATAGACTTATAAAATTAAATTTTTATTACAATATTTTCATGAAAATCCTTTTTTGAACTGAAATGAGCTCACCTACACACACTAAACTCGATTCTTCTTCCTTGTGAGGCTCCTCTTGGTGCATTTATGCTTGTGAGTAGCATCTGGAATGTCTCTCTGAAGCATCCAACAGTAGTCTGCCATCATTGTAATGCTCCATTTTCCCTGGTATCTCCTTTCCATCTCTTTAATGTCTTGGTGGAATCGTTCACCTTGTTCCTCACTCACAGCTCCCAAATTTTCAGGAAAGTAGTCAAGATGGGACTGGAGGAAATGCACTTTCAAACTCATCAGGCAACCTAAAGCTTGAAATGCTTTCAGCATTCGTCCGATCTTTTTGTAGTGAGGATCTTTGTTATTGCCTAAAACGTTCTGTACGACTTCTTTAAATGCAATCCACCCTTCTTTTTGAGGATCCGTCATGGTATTGACAAACTCTTGATCAACTATAAGCCTTCTAATGTCTGGTCCGACAGGCCTGGAAACTTGGTGACCAAGTATTTGAAGCATTCTCCATCTCTTGGAAGTGATTTTACGAATTGCTTCATCAATCCCAATTTTATGTGGAGAGGTGGTAGAAGAACTTTATGGGAAGGTACCAAAGTTTCTCGGAGGACATTTTTTTCACCGACTGTTAGCACCCTCGGCTGCCAACTCTTCTTGGTCCAGTGATTTTGTCGGTCTCGACTGTCCCATAGACACAGAAAACAAGGATATTTGGTATACCCAGCTTGTTGCCCGAGCAGCATACACAAGACCTTCAAGTCCCCACACACTTGCCAACCATGGTCTTCATATTTAAGTTTACGAAGAACCAATTCCAAGTTCTCGTAGGTTTCCTACAAGTGTACGGAATGACCTACAGGTATGTAAGCGTAAAAACCGTTGTGGAGTAAAACTGCTTTGAGACTTCTTTTTGAAGAATCTATAAAAAGACGCCATTGCTCTGAATCATATTGGATTTTAAATTGACCCATCAGACCTTCAACATCAATGCAATAGACCAACTTGTCTTCCTGGGCGAAGTAAGGAACGAACTCCTTTTCACGATGTCTGAACCATGAAGATGACACTTCTGGCAACAATAAATTCCTGCTTTTCAGCCTTGATCCGAGTAACTCAGCGGCATCTTTGGGAAGATTCAAGTCTCTTACCAAATCATTCATCTACTCCTGAGAAAACAATTTTGGTCTTGTATCATTTTCAAAGTCGGAACTTGATTTGTCATCTGGTTCAGGTATGACTTCACCTTCATCGGAGCTAGGTATCTCTTCCAAGGTAGCAGGGGGCTTGGGTACTGGTATATCTGTGCCATGGGGGATGGGTCGAATTGCCGAGTAAAGATTGGGGTATGAAATGGAATGCTTCCATTTGGAATTAAACCCTTTTACATCGCATGAACAAAAGTAACAGTCGTCACTATGGTTCTTTTGCTCTCGCCATACCATAGGAATCCCATAACGGAAAGATTTTTTCTTACCCTTGAACCAGTTTCGGAGGTCCTTAACACACCGTTTGCACACTTTATGAGGCGCCCAGACTTTATCTTGATCTCCAATTTTTAGTCCAAAGTATGCAAAGTATACTTTTTTCACAAAGTCTGTTATATTCTGCTGTTGCTTCAACACTGTATATTCACCACAGATGAAACAGAAACTGTCTGGCGAATTAATACACTTTCGCGGAGCCATAACATAATGGTTGAAGAATGACGAGCTAACACGAATTGCGATGAAAAAGTGTGAACAGCCTAGAACCAAGAACCTGATGATGATTCATGCATAAGTGTGGCATGCAGGAGAGAGCAGCTCTGTGTCTGTACACGAGACGTCACAGTGCTGGCCACGCCCCCCTGCACTGACTGGAGCTGCTGCTATCTGCCCTGTATCTCCCTCCCACTGGATTCTTCAGGAAAGATTAACCCCTTCTACCATTAGAAGCACGGACTTAAAACTTGCTTAGCTTATGTATATATTGCTGACCATCAGATTTACAGTGCTATATTTTTTTTACATAACTCGGACAACCCCTTTAAGGTTTTTTTGGCATTTTATATCTTAAATGCACTTATGTGAATTAATCAATAGTAATTTGAATTAATTAATAGTAATTTGAAAAAAATTGATAAATTTGAAGACAATTTTGCATGTTGTGGCAAATCATGACGTCTAGGAGTTTTTTCAATATTTTATTTGTTTTCAGCACACCAAAATACATGGAAATTAGATGAAAATAATCAAACAGCTTTTTAGTCGCAGACCTGTATTTGTAATACATCTTCCCGGTGTTTCTATATTTCTTTCAATTCTTCTGCAGTATCACCTTTAAATACCACTTCAGTCATGAGTAACATTCCTACATCTTCCTCAGTAAAGACTGAAGCAAAGAATTCATTCAGTCTCTTCACTATGGCCTTGTCCCCTCTTAGTACCCCTTTTACCTCTCTATCATCTAATGGTACAACTGACTCTCTCATAGTTTTTTTGCTATAACTGTAATTGAAAAAGTCTCTATTACGTGTTTTTGCTTCCACAACAAGCTTCTTCTCAAATTCTCTCTTTGCCTGTCTTATCAATGCCTTGAATTTAACTTGCCAGTGCTTGTGCTGTTTCCAGTTCTTGTCATTTGGCTCTTTTTTCCATTTCCTGAAAGATGCTTTTTTGGTTACTGCCTCTCTGACCTCACCTTTAAACCATGCTGGCAGTTTTTTGGACTTCCTTCCACTTTTCTTAAAGCTTGATGTAAGTCTTTAATCTTTGCAACTGCTCCTTTTAGTTTTGTTCTCAACTATTTTCCTCATTTTATCATAGACTCCCTTTTGAAAGTTAAAAGGTAGTACTGTGGATTTCCTTACCATCCCTCCTCCATTAATTAAATCAAACTCGATCATGCTATGATCACTATTGCCAAGTGGCCCCAACACCCCAGACCCTCCCAAAAAGAAGGAGGACCCGAAGGAGGTGCCTTTGATCAAACCTGGCACGATCTCTCAACGGGACTTTGGTGACTCTGAGCAGCACCCTTAGAAAGTCTCGAGACAAGAGTCTTCGGCTGGCGGAGACCGTGTCAAGGCTCATGAACCTATAGTCCTCTTGAAGATGCACTCTATGGAGTGCCAGCATCAGACCCGAGGGCTTTAGTGTCCACATGGACTGCTGCACAGCCATCGGGCCTCGTCCCGCTTGACGGCCATGAAGCAGAGCCTTTCCTCCATCTTGGCCTTGCAGTGGGCGTTGATGTCGGGGCCCCCCCGGGAGGCCCACCTCAGCCCACAGGGGGTCGACTGGCCTCTTTTGTCCACAGATGGGCCAGTATCACCACAGACCAGTGGGTTCTGGAGGAAGTGCAGGAGGGGTATTTCCTCCATCTGCAGCAGAACCCTCCAGACCTCTTCGTAGGAGAGCTATCATATCCTCTCCTCTACCAGACCTTGCTCGCCACAGAACTCACAGGCTTGCTCAGAGACAGGGCAGTGGAAATGGTACCCCATCACCTCTGGGGAAAGGGGTTCTGCTCAAGATATTTCCTTGTCCCAAAAAGAACAGGGGGTCTCTGACCCATCCTGGACCTGTGCAACTTGAACAAGTTCCTGGTGAGGGAAAAGTTCAAGATGCTCTCCCTTGGGACACTGCTGCCCTACCCCCGCTAGGAAGACTGGCTCTGCTCCTTGGATCTCAAGGATGCTTACACACACATCCTGATCCACCCCTCCCACAGGCATTACCTGAGATTCGTGATGGGGGGGCAGCACTACCAGTACAGGGTGCTGCTGTTTGGCCTTGCCTCCTCTCCATGGGTCTTTACAAAATGCCTGGCGATCTTAGCCACCCATGTGCGCCTCCAAGGGGCTCACGTCTTGAGTTACCTGGAAAACTGGCTCATCAGAGGCAGCACACCTCTCGAGGCCAGGCGGGCCACAAGGCTCACTATCCATACCCTGTAGCAGTTGGGGTTCGTCATCAACTACCCCAAGTCCAGCCTCTCCCTGGCCCAAGACTTGGAATTCATAGGGGCCCAGCTGGACACTCTGTGGGTCAGGGCCTTCCTCCCTGTGGAGAGAGCCCACCGCCTGATGCAGCTGGCAAGGGATGTGCAGAGCTCCAGTTCAGTGGCAGCTCTCCTACTCCTCCGCCTGCTAGGCCATATGGCCTCAACAGTTCACGTTATGCCTCTGGCCCATCTGCATATGAGGGAAGCCCAGTGGTGCCTCCGTTCCCAGTGAATGCAGGCAACGGACAGGCTGAGGGACATTGTGAAGGTCACCCACCAGCTAGCAGCCTCCCTTACCTGGTGCCAGTCCCTATTTCACCTCAGGACAGGGATGCCCTTCCAGGCACTGACCCCTTAGAGGGTCCCGACGACAGATGCCTCCCTTATAGGCTGGGGTGCACATTGCGAGTGCCAGTGCACCCAAGGCACCTGGTCCCCAGAGGAATCTCTCCTGCAAATCAATCCCCTCAAGCTCAGGGACATCTTCCTGGCCTTTCAGGCCTTTCGCCATCTCCTGAGCGACCTCTCAGTCCTCATACAGACAGACAATCAGGTTGCTATGTTCTTTCTCTGTCAGGAGGCAGTAGCCCTCCACTCCTTTGCAGTGTGCAATCATATCCTTCTGAGGGCGGTGTACTTACTGGGTCAGGACAACTTCCTGGCGGACAAACAGCTGGGTCCTTCGGCCTCACAAATGGCACCTGGACCCAAAAGTGACCCAGAGGCTTTTCTGCCTCTGGGGAAGACCCTGGCTGGACCTGTTCACCTCCCCAGACAACTCACAGCTGCCCAAATTCTGCTCTCCTCAGCCACACTGCAGGAGGGTGGCAATAGATGTCTTCCTGATCTCCTGGTCACAGGGCCTGCTTTACGCATTCCCACCGACATCTCTGATAGCCAAGTGCCTTTTCAAGATTTAGAGCGAGCATGCCTCAGTAACCCTGATTGTGTCCAGGTGGCCCAGGAAGCCTTGGTTCCCCCTGCTGCTCTCCCTGTCTGTGGCAACTCCAGTACCACTGGGCTGGGACCCAGACCTCCTGTCCCAGGAGGGGGCTCCCTGCTACACCTCAACCTGGGGTCCCTAATGCTGATAGCATGGCTGCTGAAAGGGTAGCACTGGCCTCTTTAAATCTCCCAGGTGAGGTCGAGGAAATCCTCGTGGTCTCCCGAAAGCCATCCACCAGAAGGGCTTATGCCTTCAAGTGGAGGAGGTTCTCCGTATGGTGTGCAGAAAGGAGTGAGAACCCGTTCTCCTGTTAGATAAAGCTCGTGCTGTAGTACTTGCTGCACCTCTCACACTCTGGCTTGAAATCTAACTCAGTGAGGATGCATCTCAGTGCCATAGCGGCTAACCATCACCCTGTAGAGGGGAAGCCCCTCTCAGGCCACCCTCTGGTCTCCAGATTCATTAGGGGCCTCCTTCTTTCCAAGCCCCTTCTCTGCCCTCCAGCAGCAGAATGAGACTTCAATGTGGTGCTCTTTCAGCTCACTAGGCCGCACTTCAAGTCTTTGGCCACCTGCCACTTGAGACACCTCTCCTGGAAGGTGGCCTTCTTGGTAACATTGACGTCTGCTCACAGAGTAAGCGAGCTGCAGACTCTGGTGGTGGACCCGCCCTATACCAGATTCTATACGAACAGTGTGGCACTTCGCACACACCCCAAATTCCTCCCAAAGGTGGTGTCCGCTTTTCACCTCAATCAGGAGGTAGTTCTTACCACCTTCTTCACACGGCCCTATGCCAGCAGGGAGGAGGTCGTCTTGCATGCCATAGATTGCAAGAGGGCCCTGTCCTTTTATTTACAGAGGACCAAGGCCCATCGAAAAGCTCCTTAGCTTTTTATCGCCTATGACTCCAGCAGACTGGGGCTACCTGTGACTAAGCGAATGCTATCCACCTGGGTGGTGGACTGCATTGCCCTCGCTTATGAGCAAGCTGGCCTCTCTCTGGAGGGCCAGATCACTGCTCATTGCGTGAGAGCTATGGCCACATCGGTGGCCAATCTAGTGCAATGCCGGTGCAAGAAATCTGTAAGGCCGCCACATGATCTTCACTCCATACATTTGCAACCCAGTACTGCCTTGAGAGTAAGTCCCACAGGGACAGTGCCTTTGGCCAGGCAGTGATCAGAAGCATTCTCGGTTATAGGCAACTCTTGCCCTCCAAACCTTCAGTGTTCAGGCTTCTGGAGTTATTGTGATGCTGGACGCTTGGATCTGCAGTGTCTTCTGGTAGGGACTCACCTTCTGCAACTCACGACCTCCCTTGGGTTGCTGCTGCTGCTGCTGCTGTCATGGTTTGGTCCCCGGCAGCCTGGAGCTAGAGAGTCCCATATGTGAGGACTGACTTCCTGCTTGTTCCTGGAGAAAGCGTAGTTACTTATCTGTAACAAGTGTTCTCCAGGGACAGCAGGAAAGTTCTCACAACCCTCCCTCCTTCCCTTGGAGTTTCCTCTTTTGCCTTTTTGTCTTTTGCCTAAGCTAGGTCATCTGACTGAGCCAGATGACACCCTTGGGCAGGAAGGGGACCATGCATGCGTTGTAACATTCCCAAAGGCTTTCTTTGAAAGCTGGGGAAATGCTCCGCGCGGTCTCTGTCGGTGCTGACGTCACCCATATGTGAGGACTGATTCCTGCTGTCCATGGAGAACTCTTGTTACAGATGAGTAACTTCGCTGTGGTGGCTTTCACAGCATGCATACGCTTATGGGCTTCTTTACTAAAGTGCTCTACCAAGATAGCATGGGCTTAGAATGCGTTTTTGGTGCTGTACTAAAAAGTATCACAGGACCCTATGCTAAAAAACCCATGCTACCCAGGCAGTGTGCGTTTGGGTGTTCTCACCACAACGCCGCTAGCTGGGTCTTGTAAACCCACACTACTGGTGCTTGGCGGGGAGCAACTACCACCAGCACATTGGGTGGCGGTAGTTGCTCCCTGGCATTGGTATTAACCCAGTGAGCCATTGTAAGTTTGGAGGGATGGCTGTTCCTGCCCCCCGCATCCTAGTACAGTGCCCTGCGCTAGTAGCATGGGGCTTAGTAAACATACCCCTTTAGTCTCTAAAAAGAGGCATTCCTTCAGGGGGTGTTTAGGTTGGGGGATTAAAACAATACATGTACTTGATATTTCAAATGCATGTTGTCCATTTGCCCCCTGTACAAATAGTAGGTGCAAGGCATGCAGGAGCTTTTAGCATGCACACTTTGCAGCTATGACACACATCATTTTCCTTTGAAAACTGATTACAGTATCCCTGGGCTAAGAGAGCTATTAAAAATTGACCCCAAAAATTTCATCTCAGGTGAATGATTTACCTCCGGTTGCTGCACAGCCAAGAACAAAGATGATTATTCATCTGCTCTTCAAATGGGACAATTTCTAATCTTGAACAAATGATTTAATTTATAACTCTGTCTATCTGACCTACTCTGTTATTCTTCTGTGTACTGAGAAGAACACATTCCAACTGCAGCTCTCAAAGCTTAATTATGGTAAGATATTTCTGCTTGTCTAAATCGGGATGTATTTTCCTCCAAAATGATGCTCTGCAGCATTACCACATGCCTGGAAAACACACCCTGCATTTTCGGGTTTCACTGCATGACTTGTCATTTAATTTATTTTAAGTAGTCTCAGACATCTGGTTCAAGGTGGATTATGAACTGGTCATATAACAAGACAACTTTTAATAAAACAAGCATCACATCCAAAACAAAAAAAACCCCAACTCATACATAAAATAAATACATACTTTTTAAAAGCAAGTAAATTTTAAGTTCTTTATTTAACATTTTTTATATATCGTCTTTCAGATTCTCAAGATCCCCCATCCACAACCCACCTTGGCAATCTTGCTAACATAAAGGTATTTTAAGTTGCACTTTAGGATTTTCGGTTACATTACTTCTACACAAACATATTATAAACCTGTACCTATGGTGGTCAAACTATCAACAAAAAAAAAATCAGTAAGTACAAATCTCTGATAACCTATATTTCAGTTTAGTAAATACATATTAATAGACTGGTAACGATTTATATCATTTCATAGCAATAATTTAATGCCACATAAGAGTCTGCTGGTATCACAGTTTCAGTGGTCACTACTATGGGGCTGGATAGCTCAGGAGAATGGTCTCAGCATTAAAGAAACTCTGGAAACCCTGTAAGCACTACAACATCATTGTGCCTGAAAAGCACTAGAATCATGACCGTAAAAGAATTACAGAGAATGAAGAAGTTATGATCACCTGGGATACTCCCATTCTGACCAATAAAAAGCTGGATGCGAGGAAGCTGGATATAGTGGTAAAGGAGAAAAGCACCTGAACAGCTAGAGGTGTCAGTTCCAGGCGACTATTCTGTGAATCGCATGGAGAGGGAGAAAATATTGAAGTACCAAGAAATACAGTCAGAGACCAAGAAAATGTGGCAGAGAGATACTGAGTTATTTCATATCCTGTTGGGTGCCACAGGCCTAATTAAGAGGCATTTCCAAACATGACTTGGTAAATTATCCATACATGTAACATCTTACGAACTCCAGAAGGAGGCTGTCTTTGGCACAATGCAAGTACAATGCCGAGCATTAGCAGTGAATTTGAGAGACTGAGATCAAACTCTACATACCCTGGCTTAGAAGTGAGGTTCATGACTCACCATTTGGAGGAATTGCCCCTTAAAGAACATGTCATCTCTAGGCATTTCCAATCACCTCATGGCGCTTGTCATATTTCTGCAACCTACCTAACCACTGGGTCTAAATCAAGAGGCTGCCGAGGGATGGAGTCACTATAGATAATATATGGAAATGAACATTGATTTGTTTTCTTTCGGGGGCAATTTCTCCAAATGGTGAGTTTTGCACATATCATGACAGTCGTGGACCTCACTTCTAAGCCAGGGTATGTGGAGTATGATCTCAGTCTCTTAAATTTACTGCTAATGCTTGGCATAGGACTTGCATCATGCCAAAAGAGCCTCCATCTACAGTTCATAAGATGTAACCTGTATGGGTAATTTAAGAAGGAAGCAATGCAGATCCCAGGGCCCTTTGTTCACACAGAATCCCATACACTAAGGCCCTCGTTATTAAGCTGTTATAAAACTGCATACAAATTTACTGTGGGGGGGGGGGCGATGTTTACTAAGGGTATAATGCACATGTTTTACCAAATAATGGGTGATTGGCAGAAGTTATTGAATTAGAGGGAAAAATCTGAATTTTCATTCTTAGAACTGAAGCACCTGAAGGACAGAATGTGGAAGTGGATTAGATGTTGCTGTCATGACCGGATAAACAGTATCACATGACTAGCTCCGTAAAAATGCACACTTAAATGGATGCTGACTCTATGTTGTCTTTTAGAGAATGGGATGGTATTTGAGAGTGGACCGGAATGATGATGATAGAATCAGGCAGCTCATTCTTTTAAAAGAGAGAGTTATCAAAATATGTTATATCAGATGACTGGCTGATCAATGTGCAGTGATAACCTTTCAGGTTAATTCAATTGGAAAAAAAGTGTGACATGAATATTTATGGACAATTATATGGAATTTGAATTTGATTATTTAAAGTTTTTGAAAAGGACTTTTTTATGGACCAAGGGTTAGGACAGAGATTCTCAGGCCAGTCAGGTTTTCAGGATAACCACAATTTATATGCATGAGGGAAATTTGTATGCACTGCCCTTATTGAATGCAAATCTCTTTCATGCATATTCATTGCGGTTATCCTGAAAACTTGACTGACTAGGTAAGCCACAAGGACGGGGTTGAGAATCCCTGGTATAGAATGACTTAACCAACTCTAAACAGTGGGATCATATGAACATGCCCTTATTTGGCAGTTTGATCCCTAGCAGTAATACTGCAATATTACTGCTAGAGGTCAGGGCTGCCATTATGAACCCAAAGAGCAATGGGGATGGAAGGTTTGGAGATCTCTCCTTAATCTCACCAAGGGATGATGTTGATGCCAATTAGGGGACCAGAGGATGGGGGGATTAACTAAGGTTGGTTGGCTTGGGTATTTTTATAACTCAGTAGGCATGGTAATTTCATGCGTAGAGTGCTTGTACATTTAATGCCTGCTCAGAGCAAAACATATGACTTTTACACTTCCCTAAACACCTCACTGAGTAGACTAGATGAGCCATGCTGCTGTCATTTACTATGCTACTGTTCTACTATGAATGCAGCCACTCTCCGCACAGATAATCCACCCATTCTCCACCCCTTTGCCACCCCCGCTGTGCTTTTTTAGGGTCTGATAACCTGTGGTTAGCGGTAAGTATGACCACCCACTAATTCACATTGTAACCACTTACTGCACTTTAGTAAACAGGCCCCTAATTTATTTATTTATTTATTTACATTCTCTTATATACCGCACTATTCGGCATCAGCGCGGTTCACATAGAACAAAAAGTCTCAGTACAATAACATGCATGAGTTTACAGATAACAAGGGAAGGAACTTGGATAACAGGGGAAACTATTTACAGTCTATTTACAGATATAATACTACAGCATGGCTACAAGTTAATAGGAACAGGTGCTAATAATATGTTCAATAAACAAAGCGATTCGTCCTATTTCTGTTATTGACACTAACACTAA
Source organism: Ichthyophis bannanicus (assembly GCA_033557465.1). Lineage (NCBI taxonomy): Eukaryota > Metazoa > Chordata > Amphibia > Gymnophiona > Ichthyophiidae > Ichthyophis > Ichthyophis bannanicus. The sequence continues at coordinate 167,668,911 of CM066043.1, forward strand.
CACTAACACCCACTCCTGGGCAGACATAAATAGCTGTCACTTTAATCTAAGTGCGATTTTTGCCACTTTGCTCCTATTATTTTATAAAGATAGGCACCTGTTTAGCCTTATAAAACAGGATAGAAATAGACACCCAATTGACCTTCAGACATGGATGACCTGCTGTAATGTACAGTTGTGGTCTACATTATTGGCACCCTTAAAGTTCAACTCCTTAATGTCCAATATCTCCTTAAAAAACAAGTGGCCAATGAAATGGCATTGGACTATATATGCACACACATTTGACACATAATTGATCTTGTTTTATTTGATTCTTTTAACAAAGGAAATAGTAGGAAACATAAAAGCCGGGACATTACCAGGACATGATTATTAGGCACAAAAGACTGGAATGGCTTACTACAAAATATTACTTACCGGTATGTAAAAATAAGACCAAAAAAATAAGACCAAAAAAATCTTATAAAGTCATGCTCTGAATAATCTAACTCAACATCAAAGTAATACTTTAGGTTTTATTGTCGGATCGTTTGCCATGAAAGGAAACGCTAATTTGTAGGAATTCTGCCATTTATAAAGAATTCAGCACAAATAACAAAAATATTAAAGAAATATTGGAATGTCCTCTCTATTCATACCTGCTTTCAAAAGCCATTGATGATGGCTTAGCAGAGAGGATGGAATATCGCTAATTTTGTAGTACATACTACAAGATCCCAGGGGAGTATTGATGATTTGAATATACAAAGGGGGCATTTTGCATGTGAAACGTGATTTTTATCAGCAGACCATACTGCACCAATATTGTTTGTAGAGTACATCACAAAACATCCTATTTAAATGCATTTGTAGTTTATTTAATCATATGCCCTTGTCAAATGAAATATGTAGGAAGAACAACTTGCTTAATGAAACTGCGACTTCAAGAACATCGTTCTAGGTTAAATATGAAAGCGTTATCGGCACCTATGGTAATCCATTGTGTACAATTGGGCCATATATTTCAAGACCTTAGTTGGAGAATAATAGATCATGTCCTTTTAAGTGTACGAATAGGGGATCAGATATCACAGTTACGATATATGGAGCAGTCCTGGATTTTTAAGCTTCACACTATGACACCTCAGGGATTAAATTTAGATATAGATTGGTGGAGCTTATTATAATTGTTTTTATATAAGAGGGCAGATAAGATCAAGCATAATATACAATTCGATCAGATTTGATAGGGTATAAAATAGTTTTCTGACTGTTTGGTGTTTTTGGCAGGCACTTATTTCAGGATTTACTTGTATGTGTCGGGATTCGCAATCAAACTTTCCTACAGCTAAATTGGTCAACCAATTATTTAGTGGCCTTATGGATTGGCACCTGGTGCTATAAAATTAACTCTGCTCATGTGGTGATCTATAACACTTAGCTTGTCCAAGATGCCAACTAGGAATAGTGCAACCGCTTGAGGAAGAGCTGTGAACTGACGGAGGCTGGAAATATGGTGCTGTGTTGCATTTAGCAATTCATTGACTTTCAGTAGAGCAAACCTGGACTCACAATAGCGTTATATTGGTTGGGAAAAGAAGTTAATGCACCCACTACTCTTCAGACGCAACGATTAGAAGGACAAGCTGATAAGTCCCATCTTCAAGCTTTTTTGTCTGAGATGGATTTTGTCAACATCTGTTGATAACTGTCGGACTAAGAGCTCGAGTTTATGACATCTTTGAAAAGCTAGCTACAAAAGATAAGTAATACTAAGGGTTTGTTTTGCACGTTGTCTCTTGGGTTTAAGGTTGATATAGTTGAGCAATCTTTTGCTCTTAATAAAGAGAAAAAGGAGGGTTTGCTGCGAGAGGGTTTCCTTTCGTGGCAAACGATCTGACAAATAAAAGCTAAAGTGTTATTTTGATGTTGAGTTAGATGATTTAGGGCATAACTTTATAAGATTTTTTGGTCTTATTTTTTCGTAGGTAGGATATGATTATTGGCACCCTTATAAACAGTTCAAATCAGTTTGAATAGAAGAACCACATTCCCTTTGCAGTAAAATTAGATGCACCTGGGATCAATTGTCAGTATTCACATGACTTGAATCAACCAATGAATGATGCCTCTAATGTTTAAAATAGCCAAATTCATGCCCTATTCCATTTTCACAATAGTGAAGATGAGAGCTACCTGAGACCATTAGAAAAGCCATTTTCACTAAACATCAAACTTCAAAGGGGTACAAGGCCATCTCCAAAGACCTTGGGATTCCTGTCTACATTTTGCAATGTTGTTAAGACATTTTCTGCTCATGAAACTGTCAAGAACTTTCCAGGATGTAGTGGGAAGAGGAAAATGAATCCAAAAAGTCTTCAAAGGTTAGTGCAAACTGTTTGAAAAACACAGTGTACAACATACAAAGAGTTTAAGGCTGGCCTGGAGCAATCTGTAGTGGTAGTTTCAATCCGCACCATACACTGTGCACTAAACAAAGAAGGACTTCATGGGTGAAGGCCAAGGAGAACCCCACTGCTCAGACAAACATAAAAAACACACATTATCTTTGCCCAAACCCACCTTGAGAAACCATAGTCCTGGGAAAATGTTCTGTGGACAGATGAAACCAAACTTGAGCTCTTTGGCAATGCAGACCAGCAATAAATTTACAGGAGAAGAAATAAAGCTTATAAGGGAAAAAGACACCCTTCCTACAGTTACATATGGTGGAGGTTCCATAATGTTGTGGGGCTATTTTGCTGCCTCAGGAACTAGAGGCCTGGAACGTATTAAAGGAATCATGAAGTCAGAGGATACCAAGGTATTCTGGAGTAAAAGTTGCTACCTAGTGTCAGAAAGCTAGGTCTGGGTCGGAGGTCATGGGTCCTCCATTAGGACAATAACACAAAACATACACCCAAAAGTACAAAAGAATGGTTAAAAAGGAACAAATGGACTGTTTTAAACTGGCCAGCAATGAGGCCTGATCTCAATCTAATCAAGAACCTTTGTAAAGAGGTGAAATCTGCCATTGGTAGGAGGAATCCTGGAAACATTCATGAACTGGAATAAATCGCAGTTTAAGAATGGGAGAAACTACCAGCAGACAGATGTACGAAAATTAGAGATGGCTAAAAGAAACATATGGAGGCTGTCATCACTGCCAAGGGTTATGCAACCAAATATTAGTGAAGGGTGCCATTAATCCTGTCCAGGCCATATTTTGTTTATTTTCTCATAAATTACTATGTCTAAGTTGCACAGACATCTATTTTTTTTTGTTGTATTCTTTTGAACATATTACAATATTATGATATACAAATTTCCAATTATTTTTCAAAATATTGTACACAACATACCTAAAATGCAAATCACTATAACTGTATATGTGAAAGGTATAGCAAAATCTGAGGATAGACTTTAATGTCAAAGTCTGTCTTTCATGATTGATCATTGGTCTAAAAAGTGTCCAAAATATTGCAGCAAGCACACATGTGACATAATCTACAATCTCCAGGAACAAGCAGGAATGAGTCTTCACATATGGGTACGTCGGTACCGACGGAGCCTGCACGGGAATGCTCCCCAGCATCCAATCAGAAAGCTTTTGGGAGCATCCCTCGCGCCTGCGCACTGCCTTCCCGCCTTCTCCACTGCCTCTCCTCAGTTTTTCGTTTTTCCGCGGAGCCGGCAGGACGTCCTCCTGTCACCGCAGAAACTTTTTTCTTCAAATTCTTTATTTCTTGTTTTCTTGTGGTCGCGGCTGTTTTCCCGCCGCCACCGGTACCGCCGGTGTATTTTTCTTTTCTTTTTCTTAAACTCAGGGAGAATTTTCCCTCAGTTTCTGTCTTTAAATTTTTTGGGCCTACAAGGCCTCTCCACCATGGAGCCTTCGTCTCCTAAGAAGTGCCTTCACTGTGGAAGCACGGTTTTCTTTTTAGACTCCAATTCCTGGTGTCTAAACTGTTCGGGTCCTGACCCTTTTTCCCCTGAACACTCAGGCTGCAAAACTGTGAGAAGAACTTCCCTCTTTCGAGTTTCCCTCGATATCGTTTTCCCTCCCGAACTGCGGGCACCGTTTTTTTCTTCTCTACAGGATCAGGTAACCCACAAACAGTCTGTTAAGACTAGCCAATTCTTGAGTGGTAGGTCTCATGCCAAGCATGATGACGGCTCCGGCCTTGCTCTCAAGACCCCATTGGCATTAAAACCCCGGCGGGAGTCTTCGGGCTCCAAAGCATTTCAGGGGTTTCAGGTTGTTCCTGGGGCTCACCCCTCACAGAACATACCTGAGCCATGCTCGGTGGTGGCATCCGCTTCGAGCGGTACCGATACCCCGGCATCGGCGCTGGTGTTGAGTGATCCACTCTTCACCAGGGATCGTCATCGGGCGTTCTCAGTACCTTCGGGACCGATCGATACGACCCAGATTGATTTTCCTGTTTCTGAGCCATGCTCGGTGGTGGCATCCGCTTCGAGCGGTACCGATACCCCGGCATCGGCACCGGTGTTGAGTGATCCACTCTTCACCAGGAATCGTCATCGGGCGTTCTCGGTACCTTCGGGACCGATCGATACGACCCGGACCGACTTTCCTGTATCGGCAACATCGCCGATACCACCACCGACGTCGGTACCCTCTTAACATGCATCGATAGACTCGCTCCCTTCGATGCCGAGTCTGGAATCGCTATCTAGTCTAGATGACTGGGTACCGACACGTCTCGGAACCGATGTTTATCGATTCCGCATACACGGTACCGAGGATAATCACCAAGGGGTTTTACTTACCTCAGTACCGCTTGAGCTGTCTCCGATATCTGCTTCGGCGCCTTCGCTACCGGTATCGGTATCGATGCCGGTACCCACAGCATCATCGGAACCAGCTCCTTCCATGCTTTTGTCACCTGGATCGCTCCTCTCTATGCCTAGTTTAGAGTCGATTCCGGGCATGGATGATGCACTTCTGACAACTCATAATTGCCAGTTCCAGTATCCATCCATTGCAAATCCTGTTCTGCACCGGACAGGTATATCCTCCTGTGCCCAGGCTTCCTTTTCAGGTTTAACCTGTCCAGGGATGGTTCCCATCGGAGATCCTTCTTTTCAGAAGTTTCTCCTTGACATGGCAACCTTCCTTAATATTCCTATCCCTGGCTATGAGTCTTCTCAGGGTTTTTCTGCAAGAAAGGAAAATGTAATGCTTCCTTTGCATCACTCCTTGCAGAATCTTCTCCTGAAGGTATGGGAAAAACCTTTAAAGGTTTCTTCACCCCCTACAGCAACTGATCTTCTGTATCAGGTGCCCCTCTCTCCAGGATTTCAAAAGCCTCAACTTCCCCATCATTCCATTGTAGTGGAATCAGCAATGAGGAAGGTAAAAAGCAAGAAAAAATATTCTTCTTTCCCGCCAGGGCGTGCATCTAGATTACTGGATGCCTTTGGACGTCAAACCTTCCAAACATCTATGCTGGCAAAAAGGATTCTCTCATATATTTTCTATATGAGTCTATCCCTTCAGGAGGTCACAAAGAAATTATCTCTTTTGACTCCTTTTCTATCAGAGCCCAAGGCTGTAGACTATTCCTTACTTCTTACTCACAGCCAAAATATCTCTTGGTTTCTTTCTCGTGCTTCCCTAGACTCTTTTGAGTCTGTTAGCAGGACTTCTGCTCTAGCCATAGGAGCACGTCGTAAAGCCTGGCTCCAAGCATCAGACTTGAATAGATGGGCACAACAAAGACTGGGTAATACTTCTTGTACTGGAGAAAATCTCTTCAATAAGGAGTCCTTACATCAGGTTGCTCATTGCTCCACTGACTTTCCTGTTTCTGAGGGCCATCCTAAGCCCTCTCCTTCTTCAGCAGGTAGAAAATGCCCTACCAGACCTTCTTTCCCTAAGAGAAAGAGGTTTTCCTCTTCACCTGCCCATCATTCGGATGTTCCCAAGCAGGTGAAGTCTCGCCCTGGTCTGAAGAATCTAAACTCTAGCCAGGCTGAATAAACACAGTGACCATAGGTTTCTGATTAATCATTTTATAACTACAGTTAATTTCTTTCAGCAAAAGTTTTTCACTGTTTTTCCATTCAAAACTCTGCTCAGGGATTCCTATTCTCAGGAAATCCTTTTACTCTTCACTATGCTGAACTGTCAGGTTATTCATGTCTATAAGTTACAGAGTTGTCCACCTCTTCCTGACTAGAAGAGAGGGTTAGCAACTATCATATGATAGTTTCTCTGTACCAGCATGAATTTTTTCCTTCCATGGACTTACCATGTGGTAAGTCCTTCTTCAGCTTCTAGCTCTACCCTCTTCGCCAGGGTTTCCCCTGTAGAGTGGTACCCTACCATTGAAAGACTTTTCTTGTCTTTCTTTTCACTGTAGAGTTTCTTCTCCTGAATAAACTCTTTTCTTTTTCTGGGCAGCTCTGCAGACAGACAGCTTGCTCTCTTTGTTCAGTCTGTTATCTCTGTTTGATACAGACCGACTCTCTCTGTTACCCTATTCAGTAGCTGCCCATGCAGGCCACTCCTGTCTTGCCTTAGTAGTGATTCCAAGACAGTTTTCTACATCTTTCTTGGATAATCTTTTTCACTACAGGCTTGTTACACTTTACCTTTGCCATCTCCAATCTCTGGGTTTGGCACGTAATGGACGTGGCTGTCAGTTTTTCTCCATCAGCCAGTTCTACATCCCAGTTCTCCTCCATAATGCTCTCTGCAATCCTACTGAGAAGCTTTCCACTATGGGCCCTTGCTAGAGAGCATAAAGTTTCTCGAATAACTATCCATCATGGTTGAAAAATGCTTCCTCAGTCATCTCCTATGACTGTGGGGGTTCTTCATACCCTGCTATCTTAAAAAAAAAAAAAAAAAAGAGGGAGAAGGACATATGCCTTCTCCAAATGAAAGTCTGGGAGTTATCCCATTCCTTAGGAATATTCTCTTCTTTCTTGCAGCTTGTCCCCATGGTATCCTATTACTTCAAGGACAGCACATATTAATCTGAAAAACGCCTGATACCTCCTTGTCCCTCACATAGGTCATCCTGGTATCTCATTCCATGCGTTTCTGTCCTTTTACCATGTTGGAGTTCCACAGGACTCCGGACTTGCTGTTTACAGACTGATATTATCCTCTGTTTTTTCACGTAACCATCCTGGTTATTCACTGGATAACATTCCTTTACCATCATCTCTGGGGGAATAGATTCTCCATATATCTTCCCAAGTAGGTTTCACCTCCTTGTTCTTAGATGAATCTTTTCCCTTCACATCTCCATGTGAATGTCCTGATATGCATAGCTCTGTCTGCTTAGTTGCAGGCATCTATCTTTAGACCTATATGTTCAGGTATATATATCTATATCTATATATATACTGTGACGCTCGCGCCCCTACCAGGCGGTTGCCTAGTAGGGACGGCTGGCCCTCTGTATCCCTTCGAGGGTTGTAGTTGTGTCAATAAGAAAAGCCAAGTGGTTATTTAAAGCGCACAGGAAATTTTTATTCGGTTTCCAAAGTTGGCAAGTGATGAACATAAAAATTCTTTAAGCACTTTTTCCAGACAAAAGAAAATACAGGATAATTTCTCCAAATCAAAAATGTCCAAACAAAACTCACAGCAGTTTCTATTCTTCACTGCACTTGCTTGACACTTACAAAACAAAAGCATTTGTAAAACTCTTCACAGTGAAAGGTCCTTAGCTTCCAACCTGCTGTTGCCACGCCCATACAAACAGTTCTCACTGTTTGGGCCTTCACTGAAGTTCTGCAGTTTAACTTCCTGAGAGATTCCTAACCTCTTGTCTTCAGGGTTACTCTTCTCTTTCAACTCTTGAAAACTGCCTTTAACTTGCCACAGCTTCCTTTTGTATTTCACTGTTTTCTAACACACATTACTATTGTATTTTAGTGCACAGCTCACATTCCATCTCAGAGGCTTCTGACTCAATAACACTTTCTTCCGGGCCTACCTCCATGCTCTCAATTGAGCTACAGCTGGGTGCTCTCTGAAAGTGCTCTGGGGACTTTTCCTTCAGAGTCTTCACAATGTTAAACAGTCTCTCACACTGCCTGGCCTTGGCTCCTCCAAGCCGGTCTCCTGTGTGTCTCTCCTGCTTAACCTCCCTCCTGAGATACTTCTTGCTGTGCTGAGGCTTCAGGTGTCTGAAAGTCTCCTCTGAGTCAGAGCAAGAACTATTCTGGTGGTACTGCTCATTCCCTGCGTACCTTTCTTGGCTGCCTTTATACTGGTTCCTCCATTTGCTGCTCTCCTTGGCTGCAAGGGTTTTCCACAGCTTGGCCCCAGATCTCTCCTGTCTGTGCCTCCTGGGAATTGGACTTGAACCTGGGCTAGGCCTTGAACTGCAGCTGCCACTGGTGCTTGCTCCTGCACTCCTCCTGGACCTTCTGCTCACAGCTCCTTCCTCTTCCTGCCTCCAACTCAAACTGTGCCTCTCTCTTTTGTTTGTTCTTCCTCTGTTAACGGTTGAGCTGGGCAACTCCCTTCCTAGCTCCTCCCACTTGGACCTCCTACTCCTCTGCAGGGTTGTCCTGTGGTCTGTGATTGGCTTACCTTTGGCTCTGCCCTCTAGGTTTCTTTCAGAGCTTCTAGTATGGAGCCTAGGATTTTGTGCTCCCATCCCCCGCAATGAAAAAAAATCCTTCTTTTTTTCAGCTTTCCCTAGCTGGGCTGCACTCACCTCATCACAATACCTATATACATCTCTGTAGATGTATCTGTCTGTCAGCTAAGTGTGCATATGCTATGCCCTTTAGATCTCATTATAGATCTATATATATCTATATACCCGTATATATATGTATATATATATATATATATATATATATATATATACACACACATATATCTACATATATATGTGTATCTGTCCAGATACTTCTTATAAGTAGATATGTATTTCCATACTTATCTCTCTGACTGTCTATGTTCATAAAGGTTTTTACCTTCCTGTATGTTCCTGACAGTGGGCTTGCACAGCTTCATACTGTTCCACAGTATGTTTCGGATATTATGCACACAACCACTGCTGTGGTACTGACAGCCCTATCGTATCCTAGGTTTACGTATCCCTGAAGCTCCATATCCCAATGTCTTCCTACCTCTCACCAGTTAGGAAAGACATGGTGGATCTTCAGTGGATTTCAGATTCAATTCCTCAAACATCTGTCCTTTCTTGGGAGTATGGGGTTCTCCTCATACCCTTTCCTCCCTCAAGGACTAGGTCTGTTTGTCCAGATCGGTCAGTCTTCCTCTTTTGCTCCTACCTCTAAATGCTTCTGTAGCCAAAAGAGTTTTCAGCTGTCCATGAAGCTTCCCACTGAAGATCTGCCGTGTTTGTGTTACCCCAATTAAATCCTGGGGTCACCTCTCACTTCCAGACATGGACCTCCACCTTCACTCCAGTGAGGTCACCTTGAACATTTTTCTACTGGATCCCCAGTAGACTACATCAGCCTCTCTACTTCCTGCAATCCAGTAGGTGAGCATCATATGGTGATTGTTCATTTCAATATTATGATGTTAGTTCATTTCAATATATCTTTTGATAATGATCATACATACATGGACTCCTTCCGGGTAGTCCTCTCTTAGGTTAGCTGTTTTTTCAGCAGCTCCTCTCCTTTCAAGTCCTTACCCCCATCCTCAGGATGCCTGGCCATATGAGGTGTAGCATGTTTTCAATCTTCAACATGTTAGGGCTCCAGGCATCTTAGCTTGGGAGTCCCCATATGTGAAGACTCATTCCTGCTTGTTCCTGGAGATAGCACAGTTACTTACCTGTAACAGATGATCTCTGGGAACAGCAGGAATAAGTCTTCACAACCCACCCACCTCCCCCAGGAGTTGTATCTATCTTTCTGTCTTCTTTTCCTCTTTCTCTCCTTTTGTCTCAGCTATGAAACTCAACTGAGGAGAGGCAGTGGAGAAGGCGGGAAGGCAGTGCGCAGGCGCAAGGGATGCTCCCAAAAGCTTTCTGATTGGATGCTGGGGAGCATTCCCGTGCAGGCTCCGTCGGTACCGACGTACCCATATGTGAAGACTTATTCCTGCTGTTCCCAGAGATCACCTGTTATAGGTAAGTAACTGTGCTTATACTGTATCGAAGGTAACATAAATGGGATTTCACTTTCTTGTACCTGGAATTACAATATCGCCGTTCAGTCTTAATATATGTCTTTCCAGATTTCTACATCTCATATTGTCCGTAACTGTCCCCGCTCCAAGAAAAGGGGAGGAGGAGTTTTAATCATGGCCAAATCAGACTTAACTCTAACAAGCACACCACTAAGTGTACTCGACGGCATCGACATACTCAAAATTGAAAACAGAACCATATCCATATGTCTTATCTATAGACCACCAACCTCCCCACAGGAATCACTGGCAGCAGCTCTGGAAGTCATCTCTACCACGGCTCCCAAAAAGATCCAGATCATCCTGGGTGACCTGAACCTAGCCTCTACCCCCGCAGCACAATCAAGCATCTTCTATGAAGCTATGGACCAACTGGGTTATGAGCAGATCATTCAAGATGCAACCCACATCAAAGGCAACACACTAGACTTGGTGTTTCTACCTACTAAACATCCCAAGCTGTTGAGTTCCAAACCACAAATAACATAAGTGCCATGGTCAGACCATCATCAAATTGAACTCTCCATACTTCTCCCCACCAGACCTGACCAGTCTCAAACTGACCAAGCATCGCTCCAACGAAGATGCTTCCAAAAATTCAACAAAGAAGCTCTCCTCGAATCCATAACAAACTACATACACATGGACCTCTCGGACCTCGAGCTGCTGGCAAACCTCTGGAACACAGGAATCGAGGCTACCTCAAAACCCACCTGGAGTCACCCAAGGAACACATCAAAAACAAAGTCGGAACCCTGGTACACCACAGCCCTTCGGGAACTGAAGCAGAACCTGAGAAAACGAGAACGAAAATGGAGAAAGCTCAAAACTGAGGAACACAAGAAGGATTACCTCAACCTCCTATCAACATATAAGAATGCAGTCAACCAGGCAAAGAGAACGCACCACACAAACATACTCAATAAGGCCCTCAACAGGCCCAGGGAGCTTTTCGCACTCGTCAAATCGCTCACCAAGACTCAGCAGGACAACAATACCAGCGGTTCCATAACTGCCCAACGGCTAGCAGATCATTATGCCAGCAAACTTAGCCCCACGGCACCTGCCCTCATCGCTCCAAACATGGACTCAGCTAACTCCCTTCAAAAATTCAACACCCAGGGAAAACCTGTCCAGGACAGAAAATGGTCAGCCTTCCTGAGAGTGGATGTCCAGCAGATTAAAGACATCATTACCAGCCTAAAAACCACTACCTCCCCTCTTGACCCCTGTCCAGCCTCCTGGATCAAGGCAACCAAGCAAGACTTGGCACAGCACATCTCTCACATAGTGAACCTCTCACTACTGCAAGGACTCATGCCATCACTTCTCAAGAAGTCACTCATTCGACCTATTTTGAAAAACAAGGCACTCAACAAGGACGACCCAACCTCATACCGCCCAATCTCAAGCATATCCTTCCTCGCCAAGATTATTGAAAAGGCGGTTCAGCAGCAGCTACAGGATCACATCGACGACACAAACGCCCTTGATGTGCATCAATACGGGTTTCGGCAACATCACAGCGTAGAAACCCTCCTGTTAGCCCTATTGGACAACCTACTCAAAGGCCTGGAAAACAAGAGCAAGATGTATATGCTCATATTCATAGATATATCGGCAGCCTTCGACTCAGTGCATCACCCCACATTACTAGAGCGACTCGAGTCCATGGGCATTTCAGGAACCCCACTAAAATGGTTCTCCTCTTACATAACAAACAGAATGCAGCAGGTCCAGTTCAACAATGATAAAGCAACCCCCTTCCCGCAAACCCAAGGCATTCCACAAGGCTCCGCCCTCTCCTCCCTCCTATTCAACCTATACCTTCAACCTGTATGCAAGATTTTCCAGGACCATGACATCAACTACCATATCTACGCTGATGACCTAATGCTTTACACACAACTAGACGTAAATAGCCCAACCTCAGCAACCTTGAAAAATGCTTACTCGAGCTTCAAATCTGGCTTCAACGCAATAATATGGCCATTAACCACAAGAAAACAGAAGCCATGTGTATCTCCAGAAAACCGGGATTCGTGCCCCCGGCAATGATCAACATGAACAATAACAATTACAACATCAAAACAGAGATAAAATACCTAGGAGTGATGCTGGACAGCAACCTAAATATGGACAAGCATCTTCGAATTACAAACCAGGCTATATTTATTTATTTATTTATAGTCTCTTATATACCGCACTATTCGGCATCAGCGCGGTTTACATGGAACAAAAATGCTCAGTACAGTTAACATGTAAGAGTTTACAGATAACAAAAATGCTCAGTACAGTTAACATGTAAGAGTTTACAGATAACAGGGCAAGTAACTTGGATAACAGGGGTAAGCTATTTACAGCATTTGCTACATAAACTTGTATAACAGTGGCAAACTATTTACAAATATTGCTACATAAAGTCGTATGATCATGAATACCATAGAAACAATTGCACCACTAAGGGTTAGGGAATCTTTCTTAGCATGTTGTTGGGAAACCATATAATTGCTTAGCGGGTTGCATCTCTGTCTCAGTGGGTGAGGTTGGGTTCTATGAGGTACTTATTGAAAAGATGGTATTTAAGGGCTTTCCTAAACTGTGTGAGGCTCTTAATCGCCCGGATATCTGGAGGTAATGCGTTCCAGCATCTTGGTGCACTGATACTAAACGCCCTATTGGCTGTAGATGTTGTGCACGCTGTTAATGCTTTCGGGACTTTTAGGGTGTTTGTAGCTGTGGATCTCCTTGCTCTATTAGGAGATGTGATATGGATGAGGGCCGATATTGACTCAGGGGAGAGCTTGTTAATAGCTTTAAAAGTGATTAACAGTGTCTTGAAGACGATTCTAGCCTGGATAGGTAGCCAATGTAATTGTATCAGCAGAGGTGTCACGTGGTCACTTCTGGAGGCTCCATGGATGACCCTTGCTGCAGCGTTCATGGCGAGCTGTAGTGGATGTAAGGTGGATAGGGGCAGGCCTTGAAGGATGGCGTTGGCGTAGTCAAAATGAGGTATGATCAACGCCTGGTATATAGTCCTGAAGTCATTTGGTTCTAGCATGGATCGTAAATGCCTAAGTGAGCGGATCTTATAGTATACTGCTCTGACAGTGTTCGCTATGTGGACTTTCATGTCCAGGCGTTGATCCAAGGTGACTCCTAGGTAGCGTATTGAAGGTTTAGAATGTAACTCTGCTCCTTTTACTTTAAGGAATGGTGGTGGGGTGAAGTTAGGGTTCCTCGTAATGAAGAGTACTTCCGTTTTCTTATGTTGTATTCGGAGGTTTTGGGAGGAAAGCCAGTCAGATATTGCGTCGAAACAGCTCGTCAATGAGGAGAGGTCCGGATGTTCAGTAGAGAAGGGTATGTACAACAGGACATCGTCAGCGTATAGCATGCAGTCGACATTGAAGGATCGGATGATCTTGCAAATTGGCTGCATGTAAATGTTAAACAGGAGGGCTGAAAGGGAGGAACCTTGTGGGACTCCCTGGCTTTGGTGGAAAGGTTCGGATGTCATGCCTCCGGAACACACATGTTGCCATCTTCCGGACAGGTAAGATCTGCACCATTCAAGAGCTCTACCAGTAATGCCTTTCTCAATTAGTCGACCTACGAGAAGCTCATGACTCACTGAATCAAAAGCTGCAGCGATGTCCAGAAAGATGAGAGCAAAACCTTGACGGATGTCATCGATGCCAGTGATTATCTTGCAGAAGAGGGTGGTAAGAAGAGTCTCCACACCGTGGGATTCCCTAAAACCATGCTGGCAGGGGTCCAATGGTGCGGCAGCGTCGACGTGATCCTGTAGTTGTCGTTGTACCTCTTTTTCGATGATCTTCGCAAGCAGAGGTATACTGGATATAGGTCTGTATGAATCTACTTTTTGGGGGTCGAGTTTGCAGTTTTTCAAAAGAGGTCTGATAGAGGTGTGCTTAAGCGCTGAGGGGAAGGAACCTGTTATGAAGGAGAGGTTCATTATATTGGATAGTATTGGGCTGAAATGGCTGCGGAGCTCCTTAATCCAGAAGGCTGGGCAAGGATCGGACTGAGATGTGGTGGTGTTAAGGGCCATAATAGAGTCTTCAATTCCTTTCTTGGTAGGGGTAGAGAATACGGTTAGGGCTGCAGGGCAGTCTCGTTCTGGGGTGGTGGTTGTAGTCAAGATATTGATAGTCCGGCATATCTTGGATTGTGCATAGTTAGCAAAATCTTGTGGGTGAATCTCAAATTGAGGTCCGGTGGTTGGTTCCTTTGATAGAGTCTTGACTAGGTCAAAGAGATCGTGGGGTTTATTAAGTGATCTTTTTAAGGTCTCTGAGTAGTATTGTTTCATTGCATCAGTGATTGCCTTGCGGTGTGCAGCCAGATGACAATTGTATGCTGTCTGGTCAACTGTAGAGTGGGATCGGCGCCAGCGCTTCTCGAGTTTCCGTAATTGGGTAAGAGAAACTCTAAGATCTGCTGTGTACCATGGAGCGCTCGTTCTTTTCCCTAGGGGCTTGTCGGTTGGTGTGCGTAGGGCGATTGTACTGAGGCAATTGTTCCAGTGAGTAATCAGGTCATCAAGGTTCGAGGTGGTTTCGCTAAAGAGTTGTTGCGTTTCGGTGAGGATAAGGTCTCTGTTGAAAGGCTTGAAACATCTGGAGTGAGGTCTTGTAGTGTTGTTTGGTTTCTTATTGAGCTTTGAATCGCTTTTGTGCAAAGGAATCTGGAGGATGATCAGTTTGTGATCTGACCATGGCACAGGAGTTACGGCCATTATGGGGTCATGTGATGGGTTAAGGGATATCTGAGGGGCGAATACTAAGTCCAGAATATTTCCCTTAGTGTGGGTAGGTTCCATTACTAGTTGTTTGAAGCCGAGATTTGTGAGGGCCTCAAGGAAGGATAACACTTGATTGTCCTGCAGTGTTGGCAGGTTGAAATCGCCTAGGATCCAGTTTGGGACGTTTGGGTTTTGCGTGTTGGAGGCGAGATCAATTATTGCAGCAAGATCATCCGGGGAAGCTGAGGGTGCTCTGTAAAGCAGGCTGATTGAGCATCGTTTATTGGAGATGGTGACGGATTCAAGGTGATTAGTGCTGGTGGCGTCAACTGTCTGGAAATGAAGGTCTGTCCTGGTGAGGATGAGCACCCCTCCTCCTCTTTTGTCTCGTCTATGACTTGTATGAGCTGTGAAGTTCAGTGGTAGGAGCTGGTTGAGTATGACGTTGTCTTCATCGGATAGCCATGTCTCAGTGACCAAGAGTATATCAAGGTCGTGGAGGGAAATCATATCAATGACAGCTGGCCACTTCTTCCGGATAGAGCGGGCATTAATGAGGGCACATTTTAGGTTATGAGGATAGGAGTTTTCCACCTTCTTGGAATTCACAGAGTGCTGAAGCGCAATGTGTAGCAGATGTGGGTGATGTGCTCGGGTATCCCAATTTACATTGTTATGGGATGCACCAGACCATCTCCTTCCATGGCTTTGTAATATTGGGATATGATTGGAAGGCGGGGTTAAGGTAAGAGAGCAAGAGAACCAACTAGCAAGGATGATATAACATCCTATTAAGGTGGGGAAGGGGGAACCCATTGTGGCAAGGTACTGTGTAATTGTGAAATGGGTAGGTTAGGGCAGAAATACTTGTGATTGTGGGCATGTATTGTGAGAATTAATGACAACGGTGCAATGGTAACTAGCTAGATAACATTAGGAGTTGTTGACAGTAATACAGTGGTTAGATAGCAGTAAGGAATAATTGACTACAGTACAATAGTAATAGTTACTGACTACAGTAGAATGGTAACAGTACAGTGTCTAGCTGGCAGTAAGGAATTACTGACTTCAGTACAATAGTAACAATTACTGACTACAGTAGAATGGTAACAGTACAGTGTCTAGCTGGCAGTAAGGAATTACTGACTACAGTACAATAGTAACAATTACTGACTACAGTAGAATGGTAACAGTACAGTGTCTAGCTGGCAGTAAGGAATTACTGACTACAGTACAATAGTACCAAATACTGACTACAGTAGAATGGTAACAGTACAGTACGGTACAGTGGCTAGATGGCAGTGAGAGATTACTGACTACAGTACAAAGTAAACTGTCATTGATAAGGCTGTTGATGGTAGTATACAGAGGTTATACTTATGATACTATACTTGCGGCAAGCAGCATGAGATCAGGAACATCCGATGCAAGAGGCTTGATCGGTTCCTATCACGTGTTGACTTTCACTAGTACTGGGCTGTACGAGGAGGAGTGAAAGTGCTGCTGGTGCACGAGATCCACACAGAGGAGCTCAAGCTGCTGGGTTGCTTGGAGGTGGTCTTTAAATCAATGGTCGCTATGTTGTGTGGGCCAGGTGGGTGAAGGATGTCTGTTTTTTTTTTTCCACAAATTAAGAGTCTTGCAGCCCCTACGTAGCATACTCGATCATGCCGACTTCAGATCTGTCGCACAAGCCCTCATCATTCCACACCTGGACTATTGCAATGCCATACTGCAAGGCCTACCAAGAAAAACCATAAATATTCTGCAAATGGCTCAAAATGTTGCTGCCAGAATCATTATGCAAAAAAGGCTCTCTGACCACATTACACCAGTCCTAATTGAGCTACATTGGCTCCCCATCGCGGCCCGCATTCAATACAAGTTATTAGTCACTACATTCAAACTCATCCAGAATGTAGCGCCCTCACATCTCAATAGCCTACTATCCAGTCTACCCAACAACAGAAGCAGAAGAACAACAAACCTAAATACCCTCTGTCTCCCGAAGTCCTTCAGAAAGGTTAATGCATGTACCAGTAACAGGGCCTTCTCATTTATAGCTCCAGCACTCTGGAACCGGTTGCCAAGTGAACTGCGTGCGATCTGTGATTTAAAAGACTTCAGAAAAAAACTTAAAACGCACCTCTTCCAATCACATTTCAATTTAACCGCATGAAAATCATTCAGGCATGTGTAAATATGTTTATAATGATCCTATGTGAAGTCTTAACAGTCAGGCTTATGTAAATATGTATATAAGTACCTTGTGTGAAGTCCTAACCTCAATCAATTGTAAATCTGTAACCTTTTTGATGTGTGCTACCCTCCTCCCTAATCGCATTGTACATACCCCTAATTACTGGCCGGTACAACCAACCTTACCTTGTATAGCAACCGCTGCTGATCACTGGAAGCAGCGGGATACAAATTGTACGCAAATAAATAAATAAATAAAATAAATAAATTTGCACTAGTGGCCCGATTCCTGATATCAACTCATTTTTTGGCAATGTGTCTTCATCAAGGGAACAGTGAAAATACCAGTGTCCATTTTTAAAATACGTTCACTTAATTTTCTTGATCTCAGTAGTCTTTTTAAAAATGGAATTACATCCAGGATAAGAATGCACACTGCCTTTTAAAATGTTGGAAACTAAGAGCCCAATTTGAGAACATGCACGTCTGGCCCGCAGGCACGTCCAAATTGAAAACGGGCCCAATTTAAATGTGATTCCGCAGCCGTGGGGATAGACGCCGCCTCTGTTCTGGAACTGGGGACATAGACGTTCTCGATGCTGCATTAACTAAGCACGATGGAATAAGAGAGACGGGTATACACAGCAAATGGCTGTGTATGACCCCGCGCTCACAGTATTCTGAAAAGATGGATGTTTTCGATCCTGCCTGTCTCCGCCATATACTTGTGAATGGCCACGCCTTCTCTGTAAAATGTGCATCTCCTAAGCTGCTGTGCTCACGGACTGTGTCGTGCTGATGCAAACACATGAAAGCTGATGATACATAAATGTTGATACAAAGTAGACTATATTTACTAGTCTGTAGCATGCCCAGAACACTGCAAAGTATTCTCAGTGCATGCTAGAGTAAAAGCAAGTAGACAGTGATATGTTTACATTACATACTTGTATCACAACATATATGGCAGTAGAAGACCTCCTTAGTTATGCTTGCTTTGGTTATCTCTGAAAACAGTCTGTACAATATAACTTATGGACCATAAAACATCAGAAAGGCTCTCCATAGATACATTTCACAACATAGCCCTGTCACTAATAGGGGGCCCTCAGGATGAGAGCATTCAACAGTGAAAACAGTACTAATACATGCCCAAAGGCACCATCATCGCTGTCCACAAATGTGCACATTTGTAGTAACCAATAATGGTATATTTGAGCATGTATTAGTGCTGTTTGCACTGTTGAATGCTCTCATTCTGAGGGTCCCTGATTAGTGACAGGGATATGTTTTGCCATTTAGTTATAGAGAACCTGTTCTGAATTTTTTCTGCTCAATCACACTGGCACCTGGTGATACTATAGTCATCCCTACGGTCCAGGTAATGGCCAGCCGTTCATGTCCACCCAAGATTTGTGGATTTGCACACTTGATCCTCCTGTGCAACATTCAAACCACACACTCTTACTTGCAGTCTCAGAAAAGTATACTTCTGCCAAAAAGATGCCCTGCACATATCATGTATTTGCCCTGCACGGAACGTATTGCTCACAGTCGAAAGACCCCACCATACTGCCATCATACAGATTTGCAGTCTGAGACAGCACCAGACAGCCTGTAACAGAAATCATGAAGTGGATTCACGCCACCCTAATCCTTTCCTTTATTTCATCGCTCCTTTTAAAACTAAACAGAGCCGCATACAACTGGAATAATTTGATACCAATCCTCCACAGACCTAGACAACTGCAATCTAATCAACCCCTCTATTCCAACTCCCACAAAAGACTGCCCCATCTCATCAGCATACACACCAATGGAACCTCCTTACCAACCTCCACAACTGAGCAACAGACACGATCAATTAAGTGCTTTCTAATAAATGCCCGCTCCATACGCAACAAAATTCACACCATTTCTGATTACATTCTCGACCAAAAAGTAGAAATTGTGTGCATAACTGAATCATGGCTCACCGAGGCAGACACCATCCTTCTAAATCAGCTCACCCCAACCAATATGGAAGCTCACCAATCTACTAGATCAGGGTGTAGAGGAGGGGGCTCTCTCATTCTGGCAGAGAAGCATTTAAATCTCAAACTCACCAATAGCTTCTCCACCCCCACCCTAAACTCCATAACCCTGGAAAACAAAGATCTCATAATCTGTCTAATCTACAGAACTCCCTCACCCAATATTGAAGATCGTTCGAGCATAATAAAGGCAAGCTTCCAATACTTTTAGGCAATTTCAACTTGACCTCTTTAAACACAACCCAAGCTTCAGCATTCCTTGAAGCCTTATCCTCACTAAAACTCTCCCAGATTATCTGAACTCAAACGCACTCCAGAGGGAACACCCTAGACCTGGTATTTGTACCTGCCACCATCCACTCTACTGTCTCCCCTATACCATGCCAAACAATCCCAGTACCATGGTCTGATCACTACATGATTCAATTCAATCTTCCCCTGGACACCTCTCCCCACAGATCAAGCTCTTCAAACCCACCCAGACGCATCAAGGAATTTAACAAAGACACTCTACTCAACCAAACAATCCCCAACCTAGAATCTTCCTCTGAGGACCTCTCTCTACTGATAGGGAAAAGGTGTTATTCCAATTTTTTATCTGCAACTGCTCCTCCAATCCCAAAAGCATCCAAGCGTCAAAACAAAGCCCCATGGTACTCTCCAGAAATAAAACTAGCAAAGACCATCCTAAGAAGACTTGAAAGACGATGGAGAAGAACCAAAGCACAACATGACCAACAGATTTACACAACAAAACAGCGGGAATATAATGAATTAATCCTCAACCGGAAAAAGCAACACCATTCGAACATAATCATGAGATCCCTAAACCACCCCAGAGAGCTCTTCACCATAGTCAGAAACTTATCAAGATCCCCACAAAACCAAGAAATAAACGCTCTGACCCCTGAGACCTACGCAACCTTTCTCCAAAGCAAGCTATCCAAACCACAGACCCCTCCAATCCATCATACCACCCTCACAAAAGAATCAAATCAACCAAACGCATGAACCTCATTCTACTCAGTCACTGAAGACCTCTGCATCAATCTCCTGAGAACCTTGAATATGTCCACATCCACTCTTGACCCATGTCCAACCCTGTGGATAAAAGCATTGGCACAAGAAGTTGCACCATCACTCCAAAAAATAATAGGCTTATCTCTCACACAAGGAATTATGCCACCTCTGCTGAAAACCTCTTCAATAAGACCACTACTGAAGAGCAACACCTCTGACCCAAATTCTCCTGCCTCATATCGCCCCATATTCAGCATCCCGCTATTAGCCAAATTAATCGAGGAGACGGTCAAATTCCAACTTCGAGATCATGTTGATGCAACCGCCCCACTGGACACTCAACAGCATGGATTCAGAGAGCGCCAAGGGGTTGAAACATTATTAACATCCCTTCTGAACACTGTACTGAAAGAAATCAAAGATACCAAAAACGGATTTATTCTTATATTCATTGATATAACAGGTGCATTTGACTTCATAATCCACACCATACTTCTTGACAGGCTAAGTGAAATAGGAGTAAGTGGCACACCGCTAGCCTGGTTCCACTCCTACCTAGCGGACCGAAGATCACAAGTCAAGATAAATTCCGATACTTCAAAACCCTTTCCACTAACCCAAGACCTCCCTCAAGGCTCTGCACTCTCTGCTCTCCTTTTTAACTTGTACATACAGCCAGTATGCAAAATTTTACAGGAACACAAAATACATTACCATCTATATGCCGATGATTTAATGATATATTCCATCTTAAATACCAAGAATCCCAACTATTTCCCCATAACATCCTGTATGTTAGAAATCACGGAATGGCTACTACAACGCAACCTGGAAATTAATTACAAGAAATCAGAAGCTCTCATAATCACGAGAGACAAGACATTCAAACCCCCCCCCCCGACAATCTACTAATAGGTAGCAGATCAATCCCCATCAAGAAAGAAGCTAAATACGTAGGAGTGTGCATCAACCAGTCTCAATTTCCAGTCTCACATCAATAAAAGGTATATTACAAAATGAAGTTCCTGCAGAATCTTTGACCGCTTCTAGAGCAGAGCCACTTTTGCACAGTATGTCAAGTGCTAATCACACCACACCTTGACTATTGTAATTTAATTCTCTATAGCTTACCTAAATGTTCAACACAAGTCTTGCGGATGGCCCAAAATGCAGTAGCTCGACTTATCACCAAAGCTAGCAAACAAGCTCACATTACCCCGATACTTGAATCGCTCCATTGGCTCCCCATCAGTACCAGAATAAAATACAAGGTCCTAACGATTGCATTTAAAATACTCCATGAGCAATCTGCTGGCTGTCTAAAAACCCTAATTAAAAGACTCCCTGACAATAGATCAAGAAAGACACCACACCAAAACTCTCTGGCAACCCCCAAGACACCCACAAGCACCCTCCAGATCACCCTGCTCAGAGTATTAGAGCTCTCCATCCCAACTTTATGGAACTCCCCCCTCATCACCTGAGAATCATCATGGATATTACAGACTTCAGAAAAGCTTTGAAGACCCACCTCTTCTCTGAGCATTTCAAGCCCTTACATCTCAACTAATGGCAAGATCATAATAAATGTTAAAAATCCAACTCCTCAGGAAATGTTGAGTCCATTATGTATATTACGATTACAAATAAGTTAACTGCTATTGTAAATAGTTCCTAAAGTTCTGTGTATACACAGTTATGTTCCATGTAAACCGCTTTGAGAATATGAAAGGCGGTATATAAAAAGTGTTAAATAAATAAAATAAATAAATATCAACAGCTGGTATAACACTATAGCATGGAGTCACAGGACTCTATCAGCAGATCCATTTTTCAGGATATAGGAATTGTTAGGGAACGCTGGATTTGCTCCTTTAGCACAAATAGCAAATGCCAGCATAGCAAGAATCAACACTATTGTTCTTAATATCTATATGGGGGTGTGTATTCATGTTTCTTTACCTTACAATCTTCCCTCACCTTTGCTTTCTGTTCCGTAAAACTGCATGTTGTGTTTTTCCAGACCGCAGACACACTGGTGCAAAACATAATTGTCACAGCCATTCTTCAATATGGGATGCATTAAAGAGCAGAACAGTATATTTTCTAAGGCCTGCCCTTATTCCATGTTTCTGCAGGAATAACTTGGACATCCGTGGGATACACTGAAGACTGTCCCAGGGGTGATCTGAGAAACTACAGACCTGTGAATCTGATGTCAGTACCGGCAAAATGGTAGAAACCATTATAAAGAATAAAAAATTACTGATCATGTATATAGCTATGATTTAATGGGAGAAAGCCAGCATGGATTTAGCCAAGAAAAGTCATATCTTACTAATCTATTATATTTTATTGGAAGATGTGAATAAACAGTTAGACAAAGGTGAGCTGGTTGATATAGTGTATCTGGATTTTCAGAAAGCCTTTGACAAGGTCCCTCATGAGAGATTCTTGGCAAAATTAAAAAGTCATGGCAGTGGATCAGAAACTGGTTAAAAGATAGAAGACAGAGAGTAGGGCTAAATAGTCAATTTTCTCAATGGAGAAAAGTAAATAGTGGAGTACCCCAGGCATCTGGACTGGGCCCGCTGCTTTTTAAACATATTCATAAATGACCTGGACATGGGAATAATGAGTGAGGTAATACAATTTTCAGATGACACAAAATTATTCAAAGTTCTTAAAACCCAAGAAGATTGTGAAAAATCGCAAGAGGACCTTGATAAATTGGAAGACTGGGCATTCAAATCGCAGATAAAATTTAATGTGGACAAGTGCAAAGCTATGCACCTAGAAAAGAAAAACCCAAACTTTGATTACACAATGCAAGGTGCCACCTTAGAAACCACCACCCAGGAAAAAGATTTAGGCGTCATCGTGGATAATACATTGAAACCCTGCACTCAGTGTGCAGCAGCGGCCAAGAAATCAAATAGAATGCTAGGAATCATAAGGAAAGGAATGGAGAATAAAACCAAGAATATTATAATGCCTCTGTATCATTCCATGGTTAAACTGCACCTTGAATATGGTGTGCAATTCTGGTCGCCATATCTTAAAAAGGATATAGCGGAATTAGAAAAGGTACAGAGGAGAACCACCAAAATGGTAAAGGGGATGGAAGGATACCCCTATGAGGTAAGGCTTAAAAGGTTAGGGCTTTTCAACTTGGAAAAAGAGAAGGCTGAGGGGAGATATGATAGAAGTTTATAAATTAATGAATGGAGTGGAACAGGTTAACGTAGATCAGTTGTTTATGCCATCAAAAAGTAGAAAGATTGGAGGACACGCAATGAAGCTAAAATGTAACCCATTTAAGACTAATAAGAGAAAATATTTTTTCACTCAATGTGTAATCAAACTCTGGAATTTGTTACCGGAGGATGTAGTAAAAGCTGTTAGTGTAGCTGGGTTTAAAAAAGGATTGGACAAGTTCCTGGAGGAAAGGTCCATAAACCATTATTAAAGAGGACCCAGGAAATCCACTGCTTACCCCAGGAGGAGCAATGTGGAAGCTGTGGACTTTGAGTACCTGCCAGGTACTTGTGACCTGGATTGGCCACTGTTGGAAACAGGATACTGGGCTTTGATGGACTTTAGTCTGACCCAGTATGGAATTTCTTATGTTCTTAGGGCATACATGGGACTTTCTTGAATACGCTTTATATATCTCTGCAGCTGGCCATGCCCTCGTTCCACCCATTCCTGCCCACATTCAGAGATCCCTGTACTAGTGTCGTGTACATGCAGGGCCACGTTGTTTCGGAATACAGTTCTGGATGTTTTCTCAAGAAGGTCTATCCCTCATGTCTAACCGGCTTATTCGTGTCCTGGAATGACCTCCATAGTGCTGCCTTAAATTCTAGATTTTACCACGGTTAAGATTGATATGTGGAGAGCCATTTTTTAAAGTGTGGCATACTTAGTGTGTGGTTTTTTTTGTGCATATTTCATGCCTAATTTATAAACTATGCATGTACTTTGCTTTATAAAATAGCGGTGTAAGTATTTGAAAACACATGTTAAGTCAAGGGATGATCACTTACACAGCCCTGTGACTGGTGTCAGTGGCAACATTTGTCAAGAATGTGAATAAATTATATTATTTTATAATTTACACATGTACTTGTACACTCCGCCCATGCCTCCATCCTCCGCCCTTGTGCACGGCCACAGTGAAAGTATGCTCCATTGACCTTACGTGAATCTATGAATACTTCTACACACCTCAGTGAACACACTGTCTCTGCTGAGTTTTGGTGGTACAGTTTCATTGTTTATTTCAAGAACAAAATAGCATTTGAGGGGAAAAATAGTGGCAGCTGTAATGGAAATATCAAATCTAATTTTGTTGCATGCGTTTGTGATCCAAATGATAACACAGGTACACTAAAAAAAATTTTTTTTAAACTGCCTCTAATGTTTCGATTGATTTTTACATTTTTTGGTGCGCTGAATCCAAATCTGGTAACCAATTTGCTCCATCACGTACAGATTTTTTGCTACATTGGGTTAGCAGTTTGAGGTGAACGTTTCAGATTGAGTGCGATCGAGATAAAAGTTTCTTGGATGAATTCTTTATACTAATTGTTTAGTAGTTATTCAAATAAGAATAAAGAAAATTGTAACAAGGCAGCACATAAGAATAGAGTAATGTCAACAAAACACACTGTGATGGTAGCAAAATTGTCTGCACTTAAAACAGCCACATACATGTGCACAAACATTGAGCATATAAGAGCGAGGTTAGACACAAAGCAAAGCAAAGAAATGTGCAAAAAATGTTGTACAGGTATGTATGTAAGAATAGAAAACGCAAACTGCACCATTGCAATACATGAAGACAAACACCCGATGGTGTGAAAATAAAATTCTAATAAATGAGATCCGACACTGTGGTAATAACTAGCAAATTTTTATTTCAAAGTTTAGTAAAAACACGATATTTGTCAACACAGTTTAGATTTTAAAGTCATTCTTGGGTCAATCAATCTCCTGGTGGGCCCGTTTCTTCTTCCCCCGAATGCTTCTCTTGGTGCGCTGCTTGGCGTATTTTTCATCTGGGGTTTCCTGCAGCAGCAACCAGCAGAAATCAGCCATCATAGTGGTATTCCATCTTCCTTGGTACCTTCTCTCTGCGTCCTTGATGTCCTGGTGAAACCTTTCACCTTGTTCTTCACTGTACACCCCCAAGTTTTCGGGAAAGTAGTTCACATGGGAGTGCAAGAAATGGACTTTCAGGCTCATGTTACAGCCTTGTTCTTTGAAGGCATTGAGCATCCTGGCAACAATATCCTTATAGTTCTCATCCCGCCTGTTCCCCAAGAATTTGAGAACAACATCCTTGAAGGAATCCCAGGCTTCTTTTTCCTTCTCAGACATCGTTTCAGCGAATGCTCCATCTGAAATGAGTTTCCTTATATCAGGGCCAACAAACACTCCTTCCTTTAGCTTTGCTTCAGAAAGTCGGGGGAACTTTGAGCAAAGGTACCGAAAGCACTCACCATCTTTTGGAAGGGACTTGATGAATTGTTTAATGAGACCCAACTTAATGTGGAGAGGTGGTAATAGAATTTTATCACGAGGTACCAAGCTCTCATGAAGAACATTTTTCTCACCGGGTCTCAAATACTCCCGAATTGGCCAGTCTTTTCTCCCCCAGTGTAGGTCGCGGGCCCGGCTATCCCACAAGCAAAGGAAGCAGGGATATTTGGTGAAACCGGATTGCTGCCCTAATAGCATGGATAGAATTTTAAAGTCTCCACAAATCATCCACTTATGCTCATCATAACGAATCTTCTGAAGAATCAGGGCCAAATTCTCGTATTTTTCTTGGAGAATAACAGAGTGAGCAATAGGAACTGAAGCGAATGTGTTGCCATTATGAAGAAGAACACCTTTTATGCTGTCTTTTGACGAATCAATGAACAGCCGCCATTCAGCAGGATCATACTTGAGTTTAAACTTTTCCATCACTCCGTATATATCGTTGCAAAATACCAAATCTTCCTCTTTGCTGAAATACTTCAAAAATTGTGTCTCGCGGTTGCAGTACCAATAAAAAGTTGTTCCTGGTGACAATAGATTTTTCTGTTTAAGCCGAGAACTTAGCAGTTGGGCAGCATCTTTTGGGAGTCCTAAATCCCGGACTAAATCATTCAATTCACCTTGAGAGAAAAGTTCAGGTTTCGGATCTGGTTCAGTTTCAAACTCGGAAGTACTGGACTCATCGGGAAAAGCCATCTGATGAGTCTCATCATGATCAGAACCGTCCACACAAATATGATCCAAAGATTTTGGTGGTTCAGGCACAGGTACTTCGTTGCTATGAGGCATAGGCCTAATTGCTGAGGGAAGGTTGGGGTAACTTATTACGTTCTTATTTTTTAAGTTGTATCCCTTCACAATGCAAGAGCAAAAATAGCAGTCACTGCTGTGGTCTCTTTGTTCACGCCACATCATAGGTATTCCGAAACGAAATGCTTGTTTTTTACCTTTCATCCATAAGCGTAGATCTTCCTCACATGTCTTGCACACTTTGTTAGGAGCCCACGGTTTGTCTTGATCGCCTAACTTCAAACCGAAATAGGCGAAATATACTTTTTTAATAAATGCAGAAATGTTCCTCTGTCGCTTTTTCACGGTATATTCCCCACAAATAAAACAAAAACTGTCCGGAGAGTTGACGCAACCTCTTGCTCTGTGAGCCATCACAAATACACAGCACTGCAAACTACAACTGTAGTGAACCACTTCGGAATAAAGCTGGATTACGACTGAGCAAACAAAAGGTAATAATGAACTTGCAAGAAACTGAAATTTGACAGGAACGTTCATGTCGCAACCACCGTGTTTGAGCGAGCGAACGAGGCGAGGCGAACAGGAAAGAACATGCGCCAGCGCGAGTACTGGATTTAGCCCCCGCCTCCCAATTGTCCTGTTAATGTATAAAATGAATACAAAACACTCTAAAATATCATGAGGGAGTGTTTCTAGTTAGTTAACCATTACAACCTCTATTTTGGGCCAAGAAAATAAACTGCAGTCGGCTAAAAAGAAATTATGTGAACATTCCTTATATGGGTAAGAAATCTAATTTTGCAAGAAAACGTGACGTGATGGAACATTTTGGCTATTTTTCCTGGATTCAGCACCCCAAAATCTATAGGAATCAGTTGCAAAACTGAAGGCAGTTTTTTGGTAGTGTACCTGTGTAATTTATTATGATTGCTGATGAAAGAAACAGATGCATTGCGAGAATATTCCTATGTATTATGGAAGTGATGTTTAGATTTACGTTCTAAGGGGTAGAAAATGCTTCCCCAGAAGTCCAAGGGCCATAGGCATAACCCTTTTTTCTCAAATGACAATGGAGGAAAACGTTTAATACATGTACTTTGCATGCCCATTACCAACTTTTTCTGAATGTTACAAGTTGCTTATGTTATCATATCCTCAACAGACTAAGGACGAATGGTTCTATTGATTGTTTCCCAGTTGCTTGGGGAAAGCTCTTTTTCATACTCCAGTGACGTTTTCATTTTTTTGTACGTTCTCATGTGCTGTTTATAATTCCAAATTATTCCAGTGTAGTCGTTAGCATAAAAAAGAGCAGCATGTTGCTCTACTCTCTAAGATATATAATTTCCTATAGGTTGTGTGAGGTATGGCTTCTGCAAAATAATCACATTTGCACACAGTGGGATATACCTCATGTTTAGCCGACTGATATTTACACTGCTAATACTCTTTATGAACCTTTTTGTCTCAGTCCAGCATTTCAGCTTCTTGAAAAAGAAACAAATCGTTGTCTTTGTGCTACCCAAATTAGCCGACTGATGGAACAGATAGCTTTAATCTTTTCTGCAGATATTCAGCAGTGTGGCTTCCGCAGTTGAGAGATGTTCTTGGAACACGACCACCACGCGGGTCATAATATATCTGTGCACATTTGTCTTCACTGTGGAGAAGTGCAAAGCTATCTGATTGTTATCTGGGAAATCTTAGAACAAATGATACATGCCAATATTTAACTGGGGCTAAATTACACAATGACATTTCCCCCAATCTCCAAATGCTACAGGCAGGATATTCAAAGGGCTTAGCACAGTTAACACTGCTTACTGTGTTAATCCCCCTAGCTGGGATATTCAGCAGCACTAATATGGTTAGCGCCCCTGAATATTCAGATGCCACTGATGCTATCCGGTTAGCATTGGGCCTTTCCAGTGGCGACATCTAGCAATACTACTACACTGCTACTATTAATCACTTATATAGTGCTACAAGGTGTTCGCAGCACTGAAACTAGGCAGCAGCAATACTGAACTGCTGCTCGTTTATCACTAAGCGGCGAAGGTCAGGTGCAGTAAAGGCTGGCCCAATTTTCACCACAGAAAGGATCTGATACCACTAGTTTGTCCTCTGTGTGCAGATGTGTGAAATCCTTTGTGAATGGTTTCATTACCTACTATCCCTCATGAGACATGACTTTCTGATAGCTTCTCAATAACTTTTATTAAAACATAGGATATGATTATGTTTATTTGCCGAAGTTGGTGAATAACTTTTGAAGATAGGTTTTTCGATGTCAGTCAAGTTCTAAGTGTGCAGTGCTGTTGAAATATTGATTTGAATTTTAAAATTGTATGAGTCAATCGAAGTTGCAGCATTTGGCTTCCTTTATTTCATATTATGTTGAATGCCATGCAGCTTGGGTAGCTCAGAGGAAGCAATATAAGCATCTTAACAAGTTGCTATACTGCAATTCGTAATAACATCATACAGTTAACAATGAAGACTAATAAAAATTAAAAATAAAATATACAAAGGACGAAAATAGAGAATAAAAATAAAAACACATACAATAATACATCAACATCAACAGAGACCAGACATGGAGCTGACTGTGGCACAGATCACCAACTACCATTATGCAAACTCAAAGTTGAAAAAGAGCAAACCAGTCATAAATATAGCAAAATATGACCTTGAGAATATACCAATGGAATTTAAAGACTGTCTGCAAAATCGATTTGCTGCTTTAGATACAAATGACAGAGTTCCAGAAGAGTTATGGGATGACATCAAGAAGGTTGTGTTGGAAGAAAGTGAGAAATCTCTACAAAAGGTGAAAAAGCAAAAACAACAAAAATGGATGACTGAAGAAACTCTGAAAATTGCCCAGAAAAGCAGAGAAGCTAAAGCCAGAGGAGAAAGAAACACAATCGCAGAACTCAACAGAGATTTCCAATGTGCAGCAAGAGAAGAAAAGGAGGAGTACTACAATGATGCATGCAAGGAAATAGAATCAAAAACTATTAGAGGAAGAACAAGATCGGCTTTCCTAAAGTTACAAGTGTTAAAGAAAAAATTCCAGCCTTGAATTGGAATGCTACAAGATGCTCAAGGATCCATGTTGAATGATGCTGAGAAGATCAAAAAAAGATGGAAAGAATATACACAGTCATTATACCATAAAGATCAAGTGGACCAACAGCCGTTTCAACCTGTACCTTATGATCGGAACAATTGGTGATGAAAGAAGAAGTCGAAGTAACATTGAAAGCCTTATCAAAGAACCAAGTACCGGGCATTGATGGCATTCCATTGAAGTATTACAGCAATCTGATGCAGCCGTTACCATACTTACAAGGCTCTGCCAGGAAATTTGGAAGGCAAATTCATGGTCTACTGACTGGAAAAGATCTGTGTTTATACCAATACTGAAGAAAGGTGACCCAGCTGACTGTGGAAATTATCACACAATTGCTTTGATCCCACATGCCAGCAAGATTCTACTCAAGATCATTCAGCAGAGACTGCAACCATACTTGGAATAAGAACTGCCTGAAGTGCAAGCAGGGTTTAGGAAAGGACAAGGAACAAGAGACATCATTGCAGATGTGAGATGGAACCTTGAAAAGACAAAAGAATACCA
This sequence comes from Ichthyophis bannanicus, assembly GCA_033557465.1. Lineage (NCBI taxonomy): Eukaryota > Metazoa > Chordata > Amphibia > Gymnophiona > Ichthyophiidae > Ichthyophis > Ichthyophis bannanicus. The sequence continues at coordinate 167,699,024 of CM066043.1, forward strand.
AAAACATATCCATATGTGTTTTATTGACTACAGCAAGACTTTTGACTTTGTAAACCATGAGAAACTCTGGGCCACATTAAAAGGCATGGGTATACCAGAACACTTGATAGTTCTCTTACATAACCTTTACACTGATCAAGAAGCAACAGTTTGAATGGAACAAGGAGAAACAGGATTAGTTTAAAATCAGCAAAGGTGTATACCTGTTTAATTTATATGCAGAACAAATCATCAAAGAAGCAGGACTGTATGAAGACAACCGAGGTGTGAATATTTGTGGAAGACTTATCAGCAACATCCTCTATGCTGATGATACCACATTACTGACTGAAAGTGAAGATCTGAAACATTTACTTCTCGAGATCAAGGAACATAGGGCCCGATATTCAAAGGCCTTTACATTGGTAACTTCCTTAGTTACCCATGTAGAGGTCTTAACCGTGATTTTTGAAGGGCACCTACATGGGTAGTGCCTTTCAAAAATCCCAACTAAGTCCCTAATGCACCCAGATGCTATCTGCATAGCATCGGGGTGTGTTAAGGGCGTTCCAGGGCGGAGGAAGGGGCTACACAGGTAGCAGCGATTTTTGATGCTTCCCGCGTAGCCCTCTACGCCTTAAAGATAAAACCGCGGCACATAGCTTGCCCAACTCAATATCGGCCCATAGTCTTAAAATGGGCCTGCACCTTTAATGTTAAGAAGACAAAGATCCTGACAACTGTCAAAATCAATAAGTTCATCATTGATGGAGAAGAAATTGAAACAGTTAACAACTTTAACCTACTTGGATCAACAATTGATAAAGAAAGGAGAAACAGTCAAGAAATCCGATGATATATTGCTCTTGGCATAATGGCTATGAAGGCACTAGACAAGATTCTCAACCGCAGAGATGTCTCTCTCCATACAAAGATTTGGCTTGTTCAAGCCATGGTGTTTTCAATAACGCCATATGGATGCAAACGATGGACAGTGAAAAAGATAGAAGGAAGAAAATTGATGCCTTTTAATTATGGTGCCGGCAGCGAATGCTGTTTATATCATGGACTGCCCAAAGCACAAACCAGTCAGTACTAGAGGAGATCAAACCTAAGCTTTCCTTAGAAGCTCAGATGACAAGACTTTGACTTTCATACTTTGGACACATGATGCAAAGAGAGATTGTTGGAGAAAGACATAATGCTCGGCAAGGTAGAAGGTCAACGTAAAAGAGGAAGGCCGGCGATGAGATGAATCGATACAATAACAGCAGTTATGGATGCCACTCTTATCAATAATGAGCCGCCTGACTGAAAACCAAACATGGTGCCAAACACTGACTCAATAGTACTTAACAACAACAACAATACAATACAATAACAAAATGTTTTCAATGAAGTCTTACATTACTTTCAAGTACTATTCTAGTTTTATATATGGTGAAGTAAATAATTCCATAAATATGGAGCCACAGAAATGAAAGGCAGCTTGATGAAAAGATTTCAAATGGGTTTGACCACGAGGAGGAAGACTAAGGGGTATGTTTACTAAAAAGCAGTAAACGTACATAACGCGCGTTATGTAATGTTAATGATTGTTAGCGCATCATAACGCGCGTTATGATGCGCTAATGATCGTTAATGTTACATAACGCGCGTTATGATGCGCTAACGATCGTAATGCTCCGCGGCGCGGTAAAACACCGCAGAAGGTGGAGAGAGGGCGGAGAGAAGGGGTCAGCGGGCGGAGAGTGGGTGGGGAGAGGCTCCCCTCACACTAACGCGCTGATTTTCAGAGCTGAATTCCAACGCGAATGAAAACCTGCTGTTGAATGCACATTACAGGGGAGAGAAACCATTTCAGTGTCAGCAATGTACAGCCCAGGCAGGGAAACCAAACAAAAGTGATAAGTGTGATACATGTGCACAGAACAAAAGGGCACAGAAACATTGAAAATGACCCCAACAAACTGGAAAAAAACAATAACCAAGCTGGCCAATAGTGGTATCAATGAGAAACATCAACCCCTCCCCCCCCCGCAGTAAGCTCCATAGAACAGATATAAATCGTGGAAGGGTCTACACTCCGTCCCCATACAAGGTGAATGAGCCCACAGTGAAATAGTGCTGCTCAGGGTTTCCCCCACCATCGGACAGGGTTCCTATGGCGTGCACATGTCCCGCAACATCAGGGCAGGCATGTCGGAACGGCAACTGGACAGATGCCGGAGAAGGGGATACAGAGGGCCGCAGGCGGCACATGCTGTGGTGGAGCTGGGCCACAGTGCGGACTAGGGTGATGCCTAGGTGGCCCATACGAATGTTGAAACAGCGGAGCAGCCAGACAGCAACTGCTGAAGGCCCAACATGGGCACGAGTGTGTTTCCCAAAGTGTCACAGGGGATAGTACCCAACAGCTACACCCAAGGGCACGGAACATTGGCAGGCGGGGCTGGGGGGGGGGGAGCATGGACGTCTATGTAGGCACCCCTACCCCAGAACCCGCACCATAGGCAGCCGCCTACCTGCACACTGGATGGCCTGAGACTGCCACCACCAGCTCCACCAGCAGAAGGGCATGTCAGCATGGTGGCTGAGGGATACTGGTGGTGGAGGGGGCAGTGGCAGCTGGCCAGAGCAGACCGTGGCCTAGCCCTGTGTAGGTGGGTGCCATGCACTGCAACAGACAGGCCCTGTCTGGCCAACAGTCATGGTATCACCAGGGAATGCACCATCTCTGTGATAACATGGTGGTGCAGTGCACAAAACCAGTGTATTCAGAAGCAGAAGGTCACAGGTTCAAGTCCCAGCTGTGGTTTCCGCCAACCCAGTCCTCATATTTTACCCACTATTATAACGTGCTAATACAGACAGAACCTTTTTTGCAGATGACGTAAACATGCCCAAAACACCTACATTTTACCCTACAGAGCACAGACACCATAAACATGCACATTACCTAGAGCAGAGCCTCCCAAATGCAGTCCTGGAGGGCCAAACACCATTCCGGTTCCATGCTGCCTCTGATAAAGATGCCTGTGCTGCATTTCTATGCGCCACCCCCATGGTATACAGCTGTATCTCATGCATATTCATGAGGGACAGCATGAAAACCCAAACAGTGTTTGGAACCGCAGGACTGGAGTTGGGAACCTCTGCCGTAAAGCAGCAGTCAACAGGGGCAGACACACCCGCACCCACAGGCCCCATTATCCAAAGCCTCCTGGAGAGGCAGGACTTTGGGCTCTGCGTGCATCTCCCAATATTAAGCACTTGCATACCTTAGTATTGACACCCTAAACCTGGGAATATGGTACACATCTATCAAAAGGTTGCTATGATTACTGGCAGATAGCAATTCCTAGGTTAAGTACAATTTTCTGAGTGAGCTGCATCATAGCAACCTTTCTGATTTCTGTGGAGTGTGCTACAGGTCTTGTGTCTGACAGTGTTTACCAACCTGGGGAGTGACTCCTACAGTATTGCGTACCATAGCCATGCCTGCACTGTGCCCAGGACTGGTGTGGTGGCCTGGGCTGCCCAACACCTCTATAGTTGCACAATGCTGGCATAGGTGTGGGGAGTGTGTGTCTGTCTATCCAGTGTGTGGTGGCTGCCAACACCCTCCACAGCCCACACTGCTAGCACTGTTGCCAGTATTGGCCTGCCAATGTGCATAATGAGGAGCAAGCTATCGTGGGAATAGCCTGGATAGGGTGGCCTGGCCTGGCCGCATCTGCATAGGGCAATGGCTCGGACATTGTAGTGCCCAGTACCACCTGCACGGACAGGGTGGCCATAGCATGTCCTGCTGGGAAGTCACTCTCACCCTGACTGAGCAGTGACCATGGCATGGCTAGGTTCCCCCATAGTGCTATATAGCATTTCTCTCATGTGTTATTTATGGGTTTTCTTTTGGGGCCCAGTCACTGACTTATCTGCTTGGTGTGTATGCTGATATCCCCGTTCTGGGTACATGCATCTCCTCCAGGACCATACACTATGGACTAGCTGGCGGACTGTCTGCAGCTAGTATGTCTTGCTGGAACACCTTGCAGGGTGCAGTGGCTGGAGGCTTGCTGCTGGAGAATGTCAGATAATGGTGGGGGGCAGCTGAGCATTTCCAGACCTGCCGTCTGTCTGCTATTGCGTTATGGATGTGTACTGCTCTGCATTGCCTGCCCTGTAGGGTGTTTGATCCCTAGCAGGACTGGGGTGATGGTCCCCTCTACTGCCACCATTGCAGGGGGGTAGGTAGTGGATCTGTTGGTGGGAAATCCTGTTCCCCACCCTGAGCCCCAGAGGGTGCGTTGGGTGGTGGTATGTAATCTCCCTGTGGGTCCCAGCACCCCCATTCACTTACATCATGTGACCATGGCACCCACACAGGGTATGCACTTTTCTGGGTGCATCATAGTCCACAAGGGCGAGATGTGACATACAGATGAACACAGGCATATCCTAGGGGTGTTTGCAAGGACTACCTATCACACATTGGCACTGATGGGGACCTGCAGCATAGTCTATCTCAGCAAAGCCAGGTGCTGTGAGAATGGTGCTGGGCACCATACCTCTCCCTCAGGGTGAGCACAGGACCCGCACACTGTGACGGTCTGTAGCTACTCTGTGCCACTAACACACACCGTCGGCACCCCCTACCAGGCTGAGGTGCTGTGGGGTGCATACCCCATCTTGTGACCATCTGTAGACTGCTGATTTACATGTGCTGTGCATCCTGGGTACGGATGGGTTGACCCTATCCTGGTAACCACAGCAGAATGTGGTTGTGGTGCCGTGCAGTCCTCCTGTAGCCAGCCAGGTGTTTGTTAGCAGCTCTAGCCCACTGGTTACTTCACTGCCCATGGAGCCAGAGGTCATGGGTTCAAAACCCACAGTGGGGTTCATCGATAGGGCTGTCTTAGGCATTGTCTATTTTTATTGTATATTAGTGCTGCCAGCAGAACCACCCTCAGGGTACTGTCACCTTAGGGTGGCTTATAAGGCGCCCTATAGGGCGCCTTATATGGCGCCCTATAAAGCGCCTTATAAGGTGCCTTATATGGTGTCCTATATGGGACATTATAGGGTGCCTTGGCAGACAGCGCACTTTATAATGTGCCCTATGGAATGCCTTCTAGGGTGCCTTATGTGGCACCTTAGGTTATGCCACTGTGAGGGTGTGTTTGCTGGCAGCACTATTAAAGTACAACTAAACTTCCTCACAGCCCAATACTTAACCCTTTCCAGGCCAAGCCCAAAACTTTCGGGATCCAAACTTCTGCCTAAATATTCCTATCAAATGGTATATAATACATGACCATGGCAGAGGGAACGTCACTATTGGAACATATTGAATAAGACGGGTACAATTTTCCTGACATATGCAAACATTAACCCGGCTGCAGAATGTGGATTAAAATATTATAGTATGCTTTCAAAGGGTTACACATGACGCCTCAGCCAGCCTTATTCATTAGGCACATTGGGGAATCAAACCCATGACCCTTGTACCATCAGTCTGTGTAGTAACCATTGTGCTACAGCTCTGTTTCTGTACTTGGGTGTCTGCATGCCTTCTTAAGCTTAACGCGCAGTAATGCGCCCTGTAACGATCGTTGCTGCGCGGCGCCTTATAACGCACGTTATCGGTAACGATGTACCGCCCATGTCCTTTTTTGGCATTTCTTCCACTAACGCGGCTCCTAACGCAAATCACACTAACGCAGTTTAGTAAACATACCCCTAAGAAAGCTTTCAGTCTGTGACCTAAGACAACATACCAGTATATATAAGGTATTAGTAGATCAGAAAGATAATATGGCCTTGCTGAACAAAGGGTTTTAAATAACAACAAAATTTTAAATTTGACCCAGTAACTAATAGGTAACCAATGCTCTACAATCATAAAGAAAGTTACATGAGCAAAATATCCTGTATTAGAAATATGTTTCACTGCTAAATTCTGGATTAACTGAAGTCATTTCAAATTAATAACTGCCAGATCAGCTTAGAGGGAATTACGATAATCAAGTTTACTTGTCACCAAAGCATGAATCAAGATGGTCAACGTCTCTTTATTTAAATATGAATGAATATCAGAGAAAAAAAACCCTAACCACATGAGATTTGCTGTGGAAAAATTATATGTGAATCTAGATAACACACTAATATGTGAATCACTGGTGATTAATGAAAAAGAATGACCAGTTATTACAGGAGTTGAAACAGGAATTGATGGACTATCTGTAACCCACATTGCATATGACTTGGAGTAATTCAATTGTAATTGATGAGCTATTAACCAAGTATCAAAAGCTTCCAAACAGTTATTCAAAAAAATCAAATTAGGAGCCAGTGGATTTACATAAACCACCAGTTATGTTGTCAGCAAAATAAAACCCACTGATGCCATATGACTGTGGTATACTGGCCAGCAGGCTAAGAAACAAGTTAAACAATAAAGGAGCCAGTTAGAACCCTGTGGTGCCCCACAGGTAAAGGGAAGAGCAACAGAACTAGATTTATTGGTGGTAACATATGTTCTATTCTCCAAATAAGATTTAAACTAAGTGAGGACAATACCACGAAGACCAGCATTTACAAGGCACAAAAGAAGATGATTATGACCAACCAAATCTAAAGCCATAGAAATCCATAGAGACAACAATAACTATATCCCTCCTATCCAAATGTTGCCTAATTTCACTATTCATAGCTACCAGCAAAGTCTCAGTATTGTGCAACTCTCTCAAGCCAGACTACTGAGGATTTAGCACCTGAGTAACCTCAAGATCATTTCTAAGCTGGAAGAAAACCAATCTTTCCACCAGTTTAGAAACCAGAGGAAGGTTTGAGATAGGCCTATAGTTTGACAGAACAGATGAATCAAGAGTGCAATTTTTCAATAATGGATGAAACGCTATTTTGTTTCCATGCTATAGGGACTATACCAGCACTAAGACTGTTGTTCATCATACTAAGCAGTGATATAGAAAGTTCTACCAGCAGATGTTTTAAGAACTTGGATAGAATGGGATCTAAAGGAGAAGCTGTAAAATAAACAGAATCAATTTATTTTTTGAAAAAAACAAATTCAGAAACTGGATTAAAATGTAACCATAAAGAAGAAACAAAGAAGGTGCTTCATTAGATATTGATATATCCAAAAAATCTTAAAGATTATCCCCCCTTGGAACACTAACCAAATATCTCCTATTTTCTGAAAAAAATAGTTTGCAAATCACCAGCAGAAGGAGCTTCAGCTAGAAACCCATTTTTTCAGCAGGGCTAACTGTAAGTTCCCTTACAATATAAAATAATTTCCTAGCTAGACAATCACAAGTTCAAATGTTAAAAGAATAATAATCTTGTTTAGCTCTTTTAACCGTTTCTTGATAACCTAATCTTTGCTTACAAATCTGAAGAGAGTAGAAATCTTTCTAGTCTTGTGCCAAACACGCTCAGTTCTCCTAGCTTGAGTTTGCAGAAGCTGTGGACTAGGATGGTACCATGGTGCACCTATTCTCCTTTGAGAAGTGGCTATTGTTTTATTTATTTAACATTTTTTATATACCGCCTTTCAGGTTCTCAAGGCGGTTTATAGTGAACATAACTTTGTTTACATGGAACTTTTCATCAAAACTATTTACAATGTCAAATATTGGCAGGGAGGAGTAGCCTAGTGGTTGGGGTAAGGTACTTCAGGCCGGAAGGTCGGGGGCTCAAATCCCACTAGAGGACAGCAACCTTGGGCCGGAAGGACTGGGGTTTCTAGTCCCACAGGTGCTCCTTGTGGTCTTGGGCAAGCCACTTAACCCTCCATTGCCCATGTTCCCTGTAAGTATTAGTGTATGTGTCTCATATCCCCGCGTGTTAAATGTATCCCCCAATTGTGTTGTGACCGCTTTGATTGAAGGATAAGGCGGTATACAAAACTCTCTAAATAAATAAATAAATAAATATCAACAGTGCTTTAAGAGGGGCTACTTCATCCAAAACCTCATGCAAGGATGAGTCCCATAATTGTGTTTGTTCCTCCAAAGGTAATTGGGTGAAATCAGATACTTGATGACATTTAGAGGCCAAAAGCTCAAAATCAATTTGTTTGAATAATCAGACTGTAAGAGGATTTGCAACAGCAGCTATAGGTAAGAAAATACTTGACATAGTAAAGGACAGCAAAACACAATCTATCCATGATAAAAGAAAAGGAGAAGAATCAGATGAACATATAAAATCGAGCGTGTGTCTGGTAGAATGTGTTGAAACATGAACATGTTGAATAAGATCAAGATTATTCAGAAATGTCAAAAATTCTCTTTCAAAGTGGTAGGATTATCATAAAGCCCACTAAAAGATATATAGATCAGGAAAGGTCGCAGCCATATCTGCAATCATAAGCTGAATAATATCCCAATCTACAGAGGAAAGATGCAGAGAGCAATGCAACAAAAGCAAATGTACCGGTTTCAACAAATTCAGACGCTACAAGAATGCTTCAGAATATTCTACATTCAGACAAAAGAGTTGCCTACATAGTCTGCCTCTGAAGAAAAGAAAATCTCTCCCAGGACCCTTCAGACGATTCTTAAAAATGTAAGAATAATCTGCAGGGCAACCTTGTGATAAATAAGTATTATCCCCATCCCAAAGCCACATTTCAACAATACCTAAACAATGTAGCTTATAGTTCAGGATAAGATCCTGAACCAGAATAGTTTTATGCCTAAGAGAACACACATTAACAATCCAAGACAAAAATATCCAGAAAAGATAGGGCCATTCTTCAAAAGATAGGTTACAAATAGAATTTGTAGGAGATACAAGTACCCGAGGATGCCAACCCTTATAATGCTGCCTATAACTGGTAGGATTCCAACTATACACTACACTATACACTACAGTAATAGATAAAAGAAACATTTAAAATAACCAATAAACTATACAGAAAATGCCACCTCATGAACAAGAAATATCCCACAGACCAGCTGATAAAATATCCTACAATATTGCCCCAAGGAGCATATTCTTCTCTTTAAATGTGCTCCTTCAGTGTGTGCCATCAGCGTGATCTCTGCTACTAGGATACTTTTATTAGGGCAGATATAGTGAGGTCATCTCGCATATGGTGGTCGTGGTTAATGCCTGGTTTGGGGCCTGTAGCAGTGGTGAACCAATTGGGCAGAAACTCGCATGTGGTGGGTGTGGCTAACTTGTATAAAATAGGTATGGGCGTATTACATATGGATACATACAGAAGGTAATTTTATAAGGAGACACTTATGAGCTTGAAAGTAGATGCTTACATGGGCATTATTTTATAAAGACAAGTAGGCGCCTACCTGTTTTTATAAAATATGGTTTATAAGGTTTATTGGGATTTGAAATACCGCCCTTGGCTAAGCAGGCAAAGCAGTTTACAATAAAATCAAATAATATCATAGGTAAGAAATGGAAAAAGAACTCCATAAATCACAGGCTAGAAGGAGAGCAGGATAGGAAAGTAGAGACAAGACAGTCATTAAAGACGAGGGACATGGATGAATAGGTGAGCTTTGAGGAGGCTCTTGAACTTGGGAAAGGAAGATTTGAGCTGTATCTGGGAGGGGAGGCAGTTCCATAGAGTGGGAACAACATATGGATTCATACTTTGCGCGTGTGGGGGAAGAGAGGACCAGGTTATTGTCATGTAGAGATCTGAGACAACGTTGGGGATGGTCTAAGAGGAAAGGTAAAGTGGTGCATGGTTGTGAAGGGCCTTGGTTGTGAGTGTAAGGATTTTGAACTTTATCCTCTGGGGAATGGGGAGCCAGTGGTATTGGAGAAGTAGAGGGGTTTACGTGGTCGAATTTCCTGGCGTGGGTGAGAGTACAGATAACGGTGTTTTGTATTGTTCGGAGGTGTTTCAATTGGTGTTGTGGAAGTCCAGTGAAGATAACGTTGCAGTAGTCTATTTTGGTGATGATTGTACTAAGGAGGAGAGTGGTCTGGGCTGCCTGATCGAAGAAAGGGTGAACGGCCTGAAATCTGCACAGAATGGAAAAGGTGGATTGAGTTAAGTGAGAAATGTGGGTGGAGAAAGAGAGTTCTGAGTCAATGTGAATGTGATGTATTTGAAGGAGGAGCACAGCGCAATGGGGCAGAACCCTAGGGAGGGGGCCAGAGAAGAAAAAGTATAAGTTGCTGAAATCCTGCCTTAAGTTAAGTTGTGGTCATTTACCCCAGTCCCAGAGCTGGTGTAAATGCCGCATTCTATATTTTGCAAGTGTGTGTGTAAATTTATAATATTTTATAATCTACGCTATCTGCCCAAATTTAGCCTGTGTGCACACCCAGTAAAATATTTGCGTTGAAATCAGCACACATACTTTGATGCTAGGCACTGTTTTTCAAGAGGCTATTGATGAACATATGGGGTCACATACATGCGGAAATGACTGAAACCAGAATATTTAGGCGCCTACTTTCACTTGTGAAATAAGCACCTCCTTATAAAATTGCTCCCATAATGGATACAACTGATATCACTAATCAGCAAAGCAACTTTCCCTCTATCATATTTATTTATTACTTTCATCTGATAAACAACAAATCAGAAACAAGCCAGCAAAGCAATCTAAAATTAATAATAGGAGGAACAGAGGAAACAGAAGAGAAAAAAGGGGCAGAAACAAACAGCCAAGGAATAGGGTTGGGAGGGGAAAAGCTACTAAATCATCAAGAATGACCAGGGAGAAGGGGTAGGTGGAGGGAAATAAAAAAACAAACAAACCAAAAAACCATCAATAAAATTTCTTAATAGCATAACAATTTCTTAATAGTATAAATAACAAATTGCCACCAGGGGTGGTGGTTGTGTGATAACTAGGCCTCCTTCCCATTGCTCTGAACACTTCCTTTGTAGCCCCCCCCCCCCCCCAACTAGTCCTGGCTGAGCAGGGAGAGCAGAAGACCTGACATGGGAATCAAGCCCAGTTCCTTTGCCTTATCACCGAGTCACCAGGACAAGCCAAACAAAGTGGATGACATTTCTAATTATGCTCTAAATTATCTTGTTTATATGGTTTTGTCATTATTATTCTAATCCTTGTGGTCATTATTTTGGAAAATGACACATGACCACTAAGCTGCATCTGCTTGTTCATTTAAAAAAATTTGACTGTTTTTATTCTTGTTGCTGTCAGACTCAAGATTTCTCTGTGTGTATAATGAAATAAATTGGTTTCCATTTTATTGGAGCCAACGTACACAGGATGAAATGAAAACTCCTGGAAGGAATCGAGCATCTGTGCATCCAGGTTTTCAGTTTTTCTGCGCAGGCAGATTGTGTTAGCACTGCCAAAATGATGCTCTGTACATAACAAACTGACTTTTCTAAAACATAATTTGCAATATGTTACCCATAATTTCAGTCTAACAGAAACGAGGGTAAAAAACCTGAAAGCAGGCAAGCAGAGAAATGCTGTGCTATCTTTATCAGAAAAAAATAAGCACTGGCAAGTTATAGCTACAGAGTGCTGCTGAAAAGGGCCGGTGCTACCTGGTAAGCATGGCAAAGGGGTGCCAGTGTTAACGGGCACCATGCAGCACAGTGGTGTTGGTGTCTGTGGAAACAGCTTGTCCCGCAGGCTGAAGAGCAGAACACCAGGGCGCTGCTGGCTGCCTTCAGTGCCTGTGGGAGCAATCTGTTCTGCGGTCTGAAAAAGGTCGCTATTGCGGAGAGCAGCATATTGGTGTTTTGCTCGTTAGTCCGCGGAACAGGCTGTTCCTGCAGACACGTAACACCATTGTGCAACTCTCCATGATCACGGCTGTCTTCTCTTCAGCCTGTGGGACAGGTTGCTCTGTGTAAGAGGAGCTGGGGCCAGAGACACACAGGAGGAAGGAGGGGCAAATTTTAAAGAGACAATGGATTTGGCAGAGATACAGGGAAGGGAATAGAGGACAAGGGATAGGGAGAAAGGGACAGAGGCTGGGAAGGAACAGAGTTGGGGAGAGGCAGCAGGGTCTGCAGGGAGGGGTGTAAGATTGTAAGGGCTGAAGGTTGAAGAGAAGATAGAAAAGGGCACAATGAATATAGGTCAAAAGGCACAATCTCTCACCCCCACCCCCACAAGACCATACCCAGGCATCCCACCCCTGCATCACGTATACAACAACCTCTTCCCCACACCACACAAACATACACACAGAGGCACCCCACCCCTGCAGCTCACACATGTGCGCATACATACACACACACACACACACACACACACCTGACGCATGCAGTATGCACACACACAGGAACCCCATACTATACCACACGCACATGTCTCTCTTCAGATAGTGAGTGTGTGGGTATGGTGTACATACATACATACATACAACAGTGGTTATAAAGATTCCTCATATAGCTCCTACTCCCATAACGCAACACACTTTATCATCTCTCTATGAACTCTTCCTCCATGTACACAAACGTACATGCACATCCAGATACATATGATTGTGGAAATCAGGGAAGCTAACAAATGTTACAACATGGTAATAATGGGTGATTTTAATTATCCTGGTTTCGACTAGGTCAATGTTCCAGCAGAACATGCCAGGGAGATAAAGTTTCTAGAGGAAATAAATGACTGCTTCTTGAAGCAGCTGGTTCACAAATTGACTAGAGGGAAAGCTATTTTGGACCCAGTCCTTAGTGGAACACTGGATCTGGTACAAAAGATAAGTGATAGGGCCACTTGGCAATAGTGATCATAGCATGGTCGTATTTGATTTAATAAATGGAAGGAGGGTGACAAGGAAATCCACAGCACCGCCTTTTAACTTTCAAAAAGGAGACTATGATAAAATGAGGAAAATAGTTAAGCAAAATCTAAAAGGAGCAGCTGCAAAAGTTAAAAGTTTACATCTAGCATGGGTGTTTAAAAATACTATCTTGGAAGCCCAGACTGTATGTATTCCACACTTCAAGAAAGGTGGAAGGAAGGCAAAAAAAGAAAAATGGTTTAAAAGTGAGATCAGAGAGGCTGTTGTAGTAAAAAAAAAAAAAAAAACATCTTTCAGGAAATGGAAAAAGAAGGCAAATGATGAAAACAGGAAACAACATAAGCACTGGCAAGTTATATGCAAAGCCTTGATAAGGCAGGCAAAAAGAGAATTTGAAAAAAAGCTTGATGTGGAAGCAAAAATGCACAAAAGCTTTTTCAAGTACATTTGTAGCAAAAAATCTGTGAGAATCAGTTGGATCATTAGATGATAGAGGGGTAAAAAGGGTGCTAAGGCAGGACAAGGCTATAGTGGAGTGACTGAATGAATGAATTCTTTGCTTCTGTTTTACTGAAGAAGATGTAGGGGAGTTACCCCTGCCTGAAATGGTATTTAAAGGTGATTGTATCAGAAGAATTGAAACAAATGTTGATAAACTGGTAAGATATTACAACTATTTGATAAACTAAAGAGTAGCAAATCACCTGGACTGGATGGTATACATTTGAAGGTGCTGAAAGAACTGAAATATGATATTGCAGATCTACTATTAGTAATATGGGAACTATAATTAAATCAGCTGTAATATCTGAAGAATGGAGAATGGCCAATGTAACACCATTTTCTAAAAAGGTTTAAAGGGGTGATCCGGAAAACTGCAGGCTGGTGAGCCTGATGTCAGTACCAGGCAAAATGATAGAAACCATTATAAAGAATAAAATTACTGACCATGTAGATGGTCAAGGTTTAATGGGAGAAAGCCAATATGGATTTATGTAGCTAAGGATGATCTTGTCTTACTAATCTGTTATATTTTTTGAAAGTTGTGAATAAACAAGTAGATAAAAGTGAGCTGGTTGATATAGTGTATCTGGATTTTCAGAAAGCCTTTCACAAGGTCCCTCATGAGAGACTCTTGCCAAAATTAAAAAGTCATGGGATAGGAAGCAGTGTACTATTGTGGATCAGGAACTGCTTAAAAGATAGAAAGCAGAGAGTAGGGCTAAATGGCCAATTTTCTCAATGGAGAAAGGTGAATAGCGAGGTCTGTGTTGTGCCTGCTGCTTTTTAACGTATTCCTAAGTGACATGGAAATGGGAATGAGTGAGGTGATCAAATTTGCAGGTGACAGAAAATTATTCAAAGTTGTTAAAACATCAGAGGATTGTGAAAGGTTGCAAGAGAACCATGATAAATTGGAAGACCGGACATCCATAATGTGGACAAGTGCAAAGTTATACACCTAGGAAAGAACAACCTAAACTATGGTTACATGATGCAAGGTTCCACATTAGGAACCACCACCCAGGAAAGGGATTTTGGGTATCATGGATAGTACGTTGAAACCCTCCACCCAGTGTGCAGATGTGGCCAAGAAAGCAAATAGAATGCTAGGAATCATAAGGAAAGGAATGGAGAATAAACCAAGGATATTATAATGCCTCTGTATTCATAGTGCAACTGCACCTTGAATAATGTGTTCAATTCTGGTTGCCATATCTTAAAAAGGATATAGCAAAATTAGAAAAGGTACAGAGAAGAGCCACCAAAATGGTAAAGGGGATGGAAGGATACCCTTATCAGGAGAGTCTTAAAAGGTTAGGGCTCTTCAACTTGGAAAAGAGACAGCTGAGGCGAGATATGATAGAGGTCTATAAATTAATGAATGGAGTAGAATGGGTAAATATAGACTGCTTATTTACTCCATCAAAAAGTAAAAAGACTAGTGGACACACAATGAAGCTACAATGTAGCCCATTTAAGACTAAGACGAGAAAATATTTTTTCACCTAACATGTAATCAAACCATGGAATTCGTTAACAGAGTATGTAGTAAAACTGTTAGTGTAGCCTGGTTTAAAAAAGGTTTGGACAAGTTCCTGGAGGAATGTCCATAAACCATTATTAAAGAGGAGCCGGGAAATCCACTGCTTAGTCCGGGACAAGCATTGTGGAATCTTTTTGGGAACCTGTCAGGTACTTGTGACCTGGATTGGCCACTGTTGGAAACAGGATACTGGGCTTGATGGACCTTGGTCTGACCCAGTATGGCATTTATGTTCTTATATTCAAATGAAGGAAGGGGAAATATCTTGCTTTATTATACAGTAAGGGGGTCATTCTAAACTCCGTTTAGTGGGTCTGGACTTCCGATTCAGCTGTCCAGACCTGCTAAACAGCTAGGCAGCCTGACGAAGACAGAGCTTCCTGTATGAACAGGCAATTTGTATGGGGAGCTCTGTTCCTGGGAAGGAGGAATGGGACAGAGGTGGAGCGAGGGTGGGCGGTGGGCAGAAAGTGACCCTGTACTTAAAGAGACAATTTTGACGTCGGCCCTGTATGTCCGGGGTCTGCTACAGAGACAGGGGACTTATTCCACCTCAGAGGTGGAATAAGTCCCACTGGACATCGGGGGACCACGGCGCCAGGCAGAGACTAGAGGTGAGGGGGTGCCCCGCAGTCTGACCCTGGCCATGGGAAGCCAGATCGACGGTCAGGCTGTGGGAAAAGGACGTTGTCTCTAGTAGCTGGGGATCCACGGCTTTTGAATGGAGCAGTGGTGCCAGGGTGACAGGTTGCCATGGCACTGTGGCTACATTCAGGAGCCTGGCTGTGCTAGCCAGGGATAAGCAGGAAGTGCGGCTTATCAGAATCAGGGCACAGCCTGCACGTCCAGGTTGGTAGATCCAATTCTGATCCCGCAGAGGATAGACGTGCCTGTGGGATCAGAATCGGGTCTACCTCTGTATGCCCCTATTCTGATCATCCATACAGGGACTGGATGGCCAATACAGAATCAGCCTCTAAGTGTGCTGTTTCACATCCTGAAACCCTTCATGGCACACAGACACACATGCATGCAACACTCAATGCTCTCCATGACACGGGCATGCACGTAGCCCCCACAGACCCCATGACGCACACATGCGATTATGTGGCAACTGACAGCAATTTCCATGATTAACAAAAAAACACAAAAATGCACCCATTGACCCTCACACATGCACAGAACCCCCCCCCCCCGACACTTCCCATGACACACAGATGAAGTCTCCCAATGTTTGATCCTTTGAATGAGGGAAATGCGCCATTGTGTCACATTGAACTTTTCAACTTGTTCCTGCTTTGCTACAGGGCACCAATGATGCTGGACCTCCCTCCTTCCCTCTGCAAAGTAAATATCACTGCAAGGGTGATATTTACTTTCAGGGGCAGCTCAAGGCAATCTGCTGTCTGAGGCAAAGGATGAGATGGCGCCCCTCCCCCCGTAGAGGGGGGCGGGGCTTTTTCAAAACTCCAATCTGGGACTGAATCAAAGCAAAAAGCTGATTAGATTATATGGAGGAAATGCAAGATGTTTGCACACCAAGGAACTAAAAGAGAGCGAGAACCACAGCAGTTTATAAAACTAAATTATAACTAATTTTTATTTTGTTGTTATAAACTGCGTTATGGTTCTTGCTTTTTCTTTTTCAACATATATTTTGCATCCACAGAATCCCCTTCAACAGTGGGTACAGAGCAGAACCAGGACATTCGCCCACATAACTCAATATCTTAAAAACAAAAATCTGATCCTGATCATCTCACTTACAACAACAAACATTCTCCAGTACCAGGCATATAGTGAACTAATACAAAACCCTACAACAAAGTCACTCAGTATCTATAGAGCAAATCTACCATACCATATCAGAACCAACTTCCAAAACTCACTTAATGAGCCCATCCAAAAAAAGCATCATTGTAAATACTACAGTGGGCCCTGGAACATCCATACACCTATTTGAAAAGTTGAACAAGTTAAATTACTACAGTACAGTATAGATCTTTATGTACAAACTCCATGTTAACAGAGCACAGACCCTCATCAAATACAGAATAAGTGACTACAGTTAAAAATAAAAATATGTAGACAAACTTTAAACTGAAACCCCAAGAAGTCAGACTCTGCATGCAGTGCAACATCAGATAAATAAGAGATGCAGTCCCCCATACTGTGTAAAATATAAATATAGCACAAAGTCCATTCACTAAAATGAAATAAAATTATTTTTTCTACCTTTGTTATCTGACCATTTTATTCTTTGATCATGCTGGTCCCGATCTGAGGCTTCTGTTTCCAGTCTTCTCTTAGCTCTCTTTCTGTGGTCTATGGTCCATCTGCCATTTCTTATCTCTTCTTTTGTTTTCTTCACTTCCTTCCATCAGCCTATTTCCAGTCCCAGTATCCCTCTCCACTATCAGCCCCCCTTTCCAGTCCTCCCCTCCCAGTACTTTCCAATGTCAACTGCCTTGCATCCTCAGGACTGCTTCTGGTGTCCATTCCCTTCCAGTCCCCCTCCTTCCCCACTGTCCAGACCCTTCTAGTCCAAATACCATCACAGGTATCAGCTCACGTCCACTCTCAGTGCCACCCCCCCAGTCAGCTCCTTTCCAGTCACCCTACCCTCTGTCCATCCCCTTTCCAGTGCCATTCCCACATGTCAGCTCCCTTCCAGCCTCCTCCCCATTACCCAGCCACCAACCACTCCCATCCCCAAGTGTCAGCTTCCTTCCTGCCCTCACCTCCCCCCGTATCAGCTCTCTTCTTGCCCCCTCCTTCCCCACATATCAGCTCTCTTCCTGCCCCCTCCTTCCCCTGGCAGATCCTCTCAGTATACGCTCCCTTCCAGTTCTATTCTCCCATCCTTCCGCATCAGTCCATTTGTAGCCCTAACCCCTAGTTTTCTTCCAGGGCCAGCAGCACGCTCCTCCCTCTCCCCATCAGCCCATTTTCAGTCCTATCCCCCATATCAGCCCACTCCAGTCCTAGCCCCCCCAATCAGCCCAGCGCTGATGGTAAACAGGTATTTCCTATCTCGCATGAGAAAGGAAATGCCTGCTTACCATCAGTGCCGGCAGGCTCAACTTTAATGGAGCAGCGGGAAAGAAGGGAAACACTCTCCCTTCACAGCTCTGCAAAGCTGAGCAGGTGCCGGTAAAACAATGGCAGGGCTCTTCCAGGGCAGCGGTGGGCTGCGGGGCACTTGATTCTGCCACTGCAGCAGCGACAGCATCTCCAGTTGTTGTTTTTTTTTGTTTAAATTTTGAAGGCCGAGTGAGGTGGCCTTTTTGGGGACATTTTTTGCCGCCCCCAAAAAGTTGCCGCCTGAGGCCACTGCCTCACTCGGCCTCATTATAGAGCCGCCCCTGTTTACTTTGTCTCAGCCAGGCAGCTGGCCACAGAAAAAGAGGGTAGCTTTCAGTGCACTGAGTTGGTCCATCGGAGTTGGACACGTGCGCCACAGCACAGGGCCTGAAGCTTGTGGTTAGGATCACTGGCAATCCATTGCAAGAAGCACCACCGCTCGCTCTCATAGGAGGCTATGGAGCGATCTTGCCATTTTTGTCCTGCCTGGCTGCAAGGCCATGCAAAGTCTCTGTATGTTTCACAGTTGGCAGCAGCGAAGTAGTGCTCTCAAAGAAATCCCAAAGTCCAGCTACGTGGTGTTTCTCACATTGATGCTGCTGCCACTGTCGACTGGTGGGATTGTTGTCATCAGCTCTGGGATTGTCTCTCTCAGTGCTCACTGCTGCTTCCATGCTGCTTACATCCAGGGATAGCAGTGGCTTTGTGTTTACTTTGATCCCATTAACCCTTGGCTTTCACAGCCTGTTCATACAATGTTAAATATTTACTCCTCAGTACTTCTTTTTATTCCAGCTATGTATTTGCCCCTTCACTGCAATTTTCTTGTTACAATATTGGATTATAAGGAGAAGTATTAGCATCATGCGAACAGAGTTCACAAAGGAGCTTTGGGAAGGGGGGAGTACAATCTCCATTAATAGTAATGAAGGAGAGGGTATCAATCTCTAGGTTGCAAGGGGCGTTAGAGAACCCAGCACCGGTCCTGCTGCTAGCAGGTGTTGCTACCCGGATAAATCCTTTCAAATCTTACCCATCTAAGTTTATTCAGGATTAGGGGGGGGGGGAGGATTGTGTTAAAAGGGTTTTAATTTCTTCTGGAGAACTGAAGATGTTTTTTGAGTCATATCAGGACAACTGGATGTTTTTATTATCTCTGCCCTTCAAAGCTGTTGAAAAGTGCTCCGAGTGACATTTTGTACTGATTAGATAGACTTGCTAATGTTTCTTTAAATAAAGGCTGTCTACTCTTATCTTTAAAGTATTCAATCTTCTCTCTTTTTTTTTTTTAAGTCTACATTACATGTTGCTTTTTTGAGCTATTGACCTGTCTCTTATTTGTCCTTTCTGGCAAGGATCATTGAAAAGGTGGTTACTGTTCAAACTACATCTTTTTTAAGATGAGTCTAGAGGACTTAATTTTTGACAGGCTAGATTCAAACAGGTTAAAACACAGAATCAATATAAGGCGAGGTCTTGGGTCATCTAGATAAGGTCAGGTCAGGTGTTTGGTTGGTTACACACATTGAGTACTCTTGAGTTAGTTTATCATGGTATTCTGGTAGATAAAGTGGTTTTCAACTGGATTTCCTGGTTTCCAACAGATAAAACATTTGTGATGAAAGTATGTTTCTTGTGTGCACCCCATGCTTATTTGATGTGATGTTGCTCAAGGGTCTTCATTGTTTTCTTGTTTAACATTTTTATGATGTCCTTGGGGGATGGAGGGAAATCATTAGGAGACGGTATGTCTGGTTTCATTTACATGGATGATGTTTAATTGATTGTTCCGGAGGGACAGGATTTAGCATCTTCTATCTGTTCCCTCCTTGAAAGTTTGAAGCAAATAGCCAAATTGCTGTGAAGAAATCATTTGATATTGAATGAGGGGGGATAAAAGGAATTCTGCATGTTAATGGTTTAAAGTTGGTTCCCTTCTCTATTTCAGTTGTTTAGAAAGATGCTTCTCTTTCCTGTGTTGAGAAGATGCTGGGGTCCAGTTTGATGATAGTTTCAAGCTAGTCTCTCATATTTCCCTGGTCACCAGGAATGTGTTGTTTTTTTTTAAACTTGGACAAGCATGGAAGTTGTTTCCTTTTTTTAAAACTTACCTTTATTTAAACTGTAATTCAGGTATCTGTGTTGGCAGTTTTGGATCATTTTAATACTCGTTATTGTTTGCTTCTCTGAACATTATATTTAGCAATTAAAAGTTATCCAAAACAGAGCAACCAGAGCCATTAGGCTTACACTAGGAAGCTGAAGAAAACGTCTTCTATATTATCTAAATGCAGAAGTTTTTTACAGGCTGTACATGCCGGTACACAGTACCGGCACCATTTTTGACTGCTTTCCCAAAATGCCCCATGTCTAACTTGATTGCTACTGGCACGGTCCCTTACAAAACCACAGATGGCAGCATCTCCCTTACAGCTTCTCTCAAGTCCTGCAGCTCTGTTTTAAAGTTGTTCCTCTCCTCACACCTCTGCAACATCTCCAGAGATGTGGGCCGAAAAGAAGAAACAATTACCATGGGGACTTGGAGGCCTGTTTCCCCCTCCAAGGCCCTGCCAGTCCCACTCCCTTTGATGCAAAAAGTATGGGTTAGAGGAGGTGCGATTGGCAGGGCTTTGAAGGAGGGAATGGGTTTCCAAATACCTGCGGTAATTGTTTCATTTTTGCAGCTCACAATTTGGAGATGCTGTGGGAACAGCATTAAAATACATGCTGCATGCGGGGGAGGCCTTCATATCAAAGTGTAGTCGGAAGAAGACTAAAGAACTCTGCTGTCGAGAACAATCACTACAGGTCTTGGGTGATGCAGCGGCAGGAGCAGCTTTAAAATACGAATTCTGTATGAGGGGAGGTCTTGAAAGATGTAGCAGCATTTGCTGGCAGGGGAAAGAGAAGTAGGTTGGTAGTGACGGGGATAATGCAGGACTATATGGATTGGGGAGTAAAGAGACACAGGCAGGGCTGGCCCGTCCATTGTGCGAGAATGTTGTTTGCACAGTGCCCCATGCCAACAACAACCCGCATTCAGTACTGCAGACAGGGCGGCTTTAGAGGAAGCCAAGAGGCCCCGGCTCACCTCTAACAGCTGCTGAAGTGAAGAGCATCTTTTTTCTTCACTTCGGCAGCTGTACTGTAGTTTAGGAGACTGGCGCGCTGAGTGCCGGGAAACAGGAAGTCCCCTTTGACCTCAATGCAGCAGTATCGTAAATTACAGTACAGCTGCCAGAGTGAAGAAAAAAGGCACTCTTCACTTCGGCAGCTGTTAGAGGTGAGCCAGGGTCTTTCCGCCTCCCTCTAAAGCTTTTTAGACAGCCGTGGGGCTCTTTGGGAGGAGGGGCTTGAACTGGAAATGGGTAGGGGGGCCTTAGACTGGAAATGGGCTGAGTGGGGGGGAAGTTGAACTGGAAATTGGCTGAGTGGGGGAGGGGCTAGGACTGGAAATGGGTTGAGTGGGGGGCTTGTACTGGAAATTGGGGGGGGGAGAGCTAGGACTGGAAATGGGCTGATGGTGCGGCTAGGATAGGACTGGAAATGGGCTGATGGGCAGCTAGGATTGGAAATGGACTGTTGGAGGGGCTAGGATAGGACAGAAATTGGGCTCATGGGGGGATAGGTTTGGAAATGGGCTGATGGAAAGGGCTAGGATAGGACTGGAAATGGGCTCATGAGGGTGCTTAGTTTGGAAATAGGCTGAGTGTGGGGGGAGCTAGGACTGCAAAGGGGCTGATAGAGGGGCTAGTATAGAACTGGAAATGGGCTGATGGGGAGCTAGGATTGGAAATGGGCTGATGGGGTGGGCTTGGATTGGAAAGGGACTGAAGGAGGGTCTAGGATAGGACTGGAAAGGGCTGATGGAGGAGCTAGGACTGGAAATGGGCTGATGCAGGGACCAGAACGGAGCGGATGCTGGGTGGGGCTGGAACTAGAAGGGAGCTGATGTTGGGGGAGGACTAGAATAGGATGGGGCTGGGAGAGTGAAATGGAGAGGGGAAAAATATTTTGTGTGAAAGGGAAGAAAAATCTATGATTGGCTGCATATCGAAGAGTAAGTGGGGATTGAGGATGGAGGGGTAAAATTTGAGTGTATGAAAAAGGAATAAAGAAAGAGATGGAGGAAAGATCAAAAGGAAAAAGGTCAGTATGTTAAAGCAGATGTTGAGAGAGAATGGAAAAAAACTAGAAGAGAGAAGAAAGGACAAATGGACAGCAGACAATGGAGAGTTAGCAGAAGACAAGAAACCAGAAGAAAGTACTGGAGCAATTGCAACTGAAAAATAAAATGCACAAACAACAAAAGGTAGGAAAAAACTTTTTTATTTTGAATTTATTAACTGGAATATGTCAGCTTTGGGAAATGTTTGTCTTTAATGTCTGCATTTTGTTTAGTACAAGAGGAAATAGAAACATAGAAACATGATGACAGAAAAAGACCACATGGCCTATCTAGTCTGTCCTTCCATAACAACAACTACAACAGTCCACTTTTTACCTTTAGAGATCCTCTGTGTTGGTCCCATGCTTTATGCCATGGAGGTATTTAAACATCTCAATCATATCACCTCTATCCCGCCTTTCCTCTAAGGTGTACATATTAAGATCCTTAAGTCTGCCCTCATATGCTTTATAATGAAGCCCATTAATCATTTTAGTAGCCACCCTCTGCACCGACTCCATCCTGTTCACATTCTTTTGAAGGTGCGGTCTCCAGAATTGCACACCATACTCCAAATGAGGTCGCACCAAAGACTTATACAGAGGCATTATCACCTCCTTTTTTCTGCTAGCCATTCCTCTCCGTATGCACCCAAGCATCCTTCTAGCTTTTGCTGTCACCTTTTCTACCTGTTTAGCTACTTTAAGATCATCAGACACAACCATGCCTAGGTCCCACTCTTCTTTAGTGGACAAACGTACTTCACCTCCTATACTGTATTGCTCCCTTGGATTGTTGGAGGTGAAGTACTTTTGTCCACTAAAGAAGAGCAGGACCTAGGCGTGGTTGTGTCTGATGATCTTAAAGGAGCTAAACAGGTAGAAAAGGCGACGGCAAAAGCTAGAAGGATGCTTAGGTGCATATGGAGAGGAATGGCTAGCAGAAAAAAGGAGGTGATAATGCCTCTGTATAAGTCTTTGGTGTGACCTTATTTGGAGTATGGTGTGCAATTCTGGAGACCGCACCTTCAAAAGGATGTGAACAGGATGGAGTCGGTGCAGAAGGTTGCTACTAAAATGATTAATGGTTTATAGTTTTATTTATAGTTTTATTTCTGCAGTGTTGCTGTACATTCCAAGTTTGGCTTTTGGAGTTCCTAGTTTAATTATTGTCTGCCTATTTCTAAATTGTGATCCCTTGTAGGGGAACTTCATCAATAAATCTAGCAACTGTGACCTCTACTGGCCTTCGCCCGTCTTGTCTTTCCGTTTGTTGTTGTGAGGGCCTTGCTCCCTTTGTGTTCCTGCAATCTCCTGAGCAAATGTTTTCCCCCTGGAAAGACGTGCTGAGCTATAAGGAGGATGACTTATAGGCCATGCTACCAGAAGACCCCTTCTTTACTGAGGAAGAAGGGGGCCTACAGCTGACGAAGAATGGGGGGGAAGTGGTCTGGCTCACACAAAAATTAATACGAGCAGAGATGCACGCATCTTCTTTGTTGAAATACTGTGGAAAAAAGATCATCCCCAGGGGCTTGCGGATGACTAAAGCCCCGGGGATGTTTAGAGATGACTCTACATTTATGGCTAGTTGGACCGAGATCCTCAACAAATGTTCACTTTATTTAATGATTTTGCTCATTAACACGTCTAAACATAGAATTGAAATTTTGAAGCCTCAAGTGAATACTAAAATTGATCAGTTAAAACAAAATGATCCTAGATTTGAAAAGTTGAAAAAAGATTTTGACCGAAATACTACCGACTATAAAAAAGTAGTCATAGAAAGAAAGCTTAAAAAATTTAAAAGAGACGAGGAGGACTATAGAGAGGGTAGTTTGTTGTTGGCTTGACCCGAATGGTAAGTTTAGACCCAGGAGTGAGTCTCAAAAATGAAACAATGTTGCCCCTATACCAGGGCCATCCACTAAAAGTAAGACCAGACTCTTTTCATCAGAGCCAGACACAGAGAAGAGTACCAAAAGAAGCCATAACTATACTGATGATTATGTAGATGCTTCAGCTCCTTTATTTTCTTCTAACCTTCCACCTTACCAAGATCCTAATAAGCATCAGGATTTTCAAATGGACTTACTTTGGAAGGAAGGGGGAAAAACACAATTTCAACACAACTCACAGAATCCATAAGAACATAAGAACATAAGATATGCCATACTGGGTCAGACCAAGGTCCATCAAGCCCAGCATTCTGTTTCCAACAGTGGCCAATCTAGGTCATACGTACCTAGCAGTTTCCCCAAGGGACACAGGTTCCACAATGCTTGTACTGGTTCAAGCATTGATATCCTGGGTCCCTTCTTAATAATGGTTTATGGACCTTTCCTCCAGGAACTTGTCCAAACCTTTTTTAAACCCAGCTACACTAACAGCCTTTACTACATCCTCCGGTAACAAATTCCAGAGTTTGATTACACGTTGAGTGAAAAAATATTTTCTTTTATTAGTCTTAAATAGTTTACCCTGTAACTTCATTGCATGTCCCCTAGTCTTTCCATATTCTGATAAGGTAAACAATAGATCTACGTTTACCCGTTCAACTCCGTTCATTAATTTATAGACTTCTATCATATCTCCCCTCAGCCGTCTCTTCTCCAGGCTAAAGAGCCCCAACCTTTTTAGCCTTTCTTCATAGGAGTAGCCTTCCATCCCCTTTACCATTTTGGTGGCTCTTCTCTGAACCTTTTCTAAAATCGCTATATCCTTTTTAAGATACGGCGACCAGAATTGCACACAATATTCAAGGTGCGGTCTCACCATGGAGCATTATAATATCTTTTGTTTTATTTTCCATTCCTTTCCTTATCATACCTAGCATTCTATTTGCTCTCTTGGCCGCCGCTGCACACTGGGCCGAGGGTTTTAACAAGGTATCCACAATGACGCCTAAATCTTTTTCCTGGGTGGTGGTTCCTAATGTGGAACCTTGCATCGTGTAACCATAGTTTGGGTTGTTCTTCCCTAGGTGCATAACCTTGCACTTCTCCACATTAAATTTCATCTGCCATTTTGATGCCCAGTCTTCCAATTTATCAAGATCCTCTTGCAATTTTCCACAATCCTCCTGGGTTTTAACAACTTTAAATAGTTTTGTGTCATCTGCAAATTTGATAACCTCACTCGTTATTCCACTTTCCAGGTCATTTATGAATATGTCAAAAAGCAGCGGACCCAGCACAGATCCCTGGGGTACACCACTATTCACCTTTCTCCATTGGGAAAATTGGCCATTTAGCCCTACCCTCTGCTTTCTATCTTTTAACCAGTTCCTGATCCACAGTAGTACACTGCCTCCTATCCCATGACTCTTTAGTTTTGCCAAAGGTCTCTCATGAGGGACTTTGTCAAAGGCTTTCTGAAAGTCCAGATACACAATATCAACCGACTCACCTTTGTCCACCTGTTTATTCACTCCTTCAAAAAAACATAACAGATTAGTAAGACAAGATCTTCCTTGTCTAAAGCCATGTTGGCTGTCTCCCATTAGGTCGTGACTATCTACATGCTGAGTAATTTTATTCTTTATGATGGTTTCTACCATTTTTCCCGGTACTGATGTCAGGCTCACTGGTCTGTAGTTTCCCGGATCACCCCTCGAACCCTTTTTAAAAATTGGTGTTACATTGGCGATCCTCCAATCCTCAGGTATTAGAGATGATTTTAATGATAGTTCACAGATTACTGATAGCAGGTCTGCAATCTCAAATTTCAGTTCTTTCAACACCCTTGGATGTATACCATCCGGCCCAGGTGATTTGCTACTCTTCAGTTTATCTAATAGTTGTAAGACATCTTCCCGATGTATCGATATTTCCTTCAATTCTTCCACACCTTTAAATACCACTTCAGTCATGGGTAACATCCCTACATCTTCCTCAGTAAAGACCGAAGCAAAGAATTCATTCAGTCTCTCCGCTATCGCCTTGTCGCCTCTTAGTGCTCCTTTAACCCCTTTATCATCTAATGGTCCAACTGACTCTCTCACAGGTTTTTTGCTATGAATGTACTTGAAAAGGTCTTTATTTCGCGTTTTTGCTTCCGCAGCAAGCTTCTTCTCAAATTTTTTCTTTGCCTGCCTTATCAATGTCTTGCATTTGACTTGCCAGTGCTTGTGCTGTTTCCAGGTTTCATCGTTTGGCTCTTTTTTCCATTTCCTGAAAGATGCTTTTTTTGGCAACAGCCTCTCTGACCTCACCTTTAAACCATGCTGGCAGTTTTTTGGACTTCCTTCCACTTTTCTTAAAGCGTGGAATACAGCTGGTCTGGGCTTCCAAGATAGTATTTTTCAACAACACCCAAGCTTGATGTACGTCTTTAACCTTTGCAACTGCTCCTTTGAGTTTTTTCTTAACTGTTTTCCTCATTTTATCATAGTCTCCCTTTCGAAAGTTAAAGGGTAGTACTGTGGATTTCCTTACTATCCCTCCTCCACTAATTAAATCAAAGGCGATCATGCTATGATCACTATTGCCAAGTGGCCCCAACACCCTTATCTCTTGCACTACATCTGGTGTTCCACTAAGGACTAGGTCTAATATTGCTTCCCCTCTGGTTGGTTCATGAACCAGCTGCTCCAAGAAGCAGTCATTTATTTCATCTAGGAACTTTATCTCCCTAGCATGTCCTGTTGTGACACTGACCCAGTCGATGCCTGGGTAATTGAAATCACCCATTATTATTACTGCACTGTAACTTTTGCTAGCTTCCTTGATTTCTTTGAGCATTTCATCATCCATTTGTTCATTCTGGCCAGGCGGACGATAGTACACCCCCACTGCCATCGCCTTCCCCTTTTTACATGGAATTTCAATCCATAGAGATTCTACAGCAAATTTTGTTTCTTGCAAAACTTTAATCCTTTCTGACTCAATGCCCTCTCTAACATAGAGCGCAACCCCTCCACCAATTTGGTCAGCTCTATCATTACGATATAGTTTGTACCCAGGTATCACAGTGTCCCACTGGTTGTCCTCTTTCCACCATGTCTCTGATATTCCAATCATATCTAACCTCTCGTTTAGTGCTATATATTCTAACTCTCCCATCTTGTTTTGTAGACTTCTAGCATTTGCATACAAGCATTTTAGAGACTGTATTTTATTCATATTAATTTGGCTATTGTTAGACATGGGTAATTTGGGATCTTTAAGTTCTGTCTGCTCCATACTCGAGGGCATTTGGGCTACTTTACTCTTTTTTGGAACCTCTTTGCTTTTTGTAGTATCCTTCAAGGATACATTCTTCCGAACCATGCGCTCTTGGGCGACTGTCGGCTTTCCCCTATTATCTAGTTTAAAAGCTGCTCTATCTCCTTTTTAAAGGTTAGTGCCAGCAGCCTGGTTCCATCCCGGTTAAGGTGAAGCCCATCCCTTCGGAAGAGCCCCTCCTTTCCCCAGAATGTTCCCCAGTTCCTAACAAATCCGAACCCCTCATCTCTGCACCATTGTCTCATCCATGCATTGAGACTCCGGAGCTCTGCCTGCCTTTTGGGTCCTGCGCGTGGAACGGGAAGCATTTCGGAGAACGCTACCCTGGAAGTTCTGGATTTCAACTTCCTACCTAAAAGCCTAAATTTAGCTTCCAGAACCTCCCTACCACATTTTCCTATGTCATTGGTACCGACATGTACCAAGACAGCAGACTCCTCCCCAGCACTATCTAAGACCTTATCTAGGTGGCGTGTGAGGTTCGCTACCTTCGCACCAGGCAGGCATGTTACCAGGCGATCCTCACGTCCACCAGCCACCCAGCTATCTACATGCCTAATGATCGAATCACCAACTATAACTGCTGTCCTAACCCTTCCCTCATGGGCACTTGGCCCTGGAGAAACCTCCTCGGTGCGAGAGGGGTTTACATCACCTGGAGGACAGGTCCTAGTTACAGGATCACTTCCCGCCACACCAGGGTGATGCTCTCCTGTCACGTGACCTCTCTCCTCCCTGGCAACAGGGATGCTGCCAGACTGGAGGTGGGACTTCAGGACTATATCCCTGTAGGTCTCGTCTATGTACCTCTCTGTCTGTCTTATGTTTTCCAAGTCTGCTGCTCTAGCCTCTAGAGAACGGACTCGTTCCCTGAGAGCAGAGAGCTCCTTGCACCTAGTGCACACGTAAGACCTCTCACCAGCTGGGAGAAAATCATACATGTGACACTCAATGCAAAAGACTGGAAAGCCCACATCCCGCTGCTGGACTGCTGTCTGCATCTTAGTTTTAAGTTTGTGTTTAGATCTTTAAGTTCTTTATGTACTAAAGGGTGCTATGGATATTTATACCACTAAAACTGTACCTAAGAAGTTTAATACACCTGAAGCTTAATTAATCTCAGGTCCTTAGTGTATGACTGATTTGGGTAATGAGCTTCACCTGAGAGCACCTCCTGTCTTTTAAGTTGTGCAAGTACCTATAAAGCTGTGATTATCCCAGGGGAGGGTGGGTGTGGGGAGGGAGGGAGGGATATAACACTTATTAAAAAAGGGCTGCTACACAGTACCTTGTCCTGTGCCGCTGAGGTAAGCTATATTCTGATTTGATTTAAATTATAGCTCTTTGCTGCTACTAGGCTCTAACCTATTAAGAAATTTAAACTACAAGCTCTCTGCTGGATTCTAAATTTAACCAGAAAGCTTTCTTCTGTGTTTTAATTTGAAACTAAAAGTACTTTGCTGATGCTAGGCCCTGAGTGACTATGAAATTTAAACTACAGCTGTCTACTGGGTATGAAAGGTAACCAGAAAGTTCTCTTCTGTGTTTTAAATTGAATCTTAAACTGTTGCTGCTAGGCCCTGACTGATTTAACAAAAAAAATAGTGGGTTCACAGATTAATTAGCTTTAAAAGAAAAAAAATTCCTTTCAGAAAAATTCCCAGAAGTATATACTCACAATTTCAGATGTCTCTCCAGAAGTAACAGCCCCCCTTTCTAGTCCTTCAAGACTGAGGGTCACAGAGCTCTGGTTGAGCTATTTATGCTTGTGCTGCTGATGTAAGCAGTGACCTACTTCCTGGGTAATTAACAGTCCTTGCTTGGATAGAAGGAGTCTTTCAAAATGGCCTTTTGAACTGCCAGCTGGTGTTAACACCTATTGAAAAAGCTTCACAGGTCGCTTGCCCACTAGGTAGAAGGCCTCTTTGTAAAGGTCTCTAGAAGACTTTATATGCTGCTCAAGGAGAATTGACCTTGTTTTGCCTTTTGTGCTAAGCTATATTCTGATTTGATTTAAATTATAGCTCTTTGCTGCTACTAGGCTCTAACCTATTAAGAAATTTAAACTACAAGCTCTCTGCTGGATTAAGGTCACCAGATCAAACGAGATACAGGTACAAGGATTACGGACAACCCCCCTTTCCTCACAGAGGGAGAGGCAGGGGCTATAACCACAGGAGGATATCGGATGTAGACCCATAGGTGGCATTTTCAATCTTTCAAATTATCAGTTAAATGACAGTGAGGTTGAAGTCCTAGAGAAAGGTTTGTCATATGTTCCATTCATTCAACATGACCGTTTTAGTACACATGTGGAGCTCTTTAAGTTCTTTAGGAAACTTAGGGGTATGTTTACTAAACCGCGCTCCTGTGCGCGGCGCACATTAGCGTACGCTAAGGTACCTTAGCGCACGCTAATGATGCGTTTTTGTGCCCCGCACACGTGCACGCCGCACTAAAGTGCCCGCTCATGTGCGCGGCGCGCTGATGTGCGATAGAGGCGTGGAAAGGCTCCCGGAGGGCCGAGGAAGGCTCCCCAGGGGTGGAGAGAAGGGGTCAATGGGTGGAGAGTGGGAGGGGAGAGGCTCCCCGCACAGGAGCGGGGCTGAAATTCAAGCCAAAAAATACCGCGAGTGAAAACCTCGCGGTAAAGCCGATTTAAAGGGAAGAGAAACCATTTCTGTCAGCAATCTACAGCAAAACCGGGGAAACCTACAAAACAGTGATAAGTGTGATACATGTGCACGGTACAAAAGTGCAAATAAACATTGAAAATGACCCCAACAAAATCTAAAAAAATTATAATTAAGCTGGGCAATAGTGATAGTAATGGGAAACATAAAAAAACACTCCCAAGAAAGCCGCAAAAAATAAATATGAATTTTAGAAGGGTCTATTCTCCGTCCCCATACAAGGTGAATGATCCCACAGTGAAATAGCCCTGATCAGGGTTTTTCCCTCTCCATTGGACAGGTTACCTATGGCATGCACATTTCCACAACAGCAGGGCGGGCAGGTCGGAATGGGCAATTGGACAGATGCTGGGAAAGGGGATACAGAGGGCTGCAGGCGGCACATGCTGTGGTGCAGCTGGGGCACAGTGCGGACTAGGCAGATGCCTAGATGGCACCTAGGAATGCTGAAACTGAACAGCAGCCAGACAGCAACTGATGAGGGCCCAACATGGGCACGAGAGTGTTTATCACAGTATCACAGGGGATAGTACCCAGCAGGTACCCCCAAGGGCACAGGACATTGGCAGGCGGTGATTGGGGGACTTGCAGACAAATTTGCAGGCACCCCTACCCCAGAACCCGCACCATAGGCAGCCGCCTACCCGCACACAGGATGGCCTGAGATTGCGTACCACCAGCACCACCAGCAGAAGGGCATGTCAGCATGGTGGCACAGGGGTACTGGAGGTGGAGGGGGACAGTGGCAGCTGCCCAGAGCAGACCATGGCCTAGCCCTGTATAGGTGGGTGCAATGCACTGCAACAGACAGGCCCTGCCGGACAAACAGTCATGGTATTATCAGGGAATGCACTGTCTCTGTGGCATCATGGTGGTGCAGTGCACACAACCAGCATGTTTGAAGACAGAAGGTCACAGGTTCAAGCCCCAGCTGGGGCTCCTGCCAATCCAGTCCCCATTTTTTACCCACAACTAACTAGTGATAGTAAAGATGAACCTTTATTGCAGAGAACATAAGCATGGCTCAAACACCTCTATTTTACCCTAAAGAGCACAGACACCAGAAACGTGCACATTACCTAGAGCAGATTCCCCCAAATGCAGTCCTGGAGGGCCACAAAACCTTCAGGGTTTATGCTGTCTCCAATCTAAGGATGGAGCGGTACTGGTGGTGGAGGTGGCAGCAGCTGGTGGCCACAGCAGACCATGGCCTAGCCCTGTCCAGGTGGGTGCCGTGCACTGCAACAAACAGGCCCTGTCGGATGTACAGTCATGGACTCCCCAGGGAATGCTGCATATCTGTGGCAACACGGTGGTGCAGTGCACACAGCCAGTGTGTGCAAGAACAGAAGGTCACAGGTTCAAAGCCCAGCTGGGGCTACTGCCAATCCAGTCCACATATTTTTCCCACAACTAAACCGTGACACTAAGGACAAACCTTTATTGCTGAGAACATACGCATGGTTAATACGCCTATATTTTACCCTACAGAGCACAGACACCATAAACATGCGCATTACCTAGAGCAGAGTCTCCCAAATGCAGTCCTGGAGGGCCAAACACCATTCAGGTTCCATGTTGCCTCTAATAAAGATGCTTGTGCTGCATATCTATGTACCACCCCCATGGTATGCAGATGTATCTCATGCATATTCATGAGGGACAGCATGAAAACCCGAACAGTGTTTGGCACACCAGGACTGGAGTTGGGAACCTCTGCCGTAAAGCAGCAGCCAACAGGGGCAGACACACCCACACCCACAGGCCCCATTAGCCAATGCCTCCTGGAGAGGCAGGACATTGGGCCCTGCGTGCATCTCCCAATACTAGCACTTGCATACCTTAGCAATGCCACCCTACACCTGGGTATACGGTACACAGCTATCAAACGTTTCCTATGATTACTGGCAGATAGCAATTCCTACGTTAAGCACAGTTTGCTCATTGAGCTCCATCATAACAATCTTTCTGATGTCTGTGGTGTGTGCTGCAGGTCTGGTCTCTGACAGTGTTTACCACCCTGGGGAGTGACCCCCAACAGTATTGCGTACCATATCAATGCCTGTACTGTGCCCAGGACTGGTGTGGTGGCCAGGGCTGCTAAACTCCTCTATAGTAGCACAATGCTGTCTGTCTATCCAGTGTGTGGTGGCTGCAAACACCCTCCACAGCCCACACTGCCAGCACTGATGCCAGTATTGGCCTGCCAATGTGCATAATGAGGAGCAAGGTACCATGGGTATAGCCCAGACAGGATGGCCTGGCCAGGATGCATCTGCACAGGGCATAGGGCACTGGCTGGGACATTTTAGTGCCCGGCCACCACCTACACAGACAGGGTGGCCTCAGCATGTCCTGCTGGGAGATCACTCTCACCCTGACTGTGCAGTGACCACAGCATGGCTAGGCACCCCCATAGTGCTATATAGTATTTCTTTTATGTGATATTTATGGTTTTCCTTTTGGAGCCCAATCACTGATGTATCTGCTTGTTGTGTATGCTGACATCCCAGTTCTGGGTGCATGCATTTCCACCAGGAACATGCACTATGGACTAGCTAGCAGACTGTTTGCAGCTGGTATGTGTCTTGATGGAGCGCCTTGTAGGGTGCAGCAGTTGAAGGCTTGCTGCAGGAGAATATCAGATAGTGGTGGGGTGCAGCTTAGCATATCCAAGCCTAATGTCTGTCTGCTATTGTGTTATGGATGTGTACAGAGCTGCATTGACTGCCCTGTAGGGTGTCTGTTCCCCAGCAAGACCGGGGTTGATGGTCCCCTCTACTTCCACCATTGCAGGGAGGTAGAATGTGCATCTGTTGATGGGAGACCATGTTTACCACCCTCAGCCCCTGGAGGAGGAGGGTGGTGGTGGTACATAATCCTCCTAGGGGTCCATAGGGGCTACACCTGACTGAGACAGACAGATATATCCAAGGTGTTTCTGCAGAACCTACCTATCTCACACATTAGCACTGCTGGGGACCTGCAGCATGGCCTGTTTCTGCCATGAAAGGTGCTGTGGACCTGGTGCTGGGCGCTCCACCGCACACTCAGGGTGAGCACAGTACCCGCACAATGTGACGGTGTGTAGCTACTCTGTGCCAGTAACACACATGGTCAGTACCCCCTACCAGGTCGAGGTGCTGTGGGGGTGGACATGGTCAGTTCCCCCTACCAGGCCGAGGTGCTGTGGGGGTGCATACCCCATCTTGTGTTCATCTGTGGACAGCTGATTTGCATGTGCAGTGCATCATGGGTACGGGTGGCCTAACCCTATCCTGGTGACCACAGCAGACTGTCTGTGTGGTGACGTGCAGTCCCTCTACAGCCAGCCAGGGGCTTGCTTGCAGCTATAGAGCTGTAGCCCACTGGTTACTTCCCTGCCTGTGGAGCCAGAGGTCGTGGGTTCAAACCCACAGTGGGGTTATTTGATAGGGCTGCCCAAAGCATTATCTCTTTTTAATGTACATTATTGCTGCCAGCAAAAAAACACTCTGCGTACTGTACCATAAGGTGCCTCAGAGGGCGCCCTATAGGGCAACTTATGGTTACCATCCATATAAGGTGCACTATATGTTATCCTGTGGAGCGACTTATAGGGTGCCCTATAGGGGACATTTTAGGGTACCATGGCGGACAGTGCACTTTATAATGTGCCCTATGGAGTGTCTTATAGGGTGCCTTATGCGGCACCTTCAGTTACGGCACGTGAGGGCGTGTTTGCTGGCAGCAATTAATAAAATACAAATAAAGTGCTGCAGGAAACAATATGTACATTGCAAAGCTGATGCCTCAGCCAGCCTTACATATTAGGCACACTGGGGAGCAAACTCATGACCCCTGTATCAGTAGTCAGTGCCTTAACCATTGTGCTATGCTGCTGCTCCTCCTTGCATATCAGCGCACCTACTTATGATTTTCATTCCTTAAACTGCACAGTGCTGCCATCAAAAACAGTGCTGTGACCTTGCGGTACCTCATACAGCACCCTATAAAGCACCCTATAAGCAACATTCTAGGGTGCCTTGGCGGACAGTGCACTTTAAAATGTGCCTTATGGGGCGCCTTATGTTAACACGCTTTGAGAGTATGTTTGCTAGTAGAAGTAATTAAAATATAAATAAAATGCCTCCTAAAGCAATCTTCCCCATAATAGGTAACACCTCAGCCAGCCTTCTTCATTGGGCACAGTGGGGGATTGAACCCATGATCCCTGCACCAGCGGTCAGTGTCTTAACCATTGTACTGTGGCTCTGTTCCTGTGCTTGCACATCAGCGCGCCACTTATGCTTCCCGCGCAAGTTTCTCATGCCCTAATGTGCACGGCGCACATGAGCGCAGCACACATTAGCGCATGATTAATCCCGGTTTTGCTTTTTTCTGACTGAAACGCCCACTCCTTATATGGCATCCGCACACTAGCGCGGCGCGCACCCTAACGGGGTTTTAGTAAACATACCCCTTAAAGTCATTGACTTTTTTCATAAGCAGGATACACCATCTAAAGACATATCGGTAGTAAAAAAAAAAAAAAACCCTCATCCTGAATTCCTCCAGGAAACCATGTCATTTTGGTTAGCGCCTATGAAAAAACTGTGTTAGCTAGGGTCCACAATCTCTATTCATCGCACCATCATACTTTTAACAACTTAGCTACTCAACAAAGAAAAGCACTCAACACTCTAAAAGACAATAACTCCATTATTATTAAACTGACCAATAAGGGTGGAGCTTTAATAATTCAAAATAAGGATTCTTATATAAAAGAAATTCTACACCAACTGAACGATACCAGTTTTTATACCAAGATATATGACGACCCAACACCTTTTCTGAAACATAAAGTTGATACTCTTATTTATGTCGGAGAACAAGCGGGGTATCTCACCCGAAAAGAAATAGAATTTTTAACGGTCACACATCCTGTCACTCCCACAATAAACATACTACCTAAAATTCATAAGTCTATTGATAATCCTCCGGGACGTCCGATAGTCTCTGCGATTGGTTCTCATTTCGAGCCTCTTTCTAAATTTCTTGATATTTTCCTGAGACCCTTCGTAACCAAAGCAGGATCATATGTCCGAGATTCTACTCACATCATCAATATTTTAAATGACTTTCAAGACTATCACGAACATCTCATTCTAGCCACCCTCGATATAGCATCTCTTTACACAAACATCTCACAAAAAGCTGCATTAGATATCATCGAAGACACCCTATTCCAGAGAGAATGACCGATATGAATTCCATTATTTTTCCTCACTGAAATGGCAAGTCTTGCAATGATAGAAAATTTCTTTTGCTTTAGAGGGGTTTTCTATAAACAGACAAAATGGGGTCGCAATGGGGTCGTCTGTGGCTCCAGACGTGGCCAACCTCTGTGTTGCTCACTTTGAAAAATTGTTTTTGACACATCATCCATTTATCGCCCAACTGAAACTCTGGAAACATTACATCGATGATGTTCTGATTATCTGGGATGGTACGGAAGCATCACTGTTTGAATTCTTCACGTGTCTGAACATGCTTGATGTAAATCTACAATTTGAAGGTTCGTACAGCACTTGCAAAATTTCTTTTTTGGACATTCTTATCAAGAAGACTTACAATGGTTTTACCACAGAACTCTATCAGAAACAAACTGATAGGAATACTCTCCTAAAGTTCGATAGCTTTCATAACAAGTCTCTTAAGAAAAATTTACCTGTCAGCCAGTTCCTTAGGATATGCCGATTATGTACAGTTTCACAAGATTTTGAACGTCATGCCAGAGATATGAAAAACAGATTTCTACAATGTGGCTACTCAGGGAAGTGCATCCAAGAGGCTTATGATAGAGCCAAAAACACTGATAGGGATACTTTACTTGCTACAAAAAAACATATGCCCTCCGACAAACTAGTTTGTGCTCTCACGTTCTCTAATCTATCACATAATATTGTTAGCATCTTAAAACAAGAATGGCACTTGTTGTCTCCATTACCAGCCTTTACATCAAAACAATAGCTTTTAAACGCAACCGTAATCTTGCAGATCTTCTGGTGCCCTCCGCTCTGTCTAAACCAAGGACCAATCTGAAGGTAAAAGGACATTTCAAATGCGGGAAATATTCTGTGTGCTCTCTTGCTCTAGTTACAAAACATTTTTTTCAACATGGTGACTCTAAAACTTACCTACATCAGTTTTCTAACTGCAATACATCCCATGTGATATATGCTATATGCTGCCCCTGTAACATGCTTTACATTGGTAAAACAAAAAGACCTGTGAAAACGCGCATTATTGAGCTTAGAAGTTGCATACAGAGACAAATTCATGAAAAACCTTTGGTTTCTCACTGGATAGAAAAGTCATTCAATTTCAGATATTCATTGGCGTGGTGAAGACTTGGAAAAAATTTATTGAGATTAGAACAACGCTTTATTTATGAACTCAACACACTCACGAAGTATGGTCTGAATCAAGAAGTTGACCTCTCTATCTTTCTGTAGTTCCCCCCTACATTATCATTTATAGTCCCTGTATCTGCTTTTCTAACCTTGATGGTTTTTAGATTTATGACAACAATTGATGCAGATAGTGTCCTTTTATTGATATCTTATTCAGATTCTCTTTTAAAATAAGGGTTATACAATATATACTCTTTAACAAATTATTTATTCAAAATACAATTTCATTTAATTAAGTAGTACGAATTGTACAACATTATGAAATTTAATTCTCACACTATTTCCTTATTATCAATGCTTAGGGGTATGTTTACTAAACTGCGGTAAACGTGAATAACGCGCGTTGTACGATGTTAACGATAGTTAGCGTGCTATAGCGCGTGCTATAGCGCATTAACGATTGTAAATGCGCTATCAGGCACTAACGAGCGTAATGCTCAGCGGCGCGGTAAAACACTGCAGAAGGTGGAGAGAGGGCGGAGAGAAGGTGTCAATGGGCGGAGAGTGGGCGGGGAGAGGCTCCCTTCACACCAATGCGCTGAATTTCAGAGCTGAATTCCAACGCGAATGAAAACCTACTGGTAAAAGCACTTTAAAGGGGAGAGAAACCATTTACGTGTCAGCAATGTACAGCCTAGGCAGGGAAACCAAACAAAGGTGATAAGTGCACAGAACAAAAGGGCACAGACACACCGAAAATGACCCCAACAAACTGGAAAAAAACAACAACCAAGCTGGCCAATAGTGGTAGCAATGAGAAATATCAGCCCCCCCCCCCCCCCGAGTAAGCTCCATAGAACAGATATAATTCGTGGAAGGGTCCATACTCCGTCCCCATACAAGGTGCATGGGCCCACAGTGAAATAGCGCTGCTCAGGGATTTCCCCACCATCGGACAGGGTTCCTATGGCGTGCACATGTCCCGCAACATCAGGGCGGGCATGTCAGAATGGGCAACCGGGCAGATGCTGGAAAAGGGGATACAGAGGGCTGCAGGCGGCACATGCTGTGGTGCAGTTGGGCCACAGTGCGGACTAGGGTGATGCCTAGCTGGCCCATAGGAATGCTGAAACAGTAGAGCAGCCAGACAGCAACTGCTGAGGGCCCAACATGGGCAAGAGTGTGCTCCCCACAGTGTCACAGGGAATAGTACCC
The DNA here is from genome assembly GCA_033557465.1 of Ichthyophis bannanicus. Classification (NCBI taxonomy): domain Eukaryota; kingdom Metazoa; phylum Chordata; class Amphibia; order Gymnophiona; family Ichthyophiidae; genus Ichthyophis; species Ichthyophis bannanicus. The sequence continues at coordinate 167,736,585 of CM066043.1, forward strand.
AGCAGATACCCCCAATGGCACGGAACATTGGCAAGTGGTGCTGGGGGAAAGCGTGGACAGCTATGCAGGCACCCCTACCCCAGAACCCGCACCATAGGCAGCCGCCTACCTGCACACTGGATGGCCTGGGACTGCGCACCACCAGCTCCACCAGCAGAAGGGCATGTCAGCATGGTGGCTGAGGGATACTGGTGGTGGAGGGGGCAATGGCAGCTGCCCACAGCAGACCGTGGCCTAGCCCTGTGTAGGTGGGTGCCGTGCACTGCAGCAGACAGGCCCTGTCTGACCAACAGTCATGGTAGCACCAGGGAATGCACCATCTCTGTGAGAACATGGTGGTGCAGTGCACAGAACCAGTGTATTCAGAAGCAGAAGGTCACAGGTTCAAGTCCCAGCTGTGGTTTCCACCAACCCAGTCCTCATATTTTACCCACTACTATAACGTGCTAATACAGACAGAACCGTTCTTGCAGATGACGTAAACATGCCCAAAACACCCACATTTTACCCTACAGAGCACAGACACCATAAACATGCACATTACCTAGAGCAGAGCCTCCCAAATGCAGTCCTGGAGGGCCAAACACCATTCCGGTTCCATGCTGCCTCTGATGAAGATGCCTGCGCTGCATTTCTATGCGCCATCCCCATGGTATGCAGATGTATCTCATGCATATTCATGAGGGACAGCATGAAAACCCGAACAGTGTTTGGCACCACAGGAATGGAGTTAGGAACCTCTGCCGTAAAGCAGCAGCCAACAGGGGCAGACATACCCGTACCCACAGGCCCCATTATCCACAGCCTCCTGGAGAGGCAGGACTTTGGGCTCTGCGTGCATCTCCCAATACTAGCACATGCATACCGTAGTAATGCCACCCTAAACCTGGGAATATGGTACACATCTATCAAATAGTTGCTATGATTACTGGCAGATAGCAATTCCTAGGTTAAGTACAATTTCCTGAGTGAGCTGCATCATAGCAACCTTTCTGATGTCTGTGGGGTGTGCTACAGGTCCTGTGTGTGACAGTGTTTACCAAACTGGGGAGTGACTCCTACAGTATTGCATACCATAGCCATGCCTGCACTGTGCCCAGGACTGGTGTGGTGGCCTGGGCTGCCCAACACCTCTATAGTTGCACAATGCTGGCATAGGTGTGGGGAGTGTGTGTCTGTCTGTCTCCAGTGTGTGGTGGCTTCCAACACCCTCCACAGCCCACACTGCTAGCACTGTTCCCAGTATTGGCCTGCCAATGTGCATAATGAGGAGCAAGGTACCATGGGAATAGCCTGGATAGGGTGGCCTGGCCTTGCCGCATCTGCGCAGGGCATAGGGCAATAGCTCGGACATTGTAGTGCCCGGTACCACCTGCACGGACAGAGTGGCCACAGCATGTCCTGCTGGGAGGTCACTCTCACCCTGACTGAGCAGTGACCACGGCATGGCTAGGTTCCCCCATAGTGCTATATAGCATTTCTCTCATGTGATATATATGGGTTTTCTTTTGGGGCCCAATCACTGACTTATCTGCTTGGTGTGTATGCTGACATCCCCATTCCGGATACATGCATCTCCTCCAGGACCATGCACTATGGACTAGCTGGTGGACTGTCTGCAGCTAGTATGCTGTCTTGCTGGAACACCTTGCCGGGTGCAGTGGCTGGAGGCTTGCTGCTGGAGAATGTCAGATAATGGTGGGGGGCAGCTGAGCATTTCCAGGCCTACCGTCTGTCCGCTATTGTGTTATGGATGTGTGCTGCTCTGTCTGTTCCCCAGCAGGACTGCTGTTGCTGGTCCCCTCTACTGCTGCCATTGCAGGGAGGTAGACTGTGGATGTATTGGTGGGTGATCCTGTTTCCCCCTGAGCCCCAGAGGGTGGGTTGTGTGGTGGTACATAATCTACCTATGGGTCCATACACCACCCCCCCTTCACCTACAGCAGGTAACGATGGCACCAACACAGGATATGCACTGGTCTGGGTGCAACAGTGCCCATAGGGACTAGACATGACCGGGACATACAGCAGGACACAGCTGTATCCTAGGTGTGTCTAATGGACCTATCTATCACACACTGATGGGGACCTGCAGCATGGCGTATTCCAGCTATGAAAGGTGCTGTGGACCTGGTGCTGGGCGCCCCACCTCAACCTCAGGGTGGGCACTGTACCCGCACAATGTGACTGTCTGTGGCTACTCTGTGGCAGTGCCACACACGGTCTGTTCCCCCTACAAGGCCGAGGTGCTGTGGGGGTGCATACCCGATCTTGTGCCCATCTCTCGACTGCTGATTTGCATGTGCAGTGCATCATGGGTACGGGTGGGTTACCCCTATCCTGGTAACCACAGCAGAATGTGGGTGTGGTGCCGTGCAGTCCTCCTGTAGCCAGCCAGTTGTTTGTCAGCAGCTCTAGCCCACCGGTTACTTCACTGCCTGTGGAGCCAGAGGACATGGGTTCAGAACCCACAGTGGGGTTCATCAATAGGGCTGTCTTAGGCATTGTCTATTTTTATTGTATATTAGTTCTGCCAGCAGGACCACCCTCAGGGTACTGTCCTCTTAGGGTGGCTCATAGGGCGCCCTATAGGGCACTTTATACGGCGCCCTATAAAGCGCCTTATAAGGTGCCTTATATGGTGTCCTATAGGGGACATTATAGGGTGCCTTGGCAGACAGCGCACTTTATAATGTGCCCTATGGAGTGCCCTCTAGGGTGCCTTATGTGGCACCTTAGGTTACACCACTGTGAGGGTGTGTTTGCTGGCAGCACTATTCAGGTACAACTAAACTTCCTCACAGCCCACTACTTAACCCTTTCCAGGCCAAGCCCAGTACTTTCGGGATCTCATCTTCTGCCTATATATCCTATCAAATGGTATATAATGCATGACCATGCCAGAGGGAACGTCACTATTGGAACATATTGGGTACGACGGGTACAATTTTCCTGACATGTGCAAACATTAACCCGGCTGCAGAATGTGGATTAAAATATTATAGTAGGCCTTCAAGGGGTTACACATGACACCTCAGCCAGCCTTATTCATTAGGCACACTGGGGAATCAAACCCATGACCCTTGTACCATCAGTCTGTGTAGTAACCATTGTGCTACAGCTCTGTTTCTGTATTTGGGTGTCTGCACGCTGTCTTAAGCTTGCACGCAGTAGCGCACGCACTGTAGCGATTGTTGCTGCACGGCGTGCAATACCGTGCGCAACTGCGCGTTATTGGTTACGATGTACCGCCCATGTCCTTTTTTGGCTTTCCTTCCACTAACGCGGCTCCTAACGCGAATTGCACTTACGCAGTTTAGTAAACATACCTCTTAGTGTTGTCCAATATACTCAATATTGCAGTTTCCACCCAATATACTGAATTGCATTGTACTTTGTCTCTCTGGATCAAAGACGTTATTATCTCTTCAGTTTACCATTACACGTACTCTCATCCGTACCTTAAACTCATTCTTGCCATGAGCACTGTCAGACGGCTGCCTAGGGTGAGAACTTACACAATCTTGACGATGCATATATTCATATGATTCTTGCAAGGTATTGTGGGTATTGTAGTTCATTCACTCCCAAACACAGCTGATGACAATAATTTGAGTTGTGAAACCAAGTGGTAAGATCAATAAAACACTTCTTTTATTGATGGGGTTTAATTCACCCAGCACATGTATGCTTGATAGCACTATAAATGAGGTTACTTGCTTGCAGTGTTTAAAATGGATAACAAAAAGTCACAAAGTAAACCAGAAAACAACCTTCAGCTTGTCAGGCAATTAGCTAATGTTTTCTTAGCAAATAATTACCAAATACAAAGGCACAAAGAATAAACTTTGCTGGTTAGGTTATCTTCTGCTTATTTTCCACGACGATCTCAGCAGTGATTCTCCCTTGCTCACACACACAATCAGGTGCAGCCCTAATTACTATCAATGGACCAGCTGAAAGCCTTTAGCTGGCTGGCTGCTACTGTGTGAGCCCAAATCCTGCTTTAAGAGCTGTTTGCAGTGGAAATAAAGAACAAAGTTAGGTTTCTTTGTGATGGCTGATGTGTTTGCTCACGGAAAACTAGCAATAGCATTTAGATAGAGAACAGTCCATATAAACTGTATTTTCATCTGCTGTATCAATTATCATAGGGTCAATATCATACATTGGCACAGATGAGTCTTTCATTAAGGCACTATCATGAGAATGCTTATTCCCTTGCTGCCATTCTCTATTATAGATAGGGTCTGGATCAGTGTTCATACCTGAGCCTCTCCTGCTATCATTATTCCTCTCTGTATAGCCTGGCCAATATGTAACCCAATTCTGATGTCCAGCCTTCCAATCTTGATCCCTGGACACTGGATCTCCTCTCACATACCTTCTGGCCTTGGTCTGAAAGTCCCTTCCACATGCAGTCTTCTCTCTTCCAGGTAGCCACTGGTGATTCCTATCTCTGCCACTCCATTCCTCTGGCTGAATCCAGTCCAATGGACTCTGCTGGCTTTTGGAATACCTCCCAGTATGAGTACTGCCTTGGAATCTCCCAGACCTTCCAATGGCCTTTCTTCTCTTCCTTCCAGAGAGTTTCCTTCTCTCTCTATCTGCGTGGCTTTTGCTGAAGCTGTTCTTCAAACTCTCCCTGAAGCTGTTATCTGAAGAATAAGCTCTACTCTTATCCTGTTCTAATGTGTGCTGCTCCCTAACACAGCGCAGCTGTCTTGAATCAGGCCCTGCCCTTTGAGATGAGTGCTTAGGGATTACCTCATAGCTCTCTTGATTGCACACACATTTTCTTACTTCAGCCTCCCTCATGGCTGCTGGAAACCTGGTGCATTCTGGGACTGGTAGTCTTTTATGTGAAAACTCTGTTTTCTTGCTTCTACCAGAACTGACAGGTTGCTTGTTCAGAGTCACATTATCTTTTCTATAGCTCCTACCTGAGCTATGATAAGCTTCCTTATCACAGCACACATCTGTCTATCATTGTTTCTGGCGCGAAAACCAGGATACATATCTTGAGACGCTCATACGCAGTCTCACTCAGATTATTGGTCACTCTGTACTGCGAGCGAAATCTTCATGCTTGACTGGGTAACGTACTGGATATCGGACAATCTAACGTGATACAATAATGTTATGCATAGGAATTTTTCAAGGCAGCATGTTTCCTGCTACTCCTATGTGCTCCTTCTGTCTACAAGCTCCTTACTCTGTCACGCCATTCGTTTTCGCATCATAATATTTAATATACTGTATATTTTATATTTACAACATACATTTTTGTTCATGGCTTTTTAATTGTGTAATTTTAATTAATTATTTATTATTTATGTGATACATGTCATGCACTTTTAAAACGTTTCCAGTCCAGGGTTCAATTTTATGTAACGTTCTTTGTTCTTTCAGGTTGAATTTGTGATGTAAATAGTCCCCTTAAAATAAAATATGTTTTTTAATTAATTTTTTACTGCTTCTCCGTGATATGCAATATTTTATCATGTGCCACAGTTTTGCAGGCATCATCCTACGATTTACCACACCCCCCCTTCCCACCTGTATTTTATTATGATTTTTATTTAATTAAGCAGCATGAATTGTACATTATTAAATTTAATTTTCACACTAATTCCTTATTATCCATGCTTAGCATTGTCTAATATACTCAATATTGCAGTTTTCACCCAATATACTGACTCACATTGTACTTTGTCTTTCTGGATTAAAGACGTTATTATCTCTTCAGTTTACCATTACTCTCGTCCGTACCTTAAACTCATTCTTGCCATGCGCACCCATGGTACATATCTTGAGACGCTCACACGCAGTCTCATTCAGGCTGCTGGTTACTGTTTACTGCGAGCAAAATCTTCATGCTTGACTGGGTAACATACTGGATATCGGACAATCTAACTTGACACAACAATGTTATGCATAGGAATTTTTTAAGGCAGCATGTTTCCTGCTACTCCTATGTGCTCCTCCTGTTTACAAGCTCCTTACTCTGCCACTCCGTTCGTTTTAGCATCATAATATTTAATATATATTTTATATTTACAACATACATTTCTGTTCATGGCTTTTTAGTTGTGGAATCTTAATTAATTATTTATTGTTTATTCGATACACGTCATGCACTTTTAAAACGTTTCCAGTCCAGGGTTCAATTTTATGCAACGTTCTCTATTCCTTCAGGCTGCATTTGCGATGTAAATAGTCCTTTAAAATAAAACAATTTTTTTTACTGTTTCTCCGTGATATGCAATAATTTATCGTGTGCCACAGTTTTACAGGTATTATCCTTCGATTTACGTACACCCCCCCCCCCGCCCAGTATTTTATTATGATTTTTATTTAGGCTGAACCAGCTTTTTTAATATTTTTAATTGGCTTTCTTTTTTATGATATTTTATTGTGTGTATCAGTTTCCTATCACTATTTTTATCTCTGTTTTTATTTTACGCTCCACATATTTTATTCAGTGAGGTTATCTGGTTTTACTTAATATGTTTTTAGCACTACAATTGTTCCCTCAAATAGTCATGGATTATTTTCTTTTTGAGCTTGTCTCTATATATATTTTAGTGCCCTATCCTCTCCAAGAAGAGGTATTTTTAATTTTTTAACTTTTTAATTTTATTCTATACAGATACAATGCACCCGTACCACGTCTCCACTCTCGTATGTGTCTAAGACGTTTTTTATATAGTCCCCTCTTTTGTTTTTATAGTCCCACACTATATGCTACAGATCAGGTTCACATTGGCAATGCCTTAAACCTCCTTTGGGACATTCAAATTCAATAGTCATAATTTTATAATTACCATATTTACATCATTATCATTATAAACGGCTCTCCCCTCCAACCTTCCGTCCCTCTTACATGGACTAAATTAAGTATCTATGTTTGATTATTGATGTTTAATTTCCATTCTCTCTCTACATCTGCTTTAACATACTGTCTAATTCCTCTTCTTGCTCTTCTCCTTCTCTGGCTCTGCGTCCATTTTTCTTAACAGTATTTTATTTATATGAATTTTTATCTTTTTTTAGCATTTTAGCGTTGAGTCATTAAACCAGAAAAAAGGGTCTTTTTCAAGACCTCCATCTGTATATGATTCTTACATGGTGCATTACGTAAGTACCCTCTCTATAGCACTCCTTGCTACATAAGCATTAGCTGCTGTTTTTAATAGTTTAATTTACTTGTTTGGCTACTTTTGATCTCTGTGTTTATGTATTTCGCATTATTTATCTATTATGTTTTCTGTTTTTTTCATTACCATTGTTTTAACTCTCACTTTTGAATATTATTGTTTTAGATATATATTTTAGTGGCAAATTTTATGTACAAATCATTTTCATATATACATATTTGCATATTATTTATGTACTTTTTAATATGCAGTGTTATTATTATTATTATGTGTTATAATTGTTTTTTAGATGCGTACCCCCGATGAAGGCTTGACACTGAAATGCATAGGGAACTTCATCAATAAATTTAGCACCTGTGACTTCTACTGGCCTTCGCCCGTCTTGTCTTTCCGTTTGTTGTTGCGAGTGCCTTGCTCCCTTTGTGTTCCTCCATTTCCCAGAGCTGACATATTCCAGTTAATAAATTCAAAATAAAAAAGTATTTTTCTACCTTTTGTTGTCTGTGCATTTTATTTTTCAGTTGCAATTGCTCCAGTCACTTGCTTCTGGTTTCTTCGTGTCTTCTGCTAACTCTCCATTGTCCGCTGTCCATTTGTCCTTCCTTCTCTCTTCTAGTTTTTTTTCCATTCTCTCTCTACATCTGCTTTAACATACTGATCTTTCTCCTTTTGCTCTTTCCTCCATTTCTTTCTTTATTCCTTTTTCATCCACTTAAATTTCACCCTTCCATCCTCAATCCCTACTTACTCTTCCAATACCCAGCCAATCGTAGATTTTTTACCCTCCCCTCTCCATCCTCACCCCCAGCCCCATTCCCTTCTAGTCCTCCCCCAGCATCAGCTCCCTTCTATTTCAAGCCCCACCCAGCATCTGCTCCCCCTTCAATTCCCATTCTCCCATGCCTCCGCATCAGCCCATTCCCAATCCTAGCCCCCCCATCAGCCCATTTCGAGTCTTATGTCCCCGATTAGCCCTTTCCAGACCTATCAGTCCATTTCCAATCCTAGTCCCCCCATCAGCCATTTCCAGTGCAATTCTAGCCCCCCCATCAGCCCATTTCCAATCCTAGCCCCCCCATCAGCCCATTTCCAATCCTAGCCCTCCCATCAGCCATTTCCAGTCCTAGCCCTCCCATCAGCCCATTTCCAATCCTTGCACTCCCATCAGCCCATTTCCAGTCCTAGCCCGCACCCTCCCCCCATAGATCCCCACGACTGTCTGAATGGCTTTAGAGTGAGCCGGAGAAGCCCCGACTCACCTCTGACAGCCACTGAAGAGCGGCATTTATGTTCACTACGGAAGCTGTGTTGTAGTATAGGCCACTGGCGTGCTGAGTGCCGGGAAACAGGAAATTCCCTTTGACCTCCAGCGTGCCAGTGGCCTATACTACAACACAGCTGCCGAAGTGAAGATAAACAGCGCTCTTCACTTCAGTGGCTGTCAGAGGTGAGCAGGGACCTCTCCGACTCCCTCTAAAGCCGACACTGCTGGTGCCGAATAGCATGTGTGTGATGTAGTTGGCATGGGGCCCCCTGAACCGCGAGGCCCTGTGCGAACAACGTTCTCGCACATTGGATGGGCTGGCCCTGTCTTTGAGTCCTGGCAATGCTCTTATAGTATGTCACGTTTGTAATAGGCTCTCTTGGTAGGGGCTGTATGAGCCTGGGTTGTAATTCCTTTAAATACCTATTAATGCCTCTTCCCACTGCTCATAGATGCATCCGTCATCTCTCTTCTCTCCTACCTCTCTAGTTCTCTGTCTACACTTTACCGTTTGCTCCCAGTAGTAGAAGGAAGGCATTGATGGCATAGCATGCCACATGCTTCTCTGACCTGTTTATCCTTTTCATAGGCCCTATAGCCGATTGCAGGGGGTGTGGCTACTGTGGGGAAAGAGTCATGGGCGGTCACCTGCCCCTGGCTCTGTATAAGAGTACCCACACCTTTTTTTTTCCTAGAAACAAAGCACAGTTAAGGGGCAGGTTTACTAAGCAGCGCTAGCTGCTAATGCGGTGATCACGCAGGAAAATTGTGCCGCGTAACAGCTAACGCAGACCAAATGCATATAGCGTAGGGATTTCCTGCTCTATCTGCAGACTGAGAGTTAATTGTGCAACTGGGTGGGGTGCGGATGGAGAGTGAGCATGCTTGTAACATGGAGTTACTGGGAGTGCCAATAGCGTGTGGTAGCTGCACATTTTGCAGACGTTATGGGTGCAGCTAACGCCACCTCAATGGGTAGCGTTAGCTGCACCCACGATGCTGCAGTGTAGCGTTGCCTGCTTTTTCTTCACGTTATCTGCTGGGGAAATGCTCTGCATGCCTTCGACAGATAACGTATGGCGGTTGCAGCTGACGCGGTGCTATTTTCACTAATATGCTGCGCTAGATGCAAAAGCCTATCACAACTTAATCAACAATCCCCTAAATGTCATTGGCTTCCTATAATAGCTCAGGTGAAGTTGAAATTGATAACTTTACTTTTGCAAGCTATGAGGTGTACTGGCTCTGATTCTTTACAGAATTTATTGCAGTGGTATCTACCAAACCACGCTTCGAGATTTAGGCAGGAGCTTAACTGCAGATCCAGAATCTTCTTGCTGGCAGGGTCTTGTCTATGAAATTCAGTTCTCGCTTGAGGCAGGAGCATAAGTTGCTCATCTATATACTTTCAAAAATTATACAGATAGTATTGGGCCATTCAAATTGCTAAATGGCCACATACTATCTGTATTATTGTGGATCCTGGGTTAGAGGGAGGGCGGAGGCGGCCCTAAAAATGTATCTGTTTAGCGGCAATAGGTTATCTGAATAGAAGGCCTAAACTAAAGGAAAAGGAGCAGTGCAGATACAATACTAGTAGTTTCAGCACCGTGCCAATATGGATAGTGGCGCTGAATTCACAGATTAAGTGCTATTGCTACTGTTTAACTTAACCTGCTGACTGTGCCGGCTGAAAATCCACTCATGGTTTTTAGAAACAAGTCGCATGTTTACTAAAGGGCACCAAGCACACCGCTAGTCTTAATATGTTGTAACCCGTAGCACAGGCCTGTGCTAACAGCAACCACACCATTAAAAAGAAAAACATACTAAGGACCCATTTTCAATAAGGCATCCTGGGGCATAAATTGAAAATGTCTGAACAAAATGTTTCAATTTATTCTGATTTTAAGTAGCATTAAGCATTTGCTTAACACTTCTGAAAACAGGCACCCAGGTGTGCACCAAAGTCTGCGCATAGTTCAAAATTTTGGTCATGAAAAATACGTGACTCTGTTTAAATTATGCATTTTGGCTATGCACTCCAGGTTAGATCTGGTTTCACAGCACCTAAACCAAATGCATAGTCTAGGTGCCTAAAATTGGCACCTAGATGCTTAGAATACATGTTCCAGTGACCCCACACCCTCAGAACGCCCTAAACCTGCCCTCTGTACTGAACGCACAATAGTATGTTTAGAGCAGGATTCATAAAATCCAGCTTTATATATATCTTGCCAGTGAAAATTGTATTTATTTATTTAGACAGTTTTGTATACCACCTTATCCTTCCATCAAAGTGATCAAGAACACATTAGGAGGTATACATTCAACAGGGGAAGTGTTCGACAGGAGGGGATACAACTCACATACGTAAATGCTATCTGCTTATAGGTCTAAATGTGGCAGGGAGGTGGGCCACTTGGGTAGTGACTGATGCTTGGCAACTTAAGGTGGTTGCTCATAGGCCTCAGTGAAGAGGAGGGTCTTGAATGCCTTGCGGAAGTCCTTGGTATCATTTAGGGCTCTTAGGTTCACGGGGAGTGAGTTCCATAATGCAGGAGCCAGTAGCGAGGTAGATGTTGCTTGCTTAGTCTTGTGAATACCAGTGGGTATGGTGATCCTGTTGTCATTATTGGCTCTTCTAGGCTTGTTACTGACTTCCTTGGTTATTATGTCCTGGAGTGCATCAGCCAAGCAGTGGTGGAAGATATTAAAAATGTTCAGGATTGATTTGAATTTTGCCCTTGCAATTATTGGGAACCAGTGCAGCTGTCGAAGGATGGGGGTGATAAGCTCAGATCTTGCAGTGCCAGTGATGATAGGTGCTGCAGTATTCTGCACCATTTAAAGTGGGTGAATGGACTGCAGGAGGAGTCCTTGGTATAATGAGTGTCCATAGTCTAGCAGCGGGGTGATGACTGCTTGGCACACTGTGCGGAGGTGGTCCTGATCAAGGAGGAGTTTGAGTTTTCTGATGGTCTTCAATCGGTGGTAGGCTCTTGCTGCAGTTTTAGCAATGTGAGATTGTAAGTTCAGGGTCCTATCCAAGGTGTTGCTCAGGTATCTCACTTTGTCCTTGATTACTATAGTTTTGCTTAGAATGTTGATTGTTTGAGGCGGCTTGAATGTGGGGTCTCTAGTGATGAACATGGCCTCCGTTTTATCAAAGTTGACCGTCAGGTTGTTTGCGGTGAACCAGGTGTTCATGTCCTCAAAGCAGCCTGTCATCGATGTCATATCAGGTGATTGCATGGCGACTTGGGCATATAGCATGATATCGTCCGCATACAGGTAGTAGTGTAGTTTGTGGCATTTGATGGTGTTGCATATGGGTTGGATGTATATATTAAAGAGTATAGATGAGAGAGCTGAACCTCGAGGTAGTCCTTGCATAACGGGGAACTGATGTGATTTCTTTTGAGCACATTTGAATTGCTGCGTCCGGTCCTTCAGGTAGGAGGTAAACCATTTTAGGGTATTCTTACTTATTCCAATCTGCTGCAGGCGTTGAAGCAAAATGGTGTGGGATACAGTGTCAAAAACCGCTAAGATGTCCATGAACACTAGCAGGAATCCATTTTTTATGTTGTCTATGCCCTTTAGGAGGTTGTTGAAGAAAGAGGTGAGCAAAGTTTCCACATTGTGCTGTTAAAAGCCATGCTGGTGGGAGTCAAGTGGAGCATTCATATCTATGCGATCCTGTAATTGCCTCTGCACGATCTTTTTGATGATTTTAGTGAGGAAAGGGAGGCTAGAGATGGGGCGGTACAATTTTGGATCAGAGGGACTTAGCGTATTGCTCTTGAATATCGGACGTATCGTGGCCTGCTTGAGAGATTGCGGCATATGTCCTTGCTGAAGGGATTCCTTAATGATTCTGCGGAGGTAGTGATTTAGTTGGCTTCTAGTGGCTTTGATCCATGCCACTGGGCATGGGTCAGAAGGTGAGGTCGTCGTGTTAAGGGCATTCACTATGTTCTCTATTTGCTGTGTTGAGGGTATGCTAAAGTCATCCCAGGTTTGCTGATGCTCTGTCATTTCCAGGTTGTGGGCCTGGGGGAGAGGGGTGTGCATTTTGTTGGAGTTCTTTGCTATCAGGTAGTTTGCAAATTCTTGTGGGTCCAGGTGGTGAGTGCAGTGCTGAGTGGGGTCTTTGGTGAGCTTCTGCACAATGTTGAATAGCTCCCTTGGTTTGTTGACTGCTCTCATGATTAGGTTGGTATGGTGTTGCTGCTTACGCTCATAGATCAGGGAGTTGCACTCCATCTGCTTGGATTGGTAGAGGGCCATAGAGTCCTGTGACTTGTCACACCTCCATTTCCTTTCCAGTTTTCTGAGTACGCGTTTGGCATCCCTGATATCATTTGAGTACCATGGAGCACTGGGTTTCCTGTGCATGCGTGGTCCTTCACTACTTGGAGCTGATGTGGCTTCAGCTATTATGCAGTTCCATTCTTCTATGGTCTTGTCAAGGGTATCGCACTCTTGTTGGAGCTGAGGGATTATTTCTTTTAGAAAAGCATCTTTGTTGTATGCTCTGAATCGTCTGGTTCTGCTCTCTTCCTCCGGGTGTTTAGTAGGGTTGTCCAAAATCAAGGAGAAGGTGATTACATGATGGTCTGTCCATGGGACCAGGGTGATTGTTGGGGATGTGACTTTGCCCTGTTCTGCCAGTTGTATTGGAACAAAGACAAGGTCTGGAGTGGTACCATGCTGGTATGTTTGTGCATCAATTGTCTGGCAGTACTGTAGTGCTTCCATGGCCTTGAGGAAGGTTGTAGCTTCTTTGGTAGGTGAAGAGGTTAAGTTGTAGTCTCCCAACGCAATGAGCGCCCACTAAGGCATGGACTTTGTCTGATTAGCCAGTGCCAGGAGAAGTCTGAGACCTTTGTACCCCTTTTCAAATATATGCATCTGTATTCCATAGTTAGTTTATAAACAGTTGCTTTGCGATAGAAATGTTGGGCGTTTAAATATGTTAACAGATCCTATGGATGCTATCCTATTTCTTTTCTATGGTGTTGAATAGCTGATTCTTAGTAGAGCATACAACTTTTGTTATTTGGAGGGATTACCCATACTTACTTCACAGAAGCTGTCATGTGTGCCAATAGCATAGCTGCATTTAATGCCACCAGTAGCATGGTAGCTGCCTATTGCCAAGGAAAGAAACCCACAGTAACTGCGATCACCCAGCTCCCCAGTTCTATCCTCTTGAACCTATATCTTCAGTCTGATCCCCCCTAGGGATGGCCCAAGGGGGGTGCGGGGCCATTTGTGAAGACTCATTGCTGGGCCTCATTTGCATAAATATTTGCATAATGTTAATGTTCATTAACTTTTAGTAAACATGCCTGTTAATGAGTGTCTTGATAAAGACTACCAGATTTCTACATTACTATACTCCAGTGCCAACCCCCAGATACATTAGGAACTACTACAAACACTGCCCATTTAGAACCCATAGCAAACCCGCCGTATCATAACAGGACTAACAAAGCACCAAACCCTACCTATCAAAAGGCAATGCTGCAAATATTAAACCAATACATCTGAGAGAATACCAATACATCTCCTACCTGGGAAAGAGAACAAGTGGCAATGTCAAATAGAAACTACATAAACAGAATACCTCAGCTCGGTTACACATACAGAACATAGACCATCACCAAACAAAGAACAAGGGATCACAATTTAGAAATAGGAAGACAATAATTAAACTGGGAAAACCCAAAAGCCACACTTGGAATGTACAACAGCACTGCAGACATAAAACTATAAATTAATTTTCTTTTTTACTAAACAAAATGCAGACTTTAAAGATGCACATTTCCCAGAGCTGACATATTCCAATTAATAAATTCAAAATAAAAAAGTATTTTTCTACCTTTTGTTGTTTCAGCATTTTATTTTTCAGTTGCAATTGCTCCAGTCACTTTCCTCTGGTTTCTTTGTGTCTTCTGCTAACTCTCCATTGTTTGCTGTCCATTTGTTCTTTCTTCTCTCTTCTAGTTTTTTCCATTCTCTCTTTACATCTGCTTTAACATACTGATCTTTCTCCTTTTGCTCTTTCCTCCATTTCTTTCTTTATTCCTTTTTTAATCCACTCAAATTTTACCCCTCCATCCCCAATCCCCACTTACTCTTCCAATACGCGGCCAATCGTAGATTTTTCTTCCCTTTCACATGAAATATTTTTCCCCTCTCCATCTTCACTCCCCAGCCCCATTCCATTCTAGTCCTCCCCCAACATCAGCTCCCTTCTAGTTCCAGCCCCACCCAGCATCCGCTCCCTTCTAGTTCCATTCTTCCATCCCCCCGCATCAGTCCATTTCCAGTCCAAGCCCTCCATCAGCCCTTTCCAGTCCTAGCCACCCATCAGCCCAATCCAGTCCAATCTTAGCCCTCTATCAGTCCTTTTCCAATCCAAGCCCCCCATCAGCCCATTTCCAGTCCTATCCTATCCCCTCCTTCAGCCCATTTCTAGTCCAAGCCCCCCCCCAGCCCATTTCCAGTCCAACCCCCCCTCCCCATCAGCTATTTCCAGTCCTAGCTCCCCCCCCACTCAGCCAATGTCCAGTCTTAGCCCCCCCCTCTGAAGAGCCCCGTGGCTGTCTAAAAGGCTTTAGTGGGAGCCGGAGAGGCCCCGACTCACCTCTGACAGCCACCAAAGTGAAGAGCATCTTTTTTTTCACTTCAGTAGCTGTACTCTAGTTTAGCACACTGGCTGGCTGAGGTCAAAGAGGACGTCCTGTTTCCCGGCATGGAACATGGGCCTGTGCAGAAAGTGCCTGTGTGGGGTACTAAATGCAGGGCAGATACTGGGCATGCCCCTGACAGCACTCAGGCCGTGTGTTATTTTTTGCATATAATGTGTGGTAAGTGCAAAAACGTACTCCACATCAGTAAACATGCCCCAAAGTAAAATATGGACTCTTTTCTCAGTCTTGAGCACATAGCCAATGGCATGGGTGGAGGTGGGTTGTTTTTTGTGGTCTCTGGAGTTTAGGCTGTATGGTGGTCTGGTTTTGTTTGAATCTCAGAAATAATCTTTGATGGAAGGGGTATCTTTCAGTTTATATTTAGTTTTTAGGGTATTTTGATTTTCGAGTGGCAGAACTGTATCAAGCTTTTGATTTCATTCTGTTGTACACCACCTTGGACAATTCTTGCTTCTAGGGAGGCAATCCGATAAATTAATCAGTGAAACTAAATGAAAGAATATATTAATCACATGTAAACTACTGCATATAATAAAAGGTTTGTTATAGTTTAATTAATTTGAATACTTGGAACCAAATGTCGGTGGGTTTTTAAGGCTATGCACGATCTTGCAGGAAATAGATACATCATTTGTCTTGAAACTACATTTTTTTATGTTTTTGCAGTGACAAGAGAAGCCCATATGTCCCAGAAAGATATGACCCTACAGATCTAATAAAATTTCAGGATTAGGGAGTACTGTAGATAAATCGCTGCTGGTGATCTGACCTACTTGCTGATGAGGGGAAAGTAATCATAATGTCAAGTATAATTTATGGCTAATTAATACAGACTAGGTGATGGTGTCTGGCATATCTATTAGTCGTTCAGCACCTTGCTCTTTCTTTGCACGTTGTTATGTTTAAGGCGTTGTGTGTGGTGCTGCAGAAAAGTCCATTTCACCTTACATTGTGTCTTCGGTGGCTTAGTGCTAGCAAATCTCTATTTATAGCATTGACAGTTTCTTGCAGGTCAAGCTGATGCAAGATGAATCTCTGCAGAAAAGCTAGAGGAAGAATAGGTCTTGCAGTTAGTTCCAGACTGTTTAGATAAATCTGAACTCTCAAACAGAGCTAACCTTTTTTTCCTTTTACTGTCCTTATCCGTTCTGAGACAACAAAAAAGCAAATGAAAAATGGTGAGTGGGAATTGGCAAAATGTAATATAGTATCATTTGAGTTTATTATCAAAATTTCCCTAAGTTAAGACACAATATCATTATACAGTAATGAATCATTACAAATTAGCTCGATTGTGCTGTGCAGCATCTTTGTGATCTATTTATCTCTTACCTGACCTTGGGCAAATCATTTTACCTTTTTCTGCCCTTGTAAGTCCAGCTATAAATGTATAATAACAGCAGTGTCCTTTGTTGAGTCTTGAATTTTAGAGACTACTGCTCTGTGATTGCTAATTGAATTGGGAACCTAGTTTGATGAAAGCAAATCTTTAAAAACAAATTTTAATGCTCCTTCAGTGATTATGATGGAGGCTGTGATACACAGGTATGATAAGTTAAGTGTACCTTTTACATCTCTGGCTGACAGCAATAATAAGATCCTATAGGGCTCCTGACGGTTCCCTTTTATTTCCCCAGTAGTATCTACTTTTAGACAATGGCTTGCCAAACTTCACAGAAGATTCTTATCTTTGACATATGCAGACTAGACAGATCAAGTAATCCTGATGTCCAGATGTATTTTGTAATTCTGTAGTTGAGATATTATTGAAATCTAACTTTTCTTTAAAAATATAAAAACATAGGCCATGTGGTCTTTTTCTGCCAACATGTTTCTATCTAGTCTGCCCTTTCATATCAACTACAATAATCCTCTTTTTACCTTTAGAGATCCTCTGTGTTTGTCCCATGCTTTTTCGAATTCAGATACTATCCTCTTGTCCACCACCTCTACTGGCAAGGCTATTCCATGCATCTACTACTCTTTCCGTAAAGAAATAGTCCCGTATATTACTCCCGAGTTTATCCCTTTTCACTCTCATTCTATGTCCCCTCGTAGCAGAGCTTGGCTTCAATTGAAAGAGACCCTCCTGTGCATTTTTGCCACAGAGGTATTTAAATGTCTCTATCATATCGCCTGTATCCCGCCTTTCCTTTAAAGTATACATATTAAAATCTTTGAGTCTGTCCTCATATGCTTCATAACAAAGACCATTAACCATTTTAGTAGCCACCCTCTGCACCGACTCCAACCTGCTTATATCCTTTTGAAGGTGCGGTCTCCAGAATTGCACACAATACTCCAAATGAGGTCACACCAGAGACTTATACAGAGACATTATCACCTCCTTTTTCTGCTGGCCATTTCTCTCCCTATACACCCAAGCATCCTTCTGGCTTTTGCAGTCACCTTTTCTACCTGATTAGCTACTTTAAGATCGTCAGACACAATTACGCCCAAGTCCCGTTCCTCTTCTGTGGACTGAAGTACCTCACCCCCTACACTGTACCGCTCCTTTGGATTTTTGCAGCCCAAATATGACCCTGCATTTTTTAGCATTAAATTTCAGCTGCCAAATTCTATACCATTCTTCAAGCTTAGCTAGATTCCTCCTCATGTTATCAAACCCTTCCTGAGTGTCTACTCTACTGCAGATTTTGTTATCATCCGCAAACAAGCAAACCTTACCCGACAACCCTTCTACACTATCACTAACAAAGATGTTAAAAAGAATCAGACCAAGGACAGATCCCTGTGGCACACCACTGGTAACCTCCTTCTCCTCAGAGTGAGCTCCATTTGCCTGTACCCTTTGTCGTCTGATAGCCCCATGCCCAGATGCAGCAAGAAAACCAGCTTCCATTCTGGAACCTGGCTTCTGCTCCAGGATTGGAGATGCTGGAAGGCAGCGTTCATAGCTTAAAATGACTCTCAAATGTGACATCTATTGATGCTACAAGAGCACATTTGTATTGCAGATACTGTAGCTAGATTCTGGTTCTTAGTGTGGGAAGAGTATTGCTGCAATGTATTAACAGTAAGAGGAGGAGTGGAAATAAGAATGGGTAAAATGCTCAAAGATACAATGGTTGTCACTTAGGCCCAGGAAAGCAGGGGAAGCACAAATTTGCATAACAAACTTAAAAATGGAAAAGGATATAAAAATATCAGATGCCTATTGAAGTTGAACAAAACTGCTGTGGAAGCAAAAGCACATAATAACTTTTTCAAGTACATTTGTAGCAAAATTATAAGAGAGTGAGTTGGACCATTAGATGATAGAGGGGTAAAAGGGACATTAAGAGAGGACATTATGGAGATACTGAATGAATTCTTTGCTTCAGTCTTTACTAAATTAGATGTAGGTAACTTACACATACAGAAATGATATTTAAAGGTGATGTATGAGAGGAATTGAAACAAATTGGGAAGATGTAATATGGTTATTTGATAAACTAAAGAACAGCAAATCAATTGGATCAGATGGCATACATCCCAGGTTGCTAAAAGAACTGAAACATGAGAATGCTGACCTACTTTTAGTAATCTGTGAACTATGATTAATCATCTGTAGTACCTGAAGCCTGGAGAGTGGCCAATGTAATGCCAATTTTTAAAAAGGGTTCCAGGGGCGATCTGGGAAACAGAGCAGTGAGCTTGGCATCTGTATTGGGCAAAATGGTAAAAACCATTATAAAGAACACAATTATTGAACATGTAGATAATCATGGTTTAATGGTAGAAAGCCAACATGGATTTAGCCAAGGAAAGTCTTGTCTTGCTAATCTTACATTTTTTTGAAGGTGTGAATAAACAGGTAGATAAAGGTGAACTGGTTGATATAGTGCAGGCATGTCCAACAGGAAGATCGCAATCTACCTGTAGATCGCGGAGGGGTCAGAGGTAGAGCGCCAGCCCCACTTGGCTCCATCTCTCCAGCAGCTCACTCCATCGCTAGGAGAGAGCTCATGCCAGCAGGTCGTCTGCTGAGGGCTTGCCGCCGCTGCTGATCCTTTGCCTGTCCTTTTTCCCTGCCTGCGGGAATCTTGCCTGCGGGTGTATAGGGGGCGCTTGTTTTCGTGCCAATAGTTTGTGGGTACCTCAGGGGGCCACCGCCCGCACCCTGTGACGAGATGCCACAGGCCCGGCATCATACCTGGTCTCCTGCTTCTCAGAATCACCCATTCCTGCCCCGCCCCAACACCTCTTAGAAGTGTGTTATATACCGGGCGATATCCATTCACCCGGGCTTTACCTAAATACACTTACCGTATTAGTTGTGTCGTGTGCGGGCCGTTGGTCGCTTTATAGTTTGCTTTCATTAAACGTTTTCGGGCAGACACAACAAAGTGTCAAGAATTCGGTGATTTTGGCGGGCTTTTCCAATTTTGTTCTAACTTGTCTATGCCTTGCCTTTGAATTGGTTCAAACCACTGTGGCTTTTGCTTGCCTCTGCAATTTTATTTTGCCTAGCCTTTGCGTTGATTCTACAATACAATTTTATTTCGCCTTGCCTTTGCGTTGATTCTACACTGTGTGCAGAATTGATTAAATCACGTGTGGTGGTATTTGAATTTGTTTGGCGGTATTTGATTTTATCTGGTTTGCTGGACAGGTGTTTGAGGTTTTTTGATGATTGTTCGGTGGTATTTGATTATTGGTGCCAGTATGATGAATTCTTAGTTTTACTTTTAGAACTGCATGTGTGGTTTTGGCATCTCCAGTTCTTGTATTGCACATCATCCAGAGGTCTTCAGTTCCTGTTGATCTTTAATACTTTGGGACAGTGACAGTTTTGGACCAGATTCAGCCAGTGTTTATACTAACTTAGCAGATTTGGCCTTCTTACATCCAGTCACCCCAGTATAACGAAGATGAGTGTTCCAAAGAAGAGCAAAACCTACCACTTTCATGATGAATGGGAAATGAACTACTTCATCATGGTGAAAGACAAGTGTTGTTGTCTAATTTGTAATGCTCCAGTATCCTTGCCCAAAAAGGGTAATCTGGAACATCATTATAAGGCTCTGCATAGCAATAAGTTTGATGCTGATTTTCCACTCAAAAGTGAAATTCGTAAACTGAAGCTCAAAGAACTTAAATCGAAACTGGCTACTCAGCAACAGTTGATGGTGAAGCCAAGGTCACATTCGGTCAATGCAACCATAGCATCCTTCAAGGTCAGCAACCTGATTGCAAAGAAATGCTAACATTTCACTGAAGGGGAATTTGTAAAAGATTGTTTTCTTGAAGCAGCTGACAATCTTTTTGAAGGATTTAAAAATAAGAAAGAGATCATAGCTGCTATCCAAGATGTACAATTGTCAAGAAACACCATCGTACGGCGAATTGAAAAGATGTGTGGAGTCACAACTGAACAATTGTTGGAGGATGTTTCAAATTGTGTTGCTTTCTCACTCCAACTGGATGAATCTACAGACATAAGAGACATAGCCCAGTTACTAGTCTTTATCTGGATGGTTTTTGAAGACTTCAGTGTTAAAGAAGAACTACTTGGAATGATTTATTTAAAAAGGAGAACTACCGGTCAGGAAATATTCAGTTCTTTCCATTCTTTTGTGACAAAGTGTAATCTTCCATTGCACAGACTTGTTTCCATCACTACTGATGGAGCAAGAGCAATGACAGGTGAGGTTAACGGTTTCATAGCCCTCTGTAGACAGCATGACGACTTCCCAGATTTTCTTTCTTACTGCATCATTCACCAGCAGGTTTTGGCAAGCAAGAGATTCAATACAAAGACTGTCATGGACATCAGTTTCAAAATTGTAAATTCAGTTCATGGAAGATCACTTCAAAGACGGCTTTTCAATCTTACTCTTGATGAAGGGGCAACGGAAATCATTTTGCACACAGATGTAAGGTGGCTAAGTAGGCACAAATTTCTGCAAAGATTTTGTGATTTGCTGAATGAAATAAGAAGTTTTTTGAAGGAGAGGGGAGATGACCAAGCAGAGTTGGAAGATGAGGAGCGGTTATGTGATCTGGCATTTCTCGCTGATTTTACAGGCGAACTAAGTGATATGAACCTTGAACTACAAGGTAAAAACAAATGCACTGGCGAGGTGAGTACAGTTTCATCCTACAAGAGCAAATTTGAGCTAATGATGACTGACCTTGCAAACATTTTCCTAATACGCAGGGCCATCTGGGACAATATCCACATTTTGTTTTTCAGAACGAGAAGTATGTGACAGAAATCTGTTCTGTTATCCAGGAATTCAAAAATAGATTCTGTGACTTCCAAAAAATTGGAACAGTTGTGGAGTACTTGTCATACCCATTCAAAGTAGATGTGGACATTAAAGAAACTGCAGCTGCTATCAGTAAAAATTACTCATTGAACAAGCCATCTCTTTAAAATGAAATATTAATCCTTAAAAATGACATTTTTCTCAAGACCCATGATGAGCAAGAATCGTTTTGGAAGCTAGTGCCTAGAGACAAATTTCCCAACTTGAGAAGATGCAGTGAAGCTGTACACTCCTGTTTCGGTTCAACTTATTTGTGTGAATCTGTGTTTTCCCATCTGAAAATGACAGAGTACACAACGTTCCAACATGACAGATGGACATCTCCAGGATTCCCTGAGAGTGGCCCTCACGCAATATTCACCCAACTTCAAAAAGCTGGTGGATGAGATGCAGGCTCAGACGTCTCACTAATGAGCAAGAGCGAAATATTAAATATCGTGCAAGATCAGCCTGGATCAATACTTGACCTAAATTTAACACAAATTACTCAATAAAAGTTAAAGAAAGTTATTAAGACAGTTAAAGAAAGTTATTACTCAATAAAACTTTAAGAAAAAATGTACTTTCCATTTCCCCTCGCAGTTCTTACTGGATCTTGGTCTCTCTGTTTTGTTTTTGCTTAATTTGCTTAACAGCTGATCACATCCAAATAAATGACAGAAGGTTCATTTAAAATGGGGGTGGGGGGAATCCAACTTTATTGGGTTAAAATTTAATTTGAAACTTAATTTTCATGGTGGTAGATCACCGGCACTTTTGGCCGGAAAAAGTAGATCACGACGTGTTCGAAGTTGGACGTGCCTGATATAGTGTATCTGGATTTTCAGAAAGCCATTGACAAGGTCCTTCATGTGAGACTCTTGGAGAAATTAAAAGGTCATGGGATAGGAGGCAGTGTATTTTTGTGGATTAGGAACTGGTTAAAAGATAGAAACAGAGTAGGGCTAAAGGCCCAGTTTTCTCAGTGGTGAAAGGTAAATAGTGGTATACCCCGAGGATCTGTGCTGGGCCTGCTGCTTTTTAACATATTTATAAATTACCAGGAAATGGGATTAATGAGTGAGGTGATCAAATTTGCAGATGACACAAAATTATTCAAAGTTGTTAAAGTACAAGAGGATTGCGAAAAATTGCAAGAGGACCTTGAAAAATTTGAAGCTGGGTGTTCAAATGGCAGATAAAATTTAATGTGGAGAAATGCAGAGTTATGCACTTAGGGAAGAACAACCCAAACTACAGTTACAGGGTGCAAGGTTCCACATTAGGAATCACCACCCAGGAAAAGGATCTCGGTGTCATCGTGAATAAAGCAGTGTGCAGCGGCGGCCAAGAAAACAAATAGAATGCTAACAATCCTAAGGAAAGGAGTGGGAATTAAACCAAGGATATTAAAATGCCTCTGTATTGTTTCATGGTACGACCACATCTTGAATACTGTGTGCAATTCTTGTCACCATATCTTCAAAAGGATATAGCAGAATTAGAAAAGGTACAGAGAAGAGCCACCAAAATGGTAAAGGGGATGGAAGGATACCCCTGTGAGGAAAGGCTTAAAAGGTTAGCGCTTTTCAACTTGGAGAAAAGATGACTGAGGGGAGATAAGAAATGCCATACTGGGTCAGACAAAGGTACATAAAGCCCAGTGTTCTGTTTCCAACTGTGGCCAATCCAGGTCAGAAGTACCTGGCAGGTTCCCAAAAAGTCACATAGGTTCCACAATGCTTGTCCCGGGGTAAGCAGTGGATTTCCCAGTTCCTCTTTAATAATGATTTATGGACCTTTCCTTCAGTGGTTAGAGCAACTGCCTAGTACCCAGAAAATCAAGGGTTCTGTTCCCACTGGTACTCTTTGTGACTTTGGGCAAGTCAATTTACCCTCCATTGCCTCTGAAGAAAAGCCCTGGCAATCTAATTCCAGTGATAGATTTCCAAGAAAACCCAGAGGCAGCTGGGTTGCCAGGAGTCAGCACTGACTTGATGGCACTAAAAAAAATCAACCCACTGACAGCTTTTACTACATCCTCTGGTAACAAATTCCAGAGTTTGATTATGCATTGAGTGAAATAATATTTTCTCATTTAGTCTTAAATGGGTTTACATTGCAGCTTCATTGCATGCCCCCTAGTCTTTCTACTTTTTGATAGCGTAAACAACCAATGTTTAGCCATTCCACTCCATTCATTAATTTATAGACCTCTATCATGTTTCCCCCTCAGCCATCTTGTTTCCAAGTCAAAGAGCCATAATCTTTTAAGCCTTTCCTCATTGGGGTATTCTTCCATCCCGTTTACCATTTTCTTGGCTCTTCTCTGTACCTTTTCTAGTTCTGCTATATCCTTTTTAAGATATAGCGACCAGAATTGCGCTCAATATTCAAGGTGCGGTCGCACCATGGAATGATACAGAAGCATTTTAATATCCTTTGTTTTATTCTCCATTCCTTTCCTTATGACTCCTAGCATTCTAGAGCTCTATAAAATAATGAATGGAGTGGAACGGGTAAATGTAGATTGGTTATTTAGTCCTTCAAAAAGTAGAAAGACTAGGGGACACGCTGAAGCTATAATGTAGCCCATTTAAGACTAATTGGAGAAAATATTTTTTCACTCAATGCATAATCAAACTCTGGAATAAATTACCAGAGGATGTAGTAAAAGTTGTTTAGTGCAGCTAGGTTTAAAAAAGGTTTGAACAAGTTCCTGGAGGAAAAGTCCATAAAACATTATTAAAGAGGAGCAGGGAAATCCACTGCTTACCCCGGGATAAGCAACATGGAATCTGTGTACCTTTTTGGGAACCCCACAAGTAGTTGTGACTTGGATTGGCTGCTGTTGGAAACAGAATATTGGGCTCAATGGACCCTTGGTCTGACCTAGTGTGACATATCTTATGTCCCTACATAGTAACATAGTAAATTATGGCAGATAAAGACCAGTATGGTCCATCTAATCTGCCCAGTAAGATGGCAAGAGTAGGTGCACCTGCTGCTCTGTGCAGGCCATCCCTCCCCATGTCTTTGTTTTAGGGGTGAACCCACTGCTCCGTGTAGGACACCCCTGTTTATTGAAAGGCGGTTAAGCAAATTTTATAAATGCATATAAGTAAATGCAGAAAACCCTTTCAGTGCCACGTGAGTGGTAATGATTAATGCGCATGTATGTTGAACAAACTATTTTGTGGCAAAATGTTTTTACCATTTTCATTATCATTTGATTTTGATTTTTTTAATACATTACAAATTCCTCTGAGGGAAAAATGATGATAATATTAATCAAGGCACAATGCTTCGGTGCCTCATTTTAATAGTAGAACCCAAACAGGAGTTTGAAGTTGTCTTGTACTTTAGGTCTCTTTTATAGTTTAGATTTCTTGCATGTCTTTGGTACTTTGTTCTTTGCTTTATCTGTGAAATTATTTATATTCCAGGTGAAAAAGAATATGTAAACAATCAATAAGCAAGCAGATCTGGAAGGGCTTAGTATAAAAAAAAACCCTTTAAACTGTGTCTGCGTCTTAATTCATGCTGTTAAGGAGTTTAGAAAGGACAGCAGCAGATATCTTTTTTTCCTTGTGTGTTTCACCAACGCAAAATAATACAACTTTCTACAATAACTGAATCATATGGGAATAATTATGTAAAATGCCATGAGGATGCAGTATAGATTGCAAATTCTGTAGAACAAAAAAATCAATAAGAGTAACGGGGCTTTGGCTAACCCGTAACAGACCCAACTGACAGCATATGCGGCTCTCTGCAAGGTAAATCTATGTACATTTTCGTTAATAACTGTGCTCCTTTACCTAAGTTCTGCAAGTACAAAAATGAAGAGCTTTCCATGCCTCAAAAGAGCTTACGACTGAAGCAGTCTAGGCACATAGGGGGTAATTTTATAAGGGCTGCTTACTTTAATGCACGTTGTTGGACACGCATTTTGCATTTATTTTATAAAGTAAAGTATTTTATAAAATAAGGGTACAAATGGTAAGATATGTGAATCAGATCTAGACACGGCTACTTACATTGGCCCTAAACTTGGTGTCAATGCTCTCGCTTAGATTTGTAGGAAACGAGCATAAGTTATAGTAATTTTTAATTTATGTACATAAATTTAGACTTTGCCTATACTCTGCCCAAGCTTCACCCCTAAGCCTATCCACTCCGAAGGTTCGTGCCATCACCCTGCGTGTAAGTAATTGAAAATAGGTGACTTACGCATGTTTGCGCATAAATTTTCACTGCTTGTTATAAAATTACCCCCTTAAAGAGCTTAAGGAGTGGAGGAGTAGCCTAGTGGTTAGAACACTGGCTTGGTAACCAAGCAACCAGGGTTCAATTCCCACTAGCACTCCTTGTGGCCTTGGGCAAGTCACTTAACCCTCCATTGCCTCAGAAGAAAGGCCTGGCAATCTACTTCCGGTGACACTGCCAAGAAAACCCAGGAGCCTCTGGGTCACCAGGAGTCAGGACTGACTCAAAGGCACACATTGCATTTGCAAAGAGCTTTAATGTAACAACTGCATTTTGTACAACTTAATATGGGTGTTGTCTAATACCTGCATAGAAAGCACATCATTTGCATGATTATGTTGGCATGCTGGTATGAGGGCCCTCGTTAATTGACAGTTTCCCTTGGTTTGCTACTGAGTCCCACAATGTTTTGGTAAGGACAAGATGCCTGGTTGCCACCCAGAGAAAAAAAAGCTGGAATTAATTCCCTCCTTCCCCCCTCCTCCCCTCAGTCTGGCAAGAAGAGCAGGGCTCCACCTGCTGGGAGCTGAGACTCAACCAGAGACAGACTGAGGAGCTCCCAGAGAGGCAAGCCTGTAGGAACTGCCAGGAGTGAGGCACCACAAGCATAGAAGGCAACCAGACCCTGTAGCCACTTCTTTCACATTGGGCCTTGGAGAGAGTAACATTTCAGTATAGACAGCATAACCTGTGAAGCATGAGAAAATATTTTTTCCACTGAAACTCTGGGAATGGCCAGTGGGTTTGCCAGTAGTGCATTGTGTACAACCCAGAGGACAAAGAGGTGACACAGACTAGAAGCTTGGTAGTGCTTGCCTGGTCAGCTAGTTACCAGAGAACCTTGACTACTCATTCGAAGGTAACACAGTGGGAATAGGGACAGCCTGTTCCAGTACAAATCCTAAGGCATAGACTTAATACAACCACCAATCAGGGCCCCGACAATTTAGGAACACTTTGTGGCATTTTGCATCCATTACTGGTTTTCAATCCCAGGAGGACTCTTTAATTTTTCCTTCCTACATTTTTCCCACACTAGCTAGAGTGGTGGAAAGGCACAAGAGAATCACTATAGTTTTAACTGTTATACTGTAGCTCGGATTGTGAAAATCCTTTGGTGAATTTATCTGTTTCCAGGTATTATTGAGAAGGTATTATATACAGTCCTATGTTGCACATTGCTTATTCCATCTCATTATTTTGGCTCACGAGTCTATGCATGTTTAAATTGTTCTTCTTGACTTCTTTTGTCTTTAAGGAGGCAATTTTATAAGGAGGTACCTATTTTTAGGCACTAACGATGTGCATAAATGCCATTATTTTAGTTATTTAACTCTTATGTGGCCATTATTTGGCAGCTGGATCCTTAGCAGTAGTACTGTGAGACTACCACTAGGGGTCAACCAACAAATTTTGAACCTGGCTCCCTATAGGACAGTAGTACCTGGGGTGGGGAGGGGGGTAGTTTGGCAAGGAGAGGTGTACACTTTTATTTGGCAGCTTGACTCCTAGTAGTAGTATTGTGAAACTACTGCAAAGGGTTAATTGGTGCCATTTTGAACCTTGGTACTTGATAGGCCAGGAGACACAGGGGAATGCTCCTGGCCCACCCATTAGACAGCAGAGAAGACCTCATCTCCATTGTGTACGTTTTTATGTTTTTCATTTGGAGTTTAGAGTGTGTGCAGATGATATTCTTTTGTTTGAAGAATTTCAACTGCCTGATGAAATGTTCTCGTTAAACTTGATCCATCATTTTTTACTATAAATCATTGGATGATATCCAGCGATCTTGCTATTAATCCCATCATGATGGGAGTTATAATAATCTACTGTATAGAAAACACTTATGTTCCTCCTGATTCGGTAATGCTTCGCATCTTATTCCTATGCTGGAAACACTCCAATATTTAGATGTTGGACTGATCTTTTTTCTTAAACTACAAATTTCTACAGTGACGTGGGTGGTATATTTTAATTTATGTATAGTATGTTGTCTAAAACTGTATTTGGATCAGGTTTGTTTTAGAATGGTGGTCTACGCTTTCGTTTTGCACAGTTTGGATTATTGTAATCTTATCTATCTAGGTGTGCTGCAGGTTTTGTTCATGCATTGCACTTGGCTCAAAATTAAGCAGTGCGTGTTGCACTTTGTCTACAGAAGCTTCATCTTGTTTTATTGGACTGTCATTGGTTGTTGGTCCAGTTTTGGGTTCAGTTTAAATGTTTGAGCAGTGTTTTTAAACTCCTCTGTTCTCAGGTGCAGAATGAGTTGAGGCAACATCCATGTAAATATCAGCCTAGCTAATCCTTACGGTTGTCTACACAGGGACTATTGGAGGCTTCATCCCGTTTGTTAATTCAGAATGTAGCCACATGATCCAGGGATTTTTAGGCTGCAGCTCCGCTCTTCTGGAATACCCTTCCTGTTGCAATACGGCCCATCAAAGATTTGTTAAAGCCCTTTTTTTCATATTGCTTTTTCTTGATTTTGTCTGGTTTAAGAGTTGTATTGTATTGTTGAAGATTATGTGTGTGTTTTGGTAATCACTCAGAAGTGATGATAGGCAGATTAAATATAATAAATGAATAAACTAATTTCCTAATTATGTAACATACATTACAATAAACAAACATGCATTAAGGTAAAATAACACATGAACTTTTGCCATTTAATGCATGTTGAGGCAAATACTGGGTGCCATTCTCTTAATACACGATAGCAGCTACTACTATCACCCCCATGAAGGGTAATTTTATAATGGGTTTTGTAGATTCAGAGGCTAAGTAGGCACCTACTTAGGCATCTATGTATCTTTATAAAATAGTGCCTATATGCTTTTATAAAATACTAACATAAGTGGCTAAAAGTCTTCAGCTGTGCTGTATGAACCTGCTCTTGACTAATCTCTGAAGCTAAGCAGGGTCGAGCCTGGATAGTATTTTGATGGGTGATAATCTTTGAATACAAGGGACTGTAAATTCACTGTATAGAAGAAAGGCCTAGCAATCTACTTACGGTTGCATCTTGCCAAGAAAACCCAGGGGCAGGGTTGCCAGGAGTCAGCATTGAATTGATGCTTTGCATTTGCATTTGCATTTGCAAGTGGCAGAAATCGCATTTTGAATGCAGGCGCTCCTATTCAACATCTACCTTCAGCCCCTCTGCTCAATCAGATCCCACAACCTCAACTTCCATATCTATGCTGATGACATCATGCTATATGTCACTTTCAACACAAAACAAACTTCCTACTGTATTCATCAAGAATGTTTCACCGATATCGCCAGATGGCTACAAAACCACCCAAAACCTAGCAATCAACTTTAAGAAAACAGAAGCTCTGTTTATAACAAAGGACACCACCTTCTCCCTTCCAACCAACCTAACCCTAAACAACACCCAAGTGAAGGTCAAGACTGACGTAAAATACCTTGGGGTCAACCTGGACCAGCACCTCTCCTTCAAAGCCCATATAAGCAATATATCTCAAAACAGAAACTCTGCAACACTTCCGGCTGATCCTTGATCCACCAGACTTCCTCTCTGCACTTGAAGCCATCCTTCTACTGCATATCGACTACTGCAATGCAATATATCAAGGCTTCTCCCAGACCACACTGCTCCTCCTACTGTCTGCCCTCCACACAACTGCATGCATCCTCCAGGGAGCAATACGAGGGGAGCATATTGCACCCATTCTCAGATTACTCCACTGGTTGCCACTGCACATTTGTAAAAAATACAAAACCCTCCTCCTAACTCACAAAACCATCCACTTCAACCCTGCAACTCACCTGACACTCTTCTTGAAACCCTACAACCCAACAGATCAAGACGAGCCTCTACCAGGAACACCCTAGTCGTTCCCCATGCCGGAACTAAATACAACCATCAAGCTTGTGAGCGAGCCTTCCAACTCTATGCACCATCAATCTGGAACACGCTACCAAATCTCATAAGAAACATTATTAACCTCAGCAACGTCAGGAAGCAACTGAAGACGCATCTTTTCACAGAACATTTCAGTCCAACCGCATAACTCCCTGCAGAATCAACGATCCCTTTCATCTCAAGTTGCTACATATGATAAATACCCTTATAACCAATACACCCAGAAACTGTAAATTTGTATATAGTTTGTCACCCCTGTCTATCCAATGCATGCTGTACATAGTTAGTTGTTACACTGTACTATTAACTGTTTTGTTCCATGTACACCCCTTTGACCCATTGAAAGGTGATATAGAAATCCAGTTAAATAAATAATAAACATATCTACTCAAGAGGAGTTTAAATGTTTGCACACAATGTTCAGTTATCATGAATGCAGTACTTGCAAAGGCTGCCCGCATTCTGCCCAGACTGGGTCCCCAGTCCTCAACTATGCCTTCCAGCAAAGTACATGCGTTTTTGACAAGGCACATATTTCATAAAAGGCCTTTAAATACATATGTCCCAAAATTCACTGTAATTACAAAACCCATGTTTTTTGTAAACTGCTTTGACACCATGAACAGTGATGTAGAAGAAATG
Source organism: Ichthyophis bannanicus (assembly GCA_033557465.1). Lineage (NCBI taxonomy): Eukaryota > Metazoa > Chordata > Amphibia > Gymnophiona > Ichthyophiidae > Ichthyophis > Ichthyophis bannanicus. Next base: position 167,766,794 of record CM066043.1, read on the forward strand.
TTAAATAAATATGTAAAGAAAAAGGCTTTATAAAATCACCCCTAGATGTTTAGTCAGTTGAACCTTTAGACTGGAGATGTTGAAGTGAATCACAGACTGATGTACTTTAAGGGAAAAGGACCCCGATTTGTTTATTTTGAGTGCAAAAGATGACAACACTGATCCTCTAAATTTGGAGAGAAAACCTGCAAGAAGTAGTTGACTGTCCCCCACTGGAATTTCCATGTCTGCAGCAAATCTTCACTAAGAATACACAGTATGCTCTTCCTTTGGCAAACTTGTTTATATTAAATGGAACTGCCTATTAATGCTGTATTTGGACACTGACTGAGAAATTCTTTGGAGAAGAGAGCAAGCTAGTAGTGGTGGTCCAGGTGGAAATGGGCTTGGAGTTCCCTTGAACACTTTCTATGGCAGAGGTGGCCAGCATCCTGTTGACACCATCATAGTAGGACTGGCCAGATTATTTAAACTATAGCTGTCTGTGGTATCCCTTTGTGGGAGAGCAGGCTGTATCAGTACCACTGGCTTGAGTGGAAATAGGCTGGAGTTCCCTCACACTATCTGTTGCTGAAACGGCCAGCATCCTACTGATGTCATCATAACAAGGCTAGCCCGATTTATTTAAACTGCACCTCTCTGTGGTGTCTCTTTGAGAAAGGGCAGGGTTTTAGTACCACAGGGCTGGTGGAAGTGGCCTGTAGTTCCCTCAAATACTATCCGTGGCAGAGGTGGCTGCTGTGCTGCTGACATCATCCTTTTAGGACCGTCCTAATTATTTAAACTGGGGACATGAGCAAAGGGGAATGCCTCTTTGAAGCCCCTTCAGAGCCTCAGAGGCCAGGCTCTTTCTTGTGGCTTAGAGAGAGGAATGGCCAGCAGGAAAAAGGTGGTGATAGTGCCTCTGTTTAAGTTTTTGAGACCTAATTTAGAATATTGTGTGGAATTCTGGAGGCCACACCTTCAAAAGGATATAAACAGGATGGAGTTGGTGGCTACCAAAATGGTCAGTGGGCTTTGTCATAAGGCATATGGAGACAAACTTAAAGATCTCAATATGTATGCCTTGGAAGAAAGACGGGAGAGGGGAAATATGATAGATAATGTTTAAATACCTCTGTGGCATAAATGCACAATTGAAAGAGAGCTCTGCAACGAGGGAGCTTAGGATGAAGGTGAAAGAAGATAAACTCATGAGTAATTTGCAAAAATATTTCTTTACAGAAAGAGTGGCAGATTCATGGAATAGTCTCCCATTTGAGGTAGTAGAGACAAGGATTGTATCTGAATTCAAGAAAGCAAGAAACAAACATAGAAGATCTCTAAAGGAAAAAAAGGGACTGTAGAGCGTAGTATGGACAGACTGGATAGGCTGAATGGTCTTTATCAGGTGTCATGTTTGTATGTTTCTAATCTTTGTGGTGAATTTGGATTGTTTTCCTAAATCATTTTTATATGGTTCAAAGGAAAAGCAAGGAAAATTGTAGGAGGCCTGGGCCATCTCTGGCCACTACCAAGAGTTTAATGGATAAAAATGTTTTTTGCAAGTAAAACTGGAACGAGTTGGTTCAGCTCTTGATGCTTTCACAGATATCCAGAGCTTCTTTGATCTCCAGAGGCCTGACAACTCCATCTCTGCTAATTAAAGACTTTCCCATCTCAAGTTTGGCATTGAAAAGTATAAGTGGAGGGAGGAGAGCTCTTGGTGTCATGTTCTGGGGTCGTGGCCCGTTCTGCTGGTACCGACACCCAGATATTGGCAGGCTCCATGGCTCAACGTATCCTAGCCATTGAGTGGAGTCTTGCGGCCTTGCTAGCAGCCTCTGTACCGCTAAAGCCACTGCAATCAGTTCCGCAGTCATCGGTACTGATACCGGTACCGGACGTTTCTCCAGGACCAAGCAGGAAGTCAGTCCTCACTTATGGGTGACGTCGGCGCCGACGGAGCCCACGCGGAGCAATTTCCCCAGCTTTCAAAGAAAGCCTTTGGGATTGCAGCGCGCATGCGCGGTCCTCTTCCCGCCCAAGGATGCCATCTTGCTCAGTCTTCTTTTTTCCGCGGAGCCCTACAGACGTAGTTTGTTACCACCGCTGAAAAAGTTGATTAATTCTTTGTTGTTTTTCTCGGTTCGCGTGTCCTTTTCCTGCCCGGCCTCGATTTTTCCCTTATCGAGTCCGTTCACATTTTTTATTTTGTTTTCGATTATTCTAACTGGCGTTCCCGCCACTTACTTTTCCACCCCTGGCGGCACGGTCTTTCGACCTCGTGGGGGCCCTTTTTCCCCCGATGGCTGCCAGCGGGTTTAAGAAATGTGATCATTGTTCTAAATTAATGTCTCTTACAGACACGCATAACTTCTGCCTCCGTTGCCTCGGACCCAACCATGACTCCAGGAGTTGTGGTCCGTGCGGCAAGATGTCCTCCAAGTCGCTGAGGAATCGGCAATCGCAAAGGGACCGAATCTTCTCTGACCCCGAGTCCGGTCCGGCCCGGACCTCGTCGGAGGCGTCGACGTCTCGTGACTCCGGCCACGAGCACTGTCGGAGTTCCTCTGAACGGGGGTCCCCTGGCCGGGAGCGTCGTCGGCAGAGGAAACTTGCACGGCTTTCGTCGGAGGACGCACCTGGTCCCTCAAGGGCCAGGTCGCATAGCCCCGCCAGCCGCCCCGAGTCCTCGGAGGCGGAGAGACCTTCCAAGCTCCCATGCCTCGAGGTGGAGCCGCCTGGACACGTGAGTACTATTGTCCTCCTGGACTCCCCTACGGAACCGACGTCGGGCCCGACACCGTCGGGGCCCGAGTCGGTGGCTGCCGGGTCTTCTGGGTTTGACCTCAGATTGACTACCTTGGAGCGCAGTATATCTGCCTTCTTGGACCAGCAGCGGGCATGGATGACCGGCCTCGCCAGTGCATCTGCCCAGACCACCGGGACGTCGACGTCCATGTCGACCCCGGCGGCTGAGTCGATCCTCGAGTCGATGCAGGCTCGAGTCGATCCTCGGTCGAGGTCTCCCTCGGCCTCCCGTTCGGGACCGAGGTCGTCGACGTCGGCATCGGGACGAACCCTCGCCCGCACGGAGCCCCTCGATTCCTCCACGGAGGCGTCGGGCTGGGACACGGAAGGGGACGAGTCGCCCGGCTCTTTTCAGACCCGGTGCGTCCCCTCCGACTCGCCTGAGTCGGAGCCTCGAAGGCGATCCCCTCCGGAGGATACGCGCTTCTCTGATTTTGTGCGGGATATGGCCAAGGCTTTATCTTTCCCCGCGGATCCCGAGGAGGAGCCTCACGCGGAAGAGCTCGAGGCACTCCAGTACGACTCTCACGCGGAAGAGCTCGAGGCACTCCAGTACGACTCTCCCCCGAAGGAGGCCTTTACTGTGCCGGTCCCTCCGATGCTGGAGCGGCTGCTCTTCCGCATGTGGGAAAATCCGGCCTCGACGCCGGTGTTGAGCAGACGGATCGATTCGATGTATCGAGTCCGCAAGAGCCCCGGGTTCCAGAAGGCGCAATTGCCGCACCACTCCATGGTGGTGGAATCGGCGATGCATCGGCTTAAGAGTCAAAAGATGCACTCCTCGGTGCCCCCGGGTAAGGAAGCCCGAAACCTGGATGTCCTCAGGAGGAAGTGCTTCCAGGGTTCCATGCTGGTCTGCCGAGTGCAGACATACCAGCTGTATATGGGCATGTTCCTCCGAGACCTGGCGAAAGAGCTCGCCGGGTTCTCGGCTGGTCTCTCCGCCGAACCTTTGCAGAGGTTCCAGGCCTTGTCCGATAGCATTCGTGAGTGTTCGAAGTTCATTTCTCGGGCGGCCTACGATGGCTTCGAGGCATCGGCCCAAGTGGCCGGAGCCGGCATCGGTGCCCGCCGGCAGGCCTGGCTTCAGTCATCTGACCTCGAGCCATGGGTACAGGACAAGCTAGTCGATGTCCCCTGCAGAGGTGAAAACCTCTTCGGTAAGCCCATGTCTGACAAGGCGGCAGAACTCGAGTCCGAGACTCTCACTCGGACTCGCCTGTCCCGAAAGACCTTCGCAGAAGCGGAAGGGGCCGGGGAAGAAGCCTTTTTACCCGAGGAAGGTGCTTGCCTATAAGCAACCCCATCTTCAATACCAAGCATCGGTGGCTCCCACTCAGGGCCCGCAGGCTAAGGGTCAGGGGAATGGCCCCCGTAGGCCGAGAGCCCCCAAGCCCGCTACACAGCCCCCTGCCCAGCAGGGTGGGGGCTTTTGACTATGCCAGCATAGCCTCTCCCCCCCCCCGCTTCCCTCGCTCAGCACGGGGGGCAGGCTGATCCACTTTGCCCACAGGTGGTCGGCCATAACGACCGATTCCTGGGTGCTGCAGGTGGTTCAGAGGGGCTACCTCTTGCATTTTCACCAGGTGCCTCCCCCCTACTTCCCAGGGGAGCCTCCAAGGCCCCCTCTGCACAGAGACTTGCTCCTTCAGGAGCTGCAGGGTCTGCTGGGGGAGCAGGCTGTGGAGCCAGTGCCCCAACATCTGTGGGGTCAAGGGTTCTACTCGAGGTACTTCCTGGTCCCAAAGAGAACAGGAGGCCTCAGACCCATTCTGGACTTACGCAACCTCAACAAGTTCCTGCAGCGGGAAAAGTTCAAGATGCTTACCCTTGGAATCCTGCTGCCCTACCTCCAGCAGGGAGATTGGCTATGCTCCTTGGATCTAAAGGATGCCAATACACACATCCTTATTCATCCGGACCACTGACAATATCTCAGATTTGTGGTGGCAGGGAAACATTATCAGTACCGCGTGCTGCCCTTCGGCTTGTGCTCCGCCCCCAGGGTGTTCACAAAATGCTTGGCAGTGGTGGCGGCCTTCCTGAGACTTTAAGGCCTGTTCGTTTTTCCATACCTGGACGACTGGCTCGTCCGAGCGCAGTCGGCCATAGAGGTCGCTCAGGCCACGCAGCGCACGGTGGCTCTGCTTCAGCACTTGGGCTTCGTCATAAACTTCGGGAAGTCCACGTTGAGTCCCTCTCAGGATCTTGAGTTCATAGGGGCACGGCTAGACACTCTGCGAGCTCGTGCCTTCTTGCCTCAGGAGCGAGCCGACAGGCTCATGGCTCTGGCCGGCAGGTTCCACAGCGCGTCCCCGGTCCCGGCCAGACGGTTCCTGCAGCTGCTCGGTCATATGGCCTCCACGGTCCATGTCACACCGAACGCCCGGCTGCATATGAGGCCTGTCCAGTGGTGTCTTCGCACTCAATGGCATCAGGCCACAGGGAGTCTGGCGGACCGTCTACAGATCTCCGACCGCCTGGTCTCCTCTGCAATGGTGGCTTCACCTGCCCAACCTGGTACTGGGCATGCCCTTTCAGTCTCCCGCACCTTCCCAGGTGCTGACGACAGATGCCTCTCTCCTGGGGTGGGGAGCGCATTGCCAGGGAGCACGCACTCAGGGCCTTTGGACTCCTTGGGAGGCGGCTCAACAGATCAACTTCCTGGAGCTGCGGGCGATCCGCCTAGCTCTGCGGACCTTCTCTCACCTCACCTCGCGTCAGTCTGTATTGGTGCAGATGGACAATCAGGTGGCCATGTTCTACGTGAACAAACAGGGGGGCATGGGCTCCCTACTGCTCTGTCAGGAGGCCCGGAGACTGTGCTCCTGGGCTGTCGACCACAACATCCTCCTCAAGGCTGTTTACCTGCCCGGGCAGGAAAACTGCCTGGCCGACAGGCTGAGCCGGGTCTTGCAGCCCCACGAGTGGAGGTTGAACCCCGGCGTTGCCCAGGAAATCTTCCGCCGGTGGGGCTCCCCCACTGTGGACCTCTTTGCCAGTCCCCTGAACCGGCAACTACCCCGGTTCTGCTCTCAGCATCCGCATCCCCTCAGAGTAGCTCCGGATGCTTTCCTCATTTCGTGGTCCACAGGCCTACTGTATGCCTTTCCTCCCACACCGCTGGTATCCCGGACGCTTTTCAAAGTTGTCCGGGACGGAGCCTACGTGATCCTGATAGCGCCCCGATGGCCGAGGCAATCCTGGTTTCCTCTGCTCCTGCAGTTAGCAGTGGACACCCCTCTTCCTCTGGGGTTTCAGCCCGATCTTCTGACCCAAGATCAGGATACTCTCCTGCACCCCAACCTACGAGCCCTTCACCTGATGGCCTGGCTGCTGAGAGGGTAGTCCTAGCTCCGCTGTCGCTCCCTCCGGAGGTGGAAGCTGTCGTCCTGGCGTCTCGGCGACCTTCTACCCGGAAATCTTACGCCCTCAAATGGCATCGCTTCTCAGTCTGGTGTTCTCAGCATTCTGAGGACCCGTTCGCCTGCCTAGTATCGGTGGTATTGCAATACTTGCTTCACCTCTCCGATCTCGGCCTCAAGTCCAACTCTGTCAGAGTCCACCTCAGTGCTCTCTCAGCACACCATTCGCCTGTGGAGGGCCAGCCTCTTTCCTCGCACCCCTTGGTGGCGCGTTTCCTCAGGGGCCTACTTCTGCTTAAGCCCCCGTTGCGCCCTCCAGCTCCTGACTGGGATCTCAATGTGGTTTTACAAAGGCTTACTTGCCCGCCTTTTGAACCCATGGCTACCTGCCCCCTCCGTTTCCTCTCCTGGAAAACTCTCTTCTTGGTAGCCCTTACCTCCGCTAGGCGCGTTAGTGAACTACAGGCCCTAGTGTCGGAACCCCCTTACACCAGGTTCTACAAGAATAGGGTTGTCTTACGGACGCACCCTAAGTTTCTCCCGAAGGTGGTTTCCTCTTTCCACATCAATCAAGAGGTGGTTCTTCCAACCTTCTTTCCCAGGCCGCATACCAGCAGAGCTGAGACTGTTCTGCATACCCTGGACTGTCGAAGAGCCTTGTCCTTCTACCTTGACCGTACGCGTGAGCATAGGAAAGCTGTCCAGCTTTTCATTTCCTTTGACCCCAATCGGTTGGGGGTCCCTGCCTCTAAGCGTACTCTGTCCATCTGGGTAGCTGACTGTATCGCCTGGGCGTATGAGGCAGCCGGCCTCTCCTTGGAGAGTCGAGTCACGGCGCACCGTGTCAGGGCGAAGGCGGCGTCTGTAGCCCACCTCCGCTCTGTTCCATTGGCAGACATCTGCCGGGCCGCTACTTGGTCTTCCAGCCAGACTTTTGCGGCTCATTACTGCCTGAAGAGGGAGTCCCGCAGGGATAGTGCTTTCGGACAGGCAGTCCTCCACAATCTTTTTGAGGTTTAGGCAACTCTTACCCTCCGGCCCCGGTGTTGGCTACCGGCCGGATTCATATTCAGAGAAGATTCCTTCCTTCTGTGCTGTTGAGCTGGAGGGAGCTCCTTCCAGCTTGACGTCTCCGGTGGCCTTAAGCTAGGGAGTCCCATAAGTGAGGAATGACTTCCTGCTTGGTCCTGGAGAAAGAGTAGTTACTCACCTGTAACAGGTGTTCTCCAGGAGCAGCAGGAATCAGTCCTCACTACCCTCCCTCCTCCCCTTGGAGTTGCAGTCATTCTTTTGGTTGCTGTCTTCCGCTATGTCATTCGACTGAGCAAGATGGCATCCTTGGGTGGGAAGAGGACCGCGCATGCGCGCTGCAATCCCAAAGGCTTTCTTCGAAAGCTGGGGAAATTGCTCCGCGTGGGCTCCGTCGGCGCCGACGTCACCCATAAGTGAGGACTGATTCCTGCTGCTCCTGGAGAACACCTGTTACAGGTGAGTAACTACTCTATCTGCATCTACCATTATGCCGCTCTCCATGCTACCACCCATGCCGGCCCTAGAATTGGTGTCTGGCATAGAGGGTCAGGTATTGAGGCATTCCGATGCCGACTTTGATTGGTACCGTCGACAGGCAGTGCGGGAGCACCAGGCCCGTTCATACTTTGAGTCTTCCAATTCCGATTCTTCCGATGACTCCATCGGTACCGGAGCGGTTCTTCCGGAGGATCCCTCTCCTTCCCCACAACACTGGATGTCTCCTCTGGAGGATATGTCTTTTCAAGACTTTATACGGGATGTAGCTCGGGGCCTCTCGATCACCGTGACCCCCGAGAACGAACCGAGAGCTGAAGAACTTGAAATTCTTCAGTATCCGGTAGCCCCTAAAGAGGCCGCAACCCTTCCGATACATCGGATTTTGCATGACCTAATGCTTAGGATTTAGGAGACACCTTTAACAGTGTCTTCACATTCTCGAAGACTCGATACAATGTACCGGGTACCGCAGTGTCCCGGGTTCCAAAACACGCAGTTACCACACCATTCCATGGTGGTGGAATCAGCAATGCGCCGAATTAAGTGCCAAGACAGATTCATCTAATCCTCCAGGCCGTAAGGTGAGAACTCTTGATGCCTTTGGCTGTTGATGTTTTCAGGCCTCTGTTATCGGCCAGAATAAGTTCATACGTACTCTACATGGGTATGTTTCTTCGGGAGGTTACTAAAGATTTGGAAATAATGGTTCCTCTTCTCCCTGATGACAAGAGGGCTGATTTCCTTACACTTGTTAAACATGCCCAGAATGTTTCTAAGTTCATGAACAGAGCAACCTTTGATTGTTTCAAATGTATCAGCAGGACTTCTGCTATTTCCATCGGTGCACATCGGATTGCTTGGTTGCAAGCATCTGATTTAGAGCAGTGGATACAAGATAAGCTGGGGAATATTCCTTGCATGGGAGAAAATCTCTTTGGCAAGGATTTGCAGGACAAAGCTTCTCAAACTGAGTCCAAGAACACTACTTTAAATAGGCTCTCAAGGACCACTATATAGAAAACAAGCTCTGCATTCACTCTAGAAAGTGTGCTGTATTTCTTTTCAGACTTGTATTATTTCCAAACTATAACTGAACTAGTCAGCTGGTAGAATCAGTGGCTAAAAAGGTCTCAGAATTATGGGCCACCAATGACTTTCAATATCATGTCAAATGGCATCACTGCCCCCATATACATCAATGACCTTAACATAAAAGCCACTATTCAGAACATTTTTGAAACAGTTAAACGTATTGGAACTTAATAAACAATTCCAACACTTTAGTGCTTAATTTTCAGGAACTCAACCGTGAATTTCCATAATTCAATTGTGAACTGTACTTAACTTCTGGAATTTCAACCGGTAATTTCCTCACTCCCGACGCTATCGAGCGCACTTTATAAAAGCGTTTCACCCCAATGGTTTCTTCAGGGGAAAAGCGAACCAGCACTGTAAACAGAAAACAAGTGCATTTAGTACAGACCTTCCTATTAATGATTAGAAAAATAGGGGAATCGATGACAAACTCCAAACCTTTAGATTCATCAGATGGTAAACCTTGCAACCTTGCTAATCACATCTGAGTCTTGGTAAAAAATGCCGCGCATGCGGGCTGGTTAAAATAGGCTCCAAACTATCTGCCACCTAGCGGGGATTATACTTCAAAAACAGACTTCCCATTCAATCCGCATATTTAAACCCCGTGGAATGACTGTTTGTAACCTATGTATCCAACGCTGTTCATGATATAGTAAGGCTTGATCAAGGGTTTTTCCAGGCTGGGATTTAAATACTTGCTCAATACAGAAACAAATTAGATCTTCAAAAACGTGATGAAATTTTAAGCAATGGTCAACCATAGGTGCTTCTCGTCTGCAGCATTTAAGCTTGCTTTTATGTTCGTTCATTCTAACTTTAAAAGAACGTGCGGTCTTTCCGACATATAACAAATTACAAGGGCAACGAACACAGTATACAACATGTGTGGAGAGACAAGAGGTTGCATTACGGAGTTTGTAAGTTCGTCCTTCATGTTGAAATTCTGATAACTCCTGAGTAATAGTGCATATATTGCAAGTCCCACATTTAGAATGCCCTGTTGTCGCCATGGATGTCAAAGGTATAATGGGCCGTAAAACAGTTGCACTTAATATTTCCTTAATATTTCTTTGTCTCCTCCAAACACACCGAACCATACAATTCTCGAGGCCCGCGGTACCACGTAAAACATTCATATGTCTTTTAACACTACGTGTAAGGTGAGAACTGAATGGGGTAAAACCTGTGATCAAATTAATTTGATGAGAAGTATCATCCAGCCCTGTTCTCTCTGGTGGATACAGCAATAAATTGCGATTGGTGTAAAGAGCCCTTTTATAAGCTCTATCTACTACCCCACAGGGATAGCCTCGTTGATGAAAATTCTTCTTTAAACTTTTGGCCTGAATTTTGAAATCTTGAGTATCAGAACAGTTCCGTCGATAACGAATGAATTGGGACACAGGTAAACCATCTTTTAATTGTATTGAATGTGCGCTATTGTAATGTAATATTGCATTTTTATCTATGGGCTTACGAAATACTGATGTGTGCCACCCGGCCGGCGATCTTCTAACCAAAACATCCAAAAAAGTAATCTGTTCCATGTGATGATTTAATGTGAATTTGATATTGACATCTCTGTTATTCAGCCAATCATGGAATTGAATCAAATTTGCCAAAGTGCCCTGCCATAAAAGAAAAACATTGTCTATATATCGCCGCCATAATTTGACGGAAGCCACATAAGGAGAATTAGCAAGCCATTTTAGCTCAAATTGTTGCATATAGAGATTGGCCACGGAAGGGGCACATGTGGCACCCATGGCCACTCCAGACAATTGTTGGTAAATATGATCTTCAAAAATAAAAAAATTATGATAAAATGTTAGAGCTGTGAAATTGGATAACAGATTCAACTGTTGTTCAGACAGATCACCCCGGTCGAAGAGAGCTGTCATTATCACATCATGTGCTTGTCTTTGAGGGATTACTGTGTATAATGAAACAACGTCGCCAAGATCACCGCCGGTTCTAATGCCAATTGGGTATTGTCCTGTAGAATCCGTAGAAAATGGGTAGTGTCCTTTATGTAGGAGGGAATCGAGGTCATAAGAGGTCTTAAAAAAGAGTCCAAAAAAATTGATAACGGCTCCAGCACTGAACCACGAGTGCAGACTATAGGTCTCCCAGGGGGGTTATGAATATCCTTATGAATTTTTGGAACGAGGTAAAATCTTGCAATATTGAGATCAGACGGGTTCAAAAAACACCATTCCTTTTTGGAAATCAGCTTGGCCTCCAGTGCCGATGTCGTGATACTCTTAATTTTGCATTGGAGTGTAGCTGTAGGAGTCTCTTCCATCTTCTTATAAACCTTTAAATCTGACAACTGTTGATACGCTTCCTTCAAATATTGTTCCCGACTCCAAAGCACAATTCCACCTCCCTTGTCTGCTCGCCTGATGACTATGTCTGTTTGAGACTGAAGAGCACGTAATGCTGTTTGTTCAAAAACATTAAGAGTGGAACGTGAGTTACATCGAGTTGATTCTACCTGTTGTATATCTTTCAGAATCAAATCACGATACAGAATTAAAGATGGGGGAAGAGGAGTTGGAGGAGACCATGCTGATTTTAGAGGAAGAGAAATCCGATTCGCGTATGTGAGAGTGACATCAGAAGCTGATTGTTGCCCAAAATAGACCTTTAAATGAAGCTTTCTGATCAGTTGTTCCAGATCAACTTTCAGTTGAAAAGAATCATGTTGCAAACGAGGGACATAAGATAGCCCCTTATTAAGAACTGCCAGCTGTTCTGCCGGTATGGTTATATCAGAAACATTCACTATCAGGGAATCTACATTCGCCGTCTGGAAATGACACCCCGCTGTGATTTCGTTCGTTGATCGCCATTCTTTTTTTTCTTGGTTTCTCTTTCTGTTTCGTCCAAAAAATTCTTCCGATGTCCAGAGCCTTCAGAATCATCTGAATCTATATCTTCCGAGGTGTTATCGAAACTAACTTGCTTCTTTTTTGATTTTTCCTTTTGCTTAAGATTCATCCAGGGATAAACGTATCCCTTAGTATAGTCATCATAATCCCAACATAATTTTTTCTCTTTCACTTTCTTCACTTCCTCCTGGAGTGAAGCAACTTGAGTAGTGAGATTATCCATTTTTTTCGTCATAGCCTCTGCAGTTTCGATTGATTTGAATCTCCCTATCATGGCCTCAATTTCCTGCGTAAGGGTATCTATATGTTTCTTTGTAGTTTCAATAATATGAACCATTAAGTCAATGGAACACTTATTCAATATCTGATTCCATTTATCTACAAATCCAGTATCCGCAGTGAACATCCTGGGTTCTTTGTAAACTCTTAATCCTCTAGGTATGTGTCGATGCTGTATATATTCGATCAGGGAAAGTCGATGAAGTTCCATCCGAACTTTTTTCTTCTGTAATTTTAACAGGTCTTCCCAATCTAAACTGACTGCATCTGTTGAAGAAACATCCTCCAGCGAAAAAGGTGTAGTGATTTTTCCAAAGGTGGAGATGAATTCCTCCGTAAAACCGAATGTATCAGTGTCCTTCACTTGACCTTTCATGATTGTAGTAATACAAAATAGATGGCGGTCACTTATCGTCAGAGCAATAGTATAAACTATATAGAAAACAAGCTCTGCATTCACTCTAGAAAGTGTTCTGTATTTCTTTTCAGACTTGTATTATTTCCAAACTATAACAGAACTAGTCAGCTGGTAGAATCAGTGGCTAAAAAGGTCTCAGAATTATGGGCCGCCAATGACTTTCAATATCATGTCAAATGGCGTCACTGCCCCCATATACATCAATGACCTTAACAGAAAAGCCACTATTCAGAACATTTTTGAAACAGTTAAACATATGGGAACTTAATAAACAATTCCAACACTTTAGTGCTTAATTTTCAGGAACTCAACCATGAATTTCCATAATTCAATTGTGAACTGTACTTAACTTCTGGAATTTCAACCGGTAATTTCCTCACTCCCGACGCTATCGAGCGCGCTTTATAAAAGGACCACTGCCAACCCAGCTAAGAAAAAGACAGTTTTCAACAAGAAAAAGAAATTCTATCCTTTTACACCCATACTGTCCACTGCCCAGTCCATGCTTCCCAGAAGGGGCAACAGCAGCCAAAACAGCAAAGAAAGGTTCAAGTCCCCAGAGCTCAACCAGTTCAGCAGGCACAGCCTCCACAAGGTCTTTGACTCCTTCCTAGAGAACCTAGTTATCCTACCTCTAAAAATTCCAGAGCCAATAAACATTCCAGGCAGACTGTGTTACTTTGCCAAGAGGTGGCAGCAGATAACATCAGAGCACTGGACTCTCCATAGTGACAGAGGGGTACAAACTCCATTTCCACAGTATGCCCTCCCCCTCCATTCCAAGAGAGTTCAGTTCTCGACCCCCCCCCCCCCCCTCACCATTCTCTTGTGTCAGGAAGTTATCATATTCCTTGCTCAGGGTGCGATAGAGGAGGTACCTCTTTCTCAACAAGGCCTGGGCTTTTACTCCCCCTACTTCCTTATACCAAAGAAAACAGGAGGATACAGGCCCATACTGGACCTCAGGGAGTTAAACAAGTATTTGTTCTGAGAGAAATTAAAAATGATCTCTCTCGGAGCACTTCTCCCTTACAATCAGAGTCAGGATTGGCTATGTTCTGTAGAACTAAAGGACGCATATGCACACATCCTTATTCATGCAGAACACAGGAGGTTTTTAGATTCCTCTTTCAGGGAAGACATTACCAGTACAGGGTTCTACCCTTTGGCCTGGCTTCCGCCCCAAGAGTCTTTGCAAAATGCATGGCAGTAGTGGCAGCATTTCTAAGGACTGTAGGGATATTTGTCTTCCCCTACTTAGACGACTGGCTGATCTGAGCATCAACAGCTCCAGAGGCCAGCTCTGCTCTTTCCTGCATAATTATTTATTTATTTTTATTTATTTAACATTTTTATATACCGCGCTATTTATTATCAGCGCGGTTTACATAGAACTACAAAACATCAGATAAGATACATACATACATACATACATACATAATGCAACTTCTTCAATATCTGGGATTGGTCATAACCTCCCAGAGTTCATAGGGGCTCTTCCAGACACGTGGCAGTCAAGGGCTTTCCTGCCACAGCTCCGCTGTGCTTGAATAATTTAACTGGCTTCTCAAGCAGCTATGAAAACTTTCCTGACTTCTCGAGAAATGCTTCAGTTGCTCGGTCATATGGCATCCACTGTACATTTGGTCCCCTATGCTTGCCTACATATGCGAGCAGCCCAGTGGACCCTAGCCTCTCAGTGGACTCAGGCATTGGGTCATCTTGGGGACAAAATCAGAAACTTGGTACGCCTCATTTCGTCCCTTCAGTGGTGGCAATCGCTGGAAAACCTACTCATAGGGTCACCTTTTCAGCAGCCACTGCACCAAGCTACCTTGATGACGGATGCGTCCAAGTTGGGTTGGGGAGCTCATCTGGACAATCTCTCCACTCAAGGTCTCTGGACCCAGCAGGGGACTTATCTTCACATAAACCTACTAGAACTCTGAGCCATTTTCTACGCTCTTTGAGTATTCCAGGACCATCTGCGCTACAAGACAGTTCTTGTCCAGACGGACAATCAGGTAGCCATGTTCTATGTGAACAAGCAGGGTGGAACAGGTTCTCAGGTGTTGTGCAATGAAGCCTTCAGATCCACCTACTAGTGGTGTATCTCCCAGGCAAATAGAATCTCCTAGCAGACAAACTCAGTCGAGTACTGCTGCCATATGAGTGGTCTCTTCATTCAGAGCAAGTTGCTCGAATCTTTCAAATCTGGGGAACCCCAGATATAGACCTATTTGCAAGTCCTCAGAATGCCAAACTTCCCCGATTCTGTTCCAGAATTCCTGCTCAGAACAGTCAGGCAATAGATGCTTTCCACCTCCACTGGGGTCAGGACTTCCTATATGCCTACCTGCCCATTCCCCTCATTCCCAAGACTCTTTTCAAACTTCAGAGAGACAAGGGCCATATGATCCTCATAGCCCCACGCTGGCCACGACAGACGTGGTATCCACTGCTTCTAAGTCTCTCTCAAGTCAAACCTCTGGAGTTGGGAGGGGCTCCAGATCTTCTATCCCAGGAGAACGGGACTCTTCTGCACCCCAACCCTCAGTCCTCGCAACTGATGGCGTGGCTGCTGAGAGTTTAGAACTACACGATATCAACCTCTCCCAACAGGTTAAAGATATCCTTTTGGCCTCCAGGAAACCTGCCACTAGGTGTGCTTACGCTTTTAAGTAGAGAAGGTTTTCAATCTGGTGTTCAAAAAAGGAATTTAATCCTTTTTCAGTTCCAGTAGAGGCGTTACTGGAGTATCTCCTCCACCTCTCATCCTCTAGACTTAAAACTAATTCAGTAAGGGTCCACCTTAGTGCCATTGCGACTTTCCACACACCCTTTGTTGGACAACCTGTCTCCTCTCAGCCGCTTGTAGCACGTTTTATGAGAGGTCTACTCTTAACTAAGCCTCCCATTAAGCCACCACCCGTGGCATGGGATTTAAACCTTGTCCTTGGACAGCTTATGATGGCCACCCTTCGAACCCTTAGCCACTACATCCCTGAAATTTCTTTCTTGGAAGGTGATCTTCCTAATTGCCCTCACTTCTGCAAGATGCATTAGTGAGCTACAAGCTTTAGTGGCTGACCATCCTTACACAAGGTTCCACCATGATAAGGTAGTCCTTAGGACTTATCCTTACTTTATGCCAAAGGTGGTTTTGCCTTTTCATTTGAACCAGTCTGTTTACCTTTCTGTCTTCTTCCCTAGGCCTCATGCCTCTAGTGCAGAAAGGAATCTTTACACTCTAGATTGTAAATGGGCTTTAGCCTTTTACCTTCAAAGGACTAGGCAGCATAGAAAGCCTTCACAGCTCTTTGTTGCCTTTGATTCCAGTCATCTGGGTTTATCAGTTTCCAAGAGAACACTCTCCAAGTGGATTGCAGACTGCATATCCTTTACGTATGAGAGTAAGGGACTTTCAAAGGTCATGTCACAGCTCACAATGTGAGAGCAATGGCTGCCTCTATGGCCAACCTTCGCTCGGTGTCGATTGATGACATCTGCAAAGCAACCACTTGGTCCTCTGTCCACACTTTTGCGGCCCATTACTGCTTGGACAAGGATTCCCATCAGGATGCCTTGTTTGGCCAGGCTGTTCTCCAGCATCTCTTTCAGACTTAGAACAACTCCTACCCCCCGTCCCGGGTTTCGATACCAGAGATTCTTGGGAAGAATCATGACCCACTTTAGCCTGTGTTTCACTGCTCTCTCTGGGGTCATCTCCCTGGCATCTTTAAGCTAGGGAGTCCCATATGTGACTGCTTGTTCCTGGAGATAGCGTAGTTACTCACCTGTAACAGGTGATCTCCGGGAACAGCAGGAATTGAGTCTTCACAACCCACCCACCTCCCCTAGGAGTTGTATCTCTGTCTCTGTCTCTCCCTTTTCTTTTTCCTTTTCCTTCTCTCCTTTTGTTTCAGCTACAAACCCAACTGAAGAGGGAGAGTTGGAAAGGTGGGAAGGCAGTAGTGCAGGCGCAATGGGATGCTCCCAAAAGCTTTCCTATAAGACGCTGGGGAGCGTTCCCGCGCGGGCCGATGATACCCATATGTGAAGACTCAATTCCTGCTGTTCCTGGAGATCACCTGTTACAGGTGAGTAAGTACGCAATACTGGTTTGTGAAACTCTTGACACAGTTGCCTTGTCTGCGCACATTAATTCAATACATTCGTAAGAAAGGCAAAGAAACTTTTGCTGTTTCAGTAAATCTTTTATCACAATTGTAACTGAGTCAGTATTATTTTTGCTGAGTATCAAAACCATACCTTAGTTGTGGTTTTCATTGCACCATACAAAATTTACAGAGAAAGATATTTATTTTTTGAATATTTAGTTTCTACTTATCCCTCTCCTAAATTGTGAAGTAGCTGGGAAGGCACACCTGATTACTTGGGATGTGCCTTTTGGACTCATTAGTTGCCTAAAAATGTAAATTGCTTGTGCGCATGTATCTATGAATTAACACGTGTACAATCGATTTCTGTGTGCAAAAAAACTAGCATTAATAGAAGGTGCACAATTAAGATGAATATGTGCTAAAACAAGCAAAAATACACAGAAAATTGCTAAAACTTCATTTTAACAAAAGACAAAGAACGTTTTTTGACCCTGCATATCCCTACTGACTAAATATGCAAGAATAAAGACCAGCAAGAGTATCTCTAGACGTACTGAAGTAGCCACTGGGCTGAATAATTCTTCTGTATCTTTTTTGCTGTACAATGATTCAGCTCATTGGGTTGGATGCAAAAAGTCATTAGTGCCCAATGTTGGCATAGATCATGAGTGGCAGATGCACACTCCAATAGCTTGGCAGCCACTGTCAAAACAGAGAGTGCCAACACCTGCAAGGATGAAGATGGCTTAATCTAACAAGGCAGTGTACTGAAGTGTGGGGAGAAGAATTGTTGGTGGCTTAAGTAAAAGCAGGTTGCCTATCCCCATCCTCTCCTCCTACCAAAGGGTATCTTTTTTTTTCCCTCAGATTTTACACAGGTATTAGCTGTGATGCCGCAGTGCTACCCTTGTGCCAACCATGATTTTCATTTCCTTCAATGAATATATCCAGGAACGAAGGACTTGGGATCAGGAGTTTGCTTACAGCTATTTTACAGCCTGCTGGGACAGGGCTACTGTTAGTCATGCACAGGAGAGAAAATGGTCAGCGGGCCTCAAAGCCTGCCTGCAGGTTATGTCTTCTTTAGCTTGAGACGGACTTGGGGCCGTCTGTGGCAATTGTCCTATTTGCCACCACCTAACTCTGGCTCAGAGCTGGGAGATAGGTAACCCGCATGGCAACCATGTTGTGACTAGAGTCATCCTAGTTTGCATTGGCCCTGGCTCTGTAGGCTGAAATACAAAATGAAAGGTAAACGCTAATGACTGAATTCCTGAAAATATTATGCATGCAATCAGATGGAATCTGTTGTTCTACTTGCTTTAACTGTTGATTTTTTTTTTTGTGGGTGGAGGGGCTGTCTTTATTTTTTTTTTCTTCTCTGCAGTTACTGCTCCATAGATGGCATGTCTGGGTGGTACTGGTGCTCTGGTCAACTAAAGGCCAAGAACAGTGACACTTGCTCATTGCTACAGTAGCAGTAATTTTCTTCCATCCATCCACAGCTGGAATGCACCAGCTCTGGAACAGTGGTAGTCTGGCTGGCCCCATTGGATAAGGTGTCTGTACATGGATCCACTAAACATTACTTGGATGCAGAGCAACCGTCCCAACTATGGGGTCAATCCAAGATAGGAATGTTGACAAAGCCTCTGAAGTTAAGTTGTTTGAAACCACACATAGGAACTGTTTGTATCATGATTTTAGAACAAGCCAAAGAATATTACAAACACAAAAGAAACAGTTCTTCCGATCCTTTAACAGCTTTCAATCTTAATAAATTAGTGAGTAGAACTGCCTTCACATCGGTCGTTTTGCAGTTCACCACTGCATGGAGGCCAACGTTACTTCTGAATTTGTAAATTAGCCTTATACTTTTGCAATGATCACAATGCAGCTTAATTAGAACTAGAGGAATATGAGCTGTGGTTTATGTACAAGGAGGTTTGCCTGACCCCTTTTCAATGAAATGAACTTCTCTAAATCGGACATTGTGCTTAAACTTGAAAACCGAAAAACAAGACGATGCTAAATGGCAGGCGTCAGTTACAGAATAAATTATCTATATCTGTTCTTCAGATGTCAACAACTTTAAGTAGAATTTGGAATGTGTTGAAGGATGGTAGCTGATCTGGGCCAGCAATATAATGAAATATTTAGAACACAGGTTATAAGTTGAAGATGCTGTTCATTACTTATGATTTCAGAAGATACTCTACTTTTCTGTGGACGGATTGTAACCTGCTAGGAACATGCAGCAGTGTGAATTGTCTTCTATAGTCCTATGTACACGACCACCCTCAAGTTCAGAAAATACATTAAAAACAGTGGGAAAGGTTCATAAACAATTAGCCAGGTAGACTTGGGGAAAGTCATTGCTTATCCCCAGAAGTCAGCAAAAAAAAAAAAAAAAGAAGCAACCTTTTGAGATATGTAGTTTTTTCCTAGTGACGTGGATTGGAAACAGAAATCTGGGCCGGATGGACCTTTGTTCTGAACCAGCATGACAGGTCTTATCTCCTTAAGAGCTGGGTATACAATTAATGAAATTCTCTACTAGGGGTAATCTGCTGACACAGGTCTGGGATGGAGTGTCTGAGACCATCGTGTGCCCTATATCCCAGGGACTGTTTCTGGATGGGGAAAAGCTGTCTTTTGGGCCCTTGTTTTGTGAGATTCAAGCATAACAATTCTGGCCAGTAAAATCTCAATGAAGTCCAGACACTGACTGGCTTGGTTTTTCAAAAAATATTTATTTTACTGTGTCAAGCCCCAGCCCTCCGCCTAGGGCTCAGAGGGTTGGGGTTGCCATTATATTCTCCTCGCAGAAGGTGAGATAAAAACCTTTTGCTCCTGCTATGCCTGCTGGGAGTGGTAGTTCCTTTGCCCTCTGATAAGGAAATAGTTGTGAGACCAGTGGTAAGGCAAAATGACAAGAATTTATTCCCCAACAAAAAGATTCAGTGCAGATTAAATCAGGATACTCTTCAGGTGTTTGCTCGAGGATATTTACAGAACTTAAACTGATTGAGCTTCACACTCTTTGCTCACAAAACGTGCAATGCATATCCCATGTAACAGATAGAAAACATAACAGCTTCTTCTCACAAAGAAAAATATCTTCTTTCCCTTTGTTCACACTCAGCTCCCTCATACACATTTAGCAAAGGGATTCTATATCATCTGCCAAACACAGTGTACAGTCCATAGGCACTTCTGCTGAGTCACTCTCATTAAAGTCCTGTTGCATCTCTTCAAACTCTGGAACTAAGGAGTTTGGCTTTAAGCTGTTATTATACGGCTTAGGATAATTTCCCCCTAAGACCTCTGGTGCTTCCTTTGGGCACAGTTCTATATGGTAAGGATTGGAAATACCTGAGGTTGTGGAGATTCCTCTCTGGCTTTGTTCAGCTAGCTTTTCCCAGCTGTAGGGAAACGCTCTCTGATTACCTGTTTGGAGTTCTTGTCTGGAGCACTGCTCTGGTTCCCAGTCCCAAACTGAGCTTTGCAAACTCCTGGGTTTAGTGCTAGGTTCCCACCTGTGAGCTCCTTGAAGCTTTTTATCTGGCAATGAGGTTTGAAGGTCTCTCTGCTCTCTCCCTCTAAGCAGGTTCCTGACAGCAGTCTATCCCTTCTCTCCTTCCGCTCTGTCTGCTTCAATTCCAGAACTGCAGCTGGGTTTCCTCAAAGGTCTCCTCCCAGCTCTTCTCCAACCATCTCTCCAACCACCTCTCCAATCAATACTCTCATCAACACTATTACCGGCTCTCTCAGCGAGACTCCAATCACCAACTCCTCCCTTGCTTTCTCCTAGCCAGGGTTTATATTCCTGTTCCCTGAGCCTTGCGTCTGCCTTCCTGAACAGGTGCGTGTAATTAGGTTCCAGGGTTGCAGTTACGTCAGAGCTTGGGTGTGTCAGCCTAGCTCCTGTTTCCCTATGCTTGCCTCTCTCTTGCAAATGCTGAAACGTGTGTGCAGCCTGACTGTGTTTGTTTAAAGGTAAAATCATCCTTTTCTTCTAATTCCATATGTTCAGTATGGGTTTCTTCATCACAACTGGTAGAATTTATGGTTGAAAACAGTTGAAAAAGGACAAAGTAATTCAGGATTTACTCTCCTACAGTTCAAAACATTGGCCTTGCAGAGTGAAAGACACAAAACTCTGGTACTTGACAACTTAGGGAGCTCGCAGGTCTTTTTCTGGTCTAGGCAAGCCATTTCATAGCTAACCAAATCCTCAAATGTAGTCTGTCCTTTTTTAGAAAACATAAAAAAAAAGATTGTGAAACAATTCCAACACCTTAATATCAGCCCTCTAAGTCCTGATCTGTTTTCCTAATTCCCTTTTCCTTCTGGAACCTTGAGGTACCACTCTATTATTGCTTAGGAGCACATCCGTGAGCCCCAGCACACCTCAGAAAGGGAGCAGAAGAGAGACCTTGAACCAAACCCAACACTTTCAGTTTTGATAAAGCTCTTCTTCACATGACACCTTCCTATTAATTATGTCATGAAGCTCTTCTTCCACGCTAATCTCACTACTTTCAGAGCCTGAAAACTTTGGAGTCACTAATACTTCTCTGAATTTCGGTTGTTTGGACAATGCTTTGTCAACGATGGATAACCCAGATTTGTCTATGAACAGCTTATTGATTTCTAGTTCAAGTGGTTAATGTAGAATATTTTGCATATAATGCTGTTTTGCTAATTGAACAGGGTGAGAAAATAAAGGCCAACACACTTTGGAATAAAGATAAGTAGTTTATTTATAAAATAAAGAAAAGGTAACTTAAAAGCAAGTAATTCTCTTATTCATCTATAATTAGTTAGAAAAGATAACTTGAAAGCAGGTGATTCACTTATCTGCAAACAATAGGATACAGGAAAATGATACATCACCGACAGAGCCATGCACTTCATCTCATGCCACACGTTGACTAAACGGATCCCGGATTCAGCCAGGTGAGAGAGACTTCTCAGTTGGGAGACTCCTAGGCAGGGCATGTGTTCGCTCCATAGATGGGACCCCTTTTTCTCTTTCTCTGGCTGAAAAAGGCACCCATTTTATCCTATTGCAAGAGCAACCAGTAATTTTCCATCAGGTGACATATACACACACAGAATAGGATCAGCTGTCCATTAAACATAATCAAGACGCTGGCCAGATGCCTGAGAATGCTCAAGGGAGGGGCATCTCCCATCCCATGGTTCAGAAACTGAGAATTCTGGTAGACGACCTTCACTTTGAGAAAAAACACAGTTGCTATGGGAAGAATCTTTTCCTTATCTACATCCTTGTATCAGGACTCCCTCTCATAAGTTTCACATGATATAGTTATGCAAGAAGATGTTTTTCACCAAATTGTACAGGAATCTCTCTCTCCCATAAAACTGAGGTTTAATTAACCCCTAACTCACTGCTGATGCATAATCAGTAGTCAACTTTAACTCATTTTCACTTCAAATGCATTTCTTCAGGAACAAGCAGGAAGTCAGCCCTCACATATGGGTGACGTCGGCATCGACAAAGCCCGCGCGGAACTTTTCCCCAGTTTTCAAAGAAAGCCTTTGGGAATGCTGCCACGCATGCATGGTCCCCTTCCCGCCTAAGGGTGCCATCTTGCTCATTCGCCTTTTTCCGTGGAGCCCAACGGATATCGGTCCAATTTCCCTGGAAAAAATCCTTGCTATATCCTTTAAAATTAGCTGTTCCCAGTTTGCATATTGGTTCCTCTTCCTACCTCGAGGTGGCACTAGGCTCAGCTCCATTCTCGACTCTTTTCCACTTTTTTTGATAGAGGCTTGCCTCGACCGGCGTTCATGCCCTTTTTCACATGGGGGTCGTTGACCCCGCTGTGTGTTTCCCCACCATGTCTCCTAGTGGGTTCAAAAAATGTGACCGCTGCAGTCAAACTATGTCTGTCACTGACACCCATGACTGCTGCCTATACTGCCTGGAAATGGACTATGATAGTACCTCTTGTGACCTGCCCCAGACCATGATGCCTAAAACCAATAGAAAGGGGTCGGAGTTGCAAGAGAAACTGTTCCCCAGGTCCAGCTCGGCACCGGCTTCCCCGACGCCAAGCTCCAAGCCCAGCACTTCCTGAGAGGGACAAGAATCCTCGGAGTCCCACGGGGGTGGCTCTTCCGAAAAGACCTTGGACCCCGAGCGGAAAAAGAGAGAAAAATCCTCAAAGTCTGTCAAACTGCAGAGCTTTCTGGCTTGGAATCCAGAATGGCTGCCATGGAGCAGAACATTACTGCTATCCTGGCCATGCAGCAGGCAATGATGGCAGGTTTGTCCGCATGATCTGCCCCGATGACCGGGCGCCTGACGGGGAGGGGGGTGTGTGGTCCCTGGTCATTGAGCTGAGCACTGAGCACCACTTGCTTCGGTCAAGTCCTCTGCCTCTGTCAAGGTTCCAGTCCTGTTCCTTGGGAATCCAGTCTTCCCGGCCAGTTTCTGAGACTCTGACCCCAGGTCCTTGGGAGGGCCTCGAGCCAAGGAGTCACAGGGCCTCGGACTCATCATTCCCCCTCGACTCAGAGTGGGAGACCGATGACAAGGCCTCCCCAGAAACCAGACGGCACCGAGGCATCCCCTCAGACCCGTCACCTCTGGCACCATTCTCCTCCAGAGGATGTGGCCTTACAAACTTTGTCAGGGATATGGCCAGGGCCCTCTCAGTGCAAACCGAGGTGGAAGAGGACCCATGCACTGAGGAGCTGGAGAACCTCCAGTTCGAGTCTCCACCCAAGGAGACTCTCATGGTGCCAGTGCAGCTGATCCTCTAGCGGTTACTACTACAAATGTGGGAGATCCTGGTGTCTGTGCCAGTGGTCAGTCGATACCTTGACACCATATAACGTGTCAGGAAGGGGCCAGGGTTCCACAAGCCCCATATCCCACATAACTCCATGGTTGTTTTGTCAACCATGCAAAAACTCAAAAGCCAGAAGACCTACTCTTCTGTCCCCCATAGCAGGGATGCTAGAGCCCTCGTTGCCATGGGGTGCAAGTGCTACTAGGACTTGATGCTGGGGTGTCAAATCCAGGTCTGTGAATTATACATAGACATGTATTTGAAGGCCCTGACACAGGAGTTATCAGGGCTTTTGGCAGGACTGGCTGGAGAACTTCTCAATCTGTTTCAGGCTCTGACTTCTGGGATCCAGGACTGCTCAAAGTTCCTCTCCCGGGGGACCTATGATGGATTTGAGTCAGCGGATTGAGTAGTAGCAGCGGCATCAGAGCCTGACGCCAAGTCTGGCTACAGTTCTTGGATCTCAAGCTGTGGGTCCAGGACAAGCTGCTTGACGTCCCCTGCAATGGTGAGAGCTTGTTCGGCAAACCCATGACTGACAAGGTGGCCGAGAAAGAGGCCGAAGTGGTGACCTGCCAGAGACGCTAGAAGAAGACCTCTTCTTTCCCCTGCAAAAAACCCTTAGGGGGAAAAGGTCCCTATTCCTCAGGGGGAAAAAGGGAACTTCCAGCAGAGCCACCGATACCAGCCCTTCTCAGGCCAGCAACCCCAAAAGGCAGGTCCTAGGAGCTCAGAAGTCCCAAGCCCCAGCTTCAGCCCAACAAGGTGGGGCTTTTGACTCCCAGGGCAGGGCCTCCCCTCCCCTCCCCTCCCCTCCCCTCCCCCAGGGGAACCCTCACCAGTCCACAGGGGGCTGTCTGGCACTCTGCCCAAAGGTGGGCAGGGTACTGCAGGTGGAAAAGGGGGGATACCTTCTCCACTTACAAGCACCACCCAGGTTCTTTCCAGGAGAGCCAGTGGGACCTCTCCTTCACCAGACCCTTCTGCTCTCAGAGCTCACAGGTCTGCTCAGGGACAAGGTTGTGGAGCCCGTATCCAGACATCTGTGAGGGAAGGGCTTCTACTCAAGGTGCTTCCTTGTCCCCAAAAGAACATTGGGCCTCAGGCCCATACTAGACCTGCAAAACTTGAACAAGTTTCTGGTGAGGGAGACGTTCAAGATGTTCTCCCTTGGAACACTGCTGCCCTACCTCCACCAGAGAGATTGGCTGCACTCCTTGGACCTAGAGGATGTGTACATTCACATCCTGATCCACCCTTCCCACAGGGAGTACCTACGGTTCATGATCGGAGGAGGGCACTACCATTACATAGTGCTGCCTTCGGCCTGACCTCATCCCAAACGGTGTTTACCAAGTGCTTGACAGTGGTAGCCGCTCACTTGTGTCTTCAAGGAGCTTTTGTCATCCCCTACCTGGATGACTGGCTAATCAGAGGCGGTATGACCTCAGAGGTCAGGCAGGCTGCAGAGCGTACAGCCCTCCTGCTTCAGCACCTGCGGTTCATCATCAACTACCCCAAGTTCCATCTTGCTCCAACACAAAGTCTGGAGTTCATAGGGGCACAGTTGGACACACCACAGGGCAAGGCTGTCCTTCCAAGAGAAAGGGCAGACTGCCTCATACAACTGGCAGGAGAGGTACAGTGCCACCGGTCAGTGCTGGCTCGCCACCTCCTCTGCCTGTTGAGCCACATGGCCTCAACGGTCCATGTCACACCACTAGCCCACCTACACATGTGGACACCCCAATGGTGCCTCTGCTCAAAGTGAACTCAAGCCACGGGCAGGCTACAGGACAGAGTCAGAGTCTCCCGCCAGCTGGCGGAATCCCTCACCTGGTGGCAAAACTTACATCACCTCCGGCTGGGAATGTCATTCCAGACACCCGCATCACAGAGGACCCTGACAACGGATGCCTCCCTCCTGGGTTGGGGGGCACGTTGCGGGAACTGCCACGTGCAAGGCAGCTGGTTCCAGGAGTCGTCACTCTAGCAGATCAATTTCCTCGAACTCAGGGCAATCTTGGCTCTGCGAGCGTTTCGCCACCGCCTATGGTATCAGCCTATGCTGATCCAGATGGATAACCAGGTGGCCATGTTTTATATCATCAAGCGGGGGGGCATGGGCTTGTACTCCCTCTGTCAGGAGGCGGTGGCTTTCCTCTCCTTCGCAGTTCACAACAGCATGCTCCTGGGAGCGGTATAACTGCCAGGTCAAGACAACTGCTTAGCAGACAGGCTGAGCAGAGTCCTTCGCCCACATGAGTGGCACTTGAACCCCCATGTAACGAAGCAGCCCTTTTACCGCTGGGGCAGGCCAGTGATGGACCTTTTTTGCCTCCCCGGACAATGCGCACCTACAATGCTTCTGTTCACACCAACTGCACCTGGGGAGAATGGCGGCAGACACCTTCCTAATCTTGTGGTTGGAGGGCCTAATATATGCGTTCCCACTGACCCCCCCCCCCCCCCCGGTCGCAAGACCCTCTTCAAGGTCTAGAGTGAGGGGGCTTCAGTCATACAGATTTCACCCAGGTGTCCCAGGTAACCCTGGTTCCCTCTGCTGCAACCCCTGTCGGTGGCACTCCCAGTCCCACTGGGCTGAGCCCCATACCTACGGTGCCAGGAGGCGAGCTCCCTTCTGCATCCCAACCTGGGGTTGCTATCACTAACAGTGTGGCTGCTGAAAGGGTAGCATTGGCCCCATTTCACCTACCATGGGAAGTCTCAAAAACCCTCCAACAGGTAGGCCTATGCCTTTACATGGAGATGGTTCTCTGTATGGTCTGCAGAGAAGGAGTAGAATCCTTTCTCCTGCCACATGCAACTGGTTCTTCAGTACCTACTGCACCTGTCACACACCAGGCTGAAATCCAACTCTGTAAGGGTGCATCTAAGCGCCACAGCCGGGCACCACCACCCTATTGAGGGAAAACCCCTCTCTAGCCAGCCCCTGATCTCTAGGTTCCTCTGGGGCCTCCTGTTGTCCAAGCCCCCCTCCAATGGTGGAATGGGACCTCCCATTCGAGCCCCTGGCCACTTGCCACCTGAGATATCTGTCTTGGAAAGTGGTCTTCCTAGTGGCCCTCATGTCCGCTCGAAGGGTGAGCAAACTCCAGGCCCTAGGGGCGGACCCACCATATACAAGGTGCTATAAGAACAGGGAGGTGCACCCCCCTGGCCCTTCCTCCCAAAGGTGGTATCTCCTTTCCACCTCAACCAAGAGGTGGTCCTCCCCACCTTCTTCCTGCAGCCTTACGCCGGCAGGGAGGAACTAATACTTCATTCACTAGATTGCAAGCAGGCCCTGCCCTTCTACTTGCAATGGACTCAGGCCCATTGGAAATCTCCTCAGCTTTTCGTGTCTTATGAACCCAGTAGACTGGGGCTCCCTGTGACTAAGCAAATTCTGTCCACATGGATGGCGGACTGTATTGCCCTCACCTATGAGCAAGCTAGCCTCCCCCTAAAGCACCAGATCACAGCGCATCGCGTGAGGGCAATGGCCACGTCGGTGGCCAACCTCCGCTCGGTGCCGGTGACTGAAATCTGCAAGGCCGCCACATGGGCTTCAGTTCATACGTTTGCAGCTCACTACTACTTGGAGAGTGAGTCCCATAGGGACAGTGCCTTTGGCCAGGCGGTACTCCGCAATATTCTCGGGGTGTAGGCAACTCCTGCCCTCTTACCCTTCTGTGTTTAGGCTACCAGAGTGATAGTGTCGCTGGATGCTAGGGTCTTGCAGAGTCTCTCAGTGGGGACTCACCTTCTACAATTCACAGCTACCCAATTGGTTGCCATCGGTGCTATCATGGTTTGGTCCTCAGCAACCTGGAGCTAGGGAGTCCCATATGTTAGGACTGACTTCCTGCTTGTTCCTGGAGAAAGCGTAGTTACTCACCTGTAACAGGTGTTCTCCGGGAACAGCAGGAATCAGTCCTCACAGCACCTCCCTCCTCCCCTGGGAGTTGCCTCCCTACCTTGTTTTATTTTTTACTGCTGTCCTAGCTATGTCATTTGAGCAAGATGGCACCCTTGGGCGGGAAGGGGACCACGCATGCATGGTAACATTCCCAAAGGCTTTCTTTGAAAGCTGGGGAAATGCTCTGCACAGGCTCCATCAGCGCCAACATTGCCCATATATGAGGACTGATTCCTGCTGTTTCCGGAGAACACCTGTTACAGGTGAGTAACTACGCTATATTTGCATATAATGCAAATAAGCCCAATCCATTCTTACCAATTTTATCAACCAATATGCTTCCTAGTTTGTGAAAACAGACTACAAGAAAGAAAATGCTTTGAGATTGGAGTAATAAAGAGAATATATACATCCTCTAGTCACCTTACTGGGCAGACTAGATGAGATGCAACATACTGATCTTTATCTGCCATCATATACTATGTTAATACATTTACTAAGCATTTTTCCCATAGACACAAAATGGGAGAAGATCTTTAGTAAACAGGATCCTGTGTATCTTAATATTATATACAGGGTGACCCAAAAAAAGTGAGAACATCTCGGAGTATATAAGTTATTTAAAAAATTCAAAAAGACAGATGTAAACTATTGACAAATTAAAAAAAAAAAAAGATGGTGACCGGAAATTGTCGAAATAATGACATTATATAGCTAAAAAAGGTAAATAAGTAAACTATTTAAGCTTTTAATTTACGAGTTGTTCTCACTTTTTTGGGCCACCCTGTATATTTTTTTCTAGTACAGTTGTGGTACAGGCAATTAGTCAAAACATGGCCATGTCGGGCTGCTGAAGTTGACCGTTCATCTCTCAATAAAACAATTTAATTCATTCACTTAGTTCCAGACTACCACTTATTTTTTTTCTCCTCTTCTTGGATCTGTGGAAGTGTTTTCCTGTCTTTTGTTTTTGTTCGGTCAGGAAGCTGAACATGTGCTCATCAAGTCCCATGGTGTATGGATGCATTGCTGTTATAGTATTCTGAACTAGTTAATGGGTGTAGGAATAAGGATATATCACTTATGATTTTCATTCCATACTTCCCTGCAATATTCATCTTCTGAAGGCCAGAATGAATTTGGATAAATTTGAGACACTTCTAATTGGTAATTTTTAAATTTTTCTCACCCTTTGCTAGTCTCTCAGAAGAATGTGACTTTGCTTCTCAAAGATGACATAGCATATTTAGTTTAAAGGGGCATTTTACATGCCGAGTGGAACTCCCTTATCTGCCAAACATAGAGCCTCTTGTAAAATAGGTGCAGGACTACATGGATATGACTCTCCACATCTGGCAGGAGCAGCATTTTTAAGAAGCTGCATGTGAAGGAAAAACATTAACCTCCCCCACACATATATGTCAAGGGCAGCTTCTTAAAATCACTTCTTCCAATCTCCCTATGTACTCAGTTAAGCACCATCAGTTTGTTCACCCCCTGACATCCCCCACATAGCTATCCTAAATGCCTCTATCCACACCTTGATCTTCCTTCTCCCTGCAGCTCCCAACACATCCACTGCCCCCTAACTGCCCTCACAAAGCATACAATTGCCCTACTTTTCCCCCCAAGCCTTCTTCATCTGGTGTCTTTGAAAGTCTGCTGGCCATAATACCCCCATCTGAACCCTTCCCCCAACTCTGGGTCTCTCCTGAGGTCTGTTCCTCTCCAACTTCCCACCATCAATGCAAAGCTCTTCCACCCCCAACAATAGCAGCCCTGTGGTCCTCCCCTCAACCTCTAGGGTTGCATAGGGTAGGATGGAATGTTACCTCTTCCCATGTCCCCTTCCTCTACCCCTGCCCCTCTGCCTCCCCCTCCCCGTTTGCTCCTGACCTTGCACAGTTGCCCATGATGGTGTGCTCGATGATGTTTTGCTATTCTTGAAAGAGCTCTTAGAGACTTCATCAAGCCCACCTCTGTGATTGGTTTCCCATGGAAAGGGGTAAATTGGAGGGGCTCCCCCCTTCTGTGGGGATTAGGACCTAATATCTGGGATGGAGTGGAGGAGTAGCCTAGTGGTAAGAGCACTGGCTTGGTAAATATGACACAAGGGTTCAAGTCCCACTAAGCACTCCGTGTGGCTTTGGGCAAGTCATATAACCCTCCATTGCCTTGGATGGAAAGACTGGGCAATCTCTACTTCTGGTCACATTGCTGAGAAAACCCAACAGCTGCTGGGTCACCAGGAGTCAGCATTGACTCAGAGGCACACTTTGCATTGCATCTGGTAGGAGGGCAGGGTTTCTGCAACAATGGGTTCCACAGATATTCTAGGACCCTTGGAGGTGGAAGAGCAAAGAGAAGCCCTCCTTTGTAGTGATGCCTGTGTAGACAGGGATGCTGGGAGCACAGATGGTGGTGGTGGCACTGGAGGCTATACAGACAGATCTGCTAGGGGTTGCTGTTAACTGTAAGCAGGAAGCCTCCAGCTGCTGTTCTTCCATTGCTAGGCAGCTTATGATTTATTAATTTTTAAAATTTATATTGCACTACATTTACCATTCTGAGTGGATTGCATCAAAAACATTAGAAATACTCAGAACAAGACATTGGTACAAAATTTACAAACACACACACAACATAAATCCAAAAGGTACTGCTAACAGTGTATGTGTAGACTATGAGCCTGATTCAGAAAGGGGCACGTTCGGGCCATCTGGACGGCCCCATGCAGGACGGGCCCGTTAGGATCTGATTCTGTACTGTGGGAGCAAAAGGTTTCCATGGCATATAGAATGGGACCCGAGGATGGGCCAGCATGCCCTTGCATACCTGTGGGGATGTCCTTCCTGCAGGTTTCCCTGGCTCCCGCAGCACGGCTGGGCAGCTCAGGCTTCAATCGGGCAGCAGGGACCTTCCTGCTCCCAGCCCCTGAGGGGGAGGTGTTCCAGCCCCATTTGTCTGGTTTGTGCTGCTTATTCTACCTTTGAGGTAGAATAAGCAGCACGTTCCCCCTTACCCTGCAGGACATATAGGGCCGTGTACATCATGCCGCCTTGGCCCGCTCCCTCCCGCTGGCTCTTCCCGTACTGCTGCTCTAGCTGTGCGGGGAGGACCTGAGGGGGAATAGGGCAGGATGGCTTGTGGTGCTCTGAATCTGGCCCTATGACTTGAACATAAATAGGTTTTAACTTGTTTTCAAAAAGTCAATAGGTCAGTCTCGCTGCAGATCTGATCAGGCAATTCATTTCAAAATATAGAACCAGCAACCAAAAAGTTCAATTTCTGGTTTTCATTCCTGTGATCTGATAAGAAGGGATGGTTAAAAAGCCTCCTTCAGATGAAATGTAAGGAATGTGCAGATTGTATGACCCAATTAGTGAATACACGCCCACAGAGGCTAAGTTGGTTATAGTCTTAAATAATATGCTCTTCGATGGGACATCAATGAAGGGATTGTAAGCAGTTATGTTTATTAAA
Organism: Ichthyophis bannanicus; assembly: GCA_033557465.1. Lineage (NCBI taxonomy): Eukaryota > Metazoa > Chordata > Amphibia > Gymnophiona > Ichthyophiidae > Ichthyophis > Ichthyophis bannanicus. Next base: position 167,797,527 of record CM066043.1, read on the forward strand.
AACTTGTTGTTCCACCATAAACTTAGGCAGGCACCTCAGCAATTTACAATAAAAAAACAAAACAAAAAGGTTGAAAAGAAGGATCTCCATTAAAATCATAACAGATAAGTAAAACAGAGAGCAAATAGGTAGACAAGCGTGGAGGCAGAAAATAGACAGCTGAATAGACAGACTACCCAGAAAAATGCATGCTGCCCCTAGAAGACCTGTTCAAAGTTTTTTTGATGAAGATTCCAGTCTAATATAGTCTAGTAATGCATTCCAGAGGTAAAGGGCAAGGAAATAGAAAGCTGAATGTCATGTGGACTCATCTAGCCTGATGAACTGAAGGAAGATCCAGATGGTTTGTGTTTTGTGACCCGAGCAATCTAACTGGACAGCATGGTATCAATAAAGAAGAGAGATAAATGGGCAAACTGGTGTTAAATGCTTTATGGGCTAAAATCAGCATCGTAAAACGGGATTGGAAAGAAGAGGAAGCCAGTGGTGTTTATAGAGTAATGGAGAAACGTGGTCAAATCATGAAGTATTAGACAGGAGCCAAATTGCAGTGTGTTGAACTAACTGTAGTTTTTTGCAATCGGTAGTATGGAGGCCGCAGTAGACTGTAATTAATGCTCTATCAAACTGTGAAGAGCAGAAGTGGTCAGTTAAGGTTTGACTGAACAAATTTGCCTAAGAGAAAAAAGCAGAATGGACTATATTAGATACTTTTGATCAGTTGCTCTATTTTTGCTCTCAGGTAACACCCAATTACTGTAGGTGAATGAAGTGACTAGAGTATAAGCATATCAGCAATAGATGGTTGGACTAGAGGACGATTAGCACGGATGGAGATCCAGATGGCTTGAGATTTTGATAAGTTGAATTTCAAATGCTGTGACTCTAACCAGGATGCTACCAAGCTGAGACAGTTATTGAGAGAAGACAGATCAGGGGACAAAGAGGGTGAATAAAAACCCAGAAAAATGCCATCATGGGGGTTATTATTTACCCCATGATCTTGAACAAGGGTCACTAAAGGGGTGAGGAAAATATTGAAAAGTGAAAGGATTATGTGATCCCTTTGAGACTTCCCTAGAAGCTAATGAGTGAATGAATTTTGTGCAAATTGTAGATCCTTAACATAAGAAGAGGGCAGACCGAAATGGAAGACATTAAAATAGTCTAGCAAAGGAGACAAGGATTCTGGAGGATGGTGTGAAAATCAGAATCAGGAATTAAACTTTTCAGTCTACGCAACATTTGCAATTTGTGGAAAAATGGTCTTGTCATTTCTTATATGGGTTTCATTGATAAACAGGTAATGCCTAAGTAACGAATTTCAGTGCTAATTGGAATAATGTGATCTCCAGGGAATGGGATGTGGAAATGAAACCTGCTTTTCAAATGTGGAAGCATAAAAGGCATGTTTATTAGCCAATATCCAACTATCAATCTGTGTTAGGCAGTAGAAGATCTTGGCAAAAGGAATGCCTTCGGAAATGCCAAACAGAATATCACTGGCACATACTCCGAAATTTGTCACATTTCTGTAATAAATTGCAAAGGGGTCATGTGTAAACAATGAAGAGGTAGCGACACCACCAGAACCTCTTATCTGGTAAATGCAACCCTGTATAAAGGAGAGAACACCAGGCCCAACTCCCACTTCAGCCAATCTCCTTAAAATATTTGGAGGGGACACCATATCAAAGGCGGCAGATGTGGCTAAAAAAGTCATAATTACAACTCGGCCATTATTCATCTCCTTCAATACAGAGTCAAAGAGTGATACCAAAAGTATTTCATTACCATGAAGAGGATGGAAACCATATTAGTTATCATCTAATATGCCATTATTTTCTAAAAAGTAATGTAACTGAGTTAATACCGCTTGCTCAATTAGCTTGGCCAAAAAATGGGCAATAATTTGATAAGTGAGGATTATTTGGCACTGGTTGGACACTTGTACATTTTAGCACAGATGTACAAGTGTCCAGCCAGTTCCATCTGTGCTAAAATGTACATGTAAGCTTAACTATTTTTTTTTTATACTTTAACAGAGGGGTGCCTGCACGGAGCGGCAGGTACAACCCTAAGCAAAGCCATAGAGGGAGGGTGACCTGCATGGGGCGACAGGTACACCTACTCTAGCCACCTTACTGGGCAGACTAAATGGGCCATGCAGATCTTTATCTGTTATCATATACTATGTTACTATCTGGTTTTGGCTCTGTCTCTTTGACCAGGGTATGTGGAGGCCTAGAATGGACTTCAGACAGATTGTAGAGCACAGCATGTATGCATTACCTATGCCTTCTGTTAAATAAAACATTAAATATCTCTGTAGATATTTTATTTATTTATTTAATTTTCTTATATACCGTGCTTTTTATCATCAGTGCGGTTTACATACAACATAACTGTGCAGTGCAGGGTGTCTGCACTGTACTTACAATATAACAGATATGCGAACAAAGGACAACATCTAGAAAGCTGTATATAATATGGAGGTCATTCAGATCTCCGAATAGTGGGGTTGTACATCCAGCTTGGATGTCCAACCCCCACACAGGCCCATGACATTATTCCGGTCCCAGCGTTTCCCGCACGTACAGTGTGCTTGTTTGGGGAGCGCTGGATGGGGGTGGTATTGAGGTGGAGTGGGCGCAGGCCAACATGCCCAGACATACAGAGGCCATTCAGGTCGTGCCTCTGTAGTCCCCCGGTGCAGAGATGGATGCCCAGCTTATTACACCCTGTTGGTGGAATAAGCCTCAGGGGTCCCCACTGCCTGGCACTGCACACCATTCTGCCAGCCACACTGTGCCTCTGCAGCCGTGATCTGGCCCATTGGGGCCTCCAGTGCCAGCAGGATCACAGTCTGCAGGGGCGGATATGGTGATAGCATTCCAAGCCATCAGATTAGATGGCTCCCACGCCCCAGTGTGCCATTTTGGCAACTGGGCGGGCAGCTTCCCGATTCTGATCACATTGACATACGGAGAGCGCCCGGACGTCCAAGTCCCCGATTCTGCAATTGTGGATACATCCAGGCCCCACTGCAGCAGAATGGGGTACATTTCCTGCACATATGGTGTTTTCTTGGCCAATGCAGAACCAGAATCTGCCTCCACATGTTGCATGTCTACTGGGGAGCAGTGGGATTTTGGGATCAGACCTGCCCGCCTGTCTAACATGCCTTCATGTGGTGACATGGATGCTGTCAGCATCCACTATCTGCATGGGCCCAAGTCCTCAGCAACCTTACTCTCTGGCCTTCCGCCTGCTCTGTGCTGCGTCACAACCTGCAGACTTTACCGACCATGTCATGGCATTGCAACATTGTGAGGTTTGTGTCTTTAACCGTGGTGTGTGCTCTCTGACAGGCTGCAGGGGTACTCCTGCAATCACAGTGTGCTTTTCAGATATGGGAATGCTTCCGTAATAACTTCCTTAATCTTTTTAGACTACCAGAAGCCTATTTTGTATTCCATTAGTATGTGTTTGCACATTCTAATAGACTATAAAAGCTGCTCTGTGATCTGCTTATTCAGAAGTTAATTTTATATTGAATTAGCATTCATTACTTTCCATTGTATTAGTTCCTAAAACAAGGTGATGTATTTAGTTTATTTCTTTCTTATTTTCATTTGTATGCATTAGATTTTTGAGACTACATAAAAAGCGATACACTGTGCTACTTTCTTGGTTTCGGAATAAATATTTAGTTCAGTGATAATTTTACTTGTGGTCTCACTCGATAACCTTCTGAATGGATCCATGATAGATGGAAGAGAAAAGAAAACATGCCGCACAGGGCAAGAAACATAGCTAAATAAACAATGAAGGAAATTACTTACATTTCACCCATTCAGCCCAGGGCTAAAAATAATGAGGAACATTTATAGCAATCTGTAGAGTTCTCCAGGTGAAAGACAATCACACATTTGACTCGGTGAGGTCTTGTAGGACTAGAGGGGGAGGTAGAGAAGCAGAGAGGAAGAATGTAGGCTGAGGGTAAAAAAAATGTTTCACGTTGATTGGCGAGTCTTTGGATCGGTAAGGAAATCCAGGCAATCCAATATATACTGAACAACAAGGATTTTAATGCCAGAGACATTGCAGCTCTGAAAAGGCTACCATGTTTTTTTCTGATTGGAAGCCTTCATCAGAATATTTCCATTACAGAAAACGAATCACATATATAAACCAGGCCATATGCCATGACCCTCTGTTCTTTGGTGTAAAAGGAGACCTCCAGTCTCTGTCTCAGCGATACCTTATGAGCCCTATATTAATGATATTATATTTCTGCGTTCAGCTCAAAATATTTAAATGACAGACATGTTTGCAAGATGTGGTGTTGTAATTATATCACTTTAGTAACTTTTCAGCCAACTTGAGCAGGCAATTAAAATTTTAATTCAGATGAGTGGCACTTTTTTCTCCATGCTGCTTGTGTCCAGCTTTCAAAATCCCCTTGTCTCTAATAGATCGATCCAAAATAAGTAGAACTGCAGAAAATTGAGCAAACTACACAGGAAGCAAAATCTATGATCCCACAAATATGCACAAAGATTTTTAAGGTTCATATTTTGGGACTCGATATTTTGTTAAAGAAAAGATCTACTATAAAGTGGATTTACTAATTGCCACTTACAACAATTGACTAGTTTCTTGAACTTTGTCTTCCAGTACTTTGTCCATCGTTGATATTGATTGCTTTCTTCAGAACATGACAGATTACTGTGCAGTAATTGGTCAAGACACAAGTGTTTTAAGCTCAAGTTGATGGTTGTCCATTTCTTCCAAAAATGTTCATAGCACAAAGAAAATTAGGGTAGCAAGACTGAAATAGCATTATTTTGTTCAAATAGTCTTCATGTCTAAAATAATGTTCTATACTGTACTCCATTTAGTGTTCTTAGACAGGAGAAGCCTCTTTCTTATTGGCAAATAGGAATATTGGCAAATAGGAACTTAAGTGTTTGAAGTTGCTGTATTGGGCTTATGGAATTTCAAAAATGACTAAAGACCTGTTTTTTTGCACTTTCAATTTCATGATTTTGAGTAGAATACGGATGTAGGCATTTAGAATTATCTTTTAATGTGTTGTTGCAACATTATGTATTGTGTGTCATGAATCCAGTTTACTATGGGATCAAAATATACACTATTATTTCCCATTTTATAAGGGGAAGATGTCTGTATACCAAAAATTTCTTACATTGGCTTTTATACCTGCTTGAGGCATGTGGAAGTGCAAAGGCCGATGAAACCCCATATCCCTCCCAACATCACTAGACTCCCTCACTCTCTTCCCAAACCCCCTTCTGACATCAGCATCCACCTCTAGACCTCTCCCACAAAAGCCATGATTATCCTCCTCTCTCCCCCAAACCCCTATAACATCATGACTACCTTCCCTCCATTCCTGCTGGGCTCCCTGGCTCTTACTGGGTGCTCTGCCCTGGGGTCAAGCAGGAGCAATCCCCAGATATGCTCTGTCAGGTGTCTGGCTTCTAAAAGCTGCCTCTGACACCTAGCAGAGCCTTTGGAAACTCTGCTGTTCTGGCAGATCCCTTTTATCTGTGCCCTTCTTTTCCACTGCCAACTGTAGACTTTGCAAGATGTGAGTAGGGGAATTGAACATGTCCTGACCTGGGCCATCTCAATTCCCCTCTCCATGACCTAACTAAAATTTGAAGGGTTTATGGACAGAGTAACCATCTAAATGTTGAATTTATTCTTATCTATGTAACACATGGCTTCCATGAAAAGTTGTTAAATTACCATTCACAGTTCTGAGAGAGATTGTCATCTAAGTCCTGATTCAAGGCATTTGAATGTGAAGTTAGAGGGAATCAGCAAGATTGTTTAGAACAGGGGTTCCCAAATCTGCCTCCCAGCCAGTCGGGTTTTCAGGATATCCACAGTGGATATGCATAAGAGAGATTTGCAGGCAGCGCCTCCACTGTATGCAAATCTCTCTCATGCATATTCATTGTGGATATCTGGAAAACCCAACCTGCTGGTGAGGCCCCAGGACAGGTTTGGGAACCCCTGGTTTAGAGCATACTGCAGATACAAACAAAACATAGGGTCTCAATTATTAGTAAATGATTTCTAACAATACTCAGTTTTGCCACTTTGGCCAAATTTAGTATTCTTTATTTTCAAAACTTGATATACCGCCCTTGCCAAAGCGTCAGGGCAGTGTACAATAAACAAACTGTGGGCTACGAGAGATAGAAAGGAAAAGGAACGCCATTAAAAGACAGGAAAGTAAGACGAAACAAAGAGCAGGTTGAAGAGCAGCATGAGAGAAAACAGAGATATGGAGCAACTAGAGAGCTGTGGGCAGATTAAATAGGAGACAACTAAACCGGATGTGGGGAGGGGAGACAGGACGAGGGGAGGTCCGAGCCATCGGCGGGGGCAGGGAGGTCATAGGCCTGAAGAAAGAGGTGGGTTTTAAGGAGTGATTTGAACTGAGGGAAGGAGGATTCGGTGAGAAGGGAGTGCGGGAGAGAATTCCAGAGGGCAGGACTGAGGAAAAAGAAAGCAGAGTGACAGGTGAGTTCAAGGTGGGCCTGAGATGGGGGAGGGAGAAAGAGCCGATTACCGTGAGCGGAACGGAGGAAACGGGGAGCTGAATGAAGGCGGATAAGATCAGCTAAATATTGCAGAACACCAGTGTATAGTACTTTATGGGTGATGGTGAGAAGTTTATAGATAAAACGAACAGAGAAGGGAAGCCAATGAAGAGAGAAAAGGGAGGGAGTGACATGAGCGTTCGCAGGGGCATGGGTGATGAGGCGAGCGGCAGTGTTCTGAACTAGCTGAAGACGGCGGAGTTGATAACGGGGAAGACCTGCGAAGATAGCGTTGCAGTAGCCTAGGCGAGTGATCACGAGGGAAAGAACAAGAGTAGTGATACCGGGAGTGGAAAGAAACGGGCGGATAGATCTGATTTTGCGAAGATGGAAAAAACATGTGTGCGTACTACCGAGGAGATATGTTGATGAAAAGAAAGTGAAGGATCAAGGGTGACACCAAGGTCTCGAAGGGTAGGAACAAGAGGGATGGGGTGGGCGGACATGATGGGGGACAGAGTAGGAGATGGGGCACCGAAAGAGAGCCAAATGGCAGAGGATTTGGACGGATTAACATGGAGAAAGTTACAGCTGAACCAGGAGGCAACAAGAGAGAGGCAGTCGTTGAGTGGGGAAAGGTCGGGAGAGGGGGAGGTGTGGTGGACTAGGAGAATATCGTTGGCATAGATATAAAAGGAGATACCTGACTGCTGGATGAGTAAGGCTAGAGGGGCGAGAAAAACGTTAAAGAGTAGAGGAGCAAGAGGAGTAGAAACAAGTGCAAGTATGAAGCTCTGTTACTTTGTTTTTGTAGTTACAGAACTACCATAGCATGACCTATTCATGAACATTCAATTGATGCAGCTCTTAATATACTGGATGCATGAAGAAATACTCACTCTGTGATCTCTAGTAACTTTGCAGATTAAGACTAACAGTCCAAGTAGTTAGCATGTGAATTAGTATACATTGTTAGTTTATGCCTGTAGCAGGGGTGAAGAGGCGTAATGGTAGATTATGGGTGGGGACTGCACATGTGGTTAGCACATGGAACTTTACCGCATGTTGTCACTTGTGCACTAAGCGTAACTGCACTTACCGCAACCTAAGGAGGAGGCAGCACTAATTGGCAATAGATTTACTGCATGCTAGAGAACATTTCTGTGTGCTAACTGTATGGGAACCTCTCCAAAAGTTACCACACAGGCTTTGCAGTTACTGCAGGTTAATTTTTGTATCTGACATGCAGTAAGGGCAAAGCTTTAGGTTGATTTAGTAAAAGGGTCCCTAAGTGCCTTCAGGCTAATTTAGTAGTTTATATTCATAAAGGACAATATTTAATAAAAAGTCTGGAAAATAATTTGAAGCATGTAATCCAGACATTTCAAATTATTCCTATATTCAGCAGCATTACACTTGTGAAGGCACATTTTACAAAGGACGCCCAGTGCAATCTACTGTTAATACTATTACTAATCATTTGTATAGTGCTATAAGGCATATGCAGCACTGTAGAGAGAGGTGTAAGAGAGTCCCTGCTCATTAGAGTTCAGCCTAGTCAAGACAAACAACATAACAACTGGGGACTAGGATATATCGAGGGGAATGGTAAGGAAACGTAAAGGAGGTGAACAGGAGACTAAGTGGATCAGGATCCAAAAGCAGCCTCAAAGAGGTGAGTTTTTAGCCTCATTTGAATAGGACCAGAGATGATGCCTGATGTACTGACTCAGGTAGTTTGTTCCAGGCATAAGGTGGAAAGCTCAAAGTTTGGAGATGGCAGTGCAAGAGAAGGGTACAGATAAAAGGGATCTGCCAGAACAGCAGAGTTCCCGAGGAGTGGTGTAGGGAGAGATAAGAGAGGAAAGGTAGTGAGGAGCAGCAGAATGAATGCACTTATAGGTCCAAGCCAGAATGTTGAAAAAAAAGCAGGCATGTCCAGTTTCAAGCATGATTTCACAAACGTGGTCGTGCTTGCTTTTTGTTTTTCCCAGACCTCCCCAGAATAGTAGTCCAGAACGGGAACATCTAATAGTCTAATGGCTAGAGTAGTGGACTAAGACTAGGGAAGTCAGGATTCAAATCCCACTGGAGATCTTGGGTACGTTACTTAGATCTCCATCTCCTCTACACCCTCTGTGGATTTTATTTCCACTTTCCTAACACATATTTGTGCCTGGAGGAGTTCTAAACTTGGACAGGGTTGTAGATATATCTGACATTTCTGAAATCGAGCAGGGATGTCTAAGTCCATTGCGCCTCTGCAAATATGTCTCCACCATGCTGCCTGCCTACATGGAAGTGCCCGCACCAGAGGTATCTTTAAAAGTCATTTGTAAAATATCTCTGGGAAATCTGGATGATTTGGATGTTGTCCTGCATGTTTTCGGATGTCAAAATCCCAACTAAGGTTTTTAAATGGATATTGGGGCTTATATGGATAAGTTATACGTTTGGTTTGAGTGATCCAAGTAATAACCTGGTTTTTGTACATTTAAGCTAAACATATGGGGGTCATATTATAAGCGCTATTCGTGAGTTGGAGTTCTGAAAATGGCCAAAAAGACATCCATTCATGGAGATATTCCTGAAGCCATTTTAGCAAGTCAGGTATATAGACGTCTCTAGCATGAGAAAATCCAGGTAGCCTGGGAGCATGGTAGTGGCATGCCCTGGGTAGAGTTAGGGAGTTGCACATTGCAGTGAGATGGAAGTATGTCAGGCTCTGGCTTTTGAGGTGTCCGTGCCTATACCTGCTCCTGGCTATGAATAAGATGCAAAAAAGTGCTTATTTCATGGCTGCAACACTTCCAGGGGAGGAACAAATTGTGCTTACATCACAATGGTAATGTTTCCCAGCCAAAGAACCCTTCCTGTAAATACATACTCCAGACATATCACTGGCGCACCCATCACACATCTGAAATATCAGGGCAGATCATACTAGTCTCATAATCTAGACACCTTCCTTCTGATCTACCTAGGCTGGGGCATCCATGTACTTGGCTCTGTGGGTGTGCACTTTGGGGACATCCACATTTGTAAAATGGCCTACACCCCTGCCTTACTATCTGCGCAGGGTCCATTTCCAGACCCAGTTACTGGGACTTTAATTTTTCAGGGTGGAGAAAGAGAGCAATTTCAGAAGACACGGTTGCCACTCCCCCAGTTTTTGGATGTTCTGCTCTGGAAGTCCCAGACCTTTCCTAGATGTCCCTTCTAAAATGCTACTTTTTCACATGTATAAGTCACTTTGAATATCAGGCCTTAAGTATGTATTAAAAATATGATTTATTTATTTTATATAACAGCATTTATAGGCAGCCTATCATTTTTCATTCTAAGCGGCTTACAACTTTTATCCATAATATAACATCAAATGTATAAAACACATATAGAACAAGACAGAGTTAATTTTGCATGAAAATATATTTCCCAGATCATCAAAATTCCAATAATGTTCAAAATCATTTTGTACACAATTTGGAAGCTACAGTATGGATTTATTTTATCTGCTCCTTCTAGTTCACTTGGATCTGACCCTTGCAAGGGCTATAGCACTGTGATCTTTCCTTCATAGCTACAATAGACTTCATGTTTAGACCTCTTCCCATATTGTCCAACCATTGCAGTAACCGTCCTCAGTGGTTAGACAAAGGGCCTGAGATTTTGCTGGCCTGCAGAACACAGTATGTACGTGCTGAAGCAAGGATCACGAATCAAACCCAGGTCTTCTGCTTGGAAGCAGGTAGTGCTGCCTCAGGGCTGTTGAATTTAACCCGTCTTTATGGGTTTATGATACATACTGAAAACAGGAGTTGATGATTTAATTTGTATCCAGGATGAAATGACTTGTTTTGATTTGAGAAACCCCGATTCATGTATTTTTCATGTGTTGTGATCTCTCTCAAAAGGAACTCACAAAAGATATATACACAGGAAGAATCGTGCAGGCTTATTTTAAATCCCTTAATTATACAGCAGGCATCCCAAGAGACTGGTAAGATCAGGTAAGAATGAAATAGGGAGGAGGGTATGTTGGCGTCTATCTGGATTGTTTGGCGATGATGCATTTCTTGTATGGATTGACTCCTCTCCCAGTTAGTTTTTAATAAACTGCCATCTTTGTGATGGGCACTGTCTTATAGCTCGAGCCTTAGATTCATGTATTTATGCACCTAGCTGTCTGATCCCATCATTATGTAGTAAGTGCTTCTGTCGCATTCATTTTATTTTCGGATCGCTCTCTGGCTACGGTTCTTCTCTCTTCCTATCTGCAGTCCTGTGCAGGGCTGCCTCTCGGTGCATCTTTCTCCATGCGGCCATCATGAACAGCGGTTAGCGGGCTATGGATTTCCCCTCCTCTCTTCTCCATGTAAGCCAGTTGCCGCTATGACTTTCTGCAACTGAAGGAGCAGAATACAACCTTCCAAACAGGCAGACCCTGCACCGGTCAACCAGTACTGTCAAATGAGCTGCACCTGTCTCAGTCTTTTGCCTCCATACAGGGGCTTCGGACGTTCCTCATCACCTCTCCTCACTATAACAATGCTATGTGAGGCATTGACTTACAGTACACTTAAAGAGTACAATAGGGCATAGCTGAGTATACAAACATGAGCTCTGGGAACTAGGGACAATAATAGGAAAATACACTGTACCTCAATAGATTATTTTTGCATTTAAATGTCAGTCAGGAAATGGACTTGTCTTACTCGATTAACACTGGTGATAATGCACTATCAAAAGCAACTAGACAACAAATTTACTAATGCCTGTGTTTTTCATGTATTTCCCATTAGTTTTCTTTTTTAAATGCTTTCAAAGAAGCAAATAATCTTATATGCTGCATTATTAAATAGGTCACTGCATAGCTGTGCCCTGCTAGAATGACAAAAATAGAACAATTCTTCTATTTAAAGATTTTCCTTTTCTCTCTTCCCCGCTGTCAGCCTGCTCTACCTTAGATGGATAGCTTTTGACTTTATGGGGGTAATTTAATAAAGAGGTGCCTAGATTTATGAGCAAACACTACACATAAATCTAGAGAAAAATAGTTATGTGTGCAAATGACCCAGTCATTATTTTGTAAGTGCGCGCACACATTTGATCACATGTACTTTCCCTGTGAGTGTGCATGGGCCAGAGTTTGGGCAGGGCATGGGTGAAGCATAAGATTATGCGTGTCAGTTATAAAATCCTATATTTTATATGCATTCCTTACACACATTTAGGCGTGGACATTTTACACCAGTGTGAGCCATTGCTCCTTAAATTAATGAAGGGGTTATTCTGAGACATGAATAATGGGGATGGATGTCTCAGCTATTCTTGCCGGCAGTAGCCCCTGACTAACTTCCCCGCTGGTTGTGCAGGGAAGTTAGTTGGGGGCAGGGAAGAAGCGGCCTGGGGGAGGAGAGTGGGTGGGTAGTGGGCGGTCACTGGCCCTGGACGTACAGGGCTGATTCTAATGTTGGCCCTGTATATCCAGGGCCGGCAAAATGGCCGGGGAAGTTATTCTACCTCCGAGGTGGAATAACGTCCCTGGATGTGATTTTTTTTTCACAGTCTGCACGGAAGTGGCTAGAGGAGCCAGGGTTTATTCCCCGCAGCCCAACCCTGGCTTTAGGAGGTCAGGCTGCGGGGAATAAACTTTAGTTTCTGGCAGTCGGCACTGCGGCTTTTAAATGAAGCCACGGTGCCATGGCACCACGGCTCCATTTAAAAGCTTGACTGAGCTATCCGGGCAGTGCCTGTAGTGCAGGCCAGGACTGAATCGCAGTCGTGGCCTGCACATACAGGCCTGATCACAATTCTGATTCCGTGGGGCTAGATGTGCCCCGTGGAATCAGAATCATGCTCCCCTTTGTATATCCAGCTCAGACCGGACGTACAAAGGGGATGTACGTGCAGGTCAGAATCGAGCCCTGAGCGTTTTCAGCTATTTACCCTTATATTTTATAACGTGCACATGCACTTGACTTATAAAAAATTATCCTCAATGACTATTTTATAACGGGTCACTTAGGTTGGGAATCAAAGTTGGTGCCTATTTTTGGGATATTTTATAAAGACAACATTGGTGCCTATAAAATAGCTTCATGACACCTGCAACATTTACATGTCCTCAGGAGTAGGTGCACATATGCGGATCTGAAGTATGCATGCGCATTTTATAAGTGACATGTGAACTTTGTGATTCCCCCCATGCTCTACCCAAACTCCTCCCCCAAACACACCTACTCTCTGGGTCACATAAGAGCACGCATCTTTTATTTCATGTTGCGTGTTTACGTGCCCATATATGCTATCGAGTAATCTTATAAAAGCCCTTTTCTGTGGGTAAAATGTGGAAAAAACTTAGGGGGGCTATTCAGTGGCATTCTAATGTGGCTAGCTGCTGAACTTTAAACCCAGATATTCAATGCTGGGTCCATATCCGGCCCTGGCACTGAATCTTCGGGTTGCCCGCAATGCCCAAGTAGCTTCCACAGTGAAAGTTAGGTCAGACTTTGCTACACCTTACTTTCACCACTTTGTCATAACCAGGCAGTGGTTCAATATCACCGCTGCCCAGTTATGGCTGCCTGCCCCCCCCCCCCCCCCCCCCCCGAATGTCCTTTGCACACCCCAGAGCTAACCGGTTAACATCAGGACATGCAGCAGAAAGACCTGCAGATATTCAACGGCAGTATCCGTGTTACTGCTGCAGAATATCCTGGATAAGGGGATTAACACGGTTTGCAGGAAAACTAACCATGTTAATCCCTTTGAATATTCCCCCCTCCCCCTTAGAAAATTACCATGATAGTGATTTGTATGAGATCTTTGTACACAGTAACAAATATAGAAACAAAGGAGGAGGGGGTGTATTTTCAGCGTCAGCAGCTAGCGCTGTTACAGAGGCTGGTTATAACTGCTTTCATCTAGGACCAGATATTAAGTGCCAGGCCATATCCGCCAATTGGCAGTGAATATCCGGTTTGCCTGGAAAGCATTTTAACTGGCTAGTCAGCGACGATATTCAGCCGCTGGCTGGATAGCTAAAATGCCTACATGCCTTTTTTCTGCCTTAACTTTAGGCATTTTAGTTAGCTGGTTAGTGGATCAATATCACTGCTGACTAGATAACTAAGGTTGCCACCCCCCACTCTGCTCCTGGAACATCCCCGTTGCTAACTGGTTAACGTCAGAGCGCTTAACCGGGTTAGGATGGGATATTCAGCAGCCCTAAACAGCTATATGCCCCTGAATATCTCACTCACTAGGATTCTTCCTCCCCCCCCCCCCATGGACTTTATACACGCAGTTGTATCAGAAGAGTTTGTATAACTCAACTAGTTATCAATTTGTATGACATGACCATCAAACCAGGACGTCAGATTGTTGTTCATCTATTTAATTAATTTTTTTTTAAGTATATTGGTGTGGGGGAAAGACTATAACCTTGTTTTATTACACACAAAATACAGAGTAGCATTAAAGAGAGAGGGAGGTGGAACCATTTTTAAAATTTCATACCTAGTAAAGGTAATACAGTGGTTACTGTAACAAACCATAAATTTGCCAGAACTGCAATGGAATACAATATTTCTCTTTTGAAGCTGCATTTTTCTTAATGCGCCATTGAGCAAAAGAGGGAAGCATAGGGAAATGAGTTACAAATTCAGTCAACTCAATGTCCCAGTAATATTGGAAGTGATTTTAGAAGAGTTTGTGATAAGGAAGCTTAACAGAGCCCAGAAAATAGTGACAAAGGAAGGGAATTTACCCTAATCAAGGGACCTGTTTTGTCAGGTCACAGGAATAAAACTGCATGTTTTCCTAAAAGACAGGTTATTCCAAGCTGCAGTGGCCTGCAGAGAGCCCCTAGTGGAGATCAGGTGAAAGAGTATAAACCCAGATTGAGAAACCCTTATGTCACTCCTAATTACTCAGCTGCCAGGAGGGAGTTTGACCACCAACACCTGGGGAGTGAAAGGGAGGGGTTGGAAACTGGGAACTTTAAAACTAGAACAGAACATTCAGAAAGGAGCAGCAGGAGAAGAAGGAGTAGGAGCGAGAAGGAGAGAGGAGCTCAGAGAGATCCGTGTTCTTGGAGAGATTCCTATGAGAAGCCAGCTTCCAGGGATTGGAGAAATCCAGAGGGTTGGAGAACTTCAGCTAGGAACCCTAAAGCAGCAGCCGGTAAGAGGACCGAAGCAGCTGAAGGGGGAAGGAACACAAATACCTTTTGGAAGAGGTATGGAGCAGATGCCCTGAGGTCCAGGAATACAGACTGGAGGACAGGTCATAAAAGCTAAAGTGCATACTGGCCAGAGTATCTAAGAGGACAGCCTAATGCCAGCTTTAACTCAGGTATGAACTTTGGACGTTTGTCTAATCTAGAGCAATGCAAAGTGCTTAGAAACGGTTCCTGCCCTAATGGAGGTCAGTTAGTAAAGCCCTCTGCTCCAGACCCCAATATAGAACCTATGCAAATAGAACAAGATATAATTACAGAGGAAGACGATACTTTTATGGACTGTTCTTTATGCAAAATTGCTAGCACAGAGAAATCCTGAAAGTGTGATCAAACATAAAAAGGAAACGTTCTAGTATCTGGGCACAGTGCAGGCATGGCTATGGTACGCAATACTGTTGGGGTCATTCCCCAGGTTGGTAAACACTGTCAGACACAAGACCTGTAGCATACTCCACAGACATCAGAAAGGTTGCCATGATGCAGCTCAATCAGAAAATTGTACTTAACTTCGGAATTGCTATCTGCCAGTAATCATAGCAACCTTTTGATAGCTGTGTACTGTATTCCCAGATTTAGGGTGGCATTGCTAAGGTATGCAAGTGCTAGTATTGGGAGATGCACGCAGGACCCAATGTCCTGCCTCTCCAGGAGGCATTGGATAATGGAGCCTGTGGGTGCGGGTGTGTCTGCCCCTGTTGGCTGTTGCTTTACGGCAGAGGTTCCCAACGCCAGTCCTGGTGTGCCAAACACTGTTCGGGTTTTCATGCTGTCCCTCATGAATATGCATGAGATACATCTGCATACCATGGGGGCGGCGCATAGAAAATGCAGCACAGGCATCTTTATTAGAGGCAGCATGGAACCTGAATGGTGTTTGGCCCTCCAGGACTGCATTTGGGAGACTCTGCTCTAGGTAATGCGCCTGTTTATGGTGTCTGTGCTCTGTAGGGTAAAATGTAGGTGTTTTGGGCATGTTTACGTCATCTGCAATAAAGGTTCTGTCTGTAATAGCACGTTTTAGTAGTGGGTAAAATATGGGGACTGGGTTGGCAGGAACCACAGCTGGGACTTGAACCTGTGACCTTCTGCCTCTGAACACACTGGTTGTGTGCACTGCATCACCCTGTTGCCACAGAGACAGTACATTCCCTGGTGATACCGTGACTGTTCGTCCGGCAGGGCCTGTCAGTTGCAGTGCATGGCACCCCCCTAAACAGGGCTAGGCCATGGTCTGCTCTGGGCAGCTGCCACTGCCCCCTCCACCACCAGTACCCCTCTGCCACCATGCTGACATGCCCTTCTGCTGGTGGTGCTGGTGGTGCGCAGTCTCAGGCCATCCAGTGTGCAGGTAGGTGGCTGCCTATGGTGTATGTTCTGGGGTAGGGGTGCCTGCATAGACGTCCACGCTTCCCCCCCCAACACCGCCTGCCAATGTTCTGTGCCCTTGGAGGTACCTGCTGGGTACTATCCCCTGTGACACTGTGATAAACACACTCATGCCCATGTTGGGCCCTCATCAGTTGCTGTCTGGCTGCTGTACAGTTTCAGAATTCCTAAGTGCCACCTAGGCATCTGCCTATTCCGCATTGTGCCCCAGCTGCACCACAGCATGTGCCGCCTGCAGCCCTCTGTATCCCATTTTCAAGCATCTGTCCAGTTGGCCATTCCGACCGCCCTGCTGTTTCCGCACATGTGCACGCCATAGGAAACCTGTCCGATGGAGAGGAAAACCCTGCACAGCTCAATTTCACTGTGGGCTCATTCACCTTGTATGGGGACGGAGCATGGACCCTTCCAGAATTCATATCCTTTTTTTGGTGCTTTCATGGGAGTGTTTTTTGATGTTTCCCATTGAGATCACTATTGCCCAGCTTGGTTATTTTATTTTTCCATTTTCTTCTGTTCATTTTCACTGTTTATTTGCCCTTTTGTTCCGTGCACATGTATCACACTTATCACTTTTTTGTAGGTTTCCCTGGTTTTGCTGTACATTGCTGACAGAAATGGATTCTCTTCCCTTTAAATCAGCTCTAACGCCAGGGTTTCACTGGCGTTAGTTTTGAGCCTCGGATTTCACATCGTTAGTGTGTGGGAAGCCTCTCCCCTCCCACTCTCCACCCATTGACCCCTTCTCTCCGCCCCTGGGGAGCCTTCCTCCGCCCTCCGGGAGCCTTTCTCCGCCTTCAGCGCTCGTTTGCGCTGCTGCCCGTGTTATCGCGTGCTAAGGTACCTCTGTGCCCGATAAAGCGCCATTATCGCGTGATAAGGTACCTTAGCGTGCGATTAGGTCACAGAGCGCACATTAAGACGGTTTAGTAAACATACCCCTTAGTCTCTCTCATGTCCTGATTCAGGGAAGCATGCTAACGTGCACCGTTGTTAACCGTGGTTAATGCATGCGAATTGTGAATTGTCTCCATTAAAAATAAAGGAGCCATGGCAATTAAATGCACATGGTAAAATCCATATTGCTGATAGAACAGGTTACTGCGATTTAGGGGTATGTTTACTAAACGGCGCACAAGTGCGCGGCGCACAATAGCGTGCGCTAAGGTACCTTAGCGCACGCTAATGATGTGTCTTTGTGCCCCGCACACGTGCGCACCGCACTAACGGGCCCGCTCATGTGCGCGGCGCGCAAATGAGCGATAGAGGTGTGGAAAGGCTCCCGGAGGGCGGAGGAAGGCTCCCCAGGGGTGGAGAGACGGGGTCAATGGGCGGAGAGTGGGAGGGGAGAGGCTCCCCGCACAGGAGCGGGGCTGAAATTCAAGCAAAAAAATACCGCGAGTGAAAACCTTGCGGTAGAGCCGATTTAAAGGGAAGAGAAACCATTTCTGTCAGCAATGTACAGCAAAACCAGGGGAAACCTACAAAACGTGAGCAGTGTGATACATGTGCACGGAACAAAAGGGCAAATAAACATTAAATATGACCCAAACAAAATATAATAAAATTATAATCAAGCTGGGCAATAGTGATAGTAATGGGGAACATCAAAAAACACACCCAAAAAAGCCCCCCCCAAAAAATATGAATTTTAGAAGGGTCTACGCTCCGTCCCCATACAAGGTGCATGATCCCACAGTGAAATAGCACTGATCAGGGTTTTTCCCTCTCCATTGGACAGGTTACCTATGGCATGCACATTTCCACAACAGCAGGGCGGGCAGGTCGGAATGGGCAATTGGAAAGATGCAGGGAAAGGGGATACAGAGGGCTGCAGGTGGCACATGCTGTGGTGCAGCTGGGGCACAGTGCGGACTAGGCAGATGCCTAGATGGCACCTAGGAATGCCGAAACTGAACAGCAGCCAGACAGAAACTGATGAGGGCCCAACATGGGCACGAGAGTGTCCATCACAGTGCCACAGGGGATAGCACCCAGCAGGTACCCCCAAGGGCACAGAACATTGGCAGGCGGTGATTGGGGGACGTGCGGACAAATTTGCAGGCATCCCTACCCCAGAACCCCCACCATAGGCAGCCGCCTACCCACACAAAGGATGGCCTCAGACTGCATATACCACCAGCAGAAGGGCATTTCAGCAGGGTGGCACAGGGGTACTGGAGGTGGAGGGGGGCAGTGGCAGCTGCCCAGAGCAGACCATGGCCTAGCCCTGTGTAGGTGGGTGCAAAGCACTGCAACAGACAGGCCCTGCCGCATAAACAGTCATGGTATCATCAGGGAATGCACTGTCTCTGTGGCAACGCGGTGGTGCAGTGCACACAAGCAGTGTGTTTGGAGACAGAAGGTCACAGGTTCAAAGCCCAGCTGGGGCTCCTGCCAATCCAGTCCACATATTTTTTCAACAACTAAACCGTGATAGTAAGGACAAACCTTTATTGCAGAGAACATACGCATGGTTAATACGCCTATATTTTACCCCACCGAGCACAGACACCATAAACAGGCGCATTACCTAGAGCAGAGTCTCCCAAATGCAGTCCTGGAGGGCCCCACACCATTCAGGTTCCATGCTGCCTCTAATAAAGATGCCTGTGCTGCATATCTATGCACCACCCCCATGGTATGCAGATGTAGCTCATGCATATTCATGAGGGACAGCATGAAAACCCGAACAGTGTTTGGCACCGCAGGACTGGAGTTGGGAACCTCTGCCGTAAAGCAGCAGCCAACAGGGGCAGACACACCCACACCCACACGCACAGGCCCCATTGGCCAATGCCTCCAAGGAGAGGCAGGACATTGGGCCCTGCGTGCATCTCCCAATACTAGCACTTGCATACCTTAGCAATGCCACCCTACCCCTGGGCATACGGTACACAGCTATCAAACGTTTGCTATGAGTACTGGCAGATAGAAATTCCTACGTTAAGCACAGTTTGCTGATTGAGCTCCATCATAACAATCTTTCTGATGTCTGCGGTGTGTGCTTCAGGTCTGGTCTCTGACAGTGTTTACCACCCTGAGGAGTGACCCCCAACAGTATTGCGTAGCATATCCATGCCTGTACTGTGCCCAGGACTGGTGTGGTGGGCAGGGCTGCTAAATTCCTCTATAGTAGCACAATGCTGGCATAGGTGTGGGAGTGTGTGTCTGTCTATACAGTGTGTGGTGGCTGCAAACACCTTCCACAGCCCACACTGCCAGCACTGTTGCCAGTATTTGCCTGCCAATGTGCATAATGAGGAGCAAAGTACCATGGGTATAGCCCAGACAGGGTGGCCTGGCCAGGATGCATCTGCACAGGGCATAGGGCACTGGCTGGGACATTTTAGTGCCCGGCCACCACCTACACAGACAGGGTGACCTCAGTATGTCCTGCTGGGAGATCACTCTCACCCTGACTGTGCAGTGACGACAGCATGGCTAGGCACCCCCATAGTGCTATATAGTATTTCTGTCATGTGATATTTATGGGTTTCCTTTTGGGGCCCAGTCACTGATTTATTGCTTGTTGTGTATGTTGACATTCCTGGTCTGGGTGCATGCATTTCCACCAGGAACATGCACTATGGACTAGCTAGCAGACTGTTTGCAGCTGGTATGTGTCTTGATGGAGTGCCTTGCAGGGTGCAGTGGCTGAAGGCTTGCTGCAGGAGAAGATCAGATAGTGGTGGGGTGCAGCTTAGCATATCCAGGCCACTGTTCCCTCTAAGCTGTGCGTGTGTGTGTGTGCGCACACACCTTGCCGAGTGAGCGCACATACTTTACAACAGAGCGCACAAAAATTATGCCTTTGATTCTGATAGAAAACAACACAGACGTCTTAAAATTTAAAAGTTATGATTGTAATTACTAGAAATTTCCTGCTTCATTTAGTAATTGTCTATTTTCATTTAATTTGATTAAAATCAATGTGGTGTACATACTGTATTCTGACGTGTAGTCAAATTTTAAAGTATATAACTCCGAGTGTCGTTATGTGGCGCACAAAAATTTAACTTTCCTTCAAAAGCTGCACACAGCCTACAGAAAATTAGAGGGAACATTGATCCAGGCCTAATGTCTGTCTGCTATTGTGTTATGGATGTGTACAGAGCTGCATTGACTGCCCTGTAGAGTGTCTGTTCCCCAGCAGGACTGGGGTTGATGGTCCCCTCTACTGCCACCATTGCAGGGAGGTAGAATGGGCATCTGTTGATGGGAGACCCTGTTTACCACCCTCAGCCCTGGAGGAGGAGAGTGGTGGTACATAATCCTCCTAGGGGTCCATGGGAGCTACACCTGACTGAGACAGACAGATATATCCAAGGTGTTTCTGCAGAAACTACCTATCTCACACATTAACACTGCTTTGGACCTCCAGCATGGCCTCTTTCAGCCATGGAAGGTGCTGTGGACCTGGTGCTGGGCGCCTCACCACACCTTCAGGGTGAGCACAGTACCCGCACAATGTGACGGTGTGTAGCTACTCTGTGCCAGTAAAACACATGGTCAGTACCCCCTACCAGGCCGAGGTGCTGTGGGGGTGCACATGGTCAGTTCCCCCTACCAGGCCGAGGTGCTGTGGGGGTGCATACCCCATCTTGTGTTTATCTGTGGACAGCTGATTTGCATGTGCAGTGCATCATGGGTACGGGTGGGCTAACCCTATCCTGGTGACCACAGCAGACTGTCTGTGTGGTGACGTGCACTCCCTCTGCAGCCAGCCAGGGGCTTGCTAGCAGCTATAGAGCTGTAGCACAATGGTACTTCACTGCCTGTGGAGCCAGAGGTTGTGGGTTCAAACCCACAGTGGGGTTATTTGATAGGGCTGCCCAAAGCATTATCTCTTTTTAATGTACATTATTGCTGCCAGCAAGAACACCCTCATCGTACTCTACCCATAAGGTGCCTCAGAGGGCGCTTTATAGGGCGCCCTATAGGTTACCTTATGGTTACCGTCCATGTAAGGTGCACTATATGTTATCCTGTGGAGCAACTTATAGGGTGCCCTATAGGGGACATTTTAGGGTGCCGTGGCGGAAAGTGCACTTTATAATGTGCCCTATGGAGTGCCTTATAGGGTGCCTTATGCGGCACCTTCAATTACGGCACGTGAGGGCCTGTTTGCTGGCAGGAATTAATAAGATACAACTAAAGTGCTGCAGGAAAAAATACGTACATTGCAAAGCTGATGCCTCAGCCAGCCTTACGTAGTAGGCACACTGGGGAGCAAACTCATGACCCCTGTATCAGCAGTCAGTGCCTTACCCATTGTGCTACACTGCTGCTCCTCCTTGCATGTCAGCGCACCTACTTATGCTTTTCATTCCTTAAACTGCACAGTGCTACCATCAAAAACATTGCTGTGACCTTGCGGTACCTCATACGGCACCCTATAAAGCGCCCTATAAGCAACATTCTAGGGTGCCTTGGCGGACAGTGCACTTTACAATGTGCCTTATGGGGCGCCTTATGTTAACACGCTTTGAGAGTGCGTTTGCTAGTAATAGTAATTAAAATAAAAAATAAAATGCCTCCTAGAGCAATAGCGCACTGCCTTATGCACATCAGCGTGCCGCCTTATGCCGCACAATATTAAACTGCCTCCTAAAGTAATGCCTCAGTCAGCCTTTTTCATTGGGCACAGTGGGGGATTGAACCCCTGATCCCTACACCATTGGTCAGTGTCTTAACCATTGTACTGTGGCTCTGTTCCTATGCTTGAGCATCAGCGCGCCACTTATGCTTCCCGCGCAGCTTTCTCATGCGCTAATGTGTGGGGCGCACATTAGCGCATGTTTAATCCTGGTTTTGCTTTTTTCTGCCTGAAACGCCCACTCCTTATATGGCACCCGCACACTAGCGCGGCCCGCACATTACCGGGGTTTTATTAAACATACCCCTTAGTGAATCGGGGCCTTTAAAAGGGTTAGAAAATTAAAGGCATTCCACGCACCAACATTAAATTATTTGAAACTAAATGTTAAAACATTTGCACCCTAGTCTTACTAGGAGGTAGCATTTTGAGTGATGATTTGGACTTTCTTCCCTCTTGCTGTGTCCTTTCCCCTCTAACTGCAGTGTAAATGCTACTGTACCGTTAGAGGTATAAGAAAAGCCAGCAGCTTTTGTTTTGAAACACTTATGACTTTTCAGAAAAGAGTGTTGAGGGCATTAGCTAGGTTGTTATGACAACAGTCAATAGATGTCGGTCTATTGACTGCGGAGTTGTCTTTCCGCAGGCTGAGCGCAAATATCTTTGGCAGTTTGATCTGCTTTGGTCAAATCACATCAGCATCTGACTTTTCAGAGTTCAGTGATATAAGCAATGGTCCTAGTTAATTACCTCCAAATAAATGGCACACTAGATTTTCTGTTTTTTTTCTGGCTTTTCAAAAAGCCTATATTGCAGGGTGTCAGATAGTACAAAAATGAAAATGCACCAGTATTCTAAACAAGTCGAATGAAATGCCAAGGAAGAAGAAAAGGGTTTGCTTGAAATGAGAGAGCAGAATAAATATGGCTTAGATATCTGGCTGGTAAGTCTTCATCTGGAAACGGACACTACTTTAATGGAAAATTTCTCTTCTGCAAGTCAAACTTCCATTTCTTATTCTTGCTGTTAATGAGTTCAGTACCTTTGAATGTGCCTCTCTGGAATCGCTTCCTTAATTATCTATGGGGCAAGAAATTGACATTTCTTTTAGGTCTGCACATCTTAGCACTGAAACTACTTTTTATAGCTGCTCCAAGGTCCTCGTAGTAGCAGCTTACATGAAAAATGCAAAAAAAAAAAAGAGAGGAATGTTTTGACGGTATCGGTTTGATGAAACATCTATGTGTATTCACTCTGAGGTCTATTCTATTGTGGACATCCCAGAATTGGACACACAAAGATAGACAGGATTCTGATCCCGCGGGACAGGTTTAGCCCCTGTGGGATCAGAATCCTATCTAAGTATGTACATGCAGGCCGAGACCTGATTCTGGTTGACGTACACATACAGGCACCTGCCCAGCTAACTCATTCAAGGCTCCTGAATGGAGCTGTGGTGCCATG
The DNA here is from genome assembly GCA_033557465.1 of Ichthyophis bannanicus. Lineage (NCBI taxonomy): Eukaryota > Metazoa > Chordata > Amphibia > Gymnophiona > Ichthyophiidae > Ichthyophis > Ichthyophis bannanicus. The sequence goes on from CM066043.1 coordinate 167,820,802, forward strand.
GCGTCCGGTTTCCATGGCACCACGGCTCCATTCAGGAGCCACGATCCCCAGCCACAGCTGACTAATTTCATTCCCCGTAGGCTGACCCTCGATCCGGCCTCCCAAGACCAGGGATGGGCTGCAGGGAAACTCCTCAGAATAAGTTTCCCATCTACTCTTGATTCTGATGTCAGCCCTGTACGTCCGGGGCCGCAGACCGTCCACATCCCGCCCTGCTCCACATCTGCGCCATCCCTTTCCTGCCCCCATTTAGATTCCCCGTACAAACTCCCTGTTTGTACGGGGAGGCTTGGTGGGGATGGGAAAGGCAGACGAATAGCGGCGATGGTTGTGGTTGGGAATAGACCTGATAGTTGCCTGCCTTTGAATTTGAGTTTTGAATTTGATTTTGCCATTCTTTTTGCACTTAGGGGTCAATATTCAGCCGTTATGGTCAGCGGGTTTTTTTTAAACTCTGATCACTATGGCTAGATAAAATCCAGATGTTCAGTGCTGGCATCCAGATACTGGTGCTGACTATCCAAATCCAGTGGTGACCAGGTCCATTATACAGATAGTGATATTTAGCCCACTATTCTAGATAGCAAACTGCATTAAGTTAGGGCAGCCTTTTTTCTGGCCTTAATTTATACAGATAGTTATCTGTTTAGTGGTCTGACTATCGCTGATAACCAGATAAAGCTTTTGAATATCAGCCCTTGAATTTTTCAGGATGCTGCTTTTGTTTGACCATGCAAAAGCGAAGCTGATGTCTTCATCTGATTATCATAGTCAGCAAACTTAAATTTAAGAATAGATCTAGTTTATAACTGTATCTGCATTTTATTGCGAATTGTATATATGATCAAGAACTTTGAAAGGATGTTAGTTTTTCTGAAAATCTTCTTAGTCACTCTAGTTTAAAATAATTACTACAAGCCTGTTCTTTGGTCAGTTTTTTGTAAATATAGACGTATGTTTGCCAAGCTAAAAAGCAAATATTTTTTCCATCACATTTAGATTGTAATAAATTGGCCCTATGAATTATTTAGAGTCATTGAAGGCTTTTACAGAAGCCATTTAAAAAATATTGAGCTGGAAAATTGATTGTGAAGATATGGCTGATTTTTGGATTGAGAGTTTTGCTGGCATTTATACTTTCTGAAAGAACCTGCTTTGTCAGGTGCTTCGCTACTTCTGTCAAAGTGGGAACAGTTTGATGGCATCAGTTTAGTAAAGGCCCCATTCTGATCGGTGCCTGTCCGGCCCATCTGGACTTCAAAATCTGGACGGGCCAGATCTGCAACTGATTCTGCACCCGCGGGGCTAGACGTTCTCATGGTATCAGAATCGGGTGCATAGGGCCTGGACGGACAGGATGTGCCCTGATTCCATGCTGCTGCACGTCCAGCTCCTCCCCCGTCCAACCCAACCGAAGCACCTGCATGGAACCCTGGTGCCGTGGCATCGCCATGAAAGAGCCACGATTCCCTGCTGCACAGAACACATGCTGCTCGCCATCGCCCGAGCCCTGCAGCAGCCTGCGGGGAACCCCCCTGCTTCCGCCCACCTATAGTCCAGTGCTCATTGTTCCCATTCTTCTCGGCCAGGGAGACTTATTCTACCTCCAAGGTGGAATAAGTTGCCCGGCCATCCATGAACCACTGGACATACAGGGCCGTGACTGGAATTGGCCCTGTACGTCTGGGATCATGTCCCGCCTCCACCCTGCCCACGCTCCTCCTCCGGCCCTCCCCCTCCCACCTCCATCCAGAGCTCCCCGCACATCTCCTCTGTAGATGTTACCAGTGGTGTGCCCCAGGGATCTGTCCTTGGTCCGATTCTTTTTAACATCTTTGTTAGTGATATAGCGGAAGGGCTGTCGGGTAAGGTTTGCCTCTTTGTGGATGATACCAAAATCTGCAATAGAGTAGACACCCAGGAAGGTGTAGATAACATGAGGAGCTAAGCTTGAAGAATGGTCTAGAATTTGGCAGCTGGGATTTAATGTTAAAAAATGTAAGGTCATGCATTTAGGCTGCAGCAATCCAAGGGAGCAATATTGTATAGGGGGTGAAGTACTTTTGTCCACTAAAGAAGAGTGGGACCTAGGCGTGGTTGTGTCTGATGATCTTAAAGTAGCTAAACAGGTAGAAAAGGTGACAGCAAAAGCTAGAAGGATGCTTTGGTGCATACGGAGAGGAATGGCTAGCAGAAAAAAGGAGGCGATAGTGCTTCTGTATAAGTCTTTGGTGCGACTTCATTTGGAGTATAGTGTGCAATTCTGGGGACCGCATTTCAAAAGGATGTGAACAGGATGGAGTCGGTGCAGAGGGTGGCTACTAAAATAGTTAGTGGGCTTCATTATAAAGCATATGAGGACAGACGTAAGGATCTTAATATGTACACCTTAGAGGAAAGGCGGATAGAGGCGATATGATTGAGATGTTTGAATACCTCCGTGGCATAAATGTTCAGGGAGAGAGCCTCTTTCAACTGAAAGCAAGTTCTGCTACGAGAGGACATGGAATGAGGGTGAAGGGAGATAGATTCAGGAGTGATATGCGGAAATATTTCTTTACGGAAAGAGTAGTGGATCCGTGGAATAGTCTCCCAGTGGAGGTGGTAGAGATGAGGACAGTAACTGAATTCAAAAAAGCATGGGACCAACACAGAGGATCTCTAAAGGTAAAAAGGGGACTGTTGTAGTTGTTGATATGGAAGGACAGACTAGATAGGACATGTGGTCTTCTTCTGTCATCATATTTCTACGTTTCTATGTTTCTATGTATGTGTGGGGATGTACGTCCCCACTAAACGCTGCACAGAATGCCTCCCATGTGTTAACTTTGATATGTCACGTGAAATCTTCTTGTTTATTGTATCCTTATCTCACTTGACTGGGAAAAGTATTGAAAGATACTTTAATTGTAAGGGTTATTGAGATAATTAATGCTAAACTTGCAAAGTAAGTTTTCTCTGTGGATTTAAAGAAAGCAACAGTTCTTTCTAAAAAAAAAAAAAAAGAATAGTGTTTAGATCAAGGTGCATAATTTTAATCCTCAAGGACTGTAAACAAGCCAGGTTTTAAGGATATGCCTCGTGAATATGTGTGAGATAGATCTGTATGCATACTATTCCTATTGAGTGCAAATTTATTTCATGCATCTTCACTAGAGACATCCTTAAAATCTAGTCTGTTTGCAGCCCTCAAGGATTGAACTTGTGTAACCCTGCTTTAGATTCTTTGAATCTAATAATAAGTTACATAGAAACATAGAACATAGAAATATGACGACAGAAGAAGACCACATGGCCTATCTAGTCTGTCCTTCCATATCAACAACTACAACAGTCCCCTTTTTACCTTTAGAGATCCTCTGTGTCTGTCCTGTGCTTTTTTGAATTCAGTTACTGTCCTCATCTCTACCACCTCCACTGGGAGACTATTCCACGGATCCACTACTCTTTCCGTAAAGAAATATTTCCGCATATCACTCCTGAATCTATATCCCTTCACCCTCATCCCATGTCCCCTCGTAGCAGAACTTGCTTTCAATTGAAAGAGGCTCTCTCCCTGAACATTTATGCCACGGAGGTATTTAAACATCTCAATCATATCACCTCTATCCCGCCTTTCCTCTAAGGTGTACATATTAAGATCCTTCAGTCTGTCCTCATATGCTTTATAATGAAGACCACTAATCATTTAGTAGCACCTCTGCACCGACTCCATCCTGTTCACATCCTTTTGAAGGTGCGTTCTCCAGAATTGCACACTATACTCCAAATAAGGTTGCACCAAAGACTTATACAGAGGCATTATCACCTCCTTTTTTCTGCTAGCCATTCCTCTCCGTATGCACCCAAGCATCCTTTTAGCTTTTGCTGTCGCCTTTTCTACCTGTTTAGCTACTTTAAGATCATCAGACACAACCACGCCTAGGTCCCGCTCTTCTTTAGTGGACAAAAGCACTTCACCCCCTATACTATATTGCTCTCTTGGATTGCTGCTTCCCAAATGCATGACCTTACATTTTTTAACATTAAATCCCAGCTGCCAGATTCTAGACCATTCTTCAAGCTTAGCTAGATCCCTCCTCATGTTATCTACACCTTCCTGGGTGTTTACTCTATTGCAGATTTTGGTATCATCCGCAAAGAGGCAAACCTTACCCAACAGCCCTTCCGCTATATCACTAACAAAGATGTTAAAAAGAATCGGACCAAGGACAGATCCCTGGGGCACACCACTGGTAACATCCTTCTCCTCAGAGTGAGCTCCATTTACTTGTACTCTTTGTCGCCTCCCACCCAACCAATTTCTAACCCAAGCAGTAACTTTAGGGTCCATCCCTAAGGTGCTCAGTTTGTTTATAAGTCACCTGTGAGGAACAGTGTCAAAGGCTTTACTGAAATCTAAATACACCACATCTAGGGCTCTCCCACGGTCCAACTCCCTGGTCACCCAGTCAAAGAAATCAATCAGATTTGTCTGACAAGACCTGCCTCTGGTGAATCCATGCTGCCTCGGATCCTGTAATCCGCTGGACTCCAGAAACCTCACTATTTTCTCTTTCAGCAGCGTTTCCAATAATTTACTCACCACCGAAGTTAAACTAACCGGCTTGTAGTTTTCAACCACATCCTTACTTCCGCTTTTGTGTAAAGGCACCACATGAGCCTGTCTCCAGTCCTTTGGCACCACTCCTGACTGCAACGAGGCATTGAAAAGGTCAGTCAGTGGAGCTGCTAGATTGTCCCCAAGTTCCCTCAGTATTCTAGGGTGTATCCCATCCAGTCCCATTGCTTTGTCTCCTTTAATTTGAGCTAGTTTCTCACGAACACAGTTTTGTGAAAATTGTTCAAGATGTCCCTCGCTTTTGTTCCTATTTGTAGGTGTTTTCTGAGGTCCTGCTCTTTGTTCTTCATCTGTGAACACAGAACAAAAATATTTGTTAAGCAATTCTGCTTTATCCTTATCAGCTTCTACATATTCCTCCCCTGCACCCTTGAGTCTGACAATACCACTTTTGCCCTTCCTCTTCTCACTAATATATCTGAAAAATGTCTTATCCCCCCATTTTATTGCATTGGCTATTTCCTTCTCCTTTTGAATCTTTGCCTTCTTGACTATACTAGCTTCTCTAAGTTTTTCCAAATACAGATGCCTGTCTTCCTCTCTCTGTGATCTCTTGTATTTCATGAAGGCCTCCCTCTTTTTCTTCACTTTTTCAGCTACTTCTTTCGAAAACCATAGTGGTCTCATTTTCCTTTTACCTTTATTTACCATTTTAACAAAAAGGTTGGTTGCCCTTAAAATACCCCCTTTCAGTTTTGCCCACTGTTTTTCTACATCCCCCAGCTGTTCCCATCCCACTAACAACTCCCTGAGGTATTGGCCCATCTTCGCAAAGTTAGTCTTCCTAAAGTCTAAGATCTTCACCTTGGAATGGATTCTAACAGCCCTAGTCCTAATACTGAACCACACCATCTGGTGATCACTGGATGCAAAATGATCTCCCACTACAACATCAGAAACACTTTCACCATTGGTAAGCACCAAGTCCAGTATGGCCCCTTCACGTGTGGGGTCTGTTACCAATTGCCTGAATAGTTCTCCCTGTAGAGAATCCAGGATCTCCTTACTCCTAGATGATACTGCAGCAGGAATGTGCCAATCAACATCTGGCATATTGAAATCTCCTAGCAGTAGCACTTCCCCTTTCCTAGCAATGCTGCGTTTGTCTTCAATTAACTCTCTGTCCACCTCTTCCTCTTGTGAGGGAGGTCTGTATATCACACCAATGCAAACAGATTTCTCTTTCCCTCTTTCTAGTTTAACCCACAATGCCTCCTCTCTCCCTTTTAAGCTCTGTAATTCCAAAGCTTTAATAGTAGTTTTTACATATAGTGCTACTCCTCCTCCCCTTCTTCCTACCCTCCCCCTCCCCCTCCCCCTTCTTCAACCCCTCCCCCCCCGAGTATGCTCCATAGAACAGATATAAATTGTGGAAGGGTCTATACGCCGTCCCCATACAAGGTGAATGAGCCCACAGTGAAATAGCGCTGCTCAGGGTTTTCCCCACCATCAGACAGGTGCACATGTCCTGCAACATCAGGGCAGGCATGTCGGAACGGCAACTGGACAGATGCCGGAGAAGGGGATACAGAGGGCCGCAGGCAGCACAGGCTGTGGTGCAGCTGGGCCACAGTGCGGACTAGGGTGATGCCTAGGTGGCCCATACGAATTCTGAAACAGCGGAACAGCCAGACAGCAACTGCTGAAGGTCCAACATGGGCACGAGTGTGTTTCCCAAAGTGTCACAGGGGATAGTACCCAACATCTACCCCCAAGGGCACGGAACATTGGCAGGCGGGGCTGGGGGGGATCGTGGACGTCTATGCAGGCACCCCTACCCCAGAACCCGCACCATATTCAGCCGCCTACCTGCACACTGGATGGCCTGAGATTGTGCACCACCAGCTCCACCAGCAGAAGGGCATGTCAGCATGGTGGCTGAGGGATACTGGTGGTGGAGGGGGCAGTGGCAGATGCCCAGAGCAGACCGTGGCCTAGCCCTGTGTAGGTGGGTGCCATGCACTGCAACAGACAGGTCCTGTCTGACCAACAGTCATGGTATCACCAGGGAATGCACCATCTCTGTGATAACATGGTGGTGCAGTGCACAAAACCAGTGTATTCAGAAGCAGAAGGTCACAGGTTCAAGTCCCAGCTGTGGTTTCCACCAACCCAGTCCTCATATTTTAACCACTACTATAATGTGCTAATACAGAAAGAACCTTTCTTGCAGATGACGTAACATGCCCAACACACCTACATTTTACCCTACAGAGCACAGACACCATAAACATGCACATTACCTAGAGCAGAGCCTCCCAAATGCAGTCCTGGAGGGCCAAACACCATTCAGGTTCCATGCTGCCTCTGATAAAGATGCCTGTGCTGCATTTCTATGCGCCACCCCCATGGTATGCAGATGTATCTCATGCATATTCATGAGGGACAGCATGAAAACCCGAACAGTGTTTTGCACGGCAGGAATGGAGTTGGGAACCTCTGCCATAAAGCAGCAGCCAACAGGGGCAGACACACCCACACCCACAGTCCCCATTATCCAAAGCCTCCTGGAGAGGCAGGACTTTGGGCTGTGCATGCATCTTCCAATACTAGCACTTGCATACCTTAGTAATGCCACCCTAAACCTGGGAATATGGTACACATCTATCAAAAGGTTGCTATGATTACTGGCAGATAGCAATTCCTAGGTTAAGTACAATTTTCGGAGTGAGCTGCATCATAGCAACCTTTCTGATGTCTGTGGAGTGTGCTACAGGTCTTGTGTCTGACAGTGTTTACCAATCTGGGGAGTGACTCCTACAGTATTGCGTACCATAGCCGTGCCTGCACTGTGCCCAGGACTGGTGTGGTGGCCTGGGCTGCCCAACACCTCTATAGTTGCACAATGCTGGCATAGGTGTGGGGAGTGTGTGTCTATCCAGTGTGTGGTGGCTGCCAACACCCTCCACAGCCCACACTGCTAGCACTGTTGCCAGTATTGGCCTGCCAATGTGCATAATGAGGAGCAAGGTACTGTGGGAATAGCCTGGATAGGGTAGCTTGGCCTGGCCGCATCTGCACAGGGCATAGGGCAATGGCCGGACATTGTAGTGCCCGGTACCACCTGCACGGACAGGGTGTCCATAGCATGTCCTGCTGGGAGGTCACTCTCACCCTGACTGAGCAGTGACCATGGCATGGCTAGGTTCCCCCATAGTGCTATATAGTATTTCTCTTATGTGATATTTATGGGTTTCCTTTTGGGGCTCAATTACTGACTTAGCTGCTTGGTGTGTATGCTGATATCCCCGTTCTGGGTACATGCATCTCCTCCAGGACCATGCACTATGGACTAGCTGGCGGACTGTCTGAAGCTAGTATGTGTCATGCTGGAACACCGTGCAGGGTGCAGCGGCTGGAGGCTTGCTGCTGGAGAATGTCAGATAATGGTGAGGGGCAGCTGAGCATTTCCAGACCTGCTGTCTGTCTGCTATTGCGTTATGGATGTGTACTGCTCTGCATTGCCTGCCCTGTAGGGTGTTTGATCCCTAGCAGGACTGGGGTGATGGTCCCCTCTACTGCCACCATTGCAGGGGCGTAGAAAGTGGATCTGTTGGCGGGAGATCCTGTCCCCCACCCTGAGCCCCAGAGGGTGCGTTGGGTGGTGGTATGTAATCTCCCTGGTAACCACAGCAGAATGTGGGTGAGGTGCCGTGCAGTCCTCCTGTAGCCAGCCAGGTGTTTATTAGCAGCTCTATCTCACTGGTTACTTCACTGCCCATGGAGCCAGAGGTCATGGGTTCACAACCCACAGTGGGGTTCATCGATAGGGCTGTCTTAGTCATTGTCTATTTTTATTGTATATTAGTGCTGCCAGCAGAACCACCCTCAGGGTACTGTCACCTTAGGGCGGCTCATAAGGCGCCCTATAGGGCGCCTTATACGGCGCCCTATAAAGCGTCTTATAAGGTGCCTTATATGGTGTCCTATAGGAGACATTATGGGGTGCCTTGGCAGACAGCGCACTTTATAATGTGCCCTATGGAGTGCCTTCTAGGGTGCCTTATGTGGCACCTTAGGTTACGCCACTGTGAGGGTGTGTTTGCTGGCAGCACTATTAAAGTACAACTAAACTTCCTCACAGCCCAATACTTAACCCTTTTCAGGCCAAGCCCAAAACTTTCGGGATCCACACTTCTGCCTAAATATTCCTATCAAATGGTATATAATACATGACCATGGCAGAGGGAACGTCACTATTGGAAGATATTGGATAAGACGGGTACAATTTTCCTGACATATGCAAACTTTAACCCGGCTGCAGAATGTGGATTAAAATATTATAGTATGCTTTCAAAGGGTTACACATGACGCCTCAGCCAGCCTTATTCATTAGGCATACTGGGGAATCAAACCCATGACCCTTGTACCATCAGTCTGTGTAGTAACCATTGTGCTACAGCTCTGGTTCTGTATTTGGGTGTCTGCGCACCTTCTTACGCTTAACGCGCAGTAACGCGCCCTGTAACGATCGTTGCTGCGCGGCGCCTTATAGTGCGCCTTAACGCGCGTTATTGGTAACGATGTACCGCCCATGTCCTTTTTTGGCATTTCTTCTACTAACGTGGCTCCTAACGCGAATCACACTAACGCAGTTTAGTAAACATACCCCCTAGTTGTGGTCCCAGGTTGTGGAATTTCCTCCTATTGAAGTTATCTATCATTTTGTAAGAAAGTAAAGGCCTATTTATGTACTCTGGCTTTGGAATATTGCTGCTGTCTGGATAACCTTTGACCCCCACCTCCAGCTCGCTTCTAATATCAGCTTACATACTAAAAGTGATCCATTTAGAGGAGTAAGAGTTGGAAAGCAAAGGACTTATCTATGTAACTTCAGAAGTGAGATGAATAAAGTCCTTTTGAGTAATGATCTCCATTTTTTCATTTTGTTTGTGTAACCTGGCCTCCAGGCGTATCGGCCTCTACTAATACCCTGCTAGATGTTACTGTAGTCATGTAGCCGTAGCTCAGGCTGGAACACCTCTGGAGGGGGTATAGTGGAAAAATTCTATAACTCTGTTATCTGTGAACTGATGACAAACCCACTGGAGCATCCTGGTTTATCAACATTTCTTTCAATTCTTCCGATACATCACGTTTAAGTACCACTTCAGACGTGGGTAACTTTCCTACATCTTCTTCAGAAAAGACCGAAGCAAGGAATTCATTCAGTCTCTCCACTATGATCTTGTCCTCGCTTAGCGGCCCTTTTACCTCTCTATCATCTAATGGTACAACTGTTTCACAGGTTTTTTGCTATGGATGTACTTGAAAAAGGCAGTCCTCATGTTTACCAGCCACCCAGCTAGATGCATGTCTAATAATCGAATTGCCAACTAGAACAGCTGTCCTAACCCTTCCCTCATGGGCACATGTTCCTGGAGAAACTTCCTTGGTGAAAGAGGGTTTTACATCACCTGGAGGACAGATCCTAGCTACAGGATCATATTCTGCCTCACCAAACTGATGCTCTCCTTTCATGTGACCCCTCTCCTCCATGGCAACAGAGAGGTTGCCAGATTGGAGGTGGAACTTCAGTAATACTTCCCTATGGATCTCGCCTATATACCTCTCTGACTTCCTTAGGTCCTCCAAGTCTGCTACTCTAGTCTCCAGAGATTGGACTCATTCCATGAGGGCAAAGAGCTCCTTTTACCAGTGCACACGTAAGACTCCTCACTAACTGGGAGAAAATAGTATATGTGACACTCAATGGAAAAGACTGGATAGCCCCATCTCACTGCTGGACTGCTGACTGCATCTTAGTTTTAGGGGTTTTTTAAGATATTTAAGTTGTTTCCTTATTTATTTATTTAAAAGGATTTATATACCGCTTTATCCTGAAATCAAAGCGGTTTACACATCAAACAAATCAAAAATGTGCGTGGGTGCAGGCATGCAGTGAGACTCGATAGTGTAAGTGTGAGTGGAGTAAAGATGATTGCAGGGTGAGCTATATACAATGAGGTCTATGTACGGGAACTATATACATATTGCAGGGAGGGGGAGGGGGAGGCTGGGTGGATAGGAGGCGAGGTGGGTGAAGGGAGGGCCGTCGGTCAGATCAGGTGATGTCCTTATAGTGTTCCGTGAAGAGAGTCATTTTGAGCATCTTTCTGAAATCCTTGAGGTCTGTAGTTGATCTCAGGTTGTTGGGGAGTGAGTTCCAGAGTGCCGGCGCGGCCAGAGATAATGCTCTTCTTGAGGTATCCTGTCTTGTTTTAGTAAATGCTTTGGGTGTGTTGATGTTGTCTGAGGAGTCTCTCCTCCTGGGTCTGGTGCATGGATCAGGTTTGATGAGGGGTTTCAGACTGCTGAGAGGTTCCGTTTGATTTTGAAAGTATTTAGTAGCACCTTATAACGGATGCGGGAGGTGATTGGGAGCCAGAGGAGGTGGTTGAGGATGGGGGTTATGTGATCGTGCCTTGAAGCACCAGTTATTCAGGTGACAGTGTTCTGCACCATCTGTAGTGGCCGGTTTGCTTGTTTTGAGAGTCCGAGGTAAATGGGGTTGCAGTAGTCTAAGATGGGAGTGATTGTAGTCTAAGTTGCTAGTGATAATTGTATGAACACAAGTATACCTAATAGGTTTAAGGGACTTTGTTCATGTCAGGATTAATTTCAAGCCTTAATTAAGCTATAACTGATGAGAATAACCAGCTACACTTGTAAGTGAATTTGACAGACTACCTCTGTCCCTGCAAGAGTTGTAAGAACCTATAAATCTGAGATTATGCCTGGGAGGGTGGGAGGAAAAGAAACTATTAATAGAAGCTGGCTTGCTAAAACAGTGCCCTGTGTGACTTAAAATCTTTATTTTAAAGTTTTGTGTTTTTTAATCAGTTCAAACCTAAAGAGTTCCCTTTAGCCCAAGAGTTTGAGAAATTATCAGCAGGGAAATTCTTGCAATTGCAGAATCCTTCCCAGCAAGATCAGCTTTTCTCTGGGCAGGAAGAAGACACAGCAGCTCACAAAACCTTAGAGCCAAAGGCCTTGTCTGCCCGAGCGTGGACATCCAAGCTGACATGCTTGACAAAAGTGGAAAGTGATGTCCATGTTGACACCTGACAAATTGCTTTCAGGTAGATTGGTGCACAAATCCTCTGGAACTGGCTGTTTCCGCAACAGATCCGCCGAGGCACTGGCCTCCTTAACTCAGCGCTCCAATGCAGACTTGGCCACCACATCACATTGCGTAGGCCAGCAAGCAGCACAAAAAAGATGGTCTGATGTATGAAAAGAATTCATAACCCCCAAGAACCAGAGAAGCACCCTCCAGACATCCACAAGATAAAGATCCTTCCTATTCTCCCGACACTGCTCCTTAGAGAAGGAGAGCAGGCAAAACACCTGGTTTTACATGAAAGGGAGAAATCACTTCAGAGAAGAAGGAAGGCACAGGTCAAATAGAAACTGCCTCCTCAGAAAAAGATAGGTAAGGAACTTGGCAAGACAAACCCAGCAGCTCAGAATTCTCCTTGCGGAACAAATCGCAACTAAGACCATCTTGAGCATCAAATCCTTCAGAGTAGCACGCTTCAATGGCTCAAATGGCTCCTACATCAGAGTCCAGAGCACCAGAGAGAGATTCCAGAAAGGGACCACAGACTAGAAGGGAGGACGCAGACGCTGAACCCCCTGAAGAAGGCGCAAAACATCTGAGTATAAGGCTAGAGACTTACCAGCCAACAGATCTCTCAAACAGGCCAAAACTGTTACCTGAACCTTCAGGGAGCTAAGAGAAAATGCCCTTCTCCAGATGGTCTGCAGAAAAGGCCAACAGAGATGGCACCTTGGCCATCTCAGGAGCCAGCTGCGGTGTGCCGCACCAGATCCACACTTATGTCACTGCCGAAGAATAACCCATATGCGCTAGCCATCTCCTTACAGGAGCCAAACCATAAGTGAGAAGGGAGCTGGGTCCTCCAGGACAAGTGACTCCTGACATAATTGTCTCTGAGATGGAGGCAAAGAGGTGGCATTTGCAGGAGCCACATCCGATCTCTGAATCACGCTGTCCCTCAGCCTACCCAGCACTGCCAGAATAATCTCCTCAGGTGGTGCTCCATACGCTGAATCACATGCCCCACCCAGGACCACAGAGGAAACACATATAGCAGGTGTTGACTTGCTCAAGGTTGAGCCAGAGTGCCAATGTCCTTGGACCCCGTCTCCATGCGGTGACTGAAGAAGCGGCACACTTTGGCATTGGAGTGTGTCGCCATCAGATCGCTCTCAGGGCAACCCCAGCAGTGCAGAAACAACTGAAATGTCTTCTGACTTAGCTCCCACTCTCTTGGAACTAGAGTGTGCAGCCTGAGAAACGAGCTTCCACAGAATCCACCCTAGCAATAGGCAAAGCCAACAAATTAGGAAGTTCTTCACTGCCTAGGCAAACAGAGCGCACTCCAGGGTTTCTCCGGCACTTCTTGTGCTACCTTGTCGATTGACATAAGCCACCACTGTGGCGTTGTCTGAGAACACGCAAACTGCCCGGCCCTCAACTGGTGGCCTGAAATGTAGAAGAGACCTGATGACCCTCACTTCAAGGCAGATGATGGACCATACCACCTCCCTGCAGTTTCTACAGCCCTCGGGAACTCCTTTCTTCTGGCAGATCGCTTCTATCTGTGTCCTTCGTTTCTACTGCCAACTCCCATCCTTCCACCTTGCTGCTTCTTATGCCTGGAACAAACTACCTGAGTTTGTACATCAGGCTTTATCTCTGGCCCTTTTCATATCTAGGCTGAAAACTCATCTCTTCGAGGCCGCTTTTGGATCCTAATCTGCTTAGTCTGTGTCTCCTTACCATTCTCCTAGATTTATCCTTGTCCTCAGTTGTGTTGTTAGTCTTGACTAGATTGTAAGCTCTGATGAGCAGGGACCATCTTATATATATGTCTGTGCAGTGCTGCATACGCCTTGTACCACTATACAAATGATCAGTATTAGTAGTAGTAGTGGGCCGTTCAGCCTTGGTAATGGGCTCTCAAGCCCAAGAGACTGGCATCATTCATCAGAAGGATCTATGAGCAATCGTCCAGCGGCATGCCCTTCCTCAGAGTACTGGATTGCTGCTACCACCACAGGCTGGCCATCACCATCATTAGGAGCGGGAGCTTGAGCTTGAACTGCTGAGAACTCTGGGACCACTGAGTCAATAAGTAGTGTTGGAGCGGCTGTATACTACTACTTGTTATTTATATTTCTGGCCTTAGCAACAGTAAGTATTGCCAGGCGCCATTCAATGGTTCCATTGGAACACTGACATTGTTGAACATAACCTCATTCAAAACAGTTTATCATTTGAGCGCGATTTGTTGTTTACAGTAACTTGAAAAATTCATCTCGGGCGAAAAATGGAATTAACTCATGAACATTTTCGTGCGATTATTTTTCATAACTTTCGACGTGGATTATCAAGACAAGAGTGCATAGATTAACTTAATTTTTTATACGGCGATAAAGCACCATCCTACAGCACTGTAAAAAACTGGTATAACGAATTCAATCGTGGCCGACGTTCACTCCAGGACGAATTCCGTCAGGGTCGTCCAAAATCGGTTGTTGTGCCAGAAAATATCGATGCTGTGTGTGAACTAATAAAGCAAGATCGTCATGTGACATACCGTGAGATTGAGGCATCTTTGGGCATTAGTATGACAAGCATCAATAAGATATTGCATGATCATTTGTCCGTAAAAAAGATTTGTTCGCGTTGGATCCCGCATAACCTGACAAACGCTCAAAAGAAGGCTCGTGTCGATTGGTGAAAGGAAATGTTTAAAAAATACGTTCAAGGTGCATCAAAGACTGTGTATAACATCTACAGAGGTGACGAATCATGGATCTATGCATATGAGCCTGAAACAAAACAGCAATCGACTGTATGGGTCTTCCAAGACGAGCCAAATCCAACAAAAGTTGTTTGCAGAAGAAGCACATTAAAGCAAATGGTTGCCTGTTTCTTCGGCATTACTGGTCACGTGGCGACAGTGCCGTTAGAGCAACATAGGACGATCAATTCTGAATGGTACATGACCATTTGTTTACCAGAAGTCTTCGGAGAAATTCGGAAAAAGTCGAAGAAGAGGCGAATAATTCTTCATCATGACAATGCGAGCTCTCACACATCGGCTCAAACAAAGGAATTTTTGACCGGCCAAAACATCGAATTGATGGGTCATCCACCGTACAGCCCTGATTTGGCACCCAATGACTTCTTTTTATTCCCGCACATCAAAAACAAATTACGTGGTCAATGATTTTCAACACCCGAAGATGCGGTTGATGCATTCAAAATGCATGTTTTGGAGTTACCTCAATCGGAGTGGAAAAAGTGCTTTGAAAATTGGTTCAAACGCATGCAAAAGTGTATTGATCTTCATGGAGAATATTTTGAAAAACAATAAAACCAATTTCGATCATAAATATTTGTTTTTTCATTATTAGGCCAGAAATATAAATAGCAACCCTCGTACTACTGAGCATTTGTATAGCGCTACAAGACATGCAGGACTGCACAGACATGTAAGAGACAGACCCTGCTCATCAGAGCTTACAGTCAAAACAGACAACACAGTAGCTATAGACATGGGATACAGCTAGGGAGAATGGTAATGAAACACAAAGGAGATCAGGTGTATCAAGATCTGAGTTTTCACCCTGGATTTGAAAATGGGTCAGAGAAGGTGCCTGACGTACAGACTCAGGTAGTCTGTTCCAGACATAAGGAGCAGCAAGGTGAAGGGAGTGAAGTCTGGAGTAGCAATAGAAGAGAAGGGCACAGAATGAGCAAGTGCCCATGGTACTCTCTGGATTGTTGTTGCCATCAATCCAAGGAATTGAAGATCA
This sequence comes from Ichthyophis bannanicus, assembly GCA_033557465.1. Taxonomy (NCBI): domain Eukaryota; kingdom Metazoa; phylum Chordata; class Amphibia; order Gymnophiona; family Ichthyophiidae; genus Ichthyophis; species Ichthyophis bannanicus. The sequence continues at coordinate 167,836,277 of CM066043.1, forward strand.
ACCCAGACTCTGGGAGCCTGCTGAAAACAGCACAGTGCTAGGCAATCTAATAGCCTTTGACTTTTTTTCTTTTGGCAAGAAGACTCTGCACACTGGAGTATCGAAACGTGCTCTCAGGAACTCCAGGGGCTGGGAATTCAACATAAGAACATAAGACAGGCCATACTGGGTCAGACCAAGGTCCATCAAATCCACTATTCTGTTTCCAACAGTGGCCAATCCTGATCACAAATACCTTGCTGGTTCCCAAAAAAGGCACACAGGTTCCACAATGCTTGTCCCGGACTAAGCAGTGGACTTCCTAGGTCCTCTTTAATAATGGTTTATGGACCTTTCCTCCAGGAACTTGTCCAAACCTTTTTTAAACCCAGATACACTGACAGCTTTTACTACATCATCCAGTAATGAATTCCAGAGTTTGATTACTTGTTGAGTGAAAAAATATTTTCTCTTATTAGTCTTAAATGGGTTACATTGTAGTTTCATTGTGTGTCCTCTAGTCTTTCTACTTTTTGATGGTGTAAACAATCGATCTACATTTATCCGTTGCACTACATTCATAAATTTATAGACCTCTATCATATCGCCCCTCAGCCATCTCTTTTCCAAGTTGAAGAGCCCTAACCATTTAAGCCTTTCCTCATAGGGTAGGCTTCCATTCCCTTTACTATTTTGGTGACTCTTTTCTGTACCTTTTCTGATTCTGCTATATCATTTTTAAGATGCTGCAACCAGAATTACACACACTATTTAAGGTGCGGTTGCACCATTGAACGACACGGAGGTATTATAATATCCTTGGTTTTATTCTCCTTTCCTTTCCTTATGATTCCTAACATTGTATTTGCTTCTTTGGCTGCTGCTGCACACTGGGCGGAGGGTTTCAATGTATTATCCATGATGACACCTAAATCTTTTTCCTGGGTAGTGGTTCTTAATGTGGAACCTTGCATTGTTTAACCATAGATTGTTCTTTCCTAGGTGCATAACTTTACACTTGTCCACATTACATTTCATCTGCCATTTGGATATCAAGGTCCTCTTGCAATTTTTCACAATCCTCTTGTGTTTTAACAACTTTGAATAAGTTTGTGTCATCTGCAAATTTGATCACTTCACTTGTTGTTCCCATTTCCAGGTCATTTATGAATATGTTAAAAAGCAGCGGGCTCAGCACAGATCCTTAGGGTACTCAACTATTCACCTTTCTACATTGAGAAAATTGACTATTTAGCCCTACCCTCTACAGTACAGTCAGAGCGCTGTTGTTAAGATTGTACAGAAGAAGAAAGAAATGGGTTCAGTGGTGGACAAGCCTCGTTCAGGTCATCCATGTGCAACAACATCATGCCAGGACCGTACACTATGACGCATTTCACTGACTAATCGCAAGTTGACCACTCCTCAGCTACTTCGAGAGTGGTCAGACAAGAGTGAGGTCAGTGTCAGCTCATCAACAGTCCGTTGCCGATGCCTGCAGTTTGGTCTCAGGGACTGCAAAGCACGGAATAAGCCACTGATGACTGTCATACAAAGGCACAACTGGATTGTGTGGGCGAGAAAGCACTCAACCTGGTCAACTGAAATGTGGGAAAAGGTGCTATTCAGCGATGAAAGCACCTTCTGCCTGTTTGGTAACCAGGCCCACACCTATGTGAGGAGATTTCCTGGAGAGGAATTCAAGCCTGAGTGTCTCAACCTCACTGTGAAGCATCCTTTGAAGGTCATAGTCTGGGGCTGCATGGCTGCCAGTGGCATTGGATGTCTTCACATCGTCGATGGAATGGTCAACGGGGCCAAGTACATCACCATACTGCAAAAGTGCATGGTGCCATCAGCACACCAGCTGGTTCCTGTTCCAAGATGAAAATGCATCCTGCCATTGCTCCAGACAGGTCATCAGCTGGAAGCAGCGGAATAACATCAAGCCAATGGAGAACCTGTGGCACAAGGTGGCCTTGGAAATATCCAAGAGGCATCCGACATCAAAGCGTGAGCTGATTGAGTCATTCATTGCAGCTTGGAACCGCGTTGTCACCAACGATCACCTTGTCAGACTGGTTCATTCAATGCCGACAAGGTGCAGTCAGGTGATCAAGAACAAAGGGTGGCCCATCAAATACTGAGCCATCACTGACACATAAAAACAGCTTTTTTCAAGGCCACATACATTAATTTGAAGGAAACCTGGCGTGCGTCCATAATATTTTAAAGCATACTTACAATAATATATTGTTGGCCAACGATGTACTTTATGCGATTTTCACAGAAAATCTATCAACAGGACAACTATGGGGAACAAACTCAGAAAATAAGGGCCAAACTAATACTAAAAGTTGGCCCTTATAGCCAAAGCTATCACTTATCATGAGATACACAGAAAAAGCCACTGGGAGGAAAAAGAAATTAAGATATAAGGTCACGAAGTTGAAAAACATCAAATCTACATGTGATTCCAGACTTTTGCACACCACTGTATCAGTGTTGGAGTAGCCTAGTGGTTAGAGCAATAGCTCTGGAACAAAGAGACCAGGGTTGAATTCCTACTGGTACTCCTTGTGGCCTTGGGCAAGACATGCGTCCACCACCTTCCCCGCATCACGTGACCTCTCCGGAGTCCTGCTAGTTTTTGGGATCTTGCCAGGTACTTGTGACCTGGATTGGTCACTGAAAACAGGATACTGGGATAGATAGACTTTTGCGGCAAGTCTTCTGTTCTTATGTCCATTTTCTTTAGACAGAAGTGTGGTAATACTTCAATCAAGCAACAGTACAAGTTTTATCATTCTCAGAGAGCCTTAGGAAATTAAATAGTTATAGCTTGACCCTAATATATTATTAATTTCTTTCTTTCTCAGTTACCTAGGACAGAACTGCCAGGTCCAACTTGTTGGTAATTCCAGTTTGGTTTATTTCTTTACCTGGCTTCCATGTCAGAATTCAAAATAATGGGTTCAGCAACCACTTTCAGCCTTTCATTGCGGCCCTTTTCTTTAAAACCCCATATACAGGAGTTCTCAACTGAATCCCTGTATAGCTTTCTCTCTCTGCTCTTCTTTCTCTCTCACTCACTCATATTGGAGCAGATAAAGCATTTCAATTGCTCAAGTTTAATTTTTATTCCTTCCACATTTCTTTCCTTCTCTTCAATTTATAGTAACCCAAAAATCCATGCACACTTTCATTCACGCTCTAAATTTCCCCAGGTAAAAATATATTTTGATAAACCTTGGCAACTGTTAATCTGTAATATGTGCTGCTTCTCAAAATTTACTTTTAACCAATTCTCCATATATTTAAATTATTCAATGGCTTTAAACCTTGGCAGTACATAAGAACATAAGACATGCCATACTGGGTCAGACCGAGGTCCATCAAGCCCAGTATCCTGTTTCCAACAGTGGCCAATCTAGGTCATACGTACCTAGCAATATCCCCAAAAGACACAGGTTCCACAATGCTTGTACTGGGTCAAGCATTGATATCCTGGGTCCCTTTTTAATAGTGGTTTATGGACCTTTCCTCCAGGAACTTGTCCAACCCTTTTTTAAACCAAGCTATACTAACAGCCCTTACTACATCCTCCGGTAACAGATTCCAGAGTTTGATTACACGTTGAGTGAAAAAATATTTTCTCTTATTTGTCTTAAATAGTTTACCCTGTAGCTTCATTACATGTCCCCTATTCTTTCTATACTCTGATAGCGTAAACAATTGATCCACGTTTATCCGTTCCACTCCATTCATTAATTTATAGACCTCTATCATATCTCCCCTCAGCCGTCTCTTCTCCAGGCTAAAGAGCCCTAACCTTCTTAGCCTCTCTTCATAGGAGTAGCCTTCCATCCCCTTCACCAATTTGGTGGCTCTTCTCTGTACTTTTTCTAATAACGCTATGTCCTTTTTAAGATACGGTGACCAGAATTGCACACAATATTCAAGGTGCGGTCGTACCATGGAGCGATACAGAGGCATTATAACATCCTTTGTTTTATTCTCCATCCCTTTCCTTATGATACCTAGCATTCTATTTGCTTTCTTGGCCGCTGCTGCACACTGGGCGGAGGGTTTTAACATGTTATCCACGATGACTCCTAAATCTTTTTCCTGGGTGGTGGTTTCTAATGTGGAGCCTTGCATCGTGTAACTATAGTGTGGGTTGTTCTTTCCTAGGTGCATAACTTTGCACTTGTCCACATTAAATTTCATCTGCCATTTGGATGCCCAGTCTTCCAATTTATCCAGATCCTCCTGCAGTTTTCCACAATCCTCTTGGGTTTTAACAACTTTAAACAGTTTTGTGTCATCTGCAAATTTGATAACCTCACTAGTTATTCCCTTTTCCAGGTCATTTATGAATATGTCAAAAAGCAGCGGACCCAGTACAGATCCCTGGGGTACTCCACTATTCACCTTTTTCCATTGGGAATATTGGCCATTTAGCCCTACCCTCTGCTTTCTATCTTTTAACCAGTTCCCGATCCACAATAGTACACTGCCTCCTATCCCATGACTTTTTAGCTTCGCCAAAAGTCTCTGATGGGGGACTTTGTCAAAAGCTTTCTGAAAGTCCAGATACACTATATCAACCGACTCACCTTTGTCTACCTGTTTATGCACACCTTCAAAAAAACATATCAGATTAGTAAGACAAGATCTTCCTTGTCTAAAGCCATGTTGGCTGTCTCCCATTAGGCCATGACTATCTACATGCTGTGTAATTTTGTTCTTTATGATGGTTTCTACCATTTTCCCTGGTATTGACGTCAGGCTCACCGGTCTGTAATTTCCTGGGTCACCCCTGGAACCCTTTTTAAAAATTGGTGTTACGTTGGCGACCCTCCAATCTTCAGGTATTACAGATGATTTTAATGATAGTTCACAGATTACCAATAGCAGGTCTGCAATCTCATATTTCAGTTCTTTCAACACTCTGGGATGTATACCATCCGGTCCAGGTGACGAAGAGTCCTTATCTTGTAGTAGATTGATTTTGTTGTGTTTTTTATATGTGCCTTCATGTCCATTTTATTGTCGAGGGTGATGCCTAGGTATCTGATGGTAGATTTGGTTGTTAGTTCTGTGCCATTTACCTTTAGTGTGGGTGGGGGTGCGAAGTCCTGGTTCTTCGTTATGAACATTACATCAGTCTTGCTGTGGTTGATTCTCAAGTTCTGTGTGAGGAGCCATTCCGCAACTGCGTTGAAGCAGTTTATCAGCGGTGTAAAATCAGGTTGGTCTGTCATGAAAGGCATATAAAGGAGAATGTCATCAGCATATGCTAAGCAGGATACATTGAAGGATCGAATTAGGTCACAGATGGGTTGAATGTAAATATTAAACAGTAGTGCGGATAGTGAAGATCCTTGAGGTACTTCTTGGTGCTGTAGAAATGGGACAGATGTTACGGTTCCAAGTCTAATTTGTTGCCATCTGTCGGAAAGGTAGGATTTACACTAGCTGAGTGCTGAGCCTTGGATACCTTTTTCTTCAAGGCGTTCAATAAGGATCTGGTGACTCAGAGTCAAATGCAGCTGAGATGTCCATGAATATAAGGACAAAGCCTTGTCTGGTGTTGTCTATGCCGGTAATTATGATGTTGAAGAGGGTGACAAGTAGAGTCTCCACACTTTGCGCTTCTCTGAAACCATGTTGAGAAGGGTCCAGGGGGGTTTCAGTGTCAATGTGTTGCTGAATTTGGTGTTGCACTACCTTTTCAATTATTTTGGCTAGTAGGGGGATGCTGGATATCGGTCTGTATGATTCGACCTTTAGCGGATCCAGTTTATTGTTCTTCAGCAATGGTCTGATGGAGGTATGCTTTAGACTTTGTGGGAATGTTCCTTTTGTAAACGATTGTTCCAGGATTTTATTTAAGGAGGGGCTTAGTTCGCTGCGGAGCTCTCTGATCCAAGATGCTGGGCAAGGATCATTTGGTGCAGTGGTAGCATTGATGGAGGTGATGATGTTTTCAATCTCTTTGGGTGACAATTTGTTGAATTTGGTCAGTGGGGATGGATGCGGCGTCTTGGGTGGTTGGGAGAGTCTAGCTGGATTGGAGGATTTGGCCGTCTGTATCATTTTAGATTTTAGGTAATTAGCATAGTCCTGGGGTTGGATTGCATGTGTTTGTTCTGGGGTTGGTTCTCGTGCTAGCGTCTTTACTATGTTGAATAAGTCGTGGGGCTTGCTTATTGATCGCATCAGGAGGTCTGTGTGGAATTGCTTTCTTCTCTCCGCTATTTCTTGGCGATGCTTCTCTAAGTGTGAGCAGTATATTGTCGGTGCTTCAATGGAGCGGGACCGACGCCAGCGTCGCTCGAGTTTTCTTAGATGGAGAAGTGATGAGCGCAACTCATTCGAGTACCATGCCACATGTGTATGGTTCTTGGTTCTTCTGTTTGTGTCGGGTGTCCTCATCTCTACATCCTCCACTGGGAGACTATTCCACGGATCCACTACTCTTTTCGTAAAGAAATATTTCCGCATATCACTCCTGAATCTATCTCCCTTCACCCTCATCCCATGTCCCCTCGTAGCAGAACTTGCTTTCAATTGAAAGAGGCTCTCTCCCGGAACATTTATGCAAGGGAGGTATTTAAACATCTCAATCATATCACCTCTATCCTGCCTTTCCTCTAAGATGTACATATTAAGATCATTAAGTCTGTCCTCATATTCTTTATAATGAAGATGATAACCTGGAGCTGGACAAGGATGGGCTGACCCTCTGTTTAGTCATTGGTTCTCAACCCAGTCCTCTGGGACCCTAAGGCCAGTCAGGTGTTTAGGATATCCACAATGAATATGCATGAGATAGATCTGCATACAATGGAAGCAGTGCATGCAGATCTATCTCAGTCGTATTCATTGTGGATATCCTGAAAACCTGACTGGCCTGGGGGTCCCAGAGGACTGGATTGAGAACCACTAATCTGAGTCCTGGCAGAGATGGTGGATAGCTGCTTTATCAAAATGGAACCTTGTTAGGTATTGCTCTTTCATGAGGTCCAGGAATTGGATTCTGGGGCTGTAGACAACAGTCGGGTCAAACACTTGGAAACCATGTTCCTTCAATTACTGATGCCAGAAGTAGTCCCAAAAGATACCACTGACCCATGCTTATTTGTGATTTAGAGCAGGTGTAAATTGGCATATTCATAAAATAAGAACATAAGAACATAAGATATGCCATACTGGGTCAGACCAAGGTCCATCAAGCCCAGTATTCTGTTTCCAACAGTGGCCAATCTAGGTCATATGAACCTAGCAGTTTCCCCAAGGGACACAGGTTCCACAATGCTTGTATTGGTTCAAGCATTGATATCCTGGGTCCCTTCTTAATAATGGTTTATGGACCTTTCCTCCAGGAACTTGTCCAAACCTTTTTTAAACCCAGCTACACTAACAGCCTTTACTACATCCTCCGGTAACAAATTCCAGAGTTTGATTACACGTTGAGTGAAAAAATATTTTCTTTTATTAGTCTTAAATAGTTTACCCTGTAGCTTCATTGCATGTCCCCTAGTCTTTCTATATTCTGATAAGGTAAACAATCGATCTACGTTTACCCGTTCCACTCCGTTCATTAATTTATAGACTTCTATCGTATCTCCCCTAAGTCGTCTCTTTTCCAGGTTAAAGAGCCCTAACCTTTTTAGCCTTTCTTCAAAGGAGTATCCTTCCATCCCCTTTACCATTTTGGTGGCTCTTCTCTGTACCTTTTCTAAAATCGCTATATCCTTTTTAAGATACGGCGACCAGAATTGCACACAATATTCAAGGTGCGGTCTCACCATGGAACGATATAGAGGCATTATAATATCTTTTGTTTTATTTTCCATTCCTTTCCTTATCATACCTAGCATTCTATTTGCTCTCTTGGCCGCTGCTGCACACTGGGCCGAGGGTTTTAACATGTTATCCACAATGACGCCTAAATCTTTTTCCTGGGTTGTAGTTCCTAATGTGGAACCTTGCATCGTGTAGCCATAGTTTGGGTTGTTCCTACCTAGGTGCATAACCTTGCACTTGTCCACATTAAATTTCATCTGCCATTTTGATGCCCAGTCTTCCAATTTATCAAGATCCTCTTGCAATTTTCCACAATACTCTTGGGTTTTAACAACTTTAAATAGTTTTGTGTCATCTGCAAATTTGATAACCTCACTCGTTATTCCACTTTCCAGGTCATTTATGAATATGTCAAAAAGCAGCGGACCCAGCACACATCCCTGGGGTACACCACTATTCACCTTTCTCCATTGAGAAAATTGGCCATTTAGCCCTACCCTCTGCTTTCTATCTTTTAACCAGTTCCTGATCCACAATAGTACACTGCTTCCTATCCCATGACTCTTTAGTTTTGCCAAAAGTCTCTCATGAGGGACCTTGTCAAAGGCTTTCTGAAAGTCCAGATACACAATATCAACCGACTCACCTTTGTCCACCTGATTATTCACTCCTTCAAAAAAACATAACAGATTAGTAAGACAAGATCTTCCTTGTCTAAAGCCATGTTGGCTGTCTACCATTAGGTCATGACTATCTACATGCTGAGTAATTTTATTCTTTATGATGGTTTCTACCATTTTTCCTGGTACTGATGTCAGGCTCACCGGTCTGTAGTTTCCCGGATCACCTCTGGAACCCTTTTTAAAAATTGGTGTTACATTGGCGATCCTCCAATCTTCAGGTATTAGAGATGATTTTAATGATAGTTCACAGATTACTAATAGCAGGTCTGCAATCTCATATTTCAGTTCTTTCAACACCCTTCGATGTATACCATCCGGCCCAGGTGATTTGCTACTCTTCAGTTTATCTAATAGTTGTAATACATCTTCCCGATATATCGATATTTCCTTCAATTCTTCCGCACCTTTAAATACCACTTCAGTCATGGGTAACATCCCTACATCTTCCTCAGTAAAGACTGAAGCAAAGAATTAATTCAGTCTCTCCGCTATCGCCTTGTCGCCTCTTAGTGCTCCTTTAACCCCTTTATCATCTAATGGACCAACTGACTCTCTCACAGGTTTTTTGCTACGAATGTACTTGAAAAGGTCTTTACTTCGCGTTTTTGCTTCCGCAGCAAGCTTCTTCTCATATTCTCCCTTTGCCTGCCTTATCAATGCCTTGTATTTGACTTGCCAGTGCTTGTGCTGTTTCCAGGTTTCGTCGTTTGGCTCTTTTTTCCATTTCCTGAAAGATGCTTTTTTGGCAACAACAGCCTCTCTGACCTCACCTTTAAACCATGCTGGCAGTTTTTTGGACTTCCTTCCACTTTTCTTAAAGCGTGGAATACAGCTGGTCTGGGCTTCCAAGATAATATTTTTCAACAACAGCCAAGCCTGATATACGTCTTTAACCTTTGCAACTGCTCCTTTTAGTTTTTTCTTAACTGTTTTCCTCATTTTATCATAGTCTCCCTTTCGAAAGTTAAAAGGTAGTACTGTGGATTTCCTTACTATCCCTCCTCCACTAATTAAATCAAAGGCAATCATGCTATGATCACTATTGCCAAGTGGCCCCAACAACCTTATCTCTTGCACTAGATCTGGTGTTCTACTAAGGACTAGGTCTAATATGGCTTCCCCTCTGGTCGGTTCATGAACCAGCTGCTCCAAGAAGCAGTCATTTATTTCATCTAGGAACTTTATCTCCCTAGCATGTCCTGATGTGACACTGACCCAGTCGATACCGGGGTAGTTGAAATCACCCATTATTAGTACTGCGCTGTAACTTTTGTTAGCTTCCTTGATTTCTTTGAGCATTTCATCATCCATTTGTTCATTATGACCAGGCGCTCGATAGTACACCCCCACTCCATTGCCTTCCCCCTTTTACATGGAATTTCAATCCATATAGATTCTACAGCAGATTTTGTTTCCTGCAAAACTTTAATCCTTTCTGACTCAATGCCCTCTCTAACATAGAGAGCAACCCCTCCACCAATTTGATCAGCTCTATCATTACGATATAGTTTGTACCCAGGTATCACAGTGTCCCACTGGTTGTCCTCCTTCCACCATATCTCTGATATTCCAATCATATCTAACCTTTCATTTAGTGCTATATATTCTAACTCTCCCATCTTATTTTTTAGACTTCTAGCATTTGCATACAAGCATTTTAGAGAATGTATTTATTCATATTAATTTGGCTATTGTTAGACATGGGTAATTTGGGATCTTTAAGCTCTGTCTGCTCCATACTTGAGGGCATTTGGGCTACTTTACTCTTTTGTGGAACCTCTCTGCTTTTGGTAGTATCCTTCAAAGATACATTCTTCCGAACCATCCGCTCTTGGGCGACTGTCGGCTTTCCCCTATTATCTAGTTTAAAAGCTGCTCTATCTCCTTTTTAAAGGTTAATGCCAGCAGCCTGGTTCCATCCCGGTTAAGGTGAAGCCCATCCCTTCGGAAGAGCCCCTCCTTTCCCCAGAATGTTCCCCAGTTCCTAACAAATCCAAAACCCTCATCTCTGCACCATTGTCTCATCCACGCATTGAGACTCCGGAGCTCTGCCTGCCTTTTGGGTCCTGCGCGTGGAACAGGAAGCATTTCAGAGAACGCTACCCTGGAAGTTCTGGATTTCAACTTCCTACCTAAAAGCCTAAATTTAGCCTCCAGAACCTCCCTACCACATTTTCATATGTCATTGGTACCGACATGTACCAAGACAGCAGACTCCTCCCCAGCACTATCTAAGACCTTATCTAGGTGGCGCGTGAGGTCCGCTACCTTCTGCATGCTGCCGGCCTATGTGAAATATTTTATAGATATGCAGGCACCAATGCTGGCCATGCCATTCCCCGAAACATTCCCAGAATACCTCCCAGAAAAATGTACAGCTATCAGTATGCCCGATGCAAAAACTGTATTTTGCTACCTTTGCAAAATCGCGTTTTACACACGGAGCCATGTTTTTCTGACACTGCATCCATGTCTAAACCATGAACAGGGTTTCTTAAATAAGTCCCATAAAAATATATTAATACTTGTTGTTGTTATTGTTAAGTGCCTTCGAGTCTGTGTCGACTCATGGCAACTCTCTGGATAGTTGTCCTAAACTGTGTTTGGTCTTCAGTCAGGTGGCTCATTGTTGACAGACCGGTACCCTTAGCTGCTATTATTGTATTGATCCATCTCATTGCTGCTATTATTGTATTGATCCATCTCATTGGTGACCTTCTATCTTGCTAAGAATGATGTCTTTCTCTAATGATCTCTCTCTTCGCATGATGTGTCCAAAGTATGAAAGTCGAAGTCTTGTCATCTGATCTTCTAAAGAAAGCTTAGGTTTGATCTCCTCTAGTACTGACTGGTTTGTTCTTCGGGCACTCCATGGTATACACAGTATTTGCCGCCAGCACTTTAAATGGAAAAATGTTTTGACCATAATGCACATTAGTTTAAACAACATGTGATATAAAATGAAGAGATGCAAATACATGCAAATTGAGTAATGCAGCTTGCATTGAACATTTATGAAAAAATACAGCTAGCATTGAGCTTATTTTTCCTCTTGGAGGCATTGTGCCTCTTACAAACAACCCAGTGCTCCCAGGCACCATCTTAAAGGTACTGGTGCACTAGCAACTGAAATGCAAACTCCTTCCTTTCCCCCTCTCCCCAGCAAAGATCCCCCCCCCCCAGATGCCCTCTGTCCCCCTCTCAGAATAGATTCCCCACCAACTTCACAGACCACCTAGTACAAGTGCCCCTCCCCTCAAGACCTCTCCGGACTCTAGTCAGTACCCCCTGAAAACCTCAACTCTTCCACAGGTCCTCCCTGACCTACCTCCCCACTCCCTGGTGTCTAGCAGTGTGCCCCAGGGGTGATCCCCAATTGCTGCAACCCCTTCTATCTCTGGGTTAAAAATGAATAACTTAGTGAATAACTTGTACATGAGAAAGTAGCTCACTTTGATTGATGAAACAAGGGGCATCCAACCAGAGCCATATAATTAGTTACAAAAAAAAGAGGGAAGCAACTTAACTTGCCCATAGAAACCCACCTTATTAGATGGCATCAGAAACCCTTACTAATCCAAATCTAAATCTCTCTCAGCATTAGAGTATAGCAGGGATCCTCAAATATTAATAACACAAGGATGAAAAGAAACAGGACCTTACAACATCAACAGGCAAACTAGTCAGTCACCTAGAGCGCTGATGTTCCGGGGATGCCCCTTTCCAGGACCTGCAATGGTGTTAATGGTATTAAAACCACGACACAGCACTTACCTCAACTGTACAGCGCTGCATCACAGTTCCTGCCCTCTATGACCTGCCGCTTCTGGAAATCTGTGTCGGAGGGGGCGGAAGCAGCAGGTCATAGAAGGCAGGAACCGCGATGCAGCACCGGAGAGTTCAAGTAAACATTGCATTGCAGTTTTAATACCATTGCTGCTGCAGGCTCCTGAGAGGGGCAGCAGAGGCGGCACTAGGGGCAGGGGTGGTAGCAGGGTACAGCAGAATGGAGAGCTCGCTTAGCGCACCTCTAATTCCTGCACCCATGAAAATAAACATAATTAAAATTGTAGTCCATAGGCAGCAGTTACCATTGCTCCATCAGCATCCCAAAGAACTTTGTGTGTTGCTACGGGCTAAAAAAAAAATTCAAATACTCCTGGTGATGCATAAAGCTAAGCTCCATATATATCTAAATATATTTACATGAAAAATGAATTAATGCTCAGAGAACCATTCTACCTCCAATTAAGCCACCAGGAACACCGTAACATGAGTACAGCAACTATATTAGCTGTGCTTTTAACAGCAATCCCTCCCACCAATGAGACTCCAGATGTTACACGCCCCCCCCCCCCAGGTGGCAGCTGTGGCTGCACTTCCAGCACACACTGTAGCCCTGTGCCCACCAAATCTAGAAGTACCTGAGAAACAGTTAGCGGGTAAACGTAGATCGATTGTTTACGCTATCAGAATATAGAAAGACTAGGGGACATGCAATGAAGCTACAGGGTAAACTATTTAAGACTAATAAGAGAAAATATTTTTTCACTCAACGTGTAATCAAACTCTGGAATTTGTTACCGGAGGATGTAGTAAAGACTGTTAGTGTAGCTGGGTTTAAAAAAGGTTTGGACAAGTTCCTGGAGGAAAGGTCCATAAACCATTATTAAGAAGGGCCCCAGGATATCACTACTTGACCCAGTACAAGCATTGTGGAACCTGTGTCTTTTGGGGAAACTGCTAGGTACGTATGACCTAGATTGGCCACTGTTGGAAACAGAATACTGGGCTTGATGGACCTTGGTCTGACCCAGTATGGCATATCTTATGTTCTTATATCAATCGTGATGCCACGAGTGATAAATATGGATGTCACGGAGCCCCGATCCCTTCCTCTTTTTCTGCTGGAGCACTGTGGGGGAGGAGGAAAACAAAGAGAAGCGTCCATCTGACTAGGGGCTGCAGGGGCTGCAGCGAATAGTGGGGATTCCCTTCGCACCCCAAGTTGGTGTACAGTGACTGCACTCTTGACACAGACCCCTCTAATTTATAAAAAAAATTGCTGCTAAGTGCTATTTATGAAAAACTTATATAGACCAGGTTCTGAAAAAAATGATTTTAATGCAAGAGTAAAGTATAGAGGAATCCTTGTTTGTAACACTGCAATCAGTCTTTTTAGGTGTTAGATCCTTCGCTCCTTTCCTTTGAAGAAAGGTTGGAGATCATTTGCTTCTTCCTCAAAAGGGAATGCTTAAATCATTTTTTACACTTGTAATAATCAATGTCAAACATTCATGAATGATATATTAATAGCTATGATGCTGTTTGGTTTCCCTTCTTATTGCTGATTTTCTCCTTTGCTGTATAATTGGAGATGCTTAGAGGAGAAAAATCCAATTAAGAGTTGGAAGCCTTCTTGAGAGTTACAGCTATTATTCAATCGAGTACACTTTTCAAACAATTAAAAATTGGATTCCAGATTCTGAATCACCATCCTTCTAAACCAGTGGTTCTCAACCTTTTTTCCATCGGGACATATCTGACTGATGATACCCGCACATGTGACACACCATCCATGTGACCCTCACAGACCTTTTATCTGACACAGTATAGTAGTTAAATGTAGGGCAGAAAAACAGCAGGTGCACAAACAAAGTGACAGATTAAGCACTTTATTCACCACAACAAACCCCAAAGTGTTTTGGCCAATCCGGCCTTTTTCAGAGGGATACAAACCTCGAATACAGAAACAAATATTTATTATTATGTTTTTTATAAGATGTATAAATACATAATAAACAAATGAATAAATAGATAAACATGACAAAACATAAGCTAAAAAACAGTTAAAATCAAATGACATTATGTAAAATCAAAGCAATAATAAGAAAAAACTAACTAATGTAAAATAACATTGCAATTAAATCCAGACAAGAAAAGGTGCAAGGCTGTAAATGAACAGAAATACTGAAAAAGGATCTTGAAATTCTGAATATATGTATACTTGTTTCTCTGTTTTGTCCATCCGATATGGAGAGGAGGACCACTGAGAACAAAAATGCTGTAATACACAATATAAAGGATATTGGACCAGACAATCTGGACATAGAGGGTAAAATGAGAAGGGCTATAGTGTGTGCCATGTATATAGTCTCAGGAAGTCTAAAGTACCTGGTTTTCAAATCGCTGCTACGACAAACACCCAATATGAGTCAGTTAAACACTTTGAAAGTACACCTATTGGGAAATATATTGAAAAATACATCAGAGATGAAAACAGTGATATAAATTTAAAAGGAAATGTAATACTTATTAAACTAAGTCCATTGACTTAAATAGAGTTCTATATGCCTGTTTTTATCATTAGTAACGCCACTTTTACAGTAGGAAGATCAATCCAAACTTTTTAATGTGGACCACGCAGTGGTAAAAACAGCTCTATTCACTAACTTGGGCGATGGGTTGTATGTGATCCCAATACAAAAAAGACTTGGTCATCAAAGTGCTGTGTTAATTCTATACTTGACACGCCCTATATGAAAGCAATTTTGAAAAATACCCCATTTGATCACTGTGTCATATAAATGTTGGACCAGCCAAGAATGGCTCACTTTAAAAAGAAAATTGTATGAAACATCCTGTATCGGGAACTAGTCCCGTGGGTGTCGCGTATGCCTAAAAACCGAGTCCATAATAGTGTGTGGTGCATTACCTGTATCATTTAATTGTTAGCAGACAGAACTACTCCAAAAAAATGTTACATTGAGCACAGAATATAAATTAAATAAACTAGAAATCAAAATGTGGCATTTATAAGCTAGTGTGGAATGATCCTCCATCTTCTAAGATGAGTTGGAACCAACCTAGGGAAACACACACTATAACCGTTTTATGTAACTCACTGTGCCATTCATCCAGATAATACAAAATGATCAAAGTCATCAAAAGTCATGCACTTTAGCAGTGTTAATGTGCAATTTGTCGCAGGGTACCCTCTGTGGAGGGGTGGTAGACCCGGGAGGGGCCCGGACACAAGAAAGGTGAGGGTTGAGGTTGGCCTATGCTGCAAGGGTCAAGGGTGGTTATTTCTTGTGGCTTCCTTGTAACCAACGCTCAAAGAACGAATGCACAGAGTGGAGGGAAAGTTAAAGGCTTTATTTCCCTTTCTTGCACAAAACGGTTCAAAAGGATTGGTTATGGTAACAACTGAAATGTCCTTACTTCAGGAGAGGAAAAAAATAAAAGCAAGCAATAAAGTAAAGGCTGTTATCTTCACAGAACATTTGTAGAAAAACAATAAACTTCCTTCACTTAGTTATCTGATACATTGGGGATATATTCAACACTCCCCGAGGCACAATATGTACAATCCATTGCATTATCCGATTCTTCCCCCTCTGATCCTACTTGCATGGATTCAACCTCAGAAGCCTCTGAATCTGTAGCATCAGGGTAATCGTAATCGGGTTTCTTATATACTTGTTGCACTATGTCCCAATGCCTAGCATTTAGCTTTGGGCGTCGGTCTCCAGGAGTTTTGCAGTACAACGGTCCCTCTGATTAGAGGTTCAAAAGCAGATTCATAAAAAGATTTGCCACTCAAACTTCTCTTCTTAGACAAACTTCTTTCATAGTCTTGCTTACAAGAATGTTTAGGGTAACAGTAATCCTCTTCCCACTGTCTTCCCCATACTTTAGGCTTCTGAAGGTAATTATCAGTAATAAGAGTTTTACCTTTGAGGCTTCTCTTCCTTCTTTCTAGTAAGGCTTGAGGCCTACCTTGGTTTGCCTTCAGCGCAGCAGTGCTCAGGCTCTCCTGTGGTCTTTCCTTAGACTTCAGACCATAGTGGTAAGGATGTTTTCTTTCCTCCAAACAAACATTTTCCACCTCTGAAAATGGACGAACCTCTTTATTCCACGGTTGCTGTGAGGACCTTTTGCCTGGCACTCCCTTGCAGTCCCAGTACTTCTCTTGGCTTTTTCTCTGTTCCTTATTCCACTCCAACTCTGGTTGAAGCTCCTGCTTTGCTTCCTGCTCAGGACTCTGCTTCTTTCTGCTCTTGCCAGTGCTTTGGCCTTCCCCTTTGCCTTCTGTACTCTGGCTCTGGCTGCTGCTTCTGTTTTGGCTTCTGCTTTGATCCTTCTCCTCCTTCTTCAAGTCAGACCTGCCTCTGTTCAAAAAGAAGCTGTCTGGGCTTGCGTCCCGCCCAGAGGGGCATGGTTTCTCGGTCTCTCTCTCGACTCTCCTGCTCCCTCTAGATGGATCCTCCCAATATTGCAGGTTGTGCTTGCCTTTTTCTGGTTTTAAAACTTTTTCTCTCTCTTCAAGAGAGTCCGCTGCATCACAAATTGAATGCGCAAAATACTCACTGAAACTATGGTCATAAAAGCAGCTGAGTCCATCAAGAAGCAGCATCTAGTTAATGGCAGCATTAGATAGCCAGTAAGGAGAGGCCATATTTAAACAGACAATTTCACGCCAAAACCAAGTTCAGAGTTCAAACTGTCAAACCAGATAGAATGATATTGTCATGTTCCACAATGATGGTAGTAAAAATATTTGGTGAGCGACTTAGTGAGCTTATGTATCAATTAAAACACGTGAGAACAATCTTGCAATTCCAAATGTACTGGGAACACACATTAATTGTGAATGAGAACACACTGTGCCATTCTTACAAATATCACAAAGTGGTAACGTCATAAAAAGCATGCACACTAGCAATGTTGACGTGCAATTGATTGCACAAATCTTCTCTAAAACTGGAGTCTAGATTTGCAACAGGCCTGGTCCTTCTGGCATGGAAATTCAGATCATGTGGCCTCTGGGTGCCCCCAGATTCAGTATCGTAGTGGGAAGACTGGAAGCAGAAACCCTGCTCGATTGCCTTTGATGGAATGTCCCCAGCACAGGACACTCCCTGAAGATGAGGAACACTTGGGAGCTGTCTGAGATGTTGGCTATGCCTTGGACCCAGATGAATTAGTATTGGGCTCTGATGTGGAGGAGGACCTTCTGCCACCTTCAGAACACTATGATGTGTTTGGCATGATCTGCCTTTTCCGGAAAGAGGAGCTAGTGGCGTTGATTTCCAGGGTCTCATCTACCTTGAACTTGGTAGATGCTTCTGGCATGGAGCAGGAGCTGAAAGTACACCTGCTTCTTCAAGGGGTACAGAAATCCATTCCCAGAGGTGATCAAACATGATCCAGTCCAAGTGTGACTTGACTGACTCCCTCCCTAAAGGGTTAAGGATCTATAAGAAGATCTACGCTCTCCTGGGGGAGGAGCGCAGTGAGTGGTTTAACATTCCCAAGGTGGATGCACAAGTCATGGTGATTACCAGACAGACCACCATTCCCGTGGAAGGCAGATTGGCCTTAAAAGATGTCATGGACCGCAAGGTTGATTCCTCACTGAAGAGCCAGTTTGCCATGTCGGCGTCTATTCTACAGTTGGCGGCATGCGCCAGCTTGACTGCTTAAGCCCTGCTCCAGTGGATACGGCCTTCCTTTCTGATTCCATGTATAACCTGGTGGAGAGGGATTGTGCCCTGACTACTGTGTCATGGCATTGGATTTGGCTGGGTGGCGGACACACTCTCCAAAACCCAGTTAGTTCAACTGGCCTTTAAAGGGAAGCGCCTGTTTGGAACAGATTTGGAGAAACTGTTGAAGGACTTAGGTGAGACAAAATCTTACTGCCTCCCAGAAGACAGGTCCGGGGGGCCTGTGAAGCAGGCGAGTGTCCCTTTCTCGTCAGCCTCTGCCTGACCACCAAGGGCACGCTGGCCAGAATCCTAGGGACTATCATCACTACCATCCTGGAAAACATTTCTTCCCCTATGCTTCAGCGCCTCAGGCTCATTCTAAGTCCTTTAATGGAACACGGTCCCCTCCAGAAGAGTACCCTCCCAGACAATGCACTGAAGGTTTGGGGGCCCATTTCTTGGTATCTCCAGTGGGCGGCAGGCTTCACCTTTTTCTTTAAGAAATATGCCTGGGTTACCAAGGATTGCAGGGTGCTAGACACCATTTAATTCAACTATGTCCTGGAATGCAAGAAGCCAATTCCTGATGCCTTCATCATATCCTCCTGTGGGTCTGCAATCAAAGGTACCGTGGTGCGGACCACTTTAGACAAGTTGTTTCACCTGAAAGGAGTGGTCTCCACAGGAAAGCAGGGAAAGGGCAGATACTCCATCTACTTTGTGGTGCCAAAGAAGGATGGCTTCTTCTGGCCCATCCTGGACCTCAAAGGGGTCAACGAGCACTTGTGCATCCTGTGCTTTTGGATGGAAACCTTGCGTTCTGTGATTCAAACAGTGCACCAAGGAGAATTCTTGGCTTCTCTGGATCTGGCTGATGAATATGTTCATATCTTGATCTGGGCAGCTCAGCAGAGGAATCTGCAGTTTGCCGTGCTTGACTCTCACTCTCTGTTCACCGCCCTTCATTTCAGGCTTTCCACTGTCCCAAGGGATCTGTGTCCATCCCTATTTGGACAACTGGCTCATCCGGACCCATTCCCTGTCAGAAGCATCTCTGGTGATGTCCCGAGTGGTGTCCCTTTTGGAAAGCCTTGGCTGGCTGATCAATCAGGAAACGAGACAACTTTTACCTTCCCAGCCCCTTGAGTTTCTGGGAGCATGTTTCAGCATTCGAGTTTTCTTGCCAGAGGAGAAAGTCAAAAGACTGTTGAATTGACTAATGATGTTCTGTATGCAGCAGGCCCCCAGAGTCTAAGATTATCTTCAACTCCTCGGATTGATGGCGGCAACCATAGAGATGGTCTTGTGGGCATGTGCTCACATTTGGCCACTCCAGTGATCCTTGTTGATTTGATGGTTACTGAGTTCTCAGGAGTTGAGTGCAGGCTCCCGCTCCCATTGATGGTGAAGGTCCAGCCTGCAGTGGTGGCGGCAGCCCCATTATCTGAGGAAGGACATTCCATTGGATGATTTCTCCTGGATCCTGCTGACGATGGATGCCAGTCTCTTGGGCGGGGGAGCCCATTGCCAAGACCATATGGCTCAGGGCAATTGGCGCCACAGGGAAAAGGTGTGGTCCAGCCACCTCAAGGTGAGGGACATCCGATTAACTCTTCTGCATTTCTGGCCCCTGGTCATGGGCCGGGAAGTTTGAGTATTTTCTGACAATGCCACAGCAGTGGCTTTTGTCAATTGCAGGGCGGCACAAGAAGCACTGGAGTGACTTGGAGATGAATCTCCTGTTTGCCTGGGAAGAAAAGAGCCTCCTAGCCTTGTTGGCTCATCACATTGTTGGAGTGGACAATATGGATGGGGACTTCCTCAACTGGCACATCCTGAATCTCAGCAAGTGTGAGTTGAGTCAAGAAGCATTTCAGTTGATTCTGCACCATTGGGGTCACCCTGAAATAGATCTGATGGTGACCTGCTCCAATGCCAAATATGCTGCTTCTTCAGTCGCCACATGGAGATAGGTTCTGAGGGTGCCCTAACCCTGCCTTGGCCCAGACAGCAACTGCTGTATGTGTTTCCTCCATGGCCCCTGTGGGCCATGTGATTTGGCATATATAGAAAACCCTAATTTTGGTCTATCTCTGAACGATGAACCTCTTGTCAAAGCAGCACTATTACGTTCAATGCAACATACTGGGAAACAATCCTTTTAATTAATACTCTGTGTATTTTTCGTGTTCAACAGATATACCTCTTTACTTAAGGTCTACCGGGAGGCCTCAGACTAGCAACAATTCCATAGACTGAAATGTCAACACAGGAATTTAAGTGCTAAATTGCATCAACGACCTCCACGGTAGCAAACCGCAGCACTTAAGTTTAGCAGGGGCGATCTTGACCCTCGTAAATTGAGACGTTGATATGACTCAAAAATGAATATAGTAACTAAAATAGTTCACCATATCAACTATCCTTGACACTAATCCTTACGGCTGTTCTTCATTTTATGTGGTTAAGAAGAACAGCCGTAAGGATTAGTGTCAAGGATAGTTGATATGGTGAACTATTTTAGTTACTATATTCATTTTTGAGTCATATCAACGTCTCAATTTACGAGGGTCAAGATCGCCCCTGCTAAACTTATGTGCTGCGGTTTGCTACCGTGGAGGTCGTTGATGCAATTTAGCACTTAAATTCCTGTGTTGACGTTTCAGTCTATGGAATTGTTGCTAGTCTGAGGCCTCCCGGTAGACCTTAAGTAAAGAGGTATATCTGTTGAACACGAAAAATACACAGAGTATTAATTAAAAGGATTGTTTCCCAGTATGTTGCATTGAACGTAATAGTGCTGCTTTGACAAGATATATAGAACACCACCCAGGCAGGATTGTTTTGGTGGCACCAGACTGACCATGGAGACACTGGTTTGGAGACCTGATATAGCTCCTTCAAGTGCCTCTCCTTCAGCTGCCTCTGTCTCAGGGGCTATTACAGCAGGAACTGATTGTCCTGGAGGATCCGACTCCCTTCTTGCTTACAGCATGGCTCTTGAAAGGAGATTGCTAGTGCATAAGGGCAACTCTCCAGCTGTAATCTCTACCAAGAGAAGGTCTACCAAGCTAGCATATGTATGGATATGGTGCCTCTTTGACCACTGGCGTCACATGTAGCACTTGGCTCTTAAGGTGGCCAAGGTGTCGTCCTTGATGGCCTTTCGGAGGGTGGCCTAGAGAAGGGCCTCTCTCTTAGCTCCCTGAAGGTTCAGGTGGCAGCTTTGGCCTGTTTCCATGGTCTGGTGGCGAGCAAGTTCTTGGCCTTGCCCCTAGACATCTCCCATTTTTTTCCAAGGGGTTCGATGTCTGCATCCTCCCCTTCAGTTTGTGATCCCTTTCTGGGATCTGTCTCTGGTGTTCAGGGCCTTGATAGTGGCCTCCTCTGAATCACTGAAGCTTGCACTCAAGACTGTCTTCTTGGTCACGATTTGTTCTGCAAGGAGGATCTCTGAGCTGCAGATGCTGTCTTGCCGAGATCCTTGTTTGTCCTTTTCAACTGAGGTCCTTTCTATTCGGTCTGTGCCTTCCTTCTTGCCTAAAGTGCTGTCTCTCTTTCATATGAACCAAGTGGTTTGCCTGCCCTCCTTCTTTAGGGAGGAGTGTTGGGAGAAGGATAAGGATTTTCACCTTGTGGATGTCCAGAGGGTGCTTCTCCAGTACTTGGAGGTTATGAATTCCTTTTGTAAATCTGACAATCCTTCTGTGCTGTTTTCTGGCCCGTGCAATGGTGAAGCGGAGGCCAAGTCGACCTTGGGGCACTGGATTAAGGAGGCTATTACCTCAGCATATGGGTTTGCATTCCCATTCTACCCAAGGACAAGCGTCTTTGCGGGCGGAGCAGGGCTCAATGGCCCCTGCAGACATTTTCAAGCAGCAACATGGGCATCTTTGTCCACTTTTGTCATGCATTAATGCCTGGATGTCTACACGCGGGTGGACATGGCCTTCAGCTCGAGTTTTCGCGAGCTGCTGTGTTTTCTTCCTGCCCATTGGTGGTGTAGCTTTGGTATATCACACTTGTCTGGACAGGTCTAGCAGGACGATATGGAAGGTGACATTTTACTTATCAGATAATACCCTTTCCTTGATTCCTGCTAGAACAGTCCAGGACCCACCCCTGAAACTGTATTGCTCTATTCTTCTGTTTCGGTCCTCCATGATTTTATACTTGGCTCTGCAGGTTCATCTTCTATTGACAACCTTCTATTTATGCTTTCTTTGTACATAGTTTGCTACTGTTGAGTACTCATTATTGCTTATATTTGAGGTTGTGTGAGGCTTGCTCTGTATCTCCCATATGCTTTGGGATGAATTTGGTGGTTGAGGCGGATAGAAGCATGGAAGTGATGTCAATGAAACTTGGGCTTTTCATTGGTCTTTGTCTCCACCAATCTGCTAGTAGGAAAACATACCCCACTTGTCTGGACTGGTCTAGCAACACTCAAGGAAAGGACATTATCTGGTAAATAAAATGTCACCTTCTCTGCCTCGCTTTCACTGCAAACCGTAGTGTTTGAATTATCTTTACAGTACCTATATGTTTTTTATCTTTCTGCATAGCACTTAAGGCTAATCACATGTAATACTTATTCATATTGCAAGCTGCATAAACAAAATAAAAACTTCCAGAAAATTAGTACTCTATTGTGAGGGGCAATTTTTAAAATCCCCATGTGATGTGATGGCCTGCAGGTATAAGTGAATTTTCAAAGACTAGGCACAAACCTTTCAACTGATTGCAGCAGGTAAAAAGTCAGAACCCTTTTGGTTTGTTCAGCTTTGTTATATCAAAGCTAGCCAGTGACTCGAGGGCAAAGCTGCTCTCTTCTGTCACAACTGATCATCGGTTCAAGGGTGGCGAGATCATTTTTGCCCTTACATGCTTCTGTGGGTGTATCTCTTAGGATTCAGGGAACTTCTGTAGCTCTGTATTCTGTGTGGCAAGCAGGAGGAATCCTCTCTTATGGGTGACATCACCGACAGATCCCCATGCAAGAACCTTCTCAGCTGCTTCTAGAAGCTTTAAGAAAGCCCAGAGTGAAGGAACTTTGGGGGAGGAGAGAACTGTGTCTCTGCTACCACTGCTGTGAACTCCGTGTAAATAAAGCATTGTCCTTTAACCCTCCACCTGACTCTGTGGGGATTTGTGTCCTGACCCGCTCGCAGCGTTCTGCAAATGGTGGTAGTGGTGGGATTCTTCTTAACTGAAGGACAGTCCCTCCGGGGCTCAGACTTCCACCCCGTGGAAGAAGGGTTTTGGTATATGGCTAAAGGGGCAAGCCCTGCTAGAGTTAGGGCACACCTTCTATATAGTTAGTGCCGGACAGGCAGGGATTTTTTTTCCCCTTTCTCCTACCCGGATGGGTGGGAACTGATAGAACCAGAATGGAGAGATTACTCTAGGCCCCAGTGGAAGGACAGCAGAAACAACAGCAGCAGATGCTACAAGAGTTCTTGCAGGCGCAAGGGACCCAGCAAGCACAATTACTACAAAGGTCTTTGGAACTACAACAAAGCTCACTTACACAAATGTCCCAAATACTCCAAGAATGGCAGCTACACTTGCCAGTGCAACCCCTGCCAAAAATGGTGGAGGGCGAAGACCCAAACTCCTTCCTGATAATTTTGAATGAACTGCCCGACTGGCTGGGTGGGCAGAAGGGATGTGGACTATTTACCTAGGGAACCTGTTGACAGGAAGTGCCAAGCAGCCTACCAAGAGGCCAACCCGAATGGAAGGGCCCCCTATGAATCGGTAAAAACCGCTATACTGAAGCAGAGGGGCTGTATGCCAGAAGCCTATTGCCAATGGTTCCAGAAGGGAACATTGGGGCCTACAAAGAACCCCCAGAGTTTCTTCTACAGGCTCAACCAATGTAAATAGTTAATACGTTTACAATTATATTTTTAGTTTCCTATGTAACTAATTTTACACTGTTAATGTTCCATGTAATGTTAATGTTAATTTTTGACATGTTCTCTGTAAACTGCTCCTGATCTCTGGAAGGGGCGGTATAAAAAAACACACAAATAAATAAATAAATAAAGGAGGTGGCATGGAAGTGGCTACAACCAGAAGTTAAGACAGAAACAGAAGGAGCCAAGATCATCCTGCTCAAAAATGTTTTAGAAGGCTTGTCTTTCCCTATGAGACAGTGGGTGGACCAGTTTGCCAAACTGACCCTGGACAGTGCCGTAGAGATAGAGGAAGGATTTTATGAAGCACAGTTGTTAGCTGAGACACCCAGGATGAGGGGGACAAGGCCGGCCGGTTCCCATGGGTGCTGGGCATCGAGACCGTAATCCTTGAGGACCACTGCACTAAGGACTCCACGCTCCCCAGCCATCCGAGCAGCTGCGGCTGGCTATATGACCTGCTTCAAGTGCGAAGGGAAAGGTCATTATGCCCGCGAGTGCCCCATAGAAATGGGGGAACCCATGGACACACATATTACAGCCTCACATGTATGCGGTATTGTGGAAGTGTCCCTAATGAGCCACGGGTTATTTGTAATACTGGTAGAACTTGAGGACATTCACCTGCAAGCCCTCGTGGACTCGGGAAGCATAAGGACACTTGTCAGCAAGGCACCAGGACCAGACATCAAATTAATTATGAGAACCTTGTGACTCTAAGTTGCATCCGTGGTGATCAGCGGGCCTATCCGACGATGTAAGTAGAGCTAAAAACGGCTGCCAGAACAGAGACCCTGAAAGCAGTGGTCATGCCCTGCCTGGCCTATCTAATGGCTTTAGGCCACAACTTCCCTAAATTCATGGATGTCTGGGACCGGAGGAAAGACAGCTTTGTGAGGTGACTGAGGAGGACTTCCCAGAACTCTTCCCCTTAGAAGACTCTGATTTGTTTGTCAGGAACTCCAAGAGCCCCAAGTCCCAGAGGCAATGTTGGTGGGAAAGGGTCTGCCATGACGCAAGTATAGGAGCAGTTATGAATGAGAGCCCCGTGGAGGGAGGGGAGTACCCAGAGAACGCAGTAGATGAGTCTTGGGGAACCTAGCACCCCAGCAGGAGGCCCTGGGGGATGAGAACAGCCCACTGGAGTGGGCTGGTATAGGAAACCCAGGCCAGTTTAAAAGAGTCCAAAGGGAAGATAACACCCTTCAGAATTCCTGGAACCAAGTTCATGAGTTTGAAGGGACCCCAGTAGACAGCCTGAACCCTTCCCCGAAGGCTTCTCCCTACTTTTTAGTATGACAGAACCTCCTTTATATGGTCACCCAGGGAATAATAGAGGGAGAAGAGCTGGAACAGTTAGTCAGATACAGTAATGGAGTTTGCTCATAGTCATCCCTTGGGGGGGCACTTGAGGATGGACATGACGCAAGAGCAGATCCTGGCTCAGTTTTACTGGCCAGAGCTTTATAAACAGGTGCAGCTCTTTTTCCGGTCCTGTCCTACCTGCCAACTTCACAGTCCGGTAAGGGTTAGACCTGCCCCCCTTTTGCCCATGCCCCTTGTCGAGACCCCATTTGAAAGGGTTGTGATGGATTTGGTGGGATCATTGGAGCATACTTCCCAGGGAAATAGATTCATCCTGGTGGTCATGGACTATGCCACGTGGTACCCAGAAGCAATAGCCGTGCAGAATACAAGGACCACTACATTAGCCAATGCTCTTTGGGAATTGTGTTCCCGACTGGGGATCCCAGCTGAAATCTTCCTAGACCAAGGAACACCATTTGTCTCCCGCGTAATGAAACAATTGTTCAACCTATTGAAGGTCAAGACCTTGTGGACATCAGTATATCACCCCCAGACCGATGGCCTGGTTGAACGCTTCAATAAAACTCCCCTACCTTCTGTTTGCTATCAGGGAAGTACCCCAGATCTTGACCGGGTTTTCCCCCTTTGAGTTGCTGTATGGCCAATAACCCTGAGTAATCTTGCAGATACTGTGAGAGACCTAGGAAGAGGAACCCAACCTCGGCTGGAATCTAGTGGATTACATCCTGCAAATGCAGGAACGCATAAAGTGGAAGCATCAGCTAGACAGCACCTGGAGAAAGTCCAGAAGAGCCAAGTCTGGGCCTAAATTGGAGGGCAGTGCAATGGACTTTCCAGCTGTGGGACCAGGTGTTGCTGTTACTCCCAGTCTCGGAGAGTAAATTGTTTTGTAAATGGCAGGGCCCATATGAAGTCGTTGAACAGATGGGGCCCATCAATTACAAGGTTGCACAACTGGATAAAAGGAAAAAGATGGCGATCTACCAGGTAAATCTTCTGAAGAAGTGGACTCCGGCCCTAGCAATGATGGTCCATGAAGAGGAGTTTGGGCCCATTGTACAGCGGTCCTCTGAAAAGGGCCAAGTTCCGTTCGGAGAATACCTGACAATTACCCAGAAGGGGGACTTAGAACAGCTGATCGAGATGAATAAGGATGTGTTCTCCCAGGTTTCAGCCGTACCCACCTCACCTATCATGATATCATCACAGATCCCGGTGTGACAGTACGCCAATGGCCCTGCGACTCCCAGAAGCATGGAGGCAAGCTGTGGTGAAAGAAGTAGAAGAAATGCTGGAGTTTGGTGTGATAGAAGAATCCCAAAGTGACCGGTCATCCCCCATTGTGCTGGAGCCCAAGCCGAATGGAAGCATCCAATTTTGCATCAACTTCCGGAAAGTAAATGCAGTTTCAAAGTGCGATGCTTATCCCATGCTCCGGGCGGATGACCTTATTTAGTGCTTCAGGAGAGCCCAATTTATTTCAGCGTTGAATCTGACAAAAGGCTATTGGCAGATTCTCCTAACCCCAGCCACCAGAGAGAAGACCGCATTCTTGACACCCCAAGGTCTATTTCGCTTCAGGGTCCTACCTTTTTGACTTCATGGAGCTCTGACTACATTCCAGCACCAGGTCGATTGCCTACTAAGAGCCCATGGGAGATATGCAGCCGCCTACCTCAATGACATCATAATCTACATTCATGACTAGAGAACGCACTTGTCCCATCTACAGGCTATGCTGATAAGTCTGAGGAAGGCCGGGGTGACTGCTAATCCACATAAATGCTTTCTGGGAGGCAAAGAGGCCCAATATCTAGAATATACAGTGGGGAATGGTCAAGTATGGCCGCAAGTCAAGAAGGTGGAGGCCATTTCCAAACTACCTGCCTGCCTCTAGCAGGTGCCTGAGAATAAGAAGCAAGTACAGGTCTTTCTGGGTATGTTCGGATATTATCGCCATTTCTTTCCACAGATGGCGGGCAACCGCCGAACCCTTTACCCGACTCCTCCAAAAGAAGGCTCTGGATAAGGTCCTCTGGACTATCAAGTTGGAGAAGGCCTTTGGGAAGTTAAAGGCAGCTTTGTGCTCTAGACTGGTTCTGGTCAGCCCAGACTTCATAAGGCCCTTCATCGTCCAGATAGATGCTTCGACGGTGGGTCTTGGGGCCATCCTGGCTCAGGATGTGGAGGGTGGTGCCATTTATTAGCTGGAAGTTGCTGCCCCGGGGAACAAAAGTATGTTACGATTGAGAAGGAGGCCCTGGCAATCAAATGGACTCTAGAGACATGCCAATATTATCTGCTTGGTCACTCCTTCATGTTTGTTATGGACCATCAACCGCTCAAGTGGTTGATGCAACATATGGATACCAACACTCAGATCCTGTGCTGGTTCCTCACTGTCCACCTCTTTCTTTATGAGGTCTGACATTGAGCTGGCAAGGCACATCTGAATGTGGGTTTTCTGTCCCACTTGGGCACCCTGGTGCCACTGGATGCTTGCCCTCATAGGGTTATGCTGAGGGGGAGAGAGTGTGATGGGGTGTATGAGAAGCTCCCCAACCCCGTACTGGTATACCTCCAGCCAGGTTAAGGACATGCCCCTTTAACCACCAGAAGCCGGGCCCCTTTAAGGAAGCTGGCATGAATATACCTTGGAAGGGTGTGGCCAGGGACGGCCCTTTTAACCAGGAGGAAAGAGACAGAGGGAGAGAGAAGAGCTTGAGGTGTTCCAGAGTATGGAGTGACCACCTACCTCTAAGGAGATCCTATGGGAAGGTAGGAGCCAGGGTGTTTCCATTTTGGTCAGCAGGCTCGTGGTGCTACTGCTGTGAAGTCCAGAGTAAAGGAACTTTGGGGGAGGGGAGAACTGTTTCTGTGCTACTGCTGTTGTGGAGCCCAGAGTGAAAGAATTTTGGGGGAGGGGAGAACTGCTGTGAATGCCCTGCAAATAAAGCATTTTCCTTTAACACTCCGTCTGGCTCCGTGGGGCCTTGTGTCCTGACCCGCTTGCAATGTCCTACAATAACCTAGACGAGTTTGCGGAGGTTTACCCCTCCAAAGGTGATTCTGCTCCCTAGGGGGACAAGAGAGAGAGTGTAGAAAATAAATGATCCAAGCAATATATGATATTATCAATACGGCTCTGAGAGTCTCCACAATATATAGCATACCGGTTTCAAGCTTACCTTTTCATGACCAAAATCATCAAAAAGACTACAGATAAAACTGCAGGATCACATCAATACACTTGTGCCCCTAGATCCACATCAACACGGATTCAAGCTGAACCACGGTGTAGAGACATTACTAATAGCACTCTTCGACCACATCATCAGAGGAATAGACAGTATAAAGAAAAGCTTTATACTAATCTACCTTGACATATTATCTGCCTTCAACTGTATCACACACCATACTTCTGAGACGCCTACAGGAGATAGGCCTACATGATAACACATTGAAATGGTTCCAGTCATACTTAGAGAACAGACAACAGTACATCAGATGTGGGGGAGATACCTCTGCTCCTTTCACAATAAAGCAGGAAGTCCCACAGGGGTCAGCAATATCATCTCTACTTTTCAACCTCTACATTCAGCCAATCTGCGACATCATCAAGAAAAAACGGATTCACTATAAAAAAAATATGCTGATGACATCATCATGTACACATCATTCAATGTCGAATCTCCGGACTATGCAAGTATAACAGGATGTCTCACTGATGTTTCCACATGGCTCAACACAAATAACCTCAGCATAAATTATGACAAAACCGAAGCTCTAATAGTAATAACAAATAAGGCCTTCACTCCTCCTAGCACAATAACCCTAAAGAACAAAAACATAGCTGTCAAAAAAAAGAAATCAGCTATCTAGGGGTCATCTTGAATCAGCACCTAGACCTACAATCCCAAATAAACAGAACACCACAACATGCATTCCACAAACTAAAAATCATCCGGAAATTAAAGCCTCTCTTAAGCCAGAATGATTTCCGAACAGTGCTACAAGCCATTGTCACACCGGTTTTAGACTACTGCAGCTGACTCTATCAAGGCCTGCCAGCACATACTGTGCATCCACTGCAGATGGTCCAGAACATAGATTCTTCGAAGTTTATAATGAACCCCAGGTGCTGAAGCAGGGATATGGTTCGGAAGGTGGCCTGCCTGGCCTCTTGTGGAGCCTGGCCCCTGATAAGCCAGTCGTCCAGGTTGTTGTTGTTAAGTGCCGTCGAGTCGGAGTCGACTCATGGCGACCCTCTGGATAGCTATCCTAAATTGTGTTCGGTCTTCAGTCAGGCGACTCATTGTTGACAGACTGGTACCCGTAACTGCTGTTATTGTATCGATCCATCTCATTGCTGGCCTTCCTCTTTTGCGTTGACTCTCTATCTTGCCAAGCATGATGTCTTTCTCTAATGATCTCTCTCTCCGCATGATGTCTCCAAAGTATGAAAGTCGAAGTCTTGTCATCTGAGCTTCTAAAGAAAGCTTAGGTTTGATCTCCTCTAGTACAGACTGGTTTGTTCTTCGGGCAGTCCATGGTATACACAGTATTCGCCGCCAGCACCATAATTCAAAGGCATCAATTTTCTTCCTGTCTATCTTTTTCACTGTCCAGCTTTCACATCCATATGATGTTATTGAAAATACCATGGCTTGAACAAGTCGAATCTTTGTATGGAGAAAGACATCTCTGCTCTTGAGAATCTTATCTAGGTCTTTCATAGCCATTCTGCCAAGAGCAATGCGTCGTCTGATTTCTTGACTGCTTGTTGCTTCTTTATTGATAGTTGATCCAAGTAGGTTAAAGTTGTTCACGATTTCAATTTCTTCTCCTTCGACGATGAACCTGTTGATTATGCCAGTTGTCATGATCTTTGTCTTCTTTACATTAAGGTGCAGGCCCATTTTGAGACTATGTTCTTTGATTGTGAGAAGCAAATGTTTCAGATCACCTTCACTTTCCGCCAGTAATGTGGTATCATCAGCATAGCGAAAGTTGTTGATGAGTCTTTCACCAATCTTCACACCTCTGTTGTCTTCATACAATCCTGCTTCTCTGATGATTTGTTCTGCATATAAATTAAACAGGTAGGGGGAAAGTATGCAGCCTTGTCTTACACCTTTGCTTATTTTAAACCATTCTGTTTCTCCTTGTTCCGTTCGAACTGTTGCTTCTTGATCAATGTACAGATTGTGCAAGAGAACGATCAGGTGTTCTGGTATACCCATGCTTCTTAATGTGGCCCAGAGTTTCTCATGGTTTACACAGTCAAAAGCTTTGCTATAGTCGATAAAGCACAAATAGATATCCTTTTGGTATTCTTTAGTCTTTTCAAGGATCCATCTCACATCTGCAATGATGTCTCTCGTTCCTCGCCCTTTTCTGAACCCTGCTTGCACTTCAGGTAGTTCTTGTTCCAGGTATGATTGTAATCTCTTTTGGATAATCTTCAGTAGAATCTTGCTGGCATGTGGGATCAGAGCGACTGTGCGATAATTTCCACAGTCAGTTGGATCACCTTTCTTTAGTATTGGTATAAACACAGATCTTTTCCAGTCAGTTGGCCATGATGCTGTCTTCCATATTTCTTGGCAGAGCCTTGTAAGTATGGTAACAGCTGCATCAGATTGCTGTAATACTTCTATGGGAATGCAATCAATGCCTGGTGCTTTGTTCTTTGATAAGGCTTTCAATGCTGCTTCAACTTCTTCTTTCATCACCAATGGTTCCAGATCATAAGGTACAGGTTGAAACGGCCGTTGGTCCACTTGATCTTTATCATATAAAAACTCTGTATATTCCTTCCATCTTTTCTTGATCTTCTCAGCATCATTCAACATAGAACCTTGAGCATCTTGTAACATTCCAATTCGAGGCTGGAACTTTTTCTTTAACTCTCGTAGCTTTAGGAAAGCTGATCTTGTTCTTCCTCTAATAGTTTCTGCTTCTATTTCCTTGCATGCGTCATTGTAGTACTTTTCCTTGTCCTGTCTTGCTGCACGTTGGAAATCTCTGTTGAGTTCTGTGATTGTCTTTCTTTCTGCTCTGGCTTTAGCTTCTCTGCGTTTCTGGGCAATTTTCAGAGTTTCTTCCGTCATCCATTTTGGCCGTTTTTTTCTTTTTTACCTTTTGTAGAGACTTCTCGCTTTCTTCCAACACAACCTTCTTGATGTCATTCCATAACTCTTCTGGAACTCTATCATTTGAATCTAAAGCAGCAAATCGATTTTGCAGGCAGTCTTTAAATTCCAGTGGTATATTCTCAAGGTCATATTTTGCTGCATTCATGAGTGGTTTGCTCTTTTTCAGCTTTAGCTTGAGTTTGCATACTAGTAGTTGATCTGTACCACAGTCAGCTCCAGGTTTTGTCTTTGTTGATGTTATAGAGCTTTTCCATCGTTGACTTCCACAGATGTAGTCAATTTGATTTTTATACAATCCATTGGGTGAAGTCCATGTGTACAGTCGCCGCTTGTGTTGCTGGAAGAAGGTGTTCGAGATGAATAGATCGTTGGTCTTGCAGAATTCTATCAGTCTTTCTCCAGCTTCATTTCTGTTGCCAAGTCCATAAGGGAACACAAAGATCCCCTGGTTCCTGAGGTAGGCCGCAACCACCGCCAGGCATTTTGTAGAAACCCTGGGGGCGGAGGTGAGGCCAAAGGGAAGCACTCTGTACTGGAAGTGGTTCCCTCCCACCACAAATCTGAGGTATTGCCTGTGACTTGGATGGATGAGGATGTGAGTATAAGCATCCTTCAGGTCTAAGGAGCATAGCCAATCTCCTTGCTGGAGGTAGGACAGTAAGATTCCAAGGGTAAGCATCTTGAACTTTTCCCTCTCCAGAAACTTGTTCAGATTTCTCAGGTCTAGGATTGGTCTGAGGCCTCCTGTTCTCTTTGGTACCAGGAAGTACCTCGAGTAGAAGCCTTGCCCTTCCAGGTGGTGAGGCACCGGTTCCACCGCCTGGTCCTGTAGCAGACCCTTCAACTCCTGAAGGAGTAAGTTTCTGTGCAGAGGGGGTCTTGGAGGCTCCCCTGGAAAGTAGGAGGGGGGTATCTGGGTGAAGTGGAGCAGATAGCCCCTCTCGATGATGCTTAACACCCAAGTATCCCCTGTGATGGCTGGCCACCTGTCTGCGTACAGGGTCAGCCAACCTCCTGTGCCCTGGAGAGGAGGAGAGGCTATGCTGGCATAGTCAAGAAACCCCTCCCTGCTGAGCAGGAGCCGGAGTAGGAGGTTTGGGGGCCTTCTGCCTACGGGGCTCATGACCCTGCCCCTTGGCCTGCTAACCCTGTTGGGGAGCTGCAGAAGCCTGGTAGTGAGGGTAGGTTTTGTAGGCAGTGGTCTTCCTCGGGTAAAAGGCCTTTTTCCCTGAGCCCTTCTTCTTCTGAGAAGGGACAGAGGTTTTCCTGGACAGCCTTGTCCGGGTAAGAGTCTCGGTCTCGAGTTCTGCAGCCTTTTCGGCCATGGGCTTGCCCAAAGTGGTTTTCACCTCGGCAAGGGAGATCGACCAACTTGTCCTGCACCCACGGCTCGAGGTCCGAGGATTGTAGCCAGGCCTGGAAGCGTGCACCAATGCCAGCCCCTGCTACTCGGGCCGAAGCCTCAAATCCATCGTAGGCTGCTCGAGATATAAACTTCGAGCACTCCCGAATACCAGAAGACAAGGCCTTGAACCTCTGCAAAGGTTCCTCGGACAGACCAGCAGAGAACCCGGCAATCTCCTTTGCCAGGTCTCGAAGGTACATGCCCATGTACAGCTGGTAGGTCTGGACACGGCAAGCAAGCATAGAGCCCTGGAAGCACTTTCTACCGAGGGCATCCAGGTTCCGGGCTTCCCTGCGGGAGGCACCGAGGAGTGCATCTTCTGACTCTTCAGGCGATGCATGGTCGATTCCACAACCATGGAGTGGTGCGGTAGCTGTGCCTTTTGAAACCCGGGGCTCTTGCGGACTCGATAAATGGAATCGACCCGCTTGCTTAGAACCGGCAGCGAGGCAGGCGCCTCCCACATGCGGAAGAGCAACCACTCCAGCATCGGAGGAACCGGGACAGTAAAGGGCTCCTTGGGAGGAGAGTCATACTGTAGAGCCTTGAGCTCCTCGGCTCGAGGCTCCTCCTCGGGGTCTTCAGGGAATGCCAATGCTTTGGCCATGTCCCTTACGAAATCCGAGAACCTGGTATCCTCCAGGGGGGGACCTTGTCTGAGGCTCGGATCCCGGTGAGTCCGAAGGGACGCACCGAGTCTGGAAGGTGTCCGGGGACTCCTGCTCCTCCGTTTCCCATGCCGACTCCTCCGAGGAGGAATCGAGCAGCTCTGAGTGGGCGGGCACTGACGCCATCTGCCCCGATGCCGAGGGTACTGGCGTCGACGACCTCGGTCCCAAACGGGAGGCCGAGGGTGACTTCGGCCGAGGATCGACTCGAGTTCGCATGGTCTCGAGGATCGGCTCGGCCGTCGGGGTCGACTTGGACGTCGAGGTCCCGGTGGTCGGGGCAGATGCGCCGGTGAGACCGGCGATCAGCACCCGCTGCTGCTCCATGAAGGCAGACAATCTGCTCTCCAAGGCCGTCAACCTGAGTCCGAGCTTAGGAGACCCAGCAGCCTCTGACTCGGGCCCCGACGGCGTCAGGCCTGACGTCGGCTCCCCTGGAGGAGAGTCCACGAGGACTACAGTACTCACGTGACTCGGGCCTCTGACTCTACACGAGGATGCTTTGCAGGCCTCTCCGACTCCAAAGACCCGGGACGGCGATCGGGGCTATGCGACCTGGCCCTCGAGGAGCCAAGAGCGTCCACCGATGCCGCCCTCGCGGGTTTCTTCTTCCTTCGATGCTCCTTCGAGGGGGACTCCTTTTCAGAGGAGCCACGACGATGCTCGGGGTCAGACTCCTGAGACATCGAGGCCTCTGACGAAGTCCGGACCCGTCCAGAGGCAGATTCAGAGAAGATCCTCTCACGCTGGTGCTGACGGCTCCGTAATGCCTTGGAAGACATTTTGCCACAGGGGCTACAGACCGTAGAATCATGGTCTGGCCCTAGGCACCGGAGGCAGCAGTCATGTGTGTCGGTGAGAGACATGAGTTTCTTGCACCGATCACACTTCTTAATGCCACTGGCAGCCATTGGGGGAAAAAGGGCCCCTGCAAGATCAAAAAATTGGGCTGCCAGGGAAAAGAAAAAAGGCGCGAACGCAGTCTCTAAGGACAAAAACCGAAAAGAGAGGTCCGGGCTCGGCACCGGAGTACTGAGTCCAGGCGGGAAAGGAACCGACGTCGAACCGAAGAAAAAACTCAACCCAATGCAGAAAAATCAACTTTTTTCACGGGTGACAAGGACAGGCGTCCGTAGGGCTCCGCGGAAAAAAGAAGACTGAGCAAGATGGCACCTTTGGGCGGGAAGGTGACCGCGCATGCGTGGCTGCATTCCCAAAGGCTTTCTTTGAAAGCTGGGGAAATGCTCCGCATGGGGGCTCCGTCGGCGCCGACGTCACCCATATGTGAGGACTGATTCCTGCTGCTCCTGGAGAACACCTGTTACAGGTGAGTAACTACTCTTTCTTCGATCACTTGAAACTTTTTATTTTGCTACTTAAATTGAATTGTTGGGCATTTTAATCTTATTGGCTTTGTATGGATAATAATGTACTTTTGTCTGATGTAATCCACTCTGGATCTTTTTGAGATCAAGTGGAATAGCAAAACCTAAGTCGTCCTCCATCATTACCACATCTCCATCTTACATGGTCTCCTAAGATAGCAACGACATAACTTAACTGCTTGACTTACGTGACTATTAATCAAGTTTCCCATGAACCAGGATAACAGACATGTCCTCTTGCTGTCTCTCACTGATCAGACTGTATACACTGTTGCTACAAAATAGGAACTGTCATAAGTGGAGGAATAGTGGAGGAGTAGCCTAGTGGTTAGAGCAGTGGTTCTCAACCCAGTCCTCTGGAACCCCTAGTTCAGTCAGGTTTTCAGGGTTTGATTCCCGCTGGCACTCCTTGTGACCTTGGGCAAGTCACTTTATCCTCTATTTGCCTCAGAAGAAAAGGCCTGGCAATCTACTTCCTGTAATACCTTGCCAAGAAAACCCAGGGGCTGCTGGGTTGCTAGGCGTCAGCATTGATTTGACGGCACTTAAAAAAAAATCTTAAGTACACTGGTAGCTATAGCAGCCTGGTTAATGGAGTACACAGAAACACACAATCTAAAAAAATTCAGGGACTCTGAAATACATGTCATATGGACCAGAAATGTTTTAGTTCCTGAGATAATTTGTCTGTACTCTGCTTGCCTGTATTGACGACTTCTGGCTTTGCAACATAATTTCACTCTAACCATCACATCTCCACTCTTCAGTTATTTTTCATTTATAATTTAACTTTTTTTTAGTCCTGCACAGGATTACCCCAGTTTACTCCAAGTAAGAGATGGTGATCTCCAAGTCTCTCTATGGACACCTAGTAGTGACTCAATTGGTTTGGAATCGTTCATACATGCCTGCCCTGCATTTGAATCTATATGAGTTGCAACAGTTTTTACCACATCCTCTTTCCCAAGATACTTTAATTTCTCTGTCTTTCCAATATCCTTTGAAGGTTTCTTATCCTCTACCAACCACTCATAAGCTGAATTAATTCAAGAAAGAAAACTGGGGGGGGGGGGGGAGTTTCTTTTGCCAGAGGCAAAATGAGAGAAACTCATGTGAGAATTAGGCTCAAGAACAGAAGCTTAGCAATAGATGGCTTACGAATATAATTATTACCAAGGGGTTTTTTTTTGTAAATTCTTTTTATTGAGTTTCTAAGTCTAAAAAGTGAAATGAATAATGATGAATGCTTCAACCCTGTCATGCCACTTAACCTTTCATACATGTTTTGAAGCAAACTCTAGAAGCAGGGAGGGGGTAGTTACTAAAGTGCGTCATGGGAATTATAAATGTTATTGGCTCTTAATGCACAGTTTTGAACCTGGTGCTAACCTGAATGGGGGCTTCAAGGGGATTGTTCCTGTCCAGGTCAAACTAGACCCCCAAGCTTTACTACTGGTATGCCTGGGAAAGCTTTAGGGGATGGGGGTGGGTGGATTAAAGGTCAAGAGAGCTTTGTTTGTGTTTTGGAGAGGTTCTGACGCATGTATGAGGAGGGGGGGGCCCTGACTTTGTTCTAATGCCGGGGGGGTGGGGGGTGGGGGGGGGCCCTGACTTTGTTCTAATGCCAGGAGGAGGGGCCTCTGGACTTTGATTTTAAAAATCTACAGCTCCTTCAAGATGGCGTAGGGAACATCAAGCTCTGTGTGTGTTGCCCAATATATCCAGCCTGAAAAATAATGCCAGCTTTGAGTTGGTATTATTTTTTCCCTTGAAATAA
This sequence comes from Ichthyophis bannanicus, assembly GCA_033557465.1. NCBI lineage: Eukaryota > Metazoa > Chordata > Amphibia > Gymnophiona > Ichthyophiidae > Ichthyophis > Ichthyophis bannanicus. The sequence continues at coordinate 167,872,891 of CM066043.1, forward strand.
TCAACACAAGCTGCATTATTCTTTTACCATGGGAGTCACTAACCCAGGGGCAGCTCAAGAATGATGCAGGGCCATGTGTGGGGACTCATTTGCATATCCAATGGACCTCATTTGCATACATTTAATTTATTTTATTTTAAAATGTATATGTTGCCCATCTAAAATTTTAGACAGCTTTCAAAGGAGCCCTTCACAAGACTCTTATTTTTTTTCTCCTGGCAATGACTTAGGGGCATGTTGGGCATGTTTACTAAATACTAATGTAAGTCCAGTGTAGGTCCTGCCTGCACTGCACAAATTTGTTTTCTGTAAACCGCGCTGATTTTAAAGAGCGTGGTATAAAAGAGACGTTAAATAAATAAATAAAATTAAACGCCTCTGTGCAAATAGAAATAAATGGGTGTTCCTGCACTTAACGCAGATTAACATTTGTGAATGCGCATTAACTTTTAGTAAATATGCCTCTTAATGAGTGCCTGAAATACCATTTGCATTGGCAGTGAGGATAAGGAAAGGCTACCAGATTTCTACATTACTGTACTCCAGTGCCAACCCTCTATACACATTAGGAAGCACTATAAACGCTGCCCATTTAGAACCCATAGCAAACTCACCGTATCATAACAGCACTACCAGGATTCACAAAGCACCAAACCCTACCTATCAAAAAGGCAACACTGCAAATATTAAACCAATACATCTCAGAGAATACCAGTACATTTCCTACTGGGAAAAGAGAACGAGTGGCATTGTCAAATAGAAACTACATAAACAGAATACTGCAGCTCGGTTACAAATGCAGAACATAGACTGCTACTACTACTGTCACCAAAGAAAGAACAAGGGATCACAATTTAGAAATATAAACATAATAATTAAACTGGGAACCCCAAAAGCCAAACTTGAATTGTACAACAACACTGGAGAAATAAAACTATAAATTAATTTCCTCTTGTACTAAACAAAACACAAAAAGACGTTAGTGATACACATTTCCCAGAGCTGACATATTCCAGTTAATAAATTCAAAATAAAAAACTATTTTTCTACCTTCTGTTTTGGCATTTTATTTTTCAGTTGCAATTGCTCCAGCCACTTTCTTCTGGTTTCTTCTTGTCTTCTGCTAACTCTCCATTGTCTTGTCTGCTGTCCATTTGTCCTTTCTTCTCTCTAGTTTTTTCCATTCTGTCTCTACATCTGCTTTAACATATTGTTCTTTCTCCTTTTGCTGTTCCTCCATTTCTTTCTTTATTCCTTTTTCATCCACTCAAATTTCACCCTTCCATCCTCAATACCCAGTTACTGTCCCAATACCCGGCCAATTGTAGATTTTTCTTCCTTCCCACACAAAGGGGTATGTTTACTAAACTGCGGTAGTGTCATTCGCGTTAGAATCCATGGTAGAAACAGAAATGACCAAATAAGGACATGGGCGGTACATCGTTGCAGATAACGCGCGTTAGAAGGCGCCATAGAGCAACGAGCGTTACAAAGTGCCGTGTAACGTGCCACGCAAGGTGCCCTGTACGGCACCCATAAGGCGTATGATAAGTTGTCTAGCAAGGTGTCGAGAGCTGTAGCACAATGGTTCATACAGTGACTGATGGTACAGGGGATGTAAGTTCAATCCCCCTGGGGGTCCAATGAGTAAAGCTGGCTGAGACATTAGCTTTTACTTCAAATCAGTGCTGTCTGAAGCATATTGTTTTGTAAATTTAATTAGTGCTGCCAGCAAACACACCCTCACAGGACCGTAACCTAAGGTGCCGCATAAGGTGCCCTATAAGATACCCCAGAGGGCACATTATTAAGTGCACTGTCCACCAAGACAACCTATAATGTTCCCTATGGGGCACCCCATAAGATGCCTTATAGGGTGCTTTACAGGGCGCCCTAGAGGGTGCTTTATAGGGCGCCTGATGAGGCACTGTAAGGAGACAGCACTGTGAGGGTGTCTGTACTGGCAGAACCAATTTAAATTACAAAAAGAAAATGCTGCAGACAGCCCTACCAAATAACCCCACTGTGGGATCAAACCCATGACCTCTGGCCCCACAGGTAGTGAAGTAACTAGTGGGCGACATCTCCAGTGCTACTAACAAACCCCTGCCTGGATACTGAAGGACATCAGGTCACCACACAAACTGTCTGCTGTGGATACCAGGATTTGGGTTAACCCACCCATACCCATGGTGCACTGCACATGCAGATCAGCAGTCTATAGATGACCACAAGATGGGGTATGCACCCCCACAGCACCTCGGTCTGGTAGGGGGTACTAACCATGTGCACCCCGACAGCACCTCAGCCTGGTAGGGGGTACCGACTGTGTGTGTTACTGGCACAGAGTAGCTACAGACCGTCACAGTGTGCGGGTCCTGAGCTCACCCTGAGGGTGAGGTGGGGTGCCCAGCACCATTTCCGCAGCACCTGGCTTTGCTGAGATAGGCTATGCTGCAGGTCTCCATCAGTGCCAGTGTGTGATAGGTGGTCCTTGCAGACACACCTGGGATATGCCTGTGTCCATCTGTATTTCACATCTAGCCCTTGTGGACTATGATGTGTCATGGGGTAGAAAAGTCAGAGCCTATGGAGATAGGAAACTCTGAGCAAAACAGAGCTAACACTGACAGCTCAGATCTGCACATGGCCCAAGGTTGCTATAGGCAACGTACACAAGCTGCTTCACGAGGTGTGAGGGAACGCCCAAACAGTAAGCTAGCTCATAGCTCATTAGGGAATGAGGGGCAGCTGGGAAGGGGTGGAGCCCAAGCAAACACCAGGACATACGCAGTTAAAAATCACTTACCGGAGGGTAGTGAAGAGAGACCACCAGGGAATTCAAGAACCGGTGCTGACAGAGAGAGAGCACCGGGGAATTCAGGAGCCGTTGCTAACAGAGAGAGACCACCAGGGAAGTACAGAGCTGTTGAACTCACGAGGGACTGCTTTGGAAAGCAGTGCACAGCTGAACAGTATCCCAGGGAACCTTGCTACGGAGGGAGCAGAGGAGGTAGTCCTGGAACCAGGCTGAGGAAAGCCAAGTTGCCCAGCATCAGGTACCAAGGGGTAGAGAGCTTCTATCCTGAAGATAGTTTTATGCCAAGAGGAAAGCTGAAGGAGAAACATAGTAAAAGGCTTCCGTATGGGCAAAGCTCTGCTCGGCTGAGAAACTCTGAAGAGAGAGTGCTGGAAGGTAGGCTTATTGATCCTAATAGAAGAGGAATAGAGTATAACGAATTGCCCTGTACTTATCAAGAGTTGTGTGGCTCTCCTAAAAGAAACTACAGAGAATATGGTAATTACCCATTCCACTCTAGTCGGGAGGAGGAAGGGAACTCTCTGAGCTGTAGGGAGGAACTCTGTAACAATAACGGAAGTTTCAGTCCAAGGGAAACTTACTCCGGTGTTGAAGAAATGCAGTGTGATTCCTATGAGGAACCTGCTTATGAAAATTGCATGGACTGTACGTTTACCATGTCTGTTGCCATCACTTCTTTGTGCTGAAGTGCTGTAAAAAGTGTTTGTAAAGAAAACAGGAAGAAAGTTATTTGGTTTGAAAGAGACTGTTTTCTTTTGCCTTTTTATCCGTTGCAAAGCTGAAGTTAAGCAGAGTTTTTGTTCCAGTGTTTCTTTAATTTGGTACCAGACGAATGGTCTTTATGTTCCTTTGGGGCTTGTTTACAAAGCCGCGGTAGCGGTTTGCGATCGTAATCGGAGCCGCGGCCCCATTGTAAACAAGCCCCTTTGTTTCATTGTGCTGGAAATCCAACCCCGGGAAGGGGAATAAAAAGTCCTGTCTTTAAGCCTTACCACTTGACTGCAACTACATTATTTTGCTAGTTTGTGGAACCACAAGTCCCAGGGGGCACTGCAACGCCTTTCTATAACACTCCACAGCTACTGAAGAACATGCCCCGATGAATTACCCATGCTTCTGGTCTCTGGGGACCTTCACGGGTGACAGATCCACCCAGAATAGTGCATACCCTGTGTGGGTTACATGGTCACATGATTTAGGTGAAGGGGGTGGTTGGACCCACAGGCGGATTACGTATCCCCCCCACCCCCCCCCTTCTGGCTCCTTACTTGATTTTGTGTTTTTCCTTTTTATTTCGTTTATAGATGGGGCGCTGGTATTGACAGCCTGCACTAGTCATGTGACCTGGCTTTAGACTACGTTCGGTTTGTCTTATTACTTTTTATCTTTTGTATTTGTGTTTTAAATGTATTTACCACATTTACACTATATTAGAGTCATGCACACTGAAGTTTGGCTTGCATATCGCCCACTATAGCAGCCGTTTCCCTAGCCGAGCGATGATAGTGGATTGTTTGCACGTACATTTTTAAAGTAAATGATTAGCGGTTTCCCCATTTGCTGGGTATAGCCCTGACTTTTTTCAGAAGGCATCAGTTTCACTCAATGCTCCTGCCACAAAACCCTCCCTTTTTGCTCTCTTTTAGTCTTTTATTTCTTTATTTACATACAAGTATCTTCTTTATGTTTGCTTTATTATTTTTTATTTTTTATAGTTGGGTCTTATAGGATAAAGGACATCCACAAAGTAGCTCTCCAACGTTATTGCAGAGGTATTTATGCATTTCTCTCCACTGTTGCTTGTCACATTTTAGGCTCCTCTCATCTTATTTCTGATATTTATATGTATAACATTTATAGTTTATGACTTTTTTAATGTTTATATGTATTTTTTGATGGTTATGCATCCACATTTTTTACTCCTCACTACATAATATTTTAGAGTGTGTATTTATTATGATATATATTTTTTTATATATGAGTTAGTAGCTTATACTGTATGTAATTATGATTTTTAATATGTATGTATTTGGAATTTTGGCATTATCTGTTCTTTTAAGTTTTTTAATAATTATTTATGTATTCGTATATTTATTTTTATTAATTCTGCTTATATGTTCATGTTTTCTAGTTAATATCTGCCTCATCAGCCCCTGACGAAGTGTACGAAACACGGCCTGTGTCGGGCTGGCAGTAACAAGTATTTAATAAACTTCGTTGTTATAATCACGCTTTGTACTGTGTTCCCCCCTGCAATGGTAACAGTAGAGGGGACCATCAACCACAGTCCAGCTGGTGGTAGGACACCATACAGGGCAGTCAATGCAGATCTGTACACATCCATAAATAGGGCAATGATAGACAGACAGTTGCCCTGGAAATGCACAGCTGCCCCCCACCACCATCTGACATTCTCCAGCAGCAAGCACAGTGAGTCACCAGCCGCTGCACCCTGCAAGGTGTTCCAGCCACACACATACTAACTGCAGACAGTCTGCTAGCTAGTCCATAGTGCATGTTCCTGGAGGGGATGTGTGCACTCAAACCTTGGATGTGCGCACACCCACCAAGCAGTTAAGTCAGTGATTGAGCCCCCGATAACAGAACCCATATATATCACTTACAGGAAACACTGTATAGCACTATGGGGGAACCCAGCCATGCCGTGGTCACTGCACAGTCAGGGTGAGAGTGACCTCCCAGCAGGACATGCTGTGGCCACACTGTCCGTGCAGGTGGTGGGCGGGCACGACAATGTCCCAGCCATTGCCCTATGCTCTGTACAGATGAATCCAGGCCAGGCCAACCTATCCAGGCTATTCCCACGGTACCTTGCTTCTCATTATGCACATTGGCAGGCCAATACAGGCAACAGTGCTAGCAGTGTGGGCTGTGGAGGGTGTTTGCAGCCACCGCACACTGGATAGGCAGACACATACTCCCCACACCTATGCCAGCATTGTGCAACTATAGAGGTGTTTGGCAGCCCTGGCCACCGCACCAGTCCTGGGCACAGTGCAGGCATGGCTATGGTACGCAATACTGTTGGGTCACTCCCCAGGGTGGTAAACACTGTCAGACACAATACCTGTAGCACACACCACAGACATCAGAAAGGTTGCTATGATGCAGCTCACTCAGACATTTGTACTTAACTTTGGAATTGCTATCTGCCAGTAATCATAGCAACCTTTTGATAGCTGTGTACCGTATTCCCAGGTTTAGGGTGGCATTCCTAAGATATGCAAGTGCTAGTATTGGGAGATGCACGCAGGGCCCAACATCCTGCCTCTCCTGGAGGCTTCGGTTAATGGGGCCTGTGGGTGCGGGTGTTTCTGCCCCTGTTGGCCGCTGCTCTAGGGCAGGGGTTCCCAACTCCGGTCCTGGTGGGCCACACACTGTTCAGGTTTTCATGCTGTCCCTCATGAATATACATGGCAGATATCTGCATACCATGGGGGCGGCGCATGGAAATGAAGCACAGGCATCTTTATTAGCGGCAGCATGGTACCTGAATGGTGTTTGACCCTCCAGGACTGCATTTGGGAGACTCTGCTGTAGGTACTGCGCCTGTTTAGGGTGTCTGTGCTCTGTAGGGTAAAATGTAGGTGTCCCAGGCATGTTTCTGTTATCTGCAATAAAGGTTCTGTCTTTCATACCATGGTTTATTACTGGGTAAAATATGGGGACAGGGTTGGCAGGTACCACAGCTGGGACCTGAACCTGTGACCTTCTGCTCCTGAGCACACTGGCTGTGTGTACTGCACCACCATGTTGCCACAGGGACAGTTCTATTCCCTGGAGATATCATGACTGTTTGCCAGATGGAGCCTGTCTGTTGCAGAGCATGGCACCCACCTAAATGGGGCTAGGCCATGGTCTGCTGCGGCCAGCTGCCACTGCCCCCTCCGCCACCATCACCCCTCCGCCACCATGCTGCCATGCCCTTCTGCTGGTGGTGCTGGTGGTGCGCAGTCTCAGGCCATCCAGTGTGCGGGTAGGCGGCTGCCTATGGTGCGGGTTCTGGGGTAGGGGTGCCTGCATAGATGTCCACGCTTCCCCCCAGCACTGCCTGCCACTGTTCTGTGCCCTTGGGGGTAGCTGCTGGGTACTATCCCCTGTGACACTGTGGGAAACACAGTCATGCCCATGTTGGGCCTTCATCAGTTGCTGTCTGGCTGCTCTGCTGTTTCAGCATTCATATGGGCCACCTAGGCATCACCCTAGTCCGCACTGTGGCCCAGCTGCACCACAGCATGTGCTGCCTGCGGCCCTCTGTATCCCCTTTTCCAGCATATGTCCAGTTGCCCGTTCCAACATGCCAAACCCTGCTGTGCGCAACATGTGCCCACCATAGGACACCTGTCCAATAACAAGGGACAGCCCTGATCAGCGCTATTTCACTGTGGGATCATTCACCTTTTCGGGGGACAGAGCATAGACCCTTCCACAATTAATATCTTTTTTTGGGAGCTTTCTCGGTAGTGTTTTTTGCTGTTTCCCAATATTATCACTATTGGCCAGCTTGGTTAGGCTTTTTTCCAGTTTGTTGAGGTCATTTTCAATGTTTATGTGCCCTTTTGTTCTGTGCACATGTATCACACTTATCACTTTTTGTAGGTTTCCCTGCCTATGCTGTACATTGCTGACACTTAAATGGTTTCTCTCCCCTGCAAATGTGCATCTAACGGCAGGTTTTCAATCGCGTTAGGATTCAGCTCTTCAGATCAGCGCGTTGGTGTGAAAGGGGACTCTCCCCGCCCACACTCCGCCCATGACCCCTTCTCTCCGCCCTCTCTCCACCTTCTGCGGTGTTTTACCGCGCCACGGAACTTTATAATCGTTAGGTTACGTGAACCCGCGTTATGAGACGTTAACGTAACTTAACGGTCGTTAACGTTACATAATGCATGTTATGTAACGTTACCGCAGTTTAGTAAACATACCCCAAAATATCTTTCCCCCTCTCCATCCTTACTCCCCCAGCCTTATCCTCTTCTAGTCCTCCCCCATCAACTCCCTTCTAGTTCCAGCCCTACCCAGCATCCGCTCCCTTCTAATCCCATTCTCCCATCCCCATGCATCAGCCCATTTCCAGTCCTAGCCCCCCTATCAGCCCATTTTCAGTCCTTGCCCCCCATCAGCCCATTTTCAATCCTAGCCCCACATCAGTCCATTTCCAGCCCAAGCCACCCATCATCCATTTCCAGTCCTATCCTAGCCCTTCCATCTGCCTATTTGTAGCCCTATCCTAGCCCCCCCATTAGCCCATTTTCAGCCCAAGCCCTCTCCAGTCAATTTCCAGTCATATCCTAGCCCCTCCAACAGCCCATTTCCAGTCCTAGACACCCCCCCCCCTCCAAAGAGCCCCGTGCCTGTTTGACCGGTTTCAGAGGGAGCCCGGGGGCCTGAAGCACTGGCTCACCTCTGCACAGCCACCGGAGTGAAGAGCGGCGTTTTTCTTCACTCCGGTGGCTTTGTTCTCATGCAGCCTGCTGGTGTGATGATTATCGGGAAATAGAAAATGCCCTTTAACCTCCAGCCCTCGAAGCCGACCCTGCAATCAGTCAGAAACTGAACACCATGTGTGGCATGAAGTTGGCGCAGGGCCCTATGAAGCATGGGGCCCTGTGCGAACAACATTCTCGCACATGCGTTGAGCTCGCTCCTGCATTAACCTGAGGTCCTGAGTTATCACAGGTTAGTGACTCCCACAGTAAATTAAGCTGGGTAAAATCCAAGATTTTACCGCAGCTTAGAAACCAGTCCTCAGAATCTCTTACATTCGTCATTGAAGAATAATGTAAATTATATCATAATATTCCCCCCATTGCCCTGAGTCTTGAAAGACTAGAAAAGGGGCCTGTTACTTCTGGAGAGAGATCTGCAACTGTGAGTATATACTTCTGGGACGTTTCTGAAAGGAATTCTTTTTATTAAAGCTAATTAATCTGTGAACCCACTATTTTTTGTTAAATCAGTCAGGGCCTAGTAGCAGCAGTTTAAGTTTACATTTAAAACACAGAAGAGAGCTTTCTGGTTAAATTTCATACCCAGCAGAGAGCTTGTAGTTTAAATTTAATAGTCATTCAGGGCCTAGCATCAGCAAAGTACTTTTAGTTTACATTTAAAACACAGAAGAGAGCTTTCTGGTTAAATGTCATACCCAGCAGAGAGCTTGTAGTTTACATTTAATAGTCATTCAGGGCCTAGCATCAGCAAAGTACTTTTAGTTTACATTTAAAACACAGAAGAGAGCGTTCTGGTTAAATTTCATACCCAGCAGAGAGCTTGTAGTTTACATTTAATAGTCATGCAGGGCCTAGCATCAGCAAAGTACTTTTAGTTTACATTTAAAACACAGAAGAGAGTTTTCTGGTTAAATTTAGAATCCAGCAGAGAGCTTGTAGTTTAAAGTTCATAATAAGTTAGAGCCTAGCAGCAGCAAAGAGCTATAATTTAAATCAAATAAGAATATAGCTTACCTCAGCAGCAAAGGACAGGGTACTGTGTAGCAGCCCTCTTTTAATAAGTGTTATTTCCCTCCCTCCCTCCCCATACCCACCCACCCCTGGGATAATCGTAGCTTTATAGGTACTTACACATTTTAACAGACAGGAGGAGCTCTCAGGTGAAGCTCGTTACCCAAATCAGTCATACACTATGGACCTGAGATTAATTAAGCTTCAGGTGAACAAGGTATATTAAACATATTAGGTACAGTTTTATTGGCAACCCTTAGTAAGTAAAGAACTTAAAGATCTAAACAAAAACTGAAAACTAAGATGCAGACAGCAGTCCAGCAGCGAGATGGGGGCTTTCCAGTCTTTTGCATTGAGTGTCACATGTATGATTTTCTCCCAGTTGGTGAGAGGTCTTACGTGTGCACTAGGTGCAAGGAGCTCTTTGCTCTCAGGGAACGAGTCCGTTCTCTAGAGGCTAGAGTAGCATACTTGGAAAACATAAGAAAGACAGAGAAGTACATAGATGAGACCTACAGGGATATAGTCCTGAAGTCCCACCTCCAGTCTGGCAGCATCCCTGTTGCCATGGAGGAGCGAGGTCACGTGACAGGAGAGCATCACCCTGGTGTGGCAGGAAGTGATCCTGTAACTAGGACCTGTCCTCCAGGTGATGTAAAACCCTCTCACACTGAGGAAGTTTCTCCAGGGCCATGTGCCCATGAGGGAAGGGTTAGGACAGCCGTTATAGTTGGTGATTCGATCATTAGGCATGTAGATAGCTGGGTGGCCGGTGGATGTGAGGATCGCCTGGTAACATGCCTACCTGGTGCGAAGGTAGCGGACCTCACGCGCCACCTAGATAAGGTCTTAGATAGTGCTAGGGAGGAGTCTGCTGTCTTGGAAATGTCGGTACCAATGACATAGGAAAATGTGGTAGGGAGGTTCTGGAGGCTAAATTTAGGCTTTTAGGTAGGAAGTTGAAATCCAGAACTTCCAGGGTAGCATTCTCCGAAATGCTTCCCGTTCCACATGCAGGACCCAAAAGGCAGGCAGAGCTCCGGAGTCTCAATGCGTGGATGAGACAATGGTGCAGAGATGAGGGTATTGGATTTGTTAGGAACTGGGGAACATTCTGGGAAAAGGAGGGGCTCTTCCAAAGGGATGGGCTTCACCTTAACCGGGATGGAACCAGGCTGCTGGCATTAACCTTTAAAAAGGAGATAGAGCAGCTTTTAAACTAGATAATAGGGGAAAGCCTACAGTCACCCAAGAGCAGATGGTTCGGAAGAATGTATCCTTGAAGGATACTACCAAAAGCAGAGAGGTTCCAAAAAAGAGCAAAGTAGCCCAAATGCCCTCAAGTATGGAGCAGACAGAACTTAAAGATCCCAAATTACCCATGTCTACCAATAGCCAAATTAATATGAATAAAATACAGTCTCTAAAATGCTTGTATGCAAATGCTAGAAGTCTAAAAAATAAGATGGGAGAGTTAGAATATATAGCACTAAATGAGAGGTTAGATATGATTGGAATATCAGAGACATGGTGGAAGGAGGGCAACCAGTGGGACACTGTGATACCTGGGTACAAACTATATTGTAATGATAGAGCTGATCAAATTGGTGGAGGGGTTGCGCTCCATGTTAGAGAGGGCATTGAGTCAGAAAGGATTAAAGTTTTGCAGGAAACAAAATTTGCTGTAGAATCTCTATGGATTGAAATTCCATGTAAAAAGGGGAAGGCAATGGCAGTGGGGGTGTACTATCGACCACCCGGCAAGAATGAACAAATGGATGATGAAATGCTCAAAGAAATCAAGGAAGCTAACAAAGGTTACAGCGCAGTAATAATAATGGGTGATTTCAATTACCCCGGTATCGACTGGGTCAGTGTCACGGCAGGACATGCTAGGGAGAAAAAGTTCCTAGATGACATAAATGACTGCTTCTTGGAGCAGCTGGTTCATGAACTGACCAGAGGGGAAGCCATATTAGACCTGGTCCTTAGTGGAACACCAGATCTAGTGCAAGAGATAAGGGTGTTGGGGCCACTTGGCAATAGTGATCATAGCATGATCGCCTTTGATTTAATAAGTGGAGGAGGGATAGTACGGAAATCCACAGTACTACCTTTTAACTTTCGAAAGGGAGACTATGATAAAATGAGGAAAACAGTTAAGAAAAAACTAAAAGGAGCAATTGCAAAGATTAAAGACTTACATCAAGCTTGGGTGTTGTTGAAAAATACTATCTCGGCAGCCCAGACCAGCTGTATTCCACGCTTTAAGAAAAGTGGAAGGAAGTCCAAAAAACTGCCAGCATGGTTTAAAGGTGAGGTCAGAGAGTCTGTTGTTGCCAAACAAGCATCTTTCAGGAAATGGAAAAAAGAGCCAAACGACGAAACCTGGAAACAGCACAAGCACTGGCAAATCAAATGCAAGGCATTGATAAGGCAGGCAAAGAGAGAATTTGAGAAAAAGCTTGCTATGGAAGCAAAAACGCGAAATAAAGATTTTTTCAAGTACATTCACAGCAAAAAACCTGTGAGAGAGTCAGTTGGTCCATTAGATGATAGAGGAGTTAAAGGGGCCCTAAGAGGCGACAAGGCGATAGCAGAGAGACTGAATGAATTCTTTGCCTCAGTCTTTACTGAGGAAGATGTAGGGATGTTACCAATGACTGAAGTGGTATTTAAAGGTGCGGAAGAATTGAAGGAAATATCGATACATCAGGAAGATGTATTACAACTATTAGATAAACTGAAGAGTAGCAAATCACCTGGGCTGGATGGTATACATCGAAGGGTGGTGAAAGAACTGAAATATGAGATTGCAGACCTGCTATTAGTAATCTGTGAACTATCATCAAAATCATCTCTAATACCTGAAGATTGGAGGATCGCCAATGTAACAACAATTTTTAAAAAGGGTTCCAGGGGTGATCCGGGAAACTACAGACCGGTGAGCCTCACGTCAGTACCGGGAAAAATGTTAGAAACCATCATAAAGAATAAAATTACTCAGCATGTAGATAGTCATGGCCTAATGGGAGACAGCCAACATGGCTTTAGACAAGGAAGATCTTGTCTTACTAATCTGTTATGTTTTTTTGAAAGTGTGAATAAACAGGTGGACAAAGGTGAGTCGGTTGATATAGTGTATCTGGACTTTCAGAAAGCCTTTGACAAGGTCCCTCATGAGAGACTTTTGGCAAAACTAAAGAGTCATGGGATAGGAGGCAGTGTACTATTGTGGATCAAGAACTGGTTAAGAGATAGAAAGCAGAGGGTTGGGCTAAATGGACAATTTTCCCAATGGAGAAAGGTGAATAGTGGTGTACCCCAGGGATCTGTGCTGGGTCCGCTGCTTTTTGACATATTCATAAATGACCTGGAAAGTGGAATAACGAGTGAGGTTATCAAATTTGCAGATGACACAAAACTATTTAAAGTTGTTAAAACCCAAGAGGATTGTGGAAAATTGCAAGAGGATCTTGATAAATTAGAAGACTGGGCATCAAAATGGCAGATGAAATTTAATGTGGACAAGTGCAAAGTTATGCACCTAGGGAAGAACAACCCAAACTATGGTTATACGATGCAAGGTTCCACATTAGGAACCACCACCGAGGAAAAAGATTTAGGCGTCATTGTGGATAACATGTTAAAACCCTCGGTCCAGTGTGCAGCGGCAGCCAAGAGAGCAAATAGAATGCTAGGTATCATAAGGAAAGGAATGGAAAATAAAACAAAAGATATTATAATGCCTCTATATCGTTCCATGGTGAGACCACACCTTGAATATTGTGTGCAATTCTGGTCGCCGTATCTTAAAAAGGATATAGAGTTATTAGAAAAGGTTCAGAGAAGAGCCACCAAAATGGTAAAGGGGATAGAAGGATACTCCTATGAAGAAAGGCTAAAAAGGTTAGGGCTCTTTAACCTGGAAAAGAGACGGCTGAGGGGAGATATGATAGAAGTCTATAAATTAATGAACGGATTGGAACGAGTAAACGTAGATCGATTGTTTACATTATCAGAATATAGAAAGACTAGGGGACATGCAATGAAGCTACAGGGTAAACTAATTAAGACTAATAAAAGAAAATATTTTTTCACTCAACGTGTAATCAAACTCTGGAATTTGTTACCGGAGGATGTAGTAAAGGCTGTTAGTATAGCTGGGTTTAAAAAAGGTTTGGACAAGTTCCTGGAGGAAAGGTCCATAAACCATTATTAAGAAGGGACCCAGGATATCAATGCTTGACCCAGTACAAGCATTGCGGAACCTGTGTCTTTTGGGGAAACTGCTAGGTACGTATGACCTAGATTGGCCACTGTTGGAAACGGGATACGGGGCTTGATGGACCTTGGTATGAACCAGTATGGCATATCTTATGTTCTTATAATTTTCCAGAAACCCTGTTCAATTTTTTTTGTTGCTGTTGTCCTCTGTGTTTATGTGCATTTTTGTTAGCTGAAATATTGGAATGAGGTCATTGCTTTTAGATGGAAAGCACTCCAAAAGCTCTCTGCAAATCTCTTTGGGTTCATCAGTCTTGGAATATCATTTCAACAACACATTCCACAAATCCTGCACTTGGGACTCCTTTTATTGTTTTTGCTGAATGGTATCTGCCAGCAGAAGTAGTTAGAGTCATTCCAGTATCATTTCACTTGCCAATAAGTTAGAATCATGCAAATAACACCTTATTCTATCGCTTTTGGATTGGATCGGGACCTGATTGCTCCCAGTCACTTCCTGTTGTGATCGTGTTTATCTGTCATCTTTATAAGCTCCTTGCTTTGCCTTGTATACATTCTCCTGCGGGTTTCAATGCAAAATACTTGTTGGACTGACTCTGATACTCGAAAGCACAGGCAGATAATGGCAGCTGTTAGCGGGATATCTGCCCTGACTGTGGACAGTGCCCCTGAAAATTCTCAAAGACCGCCTCAATATGTGCAGAGCTCCTGGGTGGAGCACGGGCACTTTGCTGAATTCACACAGTGGCGATATTCAGTCCACTTTTTTGCTAAATACTTCTGAACACTACAGCTTCTTTGCTATCTTAAAGCTATCTGGATACCGCTGATCACCGTCACCCTCCTGAGCTCTGCAGTGTTCAGCACTCTGTACATCTTCTGTGTCACTCCCTAGCTGGATAGCGGCACTAAATATAAGTATTTTATTTAAATACCACTGCTGGTATTTAAAAGAAATGACTACTGTGACATTTGAATATTGACATGAATATTCCCATAAAAATGGATTGGAGGTATAGCCTACAGTAGTTGTTAGGACAACAGTATGGGTGCCAGAAAGACCAGGGTTCAAATCCCACTGGTGCCCTTTGTGGCCTCGAGGAAGTCACTTAACCCACCATTTCCTCAGATACAAACTTAGTACCGCTTTTTGTCTCTTACAGGTTTTGGCATTATATTCTTTTATATTCAGCAACAACCCTTTTACTTTTATTATTTTTAGGCTGCACATGATTCACCTATTAGTTTTTTATTTTGAGGTAGCGTTTTTTTAAAGTGCATAATGGCCAGTGGGAGGAGTCTCTTCCCCTTTAAGTAGGTTCTCTATGCTCCTGCGCGGCGTTTTCCTGCCTTCACAGTCTATGCAGGTACAGCACGTTCTTTTTAATGGCATGCACGATTGACTTTTTATACATACTTTTTTACATTGATACATTTAATGGTCTTGCTTCCTTCACTGGTGCCTGCTGTACATTTAAATGTTGTTTATTGTTGGCACGTCTAATTTTCGTTCATTTATTCTTTTAGAACAATGGTGTTTTTATCTGCTCATTTCATATATTTTATTCTTGCCCTGAACAGGCTTTCCATGCTCTACTTTTACTTTTACTTTTACTTTGTAGTATAGATTTTCCTCCATACATTCCCATAGTTTTTGTAGTTCATACGTTCTAATCTACTTTTTATGTATCGTTGCGGCAGTTTTTTCCGCTTCTTATAGCCAGGGGTATAGCTTGAGAAGTATATTCTACTCCATTACATCTACGTGTGCTTTTATTTTTGTTAATCTTTTCAAGATGCATGTTTCATTTGCAATCAGCTATTTTTGGCCATGCCCATGGTTAGTTTAATGTGCACGGCATAATTTTTCATTTGAGTATTGATGTGGCGGTTCCCTCCGCCTTCTTCAGCCCGTGGGGGCGTTTTTAGTTTGTACAGCACATTGGTTTTTAGTTTGTAGAGCATATCCCTTTTATTACACCTCTGTGCATTTTTAATCTATGTGTTTTAAGATGTAACCCTTGTCTTATTTATTTATTTTCAAATCGTCCTTTTCGGCCGTGCAGATGGTCAGTTTTAGCATGCAATTTCTCATTCAAATTTTGGTTACTTGGTATTCCAATCGTCTTGGTGCAAATATGTGTGGTTCCTCCCAAGACATTGTTCCTGTTTTATATACATTGAGAGATCTTTTGGCATGTTTCCCCTGTCCTAATGCACCCTTCATACACCTGATGGTTTTTAATTGGCAACACCACAAAATATATTTTTTTAAATACACGCATGAGTCAATAGTAGTTCCCCCCCCCCCTTTTTTTGTTAAATGCATATGTGGCTCAACATTCTCATATCTTTATCGTTTAGCATATCCAGTGCTTTTATTTTTATGCATTTACCACAAATATGATAGTTTACAATCCTTATTGGTGGTAGTATTTTGGTTTCACCTTTTTTAATGCATAAGTTCTTATTAGTATATTTCTCTGTCAAATGCGTATGTTCATTATTTTCAGTTTTTTGTTTTATTGTTTACATTGTTTGGCAATTCCAATGCTAGTATTTTCATGTTTTATCTTGTGCTAAACCACCATGCTACATGGTATCTTTTAAGCTGTTTTGCATCACGTTTTTACTCGATGTATTTTATATATGTGTGTATACATTTACATAATGTTTGCTTGTGTGCACTATACATATATATTTTTATATATTAAGTTGTAGTATATGAAGTTTTTAAGTTCATTTTTAGTCAACATTTATGACATTTATATATGTCTTCTCATTATGATGTTTATTGTATATGCATGTCCCACTTCAATTTTATGTGGACTAATGTTTTTCTGTTATATTTTGTATTTCTGTTATGTTCCAGATTGGGAAGAGTGGTTGCTTCAACCCATAGACGTGTTCCTCACACTTTCTATGTGGTTTTCTGGTAACGTTTAGATTAATCATATAGTCCTTTTTGTCATCTTTAATTTTTAACATGCAATGATATTTATATTTTCAATATTTTATTTTTAATATGTAATGATATTTATGTTTCTATCATGTTTATGCCATATGTTTGTATGTTTTTTAGACCCCTGACGAAGGCTTCGGCCGAAACTTGTACAGTTGGGTCCCTAATAAAGAGTTTAACCAATATTTGGGTAGGCCGTGGTTCATTGCCCTCCTCTGCACCTCTGTTGATGAATATTCCCATAAAAATGGAGTGGAGGTATAGCCTACAGTAGTTGTTAGGACAACAGTATGGGTGCCAGAAAGACCTGGGTTCAAATCCCACTGGTGCCCTTTGTGGCCTCGAGGAAGTCACTTAACCCTCCATTTCCTCAGGTACAAACTTAGATAATGAACCTCCAGGAGACAGGGAAATAGCTCCTGCACCTAACTGTAACTCACCTTGAACTGCTAGTGAAAAGGCCTCTGCCAAATGAAAACAGTGAACGAGAGACTGGTATTCAAAAATGAACTGCCAAAATGAACATTTTTACGGTTATGATATGAAAGTGGGGTGCAATGAATAATTTTAGAACATCTCTTGTGATATGTTCAGCACTTTTAAAGCATTTGTGTCCGAACTTTCAGAGTGGCAAAATAAATTATACATTGTGCTAGAAACTCACAGTATGCAGACTTTCAAAGGTTATTATTCTTTGGTCATACAGAATGTAACTGATAATTATTGGCTTAGCTCTTTGTAAGCACTGCCAAGCACTGTGGAAAGTAAAAACTGTGAGTAGAATGAGTACTTTTGTCTTACCTTTTCCACAGAAACATTACATTTCTACCAGTCAGCATCAGAGACCTTCGCTTGACATGGAAATAGGAGTAGAGCATGCTCAAAGGATGAGTGCTCACGACTTGATGAAAAATGTAGTAACCAAATTTAAGTATTGTATAATTAAGGATGTCAGATCAATCCATTCATCGGTTGATTGTATTTAAAACCCTCATAATGATACTTGGAAAGTCTACACACAGTTAAGCACAAGAGACTGATAGTTAAGTATATACAGCCCCATGCTAAATCAACCAAGCTAGGTCCTTAAAGCATTTCTCAAATCGCCACACTCTCAGAATCAATATGGAATCAAAATTTAACAAGTGACACTTCCAAAATCCCGTACTATAAAAGCTCACTATCCAAAAAAAAAAAAAATTAGAAACATAACGGTAAAAAAATCCTACATGGCCTATTTAGACTGCCCTTCCATATCAACTACAACAGTCCCCTTTTTTCCTTTAGAGATCCTTTGTTTTTGTCGCATGCTTTTTTTGAATTCAGATACTATCCTCATCTCTACCTCCTCCATTGGGAGATTATTTCACGCTTCTACCACTCTTTCTCTTTTTGGTGTGAAGCTTACCATTGGGTTTAAAAGGACAGCTAGTCCCCCAAGGAGTTCTTTCATTGTGCAGCGCTGTGAGATTATACGCACATCTCTAAGTCAAGTTACTCTGTCAGTCCTTTTACCATACTTGTGGTCACACATTTTTTTACACATGAACATCAAGTTTTATTCTCTTGCTGTTTTTAGTGTATAGCAACACTATTTTTTTTTTATTTCTTTTTTATACTGTGCTCTTTTAGAATCAGTGCGGTTTACATGTATACTAACAGGTACTTTTTATTCCCTTGTCCCCGAAGGGCCCACAATCTAAGTGTACCTGAGGCAATGGAGGGTTAAGTGGCTTGCCCAAGGCCACAAGGAGTGGCCATGGGACTAGAGACCCCAGTCCCTCTGGCCTGAGGTTGCTTGTCCCCATGCGGGAATTGAACCCCCGGCCTTCTGGCCTGAGGTAACCTGTCCCAACCACTGAGCCACTCCTCCCATCCTAAAAGACTATTGAAGTCCTTTAACTCTAGTGCTCCTTATGAAGTGTTAGAGCACAGGTATTTTTGCCCTTTAAGATTACTTTACTCTCACTTTCGCATACCAACTATACACTTCTTTAGGCAAAACCAAATATTAATGTAGCTCAGAATTTGGACTTTGTCAGCACTCCTCATGTGATGTTTATAGGAGGGTAATTTCTACTCCAAAGATTTTTTGTCGTCCTCATCCCCTATTGGCATCTTTGCTTCTGAACAACTTTTATGTGTAACTGTCTCATTTTTATCTCTTCTGCTACACCATTGCTTTCTTGTATCAGCTTTAAGCACTATTAAGATGAAGCTACAATATGTTAGTTTAAACTTTGTGTTTTAATTTTTGAGTGATTCTATGTTTTTATTAATTTATTAATGGTTTGTTTTTGTCTTATTTAATAATTGTTTATCTTGTTTTAACTCTCGAGGCTTGTACCCCCTGAAAAAGGCCTAGACTGCCAAAACGCATTGGGGATCTCAATAAAGTCTTTTTGACCGCTCCTTACCATGCCCGCTCTTTCGGTTTGCTTTTCTCTACCACCTCCACTAGGAGATGATTCCACGCATCTACCACTCTTTCCATAAAAACATATTTACAGATATTACTCCTGAGTCTATCCCCTTTCACCCTCATCCTATGACCCTTCATAGCAGAGCTTGCTTTCAGTTGACAGAGCCTCTCCTCTTGTGCATATATGCCACGGAGGTATTTAAACATCTCTATTATATCTTCTCTATCTCGCCTTTTCTATAACATATACATGTTTAAGATCTTTAAATCTGTCCTCACATGCTTTATAAAGAAGACCATTAACCATTTTAGTAGCCACCCTCTGCACTGACTCCATACTGTTTATATCCTTTTGAAAGTGTGCTCTCCAGAACTGCACACAATACTCCAAATGAGGTCACACCAGAGACTTATACAGCGGTATTATCACCTCTTTTTTTCTGCTGGCCATTCCTTTCTATACATCCAAGCATCCTTCTGGCTTTTGCCATCACCTTTTCTACCTGTTTAGCCATCTTAAAATCATCAGAAACCATCACACCCAGGTCTCTCTCTTCTCTTGTGGACAGGAGTACTTTGCCCTCTACACTGAACCACTCTCTTGGCTTAAAGCATTAAATCTCAGCTGCGAAATTCTCGACCATTCTTCAAGCTTAGCTAGATCCCTCCTCATATTATCTACTGCTTCCTGGCTGGCTACTCTATTGCAGATTTTGGTAGCATCTGCAAAGAGGCAAACCTTATCCGACAGCCCTTCCGCAATATCACTAACAAAGATGTTAAAAAGAATCGGACCAAGGACAGATCCCTATAGCACACCACTGGTAACCTCCCTCTCCTCAGAGTGAGCTCCATTTAGCTGCAACCTTTGTCACCTCCCACTCAACCAATTTCTAACCCAGTCAGTCATTTTAGGGTCCATCTCTAGGGTGCTCAGTTTGTTTATAAGTCGCTTGTACGGAATGGTGTCAAAGGCTTTACTGAAATCTAAGTACACCACATCTAGGGCTCTCCCTTGATTCAACTCCCTGGTTACCCAGTCAAAGAAATAAATTAGATTTGTCTTACAAGACCTGGTAAACCCATGTTACCTCAGATCCTGGAATCCATTGGACTCCAGAAACCCCACTATCCTCTGTTTTAGCAGCGCTTCCAATAATTTACTCACCACAGAGGTTAGACTAACCAGCCTGTAGTTTTCAACCTTATCCTTACTTCCGCTTTTGTGTAAAGGGACCACATGTGCCTTTCTCCAGTCCTCTGGCACCACTCCCGACTCCAAAGTAACATTGAAAAGATCAGTCGGTGGATCTGCTAGAATGTCCCCAAGTTCCTTCTATGTTATCAGATGTATCCCATCCAGTCCCATTGCTTTGCCTACTTTTAGTTTAGCTAGTTCCTCGCAAACACAGTCTTCTGAAAATCGTTTAAGATCTTCCTCACTTTTGTTTCTATTTGAGGGTGTTTTATGAGGTTCTGCTCCTGGTCCTTCATCTGTGAACACAGAACAGAAATATTTGTTAAACAATTCCACTTTATCCTCATCAACTTCTACATATTCCTCCCCTTCCTCCTTGAGTCTGACAATACCACTTTTGCACTTCCTCCTCTCACTTAACATATCTGAAAAATGTCTTATGCCCTATTTTATTGCGTTGGCTATTTCTTTTTTTTAAATATTTGTTTTCCTGACTACTTTGCTATCTTCTCTTAGTTTTTCCAAATATAGATGCTTGTTTTCCTCTCTCTGTGATCTCTTGTATTTTTTGACTAGCCCTTCCTCGTCGTCTCTCCTGTCCCCTACCCTCCTTTCCACTTTATGGGCCTCCTTTGTTCTCTATCTTCTCTCTGCCCTTCTCTGTCCTCTGTCCTGTTGTTATTGGCGTTCTTTTCCAACTTTATTTCTCAGTAGCCTTGCTTTTTTTGTATTGTACACCGCCCTGACGCTATGGCTTGGGCAGTCTATCAAGCCTTACGAATAAAGATAAAGATAAAGATGAAGGTCACTTTCTTTTTCTTCACCTTTTCAGCTACTTCATTTGAGAATCATAGTGACCTCCTTTTCCTTTTACATTTATTTACCTGTCTAACAAAAAGGTCTGTTGCTCTTAAAATATCCCATTTCAGTTTTGTCCATTGTTTTTTTTTTTACATCACCCAGCTGTTCCCATCCTGCTAACGACTCCTTGAGGTATTGTTCCATCTTGGCAAAGTTAGCTTTACTAAAGTTTAAGACCCTTGCTTTTGAATGGTTTTTATCAGCCCTAGTCCTAATGCTGAACCACACCATCTGGTGATCACTGGATACAAAATGATCTCCCACTTTGACTTCAGAAACACTTTCCTCATTGGTAAGCACCAAGTACAGTATGGCCCCTTCATGTGTGGGTTCTGTTGCTAGTTGCGGACTAGTTCTTCCTGTATAGAATCTAGGATCTCCTTACTTCTATGATGACACCACAGCAGGGATGTGCCAATCAACATCAGCATATTGTAGTACTACCTCTTCAATGGCAATATTGCTTATGTCATATATAAAATCCCCATCTACGACTTTTCTCAGTGAGGGAGATCTGTATATCACACTAATGCAAATAGATTTCCCTTTCCCTCTTTCTTGTTTAACCCACTGTGCCTCCTTGCTGCCGTTTAAGCCCTGTAATTCTATAGCTTTAATATTATTTTTTACATATACAGTAGCATCACTCCTCCTCCCCTTCTTCCTACGCTGTCCTTACTGAATAAAGTATAGCCTGGTATAGTTACTGTACATCCCAGTCATGGTTATTTGTGAACCATGTCTCCGTAACTGCCACTAAATCCAAGTCAGCCTCTTCCATTGAAACCTCAACATCTGTGATCTTATTTCCCATGCTATGTGCTAAATTCATTTTTGCTGGACTATATCATTTAAAGCATCTATAACAAAGCTGCTTCACTATTAACGCCTTTTTATTCTTTTTTAAGTGATCATGCAAAACATTAAAAAATTATCAATATATATAAATGACCATGACTTACTGTAGCAAGTCTGACTAAGATGCGTACAATTTAATTATCAATACCCTAAAGCAGAAATAACCTATATCAGTTTGAACAGTGAAAGTCACGGTCGGTTATATATATTGATAATTTTTTAATGTTTTGCATGGTCACTTAAAGAATAAATAGAGCTCAGTAGTGAAGCAGCTTGGTTATAGCTGCTTTAGATGATATAGTCCAACAAAAATTCATTGTTTTTTTGGATAGTGGTCTTTAAAATTACTGGATTTTGGAAGTGTCACTTAAAGCATTTCTGTTAGGAATTCTCATTTCCCACTCATTGCCCCCTACTTTACATGTAGTGGCAATGTTATAACAGGGTGTCTACCATGTGTAGCAGAAATGCATGTTTTATGAACGGAAGCCATGCTGATATCCACCCTTCTAAAATAAGCCCCCAGATAGTAGATATGCTTACTTACGCCTGCACTCACGCTGGCACAAATGTCCCAGTTTATTTTACACACATCATTGCATGTTTTCTAAGGTATCCGGGTGTGTCCTAACCAGGGGCGGCCCAAGGGGGGTGCGGGGCCAAGTGCGGAGACTCGGTGCGGGGCCTCATTTGCATAAGTGGTCTTATTTGCATAAATATTTGCATAATGTTACCATTCACTAACTTTTAGTAAACATGTCTCTTAATGAGTGTATGGATAAAGAAAGACTAAAAGATTTCTACATTACTATAATCCAGTGCCAACCGCCAGGCACATTAGGAACTACTACAAACGCTGCCCATTTAGAACCCATAGCAAACCCGCCGTATCCTGACAGCATTACCAGGACTCACAAAGCACCATACCCTACCTATCAAAAGGCAACACTGCAAATATTAAACCAATACATTTCAGAGAATACTGGGGAAAGAGAGAGAACAAGTGGCAACGTCAAATAGGAATTACATAAACAGAATACCTCAGCTCAGTTACACATGCAGAACATAGACCATCACCAAACAAGGAATCACAATTTAGAAACAGGAAGGCAATAATTAAACTGGGAACCCCAAAAGCCAAACTTGGAATGTACAACAACACTGTAGAAATAAAACTATAAATTAATTTCCTCTTGTACCAAACAAAGCGCAGATGTTAATGATGCACATTTCCCAGAGCTGACATATTCCAGTTAATAAATTCAAAATAAAGAGATATCTTTCTACCTTTTGTGCATTTTTTTTTCAGTTGCAATTGGTCCAGCCACTTTCTTCTGGTTTCTTCATGTTTTCTGCTAACTCTCCATCGTCTGCTGTCCATTTGTCCTTTCTTCTCTCTTCTAGTTTTTTTTTCCATTCTCTCTCTCTCTACATCTGCTTTAACATACTAATCTTTCTCCTTTTGCTCTTTCCTCATTCCTATTTCATCCACACAAATTTTACCCCTCCATCCTCAATCCCCAATTACTCTCCCAATACCTGGCCAATTGTAGATTTTTCATCCCTCCTACACAAAATATTTTTCCCCTCTCCATTTTAATCTCCTAGCCCCATCCCATTCTAATCCTCCCCCAACATCAGCTCCCTTCTAGTTCCAGTCTCACCCAGCATCCATTCCCTTCTAGTCCCTGCATCAGCCCATTTCCAGTCCTAGCCCCCCATCAGCCCATTTCCAGTCCTAGCTCCCCCATCCATTTCCAGTCCAAGTCCCTTCATCAGCTGATTTCCAATCCTAGCCCCCCCATCAGCCCATTTCTAGTCATTTCCTAGCACCACCATCAGCCCATGTCAAATCATAGCTCCCCTCCACTCAGCCCAATTCCAGTCCAAGCCCCCCCATGAGCCTACTTCCAGTTCTAGCCCCTCCATGAGTCCATTTCAATTCAAGCCCCCACCACAGCCCATTTCCAATCTTAGCTCCCCCCAACAGCCCATTTCCAGTCCTATCCTAGCTGTTCCATCAGCCCATTTTCAGTCCTAGCTCCCTTCCCTCACAGCCCATTTCCATTCCAAGCCCCCTCCCCATCAGCTATTTGCAGTTCAAGTCTCCCCTTCCACTCAGCCCATTTCCAGTCCTAGCAACCCCCCAACCCATTACCAGTCCTAGCCCCCCGTCAATCAACTTCCAGTCCTAACCCCCATCACCCCATTTTCAGTTTAAGCCCCCCCTATAACCCATTACCAGTCCTAACCCCCCATCAGCCCATTTCCAGTCAGCCCCCCATAGCCCATTGCCAGTCCTAACCCCCCCCATCAGCCCACAGCCCATTACCAGTCCTAACCACATCAGCACACCTCTAGTCCTAACCCCTCCCCATCAGCCCATTTCCTGTACTAGCCCCCCATAACCCATTATCAGTCCTACCCCCCCCATCAGCCCACTACCAGTCTTAACCACCCCCCCATAGCCCATTACCAGTTCTAACCCCCCCATCGCCCATTACCAGTCCTAACCCCCCCATCAGCCCACTACCAGTCTTAACCCCCCCATAGCCCATTACCAGTCTTAACCCCCCCATAGCCCATTGCCAGCCCTCATCAGCCCACAGCCCATTGCTAGTCTTAACCCCCCCATAGCCCACTGCCAGTCTTAACCCCCCTCCCCAGCCCATTGCCAGTCTTAACCCCCCTCCCTAGCCCATTGCCAGTCTCAACCCCCCTCCCTCCCCAGCCCATTGCCAGTCTTAACCCCCCCTCCCTAGCCCATTGCCAGTCTCAACCCCCCCTCCCTAGCCCATTGCCAGTCTTAACCCCCCTCCCTCCCTAGCCCATTGCCAGTCTTAACCCCCCTCCCTCCCTCCCTCCCTAGCCCACTGCCAGTTTTAACCCCCCCATAGCCCATTGCCAGTCTTAACCCCCCATAGCCCACTGCCAGTCTTAACCCCCCTCCCTAGCCCATTGCCAGTCTCAACCCCCCTCCCTCCCTAGCCCATTGCCAGTCTTAAACCCCCCTCCCTCCCTAGCCCACTGCCAGTCTTAACCCCCCCATAGCCCATTGCCAGTCTTAACCCCCCTCCCTCCCTCCCTCCCTCCCTAGCCCACTGCCAGTCTTAACCTCTCTCCCCAGCCCATTGCCAGTCTTAACCCCCCTCCCTAGCCCATTGCCAGTCTCAACCCTCCTCCCTCCCTAGCCCATTGCAATTCTCAACCCCCTCCCTCCCTAGCCCACTGCCAGTCTTAACCCCCCCATAGCCCACTGCCAGTCTTAACCCCCCCCATAGCCCACTGCCAGTCTTAACCCCCCTCCCCAGCCCATTGCCAGTCTCAACCCCCCTCCCTCCCTAACCCATTGCCAGTCTCACCCCCCCTCCCTCCCTAGCCCATTGCCAGTCTTAACCCCCTCCCTCCCTCCCTCCCTCCCTCCCTAGCCCATTGACAGTCCTACCCGCCCCTCCTCGGCTCATGGCAATTAAAAAAAAAAAAAAAAAAGCTGGCCGCTGCGGCATGGAGTGTCCCGCGGGACTCCCTCTGCCCGGCGGAACTCTCCCGGTGCGGCTGAGCCCCTCTCTGCCAGCTTGCAGATACGCGAAGGGAGAGAGTCTCCCTTGCGTCTCTGTTAAGCCCGCAGGGGCTGATGGGAAGCAGGGGCTGATGGGAAATTTCCCATCTGCCCCTGCGGGCTTAACAAAGACGCGAGGGAGACTCTCTCCCTTCGCGTATCTGCAAGCCGGCAGAGAGGGGTTCAGCCGCGCCGGGAGAGTTCCGCCGGGCAGAGGGAGCCCCGCGGGACACTCCATGCCGCAGCGGCCAGCTTTTTTTTTTTTTTAAATTCAATTAAGAAAAAGCAGAATGTTCTTTGCGCGGGGCCCCCCGAAGCGCGGGGCCCTGTGCAAAAAACATTCTTGCTCAATGGACGGGCCGGCCCTGGTCCTAACTCTGCCCACACCCTAGCACCAGGACTGCCTATGCTGCTTCCAGATAGAAGTATATGCAGGTAAGCTGTCGATGCACATTCTTCTGCATGTGTAGCCTCGACTATTTTATGAATGCCCCTTTCTGCATCTAAAACATTATTTTACCACAGAAATAGCTTATAAAACTACCTCCATTATGCTACCCTATACAGAGTATAGAAGGCACTAGCAGTGACTTAGAGATTCTTGACCTAATTGATGCTACCTGGCAGCACGCGTTGAAGATACAGTGGGATGCGCATTACCAGGTAGCACAGGGCCATGATAGCGCAGGATGATTCCCATGCTAACAGCGTAAACCATGTTAAGGTTTCAAGTGGGTGGGTTAGGGGCGGAAAGTGAACATGGTGAGCTCGGTGCAGTTAGCATCTTGTTCACTCCATGTACTAACCCCATGAGCATGGGTTTACCTAACGCCACCTCAATAGCTGGTATTAGTTGCACCCGTGCTAATGCAGCACGCTCTATGGGACAGGGCTCTGTGTTAACTGCCAGGGACCATCTTTCCGCACCCCCGACAGTTAATGCAGGGGTGTTGCACCTAAAGCACTATAGTTTCAGTGCAATACCATAGTGCCCGTTAGTAAAAAAAACTCCCTTAGTTTGAGCGCTCTGAGGTTAAGGTTTTTAATGCTTTCTTGTAGTAGAACTCCAATAAGTCCTGGCTGAGCCGCTGGGCCCCGGTCCCGCGGCTGGCCTAGTAACCGGGTTCCCGGGGCCCGACCACGCGGTAGGCCTCTTTCCTAAGGGGGGGGGGCGAAGGGGAGGGGGGATTGTGGCTGGGTGGCAGGCGGGGCATTCGCGCCGGGGCTCCACGCTGTCTCGTGGAGCCCGGTGATTGGTCCGCATAGGCGGTCATGGGGGCGGAGCAGCGCGAGCAAGGAGGGATCGCCGGACGGTGATCTCTCTCTTCCTGCTTGCTCGCGCTGCAAGAAGGTTTGTGTGGGAGCTGCTTGAGGTGTGTGGGTGGGTAGGCCTTGCTTCGGTAGGCTGCGGACTCTGTTTCTTCCACCTCCAGGCAGTCGCGCGTCTTCAGCGCCGTCAGGACCTCATTGGGCTGGGCGCTCTGTCCTTCAAAACAACATAAAAAAAAAAATAAATAAAAAATAACCAGCAAAGAAAGAGCAGCATTTTTAACTCTTTCAGTGCAACTTCTGTCTTTATGGCCCGGCGTGTCCTGGCGCGGGGTGCGGCCCGGGGGCCGCGGGGTGCTGCTCGTGGGCGGGGAGTTACGCGGCGTGGGGCCACGCACCTGGGCCGCGGTAGGGCGGAGCGCACTGCATCCCCAGCTCCTACTGTCCTTCCTAGGGTCAGGCAGGGGCGCGTGCGCAACAGGGTTAGAGGGGCCCGGGGCCGGGGGACCGCTGATGTGCCTCCCGTGCCCGTGAATGCGGCTGAGAGCACCCCACGGGGCGAGCTGGCCTCTCCATCGGGGGTCTTGGGTGGGGCCTGTGCGCCGGCGGTGCTCGGGGGCGGTGATGATCTTGGCTGCCCAGTCGTTGGCGGCCCTGGGTCCCTGCGGGCTCCGGTCACCTGCCTGCTGCCGGAGACTGGGGCAGGCTGGCCCTCGGTCTCGTCCCCTCCCCTGGTAGATGGGTGCCCTTCCCCCTCCCCTCTGGTTTCCCCTCCTCCTCCCGGCTTCTTCGGTCCCTCGGGCCCCTTGGGTGTATGGGGCGGTCCCGTGGGGGGGTTTAGAGCATTGGGGGGGCGGCTGGGGTGGCTGGTTCGGTGATGGGCGTGGGGTGGCCGGGGGTGCTGCTGCGTGGGAGGCCGGTGGTCTGCGGCCCTCGGCTCGTGCTTGGGGGTCTGGGCCGCCTGCAGCGCCCAGTACTCCTGGGGTTCCGGCTGCTTGTTTTTCTTCTTTCTCTTCGCAGGTCCCAAGGAATTCGATGCCTTCGACCTCCATGGCTTCTTCCGACAGGCCGGCTGGTGCGGGTCCTTCGGGTTCCACGACTGAGCTGGTTGCTCCGGTGCCTGGTATGTCCCCTGGGAGTGCTCCAGTTGCCTCTTCCGGTGGGATTGGTGAGTACCCGGGGCCCTCTAGTGGGGCGGTGGGAGGGGCCCTTGACTCCGTGCCGGGTTCTGTTGGGGCGGGGAAAGTTAAAGGTAAGCGTAAGCGGGCTCGTCGTTGCAGGCGAGCGTCCCCTTCTTCTTCTTCCTCCTCGACGTCGTCCTCGGCCTCCTCGCACGGCTCTGCTCCGGTGTCGGCTGACGGCGGTGTGAGTGGCGGGACATCCATCATACGTTGCTCGGAGTTGTGGGAGTCTGTTCCGCGGAAGTTGCGCCGGCGGATTAAGCGTCATAAATATATTGATATCTTCCGTCTGCTCGATGTTCGGAAGCGTTCCGGTGAGAGCAGGAAAAAGCGCAAGGAAGACGAAAAGGCGGGCAGGGTGCGTAAGGTCTCTCGCAACACCCTCAACTGGACCCGCGCCTTCTTGCGCTTGGCGAGCGTATGGGGGCATTACTTCCCGGACCAGTACGGGGCTTTGCTGGCCTATGCCGACAACATCTTGGCGGCGTCCCAGGCCCATGAGGGGTGGGCCTGGTTAAATTATGACGAGGAGTTTCGTGACCAGATGGAGGAGAACTGTCACTTGCTGTGGGGGACGAAGGACATCAACCTGTGGTTGACCCAGATGTCCGCGAGGGGTCGGGTTGGGGGATCCGATGCTGCGGTTCCCAAGGCGGGGCCGTCTCCACTGCCGTCGGGGGGGCGCTCCTTTCGCGCCTCCGGCCCTGCTTTGCCTCAGCCAAGGGGGGGTGTCGTCGGGGGGGGGGGGACGTCTGCTGGCGCTTCAACAAGGCGTCCTGTCCCTTTCCTGACTGCAAATTTAAACATACGTGCTCCTTGTGCGGGGGCGCGCACGCAGCTGCGAAGTGCAGCAGGAAGGGGGTCGCGGGGGCCCCTGCGGGGGGTAAGTGATGCAGTGGGTGGGGTCTTGGCCCATACCCCCGTGAGGGTCGAGGTGATGCGCCCTTGGTTGCTCGAGTACGGGTGGTCCCGTCGTGGAAGGGCGGCCGGTTTGATTTTACGGGGGTTTTCACGGAGCTTTCGCATCCCCGTCCTGGGTGCCTCCGCGCGGGGTGGGCTCCGCAACGCTGCTTCCGTGCGGCTCCACGGGGATTTCGTGCGGCGGAAGATCTCTGAGGAGTGTGCACTGGGCAGAGTGGCGGGCCCCTTCTTGGCCCCCCCTTTTCCCTGTTCACAGTCTCGCCGTTGGGGGTGGTTCCCAAGAAGGAGCCGGGCAAGTTCAGGTTGATACACAACCTCTCTTGCCCTCCGGGCGACTCGGTCAATGACCGTATACCTCGCGAGCTCTGTACGGTGCACTATGCCTCTTTCGACGCAGCAGTTTCCCTTGTGCGCCAATGCGGGCCGGGTGCCCTACTCGCCAAAGTGGACATCGAATCGGCTTTTCGTCTGTTGCCGGTACATCCCTCGGCTTTCCCTTTGCTCGGTTTTTGCTTCGAGGCACGGTACTACTTCGATATGTGCATGCCTATGGGCTGTGCAATCTCTTGCGCTTATTTCGAGGCCTTCAGTACCTTCTTGCACTGGGTTGTGGAACAACAGTCGGGGGTCTCATGCATTGTGCATTATCTTGATGATTTTCTGTTCGTCGGGTCGGAGCGGACCTCCACCTGTCCCACTCTCCTGCGCACTTTTCTGCGCGTGGCCGCTGCCTTCGGCATTCCCATTGCAGCCGATAAAACGGTTGGGCCGATTACTTGCCTCACCTTCCTCGGCATTGAGATTGATACGGTTGCTATGGTCGTGCGTTTGCCGGCACTGAAGATCCAGCGGCTCCGAGAACTGGTGGCCTCAGTCGGCTCCGCCTCCAAGACTTCCCTCCGTGTCCTTCAGTCGTTGGTAGGGCATCTCAACTTCGCTTGCCGTGTCCTTCCCATGGGGCGCCCCTTTACGCGGCATTTATCCTTGGCCATGGCGGGTCTGCGTCTGCCTCACCATCGGATCAGGGTGTCCGCGGGGATGCGGGAGGACTTGCGGGTATGGGACGCGTTCCTGGCGGGCTTCGACGGTTGCTCCGTGCTTCAGTTGCCTGAGCTCTCGAATCTCGACCTGCAGTTGTTTACAGAAGTGACTGGCAGTTCTGGTTTTGGTGCCTTTTGTCACGGTGCCTGGTGTGCGGAGCCTTGGCCTGCAGATTGGGTACGATCCGGCTTGACCCGGAATATCACCTTCTTGGAGCTTTTCCCGATCGTGGTTGCTCTTTGGGTATGGCCGGACCGGTTGCGCGATCGGCGGGTTGTCTTCTGGTGCGATAATGCTGCAGTTGTTGAGGTCATTAACCGCCATGCGCCCCGGTGCCCGATGGTAGCTTCACTGATAAGGGTGTTTGTGCTGGCCTACTTGCGTCTGAACATCACCGCCCGGGCGCGGCATGTGCCGGGCTCCCAGAATTCCGTTGCTGACGCTTTATCCCGTTTTCAGTGGGCGCAGTTCCGGCGGTTGGCTCCAGGGGCGGACGAGCTGCCCTCACGGGTTCCGGAGCATCTCTGGAAGATTGGGACCCCGACCTAATGGCTCTGCTGGCAGCATCGGTGGCGCGCAGTACCTGGGTGACGTATCGGCGGGGCTACTCTTAGGTGAGTGCTTTTTTGGGCGCTGTGATGAAGAAGCCCCATTTTATACCTTAAAAGCACAAAATTCACGGCATTTCAGTCCTGAATCTGACAGGAAAACAGACCATGTGAGCAGCTGTTGCCAGGGACAACAGAAACAAAGGCAGCCACGAGGTCTGAAAAAACACTCAGCTGGGAAGCATGCCCTAGTTCCTGATAGCGTACACCTGAGAAGGGGAAGAGCTTACAGCCCTTATAAGGACAGTGCAGGGAACACAGGGTTAGAACAGCATGAAGAAGAGCAGAGAGAATTGGCTAAACGGAGAGAGCTGTTAGAACAAGCTGATTTACCTGAAGCAGCTGGCCGAGAGGAAGCAGGAAGGTTTTCCCACTTTGACCCAGGGAGTGAGTCAGAGCCAGAGGCAGGAAGGATTCACACGAGCAGCTACCCAGAGTCCTACAGGAGGAAGCAGCTAACAGAAGCAGAGAGCAGGTGCGAGTGTTCTCTTGATTACAAACCCTGTGGAACACGAAGGCTACGTTACAGCCAGAGTGAATGGAAGCAAAAGGCAAAACCGTATGTATCAGGGAGCTGTGACCTGAGGAGTGATTATAGTGGGAAGCTAAGAGTGGTGAATGATAAAAGTTCTTATAGAGTGAATGTGGAGCAGCCTCGTGCAGGAAGTCCAAGGTGGGGGCAGGGTTGTTACTCCCCACAGAAGGATTCAAACAGAGAGCTGAGCAACGGGCAAGTGAAACCTCCAGTGAAAGACAGACATTATCCAGAAGATGTATGTATGTCAGAAGAGGACATTATAGAAAGCCCTAAGAGTCAGAGAAAGCCACGCAGGCTAAAACCTGATACTAGGAAGAGAGTTTATAAGAACCCTGAGGGGTGGCTTTTCCCTCTCCCAGACGCTAAAGAGTACCAGGGCAGTTATTCCAGCCCTAGAGAAAGTGCTGCCAGGAAGTACTGTGACGGCACAGCACAGGGGAATTTGCAAGCCTACTTTAATAAGGAAGGTTCTGAGAGCTTGCAGGAACCGATGATAATTGATACATTCAGTGACTGTTCTAGCTATGGTGACCCGATGGATTGCACACTGATTTTATCAGATAAAATAGGATCTTTGTGCTAGTCAATGCCGTATAGTGTGAGAGAAGAAAACACCATATCTCCTGTATTTGAATGCCTAACTTTACTTTGAAGCAAGAAGAAATTGTTCTGTTTATTCCTTTATGTTTTTGCCAGCAACCATGGCTTATTTATTTTGAGTACTTGTGTTTTGTTATTTTGAATGATCCGACCCCGGGAGGGGAATAAATCCTCATTTGCCTTTACCACTCGAGGCGTGCAACTATATTTCTTGCCACCAGACGCAGGCCTGCTAGTCAGGAGGCAGTCTGCCCACCTGGTGGTGACAGCGCGCAGGGTTGGTCTGGGGGGGCGGTGCCCGATGGACTGGTCGGCCGTTTCGTGTTGTGGGCAAGGAAGGAGGGCTGGGCTCGTTCGGCGGTCACTGGAGCGTTGGCGGGATTCTCTTTCTTTTGTAAGGCTGCCGGTTGGGGCAACCCGCGCGTCTCCTTTTTAGTCGGGCGGTTGCTCGCCGGCTGGGCTCGCGTGCAACCGGGGTCGCGGGATTGGCGGCTCCCGGTATCCCACGAGCTTTTGTTGCAAATTTGCGAGGTATTACCGCATGTGGCGGCCTCTGGGTTCGAGGCGGTGCTGTTTCATGCGCTGTTCACTACGGCTTTTTTCGGCGCCTTCCGGGTGTCCGAGCTCGTTCCTAGGTCCGCGAGATGGGGGGCTTTTGGTGGGCTTGAAGTAGGGCACGTCCGCGTAGATCCGGCGCATGTCCGGATCTTCTTACCGCGGTCCAAGACGGATCAGTCCGGTAAAGGGGGCTGGGTCCTGCTAAGCGCCATCCCCCCCCTTGTTGTCCTGTCCCGTTCGTGCTCTGTGCATGTACGTGCAGCAGCGACCGGGGGCACGTGGTCAATTTTTCATTCATGCGGACGGCAAGCCGGTGACTCAGTTTCAGTTCACGGCCGTGCTACGCCTGGTTTTGCGTGCCTTGGGTTGTGCCGAGCGGAGTTACGCTTCGCACTCATTCCGGATTGGGGCGGCTACTAGTGCGGCGGCCGCGGGCCTCGACACGCGGGTTATTCAGCGCATTGGCAGGTGGCGTTCGGGAGCCTATGCTGGGTATGTTCGCCCATCGGCTTCTGGCGGTGCGGCATAGTGCCTGTGGTGCCTGGGCGGCGGTCTGCCTACGGCGTGGCGGGGGGGGCCTGAGGGGTACTAATGTCTTTTCTTCCTATTGCAGAGTTGCTTGCTGGTGGCAGTCCGCTCTTTTCTGCTTTCAGATGGTGTGTCCTCCGGGGACTGGTGGATCATCGGGCACTCCTTTGTCTACTGGGCGGAGCGTCGTGCGGCGGTTTGGCCGTTGGGTGCTCACCTGGGTCTCGCCGTGTCTGGAGTGCGGCTGTGCTGGATGGGCCACCGCGGCATGCATTGGGGACAGCTCCTGGACCGTGTTCAAGCGGAGATTGGACAGCGGCGTCGGCCAGTTGGGCTGCTGCTCCACCTGGGTGGCAACGATGTTGCCGGTTGGGCTTGCTGGCAACTCATCGTGACTGTTCAGAGCGACATTGCCCGGTTGCGGGAGGTCCTCCCCGGGGTGGCCATTATCTGGTCGGACATTATTCCCCGTCCTGCTTGCTGGGCCCAGCGGCGTTGGTCGAGGGGTTTGTGCAAGATCAACCGCCAGATTGGGCGTTGGGTCCAACAGATGGGCGGGCTGCAGGTCCGGCACCCTTGAGCAGACGTCGCTTGCGCCGGTCTGTACCGGCTTGATGGGGTTCACCTTGCCCCGGTGGGGCAAGGACTTACTCTTGAATGACTGGCAGGAGGCATTGGAGTCTTGGTGCTGGTCGCAGCTTTCGGTGGTGGGGGCGGCGCAAGGATAGTGGTCTACCTTGCGCCGGTGGCGGGGTGGCGAGCTGGTGCTTGTTGAACCGGCGGGTCATTTTCAGGTTGATGCCGCTTTCCACGTGAGCGGCACGGCTCTTTAGTTTGGGGGAAACGTCCCGGCTGGGGTCTCTGCCCGGAAATTGGCAACCCCTTCGGCCGGCCTTTGCTGTAACATGGTGAGGCGGGCGGTATGGGGTAATGGGGGGGGGGGGGGTTGGATGGTGCTCCACTTTGCTACAAATGGCTGGTGGGGGGCATCATCCGGATGACGGGTGGGGGGGGGGTGTTCTGTTATTGTTCTAATTGATGAGTTGGCCCATGTTGGGCCGGTGTTCTTTACCGTTAATAAAGCTGCGACCAAGCGAATTTTGCACCAATACCTGATGTCGGTGTGCTTTTTCAGTGGTGGGGAGGGTTCTGTTGGGTTGGTAGGGGTGGGGGGCTCAGGTTGGGGTTGGGCATCCGGATACCTCGGTTAGTCCTGGCTGAGCCGCCGGGCCTCGGTCCCGCGGCAGGCCTAGTAACCGGTAGGCCACGCGGTAGGCCTCTTTCCTAAGGGGGGGGGGCGAAGGGGAGGGGGGATTGCGGCCGGGTGGTAGGCGGGGCATTCGCGCCGGGGCTCCACGCTGTCTCGTGGAGCCCGGCGATTGGTCCGCATAGTAGGCGGTCATGGGGGCGGAGCAGTGTGAGCAAGGAGGGATTGCCGGACGGTGATCTCTCTCTTCCTGCTTGCTCGCGCTGCAAGAAGGTTTCCCTCCCTCCCTCCCTTACTTTGGCTGGGGGGGGGGAGGTGGGAGTGCATTGCAGCTGGTGGGGGGGGGGGCGGCATCGTCTGGGCGGGGTGGCGAGCTGGTGCTCGTTGACCTGGTGGGTCATTTTCAGGTTGATGCCGCTTTCCACGTGAGCGGCACGGCTCTTTAGGTTGGGGAGACGTCCCGGCTGGGGTCTCTGTCCGGAAATTGGCAACCCCTTCAGCCGGCCTTTGCTATAACATGGCGAGGCGGGCGGTAGGGGGTAATGGGGGGGGGGTTGGATGGTGCTCCACTTTGCTACAAATGGCTGGTGGGGGGCATCATCCGGATGACGGATGGGGGGGGGGGTGTTCTGTTATTGTTCTAATTGATGAGTTGGCCCATGTTGGGCCGGTGTTCTTTACCGTTAATAAAGCTGCGACCAAGCGAATTTTGCACCAATACCTGATGTCGGTGTGCTTTGTCAGTGGTGGGGAGGGTTCTGTTGGGTTGGTGGGAGTGGGGGGGGGGGCGGTGGGGGGCTCAGGTTGGGGTTGGGCATCCGGATACCTCGGTTATAGGAAACTAGCTTTAAATACTATGACAGTAATTTTGACAAAAGGAATGATATAATTGCAAGCATCTAAGCTGTTATTTTATGTTCTACTAATTTTAGAGGAATAATTGTCATACAATAGTGGTAAAATGTATGTTTGCATGGATCCATTAAAATGTGATCTTGTTAGAAAATTGCATTGTTCTCTTGTCTTGTAAAGGGTATAATTAATTTTTCTATTGCAAGTACCAGAGCACAAAACTAACTTCTAACAAATTTATATTCTTAGTACCTGAAAGCTAGTGCTACAATATACTGAAAGGGAGTGATACGTACTTGACAGCTTCTAATGTAACTTTTTTAAAATAGTCACATTATTAAAGAGAGTTTTATCAAGACTACTCAAACTATCTGCTTGCCTCTTTCATAGTTTGGTTGACTCTTGATCATAGTCCTTAGTCTCATTTTTTTCTTTAATATATTTTATTTTATATATTTTCTGCAATGTTTGAAATACAAGGAATTACCATTTCATTATCACATTATTCTTGTTGATTTAAAAAGTGCATGATCCAGGTACCAAGGAGGAAATTTTAGAGGTCTTGCACAATGTTTACACATGTAAATAGCACCATATACATGTGTAAAAGCTGATTTTGTTGTTGAGTACTGTCGAGTTGATGTCAACATTGATGATTGATCTTTAGTCAGGCAGCTAATTGTTGATAGAATGGCATACAGTACATAGCTGCTTTTATTGTGTCAATGCATCGCACTGTAGGTCTTCCTTTTACGTTGACCTTCAACCTTGCGAAGCCTGATTTCTTTTTCTAATGATCTTTCTCTTTGCACGATGTGTCCAAAGTATGAAAGTCAAAGTCTTGTCATTTGAGCTTCTAAGGAAAGCGTAAGTTTGATCTCCTCTAGTACTAATTGAATTGTTCTTCAGTCAGTCTATGGTATACACAGTATTCTTAGCCAGCACCGTACCCAAATGTAACTTGCCTTGATCTTCTCCTGGAAAGGCAAAAACGAAATACTAATACTACTAATACTAATAATAATTCAAAGGCATCAATTTTTTTCCCTGTCTTTCTTCTTCACTGTCCAACTTGCACATTCATATGATGTTGTTGAAAATATCATGACTTGGGCTAGTCGACTCTTTATAAACAGATCTCTGCATTTTAAAATCTTGTTTGGGTCCTTCATAGTCATTCTGCCAAGAGCAATGCACCATCTGATTTTTTTGACTGTTGTTGCTTCATTATTGATCCAAGCAGGTTAGTTGTCTACTGTTTCCATTTCTTCTCCATCAAGGACACAATTTTTGATTTTGCAGTTGTCAGAGTCTTTGTTGTCTTCATATTAAGGTCCAGGCCCATTTTAAGATGATGGGGTCAATACTCAGTGATTTAACCGGTTAGCAGACCTGCCAACAAATTAAATTGTGATCAGCGGGATATTCAGCAGCACTAAACACTCCACTACATGCCTCGATGTTAACCGCATAACATTGGGATGTTCTGGGGATGGAGCTGAAATTTACCAGGCAGCAGCAATATTTAGCTCCTACTTGGTTAACTTAAATCAGCTAAGGTTAGGAAAACTAAAAGCAGTCTTACTTTAGCTGGTTTAGCTAACCGGGCAGCAGCTGAATATCACTGCTGTCCAATTATCTAGTGTACCTGGCTAGCAGTTTAGCTATTCAATACAAGTAGCCAGATATAACCCCAGCATTCATTCATGTCCATGTGGCTGTGTCCAAGCTATTCAGCAGACTGCTGATGCAGCCGGCCTCTCCCGCTCTCAACACATTACCAACACACTATCGAGCACCAAGGCTCCTGGGAATGCTTCAGCAGGTCATCTGGGCTCTCCACTACAAGATAACAGAGACTTTAAGACTTCATCATGAGTCCATATGTGAACAGTCTGGCCATCTGTACTGACAACAAGCAGCAGCAGCCCCCCTTTCTAAGCTTGTGGGTAATATCCTGTAATTCCCTTCGGCGCTGTAAAGTGACAGGTACAAGATCTTCAAACAACTCATTACTAGGTGTCTCCCACTTAAGAGGGACCACCTTCTGGGCTTGTGCAGCCACCATTTCTTTCATCACATGGTTATGGAAGCCGACCACAATGTCTCAGGGCAGATTTGCTCAGGGCAGCCCCAGCGCACGATGAGCTTTGTCTAGCTCCATCGCTGGCGCTTCTTCATCCTCCAGTGCATTGGTCCACAGTGGAGTTACTATGTGCTGCACAGTAGTCTTTCAATCAAGGTAGTCTGCTTCCTCAGGGACCCCTCTAAAGTGGAAGTTATTTCTTTTAGCGTGATTTTCCAAGTTTTCTAATTTGTCTGCAAACTCTGCATTCATATGCTGTAAAGCTTCTAAGTGCTTTTCCAAAGCTGCCACAGTTTCCCGTTTCATCTACCTGCTTTTCAGTGTCCTCCATCCTGTGGCCAAGATCTGCCATTTTGCACCTTAAATCAGCTGCCATGCTTATGATGTCTGGTCTCACTGAACTTAGCTCAGCTGTTAGTTCACGATTCCAGCGATGGAATTCAGTCACAGTAAGTTGGCCGCCCTCTTCTGACTCGGGGCTGCTCACACATGTCCCACCACCACCAGCATGCTCAGGACCCATCGTGCGCATGAGGGCTCATCTGCCACCATTTTGGCTCCTTCTTATTGCACTGCAGAGCCGCTACCGTAGGCAAACTCTTGGAGGTCCAGTGATTTTCTTTTTCATTGCCATGGGGAGTTATGTGGTCTGATTCTGCCACTGTTTGCCACACTTGGGAGCATCAGAAAGCAACTTCAGGTGCAGGGGAAGTGTAGATCATGAATTATGCCTCCATGCTGCCCGGTGACATCGCTTTCTCCATAACCCCAGCATTGAATGTCCAAGTCAGACTTAAAATGGCGATGGCTAGTTGCTTTAAGTGTGAAGGCTGCCACTGCTGAATATCAACCCCTATGTTCCTTGATCTTGTTAAGCGGATATTTCAGATAGTCTTCGCTTTCAGCCAGTAACATGGTATCATCAGCTTAGCAAAGATTGCTAATGAGTCTTCCACCAAACTTTACACCTCGGTTGACTTATGGCTTATGGTATATTTGGGTTTATTATACCATTTTAAAATAGCAAAGTGGCTTACAATAATTAAAATCGGAACAAGAAAAGAACTACAATCATTATGTGATAGAGAAATCAAGAGGAAAAGAACGTTTTACGGACATGGGCACCCCCCCCCCCCTCACTGCCCTTCAAATAGCCATGGTGAGCAGATGTGTCTTGAGACCTGCTTTCAGAATGACGATGTAAGGTTAGAGAGTTCCATAGAGCAGGGGCTATGAAGAAAAAAGCAGAAAGGCGAGTGCTGTCGAGCTTAGTTTGAGATACTGCGGGAAGGTTCAGATGATTACTATGAATAGTTCAGAAAAGTCTGCTTGGAATATGCAGTGAAATGAGTGATGATAGGCCAGAGTATCTGCATATGGGGCCTTGTGAGTCATATGGCTGTGATTTACATGTGTATATGATTGCTTATATATGTTTAATCAAGAATAAGGCTTCTAAAAATAAAAAATAAAAAATAAAATGCTTCAAAGTTGAACAGATGTTTTAAAAGAAGATGTAAAAAAAAAAATCTGAAATTGAGTCATATAAGGATTGGCCACATCTGGAACCATGGTGGCTGTCATGGCTATTCTTTTTATTTGTTGGAAAAGCATCCCATTTAACATAAATAAGAATTAAGGGCTAATGCAAGCAATTTACATAGAAGCATGAATAGATACTCTAACTAAATATGAATTCTCAAAAGGGTCTGAATTTTTCCAGCTGTAATGTAATATACTGGATGAGTCTCTCATGGAAGAGGGCAAACAGGGGACAAAAGGTCGCAGAAACATAGCTATAAAGACAAAGGTTCTAAAAAAAGCTCTGGAACATATAGTGTACATTCATCTGTATTTCAGGCAGTATATCTATCATAGGCATTACTTGAAAATCTACTTGTGAAAACCTAAATTATTTTGTAGTAAGGAAGCCTTGAGACAAACCTGATGAAAAAATAGCATACCTTGTAAACGTCAGCTTTAAAACATTGAATAGAGTCACTCTCCAGTTTTAAATAAAAGGTGTTGTCAGAGAGTTGTCTCATTACCTTCTTTACATAATACGATTTATGCATCAACACAGTTGCTTTTATTATTAACTCATCATTCCACTCCTTCCGAGTGAAATCTCATTTTATGTTTACTGTCGAAGAGGCACCTCTTCTAATCATCCACACAAAGGTGGAAATAATAGGATCAATAGGTCCTGGTAGCAACCACGTAGAAGATTTCCATACAATCTGTAAATTACTGCTGACACTCTGAAGAGCATGGAAGAACATAGGCCATATGGTCTTTTTCTGCTGACATGTTTCTATCTAGTCTGCCCTTCCATATCAAAACTATAGTCCCTATAGACACTAACCGGGTAGCCGGACCCGGCGCCCCCTCTTTCCTGCCCCCCCCATGCCTTTATCCTACCCCCTCCCCCACTGCATCGAATAACTACACAGACATCCATTCTTGGTGGAAACTGGTCGCAGCTTTATTTGAAACAACTCATAAACATTAACAGATATATGTAAATATATATATATATATATGGAGCCAACCAACCCCGCGGATTGATGGACCGCCAGCCATGCAACTAGCAAGGCGGCCACGCCTCCGCTCAAGCCGTGGTCCCCACCAACGGCCAAGTTCTGCCCCCCCTATCCGACTTTGCCATGTTACTAGCAAAAGTCTTCCAGGGGTTGTCCGGGTCGAGGGCACCCCGCCCCCTCCCCAAGTCGCCAAAGGCTCCGGACCCCGGACCTCCGGGATCCCGCCCCCACTAACCCCCCCTCCCCTCCCCCAGCTGCGACACCCCATGAACTTCCCCCCCATCCAGCAAAAGTGGGTGGGCGGGTGGGCTGCCAGGTGAGCGCCCGCTAACATGTGCTCCGGGCAAGCCACGAGCCCCGGAGCACATTTCCCATGCTCCTACGTGATTGGCTCCGCTCTTCAAGCCCCAAGCGGAGCCAATCAATTTAAATAATGCTCCCGGCGTCCTGACGCAGACGCACGCCGACGACGATCTCGAGGACGAGCAGGGCCCCGCGCCGGGCCGAGCACCCGGTTACAGGCGGGCCCTGGGACCCTGCCCGCACCCTGAAACTAACCGGGTAGCCGGACCCGGCGCCCCCTCTTTCCTGCCCCCCCATGCCTTTATCCTACCCCCTCCCCCACTGCATCGAATAACTACACAGAACTCCATTCTTGGTGGAAACTGGTCGCAGTTTTATTTGAAACAACTCATAAACATTAACAGATATATGTAAATATATATATATATATATGGAGCCAACCAACCCCGCGGATTGATGGACCGCCAGCCATGCAACTAGCAAGGCGGCCACGTCTCCGCTCAAGCCGTGGTCGCCACCAACGGCCAAGTTCTGCTCCCCCTATCCGACTTTGCCATGTTACTAGCAAAAGTCTTCCAGGGGTTGTCCGGGTCGAGGGCACCCCGCCCCCTCCCCAAGTTGCCAAAGGCTCCGGACCCCGGACCTCCGGGATCCCGGCACAGGGGACAATATCTACCTGTGCTGCCCCCCCATAGCCCCAAGCTGCGACCAGTGTGGCCTTTCTTGTACCACCTTCTCCAGTGCCTCCTGCCAATCATTCAGGAGCAGATCCGTACCCACTGGAGATAAGTGCACCCCATCGTCTCTGTACAAGCCGGAGCAGGCCACCTCAACCCAGTGATGCTGCACCTGATATCCGCCTTGCTCACAGACCCATCTCCCGATCTGCCTATTGATCTTGATCAACCCGCGAGACCAGCGCCGCTGCCCCCAGCATGCAGGCCTCGGGATGATGTCAGACCACATTAACACTACCCCCGCAAACATACTAAACAGAACTGAAAAATCTTTCTTGGCAGCCCTGATCAGCTGCTTGCAAGTCCAAGCAGTCAGTTCATTCCCCCCCAAGTGCACCAACAGGATCGCTGGCTGGCCCCTGATGCGCTCATGGTGACGAAGCAAAGGCAGCAGCTGCGACCACCGCAGACCCCGCTCGCCCAGCCATGACACCACCACCACCGCAGGATCCAGACGCAAGTTCGCTCCACAAGGTCGTTGCGCCGCCCGCTGGCCAGCCCAATAGACGAAGGAGTGCCCCAGCATCCAACATCCCCGCACACTCACACCCCCATCTGCAATAGAAAAGCACAGCATTAGTGAACCCCCATCCCCCCGTCTGATTATTCATAATCGGACATAGCCCTCGAAAGCCTTCGAGCGCCACCTGCCTATGCTCCGTATCACCTCGCTTGACAAGCCCGCCACCGCCGCACTAGTTGCTGCTCCAATCCGAAAAGAATGCGACGAAAAAAGATGAGGATCCTCCCCAATCCGCCGCAAAACTAAGCGCAATACTGCCGTGACTTGGAAACACGTAAGTGTGGAGGCATCCCCGTGCACAAACAGACCACTTACGCCCACCGGGCGAATGGCCAAGTACTCCCGCATGGCAGAGAGTGGGCATGTAATCCCGCCCGTTGCCCGAAGGACCACCCATAACCCTTTTCCCTTCTGATCCGTTTTGGACTTAGCCAATAAAATCCGCATTCGCTCGTTCTCAATCCATACATGCTGCCGACGCAAACTATTCCCGCTATCACATCTTCCCGAAGCCTCCGCCAACTCACTGACCCGGAAGGCCCCGAAAAAGGCCAGACAGAACACCGCCCGGAATAGCACTTCCTCGTAGGGAGCACTCACCACCTGAACCAACTCCCGGCACACCATCACCAGTAACTCGTGAGTTATCGGTCGTTGGCGATCCCGCGGAGCCGGCTGAGACCGCTCCCAACCTTGTAGTAGCCGCCGCGCTAGCAAACCTCTGCTTCCAGAATCCCACCCTATCGCCCTGGCAAAAAATTCAAACCCTGCCAAATGGCTGCGCACTGCCGACCGCGTAACCCCGTTCTCCTTCGCCCACACTACGTACTGCCCGAGCAACATATGAGGCACCCTCCCCCCTTTCCAGCCCTTCTCACATAAAAACTGCTGCACCCGTGCGCAACCTCGCTGATAGGCTTCCCAGGTGGCAGCAGCCACTGAGCTCTTCAATAGGTGCCTCATCTCTGCAGACCAGCGCTCCACAAGCTCGAGGGGACCAAATGGCCCACCTCGTCCGCCTCCGGCGCCAACTTCCGAAAACGCTCCATCTGCAAACGGGAGAGAGCATCAGCAATTTCATTAACTTGCCCTGGGATATGCCGCGCTTTCAAATCAATATTCAACAGCATGCAAGCCAGTACCACCCGTCGCATAAGCGAAGCCACCCTACTACAGCGGGGCGAATAACGATTGACGACATGGACCACCGCCTCATTGTCGCACCACCACAAAACCTTGCGGTTAACCAACCTATCTGGCCACAACTCCAACACGACTAATATCGGAAAGAGCTCCAAGAAAGTAATATTGCTCAACAAACCTCCATCCACCCAAGCCTGCGGCCATCTATCAGCACACCAAGCCCCCCCGAAATAGATTCCGCACCCAACTCCCCCCGCAGCGTCAGTGTAAAGTTGCAGGTCGCTACTGGAGATCTCCGCCTCACGCAGCACGGACGTCCCGTTAAAGCCCTCCAAAAAGGCATCCCAGACTCGTAGATCCTCCCGCATAACCTGAGACACTCGAATGCAATGATGTGGTCTTGTTGCTCCGGCAGTTGCCGCCGCCAAGCGCCTGCTGAACACCTGCCCCATAGGAATGACTTTACAGGCAAAGTTAAGGGACCCCAATAGTGCCTGCAGCTCTTTCAATGTCACTTTTGGCGAGGCCAGTACATTGGCCACTAAGATCCTGAGCTTTATCACCTTCTCATGTGGCAACCGCGCCACCATATTCAGCGAATCGAGTTCCACGCCTAAAAAGGTAAGCTGCATGGTCGGGCCCACCGTCTTACCCTCCGCCAGTGGGATCCCCAACTCCCCGGCCATCCCCTCGAAACCCTTCAACAGTTTTTTGCAGGTTTCTGACCCCGCCCCACCGACAAATAGGAAATCATCGAGATAATGCACCACCTCCGAATCACCCACCCTTTTTACCACCATCCAATGGAGGAAGGTACTAAACATCTCGAAGTAGGTGCAAGATATCACACAACCCGGATGGTATACATCCAAGGGTATTGAAAGAACTGAAATATGAGATTGCAGACCTGCTATTAGTAATCTGTGAACTATCATTAAAATCATCTCTAATACCTGAAGATTGGAGGATCGCCAATGTAACACCAATTTTTAAAAAGGGTTCCAGGGGTGATCCGGGAAACTACAGACCGGTGAGCCTGACGTCAATACCGGGAAAAATGATAGAAACCATCATAAAGAATAAAATTACTCAGCATGTAGATAGTCATGAACTAATGAG
This sequence comes from Ichthyophis bannanicus, assembly GCA_033557465.1. NCBI lineage: Eukaryota > Metazoa > Chordata > Amphibia > Gymnophiona > Ichthyophiidae > Ichthyophis > Ichthyophis bannanicus. Next base: position 167,916,059 of record CM066043.1, read on the forward strand.
AGACAGCCAACATGGCTTTAGACAAGGAAGATCTTGTCTTACTAATCTGTTATGTTTTTTTGAAGGAGTGAATAATCAGGTGGACAAAGGTGAGTCGGTTGATATTGTGTATCTGGACTTTCAGAAAGCCTTTGACAAGGTCCCTCATGAGAGACTTTTGGCAAAACTAAAGAGTCATGGGATAGGAGGCAGTGTACTATTGTGGATCAGGAACTGGTTAAAAGACAGAAAGCAGAGGGTAGGGCTAAATGGCCAATTTTCCCAATGGAGAAAGGTGAATAGTGGTGTACCCCAGGGATCTGTGCTGGGTCCGCTGCTTTTTGACATATTCATAAATGACCTGGAAAGAGGAATAACGAGTGAGGTTATCAAATTTGCAGATGACACAAAACTATTTAAAGTTGTTAAAACCCAAGAGGATTGTGGAAAATTGCAAGAGGATCTTGATAAATTGGAAGACTGGGCATCAAAATGGCAGATGAAATTTAATGTGGACAAGTGCAAGGTTATGCACCTAGGGAAGAACAACCCAAACTATGGTTACACGATGCAAGGTTCCACATTAGGAATCACCACCCAGGAAAAAGATTTAGGCGTCATTGTGGATACCATGTTAAAACCCTCGGCCCAGTGTGCAGCGGCGGCCAAGAGAGCAAATAGAATGCTAGGTATGATAAGGAAAGGAATGGAAAATAAAACAAAGGATATTATAATGCCTCTATATCATTCCATGGTGAGACCGCACCTTGAATATTGTGTGCAATTCTGGTCGCCGTATCTTAAAAAGGATATAGAGTTATTAGAAAAGGTTCAGAGAAGAGCTACCAAAATGGTAAAGGGGATGGAAGGATACTCCTATGAAGAAAGGCTAAAAAGGTTAGGGCTCTTTAACCTGGAAAAGAGACGGCTGAGGGGAGATATGATAGAAGTCTATAAATTAATGAGCGGAGTGGAACGGGTAAACGTAGATCAATTGTTTACCTTATCAGAATATAGAAAGACTAGGGGACATGCAATGAAGCTACAGGGTAAACTATTTAAGACTAATAAGAGAAAATATTTTTTCACTCAACGTGTAATCAAACTCTGGAATTTGTTACCGGAGGATGTAGTAAAGGCTGTTAGTGTAGCTGGGTTTAAAAAAGGTTTGGACAAGTTCCTGGAGGAAAGGTCCATAAGCTATTATTAAGAAGGGATCCAGGATATCAATGCTTGAACCAATACAAGCATTGTGGAACCTGTGTCCCTTGGGGAAACTGCTAGGTACATATGACCTAGATTGGCCACTGTTGGAAACAGAATACTGGGCTTGATGGACCTTGGTCTGACCCAGTATGGCATATCTTATGTTTTTATATGTTCTAACCCATCGGCAGACACTTGTCATAGTAAAATGCGCCTTCGAACTGAAAACCCAGCAACCTAAAAGCCGAGGGATGAACCGGCAACAAGCGAAAGGCTGATTCTATGTCCACTTTCGCCATCAGCGCCCCGCAACCAGCCTTTGATACCAACTCCACCGCCTTATCAAACGAGGCATACCGCACCGTACAGAACTCGCGTGGTATAGAATCATTAACGGAAGTTCCGAGCGGCGACGATAAGTTGTGGATCAGTCTGAATTTACCCGGCTCTTTCTTGGGGATAACGCCCAAAGGGGAAACGACAAAATTTGGAAACGGTGGGTTGCAGAACGGCCCCGCAATTCTCCCCGCGTGCAATTCAGCAGCCAACGTTTCACGCGCTACCGCCGCCTAGCGCCGAATACTCGTAGCATTCCTAACCGTTCCGGTGACTACTTCGCCTCGAAGAGGAATAACGAAACCAAACCTAAAACCTAACTGCAGCGTTAAACTATCTTTTTTTCTTCGGATACCGAAGAAGCCAGTTACTAAGCACCCGCACCTGAATTGGGGAAGGCGCTAATTCCTGACGAGAACCCTCACTTGGCTCCCGGAATTGCAGTAGGGGCGACACCTTTTTTAACGCATTTTGCCGCAGCATGGGTGCCCCCGCAAACCGAGCATGCATGCCAGAACTTACAATCCGGGAATGGACAATTGGCCCTATTATATCTCCAACACAGGTCAGCCCCCGCCCCAAGGACCGGCTTCGTCTGCCCCGCTGGGGGCACTCCGCGAAAGGAACGACTCGCCCCACCTGAAAGACCTGGCCCTATCTTAACTCCACCCGCTCCTCCAGCACCCGCCTTGACAGACATCTGCGTCGACCACAGATTAATGTCTTGGGTCCCCCAATTTAATAACTTATTTTCTTCCATTTTATCCCGAAACGTTTCATCATAATTAAGCCACGACCATCCTTCGTGCGCTTGTGAACCTCCCAAAATAGAGTCGGCATAGGACAGCAAGCTGCCATATTGCTCCGGAAAATGATGACCCCAAACACTTGCCAATCTCAAGAACGATCGGACCCAATTCACTATGTTGCGCGATACCGAGCGAACCCGACCAGCCTTCTCATCTTCTCTACGTTTCTTTTTGCTATCCCCGGAGCGTTTGCGGCCTTCGAGCAATCGAAAAATGTCAATGTACTTGCGTTTTAGAATCTTCCGCCGCAACTTCTTAGGAACGCCTTCCCACAGTTCCGCCACTGCCGCTAAAGATGCGGAACCTACCCCTCCTAGCCCGGCAACCCCCCGTCACCCGACACAGCCATCCTCCGCGCTCCGCCCGACGAAGAATCAGAACCTTCGGACGAGGAAGATGATGAGGAGTCGGAGCTATGCCTCCGCCGACAAGCATGCTTCCTCTTCTTACGCGCCTTCCCTGAACGCTCAACCCGTGACCCCCCACCCCCACTCCCCTCAACCCCCCACCCCGATGACTCACCCACCACTCCGCCAGCCACTGCACCGTCAGAAGCCACCAACAGTCCATCGCGAGGATCCACCGCCCGCTGTTGAGCACGTGCGTCCTGCTCCCGCTCCATCGTGCTCGTGACTGCTCCCGCCACTCCGCTTCCGGACTCCATATGCCTCGCTCGCGCCGACTCCCCAGCAGGCGGCACACCCCGTGGAGCCGCCTGAAAGGATATCTGTGGAGATAGAAAGGGGGGACACACAGGGGAGAAAACCGAGGGCCACGACGGCTGCCAAGCCCCCACCCAATCCATCCCCGATGAACCTTGCCCACCAGCCTGCCACCTATCCCAATCGGTATGCTGCCCTTGATGACCCAAACCCCCGGGCAATGGCGCATACCCTCTAAACCAGTCCCCGCCTCTGCCCCCTCCGCGCGAAGGGCTGGCCCCTACGCTGTTCCACTCCCACGGCACAAAGTTACCCCATGCCTCCCTCCCCCCGGGGATCCCACCATTAGAACCTCCTTCCCCAGAGTTGCACACAGCCTCGTCATCCCTTAGCCCCAACCCCTCAGGGGCAGACCCAGGCGGCATCGCGAAAGATCCATCTAACCCCCCCCGGTGCCCGCGCCCTCCGGGGCCTAGAAGTGCCCCCCCTTCCAGCCCCCCTCCCTACCCCCGGAGCTGTAGCAGCATCCACCTCACCGCCCTGCGCTACCCCTGAGGCGCGCCCAGCTCCCCTGCCCCGCTGCTGCACTCTCCCCCTGCTGACAGCCCCCCTTACCCCCTTTCCACCAACCCTCCCCACCGTAGCTGACCTCCCAGCCACCCGACTCACACCAGCTCTCTTTGGCCCCATTCCTAAAAGCTCTACAGCCCCCTTAACCCCGGCAAAATTGGGCAGCCCACAGCTATAACACAACCCCCAACCCGTGAGCCTGCCTCCCCATGTCACTCCCACCCCTCCCGTTAGCCGTGTTCCTGCGCCGCTGATTTTACTTGCCCTGGCAGGACCTACTCTCCTGCCGAAGTCCCCCACACAGCAAAAATTGTCAGCTCGCCTCGATCGCGCTGCTCTCCCGGACCGCCGACAGCACTGAGGCCTTCCCGCAGGACCGCGACGCCGCCGATGCTCCTGCCAGGTGAGCGCCCGCTAACATGTGCTCCGGGCAAGCCACGAGCCCCGGAGCACATGCCCCATGCTCCTACGTGATTGGCTCCGCTCTTCAAGCCCCAAGCGGAGCCAATCAATTTAAATAATGCTCCCGGCGTCCTGACGCAGACGCACGCCGCCACCGATCTCGAGGACGAGCAGGGTCCCGCGCCGGGCCGAGCAACCGGTTACAGGCGGGCCCTGGAACCCTGCCCGCGCCCTGAAACATCTGAATTTCAAAATCATTGTAACGTGTGGAGTAGAGGAGTGGCCTAGTGGTTGGGGCAAGGTACTTCAGGCTGGAAGGTCAGGGGTTCAAATCCCACTAGAGGACAGCAACCTTGGGCCGGAAGGACTGGGGTTTCTAGTCCCACAGGTGCTCCTTGTGGTCTTGGGCAAGCCACTTAACCCTCCATAGCCCATGTTCCCTGTAAATAGTTTTCTCCAAGTTATAATGCCCTGTTCAATGTAATTTCAGTTTGTTCAATGTAAACCACACTGATGCAGAATAGCACGGTATATAAGAGAATGTAAATAAATAAATGTATGGTTCATACAAAAGAAAAACCTTCCTGAAGTATTGCTGTTTGGTCTTCTGTTAGAATCTTATCTGAGATGCTAATCACTAGAAATTCCTTTCTCCTTTGGAGTGTGTCTATGGATACTCTGAATTGGTGAGATCTCAGAGGATCTCACTGTCTTCAGTTACTGCCTGTGAAGGGTTTCTAAAATGTGTTCTGATTTTTTTTTTGTGTATCCTCCAAGGAATCCTCAGCAGATGTGTCTTCAGTGTTTGATTAAAATGTAACTCTATGGGGACATGAATGAGTGACCATAACCTTCATCCAGGGATAACTCTTCACCTCATTTGTAGTCCTCATTATCATGTAAAACTTCATCATACTTGATCTTTTCACGTTCTCTTTAAATAACTGTAATTGTTTCTCTATATCAGTCAAACATGTAGAAAACAATTCAGATGTATCTGTAATTCTTGGATACTCAAAATGAGCCTTAATAGCAAATTTAATGTTTATTGTGATCTACTATCAAAATCATTAAAGCAAGTGAACATTTATCGAGGATCATATTCCATTTTTTTGTACAAAAAATTATCTTCCTGAAATAATCTGGGTTCTTTTAGGATTCTTAATCTGTAAGGGCCTTTTGAATTCTCAGATATTCTAAAGTTCCTACATGTAACTGTTTGAATCAACCCTTTTTTTAAAGCATTCATAAATGCTCACATGTCACAGTCCAATTAGATATACTGTTCTCACTGAACAAAGGTGGTCCATTAAGAAGGTCATTTAGATGTGCTTCAGAAAAACTTAATTTCTCTGATGAAATTGATAGAGCCATAATTTCACAGTGCTTCCAAAGAAGATGCCAATCAAAATAAATGGTAGAAGAAGAAAAAGTGGGCCCATAACTAATGCAATAAAAGCAGAAAGCGAAAGCATTGGATATACTTTGCTGAAATTCTAAGCAGAAGCAGCATCATAAAACAGCAAGTGACTTGTGTTAAAGGATCTCACCGTGAAATAAACTTCTCAGTATATCTGTGCAGACTAATATCACTAATCATCTAGCTTTGCTTTGGATAACAGTTTTGAATTTACACCCTTTAAAGATGAAAAATCAAAGGGGTATAAAAATGTTCAAATATCAATCTATTGTTTTTTGAGGGTTTTTTAAACTTCTTAGTTGGAGTTTTATTTAAATGTCATCTGCAGTGTTTAAACAACATTTGGATATCCAGCTTTGGTATCTGGATAGTGATTAGCTCTGAATATCCAGATTCAGCTCTGGATGCCTGATGTTATCTCGATAGTAATCTGGATAGCAGACTCAAAATCATTGCTGTCTACATAGCACTTAGGACAGCTTTTTTGATGTCCCTACTCATTCAGGTCTGGATAGTGGCACTGAAAATCACGTCTAGTTGGATAAGTTTCCCACTTCACCCTAACTCTGCTCCAGGACTGCTTCGGCACAATTGATAATGCTGAGGCAGTCTGCGGTAATATTTCATGGAACTATCTGGATCATGCCACTGAATATCATGGTCAGCAGGGTTTATGCAGTTCTGCTAACCAAACCCTACTGAATATCAACTTTATATCTTTTATCTATAAAATGAAAAATGCTTCTTTCATATTAGCATAATTCAAACATTTATTTGCGCCTATCTATTAGCAGCCATATCCACTATTTAAGTTCAGAATAGAATCATTTTACTTAAGCAAAAAGGAGCTTGTTCTTAATACCTGAAAGTACCTCTTTTACAGACATTTTAAAGTATCTGTGTGTTATATTTTGCCAGTGGTATAGTAAATGTACCAAGTACTATTGTCAGATATGAAATGCTCTTTTGTAGCTATTAAATTGCAAGCTCTGCTTATCTATTATCTTCTGAATGCATACCACAAAGAAGATGCTTACTAGGCTATTTCTTAGTCCATTGATCCACCAGGAATAATAAACATTTTAGTGAACTAGAGCTCAGGAGTTAAAGTAGCTATAATGCATTGAATTCAAATTGAAGGACAACATATAAGAACATCTATCTTATTCTCTCCTCAAGAAACCCTCACTTGATCCCTCTTGTCCTTCTAATTATTGCCCCATCTCTCTCCTTCCTTTCATTTCTAAACTGCTCGAACGTGCGGTTTACCGTCATTGTCTTGACTTCCTCTCTTCCCATGCTCTTCTCGATCCCTTACAATCTGGTTTTCATCCTCTGCATTCTACTGAAACTGCTCTCGTCAAAGTCTCCAGTGACTTGTTCCTGGCTAAATCTAAAGGCCTTTACTCTGTCCTTATCCTCCTTGACCTTTCTGCTGCCTTTGACACTGTTGACCATGATCTTCTCCTTGACACTTTGTCCTCGCTTGGCTTTAGGGACTCTGTTCTCTCCTGGTTCTCCTCATATCTCTCCCATCGCTACTTTAGTGTATGTTCTGGTGGCTCCTCCTCCTCTGTTACCCCACTCTCGGTTGGTGTCCCCCAAGGTTCTGTCTTGGGTCCCCTTCTTTTTTCTCTCTATACCCAATCCCTTGGTGTGCTTATTTCCTCTCATGGTTTTCAGTACCATCTCTATGCTGATGTCTTCCAAATCTATCTCTCTACTCCTGATCTTTCTTCTGCTTTCCAGTCCCGGATCTCTTGCTGTCTCTCTGCCATTGCTGCCTGGATGTTCCATCGTCGCCTGAAATTGAACATGGCCAAGACTGAACTTCTCGTTTTTTCTCCTAAAATTTCCCTTTCTCCTTCTTCTTTTTCAGTCTCTGTTGATGGCTCTGTTCTCCAACCTGCTTCATCTGCTTGCAATTTGGGTGTTATTTTTGACTCATTGCTCTCTTTCTCCTCTCATATCTAACTCATCTCTAAGACCAGTCGCTTCTTTCTCTTCAACATTGGCAAAATCCGCCCCTTTCTCTCTGAGCTCACTCACTACTAAAACCCTCATCCATTCCCTAATCACCTCCCGCCTTGATTATTGTAACCTCCTTCTTGCTGGTCTCCCTCAGTCTCATCTCTTCCCTCTTCAGTCTATTCAGCACTCCGCTGCCCGTTTGATTTTCCATCAGCCTCGTTTTGCCCACATCACTCCTCTCCTCAGATCTCTTCACTGGCTCCCTATCCATTTCCGTATTCACTTTAAGCTTCTCCTTCTGACCTATAAGCACATTCACTCTGTGGCTCCTCAGTACCTTTCTTCTCTCATTTCTCCCTATTTCCTCCCTCGTGTACTCCGTTCTTCTTCCCAGTTGTTTCTTGCTATGCCCTTCTCCTCTATTACCAACTCCAGATTCCGCTCTTTTCACCTTGCTGCTCCTTACGCTTGGAATAAACTTCCTTTGTCTATATGTCAGGCATCTTCTTTGCCCCTCTTCAAACTCAACTTAAAAGCTCATCTTTTCACCTCTGCCTTTGGCTCTTGATTTTGCTGTTCTCCTTCCTTCCCCTCTTTTATTTCACCTTTCTTTCTTCCTCTTACACTTGTTCTTACCTCTTTCCTTTGTCCTGCCTCTCCTGCTCTTGTCTCTTTGCCCTTGTTCTTATCTTTTTCTACTCCTTTTCTTGCTTTGTCTTTTTAGATTGTAAGCTCTTTTGAGCAGGGACTGTCTTTTTGTGTTTTCATTGTACAGCACTGCATGCGCCTGGTAGCGCTTTATACATGTTTAGTATAGGTAGTAGTAGTAGGAATCCTGGAAGAACAAGCTAATAAGAATGGTAATGTGCAACACTGATAAACTTTAGAAAACTAAGGGGTATGTTTACTACAGTTTTTGCAAGTTTCTTCTTAATTATAATGCAACACAATTTCTTCTTTTTCTTTCATTTCTGGCATAGTATACTATGTGATCATCAGATATGAAACTGCCCCATGCCAGTCCATTTCAGCTGCTGACATCTAACAGATAGTGGTTCATGTTCCATTTCATTCTTTACCACCTCCAACTTCCCTTGGTTCTATTATTCAGGTATATATGCCAACAGCAGCTGCAGAAGAGGAAGAAGTTGATCAGTTCTATCAACAAGTACAAGCTGAAATTGACAGAACATGCAAACAAGATATTCTGATAGTCATGGGTGACTGGAATGCAAACGTTGTTAACAAAGAAGGCGGCAAAGCAGTTGGAAAATAAGGGCTTGGCAACAAACAAAACTGAAGAAAGACTGATAGAATTCTGCAAACTCCTTCTTCCAGCAACACAAGCAGTGACTGTACACATGGATTTCACCCAATGGATTATAGAAAAATCAAATTGATTACATCTGGGGAAATCAACAATGGAAAAGCTCAATAACATCAACAAAGACAAAACTTTGGAGCTGACTGTGGTACAGATCACCAGCTACTATAATGAAAAGCTAAAGCTCAAAAAGAGCAAACCACTTATGAATGTAGAAACATATGATCTTATTAATATACCACCAGAATTTAAAGATTGCCTATGAAAACAATTCACTGCTTTGGATACAAATGATAGAGCATCAGAACAGTTATGGGATGATATCAAGAAAGTTGTACTCAAAGAACTGCGAAGTCTCTACAAAAGTTGAAAAAGCAAAAATGGCTAAAATGGATGATCAAAGAAACTCTGAAAATTGCCCAGAAATGCAGAGAAGCTATAGTCAGAGGAGAGAGTGGTAATCACAGAACTTGAGATTTTCAATGTGCAGCAAGACAAGACAAGGAGTACTACAATGATGCATGCAAGGAAATAGAATCTTCCCTCCTTGTGCACCTAGTTCTCTCATTCGTATATCTGTCTTTCGTCTAACCTATGTTTTCCACACTAATTAATGGATATTAGTAAATCATCATAATGAAAGCACCACTGGCAGTATATCAAGTCTTGAGAGAGAGAAAAAAATAAGAGAACAAGATCAGCTTTCCTAAAGCTACAAGTGTTAGAGAAAATTCCAGTCTCAAATTGAAATGCTAAAAGCTGCTCAAGAGTCCATGTTGAATGATGCTGAAAAGATCAAGAAAAGGTGGAAAGAATACACAGTCATGATACTATAAAGATCAAGTGGACCAACAGCTGTTTAAACCTGATCCTTATTATCAGGAACCACTGGTGATGAAAGAAGTCGAAGCAGCATTGAAAGCATTATCAAAGAACAAAACACCAGGCACTGATGGCATCCCCACTTAAGTATTACAGCAATCAGATGCAGCTATTATAATACTTACAAGGCTGTGCCAGGAAATTTGGAAGATCAACACCATGACTGACTATCTAGAAAAGATCTGTGTTCATAACAATACTAAATAAAAGGTGATCCGACTGATGATGGAAGATATTGCAAAATTGCTCTGGTCCCACATGCCAGCAAGATTCTACTCAAGATCCTTCAATGGAGACTACAGCCATACCTGGAATGAGAACTTCCTTAAGTACCAGCAAGGTTCAGAAAAGGGCGAGGAATGCGAGACATCATCATGAATGTGAGATGGATCTTTGAAATGACAAAAGAATATCAAAAAGATCTTTAATATGTGTTTTGTTGACTACATCAAATCCTTCGCTTTTATAAATCATAAGAAACTTTGGTCCTCGTTAAGAAGCATGGGTATACCAGAACCGCCTGCTGATTGATTAAGAAGCCACAGTTCAAATGGAACAAGGAGAATAGAATGGTTTAAAATCAGCAAAGATGTACGACAAGTCTGTATACTTTCCTCTATCTGATTAATTTATGTGTAGAACAAATCATCAGAGAAGCAGGACTGTATGAGACAACCAAGGGGTGAAGATTGATGGAAGACTCATCAACTGTGTTGTGATGCTGACACCATATTACTGCCTGAAAGTGAAGGCAATAATCTGAGACACATCATCAGATCCATTCCACCAAAGCCAAGGTGTCCCACAAGGATCCTCCCTCTCCGCTTTGCTATTCAATATATACATGCAACCTATCTGCAACCTGATCCGGTCTTTCAACGTTAACTGCATGATATATGCAGATGATGTGCTATTATACACGCCTTTTTCAACAGAAAACCCCCGACCTCTCATCAATAACATGCTGCATAAATGAAATATCCAATTGGCTACAATCCCAAAACCTCCGGATTCAACACAAGAAGACGGAGGTGATGTTCATTACAAGGAACCGCAACTTCACAGCACCAGCAGTACTAAAAGTGAAGGACGCAGACCTCCAGATCAAATCCGCGATCAGGTACCTCGGCGTCACACTGGACCAGAACCTAAATATGCAAGCGCATATAAGGAACACTGTAAGGGCAGTATATCATAAAATTAGATCCCTTAGATACCTGCGATCTCTGCTTGAGCCTGATGATTTCAGAACCATCTATCAGGCACTAATCATTCCGCATTTTGATTTTGCGAATGCAATACTACAGGGACTCCCTCAAACCACTCTAAACCCACTGCAAATGGCAATGAACACCGCAGCAAGAGTTCTACACGGAGCATCCAGGAAAGACCATATCTCACCCATTATGAAACAACTCCACTGGCTTCCGATTCAAGGTAGAATTACATTTAAGACCTTGCTAATCACCTTCAAAGCCACCAAAGGTCTCTCGTCAACATCACTAACTGAGCTAATCCAGACAACACCCCACAATAGAGACAGAAGGTCAGTAGCCCAAAACACCTTGATAGTCCCAAAATCAATAACTCAATGCACCAAGTCAACATCCAGCAGAGCCTACAAATTTTATGCACCAATGATCTGGAATAACCTCCCTCACCACATCCGAACAATCACAGACATATTCCAATTCAGAAGGGCCGTGAAACACTACCTCTTCCTCCTATATTACCCTGAAACCAATAGAAGCTCAGTACAAACTGCTGAATCCACCAAAATCTCCACTGACTGAAACCATACGAACACATGACTATTCTGTGATTTGTATATATTGTTATTGTATATAGTTCCCCTGTTAGCCAAGTTGAATCTCCTGTTCATATGTAAACACAAAGTACTATTGGAAATGTGTGTGTTCATTGTTTACTGTAAACCGCGCTGATGCTGAATAGCGCGGTATAGAAAAGACTATAAATAAATAAATAAATAAATAAATAAATAAAATCGGAAATACTTGCTTATCAAGATCAAGCAACATAGTCCTAAAATAGGCCTGCACCTTAATATGAAGAAGACAAACATTCTGACAACAGCAAAATCAATAAGTTCAGCCTTGATGGATAAGAAATGGAAATGGTAGACAACTTTAATCTGTTTGGATCGATAACACAGGTACACTAAAAAATTTTTTTTTTAAACTGCCTCTAATGTTTCGATTGATTTTTACGTTTTTTGGTGCGCTGAATCCAAATCTGGTAACCAATTTGCTCCATCACGTACAGATTTTTTGCTACATTGGGTTAGCAGTTTGAGGTGAACGTTTCAGATTGAGTGCGATCGAGATAAAAGTTTCTTGGATGAATTCTTTATACTAATTGTTTATTAGTTATTCAAATAAGAATAAAGAAAATTGTAACAAGGCAGCACATAAGAATAGAGTAATGTCAACAAAACACACTGTGATGGTAGCAAAATTGTCTGCACTTAAAACAGCCACATACATGTGCACAAACAATGAGCATATAAGAGCGAGGTTAGACACAAACAAAGCAAAGAAATGTGCAAAAAATGTTGTACAGGTATGTATGTAAGAATAGAAAGCGCAAACCGCACCATTGCAATACATGAAGACAAACACCCGATGGTGTGAAAATAAAATTCTAATAAATGAGATCTGACACTGTGGTAATAACTAGCCAATCTTTATTTCAAAATTTAGTAAAAACACGATATTTGTCAACACAGTTTAGATTTTAAAGTCATTCTTGGGTCAATCAATCTCCTGGTGGGCCCGTTTCTTCTTCCCCCGAATGCTTCTCTTGGTGCGCTGCTTGGCGTATTTTTCATCTGGGGTTTCCCGCAGCAGCAACCAGCAGAAATCAGCCATCATAGTGGTGTTCCATCTTCCTTGGTACCTTCTCTCTGCGTCCTTGATGTCCTGGTGAAACCTTTCACCTTGTTCTTCACTGTACGCCCCCAAGTTTTCGGGAAAGTAGTTCACATGGGAGTGCAAGAAATGGACTTTCAGGCTCATGTTACAGCCTTGTTCTTTGAAGGCATTGAGCATCCTGGCAACAATATCCTTATAGTTCTCATCCCGCCTGTTCCCCAAGAATTTGAGAACAACATCCTTGAAGGAATCCCAGGCTTCTTTTTCCTTCTCAGACATCGTTTCAGCGAATGCTCCATCTGAAATGAGTTTCCTTATATCAGGGCCAACAAACACTCCTTCCTTTAGCTTTGCTTCAGAAAGTCGGGGGAACTTTGAGCAAAGGTACCGAAAGCACTCACCATCTTTTGGAAGGGACTTGATGAATTGCTTAATGAGACCCAACTTAATGTGGAGAGGTGGTAATAGAATTTTATCACGAGGTACCAAGCTCTCATGAAGAACATTTTTCTCACCGGGTCTCAAATACTCCCGAATTGGCCAGTCTTTTTTTCCCCCAGTGTAGGTCGCGGGCCCGGCTATCCCACAAGCAAAGGAAGCAGGGATATTTGGTGAAACCGGATTGCTGCCCTAATAGCATGGATAGAATTTTATAGTCTCCACAAATCATCCACTTATGCTCATCATAACGAATCTTCTGAAGAATCAGGGCCAAATTCTCGTATTTTTCTTGGAGAATAACAGAGTGAGCAATAGGAACTGAAGCGAATGTGTTGCCATTATGAAGAAGAACACCTTTTATGCTGTCTTTTGACGAATCAATGAACAGCCGCCATTCAGCAGGATCATACTTGAGTTTAAACTTTTCCATCACTCCGTATATATCGTTGCAAAATACCAAATCTTCCTCTTTGCTGAAATACTTCAAAAATTGTGTCTCGCGGTTGCGGTACCAATAAAAAGTTGTTCCTGGTGACAATAGAATTTTCTGTTTAAGCCGAGAACCTAGCAGTTGGGCAGCATCTTTTGGGAGTCCTAAATCCCGGACTAAATCATTCAATTCAGCTTGAGAGAAAAGTTCAGGTTTCGGATCTGGTTCAGTTTCAAACTCGGAAGTACTGGACTCATCGGGAAAAGCCATCTGATGAGTCTCATCATGATCAGAACCGTCCACACAAATATGATCCAAAGATTTTGGTGGTTCAGGTACAGGTACTTCGTTGCTATGAGGCATAGGCCTAATTGCTGAGGGAAGGTTGGGGTAACTTATTACGTTCTTATTTTTTAAGTTGTATCCCTTCACAATGCAAGAGCAAAAATAGCAGTCACTGCTGTGGTCTCTTTGTTCACGCCACATCATAGGTATTCCGAAACGAAATGCTTGTTTTTTACCTTTCATCCATAAGCGTAGATCTTCCTCACATGTCTTGCACACTTTGTGAGGAGCCCACGGTTTGTCTTGATCGCCTAACTTCAAACCGAAATAGGCGAAATATACTTTTTTAATAAATGCAGAAATGTTCCTCTGCCGCTTTTTCACGGTATATTCCCCACAAATAAAACAAAAACTGTCCGGAGAGTTGACGCAACCTCTGGCTCTGTGAGCCATCACAAATACACAGCACTGCAAACTACAACTGTAGTGAACCACTTCGGAATAAAGCTGGATTACGACTGATCAAACAAAAGGTAATAATGAACTTGCAAGAAACTGAAATTTGACAGGAACGTTCATGTTGCAACCACCGTGTTTGAGCGAGCGAGCGAACGAGGCGAGGCGAACAGGAAAGAACATGCGCCAGTGCGAGTACTGGATTTAGCCCCCCGTCTCCCAATTGTCCTGTTAATGTATAAAATGAATACAAAACACTCTAAAATATCATGAGGGAGTGTTTCTAGTTAGTTAACCATTACAACCTCTATTTTGGGCCAAGAAAATAAACTGCAGTCGGCTAAAAAGAAATTATGTGAACATTCCTTATATGGGTAAGAAATCTAATTTTGCAAGAAAACGTGACGTGATGGAACATTTTGACTATTTTTCCTGGATTCAGCACCCCAAAATCTATAGGAATCAGTTGCAAAACTGGAGGCAGTTTTTTGGTAGTGTACCTGTGTAATCAATAAAGAAATGACAAGCAGTCAAGAAATAAGATGACGCATTGCTCTTGGCAGAATCGTTATGAAGGACCTAGACAAAAATCTCAAGTGCAGAGATGTATCTCTCCACACAAAGATTTGACTTGTCCAAGCCATGGTGTTGTCAATAACATCATATAGATGTGAAAGTTGGAGAGTGAAAATGAAAGACAAGATGAAAATCAATGCCTTTGAATTATTATTAGTATTATTAGTATTAGTATTTAGTTCATGCCTTTCCAGGAGAAGATCAAGGCAAGTTACATTTGGGTACAGTGCTAGCAAAGAATACTGTGTGTGCCATGGACAGCTCAAAGAACAAACCCATTGGTACTAGATGAGATCAAACTTAAGCTTTCTTTAGAAGCTCAGATGACAAGACTTCAACTTTCATATTTTGGACACATCCTGTGAAGAGAGATCATTAGAGAAAGAAATTATGCTTGGCAAGATCGAAGGTCAATGCAAAAGAGGAAGGTCAACGATGCAGTGGACTGATACAATAACAGCAGCTATGGATTCCCCTATACCAACAATTTAGCCATCTGACTGAAGACTAAATACAGTTTAGGACAATTATCTAGAGGGTCACCACGAGTTGGCATAGACTTAATGACATTTAACAATAATATATTAACTAACCCCCATCCTGGTAACAGTGTGTGGGCCGCGTTACCAGTGGTAGTGTGGCTTAGTAAACATGCCCCTATGACAAGCAAGCGCCAATAGGCATAGCTATTCTTTGAAGATGCAGGAGCTGATGTGACCATTGTCTTCAAGAAATGCTCATAATACTGCTGACGAATGTTTGCAGTTGAAACTGTTAGTAGATTGTCTTCGGTATTGTGATCTTGATCCAAATTCTGGTCCTTAGCTTCTACCTTAATAGTTGCATGAGTGGACTGATAACCCTGTGGCTTTAGTGTCTATAGTTGGTTAGGAAAGTGAGTCAGTGTTAGTCTGGGTTTTTGGGGGGTTTTATGTGTTAAGTAAGCATAAACCTTTTCAGTGCATGCACGTATACACCTATTTGGCTGCATAATCTTATCAAAGTCATGTCAAGTAGGATTTACATGTAGAAAAATCTTTTAGAAAATGATCCCCACACAGGCTAACTTCTGAAAAGTGTACACATATGAAAAGTCTGTGGATACTTTTATCAGCAGACTTTGCATCATTTTACAGAGGGAAAAAGCTCCTTATGAAAACTGAGTTGGGAAAGGTGTATGCAGAAATTTGTCCATATTATTGGGCAGGTGCTTTTCAAGCAAAACTGCATACTTTTAAAAATCGAACAATATGAATGCAAGCCTACTTCCCATACTATTCTTCCCTCCAGGAGAGTCTCCTTGATATGAGGGGTAAACTTAGGAGCATACTGGAAATATGTAAATATGTTAACACATGATAAAGTGAGGGATTTTCAAAAGTCCCAGAAAATTGCACTGGCAATAACAGACAATATTTATAAAACAAAGAGCCCTTTTACAAAAGTGCCGTAAGCACTTAGGTAATTCTATAAAGACTGCACAGAAAATTACACGCTAGAAACATGCATTAAGCCCCTATTTTAATGGACAAATAAGTGCTTTTGGCAGGCGCTCTTATTTATTTATTTTTATACCGCGCTCTTAAAAATCAGTGCGGTTTACAATAAACATTAGTTTGTACAATGCAGGCAGAACATACATTGAACTTACAGAGAACAGGTAAGACAACTTGGTTTAAACGGGGAGAATTAAATAAGTTAAGTAATTAAAACAACTAGTATGATTATGATAATGTGACAGACATGAAGGATGAACTTGGTTCTGTAATGTCACCGGCCTGAGAATAGTACTGAAGGAAAAGGTGATGCTTTAGGGCCTTCCTAAATTGTGCGAGGTCAGTAACAGACCGGATATGGGCAGGAAGGGAATTCCAAAGTGTGGGCGCATAAAACACAAAGGCTCAGTTCTTGGTCGCAAGGGAGCATTTTATTATAGCAGTAGGGACAGTGAGTGTGTAAGCAGCGATCGATCTTCTGGATCTATTCTGAGGAGTGAGGTGAACAAGATCCATGAGGGAGGCAGAAGAAAGCTTGTTAAGGGCTTTAGAGTTAAGCAGCATTACTTTAAATGTAAGCCTGCAATGGATGGGAAGCCAATGAAGGTGCTGTAAAATGGGAGTTATATGGTCCTTTCTCGAGGCTCCATGAAGGACACGAGCAGCGGCATTCATTGCCAATTGTAGCGGATTAAGAGTGCATTTAGGGAAACCATGTAGTATAGCGTTGGCGTAGTCAAAATGGGGGGTTACTAGGGCTTGAAAAATCATACGGAAATCAGCAGGTTCCAGTAGGGAACGCAAATGGCGAATTGTTCGTATCTTGTGGTAGATTGCCTTGGTGATATTGCTGATATGTGCTTTCATGTCCAACTGCTGGTCTAGGGTAATACCCAAGTAGCGGATGAGGGGTTTACATGGGAGCTCTGTGTCTCTGACCTTAATCGAAGTGGGGGGGGGGGGTAAAGGATTGATTCCTTGTGATGAATAGAACGCCCATCTTACTGAAGTTGATTCTGAGGCTTTGAGTGCACAGGCGTAAGTCCCATTCATTGCATGTACTGTACTTTTGGTGAAGATGTGCACAGGGGTGGAGTTTGGGTGGACCATAGGTGGGGCCTAAATTTATGCTCAGATGTTACAGAATAATATAACTTATGTGCACTTTCTCCAAATCCAGGCATGGGCATTTACACCTGCTCTAGAACAAGTGTAGGTTAAGGTGCATCAGTATGCCTGCTTTCTACATAGGACAGTATGTTCATACCTTTAGACTAGGCCCTATATACACATGTGGCAATGCATGTTAACTGCTCAGGAGTTTATAGAATAACCCTTGATATGCAGGAATTAGCATGTGATTAGTGCATGAGGTAGCTTGATACTTAGCATGTACTAATTTCTGCATTGTGCATAGCATGGAAGGAAGTGGACAGTGTGCGGATGAGGGGTGAGGAATTGGTGTGGACTTCTTCTTGCAGTTAACTTACCAAATGTTAACAGTAATGGCAGCAGATAACACAGATCACTTGGTGCCACCTGTTGAGGTGGAGGTAAGTATAGCATAGCTGTCATGCACTTAACATAAGGTAAATGTTTGTTCTCTGCATTTACTCTATGGGAAAATGCTGGGCATGACCCTAGCTGCTCCTGCGGAGGCTTGCAGTTACTGTACGTTAATCTTTTAGCTAACTCATTTTTTAACTGCTCATTTTTACTGCGCTTTAGCAAAAGGGGCTCAAAATGTTTCCATTGTATTAACTCTGGAAGAGTTCAGCTCACAGGCTACCATAAACAGATAAGTAGTTAAGATCAGATAGGCAAGACTTATTTTGGATTCTCACTCAACAGGAATAACAGACTTGTATTTTCTCTTATACTGATCCTGAGAGAATCTGTGCATCCAAGAATTAGACACAATTTCTAATCCTGCTGAATTTTTTATACTGTCAACCCCTTTCTCGCATTGATCAACAGAGATATTCTTTTCATATGTTAGAAATCAATTTTGGAAGACTCAGGTAATGTAATTACGTGCCCTGTTATTCCTATGTAATTGACAAAAACACCAGTTTGCCAGGTTAACCACCCCCTCTTTTCATAGGTGTGCATTCAAATTTGCTACATTAACATGCCAGATGACAAATGACTTTCAATAATTAATCCTTTTTTTCTAAGGATGTCTCAGTATAGATACAGGTTAATTGAGCTCAGTTAAATAAGTCACTATCATTGGCCAGTTGAGTGTGTTTTACAGATCACACTTATTGCTGGGTACCAGGAAGCGGTGACTCTGTGTCGACCGCACAGATGTAAAGATTCTTCCAAAAGCTCCCATGATGAATCGTCCTTTGATGCTGACAATCTGTGTGTTTCTCCCATACAGCACCTAATCGATTCCTTCCAACCAAAAAATAAAATAAAATCTACTCCTATACTTATTTTATTATATTTATTTATTTACATTCTCTTATATACTGTGCTATTCAGCATCAGTGCAGTTTACATTGAACAGGGCATTATAACTTGGAGATAACTATTTTACAGGGAACATGGGCTATGGAGGGTTAAGTGGCTTGCCCAAGACCACAAGGAGCACCTGTGGGACTAGAAACCCCAGTCCTTCCGGCCCAAGGTTGCTGTCCTCTAGTGGGATTTGAACCCCCAACCTTCTGGCCTAAAGTATCTTGCCCCAACCACTAGGCCACTCCTCCACTCCACTACTTAACTAGTGTGCATAAGATATTCTGGTAGTTTAAATAAAAAGAGAAACAAAAAGGAAAATAAAGCGATACCTTTTACTTGCAGACTAGCTTTCCAAGGCTAAAACCTTCTTCCTCCGCTCAAGATAGGAAGAGGGTTTTAATCTTCGAATGCTAGTCTACAATTGTATTAAGTTAGTCCAATAAAAAGGTATCACCTTAGTTTCCTTTTTGTTTCTCTTTTTTATTTAACATGGTTATCATAATACTTTATCTAACATACTGTATTCTGGTGAGTCTTATGATGCTATTGCCTTCCTTGCGGTTATGCTTTACTCTGGAGTCTAAACTAATAAGTTAAAACAAGAAAAGACATGTACTCACTGACTAACATTTTGTTCACTGTTGTTATGCCTTAGAGCTCAGTGAATGTTTTCCATTTACCAGCTTTTGATAGCCTCTCTCTCAGGCCTTGGACACCTTTTTTCTTGTCTCTGGAGGAAGTACTGCTCAATTACCACACAAAAATCTATGAAGTCCATTTTCAGCCATTTCCACTTCATGTAACTTTAAACAAATAAGATAGCTATTTAAGTTAAGCGGATTTTCAGCAAGCTGAAATGCATTAGTTGGATCCCTGTATAACTTTTGAAATGGATAACCTATCTGTTTAAAGTTATTCCTGCCATTTATGCATATGAAGATAGATGCATAAGTTAGTTCAGTGGCTTAAGTTTGCTGTTGAATGGACAATATTCAAAGTTGCCCTTCCCCCACTCACGGCCGTGCTCCATTTTAAAATGGAGAACTTTAGTCACTGAGGTGCCATTTAATAAGGAGCTTTCTAAAGTTATGCATCATCAGTGCACATAAATCCATGATATTTTGGGGATTTACGAGCATGAATGGTATGGTTGCTATTTTAGAAGTCTGCACATTGCCCCAATGGCATGTACTTTCACTGTGGATGCACACATGGATGGAGTTTGTGTGGCATGTGGGCATTCTTTGTACATATAGACATAGGCATTTATACCAACTCTATGAGAGGTGTAAATGTTTGCACCCTAAGACATGTTTTGAGTCACTAATGCTGGAATTTGTTTAAGAGAAAAATAGGCTTAATAGGTGCATTTTGGTTGCCTTAAACTAGGTGCCTGGTTATAAAATTACCCTATTAAAGAGTAATTTCATAAAGTAGAGCCTAACTAAAGCACTTTTTAAGGCATCTGTGTAAAACCTATTTTATAAACACAAGTAGGTGTCTACGTATTATAAATACTAGCATTAACTGGCACAGATTGTACACCAGCTCATGCCTATATTTTTCAAAAATGTGCATACATTTCACCATGCACACACCCATCATTAAAGTATGTGCCATGTTAATGTGCGTATTTTTACACTGTGTAAGGAACCAGGAATATATGTATGTGATCAGGGCAGGTGCAGGGCCAGGAGGTGCCCTAGACAGGCCCTTCTTCTTACTCTGTCTCCCCCGCCCCCGTTGCCACTGCTGCCGCCCCTCCCAGAGCCTACAGTGACAGCAAACATCCCAAAACTGTGACACAATGCTTAGCTGCACATGTCAGGCTGTGTTGCGGGGGGGGGGGGGGGGGTTGCCTTCTCTCTCCCACTTCTGCCACCCTTCAGTGTAGCATAAACCAGAAGTCTGTGTTGGAGGGGCACAGAAGGGAAGAGATAGAAGTAAAAAAACTGACACAGCACAGGCATGTTCAGGTAAACGCTGTGTCACAGTTTGGGGGCCATTGATGCTGCTGCAGGCCCGGAGAGGGGTGGCAATGGGTGACCCTAGAGAACAAGCATTCTATGCGACCACCTAGTCTACTTAATGGTGGCACCAGCCCTGTATGTGGCCACATTCACGTTAGTGACTAAAATACCATCAAAGTGGGTGCCCCCTTATAAAATGGCGCTCTCAGTGATTTAAATAGCCATAGATTTTAAAATAAAAGCGCTTATGCAGTTGATGTGATCAATCAACCCAGGGTTCACTTCTACATTTCAAGGCAATTTATTATTTATTATCTGAAAGTGTGAGATACTGATAGTAAGCCCATGCTACATTGAGGTTTTGATTGTTCTTACAGTTCATCATAATTTATTTAGTTATACAATTTTATATTGTCTTTATGATAACTCATCCAAAATAATTTACAGTAATTATCATAAAAACAGTACAATAATAAAAGAAGACACAATATAACACAATAAAAAAATAATAGACTAAAATACAGAGCAGTAATTGATCGCTCCCCTTGTCTTAACCTTCAGTAGTAATTGTTATTTGGTGTTATCTTGTACTATTTTCTTGTCCTTCTGTTTCATCGCTGTGATATTATTAGATGGGATCATACATTCTAGCTGCATCTTTTGCAGTGAACAGTTGATAAACAGTAGGTAAGCCAATAATTGGGCAGTAATTTTTGGGAATGTTATTGAGTCACCTTTCAGAAGCAAACGTGTTTTCCTATCGTTAACCACTGTAGTGCTAAATCTGTTTGTCCGAACAATCGATTTTTGTGATTTATAAGATTTTGGTGTTTAAGATTAAGGGGTTTATTTTAGAAGCCTTATTCATGATTTCCACATGTAAAATCAGACATTTACTACTACTTAACATTTTTATAGCTCTACAAGCCGTACACAGCACTGTAGAGAGACATGCAAGAGACAGTCTCTGCTCATAAGACCTTACAGTCTAATCAAGACAGACAACACAACTACTGGGGACTAGGATATATCTAGGGGAATGATAAGGAAACACAGGAGGTGAAAAGGAGGTTAGAGGGATCAGGATCCTAAAAGAAGTGATTGATGGCATTTAGTCTTGGGAATGGCATCTACATGTCAAAGGCGATTTTATAAAGGGCCCAATTAACATGTGGAAGTTCTTGCTACTTAGAAATTACAATAGGTGTCAGGGGTGTGGCCTGGGTAGGCCAAACATTTACATGTGCATTCCCCATTGATCCTAGTGCTAGGCTAAGGGTGGGCATACTTTATCCTAAGTGACATGCAGACACTATGAATTGGTTTTCTTCCTTTTACATTGGAGTGGAGGAGTAGCCTAGTGGTTAGCACAACTGCCTTGTACTCAGAAGATCAAGGGTTCAATTCCCACTGGCACTCCTTGTGACTTTGGGCAAGTCACTTTACCTTCCATTGCCTTGGAAGAAAAGGCTGGCAATCTACTTCCAGTGATACATTGCCAAGAAAACCCAGAGGTAGCTGGGTCACTATGAGTCAACACTGACTTGATGGTACTAAAAAAAAAAAAGGAGTTATTCTGCTGAGATTTCACCTAGATATTGTACGATGAGGTCACCAGGAGAAGAGAGAGATGCCTTCTTTCACCTTGCAAATGCATAGCAACTCTGCAACAGCCACGGACTAGTTTGCTGTGAATGTTGACCTCTTGTTGCAGTGACTAGACATTGCATTCTTTTTTTCTTCTCCCTTCCTGTGCACATGTATGAATCTTCTCATTTGGATGTTGATTGCGATAGTCTGTAGATGGGAGGGGGGGGGGGGGTGGTGAGGTCAGGAAAGGTAAGACCAGCTCTTCATATATTGAGCTGTAGGAGAAATAAGACTGGCTTGACCTGTCTGCTGAGACAGAGGAGAACAGCAAAAGAACTGAGACTAATTTTAACTGACCTTGAGGCGATCTTTGCATTCTGTGGATTGAACCACCCTCTCAACACAAGGGGAGAATCCCCCATTTTTGGAAATCGCTGAAAGCGCTGCTCTTCGTTGAAGTGCTGCCTTATTTGTGATCCTCCTCGGTGCAATTTGTTTTGCTAAAAGTGGAATGTAAAGTCTAATAAATCAAATCTGCTTTTCTAAATTTTGAGCTGTAACTGGTTCTGACTGACATGTCTTTGTTTATCTTCTTTTCTTGTGAGATCAAGCTGGCCTTGACTGTTGGGTGGGGGTGGGTCACTGGAGCACACAGCTACAGTACGCTGTCCTTCTCCACAGCTATTCAGTTCTCTATCCCTCCATCTGACAAGTTTCTTCAGCCGTTTGTACATCCCAGATGTTTAAAGCACAATTCAAATTCAGCATAATGTACAGTATTACTCAACTTACACCCTATTCCTGTTGATGCCTTGAGAGCAGCCTCAGGTTATTGGGGCAGGAGCAATCCAGCAGTCCAAAAGAGTGTTGACTGACCTCAGCCTCCTCTTAGCATTGGCACCATTTTGGACATTTTAATGCAGATTTTTTATTTTTTATGTAAGTAAAAATATGTGTGCACTGTGAATATCAGGCATACTTTCATCCACTCTATTGGTGGGGTATCTCAGGTACTGAGGTGGGGAGAGGAAAGGAAGAGGGAGATCTCAGGGATGGAGATGGGTGGGGGGGGGGGGGGAAGAACAGGGATGGAAGAGTAGCAGAGAGTATTGGGGGTAGAGGGGTGATAAAGGAGAGAGGGAGGAACCTGGAGCCTGACTGCTGCTTTGACAAGTGCACAGTGCCCCATGTGGTTCTTATCAGTAGCTATGCACTAAGTGGCAGATGGGGTAGGTGCAGCCTGAGATATTGCTGCTGATTTTCTTTCCTTCCAGAAGATTTGGATCAGCCTGAGAGGGAGAACATTACAGATGTGTAGGAGAAAAGCATCCACACTCCCAAATCAATTTAGTTTCCAGTATCTAGCGGAGATAAACCGAAGAGTAGCAAATCACCTGTGCCGGATGGTATACATCCAAGGGTATTGAAAGAACTGAAATATGAGATTGCAGACCTACTATTAGTAAACTATGAACTATCATTCAAATCATCTGTAATACCTAAAGATTGGAGGATGACCATTGTAATGCCAATTTTTAAAAAGGGTTCCAGGGGTGATCTGGGAAACTACAGACCAGTGAGCCTGACATCAGTACTTGGAAAAATGGTGGAAACCATCATAAAGAACAAAATTACCGAACATGCAGATAGTCATGGCTTAATGCGAGAGAGCCAACAGGGCTTTAGCCAAGGGAGGTCTTGTCTTACTAATCTGTTATGTTTTTTTGAAGGTGTGAATAAACAGGTAGACAAAGGTGAGTTGGTTGATATAGTGTATCTGGACTTTCAGAAAGCCTTTGACAAGGTCCCTCATGAGAGACTTTTGGCAAAATTAAAAAGTCATGGGATAGGAGGCAGTGTACTATTTTGGATCAGGAACTGGTTAAAAGATAGAAAGCAGAGGGTAGGACTAAATGGCCAATTTTCCCAATGGAGAAAGGTGAATAGTGGAGTACCCCAGGGATCTGTGCTGGGTCCGCTGCTTTTTAACATATTCATAAATGACCTGGAAATGGGAAAAACGAGTGAGGTCATCAAATTTGCAGATGGCACAAAACTATTCAAAGTTTTTAAAAAAAAAGACCCATGAGGATTGTGGAAAATTGCAAGAGGATCTTGATAAATTGGAAGACTGGGCATCCAAATGGCAGATGAAATTTAATGTGGCCAAGTGCAAAGTTATGCACCTAGGAAAGAAAAACCCATACTATAGTTACACGCTGCAAGGTTCCACATTAGGAACAACCATGCAGGAAAAAGATTTAGGCTTCTTCGTGGATAACTTGTTAAAAACCCTTCGCCCAGTGTGCAGCGGCGGCCAAGAGAGCAAATAGAATGCTAGGTATCATAAAGAAAGGAACGGATAATAAAACAAAGGATATTATAATGCCTCTTTATTGTTCCATGGTGCGACCATACCTTGAATATTGTATGCAGTTCTGGTCGCCATATCTTTAAAAGGATATAGCGTTATTAGAAAAGGTACAGAAAAGAGCCACCAAAATGGTAAAGGGGATGGAGGGATCCACCTATGAAGAGATGTTAAAAAGGTTAGGGCTTTTCAACCTGGAAAAGAGATGGCTGAGGGGAGATATGATAGAGACCTACAAATTAATGAATGGAGTGGAATGGGTAAACATAGATTGATTGTTTATGCCATCAAAATATAGAAAGACTAGGGGGCATGCAATGAAGCTACAGGGTAACCTAGTTAAGACTAATAAGAGAAAATATTTTTTCACTCAACGTGTAATCAAACTCTGGAATTTGCTACCGGAAGATGTAGTAAAAGCTGTTAGTGTAGCCGGGTTTAAAAAAGGTTTGGACAGGTTCCTGGAGGAAAGATCCATAAACCATTATTAAAGAGGACCCATAATATTCCTGCTTGCCCCAATACAAGCATTGTGGAACCTGTGTCTTTTGAAGAAAAAAGAGGATGAAATAGCCAATGCAATAAAATGGGGGGATAAGACATTTTTCAGATATATTAATGAGAAGAGGAAGTGCAAAAGTGGTATTGTCAGACTCAAGGGTGAAGGGGAGGAATATGTAGAAGCTGATGAGGATAAAGCAGAATTGCTTAATAAATATTTCTGTTGTTCACAGATGAGGAACCAGGAACAGGATCTTGGGAAACACCCACAAGCAGGAACAGAAGCGAGGGGCATCTTGAACAATTTTCAGAAGACTGTGTTTGTGAGAAACTAGCTCAACTTAAAGTAGACAAAGCAATGGGATCAGATGGGATACACCCTAGAATACTGAGGGAACTTGGGGACGTTCTAGCCGCTCCACTGACTGACCTTTTCAATGCCTCATTGGAGTCAGGAGTGGTGCCAAAGGACTGGAGAGAGGCTTATGTGGTGCCTTTACACAAAAGCGGAAGTAAGGATGTGGTTGAAAACTACAGGCCAGTTAGTTTAACTTCGGTGGTGAGTAAATTGCTGAAAGAGAAAATAGTGAGGTTTCTGGAGTCCAGTGGATCAGGATCTGAGGCAGCATGGCTTCACCAGAGGCAGGTCTTGTCAGACAAATCTGATTGATTTCTTTGACTGGGTGACCAGGGAGTCAGACTGAGGGAGAGCCCTAGATGTGGTGTATTTAGATTTCAGTAAAGCCTTTGACACCATTCCTCACAGGCGACTTATAAACAAACTGAGCACCCTAGGGATGGACCCTAAAGTTACTGCTTGGGTCAGAAATTGGTTGAGTGGGAGGCGACAAAGAGTACAGGTAAATGGAGCTCACTCTGAGGAGAAGGAGGTTACCAGTGGTGTGCCACAGGGATCTGTCCTTGGTCCGATTCTTTTTAACATCTTTGTTAGTGATATAGCGGAAGGACTGTCGGGTAAGGTTTGTCTCTTTGCAGATGATACCAAAATCTGTAATAGAGTAGACACCCAGGAAGGTATAGATAACATGAGGAGGGATCTAGCTAAGTTTGAAGAATGGTCTAAAATTTGGCAGCTGAGATTTAATGTTAAAAAATGTAAGGTCATGCATTTGGGCTGCAGCAATCCAAGGGAGCGATATAGTATAGGGAGTGAAGTATTTTTGTCCACTAAAGAAGAACGGGACCTAGGCGTGGTTGGGTCTGATGATCTTAAAGTAGCTAAACAGGTAGAAAAGGGAACAGCAGAAGTTAGAAGGATGCTTCGGTGCATACGGAGAGGAATGGCTGGCAGAAAAAAGGAGGTGATAGTGCCTCTGTATAAGTCTTTGGTGCAACCTCATTTGGAGTATTGTGTGCAATTCTGGAGACCACACCTTCAAAAGGATATAAACAGGATGGAGTCAATACAGAGGGTGGCTACTAAAATGGTTAGTGGTCTTCATTATAAAGCATATGAGGACAGACTGAAGGATCTTAATATGAGTATGTACACCTTAGAGGAAAGGCGGATAGAGGTGATATGATTGAGATGTTTAAATACCTCCGTGGCATAAATGCACAGGGGGAGAGCCTCTTTCGATTGAAAGCAAGTTCTGCTACGAGGGGACATGGGATGAAGGTGAAAGGGGATAGATTCAGGAGTGATATGCAGAAATATTTCTTTACCGAAATAATGGTGGATCCGTGGAATAGTCTCCCAGTGGAGGTGGTAGAGATGAGGACAGTATCTGAATTCAAAAAAGCATGGGGCAAACACAGAGGATCTCTAAAGGAAAAAAAGGGACTGTTGTAGTTGTTGATATGGAAGGACAGACTAGATAGGCCATGTGGTCTTTTTTTGTCGTCATTTTTCTCTGTTTTTAGGTACTTGTGACCTAGATTGGCCACTGTTGGAAACAGGATACTGGGCTTGATGGACCTTGGTCTGACCCAGTATGGCATATCTTATGTTCTTATGGCACTTGGCTAATTCTATAGGAAAGGGCAGATATTATGGCTATTTCCATAGTCATGGAATTGCAAGAGACCAGGGGTCTTATTCATGCATAGCTACCTTTTAGTATGCGCCAAAGAACTACAAAGATGAAAACACAAGAAGCTATCTCTTCTGAACTCACTTTTGTTTTCATTTGTAATTGCTTGTACTTTTATTTTAACTGCTGTCATACTCTTTCAGGCCCTCTACTAGCCCCAATGCTTAGACGCAAGCTCCTCCCACCTCTATGACTACACATTCCAGAGGTCGTTTCTTGTCACCTTGGGTCTAGCAGGATTAGTCTTTCCCCCGCCCTTTCCCCTCTCTGTCTTTGCCCTCACCTCCTCTTTTATCTTTGGTTGTCTTCTGTAAAAATGACATTCCTTTCTTATCTCTTTATATTTTTTAATCTATGGTAAATCGCATAGATTCATGCAGTTTTGTGGTATATCAAATAAAGGTAAACATAAACATATCTATACCAACCATTAACAGCTCATCCTATGAAACATGAATTGTCTTTGAATGATTCACTGATGCAAGCATCTTTTGATGTCACTAATTGTTTCAGGAGAACGTTATCTTTTCAATATTGCATCACACAGAAGAAAAGCATGCACTGTCACAATGATGTTGATGGTAAAGGAAGGATAATGCCTTTTGAGCCAGAGCATCATGGAAAGAGTTCCCTATGGAAACAAAGTTCCTGCTATTGCGTGCCATTCGCCTTGCCATCTGGGTAGAATCTTATTTTTTAGCATAGTACTTTCTGCCCTTAAAGAATCATTCTTTTGTCTAAACTAGAGTCTTTCCTTCAGATTCCAAATAAATGGTTCTATAACCATAATTTTAAACCTCTTCCTGACTGAATCAAGTTCTTAAGGAGCAAGATCATTGCAACTTAATACCAGAAAACAGACTTTGCAGTACAATAAAATTCACATTTCCCAGGCAGAACACTTCACATATTGATAAATACAGCTTAATAACAGATATCTCTAACTAAATGCAATCATTTCATACCAGAATTGCACACAAGTCCCACATGTACTATAAATCACAGATATTGGGTAGCTACCTTTGTCATTTCCTTGAGTTCAATAATAAAAGCAAAAAGTAAGAGAGCAATTTTGCTGGCCAAGATGAGCTGTGTGTCGGTGCTATTACTGCCTTTGATTTGGCATGAAAGCCATATTATAGATGATTGCTGCTCATTTATTGCCTCTTGTATAGTAATACAGCTCAGATCAGTTGGATTTTGTAGGGTCAAATCTATGTGCACTTTGTTAATCCATTGTGGTGGGGGAAAAAAAGCTCTGTCTTGATTGCCGTTATATAGAACAGAAAGTTTTTTAATACAGGCATCAGAAAACTGTTTGAGGTTGGTCAGACACTAATATCATTTCAAATGTGTGACAGAGAAAGTGACGGAAACAAAGGGGAGGAGATGGACATGCACAGATTGCTCTTTCCACTTTAAAAAGTTTTACTACTGCTGCTGAGCATTTGTATAGTGCTACAAGTCGTACGCAGCGCTGCACAGACATGTAAGAGACAGTCCCTGCTCATCAGAGCTTACAATCTAGTCAAGACAGACAACACAGAAGGTGTAGAGAGGGATAAAACAAGGGGGAAAGGTAAAGAAACAAGGAGATCGGGTGAGTCAAGAGCCAAAAGCAGCAGCGAAGAGGTGAATTTTCAGCCTGGATTTGAAAAGGGTCAGAGAAGGTGCCTGGAGTACAGACACAGGTAGTTTGTTCCAGGCATAAAGTGCAGCAAGGTGAAAGGAGCAAAGTCTGGAGTTAGCAATAGAAGAGAAAGGCACAGATAGAAGCAGTTTGCCAGAAGAGCGGAGTTCCAGAGGGGGTGGGGGTGAGGGGGGTGGGGGGGTGTAAGGAGAGATAAGAAGAAAAGTAGTGAGGAGCTGCAAAGTTTGAACTGGATGTGGAAACAGATAGGGAGCCAATGAAGTGACTTGAGATGAAGGGTAATATGGGCATGACGAGGCTGGCGGAAGATTAGCCGCGCAGCAGAGTGTTAAACAGATTGAAGGGGAGAGAGATGATTCAGAGGGAGACCAGCAAGGAGTAGGTTACAGTAGTCAAGACAGGAGGTGATTAAGGAGTGGATAAGTGTCTTAGTAATGTGTTCAGAAAGGAATGGGCAGATTTTGTTGATGTTATAGAGAAAGAAACAAAAAATCAAAAAATACCCCACTCTACCCAATTAATACTAAATACAAAAAATAGAGTGAAATTGAAAGAGCAAATAACCTATATGTGATGTTTTTGTCGGAAGGTAGCCGGGAGAGTTAAATTACCCTCTTGAAGCTATGACTTGAAGTCATAGCTTCAAGAGGGTAATTTAACTCTCCCGGCTACCTTCCGACAAAAACATCACATATAGGTTATTTGCTCTTTCAATTTCACTCTATTTTTTGTATAGAGAAAGAAACGGCAGATCTTAGCTATCAGATGAATGTGTGTTGAGAAGAGAGAGGGGTCAAAGACAACTCCAAGATTGTGAGCTAAGGAAATAGGAAGAAGTAGAGAGTCATCCACAGAGACTGAGAATGGAGGAAGAGGAGAGGAGGTTTTAGGGGGAAAGATAAGAAGTTCAGTCTTGGCCATGTTCAATTTTAAGCAGTGGTGAGACATCCAACAGCAGTGTCAGAAAGGCAGGCAGAGATCTGGGTCTGGATTGCCGGAGAGATTTAAGGCATAGAGAGGTAGATCTGAGAGTCATCGCCATAAAGATGGTACTGAAAGCCATGGGAAGAGATAAGCGCACCAAGGGACTAGGTATATAGAGAGAAAAGGAGCAGACCCAAGACAAATCCTTGTGGTACACCAACTGACAGCAGGATAGCAGAAGAGGAGGAGCCACCAGAACTAACACTGAAAGAGCGATGGGAGAGATAGGAGGAGAAACAGGATAGAACAGGGCCCTTAAAACCAAGCGAGGACAGGGTATCGAGGAGAAGGTTGTGGTCAACAGTGTCAAAAGCAGAGAGAGGTCAAGAAGGATGAGGACAGAGTAAAGGCCCTTGGATTTTGCCAGGAACAAGTCACTGGAGACTTTGGCAAGAGTCATTTCAGAGGAGTGTAAAGGATGAAAGCCAGACTGTAAAGGAACCATGAGGGCATGAGAGGAGAGGAAGTCAAGGCAGTGGTGGTGAACTGCGCGTTCAAGTAGTTTAGAAACGAAGGGAAGGAGGGAGATGGGTCGATAATTAGAAGGACAGGTGGGTTCAAGTGATGGTTTCTTAAGGAGAGGTGTGACCACAGCATGCTTGAAGGCTGCAGGGACAGTTGCAGTGGAGAGCGATAGGTTGAGAATATGAGAGATGGAAGAGACAACAGTGGAGGAGATGGGGCTTAGGAGATGGGTGGGGATAGGATCAGAGGAGCAGGTGGTGAGTTTGGATGAAGAAAGAAGGTGTGCAGTTTCCTCTTCAGAGATCACAGGAAAGGAAGAGAGGGTAGCAGAGGTAGTAGGGGAAAGTTGGGAGTGAAGAGGGGGAGGAGGGGAAGTAGCTGACTTTGTGGGGAACTGGAGTTTGCTCTTGTGGATTTTGTCATGGAAATAGTCAACCAGGGTTTGGGCAGAAAGGGAGAGAGGGGTCAAAGGCAGAGGCACTTTGAGGAGAGAGCAGAGAGTAGTAAAGAGACGGCGAGGGTCAGAGGCAAGAAAGTTATTCAGATGGACATAATAGTCTTATTTGGCAAGAGCTATGGCTGACTGGAAAGAGACAAGCATGAACTTGAAGTGTAGAAAGTCTGCAAGGGAGTGGGATTTGAACCCAGCACGCTCAGCAGAACGGGCACAAGAACATAGATAGGGGGTAGTGGAGGAAAGCAAGGGCTGGGGTGCAGAATGCCTCACAGGATGTGGCATGGGTGGAGCGAGAGCATCCAGAGCAGAGGAGAGTGCAGCATTATAGGAAGCTACTACCTCGTCAACAGACTTAGATGACATAGTGGAGAAAAGAGATGAAAAAACAATGGAAGAGAGAGCCAAAGGATCAATAGCACGAAGATTTCTAAATAGGTTGGAGGAGACAGGATGAGGTTGAAGCGGCGGGTGATGAAGATTGAAACTTAAAAGGTGATGGTCAGATAAGGGAAGAACTGAGCTACATAAGTTTGAGAGTAAGCAACTAGAGAAAAATACCAGGTCAAGGTAGTGGCCACACTGGTGAGTGGGGGCAGTAGAGCAAAGCTGGAGGTCAAACGAGGAGGTAAGGGAGAGGATCTTTAATCCATAAGGATCAGAGGGGTTATCAACAAGAATGTTAAAATCCCCGAGAATAAGAGTGGGGGAAGAGGAATCCAGAAAGAAGGAAACAATAAATAACAGCTACCCAGAGAGGTAGTGGAGTGAAAAGGCGATGAAGTGGACTTCAAAAGAGGGAGGAAAGGACTGAGACTGAAGCAGCAGGAGGGGTTGGAATTGGCAGGAGGGAGAAAGTAGAAGCCCAACACCACCACCACCACCACGGCCAGTAGGACAAGGCATATGTGAGAACTGATAGACCCCATGACAGAGAGCAGCGATAGATCCATATCATCTGAGAGGAGCCAGGTCTCAGTTAGAGCAAGAAGATGGAGAGCATTAGAGATAAAGAGATCATGAGTAAAAGCAAGTTTATTAGAGACGAGGTGTGCGTTCCACAAGGCACATGAGAAAGGGAGCGTGGAAGGGGAAAGGAAAGGGATATGAATACGATTAGAGATGTTGCGTGAAGATCTCTTCTCGGAGTGTGACAGAAGAGATCTTTGTCTTCAGTTGCTTTAATGGTGGAGTCTGTTCTACAAATATGGTGAAAAAAATGCACAAAGAGAAGCAAATTGGCGGTTTAATTTTAAACTGTTCATGCACCGAAATAGCAAGACTAGAAGTACTACAATATTTTTGCTGTCAACCCTAGTAGTACATCCAATACTTTTTTTTTCTTCTTTTTATCACAGAAAAGCATTCTCCTTATACTCAGGATAGTTTCAGTGCTGTGTGACATTTAAAATGCAAGTGGTGGTGGTGGCAATTGGTCCTTGATGTTAATGGGCTTATGTTTGGCAGTAAGATCTTGACTTGTGTCTTGATCGCATTTGCCTTGGCCCGTGGTTGCTGAGACCTTGCCGACCACGTTATACAGTTGCATATTTTTGTGAATAGAACAGAAACAATCATTTTGATGTTATAATTAAGAAACAAGTTGTGTTTCAGTGGAGTGAGTTTTTTTGATTTATTGTGTGACATTTAGTGCAGCTGTGATAATGATGACAATGCCCTCATTTGGCCAAGGTTCCCTCTAGGTTGTGTGGGAATCCATTACACCTGCTTTCCTACCATCAGAAGTGTTGTGGCAATATCACAGTTTCCATTGTAAGGAAGTAATGAAAAATTTGCCTATTTCTTATAATTGAAGCTATGATGTTGCATCACCACCGATGATAGGAACATGGGCGCGTGGATTCCCATGCAGCTAAGAGGGAATGTTGTTATGGGCTCAAAGCATTATTGTTACTCAAGAAGAAAGGTGGTTATGCTGCCTTGAGTCTTACTCCTAATCAACTTCTCGTCATAGTCTTGGTTTGTATTGTTGGCAATGGTGGCCACTCTTTTCAGACTCAGTTATTATTCTTACACTTTTCTTTTTGCTGTTTTCGAGGAGGAGGTGAGGTTCTGATTTCACTAAGGTTTTATCAAACAAAATGATTGTAGTGGAGAATATCAGATAAGTTACCTTTCATTTTGGTAGCAATTATTTGCTGATTCAGAAAAGGGTGGCCCCTAATCTTTTGCCTTGTTCACGTGTATTGAATCCTTTACATCAAACAGACTTGACGCAAAAGTGTTTTTGTTTCAAAGGAGATGGAGTTAGTCCCTTTGGGGGGGGGGAGGAGGGTCATTTTGGAAGCCCTATTCATGCTTCAGACCTGAAAAAACAGGCATAGAGATGCCTTGGAACCATTTTAGAAGCCAGCTCTGGGGGTATCCCCAGTGTGAGGATGTCCAAGTCTGAACGGGAGCACATTAGAGGCATGGCTGGGGCGTTTCCAGCAACCTGGATGTCTCTGCCTGATCTCATAAATGCCATGGACGTTTGGTGTCACGTCTAAATTTGGACCTGCTCCAGTTAGGAGCAGGCATCTCAAAAGTGGTTGTTTTGGCTGAAAAACATCAGAGGGTATAGAGAAGAAAGCGCTTCATCATCCCCAGTGTTCCGCACAATGTCAACGAAAGCAGCAGTGGGATATGAGCCCTGACTGCCCTATTCCTAGCCCACGACTCTAACCATTAGGCTATCCTAGATGTCCATGTTCTGAAGTACAGTTCTGGGGATGTCTGTGTAGATGCCTCTGCAGATGTCCATATCGGGCATGTCCACGTTTGTGAAATCGTGTCTGCACCTAGATGTGCTTGCTTTTTTTCCCCCCAGACATTCTGGCTTAGACATTCCAAATTGTACTTGGATATCGCTTCTAAAATTCCCCTATATATATATATATATATATATAATTTTATTTATTTATTAGTGCTTATTTACCGCCTTTTGTGAAAAAAAAATATATTTATGGTCAAAAAGTCAGTTTCACCAGTGCAGTTTGAGGCCTGTGATTCTCCCTCTCAATCATAAATGAAGAGCAGTGACTACCAAATGATCAGTCTCGTGGATTATGAATTCCCACTCGTAAGTTCTAAAAGATGAGCCAATCATCGATAAAGTTGCTTAAGAATTCTGCAGCAAATGGCTAATTGTGTAAACAGATTCTTTTGGGTCAAGATGAGAGTTTTGAGATGTTGAAATAGCTGTAGTGAATGTTGATGCTGCAGGAAAGATGAACACCATGCATTGAGTCTGGCGAGGCTCTAGAAAACAGACTCTAGACGTAATAGTCTACTGTGCAGTGCAAATTCTCTTCCTTTCTTCTTTCTTTCGTCATGTTGCTGCAATTTATGCACATCAACACGTGTCTCGTTAATGCAAGGAAATGCTATAGCAAGAGGGTATGTTTTAGTGATTCTCTTACTGTCAGGGAATCAGGCAATAGCTTCCACCACAGCTGATAAACAGTGGTACCATGTATTTCTTTATTAATAAGGTTGCAAGACAGGTTGCAGTTCCCTAGGGAAGTAGCCGCACCATCTAGATAACTTGATCTTCAGTGTCTGTTTGCTGCATCAGGGCTCATTAATGTTTCAGATCCTGCTGCTAGCTAGGCTTCATGCTAGTAATATCAGCAGTTTACAATAATGGCCTGGGGAGAAGGAAGGAATGCAAAACAAGATGCACCATCAGAAATTTCTAGCTCATTTGGCTAGTAATATTCTGCATAGCTGAAAGCTTTAGCTTTTTTAGTGGAAAGATTGTTTTTACTGCAGGTTCAATGCTAATGTCTGATGAGAATTACTAAATCCACTGATTGGACAAGACAATGAATGGCAGTGATAGGAAATACAATATTTATTTATGTATTTATTATTGGCATTCATGTGCACCATCAGTGAGCATTCATGCCATACCTTTGTGTATTTTTTTTATAAAGGTGGTAATCAAATGTAAATAAATAAATGTAAAACAAAATAGCATACCCAATGAACGAATACATTTTATATTTGCCCAGTAATTGCTTTTTGTTCCATTTGGGCGTATGCACATTCAGGACAAGCCTCTGTTGGGCTATTGCATTATAAGCCTTAATTCACAGGTATAAGAGATTTTAATGTATTTTGTAATACAACCCCATATTTCATCTAGCCAAGCTGTTGCTGTCACAATCTGGCCAGAGGCTTTCAGTCATGATGCTTTCTAGACCTGGTCCCATATCACACCTAGACTGACAGGTTTTCAAGATAACCACAACTAATATGCATATGAGAGATCTGCACACACTGCCTCCATTTTATGCAAATCTCTCCCATGCATATTCATTACGCATATTGTATATTATGTTTATCCTGATAACCTGACCGGCTAGGTGTGTCCGAGGACTGGATTGAGAACACTTGCTCGAAGACCCCGTTGCACAGTTCAGGGTTTTTGAAGCACATTTTTGAGGAAAAAAATGTAAAGTTAGTATATCTAGAGCTGAAACCAGTATTACGGGCATCCCAAAATTACAGATAAAGCCCCCAGCACCCAAGATATGAAATACAGATATGTGCAGTGACTGGGCATCTTGCAATGCCTTTACACCACAATCAACCAACATCGGCAAAAGACTTCTAGGGGAGAAAACAATAATTCAGGTCTTCTTGGACAACTTAATTATTACCAAGGAGCTATTATCTGTGTGCCCAACGTCAGAATGGAGGAGTAGCCAGTTGTGTAGAGCAGCAACTAAGAACCAGGGAAGCCAGAGTTCAAATCCCACTTAACCCTTTGTTGCCTCAGGTATAAACTTGGGGCCCGATACTCGGTGGCGGTGGCTAGTCATTCTAATGCCGCTGCTGAACTCTAAACCTGGATAGTCAATGCTGAGACCACATCTGGGCCCCAGCATTGAATATTCGGGTTGGCCAACTTGACGGAAAGTTAACCAGGCAGCAGTGATATTCGACACTGTTCGGTAAGCTTCTGCGGCGAAAGTTAGTGCAGCCTTTACTGCACTTGACTTTTGCTGCATGGCATTAACTAGGCAGAGGCTTAATATCACCGCTGCCCTGCTATCGACAGGTGCTTCCCAGGAACCCCCCCAGCATGACCGATGCTAACCGGATAGCAATGGGGCATGCAGTGGTGGCACCTGCAGATATTCAGCAGCACTAACCATGTTAGTGCTGCTGGACATCCTGCTGAGCAGCATTTACATGGTTTGCAGGTCTGCAAGCCGTGTAAATGCCTTTTGAATAACCTCCCTTAGATGGTAAGACCTCCAGGGACAGGGAAATACACACTGTACCTGAATGTAACTCACCTTGAGCTACCACTGAAAAGGCGTGAGCTAACTACAAATGAACACTAATGGAGAAGTAGGCCTAAGAGCCAGGGTTGAGTATGATCTCATGCTCTCAAATTTACTGCTAATACTGGCAGTAGTGCTTGCATCATATCAAAGAGATCTTCCTTCTCCATTTTTTGGCGAGCGGTTAAAATGCTGCTTCTTCCACAGACATTTAGTGACCTTGGGCAAGCCACTTCACCCTCTATTGCTTCAGGTAAAACTTAAGTCCCTACTAATTAAGCTACATTAACACATTACATATCGCAAGCGCTATTATTTTCAGTGGGCTCTATTTACTAATGATGAACTTAACTCATGTTAACACATGTTAACCTTTAGATTGCATGTCTACTTGGATAGAGAAAGTGAGGTTACTTATCTGTAACAGAAGTTCTCCGTGAACAGAATGATAAGTCAGCCACACAATGGTGGTATCAACCGACTGTGCCAGGAATAGATTTGCTCTTCAGAGCTCAGAAAAAAATCTTTGTTCCATCCTTACCAGTGGCCAATCCCACTTCCTCCTCCAGTGAGTCTCGAGTCTTGGTAGGCTCATCCATCAGAGGATGGTGGGTGGGTTTGTGTGGCTGACATGTCCTGCTGTTCATGGAGAACCACTGTTACAGGTAAGTACCCTCACTTTCTCTATGGATAATTAGGATGAGTCAGCTATATATAGCTGCTGCTAGATGTCCAAGAAAATGAAGGAATACTTTGACCAGAACCATTAGGCTACTCCACAATGCCTTGGCTTTTTTTATAGCTTCTTTGTCTTGTGGAAAATTTGGTGGTAAGCAGAAGAATCTGTCCATTAGGCAAGGTGGATAAGGTAAACTGGAAGAGGAGAAAATAGGTTGGCTACTAGTAGTGGCTGGGGAGCACATGCTCAGAAGAAACCTTTTAAAAGTTGTTTTTTCTGAGCTGTAAAGAGCAATCTATTGGTGCCATCAGATGACATCACCATTGTGTGGCTAACTCAT
Organism: Ichthyophis bannanicus; assembly: GCA_033557465.1. Classification (NCBI taxonomy): domain Eukaryota; kingdom Metazoa; phylum Chordata; class Amphibia; order Gymnophiona; family Ichthyophiidae; genus Ichthyophis; species Ichthyophis bannanicus. Next base: position 167,953,017 of record CM066043.1, read on the forward strand.
TCTGCTTGTCTATGGAGAAATAACTTGTACCAGTTTATAATTTGTCTTGGGCTGGAATTTGGAAAGGGAGAGTTATTCAATCTAAAATCCAAAACCAATGTCTCAGCACTTTTCCCAATGAGAAAAGGCAACTGCCCATTACATATTCCTTCATCCATACAGATTAGTCAATCATTAGTTATTGGGTGGGCTCTTACCATCTTTTAGATTCAGTTAAGAGGTGTGAGATTAATTTTTTTTAACCAGCTTCAAAGATTCAAAGACCAAAAATAGAATCTCCAGGATTCTGAAGGATATCAATCTGTAGGGAGAGATGCTTTTCCTGTGGGCAAATAGCTGTTTACTTGTAAGAAAAGCCCCACTGAAAATTACCCTCCCCTTGGTTTAGGTATTTGGTATCTGCACTGTTTATAGTTTAAATACTTTTACTTGCATCCTAAAAGGGGAAGAGCTGGTGTAGGAAGAGGTTGGGGAGGGAAAACTAATGCAGTTTTGTGCAGATTTTAAGGCATGTGCTAAATTTAAAAAAAAAAAGTTGCAGAAGAACATATGATATGCCGTACTGGGTCACGCCATAGGTCCATCAAGCCCAGTATCTTCATTTCAACAGTGGCCAATCCAGGTCATAAGTATCTGGCAGGATCCCAAAAGAGATTCCATACTGCTTATACCAGTGGTAAGCAGCGGATTTCCCCAATCCTTTTTAATAATGGTTTATGGACTTTTCCTCCAGGAACTTGTCCAAACCTCTTTTAAACCCAGCTACACTAACAGCTTTGACTACATCCTCCAGCAACTTTATGTGGTTTAGCTATGCAGTTATCTGCTGAATATCACCGCTAACCTCTTATCTGCCAGTGCCCCACCCCTCTCCATCACCTATGAAATGCACCAGCCACGGCATTTAACCTGATTAGTGAGGACATTCAATGGCACTTAATTGGGTTAATGCTGTTTAATATCCCAGTCAGAGGGGTTTATGTGGTTTACAGTTCATCAAACCACATAAACACTTTTGAAAATGCCCCCTGAGTGTCATGTTGATTCAAGCTGTAGCCAAGCGATTGTTATTCTGAGAACAACTCTTCAACATTCTGCTGCTAGAGTGATGGCTAGTCTTTGTAAATTTGATCACCTATCTCCCCTGCTGATTGAGTTTCATTGGCTCTCAGTTCGATATCGTATGAAATTTAAGTGGCTGTCTTATACATAAGATATTATAATGCCGCTGTATTGTTCCATGGTGTGACCGCACCTTGAATATTGTGTGCAATTCTGGTTGCCGTATCTTAAAAAGGATATAGTGTTATTAGAAAAGGTACAGAGAAGAGCCACCAAAATGGTAAAGGGGATGGAAGGATACCCCTATGAGGAGAGGCTAAAGAGGTTAGGGATCTTCAACCTGGAAAACCGACAGCTGAGGGGAGATATGATAGAAGTCTATAAATTAATGAATCCATATTAAAGGTCCATAAAATAGTTATCTCCAAGTTATAATGCCCTGTTCAATGTAATTTCAGTTTGTTCAATGTAAACCGCACTGATGCAGAATAGCGCGGTATATAAGAGAATGTAAAAAAAATAAAAAAGAATGAAGTGGAACGGGTAAACGTAGATTGAATGTTTACACCATCAAAATATAGAAAGACTAGGGGGCATGCAATGAAGCTACAGTGCAACCTATTTAAGACTAATAAGAAAAAAATGTTTTTTCACTGAACGTGTAATCAAACTCTAGAATTTGTTACCGGAGGATGTAGTAAAAGTTGTTAGTGTAGCTGGATTTAAAATAAGATTTGGACAAGTTCCTGGAGGAAAGGTCCATAAACCATTATTAAAGTGGACCTGGGATATCCACTGCTTGCCAAAATACAAGCATTGTGGAACCTGTGTCCTTTGGGGAAACTGCTAGGTACTTATGACCTAGATTGGCCACTGCTGGAAACGGGATACTGGGCTTGATGGACCTTGGTCTGACCCAGTATGGCATATCTTATGTTCTTATGTAATTTATGGTAAGAAGAATAATGAGATCAAAGGAGCAGAGACTGCTTCAAATTCCTTCACTTAACAAGATGAAATGAGTATCTTTATGTAAAAGAATGTGTTCTCTAGCAGGCCCAGTGCTTTAGAATAGTTTGCCAAAATATTTGTATCAGGAGTCGCCTTTTGTAGTATTTCATTACAAATTAAAAGCTTTTCTTTTTTACAGGCAGTTTATAACATTTATATATGAAATACATAATTCTTGGTTAGATTTTGTTGTATGTGTTTTAAGGCCTTTATTATGGGGTCTATCTGGAGCCATGAATAGCGGGCTGTTTATTGTAAATACGGAACAGTCCCCTGCACCGTATAAGTGTCTGTTTCATGGAGAGAGGCAAGATGGCGGCAGCGTTTATCTCCCGGTCGGAGGTCTGATTCCTGAGGAGTTTTGGATCCGTTGGCGTTTCCCCCAGAAGCTGATATGGGCAGGAGGAAACGGAAGCAGGCTTACCTGCCCTCCGGGGATGCTTGTTCTTCTAATACAGCGCAAAAAACTCTCCAGATGTGTGGGTTCTCCATTTCGGGAGATTGAGCAGCGGCTTCGGCAGGCCCGCAGGGATCTGTGGACCTGAGCACGTCCGGGGTTTTCTTGTCCCCGGAGCAACGGGCCTCCCCGCCGTGCCCCGGAAGCGATTTTGCCAGTTGCGGTGAAACGCCAGTCGGCGTGAAGACTAGCACGCTGAAGCTAGGTGCGGAGGAGGGACCTGCAGCTGATGAACTTGCTCCGAATGGGTCCCTGGAAGTCGGGGGAAGATCTGAAGCAGAGTGGAGGAGAAGTGCTGGTCCTACCCAGGAGAATTTGGCCCTGACAATTAATGCTGGTGCCGGCATTTTGGTGAGACCTGAGAAAGTTACACTTGATGTGCTATGGGATGCTATCTCAGCAATGAATGCCTCCTTACAAACTGTTGTTTCCTGTATGAATATTGAATTTAAGACTTTAAAGCATGATTTATTAGTAGTCTTGAAGGCTCAAAAGGAACAGGAGGGGAAAATGGAAAAGCTAAGTAGTGACCTTGAGCTGCTTCGTGAGTTAAACCTCGCCCATGTGAAAGATCGTAATGTGACTACCAGGAGGTTGGAGTATCTGGAAAACCAAGTCCGGAAGAACAATTTAAGACTGGTTAATTTTCCTAGGTCTCCTGTGCTTTCCCCTCAGGAGATGGTCCATAGATATTTTATGGAGGTTTTAAAAATCTCCAGAGATGATCTACCTCCATTGACTAGAGTTCAGTATTTATCCATGGGTGGGGGCTCTCAGGGAGGTAATAATATTCAACAGGGGGCTCCTGGGGATCATACAGGGTTTCTGGAAAGCTCTCTGGAGGTGGTCACTGCCTGTACTACCCTCCTTATTACATTGGCTCTTGAGACAGATAAAGTGTTGATTCTTCGTTTGTATTTTCGGAATTTCAGTGAGCAGTTTCTGGGTTCATGTGTATGTATTTTTCCTGATTTGGCAAGAGGTACCCAGCTGAGAAGGAAAGAATTTATGGGATTTAATCCCAGAGTTCTTGCCCTTGGTGGGACATTTTTGTTGAAATTCCCTTCTAGATGTTGTGTCACATATAAAGATAAATTATATATGTTTTTTGAACCCCGCCAACTCCTGTAATTCTTGATGGCTAGGGAGGGATCAGTTGGGGATTTATCGTCTCGTATGGCTGACGCATAAGTCTTACACCGCCAGTTTTTTTTCTTATTTCCTATGTTTGATATATATTTTCCTGTGGTCTCTCTCTCAATCATTTAATTGTGGGCTAATTTTGGTATATTATTGTAATTATTTTGTTTGTTATCCCTTTTATGGGATTATTCAACATTCTTTGTTTTCCTGTTATCATTTTTCCATCATTCAAGTTTGTTGGCTGAATGTATTTGAAAATTGAATTAAAAAAAAGGAAAAAAAAAGGAAAAAAAAAGTTTCTGTTTCATGTAAACCGCACTGATGTCGAATAGCGCGGTATAAAAAAGTCTGTAAATAAAAATAAATAAATAATAAATGTATGCCCTGCCTAGATGTACATCGCCGCTATTCGTCCCCCTTGCGGTCCCCATGCAAGGCTCCCTGTACGAACAGCAGAGTTGTATGGGGAGCCTTGGACAGGAGTGGGAGGGGGAAGGCAGAAGACAGAGTGAGGGTGGTGCGTGAGTAGGCCATCACCCTGGCCGTACAGTGCCGATTTTGAGTTCGGCCCTGTACATCTAGGGTATGCCGATTAGCTGGGGGACTTATTCCTCAGAGGTGGAATAAGTCCTCCTGGACGCGGGGTAGCAGTGACGGCCAGTGGAGATAAAGCAAGGAGGCATGCAGGAGGTTCCCCACAGCCGGACCCTGGCTATGGGAGGCTAGATTGGGGGTCTGGTTATGTGGAAAGGACAATCTCGATCGCAGCTCCGTAATGGAGCCAGGTTGAGTTAGTCGTCTATGCGGCTGGACATGTGGGGCTGACCTGCACATCCAGGCCAGTAGACCAGACTCTGATCCTGTTGGGGCTAGACACCCCCACGGGATCAGAATCTGGTCTACTGTTGTACACCCTGATTCTGCCCAGCCGCACAAGGAGCTGGATGTCCCTTTGTGAATAGGCCTCTATGTGTCTATCTTTTATACTATGCGTGCTGAACTGTACGCTGCCCAGTTGCGATATGATGGGCGGTATACCCAAATTTTAAAAAATGAAATGGTGGTCAAAGTCCCTCCAACCATTCCACCACTGTCAGTCTAATGGTTAAAGCTGTGAGCTGAGAACCAGGGAAGCCTGCATTCAATCCTAGCGCTAATCCTCCGGGGACAGGAAAATATCTCCAGTACCTGAACATAACTCGCCCTGATTCAGATGCCACTGAATATCCCCAGCTGCAGCCTCCAGCATCAGGGTGTTCGAGGGTGGAGCAGAGGTGACACCCGGGGACAATCTGCTAGTGCTAATAGTCAGTCGCTATCCAGTTATCCCAAAGTGGCTAAAGTTAGGCACTTTAATGACTGGCCTAACTTTAGCCTCTTTAGCTAACCGGCCAGGGGCAGAATATTGCCCCTGACCGGTTAGCTAACTCGCTATCTGGCCATCCCGGATATTCAGTGCCAGTGGTGGATAACCTAGGAGCCTGATATTCAAAGGCGTTTATATGGTTAGTGCCACCGAGTATCCCCTGAGGAAGATATTCGGTGACACTAACTGGCCAGTACTGCTCTAATCATCACACCAGGGAAGTCCCAGCACTTATCCAGTTAGCCGCCATCTTCAGTCTGCCAGTCAGATAAGTGCCCCATTGTAACGTTTTGTGAGCCAGCTATTCAGAGAGTGGATGAATATCGCTGCTGTCCAAATAGTCATGCCGGTAAGCACTGAACCCGAATATTCAGGGCCAGAGGGTAACCGGATTCTGGTGCTGAATATCTACGTTCCCTTTGCCCGTGGCAACCAGGCACTTTAAAAATGTTGACCACCGCATTCTGAATATGAGGAACCTATGCATTTACTTTAGACCTGGTGTTTATATAGCAGGGCCTAACGTAAATACATAATAATTTGTATAGTGACCGATTATCACCACATACAGTTAGAGGGTTAGTTTGTAAGATGGATCAAGATTAATGCTTGTTTTTATGTGCATATTTCACACGTACCTAATAAAGGAAAGTGCATGCATTCTTTATAAAATTGGTACATGTGAACAAAAATATGCGTTAATGTAAGGCACAAGCACTGGTGTAAATGTCCAAGCCTAAATTTGTATGAAACATGCATAAGTTGTAGTATTTTAGAATTTACATGCATTCTAGACTTGCACATTCTGCCCAGACTCCGCCCCTTTACTGCTCACAATGAAAGTACACATGATCGGCCCAATGCACATACTTTCAGAATAGCGTCCACTGAAATATCTGCAGAAACGCCCTGTTTTGAGTACATAGAATTCTAATCCCAAGATTTATGTGCAATATTTGTGTGTAATTCTAAGCGTCTTTTTATAAAATTGCCCCCATAATGGCTGACAGTCAGCGGCAAAGACTTATATTCAGTACTACTGTAGTCAGCCTTTAAAATAAATCCACTGCCGCCAGCTTTGAAAATTATTTAGACTGTTTCCCAAATGAACTTTAGCTGAAAGCTAATTTTGAGCAGACGTCTGTTACAGTACGTTAGATTTATAATTTGTGATTCATTGAGTAGTTCCAGAAAGATTTACTGAAGGGAACCTAATAGAAACTGTGATCATTGCGACCAAAGTAATTTCATTTTTGTGAGTGATTTCAGTTTTTCTGTTGAAGGCAAGAAAATAATCCTAAAGAGAATTATAACTCATAGAATGATGGGTGGGAGAGAAGGAATTGATCTACTACAAATTAAAGTGAACATAAAATGAGAGTAGAGGAAGATAAAGGCAAACTAAAGACTGATGATGTCAAACGATCTGATATTCAAAGGCATTTACACGGTTTACAGACCTGCAAACCGTGTAAATGCTGTTCACAGGAATATTCTGTTAGAATATGGTTAGTCCGCTCAATATACCCGTTTTACACTGCTACACACCCTGATGCTATCCGTGTAGAATCGGGGCATGTCGTGGGTGTTGTGGGGCAGAGCGGAGATGGCACCCTTTACTAACACGGCAGAAGTGATATTGAAGAGCTGCCCAGTTGGTAACTCATAGGCAAAGAGAGACATGGGAAAATCTTCACTATCTTTACCCGTAGGAGCTAACCATGCAGAAGCGCAATATCCCTGCTGCCCATTTAGCTTCTGCACGATGTAGAGCATTGTGGCACATTGCAGAAGACCCAGATATTCAATCTCGGTGGCCGGATATGGCCCTGGATTGAATATTCCAAAGTTCAGCAGCAACGGCTATGCATAGCCAGTGCAACTGAATATCGTGTTTAGAATTATTAGCAATCCAAGGGGCTGATATTCAGAACCCTTGGCTGGCCGGCCAGCAAGTGGGAAGCTCTTCAGTTAAGGGTATTAAATATGGTATTCAATGGCACAATCCAGATAGTGTTGCTGAATATCTCCACAGGCCACCTCGGCACTATCTGATTAGTGTAGGGGCGATCCATGGGAGGACTTAGGGCAGTGCTGGTGCAATATTGGTACATGTAAACTTTATCTGGTTAGTGGGACTTTCAGTCAGCACTTTTCGGCCTATCTCCAAGTTGAAAAGGGTCTCCTATTTTATAAAGATAAAACATACTCTAAATTGGGACAAATACCATCCCTACCTCTCCCTTAGAGATCCTCTCCGTTTGTCCCATGTTTTCTTGAATCAGATTTTGAGTTGGCTGACTGCTCAAAATGATAGTATGGTCAAAAGCGTTGACTGTTAGGACCTTGCCCTCCGTCAATACAGTTAAAAGTCCATTCATTTTCCACAATACATACACTTTTAGCCATATTGAAAGGAGGGATTTTCAGAGGGTATTTAAGTTGGGGAGGGAAATAATGCACATCGGAGCCATAACGTTTTGCAGTTACTGTGTGGTAATTGCTCAAATTAGTATGCAGTAACGCCATCCTGAATGTGCTTGATCTTGTCTGATCTCTGAAACGAAGCAGGGTTGGACCTGGATACACTGTTCCCTCTAAGCTGTGCGCGTGTGCGCGCGCACACACCTCGCCGAGCGAGCGCACATACTTTACAACAGAGCGCACAAAAATTACGGCTCTGATTCTGATAGAAAACAACACAGACGTCTTAAAATTTTAAAGTTATGATTGCAATTACTAGGAATTTCCCGCTTCCTTTAGTAATCGTCTATTTTCATTTAATTTGATTAAAATCAATGTGGTGTACATACTGTATTCTGACATGTAGTCAAATTTTAAAGTATATAATTCCGAGTGTCGTTATGTGGCGCACAAAAATTTAACCTTCCTTCAAAAGCTGCACACAGCTGATATTTTATGCGCACACAGCCTACAGAAAATTAGAGGGAACATTGCCTGGATAGTACTTGGATGGGTGACCATTTTGGAATACCAAGTGCTGTAGACTATACTGTGTTCTACTTCCAGTCACACACAAGATGCTGGTTCGCTAGGAGTCAGCATTGACTCCAACAACTGTTCAGTAACCATAAAACCTCCTTTGGGACATTGCCAGCATCTGCCAAACAGTTAACGCAGAGAAAATACATTTACTGCACCTTATGTACATGCCAAATAACGCCGATGCCCTTAACACTACCTACTCAGGTCTTTATTTAAATAAGTTTATAGATCGCCCACTCACTATAGTTCTAGGTGGTTAACAACCAACATATACACTAATAACTTAAAAGAAACATAGACAATTTTAAACACTGTTGTCATAGCCAATAAACACATCTTCAATTTCTGTTTAAACTCTCTGAGATCACCAGTTTCTCAAAGAGCATTTGGCAGTGATCTGGCTTATCTGCTACTGTAAAAGTTAATGCACAGTAAGCTGCTGTGCGTTAACTGCAAGCTGCAGTCCTCCTCCTCTTATTAATCATTTATATAGTGCTACAAGGAGTATGCAGCACTGTAGTCCACACCCATTTCCCATTCCATTCCATGTTATGCAGTTAATGTGGGAATTAGTGTTGCACTATTACCTGGTAGTGCAGCTGAGTACTAACAGCATGCAGTAATTTCCAATTTAACTGCTTAATGCCTTTTAGTAAAAAGTTCAGATAGATTGCATTTTCAACTCTGCATATTTATTTTCCAAGGATAGGGGAAACGAAAAGTAGGTGCAAATATCTGTACCCACAGTAAGTTTCAGAGCAAAAGTAGGCACATATTTTCACTTTGAAACTTGGTGCAAAGCCTAAGGGTTAAATTTACCTGAAGAATTTGTTGCAGTGTGGACAGTTTGAATATTGTCCGCATAGTCCTGTGGCAGTGCTGGATCCAGCACTGAGAATGAGAGAGAAGGTTCATGTTGACTAAACCAGCGGACTTGAGAGAGAGATTTCATAGTTATTCTGATTAAGAGAATATAATGTTGAAAGCAAAGATCGGCAAGATGTCTAACTTTGTTGTTAAGTGCCATCGAGTTGGTGTTGACTCAAGGTGACCCTCTGGATAGTAGTCCTAAACTGTGTTCGGTCTTCAGTCAGGCGGCTTATTGTTGACAGACTGGCACCAATAGCTGATGTTACTGTATTGATCATCTTATTGCTGGCCTTCCTCTTTTGCGTTGACATACCTTGCCAAGCATGATCTAATGATCTCTCTCTTCGCATGATATGTCCAAAGTAGGAAAGTCGAAGTCTTGTCATCTGAGCTTCTAAAGAAAGCTTAGGTTTGATCTCCTTTAGTAATGACTGGTTTGTTCTTTGGGCAGTCCATAGTATGCACAGTATTCATCGCCAGCACCATAATTCAAAGGCATCAATTTTCTTCCTGTCTATCTTTTTCACTGTCCAGCTTTCACATCCATATGACGTTATTGAAAATACCATGGCTTGAACAAGTCGAATCTTTGTATGGAGAGAGACATCTCTGCTCTTGAGGATCTTATCTAGGTCTTTCATAGCCATTCTGCCAAGAGCAATGCGTCATCTGATTTCTTGACTGTTTGTTGCTTCTTGATAGTTGATCCAAGTAGGTTAAAGTTGTTCACGATTTCACAATTTCAATTTCTTCTCCTTCAATGATGAACCTGTTGATTATGCCAGTTGTCATGATCTTTGTCTTCTTTACATTAAGGTACTGGCCCATTTTGAGACTATGGGGCTTGTTTACAAAGCCGCGGTAGCGATTCGCGGTCGTTATCGGAGCTGCGGCCCCATTGAAATCAATGGGGCCACAGCTCCGATAACGATCGCGAACCGCTACCGCAGCTTTGTAAACAAGCCCCTATGTTCTTTGATTGTGAGAAGCAAATGTTTCAGATCATCTTCACTTTCAGCCAGTAATGTGGTATCATCAGCATAGAAAAGGTTGTTGATGAGTAAACAGAGAAATCTCTGTTCTTGAGAATCTTGTCTAGGTCCTTCATAGCCATTCTGCCTAGAGTAATGCGTCATCTAATTTCTTGACTACTTGTTGCTTCTTTATTGATAGTTGATCCAAGTAGGTTAAAGTTGTCCACTATTTCAATTTCTTCTCCATCAACAATGAACTTATTGATTATTGCCATTTGTCAGGATCTTTGTCTTCTTTACATTAAGGTGCAGGCCCATTTTAATATTATGTTCCTTGATCTTGAGAAGCAAATGTTTCAGATCATCTTCACTTTCAGCCAGTAATGTGGTATCATCAGCATAGCAAAGGTTGTCGAGTCTTCCACCAATCTTCATACCTCTGTTGTCTTCATATACTCCTGCTTCTGCTTCTCTAATGATTTGTTTTGCATATAAATTAAACAGGTTGGGGAAAAGTATGCAGCCTTGTCATACACCTTTACTGATTTTAAACTATTCCATTTCTCCTTGTTCCGTTCAAACTGTTGCTTCTTGATCAATGTAAAGGTTGTGCAAGAGAACTATCAGTTCTGGTATATCCATGCTTCTTAATGTGGCCCAGAGACCCTGCCAGTAGTTAAGCCTACCAATAGCTTAGCCCTCAGCATCACTGATGCACACAAGCTCTCAAAGCATGACAAGCTGCAAACCAAGGAGGGGGTCTAATTTTAATGGCAATGATATAGAAATATTCAGTGATGTCTCCATATTAAACCTTCAAAAGCCCAGAGACATGAAAAAAATGACTGGAATCCTCCAATGCAAAAAAAAAAAAAAATTACAAATGAGCATAACATGACCATGGCAATTGCCACAGAACATCCTCCTTGCCACAGAATTCCAAGGAGCTGGCTAATAATGCCCGAGGCCGCGGGCCGGGTCCCGCGGCCGACAGTAACCTGGGCCCGGGCCCGGCCGCGGCCTCCAACGTGCCGGGTAAAAGGGGGGGTGCGTCGGGGGGGGGGGGGGAGGGGGCGGTGCGAGGCACTTGAAATCGCTCCGGCGCGCCGTCGGAGCGATTTCATTGGCCCGCATGTCATGGGGTGGGCGGTGCTGTTCGCGAGGAGCCGCGTGGCCGTCTCCTTCTGGCCGCGGCTCCTCGCGTACCGGTCGCGTTCCCGCCCGCCCGCCCATGGTTTTGTTTTGTCGGGATGTTGCAGCTGGAGGGGGTGGCGGGGTACAGAGCCAGCGCTCGCAGGAGCGGCGCGGGCTTGACCTGGTTTACAAGCAGTGGGGGCGAAGTGCTCCCCGGGGTGGGGCGAGACAGCCCGGTTGGGGGTCTCGGCCCGGTAGCGGGGGGGTGGGAGCCGGCCTTTGCTACTAGGATGGCGAGGCAGGCGGCGGGGTTTGGGGGGGAGGAGGATGCTCCGCCTTGCTACTAAGATGGCGGGTGGGGGGGCATCCTCCGGTAAAGGGGTGCGGGGTTGGGTTTTGTTCAATTGTTATCTTAGGCCCGTGTTGGGCCGGTTGTACAGGTTGTAAATAAAGCTGCGACCAAAAGTTTGTACCAAATATTACTGAGTTGGTGAAGTTATTGGGGGGGGGGGGGAACAGGACTGGAGGGTGTCAAATCGGGGAATGGAGGCGAGGAGGGCTTCCGGGTTACCAGTGTTACTTTCAGCCCAACTTCTTTTTTCATCCTTTTCACCAACTGCATAGTTACTAGCTTACTCCTGTTTCACTCATATATCTTTAGCTTCTGGCCTCCCTTATCCAAGCCGTGATATTTTCCCTCTTTCCTTCACTCTATTCCTTGAATGCAATATGTTGTTGATGCTTTGTTGGTTTCTATAACATTGTTGAGAGTTATTTTTTGGCACTGTAAAAATTGTTTTTCCGGGCATATGCAAGTGTAACTTTTCCCCCAAAATATTCCATAGAGTGAAAGTAGAATATAGTATGCAGATGGAATAGGCTTGTAATTGAAATGCAGTCAAACATTTTTGTCTTTGCAATTAGTTTGTGCTGACTTCATGACTTGCTTAAAAACATGTGGGGAGGAGAGGGGTATTCAAAGGTGTGTACACAATTTGCAGACCAGTTGGCATTGTGGCATGCAGAGTATGTTCTAGGGTGGCACCCGTTGATAACTGAACAGTGCCGATATTGAGCCACTGCCCGGTCAGTGACACAGGGCGAAAGTCAGGCGCTGGAAACCCTGGCCTAATTTTCACTGCGGAAGCTAACCAGGCACTGGCTCAATATTGCCGCTGCCCGGTAGCTTCAGGGCAATCTTGCAACCTGGATATTTAATGCTAGAGCTTGGATCAGACTCCAACATTGAAAATCCATGTTTAAAGTTCAACGCCAGCGGCTCGTCAATTTAGCAGCGCTAGCCGCTGGCCTTGAATATCGAGCCCACAATACTCCTTGCCAAAGGTAAAAATATGACCAATAGAAAACAACTCTTAGCAATATATTTTAGCTATTGATTTAGGAAATCATTTTAGAAGCCCTTTTCTTGATTGGACTCCTGAAAATGGCCATTCAGATGGTCCTATCATAGCCACGTCCCAAGAGACATTTTAGAATGCAGTGAGCTTGCACACGTCTTGCACGATTATATCCATGTCGCTCAGCGGGGTGGTGAAGGTGTGTCTAGGGCATTCTGGACAAGATGCATGTTTGCACCCAATTTCAAAATGGGGCTGCATGTTTAAAACCAGCAGTAGACATGTTCAAGTCTATATCTGCTCCCGAACATGAATACACATTTTGAATAGTGCTCGTTTCTACCAACTATCAGCAGTGTAAAGAAGAGGAGAACATTCCTTACTCTAATATTTTTCGGCAACTCAAAACACCTAGTAAGTACATAGCAAGGCCTTACTGTCTGCTGCTGCAGTCTGTTTGTAAAATGGCAGGCAGGGACATGTATGCAGTAACTTATACAAGTGTGTGTCCTGAAATACTGGCACTGGTATGTTGATTTTGCCCATACCACAAACATCTCTATCTCATACATACACATTCTTGAAATCAGCCATTTTTCTGCATGCCTGGACCCTTATTCTGCATGTCCCTGTCCCGCTCTATATCGCAGCAGCGAGAGGGTGATTTTAAACGGTATTTACATATATCCATCTTCACTATTGTACCCTCCCCCACAGAATTTCAGACATTTTGACATGAACCTCCCAAATTTCACCTAAATGTTCTTTCTAAAATATGTTTTTTAATCAAAGAATTCAAGAACCTCCTAAGGAATTTCTGAAAAGAACTTTTGGGAAGCTCAAAAATCTCCAGTCACACTAAACGAATATAAGCCGCAAATATAGAATCATTGATTCCGCTCCTTTCAATCATTAGTTTCATGACACCATGCAGCTCAAAAAAAATCACTTTTTTAAATAGGTGACTTCTGAGATGCATACTGGCATGGAACTAATAACTGAACAGGTGGAACTAGTGACTGAATAGTTGCAGCTTACTTTTGTTCAGTGTGGCTGCAGATTTTTTCCAAAATGTTTTTTTTTTCCAAAGCTCCATCGTGGTGGTTGAACTGTTTGATTAAAAAAAAAATAGCCAAACCATATTGCTATTGATATCACGATTTGAGCATGTCCAGTTTGCTTTCTCCACATTTTTATATGGCGGATCAACATAATAATGGCTTGTGATAGGTAATTTTAGAACAGGATGCCTAAGTCAAAGTTTAGCCTGTTTTATAAAGACAACATACTGTAGATGCCTATATGCCTTTATAACATAAACTCCCAGATCCAACCCTGTTAGCACATGCAGAGGTGTAAATGTATGTGTAAAACACATGTATACAGTGTGGCTTTGCACCATGCTCCTGTCAAACTATATCTCAAGATGCCCACACTCTTCCCATGTGCCCAACGTTTACTCTATGTGTGTATATCTCCTGCACAAACCTAAGGGCCCGTTTCCATCTATAAGACATGCTTTATGAAATTATTTCCTTCATGGCTGAAAATATCAAGCCATTTAACTTTAAATGCATAACCTATCCATTTACAATTATATGTACTTTTAGTGGCTTCATCCATCTAAGTGGCACTAGTGAAAATCCACATAGAACCATAAATAGATCAGATGCTGATGCTTATATGGAAAGGTTTTTGGCCAGCCCTAGAATGCCCCTAGTCGTGCCCATTTTTTGGGTAGATCATTTTAGCCATCTAGGGGTTTGTTTACTAAAATACGCTAAAAAAACCCCATGTTAACCGTTAGCCCATGATGGGGCAGTGACTGGGCAGGTTAAGGGCAGAGTGTGATGACCCACTACAGTTACTGCGGGCATTACTGGGGTGTGCTGACCACTAATGTTGCCGTTAGTGAGGTTGCACTGACCCCCCCCCTCCCTCAATAGGTGACAGTAAGCGCACTCACATTAAGTATGTTTTCTGGTTAGCACATTCCAGTGCGTCTCCCGGCTGTAACTGTGGGGGGACATGCTGAACACGCCGCCCCAAAAGTAGCATGCGTCTCCACGTTAACTTTTTTGCAGCCAGAGTACATTTTGGTAAACATCCCCCTTGGTGATTTAAACAACCAGTTATCTGTTCAAGTTGTCCATATGTTTTATGAATAAATACTGTACATCTGCGGTCGGCGTTGCTACCAACCCCAAAACTGCTTTTGGATATCAACCAGAATGAGTTGCTTGCATAGTGTAATGAGACTGAAATGAGACTCTCTCAAATAGCTCCTTGCAACAGCCTTTTTTTCAACTTTTAGAGAGGACAAATGGAGTCCTTGGTGCATCTAATTAGTCAGATGCATAAACAAAGCCGTATGACAGATGACTTTCTTGAAACTTCATTCCTTGGGATGGAAGTGTGCACAGTTGCATGTCAGTAGCATTATACAATGGAAATAAACAGTTCTGTCTTTTATTGATAGACTTGTGAGTAGCATACAGGCAGTAAAGAGACAGGGAACATTTCAGCCCCTTATCCTTCTCAACACAATCTATTGTCATTACAACATGAGGCGGCGTTTGGTAGCTTATCGGCCACCGCTGATTGCATGCTTAATGTCAACCCTCTCCCTTGGCTTGATTGCAGATTTGAACAAGCTGACTCATTCCGTTATCATTCACTTAGCCTTGTTATGTTGGTAACATTTCTATTTTCGATAAGTATATATTGATAAGGAACTACTATTTATCCTGATTTTGAAGGGATCGTCCTTCTTTTTTATAAAAATAACACCACTTGCATTTCCTCCGGTAGTCTTAAAAATGAAAGGGCGCCTCTCATTCTTAGAGATAATCACATTCAAGGAATGCAGTTATCTGATGTTCCTCAAAGGCTCCGCAACACAGAAGGCTTTATGTAAAGATCTCGGATAACCCACGCATTTCAAGCATCAGTCATACCAACAGTACAAGAAATTCATTTGCTATAAAATGACTAAATTACATTCTGTTCCACTAACCCTGAAAGGTAAGTATTATTGAATTACACACATATTTTACCAAGAAAAGTTGAATACCTAAATTGAGGTTTCTAAGGAACCCTTTTATTAAAGTGAGTAAGCAGTTAACACACAGGTTAGTGTGCGCTATCAGGGATTACTGTTACTCCACAGGAGCGACAGCATGCGCTAATTTGCACACTAGTTGCATGCTTCCATACTGGGCGAGATCGGTGCAGAGGGCGGGTGTGGTGGCTGCTTACAGCTAGCGCGCAGACCTACTGATAGTACCACAAGAGTAATGCTAGGGGTCAGATCCAGCATTTTGCACCTGGGCAGCAAAGGGCAGGAACAAGGGGGAATCGCTCTTGCCCCAGCCACTGGGCACCAGGGATTACGGCAGAGTAAGTGCTTGGGAGGGATCAGGGGATGGGGAAGGAGTGTGCTTTCACTGTTGAGGGGGCTTGATCTGGGGGGGAACCTGACCTGGGGTGGGGGGATTGATCAGGGTGGGGTTCTAGTGCCCACCTCGGTATAGATCTCTGGCTTTGGAAGGGGTATCGGAGGGCGGGGCAACTGAGGAACTGGAGGGGACTCTACTGGGGGGTCGGATCAAGCGGGCGAAACTGCATCGGGCCTTGTATTACAAGTGGCCTCAGATGGCACAGGCACACATTATCTGCTGCCGCATGTAACCCAGGGCCACCTATGCGGTAAGGGTCTGCCCTCTGCTCTAAATGCTGGGCACCCTGCCTGCACTTACCGCACAGGATTTGCACGTACCCTGCATTAAGTTTTGCACGTAATGCATGATAACTGCAAAATCTCATGACACCTTTGTAAAAGGACCTCCTAAATAAGGTGCTTATTTTCAGTCAAACTTAGGGGACCTATGTTTTCAGCTAAAAATGTAGAATCCTCAGTTTAGGTTGCAATTCATTTGCCTAGATGTAGGAGCCTAAGAAAGCATTTTTTAAAATCAACACATGCATTAGGAGCACACACATACTTTTCTGCGTGTGTGTTCTAGTGAATTTTTAAAATAGTATACATATACTTCTGTTTTGAAAATTACCCCAGGGAATTTATGCATTTATAGTTATATTGCCCACTGCCCTTTACCGTGCACACATTGTCTGGGTTAATTTATGCCCAAAGGCACATATTTTAAAAGGTATGTGTGTAAAATCAAATGCCTTGCCAAGTCATCCCTGGGTATCCCTCCACTGGGCTCAGGGAAAGGTAGGTGTGTACAGCCTATGTAATAAAATGGCTTTTAAAAGTGTCGTCCCTATTTTATTTTTTATTTAACATTTCTTATATACCGCCTTTTATGATATCAAGGTGGTTTACATTGAACAAACTGAAATTACATTGAACAGGGCATTATAACTTGGAGATAACTATTTTACAGGGAACATGGGCAATGGAGGGTTAAGTGGCTTGCCCAAGACCACAAGGAGCACCTGTGGGACTAGAAACCCCAGTCCTTCCAGCCCAAGGTTGCTGTTCTCTAGTGGGATTTGAACCCTGACCTTCTGGCCTGAGGTACCTTGCCCCAACCACTAGGCCACTCCTCCCACTATTAGGTGCCTATTGCTAAAAAGTAGTTCTATACTCCTCTCCCCACCATGAAGCCTTTCCCATAGCTACCACTTTTTAGGTTCCTAAATTTAGGAACTCCGTCCTAGTCAACTTCAAAGGGGCCAATTTAGAATTCTAACTCCCAAAATTGGGCACCTAAATCTATTTGGCATTAGCAACGATCTAATATTAGGACAGAGCCACTTAATTTCGTAAGAGAAGAATGCTAAGAAACAAAAGATATTGGGATTTCTTCCTCCAAAAATCAAATTACAGGGAGGACAGAAGGGTCTAAACATCAGAATTCACACTTCCACTGCAACAGTTGATTGCCCCACCACAAACCAATCCCTTCAACAAATAACACTCACCAGACCTGAGG
Source organism: Ichthyophis bannanicus (assembly GCA_033557465.1). NCBI lineage: Eukaryota > Metazoa > Chordata > Amphibia > Gymnophiona > Ichthyophiidae > Ichthyophis > Ichthyophis bannanicus. The sequence goes on from CM066043.1 coordinate 167,970,359, forward strand.
GTAGTGACAAAACTTGGCTGCAACTTTTATTAATGCTTGTAACTTCAACTTTACAATAACTCAGTTAAACTAGTACATCGATCCTTCCAGATTGGCTTCATCCATGATTAGATGGTAACAAAACCTTGTCGTTGTCGCTGTTTAATACTCTGTGGTGCAGCTTGGCTCGAACAAATATGGAGGTTATGATGATATTTATTGATATTTCTGCGGTTTTTGATCCTGCTAATCATATGCTGCTTTTGTAGCATCTGCATTCATTGGGTACTGTAGGCAGGTATTGCATTGGTTTGCTTAATATTTGACAGTTTTTTTCAGGAACAGGGCGGGTCTGATGTGTCGGAATGGACTCCCTCAGATTGTGACGTGCCGCAGGGTTCTGAATTATCTGCTTTATTGTTTAATTTATATGTGGCTTCAGTGTGTGCCTTATTTCAGAGCTTTGGTTTTCTTATCAGGTTTATGCTGCTGATTTTTTGGTGTATATGCCTTTTGATGTTTCTGTTGGGTATACTCCTTTGCCTTTGTTGTGTTGCTTGGATGTTGTTGCTATGTGGTATGCCCAGTATGGTTTGAATATCAACTATCGGAAGATTGAAATTTTGTTTGTGTCTTGAGATGGTTTTTTTTGTTGCTCCTACAGAGGTGTGACTGAATGGGCATATGGTTGCTGTTCGTAAGGAAATCATTTACTTGGGCATGACTTTGGATACATGCTTGAACATGAGGGCTCATGTTGCCAAGCTTGTCTATCATTCTTTTTTCCAAATTCAGCTTTTACACCGTCTTTGGCCATTGCTTGCTCCATCTGATTTTCATTCCGCCACTGACCTTTGTTATTATGCCAATGTAGTGGTGTTAGGTCTGCCGTCTTTTACTTTGTTGGTGCTACAGTGCAGAGAATGCAGCAGCAAGGTGGTTCTGGGTAAGATGCTTTTTTATTTATATTACTTCTTGTTTGTGCTCTCTGCATTGGCTGCCTATTCAGCAGTGGATTGTTTTTAAGGATCTTTGTGTGGTGTTGAAGCTTTCGTTGGGTTTCTCTGCATCTTGTTTAGCAGAGTTGTCATGGCATACCTCCTTGCATCTGGTTTGCCAGGGTTTGTGTGATAAGTTTTAACTGGTTGCCTTTTTTCTGGTCTAGTTTACATGTCACAGGATCTTCTGCTTTTACTTTGGCTGTGACTGGTGTGTGGAATTGTTTACCAGCTTCCTTATGGGGCTGTTGTGATTTGTTGTCTTTTCGTCAGTTCTTGAAGGGCCATTTGTTTTGTCAGGTGTTTGGTGCTTGATTTTTATTTTTGTGTGTTTTTGATTTAATATTTGTTGTATATTTTGTGTGCTGCTTTGAACTTATGTGATTATTATTTATTTACAGCATTTATAAACCACCTAAACATATTGGTGGTCATACATGCACAGCTCATTCATTCCCTAGCCTGTAGTAGAGCCAAACATAAGAGCTGTTTTATGGGATTTGCAGAAGGCACCTTCTGCAAACCCCATCCCCATGATGGTGCTGCCTGTGTTGCTAGAGTCGATGGTCTGTGCACCATCCATCCTTCCCTCTGGGAAACAAAGATAGAGAACAATTCCTCATCTAAACAGTGCTCAAAGCTGCACCATCCCTCCCTTCCCCGTTTCTCCCAGTTTTCAAACCCCTCAATCCCCCACTTCTATTGCATATGACAGTGGATCACCAGTGGAAAGGGTAGGTGGGCTAATAGAACCTGCACTGCCATTGCCAACTGTCAAAATACCACAGGAGCATGCTAACTCCCCAGGTATACCTCCTGAGCCTGCATCCTTCACCCTTCTTCTCATTCACTGCATTTCCACACTCTCTGATCTTCTACATAGCCCCAGCCCTTTCCCCTCTCTCCTTGAACAACTTGGCAATCACCGGGTCGGAGGGGACTCAGTCATCTAATGTGCCCTCCCTATCCCATTATAAATTGCTCAGTCAATATGTATTCCATATTTCCTTTAATCTACAGTATGCTTTCGGCTATATAGCATGTAAAGGCACACTTTAGATCCTACATGGAGATCAGAACTGAGACGTTAGAGTTGGATGTACTTACTTCCGACAGTATTTTAGAAATGGCACTGCCAAATGTGGGACTGTTTCCAAAAATACATAGGAGGAAGTGAAGAAAAGCATGTAGATTTACGGTATATCCACATGCAGTGGGAGAAGCCTTTTTATAAATGTACCAAACCACATCAGGAACAACGGTGATCTCCCATCATTCAAAAAGCAGCTAAAAACCGTCCTATTCCAAGAACATCTCTGAATAGGAATCCCCCTATTTTTCCTCAAGAGCTCCAGACCAGTAACTATGCTACCCTATCAGTGTCTATGTTCATCCCAAAATCATCAATGTTGAACCCCCGGTGATGGCCCCCCCCCACCATTGATTCCCCCCTTGTTATATGTCCCACCGCTTTGACCCGGTGAAAAGCGGGATATAAATACAGTTAAATAAATAAATAAAATAAGTGTACACATGGGAAAAATCAACGGAGGAATTTTACAGCTTGCACATCTACAGTAAATGTCGGCATTTGCACATGTATGTGAGCCATTTCACAAACTTAGATGGTAGATGCTGCTAGTTAACTAGAGAAGACCTATCTTTAACTCACTCATAGGGCGAAATAATCTAGGGGTGGGGGATTAAGGAGACTAACCCCTTAAATCCCTCCTGTAAAGGACTGGCCGAAAAAATACACTCTTTAAAAAGCTGTACCTGCCAACATAGAGAATTTTGGGCTTGCACGTACATTCCCTATATGACACATCCTATACACGGATGCAACTTATATGTGATTATACCTGCTTATACACATGGAAATCATGAATAAAGCTTCTAAAATCTTCATATTGTTCTGAGACGCTACTGTGACTTTGATTAGAAAAAATATAATAATGTGATTAATATTCAGCAGAAAGTTGTTGATGAGTCTTCCACTAATCCTCACACCTCGGTTGTCTTCATACAGTCCTGCTTCTCTGCTGTTCAAAACAAATCATCAGAGAAGCAGGACGGTATGAATACAACTGAGGTATGAAGATTGGTGGAAGTCTCATCAATAACCTTTGCTATGCTGATAGCAGCACATTACTGGCTGAAAAGAAGGCAACCTGAAACATTTGCTTCTCAGGATCAAGGAGCATAGTAACACAGTATATGACAGCAGATAAAGATCAGTATGGTCCATTTAGTCTGCCCAGCAAGGTAGCAAGAATAGGTGCACCTGTTGCTCCATGCAGGTCATCCCTCCCCATGCCTTTGTTTAGGGGTGTACCCACAGCTCCGTGTAGATCACCCTTATTTGTTGAGATATAAGAGATGGTTAAATTAGACTTACCTGATAATTGTTGTTCCTGGAGTGGAACCAGTCTAGTCCCGGAACCTCTGGGTTGCCTTAGTGGTTGAATTAGTGGTGAATATCTCTGGAGTAGGTTTGTCCTTACAAGAAGAGATTGTATTGAATAAAGGGTTATCGTTTGTCCCTATGACTAAATTTGACCTATTCCAGTTCCACTTGGACTTTGAACGGTTTCTACGTAAATTGTCATTAAAACATTTTTTTGCAAATCAATCCTCCTCCTCATTGACATCTTCATCTGCCAACAGTTCAGAGCAAGTTTTGATACCTCGTGTCCCGTTACCTCTTAAATCTAAGTGGACCCCTCCGGGCCCACCTCCACCGGAGTTAGATATTTACAAACAATTAGTCTTACGTGATGTAAAGACAGCTTATAAATCTAAGCCATTAGTTCACCATCCGCTCACACACGCAGAGAATAAAGCATTACAAACCTTGCGACAACGTTCGGATATTGTCATTAAGAGAGCGGACAAGGGTGGGGCAGTGGTAGTTTTGAAGCGGGAGGATTATTTACATGAAGCATTACGACAATTGAGTGATGTTAACACCTATGAGTGATTATCAGTGGATCCGGGGCCACTTTTACAGGTCCGGATAAAAGAAGTGACAACATTAGCCCTATCAGATAAGTTGATTTCTAAGAAGGAATTTGATTACCTTAATGTTATTTCCCCTTCGATAGCTAAATTTTACCTTGTACCAAAAATACATAAAGATTTGGCCAGGCCACCGGGCAGGCCTATAGTCTCCACTAGAGGAAGTGTGCTCGAGCCTTTATCCACCTTTTTAGATTCTTTTTTGAGACCCTTATTATCTAGGATACCAGCATACCTGAGAGATACCACCAGTTTCTTATGTCTTTTACAAAATTTAGATTGCTGGGCAGATGCGACAGATGTGTATTTGGTCACCATGGACATAGTCTCTCTTTATATTAACATTCCCCAAGCAGCAGCCTTGGAAGTAGTTAGAATCACGTTATCTACTAGAGGAGATCTTTCTGATAAAATGATAGAATTTCTTATGAGTGTAGCACAACTGGCTATATATGAAAATTATTTCTCCTTTGAGGGTCAATTGTTTAAACAAACATCAGGGGTGGCTATGGGAGCAACCTGTGCCCCTTCGATAGCAAACTTCTATATGGCAGGATTTGAGGACCGCTGGTTGGGCAATTCCCCTTTCGCTTCCAATATTAGAATCTGGAAGAGATATATAGATGACGTATTCCTGCTTTGGCAGGGGTCAGAAACGGGGTTAAGTTCCTTTTTTCACTGGATTAATCAATTGGATGAGAACATCAAATTTACCCATGTTTACCATCAAGATTCCATGACATATTTGGATGTGCACATTAGCAGGGGAAGGGGCCATTGGGTAACATCAATATTTAGGAAACCCACAGATAAAAACACACTCCTACATTATAGCAGTGCTCACCCTAGACCACTAAAGGAGGGACTCCCCTTTTCACAGTTCCTGCGGGTTTGCAGGAACTGTTCGAATGATCAGGATTTCAAATTACAGTCACGGCAGCTGGTGAACAACTTTTTAGAGAGAGGGTATCCGAAACAGACAAAGAGCATATCGAAGAGCATTGTATAATAATAGGAATTTGTTACTCACACCCACTCACCGTGGGTCAAATGAAGATAATGATACCATCAATCTGGTTACAAATTTTTCTCCCCTGAGTCGAGTAATACAAAGTAGTTTACAAAAACATAGAAACGTGTTGTCCACTCTATCGGGTCTAGAGGGAATGAAACTCAGATGTGTTTGGCAGAGACATCGCAACTTAAAAGAATATGTGAGCCCTGCGAGTTTGCCAACACCTGAAGGGTCGATAGGGGAGAAAGGGCATAGACGCTGTGGAACATGTGATATTTGTGAGATCACCTTTGAGACTACACTCTTTAGATATCGCCATATAAGCCATACTATTTCTACGCGTACTACTTGTGATTCTGTCGGGGTAGTGTATGTGATAAGATGCCCATGTGATCTTTTATACATAGGAAAAACCGCACGGGTATTTCGGATATGTATGAGAGAACATCGCAGTAAGTTACGCTGCAGAACGGTGGCGGCTCCTCTTGTTCAACATTGCCTTGACTATGGACACCATTTTGAGCAATTGTCATGTTTTTGTATTGAACAAGTTACACATGGCTATGGGGGTCGGACGCAAGATCAAGTCTTAATTCAACGTGAACAACGCTGGATTTATGAATTAGACGCCGTGATGCCGAATGGCTTGAATGCCATGGTTGAATGGGCGGCATGTTTATAAACATCGTTCTATAGTGTCTTTCAATGGATGGCTTACAATATATAGGATTTTCATTAGGGGACCATAGAGAATGTTCCTCAGTAGGCGAAGTAAAGTTGATTAGCTTAAATTCATTTTTAATGATTTATATAAATGAGGGAGCTAGTGACATCATTCCGAGTTCGGCCTATAAAAACATTCCAAATGACAATAGACCGCATGCGCGGCGTCTTTTCATTTAAAACATTTGAAGAGTTTGGGTGAACATAGAGTCAGAAAGGTTTTGTGTTTGACGCGGGCAGCATATCTGTAAGTACCTGCGGAATAGGTCCTATTTGATGTATTTTAATGAATTTTTATTCTTGGGGTGTAAAAATTGGGTATACACGGTTTTGTTTTGTTTGTTCGCAGGATCCACATCTAATCCCCTGAAGAACCACATTAGGAGAAACGCTCCGAAGGCGCTGGGGGGAGGCGTCGGGATCAGTTAAGAACTTGGATCAGTTTAGAGCTTCATTAGTTCTTATAGCGGCAAAGATAAGGGATTTGGATAATTGAAAAGATGAATCCTTTAAGTTATATAACAGCTCTTTTTTCACATTTATAAGAAGAGTCAAGGTAGCACACATGGGGCTGGTCACATAACTATTTTGCTGCTAGCTACTGAGGAGGTCATTGATGCTATTCAGCATATCTTTTCCCATGTTTGACGCTCTAGTCTATGGGATAGATGCTACCGTTAGTCTGAGACCACCCAGCAGCTGTTAAATATAGACAATAGAACAAATAAAGACTTTTAACGTTTGATGTATTTCCCAGTATGTTATATTGAACGCACATATACCTTTAGACAATACTTTTAGCGTTCAGGAGTTGACCATATAGTACCACTGCAGACAGGACAAATACAAGATGCATACAGAAGGTACAGGGAGCAGAAATGAGTCACTGTTGTTGGGCAAAGAAACATAACTAAACAGACGTGCAGTGATACAACGAAGAATACCAGTGTCCAATCATGCCATGAACCTATGTGCTGTAAGTGCCAGAGGAGAAAATCCATGGGATGCCAATAAAACTTGGCAAATAGATGGGACTGCAGAGTCGGGGAGAGTATGGATGTGAACAGGGAAAGGATACCTTTTGGGGTGAGAAAGGGAGAGCGGATATATAACCATGATACCCATGTGCTTATGCTATGTCATTGCTGATATGTACAGATACCGGACAGCCCCCCCCCCCCCCCCGCAGAATCATATTGATTTTCCAGAACATAGAAGCTGTGGTTGTGGTCTGAGGGATGCATGGTGGGGAGCTGGCTTTGGCAGCAGCAGGGCAGGTGAGACATGAAAGCCTGACCAGTATCTGGACTTTATGGATGAGCACAGTGTCAGTGTGATGACCAGGTGTCAGTGTGATGTGGTAGGCAAAGACAGCAAGGGCCTAACACAGTCAAATGTCCAAAGATAAGGGTCCCCCATAATAGGGGCACCCAACATGGCAAACAGCACTAATGCATACCCATGATGCTGTTGAGCAGGTAGTAGTGAGGATGAGTGTCCACCTGAAGCCATTGAGGGTGGGTCTGTACAGATGACATAAGAACATAAGATATGCCATACTGGGTCAGACCGAGGTCCATCAAGCCCAGTATCCTGTTTCCAACAGTGGCCAATCTAGGTCATACATACCTAGCAGTATCCCCAAAAGACACAGGTTCCACAATGCTTGTACTGGGTCAAGCATTGATTATCCTGGGTCCCTTTTTAATAATGGTTTATGGACTTTTCCTCCAGGAACTTGTCCAAACCTTTTTTAAACCCAGCTACACTAACAGCTCTTACTACATCCTCCGGTAACAAATTCCAGAGTTTGACCACGGCGGAAATCACTGAGATTGTCCCGGAATGCGATATACCATGTGACAGTAGTTATGTCCTGACATACATATAGATATTTACAATATGGAACCCCATACAGGTGTGCACTGGGCCTAGGCAGTGTCACACAGGGCATGAGGTGGACTGAGACATGGGCAGGCTGATGCAGCTGCAATAGCACAGTGTTAGTATTGTCCACTGTGCATCAACATACTGCTGGCTGTGATGGCCAGCCTAAGAGGTGCACATTCTACCCAAGGGGTGTAACGTCAGCAGGTACAGCGTGGGGACATGTAGGATCAGAAACATCAAATGTCCTAGAATACGGCATGCGTGTGGATGTTCCAAACCATTCCCCATGTCCAGGGCCAGCACAGCTGAAGGGCACCTGCACAAGCCCTGCAGAACACGTCTCCATGCACATGCACACCCATGGATGCAGTGTTGAGTCCAAAAAGTCACCGTGTCTCCTATAGACATGTCCCTGGGCCAGATGGTCACATAAAGCAACCATAGCATGCTATGTGACCAGGTGAACCCTTGTCCGCCTCCCCCTCAGAATCTCTGAAAGTGTAGAGATTCTTTCAGAAAAGCCTTCTGCTTCTGCTTTGGAAGAACTTGTTCAGCCTTCGAGGAAGTCTCCTCAGTATCTATAAGCTAGGTAAAAGAAGTAGAAGTTCACTGCATGTGATGTTTGTTACTGAGGTTGTCTCGCTTGCTCTGTTTTCAGGTGGAGAGGTGGTTGTCACTTTGGAGCATGGCGTTTTGAAGTTGCTGGCTGCAGCATTTTGTTAGTAGTATAATGACTTCAAGTTATAATGTGAATGTGTTTGAATGCTGATGGTTGTTGGTGAAGTAATTTTTGAGTGAGGAGTTTTTTAGACCTATGATGGTATAGTATGGCGCATCCCCTTTGGGCAAGTAATTTTCTTGCTGTTTAGAGGGAGAAATTGCTTTACTAAGGTCTTTTCTCCTCTTAAGATTGTGAATATAAGGAGATGTGATTAGTGAGAGATGGTTTCTCAGAGTTTTTGTTTTGTAGATAATTGGGTACTGGGTTTTTTTTAGTTATTAGTATATATCCTGGTAGATGTTTTTAATTTAGTAGTGCTGAAGTGGAGGAGTGGCCTAGTGGTTGGGGCAAGGAACTTCAGGCCAGAAGGTTGGGGGTTCAAATCCCACTAGAGGACAGCAACCTTGGGTCGGAAGGACTGGGGTTTCTAGTCCCACAGGTGCTCCTTGTGGTCTTGGGCAAGCCACTTAACCCTCCATAGCACATGTTCCCTGTAAAATAGTTATCTCCAAGTTATAATGCCCTGTTCAATGTAATTTCAGTTTGTTCAATGTAAACCACACTGATGCAGAATAGTGCGGTATATAAGAGAATGTAAATAAATAAATAATGCATATATAACCCACACATAACAACCAAAGAACATGCCAGCAAATGGAGAGGGGATTGGGTACAAGCTGCAGCCAACACACTGTCCAGACATGGCCTGTGTGTCCAGGCTATGCCCTGTGCAATGTGCACCTTGCCTGCCTGTGACATCACTCACAGTGGTGCTCCACCATGGCTCGCTGGTATGTGGACTGACCCTGAGTCCACAGGTGGTGAGTTCAGGACCCGCCTCGACCCGCAGCTATTTTTGCTGACATGTGCCAGGTAACGTGCTCCCCCCTTTTGAACCCGCATATGGTGTGACATGTTCAGGGGCATTCACCAATGTTGCCCTCATGTGTGCCCCTATAAATGGACATGGGCATCTATTGCATGGCATCCACAACTGATGTATTGGGGACACCCACATCGCACAGTCCACTTGTCCATTGGCCATCCGGCACCCGTCCCATTGCCCGCTGCAGGTGGCGCACACCTGTGGGCTAGCATGGGGGGTATGGGATAGGCACATGGTGTACCACATACACATGGTACCCCCAGCATGGCACCATCCATCCACTCTGGCCTGCACCACCCCCATGGGCCACTGGCTGTGCTGCTGCCACATGTTCATAGCTCTCCCACCCACTCCCCATTCCTCCTGGGTGGGTGCACTGTTTCCTGCTAATGTGGTGACCAGTCTACCTGGCTATATGCCTCAGACATGCATTGGCAACCATTTACATGTGGTGTGCAGCACAGCATCACCCCTGTGGCATGACACATGTCCAGGGCCATTGGTGGCCAGGGTCACTTTGGCCAACAGGCACACAAGGCACACATGTTGAACTGCATATCACTTTATTTTCCCAGCCAACGTGCATGGGACAGAAAGAGAATATGGGCATACAGTGCCCACACACCCTGGCCAACAGGTGTGCCCCCCAGCACCCAGCCCCACCCATGCCACACCTACAGGGCCATTAACAGTGGCAGCCAATCTGCCCTGGTAGCTGTCACTGCATCAGCAGCCACTGGTGTCGACCATCCTGCTTAGTGCTACTGCTGTCCTTGGGCGCCTCCCAGATGGCCTGGTTCCCTCAGTGCCCTGCATGGCTACCTGCTGTGCCACTGTGGTGTGTGAGGCTGCACATTGGCATCCAGTAGTAGGTGCAGTCCCCTGAGCTCACCCCTGAGACCCTCCACATGCGGCAAGAGGGGCCTGCGCAGTCTTGTAAGCCAGCACGTGCTCCAGATGGGCCAGGGCTGGCATGTCCTCGGGGCCTCCGACTGCCTCCTGCGATCCCCTCATCAGGTCCCACTTCAGATAGAGGTTGGCTATGTGGCCCATCAGCATGGGTATGCCACTCCCTTATGGACATGGATGACAGCACCTCCGCAGCATCGCCACTCTCATCACTGACATGACCCGGCACCGCCACTGCCTCCTGGCAACCCCAGCTTCCATAACCTGGGTCCCCTACTGCCTCCTCGCCATCCCTATCCCCCTCCAACTGCAGTCACTTCCCTCCCCACACTCCCGCTCAGATCCCACTTCCACTCTGCCTACCCACCCTCGCCCACACACACACACACCTGCCTCCCCTCCAATTCACACACCCTCGTTTCGCTCCTACTGCCAGTCACACAAGAAGGCATTCAGTCAAATCAGACAAAAGTTCTGGAGGAAATAAAATGCACTGTAGAATCTTTATGGCTAGAAATTCCATGTGAAAAGGGGAAGGGAATAGCAGTGGAGGGTGTACTACTGTCCATCAGATGAAAATGAACAGACAAATGATGAAATGCTAACAACATTAGCAACACAGTAATAATGGGTGATTTGAATTACCTCAGTATAGGGTGGGTCAATGTCACATTAGTGCAAAGACAGGTAGAAGATACAAGCTTCTGCAGGAAATTCAAATGCACCAAGAGCGAAAGGAGACCATGGATTGCCAAACCTCTTATTGAAAAATAGCCTGACTCGGCCAAGTTTCGGCTCCTAGAGCCTTCATCAGGTGCTGAAAGAACTCAAAAGTGAAGTTGTAGAGCTAGTATTAGCAATTTGTAAACTATAATTAAAATTGTCTATAGTAATGGCAATTTATAAAAATGTTCTCAGAATGATCTGGGAAAATAGAGACTGGTGAGCCTGATATCAATGCAGAGCAAAATAGTAGAAGCCATTAGAAAGAACAAAATTACTGAATAGCTAGCTTTGTCCCATTAAATCCTTACTTTATCTAACATGGATTTAACTAAAGGAAGTCTTGCCTCACCAATCTGCTACATACTTTTGAAGATGTGCATAAACAGATAAAAGTGAGCTATAGAGTATCTGGTTTTTCAAAAAACAATTGACAAGCTTCCCTTATGAGAGTCTCTGGAGGAAATTATAAAGTCATGGGATAGGAGGCAGTTTCCTATTGTGAACTGGGATGTGATTAAAAGAGAGAAAACAAAGAGTAGGGTTAAATGGTCAGTTTCTCAATGGAGAAAGATGAATAGCGGGCTGCCCCAGGAATCTGTATTGGGCCCGCTGTTTTTTAACTTATTTATAAATGATCTGGAAATTAGAACAATAAGTGAAGTGATCAAATTTGCAGATGAGACAAAATTATTCATAGAAACATTACGACAGAAAAAGACCCTATGACCTATCCAGTTTGCCCTTATATACCAACTACTAGAGTCCCTTTTTTTTCCTTTAGAGATCTGTGTTAGTCCCATGCTTTCTTGAATTCATATACTGTCCTGGTCTCTACTATCTCCACTGGGAGACTGTTCCACACATCTACCAATCTTTCTGTAGAGTAATATTTCCACATATTACTCCTGAGTCTATCCTATGCCGCCCTCATTGCAGAGCTTACTTTCAATTGAAAGAGTCTCTCCTCCTGTGTGTTTATGCCACGGAGATATTTAAACGTCTCTATCATATCTTCTCTCTCTTGCCTTTCCTCCAAAGTATACATATTGAGATTTTTAAGTCTGTCCCCATATGCTCTATAACGAAGTTCACTGACTATTTTGGTAGCCACCCCCTGTAGAGACTCCATCCTGTTTATATCCCTTTGAAGGTATGGTCTCCAGATCTGCAAACAATACTCCAAATGAGATCGTACCAAAGACTTATACAGAGGCACTATCACCTCCTTTTTCTGCTGACCATTCCTTTCCCTGTGCACCCAAGCCATCGCCTTTTCTACCTGTTTAGCCACCTTAAGATCATCAGAAACAATCACTCCCAAGTCCTGCTTTTCTTTTACTGTACTGCTCCCTTGGGGTTTTTTGGCAGCCCAAATGCATGACCCTATGTTTTTTAACATTAAATCTCAGCTGCCAAATTCTTGACTATTCTTCAAGCTTAGCAAGATCCCTTCTCATGTTGTCTACTATTTCCTGGTTGTTTACTCTACTGCAGATTTGGTATTCAAAGTTGTTAAATCACAAGAAGATTGAGAAAAATTGTAAGACCTTGAGAAATTGGGAGACTAGGCATCCAAATGGCATATGAAATTTACCGTGGACAAGTGCAAAGTTATATACTTAGGGAAGAACAACCCAAACTAACGATGCAAGGGTTCTACATTAGACATCATCACTCTCGAAAAGCATCTAGTCATCATCGTGGATAATATGCTGAATCCTCCGCTTAGTGTGCAGTGGCAACCAAATAATACAAAATATTAGAAGAGTATTTGCAGTATTCTAGGATATATGCAAGTACTTTAACACTGTCTCCATTTAGCCCTAACTCCCCCATCTTATCTTTGGCTACATGAAGAAGCAGGTTGTCAAATAGCCAATAGGCTTGAAATGTGATGGCCTTTAGTTTATCGCTGAGTTACCAGACATGTTCGGAATATATATTATCTGCTTTAGCTGTACGAGATGAAATGATGACAAAACACTAAAATGCTAGGAATTATAAGAAAAGGAATGGAGAATAAAACAAAAGATATCATAATACCTCTATCACTCCACAGTGCAACTGCATTTTGAGTACTGTGTGCAATTGTGGTAGTTGCATTAAAACATATATATATAACAAATCTAGAAAAGGTACAAAGAAGGATGAACAAATGATAAAGGGGATGGAAGCATACCCCTATGAGGAAAGGTTAGAAGGTTTGGGCTTTCAAGCTGCAGAAGAGACATCTGACAGATGATATGTCCAAGCTCTATAGACTGAATGGAGTGGAAAGAGTAAATGTGAATTGGTTGTTTACTCCTTCAAAAACTACAAAGACCAGCGAACAATGAAGCTACAAAGTAGTACATTTAAGACTAATTGGAGAAAAGATATTTTCACTCAATGTGTAATTAAGCTTTGACATTGCTTGCCAGAGGGTGTAGTAAAAGCTTGTTACTGTAGCTGGGTTTAAAAATGGTTTGGACAAGATCCTGGAAGAAAAGTCCATAGACCATTATTAAAGTAGACTGGGATAAGCAGCAAGGAATCTACCTACCTTTTTGGGATCCTGCCAAGTATTTATGATCTGGATTGGCCGCTGTTGGAAACAGAATTTGCCATACAGGGTCAGACCAAAGGCTCATCAAGCCCAGTGTGTGTGTGTGTGTGTGTATGCTCCCTCCTCTCTCTATTGGGTCCTCTCACATCCATTATTCCAAACACACTCTTTGTAACACAGGCAGACAGAAATCCGACAAGATTTATATACCTGTAGCAAGCTCATTTCTTAGATAAAATCGGAGATTTTCTGAATACCTGTATTTGTGTATGTTGTTCTACTATGCTTCACATACCCTAAGGGACAATGAGACTAAGAACAAATTATGACAGTGCTCAGAGATCCATAAGGGACCAGAACCTTAGAGAAATCATGACTCAATAAACCCTAGGCAAATACTTGGATTAGAGGCAGAGTTTATTGTCTTGATGAGTTAGATTTCTCTAGCAACCATTCAAGATGGTGTACTCGGTGAGCTGAATGACGTGTTGAGCAATTACGTCACTTGATTGCACAAATCTCTTTTGTAAGTATCCTTTATTTTGCATATCTTTATGATTGTGATAAGATCACCCTAAAGACTTGAGGGCATCCTTACTAAAATGTAGCAGTGCACCATCCATTAAACTCTGAAACGTAGAGCAGTGGTGGCATTAGCACACTAACATGAAGACGTGCCAGACGTACCCCATGTAGTTAGTATGGGTTCTGTGCTAAGCAGTTTGCCGCGATTAATGCAGGTGGACTTAATGTCATTCATTGAGGCAGCGGTAAGTGCACCCATGCTGAGGGAAATATTACCAGTTTGTGTGCGTTAAGGATGCCTGAGCTTCCTGCACTGTGCATACTTTGCCCCTGATCTGCCCAGTATCCATGCCAACCCATGCTGAGCAGTTAGCACAGGATTTGCAGCTGCCTTTTTGGCATTCGGTCATGGTTGCTGCAACACGCTTAGTGTGCACTAAACCCAGCGCTGATAGCGCAATTCAGTAAATATACCCCTTGATTGATATTTCCCTTTCTCATAGCTACACAGACTAGTCAGTCATTCCAAAGAGAAGCTTTCTGAAAAACAATGTTTTATTCATCTTTCAAGAGAAGAGGGTATGAGTCATTTAAACAGTAAATCCGCACAGAACAAAGGCCATATGTCCTTCAGAGAAAACTCTACTGTTGGCTTGCAGCAGCCTCTCTTCTAATCAAGTTTGTCTCTTCTTCCCACCTTGGTTGAATCTTCCTTGATCTCATGCAATAACTTTTCCGGAATGTAGTCACCCTCTCACATTCCTAATCCACTTAGAGCGGTCGAGTTCACTTTGCCTTTGCCAGTGCTTATCCCGTGAATTTCACTGCTGAAGCCCTTGCTCCCCAGACAGTTCAACAGGAGAAGGAATCTGCTCATTAAATACTGCTTAAATTGACCTCACCTGGGCCCAGGTTTTTATACTGCCTGGTCTGTTCTTTGTCCATGGATGTGTGTGTGTCCATTGCTGAATAGGCCTAGTAGCTATATAAATAAGTAGTAGTAGGATAACAAGAATTATTAACTGTCTTCTGTCATGTACAGTGTGACATTCTTAGCAATACTTCATGTAGAATCTGTACTTCTGTGACTGATTTGCTTGTTTTTTATTTAACATGCTTAAACGTCTAGACAAATTGGATCTTTGTGAATGCTTCTGGATGGGCACATTAGTAGAAATGTCAGACAATTTTGTAGTTGAAAAATGACAGCCAATTCTGAAGTTCATCTGGAGACTGAAATTGCTTTATCCTTGATATTGTCACTGTATTTATTCGTATCCTATTTTCTGTACGTTAATCAGATAAATTTGTATGTCAGAATTTGCATAAGCGGCGCATCCAGTGTCGTCAGAGATGCTCCCTTCCAGTCAAATCACACAATTTCATGTACCATTTGTCTTCATTACAGGGTCCATGGGCAATGCGTGACCTGCAATTTCTCCTAAGACATACTGCAGTTAAACATATTTAGGTGACAATCAAAGAACACTTAGAAGTGACCAAAGGAAATCTTGGCAAATTAAATTAGCTTGGCCTATTCTTAAAGCAACAGGATGAGCAAAATATTTTTTCTTTTTGGATAATTCAATCGGCACTTGAGAGAAACCTATTACGATTATGGGTTTTTAACTCTATATTTTAGCCCCTTTTTCTTCTTATGCCCTCACTTGAATGACTGACCCTGGGGACTTCCCTATCATTGTCTGGAGATCTTTCTTCCGGTTGAGAAATAGCAGCTGTCTTCTGCCAGCAGGGTTATTCCTTCTCTCCCCATACGCACTTAATGACTCAGCCGTTTGGGCGTGCTAAAGTGGGGTGGGGTCAGGCCAGGTTGGGATGGGGCATGGCACAGAGTTAAAATCTTTGGGGGTGGAGGGCAACACATATGTCAGCAGTAAAGGGCCAATAAAGCAGAGAAGGATATCTTCACTGTGTGACTGGTGCAGCTGCACCCGCTGCCCCCCACTCTATTACCTCGGTTACAGATAGCAATATGTATGCTGACTACTATACAGGGAAATCTGTGCTAAAAAAATCAAACTAATGCACCAAATATAAAATATTAACGAGAACAGTGTTTGCAGTATTCTAGCATATATGCAAGTACTTCAGCACTCTGCTTCCACTCAGCCCTAACTCCCCCATCTTACCTTTAGCCACATGAACAGGCAGGTTGTCAAATAGCCAATAGGTCTGAAATCTGCGGCCTTTAGTTTATCACTGAGTTACCAGACATGTTTGGACTATATAATATCTATATCAGCAGTATCAGGTGAAATGACGACGAAATCCTACAAAATTCACTCAAGCTTAAAGAGCAATTATGCCATACCATGACATTACTAACTTCCTAGAGTCTCACAATAATGGCCTGCCTAGGAAAAAAGGCAGCACGATAAACACTGCAGTGGGTACCAGAGCATCAATATATCTATTGGGAAAACTAAACAAACTGGATTAGTAACCTGGCCTCTTTCACACACACACACCCAGCCTCTTTCACACACACACACACACACAGGTAACCAAGACAAACCACCCATCTGGGCAGCAGCAGAATGGGACAGTGTTGGCGGTGGAGGATCACATTTCTGTGACAACAGCAACAACACTAAAATTAAACTGCGCGGAAGAAAGGCCTGACAATCTACTTTCATATCTTGCCATGAAAACTCAATGGATAGTCACAACAAAACAAATTGCTCTATAGTGCTGGAAGAGGAGACCCCCAGGTCAGAAGGCACTCAACTAGCTACTGGGGAGGAGCTGAAGACATTTCAGTGTAAAGCCAGCATTTATGAGGTGGTTGGATCAAAGCCCTCAGAACGTCTGACTGCTGATGTAGCTGCGCATGAAATGAGTCAGAAGCTGTAAAGATGTCTTACATACTGGGACATGGAATGTATGAAGCATGAACCAAGGGAAGTTGGAGGTGGTCAGGACTAAAATGGAACGTATACAACTTGATCTGTTGGGTGTCAGCGAATTGAAATGGACTGGCATCAGGCACTTTGCTTCAGATGATCACATGGTCTACTATGCTGGAAATGAAAGACAAAGAAGAAATGGTGTTTCATTTATAATAAAAAAAAGAAACTTGCAAGAACTGTAATGAAATACAATGCAGTCAGTGAACGCTTAATCTCTGTTCACCTACGAGGAATGCCTATCGACACAACTATAATTCAAGTATATGTCCTAACAACAGCTGCAGAAGAGGATGAAATTCATGAGTTCTATGAACAAGTACAAGCTGAAATTGACAGAACATGCAAACAGGATATCTGATAGTCATGGGTGACTGGAACGCAAAAGTTGGCAACAAAGAAGAAGGCAAAGTGGTTGGAAAATATGGACTTGGCAACAGAAATGAAGCTGGAGAAAGACTGATAGAATTCTGCATGACCAACGATCTATTAACCTCAAACACCTTCTTCCAGCAACACAGGCGGCGACTGTACCATGGACTTTGCCCAATGGATTGTACAAAAATCAAATTGACTACATCTGTGGACGTCAATGATGGAAAAGCTCTATAACATCAACAAAGACCAAACCTGGAGCTGACTGTGGTACAGATCACCAACTGCTAGTATGTAAACTCATGCTAAAGTTGAAAAAGAGCAAGCCACTTATGAATGTAGCAAAATATGACCTTGAGAATTTACCACTGGAATTTAAAGACTGCCTGCAAAATCAATTTGCTGCTTTAGATACAAATGACAGAGCTCCAGAAGAGTTATGGAATGACATCAAGAAGGTTGTGTTGGAAGAAAGCGAGAAGTCTCTACAAAAGATGAAAACAAAAACGGCCAAATTGGATGATGGAAGAAACTTTGAAAATTGCCCAGAAACACAGAGAAAAAGTCAGAGGAGAAAGAAAGACAATCGCAGAACTCAACAGAGATTTCTAATGTGCAGCAAGATAGGACAAGGAAAAGTACTACAATGACACATGCAAGGAAATAGAAGAAGAAACTATTAGAGAAAGAACAAGATCGGCTTTCCTAAAGCTACGAAAGTTAAAGAAAAAATTCCAGCCTCAAATTGGAATGTTACAAGATGCTCAAGGTTCTATGTTAAATGATGCTGAGAAGATCAAGAAAAGGTGGAAAGAATATACAGAGTTTTTATATGATAAAGATTAAGTGGACCAACAGCCGTTTCAACCTATACCTTATGATCCTGAACCAATGAAAGAAGAAGAAGTCGAAGCAGCATTGAAAGCTTTATCAAATAACAAAGCACCAGGCATTGATGGCATTCCCATAGAAGTATTACAGCAATCAGATGCAGCTGTTACCATACTTATAAGGCTCTGTCAAGAAATTTGGAAGACAACATCATGGCCAACTGACTGGAAAAGATCTGTGTTTATACCAATACTAAAGAAAGGTGATCCAACTGACTGTGGAAATTATCGCACAATCGCTCTGATCCTACATGCCAGCAAGATTCTACTGAAGATTATTCAACAGAGACTACAACCATACCTGGAACAAGAAGTGCAAGCAGGGTTCAGGAAAGGGTGAGGAACGAGAGACACCTTCGCGGATGTGAGATGGATCCTTGAAAAGAATACCAAAAGGATATTTATTTGTGCTTTATCGACTACAGCAAGGCTTTTGACTGTGTAAACCATGAGAAACTCTGGGCCACATTAAGACGCATGGGTATACCAGAACACCTGATCGTTCTCTTGCACAATCTGTACATTGATCAAGAAGCAAAAGTTCGAATGGAACAAGGAGAAAGAGAATGGTTTAAAATAAGCAAAGGTGTATGACAAGGCTGCTTATTTTCCCCCTATTTGTTTAATTTATATGCAGAACAAATCATAAGAGAAGGAGGATTATATGAAGACAACAGAGGCGTGAAGATTGGTGGAACACTCATCAACAAACCTTCGCTATGCTGATGATACCACATTACTGGCTGAAAGTGAATATGATCTGAAACATTTTCTTCTCACGATCAAGGAACATAATCTTAAAATAGGTCTGCACCTTAATGTAAAGAAGACAAAGATCATGACAACTGGCAAAATCAATAACTTCATCGTTGAAGGAGAAGAAATTGAAATCGTGGACAACTTCAACCTACTTGGATCAACTATCAATAAAGAAGAAACAAGCAGTCAAGAAATCAGACGACGCATTGCTCTTGGCAGAATGGCTATGAAAGACTTAGACAAGATTCTCAAGAGCAGAGATGTCTCTCTCCATACAAAGATTTGACTCGTTCAAGCCATGGTACATATTTCAATAACATCATGTGAACAGTGAAAAAGATAGACAGGAAGAAAATTGATGCCTTTGAACTATGATGTTGGCAGCGTATACCATGGACTGCCCGAAGAACAAACCAGTCAGTACTAGAGGAGATCAAATCTAAGCTTTCTTTAGAAGCTCAGATGACAAGACTTTGACTTTCATACTTCGGACACATCATGCGAAGAGAGAGATCATTAGAGGAAGACATCATGCTGGGCAAGACAGAAAGTCAACGCAAAAGAGGAAGGCCAGCAATGAGATGGATCAATACAATAACAGCAGCTACGGGTACCAGTCTATCAACAATGAGCCGCCTGACTGAAGACCGAACACAATTTAGGACAACTATCCAGAGGGTTGCCGTGAGTCGACATGACTCAACGGCACTTAACAAACCACAAATTAAAAATAGAAATATGCAGTTAAAAATTAAACCAATACCTCAAGAAGCCACACTCTACATGCAAAGTAACACCTGAGAAATAGAAAACACTGGATACCTCCCCCTACTATGCAAAATATAAAGGGCCATGTTTCTGAAACATTAGGATGTGCTATATGGCACTGTGCCCATAGGAAGAACATGGCTGCTGCAAATAGCGCACACCAATGTTTAGTAAACATGGCCCAAAAATAGTAGATGTAAATTTCAAAAACTGGCATATTCCAATCACTAAATTTTTCTTTCTACCTTTTGTTGTCTGGACATTTTATTTTTCTAATTGTGTTGGTTTCAGAGGCTGCTTTTTGCTTTCTTTTGTCTTCTCTTAAACTTTTCCAGTCTCCTGTCCATTTGTCATTTTTTGCTCGTCTCCTGTCTTCTTCACTTCCTCTCTACATCCATCTCTGACATTGATTTTTTCCTTTCAGTTTTCTTCCACTTATTTTTCCACTCAGATTTTTCTTTGTTACTACACAATCTTGAATTTCCCTCTTTTGACTGCATATACCTACTGCTTTCCATCTCTTGCCTACACCCCGGCCCCCTGATTCCCCAACTTCCCTGTCTTCAACTAACTCTTCCCTTCTCTACCCCAAATACAGCATTTCTTCTTTCTCTTCCTTCCCACCTCTGTTCAGCATTTTCTCTTCGCCACTACCATTCAGCATCTCCTCTTGCTCTCTCTCTCTCTCTTTTTCTCTCCCCCTCAACTCCACCCCAACTACCCTTTTGTCTCCCTACTTCACCCCTGGGTCAAGCATTTCCCCTTTGTCTTCCTGTTCCCCCAGTGTCCAAAATCTCTCCTCCATCTTCTTACATTCCTTCTATCTAGCATTTTCCTCCTGTTTCTCTACCACCCCTACCCCACTCCCATGTCCAGCATCTCTTGTCTTTCTAGTCCCCCTGTGTCAAGCATTTCATCTGTCACTCTATTCACCTGCCATATCCAGCATCTTCCCATCGCCCTCTTCCCTCCCCATTCCACAGCATCCCCTCTTTGTGCCCCTAGCCCTCCTTTTCCCATCCTTGAGTCAGTATATCGCCTGTTACCCAACTTCCCCTCCTGTGCCCACTCTGCCAAGCCATCATATCGTCCCCCAGTATTCTCTTGTGTGTTCCTAGCCTTCGTTTCACCATCCCTGAGCCAGTATATCCCGTTACTCAACTTCCCCTCTGCCAATCCACCATATCCTCCCCCAGCATGTGCCTCTAGACGCCCGTTCACCATCCATAAGCTAGCATATTTCCTGTCACTGAACTTCTGCTGTATCTACACAACAAACCACCATTCATATCCCCTTCCCTCCAGATCATGCATCTCCTGCTTCTTCCTCTTCTAACCCCCCAATCAGTCATCTCCTGCTTCTTCCCCTCCCCATTGCAGTACTTCCTGTATCTTCCCCTTCTCTCCCCTCTTTGCTGCCCCCTCCTCTGCTGCTTCCTTTGAATTGAGCAGTGGTTAAATACTTAAAATGGTGCTGGGTCGTCCACTTCCTCTCCTTGTGTGCACTGATGGCTCTTCTGGCCTCTTCCCTCTGGTGTTTAACTTCCTGTTCAGAGGGGTGGACTTGGCAGAGCCATCAGCAGCACACAGGGATAGAAGGTCTCTCTGCCTTTTTACGTAATTAGCTGCCACTGCTGCAGGTCAAAGGAAATGGCGGCAGAGGTGGCAACTGGGAAGGGGGGAAGAAGAGACCACTGGCATGAGTCAAATTAGCAGGCAGGATTAAACAGCAGTACTGCCTGTTAGTTTGACTGGGAATTGGTAAGGGGAGGTCGTGGTTGAGGCTGGGAAGGCTTAGCATCCCCAAGCTTCCTGAATAGAGCACCTATATCCTTCCCCCCATCAACTGCAGCCTGAGCATTTCACTTAATTGACACACCAGAATACTGCTAGAGGACCCAGACCTTCAGCTCCTAGAATGCAGAATGCAGCTCATGGACAGAATTCAGCTGTTTAAGATTGACTGTTTAAATTTAATTCTTGAGGAGAACCTTGTATTTAATATTTATGAGAGGTCCTCTTACTTAGCCCACTATGAACTTGGTGACCAGGGAGTTGGACTGAGGAAGAGCCCTAGATATGGTGTATTTAGATTTCAGTAAAGCCTTTGACACCATTCCTCACAGGCGACTTATAAACAAACTGAGCACCCTAGGGATGGACCCTAAAGTTACTGTTTGGGTTAGAAATTGGTTGAGTGGGAGGCAACAAAGAGTACAGGTAAATGGAGCTCACTCTGAGGAGAAGGAAGTTACCAGTGGTGTGCCCCAGGGATCTGTCCTTTGTCCGATTCTTTTTAACATCTTTGTTAGTGATATTGCGGAAGTGCTGTCGGGTAAGGTTTGCCTCTTTGCAGATGATACCAAAATCTGCAATAGAGTAGACACCCAGGAAGGTGTAGATAACATGAGGAGGGATCTAGCTAAGCTTGAAGAATGATCTAGAATTTGGCAGCTGGGATTTAATGTTAAAAAATGTAAGGTCATGCATTTGGGCTGTAGCAATCCAAGAGAGCAATATAGTATAGGAGGTGAAGTACTTTTGCTCACTAAAGAAGAGCGGGACCTAGGCGTGGTTGTGTCTGATGATCTTAAAGTGGCTAAACATGTAGAAAAGGCAACGGCAAAAGCTAGAAGGATGCTTGGGTGCATATGGAGAGGAATGGCTAGCAGAAAAAATGAGGTGATAGTGCCACTGTATAAGTCTTTGGTGCAACCTCATTTGGAATATAGTGTGCAATTCTGGAGACCGCACCTTCAAAAGTATATAAACAGGATGGAGTCAGTACAGAGGGTGGCTACTAAAATGGTTAGTGGTCTTCATTATAAAGCATATGAGGACAGACTTAAGGATCTTAATATGTACACCTTAGAGGAAAGGTGGGATAGAGGTGATATGACTGAGATGTTTAAATACCTCCGTGGCATAAATGCACAGGGGGAGAGCCTCTTTCAATTGAAAGCAAGTTCTGCTACGAGGGGACATGGGATGAGGGTGAAGGGAGTTAGATTCAGGAGTGATAAGCAGAAATATTTCTTTATGGAAAGAGTGGTGGATCCGTGGAATAGTCTCCCAGTGGAGGTGGTAGAGATGAGGACAGTAACTGAATTCAAAACAGCATGGGACAAACACAGAGGCTCTCTAAAGGAAAAAAGGGGGCTGTTGTAGTTGTTGATATGGAAGGACAGGTCTTTTTCTGTCGTCATTTTTCTATGTTTCTATGGGTAAATCCCAGACGCTACTGATGTGCCTTTTCTCATCAAAATCCTAAGCAGCCTTATTTTCCACTACACCATCTCTCCTCTATTTCTTCTCACCATTCTCTGTATCTATTCTGTCCTTTCCCTCATTCCTTTCTCCTTCATCTCCCTTTCTCCTCCACCCCTTCTATCCTTCCAAACTGCTCCAAACAGTGCCAGTTGTGGGATGTGAAAACAGGTAGCAAGTTGCCTCGGGCCAGAGGGCCGGGGTTCAAATCCTGCTGGAGGACAGCAACCTCAGGCTGGAGGGAGTGGGGTTTCTAGTCCCACAGCTGTTCTTTGTGGCCTTGGGCAAGCCACTTAACCCTCTATTGCCTCAGGTACAAAAATATAGATTGTGAGCCCTTCGGAGACAAGGAAAATATACACTGTACCTGAATGTACACCACTTTGACCAGGTGAAAAGTGGTAAAACATAGAAACATAACAACAGAAAAAGACCACATGGCCTATCTAGCATTGCTAAATAAAATAAATAAATAAACAATGCCTGGCTCTGTGGTCTGCCTCAATCAATGGCTTATATCAACATGTTGGAGAACAGCATTACCATGGAAACAGGCATCCCCTTTAAAAGAAAGGATGGAAAACTACTTTACTTTAGCATCATGCAAAAATGTAATTATTTACATTTTCCTTAGTTTCCAAATTGATTTGCCCAGAGTGAATTGCACTAATACATGTATAAGCTTAGATGTCCCATGGTGGGTACTTAGCACCACTGATTATTATAATATGCTGTTTATGGGTTTGCTTAATGCAATGTGTGCCTTTGAGTCAATGCTGACTCCTGGCAACCCAGCACCTCCTGGGTTTTCTTGGCAGGCCTTTCTTCTGAGGCAATGAAGGGTTAAGTGACTTGCCAAAGGCCACAAGAAATGCTAGTGGGAACTGAACCCTGGTATCTTGGTTACCAAGCCAATGCTCTAATCACTAGGCTATTCCTCCACAAGAAGCTGCAGGTACTACAAATGTGGTCTGCCACCTAGTGACAGGTGTGGGAAGACACAGTAGTGCCAAACTTTACTGGCAAAATTACACTGGTTGCCTGTGAAGGACCAAATGAAGTTTAAGATCTTGGTCCCAAACCTTAAAGTCTTTCACTGGGGTAGGCCTTCATATCAAGTTGCTTCCTCATCCAGCTGAGGTTCTATGATCCAGCCAGCAGAATTTACTGGAAATCTCTACACTATAGATTTTGCAGAAAGTGTGCAGAATGTTTCCTTTAAGTATTAGTGTATGTGTCTCATATCCCCTCGTGTTAAATGTATCCCCCAATTGACCGCTTTGACCCGGTGAAAAGCAGGATATAAATACAGCTAAATAAATAAAGTGTGATTGAGGGCCGGTGCCTTTTCTCTTCTGGCCCCAGAATTATGGGACTGGCTCCCATAGCTGGCGAGGCAAGAGCTGAATTTTATTAGATCCCAAAAATAAGTGAATGATGTTTGTTTGATGTAGGCTCCTAGAAGAGGAATAATCATGTGACTCTTACTGATATTAACCCTGACAATGTAATTATCCAAATAAACAGAAGAAAATGGTCCTTGAAAAAGATAGGCTTTTACTTTTTTTGAAAAGCCAAACAGTGTTTCTCAGAATGAATGAATTCAAGCTCTGTGGACAGTTGGTATTGCGGCGACCCTGCCCGGCTTAAGGGGTTAAAGGCAGGAGCAGCCGCTGGTGCTTCGTGAGGGAAGAGTAAAACCTTTACCCCAGGAATGCTGGGAGTTGTAGTTTCAGTTCTTCTCACTCCGAAATTAAAGAAACTGTAGTTGTGGGGTTTCTTGATAATAAGTATTTTATTAAAGCAAAGGATAAATGTTCCATCACATGGCAAAACAAAGGTGCTCCAAAAAGGCTAACAGAAAACTCAGAATAAATGCAACTCAAAGGTATACTGCTGCTTTTTACTTTTCAGCCAAATTACTCTCTTTCACCTCCAGAGGCCAGTTGGGCTTACTGCGGCCTCTTACAGCCACTGTTACTCCCACAGTGCTGGGGAAACATGTGCACGTAATTAGAGCTTCTTTCAGCAGTGCAAACAACAGCTTTGTAACTCTCAGATCACAGACGGCAAAAGCATTTCCTTCAGCTTGACTTATCTATACAACAAATCGTACAGTCCATTTGTTCACAGCCTGGTAAGTCTGTATTACTCTCTGTTACTCCTTCAAGCTGTAAGGCATTACTAGCTTCTTGTGAAATTAGCTGTTGTCTAGCTTGCAACTCTAAGAATTGTTTAAAGCTTTGAAGAAGCAATTCAGCCTGTTCCTTGTGAGATAGGGTACTATCATCTGTTATAGAACTTCCCTTCTGCTCAAGGCTGTTTGTCTTCTCTTCTTGTAAGTTAAAGGCATCAGAATAATTGCTAGTCTCTTTGGCAATTGTTTCATAGATAGGAGAATTATCTTTACATTCAGCTTGGCAAGCGTGTGGCCAATTACTCACTTTTTGCAGAGCCCTTCTGTCTTCCGACGGCTCCAAGGTTCTCCAGCTGTTCTGTTTGTTGCTTTCTGGTACAAACGACACTTCAGAGAGTGATGGCTCTCTCACCTGTGTTTGCCTTGAAGGCTTTCTTCCCCAGGGCGGTGCCTTCCAACGGCTATCCCATTCAAGGCTAAGTCCTCTCTCCGTGGGACTTCTGCTTACTTCCCTTGAATAGAATTGTGCAGGTTTTCTTCCTGTGCCAGGTTCCCAAGTATCATTAAACACTCCTCTGGCTTTCCAACCATCCTCTAGTTTCTTCCTCCTGTATTCCTTCCTGGGCTGCTTCTTCTTAAACTTCTTCCCATACTCATACTGAGTCTCAGCCTCCTTCGGAATCTCGTACTCCTTCTTTTTCTCCTTTTGCTTCCCCTGCTGAATCTGCTTCCCCTCTCCATTCCGCTCAGAGCCATGCTCTGGTTTAAAAGTACGTTCTCTCTTAGGCACGCCCCTTCTCAGGGCTGGGTGTGCCCAATCGGAACTGCAGGACTCCTCCCCTGGGCTGGTCTCCATGCTCAGCTCTGTGGAATAGAGTCTCTCTTTTTTCCTTGCCTTGTCATTTTGGTGTAAATCCTGCTGAACCTCAGGATTTTCCTCTGTCTCCATAGGCTCAGGAGTGCGCTGCTCACCACAGTATCTCATGTACGCACTTGTTAGTACTGAGCTCATGTATATAGTTACTTAAGTACTTGTTGAAACTAAGTTCTCTGTGATAATTACGTTCTATGTACCCCACATTAAGTTATTGTTCTATGTAAACTGCCTTACTGCGACCAGGTAAATAAAATAAATAAATAGAGTTTCAGCATCAAGAGGCTGAAAAGGCATGATCATGTGTACAGAAAAGATAGGCAGAACTTAACAAAGGGAACTGCTAGCAAACCAACATCTGATGTCTGTAGGCTGCAAGAATTAGTTTGCCAAAATAGTAACAACTTTTAAATAAAGTAGGACATTGCCATAAAATATTTTAAATACCAATATGACTACCTTAAATTTAATTCCACTTGAAAGAGATTTCAAGGATGGAATAGTATGATCTCCAGTAAGTAACCTGGTTACAGAATTTTGACCTATCTGTAACCAATGTGTGGATGAAACTGGCATCCTCGAATGTAACAAATCACAATAAAATTGTTAAAAAATAATCTTCGTGCACATAAAGACAACTTTATATCCAGCACAACACCTAATTTTGGAAATACAGATAAGGCAAAGATATGCAAACGAACCAAAATGTATGCAAATAATTACATAATTACAACAAAATTGTCCAGTTCTTGTCCGAGAATCTTTCTCTGACCTGCTGAGGGAAATGGGCCTGTTTGTATGAAGATAGAATAAAATCACCTCAGCGCCCACCGAGGAAAACATGTTATGCTTGCAACAATAGATCTCTATTAGAATTAAAACATGTTATGCTTGCAACAATAGATCTCTATTAGAATTAATCAGGAGTTTGTACTGTAATCTATTATTTCTCTCATTTTTTTCTACAATGTTGCATCAGGGCCATCTTACCAATCCTTGTTTATATAATATATATTTATATACCATTTTTTCATCATGAAAAAACTATCTTGAGGATTACTGCAATCTGTTTTACATGACTAATTTCTGCTCAAAAAATTGCCTTGAAAAACGGAAGCTGTCTTATTCTAAGTTAAAAAATGAAAAGTTTGCATCTGCCAATCAGATTCATTTTCAGGTGATTATTGATGGATAGTGGAGATTAGATAAAGATTGAACTATATTGTTTGGGCTCAAGGGGCCAGACAGAAACATAGAAACATGATGGTAGAAAATATAACACATGGCCTTTTTAATCTGCCCTTCCATATCACTCACTACAAGAGTCCTCTTTTTTCCTTTAGAGATCCTCTGTGTTTGTCCCATGCTTTTTTGAATTGAAATACTGTTGTCATCTCCACCACCTCCACTGGAAGACTATTCCACGCATCTACTATTCTTTCCGTAAAGAAATATTTCTGCCTATTACTCCTGAGTCTATCCCCGTTCACCTTCATTCTATGTCCCCTCATAGCAGAGCTTGCTTTCAATTGAAAGAGGCTCTCCTCCTGTGCATTTATGCCACGGATGTATTTAAACGTCTTAATCATATCACCTCTGTCCCGCCTTTCCTCTAAGGTGTACCTATTAATGTCCCTAAGTCTGTCCTCATATGCTTTCTAACGAAGACCATTAACCATTTTAGTAGCCACCCTCTGCATCGACTCCAACCTGCTTATATCCTTTTGAAGGTGCGGTCTCCAGAATTGCACACAATACTCCAAACGAGGTCGCACCAAAGACTTATACAGAGGCACTTGCACCTCCTTTTCTCTGCTGGTCATTCCTCTCCCTATGCACCCACGCATCCTTCTAGCTTTCACTGTCACCTTTTCTACCTGTTTAGCTACTTTAAGATCATCAGACATAATCACACCTAGGTCCTGTTCTTTTTTAATGGACAGAAGTAAGTCACCCCCTATAATGTATCACTCCCTTGGATTGTTGCATGACCCTACATTTATTAGCATTATATCCCAGCTGCCAAATTCTAGACCATTCTTCAAGCTTAGCTAGATCCCTCCTGATGTTATCTACACTTTCCTGGATGTCTACTCTGTTGCAGATTTTGGTATCATCCGCAAAGAAGCAAACCTTACCCGACTGCCCTTCCGCTATATCACTAACAAAGATGTTAAAAAGAATTGGACCAAGGACAGATCCCTGTGCTACTCCACTGGTAACCACTACCTCCTCAGAGTGAACTCAATTTACCTGTACTCTTTGTCATTGCCCACTCAACCAATTTCTAACCCAAGCAGTAACTTTAGGGTCAATCCCAAAGGTGCTAGTTGCCTGTGAGAAACAGTGTCAAAAGGCTTTACTGAAATCTAAATACATCACATCTAGGGCTCTTCCTCGGTCTAACTCCCCGTTCACCCAGTCAAAGAAATCAATCAGATTTGTCTGACAAGACCTGCCTCTGGTGAATTCATGCTGCCTCGGATCCTGTAATCCGCTGGACTCCAGAAACCTCACTATTTTCTCTTTCAGCGGTGTTTCCAATAATTTACCCACCACCGAAGTTAAACTAACTGGCCTGTAGTTTTACCACATCCTTACTTCCACTTTTGTGTAAAGGGACCACATGAGCCTCTCTCCAGTCCTTTGGAAGGCATCCCTCTTTTTCTTCACCTTTTCAGCTACTTCTTTTGAGAAGGATAGCGGCCTCTTTTTCCTTTTATTTACCATTCTAACAAAATGGTTGGTTGCCCTTAAAATATTCCCTTTCAGTTTTGCCCACTGTTTTTCTACATTCCCCAGCTGTTCCCATCCTGCTAATGACTCCTTGAGGTATTGGCCCATCTTGGCAAAGTTAGTTTTCTTAAAGACTAAGACCCTCGCTTTTGAATGGATTTTATCAGCCCTAGTCCTAATACTAAGCCACACCATCTAGTGATTACTGGATGCAAGATTTTCTCCCACTATAACATCAGAAACATTTTCCCCATTGGTAAGCACCTAGTCCAGTATGGTCTCTTCACATGTGGGTTCTGTCACCAGTTGCCTGAATAGCTCTCCCTGTAGAGAATCCATGATATCCTTACTTCTAGATGACACTGCAACAGGGAGGCACCAACCAACATCCTACATATTGAAATCTCCTATCAGTAGCACTTATTTATTTAATTCTCTTATATACCGCGCTATTCTGAATCAGTGCGGTTTACATTGAACAAACTGAAATTACATTGAACAGGGCATTATAACTTGGAGATAACTATTTTACAGGGAACATGGGCTATGGAGGGTTAAGTGACTTGCCCAAGACCACAAGGAGCACCTGTGGGACTAGAAACTCCAGTCCTTCCGGCCCAAGGTTGCTGTCCTCTAGTGGGATTTGAACCCCCGACCTTCCGGTCTGAAGTACCTTGCCCCAACCACTAGGCCACTCCTCCACTTACCCTTTCCTGGCAATGCTGTGTATGTCTTCTATTAAATCTCCGTCCACATCATCTCCCTGTGATGGAGTTCTGTATATCACACCAATGCAAATGGATTTTTCTTTACCTCTTTCTAGTTTAACCCACAGTGCCTCCTCTCTTCCTTTTAAGCCCTGTATTTCCATTGCTTTAGTATTATTTTTTTTCACATAGCACCACTCCTCCTCCCCTTCTTCCTACTCTGTCCTTTCTGAATAACATATAGCCTGGTATAGTGTTATCCCAGTCATGGTTGTCCGTGAACCATGTCTCTGTAACTGCCACTAAATCCAAGTCAGCCTCTCCCATTAAAGCCTCAACATCTGGAATCTTATTTCCTATGCAACAGGCATTTATCTCCAGGATGCAAGCTTCTCTGCCCTGGCCTTTACTCTCAACAGGGAGGATTGAAGAGAACACCACCTGCACCCTTATCTGCTTCAACTTCTGTCCCAGAACCAAGAAGTCACTCTTGATACGCTCAAAGGGATACTTGGTAGTATCATTTGTGCCAACATGGATAAACATCAGGTAATAGTCAGTAAGCTTGATGAATCTCAGCAAACTCTCCGTAACATCTTGGATTTTGGCACCTGCAGACAACATACCTCTCTGGACATCAAGTCTGGATGGAAAATGGATGTCTCAGTACCTCTCAGAAGAGAGCCATCAACCACCACTACCCTTCGCTTTCTAGTGGTCACTGATTCAGCAACTTTGAGATGCTCGAGCTCTGATTCTTCCCTTTCCTGGGATGCCTCTGCCTCCTCCACTTCCAGGGCTGCATACTGATTCTTCAATTCAAGGGCTTGAGGAGTTTGATTGGTGCTTCTGCATACCCTGGTGACTCATGTCCAACCTTGGTCCTTCTGTAGGCTCCCATCCTCATCTCTGCTGGAAAGCTTGGCTGTTTCAAGAAGCATCTCATCAATGTACCTCTCATTATCTTGAATGCTCCTTAGCCTTGCCACCTATTCTCTGAGCTCCTACACCTGTTTCCTGAGAGCTTCAGCATGTAGGCATCCTGCATATGGAACTGGTCCTTCAAATGGCATTGGGATCTCTGTCTGGACAGAGGTAGAAGCTGTAACGGGGGAAACAGCTTTGGCAATATCATTTTTCCCAGCCATTGTTCAGTTGGTGGAGCTTTGGTACTTTGCTTTGAAATGGAGAGACCCTGTTAGGAATGCCTTGGAAGATTCTGAAGACTCTTATGCAGTCCTTGGTTCTTTCACAGGCTAATCAGGCCCACTAACCCCTGATGATGTGTGAGCAGCTTCAAAGAGCTGAGAAAAAGAGAAACTAACAGCAGAGTTTTAAACCTACACCACCACCCCCCCCCCCAACCCCCCCCCCCATTTTAAAATAAAGCAGCAAAAAGACCAAATCTTTCTAAAAATGTAGAACAAAAGCCCTTATAAGAGCTCTCAGGCAGAGAACTAGTAATTAAAAGCCACGCACACTTACCTTGCTTTGAAATGGAGAGACCCTGTTAGGAATGCTTTGGAAGATTCTGAAGTCTCTTATGCAGTCCTCAGTTCTTTCACAGGCTAATCAGACCCACTAACCCCTGATAAGATGTGAGCTGCTTCCGAAAGCATCGGGCTCATCATAAAGTAGAGAGTGAGAGAAATAATGGTAGACAGATTGAACCAGAACTAAATGTCTGTCTTCAAAGACAGTACTCTTGGCTTTGGATATTAGTAACATGATTGCTCTTATCAACTAGCATGATTAATTAACTTGTAATAATGCCTACTGCCCGGGATAGTCACTCATGTGTATGCAATCACCACATCACAATTTTCAGCATGTGAGAAAATAATGTTACTTTTAAAAATTGTTAGATTGATTTTTAAGCAGCTTAGTAAGCATATTTTAAATGCTGACTCTGGCATTTAAATATAATAAGGCAAATTTTACATAGCACATTGAGCTTGGAATTGAGATGTGAAGATTAAAACTTGCTCCATTGTGGCAATATTTTACAAAAAGGCTGTGCTGAATGTAGAGCCTTTTGTAAAATATGTCCAAGGATGTGCAGGAGTGGACATGGATATTCTGCCATGTACAAAGGGAGGAACCATTTTACAAATTTGCATGTGGGAAAACTGAGTGTAGCTAACATGGTAGCTTTCACATGGAAGGAACGGCACTTGTACATGTAGGTGGGTCATTTTAAATCATTTACATACAATTTGTATGTCTCCAGAGTTATTTCAGAAACGGGTTTTTTGTCTAAATAGGCAGAAGATGTGACGGAGGTGTATCTGGGTTGGAGCTACAGAAACAGACCTCCCCAATCAATCTTAGAATCCTCGAGCATATCTGTGCCCGCATCCAAACTTAGATCTGCTCCAGGCACGAATAGGCATTGGAAAAGAGTTCATTTTGGCACTAAAACCTCTTGAGTGTATCAAAGTTGTCACTACACTGTTCTCAGTGCTCTTGCTTATATTGTGTGTGCCTGGGAAACTTGTTTTGTTTGCACCATCACGGCATGTCTCGTGTCTGTACAGCGCTGTGTACGACTTGTAGTGCTATATAAATGATCGGTAGTGGTAGTAGACGTCCACAGTATTAAATATTATACTGGCAACATCTGTGTAGATGTTCTTACAAATGTCCATATTGGGCATGTCCACATTGTAAAATCATGTCTGAACTTGGATTTGCTTGCTGTTATTATGGACGTTCAGGCTTGGATGCCTGGGTTTGCATTTGGACCTCCTTTGTAAAAGTGTCTTCAAATATGTAACTACCGCTAATTCTGTTCTGAGCCCACAATTTGTGCACATTTTCATTTGCTTCCTAAATGACTCAGAATATGTACAGTATATTTCGTGCGCTATCTGGATTGTGAGCCATGCTGAATATATTAAAGAACGGTCAGCATCTGGGCTGTCGAGAGTGGTGAGATTTGGTGTGCTATTCAGCTATCTATTGGGATAAGTCTAAGGCAGCCTTGCACCTTTTCTAAATTTATCTGGATAGCAGACTGAATATCGCCCCTAACCGGATCATTTCCAGGGACACCCATACTCTGTCCATGTTCTGCCGTGAAACTATACTGATAGTGCCAAGGCGGTCTAGAAGGATGGTATCAACTAGAGTGCATAGCTGGATAAATGGCTGCCATTATCTAGCTATTTGCTTTTGAATATTTTCCAGGAAAGCCTTCTGTTGTTTAAGGGGGTTCCGCCTTTGATTGAAATGGGGAAAGTGGTACTCCATGGATTCTGAGCTTCAGGAACTTGCATGAATCTACAAGATCCAATAAAGTTAAAAAAAAATTAGCAAAATGATTTCTCCCGTCCTTAGTGCAAAGAACTACCGTGCTTCTCTTCATTTCTTACTATATGTGTTTCTCTTTCACGCTTGGCCATAAAATTGTATCCTTGGGTTAAAAATTATTGTACTAGGCTACAGTCTCCTAATAAACTATCATACAGCTGATGATGTTTTTGTTTGCCTTGACGATGGAGAATGAACAAACCCCATTCAGGGCTTTGAAAGTTTATCCATGCAAAATGTATTCACTGTCTTGGCAAATAAATATAATCATGTCCTATATTTGGAAAATACAACCACCCAGAAGCTCTGTATTGCTAAAAAAAACCCCAATTCAAATGAATCCCCTTTATACAGGCTTGTAGACCGACTTCCACTCTTTGGCGCATAATACAATATCAGCATCAGAATATCCATGAGACTCATTATCCCTTCTCAGACATGCAGAGTTGCCCTGCTGAAATCAGCACCGTCTGGAACGTAGGGCATGCTCACAATATACTGTCAGTGCGAATTATGGGGGAAAAGACAAAAATGCTTGCACATAATTCACTCACTGCTCAGCCTTATTTAATGATGCTCGATGGCCCCATAGAATAAGATAGAACAAGGGCGAACAGATCGGTAGACACACAGATAATCTGCATGCTTTAAAAAAAAAAGTCAAGCCCTTAGGAAAACATACAGCATGATTTGCTGCAGAGGAAGGCCAGCGTGTATCCATATGCACCCCTCCCCCCCCTTGAAAAACATTTTGTAGGTAATTTTCTAACTGCGTGCATAAGTAAAAGGTACATGCATTCTTTTTTTGTGAAATTTACCAGATTTTCATTATATGCCTATGCACTTTCACAGTGCCTTTTTTTTCTAAAAGAAAGCTGTCACCACTCAGAAGCAGGGTCTTGCAAGAGGAATCCGGCTGACTACCTAGTGCCCTGCAGTCCCACAGTAGTCCCACTCACTACAACTGGCTGCAGACCTCAATCACAGATGATCCTTCTCGTTCCCATTCCTTTCACTAGCAGAAGACATAAGACAACTCTTATTGCTGGTTCCCCCTCTACTGCATGCATGACAACGGAAAAACACCAGGAAAGTTGGATACTGAGAGAGAGAGAGAGACTGAGGCACTACTGGCTTCTGCATCTGTCCTTTCCCCCTCCCCCCACTAGAGCTGCTTTTTTTTTTTTTTTTAAGATTCAGGAAACTGAACTTTATTGGCATGACAGAATTTGAACACACTATCAAAGCAAGACCAGTGCAAGGATATCAGGTGCCCTAGGCCGACCTTCCTCCACCCCGACCCTTTGCCACAACCTACCTCACCGCATATGCCCTAGCAAATGCCCCCCAGAATTTTTAATTGCCCTGTTTTTGATTTAATTTTTTTTGGGTTGCCAAGAAAAATATCAAGGGCAAACAGCATTGGTTTGACTTGTATGCAGTGCTATGGTTGTGCTGTCAGTTTAGTGCAGTGGGAAAATTTGGCTTTTAAAGGGAAGCCTGTGGCTTGTAGCAGTTTCATCTTCAGTGCCATGGTGTGATGTCAGAAGAGGCTGCAGAGTAAATCTGTTATAAAGATGCTGATGGTGTGTGGCTCAAGTGTCTGCTTTGAGGAATTGTTGGTGCTTTTAGACTTTAAGATTTAAATATAGTTGATGGTTCTGGCTTAGCCCGGAGTGAATTAAAGTTTCCTGGTGGCAGATTTTTAATAGGCGAGAAACATTGTGAATTTTGCTAACTCTGGGAGTTAGCCTATTTTTACAGAGATGGTAATGATGATGGTTAATGGACTTTTGATGTAGTAATTTATCAGTATGGTTTTATTTAATGTACACATCTTGTTGCATGCATTTATATTTATATATTTTCATGTGTATGGATGGCTGGGTAACCTTATATGGCAGTATGACTCCCTTGCAGTAATACCGTGAGATTACCACTAGGGGTCATGGGTGCCATTTTGAACCTGTGAGCAGGAGTGACAAGGGGTCGATTCTGCTACATGTATAGATTGTGGGTAATAATATTAAGCTTTTGTGGCATGCAAAGCCTGTTTTATATGCAGAAAATGACTTTTATAAAATTTCACAATGGCATATATGAGTAAAAGGTACGTGCACAGAATGTGTTTGCCTGTTTTATATAGGCATTCCCAGGGTCATAGTTTGGGCAAGGAAGAGGTGGAGCGGCTTATAAAATACACCTGTAGATGTGTAAAGTGCAGCCACAAATTTACTTCGTACATCTGCTTTTGTGTGTTGTTGGAGCTGAATCTAGGAGCCTATTGTATAAAGGCACATACATACTTACCACTAGAGGGACAAGCTGCCAGATCGAAGCACGTACCCATATTTGGCAGCTGCCTTGACTCCTAGTGGTGGTACCATGAGACTACTGCTGGGATACCTGATGGGGCAGCTGCAAATGAGGATCACTCCCATCCCCAGTAGATGATAGGGAGATCCCCCTAAGGGGAGGGGTTCAGTGGGGTGGGAGGGGATCATTGTTATATCCAGGGCCGGATTTACCTATACGCCATGTACGCCATGGCGTAGGGCCCACAGCTGGCAAGGGCCCACAAAAAATAGAAAAAATTAGCTTTTTTTAAAAAAATAAAATTAAAAAAAAAACCTGCTGGCTGCCGCCGCGGGGCCCCCTCTGCTGCCGCGGCAGCATGGACTGACCCGCGGGGACCCCCTCTGTAAGCTGGGTCCGTCGGTCCCTCCCTCCGTGCAGGCTGTGAGAGGCGCGAAGGGAGAGTATCTCCCTCGCGTCTCTGTTAAGCCCACAGGGGCTGAGAACCCATCAGCCCCTGCGGGCTTAACAGAGACGCGAGGGAGACACTCTCCCTTCGCGCCTCTCACAGCCTGCATGGAGGGAGGGAGGGAGGGACCGACGGACCGACGGATTCAGCTTGCAGAGGGGGCCCCCGCGGGTCAGTCCATGCTGCCGCGGCAGCAGAGGGGGCCCCGCAGCGGCAGCCAGCAGTTTTTTTTTTAAATTAAATTTTACTTTAGGCCGATGGGGGGGGGGGGGATAGGACTTGTAATGGGCTATTGGGGGGGCTGGGGCTGGGACTGGAAATGGGCTGGGGGGGTTAAGGCTGGAGGTGGGCAGATGGGGTTAGGACTGGTAATGGGCTGGGGGCGTTTGGGGTGGGGGTTGGAACTGGTAATGGGCTTGGGGGGGGGTTAAGACTGGTAATGGGCTGTGGGCTGATGGGGGCTGTCTGTAATGGACTATGGGGGGGCTAGGACTGGAAATGGGCTGGGGGGGTTAAGACTGGAGGTGGGCTGATGGGGTTAGGACTGGTAATGGGCTGTGGGCTGTTGTGGGGGGTTAGACCTGGTAATGGGCTTTGGGGGGGTTAAGACTGGTAATGGGCTGTGGGCTGATGGGGGCTGTCTGGTAATGGGCTATGGGGGGCTAGGACTGGAAAGGGGCTGATGGGGTTAAGACTGGAGGTGGGCTGATGGGGTTAGGACTGGTAATAGGCTGTTGGGGGGTTTAGAACTGGTAATGGGCTTTGGGGGGGTTAAGACTGGTAATGGGCTGTGGGCTGATGGGGGCTGTCTGGTAATGGGCTATGGGGGGGCTAGGACTGGAAATGGGCTGGGGGGTTAAGACTGGAGGTGGGCTGATGGGGTTAGGACTGGTAATGGGCTGTGGGCTGATGGGGCGGTTAGTACTGGCAATGGGCTATGGGGGGATGACTGGAAATGGGTTGATGGGGTTAGGACTGGAAGTGGGCTGATGGGGGGTTAGGACTGGTAATGGGTTATAGGGGGGGCTTAAACTGAAAATGGGGTGATGGGGGGTTAGGACTGTAAGTGGGTTGATGGGGGGCTAGGACTGGTATTGGGTTGGGGGGTTGCTAGGACTGGAAATGGGCTGATGCAGGGACTAGAAGGGAATGGATGCTGGGTGAGGCTGGAACTAGAAGGGAGCTGATGTTGGGGGAGGATTAGAATGGGATGGGGCTGGAAGAGTAAAATGGAGAAGGGAAAAATATTTTGTGTGGGAGGGATAAAAAATCTACAATTGGCCGGGTATTGGGAGAGTAAGTGGGGATTGAGGATGGAGGGGTAAAATTTGAGTGGATGAAATAGGAATGAGGAAAGAGCAAAAGGAGAAAGATTAGTATGTTAAAGCAGATGTAGAGAGAGAATGGAAAAAAACTAGAAGAGAGAAGAAAGGACAAATGGACAGCAGACGATGGAGAGTTAGCAGAAGACACGAAGAAACCAGAAGAAAGTGGCTGGAGCAATTGCAGCTGAAAAAAATGCACAAAAGGTAGAAAAATATCTCTTTATTTTGAATTTATTAATTGGAATATGTCAGCTCTGATAAATGTGCATCATTAACGTCTGCGCTTTGTTTAGTACAAGAGCAAATTAATGTATAGTTTTATTTCTACAGTGTTGTACATTCCAAGTTTGGCTTTTGGGATTCCCAGTTTAATTATTGTCTTCCTGTTTCTAAATTGTGATTACTTGTTTGGTGATGGTCTATGTTCTGCATGTGTAACTGAGCTGAGGTGTTCTGTTTATATAATTCCTATTTGACATTGCCACTTGTTCTCTTTCCCCAGTAGGTCATGTATTGTTGTTCTCTGAAATGTATTGGTTTAATATTTGCAGTGTTGCCTTTTGATTGGTAGAGTATGGTGCTTTGTGAGTCCTGGTAGTGCTGTTAGGATACGGCGGGTTTGCTATGGGTTCTAAATGGGCAGTGTTTGTAGTAGTTCCTAATGTGTCTGGCAGTAGGCACTGGATTATAATAATGTAGAAATCTTTTAGTCTTTCTTTATCCATACACTCATTAAGAGGCACGTTTACGAAAAGTTAGTATATGGTAACATTATGCAAATATGTATGCAAATGAGGCTCCTTATGCAAATGAGGCCCCGCACCCCCCTTGGGCCGCCCCTGCTGGGGGCCCACAATTTTTGTTGGCGTAGGGCCTCACTCAAGGTAAATCCGGCCCTGGTTATATCAGAGAGGGTCTGGAGGAGGCTGGGGAAAGTAATGTGGCGGATGTCAAGAGGGGAACTTGATTCCACTACTGGCACCTTTACCATTTAGCAGGCCTAACTAGGGGGTGCACGCGGGATTGCTGCAGCCAGACACATCGCCGGTTCCTTCCTGCAGCAATGCAAAATTGTTTGATGTGGAAACTCCTTTTTCAGTGCCTCCATTTCTAAAGTTGCTGCTCTTGCTGGCAAATGGACATGCACTCCTAGATAGCCTTCTAGGTATTTTACATTTGGCAGAGCCTTTTGTAAAATACAGGGGGAATTGAGTGTACCCTGATCTGGAACCCCCTCCTCCCCGATGACCTCAAAAGCCTGATGATCTAGTGTGGCCCCTCAGTCCCAAATTGGAGCTAAAGTGCATAAAGAACTCCTCTGCACCAAAGCCCTTTTCCTTAAATAGAAAAGACTGAGAGCTGGCTCCGCTCTCCCAATCCCTCAACCTCACAATACCGAGACTCTGGCTTACCAGGGGTCCAGGGAGTAGGAGTGACCCCACTCACTCCTGCCTGAGCTGCTGCTTGACTTTTTTATAGCACCAGAATCTTAGCAACATGGTCTCAGTTACTGTACATTGTGAAGAGTTCAGAACCCCCCCGGTGAAGGCCTTAGCATGAATCATGGCTGTTTCAGGATAGCGCTGCTGTTCACATTTTTAACTGGGTACTGCTGAAAACTGTTTGGAAAAAAGACTGCTTAAACAGAAGATAAGTTACAAATATTTTCACGCTTCATTATTTTGGTATACATTTGTAGGAAAGTGCTTTTTCTGGTACATGTATTTGCGGAACGCAGTAAGGGCGATTAAGAGTTCACTTGTATCAATGTGCCTCTTTCACTTTCCTTTCATGAATGAATTTATACAATGGAAGTTTTTTCTAATACATTTTAGAAATCACAGTAATGTTTATTTCATTTGCTTTACATAGCAATGAAACAAACTATGACATCTATCAGTGATGATAGCTTGCTACCTTGATAATTCACCCATGAGGTGTCTTCCTAGCTCCTCACAGCCATTGTTCTCATAGCAGTGCATGATGGGAATGCCAAGAGCAGCTCATTAGTGCCTCCCTTATTTGCTAGTGAGCTGGGCTCATTTTTATTATGCTGTGGAAAGAACACATTCATTTCTCTAGAACATTGTTTTATTTAGTGTTTCTGTCCCTTGACTATGTACTCTATTAATGCTGTTGAGATATTAAGATAGCGGCTGTTTACGGGAGTTTTCTAGGCGTGGAAGAATGCAAAGGCAAATAAGTGTGATGCAAAAAATGTAAAATCGTGTCAAATGCAAAAGCTGCAATATTGTAGCCAGATGTCAGGGAATAAAAACTTTTGAATATTGATTAGTATTTTTTCAGTGAATACAATAGAACAGGAATGCCAAAAATAATCATCACATGCTGAAAAATTAAGATCTGGCATACGGTGAAGAGGGAGACGCATCAATGCATCTCTTGGATGTTTGCGGTCATTGCATATTGGACTGCAGTGCACTTTACTAAATACCATATGGAGTCTGATTTGTGAAGATTTTTCTCCTACTTTTTTGCTAATCCAGATTTAGAGCTAGATTATCGAAGATTTTTCTTGGTTTGCAGCTTGTCGTGCTGTGAGGGCTTGCGTGCATCAGTGATGCTGAGAGCTAAACTATCGGTAGTTTAACTACTGGCAGGGTCTCCCAAGATGGATAGGTCTCAGCTGAGGTGCCAGACGAAGACAAACCACCCATCTGGGCAGCAGCAGAATGGGATAGTGTTGACGGCGGAGGATCACATTTCTGTGACAACGGCAACAACACCAAACTCAAACTGCGCAGAAGGAAGGCCCGGCAATCTACTTCTGTATCTTGCCATGAAAACCCAATGGATAGTTACAACAAAACAAATTGTGCTATGGTGCTGGAAGATGAGACTCCCAGGTCGGAAGGCACTCAACTAGCTACTGGGGAAGAGCTGAAGACTTTTCAGAGTAAAGCCAGCATTTATGATGTGGTTGGATCAAAGCCCTCGGGAAGTCTGACTGCTGATGTAGCTGCGCATGAAATGAGAGTCAGAAGCTGTAAAGATGTCTTACACATTGGAACATGGAACGTACGAAGCATGAACCAAGGGAAGTTGGAGGTGGTCAAGAATGAAATGGAACGTGTACAACTTGATCTGTTGGGTGTCAGCGAACTGAAATGGACTGGCATCGGGCACTTTGCATCAGATGATCACATGGTCTACTATGCTGGAAATGAAAGACAAAGAAGAAATGGTGTTGCATTTATAATAAAGAAGAAACTTGCAAGAACTGTAATGAAATACAATGCAGTCAGCGAACGCTTAATCTCTATTCGTCTACGAGGATTGCCTATCAACACAACTATAATTCAAGTATATGCCCCAACAACAGCTGCAGAAGAGAATGAAATTGAAGAGTTCTATGAACAAGTACAAGCTGAAATTGACAGAACATG
Source organism: Ichthyophis bannanicus (assembly GCA_033557465.1). Lineage (NCBI taxonomy): Eukaryota > Metazoa > Chordata > Amphibia > Gymnophiona > Ichthyophiidae > Ichthyophis > Ichthyophis bannanicus. Next base: position 168,010,542 of record CM066043.1, read on the forward strand.
CAAACAGGATATCCTGATAGTCATGGGTGACTGGAACGCAAAAGTTGGCAACAAAGAAGAAGGCAAAGTAGTTGGAAAATATGGACTTGGCAACAGAAATGAAGCTGGAGAAAGATTGATAGAATTCTGCAAGACCAATGATCTATTCATCTCAAACACCTTCTTCCAGCAACACAAGCGGCGACTGTACACATGGACTTCACCCAATGGATTGTATAAAAATCAAATTGACTACATCTGTGGAAGTCAACGATGGAAAAGCTCTGTAACATCAACAAAGACAAAACCTGGAGCTGACTGTGGTACAGATCATCAACTACTAGTATGCAAACTCAAGCTAAAGTTGAAAAAGAGCAAACCACTCATGAATGCAGCAAAATATGACCTTGAGAATATACCTCTGGAATTTAAAGACTGCCTGCAAAATCGATTTGCTGCTTTAGATACAAATGACAGAACTCCGGAAGAGTTATGGAATGACATCAAGAAGGTTGTGCTGGAAGAAAGCGAGAAGTCTCTACAAAAGGTGAAAAAGCAAAAACGGCCAAAATGGATGACGGAAGAAGAAACTCTGAAAATTGCCCAGAAACGCAGAGAAGCTAAAGCCAAAGGAGAAAGAAAGACAATCGCAGAACTCAACAGAGATTTCCAACGTGCAGCAAGACAGGACAAGGAAAAGTACTACAATGACACTTGCAAGGAAATAGAAGCAGAAACTATTAGAGGAAGAACAAGATCGGCTTTCCTAAAGCTGCGAGAGTTAAAGAAAAAGTTCCAGCCTCGAATTGGAATGTTACAAGATGCTCAAGGTTCTATGTTGAATGATGCTGAGAAGATCAAGAAAAGGTGGAAGGAATATACAGAGTTTTTATATGATAAAGATCAAGTGGACCAACAGCCGTTTCAACCTATACCTTATGATCAGGAACCATTGGTGATGAAAGAAGAAGTTGAAGCAGCATTGAAAGCCTTATCAAAGAACAAAGCACCAGGCATTGATAGCATTCCCATAGAAGTATTGCAGCAATCTGATGCAGCTGTTACTGTACTTACAAGGCTCTGCCAAGAAATATGGACGACAACATCATGGCCAACTGACTGGAAAAGATCTGTGTTTATACCAATACTAAAGAAAGGTGATCCAACTGACTGTGGAAATTATCGCACAATCGCTCTGATCCCACATGCCAGCAAGATTCTACTGAAGATTATTCAAAAGAGACTACAGCCATACCTAGAACAAGAACTACCTGAAGTGCAAGCAGGGTTCAGGAAAGGGCGAGGAACGAGAGACATCATTGCGGATGTGAGATGGATCCTTGAAAAGACTAAAGAATACCAAAAGGATATCTATTTGTGCTTTATCGACTATAGCAAGGCTTTTGACTGTGTAAACCATGAGAAACTCTGGGCCACATTAAGAAGCATGGGTATACCAGAACACCTGATCGTTCTCTTGCGCAATCTGTACATTGATCAAGAAGCAATAGTTCGAACGGAACAAGGAGAAACAGAATGGTTTAAAATAAGCAAAGGTGTAAGACAAGGCTGCATACTTTCCCCCTACCTGTTTAATTTATATGCAGAACAAATCATCAGAGAAGCAGGATTGTATGAAGACAACAGAGGTGTGAAGATTGGTGGAAGACTCATCAACAACCTTCGCTATGCTGATGATACCACATTACTGGCAGAAAGTGAAGATGATCTGAAACATTTGCTTCTCACAATCAAAGAACATAGTCTCAAAATGGGCCTGCACCTTAATGTAAAGAAGACAAAGATCATGACAACTGGCATAATCAACAGGTTCATCGTTGAAGGAGAAGAAATTGAAATCGTGAACAACTTTAACCTACTTGGATCAACTATCAATAAAGAAGCAACAAGCAGTCAAGAAATCAGACGACGCATTGCTCTTGGCAGAATGGCTATGAAAGACCTAGATAAGATTCTCAAGAGCAGAGATGTCTCTCTCCATACAAAGATTCGACTTGTTCAAGCCATGGTATTTTCAATAACATCATATGGATGTGAAAGCTGGACAGTGAAAAAGACAGACAGGAAGAAAATTGATGCCTTTGAATTATGGTGCTGGCGGCGAATACTGTGTATACCATGGACTGCCCGAAGAACAAACCAGTCGGTACTAGAGGAGATCAAACCTAAGCTTTCTTTAGAAGCTCAGATGACAAGACTTCGACTTTCATACTTCGGACACATCATGCGAAGAGAGAGATCATTAGAGAAAGACATCATGCTTGGAAAGATAGAAGGTCAACGCAAAAGAGGAAGGCCAGCAATGAGATGGATCGCTACAATAACAGCAGCTACGGGTACCAGTCTGTCAACAATGAGCCGCCTGACTGAAGACCGAACACAATTTAGGATAGCTATCCAGAGGGTCGCCATGAGTCGACTCCGACTCAACGGCACTTAACAACAACATGTAAAAAAAATGCCCCCTTGGTCCTAAATAGGATTCTAAATTGATTGCAGTTTATCCTAAAAGAACTGTTTCTCTTTATAAAGAAATAGAGGCAGTAGTTAAACTTACATGCTGGATTCCACGGTGTCAATATTGGGCAAAAGCTGAATGAATAAATACTAAAGTGTGCTGACAGGTAACATGGGATTTACTGCGCACTAATCACATTATGCTGTTACCAGAGGGCAGCACGGTAAAAACCCCTTGCCAAATGCTGAGCACATGGTGGGGCAGTCTGTAGGCACTGAGGACATATTGCATTTCATGTGTACTAACCGTGAATGTTACCATTAACACTGATGTACTCATCGCCTCCTTAATGGCTTGTGGTAAGTGTACTCGCTAGTGCACTTGCAGTGTAGTGGACTGAGGTGCATCTTCCCCCCCCCCCCCCCCCCCGGTAACTGCAGGGGACGTACCTGGCAGACTCCCCAACAGTTAGCATGAGTCTACTTCTACGGCCATGCTAACTCTTGGGGCTGAGCAAACACTACATTAGTGCATTCTGGCAAACTTGCCCAAAGGTTATTTGGGTAACTTATCCATATAACTGCAGAATTTCAGCAGTCCAGTCCTTTTTAAGTTGGATCATTGAAAACTTGCAGATAAAGCTATGTAGATAACGTATCCATACAATTTCATCCCTGTTATTTCTGTGGTTGGAGTTAAATGGTCCAAGTTATCTCTATAGCAGCTGAATATTGCCACACTATGGAGAAGCTTAAGCCCCACTTTTGGCCCACTCCAAAAGCTGGCATTTTTGGAAAATAAAACTCTTATTTGGCCAGCAATCAATAGTGGCATCAAAAGAACATTTGAATGTTGTTTGTCGTAGTTTTTAGTTTGAACAAACAAAATGCCAGTTCGTGCATTTAGCCTTTTTTCTTAATGTTCTGGAAATTAATTTTTGATTTTTTTTGTTTATTCCTCCCTGGACCTTTTTGTATAAATGTCTATGAACCATTATTAAAACTTTAATTAGCTTCCAGCAGTAGATTATTCCAGATGATGTTCACCTGGACCAGAGCAAATGTTTCCTTCGATTTTAAATTAAATTTATCTGTTTCCACCTATACTACATCCCCTGGTTCAAGCAGAATTATTTATCTTGAAGACCTTCTTGCATAACTCTTTGGGAGGACTTAAATATTTATATTATCACAGTTACCTTACAGCCAGTATACTAAGGTATGGTGATGTTTGGAAATGTGTTAATATGTTCTAATTTGGCGAACTTCTTGAGTGCATCATTTACCTCATGAGAACAATGCTGCAAAATTTATGTACAAGTAGGTAGTTAATGGCATTATTATATAAATCAGTTCGTTATCTGTTTGCAGAGCTAAAATATGTACATTAAATATTCAGGGCCCAATAGACTGAAAACTGAACACAGTTTAGGACCACTATTCGCAGGGTCACCATGAGTCGACATTGACTTGGTAGCACTTAACAGACCAGGGGGTTAGAAAGGGAGAAAAATGATGGCAGATAAAGAGCATATGGCCTATCCGTCTGTCCATCCATACCATCTGCTAAGCTCTATCGTCCCTCCTTTTCCACAGATAGTGCTGCTGAATATTATGGTCAGCAGGGGTGATCTGGATGGTGCTACTGAATATCACTACATACCGCCTCTGCGCTATTGGATTGTGCAGGGGGTGGTCTGGTGGCAGAGTCAGGGTGAAGTGGCCGTTCTCAGCGCTGCTATGCGGATAGCTAACTGTATAATTTAGGACAGGAAAATAGCTGTCCTAAGCTCTCTGCAGTTGGTTGTCTAGATAGCGCTGGGTGCTGAATCCAGATAGGCAGTGCTGGTCACTATCTGGATACCAGCACTGAAGATCTGTTTTTAATTTAAACACTACAGCTGGCAATAAAAACACTGACTACAAGTGCAAGAGTTTGGGGGGGGTTTGCATATTGTAGGTTATCCCTCTCCCACCAGAGCGGTGTCCAATTTAACAAGACACAAAAGTGTCCACAGCTGCCTGTAATGCCGCTGATTCACAGATTCCTGTGCCCTAGTGTCTTTCAAAAGCTGTTCGGCCATTTCCTCCATTGTGTGGACCCATCTCCCTCCCCTGGGGGGTGATTCATCCAAGTGGCCAGTATGGTTTTTCAGGCTAGCATGAGGGCTGTTTATGTAAATTTGTGTTCCATGGGACCATGTCCTTCTCCGTGCACTGGGGTCTCATTGCCAAGCAGCAGGGCCGCATAGGTCCACTGCACTGGGCCACCCAGGACCTTTTGTATTTTCTCCAATACCTCCCCCCAAAAGGCTTGTAGCCGTGGGCATTCCAAGAAAGTTTGGACCCAGGTACCCTTATGGGCTTTACAATGAAGGCACTCCAGAGATTCCCATAGGTTTAGGCGGGTCCCCCTTTCCCTAGTTAGGTATGCCCAGTGTAGTATCTTATATTTCATTTCCTGGAGTGCTACATTAGATGTGATCTGCATTATGGTCCCAAACAGACCTTCCTGTAGTTCCTCACTCAAATCTTTTCCTAGGTCCAAGGTCCATTGGTCTTTCAGTGCCCACTCCCATCCCTTTGGCCTATGTATCCTCCCTAGCTTTTACCAGTATGAAACTTTATTGGACAAGGGGGCTGTAGACAAAAAAACTCAGATCCAGGGTTGTGAATTTCCATGACCCCTCTGGCCCTTGAATTTAGTCAGTACATAGTGTCGGTGTTGTAAGTATGCCATGAAGTATTTGTTATCTAGCTGCCACTTAGCCTTTAAGTGATCAAACGTCAGGAAATGTTTACCTCTTAATTCTAGAAACCGTCCCACGTTCTTACAACCCTGGGTTGCTCACTCCTGAGAGATGCCATCCTTGAGCCCAGGCTGGAACTCCGGGTTCTCCACCAGCATCGTGAAGGGGGGTGTAATCCATGCGCCCCCCACCTGTGTCCTCCACCAGTGCCATGCTTGCCACATCAGGTCCAAGAGACCCCTGCTCCATCCCATCTTTCTCCAGAATTGACTAACCTGCAGCAATTAAAAAAAAACATAGGGTGTGTTAAGCCCATCCAGAAACCCCACCATGGAGTAGCGGTCCTTCTCCATGTGCAATTCGTGAATCCATCACATTAATGCCGTACATTATAAACTTGTAAATCTGGAAGGCCAAGTCTTTCTGCACTATGGTCTCCAACTAGCTTGACAAAGCTGATCCGCGCTGGGCGACACCACCACAGAGGTGACCCTACCACATCACGGTAGGCTTTTTCTTCCTACATCATTATCCACAGGGGCAGCGTTTGCAGGGGGTATATCAACCAGGGTAGCGCCACCATTTTGAGCAATGCTACTTGTCCCAGAAGGGAGAGCGGCAAGTCTCTCCACAGCACACCTTACTTTCAGGGTCTCTAAGCGTTCCCTGACATTCTTGATGTACACTTTCTTTGGGTCTGCACACAGGTAAACCCCCAGGTACTTTAGATACTTCCCTACCCATGCCAGGGGGGAATCCCGTACTTTCTTACAGGTGTAAGGCTGCATCCCTGGCAACGCCTCAGATTTACTCCAGTTGATTTTGAGGTCCGAGAAGTTCCCAAACATTGCAATAGTGGCCATCATGCGGCCTATACTCTCACTTGCTTGGTCTATTAAAATGAGTATGTCATCCGCAAACAGGTTTATCTTATAGTGCGCAATGCCTACCTGTATCTCCTCCCACTCTGTAGTCATGTGAACTTTTATGGCTAGCAGCTCCAGGGAGAGCAGGAAGAGCAGCTGGGAGAGTGGGCAACCCTGCCACGTTCAGCGTTGAAGAGCAAATGTGTCTGATAACTCGCCATTGAGCAAGATCTACGCTGTGGGGCCCTGATACAGGACCTTTACCCAGTCTAGGAATAGCCCCCAGATGTCAAAGCCTCCAGCACCCAAAACAAGTAGTCCCACGAAATGTTATTGAATGCCTTCTTAGCATCCAGGCTTGCTATTATGGCATCGCTTTGGGTACCCCTCCCAGCATACAGGGCCGCTAGGGCCTTGAGCAGATTGGCAGAGGCAAAAATGCCAGGGACAAAACCCACATGGTCTGGATAGAAAAGGCTGGGGATCACCATGCTGAAACATTTAGCCAGGATAGAGGCCACTATTTTCACATCTTTGTTAAGAGCGAGATGAGTCTATATGATCCCACTAGTGTAGTTTCGAGCCTAGACTTGGGCAGGATCACCACTGTTGCTTGGTTCTGTCATCCTCCAAAATCCCCTGCTCTGAGCGCCATCTTGCTCTGTGCCAAAAAGTGTTGTCACTGCCTTTCCCAATATTTTATAAAATTCTGCCCCCAGCCCATCTGGTCCTGGTGTCTTGGCCAATTTTAGGGAGCGTATAGTCCCCAAAATTTCCTCTCTGTTAAATGGGGCATTCAGTAACTGCAATTCATTTGCCTCCAGCCCCGGCAACTGCAGCTCATGGAAGAAGTTTGCCCTGTTCGCCTCATTGGTGCATCCTGCTGCATACAGGTTTTTCTAGAAGTTACAAAACCGTCTGCGGATTTCCCTCTCTTGCATATATTTGCGGCTGGTCGCAGCCTGGATCTCTTTTAGCACCACCTTGCTTTAGGCCGGGCTCACCATATGGGCTAGCAATTTTCCACATCAGTTTCCCCATCTGTGGAGGCTATATTTATACATGCAGATGTCACCTTTGGCACGCTGGGTCAGGAGAGCATTAAGTTCTCTTCTGAGTGTCATATATTGCTCCCTATCCTCTGTGCTCATGGTATGGATATGCTGGCACCTGCACATCTGTAAGCAGCCTGCGAAGTCTGGCGGCCTCTCATCTTACTGCTTCCTCTTGCCTGCAGTATATGCAATGATTATCCCCCTCATGACTGCCTTTGCAGCCTCCCACAGAGTCGGGGAGTCCATAGTATTGTCTTCATTCTCCCACCAGTATTGCTGCTAAGCCTCTCTCAGGTACACCTGGAAGGTGGGGACTTGGTACAAGACAGGATTCATTCGCCAGGGCCCCCCCTGCCAGCCCCTCCCCCCCTTAGCCAAAGCTCTAACCATACCGGGGCATGGTCTGAGATCCCCATTATCCTGATTTCTGCCTTTTCCACATATCAGAACAGGTCTTCTCCCAGAAGGATATAGTCTAGGCAGGTGTGAATAAAAGGTGACATCACTTTCATCTGGGTTTAACACCCTCCAAGCATCCACCAAGCTGACCTCTTTGACCTTTGGTCTCAGAGCGTCCTATGGTCTTGTGCGGTGGGGTCAGCAGTCAACACTTGGATTTTTGGGTAGATTGAAATCCCCGCCCATCACTATGTGATATCCCCTGAAGTCCAGTAGTTTGGCACATAGGACAGTGAAAAAGCTATGATTGTATACATTTGGCACATAAATGTTACATAAGACCACCTTATTACTGTGCAGCTCACCACCCATGAGGAGAAAGCGCTCTTCCTTATCCGTTACAGTTTTATGAAGGAGGAAAGGGACCCGCTGGTGTATCAGTATAGCCACCCTCCTCTGGTGCCCATTGTATGAAGAGAACCCCAGCTCTCCCACCCATCCCTGTGCTAGTTTGCAATGTTCTACGGCACTGAGGTGGGTTTCTTGGAGGAAGATCTGCCCCCTCTTTATGGAGATAATTAAGAAGTTTAGTGCGGTTTACGGGAGAGTGCATTCCGTGAACGTTCAATGTAATCATTTTTACCTTAGCCGTCATCTCTAGTGTGCAGGCTCACTGTGTTTGGTACATCTACCATTCGCATTTTGGGGACTCCCACCTCCCAGCAGAGTGAGTTCCCCCCCTGTACCTCAGCTCCCATAGTTGTCCTCAGATCCGGTGGGTCTCCCAAGTCCCCTCCCTCCCTTTCCTCCCAACTCTCTCTCCTGCCCCTCCCCTCCACCTTACCCCCTGTCCTCCCCTTCCATTGGGATCCCTGCGAGGCCCCTCCCTCCATTCTGGCCATCCCGACTCTTCATCAGGTTGCCAGATGTCCTCCTCTCTGTTCCTGGGTGTTCAGTACTCCGATGCAGGTTAGTGCTCATGTCATCTGTAGTGGCGGGATCCCTCCACTGGCTGTCATGCCATGGGTGCTTTAGTGGCTGAGGTCTTCCCCAAACTCCCCGGGCCGCCTCTCCAGGTGACCTCTAGTATTGCAGGAATGAGCCTGTCCCTGGTTTCTGTCGCCTCCAAGAGTTCTCTCTCCATGGTCTCTCAAGTGTGTGTCTGGCACCATATGGAAAATGAGGAATTCTAGTAGGCGAGAGTTTGTAATAGGTGATGGTTACTCCCCTCATGCACTACTTCAGGGTGCCCCTTCATCTATGGCAGTTCTGGTGCGGGGATGTGAAAAACAGTCCTCATTCGTTTCTCCCTGGAGGAGTTATTGCTCCCTAGTTAAACAGGCCATCCAGGAAACACTAGGGTTTCCGGTGTCTTGAAAGTCGGGGTTTGCATACCATGGGTGAAACACACTTTCTCTGGGTCCTGCATCATGAATCTGATACCCCGCTGCTCCAGCAATGAACAATAGGGAGCCATGACCCTCCTCCGCTCTGCCACATGGGCAGAGCAATTGTTAAACATAAGCAGTTTGTGTCCTTGGTGTTCTTACACACACTGCTTCCTGTATTTTTCCATCAGTCCATGCTTTTCAGCATAATTGAGTATGCGAGCGATTACTAGCCGTGGGCGCTCTGTTTTTGCAATGGAGCCCCACCCAATGGATCTGTTCCGCTATCATTCAACCTCAACCTCAACCTCAACCTCAACCTCAAGTCCGCCAATACAAAAGATGCAGAGGCCTTCCTTCAGGCAATGTCATCACTTCAATTCACACAGATAGTCAATGCACCAACACACAGACTAGGATCATCCCCAGACCTCATCTTCGCATCAAACTACCTAACTTCAAGAGACCTAATCTCTACACCCACCATCACCCCAGTACCATGGTCTGACCATTACTTAATCGAGACAAATCTGCAATCACAAGAAGACTGGACAAGCGAAAGAGCGAACTTCCCACACACACAAAGACGATTCAAGTCCTTTGACAAGGACGAATTCATCCAGGACACAATACAACACTTGAACATTGACTCAGAGGACCTGGAGGAACAAGTTTCCAACTGGAACAATGTCCTAGCTAACGCCGCCAAACCATCCGTTGACAGGACCAAGAAACAACACCACAACAAGAGACAAAACAAACCATGGTACTCAGCAAAAATACGACAGGAAAAGAGGGAGCTCAGGAAAATTGAACGGAGATGGAGAAAAAACAAAACTACTTCCGACCAACATCTTTACCTAACAAAGCAAAAACAATACAATGAACACATCAACCAATCAAAGAGAGAATTCCACACAAACCTGATAAATTCTTCCATCAACAAACCCAGAGAACTTTTCGAAATAGTAAAAACCCTGACAAAAGAGCAAGCAGCAGAAAGAGAAATACAAGTGGATCCACAGATATTCGCCGACCACATCAAAGACAAATTTCACTCCACAGAGCGCACAACACCCAGTAGAACCAACAGAACGAACGTCCACCCCAAAACCTGGGGCACATTCCACTCACCCTCAAAAGAGCAGATATCAGACATCATCTCCACAATCAACACAAGCACTGCTCCTACAGACCCTTGCCCAGTGTCATGGGTCAAAGCCACCAAAGCAAGCCTCATACCAAACATTCATAAAATGGTACACAACTCACTCACTCAAGGACTCATGCCACAGCAATTAAAGCTTGCCTCAGTAAGACCAATCACAAAGAAAACTTCTCTCGACAAAAAGGACCCAGCAGCATACCGACCAATCTCCAGCATACCCTTCCTCGCAAAAATAATCGAAAAGACGGTTCAACTACAACTTCAGGAACACATTGACGAACACGGAACTCTCGACGACAACCAACACGGATTTCGTCCCAACCATGGAGTCGAAACTCTCCTGATCTACCTCTTCGACAGCATCATAAGAATAATTGACGACATCAGGAATGGAATTATAATGATCTTCATCGACATCTCCTCAGCGTTCGACACAGTTGATCACAATATACTCCTGGAGAGACTGAAGAACACTGGTATACACGGTACCACTCTAAAATGGTTCCACTCGTACCTAACAGAAAGACAGCTACAGGTCAAGGTGGGACAGGACACCTCCCGGCCCATAAACGTCCAACAAGGAGTACCACAAGGATCCGCACTCTCAGCACTCCTTTTTAACATCTACATCCAACCAATATGCAACATTATGAAAGAGAACAACATCCAATACACAATATACGCAGACGATATAATGGTATACTCCCCGATATCAATCGAAAACCCGGACTTCTCTAAGATAGCAGACTGCCTTACCCAAATGGCGAAGTGGTGCCAAAACAACAATCTAGCTATAAACTACAACAAGACTGAAGCTTTAATCATCACTCGAAACCAAAGCTTCACACACCCACCAAACATAAAGATACAAAGCACCACGATACCGATAAGATCGGAGGTGAGATACCTTGGGGTTACTCTGGACAGTAAACTCAACCTCAAACCACACATAGACAAAACAATCCAAAAAGCATATTACAGGATGCGAATCATCAGGAGACTGAAACCACTCCTCGCTCCAGAACACTTCCGTACAGTCTGTCAAGCACTGATAACCCCAATACTGGACTTCTGCAATCCGATATACCTCGGACTACCAAAACAAGCTCTCAAACCACTACAGCTGGCACAAAACACTGCAGCTCGAATCATATCCGGAGCCGCAAGGCAGGAGCACATCACACCTACACTAAAGGACTTACACTGGCTCCCAATCATTGCTCGCATCAGATACAAGACTATCATAAACCTATTTAAGATAAAAGAACACACATCAGCCAACAGCCTCCACCTGCTCATACAACCGGAAACCAGCGCACGTCCCAGAAGAAGTCAAACACGCAACCGAGTCAGCACCCCAAATGAGTACAAGCACACACGTAAGGACACAACAGACAGAGCTCTCTCCATGGCTGCTCCAACAATATGGAACAATCTACCGGACGATCTAAGGGCAACTCCAGACCTCAAAGACTTCAGAAAACAACTGAAAACCATGCTGTTCATAGAGCACTATGGTCACATCACATAACCTAAGAGAATGGATAACAGCACTCCAATCCTCCCAAACAACTGAATATATATAAAATATGATTCTAGCACCACTGTAAATAGCCCACCCTGTATATAGCTCAAACAAATCAAGCACCCAACACATCCCTCACACAACTAAGTTTTATCCTCACTGCATGTACGACACACACACTTTACCTGATTGCTTGCTGTGATACCACCTTGATTATTAAGATAAGGCGGTTTAGAAATACTGTTAAATAAATAAATAAATCATTCATGGCCCAGCTAAATTCAGGCCCATTTGTTTGGGCGGCCATACCTCTATTAGATCCCAGAGAACAGTGTTCTGGCAGCCCGATTATCCAGATGTTATTCCAGCACCCTCTGTTCTCTTGATCGTCGACTCTCTCTACAATGGCCTTGTTTGCCACCTCCAGTGACTCCATCTGCCTCTCCTGTTGCTCCATGCAGTCTTTCATCATTTGGATCTGTTGGGTTTGCACCTCTAAGTATCCCTTAGCTCATCAATGGAGGCATGCAGTCTGGAGAGTTTATCATCCAAAACGGTGGTAAGGGAGCGTATTAGTTCTCTGCTCGCCTCCTCCTGCAGAGTAAACAAGGGCACTGCTCTCCGCCATATTAGGTACTCTTTCATGGGGTGTGCGGGAGGGTTTCACCGGCATGCCTTCCGTGCACACTGCTGTGTCTCAGCTAAGCCGCTGCTGTGTTCTGCGACGTGCCAGTGTCAGCAAAGCCAGTGATGTAGCAGGTTTTGAGGCCAGAAAGGGAGGTGGATTACGGAGCTCTGCCCACTCAGGCATGCTTCATCAAGTGACCACTGACTGCAAGGTTTAAATATTACTCCCTTAAACTTCAACACCCATCCATTATTGCAAAAAATGTCAAATGTCAACTCCTTGTGGTCTTGGGCAAGCCACTTAACCCTCCATAGCCCATGTTCCCTGTAAGATAGTTATCTCCAAGTTATAATGCCCTGTTCAATGTAATTTCAGTTTGTTCAATGTAAACCGCACTGATGCAGAATAGCGTGGTATATAAGAGAATGTAAATAAATAAATAAATAAACTACATTTCAGAGTTGAGGCAGGAAATTTAATGCATGTTATTTACTTTGAAATTCACTTGCATGCAGTTAACATGGGCCGTTAATGCATGATAACAACCCATTTTATTGCATCTTAGTATAGTGGCCTCAGAAAGACTAGTAAGGTCTATGACATTGAACAGATTCCAAGCTAAGCATGGCAAGTCCTTCATTCCCTTATAAGCTTTGTTGCCCTTCTTTGAACTTCTTCAATATCAGCATTTTTGCAGATTGAAGTAATGAAAACTATACCATATATTCCATATGAGGTTTTCTCAAGGATTGGAAAAGGGATAGGATCTTCTTCTATTAATTAAATTTTGTAGGACTGGATTGCTGCTTTTAAGTGTGTGAGATGAATAGAAGTTTTGTGCCCAAGTGCAAATCGCATTTTTATGGAAAACGCCGTGCATTGGTCTGTGATAGCAAATGCAAACTTGATAGAAGAGACGGGGGGGGGGGGGGGGGGGGGTAAAAAGTACAAATTAATAACTTGTCTTTTGTTTTTTAGAAGCCGAGTATGAGTTTTAGTGAGAACTAAATGAAGGTAAAAGAAGTGTCTTTAAATTAATTATCGGGCATTATAATATAGCAAGTTCTGTTTTTTATTTCATTTTTTCATATCTTTCTTTCAAGTTTTTCATGATCCCTTTTGAAAAACTTGAAATGGAAGACATGAAAAAGTGGGAAAAAAAGCAACAGACCTTGTTACACTTTGGCAGCATGGATATGGCTCCTTTATAAAAATGCTTTTGCTATGAAGCTTCTTATCTTGAACTTTGTAATATCTACAGGGATATATTGCCTCGTAAATATCTTTTTCATATGTACTGTATTTTGTATCTATTATCTGTTTATTTATTTGCTAAAATTCACCCACAGGAATTAATGTGGCAATGTTTTCAGGTTAAGTTCACTGACTTGAATTCAGTAAATGTTTCTTTTATTCTGTACATAGTGAAAACAATTCTTACAAATTAATACAAACATTTCTAGCTTAGGAGTTGAAGGGCACCATTTTGAACCCAGAGTCCAGGAATGACTGGGGGATCGCGCCTGTCCTGTACCCCTAGATCACCAGGGATTTTCAAGGTAGGCCCAGGAACCTAATAGGGGGTGAGGGGCCGAGCCCAAAACTCTCGGGATCCAAAATTCTGACTAAATATTCCTATCAAATGGTATATAATACATGACCATAGCAGAAGGAAAATCACTATTAGAACATATTGAATAAGACGGGTACAATTTTCCTGAAATATGCAAAAATTAACCCAGCTGCAGAATGTGGATTAAAAATTTAAAGTAGGCCTTCAAAGGGTTAAAAGTCACAGTGGTAGAAGAGATTAGGGCGGTCGTTTTAGAAGCTCTATTTGTGACTTATTTGCAATATATCATTGTAGATATTACATGGTTCGAGACAAGGTGCTTCGCAGAAAAACAGTTTGGGATGTTTGAAAACATGCATTCAGATGTGCAAATCACAAAGATGTCCGCACAGCCATTTTAGAAAGCTGAAGATGTACGTATAGGTGCGATCACATGGCAGAGGTGGGCCTGTAAAGATACATGCGCACACACGATTGCCAATCAGTGCTGTGCATCTGCTTTCAACTTTGGGGACGTCCATGGCTATACCTGTTCCAGGATTTGTAAAGATGCTTATTTCAGCAGTATAACAGTACGATGAAGAGGGCAACGCCTGTTCACTCCATCAATACTATTCACTCCCTTATGCATTTCTCCAAGCAGCCGCACAGCAACACATCTCTGTGCAAAATGGCAGGCTGGCATGTGTAAGGGGAAGAGGTCCACGACCACCTTCTGTGATATGGCAGCGTGCACATCTATGTCCCCTATTCTGTGGTTGTGCCTATACAACACGTTCAGATTTCTAAAATGCTGAGTCTTCCTGCACATAGTTAGTCCAAGACTCTGTGGACTATTACGCAGAAGATGCATGCATCTTGTGCGGTGGGGAAAGACAGATTTTACAAGGCTCTTGCACATGACCACCTTCTTGGTTGCCCCTCCCACCTCATATCAGATGTTTTTGGCTTGGACATCCCAGTTTGCAGCCAGCTGTTCTCTAAAATGTGCCTTTGCAGTGCCAAGTAGCGGAAAAGACTAATAAAATGTTCCATAAGTAGCCCAATTAAGAGACGACTGAGTTATGCTTAATGATCTTATAAATACATGATGTGCAAGAACATCCGTGAAAAGCAGATGGAAGGAAAAACTGGTAATGGAAAAGACCTTCCATGAACTGAATGTTTTTCGGATATTATTAATCTGATATTTGTTAACCTCTACTGATATTTAAATAGTTGTACAAAGTCAGTCTCATATGTAAAAGGATCAACTTGTCCTTGTTTGTGCTTTTCTTTCCTTAGTTTTGATGAATGTTCTGAGTCGTCATAAAAGCCATTTAATTACAGCTAGAACACGCTCATTAGAAGCTTTCTTAGACCATTGGGATTATGTATTTAAATACAAAGACATTCCTTTGCGACAAGATCCTTAATTAGAAGGAAAAAAATGAAATGCCACAGTCATAGATAATATACTGAATATAAAAACTAGGATGGCACTGATGATTAAAAGTATTTGCTATGTGCATCTTGGACTAATGAGAGCTAAAAGATGGGATAAGAACATAAGAACATAAGACATGCCATACTGGGTCAGACCGAGGTCCATCAAGCCCAGTATCCTGTTTCCAACAGTGGCCAATCTAGATCATACGTACCTAGCAATATCCCCAAAAGACACAGGTTCCTCAATGCTTGTACTGGGTCAAGCATTGATATCCTGGGTCCCTTTTTAATAGTGGTTTATGGACCTTTCCTCCAGGAACTTGTCCAAACCTTTTTTAAACCCAGCTATACTAACAGCCCTTACTACATCCTCCGGTAACAGATTCCAGAGTTTGATTACACGTTGAGTGAAAAAATATTTTCTCTTATTTGTCTTAAATAGTTTACCCTGTAGCTTCATTACATGTCCCCTAGTCTTTCTATATTCTGATAGCGTAAACAATTGATCCACGTTTATCCGTTCCACTCCATTCATTAATTTATAGACCTCTATCATATCTCCCCTCAGCCGTCTCTTTTCCAGGTTAAAGAGCCCTACCCTTTTTAGCCTCTCTTTATAGGAGTAGCCTTCCACCCCTTCACCAATTTGGTGGCTCTTCTCTGTACTTTTTCTAATAACGCTATGTCCTTTTTAAGATACGGTGACCAGAATTGCACACAATATTCAAGGTGCGGTCGTACCATGGAGCAATACAGAGGCATTATAATATCCTTTGTTTTATTCTCCATCCCTTTCCTTATGATACCTAGCATTCTATTTGCTTTCTTGGCCGCCGCTGCACACTGGGCGGAGGGTTTTAACATGTTATCCACGATGACTCCTAAATCTTTTTCCTGGGTGGTGGTTTCTAATGTGGAGCCTTGCATCGTGTAACTATAGTGTGGGTTGTTCTTTCCTAGGTGCATAACTTTGCACTTGTCCACATTAAATTTCATCTGCCATTTGTATGCCCAGTCTTCCAATTTATCCAGATCCTCCTGCAGTTTTCCACAATCCTCTTGGTTTTTTTTTTTGGATGGAGGTGATCTCTTCCAGATATTCATGCTCAACCAAACAATTGCCACAGAAAAAGTTCTTGATCTTGGGGCCCTCTAACTGGTCAGCAGTGCTTAGTAAATGTGCATTATAGCATGTGATAACAGGCCATGGTGCACGCTGACACGTGGGCATGCCAGTTACCAAAATGCACGTTAAGTGGCCCTCGCGTGTTAATATACAGAGTAGGTGGGTTAGGAGCAGAGAGTGAGCCTGGAGAGCACATTGGTGCATGATCACTGTTAACATGGCAATTAGCACAGATGCCTAACGATACTCAGTTAATATGATCAGTCGCCCCTTAATTGCCAGGAACGTCCTGATCCCGCCTCCGATAGTTAATGTGGAGGCTCTGCACTTAATGTGTGTCACAAACTGGAAGTCTGCGTGGGGGGGGGGGGGGGCGGAAGAGAAATTGATGCCTTAAGGACTCTAAGCCATTACCACAATTGCAGAGGGGTGGCAGCGGCGACTATGAGGGATGTAGGGGACGCCGCCAGTCCTTGCACAGGCCCTGTTGGGAGGTTGCGTTTTGCACATGAATCATACAAGCCTGAAGGAATTGAGGAAAAATAAGAAATGACAGACTGATTTTCTCCAGATACAATTAGGCCATCGGTTCTCAACCCGGTATTCAGAATACACCTAGCCAGTCAGGTTTTCAGGATAACCACAATGAATATGCATGAGAGAGGTTTTTATGCTTTGCCTCCTTTATATGGAGTTGAGGAGAAGCCTAATGGTTAGAGCACTGGCTTGGGAACCAAAAGACCAGGGTTCAAGTCCCACTAGCACACCTTGTGGTCTTGGGCAAGTCACTTAATCCTCCATTACCTCAGAAAATTAAGTTTAAGTTACAATGTAAACTGCTTTTACTGAAATGATAAAGCAGTATAAAAAACCTGTTAATTAAATATACAAATTCATTGTGGCTATCCTGAAAGCCTGACTGGCTAGGTGTGTCCCAAGGACTGGATTGAGAATCCCTGAATTAGGCCAATGTTATTTGAGCCTTCATTAGCAAAAATTGGGCCAAAAATATCAAGAGACTATCTACAAGCGAATCAAAATATTAGGAACATCCAAGCTAGAAGAAAACCCAGGGAATCCGGACTCCTGTTTGGAAATACTTTTAAGCTTTAAAGTATTAAAGGCAATGTTAATTAGGTATAGTCTGAAATGTTTGAAAATGAACAGTTACAGCATAGATCACATCACTTAACCATACATAACTATCAGACACATACCACCCAAAAACCATATTACTGTATGTACCATATTGGACATAGTTCCCCCCACACTCCCCCCATACAAGTTTTGAAATTATAAAAATGTTACTGTGTTCTAACTATGTTTAATTGAGCAGACAACATTGTTCCATTTGTCGCATAAGTTTAATGTTCAATGTAAACCGCTCTGAATGAAAGAGAGAGCGGCATAGAAAAACTGTTAAATAAATAAAATACAAAGAGATTTAGAATTTTGATTTTGTCATAGTTTATCAGAGGGCAACATGTTTTGAAATGGCTTACCTATAAGGTCAGTTATGGACTCGATGACCAAAGAATTCCAGTTTAGAATGCACGTTTCTTGAGAATTAGCCCAATGCCAGTTTTGTATGAATGTCTTAATTATTTCTAATGTTATGATGCAATCCACTCAGAATGATAGATGTGATGGACCATAAATATTCTAAATAAAAAATTAAATGTTGTATGTATGCTCCCTAAATCAGCAAGTATGTGAAACTGGTTTATGCTCATGAAGGCATTGTGAGTTTGGATAAAGTAAATGGTATTTTTCTGTCACAGTTTTGGATTTGGCTATACAATGATGACTAAGTTTGTGTAGACATATTAATGTACTGCTGTACAGCGTAGTTACTCACCTGTAACAAGTGATCTCCGGGAACAACAGGAATTTAGCCTTCACATATGGGTGACATTGGTACTGATAGAGCCCCCGCATGAACGCTATCCAGCGTCCAATTGGAAAACTTTTGGGAGCACTCCACTGCGCCTGCGCGACTACTTTCCTGCCTTCCCAACTCCCTCTCTTCAGCTGAGTTATTAACTGAGAAAAAAAGAGTAAATGAAACCCTATAACTCCTAGGGGAGGAAGGCGGGTTGTAAAGACTAAATTTCTGCTGTTCCTGGAGATCACCTGTTACAGGTAAGTGATTACGCTATTTCCAGGAACAACCAGGAATGTAGTCTTCACATATAGGACTCTCTAGCTCCCAGATGCGTTGATCTCAGAACCGGTGGAGTTTTGCCTTGGAGTAAGCATGATGAGGTCATGGATCCCACATGGTTTTCTGGTATCTTCAAAATCCGGGACAGAGGGTAGGAGTTGCATCTAAGTCTGAAAGAGGTGCTGGAGTACAGCCTGACCAAACATGGCATCCTGATGGGAGTCCTTGTCCAGACAATAGTGGGCAGCAAAGGTATGGACAGAAAACCAAGTTGCTGCTTTGCAAATTTTGTCGATGGTTACTGAGCATAGCTTTGACATCAATGTGGCCATGGCGCGAATGTTGTGAGCAGTGACATGCCCTTCCAGGGAGAGTCTTGCTTTGTAATAGGCAAATGAAATGCAGTTCGCTATCCATCTGGAGAGTGTATGCTTAGAAACAGGTAATCCAAAGTGACTGGGGTCAAATGAAATGAACAACTGCGAGGCTTTGCGATGACCTTGAGCCCTTTTGAGATAAAAAGTCAATGCACGCTTGTGGTCAAGAGTGTGCAGAGTTGCTTCCGCTCAGACACCTGTGGTTTAGGAAAGAAAGCTAAAAGTAAATTGACTAGTTTAGATGGAAAGGAGATGCCACTTTTGGCATAAAGTGTGGGTGAGTCAGAAGGACTACTTTGTCATGATGGAAGCAGATATAGGGGGATCCACCACAAAAAGCCTGAAGCTCACTAATGCATCTAGCTGAAGTGAGGGCAATTAGGAAGATCACCTTCCAAGAGAGGAATTTAAACAAGGTCATGGCTAATGGTTCAAAGGGTGGCTTGAGAAGCTGCGCTAGAATGACAGTGAGGTCCCAAGCTACTGGAGGTGGCTTAATGGGAGGTTTGGATAGCAGGTTGTGTGGAAATGGGTTGTCCATCGAATAGATTAAGGCCACAATGGACTCTCACCGAATTTATCTTGGATCCATTGTTTAAGATCTGAGGCCTGAAGCCATGCAATTCGATATGCACTGATGCATATTGCTGATGCCTGACTTGTGCATTCAAAACCATCAAAGGTAGCTCTATTGACAAACTTCAATGCATTTTAGCTATGCTTAACTAGGGCAAGATAATCTGCTTTCTTGTCATCTGGGAGGAGAGGGGCAAAGGCCTCGAGATCCCTGGAGACCTCCTTCAGGAACATTCCCATATAGAGGATATAGGAGTTAATCCTAGCCAAGAGCATGGATGCTTGAAAGCATCGAGGCCCAAAGACGTCGAGAGTTGTGATGGCGAAGATGGTCAGGTTCCCATGGAAATAGAGGGAATACAGGAAATTTCCCCTAGGCAGAGGGAAAAGGGAAAAAAAGCTCACTTTAAAACTACAGCCAGCATTGAAAAAAAGAGTCAGTCAGAACTTGCTGAGCAGAAGCCACGCCCCAGTCCCATAGTAGCTAAGGGTGATTATACAACACAGCTGGGGGCGGGGTGGAAGGAGAGCAGCAAGTCACATGCTTATAAGCCCAAGAGGGCAGAGACAGGAAGTTCAGCCGGATGCAGTTCAGCAGGGTTGAGCTCAGCGTTGAACTCAGCTGGGAGTTCGAGGAGTGCAGCTGGAAGGAAAGGAGCTGACAGAACTACACGCTTCCCAGGAGAGGAAGGGAGACTGGCCCAAGTCTCAGGACAGGCAAGGAGAGGAGCTAATCCTATCTCAGAGGAAGAATCTGAAAAGAAGCCTTACTCAGGTCAGGAGGTGTATTCCTGGAGGAGGAGGGGAGATAATCAGGCTGCAGTTAACCTGAAACAATATGACTTCAGCAAGAGCAGAGAGCCATTGCTGAGAGGACGTCACAGAGGTAAAGCTGATTGTATTAACAAGCCAAAGTCTCTGGAAGACTTATTAGCCAGCCAGCTTTCTGTATTAAGCCAAGAGCCAGCTTATGGAAAAGCCTTTAACCAGGAAGGAGTTAATGTGTTGGAGCTGATACAAAGGTTATTACAGAACCAGGAAGTAATTAGCAAAGAAAAGTATTCTGTTCACCGAGAAGCAGCACAGCTGTGTGGTGATGAGGACTCAGACCTCTCGGGTTCCGTTTGTGAATCAATGGAACTTGGGGAAGATGTTCCATTAACTGATCCAGAGGAATGCATGCAGTGTGATTTATCTCAAGTAGTCAAATGAAAAACTATCCTTTATATCTGCTGAAAAGAGGTACAGTTTGTTTGGCTTGCCTAACCTTTTATAGAGCCTGAATGTTTTTATCAGAGTGTTTGCTACAGGGAATGAGACACGAGCATGGCTAACGTTTAGAGTCTCATGTGCTCTGATTAAGAACCAGGAACAAGCTCTGGAATTTGTAAAAAGAAAAGGTTACATTCTGAGAAGAGTTTTCATTTACATTGAACAAGTGAATGGACATTTATGTTTGAGCATTTTTGAGAAAAAGCCTTATATGCCAAAAGAAGGTTTTTCTGTTGCTGAAGAAAGCAGTTTTTGTTCTGTTATCTTGTATTTTTGTTACTCAAAGTTATTCATGTCATGCCAAGCTTCTTGTTGAAGTTCTCTTTGCCAAGGGAGGCTTAAAATAAAAAAAATATTCCTGTTTGCTTTCAATCTCGGCTCAAGCTTTTTGGCTACACAACTACAGGTGCTTGGAACTACGACTCCCAGAAGCCCTTGCTTCGGGTAGTCATCTTTGAAAGTAATTATCACACCCCTACCTAACGTCAGGCAGCCGCCTAGGCGGACTAGGAGGCGCGACAGAGTTCTAGATTTTATACCTGGAGGATTAGAGGAGTGAGTGGTGGGGGAAGCTGTGGCTTTTGGAAGTTGGGACGCTCAAGTACACGATACATAGTATCGAGACGTCGACTCTGAGGTGAGACCGTGAGAGGCATCTCCCACATTCAGAGCATAAGATCATGAAGGATGCAGTGCACCGGTAAGGTGCTGCTTCCTTGGGTGCTGTTGGGTATTGGAGGATATCTAGTTCTTCTTCTCTTGACTCCTTTTCCGATGTCATTGTGACAGATACACCCTTGGCTAGGTCCCGAATAAATTCCTATAAGGACATTTATTCCGGAGGCGACACGCGTAGCTGTTGAGGGAGGGAGGGAGGGTCCCTGAGTGATTCCGCATCCAAAATTGGGGAGTCTGAATCGGAGTGTCCTGAAGCTAGATGCCAGTACTGATGCTCCGAGGTATCAGCTTTGGTGAGCCACTTGGGCATGGCACTGCTATTGGTAAGAGTTTCAAGGGAGGGCATGAGTGGGAGTGATGTCAATGTCACCTGCAGCAACCTTGATGCCGTGGCCGGAACCAGTGTCTATGTTGGTACTGTAAGTGGTATCAATGGGGTAGTGCTCATAGCCAAAGGTTTTATTGGTACTGAGGCTGTGAAGAGGGCTTCCAAGCTGCGCTCAATGGCCAGTATGCACTGGTCTATCGAGGTCGCTGATGCCTGGGTATTGGTAACAGGAATTTGCACTACCATCCTGGAGCATGGCACCAATAGCTCTCCGGAGATCGAGGCCTCGGGAGCATCCTGGGCCCCTAAAATGGCTTAGGAGGACAGGGCCTCCCACCAGGGCTGTTTAGCAGGGCGATCCACCTCCGAGGCAACCCCTGAGAGGTCTCAGTGCTTTGAAAGAGATCTTCCCCTGGTGGTGCCATCAGACTTCGATGGTGCCTTATGCTTGGACTTCAAAGATATGAGATCCATGAGAGGATGAGGAGGCCCTCGACGAAGTGGATGCCATCGATACCACATCCGAAGCGAAGAGTGCTCCAGATTTAGAAGCCTGGCTTTGCAGGCCTCTCCGTGTCATTTTCTGACAGAGAGGGAACAGTCTTTTGTCTGGTGTTCTGGGCCAAGGTATTTTAAACACCAGTAATATGTACCAGTCGCCAAAATAGTGCTGGCACAATTAGAACTTTTTTTGAAACCCCTAGTTGGTTTCTCCATACTCTCCAGTGTGAAGAGTATGGTAGGCTTAAGGCATAAAAAGGGCATCGACGCCCAACTAATTTTTTTTTGAAGAAATAAAACAAGTTAAGGAAAAGAAATAAAGGAACCAGCGATGTCCTAGACCAGGCATGTCCAACAGGTAGATCGCGATCTACCTGTAGATCGCCACCCCACTTGGCTCCATCTCTCCAGCAGCTTGCCCCGTCGCTAGTAGAGAGTTCGTGCCGGCAGGTTGTCTGCTGAGGGCTTGCCGCCGCTGCTGATCCTTTGCCTGTCTTTTTTCCCTGCCTACGGGAATCTTGCCTGCGGGTGTTGTTTTCGTGCCAATAGTTTGTGGGTACCCCAGGTGGCCGCCGCCCGCACCCCGCGATGACATGCCACAGGCCCGGCGTCATACCTGGTCTCCTGCCTCTCAGAATCACCCATTCCTGCCCCCACCCCAACACCCCTTAGAAGTGTGTTATATACCGGACGATATCCATTTGCCTGGGGTTTACCTGAATACACTTACTGTATTAGTTGTGTCGTATGCTGGTCATTGGTCGCTTTATAGTTAGCTTTCATTAAATGTTTTCGGGCAGACACAACAAAGTGTCAAGAATTTGGTGATTTTGGCGGGCTTTTTCAATTTTGTTCTAACTTGCGTATGCCTTGCCTTTGAATTGGTTCAAACCACTGTGACATTTGCTTGCCTCTGCAATTTTATTTTTGCCTAGCCTTTGCGTTGATTCTACACTGTGTGCAGAATTTATTAAATCGCGTGTGGTGGTATTTGAACTTGTTTGGCGGTATTTGATTTTATCTGGTTTGCTGGATAGGTGTTTGAGTTTGTTTGGTGGTATTTGATTATTGGTGCCAGTATGATGAATTCTTATTTTTACTTTTAGAACTGCATTTGTGGTTTTGGCATCTCCAGTCCTTGTATTGCACATCATCCAGAGGTCTTCAGTTCCTGTTGATCTTTAATACTTTGGGACAGTGAGTTGTGGACCAGATTCAGCCAGTGTTTATACTAACTTAGCAGATTTGGCTTTCTTACATCCAGCCACCCCAGTATAACGAAGGTGAGTGTTCCAAAGAAGAGCAAAACTTACCACTTTCATGATGAATGGGAAATGGACTACTTCTTCATCATGGTGAAAGACAAGTGTTGTTGTCTAATTTGTAACGCCCCAGTATCCTTGCCCAAAAAGGGTAATCTGGAATGTCATAAGGCTCTGCATAGCAATAGGTTTGATGCTGATTTTCTACTCAAAAGTGAAATTCGTAAACTGAAGCTCAAAGAACTTAAATCGAAATTGACTACTCACCAACAGTTGATGGCGAAGCCAAGGTCACATTCGGTCAATGCAACCATAGCATCCTTCAAGGTCAGCAACCTGATCGCAATGCAAACCTTTCACTGAAGGGGAATTTGTAAAAGATTGTTTTCTTGAAGCAGCTGACAATCTTTTTGAAGGATTTAAAAATAAGAAAGAGATCATAGCTGCTATTGAAGATGTACAATTCTCAAGAAACACCATCGTGCGGCAAATAGAAAAGATGTGTGGAGACACAACTGAACAATTGTTGGAGGATGTTTCAAATTGTGTTGCTTTCTCACTCCAACTGGATGAATCTACAAACATAAGAGACATAGCCCAGTTACTAGTCTTTATCCGGATGGTTTTTGAAGACTTTAGTGTTAAAGAGAACTACTTGGAATGATTTCTTTAAAAGGGAGAACTACCAGTCAGGAAATATTCATGTCTTTCCATTCTTTTGTGACAAAGTGTAATCTTCCATTGCTTAGACTTGTTTCCATCACTACTGATGGAGCAAGAGCAATGACAGGTGAGATTAACGGTTTCATAGCCCTCTGTAGACAGCATGACGACTTCCCAGATTTCCTTTCTTACCACTGCATCATTCACCAGCAAGTTTTGGCAAGCAAGAGACTCAATACAAAGACTGTCATGGACATCAGTTTTAAAATTGTAAATTCAGTTCATGGAAGATCACTTCAAAGACGGCTTTTCAATCTTACTCTTGATGAAGGGGCAGCGGAAATCATTTTGCACACACATGTAAGGTAGCTAAGTAGGCACAAATTTCTGCAAAGATTTTGTGATTTGCTGAATGAAATACGTTTTTTGAAGGAGAGGGGAGATGAGGAGTGGTTATGTGATCTGGCATTTCTCGCTGACTTTACAGGCGAACTAAGTGATATGAACCTTGAACTACAAGGTAAAAACAAATGCATTGGCGAGATGATGAGTACAGTTTCATCCTACAAGAGCAAATTTGAGCTAATGATGACTGACCTTGCAAACAACACTTTTGATCATTTTCCTAACACGCAGGACCATCTGGGACAATATCCAAATTTTGTTTTTCAGAACGAGAAGTATGTGACAGAAATCTGTTCTGTTATCCAGGAATTCGAAAATAGATTCTGTGACTTCCAAAAAATTGCAACAGTTGTGGAGTACTTGTCATACCCATTCAAAGTAGATGTGGACAGTAAAGAAACTGCAGCTGCTATCAGTAAAAATTACTTATTGAACAAGCCATCTCTTGAAAATGAGTGAGGTGTGTTAGAGAGAGCGGAGTACGATTTGACCTGATGGGGAAAAAGAGGAAACAGCGATCAGCGAAGCCCCCAGTTACCTCTTCTCTGGCTGTCGGGTTGATTCTGTCCTCCATACTGGCTTTCTACCCACCAATGGTGGCGGCGTTCGCTTCAGCATATCTGTCAACTGGTTCGGCAGACCTAAGCAATGGGGTTGTTTTGAGCCCCGTGCAGATGTTGCCGCCGCAGCTCGGAAGGAGTGTCGGGGAGGTGCTGAGCGCAGGAATATCTCCAGGTCAGGAGAAAACAGCTGCGATGGGGTGTGCCTCTTCGAAGGTGAACCCGAGTGTTTTTGCGGCTACTGCTGGAGGCAGGGAGTTGGATGTCCCAGTTGGAGCCAGCGGAGGGGTAGAGCGGTTGAAGACCAGCTCCCCTGTCTACTCGGTGCCACAGGAGTTCTGCGGGATAGAAAAACCAGCAACGGTGACCTTGGATAGCTTATGGGAAGCCATCTCTTCACTCCAAAAGTCCCTGTTTCCATTTGTGGTTTCTTTTTCACAAGAATTAAATGACATTAAAGCATAGAGTGTAACGTTGGAGACAAATTTGGCGGGGCAGGCTGCTAGAGTTTCATGGCTGGAAACCCAAGTAGAAGATCTCTGGGTTTTGGGTCGCTTGGAGTTTATGGACAATCAGTTGAGAAGAAATAATCTGAGGTTTTTAAACTTTCCTAGATCTCCACTGATGGTTTCTTTGGGACTGGTACGTAAGTACCTTACAGAGATCTTGTTGATGCCTGCTGATACTTTACCTCCTATTGTCCGTACTCAGTACATTGCAATTTCCTCTGTTGGAGCAGATGCTGAGACTGGTCTCGAAGGTGCAGCTGAGCCGGCCCAGTTGAATCTGACAGAGTTTCTTGAAAGTTCTTTGGAAGTGTACCAGTCGTGCTACACTTTTGGTCTCTTTCGCCTTTGAATCTGACCGAAACTGTTCTTAGATTGTATTTTCGAAAAATGTCTGTTTCTCAATTTATGGGGTCAAAAATTTCTATTTTTCCTGACTTATGTAGGGATACCCAGAAAAGGCGTAGAGAAGTTTTGACGTTACGTCAAAGGTCTCTTGCCTTGGGAGCCCAATTTAAATTAAAGTACATATGAATGATACCTACTGGAGGGCTATATCTAGACCCTGCGATGTGTGCTGTGTATTACCCCTCTTCTTTCTATCTATGCCTCAATCTTCCTGTCTTGATTTTGTGACATATCCCAAAGACTTTAATCAAACCGCTTCTGATCGCTGGAAGTAGCGGTATATAAGTGTTTGCCAAATAAATAAATAAATAAATAAAGTATCCGTGTAAATGTTTGATATTATATCAGTCTAAACAATATCTATTTTTTGATCCCCAACAATTGATTTCATTTCTTCAGGGTAAGGAGGGTGATGGGCGGTTTGATTCCTGTACCAGCTGCCATAATTAACATCTTTGCTCGTATGATTGGGGAGTGCTCTCCATTTGTGGGGGGGGGGGGGGGTTCATAATTGATATTGCCTTTTTGTGTTATGTTTCTCTATTGGGACCTTATTGTGGTTAATTATTGGGGTCTAAACCAAATAATGTGGATTTCTCTATATTCGTTTTGCTGTATTTGATTACTGTAGTCTTATTCAGTTGTAATTCTGGATTATTATTGGAAATTTATTAAAGATAAAATAAAAAAAAATACATTTTTTCTCAAGACCCGTGCTGTGCAAGAATCGTTTTTGAAACTAGTGCCTAGAGACAAATTTCCCAACTTGAGAAGAAGCAGTGAAGCTGTACACTCCTGTTTCAGTACAACTTATTTGTGTGAATCTGCGTTTTCCCATCTGAAAATGACAAAGAGTACACAATGTTCCAACATGACAGATGAACATCTCCAGGATTCCCTGAGACTGGCCCTCACACAATATTCACCCAACTTCAAAAAGCTGGTGGATGAAATGCAGGCTCAGACGTCTCACTAATGAGCAAGAGCGAAATATTAAAGATTGTGCAAGATCAGCCTGGATCAATACTTGACCTAAATTTAACACAAATTACTCAATAAAAGTTAAAGAAAGTTATTACTCAATAAAACTTTAAGAAAAAATGTACTTTCCATTTCCCCTCGCAGTTCTTACTGGATCTTGGTCTCTCTGTTTTGTTTTTGCTTAATTTGCTTAATAGCTTATCACATCCACGTAAATGACAGAAGGTTCATTAAAAATGGGGGGGGGGGGGGGGAACCGCCAACTTTATTGGGTTAAAATTTAATTTGAAACTTAGTTTTCATGGTGGTAGATCACCGGCACTTTTGGCCGGAAAAAGTAGATCACAACCTATTCGAAGTTGGACATGCCTGTTCTAGACTGTGCCGGTTTTGACAGGAAGGCAGAGGCACTATCCACAAAGAGATTTTTCTGCGGTGATAGGATTTGCTTCTTGCTAGCTCCGTGGAAGATGAAGAACAGAAAAAAGGGAGTTGGGAAGCTGGTAAGGCAGTCGCACAGGTGCAGTGGAGTGCTCCCAAAAGCTTTCCAATTGGATGCTGGGGAGCTTTCCTACACGGGCTCCATCGGTACAGATGTCACCCATATGTGATGACGACATTCCTGCTTGTTCCTGGAGATACCGAGATCCTTCTCCCTTAATTTTCACAATTGGTTGTGTATACTATAGTATGAGTTTTTGGTGCAAACATAGCTACATTAATAATACTCACTGCCATGTGATTCTTTGGGCTATTGTTATAGCAAAGATCATACAGTTCCTTTCTGATTTTGGTCTCCTGGATGGAGCCCAGTCTGGTTTCTGAAGCATGTATAGTACTGAAACAGTCCATGATTGTTCTTACATTATTAATTAATGCGGCCAAAAAGAAAGACAGGCTTTTGCAATGCTACTGGACTTGCCCACAGCCTTTGATTTAGTAAGCCATGATTTGCTGTTTGCCAGACTGGGCTCTGTTGGAGTGCTGGGGTGGTAAGGAGTAGGTTTGAATTCCTTAGGATCTGGACTTTACAAGTTATCTGACCGGGAGAATCCTCTGATACCTGGCCTATGATGATTGTGATTCTGTATGGATCCCCATTATTTCCTATATTTTTTTAATTTTTGAGTTTGTGGGGTTCTGTCCTGTGAAATTTGGGGATCCCCTTTTACTTGTATGCAGATGACATCACTTAAATTTACTTTGAAAATAATACATGTGACATATGAGCAATTGGTTGTTTTCAAATTATGCAAAGATAGGTGCTTAAGAGCGGCTTAAAAATTAATCCAGAAAAGGCAAACATTTTATGAGTGGGAGGTCCGAATGTGGTGCCACCTTTGGTTATGCCCATTATAGCAGGTTCTACTGTTCCCCTTAATTATGAGACAAAAATCTTGGGGATTACTGTGAATTCACAGTTAACTATGGAACCGCAGGTGACAGCTACAGTATGGTAAAGATTTTCTGTAATCTGCAAGTCTTAAGATATACAGGGGTCTATTAGAGGTGAATCATCTTCAACTAGTAGTGCGGGCAGTTGTTCTCTCCCACTTGGATTACTGTAGTATTTTGGGTTTATCTGAAAAAAACACTATGAATGCTTCAATCACTGAAAAATGTGGCTGCTAAGTTTATATTGGGAGGATCCAGGAGGGATAATGAAACGCCTTTTTTCATTATGCTCCATTGGCTTCCTATGTGGGCACAGATTATATTTAAACCTTTGTTGATCATTTTTTAAATTTTGCATGGTAGGGCACCAGATTGAGTAAGGATCTCAAATAAACTGTATACTTCAAATCATTCACTCTGGTCAGAGAGAGAAAAGGTAGTTACTCGCCTGAGAGCAGATGTTCTCCGTGGACAGCAGGAAGAAGTCCTCATGTATAGGTGGCATCATCCGATGGAGCCCCACATGGGAACATGCCCCAGTTACTAGTGGAAGCTTGCTTGCTATCTTCCCACCTGCTGCAGTGGCACTATCTTGGATTAGCCTGATACTATAGCTATAATAGAATACAGCTCCTAGGGGAGGGGTTATCAGCGTATTACGCTGATATTATTCTGCTATTCCGCACCAGCTCCCTCCTTCCTGACCTTACCCCTCAGAATTCCTACCTTGCTCGTATCTCCTCATGGCTGTCCTCCAATTACTTGCACCTAAACCCCTCCAAATCGGCTGCTATATTATTTATTTTTGGTGCCCCCTGCCCTACGATAGCTCCCTCTTTTGTCTGACACTCATATACCCCTCATTTCATCTCTTCGGTACCTCGGCATCACTCTCAACTCTTCCCTCTCTTTCCATTGGCACATCTCTTCACTCGTGCGCCGCTCATTCATCACATTCCGTCAACTATGGGCTGTTCGTTCATTTCTCCCAGTATCCTCCCTGACCACACTCGTAGTATCTCTCCTCCTGTCCCATCTGGATTATTGTAATGTTGTCCTAGCAGGTCTACTCCAGTGTCAGTGTCCACTCCTCATGTACAGATCATGTATACGCCCCTCTCTTTATCTGTTTACATTGGCTCCCTCTCAAATTCCAGTTCCCATATAAGATCCTCATTACTGTACACAAGTACCTGCCAGATGCTTGTGACCTGGACTGGCCAGTGTTGGAAACAGGATACTGGGCTTGATGAACCTTGGTCTGACCCAGTATGGCATTTCTTATGTCTTTGCACCGTGATGAGCTCCCCAATCCAGTTTGGATACATCTGTTGCCAAAACCTTTTGAGGTAAAGAAATTTGGAAGGGGAGACCTTAGAGTAAATTGTGGTGGATTGTCCACCATTGTAGTGACTGAATGAGAGAATTGGTGACACAGACGATCCCTGAGTCGCAGTGGTTTGGGTACACTGAGTCCTCAGAGTCCACTAACCCTGCCTCATATGGACGCATGCCAAGGGTGTTAAGTGCACAGTTGAAGCCATATGGTCTAGTTCAGTTAACATCTTGTGAGCTGTTACCTGCTGACTCAATTGAGTCTCTGCACCAGCATCGACAATCTGAGGAGTCTGATACGCGGGAGGATGGCTCTCACCTGAGTCATGTAGAGGAGGGCTCCTATGAATTCTAATCATTGTGTGGGCTGTACATAGGATTTTGGGTAAGTTCGGACAAACCCTAGGAGTTCTAACACCCGAATGGTCACCTGTGTTGATTCTTGCACACCTTCTGGAGTGGTATTCTTGATCAGCCAATCGTCTAAACAGGGGAAGATGGACAACTCTCAGCATCCAGAGGTAAGCAGCTACTACCGCAAAGCATTTTGTGAAAATGTGACGTGCTGAGGCTAGGGCAAAAGGCAACACTCTGTACTGGAAGTACTGTCCTCCCAGGATGAATCTGAAATATTTTCTGAGCATGGGATGTATCTGTATGGGGGCATACGCATCCTTCAGATCCAGGGAGCATAGCCAATCTCCTCTTTGAAGATAAGGAAGCAGGATGCCTAGAGAAATCATTCTGAACTTTTCTCTTAACAAGTATGTGTTCAGATCTCTTAGGTCTGGGACGGTATACCCCCGTTTGCTTGAGGATCAGGAAATACATGTAATAAGATCCTTGCCCTCTCTGCTGTGGTGGCACAAGCTCAGTCGTGAGATCTGTCAAGAGGGCAGTGATTTCTCTCTGAAACTGATCCTGATGCAGAGGGTCGAGGTGATGCACCCTTGGGGGCGGGGGGGGGGGGGTGATTTGGAGGTAGTTTGAATAAATGTAATTTGTAACTGCTTTGGATGATCTGCAGAACCCATGTGTGGGGTTATGAGGGGCCACATTTTGGGCAAATAGAGTGAGCCTTCCCCCTATCAGAGGGTCTTTCCACTGCAGTTACTGGTAGAGTGGGGCTATGCTGTGAAGGAACCAGTCAAAACCCTGCCCCTGACTTTGACTGAGGACTGGCTAGGCTTTCTGAGGCTTTTCTTGCCACAGTTATGGTTGAAGAGTGTGTTTTGGTTGGGTGGTTTGGGAACCAGGAAAGTACCTATGCCTACGAGAGAATAGTTTTTTTTCTGGCCCCCTCCTTGGTATCTCTTGTGATAGGAGGCTGGCTCAGACCTGTGCTTTGAGAGATTATTAAGGGTGACATGCTGCTTTTTGATGAAGCCAGCTTTCTCTTTGACCTGTTCTGTGAAGAGATTCTCTCCATGGTATGGCACAGCAGCAAGCTTGTCCTACACTGATTGTTCCAGGTCTGAGGGCCCTGGAGCCAAGCACCAGCAAGCTTGTCCTACACTGATTGTTCCAGGTCTGAGGGCCCTGGAGCCAAGCAAGTCTCTAGGTGCCAATACCCAAGGCAGGAGCTCTCAATGCCGTTTCGAAGATATCATAGGTTGCACGGACCATGATCTTTAAGCAGTCCTTGCTGTGAGTCACTAGGGAATGATACTGTCCCAGTTTCACTGGAGGAAGATACTGGGACAGATCAGCAAGGTCACACGTGATGTTCTTCAAAAACATGCCCATGTAAAGCTTGTAAGAGGCTATGTGGGCTATCAGCATGGAACTCTGAAAATACCTCCTTCCCCAAAGAGTCTAATATCTGAGCTTCCCTCCCCAGGGGGATCGAGGAATGATTCTTGGAAGTCTTGGATCTCTTAAGGGCAGATTTGATCACCAAGGAATGGTGTGGAAGCTGGAGCTTCTCAAATTTGGGAGCCTTCTGAACTCTGTGCCTCTGGTCAGTAGAAAGCTTGACTCCATGTATAGTGAGGGGGTTTTCCCACATGCTCATCTGTGCTCTCTGAAGAATGTGGTGCACGGGCACTGTCACTGTCTCCTTAGGGACTGAGGAATATTGAAGGATCTCCAACTCTTCTTCCCAGGGCGCACCTGCAGTCTCCAATGAAAATGGTATGGCCTTGGCCAAGTCTCAGACAAAATCTTCGCAGGGCACTTGTGCCACTCATGAGGGGGAGAAGGGTCCGATGGAAGCTCAGAAGACCTGTCCTCTGATGAGTCCTCAGACTCAATATTGGTAACCTAGTCTTCTGAATCAGATTCTCAGAGGACATCGAAGTACTTCTGAGTTTCTGCCTGGATCTCTCTCCCGACCCGAGGGGATCAGGAGCTCCTTCAGGAGCGATGATGCACTGATGCTCGTCTAGAGTTAGAAGGTGTATCAGACAACCAAAATTCTAGAGAGTGATATCGGCCAGGCAGGCACCAGTGTTGGGGTTGTTCAATGCCCTGATGTCAATGCCTCTCCCGCAGGCAAAGCTTGCATCTCAAGGATAAGTTGCACAGTTGCCAATGTTGATGCAGCTATCATCAAGGCCCCACAATCCATTCTTTGAGAGCCTACAGAAGGTGTTTCTTTATGGCTGCTGACTCCAAAGGCCATGAAGCCTCAGCAACTAGGACCGATCTACCCGGAATCTGAACAGGGTTTATTGGCGGCTTGGTGTCAGCTCTTGGTAGGCCGTCACTGCCCCTCCGATGTCCTGGAAGATGAGTTCTCCTCCCTTTGGAGAAGCTTAGAGGGGCCCCTCATCGCTCTCGATGCCATGCCTCGAGGGGCTTTGATGCCGGTGCACCAAAGTCTTCACTCTGTGCGATCTCCCTTCGGCATCTATGAAGACGAAGCCAAATCCTCCTTCATCCTCAGGTGGAGATTGATTGATGGCTGATGCTCTGGGGCACTACAGGTGCTCAACTCCAAGTGGGCTCGAAATCCTCAATGATGGTGCATTGACAGTGTCCATTGTAGCCTTTGAAACCATTAAGACCAGTGCCGTTGATGTCAATGGATAAAAGTGATTTTCACTGCTTCTCTTGACTCTTGAGTCCTCTTTTTGTCATCTGCAAACACAAATTACAGGAAGACTGCTGATGATCAGGTCCCAGGCACTGAAGACACCAGCTATGGGTAACCGGGGGTGGATATGGTCCTTGAGAACAGGGAACATTTTTTGTAAACCCACTAGCCAGTTTTTGGGACATATCATCTGCAGCTAAATCAAATGGCTTGATTTTGAAGAGCAGGAGCATGGCCGGCACACCAACCCCTAAGGGAGCAGAGATGCCGTGGAAAGTAAAAGAAACTTAAGACAACTAAAAAGAGATTAACACAAAGGAAGGGAACCACGATGGCAGGAAAAGAGGTTCATGGGGAAACTTGGAAGGGTGGCAGGATCCCTGAAAGGGGGAAAAAATAGTTACCAAAGGTGGAGGGACAGATTGAAACATGTCCACTGGGCTCTGCAGAAAAATGAAAACTAATTCAAGATGGCACCACGGTGGCAGACAGGAAGATGGCATGCATGCATGGTGGAACCTCCCATAAGCTTCTAGTAGTAGTCACCCATACTTGAAGACTTCATTCCTGCTTGGCCACAGAGAAATATTATTTATAGGATACCAGAATCAAGACTATTTTAAGCACAGGTCTTATATTGTAGAATTCCTTGCCCACACCATAG
Organism: Ichthyophis bannanicus; assembly: GCA_033557465.1. Lineage (NCBI taxonomy): Eukaryota > Metazoa > Chordata > Amphibia > Gymnophiona > Ichthyophiidae > Ichthyophis > Ichthyophis bannanicus. The sequence goes on from CM066043.1 coordinate 168,044,017, forward strand.
AATTACTCAGATTTCTTATCCTCCATTTTGTCATGCTTTAAAATCATGGTAGTTTCAAAATCATTTGCTTATTTAATTCATACACTGTATTTTAGATTTGATGGGGTATATACTTCTTTGAATTATATATTTGCTTGTCTGGTAAGATGACTGTTGACTTATGACATGGAGTCTTGTTTGCAATTGTAACTAGTCTGTTATCCTCATCTTGCTGAGTATCATACTCTGCTTCCTCAGCATTTGATTAGCTTTTTATATGTTCAGCTCTTATCTTTGTTTAATTAAAAACTTGTTAAATATAAATTCGTTATCATGTAAATATATGTATGATTTATGATGTTTTATTGCTCATCTCTGGAATCTGCCTTGAGCTGCAAGGTAAAGTGGAATACTAATGTCCATATTAAGAACAGATCAAGGGGGCTGGAATGTATCATTGGTTCTACAGTCAGAAGGGTCTCTGGTCACCTCCTCATTATGTAGAGGGTAATTTTATAGTCAGGTGCTAATTTTGGGCACCCAGAACTTGTTTATCTAAAGCCTATTTTATAATGAAAAGTGGGTACCTGCTTTTCTTTATAAAATAGGGGCATTAAGTGTTCAAAAATGCATGCTAAATCTAAGCTCAAGCACTTACACCAGCCCTAGGGTTGGCATAAATACTTATGCCTAGATTTCTAAAAAACATATGCATGTTATAGCATTTTATAACTAATGTGTATAAATGGATGCTCCATCCCTGTACATGCCCACTCCGAAAGTATGCGCCTTTGGCCTGAAGCGCATACTTGCAAAATAGTGATTGTCTAAAGAACACATGTAAAGGCTCATCCAAGCACGTAAGCCATTGAAAATACACAATTTACACACATTATGCCGAGTAACTTTATGTAGCTCCTTATAAAATTACCTCTATGGTGTGCAGGTGTATCTCTTCATAAGGCCTGAGGGTGGCAACGATTTGAACTAAAGAAATCTTACCCAGTTTCAGTTTGTAGCAATATGCAAACCTGATTTACCAGTAGCAGATTGTAATTTCTTTGGATTGAGATCACTATGGGTGCAGCTTGCTGCTACAGTGCGGAAGACTCCTTCCATTCCAGGCTCTGTTTACTCAGTCAGTAGAAAGCAAGGCCTAGCATAGTCCCATGTGTTGGTCATGCAGGTAGTTTCAGCTGAAAGGGGGAAATATATTTTCTAATTTATAGTCAGATTTACAAAACCTTTTCCCCAAAACACAGATGGGGGTCTTTTAGTATAGGGCATTAGCTGACATTACGTGTTCTGATGCATGTTGCTAGTTCGTGTAGGGTAATGACAGTCTAACCTGCATTGGTTGCGAGTGGGTGGGTTAAGGGTGGAAAGTGGGCATGGTTAGCGCAGCACAGTTAACGTGGTGTTCACATGACCACGCTACCTGCGTTAGCACAGGATCACCTAACGCTACCTCAATTGATGGAGTTAAGTGCACTCACGCTAATGTGGCATGCATTCCGCAAAACGAATAAGGGGTTTGTACGTGCGGCAGGGAGGTTTATGTGCCGAAAATGTCCCAGACCATATTCTGAAACACTGCTGACATGCATGTCTATGGCGCTAGCACAGGGATCTCAGAACATGCCCAAAAGGGGTGGAACGGGGGCGTGTAGAAAGCGTATTCAGGAAAGGCCCATGTACGTATTAAGTGTTCCTCTGAAATGCCCATCATGTTCCTGTTGAAACGTGGAATAAGGCCAGGACTTAGAAAAATTCTGCGCTTCTCTGCAATGTGGCCCACATTGAAGAATGGTTGTGACAAATATGTTTTGAACTGGTGTGACTGCAGTCTGGAAGAACACAAGATGCAGTTTTAAGGTACAGGGTACCTTTGCTCAGCTTCTGAAACTTCAATGTTGTTGCCTTTGCCTGTATAGGGGTTTTGTGAATAATGCCAAGTATTGCATGAAAAACATTTATATTTTGTAAAGAAAGACATTTAAAGAATTTATATATATATATATATATATATATATATATATACACACACACACATACACTTATATTTGGAGGTTTTTTATGACCTATGATGTCAAGGGTTAGCCACCAGCTGCGTTAAGACGGTAACGGCTATTGCAGACTGTCAGTTTGAGTATTTGCATATTTGAGCCATTGCGTTGGCTTTTGCTATACCCGGAGGTCTTTTTTCCTCCAATATTAAATTTTTGATTTGTTTTCCACTTGCAGTGGGCTATTTATTGTTATGTATGCTAGACCCTGTATTTTTTGGGATTGAGTCTATATAGAACAGGTTTCTGGAGAAGCAGCGGCGGCCAAGAGAGCAAATAGAATGCTAGGTATCATAAGGAAAGGAATGGAGAATAAAACCAAGGATATTATAATGCCTCTGTATCATTCCATGGTGTGACCGCACCTTGAATATTGTGTCGAATTCTGGCCGCCGTATCTTAAAAAGGATATAGCGTTATTAGAAAAGGTTCAGAGAAGAGCCACCACAATGGTAAAGGGGATGGAAGGATACCCCTATGAAGAGAGGCTAAAAAGGTTAGGGCTCTTCAACCTGGAAGATATGATAGAGATCTATAAATTAATGAATGAAGTGGAACAGGTAAACGTAGATCAATTGTTTACGTCTGAATATAAAAAGACTAGGGGACATACAATGAAGCTACAGGGTAACCTCTTTAAGACTAATAAGAGAAAATATTTTTTCACTCAACGTGTAATCAAACTCTGGAATTTGTTACCCGAGGATGTAGTAAGAGCTGTTAGTGCAGCTGGGTTTAAAAAATGTTTGGACAAGTTCCTGGAGAAAAGGTCCATAAACCATTATTAAAAGGGCCCCGGGATATCACTGCTTGACCCAATACAAGCATTGAGGAACCTGTGTCTTTTAGGGAAACTGCTAGGTACTTATGACCTAGATTGGCCACTGTTGGAAACAGGATACTGGGCTTGATGGACCTTGGTCTGACCCAGTATGGCATATCTTATGTTCTTATGAATTTCAGGATGTATAGGTTCAGGGTATCTTTTTGGCAGAATCATGTTTTTATGACAGAAAGTGAGTGTGTGTGGTTTGAGGGGTGCATGGGGGGGGACGGGACGGGACAGATCTGGTGTGCTCATCTGCAATTCAGTGGGGACATGAAAGCCTAGCCAGTACCTGGACCATATGGATGACTGCAGCGTCACCAGGTGCCAGTGTGATTGGGCAATGAGACTCGGAGAGGGTTCACTATAGCTAAATGTCAAAACATATCCAGGTCAATAATAAGGGACCTGCAGAATAAGTGCAAACCGCACTAATGATGCCCATAATGCACATTTTGTGAGACCAGTGGTGCTGCTTTTGAGCATGTATTAGTGCTGTTTGCACTGCTGAATGCTGTTATCCTGAGGGTCCCTTATTAATGTTTTGACATTGTCATAGGAAAGCTATGCTGATTCCTTCTGGATTATTTTACATAGGGTATGCTATACAGCCGCTGTGCCAGGCCCTGGGAGATGCAGCTGATGTAATGCCAACATTACCCGAATTGTCCCATGTGGCCAGGATCAATGAGGGCTGCGAGAGTGGTGATATATCTGGAGTCTGGCTACTTGGTGTGCTAGCACAGGGATCTCCCCTCCCATGCCCACACAGCTCTGACCAGGGGAGCCGTGCCACAAAGCTGACTGTGGGAAGGCAGACAGAGTTGCCCCACGGATAGCAGATGTATACAGATTGGCATACGCCATGATGGGACAGGTGTAACTGCTGTGAGAAATACCAGTACCCAGATAGATGGGCCTCGGATGCCATAGCCAGAAGGCCCTACTACTGCCGATCTTTTGTATAGCACTACAAGGCATATGCAGCACTGCACAGATACACGTAAAAGATGGTCCCTGCTAAGTGGAGCTTACAATCTAGTCTAGACAGACAACACAGCAGCTGTGGTCAGGAAAAATCCAGGGAGAATCGCCAGGAAACACAAGCTTCGATGGATCACATCCAACAGCGGCATCAATGAGGTAAGTGCTCAGCTTGAATTTGAGAGGGGCCAGATATGAAGCCTGACGTACAGACCCAGGTAGTTTGTTCCAGACATAAGGAGCAGCAAGGTGAAGGGAGAGATGTCTGGATTTGGTAGTAGAAGAGAAGGGCACGGATAGAAGCAATCTGACAGAAGAGCAGACTGCTGGGAAGGGTGTAGGGAGAGATAAGAGGGGAATGGCAGTGTGGGGCAGCAGAATGAGTGCACTTATAGGCCATAGGCACAAAAACAGCATACATTTGTTGCTCAGCAATATTAAGCATCCTTTGGGGAACTGCAAGATTAGTTCAGGGTTTTGTGCACTTGGTGAGGGTCCATCCCTAGCAGTTTAAAGTGTGCTTGTAGAGATGACCAAGGCAGAAATCACTGGGGCCGGTTCCTAATGCCACATACCATTTAATGCAAGGTATATCCTGATATATATGTTCAAATTTACATTCTCGTATAACATACTGGGGTGCAATAGGCATACCTAGCACTTTTCAGGGCATGAGGACTGGTATATGGTCTAGATTGCTGTTATTTCTCATTGGTGTTTGTCTAGTGTGCATCAGCAAACTGTGATGAGCAGCTTAGGAGATGCATGTTTTTTTCTGAGAGGCATGGCATCCGCGCATACATTGCAGGGATAGACAGGATCTAAAATGTGTAACTTTTCAGAATGCAGTGGGCAAGGGAACATCCAAAATGTTTATCCGCGTCCAAGGCACGTGCCCTGCCAAACATCTATCTTCCTGATTCTGGACCTGCGGGCACATCCAGACCCGTGGATGCAGAATTAGGTTCTAAGGGGGCCCATTTTTTGATTTAGACGTGTCCATGGGCCAGATGTGCATGTTATGGAATCGCATTCCATAGGACAGGACTATGCATTAATTGCCAGGGAAATGCTTTCCACGCCTCCTCTATAGCACAGTTGTTTTGCACCGAACACACATAGTTTTGGTGCCTTTGGCATGTTCGGTGCAACACCCTTGCATCATTTAGTAAAAGGACCCCAGAACGAGAGAAATGATGATGTAAATTAGACCTTATTTTCAAAACTAATAAAGACTTTGCCTTGGTGGGTCAAAGATATCTACATATTCCGGGAAAGTATGGAAGCCTCTTTCTGGTGCCCATAGGATGTGATTAAAATGTCTTGTCTTGTACATACCTACAAGCTAGAGGTGAATTATACAGTCAAAGCTGAATTGAGTAGTTCACACATTCCCATACATTAAAAGCTATTATGCTTAATTGCTCAGTTCTTAATTTTTATTTATTTGAAATATGGATGATCATGCAAGTGTAATCTTTGGTGCTGCTACGAGATGTGATTTATTTTAAACAAACCATTTATATAATGTTATAACATGGTCTCGTTCTTTTGTGAAGAACTAAGTTAAAAAAAAATTGGTTCTTGACTTATAATAGGGTGAAGCAAAATCTTCCACTTCAGAGAATGATGGAAGTGATTAAAATACAATTAGTTGGAAGGAACCTAATTTCAGCAAGATATCTAAAAAATGAATTGGCATATTTTTACCTTTTGAGCCAGGCATCCTGCAACTCACCATGTCTAAATATTTCAATGTGCCGCAGCCCTGTAGAACTACTTTTTTTTCTCATTTTGCAAAATTTCAATAAAAACTTAACGTGTATGACATTTTATCAATGATTGACAGTCTGATACATTTTTACCAAAACACATTAAAATGTCATATTCACCAACCCCTTGAACATTTTCTTCAGAAAGCAACTTGCAAACAGAAGCATTTGATTATTCTCTCTGTGCTTGAAGTGTGAGGAAGGCTGATAAAGTACCTGGGCTGAAGAGTAGAAATGTCGCCATTAGCACAAAGTTATTTGAACCATAGCACTTCTCTTAGAATGTCGAAAGAATGAAATAACGATGCAAATGAACCTTTCCATGCGATATAAGGAAAGCAGTACTTTTACAAAAAAATTAAAAACCACAGAACTGGCATCATGCATGAGCTTAATGTAAAAACCCTAAAATATGATGATTTTCGTTCCTGGACCTTAGGCTTAAAGCTCATTTCAAAAGACATAAAATTATAGTTTTTACCAGATGAGAGAAGGTATACAGAGGTGTCTGCTACCAATGTATAACAATAAAGCACTGGTTACTACCCACAGAGTGTTACTCACTTTATGTTGTACTCGAACTGTAATTCTCTGTGGGTTTGCATCACTGGTTCGTTATAATAGCAGTAGTACAGTAGGATCGAATAAGATAGCACAGAAAAAGCCCACTTTTCTGAGCTAGCACCGTAGAAGTGCATGTAAAATAACTTACCAGTACAGGAGTATTATTTATGTTATTTATTATGATTGGGGTTTTTTCTTTTATTTATAACATCTTTCATCCAACTATGATCCCCAGTGTTTTTCAGCCACCTATAGTACAATTTGAGAAATATGTGCCCACTGATTGCAAAGTGGGAAGAGCATAAAAGACAAAATGTAGTCAAAATAACATTGAAACCATGGGAAGCCGTCTAGGTAAAGCCACAAAAATTGGTGGCAGGAGTGGTGATTAGTCACAGTGATTTCCCGGGGTGGTGCATTTCACTGGTGCACTTCCCATACTGGTGCATAAAGTAGGATTATGCATCAAGGCATCTGTCATACATAATCCCAATTTAATTATAACCAAGGAACCTGATTTATGATATTTTCTTAAAGAAATATAAACAGCATCATTGAGCAAGACTTTTGACAAACTAGTTAAAGTACAGATTTAGACATTCCATGCCACACAAAAATTGATTCTGTAAATTATACCCGTGTTACTTTCATTTCATATAACATAATGCGCTGTTGCTATCGTATATTTTTCTGCCTACATAGTAAAAGAAAGTGTTTAGACAGTGCAATCCATGTACCGTCTAGAAAATGAGCTAGTGTGCAATGGTGCATTTAAGATTTTTAAAATGGAATCTGATGACTTTATTAACTGTAAATCAGTACAACTCCTGGGTTGATTTAGAGTGCTTGACCCACTGCCATAACTGGAAATAGTTCCATGGCATGTGCTCATTCATCTTTCTGTTTCTAATACAGCTATGTTATGGCATCAGTAGGCGTTATCTGTTGAATCCAAAGTGGTATTATTTTATAAAATGTAACTCTTCATTCTTGACATTCATTTTTGGAAGGGGTTTGCAATTCTGTGCGCACGGCATAACTATTTTGAAATAATTTCCTCAAAGTTTGGATATTACCTTTCTGTGAGTATAGAGCTAATTTTATAAAGGTCATCCAGTTCTGCATGCATCCAACATACACAAAGCATGAGTGTGTGCCTACTTTTCTTTATAAGATTTGGGCTTAGTTGTGAGATATGTGCAGCAACCCTAGACATGAGCACTTATGGGTGCCCTAGAATTGGTGTAAATACTTGTGCCTAAATTTGTAAAGAATGCACACAAGTTATAGTATTTTATAACTTGCATGCATAAATGTATGTTCTACCCAAGCTCCACTCTTGTGCTTGCCCACTCCAAAGGTATGCACCATTGGCTTGACATATATACATATAGAATAGCAACTGCCTAAAGCGTGCATGTAAGTCATAGAAAACACATGATTATGTGCATGGATAGCACAGTCTATGTGACTCATTATAAAATTATCTCCGTAATGCACTATGCAACAAACAATGATCGTACTGATGTGCTGCTCTTTCCTGCCCGCTTCCAAACCACTAAGGTCATTGCTTTGGCCTGTCATGGGAATCTGGTCTGTCACTTGGGGCGCCTTTGCTGCCCACTGTTGCCACTCTGTCTTCCACCAGCCTACTGCACCAGAGGTCCACTCCAGTGTAGCACCACTGCTACTAAAGTCCAAATTCTGCATTTACATTCTATGCAACTTCTGCAATGTGCAATATTCTCTTAGAAGTATTTAATATAAATATTCGCATAATGTGCTGTGTGTTTAGTGTCTGCATGAGTTTTGTTTATGTGGACGGTGGAAAGGAAGATTAGAGAGAAGGGAGGATTAATGTGAAAAATAGGTGGTGGTGTGTTCTGTTCTGTGGAAGCACAGAGAGGCAGTATAGAGGAATAAGGTGGGGACTACTGGGAATCAGAGAGGGATCGGTTTTAGGAGCATTCAGTAGTAAGCAAATGGAGCCAAATGACAGAATGGCAATAAAAGTGAATGAGAACTGGGGCATAGAAGAAATGTAAAGAAAATATAGGAAGCTGTGCATGAGACTGGTACATGTAGAGAACCAACTGGATCATTGAGGGTGGTGGTGGGAGGACATTAGTGCGAGAAGATGTGTGAAAAACAAATATATATGAATGAAATGGGAAGAATCTAATGTTGAGGGTGAAAGTTGAAAAGGATGGCAATGGCAGCCATTGAAACTGAACAGGACAGCGGGAGAGGGACTGAAGTGGTTGCAATAAAATGGGGCAAGACGGGAGCGTAAATGTAACGCTGAAGCTTTTGCACCTAGTTTATAATGCTTGGTGACTCATAGAAACATGATGGCAGATAAAGACCATACCGCCTATCCAGTCTGCCCATCCATACGAACTACTAAGCTCTACAATCCCTTCTTTTCCTTTTGAGATCCTGTGTGTCTGTCTCATGGTTTCTTGAACTCCGATATAGTCCTTCTCTACTACCTCCACTGGGAGACTATTCCATGAATCCACCACTTTTTCCATAAAGAAACATTTTCTCAGATTACTCCTAAGTCTGTCCCTTTCACCTTCATCCTATGTCCACTTGTTTCAGAGCTTTCTTTCACTTGAAAGAGGACAGGCTCTACTTTAGCCCTTTGAAAATGTTATTGAGCTGTGCCATCATACTCTATCTCAACAACAGTGCTGCCATCCGCTGAAAAATCTAGAGCAGTTTGAAAATTATGAATCATTAATGCAATGAAATTATCATTGATAGAAGACAGAGACCTATTATATTTCAATGATTTCTGCAAAATAGAAAAATCCATCATATCCATCATATCTTTAAGTGGTTGTCACTATAATTACATTGGACCAAATTGGTTTAAAACCTGGTGAGCAGAGGGGAGGGAGGAGAGAGGCAGCAGAGGGAGTTTAAAGGGGAGAAGGAAGGAGCAAAAGGGATAGTGGGAGGGGAAAATTAAAAAAAAAAAAAGACAGGAGCTAAACTTTTAAGAAAAAGTGAGAAACTGAGAATAAAGCTGAATGGGGAGAAAGAGTAAAAGGAAGCAGGTCAATATTCAGAAGCGTTCTCAAGGAGCATGTTGGGATCCTTGTGGTGACTCCAGCGATGATGACTTTATTCTGCATCACTGCTGGTCTACAAGCGTTCTGTGTCCTTCAGTGGCCAGCCTTCTGGCACTTTTTACCACACTGCTACGAGTAAGCCTTTTTCTCCACACTGACCACAGCTACTCAAGTCCTTCTCATATACTTTTCTCTTTCTGTTTCTCCTACCAATGTCTGTGATCTACTCTACTCTGTCCTTCGCTCTCTCTCTTCCCCTCACAACACATCATCTGTAACTGTTACCTCTTCTACTCCTGACCCACCTCTCCTTGCTGTTATCTTTCCTGACGAGGTCTGTTTCTACCACTCTATCTTTCCTGTCTGCCCGTCTCCCCCCATCAGTGGCCCCCTATCGCATACCTGGTCCTCTTCCTGCCCAATCTCAGTTGTCGAGCTAAGGCTCTCACCTCATCTGACAAAACCACGTGTCAGTCGGACCCTATTCCCTCCCACTGTCTCTCTGAGCCCTCTCTCCCACTTATTCTTTGCATATTTAATTCAAGTCTGACCTTTAGCTTTTCCCAGCTGTCTGGAAGCATGCTATTATCTGCCCTATTCTCAAAAAGCCCTCCTTGCATCTCTCCATCCCTGCACACTGGCACCCCATTTCAAACCTTCCCTTTCTTTCAAAAGTTCTTGAAAACTGGTTTTCACGCAACTGTCCACCCATCTTGATACTACCCTTGCCCTTCATCCCTACCAATCTGGATTAAGAACCTGTCATAGCACAGAAACCATTCTCCTTTCTTTCCTGAACAAACTTCACATGTCACATGAACATGGTGTTTTCTTCCTCATGGTATCACTGGATCTATCCTCAGCATTTGATTTAGTTGACCCTTCCACTCTTCTTTCCTGTCTTCGTGATCTAGGTTCCATGGAACTGTCCATCACTGGTTTTGGTCTTTTCTCTCCACCTGCTCTTTTTCTATCCGTTGGCCCTTCTGCATTCCCAGTCACCACTCTCCCTTGTGGTGTCCCACAGGGCTCTGTATTAGCCCCTTCCTCTTCAATATTTCCTGGCCTCTCTTGCCCTCATCATTCAACAGTCTGTAATATCAGGATACTACTATGCTGACAAAATTATTCTTCTGTTTCATACTAGCCCTCTTTCTCCTGACGATTCCCTTTTCTGTATCTCTTGGCTCTGATTCTTGGCTAACTGAATTATTTGCATCTCAATCCTTCAAAATCCACCACCATCTAGTTCACCTTCAGTGCCCCTCACCCCTCACAGGCCCCCATGCTGTCCTGCTCTCCTATACCCCCTTGCATCGTTCTCTGATACCCTGAAGTCACCCTGGATTCCTCCCTTTTTTTCCATGAGCATATTTCTTTACTTGTTCATCGTTCTTTTTTCTCTCTACATCAAATATATGCGGTCCTTCCATTCCTATCCCTCTCTTCACTAACTACACTCATCCTGATGTTGATTGTATCAAGACTCTTATTACTGAAATATTGTTCTAGCAGGCTTGCCCCAATACCAACTTCACCATCTACAGCTTCTTCAGAATATGGCAGCTTGTCTCCTCACCCGCTCCTCTTGTACAGATCATGTAACTCCATTGCTTATACACCTACACTGGCTTCCACTCAGATTTAGGTCTACCTACAAGATATTTACCACTGTTCATAAGACTATTCACACTGGCACTCCCCAATATCTCGCTGACCTTATTCACTTAGACCAGGGGTCACCAACCTGTGGCCCGCGGGCCGCATGCGGCCCACGAGGTCCCTTCGTGCGGCCCGCGAGGCTCTACCCCGGTTAACATTACGTGCGGCCCGCCAAGGATTCCCGCCATTGTATCCACGCGCTTGCAGCTCACCGACGACCACCTGCAAGCGTCCCTTCTCCTGTCAGTGTCATCTGTGAAGCCGGACTTTAAGCGTTTGTCTGCTAGCATGAATCATCAGCCATCTCATTAAATTCAATAAAGGTGATTAGCCATTGTTTTCATAATTTTGCGTTTGTTGTTTTTTTTCGCGGGGCGGGGAGAAGGGGGGGTGCGGCCCGCGAGGCTCCCGGTAGTCGGCTGTGCGGCACGCGGCCCTCTGGAGGTTGGTGACCCCAGACTTAGACGCTCCCCCCCCCCCCCGCGTGCTCTGATCTAATCATCCCTTCCCTCTACTACATATGCTTGTCTGGATTCAACCTGTCATGCCACCTTTTTCTTCTTGGGACTCGCACTTTGGAACTCGCTGCCAACCACACTTTGCCCCAAATTTTCCTTCCAGAAATTCCAAAGTATGCTGAAAACTCATCTGTTCCACCTTGCCTTTGACCTCCCCCTCTGCAGTCTTGAATATCTTATCACCACCTCCTACCTGGTATGCCTCTACCTACTCTTGAGCTCTATCGATCTTGACTTTAGTCTATCCTGTCTATCCTGTGCTCTACTTTTTCCTCTGTCCTGTACATTCATGGTGTTCCTTTCTACTCTATAATATGCAGCTTATCCATTTTATTTTTTGTAAACCACTCTGATGCTACCGCTCGGGTGGTTTATCAAGTGTCACAATAAAGATAAAGACACTTATGCGGTCAGTATCCAACGCTAATCATATTAAAAACATTCAGTGCCAGCTAATAGACATGTTTTGGAGAGACAACTCAATGCTGTCAGGCCAATATTTGAATGGCAATATAGCAAATGTCTTCAAATAAATAGATTTAAGAGGGACTGGGGAATTCAGGAGACCGGGACAAAATTTAAGTGGGTCGCAGATATTCAGACAATTGGAAAAATTATTATTTTTCTTTCTTAAAGAGGATTGCATAAATGTATTTATTTACTTACAGAATTTGGTATACTGCCAAAGGCGCTAGCATCATGGCGGTTTATAATATCCAAGTGTAAATATACAGAGACAATCACAATCATAATGAAACATGACAAGCAATCTTTGGACACACAAGGGAGAGAGTGGAATAGGACAACAATTTCCAGAAAGAAAGACACTGGGTTATCACCACTGGAATCAGCTGCCAGAGAATGTAGCCAAGTTAACTAATGGAGTGTGATTCAAAGGTTTCACCAGGTTCCTGGAAGAAAAGTCCATAAAAAATTATTAGCCAGGTAAACTTAGGAAAACCATAAGAACATAAAATATGCCATATAGGTCCAACCAAGGTCCATCAAGCCCAGTATCCTGTTTCCAAACAGTGACCAATCTAGGTCACAAGTACCTAGCAGTTTTTCCAGAAGACACAGGTTCCACAATGATTGTAATTGGGGCAAGCAGTGGATATCTCGGGTCCCCTTTAATAATGGTTTATGGACCTTTTCTCCAGGAACTTGTCCAAACCTTTTTTAAACCCAGCTACACTAACAACTACATCCTTCGGTAATGAATTCCAGAGTTTGATTACACATTAAGTGAAAAATATTTTCTCTTATTAGTCTTATATGGGTTACACTCTTTATTGCATGTTCCCTAGTCCTTCTACATTTTGATGGTGTAAACAATCGATCTAAGTTTACCCGTTCCACTCCACTCATTAATTTATAGACCTTTATCATATCTCCCCTCAGCCTTCTCTTTTCCAGATTGACGAGCCCTAACCTTTTAGCCTCTCCTCATAGGGGTATCCTTCTATCTCTACCATTTTAGTGGCTCTTCTCTGTACCTTTTCTAATTCTGCTATATTCTTTTTAATATACGGTGACCAGAATTGCACACAATATTCAAGGTGCAGTCACGCCATGGAACAATACAGAGGCATTCTAATATCCTTTGTTTTATTCTCCATTCCTTTCCTTATGATTCTTAGCATTCTGTTTGCTTTCTTGGCTGCCGCTGCACACTCGGCAGAGGGTTTCAATGTGTTATCCACAATGACACCTAGATCTTTTTCCTGGGTGGTGGTTTCTAATGTGGAACCTTGCATCGTGTAATCATGTTCTTTCCTAGGTGCATAACTTTGCACTTGTCCACACTAAATTTCATCTGCCATTTGGATGACCCATCTTCCAAATTATCAAGATCCTCTTGCAATTTTTCACAGTCCTATTGGGTTTTAACAACTTTGAATAATTTTTTGTGATCTTCAAATTTAATTACCTTACTCGTTATTTCCATTTCCAGGTCATTTATGTTAAAAAACAGCTGGCCCAGCACAGATCCCTGGGATAACTCCACTATTCAGCTTTCTCCATTGGGAAAATTAGCCATTTAGCCCTACCCTCTGCTTTCTTTTAACCAGTTCTTGATCCACAATAGTTACACTGCCTCCTATCCCATGAAGTTTTTAAATTTCATCAAGAATCTCTCATGAGGGACCTTGTCAAAGGCTTTCTGAAAATCCAGATACACTACATTGACTGACCCACCTTTGTCTACCTGTCTATTTATAACTTCAAAAAAATATAACAGATTAGTACGAAAAGACCTTGCCTGGCTAAAGTCACGATGGCTGTCTCCCAGTAAACCATGACTATCTACATCTTCAGAAATTTTGTTCTTAATAATGGTTTCTACCATTTTTCCCCATACTGACGTCAGGCTCACCAGTCTGTAGTTTCCTGGATCAGCCCTGGAACCCTTTTTAAACCCTTTTTAAAAAGTTGGTGTTACATTGGCCATCCTCCAATGTACAGGTATTACTGATGATTTTAATGATAGTTCACAGATTAGTAATAGTAGGTCTGCAATCTCATATTTCAGTTTTTTCAACACCCTTGGATGTATACCATCCTGGTGATTTGCTGCTCTTCAGTTTATCAAATAGTTGTAATACATCTTCCCGGTTTATCAATATTTCTTTCAAGTCTTCTGCGACATCAGCTTTAAATACCATTTCAGACATGGGTAACTTCCCTACATCATCTTCAGTAAAGACCCAAGCAAAGAATTCATTCATACTCTCCGCTATGGCCTTGTCCCCTCTAAGTGCCCCTTTTACATCTCTATCATCCAATGGTCCAACTGACTCTCAGGTTTTTTGCTACGTATGTACTTGAAAATGTTTTTATTATGCGTTTTTGCTTACACAAGCAGCTTTTTTTCAAACTCTTTTTGCCTGCCTTATCAATGCCTTGCATCTAACTTGCCAGTGCTTATGTTTCTAGTTTTTGGCATTTGACTCCTTTTTCCATTTCCTGAACGATGCTTTTTTTTTGCTACAACAGCCTTTTTGACATCACCTTTAGCTTCCCTTATTTTTTTACTTTTGGATTTTGTATTCCTTTTTGTTTTTGTGGCATTCTCCTTAGCCAGTAATTGTATTATGTCTTTTGTTAAAACCCTCTTTTATTTTTGGTTTTGTCATCCTTATCAGTTTTCAAGATGTTTTAAATGTTCTGCTATATGCGGATTGCGCATAGAATTTGGTTGATGGGAGCAATTACTTTATCTTTTTTTAAACTGCTATGAGTTTTGTCCTTGGCGATTACAATTGGCTTTCATTATTGCTCACGTCACTAGACTCTCGTAATTGACTTCTGGAGTTGGTGTGCTTTTCTGTTTAAAGGACGAGTAGCCTCCAGAGCATTTCTGTTTGCTTAGCCCACTTCACAGGTCTGGCTGCAAAAATGCTTCTGGTATATATCAACCTCGACTAAATTATTTTCACTGTCTGTAGTTGGCACATTTCTATGGACTCACAATCGTGGTTTTTCTTCACTATTGGTTAATTTCTTCGGCCTCTCATCTCTATGCTTTTTAGCGGTATATGGTTGGTTAATTGAAGCAACGTTATTTTTAAATTTTGGTGCCGTTAACAGCATAACATATACATAAATGGTGGTTTCCAATCTTTTTCTATTGTTCACACGTTAAGAACCATCTCACGCGGTTTTCAGAAGTTGGGCAATACTAATATCATGGTCAAAGTCAGCGATGTATACCTTTTATAATGTCACCCCACTTTAAGACACATTCCCATAAATCACAGTATTCTCTTCTTATTTCCACAATTGTTTTCAATGTTCTCCATTCTAAGCTATCATATCTGTACTGCTATACTTCTATTACTTTGTGCACACACCTGCACATCTGGTTTATGTTTCTTTTCTTCTTCCCCTTTCTTTCCTTCCCTTCCCTCCCTCTTCTAGTTCCTCATTCCCTCTCTTCCCTCCCCCTTTCTTTCTCCTTCCCCTTTCCTTCCCCCCCTATTCTTCATCTTCCCTCTCCCCTTCCCCCTCCCTTCTTCCCCTTCCCTTCTTCCCCTTCCCCCTCCCTTCTTCCCCTTTCTCTTCTTCTTTTTCTTCTCCTTCTCTCTTGTCCTTTCCTCCCCTTCCCTTTCTCCTTTTTCCCTCCCCCCTTCCCTTGTGCACAGTGGATGTTCATGGATTTACCATATGGTTATATTATATTACCATGTTTAAAATCTCCATACTTCCTGTTAGGTAGGTAGGTAGTTTATTTATTTATTGAATGCTTTATTTAATTATGGTTTTATTCATTCATTCATTTACCTATTTATTTATTACTTTGTACATTATTTATTCATTGTTTTACTTTCGTCTGGTCCCTCTGTCATATGATCTTTTTTTAATTCTAATTTTAACTTTTGGGCCTGGAGGTATTTAGCAATGGTTTGTGTTAACTAGTGGCTTTTTGCTTATAGGAATACAAAGACAATTGCACATGTTGGACAAAATAGTCTATTCATAGCTGCTCATGGCTCTATTGCCTACTGGGTCTTTTCTTTATGCTCTTCTGTTTTGCTATTGCCTCTTATTAATGTGCTCTGTTATAAAAGATAGTGTACATATTGTTGGAACCGTTTCATGTGAATTCACAAACTTTGGTCCAATCAACATGAAAGCAAGTATATTTGGTGCCCCTCACTCTTCATCAATTAAGTATGCTCCCCTTTGTTATAAGGTTTTTAAGTTCTGTTGTCTCTCTCTCTCATTTTAACATCTCAATTGAATTTGTTTTACTGTAGTTATACGAGGTGTGACAAAAAAGAAATGAGACTGTCTCATAAATGTTTTATTACAAAATCTACAGAGAAATTACGCATGGTTCCCTTCAAAGTAATCCCCCCCCCCCCCGAGTTAATGCACTTCTGCATTCGCTTCTGCCACGTATGGAAGCACTTGGTAAAGTCTTCCTCCTTGAGGTCCCTCAGCTCCCTTGTCACAGTGGCCTTGATCTCTTCTACAGAGGCGAAATGAGTTCCTTTGAACACAGTCTTCTACACCTGGGGAAGAGCCAGAAGTCGCATGGTGCGAGATCTGGGGAATAAGGAGGGTGGTCGAGAGCTGTAATCTGTTTGTTGGCCAAGAACTCAAAAATTAAATCCACAGTAAGGCTCAAGGCTGGAAAAAGGAAAAGGAACTACAATATCTGTGACAGGAAAGAGAAGTCAAAACAAACAGTCAGATGGGACATAGGGGAGAGATCAACAAACAGATATAGGTCATGGGATTGAGGCTGGGAGATTGTGAGCAATGGTGAAGAGGTGTGTCTTAAGTGAAGCCTTAAATCTTGAATAGTCTTGTTCTAGTCAGAGGGGGGTTGGCAGGGAGTTCCAGAGGGCGGGACCAAGAAAAAGGAAAGCTGAGTGATGGGTGGATTGTAGGTGTGCATGTGATGGAGGGGAAAGGTGGAGGCAATTTATGTGGACTAAACGTAAGCTTGACATGTTGGCGCACACCTTCCACATCCCCAGCTCTGGCACCGAGAAGGTCCGCTCTGACTCTCTGTTCAGGCTGAGCTCCTCAGCTATCATCCGCACCATCAATCTGTGATCACTCCACACAACTGGTTCACTCTGTCAATGTTCTCAGCTGTCTTTGTCATGGAAGGCCGTCCTGACTTGGAGCCATCCTCCACCTCCTCGCGACCAGTCTTGAAGCGTTTGTGCCACTCGAAGACTCGTGGCCTTGACATTGCATCTTCTAAATAAGCCTTTTGGAGAAGTTGGAGACACTCACAGTTGGGCTCTTCTCCAACTTAACCAGAAATTTCAAGTTGATTCTTTGCTCCATATTTCTGCCACCTCCAGTTGCGTGACAAAGCGATGGAGCAGTGTACTACAAAAAAGACCTGAAAAAGAAAAACAGAGTGAGAGAGTTGAAAAATATTATAGCAGAATAGTGGCAAGATGTTGCACAACACAAACAGCCAATTGGCATTGAGTCACAGGCGTGGCTGCCACAGTCTCGTTTCTTTTTTGTCACACCTCGTATATGGATACTAGTCATTTTTATAAGTTTTTAATGTTTGCATTTATTTATTTGATAATGTAAAGGTTGAGTTTTAGCTGTTTTATTTTAGTTTTTAATATATACATTCATTGTGTTTTTATTGATTATTTATTTATTTTATTGTTTTATTGCTGTTCTCCATGCAGTACCCCCCTTGACGAAGGCAATGCTGAAATGCAGCCATTTAGGGGTAATTTCAATAAAGGACCTTTACCTACTCGCCCTTAGGTGGTCGATAGTACACACCCACTGCCATCACCTTCCCGTTTTTACATGGAATTTCAATCCATAGAGATTCTACAGTGTGTATTTTATTTCCTCCAAAACTTTAATCCTGTGTGACTCGATGCCCTCTCTAATATAGAGCGCAACCCCCCCCTCCCACCAATTTGATCTACTCTATCATTGTGTTATAATTTGTACCTAGGTATCAGGGTGTCCCACTGGTTGTCCTTCTTCCACCATGTCTCTGAGATACCAATCATAACTAACTTCTCATTTGGTGCCATATATTCTAACTCTCTCATCTTATTTTTTAGACTTTTAGTTTTTGCATACAAGCATTTTAGAGGCTGTATTTTATTCATATTAATCTGGTTACCGGTAGGCAGGGGTAATTTGGAATCTTTAAGTTCTGTCTGCTCTGTACTTAAGGGCATTTGGGATATTTTTGTGTTTATTGGAACCTCTCTGTCGATATGACCTAAGTAGATTAAAAGCTGCTTTATCTCCTTTTTAAAGGTTAGTGCCAGCAACCTGGTTCCATCCCGGTTAAGGTAAAGCTCATCCCTTCGGAAAAGCCCCTCCTTTCCACAGAATGTTGCCCAGTTCCTAACAAATCCAAACCCCTCATCCTTGCCCCATTGTCTCATCCACCCATTGAGACTCCAGAACTTTGCCTGTGTTTTGGGTCCTGTGCATGGAATGGGAAGCATTTCAAAGAATGCTATCCTGGAAGTTCTGGATTTCAACTTCCTACCTAAAAACCTAAATTTGGCTTCCAGAACCTCCCTGCCACACTTTCCATTGCTTATCCTTGGGAATGAATTTAATTATTGAACCATCTTTTTTCTTATACATTACCAAGTTTAAGTTACAATGTAAAGTGCTTTATCATTTAAGATAAAGCAGTTTACATTGTAACTTAAACTTGGAAATACACATTAAACAAGGACATTGATAACTTGGATTTTCTAAGGCAATGGAGGACTAGATGACTTGCCCAAGGCCACAAGGTGTGCTAGTGGGAATCAAACCCTGATCTCTTGGTTCCCAAGCCAGTGCTTCAACCATTAGGCTGCTCCTCCACTCAAATTAGAAAGTGTTTTTGTTTATTAGGTTTGATATACCGCCCTTCATATAACAGCAAAGCAGTGTACAATTGCCAAGAGTCAAAAGAATGGCCAATGGCCAAGAAAAGGAAAGGAAGTTACAATGTAAACAGGACAGTGTAGAGTAGGCCATGTATACCGGACAGGAGGAACGGAACCACTGAAGAGCAGAAGGAAAAGATCACACAGGAGGAGTGGGAAGGTCAAAGGCAGAGGCAAACAAGTGGGTCTATAGGCATGCTTTGAAGGTATAAGAACATAAGATACGCCATACTGGGTCAGACCAAGGTCCATCAAGCCCAGTATCTTGTTTCCAACAGTGGCCAATCTAGGTCATACGTACCTAGCAGTTTCCCCAAGAGACACAGGTTCCACAATGCTTGTATTGGGTCAAGCATTGATATCCTGGGTCCCTTTTTAATAATGGTTTATGGACCTTTCCTCCAGGAACTTGTCCAAACCTTTTTTAAACCCAGCTACACTAAAAGCCCTTTCTATATCCTCCAGCAACAAATTCCAGAGTTTGATTACACATCGAGTGAAAAAATATTTTCTCTTATTTGTCTTAAATAGTTTACCCTGTAGCTTCATGTCCCCTAGTCTTTCTATATTCTGATAGCGTAAACAATTGATCTACATTTACCCGTTACTCTCCATTCATTAATTTATAGACCTCTATCATATCTCCCTCAGCCGTCTCTTTTCCAGGTTGAAGAGCCCTAACCTTTGTAGCCTCTCTTCATAGGAGTAGCCTTCCATCCCCTTTAACATTTTGGTGTCTCTTCTCTGTACCTTTTCTAATAATGCTATATCCTTTTTAAGATATGGCGACCAGAATTGCACACAACTCATATTCAAGGTGCGGTTGTACCATAGAACGATACAGAGGCATTATAATATCCTTTGTTTTATTTTCCATTCCTTTCCTTATGATACCTAGTATTCTATTTGCTTTCTTGGCCGCCGCTGCACACTGGGTGGAGGGTTTTAACATGGTATCCACGATGACGCCTAAATCTTTTTCCTGGGTGGTGGTTCCCAATGTGGAACCTTGCATTGTGTAACCATAGTGTGGGTTGTTCTTTCCTAGGTGCATAACTTTGCACTTGTCCACATTAAATTTCATCTGCCATTTTGATGCCCGGTCTTCCAATTTATCCAGATCCTCCTGCAGTTTTCCACAATCTTCTTGGGTTTTAACAATTTTAAACAGTTTTGTGTCGTCTGCAAATTTGATAACCTCACTCGTTATTCCACTTTCCAGGTCATTTATGAATATGTCAAAAAGTAGCGGACCCAGTACAGATCCCTGGGGTACTCCACTATTCACCTTTTTCCATTGGGAAAATTGGCCATTTAGCCCTACCCTCTGCTTTCTATCTTTTAACCAGTTCCCGATCCACAATAGTACACTGCCTCCTATCCCATGACTTTTTATTTTTGCCAAGTCTCTGATGAGGGACCTTGTCAAAGGCTTTCTGAAAGTCCAGATACACTATATCAACCGACTCACCTTTGTCTACCTGTTTATTCACACCTTCAAAAAAAACATATCATATTAGTAAGACAAGATCTTCCTTGTCTAAAGCCATGTTGGCTGTCTCCCATTAGGCCATGAGTATCTACATGCTGTGTAATTTTGTTTTTTATGATGGTTTCTACCATTTTCCCCGGAACTGACGTCAGGCTCACCGGTCTGTAGTTTCCCAGATCAACCCTGGAACCCTTTTTAAAAATTGGCGTTACACTGGCGATCCTCCAATCTTCAGGTATTACAGATGATTTTAATGAAAGTTCACAGATTACTAATAGCAGGTCTGCAATCTCATATTTCAGTTCTTTCAACACTCTTGGATGTATACCATCCAGTCCAGGTGATTTGCTACTATTCAGTTTATCAAATAGTTGTATGGTCGTTTTGTTCAAGTCTGAGGGAAGAGGGTAATGAGTTCCAGAGTGCGGGTCCAATAAAGAAAAAAGCCGAGAAGAGAGTAGAATGCAGGTGGGCATGGGAAGGGGAGGGGAGGTGGTTTATGTGGACTGACCAGAGGGCGTGACTGAGAGTATGAGATTGAATGAGGTCTGCCAGATATTGAGGGGTGCGCATATAGATAACCTGGTGCACAAGGTAAGGAGCTTGTAGCGAATACGATGGTCTACAGGTAGCTAGTGAAGGTGAAGAAAGCAGGGAGTAATGTGATCAAAATGAGTAGAATGGGTAATCATG
Organism: Ichthyophis bannanicus; assembly: GCA_033557465.1. NCBI lineage: Eukaryota > Metazoa > Chordata > Amphibia > Gymnophiona > Ichthyophiidae > Ichthyophis > Ichthyophis bannanicus. The sequence continues at coordinate 168,065,053 of CM066043.1, forward strand.
TGTACTGCCGTGTTTTGAATGCATTGAAGCCTATACAGCTGGGATTGAGGAATACTGGCGAGGACAGAGTTACAGAAATCAAGGCGGGAAATGACGAGGGAGAGTACAAGAGTGGTGAGAGCTTGGGTAGTGAGAAAGGGACAAACAGCGAGGATCTGATGGAGGTAGAAGAAAAATGTTTTAGTGACATGGGAAATGTGATTAAGAAAAGCGAGATCAGAGTCAACAAGAACACCAAGGTACCGGAAACAGGATACTAGAGGGGTAGAAGAGCAGGCAAAGGATGGGGCTATTTGTGGACAGAGACTACCATGGGGGAACCAAATAGCGAGTGTTTTGGAGAGATTGAGTGATCTATATTTTCAGATCTGCCAAGTTTTTATAACGCAGACTGGCCACTGTCAGAGACAGAATGCCAGCCTCTGATCCAGCATGGTACATCTTATGGATGGAAGCACTGTAGTTTATTTGGTTTTCTAACACAGTTACATTTGGGTAGAATCACCGACTATGCAATCTAAAAGGCATGACCTGTCTGTTTAAAGTTAGGGTTACTATTTGCTGTTTTTTTACATAGGCTTTTTACTGACTTCCTTCCCTCTTTCCTTTTCTTAGTCATCAGTTGTCTTTCCCTTTTCAAGTTATGACTTTTATGGAGGCTGAAATCATTCCTCATGGTTGATTTCAAAATAGTTTTGCAACTTTTGATTTGTTCATGCACCAATTACTTCAATTCATTGTATATCAGGTTAAGTGAAAGCACATTTTAGAGAGGACATGGAGATCAGAATTGAGACGTTGAGGGCAGGCGTTTTAGAACAGCTCTGCTAATCGAGGAGTCATTTCAGGAATATACAGGTGGAAAAAAACCACAACAGACGAAAACTAGTAATTTACACGCGCCATTTCACATTGGTTGGGAAATAAATTTGAGAAGTTAAGGGGGTCTTTGGAAGGGCGTGAGCTAAATACTAATAAATAAATATTGCCTTTGATCCCTGCTGTAAAGGGAGCAGCAAACAGAGCACTTTTTCCATACCTATTTGTGGCAGGGAGCAGGTGTAAAGCTGGACGTGGGCAATTTTGGGCTTGCACATGTATTCCCTATATGTATATTTTTGTCCTGCACAGGCCATGCCCCATCTACTTCCAATGTGACAGAAGACATGCTATACTGGGTCAGACCAAGGTCCAGCATCAAATCCAGTATCCTCTTTCCAATAGTGGGCAATCCAGGTTACACCTACTTATCAGGTTCCCAAAAAGGTAGACGGATTCCATGCTGCTTATCCCAGGCTACGCAGAGGATTTCCCGGGTCCTCTTTAATAATGGTTTATGAACTTTTCCTCTAGGAACTCATGCAAACCTCTTGCTCTGATGAGCAGGAACTGTCTTTTACATGTATCTGTGCAGCACTACGTATGTCTTGTAGCGCTATACAAATGTTCAGTAGTACAGCTGTACTAACAGCTTTTTCTACATCCTTTGGTAACGAATTCCAGAGTTTGATTATGCCTTGAGTGAAAAAATATTTTCTTCAATTAGCAGTTGCATTCCCAGCCCCCTCGGTGGGCATTCCCCTTGTGGCTGGTGCCCCCTATGGCATGATGCACCTCACTCTCCCACTGGGCCCTCACCTTTGAGGGAGCTTAGCAAACCCATACCAAAGTGGAGTGGGGCCCACTGTGTGCCACCCCCAATCCAGGCCCATGCAATGCAATTTACATGTATAAGTGGTCATTCTGACATGGGCAAATCGCGAGTAAGGCTTCTAAAATAACCCCCATAGTATTTCGCTGAAAGCTGTATAGGTTTCCAGAATTTAGCACAATGCCCGCTTACCAGTACCCACTGCCATGAATATGTTACCCCATGCTTGTTAGCCTTGCATTGGCTAACAGTAGAATTCAGAATAATCTTTAAAATCCTACTTCTCTTAAGGCCTACCTATGTAAACACCATGTTGAAAATCTATCAAGCTGCTTGAGCCGAAAGGTCATAAGGTACTCTGCCTGTTGCAATTCTCTTTGTATCTCAGCTGCATCTTGCAGAAACTTGGAGGTGTTACTTTCAGTAGCAGGGCGTTGGTTTATGAGCAAAAGCAAATATGCCAACTTTTATTTTAATTTAAAGTTGACATTTATAGTCTACTTAACCAGAAAAAAATAATCCACATTAGCTATTAGTGCTAGTCCAAGAAACAATCATTCAAAATATAAAGCAAAGAAAAATTACAATATAATCATAAAATGAACAGTCTAAGACCATTATTTGGTTGGGTGACTTAAAATTCTTTTTTTTTTTTGATGTTCCAGGTTATTTATGGGTTGGCCTAAATTGACAGTGGATGAATATTGCCGACTTGGAGAAGGTAAAATTAGGCCTTACCTGCTAATTGGCTTTCCTTGAGGAGCTCCAGTCCAGTCCCGCACCTTTGGGTTGTCAACCCCACCAGCAGTTTGGAGATTGAGCATGTCACCTTTTTGATGACATGACTATACTTAGGCAGCCAATTCCGCCTACCAGCTCCAGTACCTATTGACAAAGCAGACTCACAGGAGCAACAATTAAGTAGCTATCTTATATACAAACACCTTTATCTAACTATACTAGGCTCCCCATAACCCTCTGGGTCCTTTTCTCTTCAGAAAGAGGGAACCCTTGAACTGGTTCCCACCCCAGGCAGTTTTTAGGGAGATTGCACCCCAATCCAGAGAACAAATGGCATTCCTCTATATACTTACCAACCCTGCACAGCAATGCCCAAAGTGCTCCTCGGATCTCCCAAGGTTAAGCTGAAATTTCTCCTAGTCCAGGATCGCGAGGCTAACCCAGCATTCAGCACCCCTACGCTATCGAGCCCTCGCAGTGGGCTCCAACAACCAGAGAGGCTGGCATCCATCATCAATGGAACCCACTGCGGGGCTTCGAGTGGCATTGCTGCCACCAGGTTCTCTACCCGTAGTCACCACCTGAGTGCCCTTATCATATTCCTCGGACACGGGAGGGGCTGCAATAGGGGGTGAACCTGGTGCGACCACCTACATAGCAATGCTCTTTGCAAGGGTCGCATATGCTCTCGTGTCCATGGGGCCACTTCGATGGTTGCTGCCATGGTCCCTATGAGCTGCAGATAATGCAATGCCATCGGCTGACTCATGCACAGGAACTATCGCACCAGGCGCCTGAGGCCTTCTGCCCTCTGGTTCGGAAGAAACACCCTGCCGGTGTGGGTATCAAACCACGCCCCGAGATACTTGATGACCTGAGATGGCACCAAGTTACTCTTGATCCTGTTGATTACCCATCCTAGACTCTGCAGGAACTCTGCTACCCTTGTGGTCACCTGCTTGCTCTCTATCTGTGACTTTGCCCAGATAAGCCAGTCGTCGAGGTATGGGTGTACCAGGATGCCCTCCTGGCGAAGGGCTGCTGCTGCCACCACCACCACCACCACCACCACCACCACCACCACCATTACCTTGGTGAAGGTGCAGGGAGCCGTTGCCAAGTCAAAAGGCAGGGCGTGAAACTTGAGGTGCCCCCCATGGGCACCACAAAATGGAGGAAGCGATGATGCTCCAGCCATACTGGAGTATGCAAATAGGCCTCCGTGAAGTCTAGGGATGTCAAGAACTCTCCTTTTCACACTGTGACAATCACGGATCTCAGTGTTTCCATGTGGAACCCTGAGACACTTGTTCACGTGCTTGAGGTCAAAGATGAGGTGGAAGGAACCCTCCTTTTTGGGAACCACAAAGTAAATCGAGTCCCGACCAGTGCCGCGTTGAGCCTCTGACACTCTTTCGATCGCCTTTAACTGGAGCAGTCGTTCGAGAGTATCCCTGATTGCCTGGGCCTTGGCCTTGCTTTGCAGGGAGATTCCACAAATGCAGGGGTAAATGGCTTGGAGAATTCCAATGTGTAGCCTTCTTTGATAACCTCCAGCACCCATCGGTTGGATGTAACCTGGACCCAGGCATGGTAAAATTCCTTTAGCCAACCACCCACGGGATGCTCCTCCTGGGTTCCCTTCATTTCATTATGTCTTCTTAGGTCCCGAGGAGGACACAGAGGTTAAGTAGCCTCACCCCAATCCCTCGAAACCCCCGAAAACTGATCCCAAGTAGCCATATGGCGTCGCTGGTATGGGGTAAACCGAAAAGATCTAAAATGGCAAAGGCCTCTCGATTGATTCCTCGAGGGGCCCATAGGCCAGGGTTGTTGCTGCCACCTTTTGTCTCCCCCAATTCCTTCACCAGCTTTTCCAGATCCTCAACAAGTAGGAGTTTCCCTTTGAAAGGCAGCTTACTAAGCCGGGCTTTGGAGAAAACATCCACTGCCCAATTCCGCACCTGAGGTAATGGCGGGCTGCTACCAATGAGGCCATCCCCTTCAGGTTGTAGCAAGCATCCACTAGGTAAGTCAGCTCCCGACTCCACATGAGAGGATGCCCTTGATGGGTCTGTAGGCTTCTCTCCAGGTTCCCCTGCACCTTGTGCCCAACTCATGCAGGCTCGGGCCACCAGCACTCCACAAACAGAAGCCTGCAAGGACAACGCATGGATATCGAGCGCTTGTTTCAACAGGGGGTCGAACTTTCTATCCTGAGTATCCTTGAAGGTCGCATTTTCCTTAATTGGTATCTTGGTCTTTTTCATGACCGCCGATACCGTGGCATTGACCCTAGGGGAGTGGAATAATTCCTGTTCCTGCTCCAGCAGTGGGTAAAGCCACATCATGGCCCTCACTCCTTTGAGACCAGCCTTAGGAAGGTTGCACTCCTCCTGTATCATCTGCTTAACCACTCGATGTACAGGAAAAATCTTCTGTGGCTTCTGCACCGCTTGCAGCAGTGGATCCTCCAATGGTTCACCACTGATGGCATATTAAGTGCATTTCCATAATAAGTGCTGCCATTTCTTCTTTACAGAAGACCCTCACAATCCGGGACCCCTTTTCTTGAGGGAGCTCACCCTCCTCCAGCTCCTTCTCTGAGGCGTCCCCGTCAGAATCCAGTTCCAAGTCCACTGGCACCGCTGCACAAGGTGCAAAGTCGTCCGACTCCTCTCGCGTCTACATTGCCTCTTAGCCACCTGCTCCTGTGGTTCTCGTTCTGAGGAGGCTGCCGTTCACTTGGTGGCCATTGGTTACCCCAACCCTGAGTGGTTGAGACCCTGCAGCTTCATGCAGGGTCCCGGTGTAATAATAAAACAAATTCTGGCGAGAACCTCCCTGGGGCTTCGCTGCCTGAGCCCTGGGAAGTGTAGAGGGTCTGAGTTCAGTCTGTTCCGGGGAGTAGGGCTCCAACTGGGGAGGAGACACTCCTAAGCCTGCCCCTGTGGCAAGGCCATGACCCTCCTGGGTTTATGAGGAACTGCCCCCTGCCCCTGTGGAGCACTCGTGTTCCCACTGCCCTAAAGCTCCATCTAGGAGCCCCTGCTCTGTTTCGCAGCAATGGCAGGTGCTTTGTCTGACAGCAAGGGCCGCCACACACCGCACAGGAGGCACTGCTGTTTGGCTGGCATCCCTTACCCCCTGTTTGAAATTGATTTTGAAATTCGATAATGTAGAGAACCTGTGTATTACTTCAGTGCTGGCAGGGATAGCTCAGGCTAGGTAATGTATAGTAGATCATCAGCATAAGTGGAAACCTTGATCACTATATTAGCAATAAAGATTCCATGGATATCCCCTCTCGTTTGAGAGCACAAAAGAAAGACTCAAGAGTCAAATTAAACAAAAACAGAGAGAGGAGATAACCCTCTGCTTGACATTGTATATGTCAAGTGGAGGGCTGTCCTCATCCTTTAACATGAACAGGGGAATTAAGCAGGGGTAACGATGACAAAGAGCCTGAATAGACTGGATAAATTGTGTGCGAAACCCAAACCTTTCTAATGTCTAGAATGAATAGTTCCACTCTGTCCTGTTGAATGCCTTCACTTTAAATGTAAGTGTTAACTATAAAATTTTGCCATTTCATATATTACACTGTATTAAGTTGACTTCACAGTGCCCATATGGCCACATGAAGAATACAAAATTGACAAAACTAGAGACAGGTTCTTCATACAGTGTTTTATTTTATAATTTCTGACTGAGTATTTACAAGACATGACTTGCGCCTCAGTGCAATACACAGCAATATTGCATAAGTATATATCCTGTCAAATGTTTGAGCATGAAAAAAATCAAAAGAACCAAAAATAATACCTGATACTAGAGTTAAGAATGAAGAGTATCTTATATAACCATGTAAGAATGAAAATGCTTAACTGCATCACAGACCATTTTTTGCACTTTATAAACCTTTTATATCACAAAAATCATGATGTAAAAGCATGTGTAGTGCACTAGAGGACAGCGTCATTTCTATATATGTGGATTTACTTACCTATTTATACAAATGTGACATCACTTTAACAGTTTTCTAAGAACTAAGTTTTCTTGGTATCAAACAGTAGTAAACCAGTAGTCAGCCAAGGCTTTGTGTAAGATTGCTTTGCCAGCACGTCTTCACAGTGATTGATCAGAAAGGTTACAGGAAGCCAGCATAAAATATTCCCCACCATTTTAATATGCAAAATAAGAACATTCCTTGTTATCAGTGGGGATGGTCGAAAATTACAAATACATTCTCAAAGGAAATGCATTTTGGTTTGTGACAGATAAAAACAAGGGGGACGATATTTAAAAGGACTCATAAGACATGTTTACTAAACCGCATCAGGCTTTGCGCGTTAGTGCAAATAGCAGCACGTTAGCTACAAACACTGTATGGTACCTATTCATCAAGGCAGAGAGGGCGGCCAGACAGCACCAGAATGCAGCTAGCAACACCCATGGAGGTGGTATTTGTTGCACCTGTGCCACCTGGAAATCTGAAGGTTGCCGTGTGCTGGTGCAGACCTGCCCACTCTCTGCCCTTGCCCCGCCTACGTGTGCAGTTAATGTGCATGCTGCACATAGTACAGAAAATTGCTGCGCTATTTGCATTTGCTCCACATTAGCTGTTAGTGCCAGCCAAGCATATCCCGTTATCTGCCGTGTTACTGTACCAGCTAACGTGATTTAGTAAACATGCCCCAAACAGTTAGCATTGAATGCTGTTAGTACTTTAGTGTCAACATGCCATGCTGCCTAAGACATAAATATCGGTCAGACAATTCAATGTCCAACCACAATTTATCTGTATAAGATTAGGAGGGACCAAGGGCTTGCTGGGGCAGGGACAAAGGCTATCCAGATAGCAACGATATCCTGCTGCTATCCAGATAACTATCTGTGCAGTAGGGTTCCACAAATATTCAAAAGTGCTACCTAAACATAAAGATAAGTCATCTGCTTATTTTGGTGTGGCAGCTGGACCACTGTATATCTATTTCATGCAGATCAGTTTTCAAATGGACTTTTATGTTCACCAGCTGTTGGTGAATGTATTAGTCCACAATCAGTAGATTTTAAAATGCAGTATGGATAATTTTGAAATCTCTCCAGCCAGCTCAACAATATCCATCCATATGGAGAAGGGGCAGGGGGAAGGTGGAGCAAGGGCAGTAATCTGCTATCTGGATAATCTATACATTTCATATAGGCGTGCCTAGCAGCAGTCAACCACCAATACCTTATTCAGCATTGTTGAATTGTACATGGTGCTGAATATAGGTATTAATTTAAATGCCAGTGCTGGCACTATATTAAGCTATTTGCTGCTGTCGCTGAACATGACCCCCAAGAACTTTTGTAGGAGAAAGTGAAAATACATTTGCATTAAATTTGATAACAGTATGATTTATATAACATTAGGAGAAGGGCTGCAAGTAAAAAAGTGCATAAGGCAGGCAACGTAGAAACTTAACAAGAACAATTAATCAACCAATTTGAAAGACTAATAATTTATTACTGAATCTTCACGTGATGGACTTGCAATCAGATCAACATTTCAAACGATATCATTAAATAATTTGGTTTTAGATCTTAGTGTTGGCACTTCATTGGAACATTGACTTGTCCAAAGACCAAAGTATTTAAAAAAAATTAGTATACATCTTCCCAACATACCTTGCAAACATAGTACTTAAGTACTTGCAAACACTGAAGATATTTAAATAAACATTCCCACTGATTTGCACATGCATGCACTATTCAAAACACCACCCCCGTGTCAATGGAGCTATGTTCCTGGTTGACAATAGTTTTGTTCCTTTCTGGGGTTTAACTTTTTAGATTTCTTCAGTTGATCTTGTATCAGATTTAAGTCTCACAAATTCTTTAGCCACCTCATCATTGGTCCTCTGAGAAAGTATTCTGAGTATTGTCAATCCAGTCTCGTCCATGAAGATATTTTTTTGCAGAGGGTACCAAGAGGCGCAGCTGCCTTTTTCTGCCATGCTCTGTAGCTGGATGACTACCATTCCTATAATGCGATCCTCCCGGGCAAAGCAGTAATCCTTCACCGACAGGTGAAGTTCATAGGCTCCTGGGTCCTCTTCATTACTCAGAATGCTGTGTGGATTTAAAATACGCATTCAGTATAAGGACATTATTCTAATTCCCCGAAGCGATTAGAATCTTTCATAGGTCTGGTAAAAATTGTAATATATTCTTTTGGAATATTTAGCAGGTTTTGGAAATGCAATGCTATTATCTAAACTAGGGATCCTCTGTCCTTGTGCCATGTTTGCTGAGTTGCCAGGAAATTTTTCCTTATTCTACTATCCTATTTTATTATTTATTCAGATTTATTCATCACCTTTTGAAGAAATTCACCCAAGGCAGTATACAGCAAGAATAACCTGGACACAGGCAATAAACAATTGTAAATGCAACATATTCATATGATGGTACACATCTTTCAGCCTCTAGAACTTTCTTTCCACTAAAAACATTTGCCTCCAGTGTACATCTGCTTTTGAGGTAGTAGACTATCTCCATTTTCCCCTCTTCCTTCCTCAGAACTCATAAGAAAGACTATGCACCATTTTGGTAGCACTTGTTCGTATCCAAGATTTAATCCAAAAATACCTTACCACTTGCTAATTGTTACATAAAGTTATAATCATAGATTTTTTTTCTTTTTTTAAATCTACAGGATCATCATCTAATAGGGTCTATCCACAAAAGCTGTCATGACTACTCCTTTCTTGGAATCGTAGATTCCCAAAAGTTGAAGAAAATTTTGTTCTGAATAGAGCTCTTATAAAATGACTCCCTCGGTTCTAATCTGGTTGAGGGAAACGCGTTAGAACAAAGTAGCAGCAAAAGAACAAACTCACGATCCCCGTGTCACACCCAAAGTGCGACAGGCTTTTTTCCAGGCGTTTAGTAACAGGTCCACTTTATTACACTGAGGGTTTCTGATATTAGGTTTCAATCAATAAACTTCTGATGCAAAAAGAAATTAAACTAGGTGTTTTATTTATTAGTATTTAGCTCACGCCTTTCCAGGAGAATATCAAGGTGCGTTACATTCAAGTACAGTCATCACTGGAAACACTTCCCCTACTACTGTCTCGCCTCTCCCCGGCTCATCCTCTATCCTTCACTCACAGTAAGTTTTGATTTCCTTGGGCCAGTGATGGGTACTGAAGTCAATCAAGGAAGCTATTCTTGAATTAGACGAGCAGATGCCAGATGAGGACTAAATGAACACCAAGCAGGCAGGGACATCCTCTGCTAATAGTATGTTGGGCATCTCTGGCTGCTTAGATAGTAGTATTGCAGGCATCTTCTGGGTTGGGCCTGATGGGGCATTGTTTGGTTCACATATGATAAGAAAGCAGAGGCCTACTTGTGCCAATGAATTGCACCTGTGTAGTGTGGGGTGGGAGCAAATGAAGGGAAATTAATCCCAGTGCTTATAGTTAATATTTCACCAATTTTAGAGCTTACTGATCAATGATGTCATACTGCAGACCATGGTACTTAATATGACATATTAATTCTATTACCCTGATATTATAATGAAAATATATGCAGCACAAGATGATTTCATTCATTAAGAAAATTATTTACTGTATTTAAGAATGGATGTTTTTGTAAATTTTGTTAAAAAAAGATTTGATTCTCAGAGCACACAAATGCGTAAAACATTTTTAAAGCAAGAGCTCTATTTTCTGGCATATGTTGTATGGCATTATAACATTTGATAAACTCAGACTTATACTGTCAAAAAGAGCATGAAAGCGTTCTCTGATTATTTTACCTGCATTCCGTTAAGCACAAAGGCTACGCCAAAAAGTTACACAATTGTTTTTTGCTGACATGCACTAATGCTTTTTAAAGTGACACACAGCAAGATTTTGAATAGGCAATTTTGAGTAGCCAGAGGTATGTGCAATACAAACAATTTTAGCCTACCCACATTACAATCAAGTTTTCAAAAGGGAAACAACATGCTGAAAATTGGTAAGTGCAAAGCATGGGTGCAAAAAATGTCCCTAAGAACAAAAGAAATGCCATACTGGGTCAGACCAAGGTCCATCAAGCATAGTGTCCCATCTCCAACAGTGGCCAATCCAGGTCACAAGTACCTGGCAGGTTCCTGAAAAGGTACATAGGTTCTACAATGATTGTCTCAGGGAAAGTAATGAATTTCCTGGGTTCCCTTTAATATGGTTTATGGAATTTTCCTCCAGGAATTTGTCCAAACTTTTTTAAAATCCAGCTACACTAACAGCTTTTACTACATCCTTCATTAACAAGTTCCAGAGTTGATTACATGTTGAGTGAAAAAAATATTTTATCTTATTAGTCTTAAATTGGTTGAATTGCAGCTTCATTGCTTGTCCCCTAGTCCTTCTATTTTTTGATGGACAATCTAAGTTTACCCGTTCTTCTCCATTTATTAATTTATAGACCTCGATCATATCTTTTTTCAGTCGTCTCTTTTCCAAGTTGAAGACCCTAACCTTTTAAGCCTTTCCTTGTAGGGGTATCCTTCCATCCCCTTTACCATTTTGGTAGTTCTTCTCTCTACCTTTTCTAATTCTGCTATATCCTTTTTTATATATGTTTATCAGAACTGCACACAATATTCAAGGTGCGGTTGCACCATGGAATGATACAGAGGCATTATAATCCTTGGTTTTATTCTCTATTCATTTCCTTATGATTCCTAGCATTTTATTTGCTTTCTTGGCCACCGCTACATACTGGGTGGAGGTTTCAATGTATTATCAATGACGATGCCTAAAACCTTTTCCTGAGTGGTGGTTCCTAATGTGGAACTTTGCATCGTATAACCTTATTTGAGTTGTTCTTTCCTAAGTGCATAACTTTACACTTGTCTACATTAAATTTCCTCTGCCATTTGGACGTCTAGTCTTCCAATTTTTCAATGTCCTCTTGCAATTTTTCACAATCCTCTTGTGTTTTAACAACTTTGAATAATTTTGTGTCATCTGCAAATTTGATCACCTCATTCGTTATTCCCATTTCCAGGTCATTTATGAATATGTTAAAAAGCAGCGGGCCCAGCACAGATCCCTAAGGTACTCCACTATTCACCTTTCTCCATTGAGAAAATTGATCATTTAGACCCACTGTCTGCTTTCTAACTTTTAACTAGTTCCTGCTCCACAATAGTACACAGTTTCCTGTCCCATGACTTTTCAATTTCACCAAGAGTCTACCACATAAGGGCCCTTGTCAAAGGTTTTCTGAAAATCCAGATAAACTATATAAACTGGTTCACCGTTATCTATTTGTTAACTCCTGCCTTCAAAAAAATATAATAGATTAGAAGATGAGATCTTCCTTGGCTAGATCTATGTTGGCTTTCTCCCATTAAACCATGATATTTACATGTTCAGTAATTTTATTCTTTTCATAATGGTTTCTACCATTTTGCATGGTACAGGCGTTAGGCTCACAGGTCTGTAGTTTTCTGGATCACCCCTTGAACCTTTTTTAAAAATTGGCATTACATTGGCCATTCTTCAGATGGTTTTAATGATAGCTTAAAGATTACAAACAGCAGATCTACAATCTCATATTTCAGTTCTTTCAGCGCCCTTAGATGTATACTATCTGGTCTAGGTAACTTGCTATACTTTAGTTTATCAAATAGTTGTAATACATCTTCCTGGTTTATTGAAATTTGTTTCAGTTATTCTGATACATCATATTTAAATCCCATTTCAGGCATGGGTTACTTCCCTACATCTTCTTCAGTAAAGACTGAAGCAAAAAATTCATTTAGGGGTATGTTAACTAAACAGTGGTAGCAGTGTCTGTGCAATATCGGAGCTGCAGCCCCATTATCGCACGGCATTGCTACTGCTGTTTAATCAACATATTCCTTAGTCTCTCCGCTATGGCCTTGTCCTCCCTTAGCACCCCTTTTACCTCTCTGTCATCTAATGATCCAACTGACTCTCTCACGGGTTTTTTTGTTACGAATATACTTGAGAAACGTTTTATTATGCATTCTTGCTTTCATGGCGAGCTTTTTTTCAAGTTCTCTCTTTGCCTGATTTTTTACTGAGTTGCTGCATAACTGTGAGTCTTGTTTCCAAATAACTGTGCATCTGTTTGTCTCCACATAGCTCTCTATCTGTCCATAGTTGGGTTCCTTACCCACTCCATTGCTGTAGAGGTTTACCTTTTAAACTTTCTCTTACCCTTCCCTGAAGGACTCCTCCCCTCCCCCTCCTGCTGAATTAGTGTTGTGGTCTTCCATTTTCTGTGCTGCACACGTGGGTTTAGTTCAGATTGCCTTGGTGCTCTCTAAGAAGAGGGGTGCTTCCAGTGCTCTCCCAAAGGTGATTTTTTACTGAGTTGCTGCATAACTGTGAGTCTTGTTTCCAAATAACTGTGCATCTGTTTGTCTCCACATAGCTCTCTATCTGTCCATAGTTGGGTTCCTTACCCACTCCATTGCTGTGGAGGTTTACCTTTTAAACTTTCTCTTACCCTTCCCTGAAGGACTCCTCCCCTCCCCCTCCTGCTGGATTAGTGTTGTGGTCTTCCATTATCTGTGCTGCACACGTGGGTTTAGTTCAGATTGCCTTGGTGCTCTCTAAGAAGAGGGGTGCTTCCAGTGCTCTCCCAAAGGTGATTTTTTACTGAGTTGCTGCATAACTGTGAGTCTTGTTTCCAAATAACTGTGCATCTGTTTGTCTCCACATAGCTCTCTATCTGTCCATAGTTGGGTTCCTTACCCACTCCATTGCTGTAGAGGTTTACCTTTTAAACTTTCTCTTACCCTTCTCAGCTGTAACTTACCTTGCCTCTCTCAACTAACTGGGCTTTATGTGGTACCCCCCTCCTTCCTGCTGAGGGTTCAGGACAGGGTACCTTGTAACTGCCCTCTTTAGTAGGACTTTTCTCCCTCCCTCCCTCCCCTGCACCCACCCACCCCTTGGCTAATTGTACCTTTATAGGTACTTGCACATCTTAGAAGAAAGGGGCTGCTCTCAGGTGCAGCTCGTTATCCAAATCAGTCATACACGGCGGATCTGAGCTTAATTAATTAAGCTTCAGGTATACAAGGTGTATTAGGGGTATTAGATACACTTTTATTGGTATAAGCATCTACACCAATCCTTAGTATATACAGAATTTAAAAGACCTAAACACAAGCTTTAAACTAAGATGCAGACAGAAGTCCAGCAACGAGATGGGGGTTCTCCGGTCTTTTGCATTGAGTGTCGCATGTATGATTTTCTCCCAGTTGGTGAGAGGTCTTACGTATGCACTAAGTGCAAAGAACTCTTTGCTCTCAGGGAGCGAGTCCGTTCTCTAGAAGCTAGAGTAGCAGACCTGGAAGACATAAGAAAGACAGAGATGTACATGGACGTGACCTACAGGGATATAGTCCTGAAGTCCCACCTCCAGTCTGGCAGCATCCCTGCTGCCATGGAGGAGAGAGGTCACATGACAGGAGAGCATCACCCTGGTGTGGCAGGAAGTGATCCTGTAACTAGGACCTGTCCTCCAGGTGATGTAAAACCCTCTTGCACCGAGGACGTTTCTCCAGGGCCACGTGCCCATGAGGGGAGGGTCAGGACAGCTGTTATAGTTGGTGATTCAATCATTAGGAATGTAGATAGCTGGGTGGCTGGTGGACGTGAGGATCGCCTGGTAACATGCCTGCCTGGTGCGAAGGTAGCGGACCTCACGCACCGCCTAGATAGGATCGTAGATAGTGCTGGGGAGGAGTCTGCTGTCTTGGTACATGTTGGTACCAATGACATAGGAAAATGTGGTAGGGAAGTTCTGGAGGCTAAATTTAAGCTTTTAGGTAGGAAGTTGAAATCCAGAACTTCCAGGATAGCATTCTCCGAAATGCTTCCTGTTCCACGTGCAGGACCCAAAAGACAGGCAGAGCTCCGGAGTCTCAATGCGTGGATGAGACAATGGTGCAAGGATGAGGGTTTTGGATTTGTTAGGAACTGGGGAACATTCTGGGGAAAGGGGGGGCTCTTCCGAAGGGATGGGCTTCACCTTAATCAGGATGGGACCAGACTGCTGGCATTAACCTTTAAAAAGGAGATAGAGAAGCTTTTAAACTAGAAATTAGGGGAAAGCCGACAGTCACCCAGGAGCGCATGGTTCGGACGAAGGTATCCTTGAAGGATACTACCAAAAGCAATGAGGTTCCAAAAGGGAGTATAGTAGCCGAAATGCCCTTGAGTAAGGAGCAGACAGAGAATAAAGATTCCAAATTACCCATGCCTACCAATAGCCAGATTAATATGAATAAAATACAGTCTCTAAAATGCTTGTATGCCAATGCTAGAAGTCTAAACAATAAGATGGGAGAGTTAGAATATATGGCACTAAATGAGAGGTTAGATATGATTGCACTCTCAGAGACATGGTGGAAGGAGGATAACCAGTGGGACACTGTGATACCTGGATACAAACTATATCGTAATGATAGAGCTGATCAAATTGGTGGAGGGGTTGCGCTCTATGTTAGAGAGGGCATTGAGTCAGAAAGGATTAAAGTTTTGCAGGGAACAAAATTTGCTGTAGAATCTCTATGGATTGAAATTCCACTTATGAAGGGGAAGGTGATGGCAGTGGGGGTGTACTATCGACCGCCTGGCCAGAATGAACAAATGGATGATGAAATGCTCAAAGAAATCACAGAAGCTAACAAAAGTCACAACAGAGTAGTAATAATGGGTGATTTCAATTACCCCGGTATCGACTGGGTCAGTGTCACGGCAGGACAAACTAAAGAGATAAAGTTTCTAGATGGAATAAATGACTGCTTCTTGGAGCAGCTGGTTCATGAACCGACCAGAGGGGAAGCCATACTGGACCTAGTCCTTAGTGGAACGCCAGATCTGGTGCAAGAAATAAGGGTGTTGGGACCACTTGGCAATAGTGACCATAATATGATCATGTTTGATTTAATTATTGGAGAACAAATAGTAAAGAAATCCACAGTACTACCTTTTAACTTTCAAAAGGGAGACTATGATAGAATGAGGAATATAGTTAGGAAAAAACTAAAAGGAGCGGTTCCAAAGGTTAAAGACTTACAGCAAGCTTGGGCGTTATTTAAAACTACTATCCTCGAAGCCCAGACCAGCTGTATTCCACGCATTAAGAAGAGAGTGGGAGAAAGTCCAAAAAACTGCCAGCATGGTTTAAAGGTGAGGTCAGAGAGGCTGTTGCTGCCAAAAAAGCAACCTTCAGGAAATGGAAAAAAGAGCCAAATGATGAAAACTGGAAACAGCACAAGCACTGGCAAGTTAAATGCAAAGCATTGATAAGGCAGGCAAAGCGGGAATTTGAAAAGAAACTTGCTGCGGAAGCAAAAACACGAAATAAAGACTTTTTCAAGTACATTCGTAGCAAAAGGCCTGTGAGAGAGTCAATTGGACCGTTAGATGATAGAGGGGTAAAAGGGGCAGTAAGAGGAGACAAGGCTATAGCGGAGAGACTGAATGAATTCTTTGCTTCGGTCTTTACTGAGGAAGATGTAGGGATGTTACCCAAGACTGAAGTGGTATTTAAAGGTGATACTGCAGAGGAATTGAGAGAAATATCGCTACACCGGGAAGATATATTACAACTATTTGATAAACTGAATAGTAGCAAATCACCTGGACCGGATGGTATAAATCCCAGAGTGTTGAAAGAACTGAAATATGAGATTGCAGACCTGCTATTGGTAATCTGTGAACTTTCATTAAAATCATCTGTAATACCTGAAGATTGGAGGGTCGCCAACGTAACACCAATTTTTAAGAAGGGTTCCAGGGGTGACCCGGGAAATTACAGACCAGTGAGCCTGACGTCAGTACCAGGGAAAATGGTAGAAACCATCATAAAGAACAAAATTACGCAGCATGTAGATAGTCATGGCCTAATGGGAGACAGCCAACATGGCTTTAGACAAGGAAGATCTTGTCTTACTAATCTGATATGTTTTTTTGAAGGTGTGCATAAACAGGTAGACAAAGGTGAGTCGGTTGATATAGTGTATCTGGATTTTCAGAAAGCTTTTGACAAGGTCCCCCATCAGAGACTTTTGGCAAAGCTAAAAAGTCATGGGATAGGAGGCAGTGTACTATTGTGGATCGGGAACTGGTTAAAAGATAGAAAGCAGAGAGTAGGGCTAAATGGCCAATATTCCCAATGGAAAAAGGTGAATAGTGGAGTACCCCAGGGATCTGTACTGGGTCCGCTGCTTTTTGACATATTCATAAATGACCTGGAAAAGGGAATAACGAGTGAGGTTATCAAATTTGCAGATGACACAAAACTGTTTAAAGCTGTTAAAACCCAAGAGGAAAGTGGAAAACTGCAGGAGGACCTGGATAAATTGGAAGACTGGGCATCCAAATGGCAAATGAAATTTAATGTGGACAAGTGCAAAGTCATGCACCTAGGAAAGAACAACCCACACTATAGTTTCTCGATGCAAGGCTCCACATTAGAAGCCACCACCCAGGAAAAAGATTTAGGAGTCATCGTGGATAACATGTTAAAACCCTCCACCCAGTGTGCAGCGGCGGCCAAGAAAGCAAACAGAATGCTAGGTATCATAAGGAAAGGGATGGAGAATAAAACAAAGGATATTATAATGCCTCTGTATCGCTCCATGGTACGACCGCACCTTGAATATTGTGTGCAATTCTGGTCACCGTATCTTAAAAAGGACATAGCGTTATTAGAAAAAGTACAGAGAAGAGCCACCAAATTGGTGAAGGGGATGGAAGGCTACTCCTATGAAGAGAGGCTAAAAAGGTTAGGGCTCTTTAGCCTGGAAAAGAGACGGCTGAGGGGAGATATGATAGAGGTCTATAAATTAATGAATGGAGTGGAACAGATAAACGTGGATCAATTGTTTACGCTATCAGAATATAGAAAGACTAGGGGACATGTAATGAAGCTACAGGGTAAACTATTTAAGACAAATAAGAAAAAATATTTTTTCACTCAACGTGTAATCAAACTCTGGAATCTGTTACCGGAGGATGTGGTAAGGGCTGATAGTATAGCTGGGTTTAAAAAAGGTTTGGACAAGTTCCTGGAGGAAAGGTCCATAAACCACTATTAAAAAGGGACCCAGGATATCAATGCTTGACCCAGTACAAGCATTGTGGAACTTGTGTCTTTTGGGGAAACTGCTAGGTACGTATGACCTAGATTGGCCACTGTTGGAAACAGGATACTGGGCTTGATGGACCTCGGTCTGACCCAGTATGGCATGTCTTATGTTCTTATGTTCTTATCAATGCCTTGTATCTAACTTGCCAGTGCTTATGTTTCCCATTTTTGTCATTCGGCTACTTTCCCATTTCCTGAAAGATCCTTTTTTTTGGCTATATCAGCCTCTCTTATCTCACCTTTAAAGCATGCTGGTCCCATACTTAGCTGCCCACAGAAACAGCAGGTTCAAAGAGGAGATAAAAGAGCACATGCACGTTTGAAAATGTCAAACATATAAGAACAGAAGAACCCTCCATTTGGAGTCAGACCAAAGGTCCCTCAAGCCCAGTATCTTGCTTCCAACTTTTCATACAGTTTGGACCTATGAAGGGAGCGTTAAGTTAGTCCAATAAAGAAGTAGCAATTTGTTTTTTGTTTGTTTGACCTTTATTTACAATCTTTCCTAAAAACGTTTTTGTCATATTTTTAACAACTGGTGTGAAACATTTATCAATTCCTATATGAAAGATTGTGAAAAGGCAAAAAGTATCAATTTCTTGTGAAATTCTTTTGTAAAACAATTAGCTTTCTGTACATTCTTGGTTACAAAGAAGGAAGGTTGTACTTTAGGTACCTGGAGCCTGATATTCGGCTGTTGAAAAGCAGAAAATGTTAACTGAAGGTTTGTTCAATTAATTTGATACGGATATATAGTGACAGTTATCGGGATAGAAATGTTAGCAACTATTTGGAAAATCTCAGTGGGCAAAACTTGTCTCAGTTTATCTCCACTATTTGTTTGGACTGACATAACCACACAAATTTAGCCAAAGAGGCTTCACTATAGTGCTATCTTGCCAAATTTGTTACCCAGCCTTCATCATATATTTAACATGGCTCTTTTTTTGTCCAGACAGCAATTTTGTATAGACAAATTTACCCAGAAAAAGGGGGGATATTTCTATAGGGGAAGACTTAAGTGGGTACATTTTTTTTTATAAGCAAATAACTTTATGGTACTTACAAGTGAACGACTTCATTGTATTTTGGTGACCATGTGTTGCTCTTTGTCTTGGTACCAAACTTTCTTTTCTTATCGCTGAGACTGGGACCCAGTATATAAACTTCCACAAAAGGTCGGAACATAGTGGTAGTTTGCCAGTTCAAGTCATTAATTGCCACAACTATGGTAAACAGAAAAAAGGAATAAATTTAAAATAACACTTGAAATAAAATGAAGGGAAATGGTTGTATGTCCTGATGTGGGGATATTATGCGTGCCACTTTGAAAACTTGATATTTAGACTGGCCTGGGCTGTAGGCATTATGGTGAGCTATAGGGCAGGAAATCCAGATTCAGATTCCATGTCTATTGGAAGTGGTACACTCAGGCTTAGAGAGGAAGGAAAGCTGGTTGCTGGTAATGTGGTGTCTCTTGCCCACTAAAGCGTGGCATGGAAGGTGCACATTGGAAAGGGTGCCCATTAAGTCCTTATGCTGGCAAAGGATCCCCCGAGTAGGCCAGGCATACTATTTTCAGGAGGCAATTTTGAAGTTGGAGGATGGAAAAGGGTTAAAGAAAATAGAGAAAATGTGCTTACTATTTTTCAGGAAGAAAACACAGTGTCTAACAATGAATGGGGATACCCACCCGAGGTCTGGGAATAATTCCAATGCTCTCTCTTGCGCTACAGGACAGGGTTTGGGGGAAAGAGGGAGCATCACATAACAGCAACATTTACAGGGTAGCTCAAAGACTTTGGGAGAAGCTAACGTTTGACTCCACAATTTGACATACTTCAAAGACACATCCGAAACTTTCCCACAAGGTCAAGGCATCCCCCAAGGATCAGCCCTCTCAGCCCTCCTCTTCAATTTATACCTCCAGCCCATTACAAACATATTTAAGAAGCACAAAATTAACCATTTCATATACGCAGATGATATCATGCTTGCCACCCCCATAAACCCTAACAATCCCAAATATGATAGCCTACTCCAATGTATGAACGAGACTACTAAATGGCTTGAAGACAACCACCTAAGCATTAACCTCAAAAAAACAGAGGCAATGTTCATAACGAGGAAATCAGACACTGACTACATATACCCCAATACAATCACAATAAATAATACACCTATACCTGTTAAAAAGGAGGTAAAATACCTTGGAATAATCTTAGACCACTCACTCTCCATGATTCCACACATAAAACACACAGTAAAAACCATATTTTATAAACTCAAGACAATACAACATCTGAGACCCCTACTCAACACCGATGACTTTAGATCTGTAGTCAATACACTCATAACCCCCCACTTCGACTATTGTAATAGTCTCCTAAATGGACTTCCAGTAAAAAGCATATACCATCTCCAAAGAGCCCAAAACATATGCGCCAAGATGGTCACTAAAGCTAATCTAACAGACCATGTCACCCCAATTCTCCTAGACTTACACTGGCTCCCTATAAACAGCCGAATAAAATACAAAATCCTCCTAACTACATTCAAAATCGTCAACAACATCTCCCCATCACAACTATCCACCCTAATACACCCCCCATCAGATACTAGATCACGCAGACAGAACGCAACCCACTCCCTCAACATAAAAACAAATTTTAGAAAAACTAAAGCGACAACAAGTGACAGGGCTTTCTCCTTCGCTGCCCCCACCCTCTGGAATGAAATACCATTAACACTACGCATGATAAAAGACCTTCACCAATTCAAAAAAGAATTAAAAACCTACCTCTTTACAAAACACTTTGAAATCCCCTACCAACAAAGAACCTCACCAATACAATCACAGAAACACATACACTGTACCCAAGACAGAACAAATGACTAACACAGAAAATTTCTCTAACCCCTCACAACACGCTAATGAACCACTCAAACAGTTGACTATTTCACCACTGTAACTAACTAAGATGCGCTCCATGTATATAACTTGTAAATAGTTTGAAAAGCTCTGTTATAGTTAATGTTCAAAATATGTTCAAAATGTTGTTCAAAATATGTTCAAAATATGTTCCCTGTAAGCACACCTGTATATAGTTAAAGCATAATGTTCCTTGTAAATGTATACAGAAGTATACTATTGTTCTGTTTAAAGTTCAATGTAAACCGCCCCTGATCTCTGGAAGGGGCGGTATAGAAAAGACCGTTAAATAAATAAATAAAAATAAATAAAAATAAAAAAGACTGAGGTAATTTAATAAAGGAAAATCCATAGAATTTAGATTTTACATTATTTTTAGACCAGGATTATGACAGTCATGTTTATTCAGTTTCAATTTATTAATCACCTTTCAATAAGCTCAAAAGGGGCACAGTTATAGAAAACATAAAATTAAAAAACCAAACACATACATGAATAATAAAAAAGATCTGCAAGAATAAAGGTACAAAAACAACATAAACAAGACAAGATGTAAAAGTTTATTGGCAATGTGAGACTCACTTTTTACAGTGACTTTATGTTCTCCAGTTCCAGGATGTGTGAAGAGGTCCACCTGAACAGATATTTCACCCACTGAGTTATTGGAGGTCTTCCCTAAAATATAAACAGCAACAAGGATTAAAGAAATGATTCCATCACCACAACTTATGTGCAAACCCTAGAAATGGGAAACATTCTAATATTAGCAACTACTGGAGCACATAGGAAGGGAATCCTCTATGCACAATCGCAGAGAATGAAATGCATTCCATTTCAAATTACCATTACAGGGCTAGCCTAAGCATCAGGCAAACTAGGCAATCACCTAGGATAGCGGTTTCTGGGGGGCAGCAAAAAGTAGGATGTCCAGTAAGGTCCTCAAGAGCCGCCAGCAGAAGTATGATAAGTTTTTTCCCAGAGTCCCCAGTGCCTCTGAAGCTCAGGGCCTCATCTGAGGCCCCAACATCTCAGGTGGAGCCTTCCAAACCCGAGCCTCGTCGTGGATCCTCAGAACCAAGGAAGAAGAAGAAACCCTTGAAGGCGGCATCCCTGGATGGTGCCAATCCAATGTACGTGTCAAATGCTGCAGATATATTGAGGAAAATGAGGTTGAATGCTCGTTTTGGCTTCTCTAGTCCCTTGATTAGATAGTCAGTGAGTGATATGAACTGTGTTTCCACTTCATGGTTGGGGCGGAAGCCATGCTGATGAGGGTTGAGTGGGGCATTTAGGCTAATATATTGAATTTGTACCACTTTCTCCATTATTTTCATGTGGAAAGGTAAGCTTGAAATAGGTCTGTAGGAATTTGGGTCAGCTGGGTCAAGCTTTGGGTTTTGTAGCAGTGGGCGATGGAGGCGATCTTCAGTTTAGTTGGTATATAGCTTTGCATAATGGAGAGCTGTAATATCTTGCATATGGTTGGGGCAAGTTCCAACCTTGTTGACTTTATCCAGCTTGCTTCATTCATTCACCTCAATCATATTCAGATTTCCAATTATGTTGACCAGGTGATCATGTGAGACTGAGGTGACTGAATGAAGAGAACTGGCAGTGCAGGGTTTGTAGGAGTCCTTTGTTAATGTGACTGGAGGATAATTCTGTAGTTTGGATTGGAAGTGATGCATAAGTGCTTGAGGGTTAGGGGTAGATTGTGCAGTCGGGGGATGTTCTCTTTTAACATGGATTTGGCTATTTCAAATAGCTCTCTGGGTTTATTTAGGGATTTTAATAATGTTTAGGAGTGGTAGTCTTTGTTTGCCTTATTGGATTGGACTCTGTAAGAGTTAAGGATTTGAAGGTATGTTTTCTTGGCTTGTTCATCTAGTGAATGTCTCCATGCCCATTTAGTTTTTCTTAGTTTCTGTTTGAACCTTTTTAGATCTGTTGGGTACCATGGTGCATGATGTCTAGGTTTGCGAGTAATTAGTTTGTTGAACGTGCAGCTGCAGTGTTGGTAATTGTTTCATTCCAATTGGCTACGAAAGCGTCTAAATCATCAGAGTTTATGTTCAGATTAGGGATGACAGATTCACATAAATGTTCTTTGTTTAAATATTCTGTGGTGCTTTTCTTTGTGCTGGCTGGCTATCATGCGAGTTGGAGTATACAAAGGTGGAATGATGTAGTGTAGTGGTCTCACCATGGGACTTTAGTCAATTGAGGCAGAGGATTGGATATTTCTCCAGGAGATTAGATGGTACAAAGATAAGGTCCAGAATGTTACTTTTGATGTGAGTTGGCTCTGTTACAATCTAGATATATTTTTGACAGGACATTGCATTGGTGAATGCAGCTGCTTGCAGATGTGGAATGGATAACAGCTTAAGATCACCCAGTAGTATTAATGGGCAGTTGGGATCTGTGTTGGTGCCAACAATTTCCAGGATGGATGCCAGATCTTCATTGTTTGCTGTCGGTGATCGGTATAACAGAGCAATTGTGAGTTGCTTGTTAGAAATGGTGATGGCATTCAGTCCACTGGTGTTTGTTGTATTATTAAGCTTAAATTGTAGGGACTTTTTGGAGATTATGCAAATTCCATCTCCACGACGTTCCAGTCTGGTACAATTGAATAAATACACATTTTCTGCCCAAACTGCTTGTCTGGCAACATTGATATGCCATGGCATGGCTTTTATGCCTTATCTAATTGTACATTGTCACATACGCGCTAAAATGATTTTATAAAATTGCTCCCATAGGTTTGGAGATAGAGAAGGCACCTGTTTTATAAAAAGACATTGGCATCTTCATAAAACATGAGCACAAAACCCTGTAGAAATCATGCTTAGATTGATGGCACAGACATTACATCTGTTCAAGAGCGCATATTTTATTTTCGGGATGGGTGTACATGGATATTTTATATGTAAATCATGATTTTACCCATGCCCCACTCTAAGTAGGCCAAGATAGCAAGTACATACCATCTTGTATCATGTATAATTTTAAGCATTAGGGGCCTGTTTACTAAAGGTTAATGTGCATTAATAAAGTTAAATGCCACTTACACCCATAGAAATAAAATGGCTCTGGCACTTAACACGCATTAACTTTATTAACTCATTAAATCCTTTTAGTAGACATGCCCCTTAATTTTCTTAGCAGCCTTTTCCACATATAAATCTAAATTTTATGCATAGAAAGTGTCTTTATAATAAATTTACCTCCATAGGTGTCTATGGCCCTCATTCTGGAACGCAGATTGCGGGGCTGCACATCCTGCTATCCGCCTAGATCCTATTCCCCCCACTGGCTCTCCCCATACGTCTTGTGCTTCAGGATGGGGAAGGCCAGTGGGAGGGGGGTGGAGTGGGAGGGGGCCACCCGGCAGCACATACAGAGCCGATTCAGGTGTGGGGAGGTCCTCAAAACCCGATCCAGTCCACGGGAGACCAGCTGTGGGTCAGGTGGTGGGGTTTTGGGGGGCCAGAGCTGTGGATGTCTGGGGTGCCTGCGAGGAGGACATCCCCGCAAGCAGAGGGGGCACCCTGGGCCATCCTCAGGCCTGATTCTGGCTCCCACGGAAACGTTTTGTTTCCGTGGACCAGAATCGGGTCCTAACAATCCTATCTTCAGCAGGGACATCCGGACGTCCCCCTTTTGAATGGGACTCATGTGTAGGTTAAAGAAAAAATGCCTTATTACTCTCTTAACCAAAATTATCCCCCGAGACAAGTCACTTTATTGGGAGTCCAAATAGGCACCTAAATTGAGATTATTTTCTAAAGATACATAGAGGCCCTTTTACTAAATCCCACTAAGATTTTGCACTTAATGTGTGTTTTTAATGCCTCCGTGGTAACTCTCAGGGTTGTGATCAGCATGCTCCCGGCAGTTAACGTGCAAATGGGTTTGCTAATACACAAATTGTGCAGGTGCACCTACAAAGGTATCATTAGGTGCACCCACAAAGGTATCATTAGGTGCACCCGTGCTAATTGCAAGATTGACAGTGAGCACTTGGCTAATGGCACTCAGGCTAACTGCAATGTGCTCCCCACCCCCACACTCCTCCCCTAACATGCCCACTCTCTGCATTAGCGGGAGATTGTCAGCTATCTTGCATGTTAGCAGCTACTAAGTGGTATGCTGCTACTACTACTACTACTACTGAGCATTTGTAAAGCACTACCAGTCATAAGCAGCAGACATGTAAGAGACAGTATGCCTGGCTTTAGTGTTCACTATGTCAAATTACTACATGTTAAGTTGCAGCTAAAATACACCATATATATGTACACTGCTTGGGAGTTGGTGCAAATATATGCAGCTGAATTATGATTATATTTTATAAGCAACGTGCATACTTTGTGACTCCATCCATACTCCTCCCAAACTACATGCTCAAAAATACCTACAAATGGATAGCATAAAAATATGCTTTTATGCACATACACTGAAGGGCAATTTTATAAAAGCCCTTTAAGCATGAAAAACAGAGTTTACGGGCCAAAAATAATCCTAAAAAATTACCAGCTGACATTTGAACAGCCCATAATGTTAATAAATTCCATTTGTGTAAAAAGAAAAAAATACAGAATGAAATACCATTTCATACTAGTGTGTGTCGGAGACAAAACCCATTGCCTTTGGAATTTCAGAAAACAAAAGTTAATGGATACAAGCTTTCCAGAATCACTTAGGCAAGTTCTTAGGCAGCAGGTGGTAGTACCTGGTAGCACCTGACATTAAGATACTGAATAGATTACAAAGTCTTCCTAATACTGACTGTATAAATGACTGCAAGGTAGCAAGAGAGAGAGGTGAGACTGTGTATGGAAGTTGGTGAGCAATGTATTGACCCATTATTGCAGTCACTGTTTAAAAGGGGGTTACTTTAGAAGCTCTATTCATGATTTACATGTGTATAATCAGCCATACTCACAAGTAAATCGCAGCGATGTGTAAATGGCCATTTGAGAAGGGGTCCAATTTACACATGGGGGGATATTTGTGCAAGTCTGAAATCAGAAAATGTCTCTCTCTCAAGCTGGCTAATAGCATGTAGATTGTTACACAATGTGCACATTTCAACCTGCATTATGAGGCGCTATTCCTGGGAGGGGAACTGGGGGGAGGAAAAGAATCTGCGTAGACTGCATTTTTAAATCGACTCATGTTATTTTCCATGGAAATAGTACCCACAGAAAAAGCAGGCACGAATGTCTGACTATCCTGTACCCACAGCAATTTTCAGGTGAAAAGATGCATATTTACAATATGAAAATTCAGGCAAAGTCAATAGATAGATAATACCCATGGGCTGTGTCCCAAAATGCATAATTTCAAAGGTTGGCCCCACTCTATGATAGGTACAAAGGCCTTTTCTTCTTTCTGTGCCTCTTTCTTGAACGAGGCCTTCTGTCTTTTAAGTTTACTTCAATTGCAAAGCAAACCACAATTCGAACACCTATCAATAGCAGCTGCCTGGAAATATAGTACACATTGACTCATTTGGTTCGGTGTTCCAATAGCTTAGAAGGCAATACTCTGATTATGCACACTTAGTTTGAGCTGATGGATGTGACCTACTTACAAACCTGAAGAAATGCAAAGTATAGCTGAAGGCATAAGGGGAAAACATAATCGAACGATTCAGATAAAGCACACTTCAGCAGATCTTCCAGAAGGTAAAGTCAGTGCATTGCAGCAGGACCACTAATTAAAATAAAAATAGCGCCTGGAATGATAATACATGAAACATTAAAGATTCTGCATTTTCTCTATGGTTTTATTTCACTGTAGTAAAGAAATATATGTTAGATATTCTTGACAACCATCGTTATTTAGCCACTGGCACTATCACAAAACTACACCAGCTGGGGTGTTCGTGGGCTAAACCACGGACATGTCTAAGTAGCAACTTTCAAGCTGTCTGCACTGGGGCAGAGTCTGTGGGTGCTCTCTACCCATGGACTGTACACCAAATTTCAGAGTGAATGTACGCATGCAAGGCCTGCCCCAGAGTTGGATCAAGGTGTTGGTGCCCTAGGCAGACCTTAAACTTTATGCCCCCCCCCCAGGCTGTCTAAATCTATTGTTTAGCTTTGAATGTCCGCTCTTTGCCGCCCCAGAAATCGTCACCCTAAGCAACTGCCTAATTTGTCTGATGCCACCTGTGAATATTTGCTCCAGATTTTCGTATGGGTATTTTTCTCCTGGAAAATTACGTGAGTTGAGTTAAAAATGCAGTTAAAAAGCCATATTTAAGGAGGGCGATTTTCAGCACTTGAGCACTTTTCCCAAATTGTGGGTTATGACCCCAAATGGTGTCACAAAGTTGCATTTGGAATTGCAACCAGGTTTGGCTCAAAAAAGGTCATTGTTCTGCACCTCCCATCAAGCCCATGCTAGAACTAGGCCTGCACAAGCTCTATGGAAGGCAGGGGATGAAGGCAATATCACAGACAGTGATATAGGAGGACTGTGCACTGCAGCAGAGACGGAAAGATAGGGCCCCTGGGGCCACAAAAATGGGATCACAGCCACAGAAAGTATTTACCTCAATAAATGGCTTTGAAAATTTCTTTCTGAAGATTAAATACAGCATAAATAGCTGAAGAGTGATTCCATTTGATGAAATTCCTAAAACTGGTGTGGTGGCAATAAAGAACTGTAAAAACAACAAAAAAAGTATACGCTGGTGTGAGGATACCAAATAGAGGAACAGTCAAGAACGATATCCTAGCAGTTTGGATTCTGGTCTGTGCCTCTAATATAACACCAGGGGAAAAGTGAACTGGTAGTGATGACTGGATAGATATTCAATAGGAATGTGCACAGGCAAAATATTTTTGGATTGTTTTCAAATTTTCTTGACTTTTTTCACAATTTTTTGGGCATTTTTTCATTTGTTCATTTTGCTAAAAACGTTTTAATACCTATTAGAACTTTTTAATGCATACAGATCCATTGGATATACATTAACGTGTGTTGAGTTATGAATTAAATTGATACTGCATACACTAAAGAGGCAATATTCAAAAAGACTTGCCCGCCTTACCCGATAAATCCCAGCGAAAGGAAAGTTCTGCAGTACTGGATGGTGCCACTGAGTATTTCCACAGACTGCCTCGGCACTATGTGTATCTTTACCATTCCCCTAAATATACCCCTCGGTTGTTGTATTTACTGTGTCTTGATTAGATTGTAAGCTCTGATGAGCAGGGACTCATGTCTCTGTACAGTGCTGCGTATGCCTTGTAGCCAGGGGCGGCTCAAGACTAGCTGAGGCAAGAGATGAACTGGTGTCCCCCCCTCCCCCAGCAGCCAAATTGGAGGGACATCCACAGAGTTCTAGTTAGGGAATAGGGATCCCCTCATTCAGAACACTGGTTAGGTGATTGCCCCAATAATAAAGAAAACAAAATATTCAGAGCCTAAATAAAAAAAAAAAACCCTTTGCAATGATGTTCACATATGCAGCAAAAATTGTAATACTTTAATTATGTAGCCTGGGAATCTAATATAAAACACATATACTTCTGACACTACACAGCTATGGTATTAAATGTAAATGCTGCAAAAGATAAAGGAGATACAAGGTGGTCAACCAAAGGAACAAAAAGAAAAATAACCATGGCACAGTATATAACACCAAAATAAAATTATTGTAATTAATTTGTTTTGGTGTTTTAAACTGTGCTGGGCTTCTCACTTTTTCTTCTTGAGCATATATTCTATACCCAAAGAAACTCCTTTTCCAATAATGGGCGCAGGGCAAAACTAGGACATTTCCCACAGAACTCAACATACAAAAAATAATTTATGATTCTGTTGTCATTTCAGTAACAGCGATTATAAACCCTCACCAGTGCTGGGCATATTGTGAAGCAATACAGAACCTTACAAAAATTGTGTAGGACCTATAGAGAAAAATGTCACATACCATAACAGCATCAACTTCCAAAACTCAGACAGGAGGCCTACCCAGAAAAAAGCAGCACTATAAATATTACAATACATCCAGAACATTCATACACCTAATTCAGAAGACCGAACAAACCAGATTACTACCAGTCCCCACATAGAAACTCCATGCTAACAAAATACCTAGCCTTGGTCACATACGCAGAATATAGATAGAGCCTCACTGAGTAGGGAATAAATTACCACAAACTAAAAACAGATGTATATAGAGTGGAGGAGTAGCCTAGTGGTTGGGGCAAGGTACTTCGGGCCGGAAGGTCGGGTGTTCAAATCCCACTAGAGGACAGCAACCTTGGGCTGGAAGGACTGGGGTTTCTAGTCCCACAGGTGCTCCTTGTGGTCTTGGGCAAGCCACTTAACCCTCCATAGCCCATGTTCCCTGTAAAATAGTTCTCTGTGTGCTGTGCTTTCCTGTCTAATCAATGTGTTTATACCTCAAAAATTTCCTGTCATGATTTGACAATTTCCAATCTGTAATCAAAAAACGCTGCTGATCGCTGGAAGTAGCGGTATACAAATGTATACTAAATAAATAAAATAAATAAATAAATATAGACAAAACATAAACTGAAGCCCCAAGAAGCCAGACCCTGCATCAGTGGCATAGCCAGGACTGATTTTTTGGTGAGGCCTGGGATTTACATGGGTGGGCATTAAACAGTGCAATTGTTGACACTGCTTCCAGTTATCCCCTCATTCAATTGTTTTTCTGCCACTGAGTAGATGGGTCTGATGCCAAAAAGCAGAGGCCATCGACCGCCCAAGCAAATCAATGGCTACACTCCTGTATGCAGTACAAAAGCAGGGAAAGACAGAGATGTGTGTCCCTGTATGATGCCAAATATAAAGGCAGAACATGTAAATTTCAAAGACTGACATATTCCAATCACTAAATTGAAAATAAAATTAATTTTCTACCTTTGTTGATCGGCCATTTTATTCTCTAATTTGTTGATCTCAGTCTCTGGTTTCTGCTGCCTACTGTCTTTTCTTAACACACTTTTTAGAGTCTCTGGCCATCTGCCATTTCTCTCCCCTCCTGCTGTCTTCACTTTCCTTATTTCTCTGGCAGTTATCTTTTCCTTTCAGCTTTCTTACATTTATTTTTCTCTTTCTCTCTATCAACTCAGATTTTGCACTCCCTCCTTACCATCTGGTCCTCAACCCTCACTCGTTACTGCATCTACCACTTTTCAGCCCTTAACACAGTCCTCTCATTTCCCGTCTCTGCCTCGTCACCGGCCTCTTATTCCCCGGTCTTTAAGTAACTCTTCCCAAGGTCGGCCCCAGAGCTGGTTCAAGGTGTTGGCACCCTAGGCAAACTTTAAGCTTTACACCCATCCTGGCCATCAAAATCTATTATTTAGCTTTAAATACCCTACTCTTTGCTGCCCCTCCAACCCATCAAAAGAAGTTGCCACCCTAGGCAACTGTCTAGTTTATCTGGTTGGGCCAGCCCTGACTCTTCTCTTTCTCAGTTCCTCATTCCGTGTCCATCATCTCTCCCCTTTTCTCCTCCCCTGCCCATTGTCTCTCCCCTGTCTCTCCTCCATCCTGTACCTCACCCCCTGCATCGTGAACTCTACTCCCCCTCTCTCCCTATTCCTCTCCTTGTGTTCATACTTTGTTCTCTCCCTTCCTGTGTCCAGCATCTCTCCATATCCCATGTTCAGCATTTCACATCTTCCTCTCCTTCTCTCTTCCTTCCTATCTTGCATTTCCTCCTAGCTCTCCACTCCATGCTCAGCATCTTCCGTCTCTCTCCCCCTCCCCTTAACCACCATCTCTCCTCTATCCCTCCTCTTACTCAGTCTCTCCCTCGCTCTATTTCCAGCATCTCTCTTCTCTTTCTCTCCCACTCCCGAATGTCCATCTGCCCTTTCTCTCTTTTCTCCCCTCCCCATGTGCAGCATCTGCCCCCTTGCCCTATGATCAGCATCTACCTTCCACTTCCCTCTGACCACCGTCCTCTAACCCCCACTCACTCCATGTCCAGCATCCATCTCCCGCCCCCATCCCATGTATTTTTGTCCTCCATTCCCCTCTATGTCCCTCTCCTCATGTCCAGTACCTGTCGTGCTCCTCTCAGACGCCTGCACTGCCTCTCTCTCTGCCTGCTGCCACCTCTCGACATCTGCAGCAGCAGCCGAGGTAGCTTTAAAAAAACAAAACAAAAGTGCAGGATCTTCAGGTCTGTCAAATGCTAGAAAGGACCAGTGGAGTCTTTCAAGTGCACAAAGATCCTGCACTTTTGTTTGCTGATTTGCATTTTGTTTTGGACTGCCGCTGCTTCTTGTCTGGTCTGAATTAGCAGCGGCAGGAGGGGGAGTAATGTTACTGCTGCAGCAATAAATCCTTTGAATTTTTTTTTTTTTTTGCTGCTCCCAAAACTTTGCCGCCTGAGGCGATCGCCTTACTCTGCCAAATGATAGAACTGCCTCTCCTTGTAGCGTTATACAAATGATAAGTAGTAGTACTATTTCCAGGGAGGTCTGGAGGCAGAACCAGAGTGGAGACATATATTATCCGGATGGTAGCAATTTTCAGCGCTGCAATCTGGATAACTATCCAGATAACTTAGGACAGCAAAAGAAAGCTGTCTTCTGGGCTATAACAGTTGACTGCAGCCATTATCTGGATAATGTCAGCATCTCACTCTCTCTCAGATACAGTATTTAGAAATAGGAACTACCTGAATGCTGCCACGGTATATCTGGGGTCTTTTTAAACTAATGGTGGCTGGCATCTAAAACAAAAAACTCTGACCTCCGCTGGCTCAGTATTACCCTTTAAATTTTCTAAAGACTTGCCAGTGAACTGAATAAGCACTAACAAGTGCATAAGCTTAATATTCAAAGGTGTCTCATTTAAGAAGGCTGAAAACTATGCAGTCAGATAGTACTAGTCAGAGAACAGAGGCAATAAAGTGTTGAGAAGGGAGACACAGCACTGCAGAGGGTAGGAGCTGGGTAAAGAACAGACAGAAGATAGGACCCACACTGACAAAACAGAAATATAAACAATAGCAATAAATAACAAGCTAGATTCTAAACAGGCACAGGAAAAAATGCCTGAACACAGCATACAAAAGTAGCAGAACCTTGTTGATGCCACTTTTGAATAAAATGTAGCCAATTCTTTCATTGTCATTCCTTACTTTCATTGAGTGTACCACTTGTCTACCGTGCTGAAATTTGTAAATATGAGACTAACTCAGAGAGAGCAAATGCTCTGTAGCCTGCCAGCTAATTAAAGTACGTGTTCCGACCTGCAGATAACAAGCTGTGCCATTAATCCTGAGGCCAGGGCAAGTCAGAAAATCTTGACTATGCTCTAAAAAAAAATGGCTTTTAAAAATGAACACACACTTATACATATTTGGATCATTGTCTAGATCTGTTCTAGGAAAGTTTTAAAGACCATGCTTTCTTCCAACTCATTTTGTGGCCACCTGGTTGTAAAGCTGAAGACATAATGCTGCTCAGTCTACACAGTGCAGCGCAATGCTCCATTGCCACACACAGGATCCAAGAGGCGGGCAGAGCTACATAGTCTCAATGCATGGAGGAGACAATGCTGAAGGGAAGAGGGCTTTAGATTTGTCAGAAACTAGGCAACATTCTGGGGAAAGAGAAGGCCTTTTCCGGAACCAGGCTGCTGGCGCTAACTTTTAAAAAGGAGATAGAGCAGCTTTTAAACTAGATAATAGGGAAAGCTGACCGCCGCCCAAGAGCACAGAGTGCAGAATAATTTTTCTTTGAAGGATATTAATGAAACAAGGATGCCTGGGCATCCCGATTAGATTGTAAGCTCTTTTGAGCAGGGACTGTCTTTTATGTGTTTTCATTGTACACCGCTGCGTGCGCCTGGTAGCGCTTTATAAATGCCTAGTAGTAGTAGCAGTAGTAGAGGTTGCAAGAACAGTAAAAGTAGTACAGGTGCCCAGGGCTGGCCCAAACATCAGGGAAACTAGGGGGATGCCTAAGATGACAACTTCTTGGGGGTGTCAAAGAACAGGGCATTCAAACCTAAATGGTGGCAAAATTCATTCATTCTCCAAATAACCTATCTGTCCTAAATTAAACCAGGAAACTAGCAGGCCTGTACAATGACCTTGCGTACTGGAAGTGAATGCTAGAGGCAGCAGTGGCTGCTGTCACTGACTTGGAGAAAGAAAGATGAAGCTTGGGATGGTGCCGCAAGATACTGCGGATCTTTCTGCTGCTGGGGCTGCATGAACAGTGAGTTGTGCTGGCCCTGGACCCATCGCCTCAATCCCCACGTACTCTACCAATACCCAGCCGATCTTAGAGCTTGCCTTCTTTTCTCCCACCCAATTTTAAAGTTTCCACTTAAATCCCAGTCACTGCTCTCCCACATCTCCCTCGCCCCAGTACCTACTCTCTTGCCCCCTATGTCCCCCCTCGACATCCACACAGCTATTTCCTTCTCTGATATTAACTCCGCCTTTTCTCCTCCTTATCCCAGAATCCATCTTATGCCTCTCCCTCTCAGCCTTTCGCTCTGTATGACTTGTTTCTTCCTTCCTTCCTACACAAAATATCTGTCCCATCCCACACCCTGACTCCCCTAGCATCTGCCCCCTTTCAGCTGCCCAGCCCCCAATATCACCCCCTTCCAGTCCCAGCCCCCAGCATTAGCTCCCTTCAGTTCCAGTCCCTCCCAGCATCAGCTCTCCTTCAGTCCCAGTGCCTTCCTGCATCAGCTCCTCTTCAGTCCCTTTCAGTTGTTGGCACCCAGCAGCAATCTTCTTCTTCCAATGCTGTGCATTCACCCCCATGCCTCCTGCACAATCAAGTCACCCTTTCTCCTCATCCGAGTCTCTGCGGCTATTACTACACAGCCACGAGGCTGTTCTTAGGTCGCATGGCTGTGTTAAACTGCAGCCACCAGCATGTTCCCATTGCAGTTATTTGAAAAGGGAAACAGAGGAACTTCCTGTCTCTTGCGCAAGACAAGAGGTTCCCCAGTTTCACTTTTAAAAGTGTGGCGAGACAATCGATCACGCTGGTGGCTGCAGTATAGCACAGCCACAGGACTGAAGCAGAACGGCTCCGCAGCTGTGTCAGATGACCTGTGAAGTAGACTTGCCTCACAATTTAAGCTGTCCGGGTGCAGTGTGGGTCTGTTCCAGTGTGGGCCATGCGCGGGCAATATTCTCGCACATGCGTCAGGCCGGCCCTGGCCCTAAGTAGAAAACCCTAATGGGTTTTAGTAAAAGGACCCTTAAATCTGATCATACTTCCTTAATAGTTGCTTGTATAGCTTTATGAGGTCCTTAATTTCATTATTTATTTAAGTTACTACCCACTATAAAGTGCTAGCTTTTATTTCTTTTTTCTTTTTTGTGGAATATATATATTTAGATGAAATATAATAAATGAAATGTGTTGGTGTGATTTGGCTTGAAGCCAAAGGTCTTTTTGATTTATTTTCAGAGTATATTGTGACAATTTAAAATTAAATTGAATTGAAGTTGGGGATTGGATGAGTCATTATTGGAAAATGTTTCTGTGATTTGTTTTTTAAATTTTGTTCCTAAAAACGTTTTTTTGTGTGCTAGATTTCTGTGCCAGTCTTTCACTAATTCGGATCCCTACATGGCCTTGAAGAAGGTAATGGAAGCCACACTAAAATGGAGGTAAGAAAATGGCTTGATGTCTAAAATTAGAAACTACTCAAGATTTGTAAAATGATGCCACTATTTTAATTATTGACTAGCATGGGCAGCCGGGACTGTCTAGTCTTCCTCTCACATGCATTCTTCTTTGTTTAATGTGGTAAGGCAGCTGATCAGCAAAAATATTCAAAAAATGACTTTGGAAATGAAAGAATGTAGTTTTATTAAAAATTAACAAAACCAAATTCAGCCAAGACAATGAAAATGTCCTCCATGCTGCTGCTGAGGCAGTCAATGTACCATGTCCTAGCAAGGTGTGCTACCTCCAAGTCAGCCTGGCCTTGAGGAAAACAACTTCAAACCTCCATGAACTGGGCCCTCACTTTTCTGGTCAGCCACCATTATCAGTGGTGGTTAAACCAACTCATAGCTGCAAATCACACCAACACATCACTAAGGTCCCCCAGTGATATATGTTGTCTGTCAAGCTCAGGTATCCTGTACAGACACAGGAGAGTCACAGACTGGTTCATACTTCCACAAAAAATAATTACTTTTTGATCAATGAATGGCCAATGTTCATTACAAAGCTTCCTGGAAGCTGCTATTACATCAGCTCTAATGTCCAAAAATGAATTCTTTGAGGCAAGAGAAGTAATGGAGGATATGATGACCACACTGAGACTGTAGTGAATAACCAGTTTGATGATTTAATATCTAAAGGCTGGCTCCAGAATGGATGAACTCTGTTTCAACCTAGGCATCAAGCAAACTGTGTAATTATTCATGAGCATTGTTAAATCTTTCCTGATGGCATCAATCAACTACTGACTAAAAGTATATCTGGGCGCATTAGATACCATTTCTTCCATTGGGCTATGAAAATCAGCTAGTCCCATCATATCTCCCTGTGACAGAACTACCACATGGAAATATCATGTGGTGCCAGGCTCAAATACTTCCCAAATGGAAGTTGGTATGCACAGCTGTGACCCCAGAAACCAAACAAATATCTTACAGTCCAGGAAAGTCACCACCACTCAATGTAGGACTGACATAAAAAGTGAAAGCCCCCAAGTCACATTTACCAATATGCTGAATAATGACATCCAAGAGACTGGATGTCACACCACCAATGACTGATCCTATATTGAAAGAATGAGTCAAAAATCTTTGCTTCCAATGCCCACTTCTAAATGGCAAAAAAACAATATGAAAGGAGACAGGTCTCCTAAGAACAAAAACCTGTCATCTTCTGAAAAGGCCTCACCAGTGAGAAAGAGAAAACATTTTGCATCAGGCAAGTCACTTGATTGCCAGTGCTCTGCAGCATCAACCACCCACCACAAAAGTATTCAGGCAAACCATGTCCCCACATGAAAACATGTTCGCTATGTAGTCCAGAAGTCCCCACCCCACTTGTGGGCACTGCAGCTAATTTGCCAAAGAGATGAAAGCAAACGTTGCTCTGAATTGGATAGCTTTGAAAGCAGAGTGTTAAATGTCTGGCAAGTCTTCAATCTCCTGCAGCAGTGAGTGAGTGATCTGCCATCAACCCATCTTCCCTACGCCACCCAGACAACGGCCACAGTTTCAGGATTGTGCATCTGCTTTATTTCAATAGGTATTTCCTTGCGCAGGAAGGCTTACAGTTTAAGAGGCCTAGTTACAAAACTGTGCTAATATAGTACAAGTTTGGTGTATGCTACATCCCTAAGGATTTAGTAACCTGTGATACTAGTGTATTGCAGGTTACTAAATCCATTGGCGATGAGCACATGTTAATGCAGCTGGGAATATTAACCATTCCAACCTCATTATTGTGCTATAGTGGGCCCCCATCCCAGGCCCACCATCTTTTAAAGGAGTCAGTGTCTAAAAAAGAAAAGAATTCTCCCCTCCCTTTGGACTACCCCAGGGTACAGAGTCAAAAAGATAACAGCCTCCTCAAGTTCGGTTGCCTTGTGTGAAACAGTACCATACCCACATTGTAGTGGGACTCCTTCCCCCTAGATACCTTGATCCATACTAAGAAGGGAATCCTTGAGCTCTAGTAGGCCACCCCCTCTTCCAAATGTGTTCCAGGGTTCCAAGTTCCAATTTGTAGCTCACATCTCTACCCCCTTGAAGCCACACTGCTTTAGGCGGGAAGGGAACAGCGCATGCGTGCCTGCATTCCCAAAGGCTTTCAAAGAAAGCTGGGGAAATGCTCCGCTGGGGCTTCATCGGTGCCGATGACACCCATATGTGAGGACTGACTTCCTGCTTGGTCCTGGAGAACACCTCTTACCACCTCTCCTCATTCTCGTAGGCTTGATACCATGTATCGAGTACCTCCTTGTCCTGGATTTCAAAAAACTCAGTTACCACACCACTCCATGGTAGTGCAATCAGCTATGAGAAGGATCAAGAGTGCAAAAAGACATGCATCTAATCCTCCAGGACGTGAATGTAGGACTCTTGATGCCTTTGGGCATCGAACCTTCCAGGCCTCTATGCTTTCTGCCAGGATTAGCTCCTACATTTTTATTTATTTCTTTATTTACATTCTCTTATATACCACGCTATTCTGCATCAGTGCGGTTTACATTGAACAAACTGAAATTACATTGAACAGGGCATTATAACTTTTATACATGGGAATGTTCCTTAAGGAGGTTACAGGAGATCTAGAGCTTATGAGCCCTCTCCTTCCTGATGATAAGAGGCAAGATTATCTTACACTTGTCAAACATGCCCAAGATGTTTCCAAGTTTGTTAATCGTGCAGCTTTTGACTGATTTGAGTGCATAAGCAGAACCTCTGCCATTGCCATAGGTGCTCGTAGGATTGCCTGGCTCCAGGCATCTGACTTAGAACTCTGGGTACAGGACAAACTGGGGAATATCCCTTGCACAGGCGAAAATCTCTTTGGCAAAAATTGGCAAGAGAAAGCTAATGAGCTGGATGCTGATAACACCACTTTGGATAGACTATCCAAGGCTACAGCTGATCCTGCAAGGAGAAAATCCTACAAGAAACCATTCTTCTCTAAAAAGAAGAGGTTTTACCCCTCCTATACCCAGAAGGGGCATTCTGCAGGTCAGTCTGCCCAAAAGGGACAGCAACCACCAAAACAAAGGAAAACAAAGTCTGCTAAGCCTCAACGGGCCCAGCAGACTCAGCCTCCACAGGGGCTTTGATTCCCATCTAGAGAACTTGGCCTTCCTGGCCCTCAACGGGCCAGAGCCCTCCACCATTCCAGGAAGGTTGTGTCATTTTGCCCCCAGATGGGAACAGATAACAGCAGAAGAATGGACTCTCCATTGTAAAAGAGGGGTACAAGCTTCATTTCCTCAACATGCCCCCTCCTACAGTTGTAAGACGGTTCAATTCTCAGACTTCACTCGAAAATCAGTTGGGTCAAGAGGTCAATTTACTTCTTGCCCACGGGGCAGTAGAAGACGTACCCACTTCCCAACAGGGTACAGGGTTTTACTCCCCCTATTTCCTTATTCCAAAGAAAACAGGGGAACACAGATCCATTTTAAACCTCAGAGAATTGAACA
Organism: Ichthyophis bannanicus; assembly: GCA_033557465.1. Lineage (NCBI taxonomy): Eukaryota > Metazoa > Chordata > Amphibia > Gymnophiona > Ichthyophiidae > Ichthyophis > Ichthyophis bannanicus. The sequence goes on from CM066043.1 coordinate 168,102,747, forward strand.
AATTCCTGTTCAAAGAGAAGTTCAAGATGATTTCTCTAGGAACTCTTCTGCCATGCCTTCAGAGTCAGGATTGGCTTTGTTCTCTAGATCTCAAGGATGCGTACACCCATGTTCTCATCCATCCAACTCACCGAAGATTCCTTCGGTTTCTATTTCAGGGGAAGCACTACCAGTACAGGGTTCTTCCTTTTGTCCTGGCCTCAGCACCAAGGGTGTTTATGAAATGCATGGCTGTAGTGGCAGCATTTCTTCGCACTCTAGGAATATTCATCTCCCCCTACTTAGACGACTGGCTCATTCGAGCCCCATCAGAGTCAGAGGCCAGAATTTCCCTATCTTGCACAATGCGTATCCTTCAGTATTTGAGCCTGGTCATAAACATCCCAAAATCCAACCTAACTCCCACTCAATCTCTAGAGTTTATAGGAGCTATGCTGGATACCAGGAAAGCAAGGGCCTATCTTCCACAGCCCCGCTGCCTTCGCATTGTGCAGTTAGCTTCCCAAGCAGTGTTAAAAACTCAACTCACTGCTCGGGAAATGTTACAATTGCTAGGCCACATGGCATCTACCGTGCATGTGGTTCCCTATGCTTGCCTCCATATGAGAGCAGCCCAATGGACTCTATCCACTCAGTGGACTCAGGCATCAGGCTGCCTATCAGACAAAATAGCAAACTCAAGTCGCCTTATTTTGTCCCTACAATGGTGGCAGTCAACCCAAAACCTGTTGGTGGGGTCCCCTTTCCAACAGCCCCCACCCCAGGTCACTCTAACAACAGACGCCTCACAGGTGGGTTGGGGAGCTCACCTGCAAGATCTCTCTACCCAAGACACCTGGACTCCACAGGAGACCCATCTACACATCAATCTCTTGGAACTCAGAGCAATCTTCCTTGCTCTTCGAGTGTTCCCCACCCAGCTGAGCTACAAGACAGTCCTAATTCAGACAGACAATCAAGTAGCTATGTTCTATCTGAACAAGCAGGGAGGAACAGGCTCTCTGTCACTTTGCAACGAAGCTTTGCGACAATGGGCCCTCGCCAGAGAGCATCAGATTCATCTCCTTGCGGTGTATCTGCCAGGCATTCAAAACTCCTGGGCAGACAGACTCAGTCGAGTTCTGCTTCCACACGAGTGGTCTCTTTGTGCAGACCAGGTAGCAAAAGGTTTTCAAATTTGGGGAACTCCGGACATAGACCTCTTTGCAAGTCCGCTGAATGCCAAACTTCCCCGGTTCTATTCCAGAATTCTGGCTCAGGGTTCTCAGGCCAGGGATGCTTTCCTCCTCCATTGGGGTCAGGACTTCCTATATGCCTTTCCACCCATTCCCCTAATCCCCAAAACCCTATTCAAGCTTCAGAGAGACAGAGGCCATATGATTCTCATAGCTCCACATTGGCTACGGCAGGTGTGGTACCCTCTGCTCCTACATCTCTCTCAAGCTCCATGTCTGGAGTTAGGATCTGCTCCAGATCTCCTGTCTCAGGAGGACGGGATGTTGTGGCATCCCGATCCCCACTCTCTGCATCTCAGGGCCTGGTTGCTGAGAGCCTAGACCTTCATGGTCTTAACCTGTCTCAACAAGTAAAGGATATCCTTTATGCTTCTAGGAAGCCTTCCACAAGACGCTCTTATGCTTTCAAGTGGAAAAGGTTTTCCATATGGTGTTCGCAAAAGGGTCTTGACCCCCTGGCGATACCTCTGGAATCATTATTGGAGTATCTCCTTCATTTATCTAATGCAGGGCTTAAGACTAACTCAGTAAGAGTCCATTTAAGTGCTATTTCAGCTTCTTTCAAGCCTTTAAATGGACAACCTATTTCCTCTCATCTTCTCATAGCGAGATTTATGAGGGGCCTTCTTCTAACTAAGCCTCACATTAGGCCACCACCGGTGGCATGGGACCTAAATCTGGTTCTTGGACAGCTCATGAAGCCGCCTTTTGAACCTCTAGCTGCTACCTCCTTGAAATTCCTTTCCTGGAAGGTTGTCTTTCTCATTGCAATCACATCAGCACATCGCATTAGTGAGTTGCAAGCATTAGTGGCTGATCCTCCTTATACGAGGTTCCATCATGATAAGGTAGTCTTTAGGACTCATCCACACTTTATGCCAAAGGTGGTCTCACCTTTTCATTTAAACCAAGCAGTTTACCTGCCTGTATTTTTTCCAAGGCCTCATGCTTAAAATGCAGAAAGGAATCTTCATAATTTGGCATGTAAAAGAGCACTTGCTTTTTACTTACAAAGGACACAGCAACATAGAAAGTCCTCTCAACTCTTTGTTACTTTTGATCCTTCTCATTTGGGACTTCCAGTCTCCAAGAGAACATTGTCCAATTGGATTGCACAGTGTATTTCTTTTACCTTTCTCCTAAGAACCTTTCTCTGGAAGGCCATGTCACAGCTCACAATGTGAGAGCCATGGCAGCCTCAATGGCTCATCTACACTCTGTGTCTATTGACGACATCTGTCGAGCAGCTACTTGGGCCTCGGTTCATACCTTCACAGCCCATTACTGCTTAGACAAGGACTCCCGCTGGGATGCCTTGTTTGGTCAGGCTGTTCTACAACACCTGTTCCATACTTAATCAACTCCTACCCACCATTCCCGGTAGGATGCCAGAGATCCATGGGAGGAAGTGGAGCCCTGTCACAGGGGCACACAACTTCTGGGGTCTCTCCCTGGCATCTGTAGCTAGGGAATCCCCATATGTGAAGACTACATTCCTGCTTGTTCCTGGAGATAGCATAGTTACTTACCTGTAACAGGTGATCTCCGGAAACAGCAGGAATTTAGTCTTCACAACCCACTCACCTCCCCTAGGAGTTGTATCTCTCTTTTCTTTTCTTTCCCTCTCTCTCTCTTTGTCTCAGCTTTAAAACTCAACTGGAGAGAGGCAGTTGGGAAAGGTGGGAAGGCAGCACGCAGGCGCTGTGGGATGCTCCCAAAAGCTTTCTAATTGGACGCTGGGGAGCGTTCCCGCGCAGGCTCCGTCGGTACCGATGAAACCCATATGTGAAGACTAAATTCCTGCTGTTCCCGGAGATCACCTGTTACAGGTGAGGAACTATGCTTTATCATTAGTGTTCTGGAATCCTTACTTTGTCCTTCATAAACCCTTCCAAACTCTGCTGCCAGTTTTCTACCAGTTGCCCCAATGGTACTATGCTTCTCCTCTCCTAGATTGACCCCACCGGTCCTGCACATCTAAACACCTAATCAAATGTATTCAACCTCTGACTCTTCCTTGTTTTCCCACTCATATTCCCCATTGGTTTGCTTCATACTCTCCTCGGTCTTGCACACTCCTCGACAGTCATTATTGTAAGCATGCCTTCTTTTTCTTTTCTTGCACTTTTCAATTGCAACCAGCGATCTGCTAATATCTAAGATGCTCATGTTAATTCTCTACTAGTTGATTAAAAGACTCTTTTTTTGGGTACTTAAATTCCCTTGCCTTTGCCGTTCTGTACTCTGTTCCTTTTGCTTTGTCTTGTTTGTTACCACATGCAGCCCTGGTCTTGCACTGGCTTTGAAAAAGTGTTCTATACAAGCCAAAAATAAAATTAAACTAAGATTTGTAGATTTATGCAATAAATATAGCACACATGAGAATATTGCCTGATTTATTCCCTGTATGCTTCCATTAAATGCTTACCTTGAGCAGTCTGCGTATCTATAAATTTCTTGATCAAGGCATCAGTAGTTTGTGTATAAAGGTTAAGAGCATATCTGAGAGACTGTAGGTCTGGGCTCTTCTCCAAGAAATTCTTTTTTAGACCATTTCCTCCAGCATGAAAGTATTGCTTGAAGATAATAAGGAAATATATGGATTTATTAAAAAACAGTTGCAAAAAGGAATAAAATACTAATTCATGCAGTGTACATGTTCTCATTTGAAAATAAAAGGGTATCCATCTAGAATCTTTCAACATTTTTCATAACTGCAGTCATTTAGTAAGAGTAGCCCAAGCTATTTAGCCAATATGCTGCAAGTTGCAAACAATTTTTATATAGCAGAACTAGTAGGGCTTGAGAGGAAAGAAATTCAAGGCAATGGCGAACTGCGCGTTTAAGAAGTTTGGAAATGAATGGAAGAAGGGAGATGGGTTGATAATTAGAAGGACAAGTGAAGGTTTTTTGAGGAGAGGTGTGACCAAAGCATGCTTGAAGACTGCAGGGACAGTTGTATTGGAGAGTGATAGGTTGAGAATAAGAGATGGAAGGTATGATAGAGGAGGAGATGGAGTTAAAGAGATAGGTGGGGATAGGATCAGAGGAACAGGTAGTGAGTTTAGAGGAGGAGAGAAGATGAGATGTTTTCTCTTCAGAGATATTAGAAAAGGATGAAAGAGTAGTAGAGATTGAGAGGAAGAGGGGATGAAGCAGATCTAGTGGGGAACTGGAGAGTAATCTTGTGGATTTTATCATGGAAATAGTCGGCTAGGGTTTGGACAGAAAGAGAAAGAGGAGTCAGCGGCGGGGCATCTTGAAGATAGAGTTGAGAAGAGATGGTGGGGGTCAGAGGCAAGAGAAGAGTTAGTCAGAAGGACATAGTAGTTTTGCTTGGCGAGTGCTATGCTGACTGGAAGAAGGTGAGCATGAATTTGAAGTGAAGAAAGAAAGGGTGTGGGATTTGAGCCACAAGAGCTTAGCTGAGTGGGCACAAGAGCATAGATAATGGATAGTTTCCCCTTTTGCTCTTTCCTCCATTTCTTTCTTTCTTTTTTTTTCATCCACTTAAATTTCACCCTTCCATCCTCAATCCCCACTTACTTTCACCCTTCCATCCTCAATCCCCACTTACTTAATTTCCCAATACCCGGTCAATCGTAGATTTTTCTTCCTTCCCACACAAAATATCTTTTCCTCTCTTCATCCTCACTTCCTCAACCCCAACCCCATCCCCATCCCCTTCTAGTTCCAGCCTCTCCCAGCATCCACTCCCTTCTAGTCCCATTCTTCCATTCTCTCATCTCTCATCAGCCCATTTGCCGTCCTATTCTAGCCCCTCCATCATCATATTTGCAGTCCTAGCTCCCATCAGCCATTTCCAGTCCATTTTAAGTCCTAGCCTCCCACATCAGCCCATTTGAAATCATAGCCCTCTATCAGTCATTTCCAGTCCTATCCTAGTCCCCCATCAGCCCATTTCCAGGCCAACCCCCCTCCAATCAGGTCATTTCCAGTCCTATCCTAGCCCCCCATCAGCCCATTTCCAGTTCAAGCCCACCTATCAGCCCATTTACAGTCCTAGACCCCCCCCACACTCCCTGAAGAGCCCAGCACCTGCCTGACCTGCCTCAGTGTGAGCTGAGGAGGCCCAAAGCCTTGGCTCATCTCTTCACAACCCCCGGAGTGGAGAACGGTGTTTTCCTTCACTCCGGTGGCTGTGTTCTCTTGCAGCCTGCCGAGTGCGCTGATTACCGGGAGATTAAAGGGCAAAGGTTGTAGTTCTTTCTTAAAATATGTTTGTGGCAGGTAGGCTATTAAAGCACTTTTGGCCCTATGAATTTATATTTTTAGAGAAAAAATAAAGGACTCTTTTTTTTTTTTTCTTTTCCCCATTCCCTTGTCAGCATTTTCCCTTTCCTCCCCCTCCCCTTTTCCCCTTCCTCTTTTTACCCCTACTTTTTCATATTTTTATTTCACTTTTATTCATTGTTTTCGTTATAGTTTTCTTTTTATTAAGTGCTACACATATCGCCTGCTTTACTTCTTAAATGTTATATTTTTCTTTTCCTTCTTTAGGTGTTTTATATGTTTCTGATACACTGACATTGATGTTATTAGGGTAACTTGGTAAAAGCCCTGTTTATGTCCTCTTTGGTTTAGATAAACGAATGATTTATCTTTTTTACAAAATTCTTTCTGACAGGATCAGGTATTCTTATCTCACTATGACACTGGTATATACGTGTTTACAATAACCAGATTGGTCACACTGTGCTTTTAATTTTTTTGTTTTTGGTTCACTATTATTACTTATAGTTATATATTTATTTTTATATATACATATGTTGGTTTGTACTGTTTACGTATGGCATGTCTTTTTATATCTTTTCATTATTTATATTTTTTGTATATGGTCATTTTATAGTGTTTTAATACAATCTCATTTTACTGCATACTTTTTAAGTAATGTTCTTGCATGTACATAAAAATCTTTTATGTATATATGATTTGTAGACCACTACCACAGGCATGTTTGCTGAAACTCAGTCGAGTTGGGTCCCTTCAATAAACTTCTACTGAAGATCATTTATGTGTCCATGACCTCTTCTTTCCTCAGGCTTGTTTCTTTGTTTTCTGTACTTTTTGGGAGAGCGGTGGGCGGAGGGGGAGGAGAGACGTGGCTAAAGTTGACATTATGTATGTCTGTGTTCCTTGTAACTTTGAAACAGCTGTGCCTATCTCTACAAAAATGTGTCCTTGGGCAGACATCAATCTTCTCCTATTTACAAAGTCTGTGAATGATCTTGGGGGGTGCAAAGGAAGGGAGCAAAGTTGGTAATTTATTTTATAAGAAATGCATGGGGGAGTAGAACTAAGACTACCTAGAATGTCATATTTTATACTGGTTTATTTATCAGATGCAGGTTGGTTGGATATATGCTTTCTTCCCTTAGGAGTTTATAATTTACTTCTATGGTCAATGCATGAATGTGCTAGAAACTGCACATGGATACAAGTACATGCTCAATGTGACTGATGGCTACTTGGTATTCAAGGCTTGACAGTCTCCCAGATGTCAGGTGATGAGAGCTGTGCTCCACATGAGACAAAGAATGGGTGGCACTATTGGGAGAAGTCAAGAGACTCATGTGGCACATGGACTAACAATATATGTAGTCCGTGTATCAGAAATTCCTATGTGGCTTACATAAAAACATATGAGAAAATAAATATACAAGACAAACAAAATACAGCAAAAAATAAAGCACAACCAGCTAGTTACAATAAATCTCTAAATGCCTATTCAAAAAGGTTCGCCTTTACACATTTTTGAAATTGCAAGCCATCTGGTTCTAGTTGAACCTCAACTGGCAAAAAATTCCACAATAATACAGCAGCACAAGAAAATGCTCATGCCCAAGCCTGAGCCTTTATCTTGTGCAAATAGTGCACCAGAGGGACCCAAAGTAAATGATTCCCATCAGAGCACAATAAGTGGGAAGACTGGAAGGCTCTGTGGGGCTGGAGGCACCTGTACAGACCATAGGATAGCTGCAGTGGATGAGATTATTGGGGGGAGGGGGGGGATGATGGAGGATAGCAGCAGTCTATATGGAGGCCACAGAACAGTAACAGAGGCAGGATGGAGTCAACTAGTGACAGAGCCAAAAATCTGGACAACACTGCATGGAGCATGATTGCTTCTCTTGGCATCAGCTTCATATGTCATTGAAGACAACATCAGGAATGACCATGCAGCAAGTCAGGGTCTTTCTTCTACACATACCAGTCATTCTGTTTGACCTGCCATTTCAGTGTAAGTAAATGCCCAAGGGGAAATTTTTTGAATGTATGTGCATTGCAAAATAAAGAATACATTGTATAATTATAAGTTCACCACAGTTTGGTCATGACCATCAACAAGGCAAGGAGCCGATATTCGAAGATTTTGGCCTCCACCTCCAAGAATCTATGCTTTTCTCATAGCGACTCTATGTTGGTTGTCTCAGAGTTGATAATGACAAACCTACTCAGTCTCAAATAGGAAAACATACATTACCTAAACTGAAGCATTATAGGAATAAAATATGGTCAAATGTTGTAATACAATATTATCTAATAAGTATTTCAATAAGAATTCATAAATACTTTTGATTCCAAACCATGTTTTCAATATATTTAAAGGATTCATTTTTATTATCCCATAATCACAAGGCTTTAGAGCTCTGTCATACAGCACAGATATGGTAATTGCTATACACCTATACATAATTTATTACTGCCAGTTTGGCTTTTAGAACTCTTGAGAGACTAGGTGTGTTGGCTTGTATACTATCAAAGTAAAAACACATCGAGGACAATCAGGGCAAGAGGAAATACCGTTTCTGACCATTAGAGAGCATTAGCTGTATCACTAATCCTATACGTTGTTATCTGTACTATGGCAGATGCTCCACTTCTGCACTGTCGACATTTCGTTTCCAGCTGCAAACCTGTTAAAGTCGTCCTTCCCCTGTTGAAACTATGGACAATTCCAGCTTGTATTACATGTGATGCACATTTGCTAATTAGACTTTACGTAAATATAAAGGACAGAACAACATAAGAACTTCCATACTGGATCAGATCAAGAGTCCATCAAGCCCAATATCACACTTCCAAACGTGACCAATCTAGATGACAAGTACTTGGGCATGATCCCTAAAGACAAGTGAGATTCCAGAGATGTGGCAGGAATCATTCAAGGATAGAACACAGGTGATTAGTATAATATTTTCATGTGTGTTAAAGGAGCATAAACGTACCTTAATTGTGACTAGTGCCACCTCCATAATGGAACACTGTTTTGGCGTCATACTCCTAGCCTCCTCCCTAATTACATGGTCCTGAAAGACAAGATATTAGTAGTTAAGTGGTATGGAAAACTCATTTGCATTGGCTAATTTTGAGAAATATGGCAGCTTGCACATTAGGTTTCAAATGAAGAGTTCATAGGTTAGATAAATTTCAACCATAAGCGAGTCTATGTAGTTTATTTCCTGATCTTACTTTCTCCTACCTCTCTCATAAAAGAAGTTGTATGTGGTAAAAATTCACATGAATATATGGTTCAGCTCAGTAAGTAGTATGAAAAATAAGATTTGATAGCCAGACTTGTTCTGCCAGTGGGAATTGACTACATGTTGATTACTACAGAACATACAATGTTACTAATAAAATAGAATATTTTTCTGATTTCAATAGCGCCTACCTTCTATTGATGGAATTATTGAATGCAGAGAGTTAAAGTAATATGCCAACAAAATCAACTTCAGCCCGGTGTATAGGCTGTGAGGGAAGTGCATTTGTTAAAGTTTAGGAGCATGGTTTCTAAAGGTTAATGTGCACTAACAAATATTAAAGTAAGCAAAGTGCTGCTGCGCCCACAGAAATAAAAAGGGTTGTGGTGACACTTAACGTGTTAACCTTTAGTAAACATGCCCTATAGTGAACACAATATTGAATTAATGGAAGCTATCTTGTGAATCAATGTGTTTGGAATTGATTTGTGCATGTTAAAAAGTCCTAATGAACATTAAAAAAACATGTTATTAAAATGAATCTCTGAAACAAACCAAGAAAAGCCTGAAAATAGTGAAAAATTTAGAAAAATAAAAACAAACCAAAAATGTTTTGCCTGTGCATATCCCTGTATACTACCCTGTAGGGGAAGAGTGCTACATGAATCACTGTGTATCATTAAGAGGTAGGCATAACTTTATTTTAAAATGATTTTCCTCGCATTTTCATGGGAAGTATGGGCCAAGATCTGAAAGTTCTTCCTCTGGCAACATGCAAGAGCCATGCTTGGCATATGAAGAAAAAGCCCCCAAAGCATGCGCCACAGTGATATGTTCGGCAGACGGCTTGCACATTGCCAAGGAAATGTCTCTGGCATGAGCTGTCTCAGATTATAAAGATGAATACCTTATTTTTAAAAGTTATACTTGTCTACTCAGGGGATACAATATTAAATAATTGTAAATGCATCACAAATCTATTTACAGAGAAATATTTAATGGTACACACAGAAATAAGATAGATAAAGCAATGGGGCCTGAAAAACCTCAACATACTGAAAAACTCAGTACTCACAAGCACCCTTCATAGCTGTTAAACTTGCCTTTAGAAATGGGAGGTTCTAGGAGACTAGAACAGAATATATGTTGGATAAGCAGCAGTCAAGTTTACTCTCTTTATAGCTGGAGAGTTCTCCTCTTTGAATATGTAGATAGTACATAAATGATCTCACAATCAACTCACTCCAGAGGAGGAACCCTCGACCTAATATTCACCCCAGCCACATGACCGCACCAACACCTGGTCTCCATGACCCAAAACACACCAGTACCCTGGTCCGACCATAATCTGATCACCTTCTTCCTGCCAAACCTTTCCAACTCACACATCCACCACACCGACGCATCTTACTCACGCAGGTTTTGCGCCTTTGACAGAGACACCTTCATCACCACACTCCTACCTATCTCCCATAAAAATACAAGCAATCTAGACTCCATAATAGCTGAATGGAACGAATGCATTTCTTCATTTGCTACCACAACCACAGGCACAGCTGGGGTTCCATGATCCAACCACGTTCCATGGTTTACCCCCAAACTCAAGGCTCTAAAGAACAAGCTCAGAAAACTAGAGCTCGATTCCATCCTGAAAGTCCAGGCCTTCTGTGCGCCCGGTCAGAACCGGACACACAGAGGGAATTGCGATTCTGATCCCACGGGGCATGTTTAGCCCCACAGGATTAGAATCGTGAACAGGCCTGTATGTGCAGGCTGGGACCCCGATTCCGTCCGGCCTGCCCGTATAGGCCTTGCCCGACTAACTCAGTCAGGGATTTTCAATGGAGCTGCAGTGCCATGATGTCCAGTTGCCATGGCATTGTGGCTCCACTGAAAAGCCGCGATTCCTGGTTACCGGCTCCCAAAGTGCTTTACCCACAGCCCAACCCCCGTTCTGGCCTCCCAAAGCCAGGGTTGAGCTGCGGGGAATGCCCTCTGCCCCCTTCCCAGCCCCGGGCTTGCCATTCCTTCCGCATCAGGGAACCTATTCCACCTCAGAAGTGGAATAAGTTCCCTGTCCAAGCCGTTGGCCCTGGATGTACAGGGCCGACACTGGAATCAGCCCTGTATGTCCGGGGCCAATGACTGCCCACTGCTGCCCCCAACCACCCCTTTCCCGCCCCCATCTAACTTCCCCATATAACGAGTGGGGAAGTTAGATGAGGTCGGGAGGGGGAATGAATAGCAAGGATGGATGTCCCAATGGGACGTCCATCTCCACTATCCGTGCCACGGAATGAGCCTACTAGAGTGCAAATGGAGGCACCACAAGGAACCACTTAACCACTCTGCATATGCTATTGCCCAGGCTGAGTACTGCTTGCTCACCCTCCTGAAGAAGGAACCAACCTAATTAGATTCTCACTCAACAGATCTAGAGAGCTCTTCAACTCAGCCCTATAACCACCACAACCAAATCCAATGCCACCCTATCCCCAACCAACATGGCACAAATTTCTTCAGTCCAAGCAACCATCCAGCACCAGAAATTCCTGGGTCCCCACCAATACCCTCAACGATCCAAGCAGCCAAACCTGGTCCTCTTTCATTCTGCTCTCCAAATCCCAACTTGAAAACATCATCACAAGCCTCAACAGCACCATTTCCCTTCTCGACCCTTGCCCCCTTCTCCTGGTTAAAAATCTCCAAGCAAGAGCTCTCACCAATCATCCTACACATTGCTCAGACTTCCTTATCCTTGGGCTACATGTGAACTGCCTTTAAGCATGCTTCCATCAGATCCTTTCTAAAAAATCATGCAGCTGACCCACTCTCACCGTCCTTTTACAGACCTTTTACAGCATCTGCTCTCTTGCCAAAATCATTGAAAAAGCAGTGCAGCTGCAGATGCAGGACTTTATAGACTCCTATACCCCCCTGGACAAGCATAAACATGGCTTCAAGCCCCATCATAGCACTGAAACCCTTCTGACCTCCACACTAATCAAGGGCACAGAAAAATCATCACAAGGATTCATCCTCATTTTCATTGACATCTCTGCAGTCTTCAACACTGTCCTTCATGAGCACCTTCTTTCACGGCTCAGAGATACAACACTACAATGGTTCCAAGCCTACCTAGCTGACTGATACCAACAAGTCAGAATTGGATCCAAAACCTCCAACCCTTTCAGACTACTCCACAACTTATCCCAGAGTTCTGCTTTATCCTCTCTCCTCTTCAATATTTATATCCAGCCACTATGCAAAATAATCCAAAACCACAACATCCTTTACCATCTCTATGTCGATGATATCTTAATCTATGCACCATTCACCATCTTCAACCCTGACTACTCAGAAATTGGGCGATGCCTCACTGCTCAACCATTGGATGACAGCAATCACAACATGCACATTGATCCTAACAAGTTGGAAGTCCTTTTCAGAACCAAGAAGCTTTCATTCTCCCCACCACCCACAATCAACCTAGCCAATCTAACTCTGCAAGTAAAAGAGCAAGTAAAATATCTCAGCATAGTCCTGGACCAGAATTTAAACTTCCACGCACACATCAAGCAATTTACTAAAGCAGCTTACTTCTCTAGGATGACAGTTCAAAATCTTCGACCCCTTCTGGAAAAAGTCAACTTCAGAAATGTCTTTCAAGCCCTCATCACCCCAATTCTTGACTATGCCAACATAATATACCAGGGTCTCCAAAAATCCACCTTACTCCCCCCTACAACTTGCACAGAATACAGCCACCACAATCATCACAGATACCAGTTAATGAACACACATCACCCCAGTCCTGAAGCAGTTACATTGGTTTCCTGTCTACATGAGAGTCAAATACAAAGTTGCCCTGACCATCTTTAAGACCCTGCATGGCTCTCAGCAAACACCTCACTCTCGAATCTCTCAATAACAGATCCAAGAGAAAGGCCAGCCACAACTGAAATTGAAATCTTCTACAATCAAACTTCTCCTAAAAAGCTCTAAGCTAGACCCACAGGACCCTAACTCCTATTGTCCCATCTCTAGTCTTCCCTTCTTATCGAAAATAATGGAGAAAATAGTTCAATAACAAATACAAGATCATATTGACTGCAATGCACCACTTAACTCACAACAGCATGGCTTTAGACAACATCATGGTGTAGAGACCTTACTCACATCCCTATTTGATAACTTGATCTTAGGCTTGAATAACTCAAAACAAGGCTTCATACTTATTTTCATGGGTATTTCTGCTGCCTTTGATACAGTCTGTCACAGCCATTTGATCAATCTACTCAAGCTTAAAGGCATCCAAAGTACAGCTCTAGAATTGTGTAGATCATATCTAACAGATCGACAACAACAAGTTTGTATGGGCACTCAAACTTCTGATATTTATCAACAATCTAAAGGTGTTCCACAAGGCTCTTCCCTATCTGCACTCTTATTTAACATATATTTACAACCAATATGTACAATCATACAGTCCTTCTGAATTCTTTATCACATCTATGCAGATGATGTGCTCCTCTACACACCTTTCTCAACAGAACCCAAACTTCACTAATATAATCAACTGTTTCAATGCTGTCTCTGATTGGCTAGAGATGCACAACCTCAAAGTACACCACAAAAAATCAGAAGTCCTCTTTGTTACAAAAATCCAAACGTTCATACCTCCCATCCTCCCTAAATGTTAAAAATGCTGAACTAAAATCTAATCGGGAGGTCAGATATCTCGGTGTGAGTCTTGACCAGTCCTTAAACTTGGAGTCCCATATAAACAACTTCACAAAGGCTGTATACCATAAAATACGTTCCCTCCGGCACCCCTGTCCCCTACTCGAACCTACTTACTTCCGCACTGTTTTCCAAGCAATTATCACTCCTCTCTTTGACTATTGTGGTAAGGAGGGTGCAGCCCAGCTAGAGAAAACTGAAAAAAAAAATCACATACTCCATACTAAAAGCCCTGAAAGGAACCTAGGGGGCAGAGCTAGAGGTAAACCAATCCCAGACCACAGGACAACCTTGCATAGGAGTAGGAGGTCCAAGTGGGTGGAGCCAGGAAGGGAGTTGCCTTGCTCAGTAGTTAACAGAGAGAAAACAAACACAAGAGGGAGAGCCAGTTTGAATAAGGAAGGGGCTTTGAGAAGAAGGTCCAGGAGGAATTCAAGAGCAAGCACAAGCGGCAGTTGCAGTTCCAGGCCTAGCCCAGGTTCTAGCCCAGTTCCCAGAAGGCACAGACCGGAAAGATCTGTGGCCAAACTGAAGAGAAGCTTTTCAGCCAAGGAGAGCAGCAGAAGGAGGAACCACTATAGAGGCAGCCAAGAAAGGTATGCAGGGACCAAGCATTGCCAAGAGGATAGTTCTTGCTCTGACTCAGAGGAGACTGTCATACCCCAGAAGGCTCAGCACAGAAAGAAATATCTCACTAGGGAAGTTAAACAGGAGAGACCCCCAAGAGACCGGCCTGGAGAAGGCAAGGCCAGGCACTGGGAGAGGCTGTTTAATCTGGTGAAGACTCTTAAGGAAAAGAGCCCGGAGCACTTTCAAGGAGCACCCAGCTGTAGCTCAATAGAGAGCATGGAGGTAGGCCCTGAGGAAAGTGTTGTTAATTCTGATGTCTCTGAAATGGAATGCGAGCTGTGCACTAAGGTATTAGTGTGAGCTAGAACAGTGGAACATAAAAGGGGGGCTGTTGTAGCCTAAAGACAGTTCCAGAAGCTGGAAGAGAGGGGAAAGCCTGAATGTAAAGGATTAAGAAACTCTCCTAAGAAGCTGAAACTGCAGGAGCTCAGTGGAGGTTCAAACAGCTGAAACTGTTTGTGTGTGGCAACAGCAGGGTTGAAGCTGATACCTCACTCACTATGTGAAGAGTTTTAAAATGCCTTTTTCTTCTGATGCTAAGGTTAAGCTGTTGCAGTAAGGAACAAGAACGGGTATGAGTTTGTTCAAGGTTACACTGTTTTGGACATTTTGATTTCTGGGAGAAATTATCCTGTATTTCCTTTTTGTCTGGAGAAACCAAAAGTTATGCTTGAAGAATTTTATGTTCACCACTTACCAACATGGAAACCGAATAAAATTTCCTGTGCGCTTTATTAACCACTTGGCTCTTCTTTCGTACACAACTACAAAAATCCTAGAAGGGATATCAGATGTCCAGCCGTCCCTACTAGGCAACCACCTGGTAGGGGCGCGAGCGTCACACTATACAAACATCATCCTGCACGGACTTCCTGGATATTCGTTCCAACCTTTACAGTTAGCTCTGAATACAGCTGCAAGAACCATTTACGGAGCTTCAAGATACGAACACGTAACGCCTCTGCTAATTCATCTTCACTGGCTACCAATAAGCAGTCGACTAAAATACAAATCTCTCTTGATTACTTTTAAAATCCTCCATCACCTATCTGCGCCCTCACTGGAAGACCACCTACATTGGACCCCTGACAATAGAACAAGAAGAAAAAAATATGATAAATACTCTCAGCACCCCCTCCATATCTAGAAAAAGCTCCCAATTTGCCAACAACAGAGCTTTCTCCCTCTTTGGCCCACAACTATGGAACTTCCTACCTCCCAATATTCGTTTCATTTCAGATTTAGCCACCTTTCGTAAAGAAATTAACACGCCTATTCCATCTTGCTTTTGATCATATAACCTAAACCCTTTCACATCAGTCTTATGCTCAAAAGTCCTTCAGACTGTACGTAAATAGTTATCCTACTGTGTATGATCTCCTAATGTTTACTTATTGTAAATATTTGTTTCCTTGTTCATCTG
This sequence comes from Ichthyophis bannanicus, assembly GCA_033557465.1. NCBI lineage: Eukaryota > Metazoa > Chordata > Amphibia > Gymnophiona > Ichthyophiidae > Ichthyophis > Ichthyophis bannanicus. The sequence continues at coordinate 168,118,283 of CM066043.1, forward strand.
TTCTATGTAATTCTGTTACATTTTCTCTATATTTTATATAAACTGTTCTATGTACAATGTTGCTCTATTGTAAACCATGCTGATCATGAATAGTGTGGTATAAACCCAAATAAACCCTGCTTTTGGATGTATGTTTTGGGTCACTGTCCTGCTGGAGGTCCCATGACCTTTGACGCAAACTTAGCTTTCTGACACTAGGTAGCACATTTCGCTCCAAAATACCTTGGTGGTTCTCTGACTTCATGATTCCTTTAATACAGTGGTTCTCAACCAGCTGCATTCTTTCGATCCAAACTATCTACCTCCAGCAGAGCCTTCTCATTCTACGCACCCACCATCTGGAGCTCCCTCACCCCACAAAATCACTGTTTAATTGATGTTGGAGAGTCTCGTTGCAAACTAAAAACCCACCTGTTTCTGGAACATTTTAGACATGTCACGTAGTCTCATACCCCCAGTTCCCCATACGTTTGTCTTACACTATGTATAATAATCTTCCCCACCCCCTGTTCAATGCAGTGTTAAACTTCACACATTTTTCTCTTATTAACATTGTTTAACCTGTTATCAACTATGTTCCATGTAAGGTTCTACACATTCTTGTTCCCTCTACACCACTGTGACTGGTAGATACAGCGGTATAGAAATGTTGCTAAATAAATAGTCATGGTTTAATGTCAGGAAACCAACGAAAGTCTTGTCTAAGGTATGAATAAACAGGTAGATAAAGGTGAGCTGGTTGATATAGTATATCTGGATTTTCAGAAAGCCTTTGACAAAGTCCCTCATGAGAAACTCTTGGGGTAATTAAAAAGTCATGGGATAGGAGGAAGTGTACAATTGTGAATTGTGAACTGGTTAAAAGATAGAAAACAGAGAGTAGGGCTAAATGGCCAATTTTCTCAATGGAGAAAGGTGAATAGTGGAGATCTGTGCTGGGCCTGCTGCTTTTTAACATATTTATAAATGACTTGGAAATGGGAACAAGTGAAGTGATCAAATTTGCAGATGACACAAAATTATTCAAAGTTGTTAAAACACAAGAGGATTGTGAAAAATTGCAAGAGGACCTTGAGAAACTTGGAGAATAGGCATCCAAATAGCAGATGAAATTTAATGTGGCAAGTGCAAAGTTATGCACCTAGGGAAGACTAATCCAAACTATGGTTACATGATACAAGGTTCCACAATAGGAACCACCATCCAGAAAAAGGATCTGTGCATCATTATGGATATACGTTGAAACCTTCTGCCTAGTCTGCAGCCATAGCAAAGCAAGCAAATAGAATGCTAGGAATGGTAAGGAAAGGAATGGTGAATGAAGCAAAGGATATTATAATGTCTCTGTATCACTCCATGGTGCAACTGCACCTTGAAAATTGTGTGCAATTCTGGTCACAGTATCATAAAAAGGATATAGCAGAATTAGAAAAGAGTGACCACAAATGATAAATGGGATGGAAAGATATCCTTATGAGGAAAGGCTTAAAAGGACAGAGCGCCTCAACTTGGAAAAGAGAAGGCTGAGGGAAGATATAATACAGGTCTATAAAATAATGAATGGAGTGGAACTGTAGATCAGTTGTTTACTCCTTCAAAAAGTAGAAAGACTAGGGGACATGCATTGAAGCTACAATGTACATATGAATATAAGATATGTCATACTGCATCAGACCAAGGGTCTATCAAGCCCAATATCCTGTTTCCAACAGTGGCCAATCCAGGTCAGAAGTATCTGTCAGATTTCCAAAAAGGAACAAAAAGAACAGATACCCAGACCGGTAGAGTTTTCAGGTTTGTAAAAACCCCTTTCTTTATTGTCCTTTTATTTCTTTATTGGGGCAATAAAGAAAGGGTTTTTTCCAAACCGGAAAACTCTGCCGGTCTGGGTATCCGTTCTTTTTGTTTTATTGCACCTTACAGATACATTGGTTGCTTTCTTTGGAGATTTCCAAAAAGGTACACAGATTCCATGTTGCTTATCCCAGGGGTAAGCGGTGGATTTACCTGGTCCTCTTCAATAACTGTTTATGGACTTTTCCTCCAGGAACTTGTTTAAACCTCTTTTCCGTAACATCCTGCTAGACTAGTCCAGACCAGCGGATTATCTCCCCCAACCAGCAGATGATGAGACAGAGAAAAAACCCCAAAGTGCTGTGACATCACCACTAGCACAATACACAGTACAGCTAGGGGCACTCTCCAGTATTTTCTCTGTCTCATGCAGATAGTGGTTGATTTCCAGTACAGCTTAGGATGCTAGCTGCTGCTACCTCTCAGGAGGACACTGAGCAGTTCAGCCAAATTCTCAGTCCCTGTGGGTATAAGAGATACCCGCTGGTTCAACTGATCATTGCTGGGGGGGGGGGGGGCACCTTATTTCCTGCTTGAAGTTTCGTCTGTTGCAGCCAGCCTTTAGGCAAGCCGAGAAGTGCCCTGCTCTCTTTCTCCCCCTCCTCTTCCCTCTATCTCTCCCCACGAGGAGATTGACAGCATGGAGCATGGGCCAAAGGCAGAAGCCACCAAAATGTGAGTAAAAGCAAGCTCCCTGCATTGTCTAAGATTGAGCTCTGCTTAGGGGGAATCCTCTTATTTGACTGCAAGTGCTGCTCATGGGATGATTCCGGTTGGGGATGTTGCCTCGTGGTTCAGTGGTATGTTTAGTGTGGTTGAGGGTGCGGCCTGTCTTTTCCACCAAACATGGCCTGTCTTCACTGCACATGTGTCTTACAGATCTGATGCCTGCCTCTCTGCTCCACTGCCTTGTAGTCTATTTAAGACTAATTGGACAAAATATTTTTTTCACTCAACGTATAATCAAACGCTGGAAATTGTTACCAGAGGATGTAGTAAAAGCGGTTAGTGTAGCCGGATTTAAAAGAGGTTTGGATGAATTCCTGGAGGAAAAGTCCATAAACAAGAGGCAATGAGAATCCACTGCTTACCCATGGGATAACAGCATAACCCACACGTCTGGACTGGAGGGACTTCAGGAAAGAAAATTAGCAGGTAAGGTCTAATTTCACCATTGTCTCCGAATAATTCTAGGAATAGGTGTGTTTTAAGCTTCTTGCGACATTTGGTTATTAGGTCTAAGGATCTTCTTTGTTCTGGGAGGGAATTCTTGTTTGATGGAGCATAGAGAGAAAATGCTCATTTGCACGTAGATTGCCAGCTGCTCACTTTGAGGATAGGAATGGTGAGAAGGTTCTGAGAATTTTTTTGCCTTGATCTGTTGTCCAGTATCTTTTCTATAAGAGCCTGTAGACTTGTTGCCGAGAGATTGTGAAGAATCTTGAAAATGCTAAAAATAGCTTTGTATTTTATTCTGAGTACTTCAGGAAGCCAATGCAATTGTTCTAATGTTGGTGTAATATGCTCCTGTTGTGGTGTATCTATTATTATGCATGTGGCTGTTTTTTGGACCATTCGCAGAGAGTGTAATATATACTTTGAGCTTCTTTTATTATTAGAGTAGTCCAGGTGTGGTGATGCTAATACCTGGCTTACTGTCCTGAAGTCATTAGGGTTGAGTAGTGGCCGGAGATTTTGCAGAGTCCTTATTTTGTGGTATCTGGCTCTGCTGGTGGTCTTAATGTGGGAATGTAAGTTTAGGTTTTGATCTAGGGCAGAGGTACTCAAATCCAGTCCTAGAGGGCCGCAAACCAGTCAGGTTTTTGGGATATCCCTAATGAATATGCATGAGATAGATTCAAATACAATAGAGGCAGTGCATGCAAATATAACGCATGCATATTCATTAGGGATATCCCAAAAACCTGACTGGTTTGCGACCCTCCAGGACTGGATTTGAGTACCTCTGATCTAGGGTTATTGCTAGATATCTGATTTCCAGTTTGATATGCCATTTGAATCCTGTGGTTTTCAATGTTGGTGGTGGGCAGAAGTTTAAGAAAAGACTATTATTGGCAAGCCATTGAGCTACTGCCCTGAAACAATTTCTTGTAGGTTGCCAAAATATCTAAGAAGAACAGAGTGAAGCCTTGTCCTGGCTTTTCTTAGGATTCTATCTAGGAGAGTTGTCATTAGGGTTTCCATGCCATGATTGGGTCTGAAAACATGCTATTGAGGGTTTGGAGGTGCAGTGTTGTCTATTCTTGCAGTTGGTGCTGAACTGCTTTTTCAATTATTTTGGCAAGGAGTGGTAGGCTGTATATGGGCCTGTATGAGCTTGGATTACTGGGATCTAAGGAGGTGCAAGGTATGGCTCATTCAAAATTACTCATTCCGGATGACACTCACAAATTTGTGAGGGTTTTTGTCAGTAGCAAATATATATATATATATATATATATATATATATATATATATATATATATATATATATATAAATATTCGAGAGGTCCAGGGGTAATTGCTACATCCCTCTTTTCCCAAGATTCTATAGGTCTATCTGGCAAATGAACCACATGAGATAAAGGAACCAACCCTATGTTTGTATATAAATTAGACTTTATTGCTGATAGAAAAAGAATGCAGATATAGAATAAGTTCGTTTTTTGAGGTAGTAAGTTATATAGCCCTATGATTACAATTACCAAGATAATAAATCACTGTTTTAACAACCAACATTATTGATTTGCTCTGCACTCAGACGTACAGTAAATTAGCTGTCTGTCTAGGCCCATCCCCGTGGAGAATTCAGATCAGCACCATAGCTTTGACAGAAGAACAATTGTGACTGGGTCTGAGAAGTCGTCTCTGGAATGGCACAAAGTCCAAAGGATGGCAATGGTCCAACGCAGGCTGCAGGCAGTCCAGCCATACTGCGTGATAACACAGAGCTTCAGGTCTGTGGGAAAATTCACTCCTTCCCAAGATTTGTCCTTGTCCTTGCACACTGTCTTTTAGAAAGAGACAGGCTGGCAAGCAATGCACATTAAGTGCAGAAAATGGCAGAGAAAGCAGGACTGCCAGAATGCTGAGAGCAAAGTTGAAAGTGTAGCTGCTGAAAGGTGTCTAAAAGTGGCTAATTGTGCCTTGCGTCCCTCAGAGTCCAGATATAATTCTTTATCCTGACTCCCTCATCATGGCACTGTTATTGGCTGGTCTCAGATACTGCATATCATCTTCAGCAAATCATGTAACAGTTGTCAGATGGTCCTTCTCCAAACAAAGGTCCATGGTGAGAAAAGATGCTGGTATGCAGGTCCATACATTGTTGCAAATCCTAGAATCAGAAGCACAGTCTCTGGCCTCAGGAGCATGTTCTCTTGCATGTAGTCAAACAATAATTCTGCTGTATGTTAGATAGCTTTGCAGAATTGCTTGATCTGCAGGTTTGAAGTTGAGAACATAGCAGAAAAGGAATCCATCTTGTTTGGTGCAGACTTTGGTTTCTGAGCAGGCCCCCATCTTGTAACAGGAAGCCATGTTGCATGGTTCAGGCTTTAGTTTCTGAGCAAGCCCCAGGCCCCAGCCCTACAGATGGGCTCTTTTGTAATGGTCTGATTATGGCATTCTTCAGGCTGGGGGGCATGGGTCCTTGTGAGAGGGGACAACTGTATGAATTTAAGATTGGAGTTAATTCAGATATAGCTAGTTTGAGCCACGATACCAGACATGGGTCTAAGGGAAATGTTGCAGAGCTGAGGTTGGTAATGATTCCTTTTAGCTGCTCTGTGGAGAGTGGGTCAAATGTGGTCCATTTGTGAGTGGCATTGGTGGTATTAGTTATTGCTAATGTTGTACAGGCCTTGGATACATAGTAACATAGTATATGACGGCAGATAAAGACAAGTATGGTCCATCTAGTCTGCCCAGCAAGGTGGCAAGAGTAGGTGCACTTGCCGCTCCATGCAGGTCACCCCTCCCTGTGCCTTTATTTAGGGGTGTACGCACTGCTCTGTGTAGGTCACCCCTATTTGTTGAGATATAAGAGATAGTTAAGTTTATTTTGATTTTATCCTGTTGCTATAAAGGGATCCACTGTGTCTGTCCCATGCCATTTTGAATTCTGTTACTGTATTTGCCCCTACCACTTCCATTGGGAGGGCCTTCCAAGCATCTACCACGCTTTCAGTGAAAAACTATTTCCTGACATTGCCTTTCAATTTATCCCCTTGCAGCTTCATGTTATGCCCTATAGTTTTACAGCTTCCCCATCTTTGGAAGAGGTTTGATTGTTCATTAATATTCTTAAGTATTTAAAGGTCTGAATCATATCTCCCCTGTCCCTCCTCTCCTCCAGAATGTACATATTTAGGTCTTCAAGTCTTTTCTCATGTCTTATGACGCAGGCTGCAAATCATTTTGGTTGCCTTCCTCTGAACCATTCCCATTCTTTTTATATCCTTTGCGAAATATGGTCTCCAAAACTGAACACAATATTCCAAGTGAGGTCTCACCAGCGACTTGTACAGTGGCATTAGTACCTCTTCCTTTCAGCTGGTAATTCCTCTTTGTATGCAACCCAGCATCCTTCTGGCTTTTGCCACCACCTTGTTGCACTGCTTCGCCACCTTGAGATCCTCAGACATAATCACTCCGAGGTCCTTCTCCTGGTCCGTGCAAACCAACCTCTCGCCCCCTATCACATACAATTCCCTTGGATTTCTGCTTCCTAAGTGCATGACACTGCTCTTCTTCACATTAAATCTTAACTGCCAAGCATTAGACCATTCTTCCAGCTTTTGTAGATCGTTCCTCATTCTCCATTCCCTCAGGGGAGTCCACTCTGTTGCAAATTTTCATGTCATCTGCAAAAAGACAGACTTTTCCAATCAGTCCTTCAGCAATATCATTCACAAATACATTGAACAGTCGTGGTCAACATTATTGACACCCTTGCATTTTAGGTATGTTGTGTACAATATCTTGAAATATAACTGGAAATATTCCAACTGTATGTATGTTCAAAGGTATATAACAAAAAAAGATGTCTGTGCAACTTAGATGTAGTAATTTCTGAGGAAAAACCCCCCAAAATATGACCCGAATAGGATTAATGGCACCTTTCACTAAAATTTGATTGCATAATCTTTGGCAGTGAGGACAGCCTCCAAACGTTTCTTGTAGCCATTTATAAGTTTCATATATCTGTCTGCTAGTAGTTTCTCCCACTCTTCAACTGCAATTTGTTCCAGCTCATGAATGTTTCCAGGATTCCTTTTACCAATGGCAGATTTCAACTCTTCCAAAGTTTCTCAAGTGGATTGAGATCAGGACTCATAGCTGGCCAGTTTAAAGCAGTCCATTTGTTCCTTTTTAACCATTCTTTTGCACTTTTGGATGTATGTTTTGGGTCACTGTCCTGTTGGAGGTCCCATGACCTTTGACACAAACTTAGCTTTCTGACACTAGGTAGCACATTTCGCTCCAAAATACCTTGGTATGACTTCATGATTCCTTTAATACAGTGGTTCTCAACCCAGTCCTCTGGGACCTCCAGGCCTGTCAGGGTTTCAGGATATCCACAATGAATATGCATGAGATAGATCTGCATACAATGGAAGCAGTGCATGCAGATCAATCTCATGCATAATCATTGTGGATACCCTGAAAACCCAACTGGACTAGGGGCCCCAGAGATCCGAGTTGAGAACCACTGCTTTAATACATTCCAGGCCTCCAGTTCCTGAGGCAGCAAAATAGCACAGGTTTTGTACTTTCCACTGCTGTTATATGTAAACCGCTTTTGATCATCTGGAAAAACGTGGTATAAAAATATTAAATAAATAAATGACATTATGGAACCTCCACCATATTTTACTGTAGGAAGGGCGGGTTTTTTTCCTTATAAGCTTCATTTCTTTGCCTATAAATGTTTCACTGGCCTGCATTGCCAAAGAGCTCAAGTTTGGTTTCATCTGTCCACAGTACATTTTCCCAGAAGGATTGTGGTTTCTCAAGGTGGGTTTGGGCATAGATCAGGCATGCCTTTTTGTCTTTGAGCAGTGGGGACCTCCTTGGCCTTAGCCCATGGAGTCCTCCTTTTTTTTGTATCATTTTTATGCTGATGACTCTCACATCTATCTACCTACACCTGACATCTCTCCTTCGTTGTAAACTCGTATCTCTACTTGTTTATCTGACATCGCTGCCTGGATGTCTCACTGCCACCTAAAATTGAATATGGCTAAAACTAAACTTCTTATTTTTCTCCCTAAACCCTCCTCCCCCTTCCTCCTTTCTCTATCACTGTTAACATCACTCTTCTTCTTCCTGTTTCCTTGGCCCACAACCTTGGGGTCATCTTTGACTCGTCCCTTTCCTTCTCCACACATATTTAACATATAGCTAAAACCTGTTGTTTCTTTCTCTACAACATTAACAAAATTCATCCCTTCCTTTCTGAACACACTATTAAGAATCTTGTCCACTCTTTTATCACCTCCCATCATGACTATTGCAACCTCCTCCTTGCTGGCCTCCCTCAGTATCATCTCTCTCCTTTTCAATCTACCCAGAACTCTGCTGCATGTCTAATCTTCTGCCAGCCCGATAAACTCGTATAACCCCTCTTCTAAAATCACTTTACTGACTCCCCTTCCATTTCCGTATCCAATTCAAATGTCTCCTAACATATAAATGCATTCACTCTACTGCCCCTCATTACTTTTCCTCTCTTCACTCTCCCTACACCCCTCCTTGTGATCTCCTCTCCTCCTCTGACTTTCTTCTCTCTATGCCCTTTCCTTCTTCTGCAGACTCTAGACTTCAACCTTTTCACCTTGCTGCTCCTTATGCATGGAACAAACTTCCTCTGTCTTTATGTCAAGTCTCTTCTCTCCCCCTCTTCAAATCCATGCTAAAAGGCTTACCTCTTTGAGGCCTTTTCCTGGAGGCCTTACGGGAGGCCAGAAGGACCTCCTCCTTATCATGTGGGAGGTTGAAGGGAGCTAGTGCTACCCTTTCAGCACCCAACCCGTGAGCGACAGGGACCCCAGGTTGTGGTGCAGGAGAGAGCCAACCTCCTGTGACATAGTCATGGGGTGCAGCCCAGGGGAACTGGAGGTGCCATCGACAGAGCAGCAGTGGGAACCAGGGTTGCTTGGGCTACCAGGCGGCTACCAGAATCAGTGCTGCCCTATCTCACTAGAACTTCAAGAGGATATTAGAAACATAGAAATATAACGGCATAAAAAGACCACATGCCTATCTAGTCTGCCCTTCCATATCAACCACTACAACTGTCCCCTTTTTTTTCTTTAGAGATCCTCTGTGTTTCTCCCATGCCTTTTTGAATTCAGACACTATCCTCATCTCTATGAGTCCACTGGGAGACTATTCCGTGGATCTACCACTATTTCCGTAAAAAAATATTTCCGCATATTACTCCTGAGTCTATCCCCTTTCATTCTTATCCTATGTCCCCTCGTAGCAGAGCTCGTTTTCAATTGAAAGAGGCTCTCCTCCTGTGCATTTATGCCATGGAGATATTTAAATGTATCAACCATATCACCTCTATCCCGCCTTTCCTCTAAGGTGTACATATTAAGATCCTTAAATCTGTCCTCAAATGCTTTATAAGGAAGACCACTAACCATTTTAGTAGCCACCCTCTGTACCGACTCCAACCTGTTTATATCCTTTTGAAGGTGTGGTTTCCAGAACTGCACACAGTGCTCCAAATGAGGTCACACCAAAGACTTATACAGAGGCACTATCACCTCCTTTCTTCTGCTGACAATTTCTCTCCCTATATACCCAAGCATCCTTCTAGCTTTTGCCATTGCCTTTTCTACCTGTTTTGCTACTTTAAGATCATCAGACACAATCACGCCTAGGTCCTGCTCTTCTTTTCTGGACAGAAGTACTTCACCCCCTATACTATATCACTCCCTTGGATTGCTGCAGCCCAAATACATGATCTTGCATTTTTTAACATTAAATCTCAGCTGCCAAATTCTAGACTATTCTTCAAGCTTAGCTAGATCCCTCCTCATGTTATCTATGCCTTCCTGGGCGTCTACTCTATTGCAGATTTTGGTATCATCCGCAAAGATACAAACCTTACCCGACAGCCCTTCTGCAATATCACTAACAAAGATGTTAAAAAGATTGGACCAAGGACAGATCCCTGGGGCACACCACTGGTAACCTCCTTCTCCTCAGAGTGAACTCCATTTACCTATACCCTTTGTTGCCTCCCACTCAACCAATATCTAACCCAAGCAGTAACTTTAGGGTCCATCCCTAGGGTGCTCAGTTTGTTTATAAGTCACCTGTGGGTAACGGCATCAAAGGATTTTCTGAAATCTAAATACACCACATCTAGGGCTCTCTCTGGGTCCAACTCCCTGGTCACCCAGTCAAAGAAATCAACAGATTTGTCTGACAAGACCTGCCTCTGGTGAATCCATGCTGCCTCGGATCCGGTAATCTGTTGGACTCCAGAAACCTCACTATTTTCTCTTTCAGCAGCGTTTCTAATAATTTACTCACTACTGAAGTTAAACTAACCAACCTGTAGTTTTCATCTACATCCTTACTTCTGCTTTTGTGTAAAGGGACCACATGTGCCTCTCTCCAGTCCTCTGGCACAACTCCCGACTCCAACGAGACCAGTGGTGTCAGCGAGAAGGCATAAAGGAGGCATGCCATCCATGGGATGAGCAATACATCCACAGACACCCAGGAGCAGAAGCAGGGCAACTGCGTGTTGTCTGGGCTGGAGAACAGGTCCACTAGGGAGTCTGAAAAGCCAGGAGGCCACTCTAGGGTCCAGGCGCCACTTGTGCGGCTAGAGGACTCTGCTCAGCCTGTCCACCAGGGCATTTTCCAGGCCCAGGAGATAGACTGCCTGCAGGAGCATTCCCATTGTGTGTCACATAGAAGGAAAGGGTTATTGCCTCCTGGCAGAGGGAGAACGACTCCATGCCTCCTTGTTTGTTGACATAGAACATTGCAACTTGGTTGTCCATCTGGACCAGCACCGGCTGGTGCTGCAACCAGTGGCAAAAGGCTCAAAGGGCCAGAAATATCACTCAGAGCTCCAGGAGGTTGATCTGCAACTGGCATTCCATCTGGGACCACGTGCCTTGGGTGCAGAGGTCTTCGCAATGAGCCCCCCAACCTCGCAAGGAGGCATCCGTAGTGAGGACCCTCTGGGGGGTGGGTGACTGGAAGGGCATCTGCCACCAGTGGAGGGAATCCATCAGTTGGTGGGTCACTTTTACCCTGTCCCAAAGTCTGCACATGGCTTGTGTCCACTGGGACACTCATATGCAGGTGGGTGTATGGCGTTACGTGGACTGTGGAGGCAATGTGGCCCAGCAGGTGGAGGAGGAGGCAAGTGGGCACCGACTGGCAGTGTTGCACTTCTGCAGCTAGTGCCCTGAGGTGCTCTGTCCTCTCCAGAGGGAGGAAGGCCTTGGCCTGGAGGGTGTCCAGCTGAGCGCCTATGAACTCCAGGCACTGTGCCGGAGAGAGGCGCTGCAGGATGTGAATGGTGTGCCCGGTGGCGTGGTGAACCTCTGCAGCTGTGCCTCTCATTATGAGCCAGTCATCCAGGTAGGGAAATACAAAGGCCCCTTGGAGATGAAGGTGGGCTGAGACCACCGCTAGGCACTTGGTGAAGATCCTTGGTGATGCCAGTCTGAAGGGTAGCACCCTGTATTGGTAGTGACTTCCTCCCATTATGAACCGGAGGTATTGTCAGTGGGTGGGATGGATCAGGATGTGTGTATAAGCATCCTTCAGGTCTAAGGAGCATAGCCAGTCTCTCTGCTAGAGGTAAGACAGCAGTGTTCCAAGGGGCAGCATCTTGAACTTCTCCCTCACTAGGAATCTGTTCAAATCATGTAGGTCCAGGATGGGCCTGAGGCCCCCTGTCTGCTTGGGAATGAGGAAATATCTGGAGCAGAAGCCTTTGCCCCAGAGATGTTTGGGCACTGGCTCCACTACTCTGTCCATGAGGAGGCCTGTGAGCTCAGTGAGGAGCAGGGTTTGATGAAGGAGAGGCCTTATAGGTTCTCCTGGGAAGAACGAGGGTGGCGTCTGTTGCAGATGGAGGTAATATTCCTCCTTGACTATTTACAGCACGCAGGAGTCTGTGGTTATGGGGGCCTACCTGTGGGCAAACAAGGCCAGGTGCCCCCCTGTGGGCTGCTGAGGGCCTCCTGGGGGAGAAGGGGCCATAACCCAGGAGTTTAAAGCTCTCTCCAGTATGAGCCAGGGCCGATGCCTAGTTCTTAGGCTTGCAGGGGCCATGTCCTTGCCCAATGGACCGTTGCCACTGCTGTGGGGCAGAGAAAGCCTGGTACTTTGGGACGTCTTCCCCGGGGCCTTCTTACAGGTATGCACAGAGGTCCTGATCAGGAAATCAGTCTCTATCTCAGCAGCCTTGTCTGTCATGAATTTCCTGAAGAGGTTCTCTCTGGTGCAAGGGTCATCGGGGTGGATGAACTGGAGGAACCGGGCATGTTTTTTTAAAAATCTTTTAACCAGGTCCCAATCCACCACTAAAATGGTTAGTGGTCTTCATCAAAAGACATATGGGGATAGGCTTAAAGACCTCAATATGTATACTTTGGAGGAAAGGCAGGTGAGCGGTAATATGACAGACATCTAAATATCTCCATGTTATAAATACACAGGAGATGGCCCTCTTCCAGTTGAAAGAAAGCTCCAGAATGAGGGATCATAAGATGAAGGTGAAAGGGGACAGACTCAGGACTAATCTGAGGAAATATTTCTTTACAGAAAGGATGGTGGAATAGTCTCTCAGTGGAGGTGGTGGAGATGAAAACTGAATTTAAAAAAAGCATAGAATCAATACCGAGGATCTCCGAGGGAGTGAAAAAGATTTTAGAACTTATGGATGGACAGCCTGAATAGGCTATATGGTCTTTATTTACTATTGTTTTCTCTGTTTCTATGTTAATGTTTGTGAATGCACGTTAACCTTTAGTAAATATGCCCCTTAAATTGTTTTTTCCTAAACCTGATAAAAAATTTCTTGGTCAGATCATTAAAATCTGTTCAGATGTTACTTGGAAGACTCAGAACTATAGGAGGAAATTTGTAGCAAGGATGGTCTTGAAGGACTAGAAAAAGGGACTGTTACTTCTGGAGAGAGATCTGCAACTGTGAGTATATACTTCTGGTAATTTTCTAAAAGGAATTCTTTGTATTAAAGCTAATTAATCTGTGAACCCACTATTTTTGTTAAATCAGTCAGGGCCTAGTAGCAGCAGTTTAAGTTTAAATTTAAAACACAGAGGAGAACTTTCTGGTTACATTTGGAACCCAGCAGAGAGCTTGTAGTCTAAATTTAATAGTCACTCAGGGCCTAGTAACAGCAAAGTACTTTTAGTTTAAATTTAAAACACAGAAGAGAGCTTTCTGGTTACATTTGGAACCCAGCAGAGAGCTTGTAGTCTAAATTTAATAGTCACTCAGGGCCTAGCATCAGCAAAGTACTTTTAGCTTAAATTTAAAACACAGAAGAGAGCTTTCTGGTTAAATTTAGAACCCAGCAGAGAGCTTGTAGTTTAAATTTCATAAGAAGTTAGAGCCTAGCAGCAGCTAAGAGCTATAATTTAAATCAAATCAGAATATAGCTTACCTCAGCAGCAAATACAGGGTACTGTGTAGCAGCCTTAGTAAGTAAAGAACTTAGATCTAAACACAAACTTAAAACTAAGATGCAGACAGCAGTCCAGCAGTGGGATGGGGGCTTTCCAGTCTTTTGCATTGAGTGTCACATGTATGATTTTCTCCCAGTTGGTGAGAGGTCTTACATGTGCACTAGGTGCAAGGAGCTCTTTGCTCTCAGGGAACGAGTCCGTTCTCTAGAGGCTAAAGTAGCAGACTTGGAAAGCATAAGACAGACAGAGAGGTACATAGACAAGACCTACAGGGATATAGTCCTGAAGTCCCACCTCCAGTCTGGCAGCATCCCTGTTGCCATGGAGGAGAGAGGTCACGTGACAGGAAAGCATCACCCTGGTGTGGCAGGAAGTGATCCTGTAACTAGGACCTGTCCTCCAGGTGATGTAAAACCCTCTCGCACCGAGGAAGTTTCTCCAGGGCCATGTGCCCATGAGGGAAGGGTTAGGACAGCCGTTATAGTTGGTGATTCGATCATTAGGCATGTAGATAGCTGGGTGGCTGGTGAACGTCAGGATCGCCTGGTAACATGCCTGCCTGGTGCGAAGGTAGCGGACCTCACGCGCCACCTAGATAAGGTCTTAGATAGTGCTGGGGAGGAGTCTGCTGTCTTGGTACATGTCGGTACCAGTGACATAGGAAAATGTGGTAGGAAGGTTCTGGAGGCTATATTTAGGCTTTTAGGTAGGAAGTTGAAATCCAGAACTTCCAGAGTAGCATTCTCCGAAATGCTTCCTGTTCCACGCGCAGGACCCAAAAGGCAGGCAGAGCTCCGGAATCTCAATGCGTGGATGAGACAATGGTGCAGAGATGAGGGTTTTGGATTTGTTAAGAACTGGGGAACATTCTGGGGAAAGGAGGGGCTCTTCCAAAGGGATGGGCTTCACCTTAACCGGGATGGAACCAGGCTGCTGGCATTAACCTTTAAAAAGGAGATAGAGCAGCTTTTAAACTAGATATTAGGGGAAAGCCGACAGTCGCCCAAGAGCGGATGGTTCGGAAGAATGTATCTTTGAAGGATACTACCAAAAACAGAGAGGTTCCACAAAAGAGTAAAGTAGCCCAAATGCCCTCAAGTATGGAGCAGACAGAGCTTAAAGATCCTAAATTACCAATGTCTAACAATAGCCAAATTAATATGAATAAAATACATTCTCTAAAATGCTTGTATGCAAATGCTAGAAGTCTAAAAAATAAGATGGGAGAGTTAGAATATATAGCACTAAATAAAAGGTTAGATATGATTGGAATATCAGAGACATGGTGGAAGGAGGACAACCAGTGGGACACTGTGATACCTGGGTACAAACTATATCGTAATGATAGAGCTGATCAAATTGGTGGAGGGGTTGCTCTCTATGTTAGAGAGGGCATTGAGTCAGAAAGGATTAAAGTTTTGCAGGAAAGAAAATCTGCTGTAGAATCTATATGGATTGAAATTCCATGTAAAAGGGGGAAGGCAATGGCAGTGGGGGTGTACTATCGAGCGCCTGGCCAGAATGACCAAATGGATGATCAAATGCTCAAAGAAATCAAGGAAGCTAACAAACGTTACAGCACAGTAATAATAATGTGTGATTTCAACTACCCCGGTATCGACTGGGTCAGTGTCACGTCAGTACATGCTAGGGAGATAAAGTTCCTAGATGAAATAAATGACTGCTTCTTGGAGCAGCTGGTTCATGAACCGACCAGAGGGGAAGCCATATTAGACCTAATCCTTAGTGGAACACCAGATCTAGTGCAAGAGATAAGGTTGTTGTGGCCACTTGGCAATAGTGATCATAGCATGATCGCCTTTGATTTAATTAGTGGAGGAGGGATAGTAAGGAAATCCACAGTACTACCTTTTAACTTTCGAAAGGGAGACTATGATAAAATGAGGAAAACAGTTAAGAAAAAACTAAAATGAGCAGTTGCAAAGGTTAAAGACGTACATCAGGCTTGGCTGTTGTTGAAAAATACTATCTTGGAAGCCCAGACCAGCTGTATTCCACGCTTTAAGAAAAGTGGAAGGAAGTCCAAAAAACTGCCAGCATGGTTTAAAGGTGAGGTCAGAGAGGCTGTTGTTGCCAAAAGAGCATCTTTCAGGAAATGGAAAAAAGAGCCAAACGACGAAACCTGGAAACAGCACAAGCATTGGCAAGTCAAATGCAAGGCATTGATAAGGCAGGCAAAGGGAGAATTTGAGAAGAAGCTTGCTGCGGAAGCAAAAACGCGAAGTAAAGACCTTTTCAAGTACATTCATAGCAAAAACCCTGTGAGAGAGTCAGCTGGTCCATTAGATGATAAAGGGGTTAAAGGAGCACTAAGAGGCGACAAGGCGATAGCGGAGAGACTGAATTAATTCTTTGCTTCAGTCTTTACTGAGGAAGATGTAGGGATGTTATCCATGACTGAAGTGGTATTTAAAGGTGCGGAAGAATTGAAGGAAATATCGATACATCGGGAAGATGTATTACAACTATTAGATAAACTGAAGAGTAGCAAATCACCTGGGCCGGATGGTATACATCCAAGGGTGTTGAAAGAACTGAAATACGAGATTGCAGACCTGCTATTAGTAATCTGTGAACTATCATTAAAATCATCTCTAATACCTGAAGATTGGAGGATCGCCAATGTAACACCAATTTTTAAAAAGGGTTCCAGGGGTGATCCTGGAAACTACAGACCAGTGAGCCTGACATCAGTACCGGGAAAAATGGTAGAAACCATCATAAAGAATAAAATTACTCAGCATGTAGATAGTCATGACCTAATGGGAGACAGCCAACATGGCTTTAGACAAGGAAGATCTTGTCTTACTAATCTGTTATGTTTTTTTGAAGGAGTGAATAATCAGGTGGACAAAGGTGAGTCAGTTGATATTGTGTATCTGGACTTTCAGAAAGCCTTTGACAAGGTCCCTCATGAGAGACTTTTGGCAAAACTAAAGAGTCATGGGATAGGAGGCAGTGTACTATTGTGGATCAGGAACTGGTTAATAGATAGAAAGCAGAGGGTAGAGCTAAATGGCCAATTTTCCCAATGGAGAAAGGTGAATAGTGGTGTACCCTAGGGATCTGTGCTGGGTCCGCTGCTTTTTGACATATTCATAAATAATCTGGAAATGGGAATAACGAGTGAGGTTATCAAATTTGCAGATGACACAAAACTATTTAAAGTTGTTAAAACCCAAGAGGATTGTGGAAAATTGCAAGAGGATCTTGATAAATTGGAAGACTGGGCATCAAAATGGTAGATGAAATTTAATGTGGACAAGTGCAAGGTTATGCACCTAGGGAAGAACAACCCAAACTATGGTTACACGATGCAAGGTTCCACATTAGGAACCACCACCCAGGAAAAAGATTTAGGCGTCATTGTGGATACCATGTTAAAACCCTCAGCCCAGTGTGCAGCAGCGGCCAAGAGAGCAAATAGAATGCTCGGTATGATAAGGAAAGGAATGGAAAATAAAACAAAAGATATTATAATGCCTCTATATCGTTCCATGGTGAGACCGCACCTTGAATATTGTGTGCAATTCTGGTCGCTGTATCTTAAAAAGGATATAGCGATTTTAGAAAAGGTTCAGAGAAGAGCCACCAAAATGGTAAAGGGGATGGAAGGATACTCCTATGAAGAAAGGCTAAAAAGGTTAGGGCTCTTTAACCTGGAAAAGAGACGGCTGAGGGGAGATATGATAGAAGTCTATAAATTAATGAACGGAGTGGAACGGGTAAACGTAGATCGATTGTTTAACTTATCAGAATATAGAAAGACTAGGGGACATGCAATGAAGCTAGAGGGTAAACTATTTAAGACTAATAAAAGAAAATATTTTTTCACTCAACGTGTAATCAAACTCTGGAATTTGTTACCAGAGGATGTAGTAAAGGCTGTTAGTGTAGCTGGGTTTAAAAAAGGTTTGGACAAGTTCCTGGAGGAAAGGTCCATAAACCATTATTAAGAAGGGACCCAGAATATCAATGCTTGAACCAATACAAGCATTGTGGAACCTGTGTCCCTTGGGGAAACTGCTAGGTACATATGACCTAGATTGGCCACTGTTGGAAACAGAATACTGGGCTTGATGGACCTTGGTCTGACCCAGTATGGCATATCTTATGTTCTTATGTTCTTATGATGGGTTATAGCTAGGGTCCTTCTCTCTTTTTTTGCTTTATCTTTCGAAATGTAAGATAATTTATCAGCAGAAGGGGTGTCTTATATGAGCCACAACAGATGTCAGATTTCTTGCTTGCCTGTCTACTTTAGATAGATCAGTTTATGAATCATCTCTGGAAGGTTATTTTATTGATAGATCAGGTTTGGTGTGGACAGGTGATAGGCATGTTTTTTTAATCTAATAAATTTTTATGTTTTTATTTATTTTTTTCTTCTTGAATCTGTTATTGAGAACTTATACTATAGTTTGTTTAATTCATAAATATTTGTTTTTGTTTTTATTTATGTTGTATTTCATTATTGAATTAATGATATAAAATTCAAAAAATATTTTAAAAAGAATATAAAATTCTATAGATCTCACTCTATAAATAAATTTTTCCCCCTAGGCACTAAATGTAAAATAGCCTTTTTATTTGGAAGTAATCATGGAGGGGGGTAATTCTCAAAAGCTGATTTACTGGGTAAATTGGCTGCCTGAAAATTTTTTATCCTTTGCTTGAATAGAAATGCACGTGAGGATCAATAGAATGCACAGACCTAAATGGGTCTTCAGAGCTCCATGATCATAGGTAAATGTGAATTGCTAGCTTTTTATAACACCAGAAAGCTTAAAACCTGACTTTACTGGAAATACAAAGACACTTAGAAAACAGTTGAAATGCTTTTCAAAAGCATATTGTTGTTAATAGTTTCCTAGATCATGCTTGCAATTTGTGTTCTGAACTCAGATTTTAGAATCTGACATACAGGGCAACACACAATTAACCTCTAGGATGTCAATGGCAAAATCTGATATTATGCTTTGTCACTTTGCTGCTCAAATTACTAGATATATCATTTATCTTTAGGGAGAGTGTGGGCAGATCACGCAACAGCTGATTGTCTGTTCACAGGTAGTGGCAGAGGCATTGAAATTTGCAGATAAACAGTTATCTTGTAAACTGATTTTAGAGTTACATGAAACAAGAAGATCTACATGTTATATTATAGTCTTTATCAGTTTAACTAAACAGATGTTTAGCGTGGCTAAGTGAGTCTATGCCAATACTGTACAATGGAGAAAGCAAAACACAAAATGAAATCTACAAATTCTGCATTTATTGGCTCTTATGGTGCACTTAGTTTACAAACAAGGTGACCAAATATATGGGTCAATGATGTGGTGCTGAAGAATAGAAATGATCAGAGACTGATGTCGGAGTTCATTCCACCAGCCACTGAAGTCTGGAAAAGACCTGGGCACCGGTAGAGCTGCCAAAGACTCGATAAGACCCAGGGAGGCTGGTGTAGCTCATCCCATCAGCTGATCTCAGGTAGGGTGCATTGGACTAAATAGTAGCAATAAAATATTTTCTCCTAAAACCTTTGGTGCATCTTCTCGTTCAATGAATATGGAAAGTTTTAGGAGAGGCTGGTTAATACACTGACCTTACTATTACTACTGATTAACATTTTTATACTGCTACAAGGCATCCACAGCGCTATACATATATACATAAGAAATAGTCCCTACTTAATAGAGCTTACAACATATTCAAGACAAATGCAATAAACAGGGAACCAGGGTAAACTAAGAGGAAATGGTTATAACACAGAAGGGGTGGTAAACAAGAGAATAAGGGGGTCAGGATCCATAGGCGGCCTTCAAGAGGTGGGTGTTTAGCCTTGACTTGAATAAGACCAGAGATGGAATCTGGCATACTGATTCGGGTAGTCTATTCCAGGTATATAGTGCATCAAGATGGAACAAATGGAGTCTGGATTTGGCAATGGAAGAGAAGGGCATAGATAAAAATGACTTGATGAGCAGGGTTTCTGAGAAGGAATGTAGGGAGAGACGAGGAGCTATACAGTGAATGCACTTCTAGGTCAGGAGGAGAAATTTGAATTGGATGTGGAAATGGAAAGGGAGCCAATGAACTGAACCCCTTTAGAAAAGGGGTTACTGTAGGCATAGCGACACTGGTGGAAGATTAGCTGTGCAGCTGAATTGTGAATGGATTCGAGAGAGAGATGAGTCAGTGGGAAACCTGTGAGGAATAGGTTGCAATAATCTAAACAGGAGGTTGCTAGAGAATAGGCAAGGGTCTTGGTAGTGTATTCATAAAGGAAAGGATGAATTTTGATGATGTTATAGAGAAAGAAATGACCAGTTTTAGCTATCTGCTGGATGCGTGCAGAAAAAGAGAAAGGAGTCAAAGATGACTCTAAGGCTGCAAGCTGAGGAAACATGGAGGATAATAATGTTATCCACAAAAAAAGAGAAAGGAGGAAGGGGGAGGTGGGTTTATGGAGAAAGATAAGGAGCTCCATGTTGGCCATATTCAGTTTCAAATGGTGGCAGGACATCCAGGTAGCATTAGACATGCAGGCTGAGATATGGCGATTTCAAGTGCAGAAAGGTAAGTTTGAGAGTTATCAACGTAATGATGGCACTGAAAACCAGGGGAAAAAATCAGGTACCAAAGGAATAAGCATAGAAATAGAAAAGAAGAGGTCCCAAGACAGAGCCCTGAGGTACACTGACTGAAAGCAGAATAGCAGTGGGGGAAGATCCATTAGAAGATAAATAAAAGTGCAATAGGAGAGATAAGAAGAAAACCAGGAATAAGTCAAATGAGAACAAGGTATTAAGAAGAAGATTGAGGAGGAGAAAAGAAAGTTTAGTTGCTTACCTATAATGAGGCTTCTCCATAGACAGCAGGGGTATGTAGCCACACTGTGACGGTGGTGATGTCTGAGCCATGTGTGCTGGACTCTCCGAAAGCTCAGAAGTCTTTTTGAGAGTTCTCTGAGCATGCATGCCTTCTCCTGCCTCAGCCTTCCCACTCTGCCCTCTTCAGTTGTTCACATAGCTGATGTGAAAAGATAGCCATTGGAATATTGCAGGTGCTAGCATCCTGGAGATGCAGTGGTATCCGTACTGCATGGCGGATGCCGTGTTTATTGATGATGCTTAGCCTCTTTCTGATGGCTTGCCATTCTCTTTAAGTTTTGTGGAGGAGTTGGCGGGCAGGTCAGTGTGGCTGCATACCTCTGTTATCTATGGAGAACCCCCATTTCAGGTAAGCAACTACGCTTTCTCCGGAGACAAGCAGGGGGATGCAGGCACACTGTGATAGTGAATCCAGAACTGTTGAGGATGAGCACAGCTTGGCAGCCTGTGGCGAAGTAAGCAGAGGATGAATTAAGCAGCAAAAAGGTTGCAGAGGACTGCCAGGGTGAAGGTGGCATTCTGCACTGAGGATGCATCAATACTGTAGTATTTGGTGAAAGTGTGGATGAAGACCAAGTGGCTGCCCAACAGATATCTTGAGCTGAAACTGAGGCCAGGTTGGCAATGGAGGCAGCCGTGGCTCAAAGACGGTGAGGTCCAATGTGACCCAGGGAGTGTTGTTGTTCTTGAGTATAGCAGAATGAGATACAGTCCACAATCCATGAAGAGCTCATTTGTTTGGATACCAGCTGCCGAGGTTATTAGGGTTGAAAGTGACGAAGAGCTGAGAGCTAGCACTGGTGTCAGTTGTTGCTTTCAAGTAGTACAGAAGGACTCTTTTGCAGTCCAGAGTTTGCAGGACCTTTTCCAGTGCACCGGCGTGAGGACATGGAAAGAAAGAAGGCAGGATGATGCTCTGATTGAAATGGGAAGTAGAGACAATTTTTGGAATAAACTTTGGATGAGTTCATAGTACAACTTGATTGTGCAGAAATTGTGTATACAGATTATAGTGCACAAGTGTTTGGCGCTTACTAACTCACCTGGCCGAGGTGATTGCTACGAGGAAAACAGTCTTCCACATAAGATGCTTGAGGGAAGCCACCCCAAGGGGTTCAAGGGTGGCTTCCTGAGCTGAGAAAGGACAATGTTGAGATACCAAATGAAAAGAGGTGGTTTGGTTGGGGGTTTGATGTTCATGAGGCCTTGCATGAACCGGGATACTGTGGATTGTACTGATAGGGTATGAGGTCGTGTGAAGTGGCGATCGCCAAGCGATGGTATCTGACAGAGTTCATCTGCAGGTATGACTAAGACAAATGATACATATAATCCAGAATCTTGCTGACTAGGCAGGACACTAAGAACATAAGATATGTCATACTGGGTCAGACCAAGGTCCATAAAGCCCAGCATCCTGCCTCCAACAGTGGCCAATCCAGGTCACAAGTACCTAGCAGTTTCCCCAAAAGATACAGGTTCCACATTGCTTGTATTGGGTCAAGCAGTGATATCCTGGGTCCCTTTTAATAATGGTTTATGGACCTTTCCTCCAGGAACTTCTCCAAACCTTTTTTAATCCAGCTACGCTAATAGCTTTTACTACATCCTCCGGTTACAAATTCCACAGTTTGATTACACGTTGAGTGAAAAAATATTTTCTCTTATTAGTCTTAAATAGGTTACCCTGTAGCTTCATTGCATGTCCCCTAGTCTTTCTGATTACGTAAACAATTGATCTATGTTTATCCGTTCCACTCCATTCATTAATTTATAGACCTCTATCATATCTCCCCTCAGCCATCTCTTCTCCAGATTGAAGAGCCCTAACTTTTTTAGCCTCTCCTCATAAGGGTATCCTTCCACCCCCTTTACCATTTTGGTGGCTTTGTACCTTATCTAATAATGCTATATCCTTTTTAAGAAACGATGATAAGAATTGCATACAATATTCAAGGTACGGTCGCACCATGGAACGATACAGAGGCATAATAATATTCTTTGTTTCATTTTCCATTCCTTTCCTTATGATACCTAGCATTCTATTTGCTCTCTTAGCCGCCGCTGCACACTGGGCGGAGGGTTTTAACATGTTATCCACGATGACGCCTAGATCTTTTATCCTGGGTGGTGGTTCCTAATGTGGAACCTTGCATCGTGTAACCATAATTTGGTTTGTTCTTTCCTAGGTGCATAACTTTGCACTTGTTCACATTAAATTTCATCTGCCATTTGGATGCTCAGTCTTCAAATTTATCAAGATCCTCTTGTAATTTAACCACAATCCTCATGGGTATTAACAACTTTGAAAAGTTTTGTCTCATCTGCAAATTTGATAACCTCACTCGTTATTCCCATTTCCAGATTATTTATGAATATGTTAAAAAGCAGCGGGCCCAGTATTGATCCCTGGGGTACTCCACTATTCACCTTTCTTCATAGGGAAAATTGGCCATTTAGCCCTACCCTCTGCTTTCTATCTTTTAATCAGTTCCTGATCCACAATAGTACACTGTCTCCTATCCCATGACTTTTTAATTTTGCCAAACGTCTCTGATGAGGGACTTGAAAGTCCAGATACATTATTTATTTATTTAACCAGATTTGTATACCACTTTATCCTTCAATCAAAGTGGTTAATGATACAATTGTGGATTTACATGGAACAGAAGGGAAGGGGTGACACTATACCAATCGACGTGACACTATACCAATCGACTCACCTTTGTCTACCTGTTTATTCACACCTTTAAAAAAACATAACAGATTAGTAAGACAAGATCTTTCTTGTCTAAAGCCATGTTGCCTGTTTCCCATTAAGCCATGACTATCTACATGTTGAGTAATTTTGTGATCTTTATGATGGTTTCTACCATTTTCCCCAGTACTGACATCAGGTTCACCGGTCTGTAGTTTCCCGGATCACACCTGGAGCCCTTTTTAAAAATTGGTGTTACATTGGCCATCCTCCAATCTTCAGGTATTACAGATGATTTTAATGATAGTTCACAGATTACTAATAGAAGATCTGCAATCTCATATTTCAGTTCTTTCAACACCCTTGGATGTATACTATCCGGTCCAGGTGATTTGCTACTCTTCAATTTATTAAATAGTTGTAATACATTGTGGCGGTCGCGCCCCTACCAGGCGGTCGCCTAGTAGGGACGGGAAGCCATCTTGAATTCCTCTTTACCAAGGATTGTAGTTGTGTATAGAGATAAATGAACCAAGTGGTTGTTTCAAAGCACACAGGAATTTTATTAGCTTCCGTGGCAAGTGGGTAACAAATCTTTAAAGCAGTTGTACACTCAAGTCAAAGAAAATAAAGGATAATCTTCTCCCATTAAAGCAAAGCTTACAACCAGTATTGTAGTAGTAGAATTATTTATACAGGCTTTCTTTTCTTTTCCCTTTATGATGCTTCTCAATTCCGTAATCATAAAGCACATGTATTTACAATTCCTAACTTCTCACTGCTCTCAGGCTTTCATTACTTAGCCACAATGCACATATCACAGTCCATCTCAGAACAAGCTGAAGTCAGGTCACTTTCTTTACTTTCTACCTCCATGCTTTCTGCTGAGCTGTATCTTGGCAAAGTTTGAAAACGCTCGGGCACTTTATGCTTAATGGTCTTTAACAGGTTAAACAGCCTATTCCACTGAATGGCCCCTTCTCCTCTAGGTAGGACTTCAACGGGCTTCTCCTGTTCAGTTTCTCCTGAAAACCCCTTCTTCCTAATCCGGGTTTTCTCAGGCCTAAACCTCTCTTCAGAGTCAGAGCAAGAAACACAGGGTTTTGGTTTTACTGCTTTCTTTCTCCTACCTTGGAGTCTTGTTGCAGCACCTTCCTGGCTGAGGCTTCTGTGGCTTGTGACTTTCTCTGCCTCTGAGCTAGACAGGGAATCAGGGTAACATCTCCCCTTCCCTTCCTGGGGCTTCTGCTGCCTGCAGACAGACCCTTCCTCAGAGGAGTCTAAGCACTCTTGCCTTAGCCTTCTCAAAGCCAACCTTTTCTCTCTCTCCCTCTTGCCAGTCTGTTTGGTCCTCTGCCTGGAACCTTCTCTGTAGCTTCCTTGGCTGCAGTGCTGGCTGCTCTTGTCTCTGCTGCTGCTCTCTTTGTGGCTGCTTCTCTCTTGGCTGCTTCTTGCTTGGCTGCCTTTCCCTTGGCTGCCTCCCTCTTGGCTGCTTCCCTCAACTTTGTTTGTTTTCTCAAACTTAAACGTTGAGCAGGGCACCTCCCTCTCTGACTCCACCCACTTGTACCTCCTACTCTTACCTGGGGTTGTCATGGAGTCTGGGAGTGGCTTAACCCTAGCTCTACCCTCTTGGTTTCTCTCAAGGATTTTGCTGTGGTGTATGTGTTCTAGTGCACCCATCCCCCGAAAAGAAGAAAAAGTTCTTCTTTCTCTTTTATTTCCATGCTGAGCTGCACTCTCCTTACCACAACATCTTCCCGGTGTATCAATTCTTACGCAGTATCACCTTTAAATACCACTTCAGTCATGGGTAACATCCCTACATCTTCCTCAGTAAAGACTGAAGCAAAGAATGCATTCAGTCTCTCTGCTATGGCCTTGTCAGCTCTTAGTGCCCCTTTTACCCCTCTATCATCTAATGGTCCAACTGATTCTCTCACAGGTTTTTTTGCAACGAATGTACTTGAAAAAGTCTTTATTATGCGTTTTTGCTTCCACAGCAAGCTTCTTCTCAAGTTCTCTCTTTGCCTGCCTTATCAATGCCTTGCATCTAACTTGCCAGTGCTTGTGCTGTTTCCAGTTTTCATCATTTAGCTCTTTTTTCCATTTCCTGAAAGATGCTTTTTTGACAACAGCAGCCTCTCTGACCTCATCTTTAAATCATGCTGGCAGTTTTTTGGACTTCCTTCCACTTTTCTTAAAGCATGGAATACAGCTGGTCTGGGCTTCCAAGATAGTATTTTTAAACAACACCCACGCTTGATGTAAGTCTTTAACCTTTGCAACTGCTCCTTTCAGTTTTTTCTTAACTATTTTCCTCATTTTATCATAGTCTTCCTTTTGAAAGTTAAAAGGTAGTAATGTGGATTTCCTTACTATCCCTCCTCCATTAATTAAATCAAATGCGATCATGCTATGATCACTATTGCCAAGTGGCCCCAATAGCCTTATCGCTTGTACTGGTTCAAGGTGCTGTGTTGCGGTGCAGTACAAAAATCATGACCATTTGAGATGATAGGAATGTTGTGTTGCTGGTTTCCTGGAAGCCAGGAGGAAGGTGTGGATGAGCTCGGAGAAGTCCATCATGCTTTGGTTATTCTCCATGCCGCTAAGGAGGGACTCCTGAGCTTGGGGTGTAGGAGACATCTGTTGTGTTGGGTAAGGAGAAAAGGGTCACTGCCTAACAGGGTGAGGGGCTCCTCTGTC
Organism: Ichthyophis bannanicus; assembly: GCA_033557465.1. Classification (NCBI taxonomy): domain Eukaryota; kingdom Metazoa; phylum Chordata; class Amphibia; order Gymnophiona; family Ichthyophiidae; genus Ichthyophis; species Ichthyophis bannanicus. The sequence goes on from CM066043.1 coordinate 168,144,157, forward strand.
AGGGCAAGGAGGTGCACAAACCATGCTTGCCGTGGCCAATGTGGTGCGATGAGAATGACGTTGGCTCTGTTCTTCCCTTATCTTGACCAATGCTCGAGTTAGGAGTGGGAATCGGGGAGAGGCATACAGGAGACCTCTGTTCCAGGGTATTGCAAAGGTATCTTGAGCATAACAATAAGGATTGGGACAGATGGAGCAGGAGGACAGGCACTTTGTGATCCATGCATGGGGTACCCCACCATGTGACTATGTGCTGAATGACACTGTGATCAAGGCATCGCTCATGGAGATCAAGGTGTCGACTGAAGGAGTCTGCCAACTGATGGTGTAACCCAGGTAGGTATGTTGCTCGCAGAGTGGTTCCTAGGAACTGAGCCAACAGCCAAGAGCGGGCTGCCTCTTGCAAAGATGAAGGGAGTCTGATCCTTCCTGTTTGTTTATGTAAAACATGGTGACTTGGTTGTTGGTCTATATGAACTATATTTTCACTTCTGAAAGGCTTTTTGCTCACACCCTAAATGCACAGATTGGCCCGGTGGAAATTTCGGACCACGCCCTGATCTGGATAGACCTGGAATGGCAGGATAGTAGTACGCCGGTAAGATGGTGGAGATTTCCGTTGGAGTTATAAAGACTCGGCCTTTCACCTTTACTTGAAAAAGAAATGGCAGGACTTTGCTTGTTACAACCAGGAGCACCAAAATGATCTGGAGCTGTACTGGGAGACGGCTAAAGTGGTGTTGAGAGGAGACATTATTGGTTATGCGGCACGGAAACGGCGATTTGCATCAGAACAGATAGTCCGGCTTGAGCGGCAATTGGTGAAAGAAAGGAGGAAATGTATGAGCTGTCCCAGTGTAGGAAATAAGAAGGGACTCTAGGAGATGCAAATGGCTCTTAATGAGCTGCTCCATAAAAGAGCAAAGAAGTCCTTTCTCTACTATCGCTATCAGCTTTACCGCTCTGGGGATAGGCCAGGAAAACCTTTAGCAAAGTGTTTACAGGGGAGCAGAGGCAATGGGGCGGTAGCAGCCTTGAGGGACGACCAAGGTAAATTGCACAAAGATAGCAGAGCGATTTCCCAATTATTTCAAGCCTTCTACCAGAAGTTATATTTGGCGGAGGAGGAATCTAGGTCTACGATGGAGGACTATTGTCGGGCGGTGAACCTGCCGCAGCTTGGAGAGGAGCAGAGGGCCCAGTTGGACAGGCCCATAACGCTTAGCGAAGTGCAGCAGGTGATACAAGCAGCTAGCTGTTGTAATTCGCCGGGACCGGACGGATATGGGGCGGAGTTTTACATTCAGAAGGCAGTGAGTTGATCTATAGTGCCTGCTTGTGGGTCGACCAGTTGCCGTGTGTGGTGAGGTGCAATAAGTGAACTCCCACCCATGACAGGATGCATTGGTGGTGAGAGTAAGGTGAGGCTGCAGGTCCTGAGTGAGAGAAGCAGTGCAGGTAAAGAGGAAAGCTGCAGGTAAAGGGATTGCAAATGCTGATTACAGTTGAGTTCAAGGTGCCATTGTAGTGGACACATGTACAGTCTCGCTAGCGGTATAACCTATGTGGAGGCTGTCATGTGGCCCACGAGGCGAAGGGTAGTGGACGGTTTGTGTCATGACTTGTGTCGTGGGTACATTGCAGGAAGAAGGTGCTGAGTCAGTTAAGGATGAGAACTCTGCTGTTAGGGAAGGAATGCTTTGGCTTCTGTGGTGTCTATGCATGCACCAATGAAGTAGACGGTCTGTTGGGGGTTAATTTCGGACTTAAGAGTGTTCACAAGAAAGTCCAGGTCCTGCAGGGTCTTTACTGCATGGTACTCCTTGGTAGCAGCAAAAACAAGCCAGTTGTCAAGATAAGGGTAAACACAGTGATCATGGCGGCGTAAGTTGGCTGCAGCTACTGCTAGACATTTTGTGAAAAAAGGGGTGCTGACGAGAGGCCAAAGGGTAGCACCCTGTACTGGTAATGTTGAGCCTTGAAACAGAAGTGCAGGTACTTCCAGTGATGTGAGTGGATGGGGATATGAGTGTAGGCATCTTTCAAATCTAGAGGGGGTAGCCAATTGCTTATTCAATAAAATCCTCAGACGATGTTGAGGACCCAATGGTCCATGGCAATGGACTGTCAAGCCTCTCTGAATTGCAGCACACTTACCCCAACAGGAATGTAGTCAAAATGTTCGGTTGGTTTTGCTGGCAGGAGTAGAAGTTGAAGGTTGCTGTTTTCTCTCTCTAGGTCGGGGACACTGCTGATAAGAGGTACCTGTGGGATGTTGTGGAGGGTGTCGGGGTACAATTAGAATCTCCTGCGAGAGTAAAACTTCTGGAAGTATTGATAAAGATAGGCCCTGCGAAATTGGGAGGGCTGGCCTCTAAGTGGTTGAGAGGAAGTCTCAACTGGTTGTGCTGTCAGTTCATGCACTGTGGAGGTGTGGTCTTTAACCTCTGAGATGGCTTCTTGGATCCTGGAACCGAACAAGCTGTCTCGCATGCAGGGTGTGTCAGCCAGACGATCATGGAGATCCTCTCAGAGGCTCGAAATTCTTAGCTGGGTGGTATCTCTGGCTGAGATGGCAGTGGCTGTGGCTCAGGTGATGGAACTGTACGCATCATAAGTGGTGTGGATGATATGATACAGGGACTCATGCAGGTTGTCTTGGAGGTGTCCCTGATCATCCGTTATCCACCCTTCAGGAGCATCCAGCTGCAGCAGCAGGTCATGACGGTGGTGCAAGTTTGAAGCGGGTATACCAAAACTGGCATGACCAATAAGGAACTTTAGTAAACCTTTTGGCTGATAGAATCGAGGGTTCATTGCTCTTTACTTGGCGGTGTCTGTTCTGTGGATTTTACATTTTTTGCCTTCTTGAGGACAGATTCGGAAGCTACCGACTGGTGTGGCAATTGTGATTGGTTGAATCCTGAGCAGACAGCACCTTATAGTGGAAGTCAAGGCATTTGGAGGTGGTGTTGACAGAGGCAGGGTTCACCCAGATGGAAGACTGGAGGTCCTGGAGGACCTGAGGCACTGGGAGGGCAAGGACGTCCTTGGGGGTGCTGCAGGACTGGAGGATGGACTAGAAGTTCTTTTTATTCATGGGAGTTTGAGATGCACTGAGTGCTAGCACCCGAGTGATCATCTGAAGGAATTTAGGATAGGAATAGTCCTTAGAAGGGTCTTCTGGGATATCCTTATCTGGATGGGGAGGGGACAGTCCTCTGGGGGAAGGGAGGAGGAGGACTCCTAGGAGTGGTGACAAGTGGTACTGGAGTTGAGTGAGCATCATCCTTAAGGGGAATAGAGATCACCATTCAATGGCTGAGGTCTCGTGGGTGCTAGGAGTGGACTATAGGTTCTTGGGTTGAGCTGTCCTCAACAAATCTTCGGAGCAGCAGGAGGAAGGAGGAGTTGGTGATGGTTTCCCCTCTCTGTAGGCGGGGCTCAGAGGGGAAAAGAATTGGCATGGAGGCTTTGGAGGGCTGCCTTGCCTTGGCCGGGGGGTGTCTGGAGGAGTCGGCCCCTCCTGAAGAATGCTGTTTCCTGTGGCTGCCTGACTTGGTAGCTGCGGGGGCAGCAGACTCCCGGGGATTGTTGGAGTGCTTATTTTTGGCATTTGCCTTACTTCCCTTCTGCCCGTGCTCATTTCCCTGTATGTCCGGTGAGTTTGCTTTTCCCCCCTTGGCGGTCAGCAGCAAGGGAGCCAGTGGGGATGGGTGGATTGTTAGGGGGTGGAGCCACAAGTCCTGATGGACTGGTCCTGGGCTGCCCCAGTGAGAGCTGACACCTGGGGGAAGTCTGCTCCAGGCATCAAAGCTGCGTTGGCTGCCCCTGAACATGTCTTGTCTGGGCCAGTTGGGGATGGCAGGGTTGACAGCTGTCTCAACACTGCTGGAAGCAGTGCAACTGTTTTTTTTTTAAAACTGCTGATGAAGCAGCTGCCACTTCTGTCACCCCCCCCCCCTTTTTTTTGAGAGAGGAAGAGAGAGAGAGATGGCTCAGCAGCAGGGCCATGGGGGCCGACTGGAAGGTACAACTGGAGATTAGCTTTGAGGTGAACATTGATCGGGAGCAGCAGGTGCTCTGGAACGATGAGAATCAGATAAGAGGTACGATCGGGTGTTTCAGCAAAAAGGTTTAGATAAATGGCAGTGAGAGGAGAGTGAGGGAGAGCCATGCAGCACGCTGGCGTGGAAGGAAAACACTGAAGAGGGAAGAGCGAGAAAGCTGAAGGGGGAGAAAGCACGCATACTCAGAGAGGTCTAAAAGACTTCTCTGGGCTATAGGAGAGCCCAGCACACATGGCTCCATCCGGGGCGTCATCACCATCACAGTGTGCCTGAATCCCCCTGCTTGTCTCCGGAGAAAGGAGAGGATGGAGATGGAAATAATTAGCCAGCGTTTGAGCAGAGAGTGAAGGAGGACTTGAGGGCAGAGCACGCTGAGAAGAGAGCAAAGCTTGGCAAAGAAATGGAGAAGATGAGAGGCAAGGGTGTTTGAAATTAGTATGAGAAGCTAGTGGAGTAATAGGATTACACAGAGAGCTTTTCATCTTTATGGCTTTCAATACACTACACTGAATCTGGTGACATTTATTCCCGCACTAGAATCTGGAAATATTCCTGGATTTATCCTTCTCTGCTCATGCAGTGTGCTTTCTTATGAAAACTATTATTTTTGCTCCATTCTCAACACACTATCACATCTGAGTGATGAACACAAGGTTAATTGTTGATATAGCTACCAATAAAAGTATCAGTCAACACAGGAAGAGTAACAACTCCGCGAGTCCAACAGGTTAAAACACACAAAGTGGAGACAAACCAGGCCAGAAAGATTGAGGAGGGATAAACCTTATTGATAACCAATAAAAGTATAACATTATACTGTTAAGGCAGGTGGCCTTTGGAAGCAAATATATGATGTAAATGTTACATTTATTTATGGGCAATGAGCAGAACAAATTAACTAATACACATGTATTATTGATTTTCTAGAAGCTTATCCTAGATGAGAACAGACTGTCCTAATAAACTACAATTTATACAATGATCTGAAACTTCTATTAAACAGTAATCTTTGTTGTAAATCATGAACTCAGCATTCCCCCCATTTGACCAGCTATACATAGGCCTGCCTTTTCTGTGGCCAGGGCTTTCCAGTTTAGCTTAGCTGGTTAGATCTTTGCGGTTTTACGGGTCATTCTGCGTCTTAGCTGGTTCGCGAAAAAATGGTAATCACCCGAAAATAGTATTCAAATATACAATATACAAAAAAGGAATACTATAAGTTCCCTCCAGATCCACTATCGTCATTTGTCGGGCATAAACCAAGCGAGAGACAAAACCACTCTGTCGCTCACATATAGTACATGCTCCTTTTTTTGATTAAACAAAGATCACTTTTCACGTGGTTTAAAAACCAACCATAAGAGCAAATCACACTTAGCTTATCCACCGCACGACGTGCACGTTTCGGGGCAGTCGCCCCTGTATCAAGGGCCTCCAAGGAAAATGAAGTGTGCGTGTCCACGTTACGTGTGCGTGCGTGCCCACATTATGTACAGGTGGGCACGCACACTTCATTTTCCTTGGAGGCGCTTGATACAGGGGCAGCTGCCCCGAAACGTGCACGTCGTGCGGTGGATAAGCTAAGTGTGATTTGCTCTTATGATTGGTTTTTAAACCACATGAAAAGTGATCTTTGTTTAATCAAAAAAAGGGGCATGTACTATATGTGAGCGACAGAGTGGTTTTGTCTCTCGCTTGGTTTATGCCCGACAAATGACGATAGTGGATGGTGGAGGGAACTTATAGTATTCCTTCTTAGCTGGTTAGGGCTGAAAATCATCATTAAATGGCGAAGTCACAAGTCTTCCGCAGGATTGTCCCTGAAGTCACTATTTTTTGGCTGACTAAATTTCTCTACCTTCATTTTAGGAGAGTAAAATTTAGTCAGTCAGTGGCAGAAGTGGGAAACCTTGAAAAGCAAAGATTTAACCAGCTGACTCCTGAAGTTAGCCAGCTATATAGTATTCATGCTTGACATTTTTACAAGCAGTGATAATGAGCACATTCTTGTCTACATCATTTTGTAAGCAGTCAAGCATGTGTTGATGTTTCCATGCTCTCAGTCCGTCTCTTTGTTTCCTCCCCCTCTGGCCTTGCCCTCCATTCCTCCTGCTCTAATAGCCCCATCTCTTCCATCAGTAACTGTTTTGAGCATGAATGCTGCTTTAAAGTTCGTAACACCTGGTAGAAAGGCTGAACTAATCAGGCTATTTAGAACATGCTCACTAAACCTAATTTTCTTCTGCCATGCCTTTATATATACAGATATGTGTATTCTTTCTTCTTCCTTATTGACTGTATTTTTGAATTATGTTAATATTTTCTTCTTTTTTTTTTTTTTACAGTAACCGAAACAACAGAAATTATAGGAATGCTGACTTCAAATGCTGGGGATGTCTGTATGGGTTTATGAATGAAAACAATATAGTTAGAAACAGCAGAATCGCATCACAGTGGTTGGACGTCCAGGAGGTGCAGTAACATGGAGCAGACACATGGAGTTTTGTTGCCATGGTGGCGCCGCAGCTCCATGAAGGAGCCACGATCACAATAAGAGCATCAGTTGTAGGCCTGTTCCCTGCTGCCTGACCACGGATTGGGCCTCCCACGGCTGGGGTCGGGCTGCAGGGAACCCCCTGAACCTCTTCACCTCGCTTGACCCTCTGCGCTGCCATCCCCCAACATCCAGGGGGACTTATTCCACCTCCAAGATGGAATAAGACCCCGTCCATCTGTGCGACTCTGGATGTACAGGGACGATCTCAGCATTGACCCTGTATGTCCGGGGTCGCATTCCCACCTACCCACCACCCTTGCTCCTTCCCCGGCCCACCCCCTCTCGCCCACAAAAAGAGCGCTCCACACAAGTGGCCTGTACGTGCGGGGAGTTCTGCTGCTGTAGGAGAGATCCAGCCACACAGCGGGTCTGGACATCCAAATTGCTGTATTACTGAACTCTGAATGGTATATGGATACTGCCAAACCTATACATACATTCTCCTAGCAATGGTAGTATGTATTTTTTACTGCTCACAAATGGTGAGAAAAAAAACAAGACATTGATTTTGCAATCATTTGTCAAATATCTTTTTCTTTAACAGGTTTTTTTATACTGCTTTATCATTTCAGTCAAAGAGGTTTACATTGTAACTTAAACTTGGTAAATAAAATATCTTTTTGGATAACCAAACACTGCATTAACTTATAATACCTTCAGTTTTGATAGCTGTCCGAGATCTTTTGCTGCACTGAAAATCATCTGGGTTCCCTATAATCAAATGAAAATTGGTGAAATGGGGAAATAACCCACATAGCAATATTTTATAGAAACATAGTAACAAAGCAATATAGTATATGATGGCAGATAAAGGCCGGTATCATCCATCTAGGCTGCCCAGTAAAGTGGCTAAAGTAGGTGTACCCACTGCTCCGTACAGGTTACCCCCTCTATGCCTTTGTTTAGAGTTGTACCCGCCGCTCCATGCAGGTCACCCCTCTCTATTTGTTGAAGTTTAAGAAATACTTAAGTTTATTTTGATTTTATCCTCTTGCTATAAAGGGATCCACTGTGTCTGTCCCATGCCATTTTGAATTCCATCACTATATTTGCCCCCACCACCTCCATCAAAAGAGCATTTCAGTGAAAAAGTATTTCCTGATGTTGCTTTTAAGTTTATCTCCTTGCAGTTTCATTTTATGCCCTCTAGTTTTACAGCTTCCCCTTCTTTGAAAAATATTTGTTTGTTCATTAATACCCTTTAAGTATTTAAAAGTCTGTACCATATCTCCCTGTCCCTCCTGTCCTCGAGTATACATATCTGGATCTTCAAGTCTCATGTGTCTTCTGGTGCAGGCTCCAAATCATTTTGGCCGCCTTCTTCTGAACCATTTCAAGTCTTTTTATATCTTTTGTGAGATATGGTCTCCAAAACTGAACACAATACTCCAAGTGAGGCCTCTCTGTATGCAACACGTCATCCTTCTGGCTTTGGCCAATCCCTTGTCACATTGTTTAAGAGGATCTCAAGGTGGTGAAACAATCACTCCAAGGTCCCTCTCCTGATCCATGAATACCAACCTCTTGCCCCTTATCACATACAATTCCCTTGGATTTTTGCATCCTAAGTGCCTGGCACTGCACTTCTTCACATTAAATCTTAACTGCCAAGCATTAGACCATTCTGAAATACCTTCCTCTCAAAAGAATTCAAAGTCCAAGCATCCCTCCCTGAGGACATCTGCGAGCTTTTGAAGCCTGAAACCAGAAACCTTTGGGACTATACACAGTCCATTCTCTTACTGATTGGACATACCGAAAGGGGGTCTCCCAAATTTTCCTTTGGACCTCCTTAGGGATTCTGTGAACAGGCAATGTTACAGATTTCTTGGACTGCAAGAAATCAAACATGATCCAGTGTTTCTGCAGTGGGTTCCTTCTCTATCTCTATGTTAAGTAGAGCAGTGTCAGCCATTTCCCTGATAAAATCAGAGAAGGAGAAGTCCTTTGGGGATGACTCTATTCTATCATGGGGAAAAGCTGGATCTACTGGTAAGCCAGTGGAGCCCTCCTTCTTCAGAGAACTCTGCAAGCTCATATTCAGAATCATAGGAGTGCTCTCATTCAAACCCCGAAAAATATTCCAAAGGAGAAGTCTAGGTCTGAGCTTGCCTAGATCTCAGTATCTCCTCCTGGGGCATCTAGACTCCACAGAATGCCTGCCTTCTGAAGAAACTTCCTCTCCTGATGCACTGCAGATGGATTTTATTTTGTATTAACTAAGAAATTATGTAAAAACAATGTGTTTCTGGTACTGCTGCTGTGTTAAGCTACAACTCACTTTCTAAGAAAGCAATCTTTGTTTATTCTAGATTCTGAAGATCTAGAGGGCAACTCTGTACCTGTGGATATGTCAGCTCATTTTCAAAAGAAAACTCTTAGCAGAACTCTGAAAATGTGGGTGGCACATATACACCATGGGTACTTTTGTATCTAGATACTGTGCACCTGCACTGAAGCAAATGCAAAGTGGTAGCATGAAAGCATTCATGGTGGCTACTGCAAGTACTCACCCTCGCAAAGTGGCACCATGAAAGTATTCATAGCGGTTACTGCAGGTACTCACCCTCTGTCAATCTAACCTCATCCACGTTGTTACACAGGTAAGGCTACTAACACAGTTTCACAGTGCAGACTCTTACTTGCATGCACAGATGAGTTTTTCATCCTGGATGTTAGCATGTATTCCACTTTCATTCTGCATAGTTTTTGATATGTGCACACTCTATGAGAGTTCCTATCTTAATTGCCAGGAAGGCAAATTTATAATTAATTTTAACAAAATAACTAAGGGGCCTATTTACTAAGCTGTGTTAATCATTTACACGGCAATTAACATGCCCTAACAGTTAACATGATGCCTTAGAAGGTAATGCAAGTTAATTTTTGCATTAGCAACTAATGTGCAATGGACTGGAGAATAAGCAGAGAATGGTGGGGGGCTATGATCGGTCATGGCAGATACCACGGTGCAGCTATCAGCAGCTGAACAGGCGTAGTTATCCATCTTACATGATCTGCCATTCAGTTAATTTATGCTAAAGAACTTTTCTCTGCATTAACTGAATAGCAAAACGTTGGAAACGTTAATGTGGAGGCTTTGTAATTACTGTGCATTAAAAGTTTGGCTGTTAATCCACAGCATCTGCAAAATCTAACTGCTCTTTAGTAGAAAGACGCCAAATAAATGCATACATAAATATATCAGATATGCTCTGAATTCCTGCAAAGATTATTTAAAAAACTTTAAAGTTATAGGGAAAAAATATATTTGGAGGGAACATGAACAAGGAATTAAATTAATAGAAAAGGAATACAGTCATCGGGGTGGCAAGTTGAAATTTGGAGAACTTATATATAGCAGTGGAGTGGAGTAGCTACCTAGTGGTTAGAGCACTAGTTTGGTAACCAAGAGATCAGGGTTCGATTTCCACTAGCACTCCTTGTGGCCTTGGGCAAATCACTTAACCCTCCATTGCCTCATTCCGGCTTTCTCCATCTCATGCTCTGGGAAATCCAACAAACGCCGCGCATGCGAACTAAAGATGGAACAGCCCTGAGTTAAATGCCCCTAAGGACATACTCTTATTGGTCGAACGTTGAATCAAAGCATAGATTGGGCAGCTTGTGTGTAACGTTCGACCAGAGCATGAGATGGAGAAAGCCGGAATGAGCTGTTTGGCCGCAACATTGTCAGGTTTTTATCAAACAACCATTCTGTTTCATTTGTTTTAAGGTGGATAATGTGGTATATGTTTTAAGCATAACATCAGCGTAGTTCAGTCATTTATGATGTCATTTTTAGGAATATAACTTCATGATCAAGTCCCTTGAGAAACCCTTCACGGAGAAACGCACGGGCGCCTTACAAGGCTGGCGCTGGGACAAGTTTTGAGTCATTGATTGAAAGTGGAAGAAAATTCACAACACTAAAAAATTCTTAAAAAAATATACAAGACTCATGGAGTATTACGCTCAGCATCACGTCTTTGAATGAGCTAAGTATTTTTTCATTTATTTCAATTTGCTCATGATACATCGTGATACTGTTTTGTGTTAATCAACATAAGCCATTGATGTTAAACCGGCACATGTCTGGGAGAATAATACGATCAGCCCAGAGTTTGTTAGTGCCAACGGTTATTTCTGAGGCTATGTTGTGACAATTGAGAATCACTGAGCCAGATTGCTTTGGTAAAGAGTTGAACCCGCTCTTTAGTGGACAAAAGTACCGGTAGTGGTACTTCACCCCTATACTCTATTGCTCCCTTGGATTGCTGCAGCCCAAATGCATGACCTTACATTTTTTAACATTAAATCCCAGCTGCCAGTCAGCACCGACTCAAAGGCACACATTACACTGCATATTTAGCAGTACTGCCGCTTTCAGATATTTCACAGTTTGTGAGGACAGGACCGAAGGTTATCTAAGTAGACATATAAACAAAGCAAAATATATTAGGAGTATCACAGCTCCACAAGACACTTCAGGCTAGTATTATTCCCATTGTGTTAAATAACCATCTGTTTAGCATCTCTCTATAATGTACTACTAATGTCGTTATATCACAATTACCCTAAGAACTGTAATTACTAGTGATTTCTGGCAGCCTAACAGAGCAGTTTTGGATGACTGAATTTCATTGCAGACAAGCAATGACAAAAAAAGAGAAATAGATAATTTTGTATAGGCCAGCTAAACATTGTTTAACAATGTTTTCCTAATTTCACTTTTGTTTTAAACTTAGCTTGTAGTTATGCTTTCAAAATTAAAAGTAGTCCTTTAACTGTCTACCAAATTGACAGAACTGGAAAATAAACAATCTAATTTAAAATGGAGAGTGAATGTATGAGAGGTTTTCACTCTAATTTCACGTGCACAGAAACTGATGGCAGGTTGAAACTGGGTTTATCATCCGGTCTGCCTATTTTCCCTCATAACTATAACACCACAAAGCCTGCTGGATTTCTCACTTTATTTCATTTTCCTACTATGAAGACTTCTTGGGATTTGTATGACACCTTTTTATTCTTTCTAACCTAATGGAACAGTGGAAAGAAAGTGTAGTTACTCACCTGTAACAGGTGTTCTCCAGGGACAGTAGGAATCAATCCTCATATATAGGTGACGCTGGCGCTGATGGCGCCCGTGTGGAGCATTTCACCAGTTTTCAAAGAAAACCTTTGGGACATGCTACCACATATGCATGGTCTCCTTCCCACCCAAGGATGCCATCTTGCTCAGTCAGAGGACATAGCAAGGACGGCAGTAAAAATAACACAAGATAGGAAGACAACTCCTAGGGGAGGAGGAAAGGTTGGAAGACTGATTCCTGCTGTCTCTGGAGAATGCCTGTTATAGGTGAATAACTACACTTTCTCCAGAAACAAGCAGGAAGTCTGTCCTCACATATGGGACTCCCTAGCTCCAGGCTGCCGAGGATCGAACCATGACAGCACCAAGGACGACCAATCAGGTAGCCGTGAGTTGCAGAAGGTGAGTCCTCACTGAGAGACTCTGCAAGACCCTAGCATCTAGTGACACTATCACTCCGGTAGCCTGAACACAGAAGGGTCTGCGGGCAGGAGTTGCCTATACCCCGAGTATATTATATGGTACTGCTTGGCCAAAGGCATTGTCCTTGTGGGACTCGCTCTCCAAGCAGTAGTGAACTGCGAACATATGAATAGAAGACCACATGGCAACCTTGCAGATTTCTGTCACAGGCACTGAACAGAGATTGGCCACTGACGCGGCCATCGCCCTCACGCAATGTGCTGTGATCCAGTGTTCAAGGGGGAGGCCAGCTCACTCATAGGCAAGGGCAATACAGTTCACCACCCAAGTGGACAGAGGTCACTTAGTCATGGGGTGCTCAGTCTGCTGGAGTCATAAGACATGAAAAGCTTAGGAGCTTTTTGATGGGCCTGAGCAATGTAGTGTATGAAGTACTAGTTCTTCCTTTCCGGAGTGCTACCAGGACTTGGAGTTTGTTCACTCTTTGAGCAGACGTAAGGGCCACCAGAAAGGCCACTTTCCAAGACAGGTACCGCAGGTGGCAAGTGGCTAGGGGGGCTCAAACGGCAGTTTGGTGAGCTGTGAGAGACCACGTTGAGGTCCCACTCTGCTGCTGGAGGGCAGAGAAGGGGCTTGGATAACAGGAGGCCCCAGAAGAACATGGAGGCCAGGGGCTGGCTTGATAGGGTGTTGGTGAGCAGTTATGTGCTCAGTTTTATCTCACCGAGTTAGATTTCAGCCCAGTGTCTGACAGGTGCAGTAGGTACTGAAGTACTAGTTGCATATGGTAGAATAAAGGATTCTCTTCTCTTTCCGCACACCAGGTGGAGAACCTTCTCTACTTAAAGGCATAAGCCCATCTGGTGGAGGGTTTTCGGGAGGTCAGTAGGATCTCCTGGAAGATTGAAAGTGACCAATGCTACCCTATGTCCCATTCCTGGTCTTCTTTTCAGCCCATTCTCTCCACTGAGCTCCATAGGTCAGTCTCTACCACTCGGAAAACCATCTGCCTCCTCAATCCAATTCCCTCACACTGGATTTAAGAACCATCCCTTGCCCTCCTTCCCTTCCTACTTTCCATGCTCAATTCTTGCCTGTCTTCCGGCATCTTTCCAGCAGCCGGGTTTCAAATCTCCCTTCATCTCCAAGATCCTTGAAAAAGCTGTCTTCGCTCAGCTTTCATCTCACCTGGACTCCACCTATTTTCTACACCCACGTCAGTCTGGTTTCCGCTCAGGTCACAGCACAGACACTATCCTTTTGTCCCTCCTTAATGAACTTCACACTGCTGACAATTGGAATGACATCTACTTAGCCATCTCCTTGGATCTCTTAGCTGACTTTGATCTCGTTGACCATTCTATTCTTCTTTCTCGCCTTAGGGGACGTGGGTCTCTGGGATACTGTACTTTATTGGTTTTACTCCTTCCTCTATTCCTGTTCCTTCTCTGTTCTCTCTGACTCCTGTACCTCTGACCATTTACCCTTGCACTGCAGGGTCCTCCAAGGCTCTGTTCTCGCACCACTACTCTAATATTTTTTGGCTCCCCTCACTCTACTGGTGCAGCAGTTGGGTATTTCAGCTTACTACTATGCCAATGACATCATCTTGGTCCATCATACATCCCATCGGCCCAGACCTCTCACCCCTCAATACCTGTCTATCCCATGTTGCAAACTGGCTGTCTGTGAACCTTCTCCATCTCAACCCGTCCAAAACCTTGGCATTGTGATTTTCCCTCGGTAATCCCTCCCTCCCCCACACTATCCCCTTCCTTCTTGATGCACCAATCCCACTTGTTTCATCTTTCCGCTATCTTGGAGTAACACTGTACCTGGACTTATCCTTCCCATGATCACATCTCTGCTCTTGCACTTCGTTCTTACTTCTGTCTTCGGCAAATCCATGCTGTTCATGCAGTGCTGTTCCCATCCTCTCTCACTACTCTTTTGCTCTCCCTGGTGATTTATCGGATCAATTATTGCAATTATATTTTTGCAGGCCTCCCCCAATATCAACTTCACCACCTTCAGGTGATTCAGAATACCGCTGAAAGAATTCTCTGTTACGTCACATACTACAGTCACATTGCACCTCATCTCATTGATTTACATTGGTTACCTGTTTCACATCGCATTACCTATAAACTCCTGATTCTGACTCACAGGGAGATTCACACACACACTCTGCAGTATCTGGCTGATGCTCTGCAGTTCTGCTCTATGCCCCACAAGTCTCCAGTCTATACATATAAATTGATTACATCTCCCCTTTCTGGCACGTGCTCACCTGGAACAGACCCGTTTTCTTTCTGGGACCTTCCCTGTGTAACTCACTCCCCTCTGCCCTCTGTCAGGAACAGTCGTTTCCTAAATTCAAGGCTCTCCACAAGACGCATCTATTCTGCTCCACTTACAACTTTTCCTCCCCTGACCCCTGAAGATACTCTCTCCTGACCGTGAAGATACCCTCTCCTGATCCTTCTTTGCTCCCCCTCTCTTCTGTTCATTCTGTGTGCTCTCCTGTCGATGAATTGTAGTTCTTTTCTATTTCTGGCCGTGGCCATTGGGCACTTTGCCATATTGTAAACCACCCTGATGTCTCGAAGGTGCAGTCAATCAAGTACGTCAATAAAGATGAAGATAAAGAGGACTTCCGGTGATGCGGTGAGCAAGAGCGGACACGTGCCACTCGAGCTCCGAGCCCCCCTGCTCCTCTGCCTTTAAAATTACTGATGTAAGGGCGCCGGTTTGAGATCCTTGACCTCCCCCCTGCTCACCTGTACCGGCCGCACGGAGTTGGATCCCCCCCCCCCCGCTCTCCGACACCGCGGCGAGAGGGACGATCGGCCGACGTTGGAGCCAGGCCTGTCCCTGCAGCGGTTCTGTGGGAGGAAAGGAACCTCCCCCTCGCTTCACAGAGCCTGTGGAGGCTAGCCGGTAAGTGGCGGCCAGTTGGAGGAACGTCCCCTGCCTCCCCGAACCGGCGAAACTAGACGGCTGGTTCTGGTGCTCGGACGCCCCCCCCCTACCCCGGGCAAGATCGCAGTGCCGAGAACCGGCGAAGACGTCGGATTGCGCCCCTTGCCCTTGCGCTTCTTCGGGCAGAGAGGAGGCCTTAGTGCTGCTGCCGCCGGGGATCAGACCTCTGTGGCCTTTGTGGTCGGAGGAAGAGACGACCGGAGCCCCCCCCCCCCCACATTTCTTCACCCGGAGAGGAGGCAGACTGCGGGAGATCGGAAGGCCTTGGCCCCTACCCGATCCGGTGCCTCAGCCCCGCACGGAGATCGTAGAGTGGTGGCCCTTGGGGGGAGCACCGGGGGTGGTCTGCAGCTTTGCAGTGGTGCTTTGGGGATTATACTTCTTGGAGTGCTCCCTTCGCCGGTGTTCTTCTGGAGACAGCTCGTTCCCTGGGGGTATTTCCACTCTTGCCACCCTCAGGGCTCAGCATCTCTCGAGAGCTTCTTCCTGCTGCTCCTGGGTCTCCATACTGCTGGCACCACAGGACTGATATTGCAGAGATCAGGCTTTTTCCTGTTAGCCCAGAGAGCACCCAGTCAGGCGTTTCTACAGCTTGCCTGACGGAGGAGGAGCCGGGGACCGGAGAGGCCTTGCGTTTTCGTGAAGGCAGCGAAAAAGGCGAGGAGCCAGCGGAAGAAGAGGGGATGGCGGCGGCAACAAAGGGGGGACGCCGCGAAAAAGAGAAAGTGCCCACGCAACACAGAGCGGCTGAGCAACCCTCACCGTCAAAGGTAGGGGCCAAAACGGAACTGGTAGATGAAATCTCGCTGGCGGTGGTGGGGGCGCTATCCGCACAATTTGAAGACCTGCGGGGCCGGATGGATCTTCTCCAGTCCTCAGTGGAGGCCCTTGGCAGTCGAATGCAAGAGGCAGAACATAGGATAGAGCAAACGGAAGAGAATGTGCTGGAGTTGCAGCAGGAGGTGAACCGCATGAGAATACAGCTACAGGGTCAAGAGGCCAAGCTAGATGACCTAGAAAACAGGTCTCGCCGCAATAACTTGCGCTTTCTTGGGATTCCAGATACCATAGAAGACAGAGAGTTAAAACCCTATGTGGAAGAATTGGTGAAGAAAATTTTGGAGAATGACGCAGAAGGAGGCCTGGTGCAAATAGAGAGAGCACATCGTGTTGGGCCCAAGAGAGTAAATGACAGCCGACCTAGAGTGGTCCTGGCGAGATTCCTGCGATTCCCACAAAAGGAGGCGGTGCTGCGGGCGGCGAGAAAGATGGGATCGATTTCCAAGGACAATGCTAAGCTGCGAATAGTACAAGATTACTCTGCGGCCCTGGGCCAACGTCGACGAGACTATGGACCTTTGTGTCAGACACTGATAGATAATAATATTAAATTTATAGTGCAATACCCGGCCCGATTGATCTTCACCCACGGGGGAGTTCGCAGGACATTTGAATCAGCCGCGGCAGCGAAATCATATATAGATGAGATACGGAGAGGAGCAGCAGCTGCCACAGAAGGACAGTAGTGAATCGTGGAGAGCGAGTCTCGGATTGGAAGAGCTATCCGGGAGGAGCTAGAATAAATCATATTGCTCCTACTGGGAGGACGAGCTGCCTCCAATGGGGGGATATCAGGGGTTTGAAATTGTTGAGTTAAAGTTAACTATTTTGTTTGCCTGGGATATATTGTGGGGCTGTGGTCTTGGAGGTGGGGGAGGGGATGCACATGGAGGTGGAGTGAGCCGGGGGGAGGAGCGGGGGGGGGGAAATTAGATGGGCGCATAGAGAACTGGTGTGGGGAGAGTAGTGGGGGGGCAATACACGCATCTTGGGGTCACAAAGGAGGGGGAGAGGAGGTAATAGGTACAGATGAGGGGTTGGAGGAGAGAGGGGAGTGGAGGGGGAGTGGGGGGCGAGGGAGGGACGGTAGCAGGGGTTGTAGAGAGGGGGTGGTGGGGGGAGGGAGGCGGGGAGGGAGGAGGAGGAGAGCAGCTCGAGAGGAGTTATTGGGTTCTGGATGGGGTGCATACACAATAGAGAGGGAGGACCTCAGGCTGGGGGGGGCCTTTCCCTGCAACAGACGACTTGCTGTGAGGATTGAGGTCTATGGTTATCCAGAGACCTGAAGATTATATCCTGGAATGTCTGTGGGATCGGTAACCCTATCAAGCGATATAAAGTGTTGCAGGCCCTAGCGAGGCAGAAATGCGACGTGGCAATGTTACAGGAAACCCACCAGACTGCTGAGGAACATCTTAAATTAAAAAGGGATTGGGTGGGACAGGTGTGGGGGGCACCGGCGATGGGGAGGAAAGGTGGAGTGGTCATTCTGATACACAAGCGAATCAGATTCGTCCGGGAGAGCATGTTTGTGGGGGCTGGGGGAAGATATGTGCTTCTGTATGGGTTATTAGAGGGGAAACCGGTGGTGTTGGGTAACGTGTATAGCCCGAACGTACTGGACTGGTCGTTTTATGCCAGTTTGGGTTCACGAGTGGAACAATTGCCGGCCGCCCCCCTGATCTTGGCAGGAGACTTTAATGGAGTCATGGATGCGGAACTCGATACAACTAGAGGTGGGGGAGATAGGGCTCGGGTCCACACCGCTAAAGCGTTACAGAGTTTAGGGCGTAGGTTGGGAGTGGTGGATCCTTGGAGGCTGTTGCACCCTTTTGAAAGAGACTATACGCACCAATCACGGGCACATGGATCGAGTGCCCGTATTGATTATGTGTTTGTTTCGGAGAGATCCTTTGCCCAAATAGAAGATGCGCAAGTGGGCCCTATCGCGATATCGGACCATGCGTGGGTCTGGGTGGACATGGTATGGCATGATATTAGCGCACGGACTCGCATTTGGAGGTTTCCTATGGAATTGTATAGGGATGTAGAATTCCATACATTTATAGGGCAGAAGTGGCAAGAATTTGCTGTTCACAACGCTCAACACCGGGAAGACCCGGAGCTCTTCTGGGAAACCGCAAAGGTAGTCCTACGGGGAGACATTATAGGGTATGTCGGGAGGAAGAGGAAGTTGTTGACGCAGCAGATTGTCCGGCTGGAGCAACAGGCACGTAGAGAGCGGAGAAGGCGGGCGCAGAACCCCTCGGTGGCGAACGGGAAGAACGTATGGGAAACCCAAACGGCCCTGAACGAGCTGTTGCACCAAAGGGCCAAAAAGTCCTTTTTATATTATAGGTTTCAGCTATACCGATATGGGGATAAGCCGGGTAAGCTCTTGGGGAGATGCCTTAGGGGTAGTAGGGGGACCGGACTGGTTGCGGCACTCAGGGATAATCAGGGGACGCTGCACAGAGAGAGTAAGGCGATTGCGCAAGTGTTTCGGACGTTCTATCAAAGCTTGTACGCGAGGAAGGGAGGGTCCCAGTCTGCCATGGAAGATTACCTGGGAGACTTGCGCCTGCCCCAGCTGACAGTGGACCAGAGGGTGCAATTAGATGCGCCGGTGTCCGATGCGGAGATACAACGGGTTATCCAGCAGGCGAGTTGCTGCAAGACGCCGGGTCCAGACGGTTTCGGGGCGGAATTTTATAAGTTGTTGGGGGAGAAGCTGGGCCCTTCCTTAGTGGCAGTGTATCATAGAAGAGTGGAGCAAGGGGGATTTGGGCGAGGGGAGAATAACACGCACATTATATTGATCCCCAAAGCGGGGAAAGATCGTACGCAGGCTACGTCTTATCGGCCTATATCCCTGCTGAACTTTGACGTGAAGATACTGGCCAAGGTGCTGGCGGACCGCCTAGCCCCAGTTTTGCGGGAGCTGGTGCACGATTCTCAGGTGGGGTTCGTGAGGGGACGGTACGCAGTGCGTAACCTTCGTAAAATTGTGGCCTCACTGGAGTGGGTACGGAGTAGGAAGTTGCAGTCTCTCTTGATCAGCTTCGACGCGGAAAAGGCGTTCGATCAAGTGAACTGGGCATACTTAAAATATTTGCTGCCCCAGTATGGCCTTGGGGTGTCTTTTTGTAATATGGTGGAGCTCTTATACTCGAGGCCTACAGCAAGGGTACTCTGTAATGGCGTGCTATCGGATGGCTTTAGGCTGGAGAGAGGAACGAGGCAGGGATGTCCGCTCTCTCCGCTGCTTTTTTGTGTTGTCTCTGGATCCTCTGGTGCGGCGGATTGAGGCGTCCAGGGATATACGCGGCATAGCTATAGGGCGGCATACCTTTAAGATGGCTGCCTTTGCAGATGATATGCTTGTGCACTTGCTGTCCCCTCAGACGTCGCTGCCTAGTTTATTACAGGAATTCTCTCTCTATGGCAGTTTTGCGGGATTGGGTATTAATATGGAAAAGTCGGAGGCCTTGGATGTGGCGGGGACACTGAGGGGGCAGTGGAGTGGGAGCTTCCCACTGAAGTGGGCGGGGGACTCCTTTGTGTACCTGGGGGTGCTATTGACTAGGGAACCGAAAGAGCTATATAGACAAAATCTGGAACGGGTCTTGGCCCAAATGCGCTCGCAGCTTCAGGCATGGACTCCGCTCCCCCTGTCTCTGTTGGGACGGTGGCGGCATTGGGGATGGTGATTTTACCACGGGTGCTGTATTGGTTGCAGACCCTTCCAGTGTGGATATTGAAACGAGACTTAAACTCTATCGACCGAGAGATTCGGAAGTTTCTTTGGAGAGGGGCCCGGGCTCGTATACCATTACATAGACTGAGAGGGAGATGGGAACGAGGGGGGGTAGGGCTTCCAGACCTACGGAGTTATGCCTTAGCGTGCCAAGCACGGCATATCGGGGACTGGTTGGGGGATACGGAGGTGTACACCCCACGAGCATTGAAGGAGGCCTTTGTGGCCCCGCAATCTCTGCTAGCGGTGCTGCATTTGGAGAGTAAATACTTGACTGGAGGAGTGACGAGTAGTGCGCTGATTCGTCCAGCACGACAAACGTGGCGATGCCTGAATGGACTTTGGAGGGAGACTCCAGCGGTCTCGAGTTGGCTGCCCCTACAAGGGAACTGTCGGTTCACCCCTGGATCGGAATCACCAGTGTTTTGGGGATGGTGGAGGCAAGGTATACGGAATATTGGACATGTGATTGCCCCAACGGGGCAGTGCAGATCCTTTGCGACCTTGTGCAAGGATTATGGGATAAGCAGCCGGCACTACTTTGCCTATGCCCAATTACATCACTATATAGCTTCGCTCCCACAGACTGCACTCCGGGTGGAAAGGGCTGCGCAGATATTGGAGTTCTTTGCATTGGGGGGGGAAGATCCGCCCACAATCGCAAGTTTGAAGAGGCGCATGGATGGGTATGTTAATCCGCCGGATTATGGGGGCGGAAGAGACTTTGTGGGGTCGGGAGTTGAATTTGGTGGTGCCCCCGGGGACACTTAATAGGGCCTTGAGTGGGATACGCGGATTAGTGGAGGGGGCCCGCTGGCGGGAAGTGCAGTTTAAATGCCTAATACGAGCACATTTCTCTCCTAGACGTGCACTACGGTGTCGTCTCACTGAGGAGGGAGGATGCCCAAAATGTTCTAGCCCCTTGGCGGATTTGGGACATATGTGGTGGAGATGTCCGAGGATTTACCAGTATTGGAGAAAGATTGCTGATTATATGAGTGCGGTCATATCCCAACAGATTGACTGCACGGCATCGCTTGTGGTGTTAGACAGACTTGGACCACTCCACCCGAAGGGGAGGTGGGAACGCCTGTTAGTTAGGAAAGCATGTCTGGTGGGTAAAGGCCCAATACTTCGCCGGTGGAGAGAAGCGGCGAGCCCTACCTTTTGGGAGTGGCGCAATAGCTTCCACCACCTAATGCTTATGGAAAGGAGGGGAGCTAAGGGAAATGCCCATCGTTGGGCTTCATTCCTGCTGGTATGGGAGCCATATATTCAGAGGTTGGGTCCTCGGGCCCGGAATGAGGTCCTCCGGGTGGGCTAAGGCAGGACAGAGGAGGATAGGGGAGTACATAGAGATGTGCGGAACCATGGATAAGCTTCATGTATGTTCCCTTGTGGTAGAGGAAGAGCTGTGGGGGTTGGGGGGTAGGGAGAGGGGGGGAAGGGGGGGAGGGGGGATTAAACTGTAAACTTTGCGGTACCTTTTTGTATGATCTGTGGTGATACCCTGGAGCGGGGGATAAGACACAACCCCTGCAAGGGTTGCCATGTTTGTATAATGTTTTGCATGATCTGTATTGTGTGGTGCTGTTTTCAATAAACAGAGTTTTCAAAAAAAAAGAGATGAAGATAAAGAATACCTCATCCTTTCTGCTGGTTATTCTTCTCTGTCTGCAGCCCAGCACCCTTTTGGCTTTAGCTACCACCTTATCGCATTGTTTTGCCACTTTGAGATCCTCAGACACTTGCACTCCGAGGTCCTTCTCCTGGTCCGTGCACACCAACCTATTGCCCCCTATTGCATACAATTCCTTTGGCTTTCTGCATACCAAGTGCATGACTCTACACTTCTTCACATTACATCTTAACTGCCAAGCATTAGACCATTCTTCCAGTTTTTGTAGATCTTTCCTCATGTTGTCCACGCCCTCAGAAGTATCCAGTCTGTTGCAAATTTTGATGTCATCTGCAAAAAGGCAGACTTTTCCATTCAATCCTTCCGCAATATCACTCACAAATACATTGAACAGTACCAGTCTCAGGACCGATCCCTGAGGCACACCACTATGCATCTTCCTTTCTTCTGAGTGAGTTCCGTTTACCACCACTTTCTGTCGTCTGTCAGTCAACCAATTTCTGATCCAGTTTGCCACCTTGGGACCTATCCCTAGGCTGCTCAGTTTATTGATAAGCCTCCTATGAGGAACAGTACCAAAGGCTTTTCTGAAATCTAGGTATATCACATCCATCGCATGCCCTTGATCTAGCTCTCTGGTCACCCAATCTAAGAACTCAATCACATTTGTTGGCATAATCTTCCTCTGGTAAAACCATTTTGCCTTGGATCATGCAATCCATTGGTTTCCAAAAAGTCCAAGCGCAAACACCCACATAAACCAAATGCATAGCTGCAGATTTTTTTGTACTAAATCTTTGATGACTCTTGACTATTTCTCAAATTTTGCTAGGTCTCTCTACAATGTTTCCACTCCTTCCACCATGTCAGTCCCCACTGAAATATCCATTGTATAGATTCCTTCCAATTTCATGCCCTTTCTAGCATATTATAAATTCACTCATTCTCACTGCCATAAGGGCTTAAAAAAAGCAGAAGTTTGTTTTGCATAGTTAAGGGCAAAAAAGGACAGCATCCCTCCCATCACGCAAAAATGATGATTTAATCACAACAATAAATTAAATTAATCTTTCATCTTCTTTGTGTCCATGGCAATCTGAAACAAATAGAGACCAAGACAAGCAAGTAGAAGGTCTCTGTTCTTTTAACATGCAGCGCTGTACCTTGTCCTATGCGAGCGGTGCAGCCGCACAGGGTGCATAGGCTTAGGGGCGCATTTGGGGCTGCCGGCCACTGGCAACAGCAAAAGACCTGACTTCAAATTTAAAACAAAAAGAAACACCATGCGGGTCCTTCAACTTCATGCTTGTAGGCAGGTCTGGTCCCTCCCTCTGTTCTCTGATATAGGTCGTTTCAAAGGAGGGAGGGACCAGGCCAGCCATTCAAACACGGTTCTTTGCAACTCCACATTTGAATGGCAGGCCTGATCTCTCCCTCGTCTGACATGACCTTCATCAGAGAAGGGAGGGAGAGAGGGAGGGAGGGAGGGACCAGAACTGCATACAAGCATGGAGTTGAAGGGCCCACGAGTTTTGTTTTTTACTGAAAGTCAGGTCTGTTTCACTGCTGCTGCCTCCAAGAAGATAAAAAGTGGCGGCAGCAGGGCAAGGGCGGGTAGCCGGCTGGACATGAAGGCTGTGCGATAATGGGGACAATTATGGCTCGGTACAGCCCTGTTAACATGTATGGGCCACAGAATAAACACTTACAGTCTGATCTGTCAATGGAGGCAGCACAATCTGCTTTTCTATTTTGTTCAAGACCAATTTCCATAGCTCTTTCAAAACTCGTTTCAGAACTGTCTTCTCACAGATTTTTGCAGAAACAGACAAGCTGAAACAAAATAAAAAATAATAATTTTATTCAAAATCTAGCATTCAGACATAAGAGTCTGTGTATTATCATAAACCCAGATTAACTAACATTTGGGGGCATGTTTACTAAAATGCAGCAGTGTACAGTGTGTAAAGCCACAAATTCTAGCATGGGGCTGATACCACACCTGTACTAACAGATGGAGGCATGCCCGGTATATCCTGACGCAGTTAGCAGGGGTTCATCACCATCCCCATGCTAAGTGGATTGACACTATTACAGCAGATGCACTTAACGCCACCCAATGAGGTGGTGGTAAGTTCACCCATGCTAAATGCAACACTGATGGTTAAGCATGCACTAAAGATGCCTATTCTAAGTGCGATGCACACACACTGTCCCCCAACCTCCTAGTCTCCACCCCAACCTACGCTAAGCGGTTGGCGCAGAATTCTTAGCAATGGTTATTGTGGCACACTTGGTGCAAGCTAACCATTACTGAAGTTTAGTAAACATGTCCCTTGGTGTCCTTTTTTCAGAAGGTTTTATTCCAATCTGTGCCTATGGTTAAGTGCCTTTGTTTAGGGCTTCTGAAGCTCCTCCACCAGCTATCTATAGCTTTCTGAACTATTTGGCTTTTATACAATGGCTGCATTTTCTTCAAGTAAACTACAAGATAAGCATTAATTTATTGGATCCCAAAGTAACCCTCCATTTGATCAAGTCACATGTAATGCCTGCTTTTTAAAAGCAATAAAATAGTATGCATTGTACAGGGTAAAGAAATTCAAGGTTCCTTTTTGTGGAATCTGATAACTGGACAAGAACAACACATGAAAAGAGGGGAATACATAGTTTAGATGCTGTTGGAGAGAACTCTGTAAAATAAATAAAGTCTCAGTTAAATACTTACAGGTCATGTAAATAGGCCCTTTAAATCATATTATATGAAGGTGGAATCAAGTCTATAAGTGTTAATAAAAATATATGTCTATCTACTGAAGTTTTGCAGTGCAGTCTTAGAAGTGTTAAAATGTTATTTGGTTTGATCCTTGAAAGATCTCACAGTGGCACAGAATTCTGTAGTAATGCCTTATTGATTTTGTATCATCTCATTATCAGATTTGTCACTACTGTACATAAAGTTCCAGAATTTATAAGGATCTGCAGTTTGGGTGAAAAAAGCTAAATTAAAGCATTTTGTTGGAAAAGTCACCATCTTAAAACAGGAGACTTATGTCAAATAAAACTGGTAATGTAAAAGCAACAAAGAGATATAACAGATTTTTTTTTATTTAAGATTTTCATTCATGATTACAAAGTAAAAGTAAATAAGGTAAACATAATAATCAAGGCAAAACATAAGAATCAAATTATACATACCAATATACAAGCCCACATCAAGAGAACCAGGCTACAATAACAGCAACCACATAAAAAAAACAATCAGACTAAATCAAGCCACATAGGGGGAAGCATACATTAATCTATCCACTAACCACCCCTGTATCACTCCTCCTTCCCACCAAAACGATTTCCAGATGGGAAACATCTATAAAAACAAAGGTATCACCCTTTAAACTGACAATACATTTGCAAGGAAAACGTAAATAGAAAGAAGTACCTAAAGTTAAAACTTGGGTCTTCAAAGCAAGAAACTGCCTCCGACGGAGTTGAGTACTCTGTGTAACATCGGGAAATATATTTAATCGATGCCCACAGAAGCTAAACTCCTTGTTCTTGAAAAAAGCTTAAGAATTTGAATTTTAACAGATTCTGATCCAAAAGTAACAAGGAGGATAGCACATGAATTAATAATGTGAAGGGAGTCTTCCAAAAAGCCGTAAGATTTTGCACAGATGGACCTATGACATCTAAACCACCCTCATTTGAGTTAACTTCTTTCATTCGAGACAACACATAATATGCATGTACTATATCTATTTCATCAGATATGTCAAGCACCTCTGTAATGTACCTTCTCAACAGGATCTCCGGCGACAAAAGATGCGTCTGAGGAAAATTTAAGAAACGTAAATTTCATGCCCGGAGTGTATTCTCAAGTGACTCAATTTTATTATGCAGCAACAAAAAATCCTTAACAGCAGCCATATTAGTAGAGTGCAGCGTTTGCACCTGAGAATCCAACTTTGCCATGGAACTATCAAGTAAAGACACCTTAGTATCAAATTGCTGTAAAGAAACCACAGTTTCCTGAGAGAAAGCACACAAAGAAGCAACAGTTAAACTCAATTTATCATACATACTCTTAATGGCGCCCCAAACGTCTTTCAAAGTTCTCTCTCCCTTGGGTGCAGAAACAGCAAAACCAGCAGAAGCACTGGAGGCAATTTGAAATCAGGTGATATATCCCTGGCCAATTCAGGGGATTCTCCCTTCAAAGTAGAGGAAAGAAAGGGAACAGGACAAAGCGGCAGAGTCCTCCCTTCAGAACTAAGGGAGGATCCCTCGGGAGACTGAAAGCTGGTAAGCAGGACTAAGTGCTTATCCATGGAGCCAACCAACATACTATTTGAGGCAGCTGACCCCAGCACTTTAGTTCTTGCTTTGTGTTTCCTTTTACCCATAACAAAAAGCACTTAACATCAAAAGACTCAACAGGGCTTACCCACACACTGTGTTGCCGCTATATTGCCAAAGGGGCAAAAATAAAACCCCCTTCAGGAGTTGAGCCTGGGTTCCGTTGAGGCACGCCACTGCCAAAGATTTTGTAGTGAGGATAGGGGTCCTTCACAAGTGCTGGCTACCCCCTCGGTGCCCGCACAAGCACCAGACACCAGTTCCACTCAGCGGCATTTCCCTCCAGCAGTCCAGCAAGCCGATTGTAAGGGCGAAAATAAAACCCCCTTCAGGAGTTGCGCCTGGGTTCCCTGGTAGAACAGATTTTTGCATGCCTTTCTTCCTAGATAAAATTATTACTTAAAAAAAATTACACAGCACTTTCAATCTGAGGGGTTTGAAAACCGGTGATTCATAAAGGGCCCTGTTTACTAAACTGTGGTAAGGGTTTGCAATTCCCACAGGATAACTGCAAAAAATAATACATGGTAATTGCAAAATCTGTGTGCTAACTGTTGAGAGTATCCCCAGCAGTGTTCCATACACTTAATGCAAAGAAAGCATAGTTACTCACCTGTAACAGGTGTTCTCCGGGGACAGTCCTCACATATGGGTGACGTCGTCACTGACAGAGCCCTCACGGAAGCATCCCCCAGCTTTCAAGGAAAGCCTTTGGGAGATGCTACCACACATGATGGTCCCCTTCCCACCCAAGGGTGCCATCTTGCTCAGTCAGATGACATAGCTAAAAGATGGTAAAGCCTCAACACCAAGGGGAGGAGGGAGGGTTGTGAGGTCTGATTCCTGCTGTCCCTGGAGAACACCTGTTACAGGTGAGTAACTATGCTTTCTCCAGGAACAAGAAGGAAGTCAGTCCTCACATATGGGACTCCCCAGCTACAGGCTACAGAAAGCCCATAGGGAAAAACCACAGTCTCCCTCAAGGGGAGCTGCAAGTAGCAGCAATTGAGTCCATAGTTACGACTCCTGTGTCCGGTGAAAACTAGCACTCTGGTAGCCTGAACACAGAAGGATCAGAGGGTAGGAGTTGCCTAAACCCCGAAAAGGTTACAGAGCACAGCCTGGCTGAAGGTACTGTCCCATCGGGACTCTCTTTCCAGGCAGTAATGGGCTGAGAAGATATGGACTGAAGACTAGGTGGCAGCTCGGCAGATTTCCACCATCGGGACAGAATGCAGGTTTGCCACCGAGGCTCCCATGGCCCTCACACAGTACGCTGTGACGCGGCCTTCTAGCAGGAGCCTCGTCTGCTCATAAGCGAGGGCAATACAGTCAGTAACCCATGTGAACAGAATATGCTTGGTCACCGCCTCCCCCAGCCTACTGGGGTCATAGGAGATGAAAAGCCGAGTGGCTTTGCGATGGCCCTGAGTGTGTTGGATATAGAAGCCTGGGCTCCTGCGGACTCGATACATTGAGTCAAGCCATTTGCTCACCACCTGCACTGAAGCCAGTATTTCCCAGATTCGGAGCATCAGCTGTTCCAGGATGGGAGGGATGGGCACCAAGAGCAATTTCTGTGGAGGGGCCTCGTACTGGAGGATTTCCAACTTGGTTGGGAATGCCAGGGCCTTAAACATGTCCTTGACAAAATCCAGGAAGCCTATGTCCTCGGTCAGAGACTGCTGCCAAGACTCCAAGATGGGAGAGTCAGAAGGGACGTCATGGTGGCAACGGGTATCGGGGGATTCCTCATCCTGTGTCTCTCACTCAGAGTAGTCCATCGAGGACTCATACGAGGGCTGTTCCGTAGGCCTCAAGGTCCCCAATGCCCTGAGGCAGGTGCCTGACAAACTTGCCGGGGATGACCGTGGTCCCGTTGAGCGGGACTCAGAGTACAACCTCGGCCGAGGATTGACTCGAGGCCGAAGGATCTCGAGGATCGGCTCAGCCTCTGGGGACGTCTTGGACATCGAAGGCCCGGTGGTCGGGGCGGATGATACGGTCATGCTGGAGAACAGCGCCCGCTGCTGGTCCATGAAGGCAGACAAACTGCGTTCCAGGGCCGCCATTCTGGACTCCAGACCTGAAGGCTCCACAGCCTTCAACGCGGGCCCCGAGGGACTCGGGCCTGACGCCAGCTCCCCCGAAGGGGAATCATAGATGTGGATGGCGTTCATATCCTTCCGGGGGACCTTCGCAGGCCACTCCTTCTCAGACGCCTCAAACGAATGTCTCAGAAAGCGGGACTGGGCCTGGGGAACCCCCGGCCAGTCGGGACCATCCAGGGACACTACCTTTGAGGGTTTCTTCTTCTACCTGGGTTCCGCCCGAGATGTCAGGGCTTCAGACGAAGTCCTCGCCTTCGGAAGCATTGGGGACTCTGGGAAAAACTTACTGTGCTGCTTCTGGTGGCTGTTGAGGGCCTTGCTGGACATTCTCTTGCAGAGACCACAGGCTGCCAGGTTGTGGTCTGGCCCAAGGCAGCGGAGACAGCAGTAGTGTATGTCGGTCAAAGACATGATTTCAGAGCACTGATCATACTTCTTAAAGCCACTGGTAGCCATGGGGGAAAAAGGTACCCCTGAGAGGTCGAAGACTCTCCCGGCTGCCAGTGGGAGAAAAAAGGCACGAAGACGCCAGAAAAAAAAAGAACAAAAGACTATAAAAAATAACCTGAACCCGACGCCGAGGCACCGAGGTCGGTAGGCAGGAAGAGTACTGGTGCAATACTGGAGGCGAGTGTGAAACTCAGAGAGAAAAAAAATCAACTTTTTCCGGGAACAAGCTAGACAATGTCTGAAGGGCTCCATGGAAAAAAGGAGACTGAGCAAGATGGCACACTTGAGCGGGAAGGGGACCACGCATGCGTGGTGGCATCTCCCAAAAGCTTTCTTTGAAAGCTGGGGGGAATGCTTCTGCGAGGGCTCCATTGGTGCCCACATCACTGATATGTGAGGACTGGCTTCCTGCTTGTTCCTGGAGAATGTGAAAGATAAATGTTTTGGGGCTGTTTGGTAATAGTGATTATAACATGATCACATTTGATTTAATAAATGGAGGGAGGATAGCAAGGAAATTGACTGTGTTAACATTTAACTTTCAAAAAAGAAACTATAATAAAATGAGGAAAAGGATTAAGAAAAGACTAAAAGGAGCAACTGCAAAGGGTAAGAGTTTACATCAGGCCTGGGCATCCTTTAAAAATACTAACTTGGAAGCCCAGACCAGATAGAGTCCATGTTTTAAAAAACATGGAAAGAAGGCCAAATGACAGCCAGTATGGCTTAAAGGTAAGATATGAGAGGCTGTTATAGCTAAGAGAGAATCTTTCAGAAAATGGAAAAAGGAGCCAAATCGCGGAAATAGTAAAAAGCATAAGTACCGGCAAGTTAAATGCATGCCATTGATAAGGCAGGCAAAGAGAAAAATTTGAAAAGAAGCTTGTGGGGGAAGCAAAAGTGCATGATAAAAACATTTTCAAGTATACAGTACGTATTTGTAGCAAAACATGTATGAGGGAGTCAGTTGGACCATTAGATGATGGAGGGGATGAAAGGTGCACTGAGAAGAGGGCAAGGCCATAACAGAGATACTGAATTAATTTTTTGCTTGTCTTTACTGAAGATGATGTAGGAAACTTAATCATGCCAGAAATGATATTTAAAGGTGACGTATCAGAAGAACTGAAACAAATCTCGTAATACAATTAATTGATAAACTAAACAGCAGCATATCACCTGGACCAGATGGCAAACATCCCAGGGTGCTGAAAGAACTGAAATATGAGACTGTGGAACTACTACTATTATTAATCTGTGATCTATGAGTAAAATCATCTGAAGTACCCAAAGATTGGAGAGTGGCCAATGTAAGTAATGACAATTTTTAAAAAGGGTTCCAGAGATGATTTGGGAAACCAGTGAGCCTGACATCAGTACTGGGAAAAATGGTAGAAATCATTACGAAAAACAAAATTACTGAACATGTACATAGTCATGTTTTAATGACAGAAAGTCTACATGGATTTAGCCAAGGAAAGTTTTGTCTCACCAATCTCTTATTTTTTTTGATGGTGTGAATAAACAGGTAGATATAAAGGTCAGCTAGTTGATATAGTGTATCTTGATTTTCAGAAAGCCTTTAACAAAGTCCCTCATGAGAGACACTTGGGGAAATTAAAAAGCCAGGAATAGAAGGCAATGTATTATTGTGGTTGAAAGATAGAAAACAGAGTGGGGCTAAATGGACAATTTTTTTCAGTGAAGAAAGGTGAATAGTGGAGTACCCCATGGATCTGTGCTGGGCCAGCTGCTTTTTAACATATTTATAAATGACCTGGAAATATCCGTAGAAATCCACTGCTTACCCATGGACGAGCAGCATGGAATCTGTATAACATCTGGGAATCTGACAGGTACTTGTGACCTGGATGGGCCATTGTTGAAAACAGGATAATGGACTTGATGGACCTTGGTGGTCTGACCCAGTATGGCATATCTCATGTTCTGATCTACTATTAGCTACCTCTATCTTATGATAAGGAGGAATGTTTAATAATTGTGATGAGTTTAATAATTATGATGTGAGATGAGTAATTTGAAGGTATGAGACGGTGTTATCAGCGGATGGAATCTCTTTCAAAGGATATCGCTTGAAACAGGGCTCTGTCAGAGGTGGAAGAGTCTGTGTCGCATATGGGATTGTGATTCCTTATATCACTGGCCTGTCTTTCCAGATGGCCCGGTCTCTTCTAAGCTGAAAGATGATTAACATATGGTTGAAGCTAATGGTGATCGATGCGGAGATGAGATACCATCAGATAAGTTTCAGCATGTTTTATGTGTGATGCGCTGATGCGGCATTTTCACATACCTTTGAGCATTTATTTGCTTAATATTTAATAATAAAATAGAGTGTTTGTTATGGGAGGTGGAGGGGGGGTATTTCCTTATCCTCCTGAGACAAATGATTCAACAAAAAGATTTTTTAGGCCTTGGTAGAAAGCTTGGAGACGTTGAAGGTCAAACTTTTGGAATGTGGATAGTTAAGCAGTTTGGTCTACAGTTCATATTTAGGTTTAATACTTACGAAAAGCGTGTTGATTGTGAAAGATGTACTTACATATATAGTTGCTATAAAGGGCTCCAGCATACACTGCTTCTCTCAGTTTCTGTGAAGATTTCAGTCTAGAATATGATTCTTCTGTCAATTGTACTGTGAATCACCAAACCTGGGACTGGCCCACCACTACTGAAGGGCAATTTTATTTCAAATTTCTCTGTAGGTTGGCCTGAGGTGAAAAGACCCATTTCTTGTTTGTATGTCCCCCCCCCATTGTGCCTCATACTTCACATTCTGACACTCCCATCACGTCATTTTTAGTTTATGCTGGTCATTAAATGGGCTCATTTTACTTACATTTTATCCAGGAAGTCCATGAGTGGCCTCAACATAATCTCAGCACCCATGACTGTATTGTTCCTATTCGTAGATGCATTTCCATTTCCTCTCAACTGATTTAGTTCAAAACTCATCTGTCGCACACATTCTTCTATGATGGCTTGGAAACTAAAAGAAAAATATTTGGAGAATAAAGGGCATTGATGCTTCATCGATTACAACCATGAAAAGAAATTCTTCAGCAAATTGTTTTCATAGATGCTAATCTTGTATTGTTTTTGTTGTATTTATATGGAAAATTGCACAACACAGGGTTCGTTATCTTTTCTCATGAAATTCCATTATCCCTGTTTTCAAATCACGCCATATAAAAGGAATGATCATTCCACAGTATGTTTGTATAAACCAATCACAAACATGCATGCTGACTAGAAGGTGGCAGGTACAAGCATTATCATTCCATCTTGAACACAGTTCTTCACAGTCTTGGGGTGTGCATGTCCCAAGGAGAAAGGATGGACATCCACCTTAATTCAAAATTTTCTACTCTTTATCAAAAACGTCACGTGACACACGAGAGAGTTTCTTATAGTTTCAAATACATGGAAAAGGGCCACAGGTTACCTTAATCTATTTAAGCTATATAAAACAGATGGAAATGACAGTTCTTTTCTTTCAGTACTGCTGTCAAATATTCAAAAATGACTTGGTCAGTGTCATGG
Organism: Ichthyophis bannanicus; assembly: GCA_033557465.1. NCBI lineage: Eukaryota > Metazoa > Chordata > Amphibia > Gymnophiona > Ichthyophiidae > Ichthyophis > Ichthyophis bannanicus. The sequence goes on from CM066043.1 coordinate 168,176,001, forward strand.
CAGGACATGCTAGGGAGATAAAAGTTTCAAGATGAAATAAATGAAATGGCAAGAGGGGAAGCTTTTTTGGACCTAATCCTTAGTGGAACTGGTGCAAGAGATAAGGGTGTTGGAGCTACTTGGCAATAGTGATCATAGCATAATTGCGTTTGATTTAACAAATGGAGGAAGGACGGCAAGGAAATCCATAGTACTACCTTTTAACTTTCAAAAGGGAGACTATGATAAAATGAGGAATTAGTTAAGAAAAAACTAAAAGGAGCAGCTGCCAAGGTTAAAGATTTACATCAAGCATGGGTGGTGTTTAAAATACTATCTTGGAAGCCCAGACCAGCTGTATTCCACGCTTTAAGAAAAGTGGAAGGAAGTCTAAAAAATTGCCAGCATGGTATAAAGGTGAGATCAGAAAGACTGTTGCCAAAAAAAAAAATCTTTCAGGAAATGGAAAAAGGAGCCAAATGGCGAAAACCAGAAACAACATAAGCAGTGATAAGTTAGATGCAAGGCATTGATAAGGCAGGCCAAGAGAGAATTTGAGAAGAAGCTTGCTGTGGAAGCAAAAACATACAGTAAAGACTTTTTCAAGTACATTTATAGCAAAAACCTGTGAGAGTCATTTGGACCATTAGATGATAGAGGGGTAGAAGGGGCATTATGAGGAGACAAGACTGTAACAGAGAGACTGAATGAATTCTTTGCTTCGGTCTTTACTGAGGAAGGTGTAGGGATGATACCCATGACTGAAATTGAATTTAAAGATGATGCTGCAGAAGAATTGAAAGAAATATCGATACATTGGGAAGATATATTAGAACTATTTGATAAACCATAAGAGTAGAAAATCACCTGGGCTAGATAGTATACATCCAAGATTGTTGAAAGAACTGAAATATGAGATTGCAGACCTACTATTAGTAATCGGTGAACTATCATTAAAACCATCTGTAATACCTGAAGATTGAAGGATGGCCAGTGTATGCCAATTTATAAAAAGGGTTCCAGGGATGATCCAGGAAACTACAGACCAGTGAGCTTGACATCAGTACCAGAAAAAAATGGTAGCATCCATTATAAAGAACAAAATTACTGAACATGTAGATAGTCATGGCTTAATGGGACAGCTAACATGGCTTTAGCTAGGGAAGGTCTTGTCTTACTAATCTGTTATGTTTTTTTGAAGGTGTGAATAAACAGGTAGACAAAGGTGAGTTGGTTGATATAAGTGTATCTGGATTTTCAGAAGGCCTTTGACAAGGTCCCTCATGAGAGACTCTTGGTGAAATTAAAAGTTATGGAACAGGAGGCAGGAACTGGTTAAAAGATAGAAAGCAGAGGGTAAGACTGAATGGCCAATTTAGTGAGGTAATCAAATCTGCAGATGACACAAAATTATTCAAACTTCTTAAAACCCAAGAGGATTGTGAAAAAATGCAAGAGGACCTTAATAAATTGGAAGACTGGATGTTCAAATACATATGAAATTTAATGTGGACAAGTGCAAAGTTATGCATCTAGTAAACAACAACCCAAACTATGGTTACACGATGCAAGGTTCTTCATTATGAACCACCACCCAGAAAAAAGATTTAGGTGTCATCGTGGATAACATGCTGAAATCCTCCACCCAGTGTGCAGCGGCGGCCAAGAAAAAAAATAGAATGCTAGGAATCATAAGGAAAGGAATGGAAAATAAAACAAAGGATATTATAATGCCTCTGTATCGTTCTATGGTGCGACCGCATCTTGAATATTGTGTGCAATTCTGGTCACCGTATCTTAAAAAAGATATAGCGTTATTAGAAAAGATATAGAGAAGAGCCATCAAAATGGTAAAGGGGATGGAAGGATATGAAGAGAGACTAAAAAGGTTAGGTCTCTTCAACCTGGAAAACAGACGGCTGAGGGGAGATATGATAGAGGTCTCTAAATTAATGAATGGAGTGGAACGGGTAAATGTAGATCGATTGTTTACGCCATCAAAATATAGAAAGACTAGGGGACATGCAATGAAGTTACAGTGTAACCTATTTAAGACTAATAAGAGAAAATATTTTTTCATTCAACGTGTAATCAAACTCTGGAATTTGTTACTGGAGGATGTGGTAAAAGCTGTTAGTGTAGCTGGGTTTAAAAAAGATTTGGACAAATTCCTGGAGGAAAGATCCATAAACCATTATTAAAGGGGACTCGGTAAATCTACTTCTTGCCCCAATATATGTACTGTGGAATCTGTCTCTTTTGGGGAAATAGCTTGGTACTTGTGACCAGGATTGGCCACTGTTAGAAACAGGATACTGGGCTTGATGGACCTTGGTCTGACCCAGTATGGCATATCTTAGGTTCTTAAATATAGAAATACAGAAAAGTTTTAAAGCCACTTACACATGGAAACTGTCTGATTGAAAACTGTCTTCCTTCAAAGAGGCTAGGGCAGGCTTAATCATGGCCTAGAGTGTCAGCTTCGGGGAGGGGGGGGGGGGGGTGGAGGCAGCAAAGAGCAGCCATAGACAATGAAAAGCAATAGGGCCTGAGAGCCACAGAAACTCAAAGAAGCATCAGTGTGTACTTTTGTCCACGGTGAAGGTGGACAATTTTGAAATAACCCATTTATCTAGGTAAATGGCTTTTGAAAATTGCTTTTGTTCTGTATATATGCCTGCATGAAATAATGTTAATATTTATAAGTAAGATGTACTATTATGTATTTTTACAGGATTAATCTGCAAAAGTCGATACTGGGGTGATCAGCGTTACTGAGTTTAATTATCAAAATCTCAGAGGGAGGAGTGGCCTAGTGGTTTATTATTTAACAGTTTTTATATACCGTCTTTCTACAATTCAAGATGGTTTACAGAGAACATAACATATAGTGGTTAGGACACGGTACATCGGGCTGGGGGCAGCAATCTCAGGCCGGAGGAACTGGGGTTTCTAGTCCTTGTGGCCTTGGACAAGCCACTTAACCCTCTGCTGCCTCAGGTACACATAGATTGTGAGCCCGAGAGAATATATTCAGTACCTGTTTGTGGTATTTACATAATATAAAACCGCTTTGATTGAAGGGTAAGGCGGTATAGAAAACTAGTTAAATAAATAAATAAATAGGGGCCAGAAAGATAACTGGGTGGGGGTGGAGGTGCAAGGCTGAAGGTCCACCTAGAGTGCCTTATAAACCTGGACCAGCCTGTGATGCCCACAACTCATGGACTTTTAGCTGCATTTAGAGATGGTCTGCCCAGGGGCATATTTGACTTAACAGAGAAAAATAATTAGGATGTCTGATTTTCTGGTTTTAACCAATAAACACTGATAAAATACTTCAAAAAAACTAAAATAGGTGTTTATTGGAAACCCCCCACACCACTTCCCCTGGTACTTCTTCATCCATCTCCTGGCTTGTCTTGTACCCTCCACTCCATTTGTGTGTCTTTTCTGTGTTAATGATTCTTACAAACATACAGCGTAGTTACTCACCTGTAACAGGTGTTCTCCAGGAGCAGCAGGAATCAGTCCTCACATATGGGTGACGTCAGCGTCGACGGAGCCCTCTTGCGGAGCATTTCCCCAGCTTTCAAAGAAAGCCTTTGGGAATGCAACGCGCATGCGCGGTCCCCTTCCCGCCCAAGGGTGCCATCTTGCTCAGTCTGATGACATAGCTAAAAGACAGCAAAAAACAAAATGAAATACATAGGACTGCAACTCCAAGGGGAGGAGGGAGGGTCGTGAGGACTGATTCCTGCTGCTCCTGGAGAACACCTGTTACAGGTGAGTAACTACGCTTTCTCCAGGACCAAGCAGGAAGTCAGTCCTCACATATGAGATACCCCAGTTCTAGGCTACCAAGAACCCCAAAGCTGAAAAATAAGCTCCCTCTACAGCCTCAGCATACGTGATAAGAATCTTCTCTGAGAACGCCCCCGAACAGTAGCCCAACACAAGAGCCGGAGGGTAGGAGTTGCCTAAACCTCAAAGAGATTACGGAGTACCACCTATCCGAAAGCACTGTCCCTGCGGGACTCCATCTCGAGGCAGTAATGGGCCACAAAAGTCTGGCTTGAAGACCAAGGAGCGGCCCGGCAGATGTCTGCCAATGGAACAGAGCGGAGATGAGCTACTGACGCAGCCTTCGCCCTGACACGGTGGGCCGTGACTCGACCCTGCAAGGAGAGGCCAGCTGCCCTGTACGCCCAGGCGATACAGTCTGCTACCCAAATGGACAGGGTATGCTTGGAGACAGGTAACCCCAGCTTATTAGGGTCAAAAGATACGAAGAGCTGAACAGCCCTTCGATGCCCCTGCGTACGGTCAATGTAGAAAGACAATGCCCTCCTACAGTCCAGGGTATGCAAGACCATTTCAGTCCGGCTGGCATGTGGCCTGGGAAAGAAGGTCGGAAGAACCACCTCCTGACTGAGGTGGAAAGAGGAGACAACCTTTGGAAGGAACTTAGGATGAGTCCATAAGACCACCCTGTTCTTATAGAACCTTGTGTACGTTCTATCAGAAACCAGAGCCTGTAGTTCACTCACACGCCTGGCCGAGGTAAGAGCCACCAGGAACAACGCCTTCCAGGAAAGGAAGCGTGAATGACAGGTAGCCATCAGCTCAAACGGTGGGCGAGTAAGTTGTTGCAAGACCACATTCAAATCCCACTCAGGGGCTGGTGGACGAATCGGAGGCTTAAGCAAAAGCAGGCCTCTGAGGAAGCGGGCCACCAAGGGGTGGACCGACAGGGACTGGCCCTCCACCGGCAAGTGGTGCGCGGAGAGAGCACTGAGGTGGACCCGAACAGAGTTGGATTTAAGGCCTAGGTCTGACAGGTGAAGCAGATACTGCAGCACCACTGGTACCAGGCACGAAAACGGATTCTCTTGACGTTGAGCACACCAGGTGGAGAATCTATGCCACTTGAGGGCATAAGATTTCTGGGTGGATTGTCTCCTAGAGGCCAAAACCACCTCCTCCACTTCCTTAGGTAGAAGTAAGGGGCTAGAACTACCCTTTCAGCAGCCAGGCCATCAAATGGCGGGACTGGAGGTTGGGGTGCAGTAGAGATCCGTGATCCTGAGATAGGAGATCTGGTTGCACCCCCAGAGGGAGTGGAGTGTCCACCGCCAATTGCAGAAGGAGTGGAAACCACGGCTGCCTCGGCCATCTGGGGGCTACCAGGATCAGCGAGGCCCTGTCCCGAAGAACCTTGAATAGGGTTCGGGCCACTAGAGGCGTTGGAGGAAATGTGTACAGCAGGCCCGTAGACCAAGAGATTAGAAAGGCATCTGCTGCCATTCGCAGAGGATGCGGTTGTCTGGAACAGAACCTGGGCAGCTGACGGTTCAGTGGACTGGCAAAGAGATTGATGGTTGGAAGACCCCATTTTAGGAAGATCTGCTGGACCACTAGGGGATTCAACTGCCATTCGTGAGGCTGTAGAATCCTGCTCAACTTGTCTGCCAGGTAATTCTCTTGGCCAGGTAGATAAACTGCCTTGAGAAACATGCCGTGCTTGACTGCAAAGGCGCACAGGGCCTGCGCTTCCTGACACAGAAGTCTGGACCCTGTTCCTCCCTGTTTGTTCACATAGAACATTGCTACTTGGTTGTCCGTCTGAATCAAGACAGACTGGTGAGAGAGGACATGAGAGAAAGTTTGCAAAGCTAATCGAATAGCTCACAACTCCAACAGATTGATCTTCTGTGTGGCCTCCCAAGGGGACCAGAGGCCCTGAGTGCATGCCCCCTGGCAATGTGCACCCCAACCTAGAAGAGAAGCATCGGTCGTCAGCAGCTGTGTGTGTGGTGGTGCCTGGAAGGGCATCTCTTTGATCAAGTTCGGAAGATGCAGCCACCACTGTAGGGAGGCTGCTAGTAGTTTGGACACTCTTACTCTGTCTCTTAAGTCTCCTGCGGCCTGTAGCCACTGAGCTCTGAGGCACCATTGAGCAGGCCGCATATGCAGATAAGCATTTGGAGTTACATGGACCATGGATGCCATGTGGCCCAAAAGCCTCAGGAAATGTCTGGCAGAGACCAGAGATTCACTGCGAAACTGCTGGGCCAGAGCCATCAGTCTGTGAGCCCTGTTCCCGGGCAAATAAGCCATTGCTTGTAAGGTATCCAACCTTGCCCCTATGAACTCTACGTCCTATGAGGGGAGCAAAGTGGACTTTGCAAAGTTTATGATGAAGCCTAGGTGCTGGAGAAGAGAGACAGTGCGAAGAGTGGCTTGTCTGGCCTCCTGTGGAGACTGACCCCTGATGAGCCAGTCATCCAGGTATGGGAAGACAAAGATGCCCTGGTTTCTGAGATAGGCCGCCACCACCGCCAGGCATTTGGTGAAAACCCTGGGTGCGGAGGTTAGGCCAAATGAAAGTACTCTGTACTGGAAATGATTTCCTCCCACTACAAATCTGAGATATTGTCTATGGTCTGGATGAATGAGGATGTGAGTATAAGCATCCTTCAGGTCTAAGGAGCATAGCCAATTTCCCTGCTGGAGGTAGGGCAGCAGTATTCCAAGGGTAAGCATTTTGAACTTTTCCCTCTCCAGGAACTTGAGATTTCGCAAGTCTAGGATGGGCCTGAGGCCTCCTGTCCTTTTTGGTACCAGAAAGTACCTTGAATAGAAGCCTTGGCCTCTCAGGTGGTGAGGCACCGGTTCCATCGCCTGCTCCCTGAGAAGACTTGCCAACTCCTGAAGGAGGAGGTTTCTGAGAAGAGAGAGTCTTGGAGGCTCCCCTGGAAAATAGGAGGGGGGTAACTGGTTGAAGTGGAGCAAATTGCCCTTTTGGACTATGCTCAGTACCCAGGTATCCCCTGTTATGGCTGACCACCTGTGGGCATACAGTGTCAGCCGGCCTCCTGTGCTGAGAAGAGCCAGCTGAGGAGGAGAGGCTATGCAGTGGGAGCCAAAACCCCATTCCCTGCTGCGGAGGAGCCGGAGCTGGCGGCTTGGGGGTTTTCTGCCTACGAGGCCCATGTCCCTGCCCCTTGGCCTGCTGACCCTGTTGGGGAGCTGTAGAGGCCTGGAATTGAGGGTAGGATTTGTAGGCAGAGGCCTTCCTCGGGTAAAAGGGCTTTTTCCCCGAGCCCTTCTTCTTTTGAGAAGGGGCAGAAGTCTTCCTGGACAGCCTTGTCCTGGTGAGAGTCTCAGTCTCGATTTCTGCAGCCTTTTCAGCCATGGGTTTGCCAAAGAGGTTCTCACCCTGGCAAGGGACATCGACCAACTTGTCCTGGACCCATGGCTTGAGGTCTGATGACTGTAGCCAGGCCTGATGGCATGCACCGATGCCGGCCGCTGCTACTCGGGCCGAAGCCTCGAAGCCATCATATAAACTTCGAGCACTTTCGAATCCCCAATGACAAAGCTTTGAACCTCTGCAAAGGTTCCTCGGAGAGGCCAGCAGAGAACCAGGCAATCTCCTTTGCCAGGTCTCTGAGGTACATGCCCATGTACAGCTGGTAAATCTGGACACGGCAAGCCAGCATAGAGCCCTGGAAGCACTTTCTACCGAAGGCATCCAGGTTCCGGGCCTCCCTGCCGGGGGGCACCGAGGAGTGCATCTTCTGACTCTTCAGACGATGCATGGCTGATTCCACAACCATGGAGTGGTGCGGTAGCTGTGCCTTCTGGAACCCAGGGCTCTTATGGACTCGATAAATGGAATCGACCCGTTTGCTGAGAACCGGCGCCAAGGCCGATGCCTCCCACATGCGGAAGAGCAGCCGTTCCAGCATCGGAGGAACCGGTACAGTGAAGGCCTCCTTCGGGGGAGAGTCATACTGGAGGGCCTCGAGCTCTTCAGCTCGAGGCTCCTCCTCGGGATTTGCAGGGAAGGCCAAGGCCTTGGCCATATCCCTCACAAAATCTGAGAACTGGGTATCCTCCGGGGGGAGAGGGGGGGGGACCTTCTCCGAGGCTCAGACTCCGGTGAGTCCGTTGGGACGCACCAGGTCCGAAAAGTGTCTGGGGACTCCTCGTCCTCCGTCTCCCACCCCGACCCCTCCGAGGAGGAATCGAGTGGCTCCAGCCAGGCAGGCACCAATGCCATCCGCCCCGACGCCGAGGGTAGTGGCGTCGACGACCTCGGCCCCGAACGGGAGGCCGAGGGAGACCTTGGCCGAGGATTGACTCAAGACCTCATGGACTCGAGAATCGGCTCGGCCTCAGGGGTCAACTTGGATGTCGAGGTTCCTGTGGTCGGGGCAGATGCACCGGTCAGACCGGCGATCAGCACCCGCTGCTGTCCCATGAAGGCAGCCAAGCTGCTCTCCAAGACCGTCAACCTGAGTCTGAGCTCAGGAGACTCAGCAGCCCTCCTCCGGAAGAGAGTCCACGAGGACTACAGCACTCACATGACTCGGGGACTCCGGCTCCACATGAGGCAATTTGGCAGGCCTCTCCGGCTCTGAGGACCCGGGACGGCAGTGGGGCTATGCGACCTGGTCCTCGAGGGACCAAGAGCGTCCACCGATTCCACCCTCGCGGGTTTCTTCTTCCTTTTGTGTTCCCGTGAGGGAGACCCCCGCTCAGAGGAGCTCCGATGATGCTCAGGGTCGGGCTCCCGAGACGTCGAGGCCTCTGACGAAGTCTGGGCACGGCTAGACGCGGAGTCAGAGAAGATCCTTTCCCGCTGATGCTGATGGCTCCTCAATGCCTTCAAGGACATTTTGCCACACGGGCCACAGATCATCGGGTCATGATCGGGCCCGAGGCACCAGAGACAGCAGTCGTGTGTGTCGGTAAGAGACATCAGTTTCTTACACCGATCACACTTCTTGAACCCGCTGGCAGCCATCGGGGGAAAAAGGGCCCCTGCAAGGTCAAAAGACCAGGCTGTCAGTGAAAAAAAAAAAAAAAAAAAAGAGTGCGAACACTAGTCTCGAAGGACAAAAAACGAATAAACAGCTCCGGGCTCGATACCGGTGTACCATGCCCAGGTGGGAAGGGGAACCGGCATCGAACCGGCAAAAAAACACAAATCTTCAAAGGAAAATCAACTTTTATTGCGTGACTAGGACAAACGTCCGTCGGGCTCCGCAGAAAAAAGAAGACTGAGCAAGATGGCACCCTTGGGCGGGAAGCGGACCGCGCATGCGCACTGCATTCCCAAAGGCTTTCTTTGAAAGCTGGGGAAATGCTCCGCACGAGGACTCCGTTGATGCCGACGTCACCCGTATGTGAGGACTGACTTCCTGCTTGGTCCTGGAGAAATGTTTGATTCCAGTATAAAAGATACTCAGCAACAATACCTGTGGTACAAAAACACCGATAAACCCTGATGTTTTGTACCTTCTAAAAACTATTTAGCTGGAAAATAAACACCTAAATTTACAATTTATAAACACCTAGGAATAAAAGCCCTAAATGTAATGCAAGTAGATTTCTTTTTCAATTCTGTGTTCATAATTTTCCATGCAAAAAGTACTTACACAACAGAAACTTTCACAGTGAAAAGACGTGCGCATTTTCTCTCTGAAAACGGTGGCGAACTCTCTGAGTAAAATGCATTAATGAACTTTGTCTCAATGCAGAGAGCTTGAAAATTGTGCTCATTAAAAAACTGTATTCTTGATTGAATTGAGGCAGAGCCTTTAGATTAGGGATTTCAAACTCCAATCCTTGAGGGCTACAGGCCAGTCAGCTTTTCAAGATATCCATTATGAATAGGTATGAGGTAAGATTTGCATTCCTATTCATTAGGGATATTCAGAAAATCCAAGTGGTTTATGGCCCTGAAGGACCACCATTTTAGATGTATAAATATTAATATCAGCTTAGTGAAGCAGAATATAGCGCTTTCCCTGAATGCAGAACCCGTATTCTAGGAAAACGTATGCATCAACAACATTATTACCTGGAAACAAAAGTAAAGCTTAGCTCATCCAGCACGCCATTGAGCTTGGCCTGAAGTTCTTTTAAAAGGACACTAGCTTCAGGATCCAGCTAAATAAAATAACAATAAAAACAGCAAGGTTATTAAGGGAATGCCAAATTATTATCATAGGTATCATGCTGGATATACCCATTTTCAGAGTCCAAGCTTTTGTATGATTTTAAAACATAGTCACTGATGTAGATATATATATATATATCTATATGATCAGTTTTGAAGGAGGTATGTTGTGGGTTCATTTAGGTCAGGGGTCACCAACCTGCGGCCCGCGGGCCGCATGCGGCTCGCGAGGTCCCTCCGTGCGGCCCGCGAGACTCTACCCCGGTGCGGCCCGCCAAGGCAAACTCACCAACTCCTTCTTCTGCAGCCGCGGCTCCCTGCCTCTTAGGGAACCGCGGCTGTGCTTGTAAAATCATCGCGGAGCCCTTCCTGTCTTGACGGGCTCCGTGCAGCATTGTCCCGCCTCCAAAGGAAGTGGTAAACAACTTCCTTTAGAGGCGGGACAATGCTGCACGGAGCCCGTCAAAACAGGAAGGGCTCCGCGATGATTTTACAAGCACAGCCGCGGTTCCCTAAGAGGCAGGGAGCCGCGGCTGCAGAAGAAGGGAGGGAGCTGACATGGAAAAATAAAAGTACAGGTATGAGCAGGTTTTTTTTTCGCGCGGGGGAGGGGAGGGGGGTGCGGCCCGCGAGTCTGCCGGTAGTTGGCTGTGCGGCCCGCGGCCCTCTGGAGGTTGGTGACCCCTGATTTAGGTGGTTCTTTAAAACAGACATGCAGTCCATTTTTTGGAATAGTAATATAGATATATTTCAGAAAATTTCCACATTGGCAATCACACCTAATTCGAGTCCTGTGCAGCTATGAACCGACTTCTCATTTCCACCTAGGCATTGGAGGAGAGCATGAGGGAGAACTATCACTGCAAAAGTTTGAATTTTGGGGCTCAGCTCATTAATTGGCTCCCATTGTACATGCGAGGTGGCACTTACACATCCAGATTGCAAAATCATTGCTTACACGTACAAAGCCCCAAGAGATGTGTCACTCTTTTTCTGTATGTGCTTATTCTAAACTGGCTTCCTCTGTTGTGTCTACTGCGAAACATACAAGTATTTTCAAAGGTGCTATACATATTTTATAAAATAGTATCTCCGCTTTACATGCACTGACCTAAATGCTCGTTCTCTGATCTAGATGTACTATGCAAATATGGGCTTCTGATATAGTAACAATGGGAAGTCATTGCTCTAAGCACCAGCCAGATCACCCAGAAGCAGCTGTGGGAATTGGATTTAGCTCACACCTTTCTCAGAGTTCAAAGTGAGTTATATTCAAGTACGGTGGTATTTTCCTGTCACCAGAAGACTTACATTCTAAGTATGCACCTGAAGCACTGGAGGGTTAAGTCACTTGCCCAAGGTCACAAGGAGCAGCAGTGGTATTTGAACCTGGTCTCCCTTGTTGTCAGCCCACTGCTCTAATTAGTAGGCTACTCCTCCACCCAGGGCCTGTCCCAGAGGTGGTTCAAGGTGTTGGCACCCAAGGCAAGCCTTAAGTCTTACGCACCCCCCTGGCTGTCAGAATCTATTATTTAGCTTTGAATGCCCTGCTTTTTGTTGAGCAATACAAGAGGAACCACAGATTCAGACATTTGGTGTATGTGCTTGGCTGAGGAGCCAATGAGGCGAAGTTACCATCTGTGGGATTATGACTAAACGTCTCTAAGTCAGAGTTCCACCTAAACGGAACAATAGTTGTTGCAATAGTAACCTTGGTGTATTAAGACAGGAATTAGACTGGGGTAAGTTTTGGAAGGGGTTGAAAGCTTTCTTGTTCCCAACGTGAAAGGTGGAATAGGATATTAGGTAGGGGTGCTGACAGGATTGATGGGTGGGCAGAACAATTGTCTCATTGTTTTAGTTTTCAGTTTTTATTTTATTTCCAAGGATTGTTTTTATTAATGTTTAATGTTTATTGTTACAGCTTTAGTTATCGCATTTTGTTTACTACTTTGAACTCACGCAGAAGAAAGGAAGGTGCGTAATGGCATGCCTCAGGGATCGGTTCTGGGACTGATACTGTTTAATGTATTTTTGAATGATATTGTGGAAGGATTAAAGGGAAAAGTCTGTCTTTTTGCAGATGACACAAAAATTTGCAACAGAGTGGACACTTCTGAGTGACACTTCTAAGTAAACAACATGAGTAAAGATCTACAAACACTGGAAGTATGATCTAATGCTTGGCAGTTAAGATTTAATACGAAGTGCAGTCATGCACTTGGGATGCAGAAATCCAAGGGAACTGTACGTGATAGGAAGCAAGAGGTTGGTGTGCACGGACTAGAAGGGGGATCTCAGAGTGCTAGTGGCTGAGGATCTCAAGGTGGTGAAGCAATACAACAAGTTGGTAGCTGAAGCCAGAAGGATGCTGGGCTGCATACAGAGAAGACTAACCAGCAGAAAGGAAGAGGTATTAATGCTCCTGTACAAGTTGTTGGTGAGGCCTCACTTGGAGTATTGTGTTCAGGTTTGGAGACCATATCTCACAAAGAATATAGAAAGTCTTGAAACGGTTCAGAGGAAGGCTACCAAAATGATTTGAAACTTGCAGCAGAAGATGTATGAGAAGAAACTTGAAGACCTAAACAGATATACCCTGGAGGAGAGGAGGGACAGGGGAGATATAATACAGATCTTTAAATACTTAAAAAGCATTAATGAACTAACAGCTTTAAAACTGGAGGGCATACGATGAAGCTGCAAGGTGGTAAACTTAAAAGCAACATCAGGAAATACTTTTTCACTAAAAGGGTGGTGGATGCTTGGAATGCCCTCCCAATGGAGGTAGTGGGACAAATACAGTGACAAAATTCAAAATGGCATGGGACAGACACAGTGGATCCCTTTATAGCAAGAGAATGAAATCAAATATCTTTTATAATTGAATAAATAGAGAGGGGTGACCTGCATGGAACAGCAGTTATAACCACTCTAGCCACCTTAATGGGCAGACTAGATGGACCATACTGGTCTTTATCTGCCATCATATGTTATCTGACCATGAATATTATTTCACATTAGTGGTAAATAAATGCTTTTAAGTACAATAATATGAATACCTGTATGTATGTAATGGAGTGTCATATACAAATGAGTCTTTAATGGGTGCATGGGAAATAGAGTAGTATGCTCTTCTTTGCATGCTATTTACCATATACTTGGCTAAGATCCAAAATTTAACACCTTCCTTGGATAGGGTGTTAACAGTTTAGCTCATGCACTATTAGCAGGATGCACTGTGGGATGCTGATGGTGGAGATGGAGCTACTGGACAGAGAAAAGCTACTATTGAAAGCAAGTTATGCATTGACCATTTAGTTTAGGCCTGCCAAATGGTAGGCTGAAACAGATAATGGAGGACATTTTGGAAGCCTTGTGTGGCATCTTCAGATCTAAATAACAGCATTTACACATGCAGATTACATACATGTCTAAGTGGCAATCTCGGAATGCTGCTATTTACACCTGTAGATGGACCAGGATGGCCAGATTCCAACAGGGCCTCATTTAGGCAGGCCAAACAATTACATGGGTATTTTCTATTTCACAATGGAATGCATGTATATTTCAAAAACATTCCCCATTGGCTTTCGCACCTCCTCCAAGACACTCATTAGCTTTTGTAAAATACTTGTTTTGCCTAGGGCATGAAATGAGTGATTGAGGGGGCAACTGTGATTAGATCTTTGCTAATTTGTATAAGCTTTAAAATGTAAAACTTTACCTTTTCGGGCTTTGCTTCTTAATTGGCTGCAATTATGCATAATCTCCAGGAACAAGCAGGAATGAGTCTTCACACGTGGGAGACGTCGCCGACGGAGCCCGCACGGGAAAATGCTCCCCAGCATCCAATCAGAAAGCCCTTGGGAGCATCCCCCGCACCTGCGCGGTGGCTTCCCGCCCTTCCTACTGCCTCTCCCCAGTTTTTCGTTTTCCGCGGAGCAGGCAGGACGTCCCTCCTGCCACCGCAGAAATTTTTTTCCTTTTTTCTGTAGTCGCGGCTTTCCCGCCGACGGTGGCACCTCCGTGCCCCCCCCCCTTTTTTCTTTCTTTCTTTTAATTGTTTTCATTTAATTTTCGTCGCCCCCTTCAGGCGCTGAGGACCGGGGCATGGAGCCTTCTTCCCCCCAGCCTCACGGCGGGGACTTAATTTTCCACGTGGACTCCAATGCCCGGTGCCTCTCCTGTTTGGGGCCTGACCCTTTTTCCCCGGATTCCCTGGGCTACAGTGTCGGGAGAAGACCCTCCCTCTTTCGGGTATCCCTCGACGACGTCTTCGCGCCAAAGGCGCGGTCGTCGGGTTGTCCTTCTCTCCAGGATCAGGTAACCACACAACAGTCTGTTAAGACTAGCCGAGTCTTGAGGGGCGAGTCTCATGCGCGGCATGGCGACGGCTCCGGCCAACCCCTCAAGTCCTCCTTGGCTGATATACCCCGGCGGGAGTCCTCGGGCTCCAAAGCATTTACGGGGTTTCGGAATGTTCCTGAGGTTCGCTCCTCACAGAACATTCCCGAGCCATGCCCGAGGGAGGTACCCGCTTCGAGCGGTGCCGATTCCCCGGCATCGGCGTCGGCGTCGAGTGTTTCACTCTTCGCCAGGGATCGTCAGCCGGTGTCCTTGGCACCTTCGGGGCCGATCGACTCGACCGGGTCTGACCTCCCTACATCCGAACCATGCTCGGGCGTGGTAGCCGCTCCGGGCGGTACTGAGCCCCGGGCATCGGCGTCGAGCGCTCCGCTCCTCACCGAGGGTCGTCGGCTGCTGTCCTCGGCGCCTCCGGGGCCGATCGACTCAGTCCAGCCTGGCGTTCCTTCAGCCCTGCCATGCGCGTGGGCGGTACCCGCTTCGGGCGGTACCGGCTCCTCGGCGTCGGTGTCGAGTGTTCCGCTCCTCACCGGGGATTGGCGGCTGTGGTCCTCGGCGCCTCCGGGCCCGACCGACTCGCGCCGGTATGGCGTTCCTACGGCGGTGGTATCCGCTTTGGGCGGTGCCGACCCGTCGGCGTCGATGTCGAGTGACCCGCTCCCCTCCGGGGATCGCCAGCCGCTGCCCTCGGCACCTCGGGGGCCGATCGACTCGACACTGTCTGACGGCCCTATGTTTAGGTCATACGCGGGGGTAGTACCCGCTTTGAGGGCGCGGGCGTCGGTGGTTCCGCCCCGCGCCAGGGATGGTCATCTGGCCTCCCTCCCCTCGGGGCCGCTTGCTTCGACCTGCGCCGGGTCGCCGGTATCCCAGCCCTGCGCAAGGGTGGTACAGGGTTCGAGCGGCGCCGCTTCGCCGGCAACGGCAGGGGCGTCGAGCACGAGGGACCGCCATCGACCTTCCCTGGGGATCTCGGGGTATGTCGGCCAGCGCACGGGCGACACCCCGGCATCGACGCGGCCGTCGAGGGCCCCGCCCTTCCCTAGAGAAGGGGCCTCGGGGTCTTCGACCGCTTCGACCCAATCTGGGTCTGCACCGCCCCGCTACGGTACCCCGACGTCGGCGCAGGGGCTTTGCACCCCCCCCCCCCGCAGGGACTCGTCATCGGGTGACCGGGGTCCCCTCGGTGACGGGCCATATGCCCCGGAAGGATTTCTCTCCGGGTCGGACGGGTTCGAGAGGGAGCCCGGCACCGGGCAGTGCCTGCCGATCGACATCGGTGCCAGATGACCCCCTCTCCTCCGAGCACCGCCCTTGGGGGCCCTTGAGGTTCGCGGCACCAGTCGGCGCGGTTCCGATCCGCGCTCCGGGATCTCCACCACCGGCGTGGTCACTCCTGCCGGGGGCCTCGAGGACGGAGTCGATCTCCTCGCTCGGTTCGATGCCCAGCCTGGAGTCGTTGTCCAGCCTTGAAAGCCTGGCCACGGCACGTCTCAGGATCAGCCCCTGTCCTCTCCCGCAGCACAGAGCAGAGATTCGCTCCAGTCACGGGGGGAAGCGCCGCCCCCGGGTTCGGGGCCGAGGCCGGTTCCTGCGGCGCCGTCGCTGCCATCGACTTCTTCGATGCCTAGCTTGGAATCAATTCCAGGAGCCGACGCCGCCATGTTGACTGCCCCGATCCGGGTCGGTTGGTCCCCTCCTCTGCCCAGCGGGCATCGGCCCGAGCGGCCTCTTAGTGCCCGGGCGGCCTCTCCCGCCGTAACTGCTCCGGCAGAGCCGCCTTTTCAGGATTTCCTCCTTGACATGGCGGACTTGCTGGCCATCCCTATCCCGGATCCGAGCCCAGGCCCTGCGGAACAGGCAGCCGCGATGCTTCCTCTGCATCCCGCCCTGCAGGATCTCCTGCTGGGGGCTTGGTGGTCGCCTTTGAGGGTTCCGGCACCGCCGACTGCGATGCAGGCTCTGTACCGGGTGCCTCCGTCCCCGGGGTTTCGGCAGCACCAGCTTCCACATCGGTCCATTGTGGTGGAATCGGCGCTGAGGAAGGCCGGAAGCAAGGAGAGGCATGCTTCTCGCCCTCCAGGCCGCGCCTCGAAGACGCTAGATACTCTAGGACGTCAAGCCTTCCAAATGTCTATGCTGGCGGCCAGAATTATTTCATATATATTTTATATGAGTCTGTCGCTTTGGGAGGTCACCGAGAGGTTATCTCGGTTATCCACCTTCGTATCTGCAACCAAGGCCTTTGAATATTCCTTGCTTCTTTATCATTGCAGGAATATCTCCGGGTTCCTTTCTCGTGCTTCGCTGGACTCCTTCCGGTTGGTCAGCAGAGCCTCTGCTGTTGCCATTAGAGCACGCCGCACGGCATGGTTGCAGGCGTCCGAGTTGTGTCGATGGGCACAAGCACATCCTGGGTAATTCTCCCTGCGACGGAGATCACCTCTTCAATAGCAAAGCCTTACGTCAGGTCGCACAGTGCTTCGCTAACCTTCCCAGAGTTAGCAGCCAGCCTAGGGCCCGGCTTCCCCCCGGTGGTGGAAAATGCCCCTCCAGACCCCCCTTCCCTAGAAAGAGGAAATGTCAGCCCTCCGCCACCCCTCGAGGCGCGCCCAAGCAAGGGACCTCTCACCCCGGGTTGATGTCCCCGGGCCCGCGCCAGGACTCTCATACTAAGCATTTTTAGGCTCAGGTGGACGGCTGCCTGCTCTTAACCTCCTTACCAGAAGTTTAGACTAGAGCTCTACTCTGGGGCTCGTACAGTTGGAAAATGGTTCGGGGACTTATCTAGGGGTTCAGGTCTTCTCCTCCGTGATCGCTCCTCCGTGATCGCTCTGGCCTACGGTCACCCTACTTACTCTTCGGTACGTCCCCAAACCCCTCTCAGCCAGTATCCTCTTGCTGATTGCTTCCGTACTGGAATTCCCCTCCAGCCGCTATAGTCCCCCTATACTCACCAGGGACTATACCCTCATGTCCCCCGGTTGTGCGGGGGACAATTTCTACGCGCAGGTCCTGGGGATGCATTAGGGCCTCCAACCCCTGCGGCATTCTACCAGACTGATGCTATCTTCCGTCCCCCGCGCTACCACGCTCTTAGCTCGCCGATCTGCCCTTGCCCTCCGGGAAAGATCCCTCCCCTGACGGATCTTGCGGCCACCTCTCCAGGTGGACATTCTGGGGATCGATGGCAGATCTGCCTTACCTGAGTGCTGCTCATGGAGGCAGGCCCCCCGGCGTGCCTGCGTTAGTACCGGAGGGGGCGTCCCCATGTCCACCGGCTTAGATATGCTAGATATCACCTGCTTGGCAGGCGCCTTTGGGAGATCCCCACAGTACCTGTGTTTACCGCCTTTTTCCCCCTATGGCCGGTACTCACCCCCCCCCCCCAGGGGGTCCGGCCAGTCCGCCTGCCTATTCCCCTTCGGGCCGCGGACTGGTGGCACCCTACTGCTGTGAAGTCAACAGTCCCCTTTCAGTTAGGTCCTCCTCCCGGAGGTCCGGACCCTTGTCTCCCTATCTCTCGCTAGGGCAGGCTGTGTACCCCTTCTGCTCCGGGGTACACCTCTACTCTTCTCCGGGATAGGCTCTCTAGTTCGGCCTGTCTTCCACTGTTGGTCCTCTGAGTTATGGACTCTACTCCTAAGGGAGTGCTCAGCTTGCCGTGAGCCCCCTGGAAGACCTGCCGTCCTTCTCCTGACCCAGCTGACGCCTGGATCCCATGGTCTTCCGGATTTGGAACTTCCTCCTCGCTGCGGTGAAGTTTCCTTGATGACCTCGCTACTGCGTCTACAGTGCCTTCATCACAGGACTACTTCCGACAACCCGGTGGGTAAGCAGTACAGGGTTCTAAACCATTAATTCATTAGAAACTTAATGGCCGGTAAGCTGGTATGGTACTAGGTCATTTACTCATTACATGCTTAATGATTCTCTTCATGCTCCCCTCTGCCTACTCCCGTAGCCTGGGTTTTTTTTTGCTGTATCCTAATGGTACCTGCTCTGCACTCTAAAGACTTGCCTCGGTAGTCTTTGGATTCGCTGTTCCTCTATTCAACTCCTGCCCTCCATCCCTCAGGGGATGCCGGAGATTCAGGCTGGGCAAATGCCATCCCGTCTGGGCTGCGCTTATGGGATCTCCCCGGGCATCCTAAGCTAGGGAGTCCCCACGTGTGAAGACTCATTCCTGCTTGTTCCTGGAGATAGCACAGTTACTTACCTGTAACAGGTGATCTCCGGAACAGCAGGAATTAGTCTTCACAACCCGCCCACCTCCCCTGGGAGTTGTATCTCTCTTTTTCTCTATTCCTTCCTCTCCTCTCCTGCCGGCTCAGCTATGAAACTCAACTGGGGAGAGGCAGTAGGAAGGGCGGGAAGCCACCGCGTAGGCACAGGGGATGCTCCCAAGGGCTTTCTGATTGGATGCTGGGGAGCATTTTCCCGTGCGTGCTCTGTCGGCGACGTCTCCCACGTGTGAAGACTAATTCCTGCTGTTCCGGAGATCACCTGTTACAGGTAAGTAACTGTGCTTAATTGTCTTTGATATGGCTCTTATACATACAACTGTGGATACTTCTATGCGGATGTAATGAAAATGATTTTTTTGCTCGTGCTGTATGTACTAGCAAATAAATGCATATTTTCCGGCATCCATATATGTATTTTACAACAGGCTCTGCGTGCAGCAGCCAGCACACTCATAGTTGCTTTTTCATATTGTCCTGATTGTTTATTTCACACCATAGAATAAGTTGAGGAAAGCTTAATTCTATATGGTATAATGGATTTTGAGCAAAGAAAGATAAAAAATATGTTGAAAGTATGCACCGAGAGCTCAGTGAGGGAAACAGCTGATAAAAGGCCCTTGGATGACAGACTCCAGAAAAGAATACATTCTGTCACAGAATCAAGGGAGATGTTTGGCAAAATGTATTCCCACAGCAGAATTGAACAAAAGTCTAGCTTTCACAGAATCCATTTGGCTTAGAAAATTAAATGCAATGTTTGGCATGTTTGGTAACACATTCTGTCAGCAGAATCAATTTACCTTGTTTGTCAGTCACCAGGGGAAATACAAAAAAGATAATACATTTTATCTCTGCAGTTTTTTATCCCATTCTCACAAGGCCTACTAATTAATAAAAGAAGTTATATGAGTGAGGCAGGTGTTTCTGTTATTATTTTCCAAGCCCAGGATACTGATTATTACAGGAAAGCAAGGTTATTTCCAAACTGGTCTCTCTTATATGAAAAAGCATGTTATAAGACTACAATGCATTCTCTTCATTCATTTTTCTATGCAAATGCATTTGAAATTGGTTTAAAACATGCTCGTGCCAAATTCATTTGTGAAAATCACATAGGATGACAGAATTGACCCACCTCTTCACCGTTGCATTCAGATCCTGACCTCCATCCTCATCTCACCCTAACCCTTGCCAACGTTATGACCAACTGTAGACCAAACTGTACCACACCATACCTTGCGCAGAACTGACTAACGCTGTGTACTGTTCTAATTAGATTGTAAGCTCGGATGAGCAAGATTCTGATGGGCAGGGACTGTCTCTGTATGTTGGCTACCTCTTGTAGGCTAGCTGTGCAGCGCTGCGTGCGTGGCGCTTTATAAGTGCTGAATAGTAGTAGTAGTAATTGATCATATTGCATTCATTTTAATGCCTACCACATGGACCTTTAAAGAGCAACCACAACTCCTTGCCCTGAATATTAGGACAGGTGAGTGGAGGAGCAGCCTAGTGGTTACAGCAGCAGGCTATAACCAAAAATGTCCCACTACCACTCCTTGTATCCTTTAGTACGTTATTTAACCTAAAGTGCAAACCCTCTGGGCACAAGGAAATACCTACTGTGCAGCGTAGTTATTCACCTGTAACAGGTATTCTCCGGGGACAGCAGGAATTAGTGCTCACATATGGGTGACGTTGGCACCGATGGAGCCCTCACAGAAGCATCCCCCCAGTTTTCAAAGAAAGCCTTTGGGAGATGCTACCATGCATGCATAGTCCCCTTCCCGCTCAAGGGTGCCATCTTGCTCAGTCAGATGGCATAGCTAAAAGACAGTAAAAAAGAAAAGATGGTAAAGAAACATCTCCAAGGGGAGGAGACAGGGTTTTGAGGACTGATTCCTGCAGGACTGATCGAGCACTCATTTCCCCTTTGGAGATTTCAACTTCTCAGGAAGCAGCCAAAGCAGAGCAGAACCCCTGGCTTAAGCTGCTTGCGTCACTTACACTGAATTGACAATTGTTTTTAAGGGCAACCTGAGCCATTTATACCAGATTGCCACATGCTTAAGTTACACAACTCACAGAAAGCTCTCTCTGTAATTTGTGTGTCTGTAAACTGCTTCTGATTCATGTCTGCCTAACATTAATCCTGAGGATTTCCATATCTCTCCAAAAAATGTACTTGCTGCAACCTTGTGTAATCTGATCCTTATTGTTACTGCACGAGTAAAAGCAGAAGGTGCATAAGGAGGTGATTTGAGAAGGGCTAGAGGACACTTCCATACGTGAAACACATGTACAAATGGGCACACATGCTGAAGTTGTGATTTTAGAAAAGCCGCTACATGTATATCATCACATGCAGATTTCAAGGCAGCATGGTGTGGGCAGACTTTTAAAATATACTGTATATGTGTTTGCTATTTTAGAAGGGGAATATCTGAGAATTTAAAAAAAAAAAATCTCCCGTCGATATTTATACCTCCTCCAAATGATGCACAGATGTGAACAGACTGCTCATTTGAGTCTGTGGTTTTGAGGAGTACATAATGGGGGCAACTGTGTTCATCCCTCTGGCCTTAAAAACTACCTAAAAGCCAAAACATTGACGTGTGTAGCTTTGCTCTTTTGACTGGATTATCCTTTATATGTAGTTTTATAAAATAGAGCACTTCTTTGTGCACATTCCAAAATCTCACCCCAAGTGAAACCGTGATTTTTCTTCACGTTCCTTTCTGTAAAATGGCTGCTCCCGCTGTATTTGCTGGTGCACTCTTACATGTCAGGGAGATCATTTTATAAAATCATTGCTGTACGTATTTAGGCATATACAACCGTAAATGGCCTCATAAAATTCCAATTGGTGCGGTGACATGATGGCACACACTTTATCAGTAGGCATGCATGGAGGTGGAATTTGGACGGAGCATGCAAGCATGCACGTAGATTATAAAATATTTTAATGTATGTGCCTATCTAAAAATTACAGGCACAGACATTTATACCAGCTTCAGGACTGGTATCAATATCTATGCCTGCAATGTAGGCGTGAGATTTGCCAGTATTTTATAACGACAAGTAGGCACCTACTTGTCTTTTATAAAGCTGCCTTAATACGGGCACCTTAAAACACTCTCAAAAATAAGCACTGCCTTATAAGGTTTTCCAAGCAAGTCTTTTGTAAAACATCTAGGCAATCCTGAATGTCTCATCTTGGCTGTTCCTTTTTGAACTTTGAAATTCTTTGCAAAATAGGGAAACGGTGCTCTTGTGCATCTAACTTCTAAATATTGATCTGAAATATTCAGAAAAAAAGATCCAGCAAAGCAATGAACTGGGTTTAGAAAGCTATTACCATCTTTCTTGAAGGTGAAGTCTATAGCTGAGACCGCAGGACATGCTATTGCATTTTCTTAAAACTAATTACTTTTATAACTAGAGTTCTGTAGTTCTCTTTTACAGCTTCTTGAGCCCTGCTTTCCAATACGAAGATGGGAGTAGAAAAGTAGTTTAATGGCAGGGCCAGTGCAAGTACACAAGCTGCCCTAGGCTAACCCTCCTGCCTGCTGCCCCTCTTCTGCACCTGCAATGTCAGTAATATACACTGTGTGCTGTTGGTGCTTCTGCCCCTTTGATGCAGACTTCCTATTTTCATGAGGGCAGAAGCAGCCAAACCAGCCCTTTCCACCCCTCATGCAAACAAAAGGTCTGTGTCAGAGGGGGTGGAAGCAACAAAAGCATGCAATGCTGGAGGTTTTGTGTAAGCGCTGCATTGCTGTTTAATGTCCCTGCCACTGCTGCAGGTCCCAGAGGGCGATAACAGCAGAGACAATGGACTGCCTGTGAAATGCCAGCACTCCAGACAATCCACCTAGCTTGCCTATTGGGCAGCACCGGCCCTGGGTTACAGCAGGAGACTGAGAATCATGGAAGCTAGGGTTCAAACCCAACTAATGCTCCCTGGGCAAGTCATTTAATTCTCCACTGCCTCAGGTAAGATCTTGGGGGCCGATGCAGAGAGCATTAGCACATCATTTTTCTGATGCTTTTCTTGTGCTAGGCTTGCTTTCCGATGCAGAAAGCAAGCTAGCACCAGATAAGCACCAGAAAAGTACCACACTAAACTGCAGCACAGTGGGCGTTGCGACCCCGTTTCTTTAGTGCCCTCCAGCAAGAGCAGGTAGGGTTTAAGCGGGTTGTTTTCTTCCTGAACAGCTACTCTACAAGTTCCTAAAGCAAAGCCTCTTGGGATATGTAGTTTCTGTCACTGTCCAAGGAAGAGTAGTGTGACTTCAAAAAGTGGTTAAAGCAACAAGGATTTATTTCCCCTCCCGGGGCAGATTTTCAACAAGGAAATAAAGGTAACAAAACCAGACACCTCTGGCAAAAGGACAAAGTAAAGTTTCCAACATAAACAGCTTCCTTCAGCACAAAACACTTGCTTCTCAGCAATCAGAATGAAACAGCTCTGTACTTTTTATCTCAATACCTCTGTACTTCTCTGCAAGGCATACATTCAGCGCAGGGATAATACTTCATCAGATATTGTAAACGTACAGTCCATCATATCTTCAGAGACACTTTCAAAACCTGGCTCTATTTTCATTAAGTCCTCCTGAGAGGTAGGAAATGTTTGTATCGTGGTTTCTTGGGCTCCGCCCTTCCTCTCTGCTTTAAGCTTTGTATTATATTCTTGAATCATGTACTGCTTAAAACAGTCCTTTTCATTACAGTCATTATAATCAATGCCCCAACCTTCTGGGTAAGTAGAATCACCTTGATTATAAAATTCCCAGCCTTTGGGCTTACCTCTGTGCTTGGCTGCAAAGGGTTTTCTCTGGGCTTTAGACCCGGTAGTGGAATCTCCACCTACTTTCTGCAATGAGTGTTGAAACTGCCTTCCTGGCTTTCTCTCCTCTTGGTAATCCCCAGGATATTGCAGACAGCCTGGCTTGCTTCTGCCATATCCTTTTCTTGAATAAAGCTTTGTAAAAGGTTCTCCTTTTACCTTTGGACTCAGCTCTGACCCTGGGCTTGGAACCTGGACTCTTCCCTGGTCCTCCTCCTGGATTGTTAGCTGGCCTCTCACCGGAACCCTCGGCTGGCCTTGTAAGTAACCTTCCAGCTGAGCCTGTGCTGGAACTTTCTCTGGAACTTCTACTGGACACTCCCTTCCAGCTTCTAACGGATCTCTCCTTCCAGCTTCTAACGGATCTCTCCTTCCAGCTTCTAATGAATCTCTCCTTCCAGCTTCTAACGAATCTCTCCTTCCAGCTTCTAACGGACTCTCCCTTTTTCCCACTGAGGCCTCTTTTTGTATCTGCCCTTTAGGGTAGTGCCTGACTCCTCCCCCTAGCAGGTGCTCTGAATTAGCTCTTGAGTCCTGAGCTAAACGGTAGCAAGGGCGTGTTTCTTTCTCCTGTGCTTGGTTTCCCTGGTAACTACCAGCCATGTGCTTTTGTTTATACTCCAGCACTGCCTCAGATTCCTCTTCTTTGGCTCTTTCTACAGGGCTGGAGGAATCCACCATGTCACAGCATAAGAATTGCATGCAAACCCTTGCATATTTAATTGCACCCGATGTAAAAACTTGCACTGAAACTTAGTGCAGTTTTTAACATTATTTTTAAAATTGGATCTTTATGCCAGCTGCGGGCATGCGTAAGATCTAGCCGGGAGCAAAAGATCATCTGAGGTGAAGTTTGGCGCGTCAGATGATCCATGCATTGCAGAAAGCCTCTGATGCCATTAGCACAACATCAGGGGGGGGGAGACACTGCAGACCCCCCTGACAGAAGTAAAAGCATTGGTGACACGGCAGAGCCCAATTCCTCCTCCTGCCTCTTAAAATTCATTGGCGACCCCATGGGCCCTAGTCATGATCCCCTCCCTTCCCTACTGCTACTGGTCATTTATATAGTGCTACAAGGCATACGCAGCGCTATACAGACACATGTAAAAGATGTTCCCTGCTCATTGGAGCTTACAATCTAGTCAAGGTAGACAACACAACAGCTGAGGACTAGTATACATCTAGGGGAATGGTAAGGAAATTCATAGGCGACTAAGCAGATCAGCATCCAAAAGTGGCCTCAAAAAGGTGAGTTTTCAGCCTGGATTTGAAAAGAGCCAGAGATGAAGTCTGATGTACAAACTCAGGCAGTTTGTTCCAGGCATAAAAAGCAGCAAGGTGGAAGGAGTGAACTCTGGAGTTGGCAGTAGAAGAGAAGGGCACAATAGAAGGAATCTTCCAGAAGAGTGGGATTCACAAGGAGGGGTGAAGGGGGAGATAAAAGAGGAAGGTAGTGAGAAGCAGCAGAATGAGTGCACTTATAGGTCGGTAGGAGAAGTTTGAACTGAATACGGAAATGGATAGGGAGCCAATGAAGTTACTTGAGGGGTTATATGAGCATATCAAGGCTGGCAGAAGATTGGCCGCGCAGCTGAGTTTTGAACACATTGAAGGGAAGAGAGATGATTCAGAGGGAGACCAGCAAGGAAAAGGTTGCAATAGTCTAGATGGGAGGTGACTAAAGAGTGGATAAGTGTCTTTGTAGTGTTTTCACTGGTGATCTCTGGGCCCAGATGCAAACCCCCCAACTTTGCTAAAATCATTGAAGACCTGTCAGCCTCCATTAAACCAATCCTCACTGCAGTACTTGTAAGAAGAATGGGGGGAGGTGGGTAGGAGGGATGCCTATATGCTCCTAACCCCCACCACCATTTTTCAAAATGGTGGAGTCTGGCCCCGCACAGTGCATTACAGGGATGTATTGCCTAGGGGGCGGGGGGAGAAGCCATGCCTGCCAAATAAGGAAGAAAATTCCGTATTTGGTAGGCTGACCACTCCCTGCAGTGAATCTTGGGATGCAGAAGCAGATTGACTGACCCTCCAAGCTCTGCATCCCAGGATTGCAAGTGGAAAAGAAAGAGATGTGTCATAAGTCCCAGTGTTGAGGTGATAACACAGTGTAGTTCTGCTGCTCTTGATGCAATGGCCTCATGCCATCAACTGCTGCTATAGTTCTCTAAAGCATTAGGTATAATATTTGTGCCTTTTCTTTTTCTTCAGGTAGATTGATAACAGGCAGCATTGGCAAAGGTATATCTGGTTGCCTGCTAAGATGATATATTCTTGTATTAAAACAAATCCAGTCTCTTAGTAGCTTTTGCCTAGAGAGTAAAATGAATTATGTTATAAATGTGAAAGATCAACAGAAAAAATGTCAAACCACTGAGGTTGGAGGGGCCAGAGTCAACCTCTTAAGATAAAAATGCAAGCTGCTTACACTTTTATAGAAAAGAATATGTACTACATGAAGAAAATGGTACTTATAATCTACATTCTTTTTTATTATGACAGAAGGAAAGTTTCTCCTAAACTTGTTCTCAACCAAAGCACTCGATATGCTGGAAGCATCACGGCTGTAAAAGCAATACAATTGCTAATGATATAATCTCTGGTTGGTCAAGATATTGCGCAGTAGAAAAGGCCGTTGAAAAACTGATGCAACCTCAATAGCAAAAGTGATAATAAAATAGTTTTGTCAAAACAGAAACTAACAGCACTCGCTTAAGTCTCTTACACGAGAAAAGAAATCCTTGTAAAATTTGCTCAAGCCCTGCTGCCAAGAAGTAGCATGACTGAAATGAAGGTACAATTTCTCCTCGTCATACAGTGATTTACAGCATGCTCTGTGTGTGGCTCCATGGGGCCTTTTACTAAAGTACGTTAGGTTTATGCACCTAATGTGCAATTAGCGCAAAACCTAAAGTGCATTAAGCGCAAAGCCTCTGCACCAGCTGGTTCCCAACAGTCAATGCATGGAGGAGTACCCTAATACTTAGTAACATAATATATGATGGCAGATAAAGACCAGCATGGTCCATCTAGTCTGCCCAGCAAGGTGGCAAGAGGAGATACACCTGCCACTCCATGCAGGTCACCCCTCCGCATGCCTTTGTTTAGGGGTGTACCCACCACTCCGTATAGGTTACTCCTATTTGTTCAGATATAAGAGATGGTTATGTTTATTTTGATTTTATCCTGTTGCTATAAAGGAATCCACTGTGTCTATCGCATGCCATTTTCAATTCGGTTACTGTATTTGCCCCCACCACTTCCATCGGGAGGGCATTCCAAGCATCCACCACTCTTTCAGTGAAAAAGTATTTCCTTATATTGCCTTTCAATTACCCCCTTGTAACTTCATGTTATGCCCTCTAGTTTTATAGCTTACCCTTCTTTGGAAGAGGTTTGTTTGTTCATTAATACTCTAAGTATTTAAAGGTCTGAATCATATCTCCCCTGTCCCTCCTCTCCTCCAGAGTGTACATATTTAGGTCTTCAAGTCTCTTCTCATGCGTCTTCTGGTGCAACCTCCAATACATGGTGCTATTATCATGGGTACACTTAACGCCACCTATTGAGGTGGAATTAGGTGCATCCGCTAATGGCTACACTGACAGTGCACAATATGTCCCCTTGTGCTCACTGTGCCCACTCTCTGCCCATTCAGCACCCCACACGTGAGTGGCAGTGCATGAAGCAGCATTAAGTACCTATCATGCCCCATGGTAACAGTTACTGTATGCCCTTGCGCACAGTCACCGCATGCAAAAAAGTGAATTAAATGCATGGCACACTTTAGTAAAAGGGCCTCTGTGTGTACTTATGACACAAAGAGACAGTTGAGTTTACAGGATATCCACAACATACATAAGTGTCTCTTAGAATTCTGATGCTTCCAGCATTTTTACAAAACTATTTAATACTGCTGGCACTAAATATAGTTCATATCTATACGTTCACATCAGAATGTTTCTTTGCAAAAAGAGTGGGGGTGTATGGTATGCCTCCAAAAGGAGGTGGAGGAGATGAAATTGGGCAGACTAGTTGTGCTTTGATAATACCCTTGAAAAGTGGTGTAGAAAGTAACCCAAAATAAACAAATAAAACTGTTCTCTGTTTGTATGATATGTTGCATATTCAATGATAATACTGATTCTCTCCTCTCTCTATATATATTTATTTTATTTATAAAATATTTAGATTGCTTTACAGAGTACAAAACTCATTCAAAATGGCGTACAAAAAATACCATAAAATACATAAAAACAAACAAAAAATAAAAACCAACTCCCCCTCCACAGCTAAAAAACAAGTCCTAACAACATTTCCCATCAACCCCACACTAAAGAAACCCATTTCCCAACTGCTCCTTAGGGAACAGAAATATCTATCTATCAATCTATCTATCTATTTAACATTTATAAAGCGCTTCAAATGTACGAAGCACTGTACATACATGAAGAAAAGACAGTCCCTGCTCATCAGAGCTCACAATCTAGTCAAGAAGATCACAAAATACAAATACAATCAAGTAAGACAACGTATACTTAAACAAGAAGAGCAAAAACAAGAATCAAGAACAGAAAACAATAGAGAAGAGATGGGTTTTCAATCTGGACTTGAAGAGGTCCAGAGAGGGCGCATTGCACACAGACAGAGGTAGATTGTTCCAGGCAAAGGGTGCAGCCAGGTGAAAGGAGCGAAGTCTAGAATTAGCAGTACGAGTGGAGGGCATAGATAGATGAAGGCTGTTCGAAGAGTGAAGAACGCGAGAGGGGATGTAAGGAGAGATAAGAGATGATAGGTAGTGGGGGATGAAGAGTGAATGCATTTATAGGTCAAGAGGAGGAGCTTGAATTGGATCCAGAAGCGGATGGGAAGCCAATGAAGGGACTTGAGAAGAGGAGTGACATGGGAAAATCAATGCTGACGGAAAATTAGTTGAGCAGCAGAATGTTGAATAGATCGAAGGGGAAAGAGATAGTTTGCGGGAAGGCCAGCAAGGAGAATATTTCAGTAATCAAGACGGGAGGTGATCAAGGAGTGGACAATCATTTTAGTAGTGTCATCAGAAAGGAAGGGGCAAATTTTGTTAATGTTATAAAGGAAGAAATGGCAAGTCTTAGCTACAAGTTGGATATGAGTGGAGAAAGAGAGAGAGGAGTCAAAGATAACACCCAGGTTACGGGCCGAAGAGACAGGAAGGATTAAAGAGTTATCCACAGAGACTGAGAAAGGGGGTAGAGGAAGGGAGGCATTGGGGGGAAAGATAAGGAGTTCAGTCTTAGCCATATTTAATTTCAAGCGGCTGTGAGACTTCCAAGTAGCAATGTCTGAAAGGCAAACAGTGATCTTCTCATGGATTGCTGGAGAGATATCAGGTGAAGAGAGGTAGATTTGAGAGTCATCAGCATAGAGATGGTAATGAAAGCCATGGGAAGAGATAAGAGCACCAACAGATTGGGTATAGAGAGAGAAGAGGAACGGTCCCAGGACAGAACCCTGGGGAACACCAACTGGGAGCAGGGTGGCAGAGGAGGAGGAGCCACCAGAACACACACTAAAAGAGCGATGGGAAAGATAAGAAGAGAACCAAGAGAGTACAGAGCCTCTAAAGCCGAGTGATGACAGTGTCAAAAGCAGCAGAAAGATCAAGAAGGATGAGAACAGAATAAAGACCTTTGGATTTTGCTAGGAACAAGTCATTTGATACTTTAGTGAGAGCTGTTTCAGTGGAGTGCAAGAGACGGAAGCCGGACTGTAAAGGATCAAGAAGGGCATGAGATGAAAGAAAATCGAGACAGCGAAGGTGGACAGCACATTCAAGTAGTTTAGAGATAAAGGGAAGGAGAGAGATGGGTCTATAGTTAGATGGACAGGTTGGAACGCGTGAGGGTTTCTTGAGGAGGGGTGTGACTATGGCATGCTTGAAGTCAGTAGGGAAGGTAGCAGTGGAGAGGGATAGGTTGAGGATATCTTCACTGCCTTTCTGAAACGTGACAAACCACAATGTGCACCTCTTCAGACAAGCTGTTCTAAGTCTTGATAACTCTTGCATCTCTATTATACCTGATACCAGCACAAATTCCTATTTGGGACATATTGCTGCAAGGTATTCCTCAAATACACCAGCCTCTGATCCCTTAAAATCTTAGAAACTATCATCACCAATTTAAAAACACTCTCTCCCTAATGGGGAGCCAATGCAGTTGCCTCAATAGTGGCCTTGCACTCATCCAGAGATCTACCCACATCAACACCCTCATATTCTGAAAAATCTGCAATTTCTAAACTTGCTTTTTAGGCTACCTAATATACAAAACATTACAATAATCTAACATACCATGCACAAGAGATGAATCACCATCTGTAAGGCCTATATTCTAAACAAGGCCTTACTTGTCTGAGATGGAATTTCACATACACACTCCATATTACATTAGCACTTTGCACTTCTCCAACTTCCCACCTTTCAAATATCACTCCCAAAGTCTTCACTGCCTTCTTCCGTGGGATTACACTGTCAGTAGTCATAGTAACATAGTATATGATGGCAGATAAAGACAAGCATGGTTCATCTAGTCTGCCCAGCAAGGTGGCAAGTGTAGGTGTACCTGCCGCTCCATGCAGGTCACTCCTCCACATGCCTTTGTTTAGGGGTGAACCCACCGCTTCGTGCAGGTCATCCCTATTTGTTGAGATATAAGAGATAGTTAAATTTATTTTGATTTTATCCTGTTGCTATAAGGGGATCCACTGTGTGTGTCCCATGCCACTTTGAATTCAGTCACTGTATTTGCCCCCACCACTTTCATGGGACGTAACTTCAATATTTACAATGGTTCTACCTATCTATCTAATCTACTTAAATATACATTAGCTATGGGATGACAGAGGGGTGAGACTACTCACTATCAAAGTGTATCAAGCTGTAATACCGTTGTAAGGATGCAAATCCTAGAAGCTAATCTACAGATACCGTAGGCAATTTGAGCAATTTCACCAGTGCTCCATGAGTTTTATCTGCAATATAAGGTGACAAGAAATATCTCCAACAGAGAAATCCTTGAAAGGTATAGATTTCTAATGTGAAGAAAAGGTGGTGAATGCTGAGCTTCACTAGGCAAACCATATCATAAGCATGGAGGAAACCAGTACTATCAATTTTGTGCTCTATGGCCATTTGAAAAATGGGCTCAGATCATAGGGAAGACCACAGCTGAGATTCAAGGACACCATCAAGCATAATCTTAAAATCTGCAAGGTGGATCTCAACATTTGGAGGACATGGTCTTGAACAGCTTTGCCGTTTGACAATCCAAATCTTTGAGAACAAGCAAATACTAGACAAAAAGAAATTAATTAGAGAAGAAAGGCCAACTTCACAAGTTCATCAACTACAAATTTCACCTGCACTACCTGTAGTTTCACTTGTGGGTCTAGGATTGGTCTTAGGTCATATCAATGAACATATAAATAAAGAGAGATACATTTTACAAAGGATGTCCCAGCACAAACTAGAATGTCCAAGCCTGATTGTCCCTAAAATTGGCAAGCATGTCCAAGTTTAATACTCGGGATGTCTACGAGACATACAGTGATGGTGCAAACCCAAAACAAGTTTCCCAAACACACACAACATACAACTGTCATTGTGAAGAGTACAGAGTAGTGAAGAGCCAACTTCTCTACACACTCCAGAGGTTTCAGTGCCGAAACAAGCACTTTTCTAATGACTACTCATGCCTAGAGCAGGTCTAAGTTTGGACACAGGTGCAGACATCCCTGAGTGTTCTAAGATTGATTGGGAATGTCTATGTCCATAGCTCCACCCCAGACACAACTCTGTCACACCCGCTGCCCATTTAGACATAGGCATCTAAGCAATTTAAATGGACTCCCTCAGTGAAAGGGAGCTCCTGAAAACTAATATGTCATCATGGTGGAGAGACACTAGATATCATGCAATAAATTATTGGTTTCATTTCTATATGCATGACTCTTATCCCTGTTTAGATATGCAGATGCTCTCCTGACATCATTAGTACCTGGAAATGGAAAGAGGAGATCACCAAGCATGCACATGCTATGATAGGCCTAATAGCAAGATGCCAAGAACACTTGCCCACACTTCGATCCCCATACATCCCTATTTAAATATGTCTCCAGAACATTTACGTGGCCCAACTCCAAAGCAATTGGTGAGGAAAAGATAGCATTCTCATGTTCCTCCTGTAAATCCTAATAAATGCCTATCAGAACTGAAATCAAGACTCTTATAACTGCAGATATGAAGAGAAATATCAATCTAATTAATTAAAGTCAAGTCAAGAAACTGGGAAATAAACATCTTTATTAGATAATTAAACTCAGAATCATGGAAACTCTTCAGGCATTTTTCAAGGACTAATTAACAAGGGGCTACAAAACAGAAGACAAATAACATGCAACAAACAAGCAAAGATCCTTAGCACAGGATGCAATCAGATAATGACTGGATCTTATAAAACAATTATCTTCATTGACTTAAGAGGGTGCTGATTAAGAGGGTAATTTTCAAAAGCATTTCAGTAGGTAAAACAGTGCTTTACTATCAAGCCTAGCTCATCTCATCTTACTCCTCAAAGAGGGAGTCAGAAACAGTATTCCTCCCGTTCATGTTGGCATACTGCCATTTCCACTGTATTTATATTTCCTCATTATTTTTAAAATACAGCAAAATGGTGCATTGCAATTCTTTTTTCCCCGTCTCATTAAGGAAATATAGTGACTTGGATGTGCACATCCCCCAGATCGATATCAGATATGCTGGGGCCCAGGGCAGAAATTCTGGAGGGGGCCTGAAGGTCTGTCAGCAGCCTGTGCTTCCTTCAGCTTTTGCCAGGATTGTGACTCCCTGTGGCGTGGGGGCCATTGGTAATTACCCCAGTTGAATGCACTAATGTTAGTCCAGCACATCTCTGACGCATAGCAAATGAGAAGCACGAGAAAGACATCCCTCTTGTGTTTTACAGCAATGGTGATAAACACTTTTGACTTTGAGGGCTCTTTCCAGTTTTCTTGCTTAGCTTGCGGCAAATGATAGCCCATATGAATATATATATTTGCTACTTTTACTTTTGGAAAGGAAGGAACACTGGCATTCTTTACAGTTTTGCAATTTATTCCTTGAAAGTATTTTGTTTGATATTTAGTTTAAGTGCTACATGCATCTTATTTCACATTTCTAGAGGAATGATCTAAGTGCCTAAATTATTAATGGAACAAAAACAGTTCTGGTGTAAAATAAACGATGAGGAATAATAAAGCATGCTTACTACGAGATCACAAACCTTATAAAAGGAAAATGCTCCTTCTTTATCCTGTGCAATGGAGTGCAAGTTAAAAGGCATTGAACAAAGACATGACACATTACGGACAAAGCAAGCACATCTCACAAAGTTAATCAAGTACAATCAAAACACAGCACAGGATAAAAACATAAAATGAATCCAAACAATAAAATCAAGCTGCCACTACATAATGGGACACAAAACACATTGGTTGAACTTGTAAAAAAAAAAAGACAACTAAATAAAAAACAGAACTAGGAAAAAAACCATTATTTACCTCCACTGCCTTTACTGGTGCATATGATACTGTCTGGCCTTTGGTGATTTTAAATGTGCTTAAACTTTGTATTTTCTAACATATTTTTTCTATAATTTGCATTTTTTTCTGTACATTGTAGGGCAGCAATTATAAAGTTAAGTGTAAAGACAGAAATGTAAAGCATTAGGTATCATTAAATTTTAAGCTAACGATCTCTAAGCAGTTTATGCAAGGAACAAAAATCCACCAACCTCTTTCCCTCCCATATTCTCAAACATTTTTTCCAGTTGGATTCTTAATTGCTGGATGTTGTTCATCAAGATGCATGGCTAGAAAATAAATGTACCATTATTAATATCAGAAGTAATGTGTGCAGTCAAGAAGTCTACATAGACTCAGAGCTTTCTTTGAAAAGAGAAAGTTTTCTTGGGGGTCATTTCTCCAAATGGGTTAGTTTTACACATGCTATGATAGTCATGAACCTCCCTTCTAAGCTAGGATAGGTGGAGTCTGATTCTCAGTCTATCAAATTTATCAGTAACGCTCACCATGCTACTTTGCATTGTGCAAAAGACAGCTTCCTTCTGGACGTCATAAGATGCAACATGTATAATTTATCAAGGTGTGATTGGAAATTCCATTTAATCAGGCCTGTGGTTCCCAATACAATGGGAAATATTTCTATATCTTTCTGCCACATTACTTCCTCTGTTGGATCTAAATGTTCGCTATTTCTTTAATATGAACTTTCAAAGAAATCCAAGACAGACAATAGGACAATGCTCCTGCTCTCTGGTCCTGATATACTGAAAACCATTAGGTGCATATATTTACCTATATATATATAGGTGACTTTCAACAGTTTGATGCTGCTCTAGGTTATTGAAATCAAAATACTGACTGGGCCAAAACTCATGAGAATTTACTTAGGCAAATGGTTAACTTTAGGACTTAACCAGATAAATGTTTGTTTGCAAATCTCCTGGATCAATAAGTACACCTAAATTTTGGCCAGACATTCAGATATCCGGCCAAACATTATCCATTTAGAATAAGGAGGTGTTGAAGGCAAAGCAGAGCTAAAGTTTTATGGCCGAGTCAGCCTTAGTAATAGGCCTAAGATATCTGGATAAAGTTACCTGATTATCTGACTCTATTCAACACAACTGGACAAGTGACATCCAGGCTCCATGCAGTCAGGCCCCCCCTCAATGTGCCGTTGGTGGCCGTCCTGCTTGGAGGGACAAGAGGGTAGCCCACAGCCAGTAAGCCCTTAAAATATCTGGCCTAAGCCCACCCTCCTGCCCCTCCGCCCCACCAACCTTAACCCCTGCCTGTCCCCCCTTCCCTGTTGTGCCCGGCAGCTGCTAATCCAGCCAGCTGGGTCTGCACATGGATTTTTCTGGATATCTTTTTAAATTCAACACATTAAATACCTTTATGGAAATGGGTAACAGGGGTAACATATGGAAAGCAGTGTGTATAAATGCCCGTAGCATGGGAAATAAGATCCCTGATGTTGAAGCTTTGGTGGGAGTGACTGACTTGGATTTAGTGGCAGTTACAGAAACATGGTTCACAGAAAACCATGATTGGGATGTAACTATACCTGGCTATACTTTATTCAGAAAGGACAGGGTAGGAAGAAGGGGAGGAGGAGTGGCACTATATGTAAAAACTACTATTAAGGCTTTGGAATTACAGAGCTTAAAAGGGAGAGAGGAGAGGTCTGTATATCACATTGGTGTGATATACAGACCTCCCTCACAAGAGGAAGAGGTGGACAGAGAGTTAATTGAAGACATACGCAGCATTGCTAGGAAAAGGGAAGTGCTACTGATAGGAGATTTCATTATGCCAGATGTTGATTGGCACATTCCTGCTGCAGTATCATCTAGAAGTAAGGAGATCATGGATTCTCTACAGGGAGAACTATTCAGGCAATTGGTAACAGACCCCACACGTGAAGGGGCCATACTGGACTTGGTGCTTACCAATGGTGAAAGTGTTTCTGATGTTGTAGTGGGAGATCATTTTGCATCCAGTGATCACCAGATGGTGTGGTTCAGTATTAGGACTAGGGCTGTTAGAATCCATTCAAAGGTGAGGATCTTAGACTTTAGGAAGACTAACTTTGCGAAGATGGGCCAATACCTTAGGGAGTCGTTAGTGGGATGGGAACAGCTGGGGGATGTAGAAAAACAGTGGGCAAAACTGAAAGGGGATATTTTAAGGGCAACCAACCTTTTTGTTAAAATGGTAAATAAAGGCAAAAGGAAAAGGAGACTGCTATGGATTTTGAAGGAAGTAGCTGAAAAAGTGAAGAAAAAGAGGGAGGCCTTCATGAAATACAAGAGATCACAGAGAGAGGAAGACAGGCATCTGTATTTGGAAAAACTTAGAGAAGCTAGCAAAGTAGTCAAGAAGGCAAAGATTCAAAAGGAGGAGGAAACAGCCAATGCAATAAAATGGGGGGGATAAGACATTTTTCAGATATATTAGTGAGAAGAGGAAGGGCAAAAGTGGTATTGTCAGACTCAAGGGTGCAGGGGTGGAATATGTAGACGCTGATAAGGATAAAGCGGAATTGCTTAACAAATATTTTTGTTCTGTGTTCACAGATGAAGAACCAGGAGCAGGACCTCTGAAAACACCCACAAATAGGAACAGAAGCGAGGGACATCTTGAACAATTTTCAGAAGACTGTGTTCGTGAGAAACTAGCTCAACTTAAAGTACACAAAGCGATGGGACCGGATGGGATACACCCTAGAATACTGAGGGAACTTGGGGACGTTCTAGCAACTCCACTGACTGACCTTTTCAATGCCTCGTTGGAGTCGGGAGTGGTGCCAAAGGACTGGAGAGAGGCTCATGTGGTGCCTTTACACAAAAGCGGAAGTAAGGATGTGCTTGAAAACTACAGGCCGGTTAGTTTAACTTCGGTGGTGAGTAAATTATTGGAAACGCTGCTGAAAGAGAAAATAGTGAGGTTTCTGGAGTCCAGCGGATTACAGGATCCGAGGCAGCATGGATTCACCAGAGGCAGGTCTTGTCAGACAAATCTGATTGATTTCTTTGACTGGGTGACCAGGGAGTTGGACCAAGGGAGAGCTCTAGATGTGGTGTATTTAGATTTCAGTAAAGCCTTTGACACTATTCCTCACAGGCGACTTATAAACAAACTGAGCACCCTAGGGATGGACCCTAAAGTTACTGCTTGGGTTAGAAATTGGTTGGGTGGGAGGCGACAAAGAGTACAAGTAAATGGAGCTCACTCTGAGGAGAAGGATGTTACCAGTGGTGTGCCCCAGGGATCTGTCCTTGGTCCGATTCTTTTTAACATCTTTGTTAGTGATATAGCGGAAGGGCTGTCGGGTAAGGTTTGCCTCTTTGCAGATGGTACCAAAATCTGCAATAGAGTAGACACCCAAGAAGGTGTAGATAACATGAGGAGGGATCTAGCTAAGCTTGAAGAATGGTCTAGAATTTGGCAGCTGGGATTTAATGTTAAAAAATGTAAGGTCATGCATTTGGGCTGCAGCAATCCAAGGGAGCAATACAGTATAGGGGGTGAAGTACTTTTGTCCACTAAAGAAGAGCGGGACCTAGGCGTGGTTGTGTCTGATGATCTTAAAGTAGCTAAACAGGTAGAAAAGGCAACGGCAAAAGCTAGAAGGATGCTTGGGTGCATACGGAGAGGAATGGCTAGCAGAAAAAAGGAGGTGATAATGCCTCTGTATAAGTCTTTGGTGCGACCTCATTTGGAGTATAGTGTGCAATTCTGGAGACCGCACCTTCAAAAGGATGTGAACAGGATGGAGTCGGTGCAGAGGGTGGCTACTAAAATGATTAGTGGGCTTCATCATAAAGCATATGAGGACAGACTTAAGGATCTTAATATGTATACCTTAGAGCAAAGGCGGGATAGAGGTGATATGATTGAGATGTTTAAATACCTCCGTGGCATAAATGTTCAGGGAGAGAGCCTCTTTCAATTGAAAGCAAGTTCTGCTATGAGGGAACATGGGATGAGAGTGAAGGGAGATAGATTCAGGAGTGATATGCGGAAATATTTCTTAACGGAAAGAGTAGTGGATCCATGGAATAGTCTCCCAGTGGAGGTGGTAGAGATGAGGACAGTAACTGAATTCAAAAAAGCATGGGACAAACACAGAGGATCTCTAAAGGTAAAAAGGGGACTGTTGTAGTTGTTATGGAAGGACAGACTAGATAGGCCATGTGGTCTTTTTCTGTCATCATGTTTCTATGTTTCTAAATATCAGATTAAAGATAATCATCTGGATTAATGCTGGTCTCAAAATAGCAGTATCTTTTAATAAGGGATGTTAAATCAAATTTTTGATGGGGCAATGCCATAACTATTGCAAAATCTGCTCTACCAGTTTTAGCATGTGCAATACTGAAAAGAAAGACGACTGATTCTTAACATAAAACTAACTTGGTAAAAAAAAATGATGCACATGTTTAGTTTTGCAAACTGCCTACATGGGTTCTATTCAATAGCCAGTCTAGTATATCATGGAAATAAAATAAATAGATGAGTCTGGCTCAGGGTATGCTAATAAACTCTTAGGAGCCATTTGACTAAAGCACATTAAAGAGTAAGAGGGTAATTTTTAGAGGTGAGCCCGGGTTTATGCACGTATTTCATGCTCAGTTTATGAAGTCAAGCACGCACCTACTTGACTTTAGAAAATAGGGTGTTAGGTACAAAGGTATGAGTGTTCATTTAAGTTGCAAGCACTTACCCCAGCCCTATGGCTGGTGTAGATGGATGACCTACGTTTTTCAAGAATGTGCATGAATTATAGTGTTTTATAACTTATTCATGTAATTTTGAGCTCTGCCCACACTCTGCTCCTATATATGCCCATAGTGAATGCACATGCAACTGGCCTGACATGCGTACTTTCAAAATAACAAATATGCATACAAATGCCAATTGCATGCGTCTGTGTCTAAAATACCTAGACTTACATTCATTGCCTGCACATAAATCTAGGTGGCTTTTGATAAAATTACTCCTTTAGAGAGTCATTTTATAAGGGCGGCCTAGTTAAAGCATCTCTTAAGGCAGTTATGTTAACACTATTTAAAAAAAGAAAAAAAAGTTGTCTTCTAATGTATTTATAAAATACTAGCCCATATGGCAAAAGTTGCGCTTTAGTTTGGAGCACAGGCATTTATATCAGCCCTAGAGCTGGGATAAATGCCCAACTCTAGATGTTTGCAAGACTGCATGCAAATTAGTCTATTTTATGTGCTCTGAGTGTGTTTGTATGCTCTGCCCACACTCCACCAAAGTACCCGCCAACAAGCAAAGTGTGTACTTATGCACTGGTCAGTATATTATAAGACGTATTCTATGTAAATTATGCACATGTGTGTGCTAATGACTGAAATAACCTTTATTGAGACGCATACTTGGCACCTAAAAGTACAAGCCCCCTTATAAAATTACTCCCTTAATATGCAAATTAGTGCATGCTGTTAGTGCATGGCCATGGTGTGACCATAGTAACAGTTACCACAGTAGCTTGACAATTAGTACATACTCATTTGCATTTTAAGTGCATAGCATGATACGGGTCAGGGAATGGGCATTGAATGGGTGTGTATTGCACTTTGCAGTCAATGCATGGTAACCTATCACGTGGTGTTACCACAGCAGATAATGCAGATCACAACATACGTGCATCCATATTAACTGTGATGCAGTTAGGAAGTAATTTTATAAGGAATCGCATAATATTATGCACCATCAATGCACATTTTCAAGGACTTATGCACATGGATATGACTTTACAAATGTACTTTAGCCAGATACTATTTTGTAAGTAAGTACTCATGTCAGGCTGATGGCACGTACTGTACTTTCAGTATGGGTGTGCACAGAGACGAAGCTTGGGTGGAGCACAGAAATGCACGCATAAGGGCTCATTCCGTTTCGGATGTACACCCCCTCTGTACATCTGGTTTGACCGGATGTACAGAGAGGGTTTGGATTCTGATCCCGCGGGGCACGTCTATCCCTGTGGGATCAGAATCGCAATCAGTCATGTACGTGCAGGCCGAGACTGTGATTCAGTCTGGCCTGCATGTACAAGATCTGCCCAACTAACTTAGTCAGGGCTTTTAACTGGAGCAACGGTGCTGTGGCGTCTGGTTTGCATGGCACCGCAGCTCCATTTAAAAGCCATGATGCCAGGGTCAGGATGCAGGGAATGTCTCCTGCCCCATCCGCACCCCAGACCATAAGAAAAAACATGTCCAGGGAAGTTATTTCACTTCGGAGGTGGAATAACTTCCCCGCACATTTCGCCAGCCCTAGATGTACAGGGTCTTCATGAGAATCAGCCCTGTATGTCCAGGGCCGGCGAGAGGGCCGGCGACCGCCCAGAGTCCGCCCAGACTCCACCCCCGAGCTGCCCCTTCCCATCCCCCATCTAACTTCCCCGTACAACCGGCAGGGAGGTTAGACGCCGGCGGTGAAAGACATGAATAGCGGGGATGGACATCCTCGCTATTCATGGCTCATAACCACCCTCATAAGTTACAAAATACTATAACATATGCACGTTCTTTAGAAACCTAGCTGTGAGCAAATAGGCCAGCCCTAGGGCAGATGTATGTGCCATGCCTAGATTTAACGTGTTTTTTGACAATTACACCTCTATTTTATAAAGAAAGGTAGGTGCCAGCTTTTCTTTATAAAATAGGCTTTAGACAGGAACAAATAAAATCACTCTCTTAATGCATGGTAAAGCGTAGTTACTCACCTTTAACAAGTGATCTCCAGGAACAGCAGGAATCAGTCTTCACATATGGGTGACAATGGCACCGACAGAGCCCAGTGTGGGAACACTCCCCAGCATCCAATAGGAAAGCTTTTGGGAGCATTCCTCCACATGTGTGGCTACCTTCCCGCCTTTGCTCCTGGTCTTCTCAGTCAGGTGTATAGCAGAGACAAAGTGAAAGAAAGGAAAGAATGGGACAACTTGAAGGGGAGGTGAATGGGTTGTGAAGACTGATTCCTGCTGTTCCTGGAGATCACCTGTTACAGGTGAGTAACTACGCTATCTCCAGGAACAAGCAGGAAGTCAGTCTTCACATATGGGACTCCCTAGCCACAGAGTGCCAAGCAAGAGAAGAGTCCTGGTGCAACCAGAGGTTGCAGCAAGGATCAAACAGACTCAGCTCGTTCAGAGCTCTTCTCGAAAGCTAGTCCAGTGGGCGGAGGGTATCTAAATTTGAAAAAGATTACGTAGAACAGATTGACCGAATTGAGCATAACTTCTGGAGTTCTTGTCCAGGCATTAGTGCGCTGCAAAAATATGAAGTGAAAACCAGGTAGCTGCTTGGCAGACTTCCAAAATAGGGATGGAATGGATGTTAGCTAGAGTGGTAGCCATAGCCCGGATATTATGGGCAGTGACATGATGCTGAAGAGGTGGATCAGCTGTGTAAATGAAAGATATACAGTCTGCTAGTCAGTTAGAAATTGTTCTTTTGGAAAGTGGTAACCCCAGATGACTTTGGTCAAAGGAGACAAATAGCTGAGAGGATTGCCAATGAGCCTTAGTACAGTCCAGGTAAAAGGATAATTCTCTTTTACAATCCAGCGTATATAGTCTAGCCTTAGTAGGGGAGCTATGAGGTCTTGGAAAGAATGGTTGAAAGTGAGATAGATTGATTCAGGTGGAAGGAGGTGACAGCCTTCGTTAAGAACTTAGGATGTGTCTGAAGGACCATCTTGTCAAGGTAGAATGTAGTATATGGAGCATAGTCCACCAAAACCTGCAGTTCACTGACCCTACGGGCAAAGATTACTGCAATGAGAAAAATAACTTTCCATGTTAAGAATTTTAAAGAAGCTGACGCCATGGGTTCAAAAGGACTGAGCATGAGCTGTGCAAGAATATCATTTAAATCCCATGTTGTGGGTGGTGGACGGAGAGGTGGTTTGGTCAGGAATAGACCCCTCATGACTCTAGCCTTCAAGGGATGTGCGGAGATAGGCCGGTTTTCCAAAATATGGTGAGAGGCTGCAATGGCAGATAAATGTACCCTCACCAAGTTGGTCTTGAGGCCAGAGGAGGACAAGTGGAGCAGGTATAGAAGTAGATCCGAAACTGAACATGTGTAAGGATCTAATGTTTTCTGTGAACACCAA
Source organism: Ichthyophis bannanicus (assembly GCA_033557465.1). NCBI lineage: Eukaryota > Metazoa > Chordata > Amphibia > Gymnophiona > Ichthyophiidae > Ichthyophis > Ichthyophis bannanicus. The sequence goes on from CM066043.1 coordinate 168,217,207, forward strand.
ATGGCAAATCTGTGCCACTTGAAAGCATAAGAACGTCTGGTGGAATCTCTTCTGGAAGATAGGATAACCTGTAAAACCTCCTCTTGGAGTCCTAAGTGTGAGAGGACTACCCGCTCAGCAGCCAGGCTGTCAAGCAAAGTGTCTTGAGTCTGGGGTGCAGGAGAGTTACCTGTTCCAGAGAGAGAAGGTTGGGAGAGTAACAGAGGTTGAGGGGAAGTTTCCGAGCTAGTTGAAGAAGCAGAGGAAACCATGGTTGTCTGGGCCAGTAAGGGGCAATGAGGATCATCATTCCCCTGTCGGCCTGAAGTTTGAATAGTATATTTGCTATGAGGGGGAAAGGAGGAAAAGCATAGAAAAGATTCTGTCCCCAATGGAGGAGAAATGCATCAGAGCTCTCTTTGTGAGGGATTGGGATCCTTGAGCAGAAATGAGGTAGCTGAGCATTTACAGGAGAAGCAAAGAGGTCGATTATCAGCTTCCCACAAAGCTGGAACAAGTGTTGTGCTACTTAAGATTCCAGCTGCCACTCGTGTGGATAGAGGATGTGACTCAGTCGGTCAACTAAGGAATCCTCTGTTCCTGGAAGGTATACTGCATGGAGGTGAATTCCCCAAGAGATTGCCCAGTTCCACAACTGGATGGCCTCTCTGCATAAGGGGAGAGTGCCTGTCCCTTCCTGTTTGTTTATATAAAACATGGCCACCTGGTTGTCCGTCTGAAAGAGAAGGCTCGGCGTTGAAGATTGCTCTGAGTTTGAGGAGACTGATGTGTAGGAGATTCTCTTGAGTAATCGTAAGACCCTTCAGGTGAGCCCCCCCCAACCTAGTTTTGATGCATCGGTCATCAGGGTACATTGTAGTACAGACCTTTGAAAAGGTAACTCTACGGGGAAGTTATGTGGTTTTCACCACCACTGAAGGGCCGACCTCATCTGAGGTGTGATGATGATGGAGTCTGAGAGGTGGTCTGTGGACTGTTTCCAATGCTGTGAGAGAGTCCATTGTGCTAGTCTCATATTTAGATGGGCATATGGGACGACATGGATTGTGGAGGCCATGTGGCCTAGTAGGCTTACAAATGTTCTGACCGTTATTAATGCTTGTTGTTGGACTTGTGAGGCCAATGTTATTAGTTGGGCATTCTGTCATCTGGCAGAAAAGTTATGGCTTGGAGCATGCCTAGATGAGCTCCTATGAACTCTAGATTCTGAGTTGGAGTGAGGTGTGATTTTGGATAATTTATGACAAACCCTAACTCCTGTAGGACGTGGATGGTTTTTTTTGAGGGCAGCAGTGACTGCCAGAGTGGTATCTGCCCATAGCAACCAATCATCTATGTAGGGGAAAAGAAAGATCCCCAAAGTTCGAAGGTAGGCTGTGACCACAACCAGACACTTTGTGAACACTCTGGGTGCCGAGGCTAAACCGAAGGGAAGGACCCAATATTGGTAATGATTGTTCCGGAAAACAAATCTGAGTTACTTTTAGTAATCTGGGTGAATGAGGATGTGTGTATAAGCATTCTTTAGGTCTAAGGAGCAAAGCTAATCGTTTGGTTGAAGGTAAGGAAGAAGGATATCCAGAGAAATCATTTTGAATTTTTCCTTGACCAGGAATTTGTTGAAATTTCGGAGATGTAGTATAGGCCTGTGGCCTCCTGTCTTCTTTGGGATAAGAAAGTATTGGGAGTAGAACCCTAGGTCTTGTTGAGAGAGAGGTACTTCCTCTATTGCCCTATGAAGTAGTAGAGAGTGGATCTCCTGTTGTAACAAGGTGGTTTGATGGAGATCTAAGAAGGGTTGGCCTGCAAAATGAGTGGGTGGAAGATCTCTGAATTTCAACTGCAGACCGTGGCTTACTAGTTGTAAGGTCCAAGGTTCTGAGGAGATGTTGCTCCAATGGTGTGCAAAATGAACTAGTCTCCCTGGGATCCTGGGAGGATTGGCCATGCTCCCCAGAAAGGAGTCAAAACCTCTGAGATGGTTGAGCAGGAGAAGCTGGCTGTGGTTTGATAACCTTCCTGGGTTGTTTTTGGCCTTGCTGCCTCTGTTGTTGTGGAGCAGAAAAGGAGGAATAGGAATAATATGGTGGATAGTAACATTTCTTCTTTGGAAGAAGGGTTTTTTGGTGGCAGTCTTCTTTTTAGAAGGATCTGCCGTCTTTCTAGAAAGCCTCCTCGTGGTAAGGTCGTCCGTCTCTATTTCACCGGCCTTTTCCCTCTGCCTCTGGCCAAAAAGGTTCTCACCATTGCATGGAATGTTAATTAACTTATCTTGGACCCATTGTTCCAGGTCAGATGCCTGAAACCTGTGACATAGCGAGTCCTTTTAGTCAGGGAGAAACTCCCAAAGATCAGCAAAAAAGTGCAGGGCTGCAACGTAAACAACAGCACATGGCTGGTTGTCAGGGAAACCAAGCCCCAGAGAGAGAAACAGGCCCCTGCTATCAGTTCAGCAGAGAGTCACGAGGTAATTATGAACACCTGCTAAGGGGTGGAGTCAGGCTTGACCCGAGGAAGTTGACTCATAAGGAGGCCCCAGTTAACACAGAGGGCAGCGCAGGGAACACGGAGAGAAAGGCAGAGAGCAGAGCTGAGAGCAGAACAGAGAAGGAAGAGAGAGACAGAGACGAGGAAAGGTCAGAGGCTCTGTGTGAGAGGTACAGCAGGAGCAGACCTTGTCAGTGGAAGTCCTCTCTTGATTCTGAACAGGAGAAAAGGCCAGGAAGGCCATTGAATTATACTCTGCACAAGTCAGGTTGGGAACCGACAGCCATTTACAAACCTCAGAGAAAACCTTATACAGCCAGAGTGAAAGGTAAGCCCAAGGGCTGGAAGTACCATAACCACTGTGAGTTTATTGACCAGGAGAGTTGGAGCTACTGTGCTGAGGACTGTAATGAGAATGGTTATTTAGAGCTGTACCAAACCCAAGTGCTAATCCCAAGGCCCAGCGTGGGAACGGGCGTGGCTCCAGAAAGAAAGGAGCAAACAATTCCTGCCTCAGAAGAGGAGGGCAGGGGAATTGAACTCTCTTTTGTAAATAATTCTTTGGAAGTAAGGAACTGTATTATTTCAAGGACAGAGGAAATAATATCTCTGTGTTAATGTTTGATGCTGAAGGAAGCTGCTTTATTTTGTCCTTTTGTCTGCCAGAAGTGCAAGAATTTATGTTACCTTTTATCCTGGTGAAATCCACCCCGGGAGGGGAATAAATCCCTTTTTGCTTTACCAACTTGAGTCACACTACTCTTCATTGAGCTATCAAAGGAAATACATTTCCCTACATGCAGTTCTACAGGAAATAGTAAACCTCAGGTCAAGAAGAAAACTTAACCTCCTTAAGCCCTACCTACCTACGGGTACTGGCAAGGGGGAACATCACAAACCAGACTGTTCATCTAGCTCCAATGCAGGCTGCAGCCACCCTGCTGTTGGCCTCAAAGGCATCAAAAGCCTGCCCTTGTTAGAAATTTTGAAGTGTTCTGGGCATGTGTGACTAAACCTTATGAGCTGCCTGTTTCTCAGGAGGCAGCAAGGTGGTAAATTCTACTAGATCCCTCGAAACATCCCTAAGGAACCTGCCCATATACAGCATGTAGGAATCTAGTCAGGAAGCTAACATTATTGCCTGGAAGGCCTTTCTCCCAAAGACATTGAGGGTTCTGGCCTCCCTTCCAGGAGGAACCGAAGAGTGGTTCTTTTGGCTTTTAATCTTTCTCATGACAGACTCAGCTACCATAGAATGGTGAGGGAGTTGAGGTTTTTGAAACCCTGGAGAAGGAGGGACTCTGTAAAGAGTATCCAGCCTCTTAGTGACTGCAGAAGTTGACATGGGAGATTCCCACATCCAAGCCATCAAGTTTCTCAAGATGTTATGCACCGGGAGGGTTGCCACCTCCTTTGGTGCTGATGGATACTGGAGAATGTGCAGCTCTTCTGCTATGGGTTCTGTCTCCGTAGCCACTGATACCTCCAGGGCAGCCGCAATGTCCTTAATAAAATCTTGAAAGGACATATCCTCGGGTGGAGACCTTCAACGCTAATAGGGAGGTGATGGGTCTAATGGCAGATCCCTGATGGTATTGGAATTGATGGATTTGGATTTGGAGGCCTCCGGCGCAGAATCAGAGTCTGGAAGGAAATCAAAATAATCCTTATGAGGCCCCCTATAACTCCGGTGCACGGCATGTTTAGATGTCGAGGGTATCGAGAGTGGTGGTACCGAAGACCTTGGTACCGGTTGCTCAACAGACCGATGCAATGCAGGTGATGCCTGTGGAAGGATATCGAGAGGGTTCTCCATGGCCACCGGTGGCGGTGGAACTGGTGTCGATTGCAATATGCCTGATGCTAACAGTATCACTACTGCCAGGAGCAGAGCGATGCTCTTTTCAATGGTGATGACCTGATCATTGAGCATCAGTACCGGGGGAGGACTGGCTCTGGACATGACTGTGGGCCACAACTCCTGATGCAGTATCAGGGGTTCTGCCGAGGATTGTACCTCGGGGGCATCTCTGAGCCCCTTTATGGCTTTGGAGGGTGAGGCCTCCTGCCAGGGCTGCTTCGCTGGCCAGTCTGCAGTGGAGTGAGAGGAGTATCGGTGATGATGCTGATGCTCGATGGCCGATGCAGATGCAGACCTCGAGGTTGATGATCTCAATGCTATTGATGTCTTTTTCTTATTTTGCACTGGAGACTCAGATCGATGCTTGTCCTCTTAACTAAGTGGGGATCTAGAGGTATGGAAAGACTTAGATGGAGTCGATGCCCCCGAGGAGCGCACCAAAGGAGCTGAGTCTGTTGGAAACAGCTTAGCCTTCTGTTTATCCAGGTTCTTCCTACCTCTGGCAGTCATGTGGTGACAGGAGGGGTAGGAATCTACATCGTGGTCTGGGCCTAAACACTTGAGGCACCAACTATGTTCATCGGTGATGGAAATGGCACTGGCACACTTTGAGCATTTTTTAAAGCCACTGTGGGGCTTTTCCATTTCTGGGAAAAGGACCGAGGCAAAAGCAAATTGCACGATAGTGTACGGTAAAGCCGCAGGCCTTAAGCCTGACAAGATACAAGAATGAAAAAAACTATATAAAATAAGAAAAAAAAAATAGAAATGGGAGCAGAATAGATGGAAAGTCGATCGGCAATGGGAAAGCAAAAAAGAGAAGTACTAGAAGATACCACGAAAAAACTACAGAAGTTTCTTGACGCGGCTGACAGGGACGAGGTCCCAATGGCTCCACGGAAAAAAGACGACTGAGGAGACCAGGAACGAAGTCAGGAAGGAAACAACACATGCATGGATGAATGCTCCCAAAAGCTTTCCTATTGGATGCTGGGGAGTGTTCCTGCGCCAGGCTCCATCGGTGCCGATGTCACCCATATGTGAAGATTGACTTCCAGCTTGTTTCTGTAGATATGTTTTTCCCCTGTGTTAACTGTATGAGAAGATGATGGGCAAAGCCCCAACAGTCACTGTAGAGGCTTTGCAATTAGCACGTATTAATATTTGCTACTAACACACTCAATGTGGTTCTGACGCAGCTCACCAAGCCGCCTTTCGAACCTCTGACTACCTGCCATTTGCGTTAACTGTCCTGGAAGATTGTCTTCCTGGGGGTGCTCACCTCTGCCTGCAGTCAGCGAGCTTCAGGCCTTGGTGGCCGAGCCAACTTACACCAGGTTCTACAAGAATAGGGTTGTGCTTCATAACCACCCAAAATTCCTTCTGAAGATAGTATCCGCTTTCCACCTCAACCAGGAGGGTGGTGCTCCCCACCTTCTTTCCATGGCCCCACGCCGACAAGGTGGCAGCCATTCTACATATTCTGGATTGTAAAGGGGCCCTGTCCTTCTACCTGCAACGTATCCAGGGCCACCACAAAGCCTTGCAGCTTTTCGTTTTCTATGATCCCAGTAGACTGGGGGAGGCTGTTACCTGGGTGGCGGACTGCATCGCCTTCGCTCACGATCAGGCTGGGCTCTCATTGGAGTGTCGGCTCACGGCACACAACGTCAGGGCTATGGCGACCTCTGCTGTAAGCCTATGCTATGTCGCAATGGCAGACATCTGCTGGGCTGCCACCTGGTCCTCAGTTCACACCTTTGCAGCTCACTAATGCCTGGAGAGGGAGTCCTGATGGGACAGTGCCTTCAGCCAGGCTAAATTCCCTAATCTGACCCTTCTTGTTCAGGCTACCGGAACAATGGTTTTCCCTGGACATTCGGGTCCTTAGAGTCTTTCCTCAGACTCAGTTGTGGCTGCTCATGGCTGGGCCATGCTTTTCTAGAGGTTCTCAGTAGCCTGTAGCTAGGGAGTCCCATATGCAAGGTCAGACTTCCTGCTTGTTCCTGGAGAAAGCGTAGTTACTCACCTGTAACAGGTGTTCTCCAGGGACAGCAGGAATCAGTCTTCACAACCCTCCCTCCTTCCCTTGGAGTTGCTGTACAATTTTTTCCATCATCTTTGTCGGCTCTAGCTATGTCATCTGACTGAGTAAGATGGCACCCTTGGGCGGGAAAGGGACAATGCATGTGTGGTGGCATCTCCCAAAGAGCTACTGAAATGCAGGGGGCATGGGGAAATGAAGAAGCACTCTGTATTGTGTTGGAAAGAGGAGATGGCACTGTCATCCATACTGCTGTAGTCTACAGACCTCCAACTCAAATTGAAGAGCTAGATAACGAATTGATTATAGATATTGCCAAGATAGCCACAAAGGGGGAAGTGATCATATTGGGTGACTTTAATCTATCTGATGTAGATTGGATAACTCCTTCTGCAAATCTAGAAAGAAGCAAAACAATTGTGGATGCTCTCCAAGATGCGTTACTTAGACAAATGGTGATGGAACCAATCAGGGAAAGCTCAATGCTGGATTTATTTTATTTATTTATTTAACATTTCTTATATACTGCGCTCTTTGTCATCAGTGCGGTTTACATTGAAAAAGTATAACACTTGGTCAGTTAAATTTGGCCATCATTTAGTGCTCACCAACGGTGATAGCGTGTCGAATGTCTGGGTGGGTGCCCCTGTGAGCAACAGCAATCATCACACGGTGTGGTTTGAGATAAAATCCAAGGTGCAGTCCAATCATAGCAAGCTCAAAGTCCTAAACTTCAAAAACACTGACTTCAATAAAATGGCCGAGTACCTAAAGGAGGAGTTGACAGGGTGGAAGGAGATAAGGGAAGTGGACTTGCAATGGGCTAAACTAAAGGAAGCAATAAAAGCGGCAACAGATAAATATGTAAGAAAAATAAATAAAAACAAGAGGAGAAGGAAACCTATTTTGTTTTCCAAAGAAGTAGCTGCTGAAATAAAAGCAAAAAACACAGCTTTCGCAAAATTCAAAAGCTTGCAAACAGAGGAACAAAGAAATGAATACAGGATCAAACTCAAAGAGAGAAAAAGAGAAATAAGGATAGCAAAATCAAAGGCAGAGGAAAAGATGTTAAGTGTGGCAAAAAACTTTCTTCAGGTATATTCGGGAAAGGAAGAAGATCAGAGGTGGAATTGCAGGACTCAGAAGTGCTGAAAACTGACTCGTGGAAAGTGACATTGAAAAAGCGAAATTGCTAAACAAATACTTCTGCTCCGATTTTACTAAAGAAAATCCTGGAAAAGGACCACCTGTGACTCCCAAATATAAAAACGGGAATGAAGTAGATACCATACCATTCACAGAAGATGAGGTGCTAGAACAACTTGCAAAACTGAAAGTGGACATGGCCATGGGACCGGATGGGATACATCCCAGGATACTGAAAGAGCTCAGAGAGGTTCTTGCAGGGCCGTTAAAGGATGTTTTCAACAGATCCTTGGAAACAGGAGAAGTTCCTCAAGACTGGAGAATGGCTGATGATGTACCTCTACAGAAAAGTAGTGACAGGGAAGAAGTGTCAAACTACAGGCCCGTGAGCCTTACCTCAGTGGCGAGAAAAATAATAGAGACACTCCTGAAAGAGCGAATAGTGAACTTTCTCAAAACCAAAGGTGGCAAGATCTGAGGCAACATGGTTTACCGAAGGACGATCTTGCCAAACAAATCTGATTGAGTTCTTTGACTGGGTGACCAGAGAACTAGATCAGGGGCATGCGATGGATGTCATCTACCTGGATTTTAGCAAAGCCTTTAATACTGTCCCTCATAGGAGGCTTATCAATAAACTCAGTAGTTTAGGGATGGGTCCCAAGGTGGTAAACTGGATCAGAAATTGGTTGACTGACAGACGACAGAAAGTGATGGCAAATGGAGCTCACGGATGAAAGGAAGGTGATTAGCGGGGTGCCCTAGGGTTCGGTCCTGGGCCCGGCACTGTTCAATGTATTTGTGAGTGATATTGCTGAAGGACTGAATGGAAAAGTCTGTCTTTTTGCAGATGACACGAAAATTTGCAACAGAGTGGACTCCCCCGAGGGAGTGATTAACATGAGGAAAGATCTACAAAAGCTGGAAGAATGGTCTAATGTTTGGCAATTAAGATTTAATGCAAAGAAATGCAGTGTCATGCACTTGGGTAGCAGAAATTCAAGGGAAATGTATGCAATAGGGGGCGAGAGGTTGGTGTGCATGGATCAGGAGAAAGACCTTGGTGTGTTTATTTCTGTAGATCTCAAGGTGGCAAAACAGTGCAACAAGGCAGTGGCAAAAGCCAGGAGGATGTTGGGCTGCATACAAAGAGGAATTACCAGCAGAAAGGAAGAGGTACTAATGCCACTGTATAAGTCACTGGTGAGGCCTCACTTGGAATACTGTGTTCAGTTTTGGAGACCGTATCTTGCAAAGGATGTAAAAAGAATGGAAACTGTTCAGAGGAAGGTGACCAAAATGATTTGGAGCCTGCGTCAGAAGCCTTATGAGAAGAGACTTGAAGACCTAAATATGTACACTTTGGATGAGAGGAGGGATAGGGGAGATATGATTCAGATCTTTAAATACTTAAAGAGAAATAATGAACAAACAAACCCAAAGATGGGGAAGCTGTAAAACTAGAGGGCATAACATGAAGCTGCAAGGTGGTAAATTGAAAGGAAATGTCAGGAAATACTTTTTCACTGAAAAGATGGTGGATGCTTGGAATGACCAATGGAAGTGGAGGGGCAAACACAGTGACAGAATTCAAAATGGCATGGGAGAGACACAGTGGATCCCTTTAAAGCAACAGGATAAAATCAAAATAAACTGAATACTGGGCAGACTGGATGGACCATGCTGGTCTTTATCTGCCGTCATTTACTATGTTATTATCAAAGCTGGGGAGTTGCTTCCGTGGATGTCCGTCAGCGCCGATGTCACCCATATGTGTCTCTGGAGAACTCCTATTACAGATGAGTAACTACGAGTTCTAGGAGAAGCTTAGGGACCCTTTTACTAAAGTGCATTACAGTTTGCACTTTACATGAGTTTAGTGTGTAGTGATAAAAGCTCCCAGGAAGACATGGAAGTGGAGAAACAGTTTGCTATTGCTAAGGTCCAGGAAGCAGAGCCCTCACCGTCTACTGCTAAGAGGTGGGTGGAAAGTTTTACGTATGGGAAAAGTCATAGCCCTGATAAAAGCAGAACAGCTGAGTCTTCAAAGCTAGAAGCACTGGGAGAGTTGTTTGCTGAGGGAAAAGTTCACTCCCCTAATACAACTGTGCCTTTACAAGCTGAATTGCTGTGGAATCAGTTCTAGGAATTTCTAAAGGAGAGAAAGTCTGGGAGAGTTTGTAACTTTGATAGAGATACCATATATCCTGTTGCCATAGAAGGAATGCAAATAGATTCCTGTTTGCCAAGCTCTGAGTGTGAACCTGTACCAATGGATTGCTCATTGTGTTTAAAAGAAGAGTCTGCATTATTGAACTGAGCTGGGAGACTGTAAAACAATTTAGAGAATAAGTGAAATACCTGCTTAGAATTAAGGAAAGCTAATACTGTGTTTTACTAAGCTTAATTGCCTTCTGAAGCTAAGAAGTAGTGCTTAGAAGAAGTTTGCTTTGAGAAAAGAAAATCACAGCTGTTGCAAGCTTATCTGTATTTCTGTTGAATGACCACACGAGGCAGTCCTCGGTGTAAGCTTGTGGGAATAAGAACAGCTGAACAGGGAAAAGAGGTTTTTTTGTTACGTCATTCTCTGTTACCTGATTTATCCTTTATGTTGGAGAAGCATCCTTTTTGCCTTGTTTGTGTATTGAGCTTAAATGCCCTGGAAATCCCCACAAAATAAATTTTCTTGCTGCCTTGAACCACCGACTCACAACTACAATTTGTCCTTAAAGAATAAACTAACTACAAGTCCCAGAATACCTCTGGTGACAACAAGGGAAGCTTTATTCAAAAGTGGACAACATAAGGCTGTTTCCTGCTTTGTAAGCTCTTGGGCCCAAGCGGAAGCATCGCAAGTGCTAAGTCTCCATAGTGTTGGGATGTTACCAGCATTTTCCTGGAAGTTACCACGGGGACGCATACCCTAATGCATGGTACAATTAAAGTGGGTGTACCCAACACCACCCATTGAGATATCATAAGGTACACTCGTGCTAACTGCAGCCTTGACAATTAGCACACACCATGTTATAAGAAGATAAGATATACCATACTGGGTCAGACCAAGGTTCATCAAGCCCAGTATCCTGTTTCCAACAGTGGCCAATCTAGGTCATACGTACCTAGCAGTTTCCCCAAAAGACACAGGTTCCACAATGCTTATACAGGGTCAAGCATTGATATCCTGGGTCCCTTCTTAATAATAGTTTATGGACCTTTCCTCCAGGAACTTGTCCAAACCTTTTTTAAACCCAGCTACACTAACAGCCTTTACTACATACTCCGGTAACAAATTCCAGAGTTTGATTACACGTTGAGTGAAAAAAATATTTTCTTTTATTAGTCTTAAATAGTTTACCCTGTAGCTTCATTGCATGTCCTCTAGTCTTTCTATATTCTGATAACGTAAACAATTGATCTACGTTTACCCGTTCCACTCTGTTCATTAATTTACAGACTTCTATCATATCTCTCCTCAGCCATCTCTTTCCAGGTTAAAGAGCCCTAACCTTTTTAGCCTTTCTTCATAGGGGTATCCTTCCATCCCCTTTACCATTTTGGTGGCTCTTCTCTGAACCTTTTCTAATAACGCTATATCCTTTTTAAGATACGGCGACCAGAATTGCACACAATATTCAAGGTGCGGTCTCACCATGGAACGATATAGAGGCATTAAAATATCTTTTGTTTTATTTTCCATTCCTTTCCTTATGATACCTAGCGTTCTATTTGCTCTCTTGGCTGCTGCTGCACACTGGGCCGAGGGTCTTAACATGTTATCCACAATGACGCCTAAATCTTTTTCCTGGGTGTTGGTTCCTAATGTGGAACCTTGCATCGTGTAACCATAGTTTGGGTTGTTCTTCCCTAGGTGCATAACTTTGCACTTGTCCACATTAAATTTCATCTGCCATTTTGATGCCCAGTCTTCCAATTTATCAACATCCTCTTGCAATTTTCCACAATCCTCTTGGGTTTTAACAACTTTGAATAGTTTTGTGTCATCTGCAAATTTGATAACCTCACTCGTTATTCCCTTTTCCGGGTCATTTATGAATATATAAAAAAGCAGCGGACCTAGCACAGATCCCTGGGGTACACCACTATTCACCTTTCTCCATTGGGAAAATTGGCCATTTAGCCCTACACTCTGCTTTCTATCTTTTAACCATTTCCTGATCTACAATAGTACACTGCCTCCTATCCCATGACTCTTTAGTTTTGACAAAGGTCTCTGATGAGGGACCTTGTTAAAGGCTTTATGAAAGTCCAGATACACTATATCAACTGACTCACCTTTGTCCACCTGTTTATTCATACCTTCAAAAAAACATAACAGATTAGTAAGGCAAGATCTTCCTTGTCTAAAGCCATGTTGGCTGTCTCTCATTAGACCATGACTATCTACATGCTGAGTAATTTTGTTCCTTATGGTTTCTACCATTTTTCCCGGTACTGATATCAGGCACACCGGTCTGTACTTTCCCGGATCACCCCTGGAACCCTTTTTAAAAATTGGCGTTACATTGGCGATCCTCCAATCTTCAGGTATTACAGTTGATTTTAATGAAAGTTCACAGATTACTAATAGCAGGTCTGAAATCTCATATTTCAGTTCTTTCAACACCCTTGGATGTATACCATCCGGGCTCAGGTGATTTGCTACTCTTCAGTTTATCTAATAGTTGTAATACATCTTCCCGATGTATCGATATTTTCTTCAATTCTTCCGCACCTTTAAATACCACTTCAGTCATGGGTAACCATCCCTACATCTTCCTCAGTAAAGACCGAAGCAAAGAATTCATTCAGTCGCTCCGCTATTGCCTTGTCGCCTCTTAGTGCCCCTTTAACCCCTCTATCATCTAATGGACCAACTGACTCTCTCACAGGTTTTTTGCTACGAATGTACTTGAAAAAGTCTTTATTTCACGTTTTTGCTTCTGCAGTAAGCTTCTTCTCAAATTCTCCTTTGCCTGCCTTATCAACGCCTTGCATTTGACTTGCCAGTGCTTGTGCTGTTTCCAGGTTTCATCATTTGGCTCTTTTTTCCATTTCCTGAAAGATGCTTTTTTGGCAACAACAGCCTCTCTGACCTCAGCTTTAAACCATGCTGGTAGTTTTTTGGACTTCCTTCCACTTTTCTTAAAGCATGGAATACAGCTGGTCTGGGCTTCCAAGATAGTATTTTTCAACGACACCCAAGCTTGATATAAGTCTTTAACCTTTGCAACTGCTCCTTTTAGTTTTAACTATTTTGTCTTAACTATTTTCCTCATTTTATCATAGTCTCCCTTTTGAAAGTTAAAAGGTAGTACTGTGGATTTCCTTATTATCCCTCCTCCACTAATTAAATCAAATGCGATCATGCTATGATCACTATTGCCAAGTGGTCCCAACACCCTTATCTCTTGCACTAGATCTGGTGTTCCACTAAGGACGAGGTCTAATATGGCTTCCCCTTTGGTCGGTTCATGAACCAGCTGCTCCAAGAAGCAGTCATTTATTTCATCTCGGAACTTTATCTCCCTAGCATGTCCTGCTGTGACACTGACCCAGTTGATACCGGGGTAATTGAAATCACCCATTATTATTACTGCGCTGTAACTTTTGTTAGCTTCCTTGATTTCTTTGAGCATTTCATCATTCATTTGTTCATTCTGGCCAGGCCGTCGATAGTACACCCCCACTGCCATCGCTTTCCCCTATTTACATTGAATTTCAATCCATAGAAGATTCTACAGCAAATTTTGTTTCCTGCAAAACTTTAATCCTTTCTGACTCAATCTCCTCTCTAACATAGAGCGTAACCCCTCCACCAATTTGATCAGCTCTATCATTACGATATAGTTTGTAGCCAGGTATCACAGTGTCCCACTGGTTGTCCTCCTGTCCTGCACTAACTTCAATTTGCTCTCCATGCCCACTCTTTGCCCCTAACCTGTTAATTTCCCACTCCACTGTGCAATTTGCAGTTACTGCAGGAATTACCTGACGTAAGTTTCATGGTCCTATGGTAAGTTACCACGGGTTCCATGAGCTAAAACATGCATTAACTACTTGTGTTTTTGTTAAGTGCCGTCAAGTCTGTGTTGACTCATGGCGACCCTCTGAATAGTTGTCCAAAACTGTGTTTGGTCTTCAGTCAGGCGGCTTATTGTTGACAGAGTGGCACCCATAGATACTGTCACTTTATCGATCCATTTCATTGCTGGCCTTCCTCTTTTGCCAAGCATGATGTCTTTCTCTAATGATCTCTCTCTTCGCATGATGTGTCCAAAGTATGAATGTCAAGGTCTTGTCATCTGAGCTTCTAAAGAAAGCTTAGTTTGATCTCCACTAGTACTGACTGGTTTGTTCTTCAGGCAATCCATGGGATACACAGTATTCTTCGCCAGCCACCATAATTCAAAGCTATCAATTTTCTTCCTGTCTATCTTTTTCACTGTTCAAATTTCACATCCATATAATGTCAATGAAAATACCATGTTTTGGACAAGTCGAATCTTTGTATGGAGAGAGACATCTCTGCTCTCAAGAATCTTGTCTAGTTCCTTCATCAACATTCTGCCAAGAGCAATGCATCGTCAAATTTCTTGACTGCTTGTTGTTTTTTTACTGATAGGTGATCCAAGCAGGTTAAAGTTGCTCACTATTTCAATTTCTTCTCCATCAACGATGAACTTATTGATTTTGCCAGTTGTCAGGATCAATGCAAAGTTCCACATTAGGAACTACCAACCAGGAAAAAGATTTAGACATCATCATGGATAACATGTTAAAACCCTCCGCCCAGTGTGCAGCGGCGGCCAAGAGAACAAATAGAATGCTAGGTTATCATAAGGAAAGGAATGGAAAATAAAACAAAGGATATTATAATGCCTCTTTATCGTTCCATGGTGTGACTGCACCTTGAATATTGTGTGCAATTCTGGTTGCCGTATTTTGGAAGGATACCCCTATGAAGAGAAGCTAAAGCTTAGGCTCTTCAACCTGGAAAAGAGACGGCTGAGGAGAGATATGATAAAGGTCTATAAATTAATGAATGGAGTGGAACAGGTAAACGTAGATCGATTGTTTACATCATCAGAATATAGAAAGACTAGGGAACATGCAATGAAGCTTCAGGGTAACCTATTTAAGACTAATAAGAGAAAATATTTTTTCACTCAACGTGTAATCAAACTCTGGAATTTGTTACTGGAGGATGTAGTAAAAGCTGTTAGTGTAGCTGGGTTTAAAAAGGTTTGGACAAGTTCTTGGAGGAAAGGTCCATAAACCATTATTAAAAGGGACCCAGGATATCAATGCTTGACCCAATACAAGCATTGTGAAACCTGTCTCTTTTGGGGAAACTGCTAGGTACGTATGACCTAGATTGGCCACTGTTGGAAACAGGATACTGGGCTTGATGGACCTTGGTCTGACCCAGTATGGCATATCTTATGTTCTTATGTTTGTCTTCTTTACATTAAGGTGCAGGCCCATTTTAAGACTGTTCCTCGATCTTGAGAAGCAAATGTTTCAGACTATCTTCACTTTCAGTCAGTAATGTTGTATCATCAGCACAGCGAAGGTTGCTGGTGAGTCTCCTACCAATCTTTGTCACACCTCTGTTGTCTTTATTCAGTCCTGCTTCTCTGATGATTTGTTTTGCATATAAATTAAACAGGTATGCAACAAGTATGCAACCTTATTGTATATCTTTGCTGATTTTAAACCATTCTGTTTCTCCTTGTTCCTTTCGAACTGTTGCTTCTTGATCAATGTAAAGATTGTGCAAGAGAACTATCAGGTGTTCAGAGTTTCTCATGGTTTACACAGTCAGAAGCCTTGTTGCAGTCAATAAAACACATATAGATATCCTTTTGGTATTCTTTAGTCTTTTCAATGATCCATTTCACATCCGCGATGATGTCTCTCATTCCTTGCCCCTTCCTGAACCCTGCTTGCACTTCAGACAGTTTTCATTCTAGGTATGGTTTTAGTCTCTGCTGAATAATTTCAGTAGAATCTTTCTGGCATTTGGGATCAGAGCAATTGTGCGAAAATTTCCAGTCAGTTGGATCATCTTTCTTTAGTATTCGTATACACACAGATCTTTTCCAGTCAGTTGGCCATGATATTGTCTTCCAGATTTCCCGGCCTTGTAAGTATGGTAACAGCTGCATCAGATTGCTGTAATACTTCAGTGGGAATGCCACCAATGCCTGGTGCTTTGCTCTTTGATAAGGCTTTCAGTGCTGCTTCGATGACTTCTTTTATCACCTATGGCTCTGAATCATAAGGTACAAGTTGAAACGTCTGTTTGTCCACTTGATCTTTATCCTATAATTACTCTGCATATTCTTTCCACCTTTTCTTGATCTTCTCAGCATCATTCAACATGGCTCCATTTAACATTCCAATTCGAGGCCGGGATTTTTTCTTTAACTCTCGTAGCTTTAGGAAAACTGATCTTGTTCTTCCTCTAACAGTTTCTGCTTCTATTTCTTTAAATGCATCACTGTAGTACTTCTCCTTGTCTTGTCTTGCTGCATGTTGGAAATCTCTGTTGAGCTCTGCGATTGTCTCTTTCTCCTCTGACTTTAGCTTTTCTGAGTTTCTGGGCAATTTTCAGTTTCTTCGGTCATCCATTTTGGCTGTTTTTGCTTTTTCACCTTTTGTAGAGATTTCTCACTTTCTTCTAACACAAGCTTCTTGATGTCATCCCATAACTCTTCTGAAGCTCTGTCATTTGTTTCTAAAGCAGCAAATTGATTTTGCGTGCAGTCTTTAAATTCTGGTAGTATATTCCCAAGGTCATATTCTGCTACATTCATGAATGGCTTGCTCTTTTTCAGCTTTAGCTTGAGTTTGCACACTGGTAGTTGGCGATCTGTACCACAGTCAGCTCCAGGTTTTGTCTTTATTGTTGTTATAGAACTTTTCCATTGTTTTCCACAGATGTAGTCAATTTGATTTTTGTACAATCCATTGAGTGAAGTTCATGTGTACAGTCACTGCTTGTGCTGCTGGAAGAAGGTGTTTGAAATGAACAGATCATTGGTCTTGCAAAATTCTAGCAGTCTTTCTCCAGCTTTATTTCTGCTGCTAAGCCAATATTTTCCAAATACTTTGCCTTCTTCTTTGTTGCCAACTTTTGTGTTCCAGTCACTCATGACAATCAGGATATTCTTTTTGCATGTTCTGTCAATTTCAGCTTGTACTTGTTCATAGAACTCATCAACTCTATCCTCTTCTGCAGCTGTTGTTGAGGCATATACTTGAATTATAGTTGTATTAATGGGCATTCCTTGTAGATGAATAGAAATTAAACGTTCGCTGATTGCATTATATTTCATTACAGTTCTTGCAAGTTTCTTCTTAATTATACATGCAACACCATTTCTTCTTTGTCTATCATTTTTAGAGCATGTGATCATCAGATGCAAAGTGTCTGATGCCAGTCTATTTCAGTTCACTGACACCCAACAGATCGAGTTGCACACATTCCATTTCATTCTTGACCACCTTTAACTTCCCTTGGTTCATACTTCGTATGTTCCATGTCCCAATATGTAAGACATCTCTGCAGCTTCTGACTTTCATTTCATGTGCAGCTACATCAGCGGTCAGATCGCCCGATGGCTTTGATCCAACCACATCATAAATGCTAGCTTTACTCTGAAAAGTCTTCAGCTCCTCCCCAGTAGCCAGTTCAGTGCCTTTCGACCTGGGGGTCTCATCTTCTAGCACTATAGTGCAATTTGTTTTGTTGCGACTATCTATTGGGTTTTCATGGCAAGATACAGAAGTAGATTGCCAGGCCTTTCTTCCGCGCAGTTTAAATTTTGGTATTGTTGCCGTTGTCATAGAAATGTGATCCTCCGCCGCTAACACCATCCCATTCTGCTGCTGCTGCCCAGATGGGTGGTTTGTCTTGGTCTAGCACTTCAATTAAAATCTGTCCAGCTTGGAAGACCCTGCCAGTAGTTAAGCTACCGATAGCTTAGCTCTCAGCATCACTGATGCACACAAGTCCTCAAAGCACGACAAGCTGCAAACTAAGTGAGGGATTAACTGCTTAATGTACTTTAATAAAAGGGTCTTTTAGTAATTACTTTACTAGGACTTTTGATTCTATGGTTTTATACATTGTAAATCTAGATTTACACAGTACAGAACACAGTAGGACCCCTGTATCCAAAGAAGCCAGCACTCCGGTAGACTGAACACAGAAGGGTCAGAGGGTAGGAGTTGCCTAGACCCCGAAAAGGTTACGGATCACAGCCTGGACAAAGGCACTGTCCTGTCTGGACTCGCTTTCCAGGCAGTAATGAGTTGTGAAGGTATGGACTGAAGACCAGGTGGTGGCCCGGCAGATGTCCACCATCGGGATAGAGTGCAAATTTGCTACCGAAGCTGCCATGGCCTGGATACAGTGCGCCATGACTCAGCCTTCCAATGGGAGCTTTGCCTGTTCATAAGCAAGGACAATACAATCCACCACCCATGTGGACAGCGTACGCTTGGTCACCGCCTCCCCCAGCCTGCTGGGGTCATAGGAGATGAAAAGCTGAGGAGCTTTGCGGTGGCCCTGAGTGCATTGTATATAGAAGGACAAAGCCCTCTTACAGTCCAAGGTGTGAAGTACCATCTGCCCGAATGGAATGAGGTCTTGGAAAGAAGGTAGGGAGCATCACTTCCTGGTTAAGATGGAAGGGCAACACTACCTTCGGCAGGAATTTGGGGTGCATGCAAAGCACCACTCTGTTCTTGTAGAACCTGGTATATGACGCCTCTGCCACAAGGGCTTGGAGCGCGCTAATTCTGCGAGCGGAGGTGAGTGCAATGAAGAAAACCACCTTCCAGGTAAGGTAGGGAAGGTGGCAGGTAGCCAGAGGCTCGAAGGGTGGGTTCCGTGGGTGAGTGAGCTGCCCCAACACAACGTTGAAGTCCCATTTGGTTGCCGAGGGCAAACCGAGGGCTTCGATAAGAGCAGGCCCCAGGAAGAAACGGGTCACCAATGGTTGGACAGAGAGGGGCTTACCATCCACTGGATGGTGGTTAGCCACCAGGGCATTCAGGTGCACTCGGACAGAGTTGGACTTGAGCCTGGACTGAGAGAGGCGGAGAAGGTACTGTAACACCAGAGTCACCGGGCAGGAGAAAGGATCAGCCCAGTGTTGGGCGCACCAAACAGAGAACCTGCACCATTTTAGGGCATAAGCCTTCCTAGTAGAGGCCTTGTGAGAAGCCAGCAGAATGTCCTCCACCTCAACAGGAAGGTTGAGAGGGACCAGAATCACCCTCTCAGCAGCCATGCTGTCAGCAAGAGGGACCCCAGGTTGGGGTGCAGGAGAAAGCCCCCCTCCTGAGATAGAAGTCCTAGGGCAGTCCCCAGGGGGATTGGGGCCTCCACTGCCAACTGCAGAAGCAGCGGGAACCACGGCTGCCTGAGCCACTGAGGAGCTATCAGGATGAGCGAGGCCTTGTTGCAGATGGTCCTGAACAGGGTCTTGGCGATCAGCGGTATCGGAGGGAAGGCATACATAAGGCCTTCCGACCATGAGACCAGGAACGCATCCGCTGCCACCCTGGAAGGGTGGGCCTTCCGGGAGCAGAAACAAGGAAACAAAGTTGTCGGGACTGGAGAACAGATCCATCATGGGTTCCCCCCAGAGCCTGAAAAGCCGACTGGCTACCCTGGGGTCCAGCTGCCACTCGTGCGACTGGAGAACTTTGCTGAGTCTGTCGGCCAGCAGGTTGTCCTGGCCTGACAGATATACAGCCAGTAGGAGGATACCCTGTTGGATTGTGCATGAACAGAGGACCACGGCCTCCTGACAAAGGGCACGAGACCCTGTGCCCCCCTGTTTGTTCAGATAGAACATCGCAACTTGGTTGTCCATTTGGACCAGCACCGGCTGGTGACACAAGTGATGACAGAAGACCCTCAGGGCAAAGGTACGAGGAAGTATCTGGAGTAGATCCCCTTGCCCGTGGGGCACCAGTTCCACCGCCTTGTTCTCGAGAAGACCTGCCAACTCCTTCAGAAGAAGGTCCCGGTGGAGGGGAGATCTGAAGGGCTCTCCTAGGAAATAAGGGAGAGGTGTCTGAGCCAGGTGGAGGAGATAACCCTCCCTGACCACCCTTAGTGCCCAGGAATCGGTGGTAATGGCCACCCACCTCTGTGCTGCTGATCTTCTTAGGGTAGTGAGGCTATGCTCAATGAGTCAACCTCCGACTTGGTCAGGAATGCCAAGGCCTTGGACATGTCCTTAACAAAAGTCTAAGAAGCCCATGTCCTTGGGCAGGGACTGCTGCTGAGGCTCCGATATGGGAGAATAGGAAGGGATGTTGTGGAGGCGATGGCTATCGAAGGACTCATCAGAGGGCTGCTCCATGGGCCTCGAGGGCCCTGATGCCCTACGGCCTGCACCCAGTAAGCTTGCCAGGGATGACCACAGTCCCATTGAGTGGGACCTTGGCTGAGGATAGACTCGAAGCCGAAGGACCTCGAGGATTGGCTCGGCCTCCAGAGGCGTCTTAGATGTTGAGGGCCCGGTGGTCGGGGCGGATGGACCGGTCATGCTGGACAACAGCGCCTGCTGCTGGTCCATGAAGGCAGACAAACTGTGCTCCAGGGATTCCAAACCAGAAGGCTTCGCAGCCTTCGGTGTGGGCCCCGAGGGACTTGGGGCCTGACGCCAGCTCTCCCAAAGGGGAATCCTCGACGAGGATGGTGTCAGGGGGATCGAGGCCGTTCTACAGCTGGATCCTTCTGGGGGACCTTCGCCGGTCGCTCCTTCTCTGACGCCTCAGACGAGCGCCTTGGACTTCAGGACCGGGCCCGAGGGGCTCCCAGCCAGTCGGAACCATCCAAGGATGCTGCCCTTGAGAGTTTCTTCTTCTTCCTGGGTTCCCTTGAGGGAGACTCCCTTTCTGAGGACCCACGATGAGTCTCGGGTTCGGATAGTTCTGCCCTTGACGTTGGGGCCTCAGAGGAGGCCCTGGCCTTCGGAGGCATCGGGGACTCAGGGAAAAACGTATCATGCTGCTGCAGGCAGCTCTTGAGAGGCTTACTGGAGATTCTCTTGCAGAGACCGCAGGCCGCCAGGTCATGGTCTGGCCCGAGGCAACGAAGACAGCAGTCGTGTATGTCGGTCAAAGATATGATTTTAGAGCAGTAGTCATAAGGGAAAAAAGTACTCCTGCGATGTCGAAGACTCTCCGGGCTGCCAGCGGGAGGGAAAAAGGCAGAAAGGCGCCAAAAAAAAAAATAATGAAAAGACTACAAAAAAAGAAAAACAATCGAGCTCGACGTCGAGGCACTGAGGTCGGTAGGTGAGAAGAGTACTGGTTCAATACCAGAGGCGAGTTGGAAACTTGGGGAACAGAATAATTAACTTTTTCCAGGGTCAAGTCAGACAATGTCTGAAAGGCTCTGCGGAAAAAAAGAGACTGAACACGATAGCACCCTTGGGTGGGAAGGAGACCATGCATGCATGGTGGCATCTTCCAAAGGCTCTCTTTGAAAGCTGGGGGATGCTTCCGCGAGGGCTCCGTTGGTGCTGATGTCACCCATATGTGAGGACTGACTTTCTGCTTGTTCCTGGAGAATCTGTGTATAGCAGTGTTTTGGAGTTGCAAAATTACATTTTTAGGAAAATTATATTTTGTACATGCTTTGTATTATTAAACATTTAAACTTAGTATATTCTTTGTCTTTCAACTTTCACAACATCCAAAGTAGTCACATATACTCTCGCTTTTTCTCAGTTCCTCATCCTGTCACTTCCGCCTCCTGGGCCTGTGCAGATGCCATTGTTATTGCTGCTCCTTCTCCTCTGCAGCATGGAATTTATCTACCTTGTTGGAACCTAACAGGTACTTGTGACCTGGATTGACCACCGTTGGAAACACGATACTGGTCTTGATGGCCCTTGGTCTGACCCAAGGCCTGCACAGTCAAGATCAGGTTGTAGGTGAGGCCTTTTGATTGAACTAATTTAATATCTTCTGACTGCCTTTGCTCTGCTCTGCTTTCTGTTCATCTGGTCACAATTTAATGAACAGATTAAATGTAAGGAATGACGTTGCTGGAATGTAAATCACAGGCTTTGTTACAGTGATGCCCTTTCTGGTGCTCATTGGTTTCTTGCTGCTTATCCGTTTCTTTGCTCTTTTAGTCTTATCTGTTTCTTTTCTCTTTTAGTCTTATTCCTGTTTCCTTCCTAGCTTCTGTAATTCCTTCCTGAATAAACAGTGCTTTTATTCTAGGAAAAAAAGGTGCAAGGCAAGGCCCAAAAATAATATGCTAGAACACGAGGGTGGGGGGGGGGGGGGGATGAAATGAACTCTCATATACCCTCAGTCCTCCCAATGTCACCATTCATCCCCCTCCCTAGCTTGACCCCTAGCATCCTTCATTCTTTCCTCCTACTGTTCCTACTTCCCCGAAGCCTCTTTTCCCTCCCTAGTTTGACCCGTGCTCTCCTCCTCATCTACTTGATCCCTTTACAATCTCACTGCTTTCCTCATAGCAGCATCTTTTTCCTCTTCCCCTCCCTGACCCCAGCATATTCCCCCTGCTCCCAGCACGTTTCTGATCCCGGTATACTCTCCTTGCTCCTCTCTCACAGCAGTAAAAACAGATACGGCTCTGATGGCTTTATTGGCTGCAGCATCTGATTGCGGCAGAATGGATAATTTTCAGGTTTTTTTGGTTATAATTGGAAACCCAAATTCAACATTGGGGCTGTTCTACTGGAGTTTTCTAGTTATAACCAAAAATCTGAAGCCCAAGATATGTAGTATATTTGTTAGTGAAACACCACTTGACTTGTTTTAAACAAGGGGGGCTCTTTATTAATGTGACCCTCATAAAAATAGCCACGGCCTCATTATGTTATGGTCATTTTCAATAGGGTTACATGCTAGAGTACGGGGGACCTTCATCCCAGCTTTGAGACACAGTCATACATTTTGTGACTCATTATTTTGCTTTCAGACATACTGTACATACGGACAGGCTAAATCATCCATAAGCACTTGCTCACTGTATGCTAGCAACTTCTAATAAAAAAGTGATATTTTATTGTCTTTGAGTACATCTAAAAGCAAACAAACATGCTAGTAACTAGTCATGAAACTTCATATTTGTATTTCCATCCATATTTTCTCTAATCAGAGCAACGGAAGATGTTACAGTGAAGTATATGATTATTCCCTGATCAGCTGATCTAGAGCTGTTGAACTAACAATAAAAGTGAAGAAATAAGTTGTGGGCAGTACCTTTTTTGGTGATTAGCTTTCCACCACTGTGCTTTGTTGACCTGGAAAACTAGCCAACAATGTATTTAGCTCATTATCTATAACTAGTTTGTTTATCACAATTTTTACATATGCAAGCAGACTAACGCAGCAACCACGCTACTTTAAACTTGCAATAAATACAGGCTTCTGATACAAGTAGGCAATTTGGTAAAGTGCATTGTTGTAATCCCTACTGTCATCCCTCTGTTACTGAGCCATAATGGGCTTAATCCTGTCTAAGGTCTTAGTAAGGATTACAGTTCATGGTGACTACATAGATCAATCATGATAATGATAAAACTAAATCCTGTAGGGATACAATGACAGCATTAGGTAGCCAAGCTGCCTGTGGAATTTCAAAATTGTCCTTTCCGTTTAACCTGTATGTTATAGACAAGAGAAAGACTCTGATTAAAATGATTCTCCAGGAACTTGTCCAAACCATTTTTTAAATCCTGCTATGCTAGATGACTTGATCATAGAGGGGTCATTCTATGCCACGAATAGAGGGGATGTATGTCCTGCTTGGATGTACATCCCCAATATTCATCCACCTGCCACTTCCGATGCAAAGGCTCCCCATATGAACAGCGCTGTTGTATGGGGAACCTTAGATGGGGGTGGGAGGGGGCGGTCTGGAGGCAGAGTGAGGGCAGGGCATGGGTGGGGCGTGACCCCAGACATACAGGGCCGATTTTGAGGTCAGCCCTATAAGTTTGGAGTTGGCCATGTAGATGGGGGGCAGGGATGTCGTAGATGGGGGGCAGGAACAAGGTGAGGGGGCACAGGGAGATCCCCACAGCCCAACCCTGGCCATGGAAGGCTGGATCGGGATTGGGCTGCAGGGAAAGGTCATTGGGTCTTGCAGTCTGTGATCGTGGCTCCTGAATGGAGCTGTGGTGTCATAGTGATGGGATGCCATTGCACTGCGGCTCCATTCAGGGGCCTCGCTGGGTATAGCCATGGATCTGCTGGGCGTGCAGCCCATCAGAATTGGGGCCCAGCCTGCATGTTCATCCTGGTAGACCAGATTCTGATCCTGCAGGCACATCTAGTCTCCACGAGATCAGAATTGGGTACTACACCTGTACGCCCTACACCTGTACGCCCTGATTCTGAGGGGCCACACAGGGGCTGGATGGCCAGAACAGAATTGGCCTCAGAGTATCTTCTGAAAACAAACTGCAGCTTAATTGAATGTTGAGTGAAAAAATACTTTCTATGATTTCTTTTAAACATGCTACCTATTGGAGTATCCTCTAGTCTTAGTAGTATTTGAAAAGGTTAAGAACCGTTTCCTATTTACCTGCTCCACACCACTAATGATTATATAGATCTCTATTATATTTCATCTCAGCTCTGTCTTCTCCATGCTGAAGCCTACTAATGTGGTGTACTTGGATTTCAGTAAAGTCCTTGACACCGTTCCGCACAGGAGACTTATAAACAAACTAAGCACCTTAGGGATGGACCTTAAAGTTATTGATTAGGTTAGAAATTGGTTGAGTGGGAGGAGACAAAGGGTACAGGTAAATGGAACTCACTGAGGAGAAGTTGGTTACTAGTGGTCTGCCACAGGGATTTGTCCTTGGTCTGATTCTTTTTAACATCTTTGTTAGTGATATTGCGGAAGGGCTGTTGGGTAAGGATTGCCTCTTTGCAGATGATACCAAAATCTGCAATAAAGTAGACACCCAGGAAGGCGTAGATAGCATGAGGAGTGATCTAGCTAAGCTTTAAGAATGGTCAAGAATTTGGCAGCTGAGATTTAATGCTAAAAAATGCAGGGTCTTGCATTTCGGCTGCAATAATCCAAGGGAGCGGTACAGTGTTGGGGGTGAAGTACTTCTGTCCACAAAAAATCAGCGGGACCTGGGCGTAACTGTGTCTGATGATCTTAAAGTAACTAAACAGGTAGAAAAGACAACGACAAAAGCTAGAAGGATGCCTGGGTGTATAGGGAGAGGAATGGCCAGCAGAGCAAAGGAGGTAATAGTGCCTCTGTATAAGTCTTTGGTGCGACTCATTTGGAATATTGTGCACAATCCTGGAGACCGCACCTTCAAAAGGATATAAACAGGTTGGAGTCAGTGCAGAGGATGGCTACTAAAATGGTTAGTGGTCTTCATTACAAAGCATATGAGGATAGACTTAAGGATCTTAATATGTATACGTTAGAGGAAAGGCGGGATAAAGGAGATGTGATAGAGGCGTTTAAATACCTCCATGGCATAAATGCACAGGAGGAGAGCCTCTTTTTATTGAAAGCAAGCCCTGCTATAAGGGGACATAGGATGAGGGTGAAAGGGGATAGCCTCAGGAGTAATATGCTGAAATATTTCTTTATGGAAGGAGTGGTAAATGTATGGAAGAGTCTCCCACTCCCAGTGAAGGTGGTAGAGATGAGGACAGTATCTGAATTCAAAAAAGCATGGGACAAACACAGAGAATCTCAAAAGGAAAAAAGGGGACTATTGTATAGTTGCTATGGAAGGGCAGACTAGATAGGCCACATGGTCTTTTTCTGCTGCCATGTTTCTATATTTCTAATATATTTAGCCTTTCTTCAAAAGGAAACCATTCCCTTCCCTTTATCATTTTACAGTAGTTACCCTCCTTTGTACCTTTTCTAATTCCGCTAGACCCTTTTTGAAATGGGGCAGCCTGTACTGCACACAGTACTAAAGATGTCATCAATACAGACACATTATCATATTCTCTGTTTTATTCTCCACCCCTTTTCAAATAATTCCTAACATTGTATTTATTTTATTGGCCGCTGCTGAATATCAAGAAAATATTTTCAATGTACTGTCCACTTTTTTGACCATTGCCCCATTGTGCAAATTATTTTAGCATATTGTACACAATGATTACAAGATCCTTTTGCTAGTTGCTGAATGCTAATCTGGAATCCTGCATCATGTACTATACTTACAGTTCTTTTTCCAAATAACATCACTCTGCAGTTTCCACATTACATTTCATCTTCCATTTAGACGCCGAATCCACAAGTCACCATGTCATTATGCAACTTCTGTACAAATATTTTTCACCTCATTGGTAGCTCTCTTCTCCAGATCATTTATAAATAAATATATTAAATAGCATCAGCCCCAGTACTGATTCCTGGGATATTCAACTATTTATGTTTCTCCACTGTACAATCTGACCATTTAATCCTACTCTGTTTCTTATTTTTTAGCCAGTTTCCAATCCACGATAAGATATTGCCTCCTATCCCATGAGTTCTTCATTTCCTCAGGAGGAGCTCTGTCAAACGTTTTATGAAAATTCAAATGCACTCTAACAATCTGTACTGGCTTATCCACATGTTTATTAACACCTTCAAAATAATCTAACAGATTAGTAAAGCAAGACTACCCTGGGCTAAATTTATGTTGGTTCTACCCTATTAAGCCATCCATATGTCAAGCAATTTTTCTTTCTAAGAATGCCCTCTATCATTTTGCTTAGCAATGATGTAAGGCTTGCTGTCCCTGAATCAGGCTTGTAGTTTCCTGAATCATTGAGATTATATTAGTCACCTTCCAATCCTCAGATACTATGGCTGATTTTAATGATAGGTTACAATTAGTAATAGCTTGGCAATTTCATCCTTGAGCTCTTTTAAAATTCTGGGGTGTACACCCTTCGATTCTGGATCGAGAGATGCAGCACTCACAGGATCAGGAACCACTATCTCAGCATTGTCCTGGTTAAGAAAATACAACAAATTCCAACTTCATGGGTCTAGAATAGATCATGGTTTTGAGTTTTCCTTGCACTTAGTGCAAGCCTTGTTTCACATTTCAAGCAAATGGATTCTGTGCAGGTCTTTTGACTGTTTTCTTCTGTACTTAATGCTAGACTTTAGGGCTGCCAAATTATCCAAGGCGTATGGATGGAATTCTAGATGTGATTATCTAAGGGACATCAATGGGGCAATCAGAGCAATGCCAAGCATGAAATGAAGCAAATCCAGGGCTGGCTCACCCTGTTTGACTGATCTGGGGTGGAGCTGGAAACCTTATGAGGCTTTTGTATGACTTGTTTTTTTTGTAATGAATTCTGAATGTGTTCTTTTTTTCTGAGGGGAGGGCTGTTAGGCCAGATTTTTAGAGTCAATTTTTAAATAAAGCATTTGAAAAGCTTTAAAACACTGCAATTAAGAATTTCAGAATTAAATCCACTTGAAAATACATTTAGAAATATTGCTTATGATATGAAAACACTGATATAAACCCAGTTTTCAGTATCCTACAATAACACCTGATTGCCTAAAAATAAAACACATGTATTTATAATTTAGTTCAAATCATTTTTATTCAAGGTTTTTCCATAACACACCACCACAACAGGTATAGAAAATCATAGTACAAGCCAGTATAGTATAACAAAAGCAATACAAACCACATGCCCCAAACAGAGGCATAGCAAACCATTGAAAAACTGCAGATAATATACATAATTATGCAGCGAAATACAAACAAGAACATGTCCTCCATGATAAGCCTCACAGAGACAAAGAAAATAGAGAAAACAAAGCTCCCTCGCCAACTGGAGTGCATGCATAGCATACATAATCTCAAACCATACCACATGGACACATGAAGACGGAAAAAGGAGCTACATGTACAGCATATGATAAGAAACATACTGTACATTGCACAACCGGAAGAACCTCCCCCCCCCACCCACCCCACCCGAAACCCGCCTCCCCCCCAACCCATGGCGTCTCCCACCAATTTAAGAAGAAGACCATCTCCCAATATGTACTAACACCTTAACTTTCCCAAGGCACCATCATGTATCTCAAATATCACAGAAAACAAACAGCAGGGCATCCTGCTCCCCCCCGCCAAGCTCAGGATGGCAGAAGAGTAAAGAAGAAGGCAAAGAGAGGTGTCAGCACCCAGCCATCCAAGCCGCAGCCAGACATAGAGATGGAGCCAAAGGAGAGAGAGCAAAACAATCAAACATCAGTGCAAAGATCAGACATTCATCACCAGGCTGCATTCTCGTGTAGGCAACTGGGTCAGAAGGGGCGCCCAAAGTTCCAGAAAAGAGTCCCAGGCTTTTCCACCCTGCTGTTTAGCTGTCAACTTTTCCATGTAAAGCAATTCCCCCAGCGCGTTGTCCCACATCTGCACCCCAGGTGGAGACAAGGCGGCCCAACAACCCAGCAAAACTTTCTTCACCAACAGCAAACCCCGGAGCAGCAACATCCTCTGAGGTGGCGTAAGAGCTTGGTTAACAGAGCCCCACCGAAGAAATAAGCAAACCTCCTTGCTCCAATTAACGTCTACATCTATCCAATGGGCAAGCTTCCCACAAGCGTGACCCCACAACCTCTGCACCTTAGAGCATTCCCAAAATTTATGAAGTAGTGTTCCCTTGGCCAAAGCACACCAACCACACGTCGGTGAATCACGCAACCCCGCCCTGAAGGCCCACTCATCCGTGGTATATGCTCTCCAGAGAAATTTAAACTGCAGTTCCTGCAAGGATGTCCAGAGGACACCTCGCGGTATCCCCTCAAAAGCTTCACGTAAATGTGCCACCGACACTCCTGCCATACCATCCTTTTCCCAGCGGCGAGTCAGATCCAGGAGGCAGGCTGCGTCACCCGCCGGGTGTAAGAGCTCCCACCGCTCCAGCCCTCCCGGAGAGCCTGAATCGAGCTTATCAATCCAAGTTCGTGCCGACATAGCCGGCGGGAGCACACTAGAGCCAGCAGCACTCAAGCCCGCCACGTAATGCCGAGCCTGCAGATACCCAAAAAAGTCACTCCGGGGAAGCTGAAACTTGACCTGCAACGTCCGGAAGCTCTCCAATTGCGAGCCATCCAAGGTGTATAGATCCCCAAGACAAACAACGCCCTGCTTGACCCACTCATGGAAGACACTAGGTTTCGTAAACCCCGGGAGAAAGCCCGGATTCCCCACCAAGGGCAACAGCGTCGACCTTTGCCAGTCCCACCCAAAACGGGAGCATACCGCCCGCCACGCCGCTCTCAGGGCTGCCATGTAAGTCCATCCCCCGGCAGATCCACCCCGCAGTCCTTTAGCCGAATGCAATACCAATAAACTGTGGTAGGGCCCACAATTAGCGTTGACCTGTTGAGCCGGGGCACACCCCTCAGTCCCACTGGCCAAGGACCAAATATGCCTAAGCAAATAGCGTAGATTATAATTCCGCAAATCCGCAAGCATCAGGCCACCTTCTTCCCGTCGTCGCATCAGAGCCCGCAAGGGGATTCGCGCACGCCTACCTTTCCACAAAAAGCCTCTTAGATATTTCTCAAAACACCGCCAGTCAATCTCCCGAATCCACAGGGGCAACAGTCGTAAGACATACAACCAGCGGGGCATCTCCACCATGGTGAACAAAGCTATCCTCCCCTTAAGCGACAAAGGCAGGCCCTGCCACTTTTTAAAAGTTTGACGGGCTCTACATAGCATACCGGGGACATTAGCTTTATACAAATTTGCCGGATTATCCGGTAGTTGAATCCCTAAGTACTTGATCTCTCCCTCCGCCCAGATGAGTGGGAACTGACCTCTCCACATCGGCTGACCCCTTCCTCCCACATCTAAGACCACGGACTTGGAGACATTAATTTTGAGGCCAGAGAATTTACCATACTCATGAATGAGCAGCAGAACCTGCTCCAAAGAGGACTGTGGACTCGTTAAGCACAAAAGCATATCGTCCACGAATGCACTGATCTTCATTTCTTCATCTCGTAAGGAGATGCCTCGAACTCCCGAGTGGCTTTGAATAGCATATAACAAAGGCTCCAAAGAAAGCACGAACAGCAGGGGGGACAGTGGGCAGCCCTGACTCGTCCCACGTCCCAGTTCAAATGTATCGGAGCCAGCCCCAGACAACACCACACGTGCCATAGGGCGCTGATACAGGGCCCAAACCCACTGCACGAAGTTTCCACGCATCCCAAACTTTGCCAAAACATCCCACAGATATTGCCAGGCCACCCTATCGAATGCTTTCTCAGCATCCAGACTAACTAAAAATAAAGCTTCCTCTCTCCGCAAGCAGTGTTCCATGCCGAGAAGCAGCCTAGCAATATTCTTAGTCGCCTCTCGTCCTTGAATAAAACCTACCTGTCTAGGAGCCACAAGGGAAGGCAGGATACCATTAAGCCGTCCCGCAAGAACTGATGCTAGAATCTTCACATCACAATTTATGAGGGATATAGGCCTATAAGAGGCCGGTTCCAGAGCGTCTTTCCCTGGCTTCGGGATCACGGTAATATCAGCACAACGCATATCTCTTGGGAATATTCCTTCCTGACGAGCGGCATCAAACATCACCCCCAGTGAGGGGGCCAATCGGGACATCAGTAATTTGTAGTACTCGATACTAAAACCATCTGGCCCGGGTGCCTTATGGGAATTTCCCCTCATAATCCCCGTGTGGATTTCACGCACCGTCAAGGGCGCATTCAGCTGCTCTAATTGCTCCGCAGACACCCGCGGTAATGACAGGCCCTGCAAAAACGCCCCACCTTTACCAAAGTCTCTGTCCTCCTCACTATATAGCCTCTCGTAAAAATCGCAAAAAATACCGGCAATCTTCCGCGACTGGTGCTGTAAGCACCCCCACTCGTCCCGGAGAACAGGGATAAAACGTGCCCCCCCAGGGTCTCTGACCAGCTTCGCAAGAAGCCTCCCCGTCCGATTCCCATATCTAAACAAGTGATGGCGGTAGTAGGACATCGATAGACCCGCTCTCCTCTGCAACAACTCGTTGAGCGCCTGCTGAGAACGCGTATATTCCCGTTGAAGGGCTCCCTCAGCCCTCCTACCTAGTTTCCGCTGTAGCTCCCGGATCCCCCGCTCTAAAACAAGAATACTACGATCCATATGACGCCGCTGTTGAATAGTATAGGAAATGATAGCTCCCCGCATGACCGCTTTGCTAGCCTCCCAGAACAGGAGCGGAGAGCAATCCGGCTGATCGTTAAAGGCGACATACTCGTCCCACTGTTTCTCCAGAAAAACCTGAAATCCCTTGTCTTGACACAAATATGCCGGAAAGCGCCACCTCTTCTGCAGCATCTCCCGACAATCCCATAACACCCACACCATACCATGATCAGACACTACTATCGGATCAATCTCAGTCTTCACGATCCTCGAGAGCCCACCCTCACTCACCAAGATATTATCTATACGAGACCAAGTGTGATGGGCTCTAGATTGATGCGTGTACTCCCGGGCTCCCGGGTGGAGCAAGCGCCAAACATCCACTAGGTCACCCATTTTACAAAGATAGACCACTCCCTTATGTGCCCATGAAACCGGCACATCTACCTTAGATTTATCAAGCGAGGGGTCATGTGGGCAGTTGAAGTCGCCAGCCATCAGCACCCTATGTGTCCCCGCGTCCTGAACAAAACGTAACAATTTCTTGAAGAACTCATGATCATAGACATTGGGTGCATAGACATTCGCTATCCATACCACTTCATTAAAGAGCCTAGCAGTTATCAAAACATATCAGCCATCGGGGTCCGCTTGCAGCTTAGCCACCTCAAAGGGGATTCCGCGCTTCACTAACACTACTACACCCGCCTTCTTACCCCCCGACGATGCCCCATATACAGCCTCCACCCAGTCCTTCTTTAGCTTACTATGTTCAATCTCACTTAAGTGTGTTTCTTGTAGTAGCGCTATGTGCGCACCCTTTCTTTTTAACATCTGCAATAATTTAGTGCGTTTAACCGGGGATCCAATGCCCCCCACATTCCAGAAAATTATCTTGGCATTCAGCATTTCAACAGCAAACAAGATCCTCAACAAAGCATAGGAAATTAAGCCCACCTAGAGATGCTCAGCCTTGTCTCCAGGTGCCTACCTCAAATCCCACCAGAAAAGGAGAAGCATCAGGTGGAAGATAAGCCATCCACCGAAATAGAAACAGCCTTCTGATTACCACAATGTCAATTCCCACCCCCCCATCCCTTTCCCCACCTCCTGTCTTCCCTACCCAACCCACCATGCCCCCCTCCCCCGTCCCAAAGCTCCCCCAACCCTCCCGACTTAGCCAAGCCCCCCCAATACCCCCCACCCCCTCCTCACTCATCCACATCTGCTCCCCCCCCAACAAACACTCAACACAACCATCCCACCACACACATCTCTCTGAACAATCCACTCGCTTCCCATACAAACTACCTTTCGTAACTCCAATCATACTACCAAGCATTCCTTCCCCACTCCCACTATATCACCAATACAGAACCCTGTATAACAGGGCACTCCCCTAGAGGAGTAAGATCACAGTCAATGCCCCTCCGGGCCGCCAAGTTACATAAAATCAAACTTGA
The DNA here is from genome assembly GCA_033557465.1 of Ichthyophis bannanicus. Lineage (NCBI taxonomy): Eukaryota > Metazoa > Chordata > Amphibia > Gymnophiona > Ichthyophiidae > Ichthyophis > Ichthyophis bannanicus. The sequence goes on from CM066043.1 coordinate 168,249,400, forward strand.
AGTGGCAACAAACCAGTCCAGACAAGTCCCGCAGAAAGAGGAGAGGGCACACACAGTCATATGTCCCGCACGTGGCAACCACGGCTCCGCAGTGGAAAAATAAAACATCACCGCAAGGCCCTGCAGCGAGGCAACTCCATGTCAAAGTCCCCACTGAGAAGCTTCTCATTCCCCAGATGGCTCAGCAGAGTCGGCCAACGTTGACACAAACTTCTTCGCCGCACCGGCCTGCTCAAAGGATAGGGTAGAGCCCTTGTAAAAGACCTTTAGAGTAGCAGGATAAATCAGCGCGAACTTCACTCCCCGCTTAATCAGCGCGCTACAAATGGGCGCGAATTCCTTGCGCCGCGCAGCTAGGGAGGCCGAGTAATCTGGGAATAGCAGGACCTTTGCATTGTCGAGTTTCAAGTCTCTTTTCTTCCGGTAAGCTTGCAGTATCATATTTTTGTGCTGGAAGTTCAAAAGACGCGCCAGCACCGGCCTCGGCCGGCCCTGGTCTTCCCACAATGGGCCAAGTCTGTGAGCTCGCTCCATGTGTATCTGTCCTTGCAGGTCTGCAAGGCCTAGTGCCTGCGGGAGCCATTCCTCAAACAGGGTAAACAACTGACTCCCCGTCCAAGACTCAGGCACACCAATCAGCCGTAGGTTGTTCCGCCTCGAGCGATTTTCGAGGTCATCTACTTTCAGTAGCAGATCATCTAGCTGTTTTTGCTGCTTCACATTAGCTCTTTCCAGCGCCAACTCTCCCTCCTCTAGCACAGTCACCCGCTGTTCGGCCTCGTCCATTCTTTTTGCGAACTCTCCGAACTTCTCACCCATCTCATCCAGTTTTCACATGACCGTGTCGAATTTAGGTTCCAGCATCTTCACCACTTCTTACGCAACCTCATACGGACCCGAATCGACGCTGTCCTTCCCCGGCGAGTCCAGCACGGATCCTGCCCAGGCCGCTGCCGCCATTTTGGGGTCCCGTGGGCCCGCGGTTTTGTCTCTCTTTATCGCCGCTCTCATTTGTATAAAGCTACCACCAGACTCCCCGGGTGCAGAGCACAGCAAGCGCAAGAAGATCGGTGCCACTCACGGCAAGATTGGACCGGTATTGCCGAGTAAATTGCAAGTTTCTACAGGCGGCCCGGGAGCGCGAGGAAGAAGCTCCTCACTCGCTCATGTGCACACGTGATCTCTGTATTTATAATTTATAAAAACACTTAGGGGCCTGTTTACTAAACCACATTAGGCTTTTGCAGCTAACGTGTCAAAAAAGTGCAGAAAGCACTATGTTAGCTGGAAAAGCCACGAGCCATCTGTTGGGAGCATGCACCGCATTTCCCCAGCAGACAATGCAGATAGTGCAGAGAACGTGGTCGGGCAGCATCGGGGATACAACTAATACCATTTGCTGAAGTGGCATTAGCTGCAATCGCTCTGTTTGCAAATCTGACCATTACTGTATGCTGTTGAGGCCCGCAGCAACTGCGCATTGCGGACATCCCACTCTCCACCGTAATCTCACCCACTCCTGTAGATACTGTTTCTTCTGCAAATAGCACAGAAAATCACTGTGTTATCCGCGGTTGCCTCTCGTTACCTTCTACCACATCCAGATGGTGTGCCCCATCTGCCACATTAGCAATTAATGCAGTTTAGTAAACCAGTCCACTAGAATCAGAAACTCTAGGTATATTTCATGACATGTATTTCATCAAACTTGTTTATCAAAGCAAATGACTGCTTCAAATAAGTTAAAACTCATAGGATGCACTATTCAAAAAAGCTGATCTAAATTTAGGCACCTAAATTTGTGTCCTATTTTCAGCCACACTAAGGATCCTAAGTTTAAATTCATCATAATTTAGGGGCTTAAAACTTATGCTCCTAAATTAAGGCCTGCCATTCATTTGCCTAGAATTGAGCCTAATGAATGCCTAGTGATGAAAATCAATTATAAGTTCATAACTTTTTTGTCCCACCCTAAGTCTGCCCCTGTTGTCACCCATTTTTTATGCTCCTAAATTTAGGAGTTTATCAAAATTTTAAGTACAAATATAGGAAAGCAGTCCTAGTAAATTTTCAGAGAGGCCAATTTAGTAACATAACTTTCAAAGTTTAGAAGAGCATAAATCCTTCATAAAAACGGAACAGCATGTTAGCTTTGTATTTCTGCAACTTACCACATTTTCCTTTCCACAGTAGGAATAGAAATCATTTGATATAATGGCAGCATATTGAAGGAGCACTTGATTTATAGTCTAGAAAGAGAAACATTTAGATTAGTGAGCCTGGAAAATAGTTTTTAGGAAAAAGCCCATATTTGTCATATATAGAAAAGTAGCTCTATGCATTTTTTTCTTATGTATTCATGCAATTTTACACCTTCAAGGAAACATTAAGAGGATTATAGACATCCATAGGAAAAGGAAAAAAATCAAATACAGAAAAATGAAAACAAAATACAAAGGGGCCCTTTTACTAAAGTGTGGTATGATTTTGCACTTATCGTGGGTTTTCTGACAGAAACACTATATGGTAATTGCAGGGGGCATACTCAACATCTGCCCTGTATTTAACACACAAGGCAGATATTTACTGCACAGGCCCCACATTCCCTGCCTTGGTAGGTAGTGCAGGAAAATTCATGCTGCTAGATCTGGCCATAATCAGACTCTTCTCTCACAATCACCCTCACCCATGTTCACCCCTCGAGTAAGGTGACCATCCTCCTTGATTAAGCAGCCTCCCCATGGCTATCAATGCCCCCCTTTCTGGCCATGACTCCCCCCTTAGGACCTCCATGGCTGGAAAGCATTCCAGCCATGGAGGCCCTGCAGAGCGCCCAGCAGTCCCAGAGTTGTCCAACATCTGGAGAGCTGAATATACTGTTGCCCATAGTATGAGAAATCGATTTCCAAATTTAGTGGCATTCATGGAGACATTGTGCAAAGAAAATGATGACTATGACGTAGCTATACCAGGCTATAATCTATTCAGGAAAGACAGGATCGGAAGAAAGGGAGGAGTGGCGCTATATGCAAAAACCTGCAATGCTTATGAGGGAAGGGGGAGACAATGTGGTTTAGTCTGGAAAGAGGGAATAGAAAATCTATTTGAATCTCTATGGCAGTAACTCTTGTTATTTGTTCTTTATAACTGTTCAATGTAATAAGTTGTTCTAATGTAAACTGCACTGATTACAAAAGTGTGGTATATAAAACCAAATAAATACATATTTACATTGGTGTGATATACAGACCTTCATTGCAGGCAGAACAACATATAATTTGCCATACTGGGTCATAACAATGGTCCATCATCGACTAGGTGTTCAGTTTTCAGTCTTCAGTCCTGTGGCTAATTGTTGATGGAGCGGCATCCATCGCTGCTGCTATTGTATTGATCCATCTCATTGCTGGCCTTCCTCTTTTGCATTGACCTTCAACTTGGCAAACACATGATGTCTCTTTCTAATGATCTCTCTCTTTGCATGATGTGTCCAAAAAATGAAAGTCAAAGTCTTGCCATCTCGGCTTCTAAAGAAAGCTTAGATTTGATCTCCTCTAGTACCAACTGGTTTGTTCTTCGGGCAGTCCGCTTATACTAGAAATTAGCTGTGCAGCTGCATTTTGAATAGTTTGAAATGTTTGGTAAGTTAAGCTGGAAGTCCAATGTATAGACTATTACAATAGTTGAGGTAGGAAATTACTGAATTATGAACTGTATGGAAGTTTTCCTCAGAAAGATAAGGTTTCAATTTATAAATCATATTAAGCCTAAAAAAGGCAGCACTGGCCACAGTTTGAATTTGGGAATGAATATCTAATCTAGAATTGAGAACTACACCTACATTCCTAACTTGTGCACTAATTGGTATGATCCTGCAGTGAAGGAGTAACCTAGTGGTTACAGTAGTAGCCTGGTGACCAAGAGACCAGGGTTTGATTCTCACTGGCACTCCTAGTGTGCTTAGGCAAGCTACTTTACCCTCTCTTGCCTTGGAACAAAGGCCTGGCAATCTACTTCCAGTCACATCTTGCCAAGAAAATCCAGAGGTTACTGGGTCCCTAGGAGTCAGCATTGATTTGATGGCACACATTGCATTGCAGGTATAGATGGAGGGAGTGCCCAACTAAGATAGATGACCACTGTTGTTTGAACATTCAAAGCCAATCTATTATGATGCATCCATGTTTTAATAGTGTTGATACAAAGAACTGGTGAATGATTGTGGACAGGGAAAGCAAGTTGAATATCGTCTGCATAAAGATGATAATGAAGATGAAAACCCACAAATAGCTTATAGAAAGGGGCAAGGCACATGTTAAATAAGATGGAAGATAAGGCAAAACTCTGGGGAATGTCAGCTGTAATCTCAAACCAAAATGAAAATTTACCACCTGAAAATGCCTGAGCAAAGCGATTACAGAGAAAAGACTTGACCCACTTGTAAACAGTACAGGAAATACAAGGTCATGAAGTCTTTGCAGTACGGAGAATGATCGGCTATGTTAAAGTCTGTGGAAACATTAAGCAAGACCAAAAAGAAAGATTTCCCCTTGGTCAAAAACGTGAAGATAATAGTCTGTGGATGATAATAGTGATGTTTCTATTCCATGGAAAGTTCTAAATTCAAAGTGATAAGGATTCAATACAGCATGAGAACGTATGAAATGCTGGAACTGTGCCAAAACCATCTTCTGCAGGGCCTTAGTTAGAAAAGATACTGAGGAAATGGGTCGATAGTTTACAGGGTTGATTTTGAGAGATGAGATTTTAAGGATGGGACTGACAGAAGCTTGCTTTAGTACTTCCAGGACAATACCTTCTATAAGTCAATTATTAATAATACTAGTGATAACTGGACAAATGTCATCTTTTAAGCCTCTCGAACAATTAATAGGGCAGCCATCTCATGAAGTGAATATATTATTTAAAGAGACAACAGTCTCCTGTACTTCGGCTAAAGAAACAAAATCAAATTCTTTGCAGATATCATTACCGGCTGTTCATTCTTGCCAGGTGGATGGCAGCACGTCGCCATGGATAGTCCATTCCCTTTCTCACATGGGATTTCTATCCATAAAGATTCTACAGTGCATTTGTTTTCCTGCAAAACGTTTATTCCGTTTGCCTCGATGCTTTCTTTAACATATGGTCATATCAAATTTTCTTCTACCCTATGACTGCAGTATAATTTCTACCCTAGTATCACAGTGTCCCAGTGGTTATCCTCCTTCCACCAGGTCCCTGAGATATCAATTATATCTACCTCTTTGTTTAATACTAGCTATTCTAATTCTCCAGCCTTATTTTTTAGACTCCTAGAGCCTGACATTCAGTGGCAATGGCTAGTGTGATTACAGCGCCTAGCCACCACCGATACTGAGCAAAGTTTAATTTTTCAAAGTATGATGTTCAATTATGCATTTTTACAGGATTATTATTGGAAGCGTGGTAGTCAGATGATCATGATTGTTGAGTTTAGTTATTAAAATCTTGGGAGAAGGGGCGGTGTGAGTTAAGGAATGGCCTGGGTGGGTCAAAAATCAATGGGGGGATATTCAGTAGTGGTGGCTAGTCGTTCTAACATGGCTACCCGTCGCTGCTGAAACTTAAACCCAGATATTCAATGCCAGGTCACGTCTGGCCCCAGCATTGAATTTCTGAGTTGCCCAAATATGTGTTTTTATAGGATTGTTCTGGGAAGGATGGTGTTGAGATGATCATGACTAAATTTAATTACCAAAATCTTCGGAGGGAAGTGCTAGGGGGTCTAAACGTTAAGTGCGAGGTGGCACAAGGCTGACGGTTTGCCTACAACATCTAACAGCCTTGCTCTGGGCCTAAATGTGTACTCCTGCACCATTTTTGAACAGGCTCTATGCTTAGCAATAGCCTGTTGTAAAATCCTGCCAAAACTGTGTACGTCGTGACCTTGTTCGCTAAGTTCCAGTCTGCATGTACTATTTAAAATGCCTTCATATATAATATGTTACAGTGAATGTGGATATTGAAAGTATATTTCATTACAATTTGATTGGAATAAGAAGGTTTATCATTATTATGGACTTTATAAAGCTCTCTTTGGAATGGAGTCCCTAGAGAAGCAATAGAGCAGTATGACACCTCAGACTCCAAAGATCCAGCTAAGTATTATAATTGTTTCAATAAAGAGAGGATTCACAAATGATTATCTATATTTAATAACAAGGGGTTATAAAACCAATGGCAGGGGAGTTTCTCCCAAGGTAGAGTACGGAGGTATTTGCCCCCATTGAGCAATCGTTTTTTGTTTTGGGGGAATTTTTCCAAATAGGTTTTGTTTTCTATGTGGAGTTTATATTGCTGTAGGAAATTTCATAGAGATAACTGTCATATCACAAGGTAGAAAAATACATTCAAGGAAACTATATTGTTGATTTAGCTACTGTAGCTTTCAAATTCAGCTGTGTAAAATACATTTCAATTAGATTATGAAGCCATAAGACAGGCCAAGATATGCTATAAAAACCCCATAAGCTTGGTTAAGTTCATTTACGTTTTGCCTTGGGCCACTGGGGAGATGATTGCTAGATGCAATGAGAGATACCATACCCTGGATATCTCTGCTGTTTCTAGAAATTGTTCAGAGACCAAAAAAGATTTAAAATGTAGCACAGTTTTAAATTAGAATTTACATTTGCCGGCCTATTTTACATTGCTAAAATTTGAATTCAGCACACATTTTATGACATCAGTAAGCTGAATGGTCTTTGTGCTGTGCTCAGACATACAGGGGTCGATATTCAGTGGAGTGTTAGCCAGTTAACATTAACAGGATATTTATTTGGCAGACTTATCCAATCTTAAGTCAGGCAGCTGACTGTACCTGCTCAGCTTGACATGACAGCTATGCCCGGCCAGCTGTCTACATAAGAGTTAACCACACGCTGTGTTTTTCAAATGGATACATTTTGATAGACCAATTCATAGGCCAGACAAAATATATGCAGTCTGAAAGGAAAATTTGGAAAGTTAAAATTTATCTGGGTAACTCCTGAAATGACCTAGTTTTATTTAATTTAAAATTTGTGCCATTTTCTGTTAGTGCAAATTGTGTCCTGATGTTTTGTGATGTTCATATTTGCTGCTCCTAGAAATTTCAGTGATTCAGTGTAGGAATCTAAATTTATGCTTGCTATTCGTTAGCATACATGTGAAGCTCCATTTTGCACAGGACACTATGTAGGAATTGGGACAGGAACATTCACAATTCCTTAAGTTCTTTTTTTAACAAAAGGCTAAACCGAACATAGAGCCTTTTGTAAAATAGGTACAATGATTCCAGGAAAAACATATGTATTTGCCAGCACATACAGCGAGAACATCAATTTAATAAACCGTGCTGATCTTGAATAGTGTGGTATAAAACCAAATAAATAAATAAAAAACGAGTTCAAAAAGATCAGCAGCATTCGGAGCTTTACAGTAGAAAGCACCAGTAACTACGGGCCCGATAGTGAACTGGGCCGGCTATGAACCGTAGCAACGCATAGCCATCCCCGCCGACCTCTAACCCTGGATATTCAACGCTGGGGTCATATGCAGCCCCGGCATTGAATATCTGGGATCGCCGCACAGGCTCCGGAACTGCAAAAACTAACCGGGTAGCGGCGATATTGCACCGCTGCCCTGTTAGCTCCTGTGGGCAAACTAGGCCAGCTTTAGCTTTGCCTAGTTTTACCCGCAGGTCGCTAACCAGATAGTGGTGCAATATCGCCGCTACCCGGTTAGCAACTGTCGCTGCCTCTGCTCCACCCCCGAATGCCTACAACACGACCCGATGTTAAGCAGTTAGCATCGGAGTGCGTAGGGGAGGAGATTGGGGACATTCAGCAGCACTAACCCTGTTAGTGCCACTGAATATCCCGCTAGCGACATTTACATAGTTTATAGGTCTGTAAACTGTGTAAATACCTTTCGAATATCGGGCCCTACACATATAAGTGTCAATCTAACAACATACTCATATTAACTAGCAGTTACACATGCTTTGGCTTGTTCCTTGCACTCTTATGGAAATCTGTAAAATATCTCCCCTGCATTGTTAAAGTTAGAGAGCAGTTGATGCAGGGTTGGCCCAACCACTAGGCAAACTAGGACAGCAGTTGCGGGAAGGAGGGGAGTAGCAAAGAGCGGGTACAGTTACAGCAAAGCAGTGGGTCCTGCCAGTCACACAAACTCAGAATCAGTAGTGCAGGAAGAATTGGTAATATGCAAACAGCCCGTTTACCCCGGGAGGTGGCTTTTTGAAATATCCTTCATTATGCATATATTTACAGAACAAACTTTAATATTCAAAAGTGTGATTGCCTAATATGCATTTGTATAGGGCTGCTCTGGAAGGGATGGTACTGAGGTGATTACAACTGAGTCCAATAATCAAAATCATTGGGGGGGGGGAGGGGTGCTAGGGGTCTAAAGGTACCTAATACACTTGCAGCAGCCCCGACTCGATGGACTGCATTCTTCTTGAAAGCTCTAATGTATGAAATGCTTTACCACCTTCACTGTGTGTGGAGGTTTCTTACAAATTGTTCAAAACAGGGCTAAAGACACTGGGCCTAATATTCTGTGCTAAAGTGGTTAGCCGCTGGCGCTGAACTTTAACCCCAGATATTCCATGCTGGGGATATATCCAGCCACTGGCATGGAATACAGTAGATGGGTTGGCCACAAAACCCAGAAGTTAACCGGGCAGTGGCGATATTCAGCCGCTGCCCGCTTAGCTTCTGCGGCTAAATGTGCTGCACCTTATGTTAGCTGCATGTCGCTAACCCAGAACACCCCCAACATGCCCCAATGCTAACAGTAAGCATCGGGGCATGTAGCAGTGGCACCCATGGATATTCCACTAAATATCCCGGCAGCGCGGCATTTACATGGTTTGCAGGCCTGCAACTGTGTCAATGCCTTTGACTATCACCCCCACTGTTTTCAAGTAACTTTCAGCTTGGACTTACATTGGAGGGTAAAAAAAGGAAAGTTGCAGTATTCCTTGTTTATTTTAACGTTGTCCCCTTTATTTCTTTATTTTTTTTCCTGTAATCTGATTGGAGTTCTTTTTATTTGTAATTTTATTTTTTTTTTACTTTGTAAACCACTTTGATAGCTTGCTTTAAAAGCAGTATAATAAGAATAAGCCATAAATCATAAATTATAAACCATACAAGAAAGCCTCAAAAGTGTCACAAATGGAAGATAATTTGTGCAGCTAAAATTTTGAATGGATTAGCGAAGTGGTTCAGTGGGAGACCTTGAAGAAACAGGTTGCAGTAGACTAAAGGGGAGGTGAAGAGAGTATGAATAAGGGTTTTTGTAGAGTAATTCAGAAAAAAAGGATGACTTTAGTCTTTCAGTTCTTACCAGTAGAGCTCTGATCTCATTCCTACTCAGCTTTTCAGGTCTCTTCCATGATATAGAGAAAGAAACAGCAAGTTTTAGCAATATGTTGGATATGTGTAAAGAGAGCAGTCAAAGATGACCCCAAAGTTACAGGCTGAAGGAACATGAAGGATGGCAGAAAAGGGGGAGGGGGGAAGAGGTTTCAGGGGAAAAAGAATAAGGTTTGTCTTGGCCATGATGTTTCAGATGGTGGTATGATATCCTAGTAACTATATCAGACATGCAGGCTGAGATTTGAGACTTGCTTCCTGATTTCTAGTATAGAAAGGTAGATCTGGGAATTATCAGCATAAAGATGGTCCTGAAAGCCATGGAAGGAGATCAGAGCACCAAGGAAACATGTAGAGAGGGAGAAAAGAAGAGGACTCTGAGGTACACTGATTGGTAGTGGAATACACTGAAAGTCAATCTTGGTTTTCTTATCTACAAGTTCTTAAATTCAAGTGAGGACAGAGTATTAAGGAGTAGGTGTGATCAACAGTGCTGAGGAGGATGAGAGCTGAGTAAAAACCCTTAGACATAGCCAGGAACAGGTTACTGGAGATTTTAGCAAGGGCTTTTTCTGTAGAATTGGACTGTATCGAGAATGGCTTGAGATGAAAAACTCTAAACTGAGGTCAACAGCACATTTGAGGGAGGGAGATGAGATGATAGTCAACAGGGCAAGTAGGTTTTTTGAGACGTGATGTAATTACTGCATGTTTAAGGCACCAGGAACAGTTACAGTGGAAGATTAAAGACAGAGGATATGACAGATGGAAGAAACAAGTACTGAAAACTAGTACTGAAAAGCTGAGTAGGAATGCGATCAGAGCCCTTTATATGGCAGCTTGACCTCTAGTGGTAAGAACTGAAAGACTACTGCTAAGGGGTCAATCGGCACCATTTTGCACCCGGAGTCCAATAGGGCAGGAGTGACTAAGAATTGCTCCTGCCTCAGTGACCAGACACCAGGAAAATCCCCAGTAGGTCCTAAAGGGGTATAAGCTTCAGAGAGGCTTGACTGAAGATTTATAAGGGTGGGGGGGGGGGGCCTAAATAGGGGGGAAACAGGAGTCTGCACATTACTTTTTTTTTTAAACTGTACCCTTTTAAGATGGCAACTGGAAGGAAAAATGATAATGGCAGTTTTTCCATGAATAACACAGCTTGTGAAGTTCACTGTAGCTGTGTTATTTGCATAAAAATGGCTAATGCATACTGCACTGCTTGAGATGCAGGGGGGCGGGGACAGCCATCCCCCTGAATTTAATGCAACTTGCCACGTTACTGCTGCCACAGGGAACAGCTACTACCACCCATTGTGCTGGAGGTAGTTTCTCCCTGCTGAGCGCCAGCATCGTGGGCTTTTAAGGCCTGCGATAGTGGCGCCACAGCGGGAACGCTCATGCCTTCCCCAGGCATCATCCAGACATGCTCTGCCCAAGTAGCGAGGGATTTTTAGCACAGCGCCAAAAATGCATAATAATGTCACACTAACCAGATAACCCACTATAGTAAACATGTCCCTTAGTATCCTAAAGAGGTGATTTCAGAGGCTCTCATGTGTAAATCATTACATAGGTATAAACAGTGATTACAGAAAAGATGCTGTTGATAAGTGTATGAATCCAGCATGCATAAATTTGAAGGTGGCATGTTCTGAGTGTGTTTTGGGCAAATCTTAAATTATGTATGAATTTCCTGTTTTGTAATGGAAACACACATGTATTTCAAACAATTTCTCTGTTGACATTTAAGCCTGTTCTGAGGCAGTGAATTGCTCATTTGGAACTAGGGTTTTGAGGAATGCTTGAGGGGGAAAGCGTGCATACCTTGTTATCGCAGAATTTAATATACAACAGGGCAGTTTACAATATAACAATGTCTGCAAGCTATTGAAAAGGAAAATAACTCCATAGTCAGACAGGAAATATTAATACATTCATACAGCAGAGAAGAGGGGGCAGAGGGGGAGGAGAGAGAGGGAGGAAAGGGACCAGAGGGAGTGCTATGTATGAGAAGATTGAAGGTCAAAGGCTAATTGAAAAAGGTGTGTCTTCTTGAGCATTGATTTAAATTTATGGAAGGCGAGTTCAAGGCGTAAGTCAGAGGGCAAGGCATTCCAGAGGGCAGGACTAAGGAATAAAAAAAGCAGAACACCGGGTGGACTCCAGATGGGCTTGGGTAGCAGAGGGAAGGTGTAAACGATTTTCGTGGATAGTGCATAAGACACCGGGTGGGGCAAATACGTGGAGAGTATCTGATAGGTACAAAGGGGTGCAGGTATGCAGGGCCTTTAGTATTCAAAACCACCTAAACATGCAAAAAAGAGAGTTTTCGAGCCTGGCTCCTTAATTGGCTCCCCATGTATGTGCCATTGTGCAAAATCTGATACATACACGTGAAAGTGCACTTACATTTACAAAGCCTCTAGCGAAGCGGCTCTTTTTATGAATGTGTATTTTTGTAAAATGGCTGTTCCTGCCATACCTGCCACCAGATGCACATGTATTTTATCCAGGGCCTTACCAGTATTTTAGAAAAGGTTCCACGTTCAGCGAGCCTTTTGTAAAATACCCTGCAAATTGTGAATGCCCTGACCTGGACTTTCCTTTTCCAGCCTAGGTGACCTGTACAAAACTGGGGCTTCAAGTCCCAAAGTTATGATCCTAAACCCTTTGAAAAATAGCTAACTTTCAAAGGTGAACTTTAGCACTCGTGTGTTTTGTACCTGCTTAACATCACGAGTAAGCCAGAGACAGGACCAAATCAAGCGAGAAATGCATCCTGTGTGACTCGCTTATCTGGTGCCCCCTCTTCTGGCTCCATGAAGGAACTCACTTTTGTCGGGCTTCCTGGAAGCCCAGTGATGCCATCAGCATCCCCTCCATACTTGTGCCTTGCACAACCGCAGTGCTCATACAGCCCTTGCTATGGCCCTGCCCGGAGATTGCATAATTAAATCTCTACCTGTATTTTACTTTCTCACCATGGACAAAACTAGGCATGTTATAAATTAACACATGTATTTTTGCCCGTTAAGAAGATGGCAGTTTTAGCCTGGGAATTTCTGAAGGTAACTTCTTAATTACTCAAACAAATCTCTTTGAAAACTGTGCTGCCCATATACTTGTATTAATTTAATGCCAGTTAGATTTATGTGAATGCATTTTGAACTTGATGTCTTGGCAAGGTAGTTGCTCCCTCCACCCCCTTTATCCTAAAACGTACACGAATGCTTAATTCAACAAGTAATGAAATGTTCTAAGGCTGCTATTCAACCTGAGTCTTGAAAATGGCAGCAGTTTTCTCTGCTTAAAAGTTAGAGTGTGACTGAATTTTACAATTCTCCATCTAACTTCTAACTCTGCCCCCAAAATGCTCCAAATCCCACTCCAATTTAACATTCATAATTTTGGCTGTCCAGCCAAAGGTGATTGATATAAGTGCTGCTAACTTTAAAAAAATATACTTTGAACCTGGTTTTGAATACTGTGCCTTCCATTTCCATTCTAAAGAAGTATATTTTGTTATATCATGTTGAAACATGTATTTTGTTTTAATGGATGTAGGCAGGCATAATTAATTAAAACAAGTAAATATTTCTTTTTGAAGCAATTATCGCCAATTAATTTAGCATATCACTAAAAACAATAGAAGCGCAAATTATCAACACAGAAGTCTGATTAACACAAACTAATCTGTTCTCATAATTTGAGACCCAACAACCTAATTTTAGATACTATGATAGACATCATCATGGAAATTAAGGATAAAGGCATGTGTCCTGTTAAGAGAGGAGGAACAGCCTAGTTGTTAAAACAGCAAGTTGAGCGTCAGAGAAGCAAGGGTTCAAATTCTGCTTCTCCCACTAGCCCTCCTTGTGCCATTGGGCAAATCACTTTACCACCCACTTCAGGTACAACTTAGTGAAATTAGCATTGGCAAGAATATCTATGTGCACGGGACAAAGAAACTCCAACAAGGCCAAGGTCAGATTTCCATGGGAAAAAGAGCCCATTTGGGAGGTACATGAAAGAGTATCTGTGTGTCCCCATAGACAGGTTTACCAGGAGAATTTAATGGCACAAGCCTACTTTCTGTCATGCTACCAGAAGGATTATACAGTATGAAAGACAGTTATGATGATTTTTAGTTTGATAATAGGAAGTGGTTATTTGGGGGTGGAATTTATTTTATTTGTAATTACGTTATTTTATTGTTTGTATACTGCTTAATGTCCTATGATGGATAAGTGACATATCAAATGAATAAATCAAATCAAAATTGCCAGCCCTCCTGCACTCCAGTTGTAACTCATCTTGATTACAGGTTTGGAAAAGCAAGTAATCAAATCCAAAAACACCATGGTCAGTATATACTGTACTGTATTATATTTAATCTACCTTTGCAAATCTCCTCATTAAATGTGATAATGCCTCTGGGTTGGGACACTCAAGTTTCTTGATGATCTCAAAACTTTGATTGAGTTGTGTGAAGACATCAACCACAGAGCAAGAGAAGAGGGCGTGTTCAGAGGTTGCCTGAAACTAGAATGAAAGACACAATAACCAAGATTAGTAAGCATTCCTGTTTTCATAGATCTATAATGCCACGTTGAACCATAAGGTTAGTGTGGGGATCCCCGGCATATTGTTAGACCAGCAGTCCCCTTATATAAGTGACTTCAGCCTCACATAAGGCGTTAATTCAATGGGCTGTAGGAAACCAAAACATAAAGACCACAATAGAAACAAAAAAAAATGGTCTGTTAACTCACATATGTGCAGAAAATCCTACAAACCCCCATTCCCCAATTATCTCCCTATTCCAAAATCTTTCGCTGTAGCAGGTTTTTAAAGGGTTTTTTTTGTTTCACAGACTCACCTCTGCCACTGACTTTGTGCAACTTTAGCTGAGCTACTTTAATAAGTTCTTTATTAATTTATTGGAAAAATCCCAGTGCACCTTTAAATCTAACTGGTCAAAAAGCAAAAAGTGTTTGAACTATTACATAGCATCCAACCCCTCCCCCTCCTGAAGACTAAAATCTACTCACGCCATCTTTTTTGTCTCTTTCGAGGGCTCCATGAAGAAACTCCATTGAAACATCTTCATTTTCATCCAACCACTGCATGACAAATGGTTCAAACCATCTAAAAGAAATATATGGAAGTACGTATGGTGGTTACACTGCAAAAAAATCAGGAACTGTTCTGGGTTATGGTTTTAGAGGTTGCTGATCCATTTACCTCTGTCCACTGAAGGGGCAATATTCAAACTGTCTGCACTGGGATAAACTTGTAAAAATGTTTTACCTACTGACTTTGAACTGATTTTCAAAGCAAATGGAGGTGCCCACTTTCACACTGACACCAGGGGTACAAAGTGCACACGTGCAGCTACTTTTTCTGTTTGTACTGGAAAAATTATACAGGTAGATTGAAAGTGCATTTTCAATACGTAGTTTTCCTTACCCAACCTAAACACCCCCAGGAGTGCTTTTTCTCAGTGCGATAAGAAGAGCCCAGACTGTGCCTTTAGCGCTATTGAGGGAGGGCAGTTTTTCATTAACATGGCTAAAATGCTCTTTACCTGTGTAAATTGCTTTGGAAATTGCTTTCCAAGTGTGCAGTGCCAGAACATGCACTTTAATTAAACACTTTCGAACCATAGGCATTGGATTGTTGATAACATATAATGCAATATATACTTTTCCCAAAACCATGCTCGCATAAAAGAAAAATTTCTATATGAATGCAACAAAATAAAATCCTGCGCTGCTAGATATTAACATGCAAAATATAAACAGGAAATCTCATGGTCTAACTGAAAAATGCCCTCCCTCAGCATGGCTAAAAATATGCATGGAGGTCCTCTGGATGTTTTGAGGTCAGGCATGGTGTGAGGTACGCAGGCTACTTTCCTCCCTGCACAAGAGAGCAGGTGCAACATGCACACAAAGGCGCACTTTAGACAGGACACGGAATTGAGACTTCGTGCAGCTGTTTCTAAAATACACAGAAGGAAGTGCAGGAGCACATGTGGACTGATAGCCATGTGCAGTGGGAGGAGCCATTTTAGAAATTTACATGGTGAAAAATCAGCGGAGGAAACCCATCAAGTTACATGTGTAAGTGCCCGCCTTGGTACATGTCGACTCTTACACGTGGGTGTGGCCTATTTCGCAAATTTAGATGTGTAGATGCTGCTAGTTAACTACAGAGGAAACTATCTTTAACTCATTTCAGTTTGGAGGGGGAAGTAAAGGGGATCAAGGAGAATAACCTCTCTTAATCCCTTCTATAAAGAGCTGGCCAAACCGCATCTTTTATAAACCTTAGCGTGGCAGGGAATAGGTGTAAATCCCAATGTAGATAATCTGGGCCTTACATGTGTGTTCCTATATATGAAATGTAGATGTCTTTCCTATGCTAAGCTCTTGACATGCTCCCTCAAAACTTCCAAGGACATCCACATGTAAACCGAGTGCTTGCTAAAATGGTCATTTACACACAGATGTGATTTACACATGTATATGCAAAATTATACATGTGTAAAGGCAAATAAGGCTTCTAAAAAACCCCTTTTATGCAAATTTTCAAAGAAAGGTATCTGCATCCTTTTCCTTTAACAATTTAGGTAAAGTCTGCAACGCTGTATGTAATACAAAGAACTGATATAGCAGCCAGGGATATAACCTTTCCAATCACTCTGGACATTTAAAAAAAATCACTTTGGGAGAGATCTTCAAAAGCACTTGTGGTGTGCAGCGACTTCAACCATGAGTCCATTTTAAATAAAAACGCTGAGTGATTTAGGAGCAGATTTTATAACAGGATGCCTATGTGAGAAATCCAAAATGGTGTCTATTTTATGAAGACAGCATAGGTGCCTATGTGCCTTTATAACATATATACCCAGAACTAGCCCCTATAGCATGCAAATGCCAGCACACCCATTTATACCTGCTCCAAAGTTAGTATAAGTGTCTACATGCACCTTATACATGTACTCACGTATATTATAAAATATACATGCACATTGCAGCTCTGACCTTACTCTGTGAGGACTTGTATGCACCTATACTGCCAAGCAATTTGCAGAGTATTTTGCACATGTAAAACTGATTACATGTAGGAAAACCTTTACATAATAACCCCCTTAAATTGCTAATTGACCAAAATTATCAATTTTAAAAAGAGACTGTCCTTTTAAGGGGTCATAGCCAATTACTTACCCATTTAAGAGGAAGCACACAGATAACATTTAACATTTCCACATTAAAGAAAGATAAGGAGAATATTTTATCCATCTGACTTTATTCTTGGATTTACTACAGCATCACTTACACAGATAGCGCCATTCAAAGTGACAAAGTTAAAGGAATTATCCGGATAATAGTGATTTTCACCCATCATAAATTATCCAGATAACTTTATCTGGATAGTGGTTGAAAATTGTTACTATGCAGATAATTCTTTTGCTCTGCCTTGGGTCTATCCTCAGACTGCCCCAACATTAACTGCATTGTACCGAGGTGTCCTGTTCAGCAGCACTAACCAGATAACGGATAAATGCTTTTGAGTGTGTGTGTGCGCCATCAAGTCAATGCTGATTCCTAGTGACCCCAGCCCTTGGGTTTTCTTTGCAAGGTGTGACCAAAAGTAGATTGCCAGGTCTTTCTTCCAAACAGTATTTCAAGGTGCTAACCCATCCATGTAGTAGCCAGTCCCAACTCTGCTTAGCGTCTGAGATCAGCCAAGATCAGGCTCATTCAGAACCCTAGTATCTGCCCCTTAATTTCTTTACTGCACACAGCATCATCATTGTAACTTCTGAGAGAAGAGATAATAAGTAAATAGAGCACTAAAAGAATGAGCACGCAGTGGGAGAAATGAAATGCAAGGAGATTAGTTTCCTAGTGCAGCCTAGTATAAAGCATGCTTTATGCCTTGTGTTTTCGGTACTAAATATTTAAAGAAAGGAAATATTTATAAGCTCAACAGAAATTATCACAGCTTACAGAGAATACTCGGGCACTGCATTCTTGAAGGCAGGAAGTTCTCGCACATATTCATTGTAAAACCATTTCACTTTGAAGTGCAAATTCATATAATCTGTACTTTTGCATAGCCGGTGCTTTTCATGTTCTAAAGCAAAGAAGAATAAAATTTTAAAATAGTAAAACTGACTGTAAATATTATGTCATCTCATTCACTTTTTAAAGTTAGCTGGTGATAAAATTATAGGCATACTCGAAATGCAGTGGCAGAAAAATAAAATACGAATACATGTCCATGGCTTTATTTCTTTACCTTCTCACAGGCAATGGCAGCATAAGAACTATATATACAGTGAAGTTTCTTGAATTATAATTATTTAGCTTTATGCAAAATGGATATTTTTATGTGAGGAAAAAAACAAGTCTAGCTTGCTTGAATATTAAAAGCCAATAATGAAGAAAATATATACGTTGAACACTGTTAAAAATGTTGAGATTTGATGTACAATCCCAGCTATCACAGAAACCTCAAATTTTCAAGGCATGCCGTGAATTTAACCATTGACAAACAGTAGAAGGTGATACCTAGTGGTCTGACTTAGGGACCCATGTTTGCAGGGTTCCGGAAAGAGCCCTGGTGTATGGTGCCTAACCAAGGACTATTACTACAATATCTAGACAAAGTATGCTTCCATGGGAGACATAAAAAAGAGAAAAAGAATCCTTGGCTAGCTGTGAATGAAGGCTCATGGCACCAAATTCCAACCCAAGTTTCAATTCAGCTGGAAGTTCAAAGACATGAGAGGAAACTAGTGGGTCAAACCTTCCCACTTCCCTCAAAAAATAAACCTTACAGTCTGCATTGTAACCTACAGTATAAACATTTTTTTCTTCATGTTGTTTACATACTCACTTTAACCAATGCAATGAAAAAAGGGTTAGTTGGCTATTGTGTAATATATACACATGAAAACAGTATTTCCATACAAGACTATGGTCCAAGCTCCAACCCTGTGCACATCTACTGTAAAAGTCCATGTTTGCTTGCATTGTGCGTACTTTTACGACTGACTTTATGCCATAAGAACTAATTTTTGCACTGAAATCAGGACTTGCTAACTAGATAAACCTCACTGAGCCTGTTATCCATGGCACTATCCAGATGATAGCACTGAACATCCCCTCTGACCACCTCAGCACTCTCTGTATAGTGCCAGGGCAGTCCCAGCACTTATCCAATCAGTGGTGATTTTCAGTCCACTAACCAGATAAGTAACTCCATAAAGTTAGGCCAAAAAAAGCCAAAGCACATAAAGTTAGGACAGCTATCTGGACAGTCACTGTGGTCAGCATTTCAAAGCTGAGTGCCTCAGGAGCGGGAAGATCGCTGCTACTGCCCTGCAGCCCCAATCGGCATCAGAGAAGGGAGCGGGAAGGTAAGTCCCTCCCTGTTCTCCTCCACCAAGGCCAATAGGACTGAAGAGGAAGGAACGTTTACATTTAAAACTGAGCACTTCAGGTGCGCCTGCACCTGAGGGTCTCGCCAGAGGGCCCTTTGGTGTGCCCTTAGGTACAGATCGTGAATGAGGACAATAGCAACAACATGAACACTGTAATCAAACACAAAACTAGAACAATTAACCACAATTCCCAAGCAGAGATAGCTGCAGCTTCACCAACCGCGGTATGTACAAAATGTAGCATAAACTAGATAATGTTCTGGAGCACAAGGTAGGGTTTCATGCTAATTCCACACAACATGATACAAGTAGCTAAATCAAAAATCGTGTCTACTTCAAACAATAAGAAGAAAGCCTACTCTACTACAGCTGACCCAAAATACACACAGCATTGCAGCAGACCATATCAAGCAGAGTAAGCCAGAGCTGCAAACGCAGTGACAGAGATTCCTGCGCACCCAGTCAGCTCACTGTACACACAATATCGCAACAGACCCATACCGCTGAACCATGAACTAATGAATCATATGACTCTTCATCCTAGCCCTACTACACTCCTTCTCAAGAGGCAAAGCAACTCCTTACTCCTGTTACAATGCTGTCCACATAATATACAACCCAAGGCATCTAAGGCATACATGCAAATGGAGCCACTGGCAACCTCCAAGATCCGTTAACCATAACAACCTCATCAGGATTCTACTAATAAGCAGCAGTACTTTGCCGCAAAGCTTCACTAACACCACCAAAGAAATAACATGTGCCTTAATCAATGCCAAATCAGCTCACAACAAGCTGCAAAAAATAGATCACAAGATAAACATCATGCTGATAACCGAAACATGGTTTGCACGAACAGACAATGTTCTCTTAAACCAACTAAACACAGATACACACAACATCCACAACTGCTCAAGAATATCTGGAAGAGACGGAGGCATATGTATCCTTACCAACAGACAGCTACGCTTCACTGACGCAGATAACTTATCTGTACATAATCTAGATCTCTTAACCATCTCAAACAAGCAATACACCATTTGCCTAGTCTACAGAGCCCCCACACCCAACCCAGACAAGTCATCAAACATTCTAGAAGTCGTCTGCACACACTCTAACAAACAAAACATCTTCCTCTTGTTGGGAGACTTCAACATGGCCTTTGTAACCAAACCTCAAGCATCAGCATTCATAGAAGCTATGAGTGACCTACAATTCTCACAAGTTGTCAAAAATCCCACACATACCAAAGGAGGAACACTAGACTTTATATTCTTTTAAAATGCAACAATGACTTGAATCCACCACAACCACGCATCTCACCTGTGCCCTGGTCAGACCATCGCCTGAAAACATTCACATTACCTTACCAATACAGATTGACAAAGAAAACAGAATACAAACCCACCAGGAGAAAGTTTTCATCAATAGACGTGCAAGACTTCACCTGCAAAATTACACCCCAACTGACAGAACACAATCCCTCCGACAACATAGATACCCTTATCAAGACCTGGAATTTGACAATGGCAAATGCTGTGCAAACCCCAGCAACAACCCAATCATCAACAGAATTGTGCCCTGGTTTTCATCAGAACTGAAGCAGCTGAAAAGTGAACTACGCCGCCTTAAGAGAAAGTGGACGCTTGCAGGAGGTGCAAACTATGTTGATTTTCTTGTCTTTTTCTCTGGAACAGCAGTGACACCTTGCCCTTTTCTTTGGGATCCCGACATTGCAAACAGCATCAGTGGCTTCTTCAATGCTGGAAGAAGTCTCGCTGCAATTACTCTGAAGCAGCTGCTTTCCTAATTCCAAGAGGAATAGATAACGTCTGTGCTTTGACTTGGACTGCCATTCTGGATTTAGTGACATCCAAACAATGAAGGCATTCAAAGCACTGATCTCCAACATGTTGTAGAAGATTGTCACTGGCCAGCGTCTTGTCATTCGTTTTGTGGTATACATGCGCAACATTTGATCTGCCGTATCTACTCCACCTTTACTAGAATTATAGTCCAAGATCATGCGTAGTATTTTTGTCTGGACGTGTGTTATCTACTTCTTCTTGATCATGCAAACTGCTCAGAAGAACAACCACTTTTCCTTTCTTCAGGCAATAGGAAACCAGAGTGGCGTCATCGCGAAAGGCAAACAGTGAAGTGAATACCTCTCGGCCCTTTGTTGTTACAAATTCTGGAGGTAATTCTTTTCTGCTCTTTCGAATTGTCCCCAAAAGTTTTGTTTGTTTTTCTAGCAATTTCCGTGACAGGGATAAACTGCAGAAGAAACTGTCAACAGTAACATTTCTGCCAGATCGCGTCAATCCTTCAGTGAGTTGCAGCACAACCCTTTCACCCTGATTCTGTTCCCTGTTTTGTCCGAGTTCCTTTCCTGTATATACTTGAAGAAGCAGAACATATGACGTTGCACTATCACACAACATCCATAGCTTTATGCCATATTTCCCAGGTTTGCTGGGAATATATTGTCTGAATGGAACACGACCATGAAATGTAAGCAGTTGCTCATCCATGGTAACATTTTCATTAAGAACAAAGGCGTCACTTACAGTTGCTTCCCAGGTATCAAAAACATGTCTGATTGGAGCAAGCTTATCCACGTCTCGTTGTTCACGTCTGTTGGTTGCATCATCAAATCTGAGAGCACAAGAAATTTACGGTTATGGGCCATATTTTTGCCGAAAAACAAAATGACCATCTTCAAGGTTCCACAACTGAACTATGGATTCATTTTGTGACCTGTACATGCCTGAGAGGATCAGAAGTCCAAGAAAACATTGAAATTCTCCGTCTTTCAAATCTTTCCAGGTGTTGTCATAAATGTGTCTTCCTTGTTTGCTCATCCACATCATGATTTCATTCAATAAGTTCTACCTCATGAACATGTGGAATGCTGCGAGAGGGCCATCAACATTTTGTACAGTATACCTTGTAGGACCTTGTTGTATGGGCATGACATTAGCTCTGGCGTATCTTCCAGTAGCTTGCTTTATAGGTTTCCTGTTCCATGATGTGGCATCCTTAGATACATAGGCTTCAATGGCAACATTTGTGCTTATAGTAGATGACCTCTTAGCTCCTCTACGACCACAACTAAGATTCCTCACAGATGATACTGACGCCAAGAACTCCTGCCTTCTTCCCCATCCTGCACAGCCTCGACCTTTGCCTCGACCTGTAACTTGACTCTTTGCTGCAGGCGATGTTACCGGCTCAACATGAGTCTCACATTCACTTGGCGACCAACTGCTGTCGCCATCTGAATCATGACTGTCATCATCAGATTTATCGCCCGAACTTGGCTGATATGCTTCTTCGCTTGCTGAATATGCTGCATCATCAGACGACTCAGAGCTGTCACTGTCAGCATCTCGTTGCAATATTTCTCTTACTTGGGCAGCTGAATACTTTTGTTTTGACATCATAAACAATAACCTAAAATAAATAAACAAAGATAAAGTTGAATAAAACGCAAAGCAGTTTTACTATAGGTGTACAATAATCGTGATGAACGCACTGAAAGCCTTTAGATTTCATCGGAAATAATGAGAGCACGTATGATATCAATTACAGAAAATGTGTAATTTTCATAAAAGAAGAGTACAAAAATAAATGATACATAATTAATGATAAATACCTTTGTCAGATCAAAAAATTCACAAAACTGCAAATTGTATCACAATCCAAACCGGACGTAAGCAACTGGGGTCAAAAATGACCCCACTGGTTCTCTGTGCTGCAATTCATCACTAGCGTCACCTAGCGGATGAAAATTATTCCTCTCATGGCGCAATATAAAGAGAATATTGACATGTGAAAAGTCATAAAAAGATTGCATTCTTGAAGAATTAGTTTCCGAGATATGCACTGTGAAACTTGCAATGGGGTCACTTTTGACCCCATTGGTACTCCCAGAGTTAATTACCTCGGCGTTACACTGGACCAACAACTCACTTTCCTTCAACACATAAACCACACAATAACTATATTACAAGCTATGAATAATAAAGAGCTTACGCCCACTACTCTGACCAACCGACTTCCAGTCTGTATGTCAAGCTGTAATAACACCACTGCTTGATTACAACAACATTATTATCATGGCATTCCAAAGAGCTCACTATACCCATTGCAGCTAGCACAGAATACCATGGCAAGGATTATCCGGGACAAGCTCGTCAATCCCACATCATGCCACTCCTCAAACAACTTCACTGACTGCAGATATCACAAAGAATCAAATATGAGGTCCTTATCAACACACACAAAATCATTCAAAAAGTCTCAGCTCTCAACCTGCATGCCTTAATCTCAACCCGCAGCTGCAATAGACCCACAAGGTCAGACCATGTCTAACAAGCTAAAAATACCAACAGAAAGAACAAAATATTTATTTATTTATTTTTATTTATTACAATTTCTTATATACCGCGCTATTCGGTATCAGCGAGGTTTACATTATAACATAACGACCATAACAACAAGCTGTCTGGTTTTACATCGAACAGGAGTGCAAACTTGGATAACAGGGGTTAACTATATACATGAGATATTTACACAGAACAAGGTTAGGTAAAAATCACATAACGAATGTAAGGGTCTTTCTAGAGTGGGTCATTTCTTCAGAGGGGTATCTAGGTTTGATTGCTGGTTGGGTAGTATTGGAGGAAAAGGTGGGATTTGAGTGCCTTCCTGAACTGATATAGGTCGGCAATGGCCCTAATGTCAGGGGGTAGAGCATTCCAGCATTTGGGGACATAGAAAATGAACGCCCTGTTTGTGGTTGTCATGTTGCATTTTGTCAATGCCTTTGGGGTTGTTAAAAGGTTTACGGCTGTTGCTATTCTGGATCTGTTGGGGGGAACCATGTGAATAAGATCTGTGAGTGAGGAGGATGAAATACCTTTGATTGCCTTGAATGATAGGAGTAAGGTTTTAAAGATGATCCTCCCATGGATAGGTAGCCAGTGAAGCTGTTTGAGAATGGGAGTCACGTGGTCGCTTCTGGAGGCTCCGTAGAGGACCCTTGCTGCGGAATTCATGGCCAACTGCAAGGGGGTTAGAGTGGATTGGGGAAGACCTTGAAAGATGGCGTTGCAAAGTCAAAGTGTGGCAGGATTAACGCTTGGTATATGGTCCGGAAATCATCTGGGTCCAACAGGGAGCGTAGGTGTTTGAGTGAGCGGATTTTGAAATAAACGGCTTTGACTATGCTGCTTATGTGGTGTTTCATATTCAGACGTTGATCCAAAGTAACTCCAAGGTATTTTATTGTTTCTTTAGTTTGTAAATCAGCTTCCTTGACACTGACATGGGATGGGGGAGTAAAGTTGGGGTCTCTGGTGATGAATAGCACCTCTGTTTTTTTATGTTGAATGCGTAGGTTCTGTGATTGGAGCCACGTTGAGACCGCATTGAAGCAATCTATAAGCGGTGCCAGATCCATGTGAGCTGTGGAGAACGGCATGTGTAAGAGAATGTCATCTGCATATATCAAACAGTTCACATTGAATGATCTTATGATGCTGCAGATGGGCTGCATGTAAATATTGAATAATAAGGAGGATAACGAGGAGCCTTGAGGTACCCCTTGCTTTTGATGGAAATGTTTTGACTCTTCTGATCCGGATTTCACATATTGCCATCTTCCATCCAGATAAGAGTTACACCATCCTAGCGCACTGTTGCAGACGCCCTTCTCTTTCAGTCTTCTGAGGAGAATTTTGTGACTCACGGAGTCGAACGCCGCAGCGATGTCTAGGAAGATGAGCACAAAACCTTGTCGGATGTTGTCAATGCCAGTGATGATATCGTTGAATAGACTAGTGAGTAGTGTCTCGACCCCATGATATTCTCTGAACCCATGTTGGCAGCTATCTAGGGGAGCAGCGGTATCTATGTGATCTTGAATTTGCCATTGCGCCTCTTTCTCAATTATCTTAGCTAAGAGGGGGATACTGGCTATTGGCCTATACGAATCGACTCTTTGGGGGTCTAGTTTGGGGGTTTTCAATAGTGGCCTAATGGAAGTCTGCTTGAGTGTTGTGGGGAAATATCCTGTTGTGAAGGAGAGCTTCATTATATTTGCGATGACAGGGCTGAACACATCACGCAGCTCCTTAATCCAAAAAGCTGGGCATGGGTCAGTTTGTGCAGTGGAGGTGTTGAGAGATGCTATGGTGTCTTCAATACATTTAGTGGATGGTGTGGAAAATTTCTTTAGTGGGGATAGGCCCATTGGTTCTTGATATGTGACTGCTGAGACCTTGTCAGTTTGAACGATCTTGGATTGCGAATATAGCAAAGGACCAATAACAGGGCCTTTTTGCTATATGCCCCCGCATTTTGGAACTCACTTCCACCACAAATAAGAGACATTCAACTTTTGTAAGACTTCAGAAAATGCTTGAAAACCCTCTTATTCACAGAATACTATGGCAAAGCAACGAATGACAAATAACCTGCACAGCAACTCCACACACATAATATATACCTTTGGCATTAAACAGTTTATATCACTGCACCCTAATATGTACATAGTTCATCAACTTTTATGAGAATTTGTTAATAGCATCTGTTACAATGTGTTCAATGTTTGATGTAATATGCACCACTATTCGACATGTTTCCTGTTACCACACTGAGTTATTTGTAAACCGTCTTGACTTGTAGAAAGATGGCATAAAAAACCTGTTACATAAATAAGTAAATAAATATTTAGTCTTAGAAGATAGCCAGATTCTGTCACTGAATATCTGTTTTTATTTTTAAATGCTGTGGCTGGTGCTTAAAAAGCGCCAACTGCAGAGTTTGCAAGGTGACTCGCATTAAACAGTTGTTAATTGGATTTAACCTTCCCAGAATTTTCCAGAATTGCATTTAATCCATGCTCATAGGAGTAGTGATGGACAAGCAGGATGTCACAAAAAGGAAAGAATTCATACCACAACCATTTATTGCTGATCCAATTCAACTTTATAATATCATAACATATTTTAAACCTTCATACAGAAAACATAAGTCAGTTATTTTACACAAAATTATGCTACCCAGTGCCAAAACTGAACAGCTAATATGGGGCTCGTTAATAGAATGTAATGCTCTATATAACTATATCTATTATATATGGTAAGATTTATGTTGTTGTTGTTGTTGTTAAGTGCCGTCGAGTCGGAGTCGACTCATGGCGACCCTCTGGATAGCTATCCTAAATTGTGTTCGGTCTTCAGTCAGGCGGCTCATTGTTGACAGACTGGTACCCGTAGCTGCTGTTATTGTAGCAATCCATCTCATTGCTGGCCTTCCTCTTTTGCGTTGACCTTCTATCTTGCCAAGCATGATGTCTTTCTCTAATGATCTCTCTCTTCGCATGATGTGTCCGAAGTATGAAAGTCGAAGTCTTGTCATCTGAGCTTCTAAAGAAAGCTTAGGTTTGATCTCTTCTAGTACCGACTGGTTTGTTCTTCGGGCAGTCCATGGTATACACAGTATTCGCCGCCAGCACCATAATTCAAAGGCATCAATTTTCTTCCTGTCTGTCTTTTTCACTGTCCAGCTTTCACATCCATATGATGTTATTGAAAATACCATGGCTTGAACAAGTCGAATCTTTGTATGGAGAGAGACATCTCTGCTCTTGAGAATCTTATCTAGGTCTTTCATAGCCATTCTGCCAAGAGCAATGCGTCGTCTGATTTCTTGACTGCTTGTTGCTTCTTTATTGATAGTTGATCCAAGTAGGTTAAAGTTGTTCACGATTTCAATTTCTTCTCCTTCAACGATGAACCTGTTGATTATGCCAATTGTCATGATCTTTGTCTTCTTTACATTAAGGTGCAGGCCCATTTTGAGACTATGTTCTTTGATTGTGAGAAGCAAATGTTTCAGATCATCTTCACTTTCAGCCAGTAATGTGGTATCATCAGCATAGCGAAGGTTGTTGATGAGTCTTCCACCAATCTTCACACCTCTGTTGTCTTCATACAGTCCTGCTTCTCTGATGATTTGTTCTGCATATAAATTAAACAGGTAGGGGGAAAGTATGCAGCCTTGTCTTACACCTTTGCTTATTTTAAACCATTCTGTTTCTCCTTGTTCCGTTCGAACTGTTGCTTCTTGATCAATGTACAGATTACGCAAGAGAACGATCAGGTGTTCTGGTATACCCATGCTTCTTAATGTGGCCCAGAGTTTCTCATGGTTTACACAGTCAAAAGCCTTGCTATAGTCGATAAAGCACAAATAGATATCCTTTTGGTATTCTTTAGTCTTTTCAAGGATCCATCTCACATCCGCAATGATGTCTCTCGTTCCTCGCCCTTTCCTGAACCCTGCTTGCACTTCAGGTAGTTCTTGTTCTAGGTATGGCTGTAGTCTCTTTTGAATAATCTTCAGTAGAATCTTGCTGGCATGTGGGATCAGAGCGATTGTGCGATAATTTCCACAGTCAGTTGGATCACCTTTCTTTAGTATTGGTATAAACACAGATCTTTTCCAGTCAGTTGGCCATGATGTTGTCTTCCATATTTCTTGGCAGAGCCTTGTAAGTACGGTAACAGCTGCATCAGATTGCTGCAATACTTCTATGGGAATGCTATCAATGCCTGGTGCTTTGTTCTTTGATAAGGCTTTCAATGCTGCTTCAACTTCTTCTTTCATCACCAATGGTTTCTGATCATAAGGTATAGGTTGAAACGGCTGTTGGTCCACTTGATCTTTATCATATAAAAACTCTGTATATTCCTTCCACCTTTTCTTGATCTTCCCAGCATCATTCAACATAGAACCTTGAGCATCTTGTAACATTCCAATTCGAGGCTGGAACTTTTTCTTTAACTCTCGCAGCTTTAGGAAAGCCGATCTTGTTCTTCCTCTAATAGTTTCTGCTTCTATTTCCTTGCAAGTGTCATTGTAGTACTTTTCCTTGTCCTGTCTTGCTGCACGTTGGAAATCTCTGTTGAGTTCTGCGATTGTCTTTCTTTCTCCTTTGGCTTTAGCTTCTCTGCGTTTCTGGGCAATTTTCAGAGTTTCTTCCGTCATCCATTTTGGCCGTTTTTGCTTTTTCACCTTTTGTAGAGACTTCTCGCTTTCTTCCAGCACAACCTTCTTGATGTCATTCCACAACTCTTCCGGAGCTCTGTCATTTGTATCTAAGGCAGCAAATCGATTTTGCAGGCAGTCTTTAAATTCCAGTGGTATATTCTCAAGGTCATATTTTGGTGCATTCATGAGTGGTTTGCTCTTTTTCAACTTTAGCTTGAGTTTGCATACTAGTAGTTGATGATCTGTACCACAGTCAGCTCCAGGTTTTGTCTTTGTTGATGTTACAGAGCTTTTCCATCGTTGACTTCCACAGATGTAGTCAATTTGATTTTTATACAATCCATTGGGTGAAGTCCATGTGTACAGTCGTCGCTTGTGTTGCTGAAAGAAGGTGTTTGAGATGAATAGATCATTGGTCTTGCAGAATTCTATCAATCTTTCTCCAGCTTCATTTCTGTTGCCAAGTCCATATTTTCCAACTACTTTGCCTTCTTCTTTGTTGCCAACTTTTGCGTTCCAGTCACCCATGACTATCAGGATATCCTGTTTGCATGTTCTGTCAATTTCAGCTTGTACTTGTTCATAGAACTCTTCAATTTCATTCTCTTCTGCAGCTGTTGTTGGGGCATATACTTGAATTATAGTTGAGTTGATAGGCAATCCTCGTAGACGAATAGAGATTAAGCGTTCGCTGACTGCATTGTATTTCATTACAGTTCTTGCAAGTTTCTTCTTTATTATAAATGCAACACCATTTCTTCTTTGTCTTTCATTTCCAGCATAGTAGACCATGTGATCATCTGATGCAAAGTGCCCGATGCCAGTCCATTTCAGTTCGCTGACACCCAACAGATCAAGTTGTACACGTTCCATTTCATACCATATATAATATATATTTTTACCTTATATGCACAACAAATGAATGGCTTGAGTTTGGTGGCTATTTTCATGTGATAAGGGGCACATTTTATAACACAGCGCCTATGTCCAAGTTGGGAAAGGATGCCTTCTTTAGGCCTTTTTTGTAAAGGCAATATAAGCAACTATGTGACTTTATAAAACAGGCATCCTGAATCAGCCCTAGTAGTGTATGCATCCTCACGCACAAATTTAAACCTGCCTCAGAGAAGGTGTACAGGGTGAAATCAAAAGGTATCGAGACCTATACAATAACACAAGTAGTATAAAGCTGACAATTATTGCACTCAGTCTCCTTCAAAGTAGTCCCCTTCTGATAAAACACACTTCCTTCAGCGTTCCTGTCATTGTTGGAAACAATTTTGAAATGCCTCATTTGTTATGCTGTGAAGCCGCTGTGTTGAATTTTGCTTAATGGTCTCCAAGTCGTTGAATCACCTTCCTTTCAGTGGTAATTTCAGTTTTGGAAACAAGAAAAAGTCACAGAGTGTGAGGTCGGGTAGGTATGGAGACTGACAGACTTGCTCGATTTGGTGTTTGGCCAAAAACTGCTGGACAAGATGTGATGCATGGTTTGGGGCGTTATTGTGATGAAGCAACCATTCACCATTCCTGTGCGACTTCGGCATCCTACAACAAACTGCATCTCTCAAACAAGTCAGAACTTGGACGTAGTTCCCCTTATTGATGGTTTGGCCTTTTGAAGCATACTCATGATGAACAATACCCTGATAATTATAATCAAAGAAATCTGCGAGCATGGCCCTGACATTGCTCCTCACCTGATGGGATTTCTTGGGCTGGGAGAGTTTGGAGTCTTCCATTGTGAGGATTGAGCCTTAGTTTCCGGGTCATAACTATAAACCCTTGATTCATCACTAATAATATTTTTGATGAAATCGGAGTCATCTTCAATGCATTACAACTCCCTGGCTGCAGACAGACAATCTTCTTTTTGGTCAGGGGACAGGATTTTCGGCACAAATTTTGCAGACACACAAATCGACAATTGAGAATGGACTGTACTGACCCAAAACTGATGCCCATGTCCTCAGCAAGTTCCCTGATAATCAAATGACAATTTGAGCGTATTGTGGCAAGCACTGCTTTAACTCAATCTTCATGCCTGCTCATGGATGTCCTTCCAGAGTGTTCGTCACTATCAACACTTTGGCAGCCCTCTTGGAAACGTTTGTACCAGTCATAAACTAGAGCACGACTCATGGATTCATCGCCATACACTTGCTGTAACTTGTCATAAGTCTCTGCACGAATCTCCAAGTTTCTGGCAGAATTTAATGCAAATTTGCTGTTCAGTTTTTTCACTCATTGTAAATCTGTCAAACTGCTTTTACACGATACCAAACATTACGTGATTTAAAAAGTACAGGTGTGCTGCAGCCACGCTACACTCTGCACATAACTAGTTCACTGCATGCTTAATAGCATCGTGGTATGACATGTTGTTATATAGCCTCACAACAAGTCTCGATACGTTTTGATCACACCTCATAAGTTTATGCAGGTTCTTTATGTAGGTACATGTGTTTTTTATAAAATATATGCATACAATGCAACTCTGCCTCTCCTCCACCTGAGCTAAGCCCCCAAAAACACTTATGCACAGATCAAACGAAAGTAGGTTCACTGTTTCCACATGTTTTACATGGGAAAAGAGTCCTTATAATATTGCAGAAGGGATACACACATTAAAAGTAGATACATGGAAAGAGAACGAGTACTTTTACGTGATCCCATGGACAACATTCAGGCAGAGCTCTTCTTCTGGCTTGCTTCTCTCGTTGCCCTTTCCTTCTGCTGCCAACTCCAGACTTTGGTCCTTTTACTTTGCTGCTCCTTATGCCTGGAACAAACTTCCTGAGTCTGTACGTCAGGCTTTATCTCTATCTTTTCAAGTCCAAGTTAAAGACTCACCACTTTAAAGCTGCTTTTGGATCGTGACCCCCTTTTCAGTTTGTTTCTCATTACCCTCCTTTTCCCCTTATTCTTATCCTTTGTCTTGTCAGTCTTAGATTGTAAGCTCTCACAAGCAGGGACCGTTTCTATGTTTGTACACACTGCGTATGCCTTGTCGCGCTTTATAAATGATTAGTAGTAGTAATAGAGCTGGTGTGCAGTTGGGTGTATGCTCATATCATATAAAATATGTGCACACAAACAGAGCATCTAAACACTGAAATCAAAGCCTATCTATTTCTGTCTTATAAAGGCAGCCTAAGCCTTTATAAACTCCCATAATACCCTCAGTAGGCACAAATGTTTTCACACAAATTTACACCTGCTCCAAAAATACTAGCACAAATTGAACCTAGATTGCTGGTGCGGGAGAGTGAAGTACCTGGGCAGCATTCTCTTTTCTGTGAAAATAAAGGCCAGGTTTTTCCTTATGTAGCACATGCAATTCAAGCTCTTTGGAAGTTGTTTCTCTCCCTTAAAGTCAAAGTTTTAACATTGGGGGGACTTTCATTCTCAATTTCCCATGTAAGTGCTTAGTCAAATATCATGGGGATAATTAAGTTTTCCTGGTCCCATCACAATTGGAGGAAGTTTTGTTACACAAGAATGTGTCTATGGGACTCTCTTGAGGATTGTGGGCCTGATTATTTAGCATTCTGCTGACAACATGGGATGTAATATCCTGAAGTTTTCCTTATTGTTTGTTTAATATGTTACTCTTCTCTCCTTGGACATTTCTTTTTGTGGGGGGGGGGGGGGGTGCCTTCTTTTTGGGATTTGGTGGTTTTTGTAATATTTCTGGATAACTGTCCAGTTTATATGTTTTGGACTGCTAATCTGAAAAATCCTAACTAAAAAAAAAATGCAGGTGCGGACATTATGCCAGCACATACCTTTCATGCATATATGTGTCTTTTATAAAATAGGTGCATACTTTGTGACTTCACTCAGTTACACTCAGACGTCTCTGTGCATGTCTACTGTCAAAAGTACATGCCAGCTTGTACTGCACATACATTTACGACTGACCTAATTCCGTAAGAGTCCAATGATGCACTTAAATCTGTGTCTTAGGTACAAAAATGTATGCATGTGTATTTTATAAAATCCACACACGCATATTGCAACTCTGCCTCTTCTCTGTCTTAACTGTGTTCTTGGACATGCCTTCACACAACTCATGTAAAGATCGATGCAGTCTTTTGGTGCCCCTACTTTCTATAAATGCATACCCTAGGGCAGCGATGGCGAACCTATGGCACGCGAAGGCCTTGCAGCTGGCACGCGGGAAGGTCCGCAATCAAGATATGCGGCATTAAAAAAAAAAAAAAAAAGCTGCCGCTGCCGGGGCTGGGGCCGCCGCGGCAGAATCGAGTGTGCCGCGGGGCCCCCCCGCCCAGCAGAGCCTGCCCTCCGTCCCCGGTATCACCTCTCTCCGCTGCCTCCAGTCACACGCGCCGGCTTTCAGAGCGCGAAGGGATTAGTTTTCCCTTTCGCGGCTCTGTTAAGCCCGCGGGGCTGATTCCCATCAGCCCCCGCGGGCTTAACAGAGCAGCGAGGGAGAAACTCTTCCCTCGCGCTCTGAAAGCCGGCGCGTGTGACTGGAGGCAGCTGAGAGAGGTGATACCGGGACGGAGGGCAGGCTCTGCTGGGCGGGGGGGCCCCGCGGCACCCTCGATTCTGCCGCGGCGGCGGCCCCGGCAGCGACAGCTTTCTTTGTAAAAAACATTTCGCTGGGGGGGGGGGGGTTAGGAGTGGTGATGGGCTGGGGGGGGTTAGGAGTGGTGATGGGCTGGGGGGGGTTTAGGAGTGGTGATGGCTGGGGGGGTTTAGGAGTGGTGATGGGCTGGGGGGGGGTTAGGAGTGGTGATGGGCTGGGGGGGGTTAGGAGTGGTAATGGCTGGGGGGGGGTTAGGACTGGTGATGGGCTGGGCTGGGGGGGGTAAGGACAGGAATGGGCTGATGGGGAGGGGTTAGGACTTGAGGTGGGCTGTTGGGGTTAGGACTGGTAATGGGCTATGGGGGGCTAGGACAGGAAATTGGCTGATGGGGAGGGTTAGGACTTGAGGTGGGCTGTGGGTGGGGTTAGGACTGGAAATGGGCTGATGGGGGGTTAACACTGGAGGTGGTCTGATGGGGTTAGGACTGGTAATGGGCTATGGGGGGGTTTAGGACTGATAATGGGCTATGGGGGGGCTGGGACAAGAAATGGGCTGATGGGGAGGGGTTAGGACTTGAGGTGGGCTGATGGGGTTAGGACTGGTAATGGGCTGTGGGCTGATGGGGGGGGGTTAGGACTGGCAATGGGCTATGGGGGGGTTAAGACTGGTAATGGGCTGTTGGCTGATGGGGGCTGTCTGGTAATGGGCTATGGGGGGTTAGGACTGATAATGGACTATGGGGGGGGCTAGGACAGGAAATGGGCTGATGGGGAGGGGTTAGGACTTGAGGTGGGCTGATGGGGTTAGGACTGGTAATGGACTGTGGGCTGATGGGGGGGTTAGGACTGGCAATGGGCTATGGGGGGCTGACTGGAAATGGGTTGATGGGGGTTAGGACTGGAAGTGGGCTGATGGGGGGTTAGGACTGGAAGTGGGCTGATGGGGGTTAGGACTGGTAATGGGTTATAGGGGGGGCTTAAACTGAAAATGGGGTGATGGGGGGTTAGGACTGGAAGTGGGTTGATGAGGGGGGGCTAGGACTGGTATTGGGTTGGGGGGTTGCTAGGACTGGAAATGGGTTGGGGGGCTGCTAGGACTGGAAATGGGCTGATGCAGGGACTAGAAGGGAATGGATGCTGGGTGAGGCTGGAACTAGAAGGGAGCTGGTGTTGGGGGAGGATTAGAATGGGATGGGGCTGGGAGAGTAAAATGGAGAGGGGAAAAATATTTTGTGTGGGAGGGATAAAAAATCTACAATTGGCCGGGTATTGGGAGAATAGGTGGGGATTGAGGATGGAGGGGTAAATTTTGAGTAGATGAAATAGGAATGAGGAAAGAGCAAAAGGAGAAAGATTAGTATGTTAAAGCAGATGTAGAGAGAGAATGGAAAAAAAAAACAAGACAGAAGAAAGGACAAATGGACAGCAGATGGAGAGTTAGCAGAAGACACGAAGAAACCAGAAGAAAGTGGCTGGAACAATTGCAACTGAAAAAAAATGCACAAAAGGTAGAAAAACATCTCTTTATTTTGAATTTATTAACTGGAATATGTCAGCTCCTGGAAATGTGCATCATTAATTTTTGCGCTTTGTTTAGTACAAGAGGAAATTAATTTATAGTTTTATTTCTACAGTGTTGTTGTATATTCCAAGTTTGGCTTTTGGGGTTCCCAGCTTAATTATTGTCTTCCTGTTTCTAAATTGTGATTCCTTGTTTGGTGATGGTCTGTTCTGCATGTGTAACTGAGCTGAGGTATTCTGTTTATATAATTCCTATTTGACATTGCCACTTGTTCTTTCCCCAGTAGGTCATGTATTGTTGTTCTCTGAAATGTATTGGTTTAATATTTGCAGTGTTGCCTTTTGATAGTTAGGGTATGGTGCTTTGTGAGTCCTGGTAGTGCTGTTAGGATACGGCGGGTTTGCTATGGGTTCTAAATGGGCAGCGTTTGTAGTAGTTCCTAATGTGCCTGGCGGTTGGTACTGGATTATAGTAATGTAGAAACCTTTTAGTCTTTCTTTATCCATATACTCATTAAGAGGCATGTTTACTAAAAGTTAGTGTATGGTAACATTATGCAAATATTTATGCAAATGAGGCACCTTATGCAAATGAGGCTTTAATTGACGTGCTGGCACTTTGAGGAAATTCTTTGGCTTTGTGCGGCAGTTTGGGCACTCGGGCTCAAAAAGGTTAGCCATCACTGCCCTAGGGCAATTTTATCATAGCATTTCCTAAATGGAAAACATATTTTACTGGTGGAAGATGCTTTATAACATTACCCCCATAGAGTGCACACACACACATAAAACAGGTGCTTATTCTGAAAAAAAATTTAGGAGCCCTTAATGAAATTACCCTTGTTCTGGATTTCAGAACTACGTAGCAATAAATCTACACAGTCTATGCTAAGTCATTCAATGAAATAGAAAACAATACAATTCAGAATGTCAAAAATCAGGAAAAAAGGCACACTGCTTCTTGGGAATTGATTTACCTTGTTGCACTCTACATGCGCACAGTTCTCTAGAACAGCAACAATTCTTTACTCCTTTTTATCACTCAAAAGCAGTCAACAAATGTGCTTCTCTCTGAATGTCTATTCATTTCATTGGCTCAAATCCGAAAACCCTGAAAATCTACTTGGGGCATGACTGCTAAGTCTAAGAGGAACATTCATAAGAAATACATATGCACAGAAATGTGCCTGCAATGTTTTCTGCTCCTAGGCCTTTGGCTAAGATCAAGCATAGTATCTGTTTTGGAAAAGTGTCCTTGATGCTGTCCTTCAGTTTTTATTGTCTTGTTTTCTGAACGTGACGTCTACACAGCAGCATGACAGAAGGATGTCTCGGGAATCTGATGCATCAAGTTCAATAGAAGATGACTATCTCCTCCAATCACTGTTCATTTAATATGTGCCTCTTCGAAAAATGGCATCTGAGGGAGTATCACTACCCCTAGGGTAAGACCTTGAAGTATATTCTTACGAGAAGAATGCACTTTGAAAAACAAGCCAGAATTCATAGTATCTCTTCTTCTAACACCAAAAAATATAAATCATCTTATTGCAAAGAGCTAATATCCATTTTACTGGATTCAAGCACAAAAGGACCAAGTCACTAAAAGGCTGCTGTCACTTAGCAAGCAGACTTAACAGTTATCTAGCCATTAATTAGTGCAGGCAAAATATACAAGTACGATTTAATGAAATCATTAGCTATTAATGCCATATTTGTTAACTACCACTATATTTAGTGAAACTGTCAGGCCAGTAAATTTAATACCAGCATGCTAAAACATTAACTTTTAAAATAGGGCCTTAGACTGTGTGAGCCCTTCCACCCACTCTACTTGCAAGCGTTGGGCTGGAATAGCTATTACTGCTACAATGCACGGCTCCTGCGGTGCTGGTGCTGCTGCAGTTCAAAAATCTGACTGCAGATAAAAGTGCCCCTTCCAAGATGTCAGGACCGCAAAGCAATCTGAGCCATTCTGTCTGTCTTTTAACTGCAGTAGATGTATTGAACTGCAGCAGTAACCGCAATGTGGCATCCTGGCACTGAAGGGGTAACAGCTGTTCCAGCTAAGTACTTCCACTTTTATTCTCTGCTAGCATGGGATATTGTGAGGTTTCCAAAACAAGAAAAAAAAAAGTTAGGCGAGTGGGTATAAATGAGCATACTGTTCTGCCTATGCAAGGAGATTATAAGCTGAAACCTCTCCTCACCATCAGTGTTGCCAGTTCTGGAATTTTCTTGCCCAACTGGTTGACTTCTTTACTCGCTTTGTGAGCAGAGTGGAGAGTATTGGTGGACTGTCTATGGCATCACCTCCTATTCCTGCCTGCTATGAATCTCTCATGACTGTTATAGAGGGTAAAAAGAATTTGGGTGAATTAAGACCACTGTCATTTGCTATTCACATATAAGCTCTGACAGGGAAATTAATCTTCTTCCTAGATAATTCTTTACTAGGTTCCCTATAAGATTTTCAACAGTACCCATTAAAAAATGCTTCCTTTCGATATAACAATATATACTTAACTTGGACATATATCACATTTCATATGTTTTATGTTTATGTTTTATTTCACTTGATAAAAACCGCCTTTCATGGGCAAGCAAAGCGGTGTACAATAAAACCAATAAAAACTTTGTTTTTAAAAAGGCCGAGGCCAGTGAAAAGGAAAAGAAATACACTTTATGGACAGAAAAGCAATAGAAGCAGAAGAGACAAAGCTAAACCATAACAAAGACAAGTCACAAGGAGAGCAGAGGATAATACAAATGGGAATCACACAAAAGGAGAGGGGATATCAAACGCAAGGGAAAAAAGGTGGGTTTTGAGGTTTTGTTTAAATGTGGGGTGGTGAGGGTCCAGTCGGAGTGAGGAGGGGAGGGAGTTCCAAAGGGCGGGGCCAGCAAAAAAGAAGGCAGAGGAACGGGTAGACTGTAAATGGGCACGGGAAGGGGAGGGAAGAGTGAGACGGTTAAGGTGAAAGGAGCGAGGGGTGTACCTAGGGGAGTGGAAGGAAAGGAGGTCCGTTAGATATTGGGGGGTACCTGTGTGGAGAGCTTTATGAACCAAAATGAGCAACTTGAAGTGAACGCGGTGGGGGAAGGGCAACCAGTGAAGACGGAACAGTAAGGGTGTGATGTGATCACGGGGGGAGGAATGGGTGACCAAACGAGCGGCAGTATTCTGAATACGTTGTAACCGGGACTGTTGTTTCTTGGAAAGGCCGACAAAAAGTGAATTTGCAAAATCCACCCGAGACATGACCAGGGAAAGTAACAGAGTAGTAAGAGCAGAAGGGGATAGAAAAGGACGAACTGCACGGATTTGTCGGAGAAAGAAGAAGGACAACTTGGTGACATGAGAAACATGAGCATGAAAGGAAAGATCAGACTCGAAGTGAACCCCTAGATAACGAAAGGAAGAAACCAGGGGAACCAAGGAACCAGAGAAAGAGGGGGCCAATGTGGGGGGTGGGTTGTTGTGAGAGAACCAGATAGCAACAGTCTTGGTGAGATTAAGGTGAAGGCAATTACGAGTCAACCAATCAGCCACAGTGGAAAGACACGAATTAAGCGGAGAGAGAGATCGGGACAGGATGGAGAGGTGTGGTGAAGTAATAGAATGTCGTCAGCGTAAAGAAAAGCAGATATACCAGACTGTTGGATTAAGAGGGCTAAGGGGGCTAAGAAAAGATTGAAGAGGAGGGGAGCCAACACAGAACCCTGAGGAACCCCACAGGAAAGAGGGAAGGAGTCTGAGGGGGGGGCAGAGGAAGAGGGGGGTGACAAAACCACGCAAGAACGGGAAGAAAGAAAGGAGTGAAACCAACGATGAACAGTACTGCAAAGACCCGCTTCCCGGAGACGAAGAAGAAGAAGGGAGTGATCAACTAAGTCAAAAGCGGCGGAAAGATCAAGTGCAACCGCCACCGAAATATCACCACGGTCATGAGCTACATGCAGTGCGTTAGTAAAGGCGAGAAGGATAGTTTCAACACTGTGACCCTGACGGAAACCTGATTGACGAGGGTGGAGGAAGTTAGTGGAATCAAGGTGATGCGATAATTGAGCAAAGACGAATTTCTCTAAAAGCTTTGAAAGGAAAGGAAGGTTGGAGACGGGACGGTAGTGGGTGGGAACTAAGGGATCAAGTGAGGGGTTTTTAAGAAGGGGACGAATTAAAGCATGTTTCCAGGAGTGAGGGAAGGACCCAGAAGAAAGACTGGAGTTGAATATAGTGAGGATGTAAGGAAGGAGACCCAGGGAAGATTCGAGGAGCCAAGAAGAGGGGATAGGATCAAGCGGGCAAGAAGTCTTTTTTGAGGAGGAGATAAGACGGTGCAGTTCGGGGGGGAGATCCGTGAGAAAGATGCCCAGCAATGGGAAGTTTGAGAAATGGGTGGGGGGGAGGCAGTAGGGGGAGGAGAGAGAATTGGAGCAGGACAAAAAGGTAAAGAGGCTCGCAGGGAAGAGATCTTATTACTGAAGCAAGTAGCTAGCATGGAAGGCGGTGGGGAAGGAAGGACCGGGGGAGCTGAGGCTGAGGAGTGAAGAGAGGTGAGAGACCGAAGAGTGGAATAGAGGTGCCGGGTCTGGTTTGGGGCATTGAGAATAGCATTAGAGAAGAAGGTGCGTTTGGCAAGATAGACAGATATGCACTACACGTAACATAAAGGCTGAAATCCAAGTCAATAAAATTTTAAGTGACGCCTTGTTTGTATTCTTGAATCCTAAACTAATGATAATAATAGATACAATATTAATTTACTCATGAAATATTTTGCCTTGTTATTGTTCAATCAAAAGCAATTTGTCATGAACTGGAAAAACTGTGCAAGACAGTTGGTCAAATAATTTCTTTCTTGTCAGGCAACCTAACACGTCGTCATTACCTTGTTGATCTATGAATAAACAGTCAAAAAGGTGACCTTTTGAGACCATTCATATGTTAGCAATGCAATGTTAACCTTCTAGTCTCCATTTCAGGTTTCACACAATACTGAGTAGCACAGAACATTCTTTACGTGGGCCAGAAACCACCTGTTGGCCCTGCTCATGTTTGAATGAACAACAACATTGGCATTCACTGGGTATGTGCCATTTTTACTGCACATTCAGTTCACTGTAATGTGCGCTAAAATCACTTAGAGGGGAATTTTAGAAGGGACATTCAAGAGCAATCGAGCCAGAATGTGTAAAAAAAAAAGCAGACAAATTTCACAAACGTGGATATGTCTGTTAATAATATCTGTGGGGCCGTCTGCATAGTTGTCCCCAGCACCAACTTTCAGAAGCTAGACATCTAGGAATAGTCTAATGGTTAGAGTAGTGGACTAGGAACAGGGCAGCCAAGGTTTAAATCCCACTGCTGTCATTGTCGACAGTGTACTGAGTACTGGAAATGACAGAGTACTATCTTCTCTATACCCTCTGGATGTTTTTCGGTCAAAACGAGCACTTTTCAGAATTTTGTTCATGCCTGGAGCAGGTCTAAACTTAGACGCGACAGTGGATGTCCATGTCGTTTCTGAGATCAGGCAGGGATGTCCAGGTTACTGGAAATGTCCCAGCCACGCCTCCAACCATGCCCCCGTTCAGACTTGGACGTTCTTACCCTAGGGATGTCTCCTGTGCTGGCTTCTAAAATGGTTCTCTGAGCTTTGGACGTCTCTGTGCCTGTTTTTGGATATCCAAAGCACGAATAGCACTTCCAAAATTACTCCCTTAGTGTGCATTTACCTACAAAATGTTATATGCTAAAAATTTCTAATGTGAATTTTAAAAAATTGTTTTAACATGAATTTATGGAACAAACCACAAATAAGTCTAGACATCATGAAAAATCGCAAATGAACCAAAAACAAACTAAACACGTTTTCCATGTGCATATTTATTTAAACATATTTTTTGTAAGCTCATGGTCTTGATGTTTTATTTTCTTTATTCATCTAAAGCAGTTTAGCTCCAATGATTTTAAATATGTATAATATTGCCATCATCTGACAAAGGCATTACGTATGCCTTAATTTCAGACTGACATGCTCTTGTTGTTTAACACAGGACAATATGATTGTATACAGATGCAGGGCTGCTTTTGCCAATGAGCAAAAGGGGCAGTTGTCCTGGGACCTGCTCTGTCCTGATAACTCTATTGGCAAAAAGGAAAGCAGGGGTGGGTGGGTGGGTGGGTAGGGAAGGCAGCCAGTCTCCACGTGAGTTTATGCATGCACTCAACACCATGTTGGTGGA
Source organism: Ichthyophis bannanicus (assembly GCA_033557465.1). Classification (NCBI taxonomy): domain Eukaryota; kingdom Metazoa; phylum Chordata; class Amphibia; order Gymnophiona; family Ichthyophiidae; genus Ichthyophis; species Ichthyophis bannanicus. Next base: position 168,289,673 of record CM066043.1, read on the forward strand.
TTGTTTTTTTAATTAGGTTGTGTTCTGACATATCTGCCCCAGACACAGGCTTCATCTGCCAAACCATGGCCGTGTCGGGCACAATAAACTCTCTTTTTTTCACCCTTGCTTTCTTTTTTGCTTGTGCTTTTTGTGGGGGCGTCCCTTTGTTTTTTCTGGTTTTGTTCTGATAACTCTATTGGCCAATGGCTTGATCTCTGACAGCAGATAACAGCCCTTTGGCTTCTGCTCCTGTCCTCCTCCTCCTCAGGCAGCGATATGGAACAGGGTAAAGCATCAAATTTTATGCACATATGTCGGACAGAGACTCATAAGATTGCAAATACAGTCAAATGTTCCTGTTCTCTGATGACATTATGTAACCTAATCAATGGCAGGACAGCCATGTGAGCAGTAACATTAATCTGACTACTCAAACCCATATTCAGTGATAAAAGTGCCACATTTTGGGGGAATATTACACATTAAATAAATTGCATACCATCCGAAACAGCAAGATTTTCTGACTGGGCTATAAGCCAAAGAAGTAGGAAAGGCATCTGTGCCAAAAAAGATAGTGATATTTAGATAGCCAGAAAAATCTGCAGAAAAGGTTATGAAATATCGCTAATGTTTCATTTACTGTGAAAATAAGAGGTCATCTTTTAAAATGTAAAGATATATAGTTGTATCTGCATAGCAACTACTTGAATTTTTCTGCTTTGCACTTTATAGGAGTTAGAAAATAGAGGAAAAGTTGCCTGCCCTGCCTGCTGAAGGTCTTTCCTCCCAGGTAAAAAGGAGGTAGGATGGTGTTAGCCTCCATGGGGGATTATTTTATATAGGATTTTTTATGCATAAAGCTGGTTTTACATACAGAAAAGACCTTTTATCAAAATTGTGTGGGCATTTACACTTATATTTGTATGCGTGTCTACAAGCTTCTGCATAGCGAATCGTGTATATTTTATGTAAACTGACTTGTATAAAGGCTTTTAAATAAATTGGTGGGAAGTAAAAACACTTCTCGATGTGTTTGTAGGGCTCTGCGGAAAAAAGAAAAATGAGGTACACTGGTACAGTGGCAGTGGGTGGGAAGATGTGCTTCCAGAAGGAGCTGGGAAAAGTCTCGCGCAGGGCTCCATTGGATAACGTCACCCATATGTGAGGACTTTTTTTCCTGCTTATCCATGGAGAATTTCATGTATTATTTCATAGATAGCTAACTGCATGAACAGAACCACAAATAGCGGGGATGGATGCCCGGCTTGAACGTCAAGCCCTGCAGGGACCCGATTCTGGAGCTAGAGCTTCCCGCGAGGAGCTCTGGATGGGGGCAGGAGGGCGCAGTGTCAGGGTGGAGAGTGGGCGGAGCAGGGGTGGGGCACACATTCCAGACACACAGGGCCGATTCAGGTCACAGCCCTTACGTCCTGCATTGCTAGGATGGACGTGGGACTTATTCCACCTTTGAGGCAGCAGGAATCAGGGTGCGCAGGGCCACTGAAGACACAGGGCTGCTAAAGGCAAGTCCCCGCCGCCTAGTCCCAGCCCTGGCTGCCCCTGCCGAAGGCTGGGTGGAGGGGAAAGGAGAGCGGGGGTATCAGACCATTTAGCGCTCCTGCATGGCGTCCCAGTGCCATGGGAATGAGACACCATGGCAGCGGGGCTCCATGTAGGAGCAGAGGGAGGGTTCGCTAGGGAAAGCACTGCATGTCTCGGCCGTCAGAATCGTGGCCTGTCAGACCCATCAAAGTGCCCTGATGCTGTTCCCGCGGGAACGTCTTGCTCCCGCAGGTGCAGAATCGGGTTCAAATCTGGCCCATCCATATTTTCAAAATCCAGATGGACTGGACGTGTCCTGATCAGAATTGGCCTCTATGAGGAGATAAGTTGCCATCTATATATACTCCAACAAGATAGCATGTTTCAAAGATATTCTTCTGCTTCAGGGGACTGCTTTCTATTGTCAGTCCCATGTAGTCAGATACCAAGCATTTATCTTTACAGCCAAAACCATTCCATTTCATCAGAGATTTTAATGTGCTGCAAGACTTGCACATAGGACACAAACAGGGTGCCGTGCTTCCAGGTGGTAGGATAGTTTTGTACAAAATGGTTATTTTTCCACAATTGTTTTATCTTCCCCAGGTCCTGCCCATTCATCTGCTTAAAAAGCACCTCAGGAGATTAGACTGGGCATAGAGGGGGAGTAGATTACACACCACATACAGAGCCAGTCCGTCCACTAGGCATCTGACCCGGATGGGCAGCTTTGTGCTGCCGCTTTGTTGCCTGTGGCAGGCCATGTGCTTCGGCACACATGACCTGCTGCTTCTGATCACTCTTCGATGCAACTTACTCTCAGAGGGAGGTCAGAAGCAACAGGCTATGTACTGCATGTGCAAGAAGAGGAGGCCCTCAGCAGATCTGGCTCCTGCAACCCACAGCTCATCACTCTAAAGGGCTCAGAACGCGCATCTGAGCGGCAAAACCACTACCAGCAGCTAGATGCCGGTAAGCTCTATCTCCAGAGAAGCCATCATAACTACCTGACGTCCAGCTGCAGGATCAGCACACCATGTGTGCAGGAATAGGAGGCTCCTAGCAGATATGGCTCCTGCAACCCACGGCCCACCGCATAGAAGAGCTCAGAATAAGTATCGGAGCAGCAAAACCACTATCAGCAGCCAGATGTTGGTAAGCTCCATCTCTGGAGGAGGCACTCCTGTGTCCTATTCATAAACGCTCTGCTTCTCAGGTAGGCCCTCTCCTAAGGGCCATGCCAAAAGGCCCTTAGCATGGAACGAAGCACATCGTCCCCCAGGTGCCCTAAAAGACCACTACATTCACCGGCGTAGCTCTAAAGTATGCCCCCGAACTCTGTCACAAAACAGCAAGAGAGGCAAACTTTACTGTCCATCTCTCCATATAACTGCCACCGCTCCTCAGAAATAGCTGTAAATAAAGTTTAATACACCAACTTCTCACAAGAACCTTGAAAAGAGCAACATGAACTGGGCTTAATCTGTAGTCAAAAAGAAAGTTGAACTGTGGATCCAGTAGAGGTTTGAGTGGGTCAGAGGTAACCAGGCCCCCTTCCTCTTGATCAGCAGCAACATTCACATTACCTGGCACCCTTTCACTACAGGGAAGCTCCAGCCGGCCAAACAAAGACCCCTCTACACCACAATACTGAATTCCACCTCCCCAGAGGCATCATCATCCAGGGCCGCACCTCAACAATTAAAGGACATTCTGGCAGGGCCCTTAGGCATGGCTCTTAGAGTGGACCAATGAATGGACCACAAAAAACCCTGCAACTACAAACACCAAACAACAAGGACAAGGGAGGTAAGCTCCCGGTACCCTCCCTTGTACTCCTCACCACTGCTCCGGCCACTCATACCTCATAACAGAAAGCACAACAGTCCCCATCAAAAACGAGACTTGCTACCCCCATTACAATAATAATACTACTACTCTTGCTCACTCTCATGCCCAGTGCTCACTCACAGGAGTGGAGTAGCAGCCTAGTGGTTGGGGCAAGGTACTTCAGGCTGGAAGGTCGGGGGTTCAAATCCCACTAGAGGACAGCAACCTTGGGCCGGAAGGACTGGGGTTTCTAGTCCCACAGGTGCTCCTTGTGGTCTTGGGCAAGCCACTTAACCCTCCATAGCCCATGTTCCCTGTAAAATAGTTATCTCCAAGTTATAATGCCCTGTTCAATGTAATTTCAGTTTGTTCAATGTAAACCGCACTGATGCAGAATAGCGCGGTATATAAGAGAATGTAAATAAATAAATAAATAAATGCAGTAACAATAGTTACACACAATGGCATCATACCATATCATACACATCCAAAGAAAACTTACAACATGCAACCCTAATCCTACCACCAGCTACAAGAAGCAACACAGACTCATAAACATCAAGCCAAATAATACCTCCACATTTTCATATCTCAACCCAATGCATAACACAATGTTCAAATGTGGGCTTGTCATGCTCTGCCAGTTAAAAAATCCACACAATAGCTGACCACTTACATGATCAAAATCTAGAGATCATGTGCACCACAGAATCATGGTTCACAACAGTGGATAATGTCCTACTCAGAAAAGGTGGAGGTGTCTTCATCCTAAGCAACAAAAAACGTCTCAACCATTTAATCTGTCTCAACAGGTAACTCAAATATCCTGGTAATTGAAAACAAGGACTGGACGATTTAAGCGTCATCGTGGATAATACATTGAAACCCTCTGCCCAGTATGCAGTGGTGGCCAAGAAAGCAAATAAAATGTTAGGAATCATAAGGAAATGAATGGAGAATAAAGCCAAGGATATTATACTATTTGTTGTAAATAATTACCCCGGTTACCCAAGTTATTGTTCCCGTTATATGTAAAATACTCAGATAATTGTATTCTGTCTGATGTTTTCTTGTTCTATGTAAACCGCGCTGATTATGAATAGTGCGGTATATAAAAGATGTTAAATAAATAAATAAATTATAATGCCTCTGTATTGTTTCATGGTGTGACCACACCTTGAATAGTGTGTGCAATTCTGGTTGCCATATCTTAAAAAGGATACAGCAGAATTAGAAAAGGTACAGAGAAAAGTGACAAAAATGGTCAAGGGGATGGAAGGATACCCTTATGAGGAGAGACTTAAAAGATTAGGGCTCTTCAACTTGGAAAAGCAATGGCTAAGGGGGTATATGATATAGGTCCATAAATTAATGAATGGAGTGGAACAGGTAAACGTAGATTGGTTATTTATGCCATTGAAAAGTAGAAAGACTAGAGGACACACAATGAAGCTACAGTGTAACCCATTTAAAACTAAGAGAAAATATTTGTTTACTCAACACAAACTCTGGAATTAGTTACTGGAGGATGTAGTAAAAGCTGTTAGTGTAGCTGAGTTTAAAAAAGATTTGGACAAATTCCTGGAGGAAAGGTCCATAAAGAGGACCTGGGAAATCCACTGCTTATCCCAGGATGAGCACTGTGGAATCTGTGTGTCTTTTTGGGAACCTGCAAGGTACTTGTCACCTGGATTGGCCACTGTTGGAAACAGGATACTGAGCTTGATGGACTTTGGTCTGACCCAGTATGGCATTTCTTATATTCTGCTCCTTATCAGGTGATGTGGATAAAGGATTGGTTTCCAGTCTGCAAGTGGTGTTCTCAGATTTGTTACCCACTAAGGACTGTAACTCTCCACTACAGGGATGAAAGAGAGAACTTGGTCTGCACCATATGGGAAACGATCTCTCGGATATACTGGCGAGGATCCCTTGGTTGATGGTGGTTGTAGCCCTATGTGACTTGTTCTATAAAGTGCTTTGGAGAGCATTCTTCACACTGACCTGAGCCTATCAGGTGGGATGTGTGGATTCATCAGCTTGTTTGAAGTCTGGGGAGCCTTGAGTGACTTTAGGTCACACATTTGTGTTGTCTCAAGGTTTTGAATTTCTGGAAGAGATCTTGTGGTTTCTTGGTAGAGGTTATAGGGTGTCAGTTTGTGCTGCAGATGAGGTCAGTTTTTTTTGATGACTTGGCAAGTTGAGGTATCCTGGGGGCCGGTCTGAAGCTGTTGCTCAGATAGGCATGGTTGGTGTGGAAAATATATTCCTGCAGTCTTGGATTTCAGTGGAAGCTCCTTCATATGAGAAATGCAGGGGGATGGTGCACCGACTATTGCAGAGAGACTGGATTTGGGCTCAAGGGAACTTTACATGCTGGCAACTTTTCCAAAGCTCAAAGTTATTTTTTTTACTTCCCTTAGTGTGCTGGGAATCCCCATTGGTTTGCAGCCTGGTTGTTATGAGGGGTGTGCCTAAGGTCCCAATGTGGAGGGAAGAGGGAAGAGGAAAGAGGAGAGGGGGTTGGATTGGGTAGTACCTAGGTGGAAGGGGGACGTAAGAAGTATAGTGAGTTTCATAGTGGTGGGTAGGGTATGTTAGGGTTTTAATTGGGTTTAGTGGGATTTGGCTACGTTTATTGTGGATTTGTTGTCTCGGTTTTATTTTTCTTTCCCTGTGGCTGAGGTGTCAGATATTTGAGTCTCAGAATCCAAGACCCGCCCCTTGTGTAGATGATTGATGCTTGAGTTTGGAGCTACTCCTGCAGGGGGAGGAAGGGGAGAGGGCTATGAATAAATAACGATAGTAAATGCATCACTTGGCATGTTTGGAAAAGGTAGTTACTCACCTTTAGCAGGTGTTCTCTGTGGACAGCAGGATTAAGTCCTCACATGATGTCCCAGACAGAACCCTGTATGGGAACGCTCCCCAGCTTCTATTGGAAGCTTTTCGGAGGTTCCACTGTGCCTGTGTTCCTCCTCTCATGGTGCCATCTTCTCCAGTAAGATAAAGCTGTAGCAGAAGACAACTCCTCGGGAAGGTGGGAGGGTTGTGAGGACTTATTCCTGCTGTCCATGGAGAACACCTGCTACAGGTGAGTAACTACATTCTCTCAGTAGAAAGGAAGAAATGAGGTTCTCACATATGGGACTCCCAAGCTACAGGCTACCGAAAAGCGAGGAGACTAAAAAGCCCAACCATGCCAAAGTGAACAAGGACTGGAGAATCAACTATGTACAGCACTAGTAGTCCTCAAAGGGTACTGCATCTGATTCAGCTTCTTCACCATACAGTTTCATTCATGAATAGTCATGCCCTGAGGTTGGTTTGTTTGTTTTTGGTAGCCTGGATCGACACTAGGGACTTGGGATGGAGTTGGATTCTAATTCCGAAACAAATGCCGGAGTACAGATTGGAGTACAAAGTTGCTATCATGTCAGGAATCCCCATCCAGACCGTCGTGAAATGTGAAGATGTGGACAGAAGACCACGTCACAGCCCTGCAGATCACTTTCATGGAGACCGAGCACAAGTTGGCCACAGACACATCCATGGCTCAGATACTGCGAGCCCTGTCATGAATATCAAGGCTCAGGCCAGTCTGGGCATAAGCAAAGAAATGCAGTCTGCCAGCCAAAGAAAGAGTGTGTTTGAAAATGGCAACCCCTAGCTTGCTGTGGTCAAAAGAGACAAACAGCTAGATGGACTTTCGGTGGGCCTTTGTAGATAGAAGGTTAAGGCTCTCTTGTAGTCCAGAATGTGCAGCGCCACTTCCCCTTTAAGGGCATGAGGCCTCAGAAAGAAGGTTGGCAGAATGACTGACTGACTTGAGGTGGAAAGACAACACCACTTTTGGGAGGAATTGAGGATGAGTGCACAGGACCACTCTATTATGATAGAACCTGGTGTACGGTGGATGAGCCACTAGAGCCTGAAGCTCACTAACACAGCATGCTGAGGTAACTGCCACCAGGAACAAGACCTTTCAGGTCAGGAACTTCAAAGGGCAGGAGTCAAAAGGACCCAACATGAGCTGCACCGGAACCACACTGAGATCCCAAAGCATTGCCTAAGGCTTATCGGGAGGTCTCGAGAGGAGCAAGCATCACGTGAAGCAAACCACAAAGGGCTGAGTTGAGATGGACTTCCCCTTCAAACCATGATGGTAGGCCCCAATCATGCTAATGTGGACCCTGACAGAGTTGGACGAGACTAGACTCTGAGAGGTGTAGGAGGTACTCAAGAAATCTGTTGACAGATCAAGTAGAGGGGCCCTACCCCTATGCTGCGCATCAGAAAGCAAATCTCTTCCATTTCCTCTTCCTCAGCACTGGGGAGAGGGCCTGCTATATGCATATCCTCCCATATCTCTCATAGTGAAGATTCTGCTAAAGCTCCAGGTGGACAGAAGGTCGATGATCCTCATCATGCCATATTGACCCATTCTATTTCAGCTATCCCAGTGGAAACCTCTGTGACTGGGCTCTGCCCAGACCTTATATAATCTTCTCATTGAGGGCCTCCTAGAGGCCAACAAAACATCTGTGACACCATCGGGCAGGTTAAGTTCTGCCAGGACTAGCCTCTCAACATACATGCAGTGAGGGCCAAGGATCTGGTGGAGCATCCTCCTATTCTCCTATGATATAAGGTCTGGGCAGAGCCCAATCACAGATGCTTCCACTGGGATAGCTGAAGCAGAATGGGAAACCACAGCTGTCTGGGCCAATATGGCATGATGAGGATCATCAACCTTCTGTCCACCTGGAGCTTTCAAGCCAGTACTAAATAGAAACCCACCGCACAGGGTAAAACCAGACAAAAACAAACCAAACCAAACCCTGGCATAACAGAAAAGAAAAGAATCTCTGCAACATTAACTTTTTGTCGGAGTGATCATTAAAATGAGGGAGGAATGTAAACCTTCCCCTCGCTGTGACCACTCCTTTTAATCATTTGAAAAACAGTGTAACAGATAAAACACTTAACTTGTAGACTTTCTATGAGCTTAGAAGAACCACAGGAATCATGATGGACGATGTGGCACTTTTCGGTCAGAAACATTTTGCCACTACGGAATTAATTTGTTCAACCGAAATTTTTCTGACCCGAAACGTTCCACATTGTCCATCATGATTCCCGTTGTTCTTCTAAGCTCATAGAAAGTCTACAAGTTAAGTGTTTTATCTGTTACACTGTTTTTCAAATGATTAAAAGGAGTGGTCACGGCGAGGGGAAGGTTTACATTCCTCCCTGTTTTTAATGATCACTCTGACAAAAAGTTAATGTTGCAGAGATTCTTTTCTTTTCTGTTATGCCAGGGCTTGGTTTGGTTTGTTTTCACCTGGAGCTTTAGCAGAATCTTCACTATGAGAGGTATGGGAGGATATGCATATAGCAGGCCCTCTCCCCAGTGCTGGAGGAAAGCATCCAGAGCAAGTCAGCTGTGCGTGGTGACCCTGAAGCAGAACGGATCCACTTCGGTATTGTGCTGGGTGGCGAACAGATCTATCGAGAGGGTACCCCCCTTTTGAAAGATTTGGGCAGCAATGTCCCTGTCCAGAGTCCACTCGTGCAGCTAGAGGAAGAGGCTCAGCTGGTCCTCTAGGATATTCTGCTCCCCTGGCAGATATGTGACCCTTAACTCCATACTGGGAGTGACGACAAACTTCCACAACCAGACCGCCTCCCAGAAACGGAGCTATGACCCCATGCCCCCTTGTTTTTTTATGTAGAACATCATGACCTGATTAACGGTCTGAATCAGAACAATCTGGTTGGCCAGGTGATTCTGGAAGGCCCCAAGGGCATTCGCTATGGTTCGTAATTCCAAAAAATTGATCTGGTGCAGGCTCTCCTGTTCAGACCAGAAGTCTTGCGTGTGGAGGCCATCCAGATGCACTCCCCAAACCAGCTTGGATGTGTCCATAGTCAGTGTCTTCTGAAGTGGTGTTTTCTGAAAAGGGAGGCCCCTGAGCAGATTCTGAGGATTGAACCACGAAGGCAGGGACTAGGCAAGGGATACGGTGATTGCCATCCAGTCCTGGAGGCAGCCGATAGCCTGTTTCCACTGAGTACCTCAGTGTCCACTGAAATTGTCTCATCGACAGACGAACCAGGGGAGTGACGGCTGAGCATAGTAAGCATCCCGCAAGCCTTTGTCTGCTGACGCCACTGGGTGTCGCGGACCAAAGCTGTCAATCTCTGGAGCCGAACCAGCAGGAGAAAGGCTTTTGTTTGAGTAATGTTGAGGAGAGCCCTTATGAAATCCAGTCATTAGATGGGCTGAAGGTGGGACTTTGAGTAATTTACAATGAAACCCAACAGCTCTAGCACCTGGATGATCAACTGTGTTGAATGCTAGACTCCATCTAGAGCAGGGGTTTTCAACCCAGTCCTCAGGGAACTCCAGGCCAGTCAGGTTTTCAGGATTCCTACAATGAATATGCATAAGATAGATTTGCATACAATGAAGGCAGAACATGCAAATCTATCTCATGTATATTCATTGTGGGAATCCTGAAAACCCTAATGGCCTAGTGTTCCCCGAGGACTGGAGTTGGGAACCTCTGATCTACAGTGATGCTTTTTATGAGCCAGTTGTCCAGATAAGGAAAGACAAAACCACCCAGTGTTCTGAAATAGGCTGCTACCACTGCGAGGCACTTTGTGAAGACTCGGGGTGCTGAGACCAGTCCAAAGGGTACCACCTGGTACTGAAAGTGCTGTTATCCCAGGACGAATCTGAGATATTTCCTGCGGATGGGATGGATCGGTATGTGGGTATAGGCATCCTTGAGATCCAGGGAGCATAGCCAATCATCCTTCTGAGATTGCCAGAGGGCGAAGATTTCCCCCTGAAGGTGGTTTAGATGCAGAGGGTCAAGGGGAAGCACTCTCAGGGAGCACAGAGGCAGCTGTTTGGTGAAATGCAACCTGTAGTCGCTTTGGATTAAGTGATGAAGGGCCACCTGTGGGCAAAGAGTGTGAGCTGTCCCTCCACTGGAGGATTCCCCTCTATGGTCACCAATAAATTAGCTGTGCTCCAAAGGAATCAGTCAAAACCCCATCCCCAGCTTGAGTTGCAGGGCAGACTGAGCCTTTTGGGGCTTCTCCTGACATTGCAGGTGAGGAGCCTGTAACTTTTGCTGGAAGACTTGAGGACCAGGAAAGTACGTACCCTTATGCAGGTAGTAGGCCCTCCTCTGGCCTCTCCCCCTGATACTCTCTGCACCTCTCCATCTCACTCATAAACGCACGTTCCACAAGGAACAAATACCACATGCTCCAAGACCTGATCATATCTGAGAAGACTGACATCCTATGTATAACAGAAACCTGGCTAACAGAAACTGACACAGTGATAATGAACCAACTGACACCAACCGGATACAGCTTTCATCACTGCTCCCGAACACACACAAAAGGCGGAGGGGTAGCCATCATCGCAAAGGACAACCTCCACCTACGGACCCACACCTCTGAAACCTCCAATGAAGCAGACATCCTCACCCTCACTAACAAAAACCTCACAATATGCCTGGTCTACAGAACACCCGCTGCAAACTCTGACTTACCAAGGATACTACACCTCATCTCCGAGAGCATCGACCCAGCAAAAGAACCAATTATATTGGGAGACTTCAATCTCCCATCCCTCGAAGACGCGCAAACAGAAACATTCCTCAACGCCATGACAGCAATGAACCTGACACAGATCATAAATGAACCAACACACGAAAAAGGCAACACACTGGACCTCATATTTCTGAACTCCCAAACATCCTCCGCATGCAGCAGTCCAACAATCTCACCAGTCCCATGGTCAGACCACTACATCATCCACCTCTCCCACGCATATCAACCAAATACAAACAGAGAAAACACTCAACACACGCGGAGATTCAAAGCATTCAACAGAGAAGACTTCCTGACACTAACTCTACCTAACCTACTTACGAATTCCAACAACCTCGATGACCTCATAGACAACTGGAACACCACAATCTCCTCAGCATCCAATGCAACTCCGAACAAAACCAGCAACAAACCCATCTCCTCAAAGGCCCACTGGTTCACCCCTGACCTCCGGAAACTAAAAACGAAACTTAGAAGAGCAGAAAGAAAATGGAGGAAAACCAAAAATGACATAGACAAAAAGCAATACCTCTCTGAACTCACTACCTACCACTCAGAGGCCGACAATGCGAAGAAAAACTACCACACCAAAATCATCACGACAGCTGTAAACAAGCCTCGAGAACTCTTCCAAATTGCCAAAAAACTGACAAAAGCACCGACCACCTCCGATCAACTCCCAGATATCCCCTCGGATCTCTTGGCCCGACAATACAAACAATTTCAGCAACCTCAACAACCTTACCGCAGCGCTACAGTCACAAAGACATACCCCAGTACCACCATAAACGCTGACTGGAATACATTCAATGAAACCTCAAAGGAAGAGATATCCTCCACTATCACCTGTCTGAACACCACTACCTCCCCGCTGGACCCCTGCCCTACGGAATGGATAAAGAAAACCAAGGAAGACCTGAGTGCCCCACTAACTCACATCCTAAACGAATCCTTTAAACAAGGATACATACCGGATGCCCTCAAAACATCAATCATTCGACCAACCATAAAAAAGAACAACCTGGACCCCCTGGACCCCACCTCCTACAGACCAGTTGCAAGCCTCCCCCTCGCCACTAAGATAATAGAAAAGATAGTCCAACGCCAGCTTCAAGACCACCTGGACACCAATGACATACTTGACCCGCAGCAACACGGTTTCCGACCACTACATGGAGTCGAGACCCTCATGACCATTCTAATGAACACCCTCATCATTGGAACCCAAGAGAAGAAATCAGGATACATCCTGATCTTCCTAGATATATCAGCGGCATTTGACACAATCTCCCACGAAATCCTCATACGCAGACTACAAACAATTGGAATCAAAGACACTGTACTCCAATGGTTCAGATCCTATTTAACCAACAGACAGCAACGGATCCGCACCCTCTCCACAACATCGCCCCCCTACCAACAACTACAAGGAGTACCCCAAGGATCCACCCTATCAGCCATGTTGTTTAACATATATCTCCGTCCACTATGCTCAATCATACGCAACCACAACATCAACTTCCACATCTACGCAGACGACATAATGCTCTATGCACCAATTACGACCACCAACCCAAACAACGACCAGCTATCAGCCTGCTTCAACGACGTAGCCAACTGGCTACAGGAAAACAACCTGTCCATCAACATAAAGAAAACCGAAGCCCTAATAGTAACAAAAGATCCCGACTTCAAACCACCTTCCCACCTCAACATGGGAACCACGCAAATCCAAATCCAGCCTCAAATAAGATATCTAGGCGTCATCATTGACCAAGCGCTCACCTTCAAACAACAAATCAACAAAACCGCTGGGACGATATTCCACAAAGCCAAAACTGTTCAACGCCTCCGACCCCTCCTAGAACCTCACGACTTCAGGACAGTAATGCAAGCTGTGACACTCCCTCATCTAGATTTCTGCAACATAATCTATCATGGACTTCCTGCCTCACACACCAACCCCCTCCGTACTGCCTTAAATACTACAGCGAGGATTATTCAGAATGCAAAAAAACGCGAGCACATCACCCCAATCCTAAGAGACCTTCACCTCCTTCCACTACAAGCAAGAATCAAGTACAAAGCTATCCTGCTCATCCACAAAACTATCCACCAAACACGGAACACCTCACTCCACTCCTTACTGCCTCGCCCATCCCACAACAGATCAACCAGACATTCCTCCAATAACTCTATCGTTGTCCCCCACAAAAGAACCAAATCCACACAACGGACCTGCAACAGAGCATTCGAACTCTATGCTCCATCCCTCTGGAACTCTCTACCAAATCACATCAGGAACAACGCTGACATCACATCATTTAAGAAACAGCTGAAGACAATCCTATTCCGTGAACATCTCTGAACAGAAGCACCACCATGACCTAATACATAGATTCAGCAGAAATATACATGTCCATGTCTACCCAAATCGTTAATTGTTGCCCCCTGGTGATGGCCCCCACCCTAAAGAAAAATTACCCCCCTCCCCTATGTTATATGTTACACCGCTTTGACCCGGTGAAAAGCGGGATATAAATGCAGTTAAATAAATAAATAAATAAGATATCGGATGTGCACCTTGAGAGCCTGGTGAGGATGATGTGCTGCTTCCCTATGACACCAGTCTTTTCCTTCATCTGTTCTCAAAAGAGGTCTCTCCCTGGCACATCATGTCTGCCAGCTTATTTTCTGCTGACTGCTCCAGGTGAGAAGACTGAAGCCAGGCGAGGTGGCGGGCTCCAATATCCACAGCCACTCTAGAGACCATCTCAAAGGTGTCATATGTTGCCCTGGCCAGGAACTTTGAGCAGTCTTTGCCATGCCCCACCAGGGTAAGATCTTTCTCCAGCTTCTCCGGAGGGAGGAACGTGCACAAGTCGACAGGTTCACGCATGATGTCCTTCAGAATCATGCTCATGTAGAGCTGGTAAGAGAACTCTCTATCCCACAAGTATGGAGCTCTGGAAACAGTCCTGCTAAAGTAGTCCAATGTCTGAGCCTCCCTATCTGGGGCATCAAGGAGTGAGGAGTGGTGCTCTTAATCCTTTTAAGGAATGTTTCTACCACTAAGGAGTGGTGCAGAAGCTGAGGCTTCTTGAAGCCTGGGGCCTTTTGAACCCAGTATATTGAGTCCAACCTCCTAGTGACTGAGGGCACAGTGAGGGGGTTCTCCCACATCCTCATTTGCAGCCTTTATAGGATACTGAGCACCGACACTGCTTCCTTAGGAGCCGAGGAGTATGGGAGGATCTCCAACTCCTCTGCTCTGGGCTAATCCTCCTCCTCCAGGGAAAAAGGGATGGTATTGGCCATATCCTTCATGAAGTCCTAAAACGACATGTCTTCTGGAGGAGACTTCCACTCTTCATGCGGAGAGGAGGGGTCTGATGGAAGGTCAAGGGACTTGGTCTCCAACAGGTTCTCCGATTCCATATTGGTAACCCAGCCATCAGACTCAGACTCCAAGAGGAACATAAGAACATAAGATATGCCATACTGGGTCAGACCAAGGTCCATCAAGCCCAGTATTCTGTTTCCAACAGTGGCCAATTTAGGTCATATGTACCTAGCAGTTTCCCCAAGGGACACAGGTTCCACAATGCTTGTCAAAGTACCTCTGAGACTCTGCCCAGAACTCCCTCCAACCTTGAGGGGGGTAGGAGCTTTGACAGAATCAATGACGAATCGAGGCTTCATTGGGAGATTGGAACCTTATGTTCTCTCTCTCTCGATTGTCCCTCCGAAAACCAGCGTCAGATCTCTTTGATGCCCCGATGTTGATTCCTCCATAAGCAGAGCATACATTTTGAGGATCGGCTGCCCAGTGATCAATGATGATGCCCTGGGCACCAAAGGACCAGTTAGCTGCTTCTCTAGCATCAATGTGATGCAAGCCTCAAGCATCTGAAGGTATTCCTCCATGGCTGCTGAATCTGAAGGCCTTGGAGCCTGAACAGCTTTGACCAAAGTCTCTGGCCTCAATCCTCAGGAGACTGTCGGTGCCCCTCCAAAACCATGGAGGTTGAGTTCTCTTTCCAGGGCACCTTGGCGGGCCATTTGCAGTCATCACTCTCGACATTGTGTTGAGAAGGGCTCAGATACTGATGAACATGTGGCTTCACCCGGTGCTCAGAAGGTCCCCTTTGACGCTGATGGAGTCGAGGTCTTCTTCGATTTTATGCAGACACAAACTGATGACTGATGCTCCAGGGCACTATGGGCCCTCTGCTCCAATTGAGCCCGGGAACCTTTCAATGTCGATATACCTTTGGCAGAACCAAAAGAAGCCATCAAGACTGACGCCAGTGCTGAAGACACTGAACCAGACCTTTGGCTAAAGAGGGATTCTCTCTGTTCTCTCGACCCTTCAGGCCTTTCCTTGTCATCTGCAAGCACAAATTGCAAGAAGAGGGCTGGTGATTGAGACCCACACACTGGAGGCACCAAATTGTTCTGGTTGGTGAAGGTCCTAGCCGGTTTCTGGGACATGTCTACGAAGAGAGGCTAAAAAGGTTAGGGCTCTTTAACCTGGAAAAGATACGGCTGAGGGGAGATATGATAGAAGTCTATAAATTAATGAACGGAGTTGAATGGGTAAATGTAGATTGATTGTTTACATTATCAGAATATAGAAAGACTAGGGGACATGCAATGAAGCTACAGGGTAAACTATTTAAGACAAATAAGAAAAAATATCTTTTCACTCAACGTGTAATCAAACTCTGGAATTTGTTACCGGAGGATGTAGTAAAGGCTGTTAGTGTAGCTGGGTTTAAAAAAGGTTTGGACAAGTTTCTGGAGGAAAGGTACATAAACCATTATTAAAAAGGGACCCAGGATATCAATGCTTGACCCAATACAAGCATTGTGGAACCTGTCTCTTTTGGGGAAACTGCTAGGTACGTATGACCTAGATTGGCCACCGTTGGAAACAGGATACTGGGCTTGATGGACCTTGGTCTGACCCAGTATGGCATATCTTATGTTCTTAAGATAGCCATGGCAAAATCAAACAGCTCTATTGTGACTGGAGGCTCAGCCGGGCCATGGGAAAAAGCAACACAAAAATAAAGGTACCGAAAAAAGCACTGGAACCGAGGCAGAACCGCGATGGAAGGACCCGATGCTACAGACAGCAGGCAGAAAAGCTAAATACAAGCAAAAAAAGAGACCCCCAGAGGGGAAAAAACAAAACCTTTACAGGTGGATGACCACGTCACTCATGTGGGGCTCCGTGGAAATTAAGACTGGAGAAGATGGTACTGTGGCAGGCAGGAAGACAGATGCACAGGCATGGTGAAGCCTCCTAAAAGCTTCCAATAGAAGCTGGGAAGTGTTCCCACATGGGGCTCAGTCAGTAAGTACTTCATTCCTACTTGTCCATGGAGAAGCTCATTTTCACATGTATGTTGGTTGAAGTACTTTATTCTTTTTCTGATTGTCTGTATGAAGATAATTTGAATATAATTATGTAAATCTTAATGGGGATCTTAGGGATATGAAAGATAATTTGGTGGAGCATACAGCTGAAGGTTTACCCAAGATGTTTAGTATCCTCGTATCAGCCCTATTTGAGGGAGACAAGGAGTTGAGGGGGAGGAAATCAGCCTGCCTTAGGGAATTTGGAGAAGGAGCTCAGCCTCACACTTCATTCCATTTATTCAATTTTCTATTTTCACTTTCTATGCAAAAATTGAGAATGTGTTATAAAAGTAACATATACATTTAGAGCTTCAATTAAAATAGTGATGTGAAAATATTACCAACATCTATGACAATATTGGTAAAAATACCACTCACCATAACCAATAATATAGTAATAATATCTATATATAGTAATAATATCTATATATAAATAATAATATAGTAACTCCATAGTTTCACAGCGCATAGCTGTAAACTCACCCACCAGTATAAAGCAAACGCTACAGTTGTAAGAGTAACTACTGAGTGAAAAATATGTAATAGGGCACATCCCACTGATATACCAACACCACTCAAGTCAAAAATTTACAAAGAGGGTAGAAAAGTAATATACACAACCACCCTAAGCTCGCTAACATAATATAAGGCTACATCTAAAAGAACTACCTCCTACCAAATCTATAACTGAATAAAAATGAAATAAAAAAACAAAACTCCCTCCAGGCAAGGGCCTAATCCAAGCCAGCATACCATCCTCAAGTGATTAATGTATCAGAATGTTATCCCCTAATATTGCTGAGAACACTGGCGTTTTCAAACATCAATATTTTCGGGCCCTCTTACTAAGAGGCACTAAGCAATTTCCATGAGAATTAGTGCATGATAACTGCGCAAATGGTTAGCACACAGGCATAACAGTTACTGTGAGCTAATTCCCGTAGTAACTACACATCATATGATGGAGCGGGGAAGTGTCAGGTTAGGGACAGACAGTGGGCGTGCAGAGCATATTGTGAGTTCAGGGGGATAAATCAAATCTGTCATTGTTACAGTTAGCGCGAGTCCACTTAATGTCACCTCAATAAGTGGCATTAAATGCACCCATGCTAACGGCAAATGCTGCTGCTGCACGTAAGGGTACATTTTCATTGCCAGGAATATGCTGGTCATGCCCCGGACAGCACACTACTGTTGCACTTACTGCATGTTAATATTGCTCCAAACGTGCAGTGAGTGGAAAATCATATTGCACCTTAGTAAAAAGGCCCCTTTATCTGCGTGCTGTAGTGAGTTGTTCCATAAACATGTATTGCACATGAGAAAGTCATCACACGGAAACCAGTTCCACATTTCCATGAAGGTGATGCTCAGCTGGTTTTTGGTCTGGTGCATAGCCTCTATTTCCTGTTTAATCTCATTTGGTTTTTTTCCCCACTTTATTACATTTTTAACAGATCAACAATATTTTCACCATGCATAAGAACATAAATCTGTATATTTGTTTTTTTCTTTTAATACTTGTTAAATAAATCCAGATTAATAAAATATTAGGTGCACCGTATTTTAGTCCATTTCAGGCTTTTCAGCAGTGAATGTGTCAGGAAACTTACCTTTTTTTACACAATAGATAAAAGACATAAGCGCAGTTTTACCCAAAGTTCTAAGAAAAACAAGATTTGACAATTAACAAATAGAAACAAACAATATAATTGAGTCCACCTGATGTTCTTTTAAACTGACAGCCATGATGACTATGGGATATGGACCCAATGGAGCAGAGCATGTCCCTATTAAATGCTCTGCATCGATGATTTCACTATGTCTCAAGATGAGAAGAAAGTACACAGGTCCAGACTTTGTAGCCCTCCTGATAACAAATTCCCAGACTGCTCATGCTATTTACATACGTTTAAAGCTTCAGAACTAGAGGGTTCTGCTACAACTTATCACTGAATGGCGACAATCATTTGCATAATATGATTGGTGAACAGCAGAATTACATTACAGATGTGCAATGGAATGAATACAAAAATGAGAAAAGAGAAATGGATGCGATACCGATTGCAAAGTTTCTCTTATCTTCATGCTTATGTGTGTCACCAATACTATGCAGAGCTGTTTGGAAAAATCAAGCAATAGCATTTTAGGCAAGTACGATGTACCTATAGGAAAGTAAAAAATGCCCGATATTCAAATGACACAATAGTCAGCCATGGCAGTGTCAGTTAGGGCCGGCCCGTCCATTGAGCGAGAATGTTTTTTGCACAGGGCCCCGCGTTTCAGGGGGCCCTGTGCAAACAACATTCTGCATTACAAGTAAACTGGAAAAAAAAAAGCTGGCTGCTGCCGCTGTTGCCGTGGCAGTGGCAGAATCGAGTGTCCCGTGGCCCCCACCTGCCCGGCAGAGTCCTCTCTCCCTGCATTAGTTCCTTCGGCGCCAGCTTCAGAGCCGCGAAGGGAGAGTTTCCCTTTCGTGGCTCTGATAAGCCCACTGGGGCTGGTGGGAGAAAGGAAATGCCTATTTCCCATCAGCGCCGGCGAGCTTAACAGAGCCGCGAGGGAGAAACTCTCTTCACGGCTCTGAAAGCCATCGCAGAGGGGAGTGATGCAGGGAGGGAGAGCTCTGCCGGGCAGGGGGGGGGGGGGAACGACCCCGCGGGACACTCGATTCTGCAGCAGACAGCTTTTTTTTTTTTTTAATTTTCCCTGGGCTGATGGGGGAGGGAGGGGGGTTAGGATTGGTAATGGACTGTGGGCTGATGGGGGGGGGGGTTAGGAATGGTAATGGGCTATGGGGGATGGGGTTAGTACTGGAAGTGGGCTGATGGGGGGTTAGGACTGGTAATGGGCTATGGGGGGGCTAAGTCTGGAAATGGGCTGAGGTGGGGGAGTTAGGACTTGAGGTGGGCTGATGGGGTTAGGACTGGTAATGGGCTGTGGGCTGATGGGGGGTAAGGACTGGTAATGGGCTATGGGGGGCTAAGACTGGAAATGGCCTGATGGGGTTAGGACTGGAAGTGGGCTGATGGGGGGTTAGGACCGGTAATGGGCTATGGGGGGGCTAAGACTGAAAATGTGGTGATGGGGGGTTAGTACTGGAAGTGGGCTGATGGGGGGCTTAGGACTGGAAGTGGGCTATGGGGGGGCTAGAACTGCTAATGGGTTGGGGGTTGCTAGGACTGAAAATGGGCTGAGTGGAAGGGGAGGCTTGAACTGCAAATAGCTGATGGGGATGGGGGCTTGGAATGGAAATGGGCTGAGTGGAAGGGGGCTTGAACTGCAAATAGCTGATGGGGAGGGGGCTTGGAATGGAAATGGGTTGTGAGGGGAGGGAGCTAGGACAGGAAATGGGCTGAGTGGGGGGCGGAGCTAGGACAGGAAATGGGCTGATGGAGGGCTAGGATAGGACTGAAAATGGGCTGTTGGGGCAGCTAAAATTGGAAATGGGCTGTGGTGGGGGCTTGGATTGAAATGGACTCATGGAGGGGCTAGAACTGGAAGTAGGCTCATGGGGGGCTTGGATTGGAAATGGGCTGAGTGGAGGGGAGCTAGGATTTGACATGGGCTGATGGTGGGGCTAGGAAAGGACTAGAAATGGGCTGATGGGGGCTGGGATTGGAAATAAGATGATGGAGGGACTCGGATAGGACTGGAAATGGATGGGGGAACTAGGACTGGAAATGGGCTGATGCGGGGACTTGAAGGGAGCGGATGCTGGGTGGGGCTGGAACTAGAATGGAGCTGATATTGGGGGAGGATTAGAATGGGATGGGGCTGGGAGAGTGAAATGGAGAGGGGAAAATATTTTATGTGGGAGGGAAGAAGAATCTATAATTGGAAGGGTATAGGGAGAGTAAGTGGGGATTGAGGATGGAGGGGTAAAATTTGAGTGGATGAAATAGGAATGAGGAAAGAGCAAAAGGAGAAAGATTAATATGTTAAAGCAGATGTAGAGAGAGAATGGAAAAAAACTAGAAGAGAGAAGAAAGGACAAATGGACAGCAGACGATGGAGAGTTAGCAGAAGACACAAAGAAACCAGAAGAAAGTGGCTGGAGCAATTGCAACTGAAAAAAAATGCACAAAATGTAGAAAGATATCTCTTTATTTTTAATTTATTAACTGGAATATGTCAGCTCTGGGAAATGTGCATCATTAATGTCTGCGCTTTGTTTAGTACAAGATGAAATTAATTTATAGTTTTATTTCTACAGTGTTGTTGTACATTCCAAGTTTGGCTTTTGGGATTCCCAGTTTAATTATTGTCTTCCTGTTTCTAAATTGTGATTCCTTGTTTGGTGATGGTCTATGTTCTGCATGTGTAACTGAGCTGAGATATTCTGTTTATGTAATTCCTATTTGACATTGCCACTTGTTCTCTTTCCCCAGTAGGTCATGTATTGTTATGTTTGTTTGAAGGCAATTTTTTCCAACAGATTTTTGGCATAGCAATGGGAGCCATGGTTGCTCCATCCATTGCTACGCTATATATGGCAGCATTGGAGGAACAACATATATATACATCATCTGTTTTCATCCATGTGTCTCTTTGGAAGAGATTTTTGGACGACATCTTTTTTGTGTAGATATCCGATTTGGTTTCCTTACATCAATTTATTGATTGGTTAAACTCCTTAAATCCTAATATTAAGTTTACAGCGCACATTGATTCTCAACAGTTGGAGTTTCTGGACATGCTTATTTTTCGGTCTGGATGTTCTCTGCTCACCACCTCATATCGAAAATCTGTTCAGCGTAATAGTTTATTACATTATTGGAGTTTCCATCCGAAACCCCTTCGACGAGGTTTACCATATGGTCAGTTTTTAAGGATACGCTGACTTTGCTCATCTACTGTGGATTTTAAATATCATGCACATGATTTATCTTTGCGATTTATCTCCAGGGGTTATCCTCCAGGGATAGTGTCTTGCGCTTATCGACGCGCATGTTACACCCACCGTGAATGTATACTTGATGCACCAGCTCATACTTCGGATGACCTGACCAATGATATGATGGTGGAGGTATTACCCTATATGTGTCATAGTTCAGAAGTGGTGCACATCTTGAGGAAACACTGGTCTTTATCTTTATCTGGCAGATTTGATATACCGCCTCTTACAATAGTATAAGGCGGTTTACAATACAAACAATCTTGGCTGCAAGAAAGAGAGTCATGGAAAAGAATGCCATTTGGGGGATAGGAAAGTGGACAGAAAAAGAGCAGTAAGGATAGTAAAAAGTAAGCTGTAGAAAACAGCCTGATAGACGAGACAGGACGTAACATAAAGACTAGCAAAGACAAGCAACAAACAAAACAGCAAAGACAAGACATCTTGAGGAAACACTGGTCTGTGTTATCTTTGCATTCTTATTTTAATAAACCATTGAGGTTAGCCTTTTGGCGAGGTTTTAATTTGCGGGATTTTCTTGTAACATCTGCGGTGTCCCTGGACAGACCAATTTACCCTGATGTAAATTCCTAGGGTCATTATCCTTGTAATGAATGTGTTTACTGTACTACTACATTGTCCGGTACCACCTGGCTTGATCCCAGAACGGGACAGATATATCATCGGCGATGGTTTACAACCTGCACTTCCACTTATGTGGTATATGTTTTACAGTGTACTTGCCCCATGCTTTATGTGGGATGTACAACACGTTCCATTAAGGTCCGGTTGGGCGAACATGCATCTCGGATACGCCAACAAGTGCTGTTGGCACTTGTTGTACAGCACTGTATTACACATCATCATTCTTATGATCAACTTTCCTGGACTATATTAGATCATACTCCGGAGAATCCTAGAGGGGGTGATCGCACAGCTCATTTACAGTGGAGTGAACAGCGATGGAGCCATCTATTACAATCAATTCACCTGGCTGGTATGAATCGTGAGATTGATTGGACTAGTTTATTCTGACGCAATTCCAATTACTGGTGGGTTTTTCCTGGGTTTGTGGGAATCCCCATTTGTATTGGTGTTTTCTAAGATGAGTGGCAGTTGTTGTTCGCCAATCAGATGAATTTCAATCCCTTATTTGATTGGCTGCCTCTGTCGGCGGCGTTTTGTAGCAGTTGCAGTTACAAGTCACGGAGCACTTGATACAGGGGTATGAGCACCCAAAACGTGCACATCGTGCTATTTTCATCTGCGATTTTCATTGGATTCAGATAAGTGGACTTTTGGAGATTATTTGTTGTTGTTTGAATTGACGGCTATTAAGCTTAGACACATTTTATATAAGAATAAAATGGACACCGCTTGAATGGTGTGGACAGATTGCAGTATTGTCCTCCCTCAGCGGTGCCCAACAAAAGAAGTAAAATATCTATCATTTTGGGATGATCACAGTGACATTGGCTGGTTCTAATTTATTTTTGGTCACTGTTTTTTTGGGGAATTTTTCACTTTAGATGGGTTCTAAATGGGCAGTGTTTGTATTAGTTCCTAATGTGCCTGGCGATTGGCACTGGATTATAGTAATGTAGAAATCTTTTAGTCTTTCTTTATCCATACACTCATTAAGAGGCATGTTTACTAAAAGTTAGTGTAAGGTAACATTATGCGACCCCTTATGCAAATGAGGCCCCACACCGAGTCTCCGCACATGGTCCTGCACCCCCCTTGGGCCGCCCCTGGTGCCAGTATGCTGATTGGAGCAGCTGCTGAATATCTGGGCTGAGCAGCGCTGATACGTGCCGGCACTTATCTGGTCAGTGCAATATTTAGCTAACACTGAGGCATGCTTTCCATGTGACCCAAATTGTCTAGATAGGTGCTGGCTGAATATCGTGCCAAGTGGTAAGTGTCAGCATTTATCCAGTTAGCACCAACATGCCCTCACTCTGCCACAGACCACCCCTGTGCTAAACAGATAGTGCCAGGGTGGTTTGCGGAGCTTTTCAGCAGCATGATGCAGATAGTGCCGCTGAATATTGCGGTCAGCACCCTTATCTGGAGCCTCACGTTAGTCATCCGACTAAGGGTTTTGAATATCGGCCTGACAGTCATCATATATTTTGGCTCCATTCAATCATAATTCAGTTTTATCAATGTCTGATAATTATCTATGTATCTATATGTAGATTAGGGCAAGAAAAGGAAGAAGTACAATTGGAATATTTTACTTTTGGAAACGTAATAATAAAAACCTCTTTACACCTTCTTTTCTTGGCTCAGAGAGCTTATTGAGGCATACACACTTAGCATCATGTACAGTAGCTAAAGCATATCCACACAGAACAGAACAGTGTGCGAGGGCCTCATATATAATTTATATAAGAATAAATTATCAAACAGTAGCAAGTTGGTGCAAGCTCTGCAGGTGCTTTGATGTGCAGGGTTTGTATGAACAGCCAAAGCAGAAATCTGCACAGGCTTTTGGTTCGATTTGCAGCTGGAAAAATTGCCTGCAGAAATCACACCTGCTTTCTCTGAGTCATTGTAAACAGTGCATGTAGTTTTGATTATACAAAACTACATGTGTTATTCAATACCCTGCCCACTCCGTAATGCTGGAGCTGCCTCTGCAGTCTGCAGGTAGAGTACGTGCTTTGCTGAACAATGTGCATGCTTCGATCCGTGCACAAAGCAAGTATTTGTAACTGTGAAAATGCCTTTCATAATGGCTCTCATAGAGGGTACTTTTAAAAAACATTTTGTGCATGTAAATGTGTGTTTTATGCAGGTAAAATGGGCTTTTACAATCTGCGCAGCCTCTGCTCACGCTTTGCTAGAATAGGGTGTTTAATGGGCTCAGCCTGGTGGAAGAACAAAGAGGAAGAGAGTTGGCTTCAACTCCCAATTCTGTTTCTCTGCCTCATGGGTTTGCTGAGGCTGGTAGTTGATGTGGCGGTAAAGTCTTCAGCCCCTAAAGGGAAGGAAGTCAGAGCTATTACCCACTGGCAACACACAGTGGAGATTAGAAATGAGACGTTGCACTCAGGACATGCTTATTTCTGCCGGTATTTTAGGAATAGCTCTGCTAAATGTGGAACAGTTTCTAAAATATACCTCCATGTGCAGTAGGACGAGCCATTTCAGACAGGGCTGGAGCAAGGATTTCTGACACTCTAGGTGAATCATTGGCTATTTGCTCCCATCCCACCCTGCTCCTAGTCCAGTATCTCCCCCCCCCCAAAGCTGTCCAGCATTGTTCACTATCTTCCCTTCCCCCTGCCGCTGTTACTGCCACCATAAATAAATGGAGGCTTTGGGGTGGGTGGGGGGTGGCAGCACTGCGCTGGAAAAGATAGCAGTGGTGATGCACTTTAAAGCCACTCAAAAGGACCATTGCCGACAGTATCTGGGTGGGAAGTGACAGGACTCAAGTGCACGTCGATGCGCACACAGATGCTCAGAGGCTGATAGCAGCTTTAAAATGCTCAACTGCTGAAGGTTTTGAAATGCTGCACTTCTGCCCTCTGAAGCCTGCAGCCTTAGGTTAGTGCCTAGTCTGCCTAATGGTAGGATCAGTCATAATACTGGAAATATAAAGGTGGGGAAAATCAACAGTGGGATTGTTGCCAGTACTATTATTTCACAACACATTTAAATGTTGGCAGCTGCACATACATCTGGGACATACAGATAATACTAATTAAGTACAAAGTGTAGTTACTCGCCTGCAGCAGGTGTTCTCCATGGACAGTAGGAATAAGTCCTCATGTATGAGTGACATCACCGATGGAGCCCTCTGTGGGATTGCTCCCCAGCTTCTACTAGAAGCTTTTGGGAGGCTCTACCATGCATATGCATCTGCCTTCCTGCCTGCCACAGCACCATCTTCTCCAGTACAATATCAAAGCAGTAGCCAGAAAAAACAATTCCTCGGGGAAGTGGGAGGGTTGTGAGGAATTATTCCTACTGTCCACAGAGAACACCTGCTACAGGTGAGCAACTATGCTTTCTCTGTGGTCAAGCAGGAAGTAAGTCCTCATGTATGGGACTCCTAAGCTACAGGCTCACCGAAAACTGAGGCGACCAAAAGCCCAACAGGGGCAACAGAACCAAAGAACCACAAACAGTGTGGGTAGTCCCCCTAGGGGACTCGATTGATTCAGCATCTTCAGTGTACAGCATCAATGAGGAATATACTGGAAAGACAGAAGGGCTGGTGGGAAGGAGTTGGATCCTAATTCCCAAAGAGATGATGGAGCACGGCTTAGCCAAAGCTGCTGTCGTGTCAGGAATCCCCATCCAGAGCAATGAACTGTGAAAGTCTGGACAGAAGACCATGTTGCAGCCCTGCAGATCTCCTCCATGGAGACCGAGCAAAGGTTGGCCACCGACATGGCCATGGCTGTGACATTGTGAGACGTGACATGGCCATCAAGGCTCAGGTCTGCATGGGCATAAGCAAAAGAAATACACAGTCTGCTAGCCAAATCCACAGAGTGCATTTGTAGACGGAAGTCCCCAGCTTGCTAGCGTCAAAAGAGACAAACAGCAGGGTAGATTTACAGTGTGCCTTCATTTGCTAAAGGTCAGGGTGTGCTTGCAGTCTAACATAAGCAGCGCTGCTCCCCCTATTGGCATGAGGCTTGAGAATAAAAGTTGAGAGAATGACTGACTAGTTCAAGTGAAACGCAGATGCGTGCGCAAGACTTACACAGACCAGGAAGCATAGCCAATCCCAATCATATTTCAGGAGGTATGGGAGCAGGATCCCCAGCGAGATCATCTTGAACTTTCTTCGCACTAAGTAGTTGTTGAGGTCTCATAGATTCAGGATGGGCCAGAACACCCCCCCCCCACCACCACCATTTTCTTTGGACCAGAAAATACCTGGAGTAGAACCCCTGCCTGACCAGAGCCGGAGGCACCAGCTTGAAGGTGAGATCTGTGAACAGGGCGGAGACCTCTCCCTGTAGCAGGCTGAAATGCAGGGAGATCTAGCGGGATCTCCCTTGGGGGGAAAGGGGGTGGCAACTAGGCAAAGTGTAGCCTGTAGCCACTTCTGACTATCTGCAGCACCTAAGCATTCAAGGTGATGAGGGGGGACTGCTCGTGCTATAGGCAAACAGGATGAGCTGCCCCCCACCGGAGGGCTATCATCTTCAGAGACTGGCAGATTGGCTATGCTCCTGAGGAACTAGCCAAAACCCTACCCCCAGTTTGGGTTGTGGGGCTGGATGGTCCTTCTGTGGCTTCTTATGACACTCATGAGAAGGAGATTATGCTCTCAGCTGAGAGCCCTGGCGGACTTGGGAGTTACCGGCGCTTACGTTGGAAGTAGGTGTTCTTGACCTGGTTCTTCTTAAGAGAAGGATCCACCAACTTCCTCGAAAGCCTGGTGAGGGAGACAAGCTGCATCTCAATCTCACCAGCTTTAGCGTCCACCTGCTTCCCAAAGAGGTTCTCGCTCTGACATGACACGTTGGCCAGCTTAATCTGGATACACTGCTCCAGGTCTGAGGACTGAAGCCAGGTGAGTTGACGGGCCCCAATTCTAACTGCTGTGACTTGAAGGCATCATAAGTTGCCCGGACCATGAATTTGAAACAGTCCTTGCTGTGGCCCACCAGGGCGCAGAAGTCATCCAGGAGCTCAGGGGGAAGGAGCGCTGCTGTCTGTTATACGCTGGTTTCACGGCTTTTAAATATCAAGTGGCTGAATATCTATCAAAGGTGGTAATATTTCAGTATGACCGTATTGGCATGTTCTAATACGGACAATTCAGTATAAGGTGAGCCAGCCCCTGAAGAAGATTTTATCGAAACACGGCCTGTGTCGGGTCAGGTCTCCCTTTATATGGTTGGATTAATAAAAGTTTTGGTGAGAACCTACACCTGCTACGTTTTTGTACTGTGTTGCCGATATTTACGTGGCAGTGTGCTGCCCCTGGTGTCCACAAATCTCACATGATATCCTTGAAGAATATACCCATGTACAACTGATACGAAAGGACCCTGGCCAGTAGCATGGTGTTCTGGAAGCACCACCTGTCAAAGGAGACCAAGGTTCTCCCCTCCCTACCAGGGGGCATTAAGGAGCGCAACTTGCTGCTCTTGATCCTCTTTATGGCTGACTCCACCAAAACGTGGTGTGGGAGTGGAGGCTTCTCAAACCTTAGGGCCTTCTAGACCTGATAGATAGAGTCCAGCTGCCTTCTGACTGCTGGCACCATGTGGGGGTTCTCCCCCATCCTCATTTGCAGTTTCTGTAGGATATGGTGTACCGTCACCATCACCACCTCCTTGGGAACTGAAGGATACTGGAGAATCTCCAGTTCATCTGCCCTGGGCTCATCCTTCGACTCCAGGGAGAAGGGAATGGTTTGACCATATCCTGCACGAAGTCCTAGAAAGACATATCCTCCAGGGGTGACTGCCACCACTTGTGAGGAGGAGAGAGGTCCAAGGGGAAGTCCAAGTGGAGTTCAGTAGATCTGTTCCCAGACACCTCCGATACTGCTTCAGTTTCCCAGCCATTGAAGTCCAACTGAGAGGAAGATGAAGTAACGTCAGGTCTCATCCCGGTGTTGACTCCGCCTGCGTGGAGAGGAAGAGCGCCTCTGAGACCAATAGTGTATTGAATGCTTCTGTGGCCTCACTGAGGCATCAGACCTCAATATGCTCGATAAGGAAATAGCCGTAAGAACCTGCATGGATTCAAATCGCCGGCCCGATATACCTGCATCAGCAGGCAGTGTATGGGTCTCGAGGATCAGCTGCACTGCCTGCGATGGCGATGCCTGAGGCACCGAGGGGCCCGGTTGCATGGCCAACACTTCTACCAGGCTTGAAGGTGTTCCTCCAAGACTGCCATCTCTGAAGGCATTGGAGCCAGAATTACAACTTCGTCCATCAGCTCTGGCACCCCTGCAGGGGAATCCATGATGGTGGGGACACTGGGGGATTTTCGGCACCTCTCCGGTACCCTGGATGATGAATCCCCTTGTTTGGGTACTTTAGCAGGCTGCTCTCAGCCATTGTTCTCCATGACGCTTTGAGAAGGGCTCTAATGTCCCTGGCCCAGTACTCAAACTCCCCCTTTGATAATGATGGGGTCGATGAAGCTTATTCTGGGTGAAGGTCAACAAAGATTCTTCGCTCTGGGGCACCACTGCCCCTCAGCTCCGAGCTCGATCAACCCCCTCTTGACACCAATGCCTCTGCGGTGACCGAGGACATTGGGGTTGACGCCGGGCTTGAAAATGCAGAATCTGTATATGCCTGAAGAGGGACTCTCACTGCTTCTTCTTGACCCTTCAGGCCTCTTCTGGTCATCTGCAAGCACAGTTTACAAGAGGCAGGTTGGTGGTCAGGACCCAGGCATTGGAGGCATCAGTTGCCAGTCCATGACTGAGATGGTCTGGGCACACTTTGTGCACTTTTTAAACCCACTTGCTGGCTTCTGGGACATATCTGGGAATGCTGCCATGGCAAAGTCAAGCAGCTCGATGGTGCCAGCCATGGAAAAACAAAAGAAAAAAAAAAGGTAAATACACAAAAAATGACAGCAACAGCACCAGAGCCCTGATAACATCTCCCCCTCAAAGGAGTCCATGTCCTGGCCTCTCTCCATAGGGTCTACTGATGATAGGCGGTGAAAACCAGATAAAAGAGGATCCCAAAGGGGCAAAAGAGAAAAATCTTTTTTCGACGGTGCAGGAACACGTCCTAGGTGCTCCAGAGAAAAAGAAGACTGGAGAAGATGATACCATGGCAGGTAAGAAGGCAAGTGCGCATGTGCAGTGGAGCCTCCCAAAAGCTTCTAGTAGAAGCTGGGGAGCATTCCCATGCGGTGCTCTGTCAGTGACATCATCCATACGTGAGGACTTACTTCCTGCTTATCCATGAAGAAAGGACTCTATGTTGCCTTCATTTCAATTTTGAAGGGTAAATAAACATTGGAGAATTAAAAGGTCTCTCTCCCTCTTAATCCTTCTGTAACAGGATGCACTTTTGAAAGCCACTCACTGGCTTGGACATGTCTGGAAGATCGCCTCGGCAATGTCGAAGGGCCTCAATTACAATGGCAGGAAAAGGCCCGGAAACGGGAAAAGCACAAAAAGTATACAAAAAAGACAAAAGAAAAGAAAAAAATATCAGCAGGGAGCCGACTAACTAATGGCAGGTGGTGAGAAACTCTAAAGAAAAAAGAAAAAATGTAGATACCACGAGGTAACAGAAGAAATTTTTCCACTAGGGCAGGATACACCCCGTAGGTTTCATGGAAAAAAGAAAACTAGGAAAGATGACGCCACGGCAGGCAGGAAGGTGGGCGCGCATCTGCGCTGCAGCTCCCAAAAGCTTCCAATGGAAGCTGGGAAGCATTCTGCATGGGCTCCACTGGTGATGTCACCCATACGTGAGGACTTACTTACTGCTTGTCCATGAAGAAAGTAACCTCCTCAGAGATTCTGATTTCAGGGTTTGAAGAGTCCTGGTGCCTGACTCCTGACCAAGGACTTCTGCTGCTATGACTGTGATAAATCAAGTTGAGAGGGGATATAAAATAATGGAACAAATCCTGCATATGACAAATGAAGGACCATACCACCAGCCCCCAGTCCTGTTTCTGAATTAGCTGGAAGCCCAAAGTAGCAGGAAAAACAAATATAAAATAGTTTGTCAGGGTGATAAGTGAAGCAAAGACATGTTTTATGTCTATGTGAAAACAATTAAATATACAAAAGGGGGGAGGAGTCTGGGGAGGAGTCTGCTGTCTTGGTACATGTTGGTACCAGTGACATAGGAAAATGTGGTAGGGTGGTTCTGCAGGCTAAATTTAGGCTTTTAGGTAGGAAGTTGAAATCCAGAACTTCCAGGGTAGCGTTCTCCGAAATGCTTCCCGTTCCACAAGCAGGACCAAAAGGCAGGCAGAGCTCCGGAGTCTCAATGCGTGGATGAGACAATGATGCAGAGATGAGGGTTTTGGATTTGTTAGGAACTGGGGAACATTTTGGGGAAAGGAGGGGCTCTTCCGAAGGGATGGGCTTCACCTTAACCGGGATGGAACCAGGCTGCTGGCATTAACCTTTAGAGCAGCTTTTAAACTAGATTTATTTATTTATTTATTTACATTCTCTTATATACCGCGCTATTCTGCATCAGCGCGGTTTACATTGAACAAACTGAAATTACATTGAACAGGGAATTATAACTTGGAGATAACTATTTTTACAGGGACCATGGGCTATGGAGGGTTAAGTGGCTTGCCCAAGACCACAAGGAGCACCTGTGGGACTAGAAACCCCAGTCCTTCCGGCCCAAGGTTGCTGTCCTCTAGTGGGATTTGAACCCACGACCTTCCGGCCTGAAGTACCTTGCCCCAACCACTAGGCCACTCCTCCACTCCAATAATAGATAATAGGGGAAAGCCGACAGTCGCCCAAAAGCGGATGTTTCGGAAGAATGTATCCTTGAAGGATACTACCAAAAGCAGAGAGGTTCCAAAAAAGAGTAAAGTAGCCCAAATGCCCTTGAGTATGGAGCAGACAGAGCTTAAAGATCCCAAATTACCCATGTCTACCAATAGCCAAATTAATATGAATAAAATACAGTCTCTAAAATGCTTGTATGCAAATGCTAGAAGTCTAAAAAATAAGATGGGAGAGTTAGAATATATGGCACTAAATGAGAGGTTAGATATGAATGGAATATCTAAGACATGGTGGAAGGAGGACAACCAGTGGGACACTGTGATACCTGGGTACAAACTATATTGTAATGATAGAGCTGATCAAATTGGTGGAGAGGTTGTGCTCTATGTTAGAGAGGGCATTGAGTCAAAAAGGATTAAAGTTTTGCAAGAAAAAAAATTTGCTGTAGAATCTCTATGGATTGAAATTCCATGTAAAAAGGGGAAGGCGATGGCAGTGGGGGTATACTATCGATCGCCTGGCCAGAATGAACAAATGGATGATGAAATGCTCAAAGAAATCAAGGAAGCTAACAAAAGTTACAGCGCAGTAATAATAATGGGTGATTTCAATTACCCCGGTATCAACTGGGTCAGTGTCATGGCAGGACATGCTAGGGAGATTAAGTTCCTAGATGACATAAATGACTGCTTCTTGGAGCAGCTGGTTCATGAACCGACCAGAGGGGAAGCCATATTTGACCTAGTCCTTAGTGGAACACCAGATCTAGTGCAAGGGATAAGGGTGTTGGGGCCACTTGGCAATAGTGATCATAGCATGATCACCTTTGATTTAATTAGTGGAGGAGGGATAGTAAGGAAATCCACAGTACTACCTTTTAACTTTCGAAAGGAAGACTATGATAAAATGAGGAAAATAGCTTAAAAAAAACTAAAAGGAGCATTTGCAAAGGTTAAAGACTTACATCAAGCTTGGGTGTTGTTGAAAATTACTATCTTGGAAGCCCAGACCAGCTGTATTCCACGCTTTAAGAAAAGTGGAAGGAAGTCCAAAAAACTGCCAGCATGATTTAAAGGTGAGGTCAGAGAGGCTGTTGTTGCCAAAAAAACATCTTTCAGGAAATGGAAAAAAGAGCCAAACGACGAAATCTGGTAACAGCACAAGCACTGGCAAGTCAAATGCAAGGCATTGATAAAGCAGGCAAAGGGAGAATTTGAGAAGAAGCTTGCTGCGGAAGCAAAAACGCGAAATAAAGATT
Source organism: Ichthyophis bannanicus (assembly GCA_033557465.1). Taxonomy (NCBI): domain Eukaryota; kingdom Metazoa; phylum Chordata; class Amphibia; order Gymnophiona; family Ichthyophiidae; genus Ichthyophis; species Ichthyophis bannanicus. The sequence goes on from CM066043.1 coordinate 168,321,692, forward strand.
TTTTCAAGTATATTCGTAGCAAAAAACCTGTGAGTCAGTTGGTCCATTAGATGATAGAGGAGTTAAAGGGGAACTAAGAGGCGACAAGGCGATAGCGGAGAGACTGAGTGAATTCTTTGCTTCGGTCTTTACTGAGGAAGATGTAGGGATATTACCCATGACTGAAGTGGTATTTAAAGGTGCGGAAGAATTGAAAGAAATATCGATACATCGGGAAGATGTATTACAACTATTAGATAAACTGAAGAGTAGCAAATCGCCTGGGCCGGATGGTATACATCCAAGGGTGTTGAAAGAACTGAAATATGAGATTGCAGACCTGCTATTAGTAATCTGTGAACTATCATTAAAACCATCTCTAATACCTGAAGATTGGAGGATCGCCAATGGTACACCAATTTTTAAAGAGGGTTCCAGGGGTGATCTGGGAAACTACAGACCGGTGAGCCTCATGTCAGTACTGGGAAAAATGGTAGAAACGATCATAAAGAATAAAATTACTCAGCATGTAGATAGTCATGGCCTAATGGGAGATAGTCAACATGGCTTTAGACAAGTAAGAATTTGTCTTACTAATCTGTTATGTTTTTTTGAAAGTGTGAATAAACAGGTGGACAAAGGTGAGTCGGTTGATACAGTGTATCTGGACTTTCAGAAAGCCTTTGACAAGGTCCCTCATCAGAGACTTTTGGCAAAACTAAAGAGTCATGGGATAGGAGGCAGTGTACTACTGTGGATCAAGAACTGGTTAAAAGATAGAAAGCAGTGGAAAATTGCAGGAGGATCTTGATAAATTGGAACACTGGGCATCAAAATGGCAGATGAAATTTAATGTGGACAAGTGCAAAGTTATGCACCTAGGGAAGAACAACCCAAACTATGGTTACACAAGGCAAGGTTCCACATTAGGAACCACCACCCAGGAAAAAGATTTAGGCGTCATTGTGGATAACTTGTTAAAACCCTTGGCCCAGTTTGCAGCGGCAGCCAAGAGAGCAAATAGAATGCTAGGTATCATAAGGAAAGGAATGGAAAATAAAACAAAAGATATTATAATGACTCTATATCTTTCCATGGTGAGACCACACCTGAATATTGTGTGCAATTCTGGTCGCCGTATCTTAAAAAGGATATAGCTTTATTAGAAAAGGTTCAGAGAAGAGCCACCAAAATGGTAAAGGGGATGGAAGGATACTCCTATGAAGAAAGGCTAAAAAGGTTAGGGCTCTTTAACCTGGAAGAGAGATGGCTGAGGGGAGATATGATAGAAGTCTATAAATTAATGAACGGAGTGGAACGGGTAAACGTAGATCGATTGTTTACATTATCAGAATACAGAAAGACTAGGGGACATGCAATGAAGCTACAGGGTAAACTATTTAAGACTAATAAAAGAAAATATTTTTTCACTCAACGTGTAATCAAACTCTGGAATTTGTTAGCGGAGGATGTAGTAAAGGCTGTTAGTGTAGCTGGGTTTAAAAAAGGTTTGGACAAGTTCCTGGAGGAAAGGTCCATAAACCATTATTAAGCAGGGACCCAGGACATCAATGCTTGACCCAGTACAAGCATTGCGGAACCTGTGTCTTTTGGGGAAACTGCTAGGTACATATGACCTAGATTGGCCACTGTTGGAAACAGGATACTGGGCTTGGTGGACCTTGGTCTGACCCAGTATGGCATATCGTATGTTCTTATGGTTATTTTAGAAACCTTATTCATGATTTCCATATGCAAAATCAGGCATTTAGAACTGAAAATAACATCCACATGAAAATGGCCATTTTAGAAAGTGCTGAATGTACTTGTGGATGTCCTTACTACATAGTAGTTACAAAGGGGAATGTTGGGGGTAAGGCTGCCCCAGAGGTGGTTCAAGGTGTTGGCATCCTAGGCAAACCTTAAGTCTTATTCCTCCCCTGGCCGTAAAAATGTATTGTTTAGCTTTGAATACCCTTGTCCTTTCTCCCCTCTAGAAGCTTCCACCCTAGGTAACTGCCTAGCTTGCCTGCTGGTTGGGTTGGCCCTAGTTTGGGGGGGGGGGGGTATAGTTAGCGAGTGGCCTGGGCTGGTCAGAAATCGACCCCTTTCATATAGGGAATACAGGTGTATGACTGCAATTGTCCACAATGGGATTTAGCATATTTACATATTTTAAAAGTGCTATTACGGTCCGTCCTTTATAGGGGGAATTAAGGGGTTACCCTCTTTAATTCTCTATTATTTCCCACTTCAAACTGAAATTAGATGAAGGCAGTGGCATCTATAGTTAACTGACAGCACTTATACATGTAGGTTGCAAAAAGTCAGACATACGCATGTAAGCATCAGTACCTACATGTGAAAGCTGCTGCGTTTGTTCCATTGATTTTTTCCGTTTGCATATTTGCAAAATAGATCCTCTAGCTCCATGAATACATGGGTATTCCTACCCTTCCCTATTTGTATTTTAGAAAAGGCTGCACGTTTGGCTGAGACTTTCTAATATACTGCCAGAATTGTGTAATATCACAATCTCCACATACTATCTAAAATGTAGAGATGAGCAGTCATTTGAAATGTCATTTTCAAATGAAAACAGAAGAAAATCTGTCATTAATAGTGTGCACCACTGAGTAACAAAGCGTACTATTGAGTGATAGTGCATGCTATCACAGAATAGTGCATAGTATTGCTCAGTAGTACAGACTATTTGCCCATTGCACAGTCTACTACTCAACATGGCACACTATTGACATTTCTCCCAAAAAAGAATGACCCCCCCCCCCAAAAAAAAATGATACCACAAGCATGGGAAACTAAACTAAATGAAGATTTTGGCCTGTACACTCTTATTAAAATGTGTCTTTAAATATTCTCTGATGCTCCTTGAAAACCAAATGCTATGATAAAACAAAGGGGAGGTGAACCTATATTATTATTATGGATATTCTTGAATTCACCTCTTACTTTTCTGTGAAAGATTTAAAGGCACATCTTAGTTAGAAAGGCTATTTACGTGGGCGCAAGGACATCCCAGTGAAAATGTCTGTAATTAAGGTCATCTCAGAAAAGAGGGTGGGTACATTTAAAATCAACATATTTCCTCTTGTAATCAGCAACATGTGTTTTAAATCAGGAACGCACAGGGAGATATTATTTCACAAACATACATGTGGGAATCCACCAACTTACATGTGCAAATGTAGGCACTGGCACATGTATCCTGGTCATTTTGCGAACCTAGATGTGCCACCGCTCTTAACCAGTCACAGAGGACTCGCTGTTTACTCATTTCAATTTGCAGGAGAAAATAAATATTTGGGGTTTAAGGGGGATCTCTCCCTTAATCCCTCCTGTAAAGGGCTGGCCAAAACAAGCACTTTTCAAAAACCTATTTATGTTAGGGAGCAGCACTAAATGAAGATGTGGATAATTTCCATCTTCTAAATGCATCTCCTATGGAGGATATACGTGTAGCTTTTTGTTTTTCCCAGACCATGTCCCTGACACATCCTGGCCATGGAAAACGTGTGTAAATCACAGTCTTTCTAAAATCGCGTTTTACATGTGGATGTGACTTGCAGCTTTTTTGCTGCCACATTCACATGTAAAATGCAAATAAATACTTCTAAAAAGAACCCCCTCAACCAATATTTATTTTATATCAGAATATTCAGTCCATTGCTTCAGTAGCTGTCAGCAAAATCATTATGGAAGGATCCCATGACAATCTCTTCAATGTAGCCATTGAGGTAAGTCTTGAATGCAATGCACAAGGACAAAAGCAGTATCTGAAAAACACTCAAGTCGGTGACTTGAAATATAGCAATTTTCCTCAGTTGCTGTTATATCGTCATGCACAAAAACACCAGAAATGCACAAATTCAATGAAAGACTTTTGGGCAAGCTAACACACAATGATATTGTTGTTAAAACTCACGCATTTGGAATAAACACCTAATTACATCAGAATTCTGAAGCCTAGAAAACAATCTAACAATATATATTGTCTGCAGTCCTACAATTACTTTAGAGTAGAACTTAAAGAAAACCGAGAACTGCTTCCAGCTTGCCCAGACACAGATGGCATGATTCCCTGGTTGTGATTAATCCCAGAATATCTGGCTACGAGAAATAGATTTTGGTCTGCCATCATCTGCACCATATGTATACAGTACCTTACTATGATAATAAGCTTTACTGATTCTACAGATATTAGCGTGAGCAACTGAATGCTTAGATCCTCCCTGATGATCACCCTAGGAGTTTTTTCGGATGATGCATATTATGCATAAGTTTCAATGGTTATAAAGCTCTCTTCTCTCCCCCCCCCCCGATATTTTTCTAAATATCTATGAATTATTTTTATCTTTGAAACCCAGAGGTATTGTTTTGCATTTATTTTTCACCATGTTTGCTTTTTGCAGTTTTTTTAACCTAATCACATTTTCATCTTTGAAGCATTAACAAGTCTGCACCACCAAGTTGCAAGTCCAAAGAATGAAACATAGCATGGCACAAGGCTTGATTCACCCAAAATGTTTTTGGCCTATGGAGGATAAATATCAGATAAAAAATGGAAATAGAGACCCTTCACTAAAGGGCACTAAAAATGCACATATTAAACTTCTGTTGTGCACATGATAAATGGCATCATGGACTGGCTAATATATTACCAAGGAGGAAGTGAAATCATACGGGTTAATATAGTCAAAAAGGCATTATGGGTTTATTTAAAAATTTCATGGTGGCCAATGTATAACGTTTGCCTGGACATCTTAATATCGGACCAAAAGTTATCCATGTAACAAAAGCAGGAACTGGGATATTCCAGCTACAAGTTACTCAAGTGGTGACAATTTTTAGCTACTATCCCCTATAACATTATCTAATGCCAGGAACAGGTACTAGATAATCTTATAGGGAGACAGGAAATGCATCATTTAACCTCCTGACACTAAGCACGCTGGCAGGCTCAACTTTAATAGAGCTGCGAGAAAAAAGGAAAATGCTGTTCTTTCTTGCAGTTCTGCAGAGGTGAGCCAGGGCTTTGTGCTTCTGAAGCCAGTCAGGCAGGCGCTTGGCTCTTCCGGGGGGGGGGGGGGGAGGGGGCTAGGACTGGAAATGGGCGGTTTGGGGAGGGCTAGGATTGGTAATGGGCAGATTGGGGGGGGGTAGGACTGGAAAGAGCCTGGAATTGTAAATGGGCTGATTGGGGGGCTAGGAGTGGTAATGGGCTGATGGGGGGGAGGGGGAGGTCTGGTAATGAATTTATGGGGACGAGGAGAGAGCTGCTGGCCCTGGAAGAAAACTAGGGGCTAGGACTAGGACTAATGGGAGGGGGAGAGGAGGGGGCATCTGCTGGCCCTGGAAGAAGACTGGGGGCTAGGACTAGAAATGGGCTAATGGGAGGAGGGAGGGGAGGGGGCAGCTGCTGGCCCTGGAAGAAGACTGGGGGCTAGGACTGCAAATGAGATGATGCAGGAGAATGGGAATGAAAGGGAGCGGATGCTGGGAGGGGCTGGAACTAGAAAGGAGCTGACATTGGGGGGGACTAAAAGAGGTTGGGGCTGGCGAGAGAAAAAAAAAGAAGCCAGGGGATTGAGGATGGATGGGGGAAAAAATATTTTGTATAGAAGGCAAGAAAAATCTACGATTGGCAGGGTATTGGGAAAGCAAGTGGGGATTGAGGATGGAAGGGTGAAATTTGAGTGGATGGAAAAGGAAGAAAGAAAGAAATGGAGGAAAGAGCAAACGGGGAAAGATCAGTATGTTAGAGCAGATGTAGAATGGAAAAAAACTAGAAGAGAGAAGAAATGGACAGCAGACAATGAAGAGTTAGCAGAAGACACAAAGAAACCAGAAGAAAGCGACTGGAGCAATTGTGACTGAAAAATATAGTGCTCAAAGAACAAAAGGTAGAAAAATACTTTTTTATTCTAAATTTATTAACTGGAATATGTCAGTTTTGGGAAATGTGCATTGCTAACATCTTTGTATTTTGTTTAGTGCAAGACGAAATATATTTATAGTTTTATTTCTCCAGTACATATTCCAACTTTGGCCTTTGGGGTTCCCAGTTTAATTATTGTCTTCATATTTCTAAATTGTGATCCCTTGTGCTATGGTTGGTGACAGTCTGTGTTCTGCATGTGTAACCGAGCTTCAGTATTCTGTTCATGTAGTTTCTATGTGACAGTCTCACTTGTTATCTTTCCCCAGTAGGAGATGCATTCATATTCTCTGAGATGTATTTAATATTTGCAATGTTGCCCCTTTTGAAAAGTAGAGTTTGGTGCTTTGTGAGTCCTGGTAGTGCTGTTATGATACGGTGGGTTTGCTATGGGTTCTAAATGGGCAGGGTTTATAGTACTTCCTAATGTGTCTGGCAGTTGGCACGCGAGTATAGTAATATAGAAATCCGGTAGTCTTCTTTATCCTCACTGCCCATGAGATGTGTTTACTAAAAGTTAATGCACATTCACAAATGTTAATATGCGTTAAGTGCAGGAACGCCCATTTATTTATATTGGCACAATGGCACTTAACACACATTAATATTTAGTAAACATTCCCCTAAGTCATAGTCAGGAGAAAAAAGAAGCTTGTGAAGGGTCCCCTTTGAAAGCCTCCTAAAATTTTAGATGGGCAACATATACATTCTAAAATAAAATAAATTAAATGTATGCAAATGAGGTCCAGTGGCTATGCAAATGAGGCCCCGCGGAGAGTCTCTGCACATGGCCCTACATCACCCTTGGGCCGGCCCTGCTATCAGGAGGCCATTCCATGCATCCACCACTGTCAGAAAATATTTCTTTAGGTTATTTCTGAGCTCACCCCCTTTGACCCTTATCTCATGGTCCCTTGTTTTAGAGTTTCCATTGCTGAAAAGAGGCCTGTTTCATGTGCATTTATTCCTTGGAGATATACAAATAATCTCTCTCAATCTCCCCTTTCCCTCAAGGGTATACATGTTTAGCACTTAACGTTTCTTCCCATATGCTGACCATTTTGATAGCTACTCTCTGAATAAACTCTATCTGGTTTATTTCCTTTTATGGTTATAGGCACTTGATAAACCGCCCTTTACTGTGTGTATCAGAGCAGTCTACAGATATATTCTAACAGGCACTTTTTATTCCCTTGTCCCTGAAGGGCTCACAATCTAAGCGCAGCTGAGGCAATGGAGGGTTAAGTGGCTTGCCAAAACCACAAGGAGTGGCCATGAACTAGAGACCCCAGTCCCTCCAGCCTGAGTTTACTTGTCCCTACGCAGGAATTGTACCCCTGGCACTCTGGCCTCAGATAACCTGTCCCGACCACTGAGCCACTCCTCCCTTTTAAAAATGCAATCTCCAGAATTGTACATAGCATTCTAAATGAGATCGCACACATCATCTATATGGTGCCATGATCACCTCTCTTTTCCTGTCAGTTATTCCTGTATATATACATCCTGGGATTCTCCTGGCTTTTGTCATTGCCTCAACTTGTATAAGCACCTTATGATCATTTGATCTAATCACCCCCATATGCCTTTGTTCTTTGGTGCAGATCAGGATTTAACACCCCTTGAATTTCTTATATCCAAATGCATGACCTTGCTTTATTATTATATTACAGCTGTGAAACTCTAGAACATTGGTTCCCATACCTGTCCTGGGGGATACCCAACCAGTCATGTTTTCAGAATATCCACAGTGAACATTTGTACACAGTCCTTCAGCTGCATGCAAATTTATCTCAAGCTCTAGGGCTGGTGTAAGTGATCACCCCTTAGATTAGGGAGGAGTGGCCTAGTGGTTGGGACAAGTTACCTCAGGCCAGAAGGTTGGGGGTTCAAATCCCACTAGAGGACAGCAACCTTGGGCCGGAAGGACTGGGGTTTCTAGTCCCACAGGTGCTCCTTGTGGTCTTGGGCAAGCCACTTAACCCACCATTGCCCATGTTCCTTGTAAAATAGTTATCTCCAAGTTATAATGCCCTGTTCAATGTAAACCGCCTTGATATCATGAAAGGCAGTATATAAGAAATAATAAAAAATAATGTGCTGCTATTGTACAAAGAAAAGGAGGCCCTTACTTTTCCTTATAAATAGGACTGTGAAAAAGTGTGTTAACTAGGCAGAATTTTATAAAATTACCCTCTTTGGAGGTAACTATATAAAAGGTAACCTATGTTAATGTGCATCCCAATACGCACATATCACACCTATTTTATAAAGAAAAGTGGGTGCTTACTTTTCCTTATAAAATAGGGACATGAGTCATAAGACATACACAGCAAACCTAAGCGCAAGCCTTATGACAGCCATAGACTTAGAATAAATTCACATGCCTAAATTTGTAGGGAATTTATTCATTTTATTTAACCAGATTTGTATACCACTTTATCCTTTAATCGAAGTGGTTGCATGGGGTCACAGAAATAGGGTTGCTGCCCTTCTGCTCTTCCCTCTTGATCTTCACTGTGATCTGTACCCGCTCGTGGCAGTCAGCATGGAGTCTATGAGTCCTACCCCTGTCCCCCACCCCCTTGTGTGGGCTTCCTGTTAGACTGAAAGTTCATGCAGTGCGCTAGGGTAGGTGCACACACTGACATACAGGTCCTATGTTGCCTGCTGTCTTCCTGCTCTTAGGGGGAGGCAAAGAGGGAGGAGGGAAGTAGAGGTCTACAGGATTTTTTTTCATCACCATCATCATCATCAAGAGTCGCATGAATTTGCAAGTACTAAAATGGGGTCATACTGGATAACTGGGAAGCATTACGCTATAACTTATGCATGTAAATCTGTGCTCTATCTATGCTCCGCCCATGTGCATGCCCACTCAAAAGTACATACCATCGGATTTATGTGAGTACATATAGAATAGTAACCAGCTAAAGCACACATGCAAATGCCCACCTGCGAGCATAATCAGTTAAAATACCCAACTTATGCACATTGATAGTGCGTAACCTTTTACATGGCCAGTTATGTCTAATTAGGTGTTTACTTAACATATGATTTTAATATTTTATTGTAACCCACCTCAGATTCAGATGCATAGAAGCAGGATAAAAAATCATTTAAATTAAAAATTAAATTAAAGACCCAAAAGAGGAAGAATTAGGTTCCCACATTTTGTAATGAAAGCATCGACAACCCTCAGAAAAGGGTTTATTTTATTTTTCTGAAAGTAACTTTTAGTAGGATGTCATCCTGTACACATGGAGTTTATTTTTGAAACTGAAATATAAGCCAAAAAACACAAAGAGAAAAGGGTCAAGGGACATATATGTTTTGACAAAAATTGTATGATACCTTTCTTCTATTACTGTGGTCATAAGAAAAAAAACCCCATACTGCATTAGCATTTTATTTCACTGATTCCTTAAATCTGCAATTGTTTCAGTGGAATTTGAGAATAAAATGTTCTTCTTCCACACAGTCCTGAGTTTCAGAGCATTAACCAATTTAAACCACTTAAAAACCGTGGGTGTGCTATAATTGTTTGTCCTGGGAAGCTATTCCTTGCTTTCAAGTATCACTCCATCTGCCTTTGAGATTTAATAGTGCTTTAAAGTGGCATTTGTGCAGAAGATTCTTTCTCTATATCCAATTTACTTTAAGAAGAAAACCTGATTCAACTTTTATATGGTTTTAATACTGAGTTAGGAAAAGGTCAACCATCTTGCTCTTCTGTATCTCATTCAGGGCCCATGCAAAGGTATTAAGTACCCCAGGTGAACCTTCAGCTTTGCGCCCTCCCCCTACCTCGCCCAATTACATCTCTGTAGTCTCTTCCCTATGATAAATGAGCTATTTAAACATTGTTCTCTCCCTTCTGAGCTTAGAACAGAAAGTTGGGTTTAGACCTAACATTTCGTCAGCATGTTTGGTAGACAGCAGCACCAGCCTGTGGGTACTGCGGGTCTCTTTGTGAGCTTGTAATCTTATCCTCTTCTTGCTGCCTCTGACTGTTCTTTTTTTCATTCATATCTGTACGTTCTAAATCATTTTACCATATACTTCGTAAACCATCCTGATATGTGCAATGAAGGGCAGTATAGCAAATCAGTAAATGAATTCAAATAAGTAAATTCCTTTGAAACTTTCATTTACGTGCAGGAGAAGCCTAGTGCTTAGAGCAACAGCCTAATACCCAAGAGATCAGGGTTTGATTCCCACTGCCACGTCTTATGGCCTTGGGCAAGTCACGTTACCCTCCATTGCCTCGGAAGGAAAGGCCTGGCAATCTACTGTACTTCTGGTCACACCTTGCCAAGAAAACCCAGGGGCTACTGGGTCGCCTGGAGTCAGTATTATGGTTTATGGTTTATTTAAAAATTGATATACCGCCCTTCATTACAACAGAGCGGTTTACAGTACTTATATTTTAAAAACAATAGGAAAAAGAAGGCTTGAAGGCACTTAAAAAAAGTACTTTGAAACTTTCATTTACTTTTCCCTTTATTTTGCTCCCTGAAAACCTGGCCTGTTCACAACTCTCAAGGACTGAACTTCTGCAACCCCTGCTGCACAGGGTATAAGAAGTATATGATGATAAATGAGGGCTGAGATACAGAAGATAATAAACTCTCTAGACAAAACAAAGAGAAACTAGTTTTTATCACGAAAGAATACAGAGAGCCAGAGGAACGAATAAGAAGGCAATCCTTATATTCATACAGATGCTTAAGAGGTACATGCATACTCTTCCATAGGCAGGTTTTGGTGAATTTTCAAAATGAAAGTAGGCACATGCTTTTGCTTTGCAAATTACCCTGGGAAGATATGTGCTTATAATGACATCTGCACTTTCACATGCACAGATTTTATGGTTTAATTAATGCACACGCTCAAATTTTCATCTGGCACAATATAAAAACAACATATGGATCAATAGTGAAACCCGGGTATCATCTTTGTTGTTTGTTTTATTTTTTTAAATTCAGCCATGCTGTGGAATATATGTAGGAAACAGTGATCGCCTATAGTAAACCACACAGCTACACATATACACTAGTGGCCAAAATTCTGGATCCACCAGCAATCCATTCCCTTCATGCATATTCCCTTCACGCAGGTCTCTTACTTGCTTCCCTCATCTATTTTAGTTGATGTAAAGTATATGATTGATTGTGTTACTGTGTATTGAATCAGCAAAGACCTAAGCAGCATACCTTTACTCTAAAAATTTGTGATTGAATGTTAAGATGAGAGGTGAGCATAATTTTGCATATTTCCACATGCTATTCACGCAGTTTTACTCTGCTATACCATTCATATATGTGTGTGTTCCTTTTGAATGTTTATCACCAATAGTTTGTAAGCATGTTATTTACTTCTTCAAAAATAGTTTTTTTAAATGTTTTTATAATTTAAATAAAATTTAATTAAGATGTAGATTTCACTTAATAATCGTATTTATTACCTAAATTTACTATGGTCTTTCATTTAAGTAAATACTAAGAACGAAAACTACCAAGAGACAAGACTGGTCACCCAAAAAGAGGGTAGTAACACTGAAGACGGAAGGCTACAGGCTTTAGAGAAATAGCAAAGAAACTTGGCAGTGGAATAACAGCCTCTGCTGTTCAAGAAGCTGTGCAACCACTTTAAGATGACTGGAACAATTGCAAACAAACAGGGAAAAAGCAGAAAAAAGTCAACACCACTTAACAACTGATAGGAGAATAGCAAGACTGGCTCTAGGGAACAGAAGAATTACTGCAAATGGTATAAACATTTCAATTGCAAATTTATGCACCTAGGAAAGAACAACCCAAACTACGGTTACACAATGCAAGGTTCTTCATTAGGAACCACCACTCAGGAAAAAGATTTAGACATCATCGTAGATAACACATTGAAACCCTCCGCCCACTGTGCAGCAGTGGCCAAAAAGGCAAATAGAATACTAGGAATCATAAGGAAGGGAATGGAGACTAAGACAAAGGATATTATAATGCCTTTGTATCATTCCATGGTGCGACCGCATCTTGAATGCTGTGTGCAATTCTGGTTGCCGTATTAGAAAAGGTACAGAGAAGAGCCACCAAAATGGTAAAGAGAATGGAAGGATACACCTATGAGAAGATGCTTAAAAGGTTAGGCTCTTCAACCTGGAAAAGAGACAGCTGAAGGGAGATATGATAGAGATCTATAAATTAATGAATGGAGTGGAAAAGGTAAATGTATATCGATTATTTACACCATAAAAAAGTAGAAAGACTAGGGGACATGTAATGAAGCTACAGTGTAACCCATATAAGACGATTAAGAGAAAATATTTTTTCACTTAACGTGTAATCAAACTCTGGAATTCGTTACCGGAGGATGCAGTAAAAGCTGTTAGTGTAGAAGAGTTTAAAAAAGGTTTGGAAAGTTCCTGGAGGAAAGGTCCATGAACCATTATTAAATGGGACCCAGGAAATCCATTGCTTGTCCAAATATAAGCATTGTGGAGCCTGTATCTTCTGGGAAAACTGCTAGGTTCTTGTGACCTAGATTGGCCACTGTTGGAAACAGGATATTGGGCTTGATGGACCCTGGACTGACCCAGTATGGCATATCTTATGTTCTTATTTTGTCCAATGCCAGAGTGTCAGTGTCAAACAGAACTTTTCATCGTAAACTAGTTGAGGCCGGTCTGAAAGCCAGAGGAACAAAGAAAAATTCATTTCTGAATCCAGTTCAAAGAAGGAGAAGGCTTGACTGGGCCAAAGACAGTTGAGTTGGTCATTTGAAGACTGGAAAAGAGTTATTTAGAGCGATGAGACAAATATTTCAATTTTTTGGAGTGACGGTATTCAATATGTGTGAAGGAGACCTGGAAAAGACCTCATCCCAGAATGTCTCAACGCCACTGTTAAGCATCCCCTGAGTGTCATGATATGGGGATGCATTTCTTGGCATGGTGTAAGTAGGATTCAAGTTTTGAGTGGTACCATCAGTGCAAAACAATACATTGTAGTCATTCTCAAACCCAAAATGCTGCCTCTGCTTCTGACATATTCGGATCTGATGAGGGCTTTAAATTTCAACAGGATGGAGCACCATGTCCCACATCAACCATTTGCAAGAAGTGGTTTGCTGACAATAATGTGGAATTGTTGTCATGGCCTGGAAACAGTCCTGACCTCAATCCAATTGAAAACCTTTGGTCCAGGCTGAAGATGGCTGTGGCATCAAAGTGTCCAGGCAACAAATGGGAACTAATTGAGTGCATTATCAGTTCCTGGTTTCATGTAATTAAAAAGGAGGACCTCGAGAAACTTGTTGAATCAATGCCCAGAAGATGCCAAGATTTCATTGATGCCAAAGGGTTTCCAACATGTTACTGACTTTAATGATGTAAAATGGTTCCAATTTAAAATACCAAATAGTGATATACTTCAGACACTGTATCTTCAGCTTTTTTTGGACAGAATAAGCCTTAAATTGATGAATCTGTATTTTAATATAGTTTCTGAACCAATATTGTATACTTTCCTTCCCAAAGCACATAAAACATTTCAACAATTGAGCACATATTGCTAGAAATGAACTAAACATCAAGGTGTATCCGCAATTTTGGCTACTACTATAGAGGCTGAATATTGCATCTACATATAGTTAGGCATATACCCTAACTTTGCAAAGCACTATGGTGATAATTTAATAATTTCTTTTTTTCGTGTATGTGATCACATTTGGCCTCAATAGACTCTTAGAAAATTCTGACTAGCATAAAAATACACCTGCTGGCATGAGGACATGTACTTTGCCAGTAGGTATAGCCAGGGGTGTGGTCTGGGTAGAGCTCATGTGGAATTCACAAGTAGGCACATTGATTAGAAATACCACCAAAACAATTTACCACAAAACAAAGACTCTACAATGACTCTGCCTGCTCCTTGAGCCAGAAGACGTCTGGACTGTACTATAAGCAGCAATAATACTCCACCTAGATTACTACAATGCCATCTACCAAGGTCTACCGCAGTCCACGCTTCTCCCACTCCAAACGGCTCTCCAGTCAATAGTGAGAACCCTACAAGAAGCGTCGAAGCAGGACCATATAAACCCAGTACTCAAAGAGCTACACTGGCTCCCACTGACAAGCTGCATAAGGTACAAAACAATAATGTTAACTCATAAAACAATCCATGCAGACCACCTCCCACGCACCTCAGCTCTCTTCTACAACCCTCCCAACCTCAAAGGACCAGGTGAACATCCACAATAAACACCCTGATCATTTCTCACACCAGGACCAAATCAAACCAGAAAGTATGTAAAAGGGCATTTCAGTTATATGCATCATCAATATGGCACAGACTACCGCACAATCTCAGACTCATTGCCGACTTCAAGACCTTCAGAAAACACCTAAAAACACATCTGTTCATGGAACATTTCAACACAACAGCATAACCCCTCCACCCTTACGAAATTCAAACATATAGACAGCAATAATCTGTACATAGTCTTGTTTGCTTATTCTATATAGTTTCATATATAGTTTTATAACAATATTACAATCTGTAGATAGTTAAGATCCCCTAGGGAATTGTTTACATGTCTGTATATAGTTTCATGCCACTGTTACAATGTATCTGCAATTATTCTATGTAAACCGTCTTGACCTGGAGAAAGGCGATATATAAATAATGCTAAATAAATACGTGCATTTGCTTACTTTCCCTCACTTGGTTTGCTGCTTGTCATTCCATGAAGTTGCATGCATCTGATGTTGAGAGCTCTGCCATCATTAAATTATCCATTGGCAGAGTCTCCCAAGGTAGACAGTACTCAGCTGAGATGCCAGATTAAAACAAATTGCCCTTTTGGGCAGCAGCAGGATGGGGCGGTGTTGGCAGTGGAGGAAATACATTTCTGTGACAATACCTATGTGGAAGAAAGGCCTGGCAATCTACTTCTGTATCTTGCCATAAAGACCCATTGGATAGTCACAACAAAACAAATTGCGATATAGTGTTGGACGATAAGCCCTTCAGGTTGGAAAGCACTCAGTGAGGTACTGAAAAAGAGCTGAAGACTCTTCCAAGTAAAGCTATCATTTATGATGCAGTTGGAACAAAGTCTTCGGGATATCTGACTTCTGATGTAGCTGTGCATAAAATGATATTCAGAAGCTACAAAGATGTCTTACATATTGGGGCATGGATTATATTAAGTATGAACCAAGGGAAGCTGGAGGTGGTTGAGCAAAATGGAACGCTCACAATTCAATCTGTTGGATGTCAGTGAACTGAAATGGACTCTGGTATTGGGCACTTCAAATCTGATAGTCACATGGTATACTGGACCAGAAATGAAAGACAAAGAAAAGGTTGTGTTGCATTTATAGCAAAGGAAATCTTGCAAGAACTGTAATAAATACAATGCGGTCAGTGAATGATTAATTTCTATTCATCAACAAGGAATGCTCATCAACACAACTGTTATTCAGGTATGTGTGCCCAAAACAGGTGCAAAAGAGGACAAGGTTGATCAGGTCTAGGGACAAGTACAAGCTGAAATCAACAGAACATGCAAACAAGATATACTGACAGTCATGGGTAACTGGAACACAAAAGCTGGGAACAATTAAGGCAGTAGAGTGGTTGGAAAATAAGGTCTTGGCAACAAAAAGAAAGCTGGAGAAAGCCTGATAGAATTCGTCAAGACCAACAACCTATTCATCTCAAATACCTTCTCCCAGCATGGACTTCACCCAATTGATTGTACAAAAATCAGATTGACTACATCTGTGAAAGTCAATGATGGAAAAGATAAATTATATCAACAAAAACAACACCTGGAGCTGACTGTAGCACAGACCTCCAGCTACTAGAGCATGCAAACTCAAGCTAAAGCTGTAAACGAGCAAGTCACTCATGAATATAGCAAAGTATGATCCTGAAAATATACCACTGTAGCTTAGAAAGACTGCCTATGAAATTGATTTGCTGCTTTGATAGAAAAGACAGAATACAAGAACAGCTATGGGATGACATCGAAAAAGTTATGTTTGAAGAAAATGAAAAGTCTGCAAAAGGTGAAAAAGTAAAAGCCGCCAAAAGTGGATGACTGAAGAAAGTTTGAAAACTGCTCAGAAATGCAGAGAAGCTAAAGTCAGAGGAGAAAGAGAAGTTGTCCCAGAACATGAAGTTAGATGAAATAGAGAAATTCTACAATAACGCATGCAAGGAAACAGAATCAGAAAATATTAGAGAAAGATCAGCTTTTGTAAAGCTTTGAGATTTAAAGAGAAAATTCCAGCCTTGAACTGGCATGCTAAAAGATTCTTAAGGATCCATGTTCAGTGATGCTGAGATCATCAAGGAAAGGTGGAAAGAATATACCAAGTCATTTTACCATAAAGATCAAGTGGATCAATAGTCATTTCAACCTGTATCTTATGACCAGGAACCACTGGTGATGAAAAAAGTCTTCAAAAGAGCAGCTTATAATAGGCAAATATAATACCATAATAAATGCAATTTTCAACAATACAAAAGTGTAAGTGCAGTAACATTAAAAACAAAATAAAATTTACCCTCAACATGGATAGTGCTGAAGTGCTTAGAGTAATTTTCGCTGGTACTGTCCATACAATGCCTTTGAAAAATCTGTGACTGAAGGGTTATATGATTACCAGCCACCATTATTGACCCATGAATAGTTTTACCCGGAATCAGCAAATGTCTTCCTGAGGGTACATAGTTTTCTGAAATGGGGCTACTTTACGAATAATTATTTATTTTATTTATTTATTTAGGTTTTATACCGCACTATTCATGATCAGCATGGTTTACAAAATAACAACATCAGACATGGAACAGTTTACAATTAACATATTCCATGGAACAAATTACACTGAATATGTGAACAAAATATAAAACAATTAACTTATTTATATTGATAGATCAATAGATCATTCACAGTAGCTTATAAGAATGGGGAACTATTTACAATCTGACATGATCTTGAGTATGATATTGATGGATAGCACTAAGTTACGTGGTCGAAAACAAGGTGGAATAAGTGTGTTTTGATTGCTTTGCGAAAGGTGGCCAAATCTGATATGAGATGAATAGGAGCAGGTAGGGAGTTCCATAGTAGAGGAGCGAAGAGGGAAAAGGCTCTGTTCCTGGTGAACTGGGGACTTTTTCTGGCTATGGATGGGATGGTAAGAGTGTTTACCATATTTGTTCTTCTCGCTCTGTGTCAGGAGTCCGATATAGGAGATCTTCCAGTGAGGGTGCTGATAGGTGGTGGAGAATTTTGAATGTTATCAGGAGAGTTTTGCACTTCAGTCGACTGCTTATTGGGAGCCAGTGAAGTTGGATTAGGAGAGGAGTTACATGTTAATATCTGGATGCTCCGTAGATGGTTTGTGCCGCAGTATTTAATGCTAATTGTAAAGGATGGATAGAATATCCAGTAAGCCCTTGCAGGATGATATTTGCATAGTCGAAGAATGGAGTGATCAGGGCTTGGAAGACAGTGTGGAAATCAGTAGGCTCCAGTAAGTGTCAGAGATGACGGAGGGAATGTATTTTATGAAAGACGGACTTTGTGATATAGCTTATATGGGGCTCCATGTTTAGGGACTGGTCAAGCATGACGCCCAGATATCTAACCTCATGATTAGACTTCAGTTCAGCATTCTTAACCTGCAGAGTTGTCGGGGGTATGAATGTTAGGACTTTTGTGATAAAAAGGACTTCTTAACGACACTTATGCATGTAAGTTGCCAAATTGCCACTTCCATGTATAAATGCCAGAACCTATACACCTGGACCCTTACTTGGTTTGCAGTTTGTAGTGCTGTGAGGGCTTGTGTGCATCAGTGATGCTGAGAGCTAAGCTATCAGTAGCTTAGCTATTGGCAGGTCTCAGCTGAGGTGCCATACTAAGACAAACTACCTATCTGGGCAGCAGCAGAAAGCGTTAGTATTATAAGTGGAGGATCACATTTCTGTGACAAACAACAACTATGGAATTAACTGCATGGAAGAAAGGCCTGGCAAAACTTTCTGTATCTTGCCACGAACGAAAACACAATGAATAGTCAAAAAACAAATTGCACTACAGTGCTGGAAGATGAGACCCCCAGATTGGAAGCCACTCAAATGGCTACTGGGGATGAGCGGAAGACTTCTCAGAATAAAGCCAACATTTATGATGTGGTTGAATTTGCTGATGTAGTTGCGCATGAAATGAGAGTCAGAAGTTGCAAAGATGTCTTACATATTGGGACACAGAACATACAAAGCATGAACCAAGGGAAGTTGGAGATGGTCAAGAATGAAATGAAACGTGTACAACTTGATCTGTTGGGTATCAGTGAACTGAAATGGACTAGCTTTG
The DNA here is from genome assembly GCA_033557465.1 of Ichthyophis bannanicus. Classification (NCBI taxonomy): domain Eukaryota; kingdom Metazoa; phylum Chordata; class Amphibia; order Gymnophiona; family Ichthyophiidae; genus Ichthyophis; species Ichthyophis bannanicus. Next base: position 168,340,023 of record CM066043.1, read on the forward strand.
GCCACTTTGCATCTGATGATCATATGGTCTACTATGCTGGAAATGAAAGACAAAGAAGAAATGGTGTTGCATTTATAATTAAGAAGAAACTTGCAAGAACTGTAATGAAATACAATGCAGTCAGTGAACGCTTAATTTCTATTCATCTATGAGGAAAGCCCATTAACATAACTATAATTCAGGTATATGCCCCAACAACAGCTGCAGAAGAGGAAGACGTTGAGTTCTATGAACAAGTACAAGCTGAAATTGACAGAACATGCAAACAGGATATACTGATAGTCATGGGTGATTGGAACGCAAAAGTTGTCAACAAAGAGTTTTACTAACTTTTCTTAAAGTTGCTAAATGAAAAAAATATATATATATTTAAACTGTCCATTTTGATGTTTTTATCTCCCAATATTATTACATTTGAGATTTCAATTAAAGTTTAATTGATGACTTCTAATATCGAAGCACTGCTCTGCCTTGATCATGTGGAACCTTGAATACAAAGGAAAAGGTACTGTTTTATTTAGTTTTCTTTAACTCTCGTAGCTTTAGAAAAGCTGATCTTGTTCTTCCTCTAATAGTTTCTGATTCTTTTTCCTTGCATGTGTCATTGTAGTATTTCTCCTTGTCTTGTCTTGCTGCACATTGGAAATCTCTGAATTCTGTGATTGCCTCTCTTTCTCCTCTGACTTTGGCTTCTTTGCATTTCTGGACAATTTTCAGAGCTTCTTCAGTCATCCATTTTGGCCGTTTTTACTTTTTTGCCTTATGTAGAGACTTCTCACTTTCTTCCAACACAACCTTCTTGATGTCATCCCATTACTTTTGGAACTGTCATTTGTATCTAAAGCAGCAAATCAATTTTTCAGGCAGTCTTTAAATTCCAGTGGTATATTCTCAAGGTCATATTTTGCTACATTCATGAGTGGCTTGCTCTTTTTCAAATTTAGCTTGAGTTTGCATACTAATAGTTGGTGATCTGCACCAGAGTCAGCTCCAGGTTTTGTCTTTGTTGATATTATCAAGCTTTTCCATTGCTGTTTTCCAGAGATAGAGTCATATTTATTTCTGTACAAGCCATTGGGCGAAGTCCATGTGTACAGTCGACGCTTGTGTTGCTGGAAGAAGGTGTTTGAGATGAATAGATCATTGGTCTTGCAGAATTCTATCAGTCTTTCTCAAGCTTTGTTTCTGTTGCCAAGTCAATATTTTCCAACCACTTTGCCTTCTTCTTTGTTGCCTTGAATTGGAATGCTAGAAGATGCTCAAGGATCCATGCTGAATGATGCTGAGATCATCAAGAAAAGGTGGAAAGAATACAGAGTCATTATACCATAAAGATCAAGTGGACCAACAGCCATTTCAGTCTGTAATTCAGGAACCATTGGGGATGAAAGAAGATGTCGAAGCAGCCTTGAAAGCCTTATCAAAGAACAAAGCACCGGGCAATGATGCCATTCGTATTGCAGTATTACAGCAATTGGATAAAGCTGTTACCATACTTACAAGGCTCTTCCAGGAAATTTGGAAGACAAATGCCACTGTACAAGTTGCTGGAATATTGTGTTCAGTTTTGGAGACCGTATCTCGCAAAGGATATAAAAAGGCTGGAAGCGGTTCAGAGGAAGGCGACCAAAATGATTTGCAGCCTACATCAGAAGACTTATGAGAAGTGACTTGAAGACCTCAATATGTACATTCTGGAGGACAGGAGGGACAGAGGAGATATGATTCAGACATTTAAATACTTAAAGAATATTAATGGACAAACAAACCTCTTCCATAGACGGGGAAGATGAAAAACTAGAGGGCGTAACATGAAGCTGCAAGGGGGTAAACTGAAAGGCAATATCAGGAAATACTTTTTCACTTAAAGGGTGGTGGATGCTTGGAATACCCTCTTGATGGAAGTGGTGGGGGCAAACACAGTGACAGAATTCAAAATGGCATGGGACAGACACAGTGGAACCCTTTATAGCAACAGGATAAAATCAAAATAAGCATAACTATCTCTTATATCTGAATAGGAGTGACCTACACGGACCGGTGGGTACACTCCTAAACAAAGGGTGCGGAGGGGTGACCTGCACGGAGCAGAAGGTGCACCTACACTTGCTGCCTTGCTGGTCAGACTAGATGGACCATACTGGTCTTTATCTGCTGTCATATACTATGTTACTATGGCCAACTGAATGGAAAAGATCTCTGTTTATACCAATACTGAAAAAGGTAACTCGGCTGACTGTGGAAATTATCACACAATCACTCTGATCCCACATGTCAGCAAGATTCTGCTCAAGATTATTTAGCAGATACTACAACCATACCTGGAACGAGAACGGCCTAAAGTGCAAGCAGGGTTCAGGAAAGGGCAAGGAATGAGAGGCATTATCGCAGATGAGAGATGGATCCTTGAAAAGACAGAAGAACACCAAAAAGATATCCATGTGTGTTTTATTGACTAAAGCAAGGTTTTTGACTGTATAAACAATGAGAAAAACTGGACCACATCAAGAAGCATGGATATACCAGAACACCTAATCATTCTCTTGCACAACCTTTACCCTGGTCAAAAAGCAACAGTTCAAACGGAACTAGGAGAAACAGTATGGTTTAAAATCAGCAACAAGGCTACATACATTCCCCTTACCTCTTTAATTTATATACAGAACAAATCATCAGAGAAGCAGGATTGTATGAAGACAACAGAAGTGTGAAGACTGGTGGAAGACTCATCAACAAATTTCGCTATGCTGATACCACCGCATTACTGGCTGAAAGTGAAGATGATTTGAAAAATTTGCTTCTCAAGATCAAGGAATATAGTCTTAAAATGGGTCTGCACCTTAACGTTAAGAAGACAAAGACAACTGACAACTGGCAAAACCAATAAGTTCACTATTGATGGAGAAGAAATGGAAACAATTGCCAGCTTTATCTTACTTGGATCAACAATCTATAAAGAAAGGACTAGCAGTCAAAAAATCTGATGACATATTACTCTTGGTAGAATGGCTATGAAGGACCTAGACAAGATTCTCAAGAGCAGAGATGTCTCTCTCCATAAAAAGACTCAACGTTTCCAGGCCATGGTACTTTCAACAACATCATATGGATGCAAAAGTTGGACATAATGCTTGGCAAGGTAGAAGGTCACTGTAAAAGAGGACGGCTGGCAATGAGATGGATCAATACAATAATAGCAGCTATGGATTCCACTCTATCAACAATGAGCCGCTTGGTTGAAGACTGAACAAAGTTTAGGTCCACTATCCAGAGGGTCGCCAGGAGTTGACACCGACTCGATGGCACTTAACAACAACATACACATGGAAGCTGCCAAATGATGCCAAAGAACTTGGAAATGCCAGGCTGGAGGAGAATTAACGGAGGTACTGGTTGTTGCTTGATTAATGAATTAAATGGCAAGCCAGGGAGGGATGGAGAAGAGGATAGGAGGATGGAAGTATATTAGATAATTAAGGGGGAGTTGAAAACTCTGTCAAAAAAGTTTCTTACTCTGGCTACAGAATCTTCCCCTGAACTGCCTCAGAAAACAAGGGTGGGGAGGCCTCTGTTATAACAATATTCAATGTGTCACTCAGAAAAACAGTTTTTATGAACTTTGGAAAGTTAAAGAAAAGTCATAGAAAATTCTGTAAGCTAATTAAGATTCATAAGTATTGCACAAAATGCTTTGTTTCAAAACAAAGAAAAATATGTGACAAGAAGCTATAGCAGAGAGGTTAAATCAATTAAATTGTAAAGTTTCTATTTTTGTGTTCTCTAAGATGGCCATATGCTCATAAGTTGAAACACTCATTATGCTAATTTGTCTTGACTTAGTTTAAATATAACAGCTATAAACCAAGAAGCTCTCACTGTTCAAGATCTATAATCATTTGTCAGATATATTCAAAGTCCTCCGATATGTTAGTATGTATAAATTTTAGCGAAAACACCTGGGATTCACTCATAAAGTTCAATTAAAATTCAGTTCTTTGCTTGCATGTGAGAAGAAAAGTGCCTCTGTTTTCAATTTGGTTTTCAAACTACAGCATTAGCTGATGTAATATTTTATTTTTATCTTAAACTTGACAAATACTTATCTTGAGAGTAAGAGCAGGAAGCTAGTCTTTATAAACAAATAATTATTGTTAAGTGTGCTCTTTCAAAAGCACAATCTAATTTTTCCAGGAACAGAATATAAAATAATTAAAAAATAAAGTAAAACAAATGCAGAACATGATGGCAGATAAAGACCACAAGGCACATCTATTCTGCCCATTTTTCCTTCCTGTCGCAGAACCGAAGATCCTAATTTCTCCTTTTATCTTCACTTCTTGGCACAAGGCTCCTCTCTGATTATCCCACCCTTTCTTGAACTCTGATAACTGCTTTTGCTCCCCACCCAAGTCACTGAAGTGAAGGCATAGTTTAATGGTTAGGATTGTTTAAGGGCAACAAACCTTTTTTGTGAAAAAAGTAAATAAGCGTAAAAGGAAAAGGAGACCACAATGGGTTCTTAAAAGAATTAGCTGACAACGTAAGGAAAAAAAGGGTGACCTTCACAAAATTCAAGAGATCACAGTAACAGGAAGACAAGCAACAATACTCCCAGCCACCGGCCCGATTGGCGACGGGGAAGGGAGCAATCAGGTATGCTCCTCCCTGCTCCCCACTGCATGGCCAATCAGGCCAAAGAAACACTCCGGCAACAGATTTTAAAAGTTGAAGCGCTCCTGAGCACGGGATTCCCAGCCACCGGCCCGATCGGCAACGGGGAAGAGAGCAGGCAGGTATGCTCCTCCCTGCTCCCCACCGCATGGCCAATCAGGCCAAAGAAACACTCCGGCAGCAGATTTTAAAAGTTGAAGCATTCCTTGGCGCGCCCGTGTCTGGCGGGCCCGTGCCTAAGGGCCACGCCAAAGGGCCCTTTAGCGTGGCCCTTAGATGGAAGGGCCGTGGCCTTCTCCCCCACCGTACTCCAGCAATCACTCCAGCAACTCCACCGATCACCGAAGAACTGGCCAGATGCAGTGAACCACGCGAACATCACCATGTAAGCATCCTCCAAGTATATCCCATGATGTGTTGTACTGTACCCCATGATGCCCAGCCCGACTGTATTTTAACCCTTAATGTAATGTATTGTAACCTGATGTTATGTACTGTTATGTAATGTATTGTAACCTGACACCCATTGTAATGTAGTTTTAAATAGAAATGCGCAGAAGTACTATTAGTAGTAATGGGAGACAACCAACCTGGTTTTGCCCTAACTAGAATTTTGCTGTCTGTTTTTCGTCTTGATTAGATTGTAAGCTCTAACGAGCAGGGACCATCACTCTTATATACCTGTACAGCGCTGCGTATGGTAGCGCTTTATAAATGTTAAATAGTAGTAGTAGTAGTAGTATACTACTCCTATCCAAGAAAGGACTGTTAATCTTCCAGGAAGTTGGTCACAGCTTACCTCAGCAGCACAGGCATAAATAGCTCAACCAGAGCTCTGTGAGCCTCAGTCTTGAAAGACTAGAAAAGGGGACTGTTACTTCTGGAGAGAGATCTGCAACTGTGAGTATATACTTCTGGGAATTTTCTGAAAGGAATTCTTTTTATTAAAGCTAATTAATCTGTGAACCCACTATTTTTTGTTAAATCAGTCAGGGCCTAGTAGCAGCAGTTTAAGTTTACATTTAAAACACAGAAGAGAGCTTTCTGGTTAAATTTCATACCCAGCAGAGAGCTTGTAGTTTAAATTTAATAGTCATTCAGGGCCTAGCAACAGCAAAGTACTTTTAGTTTAAATTTAAAACACAGAAGAGAGCTTTCTGGTTAAATTTAGAACCCAGCAAAGAGCTTGTAGTTTAAATGTAATAGTCACTCAGGGCCCAGCATCAGCAAAGAGCTATAATTTAAATCAAATAAGAATAGAGCTTACCTCAGCAGCACAGGACAGGGTACTGTGTAGCAGCCCTTTTTTAATAAGTGTTATTTCCCTCCCTCCCTCCCCACACCCACCCAACCCTGGGATAATTGTAGCTTTATAGGTACTTACACATTTTAACAGACAGGAGGTGCTCTCAGGTGAAGCTCGTTACCCAAGTCAGTCATACACTAAGGACCTGAGATTAATTAAGCTTCAGGTGAACAAGGTATATTAAACGTATTAGGTACAGTTTTATTGGCAACCCTTAGAAAGTAAAGAACTTAAAGATCTAAACAAAAACTTAAAACTAAGATGCAGACAACAGTCCAGCGAGATGGGGGCTTTCCAGTGTTTTGCATTGAGTGTCACATGTATGAGTTTCTCCCAGTTGGTGAGAGGTCTTACGTGTGCACTAGGTGCAAGGAGCTCTTTGCTCTCAGGGAACGAGTCTGTTCTCTAGAGGCTAGAGTAGCAGACTTGGAAAACATAAGACAGACAGAGAGGTACATAGACGAGACCTACCTATAGTCCTGAAGTCCCACCTCCAGTCTGGCAGCATCCCTGTTGCCATGGAGAAGAGAGGTCACGTGACAGGAGAACATCATCCTGGTGTGGCAGGAAGTGATCCTGTAACTAGTACCTGTCCTCCAGGTGATGTAAAACCCTCTCGCACCGAGGAAGTTTCTCCAGGGCCATGTGCCCATGAGGGAAGGGTTAGGACAGCCGTTATAGTTGGTGATTCGATCATTAGGCATGTAGACAGCTGGGTGGCTGGTGGACGTGAGGATCGCCTGGTAACATGCCTGCCTGGTGCGAAGGTAGCGGACCTCACGCGCGACCTAGATAAGGTCTTAGATAGTGCTGGGGAGGAGTCTGCTGTCTTGGTACATGTCGGTACCAATGACATAGGAAAATGTGGTAGGGAGGTTCTGGAGGCTAAATTTAGGCTTTTAGGTAGGAAGTTGAAATCCAGAACTTCCAGGGTAGCGTTCTCCGAAATGCTTCCCGTTCCACGTGCAGGACCCAAAAGGCAGGCAGAGCTCCGGAGTCTCAATGCGTGGATGAGACAATGGTGCAGAGATGAGGGTTTTGGATTTGTTAGGAACTGGGGAACATTCTGGGGAAAGGAGGGGCTCTTCCGAAGGGATGGGTTCACCTTAACCGGGATGGAACCAGGCTGCTGGCATTAACCTTTAAAAAGGAGATAGAGCAGCTTTTAAACTAGATAATAGGGGAAAGCCGACAGTCGCCCAAGAGCGGATGGTTCGGAAGAATGAATCCTTGAAGGATACTACCAAAAGCAGAGAGGTTCCAAAAAAGAGTAAAGTAGCCCAAATGCCCTCAAGTATGGAGCAGAAAGAGCTTAAAGATCCCAAATTACCCATGTCTACCAATAGCCAAATTAATATGAATAAAATACAGTCTCTAAAATGCTTGTATGCAAATGCTAGAAGTCTAAAAAATAAGATGGGAGAGTTAGAATATATAGTACTAAATGAGAGGTTAGATATGATTGGAATATCAGAGACATAGTGGAAGGAGGACAACCAGTGGGACACTGTGATACCTGGGTACAAACTATATCGTAATGATAGAGCTGATCAAATTGGGGGAGGGGTTGCGCTCTATGTTAGAGAGGGAATTGAGTCAGAAAGGATTAAAGTTTTGCAGGAAAACAATTTGCTGTAGAATCTCTATGGATTGAAATTCCATGTAAAAAGGGGAAGGCGATGGCAGTGGGGGTGTACTATCGACCACCGGGCCAGAATGAACAAATGGATGATGAAATGCTCATAGAAATCAAGGAAGCTAACAAAAGTTACAGTGCAGTAATAATAATGGGTGATTTCAATTACCCCAGTATCGACGGTCAGTGTCACGGCAGGACATGCTAGGGAGATAAAGTTCCTAGATGACATAAATGATTGCTTCTTGGAGCAGCTGGTTCATGAACTGACCAGAGGGGAAGCCATATTAGACCTAGTCCTTAGTGGAACACCAGATGTAGTGCAAGAGATAAGGGTGTTGGGGCCACTTGGCAATAGTGATCATAGCATGATCGCCTTTGATTTAATTAGTGGAGGAGGGATAGTGCAGAAATCTACAGTACTACCTTTTAACTTTAGAAAGGGAGACTATGATAAAATGAGGAAAATAGTTAAGAAAAAACTAAAAGGAGCAGTTGCAAAGAGACTTTTGGCAAAACTAAAGAGTCATGGGATAGGAGGCAGTGTACTACTGTGGATCAAGAACTGGTTAAAAGATAGAAAGCAGAGGGTTGGGCTAAATGGCCAATTTTCCCAATGGAGAAAGGTGAATAGTGGTGTACCCCAGGGATCTGTGCTGTGTCCGCTGCTTTTTGACATATTCATAAATGACCTGGAAAGTGGAATAACGAGTGAGGTTATCAAATTTGCAGATGACACAAAACTATTTAAAGTTGTTAAAACCCAAGAGGATTGTGGAAAATTGCAAGAGAATCTTGATAAATTAGAAGACTGGGCATCAAGAATCAATAGTAACAGTTTTTGGTTTTTCCAGAAGGGAACTTTGGACAATCAGCATTTGCGGGGTAACAGCCGCCAGTCCCGAGAAATGTTTCTCAGAAGAGAGACAAGGCAAAGAGGCCCGATCCTCCACAACCCCCTTCACACCAGATGATGCTTCCGGAGTTACCTGCCCGGCTGGACTACCTTCCACGCCGGGAGAATATTGTCAAGGCTGCTCAGTAGGGCACAGCAAACCTCCACCAGACCCAACTGAGTCCTCAGACCGGATCTCACCTTCCGGTTGCGCTGGTGGAACACGGGACTCCGGGCTCAATGATGCCTCAAGTCTCACGGCATCCCGGGACCCTCCGTCCGCCCCAAGAACGCCTAGCGAGGACTCCGGAGTCGCGGCACTCTTCTCAGGAGGCACCACGAAAGAATCCATGGGGCCACGAAGTGTCGGCTTATCAGCTCCCGCGTCCTCCGTTGTTGCCAGCTTAGCCTTGCGTTTTCTGCCCTTATGCGGCATCAAATAAGCTCCACAAAACCCAGAAGAAAAAAGGTACAGGAAACGCTGACAATTTCCAAAAGCACGGAGCTCACCAACACACGTCCATTACCGTCGCCATCTTGCCATGCACCTCACTATAACAGCACAGCTCCAATCTATTCAGAAACAGTTTCTGTTTTTTGGGCAACAGTTACAAGTTTACCAATCTACTCAGACTGAGATGAATGCTAAAGTGGCCTCCTTTGAGGGGTCCTTAGGGCAGATTAAAGATGTTTCCCATAACTTGATAAAAGATTTGGCGGTAGAACAAAGGAGGCTGGAGTTTCTTGAAAATGCTGCAAAAAGCCGTAACCTACGGGTTTAGAACTTTCCTAAGGTTCCATCGGTCTCGGCTCTGGAACTATTCAAGCAGTTTCTTTCTACTGTACTTAAGGTATCGGCAGATGCAATTCCTCCTATTTCCAAAGCTTTCTACCTTCCGACCTTTCTACCTTCCGACCGATTGGTGCTAAGGGTAAAGGAAATCACCTTGTGATGTCTGCGGATAGTCTGGATCTTTCTGCTTTTTTGGAACGGTCCCCTACTGCTGTCGGGATGACTGTTACACTTTTGGTGACCTTCGCCCTAGAAGTGGACAGGGACTGGCTTCTGAGGCTTTTTTTTAGGTCTACTGGAAAAGAATTTTTGGATTCGCGTATTAGGATGTTTCCAGATGTCTCGAGAGCAACTCAGAAGAGAAGGAAGCAGTTTCTTATGTATCGTTCTGGGGTTGTTCAGTTGGGGGGTTTGTTTTTTTTTAGATTTCCCTGTAAATGTTTAGTGAAGTTATCTGGACACAGATATATTTTCTTTGAACCTTCCCAGCTAGCCTCCTTTATAAATTCTAAACAGGGTGATTTGGTAGTTCCGCCTTCCTCTTTATCCCCCGGTAGACCTCCGGATTAGGGGGTCTACTTACGGTTATTAAGGTACTCTTCTTGTCTGTTCTTTTCCTTTTGTAATTGCTAGTTGATAATTTTCCTGTGTTTTGTGACCCATACTTGCCTTTGTTGTGGACTTGAGGGCTTAATGTCCTTTGCTGTACAAGTTGTTACTTGTTTGTAAGAAAAAAAAAAAAAGAAGACTGGGCATCAAAATGGCAGATGAAATTTAATGTGGACAAGTGCAAAGTTATGCACCTAGGGAAGAACAACCCAAACTATGGTTACACAATGCAAGGTTCCACATTAGGAACCACCACCCAGGAAAAAGATTTAGGCATCATTGTGGATAACATGTTAAAAACCTCGGCCCAGTGTGCAGCGGCAGCCAAGAGAGCAAATAGAATGCTAGGTATCATAAGGAAAGGAATGGAAAATAAAACAAAAGATATTATAATGCCTCTATATCGTTCCATGGTGAGACTGCACCTTGAATACTGTGTGCAATTCTGGTCGCCGTATCTTAAAAACGATATAGAGTTATTAGAAAAGGTTCAGAGAAGAGCCACCAAAATGGTAAAGGGGATGGAAGGATACTCCTATGAAGAAAGGCTAAAAAGGTTAGGGCTCTTTAACCTGGAAAAGAGACGGCTGAGGGGAGATATGATAGAAGTCTATAAATTAATGAATGGAGTGGAACGGGTAAACGTAGATCGATTGTTTACGTTATCAGAATATAGAAAGACTAGGGGACATGCAATGAAGCTAAAGGGTAAACTATTTAAGACTAATTAAAGAAAATATTTTTTCACTCAACGTGTAATCAAACTCTGGAATTTGTTACCGGAGTATGTAGTAAAGGCTGTTAGTGTAGCTGGGTTTAAAAAAGGTTTGGAAAAGTTCCTGGAGGAAAGGTCCATAAACCATTATTAAAAAGGGACCCAGGATATCAATGCTTGACCCAGTACAAGCATTGCGGAACCTGAGTCTTTTGGGGAAACTGCTAGGTACGTATGACCTAGATTGGCCACTGTTGGAAACAGGATACTGGGCTTGATGAACCTTGGTCTGACCCAGTATGGCATATCTTATGTTCTTATGGAAGAGCTAAGAAAAGCTGGGAAAGTAGTCAGGAAAGCAAAGATGCAAATGGAAGAAAAATAGTCAATACAGTATATGCAAGTCAATGCTGATTCTGAGGACCCAGCAGCTCCTAGGGTTTTTGGCAGTGTGACTGGAAGTATATTGCCAGGCCTTTCTTCCAAGGCAATGGGAGGTTAAGTGACTTGCCCAAGGCCACAAGCAGTGCTAGTGGGAATTGAACCCTGTCTCTTGATTACCAAGCCAGTGCTCTAACCATTAGGCAGCTACTCCACTCCACAATGCAGTATAATGGGGGTACAAGACATTTTTTAGACATGGCAACAATTAGCCACCTGACTGAAGACTGAATACAGTTTAGGACAACTATCCACAGGGTCACCATGAGTAGACATCAAATTGATGGCACTTAAAAACAGTGATATGAGAAAGTGTGAAAGTGGTACTTCCAGACTCAAGGGAGAAGGGGAGGAATATACAGAAACTGATGAGGATAAAGCAAAACTGCTTAATAAATACATTTCTGTTCTCTGTTCAAAGTTGAAGGGCTGGGAATGAGACCTCAAAAAAATACAGACAAATATGAACAAGTGAAGTGGATCATGAATAATTTTCAAAAGACATGAGGAGCTAGCTAAACTAAACCTAGACAATGTAATGGTGCAAGATGGGAAACATCTGAGAATACTGAAGGAACTTGCGGAAGTTCCCGCAACTCTGCTGACTGACTTTTTCAATGCTTCTTTAGACTTGAGGGCTTAATGTCCCACAGAGGACAACGGTGCATCTGGTCCCTCTACACAAAGGTGGAATTAAGGATGAAGTTGGGAACTACAGCCTATTTAGTCTGACCTCTGTGGTGAGTAAATTAGTGGAAATGCTGCTAAAACAGAGGATAGTGAAGTTTCTGGGATCCAGTGAATTGCAAGATCTCAGGCAGTATAGTTTTACAAGAGACAGATCTTGTCAGACAAATCTGCTTAATTTTTTTGACTGGCTGACCAGAGAGTTAGACAAGGTGGAATGCTGGTGTACTTAGTTTTCAGGAAAGCCTTTGACATGATTCCTCACAGACAATTTATAAATTAATTGAGCGCTTTAGGAAGTGACAAAGGATACTAGGTAGACTGAGTTCACTCTGAGGATCAGTCTTTGGTCCAATTATTTTTAACATTTTTGTAAATGATATTGCAGAAGGGCTGTCAAGTAAGGCTTGCCTCTTTGTGAATGATTCCAAAATCTGTGCACCCAGGATAACATGAGGAGGGATCTAGCAAAGCATAAAGAATGGCCAAAAATTTGGCAGCTGAGATGCAATGCTAAAAAATGGAAGGGCATTCAAAGTTGGGCTGCAAATATCCAAGGGAGCAGTGCAGCATAGGGGTGAAGTATTTCTATCCATGAAAGAAGAGCGGTACCAGGGGGTGGTTGTTTCTGATGATCTTAAGGTGTCCAAACAGGTAGAAAAGGTGATAGGAATGCTTAGGTGCACAGAGAGGAATAGCCAGCTGGAAGGAGGTGGTGATAATGCTTCTTTATAAGTCTCTGTGAGACCTCATTTGGAGACCACACCTTCCAAAGGTTCTAAACAGGATGGAGTCTCTACGGAGAGTGGCTACTAAAATGATCAGTGGCCTTTGTCATAAAACATAGTGGATAGACTTAAAGATCTCAATATGCATCCCTGGAAGAAAGGTGAGAGAGGGGAGATATAAGAGAGATGTTCAAATTCCTCCAATGCATAAATGAACAGGAGAAGAGTCTTTTTGATTACAAGAAAACTATGGAATGAGGGGGTATAGCATGAAGGTAAAAGGGGATAAGGATCAATGTGAAAGGAGATAGACTCAGGAGTAATTTGAAGAAATATTTCTTTATGGAAAAAGTAGTGGATGTATGGAATAGCCTCCCAGTGGAGGTGTAGAGACAAGGGCCGCATCTGAATTCAAGAAAGCACGGGACAAACACAGAGGATCTCTAAGGGAAAAGAAGGGACCGTAGATCTTAGTAACTGGTAGGAATGGGCAGACTAAAGAGGCTGTATGGTTTTCATCTGCCATTATTACAGTGAACTTCTGCTGATACATCTTGTGGTAGTATAAATCTATATTTATTTAGATATACATATTTATTTTTAGTAGTATGTCACCAATGTATATCGGATTTTTAAAAAAATCAATTTCTTTTAATAAATCACTTGAGTAAGCATATTTTATTAGGTCTTTTGCAAATAACTGCCTCACTGGAGGTCATCATCATTGTAGTAAAGATGTGTATAATGCTTTTGCTGAAATTTTTACTTGGTAGTACATCAATGCTAGTGGGGTTTTTTTTAAGTGATGTACAAAGAATTCAAGGTCTAACTTGACACAGGGGCACTTTTACTAAAATGCATTGTTTATGCAGTTGATACACATTTAGCATTAGAACTAACGTGTTCAGTGTGACGCCTCTGTATATCTGTCAGGGACCTAGAAGTATGTTTCAGACAATTATCATAAGCACATAAGATATGCCATACCAGGTCAGACCAAGATCCTTCAAGCCCAGTATCCTGCTTCCAACAGGTTCTAAAAAAGGTACACAGATTCCATGTTGCTTATCCTGGGGCAAGTAGTGGATGTCCCTAGTCCTCTTTTGGAAATAAGAGCCTAAGATGTAACATAGTGGACAGACCAAGGGACACATACCCTAAAAGAGGTGCAATTACTGCAGGTGCACCTAATGCCACTCTCCCTGCACTAACGTACAATTTGCATTTAGCGCAGAAATTAGTCTGTAGTAACTGTCATGCACACGTGATAACAGTTATTGCAGGCAAAAATGTGCATTAATTGCTTAGAGCACTTTAGTAAAAGGACCCCACAGGTGGATTTTAGCCTGCTTCAAGTTTTGGTGAATTTGTTTTGGAATGTCCTTAAGTTCATTGTAAAAACTGGCTGATTAATTTTTCAGCTGAATCAGCAAATTCTGAATAAAACAGTGTAGTTATGATGTCTGTTTATGGATAGGTACAAGTAAAAGGTCAGCAAACAAGTACTAGGAGATGATACTTTTTTTAAACTGACCTAATGATACATTTTTTATTAGCTTTCCAGAATTATACTTCCTGACCTTATGAAAGAGACTGCTCTATAATCACCTACAGCTTTCTTGTGGGTCTTTATTTTTAAGAAAAAATCCAAAGCACCATCAAAAGCAGGATCCAATATGGGGATAATTTTATAAAGGCTTTCTGCGGTGCTTACATGCCAGCAAGATTGCACATACTTATTTATACACGTAGGCATTCCTTGGCAGTTTGGGTGGAGCAGGTATAAATGTGTGCATGGGCTGCTGGTTCTCAGGCCTGGATCTAGGTGTGGGCAATGTAGACAACTGCTTCTGGTACCTTGCTGTTGCTACCATGCATCAGTCTGGGTCGGTGTCAAAGCAGGAGGAGCAAATAGATTTTAAAGATTTTGAGTAAGCCATGGCATCCACGTCCTCGTGCTCTGCATAGGAGGGGGGCAGAATACCAGAAGGTCTGTCTAGTGTGAGGGCTTGCATGCTGCGTCTCACGCTGAATCTTTTGAAGAGAGTGAGAGGGCATGCTTCTCTTATCTATACAGTTGTTCGGTTGTCAAAACGAGCACTTTTCGTACCCAGGAGCAGTTACAGACATGGGCATGTCCACCGGCGGCTTGATACATTTATTTTATTTATTTAGGCGTATTTAGCTCACGTCGAGTTACATTCAGATACTGTAGATATTCCCCTGTCTCCAGAGGGCTTACAATCTAAGTTTGTACCTGAAGCAGTGAAGGGTTAAGGGGCTTGCCAAAGGCCACAAGGAGTGATACATGCAGCACCATTTTAAAATTGCACACATGTATTTTTGTTAGAATGGATTAAATGATCAATCCATTGGACTTTAAAAGCAGCTAAAAACATATAGCATCTTATCAATAAATAGAATGGAAGCGTTGGATAATATGCTTAAAGAGGAGCTAAAAACAGCATATTATAAGCAGGGTAAAAGAACATAAGAAGTTAGAATAGTCCCCTTGAAAGTATATAAAAATATAAACCTAAAATAGGTATGTTAAAAATAAAAATAAAAAGGAAGGAAATAACATTGGGAAAACTGTGACCACTGGCAGAAATACCGCCATAGATAAAAACAACTAAACTATATTTAAAAAGAAACAAGCTGTAAAATGCAAAAGATAAAATGAGAGAAAGACTTTAGCCTCCATAAAAACAGGGTGGATGTCCAAAATTAAATCAGGTAGGTGCACGAAACATGGAGGATAGCATAGCGTTGTGCTTTAAAACATTAGAAAGTATGCCTTGTACATGCTTCTGGGCTTGCTGGAGCATACTGCTTATACCACCTCAGTATTTTTCGGGGAATCGGGGCAGGGGAGCCATCCACGGGGCTGAGGCTGGGTAGGTCCCCGCCACCTGATCCAGGCCACGGGAGGACAGCCATCGGTCAGGCAGCAGGGATATTGGGGGCCGGAGCCATGGCAGTCTGGGACGCCTGCAGGAAGGATGTCCCCGCATGCAGGAGGGGCACGCAGGGCCATCCTCAGTCTTGATTCTGGTTCCTGTGGAAACATTTTGTTCCCACGGACCAGAATCAGGTCCTAATGGCCCTGTCTTCAGCGAGAACGTTCGGACAGCCCAGACATCCCCCTCCCAGAATGGGGCTCCACATGTTTATTTATTTTATTTATTTAGCTGTATTTATATCCTGCTTTTCACTGGGTCAAAGCAGTCAATTGGGGGATACATTTAACACGAGGGGATATGAGACACATAAGCTAATACTTACAGGGAACATGAGCAATGGAGGGTTAAGTGGCTTGCCCAAGACCACAAGGAGTGCCTATAGGACTAGAAATCCCAGTCCCTCCAGCCTGAGATTGCTGTCCCCAGGTGGTCCCCAGATGGGACTTGAACCCCCGGGCCTCTGGCCTGAAGTACCTTGTCCTAACCATTAGACCACTCCTCCCACAGTTTTTAGCTGCTTTTAAAGGCCGATGGATTAATTTCAAACAACTTGGTTATACTCTGTCTCCCTTTTTTAACTTTTTACTCTTTTCTTGTTTATGTATACAGTTTCCCCTTTCCTCAAATCATGCTTTTATATGGCAGTATGCATAAAGGCCTCCTCTCCCCCTTCCCCTCAGATAATGGTTTATGTTCTGTATTATGTATATATATCCTTGAATGTTTTGAATGTTTTTATTTATATATCTTTACATTATTATGTCATTTTTTTATTTGTCATAGGTCCTGACGAAGGCTAACCAGCCAAAATTTGGCTGAGTCTGGCCCTATTATAAAGTCCTTTGCTTGTGCATGGTCTCCTTCCATAACCCAGTGTGACACAAATGTGATCGTACCTGACATGTGCACATTTGAGGCTTTGTGCAATGGCTCTTAGGACGTGGCTGTGATTAGCACATCTGAATGGATGTTTTCAGAAGTGGAAATCACAAATAGAGCTTCTAAAATGACCCCCTTTCAGTTATTGCATGTTAGTTAATAAGTCCCTTATACCATAAACTCTCTGGGGATAGGGAAATACATTCTATGCACTGAGCTTCCAACAAAAAGACATGAACTACATTCAAATATATATATATATAAAAAACTAATGATGCCATTACCCAAATATCAAATTTCCTAGGGTTTTGCTAAATGATACCAGGTCATCATCAATCCGCTGGCACCTTCCAATTGTTTTCAGGGGAGCTCTGGCATGCCGGCTCCAATCCAGCCACCTCCTGGCCTGCAGTAGTGCTAGTTCATGTTTCCTTTATCCTTGCTTAGTTCTCTGCTTATCACCTCTCCTCTTGCCTCTGCTCTGGAAGGAGTTAGAGTGGGTTGTTTCTAATATTGTTACACCCAAACACTTTTCCTGCCACTATCCTCTCCATCTGTGCCACCTGGTGCCTACACCTACCTCTGTTTGTAGTTTATTTCATGCATCTGCTACCTTCCCCTTAAAGCAGTATTTTCTCATCATTAGTCTGCATCTTCTACCTTCATAACATAACCCCTATCCTTAAAATTCCTTTCCTATGAAAAATTCCCCTTTCCCAGGATGTGTTGAAGCTAATCAGTTTCAACATCTGTCTATCATATCTCCCTTCCCCATATTTTTCCCAGTGAATACATGCATGACACAAATCTTTCATTGCAGAGTTAGAACTGCAGCCATTTATCCGGTTTGCAATCCTCCTGGAAATGTCCGTCTTCTTAGTGCTCACAGTAAGCTTCAGCTTGCAGAATGCAAGGTGGGGGCCTCACTGGTGAACTATAGAAAGATAATAGGGTCTCCTTTTTTCTGTTGATGTTACCTCTACTCACTGCTAGCTTTAAATGTTAAGTAAATTGCACTGAATGTCTACCTTTATGTCATCTGAAATAATTACTCCTAGATCTCGTCCTTCTTCTCATCACTTGAATGCCAATGCGCTAACCTTTAAAATTTTTCTGGGTTCTACGTGTGAAATATTTTGTGCCTCATGGGTTATTTTTGCTTTGCTTAGTTGCAGGATGCAAACTAGTTCCTTGTTCATCTGTATCCTATAGCTAAATATCCTGAAGAAAACGTGAAAAAATGTTCAAAAATGCCCCTTTGCTTAGCAGTGGCAATCTCTTAAAGGGGCTGCTGGTTCCATTTAAGAGTTCCTCATTGGGAAACCTCGAATTTCTGGTGGGCTGACAACCCTCAATCGTTCCCAGCTCCATGCCAGAAGCCTTCCACTGAGAGACATGAAATCCTTGGTAAGCCAGAAACATAGAAAAATTACGACAAAAAAAGACCACATGGCCTATCTAGTCTGTCCTTCCATATCAACTACAACAGTCCCCTTTTTTCCTTTAGAGATCCTCTGTGTTGGTCCCATGCTTTTTTGAATTCAGATGCTGTCCTCATCTCTACCACCTCCACTGGGAGACTATTCCACGGATCCATCACTCTTTCCGTAAAAAAATATTTCCGCATATCACTCCTAGCTAGTGGGCTTTCTAACCTCCTGACACCATTCTGGGCCTTAGAGCCACCATTTTGCAAAATGACATCACCTGACCCCCTAGCGATATATCAGAATGCCACATAAACCTTCTAAAATGATTTCTATAACATATCACATTACCTAACTAAAAAATAAAATGCATTTTCCCTTGTTAATCAGTGCTTTCACAACTCCAACTTATGATATTACAAGTTAATATTTTCATTTAATCAATGTCAAGTTTGGTGACTACCATGTACTCTCCCAATTGTGTTACAAATATTTGTTGGACTAACCATTGTGAACGTTAGTAGAGATTTTTGTGAAGTACCTAGAAAGAAACCTTTAAAAGTTATTCTGACAAACACCTTAACAGACAATTTTTTTCTATATTCCATGTGAAACAAACTGCATGACCTTAAAGTTAAAAACATTTATGCAATTTGTAGAAGCGGACATACCAACAATGAAAAAATGTAATTATCAGAGTGATCTAAGTTTCACTCAGCTTATTGTCAATGCTGGTAAAAGACACAAGTACAGTGCTGAATTAAATTGAATTTAACATTGTGTATTGCTTGATACCAAATTAAACAGTTGAACCACAAAATATCTTTTTCTAACCATATCACATGCATAGGAGAAACCCTTTTGAAAGCAATGCTTCTTACTGTTCGCTTGATGAATATATTACAAAAGATGCACATGGCTGTAATAGGCAATAAGTTAAACACAAATCTAAATCAATGCAACAGAGAAAACAAATAATCCCTAAAATGTTAATTGTGAACTTTGTGCGTCCATTGTTTTAATTTACTGCTTCCATAACATCTGCCAGCATGTCTACAAGAGTAATTAAAATAAAAATATGGTCAGCTTCTTAAGGGCACAGAATGAGTGGTGTATATTGCAATGCACTTACACCTACTTATAGTGGCAAACCATTTGTAATGCAATGTGTGCCTTTGAGTCAATACTGACTCCTGGAGACCCAGAATTTCCTGGGTTTTATTGGCAGTGTGACTGGAAGTAGATTGCCAGGCCTTTCTTCCGAGGCAATGGAGGGTTAAATGGCATGCCCAAGGCCACAAGGAGTGCTATATACAAACCAGTATAAAACATTAATTATAACGAGTAAGAGAAAATTTTAAACAATGATTTAGACTTTCTCACTGAAGTCAGGCACAGATGTAACCAAGGCAGGTCGGACCTGGTGGCACCCTGCTTTCCCCCCCCCCCTTCCCCACCCCCTTTTTCTTCCAACCCTTCCCCCTCCCCATAAGAAATCCATATACACAGATCTTTGGCTCAAATGGTCGCAGCTTTATTAACTTTGTACAATCCAAACATTGTTTTCAACATCCAACTTCTTAATATATCATACTAACTCCCGAGTGGAATGAGCCCTCAACCGCCATACCACTAGCAAGGTGAGCTCATTCCACTCCCGCCGCGGCCGAGCCAGCGGCAAATCCAACCCCCCCTTTCCCCGGCCTCGCCATACTACTAGCAAAGACCGGCCAGGGGTCACCCGGGTTGGGGGCACCCGCCCCCACCCCAATTCCAGCTTAAGGCTCTGGACCCCGGAAACCTCCGGGATCCCGCCTCCCCCCCCCCCCCGCGGCTCCAACCCATCCCCCCACCCTGCATGCAGGGCGGGCGGGCGGGAAGATGAGGTCCTCTCCCCGGTTGCCGGTCTCGCCAAGAGACCATCGCCGCCGCGCGCCCAGCTTAAAACCCCCCCTTTGCCAGCTTTCTTCATTGGCTCGCACCCATATCCATCATCGGGGCGAGCCAATGAGTTCAAAAAATGCTCGCCAGCCCCGCCCCTCCTCACAAGCCGCGGGCAGGGTCCTCCACCGGGCCGCACGCCTGGTTACCTACGGCCGCGAGGGACTCTGCCCTGCGGCCTCGCCATAACCAAGGCAGGTCGGACCTGGTGGCACCCTGCTTTCCCCCCCCCCCTTCCCCACCCCCTTTTTCTTCCAACCCTTCCCCCTCCCCATAAGAAATCCATATACACAGATCTTTGGCTCAAATGGTCGCAGCTTTATTAACTTTGTACAATCCAAACATTGTTTTCAACATCCAACTTCTTAATATATCATACTAACTCCCGAGTGGAATGAGCCCTCAACCGCCATACCACTAGCAAGGTGAGCTCATTCCACTCCCGCCGCGGCCGAGCCAGCGGCAAATCCAACCCCCCCTTTCCCCGGCCTCGCCATACTACTAGCAAAGACCGGCCAGGGGTCACCCGGGTTGGGGGCACCCGCCCCACCCCAATTCCAGCTTAAGGCTCCGGACCCCGGAAACCTCCGGGATCCCGCCACCCGGCGTAGGGCCACTTACGCCCGTACGCCGCCCCCCCCCCCTAAAGCTGCGACCATCGAGGCTCCCACTGCACCACACATTCCAAGGCCTATTGCCAGTCATTTAACAGCAGGTCCACTCCCACCGGCGATAAATGCACACCGTCCTGGCGATAGAGCCCAGCATAATCTACATCCACCCAGGAGTGCATAATCTGATACCCTCTGTGCTGACAGGCCCACCGCCCAATCTGTCAATTGACCTTCGCTAACCCCCTGGACCACCTCCTCTGCCCCCCGCAAACAGGCCTTGGAATGATGTCAGACCACATTATGATAACCTGAGGGAACATCCTCAGCACCTCTGCCAGATCCCTTTTTGCTGCCCGAATGATCTGTTTACAAGTCCAGCTATTTAAGTCGTTCCCTCCCACATGCAGCAGTATCACAGCGGGCTCCGCTCTCACCCGTCTATGGTGCCGAAGCAATGGTAACAGCTGCTGCCAACGCAACCCACGTTCACCAAGCCATAGTAGAGACACCACTGCCGGGTCAAGTCCCAAATTAGGACCCAATGGTCTTTCAGCTGCCTGCAGTCCCGCCCAATGTACAAATGAGTGCCCGATCATCCAGCACCATTGCGGGCACCGCACAGCATCTGAAAAAGAAAGCAAAGGTTATTCTCCTGCTCTCCCGCTGCCTCACAAGCGCACATAACCTTTAAAGGCCTGTGACAGCCACCTGCCGATGTTCTGAATAGCCACCTCTGACATCCCTGCCGCCGCCGCACTTGTCGCCGCTCCTATGCGAAAGGAATGCGGCGCAAAGCGCTTCGGATCCATACCCAGATACCGTATGGTCAGCCGTAGCACCGCCGCAACCTGGAAACGTGTCACCCAGCTGGCATTCTCGTGCAAGAAAAACAGGGAACCCGCCGCCGGATGCACCGCCAAATAAGCCCGCACTGCCTCCACTGGGCACGTCGGCAGGGAGTCTACCTCGTGAAGGACTACCCACAGTCCTTTGCCCAACTGGTCAGTCTTTGATTTAGCCAGCTTGATCCGCAGCTGTCCACCCCCGATCTGTACATGACCCAACAATAATCCTTTGCCCTGCACTAGCCTGCCAGAGCTAGCCACCAGCTCGCCGACCCGAAAAGCCCCGAAAAAGGCCAAGCAAAACAATGCCTTAAACAGCACCGCTTCATAAGCCGACGACGCCACGTTCGGCAGTGCTGCACAGAGCCGCACCAAAAGGTCATGCGTCACTGGTAACCGCGCATCCGGAGGTGCAGGAGAAACTCTATCCCAGCCCCGCAATAACTTCTGGACCAAAAACCCCTGCCTCACAAACCCCCAGCCAGCTGCCTTGGCAAAGAAAGCAAATCCCGCCAACTTCGTCCGAACCGAAGCCCTGGACATACCAGCACCTTTAGACTCCACTATGTATTGTCCTAACAAGCTGTCCACCTCCACTCCGGGCTTCCATCCTTTCCCCTCCAGGTACTCCAAGACTGCGTCAAATCCTTTCGAGTATGCCAACCAGGACGCCGGCGCAAGAGAGTTCTTCAACAGGCAAACCATTTCTGCTGGCCAATCTTCCATAAATGTTCGGGCACCTCCATGCCTTCCTCGCTCGCCTCGGGCGCCATCGTCCGGAACAGGTCCCACTTGAAACGAGAAAGAGCATCCGCAATTCGATTAGTGCAACCCGGAATGTGCCGAGCTTTCACTGCGACGTTTAAACGCAAACAAGCAAAAACGATAGCTCTCATTAAGCCCGCTACCAACGCGCATCGCGGCGTATACCGGTTGACTACCGCAACCACAGCCTCATTGTCACACCACCATAACAATCTGCGGTTCCGCAACCGCTCGGGCCATAAATGCAACACAACTAACAGAAGAAACAATTCCAAGAACGTAATGTTTTTTGTCAGGCCGTCCGCATGCCACGCATGCGGCCATTGGGCTGCACACCAATCCCCTCCAAAATAAATCCCTAAACCCCCACTGCCTGCTGTGTCCGTAAACAGCTGCAAATCAACACTGGACACCTCCGCCTCCATCAGCACAGACACCCCGTTGAAGTCTTCCAGAAAAACATCCCACACTCTCAAATCGGCCTTCATGACCTTGGACATTCTGATCCGATGATGCGGCTTACGAACCCCCACAGTGGCGGCCGCCAAGCTACGCATGAAAACTCGGCCCATCGGAATCACTCTGCATGCAAAATTCAACGAGCCAATTAGTATTTGCAATTCCTTCAAGGATAACTTATCCGATGCCAGCCCGTTTGCGACCAAGACGCGCAATTTCAACACCTTGTCCAGAGGGAGGCGCACCACCATCTCAACCGAGTCGATTTCCACCCCCAAAAACGTAATACAAGTTGCCGGGCCCTCCGTCTTGTCAACCGCCAGCGGGAGCCCACACTCACTAGCCATGCCTAGAAAACCATCCATCAACTGTTGACACACCTCAGAATGCAAAGAGGAAATCGTCCAGATAATGCACGACGTTCCCACTACCTACCCGCCGTAGTAGATTCCAGTGCAAAAATGTACTAAATGTCTCGAAGTAGGCACACGACACGGAACAACCCATGGGCATGCACTTGTCCACATAAAATTCCCCTTCAAACGAAAATCCCAACAAATAAAAGGAAGACGGGTGGACGGGCAGCAAACGAAAAGCAGATTCAATATCAACCTTTGCTAATTGGGCCCCAGGGCCACAACGTTTCACCAAACCAACCGCCTCGTCAAAGGATGCATACCGAACCGCGCACAACTCTTTCGGAATATGAGCATTTACCGACTCACCCAACGGAAAGGAGAGGTTATGTATCAGACGAAACTTGCCTGTCTCCTTCTTAGGGATTACCCCCAATGGAGACAGTACCAAATCCGCCAATGGCGGCTCCACAAATGGGCCGGCAATTCTGTCCAAACCCAACTCGACCGCTAACTTCTCGCGAACAACCGACGCCAAGCGCCTCACTGAGGGCGAATTACGCGCCGACCTACCTACTATCGTACCTTGCCCCGGAATAACGAACCCCTCCGAAAACCCCCGCTCCAACAGCTCCCGGTCCGTCCTCCGCGGATAAGCCCCCAACCACTCCCTAAGCACCTCCCGGGAGATTGGGGTGGGCGCCAGCCCCATCCAATCAACATTACTTGGGGGCCGCCGTAGGGGGGGGCCCACCGCCCTTTTTGAAGCATTTAAGTGAGGAATGCCCCCCCCCCCCGCAGGCAGAGCAGGCGTGCCGGAACTTGCAGTCGGGGAAAGGGCACGAGGATCTATTGAAACGCCAACAGATGTCCCCCAGAGCCCCTGCCCCTGCTCTCTGCGGCAGAGAGCCCCCGTTCGCCTGAAAGGGCCGCCCCGTTCCTGCCAAACCACCCCCCCCCAGTCCGTACCATATTTCCACTGCTCGCACCCGAACCCCCCGACATCTGGGTTAGCCACAAATTAATATCCTGAGTGCCCCAGGACAACCCTTTACTCTCCTCCATTTTATCTTGAAATTTCTCGTCATAATTAAGCCACGCAAAACCTCCATGCGTCTGGGACACTTCCAAGATAGAGTCAGCATATGCCAACAGCATTCCATAATCCTCCGGAGCCTGCCGACCCCAGACACTAGCTAACCTTAAAAAAAAGCCCTCACCCAATTAATAGCATTCCGGGACACTTTCCTGACACGACCCGCCTTCTCGTCCTCCTTCCTCTTTTTCTTACTCTCTCCCGAGCGCCTCCGGACCTCCAGCAATCTGAATATATCTACGTAGCGCCGCTTCCATATCTTACGCCGTAGGTGCCGCGGGACTCCTTCCCATAACTCCGCGAATGCCACCAACGTAGGAACGCCCTTCCCACCGGCGGGCCCACCCGATCCCGCATCCATCCCTGGTCCCGAACGAGAAGGCGCTATCGAGGATGATGAGGAGGATGCTGAGGACGCCGATGAAGACTCCGAGCTGTGCCGACTCCGTCGCGCGTGCCGACACTTGCGCTTCGCCTTATGCCCTCCCTTCCCTCCTGATCAGCCCCATCCCCCCCCCCCCCGCCACATTGCACCCGAACAACTCACCCCTGGCACCACCAACGCCCGTCGACAGATCCTGTGGCAGCACTTCGGGATCTCGTGCCCCCTGGCTGGGTGACTGCACTCCCACTACACTCGCTGTGCTGGCCTCGCTCCGCGTAGGTCCGCCGGATACGATCCCAGCCACTTCATCCATTGCCGCACGCTGTCCGCCGGGGATCTGTGCCGCCTCCTGAGCGTCTGTGGCCACCTGCAAAGACAAAAGAGAAGCAGAGGGGGGAGAGGGGACAAACGGGGGGCCACCAGGCGGCCAAGCAGACACCCACTTGGCCCGGGAAGATCCCTGTCCTCCGCCCCGCCAATGCCCCCATGGCGAAAATCCCGCTGGAGTTCCAACACTCCCTACTGCTCCCCCTTGTACCAAGGGGCCGTGCCCGTACGCGTGAGCCCCAAGCCATGGTGGAGCCCAACCTGCCCAGACTGGCCCCCCTCCACCCCACCCCCCATCCCTTGTCCTCCCCAACTGCACCCCCCCGCCTCTGCCACCCCCCTCTCTGCACCCCTTTGCACCATCCCCCTCCCGGCCCCCCCGTACTCCGCCTCCCTAATGCCTGCCCCATCTGTCGCCCCGCCCCTCCCGTGCCCTACTGGATCTGTTTCCCCAGACCAGGCTCCAGGCCCAGGCCGCCAACCCCCCTGCCCCTCCTGACCAAAGACCTCCCTCTTTGTCCTCCCCTAGCACCGGCCTCATTGCCCCTACCCACGCTGGCCCTTCCCCTGCCGCCAGCTCCTTTTCTTTTGGCCCCCATCGCCCCTCTCTGTGCTCCCTCTCCCGCAGACGCTCCCCTAGACGCCCGCTCAGCCTGCCCCCCCAAATTCACCACCTTTCCTCCTCTCTCGCCGACCGCAGACCGCTCTCCTCTGCCCGAAGTCCCCCGTCTGTCCTGCCTTCCCCTCCTCGACGGCATCTCCCCGCTTAAGGCCCCGATTCGGCGCTTGACCGCGGGCTCCCGCACCCACTGAGACCACTCCGCCCCCACTTAACCTATTTATTCAATTATTTATTTCTTTATTTATTTCTTTATTATTTTTTTTTTTTTTTACAAGCTGCTATACCTGCGCCGATACCCCTACCCTCTGTACCGGTCCGGAGTCCCCGACGACACCGACACGCTGCAGGACTCCAATTAGGTAAGGCAGGAGGCAAGAAGATGAGGTCCTCTCCCCGGTTGCCGGTCTCGCCAAGAGACCATCGCCGCCGCGCGCCCAGCTTAAAACCCCCCCTTTGCCAGCTTTCTTCATTGGCTCGCACCCATATCCATCATCGGGGCGAGCCAATGAGTTCAAAAAAATGCTCGCCAGCCCCGCCCCTCCTCACAAGCCGCGGGCAGGGTCCTCCACCGGGCCGCACGCCTGGTTACCTACGGCCGCGAGGGACTCTGCCCTGCGGCCTCGCCATGATTGAAGATTCTGCAGATCTAATGTAGCTTCTGAATAAATTGCATATTCCAGAACAATTCAGAGGAATTTGTATCTTGTATAAAATTTAATCTAGAATCCCAGTACTGGCAACAAACCTCATATGTTCCAGCCAGGGGTCCAGTGATCTCCACAAAAGGCATTCTAAGCTTCTGATACATGCCACTTCTGTGATACAGATGTCAAGTCTCCAAGTACATTCTTAAAGTCTCTCAGTCTATATCTATATCAAAATGCATATGAGCTGCATACTATCACCTGCCAAAATATGATTAAAGGGTCAAAGGATGGAGAGCATTAATGGGGAGGGGTGACCTGCACGGAGCGGCAGGTGCACCTACTCTTGCCACGTTGCTGGGCAGACTAGATGGACCATGCTGGTCTATCTGCCGTCATATACTATGTTACCTGTGCATAGCCTGGCGAGGAAGGCCAGAGTATCTGCCGTGGTGCCCCAAAGGAGCTGGATGCAGGTCCTGCTGATGCCATCAGTGTGGGACCGTCAAACATATAAGACAGGTGGCTGCTGGCGCATGGTGGTTTGGGACACAGCCCAAAGGTGTGTGACCTAAGCGGCAAGTCACGCTTCTTTGGAGCCCCTTTGAAGCCACTCGAAGTCACCAGAAGTTGCTTTGGAGTTGCTAAATATCCTGGCCTTTTGTGCTTGTGAGGTTTGGGTGAGTGTTTTCCTTTATTCATTTCTCATGGTTCAAAAGAGGAAGAGGAAGAGTGTTTAAGATAACCCTTTCCTTTAAGAGACCACTAGATAAACATGTTGTCTATATGACCCCTGCGGAATCAGGCTCTGTTCCCAATGTATTTGCCTCCCCTTCTTCTGGAACTTCTTTAAGCTCAGAGGGCCCATTATCTCCTTCTCTTTCAGGAACTCTGAAACCTTTTTTAGGGGGACACAGACCTCCCTCTAGCTAAAGGGATGTTAAAACTTGCGGGTGTGGACTTTCCCCCACTGAATGTGGATGGCTTCTTGGGGATACCGATACTTACTCCAGTTTCTTCCCCGGATTTGTTGTCTGCTTTGGCGGAGCTTTCTCCTCCAGGTACAATTTCTTTGTTGGACATTCAGAATATGAAAAGTATGTTAAGTTTTGTCAGTTTTCTGCAGATGTGGTGCAGAGGTTGCAAGGAACCGATTCTGTTTTAAAAGGAGTACTTACTAATATTAAGTGCTTGGACACTTGTGTTTCCGCTTTACTAACAACTGGAACCTCTGCAATTAAAGATAGCCTTTCACTGCATTTTAAGCCAGAAGTTCTGGAAAATAGATCTACATCAGATAATTTATGTTTCTTGAATTTTCTCTGTATTTATCTTATGACACCAGAAATTATGTTTAGGAAATAATTAAAGGTAGTCTTGTTAATTTCTAAGCAGATGATATCTAATTGGGCAATTGCTATTATTTACCCAGAAACAAGATCAATCAAGATGGATTAGAAGGTACTATTGACAAAATGGCTACACCTGAATTTGATTGGTCTGCCTTTTTAGAGGCCTCGCAGGAGAATATGTCACGGAATAATTTGTTAGTGAAGTTAGTATCGGAGCTGGATCAAAGTAAAGTACAAATCTTTCCAGATGTCTCAAGAGCCACTCAGCTAAGGAGAAAAAACATTTTTGGAACACAAATCTGGTGTTTTATCTTTAGCGCCTACCTATTATTTAAAGTATCCCTGTAAGTGTATTATTGGTTTTCAAAGGCAGACTTTTATGTCTTTTTTGATCCTTTACATTTGGAACAATTCCTGGTTTCAAAGAAGAATTCTGAGTAATGTATAATTTGAATTATATGCTTCCTTCTGGTATTAGAGCTTTTTTCAGTATTTGAAGGTACTATAATGGCTAAATTTTGCCAAATTTCCTTAGTGTATATTTTCTTTATTTTAAAGATATCTTGCTACTCTTCAGGTATGTGATATCTAATAACCTAATTGTTAAAGTAGTGGGTTAGAAACAGGGTGACCAGGGTTCAAATCCCAGTGTGGGCCTTTGTGATCTTAGGGTATTACCCATCACTTAATTCTCTTAGGGCTATATGGACAATTGTTTTCAGTGGAGAAACATGAATAGTGGAGTACCCCAGGGATCTGTGCTGGGCCCACAGATTAACATATTTATAAATGACTTGGAAATGGGAATAATGAGTGAGGTGATCAAATCTGCAGATAAAACAAAATTATTCAAAGTTGTTAAAACACAAGAGGATTGTGAAGACAAGGGGACCTTGAAAAACTGGGAGACTTGGCATCCAAATGGCAGATGAAATTTAATGTGGACAAGTGCAAAGTTATGCACTTAGAGAACGACTCAAACTACAGTTACGTGATGCAGGGTTCCACATTAGAAATCACTACTCAGGAAAATGATCAGGGCATCATCGTGGATAGTACGCTGAACCCTCTGCCCTGTGTGCAGTTGCTGCCAAGAAAACAAATAGAATGCTAGAAATCATAAGGAAAGGAATAGAAAATAAAACCAAGGATATTATAATGCCTCTGTATTGCACCATGAATATTGTATGCAATTCTGGTCACCGTATCTTATGAAGGATATAGTAGAATTGGAAAAGGTACAGAGAAGAGCAAACAAAATTGTAAAGGGGATAGAAGGATATCCCTATGAGGAAAGGCGTAAAAGGTTAGCTCTTCTACTTGGGTAAGAGACAGCTGAGGGGAGATATGATATAAATAATGAGTGGTGCGGAACAGGTAAACGTAGATCAGTTGTTTACTCCTTCAAAAAGTAGAAAGATTAGGGAACATGCAATGAAGCTACAATGTGGCACATTTAAGACTAATCGGAGAAAGTTTTCTCCGCGTGTAATCAAACTCTGGAATTCATTAGCGGAGGATATAGTAAAAGCTGTTAGTATAACTGGGTTCACAACAGGTGTGGACAAGTTCCTGGAGGAAAAATCCATAAGCCCTCATTAAAGAGAACTGGGGAAATCCACTGCTTACCCCTGGGGCAAGCAGCATGGAATGTGTATACCTTTGGGAACCAGACAGGTACTTGAGACCTGGAATGGACACTGCTGGAAACAGGATTCTGGGCTTGATGGACCCTTGGTCTGACCCAGTATGGCATATCTTATGTGCTTACAAAGTAATGTTTTCTTTTTGAACAGATTTGCTGGAGGATAAGATTTAATTGTACTTTTTATTTTTCTTTGTAATATGATAAAAATGTCAATAAATTTTTAAAAAAGGGTCAAAGGAACAGAAGTACGTCCATTAAGGTAATGTAAATAGATGTAAATTGTTGTATATAGTTACCACCAGTTTAATCCAAGTTATTCCTCCCTGTTCATTGTAAGTGCTCTTATGGCACAACACTGTTTTATGTAAACCGCACTGATTTTTAAGAGTGCGGTATATAAGAAAAATAAATAAATAAATAAATAAAGGTATTTTTTGTAAAATACTCTCTTAGCAGCAGCATCATTATTTACACACGCTGAAGAGTTAAGCGTGACTATAGAAAGAACAAACAAAGGCAGGCTTAAAAATATTAAAAAGTGATTAGAATCTGGCTCTGTCTACTTACAGAAAAAGTTACCCCCAGTAATTAATTCCAGTCAATTCAGTATGGAGCCTTTGCTAATATCTCAAAATATAATATATTTATTATATGCTTGGTTGCATGTGAAATAAAAAACAAACATTAATCGTTTTACCCCTCCAGACACTGAATATCACAGAAGAGTGATCTGAATGAGCTCTCTAGTCTAATTAATGACAGGTTGTGCTAATTACCTTCCAGTGCGTACTTCATATCCTGGGCAAACACACTCCAGATGACTTCAGCACTGACTTTTCCCATGTTCAGCTCTTGAGGGAATCTACAAAGAATCACAATGTTTTAGCTCATCTTCCAGCTGCAAATGCTATCAACATCTGCGCCCTTCTAAGGTAAATATACAGATTTATTTAACTACTGTACATGCCATATGCAAAATTTACAATTAAGGGGAAGATTTTCAATATTTTAGGGTTCTTTTATGCAGGTAAAAATAGAGTTAACCTGTCCAAGTCAGCCTTGTTGGAGTAGGTGGATTTTTAGTTACAGAAAAGTTAATTGCACTTTCTTTTTTATTATTTCCAACCCAACAGTAGTTAGACAGAATTATATAAAAGGGGTTGAGAATGTCTGTCTGGGGGTAAAATAACTCTCTGAAAATGTAACGGAACAAGATAAACTTGGCATGTAGGAAAAACTGGAGTCCAAAAATGGGTCAAATTAAACTGGGGGTTCCATAAAAATAAGACCCCTCAAAAAACCAACCCATGCATTTATATGGAAGGAGGAGTTCCAGCTTCTGTAGCATAGAAACTACATATTCTGAAACACAGCAGTCAGGGAACTGTTCTTTTCATCTTCCCTCTCCCTACTCTCCCAACCCCCAAACTACTCCCACCATCAAAAAATGCCCCATCCCACAATTATCCCACAATCCCATACACTGTCTCACTCCAAAACTATTCCCTTGCAACTATCCCACCAAACCGCCAAATACTGCCATCACAAAAGAATACCTCCCCACAACTGCCCCACCATCCTGCAAATTGCCCCACCCGCAAAAACTGCATCTTCACAACTGCCCTACTACACCAATAACTGTCCCACCCAAACAATCTCCTGTACTGTCTCACCATTGCAAACTTTCCCACTCCAAAAACTACGCCCCTGCAAATGCCCCACCCCACCTCAAACTGCCCCACCCCAATAAACAACCTCCCATAACTGCCCCACCACCTTGCATATTACACTACCTCCCAAACATATCCTTTCACAACTGCCCTACCATCTCACAAACTGTCCCATCCCCAAAATAGGCTCCACCACCTTGCCAACACCCCACCCCCTAAAATTACCTTCATAATTATAATTGCTCCACTCTCAAAGGCTACCTCACCACAACTTCCCTACCACCTGCACACTGCCCTACTCCTAAGAAACACTTCCTTGCAACTACCCTACCACCCTCAAACTGCCCCACTCCTAAGCAATGCCCCCACAATTGCCCTACTACCTTACATAATGTGCCAACACCAAAGACTGCCCCTTGCAAATGCCCTGACATATGCCCCACCACTCAACAAACTGCCACCCCTCAATTACCCTACCCCCAAATGACTCCCCCACCCAATAAAAAAAACCCTGACTACCCCACACTCAAAAAATCCCCCATGCAAATGCCTCATCCCCAAAAACTTCCCATTGTAACTGCCCCACCATCCTGCAAACTACCTCTCCACAACTGTCACTAACCCCCAAAAGTACATCCTTCATAAATGCCCCAGCACCCTCAACTTCCTACCATAGATGTAACTCATGCACAGCAAATACAGATGTGTCCATACACAAAACACAGAAATACACAAACACCACAAACACACAGGGATTATAAATAATTCCCTAGCTGTGATGCTATTGTTGTTGTTAAGTGTCATTTAGTCAGTGTTGACTGATGATGACCCTCTGGATAGTTGCCCTAAACTGTTCAGTCTTCAATCAGGCGGCTCACAGTTGATAGAGTTGCATCCATAGCTGCTGTTATATCAATCCCTTTCATTTCTGGCCTTCCTCTTGTACGTTGACCTTCAATCTTGCCAGGCATGATTTATTTATTTATTTATTTTATTTATTGTGTTTTCTATACCACCTTATCATAATTTCAAAGCGGTTTATATTGCAACTCAACTATAACATACATTGTAACACTTTGTATTTTAACTTACAAAACATACATTATAACAGGGAGTTTAACTTGGATGTTAACACTGGGTTCCTTGGATGTTAATTTAGGTTGATAGCAATAATCTGCTATTACTTGATGTAATGCTGTGTGATGTGAGGGTTTACAGTTAGGTTTGATTTCTTTTCAGATAATTTGGTTGGTATTATGTAAGTCTGTAGTGGTCCTTGAAAAGATGCATTTTTAATGCTTTTCTAAAGTCCGATAAGTCCTTTATGCCCCTTATGTTTTCTAGTAGTGCATTCCATAATGTTGGTGCATAGATGGTGATTGATTGTATATTGTCTGATGCCTTTCTCTAACAACCTCTCTCTTTGCATGATGTGTCCAAAGTATGAAAGTCTAAAGAAAGCTTAGGCTTGATCTCCTCTGGTACTGACTGATTTGTTCTTTGGACAGTCCATGGTATACACAATATTCTTTGCCAGCACCATAATTCAAAGGCATCAATTTTCTTCCTATCTTTTTCACTTTCCAGCTTTCGCATCCATATGATGTAATTGAAAATACCATGTCTTAGACAAGTTGAATCTTTGTATGGAGAGAGACATCTTTGCCCTCAAGAATCTTGTCTAGTTCCTTCATTGACATTCTGCCAAGAGCAATGCATCGTCAGATTTCTTGACGGCTTGTCATTTCTTTATTGATTGATCCAAGCAGGTTAAAGTTGTCCACTATTTCAATATTTTTCTCTGTCAACGATGAACTTATTGATTTTGCCACTTGTCAGGATCTTTGTCTTCTTTACATTAAGGTGCAGGCCTATTTTTAAGAATATTTGAGAAGCGAATGTTTTCAGATTGCCTTCACTTTCAGTCAGTTTTGTGCCGTTATCAGCATAGCAAAGATTGTTGATGGGTCTTCCACCAATCTTCACAACTCGGTCATCTACATACAATCCTGCTTTTCTGATGATTTGTTCTGCATATAAATTAAACAGGTAGGGGGAAAGTATGCAGCCTTGTTGTACACCTTTGCTGATTTTAAACCATTCTGTTTCTCCTTGTTCTGTTTAAATTGTTGCTTCTACAAACCGCCGCACCCCCAAATATTGCCCCTGCATCTCCCCACAGCCCTGAAAAATACTCCCCAGAAACCACCAACTGTCTCACTGTGGCAGGCTATGGCCTATAATAGTCTGCAAATATGAAAGGCCTGTAAGTTAGGCCCTGATTCCAACCCCCATCTTAGTAAGAACTAAAAGTCTGTACAAGTTTGAGAAAACTGTTTTGAAATTGCTTAATAAGAGGTTTTCATGAATGCATAAATCTTTCATTATTCTCTTGTGCTGTGAAGATAGAAATGTTTCAATACATGCATTCCTAGAGCCAGAAACGACCTTGCAGTAGAGAAGTATCCAAACCTAGAAACTGTACCTTTGTTAGAACAGTCCGGGAAGGGGGAGCAGGGAGCTAAGCCCAGAAAGGATCTCTGATTGGACAAGTGCAGGGGGCGTTGGAACCAATAGAAAGTCTGCATGTATCAAGCTGAAGAAAAATGTATAAATGAATATCAGGGGCGGCCCAAGGGGGGTGCGGGGCCTCATTTGCATAAGGGGCCTTATTTGCATAATTATTTGCATAATGTTACCATATACTAACTTTTAGTAAACATGCCTCTTAATGAGTGTATGAATAAAGAAAGACTAAAAGATTTCTACATTACTATAATCCAGTGCCAACCGCCAGACACATTAGGAACTACTACCAAATCTGCCCATTTAGAACCCATAGCAAACCCGCCGTATCCTAACAGCACTACCAGGACTCACAAAGCACCATACCCTACCTATCAAAAGGAAACATGCAAATATTAAACCAATACATTTCAGAGAATACCAATACATGACCTACTGGGGAAAGAGAACAAGTGGCAATGTCAAATAGGAATTATATAAACAGAATACCTCAGCTCAGTTACACATGAACAGAACATAAACCATCACCAAACAAGGAATCACAATTTAGAAACAGGACGACAATAATTAAACTGGGAATCCCAAAAGCCAAACTTGGAATGTACAACACTGTAGAAATAAAACCATACATTAATTTGCTCTTGTACTAAACAAAGCGCAGATGTTAATGATGCACATTTACCAGAGCTGACATATTCCAATTAATAAATTCAAAATAAAGAGATATCTTTCTACCTTTTGTGCATTTTTTTTTCAGCTGCAATTGCTCCAGCCACTTTCTTCTGGATTCTTTGTGTCTTCTGCTAACTCTCCATCGTCTGCTGTCCATTTTTCCTTTCTTCTCTCCTAGTTTTTTTTCCATTCTCTCTCTACATTTGCTTTAACATACTAATCTTTCTCCTTTTGCTCTTTCCTCATTCCTATTTCATCCACTCAAATTTTACCCCTCCATCCTCAATCCCCACTTACTCTCCCAATACCCGGCCAATTGTAGATTTTTCATCCCTCCCACACAAAATATTTTTCCCCTCTCCATTTTACTCTCCCAGCCCCATCCCATTCTAATCCTCCCCCAACATCAGCTCCCTTCTAGTTCCAGCCTCATCCAGCATCCATTCCCTTCTAGTCCCTGCATCAGCCCATTTCCAGTCCTAGCCCCCCATCAGCCCATTTCCAGTCCTAGCAACCCCCCAACCCAATACCAGTCATAGCCCCCCCATCACCCCATTTTCAGTTTAAGCCCCCCCTATAACCCATTACCAGTCCTAACCCCCATCAGCCCATTTCCAGTCAGCCCCCCATAGCCCATTGCCAGTCCTAACCCCCCCATCAGCCCACAGCCCATTACCAGTCCTAACCCCATCAGCCCACCTCAAGTCCTAACTCCTCCCCATCAGCCCATTTCCTGTCCTAGTCCCCCCATAGCCCATTATCAGTCCTAACCCTCCATAGCCCATTACCAGACAGCCCCCATCAGCCCAAAGCCCATTACCAGTCTTAACCCCCCCATAGCCCATTACCAGTTCTAACCCCCCCAACAGCCCATTACCAGTCCTAACCCCATCAGCCCACCTCAAGTCCTAACCCCTCCCCATCAGCCCATTTCCTGTCCTAGCCCCCCCATAGCCCATTATCAGTCCTAACCCCCCCATAGCCCACTACCAGACAGCCCCCATCAGCCCACAGCCCATTACCAGTCCTAACCCTCCCCATCAGCCCATTTCCTGTCCTAGCCCCCCCATAGCCCCGGATCAGTCCTATCCCCCCCATAGCCCATTACCAGACAGCCCCCATCAGCCCACAGCCCATTACCAGTCCTAACCCCCCCCCCAACAGCCCACAGCCCATTATCAGTCCTAACCCCATCAGCCCACCTCCAGTCTTAACCCCCCAGCCCATTTCCAGTCCTAGCCCCCCCAAAGCCCATTACCCGTCCTAACCCCCCCCCCCATCAACCCACAGTCCACCTCAAGTCAAGTCCTAACCCCCTCCATAGCCCATTACCAGTCCTAACCCCTCCCCTCATCGGTTCAAGGAACATTTAAAAAAAAAAAAAGCTGGCTGCTACCGCTGCCGCTACCGCCGCGGCAGCAGCAGAATGGAGTGTCCTGCGGGGCCTCCTCTGCCTGGCTGAGTCCCTCCCTCCCTCTCTCTGCGACGGCTGAGCCCCTCTGTGCCGGCTTTCAGATACGCGAAGGGAGAGTGTCTCCCTCGCGTCTCTGTTAAGCCTGCAGGGGCTTCATCATCTCTCGAAGACTGCTTATCACCATCTAGCTGAAAGGGATGCTGCTACTTTTTAAAGCTAAGTAGCTGGTTACTGTTTTTGATAAGGTTGCTATAGAATTTGCTCTAGCTATGTTCCTTATGGGGTCTATTCTGTCCCGTGAATAGTGGGGATGCTTTTCATCCCCCTTGTCGTTCCTGACTAAGCCTCCCCATACGAACAAGGAGTATGTACGGGAAGGCTTAGACGGGGGCAGTAAGTGGCGGTGCAGAGGCTGTTAGGGCGTGCCGTGGGCGGTACAAAGCCGACTCTGAAGCCAGCCCTGTACGTCTGGCAGTTTGGACGGGGGACTTATTCCACCTCCGCCTCTAGACATCATTCAGGAGCCTGAGAGTTAGCCGGACATGGCTCAGTACGTGCAAGCCAATCGGAATAGGGACCGGCCTGCGCATACTGACCCTAGATGCGATTCTGATCCCATGGGGGCTAGATGTGCCCTGCGGAATCGGAATCGGGTCTATCTCTCCGATCAGAGGCAGGAATGTACATATTAGAATGTGCCTCTATGTGTTTATCTTTTCTACTGTGTGCTTTATTCTCTCCTTTTTCTTGTTTGTTGATGGCATGCCTTTCTACCTTTGATATGCAGTCTGTTTATTAGTTTTGTATACCGTTCTGACGTCACCACCTGTGCGGTCTATCAGGTGATGAAATAAAGATAAAGAATGATTTTGATAGGTTAAAATGTAGATTTATTAATTTTTGGATTATTGGATATCAAAGGCTTTTTGTATTTGATGTCTAAACAAGCATAAACAGAATAATAAAATAAATGGCAAAAAAATTGCAACATTCTATAGTCATACCCACAATTCAGGAAAGGCAAAATCAATACCTGAGGAGGTTGGAATAGAAAGAAAAAGCAAAAAATGCAATGTGTGCCTTTGAGTCAGTCCTGACTCCTGGTGACCCAGAAGCTCCTGGGTTTTCTGGGCAGTGTGACTGGAAGTAGATTGCCAGTCCTTTTTTCTGAGGCAATGGAGGGTTAAGTAACTTGCCCAAGGCCACAAGGAGTGCTAGTGGGAATTGAACCCTGGTTGCTTTGTTACCAAGCCAGTGTTCTAACCACTAGGCTACTCCTCCACTCCAAAGAAAAAGCAATGAAAAGGAAATTAGTAGGACAACCCCACACCTAATTAACCTGACCAGTAAAGGATTCCTCAGTGATCTGGATATGAAATCCCCTTTGCAGCTAACAAAATTTTTAACTGAGAAGATTCATTAAAAAACAAAGTGGTTATTCTGATAAGAAAGTAAATGTTAACAAGGACATTTCAATTGAAATTTAGCTTCAGTAGAAATCATGTCTTCATGCAAGGCCAAGAATTTTTCCTCCTATTCTGAGGACATTTTGAAACATCAGGAAAGATTGAACTCAGGCTCCCAAGAAGGTAAATTCAGCCTTTGGGAAAAACAAACACAAAATTGCTTCTTTATCCTGTTGAAACACTACTTGTGACCTCTTCTACTGACTTTTCCAGGATTGCTGTTAAACCAGGACTGACAGCTGAAACAGTCACTGATGAATCTCCTTGACATCCTCACTTCCTAACTGAAGAGGTGGAAAGGAAGTCTCTGGATATTTCAAGACCTCCTTAAGGAACTTATAAAATAAATCACTAGAGGAGGTCAACTGAACCTTAGGAAAGGAGTATGTGAAGGTTTAAATGTCTTATTAAGTTCACAAAGTTTTCAGCTTTCCTATAAAAAACAGAGCTTATCTGGGACTAAATTAGATTGAATAGCTTTAACGTGAAGTGTAGAAGAGGATACTTCTTTCGACTTAGAAGTCTGGTTACCAATTTGTGTCTGTATGTCTTAAATTCCCCAAGGAAGACTTTGAAAAGGTTGAGCATACCTTGTACAGGACTCCAAAGTGGACCAAATAGAATCCAAAGTGATCTCAGCAGTTCAAATTAGAGACTGCAAAGATGTTTCCAGCACAAACCACTCCAACAGAGTGATTACAAACACCGTGGCAAGTCAGAGTATTCCTCTTTCTACATACCTCTCAGCATCTGACACAATCTCAATCAAGCTCTCTTCCAGATGTGGCATTATCTCTGCACTCAATGCCACTCACTGTAACATTACAAATCAGGCAGCTGCACTCCTCTCAGTATCTTGCCCAATTGAGTCTCCACAACCCAGCGGCTCAGGTCAAATCCTGCCTTCTTCTGCTGTCTTGGAGGAAGAACTGGGCTGAGTGAAACTTCGACCTCCAGCTCAGGGGTCTTCCCAGCAACCAAGCCAGCAGATTCATCTGACAATGGGAGGGGTTGTGTGAAACTGATGATAGCGGTTTGCTTCACTCCCAGGCAGGGCCGGATTTACCTATACGCCATGTACGCCATGGCGTAGGGCCCACAGCCGGCAGGGGCCCACAAAAAAAGAACAAGTAAATTTTTTTAAAATACAATTTAAAAAAAAAACCTGGTGGCTGCCGCCGCGGGGCCCTCTCTGCTGCCGCGGCAGCACCGACTGACCCGCGGGGGCCCCGTCTACAAGCTGAAGCCGTCGGGTCGGGTCGGGTCGTTCCTCCCTCCATGCGGGCTGCAGGCTGTGAGAGACGCGAAAGGAGAGTGTCTCCTCGCGTCTCTTGCAGCCTGCAGCCTGCACGGAGGGAGGGAGGGAGGACCGACCCGACCCGACGGCTTCAGCTTGTAGACGGGGCCCCCGCGGGTCAGTCCGTGCTGCCGCGGCAGCAGAGGGGGCCCCGCGGCGGCAGCCACCAGGTTTTTTTTTTTAAATTAAATTTTACTTTAGGCCGACCGGGGGGGGGGGGGGGGTAGGACTGGTAATGGGCTATTGGGGGGGCTGGGGCTGGAAATGGGCTGGGGGGGGTAGGGCTGGAAATGGGCATTGGGGGGGTGTAAGACTTGTAATGGGCTATTGGGGGGGCTGGGGCTGGAAATGGGCTGGGGGGGGGTTAAGGCTAGAGGTGGGCTGATGGGGTAGGACTGGTAATGGACTGTGGGCTGTTGGGGGGGCTTAGAACTGGCAATGGGCTTTGGGGGGGGTTAAGACTGGTAATGGGCTGTGGGCTGATGGGGGCTGTCTGGTAATGGGCTATGGGGGGGCTAGGACTGGAAATGGGCTGGGGGGTTAAGACTGGAGGTGGGCTGATGAGCTGAAGACCGGTAATGGGCTGTTGGGGGGGTTTAGAACTGGTAATGGGCTTTGGGGGGGTTAAGACTGGTAATGGGCTGTGGGCTGATGGGGGTTGTCTGGTAATGGGCTATGGGGGGCTAGGACTGGAAATGGGCTGGGGGGTTAAAACTGGAGGTGGGATGATGGGGTTAGGACTGGTAATGGGCTGTTGGGGGGTTTTAGAACTGGTAATGGGCTTTGGGGGTGGGGTTAAGACTGGTAATGGGCTGTGGGCTGATGGGGGTTGTCTGGTAATGGGCTATGAGGGGCTAGGACTGGAAATGGGCTGGGGGGTTAAAACTGGAGGTGGGATGATGGGGTTAGGACTGGTAATGGGCTGTGGGCTGATGGGGGGGGTAGGACTGGCAATGGGCTATGGGGGGCTGACTGGAAATGGGTTGATGGGGTTAGGACTGGAAGTGGGCTGATGGGGGGTTAGGACTGGTAATGGGTTATAGGGGGGGCTTAAA
Organism: Ichthyophis bannanicus; assembly: GCA_033557465.1. Lineage (NCBI taxonomy): Eukaryota > Metazoa > Chordata > Amphibia > Gymnophiona > Ichthyophiidae > Ichthyophis > Ichthyophis bannanicus. The sequence continues at coordinate 168,378,927 of CM066043.1, forward strand.
CTGAAAATGGGGTGATGGGTTAAGGACTGTAAGTGGGTTGATGGGGGGCTAGGACTGGTATTGGGTTGGGGGGTTGCTAGGACTGGAAATGGGCTGATGGATGGCTAGGACTGGAAATGGGCTGATGCAGGGACTAGAAGGGAATGGATGCTGGGTGAGGCTGGAACTAGAAGGGAGCTGATGTTGGGGGAGGATTAGAATGGGATGGGGCTGGAAGAGTAAAATGGATAAGGGAAAAATATTTTGTGTGGGAGGGATAAAAAAATCTACAATTGGCCGGGTATTGGGAGAGTAAGTGGGGATTGAGGATGGAGGGGTAAAATTTGAGTGGATGAAATAGGAATGAGGAAAGAGCAAAAGGAGAAAGATTAGTATGTTAAAGCAGATGTAGAGAGAGAATGGAAAAAAATCTAGAAGAGAGAAGAAAGGACAAATGGACAGCAGACGATGGAGAGTTAGTAGAAGACACGAAGAAACCAGAAGAAAGTGGCTGGAGCAATTGCAGCTGAAAAAAATGCACAAAAGGTAGAAAAATATCTCTTTATTTTGAATTTATTAATTGGAATATGTCAGCTCTGGTAAATGTGCATCATTAACGTCTGCGCTTTGTTTAGTACAAGAGCAAATTAATGTATAGTTTTATTTCTACAGTGTTGTACATTCCAAGTTTGGCTTTTGGGATTCCCAGTTTAATTATTGTCTTCCTGTTTCTAAATTGTGATTACTTGTTTGGTGATGGTCTATGTTCTGCATGTGTAACTGAGCTGAGGTGTTCTGTTTATATAATTCCTATTTGACATTGCCACTTGTTCTCTTTCCCCAGTAGGTCATGTATTGTTGTTCTCTGAAATGTATTGGTTTAATATTTGCAGTGTTGCCTTTTGATTGGTAGAGTATGGTGCTTTGTGAGTCCTGGTAGTGCTGTTTACACGGCGGGTTTACTATGGGTTCTAAATGGGCAGTGTTTGTAGTAGTTCCTAATGTGTCTGGCAGTTGGCACTGGATTATAGTAATGTAGAAATCTTTTAGTCTTTCTTTATCCATACACTCATTAAGAGGCACATTTACTAAAAGTTAGTATATGGTAACATTATGCAAATATTTATGCAAATGAGGCCCCTTATGCAAATGAGGCCCCGCACCCCCCTTGGGCCGCCCCTGCTGGGGGCCCACAATTTTTGTTGGCGTAGGGCCTCACTCAAGGTAAATCCGGCCCTGCTCCCAGGGGTTTCGGCTTAGAAAACCATAGCTTTTCATTGTTCTTAGGCATCACAGAAATAGCTTATTAGGAATTTTCAGAGAGGAAAGCCAGCTTTATCAGGAGCTAACACATCACATGTCCTACTCAGGGGCGGCTCTATAATGAGGCTGAGTGAGGCGGTGGCCTTAAGCGGCAACTTTTTGGGGGCGGCAAAAATTGCTCCCAAAAGCCCGCCTCACTCGGCCTTCAAAAAAAAAAAAACGAGGAGAGGAGCCGCTGCCGCCACGGCAGCAGCAGAAGGAAGTACCAGAGCTGCTACATGAACTTTCAGGGAGTTAAGGGGGATGCTCTTTTCCAGTCTATCCTATAGAGAGGTCAGCAGAGCTAGCACCTTGGCTGCCTCAGGGGCCAACTGATGAGCGCCGCAACATCACTGAAAGAGGCACAAGATCTGCATGTATGCTAGCTTGGTAGACCTCCTCCAGGCTCTGAGCAAAGTGGAGACTACTGCCAGAGGGTAACCCTTACATGCTAGCCAACCCCTTTCAAGTGCCAAGCCATAAGCGAGAAGGGAGCCGGGTCCTCTAGGACGATCGGTCCCTGCCGCAATAATCCCCGAGATGGAGGCAACCAAAGAGAAGTTGCCTGCAGGAGTCACATCAGATCTCCAAATCATGCTCTCCGCATCCAATCCAGTGCCACCAGAACACAATCCTGCTCAGGTGGTGCTCTATACACCAAATCACACACCCCACCAGGGGCCACAGAGGAAACATGTACAGCAGATGCTGACATGGCCAAGGTTGGGTCAGGGCATTGATGCCTTCAGACCCCATCTCCGTGTAGTGAATGAAGAAGTGGCAAGCTCTGACAATGAAGCGGGTCACCATCAGATTCATTTCAGGGTGACCCCAGTGGCGCAGAATCAACTGAAATACCTCCTGACTCAACATCCACTCTCCAGGATCCAGAAAGTGCTGGCTGAGAAAGTCTGCTTCCACATTGTCCACCTCAGAAATGTGCTGAGCCAAAAAGTCTAGAGGGTTTTCTCCACCTAGGCAAACAGGAGAGCTATCTCCAGAGCTATCCTGGCACTCCTCATGCCAGGATAGCTCTGGAGATAATCCCAGACTCTGGGAGCCTGCTGTGCACAGAACAGCACCAGGCAATCCAACAGTCTTTTGACTTTCTCCTCTGGCAGGAAACTCTGCCCACTCGAGTTTTGAAAAATGCTCCAAGAAACTCCAGGGACTGGGAAGGCAGCACTGGATCTTTCTCCGACTGATCACCTAGCCAAGGTTTTCCAAAAAGGACACCAGTCTGAGAAGCTTCTGAAAGGGAATGGGCCCAGATGAGCCAGTTGTCTAGATATGGATGGACACATATCCCTTGATGCTGCAGTTGCCACCACCATGACCTTGGAGAAAGTACGAAAGGGAGGGCAGCGAACTGATAGTGGGAGCCAAGCATGGCAAAACACAGATACCTTTTGCTGACCCACCCAGATTGGGATATGAAAATATGCCTCAACCAGATCCAGAAAAACAAAGAGTTCCCCTCAGCATATTGCTTGAATCACAAAGCTCAGGATGTGGAAGTGCTCGTTGACACCTCCCCAACACCCAGAATGGGCGGAAGGAACCTTTGAGCATCACGAAATAGGTGGAGTATCTGCCCTTACCTTGCTTGTTGGGGGTACAGGCATCACCGCCTTTAGATGTAGCAACTTGTCCAAGGTGATCCGTGATCGCATACCTATAAGGGGAGGTGACGAAAGCATCTGGAATCAGCTCTTTGCATTCCAGGTCCCAGCCAAACTGAATGCTGTCTAGCACCCAGTGATCCTGGGTAACCTGGGTCCATTCTTGAAAGAAAAGGCAAAGCCTGCCTCCAACAAAAGGAACCATGAATGCGCCCCCAAAACATGACTGTGCAGTCTGGAAGGATCCATCTCTGGAAAGGACTGAGTCCCTGGGCCCACGGGCCCCATGAAAGGACTGAGAACAAGCTTGAAATCCAGAAATAGAGGAGAAGAAAGGCTTTCCAGGTTGGTAACAATGCAATCTTTGGGAGAGAGCAGGGGGTGAAATAGAGGAGGGAGTGGGCATTGTGGTTGTGAGAGACAGTTGTACTCTTCCAGATCCTTTCAAATCCTTCTAATTTCTGGCTGCTCAACAGGCTGTATCCAGTGTAATAGCACAGAGCTGAATCAATTTTCCCTTCTCCTATGGCTATCAAAAAGACTGCAGTCTAGTGGAGCTTCACACGTAGCGCTCTACTGAGAGATCAACCATAGGCTGTTGTTCACGAGCATTTGAAATCAATCTTTTTCTCTCAAATCTTTCGAATTTACTTCAGAAAGAGAAAATCCATCCACCATCTGCTAGAGACAAAGAAATACTGAAGGGACTTCTGGTAAATAAGGCAAATAGAGGCATGGGAGTGAAGTCATTGAAACCTTCACTTTCATTGATGCTTTGTCTCCACAAATATGCTGGTAGGTGAAAACAACCTACGTATCTGGACTGGTCTAGCAGGACAATATGGAAACCATTATTAAAGTGAACTGGGGAAATCCACTGCTTACCTCTGGAGTAAGCAGCATGGAATCTGTCTACTTTTTGGGAACCTGACAAGTACTTGTAATCTGAATTGACCACTGTTGGAAAAGCGTAGTTACTCACCTGTAACAGGTGTTCTCTGGGGACAGCAGGAATCAATCCTCACATATGGGTGATGAAGGCACTGACAGAGCCCGCATGGAAGCATCTCGCTAGTTTTCAAAGAAAGTCTTTGGGAAACACACTATGCATGCATGGTCGCCTTCCTGCCCAAGGATGCCATTTTGCCTCAGTCTGATGACATAGCTAAGACAGCAAAAATTTAAATATGGTAATGAAAAATTTAAATATGGTAATGAAGCAACTCTAAGCGGAGGAGGGAGGATTGTGAGGACTGATTCCTGCTGTCCCCAGAGAACACCTGTTACAGGTGAGTAACTATACTTTCTCTAGGAACAAGCAGGAAGTCAGTCCTTACATATGGGACTCCCCAGTCACAGGCTACTGAGAACCTGTAAAAAGTGCCCTGGCAGCCAGAGAAGCGAGTTGTGAGCTGCAGCAGTTAAATCCCATGGAGAGACTCTCGCAAGACCCAGGTGCCCAGCAGACAACAAACACTCCGGTAGCCTGAACACAGAAGGGTTGGAGGGCAGGAGTTGCCTACATCCTGAAGAGATTATGGAGTATGGCCTGCCTGAAGGCGCTGTCCCGTCGGGACTCCCTCTCCAGGCAGTAGTGAGTGGCAAAAGTATGGACCAAAGACCAGGTATGGAGGAAAGACCAGAAGATTTTCATCACAGGTACAGAATGCAGATATGATATGGTCCTGACTCAGTGCGCTATGACCCACTGGTCTAGTGAGATCCCAGCCTGGTCATAGGAGAGGGCAATGAAGTCCGTCACCCAAGTGGACAGAGTTTGCTTAGTCACTGGGGTCATAGGATATGAAAAGCTGAGGTGCTTTGCGGTGGCCCTGAGTCCATTGCAGCTAGAAGGACAGGGCCCTTTTACAATCAAAAGTATGGAGGATGGTCTCTGTCTTACCAGCGTGAGGCCTTGGAAAGAAGTTGGGGAGCACCACCTCCTGATTGAGGTGGAATGGGGATACCACCTTTGGCAGAAACATGGGGGGTGTGCAGAACACCACCCTGTTCCTATAGAACCTCATGTAGGGGGGTTCAGCCATCAGAGCCTGGAACTCGCTGACCCTCTGAGCTGATGTGAGAGCACCATGTTGAGATCCCATTCCACCGCTGGTGGACAGACAGGGGGTTTGGATAGCATGAGGCCTCATAAGAACTGTGATCAAGGGGGCTGGGCCAAGAGGGTTTTCCCTGAACGGCATGGTGATGCGCTGTGATAGCGCATATGTGAACTCTGATTGTGTTGGACTTTAGTCCCACCTGCGACAGGTGGCGTAGGCACTGGAGTACCATCTGAACTGAGCAGGAGAATGGATTTGCCTGCTTCTCGGTGCACCAGACAGAGAAATGATGCCACTTGAAAGCATACACCCTTCTCATGGAGGCCTTGCAGGAGGCCAGAAGAACCTCTTTGACTTCCCGTAGAAGGTTGAAGGGGACCAGGGCTACCCTTTCAGCAGCCAAGCCATAAGAGACAAGATCCCCAAGTTGGGGTGCAGGAGAAAGACCTTCTCCTGAGATAGCAGTCCCGGGGTATGGCCCAGGTGGAGAAGCAGCAGGAACCAAGGTTGCCTGGGCCACCGTGGGGTTATCAGTATCAGTGATGCCCCATCACACTGGACCTTGAAGAGGGTCTTTGTGACCAGGGGAGTCAGTGGGAAGGCGTACAGGAGGCCTTCTATCCATGGAATCAGGAATGCATCCCGCTGCCACCCGGGATGGGTGCAGCTGGCGGGGAGCAGAAGTCAGGCAACTGTGTGTTGTCCAGGCTGGCGAACAAGTCCTCTAGAGGGATGCCCCAGAGTCAAAACAGCTGGGAAGCCACCCTGGGATCCACTCATGTGGCTGGAGGACTCTGCTCAGTTTGTCTGTCAGGGCATTGTCCTGGCCCGGGAGGTAGACCACCTTTAGGAGCATCCATTGCATGTCACATAGGAACAGAGGGCTATCGCCTCCTGGAAGAGGGAATACGACCTCGTGCCTCCTTGCTTGTTCACGTAGAACATTGCGAACTGGTTGTTAGTCTGGGCTAGCACTGACTGGTGCTGCAGCTGGTGGCGAAAGGCTCAGAGAGCCAGGGAAATTGCCCAGATCTCCAGAAGGTTAATCTGCAGCTGGCATTCCATCTGGGACCAGCTGCCTTGTGTGCAAAGGTCCTCGCAATAAGCTCCCCAGCCCAGGAAGGAGGCATCCATGGTAAGGACCCTCTGGGGGTGCCTGGAAGGGTATCCTAGACTGCAGATGAATGGGGGATCTGAAACCAGTCGAGAGAGTCCGATAGCTGGTGGGTCACTCTCATCCTATTCTGGAGTCTGCCCGTGGCTTGTGTCTACTGAGAACGAAGGCACCACTGGGCCGCCCTTATGTGTAGGCGGGTGTATGGGGTCATGTGGACCATAGAGGCCATGTGGCCCAGCAGGCGGAGGAGAAGATGGGCGGGTAGCGACCGACAGTACTGTACCTCTGCGGTTAGCCCTCTGAGGCATTCTGACTTCTCTTGAGGGAGGAAGGCCTTTGCCTGGAGGGTGTCTAGCTGAGCCCCTATGAACTCCAAGCACTGAATTGGAGAGAGGTGGGACTTGGGGTAGTTGATGATGAACCCCAGGTGCTGCAGGGTGTGGATGGAGCGATCGGTGGTGTGGTGCACCACTGCAGCTGTGCCTCCCCTTATGAGCCAGTCATCCAGGTAGGGAAGAAAAAGGCCCCTTGGAGACGAAGGTGGCCTGCAACCACCACCCTGCACTTGGTGAAGACCCTCGGTGATGAGGCCAGTCCGAAGGGTAACACCTTGTATTGGTAGTGACCTTCTCCCACCATGAAGCGTAGGTATTTGTGGTGGTTGTGATGAATCAGGGTGTGCATATAGGCATTCTTCAGGTCTAAGGAGCATAGCCAGTCTCCCTGCTGGAGGTATGGCAGCAGTGTTCCAAGGAAGAACATCTTGAACTTCTCCCTTACCAGAAATCTGTTCAGGTCTCACAGGTCCAAGATGGGCCTGAGGCCCCCCGTTTGCTTGGGAATGAGGAAATACCTGGAGTAGAAGCAGGTGCTCCAGAGATGCTTGGGTGCTGGTTCTACCACCTTGTCCTCGAGGAGACCTGCGACCTCTGTGAGGAACAGAGTCTGGTGGAGGAGAGGTCTTACAGGCTCTCCTGGAAAGTATGAGGGTGGTGCCTATTGCAGGTGGAGGAGGAGGTAGCCCTCCTTGACCACTTGCAGTACCCAGGAATCGGTGGTGATGGTGGACTACCTGTGGGCAAACAGGGCCAGATTCACCCCTGTGGGCTGTTGGGGACCTTCTAGGGGAAAGGAGGTGGTGCCTAAGGAGTCAAAAGCTCCCCCCAGGTTGGGCTGGAGTCGGCGCTTGGGGGTCTTTTGTTTAAGGGGGCCATGCTCTTGCCCCTTGTGGTGTTGGGCCTTGCTGCAGGGCTGAAAAGGTTTGGAATTGTGAGGTATGGCCAAAACCTCCCTTTTTCCTTGGGAAGAAGGGCTTCTTCCCCAGGGCCTTCTTACAGGGCTGTACCAAGATCATTTTTGAGAGTCTGGTCCTTGTCAGGAACTTGTTCTCTATTTCAGCCGCCTTGTCTGCCATGGGTTTGAGTATTCCTTGACTGCCGAGGCCAGAGACTTGAACCACTGAAGGGGCTCCCTGTCGAGGCCTGCTAAGAAACTGGCGAGCTCCTTTGCCAGATCTTTGGGGTACATGCCGATGTATAGTTGTTAGGATTGGACTCAGCATTCAAGTATCGAGCCTTGGAAGGCCTTTTGGCAGAGGGCATCGAGGGTCCATGCCTCCCTGCCGGGAGCCACCAATGAATGGGTATTTTGACTCTTGAGTCTGCGCATGGCTGATTCAATGACCATTGAGTTGTGCGGAAATTAAGTCTTCTGGAACTCTGGGCTTCGGAGGACTCGGTACATAGGGTCGAGTCGCTCATTGACAATGGGCACTGACACCGGTGTCTCCCACATAAGGAGAAGGCGGCGCTTGAGGATTAGAGGAACAGGCAACATAAGGGCTTCCTTAGGGGGACCTCATACTGGGGAATCTTCAGTTCCTCCATGTGGGGATCATCCTCAGCCTCGATGGCAAGCGCCTTAGCCATGTCCCAAAAAAAGTCAAGGAAGGCAACATCCTCAGGTGAAGAATGGCACTGGGACACCAGGGGAGATGGGTCAGAGGGCATGTCTTGGTACTCAAGTGTCCGGAGACTCCTCGTCCCCTGTCTCCTACTCTGACTTGAAGTTCAAGGACAAGTCTGAGGCCACACGGTCACTACAGTCGAGGCCCGAGCCCAGAGGCCCATGACCTCCGGTTGACCTGCGGCCAAACCACGTGCACTCACCAGAGAGGAGTGGTGCCCTGAGGAATGGGACAGGGAGCTCATCCGAAGCAGATGGGTCTCTCGAGGCTGGTGGCGCTCGAGGATTGGCTCAATGTCTGCGGAAGCCCTTGATGTCGAGGGTGCAGATATCAGGGAAGATAAAGCAGAGGAACCAGACAAATGCCCGCTGCATGGCCATGAGAACAGATATACTGCTCTCTAAGGCCACCATCCTGGTCTCCATGCTAGTTGGCTCTGCAGTCTTAGACGGGGGCAGCGAGGACTTTCAGCCCAGTGTCAGTTCTGTAGAGGGGGAATCCTCAACGAGGAAGTTCAGTCGCCGGGTACTTACGACTCCTTCTGGGGCGTATCGGATAAAAACAGGATAAAGAAAACACACTTTTTCCAGGGGAAACTGGACAGACGTCTGGAGGGCTCTGAGGAAAAAAGGAGACTGAGGCAAGATGACACCCTTGGGTGGAAAGGGGACGACACATGTGTGGTGCATCTCCCAAAGGCTTTCTTTGAAAGCTGGGGAGATGCTTCCACATGGGCTCAGTCAGTGCGGACATCATCCATATGCAAGGACCTTTGGGCTGACCCAGTATGGCATATCTTTTGCTCTTATGTTCAAAGTACATACATTGCCAAAATAGTGTATACTTGGGGTTGGCACCTAAAAATTTTTGTGTACAGAAATTGCTTGTGTTCATGTACACCTATGATTTAATCTGCATACAATTTGATCTGCATGCTTAAAAAAGTTTTCATGTGTATACAATGTGTGCATTTAAAAGAAATATGCAAAAAACATTAAAATACACATGAAAATTCAGAAAAATTCTTAAAATACGAAAGAGAGCCAAATTTATTTAGGTCATGCACAACCCTGGGCAGAGCAGGGGCAGAGTTGTGAGTATGTGCATATTTTATAGAATAACTGTAGACGTCTATACCTTCTTTGGACAGGCATACACATGTGTGACAGCCAAATGCGTGCTGCTGAGGGTCACCCTAGGTTTCCTTTCGCATAGGCATCCTGTTACAAAATGGTCATATTTTGTAGGTTTTATTCTACCAAAAACTTTGTATGTAAAATGATTGTAAATCTCAAGCAGTTACTATTACACTAAGCACTGGCAATTTGTTTTATGTGTGCTGTCCAAGGGGATTTCAGAGTATAATGAATAAACTTGCTGACACTTCCACAGGATAAAAAATTGTAACCATTTTGTAGTGATGTACATTCATTAGCACACAGTTTGTTGATGTGCCTTAAAAATGTTGTGCATGTAAAATTGATTTGTTTTGCATTAAACTATGAATTAATGCATGTAGAATTGATTTGCATACATTAAAAAGTTCTAATGCACAATAAGCACTTTTTTCTTATTAAAAATGATGGGCAAAGAGCTGGAAAAAAAAGGCTGGAAATTTGAGGAAGTCTGAAAAATCCAAATCTGAACCAAAGTTTTTGCTGCCTGTGTGTACCCCCAGCACTGTGCCATTAACAACTGTGCTACAAAGTAATGAACCAAGGAATGATGGCAGATGTCACCAACTTACTTTCATGCTATTAGGAAGAACATTTTTATATGTAAATGGAACTGGGTTCCGTTAGTGAAAGCTGGGCTGTAATGTACCCATTAGACCTTTTCACTACATTTTTAAATATATCGTAGATATACTAGTCTTATACATGGTAGGTGCAGTCTTTGGAATAAGCCATTAGCTACAGAGTTTTCTTGATCAAAGGTAAAGCCCCCTGTGATGGAGCGGCCATCTTTAAAAGAACCAAAGGTGGACCAGAATTCATCTATAGATAAACCAGTTACTGCGCCCCTGTACCAAGAGAAAAGGAAAAATAAGAGAACACTACAACTCCCAGAAGACATAGGGCATGGGAGATTGAAAGGGACTCCGGGGGAGAAGCCTCGGAGATGGAAAGTAGCGTCTGATATTAAAAAGGCATTTACATGGTTCACAGACTTGTAAACCATGTAAATGCCACTGAATGGGATATTCCACGGCACTAACACAGTTAGTGCTACTGAATATCCCGGATTATCTCTACTTCACGCCATGATGCTAACCGCTTAGCATCGGGGTGTGTCATGGGCATTCCGGGGTGTGTCGTGGGTGGCGACAGTCGCTAACCAGTAGTGGCAATATTGCCCACTGCCCAGTTAGTGACCTGCAGGTAAAACTAGGTGAGGCAAAAGCTGGCCTAGTTTTACCCGCAGGAGCTAACCGGGTAGTGGTGCAATATCTCCGCTACCCAGTTAGCTTCTGCGGCGTCGGAGGCTGTGCGATGATCCGAGATATTCAATGTTGGGGCCGCATATGACTCCAGCGATGAATATCTGGGGTTAGAGGTTGGCGGCGATGACTATGTGTCCTAGCGGCGTATCGTCATCTCAGTACAATATTGGGCCATTAATGTTTGTTTCTCCTATAAAATGGACATGGATGAAGAAGTGCTGAAACACTGAATCTGATTCTTAGAGCAAACAGAGCAAGTTAGAAACAGAGATTTAGTGAACCACACAGAAGCTACTGCGTCCAGGGCATGCACTACCATGAGGCAAACTAGAGCACCAGCATTCCAAGGGGCACCCCATTGTTGCCGCTGTCACCCCTCTCTAGGGCCTACAGCAGCAGCAATAGCATTGAAACTGCAATACAGCCTTTAGCTAAACTCTCAGGTGCTGCATCATAGTTCCTGCTCTCTATGACCTGCCGCTCCTTCGACCCCCCTTTGAAGTCTGCACTGGAGTGGGGAGGAAGCGGCAGGTCATAGAAGGCAGGAACCATGACACAGCACCAGAGAATTTAGGTAACAGCTGCATCACGGTTTCCATACCATTGCTGCCACTGCAGGCCCTGGAGAGGTGTGGCAGTGACGGAAATGAGGGTAGTGCTGGCAATGGGGGAGGGAGGGAGTGGGGAAGGGCAGCAAATGGAAGGCTCGTTTAGGGCATCTCTAATCATTGCACTGGCCTTGGCTGGTGTCACATATGGGGAAGGCAGAATGAGACTGGGGATGATGTGGACTTTATGAAAAGCTGGATTCCAAAAAAATCAAAAGTAAGGGGTGTCTAATTGGCTTCCAGGGATCTGTTACAAGGGAGATAATCCAGAGGCTCGAGTTCTGACCTGAGATAAAAGAAACGTGTAAAGCGAAGGAAGTGGAGGTAAAGCTACCCATTCCTTTTGTCTCTGGAAGGAAAAAGAAGTAAAGAGAGAATGCTGAGGTGGTGTATCACCAAAATCACTGGTGGTGTAAATACCAGTCCTGAGACCTCTTTTCCACAACCCTCAGTCCAATAAGTTAAAAAAAGCAATCAATTAAGTCTCACCCCAGCTCAATGCTCCAATCTCCTTGTCATAAATGGCACCCCTCTCCAAGTAAGATTTATCTCTATTCCCGCATATGTGCCCCTCTCCAGACTAAGCTTCCAATCTCTGGGGGTCTGGTAAGGGTAGGAGCGATCCCTACTTATTCCTGCTCTGCTGGAACCACTTCCAAAAACGACACCAAATGACTCCAGTTATAAAGCAGTATGTGTGGCTGCCATGGCTAAGCTCTGAGTTGCCGTATCATGACGTAAATTATTGCCGGATTTCATGAACTGAAATACTGTGTACCACACTTTAGTGAATCTGGCAGTAATTTGCATATGGTACTATGGTTCCGTAATGGATCATTTTACCACAGCTTAGTAAATAGGCCACTTAGAGGATTATTTTAGAAACCTTATTCACATTTTGCACATTTATGTACCAGTACATAAACACACAAACGATATCCACATACAATCATTTTAACCATTTCAGAGAGGTGCCTGCGTTTGCCTAAATGATGTTCAATTTGCATAGTGTTCATGCTGGGTTTGGGGTCTGGGTAGAAAAGTGCATTCCCCTTTTCATATAAGGCTGCAAATTGAAGATGGAAATTGGCCATATCTGAATTTGCATCCTCTCCCTGGCACATTTAGGTATTTAAACAGTGCTCGTTTGGTGAGCTCTTAACAGAAGGGAATACTCCACACTTTATTTAGGGCCTGATATTCGAAAGGCATTTACATGGTTTATAGCTCAGTAAAGCGTGTAAATACATTAAACAGAAATATTCAACGGCACCTACACCGTTAGTGCCATCAAATATCCCCGTCTATGACCCCTACACTTACCGATGCTATCTGGTTAGCACTGAAACATAAAAACATAGAAACATGATGACAGAAAAAGACCACATGGCCTATCTAGTCTGTCCTTCCATATCAACAACTACAACAGTCCACTTTTTACCTTTAGAGATCCTCTGTGTTGGTCCCATTCTTGTTTGAATTCAGTTACTGTCCTCATCTCTACCACCTCCACTGGGAGACTATTCCACGGATCCACTACTCTTTCCGTAAAGAAATATTTCCGCATATCACTCTATCTAGAAGGAAAGCCACAACTGACACCCTCAGCACCCCAAGTAGCTACTCTAAAGTCTGTAAATTCACCTCACAAAGAGCTCTTTCCTTATCGGCCCCTCTAATATGGAACTCTCTCCCCCCCGACCTACGATCAATTGAGGAACTGAAGGAATTCCGAAAACAACTAAAATTTGTTCTTTTCATTGAGCACTATGGCTATGACACCTAACTAACTCATATTAATTGTAATCTCTCAATATTGTGTTTTTTGTAATTGTTCACCATGTTATGTTTCCCTTCTTTCACTTCCCTTGCCTATGTTTAGCCTTTGTATGTCTTTGTAACCGCTTTGATTTAAGGAAAAGGCGGTATAAAAAACCTGTTAAATAAATAAATAAAATCTATCTCCCTTCACCCTCATCCCATGTCCCCTCGTAGCAGAACTTGCTTTCAATTGAAAGAGGCTCTCTTCCTGAACATTTATGCCACGGAGGTATTTAAACATCTCAATCATATCACCTCTATCCCGCCTTTCCTCTAAGGTGTACATATTAAGATCCTTAAGTCTGTCCTCATATGCTTTATAATGAAGCCCGCTAATCATTTTAGTAGCCACCCTCTGCACCGACTCCATCCTGTTCACATCCTTTTGAAGGTGCGGTCTCCAGAATTGCATACTATACTCCAAGTGAGGTCGCACCAAAGACTTATATAGAGGCATTATCACCTCCTTTTTTCTGCTAGCCATTCCTCTCCGTATGCACCCAAGCATCCTTCTAGCTTTTGCCGTCGCCTTTTCTACCTGTTTAGCTACTTTAAGATCATCAGACACAACCACACCTAAGTCCCGCTCTTCTTTAGTGGACAAAAGTACTTCACCTCCTATACTGTATTGCTCCCTTGGATTGCTGCAGCCCAAATGCATGACCTTACAGTTTTTAACATTAAATCCCAGCTGCCAAATTCTAGACCATTCTTCAAGCTTAGCTAGATCCCTCCTCATGTTATCTACACCTTCCTGGGTGTCTACTCTATTGCAGATTTTGGTATCATCCGCAAAGAGGCAAACCTTACCCGACAGCCCTTCCGCTATATCACTAACAAAGATGTTAAAAAGAATCGGACCAAGGACAGATCCCTGGGGCACACCACTGGTAACATCCTTCTCCTCAGAGTGAGCTCCATTTACTTGTACTCTTTGTCGCCTCCCACCCAACCAATTTCTAACCCAAGCAGTAACTTTAAGGTCCATCCCTAGGGTGCTCAGTTTGTTTATAAGTCGCCTGTGAGGAACAGTGTCAAAGGCTTCACTGAAATCTAAATACACCACATCTAGAGCTCTCCCTCGGTCCAACTCCCTGGTCACCCGGTCAAAGAAATCAATCAGATTTGTCTGACAAGACCTGCCTCTGGTGAATCCATGCTGCCTCGGATCCTGTAATCCGCTGGACTCCAGAAACCTCACTATTTTCTCTTTCAGCAGCGTTTCCAATAATTTACTCACCACAGAAGTTAAACTAACCGGCCTGTAGTTTTCAACCACATCCTTACTTCCGCTTTTGTGTAAAGGCACCACATGAGCCTCTCTCCAGTCCTTTGGCACCACTCCCGACTCCAACGAGGCATTGAAAAGGTCAGTCAGTGGAGTTGCTAGAACGTCCCCAAGTTCCCTCAGTATTCTAGGGTGTATCCCATCCGGTCCCATCGCTTTGTCTACTTTGAGTCTTCTGAAAATTGTTCAAGATGTCCCTCGCTTCTGTTCCCATTTGTGGATGTTTTTTGAGGTCATTGGGGCGTATTGGGAGCATTCTGGGGCGGGCGGAGCAGGGGCGGAGAATGGTGATAACTAGGTAGTGGCAATATTGGCCCGCTACCTTGGTTTGCAGCTTGTCATGCTGTGAGGGCTTATGTACAACAGTGTTGCTGAGAGCTTAACTATCAGTAGTTTAACTACTAGCAGGGTCTCCAAAGATGGACATTTCTCAGCTGAGGTGCCAGTCCAAGACAAACACCCCATCTGCGCAGCAGCAGAATGGGATAGTGTTGACAGCGGAGGATCACATTTCTGTGACAATGGCAACACCACCAAACTTAAACTGCACGGAGGAAACGCCCAGCAATCTACTTCTGTACCTTGCCATGAAAACCTAATGGATAGCTACAACAAAACAAATTGCGCTATAGTGCTGGAAGATGAGACCCCCAGGTCGGAAGGCACTCAACTAGCTACTGGGGAAGAGCTGAAGACTTTTCAGAATAAAGCCAGCATTTATGATGTGGTTGGATCAAAGCCCTTGGGACATCTGACTGCTGATGTAGCTGCGTATGAAATGAGAGTCAGAAGCTGTAAAGATGTCTTACACATTGGAACATGTAACGTACGAAGCATGAACCAAGGGAAGTTGGAGGTGGTCAAGAATGAAATGGAACATGTACAACTTGGGTATCAGTGAAATGAAATGGACTGGCATCGGGCACTTTGCATCAGATGATCACATTGTCTACTATGCTGGAAATCAAAGACAAAGAAGAAATGGTGTTGTATTTATAATAAAGAAGAAACTTGCAAGAACTGTAATGAAATACAATGCAGTCAGCGAACGCTTAATCTCTATTCGTCTACAAGGAATGCCTATCAACACAACTATAATTCAAGTATATGCCCCAACAACAGCTGCAGAAGAGAATGAAATTGAAGAGTTCTATGAACAAGTACAAGCTGAAATTGACAGAACATGCAAACAGGATATCCTGATAGTCATGGGTGACTGGAACGCAAAAGTTGGCAACAAAGAAGAAGTCAAAGTAGTTGGAAAATATGGACTTGGCAACAGAAATGAAGCTGGAGAAAGACTGATAGAATTCTGCAAGACCAATGATCTATTCATCCCAAACACCTTCTTCCAGCAACACAAGCGGCGACTGTACAAATGGACTTCACCCAATGGATTGTATAAAAATCAAATTGACTACATCTGTGGAAGTCAACGATGGAAAAGCTCTGTAACATCAACAAAGACAAAAACTGGAGCTGACTATGGTACAGATCATCAACTACTAGTATGCAAACTCAAGCTAAAGTTGAAAAAGAGCAAAACACTCATGAATGCAGCAAAATATGACCTTGAGAATATACCACTGGAATTTAAAGACTGCCTGCAAAATCGATTTGTTGCTTTAGATACAAATGACAGATCTCCAGAAGAGTTATGGAATGACATCAAGAAGGTTGTGTTGGAAGAAAGCGAGAAGCCTCTACAAAAGGTGAAAAAGCAAAAACGGCCAAAATGGATGATGGAAGACACTCTGAAAATTGCCCAGAAACGCAGAGAAGCTAAAGCCAGAGGAGAAAGAAAGACAATCACAGAACTCAACAGAGATTTCCAACGTGCAGCAAGACAGGACAAGGAAAAGTACTACAATGACGCATGCAAGGAAAAAGAAGGAGATACTATTAGAGGAAGAACAAGATCGGCTTTCCTAAAGCTACGAGAGTTAAAGAAAAAGTTCCAACCTCGAATTGGAATGTTACAAGATGCTCAAGGTTCTATGTTGAATGATGCTGAGAAGATCAAGAAAAGGTGGAAGGAATATACAGTGTTTTTATATGATAAAGATCAAGTGGACCAACAGCCGTTTCAACCTGTACCTTATGATCTGGAACCATTGGTGATGAAAGAAGAAGTTGAAGCAGCATTGAAAGCCTTATCAAAGAACAAAGCACCAGGCATTGATAGCATTCCAATAGAAGTATTACAGCAATCTGATCCAGCTGTACCATACTTACAAGGCTCTGCAAAGAAATATGGAAGACAACATCATGGCCAACTGACTGGAAAAGATCTGTGTTTATACCAATACTAAAGAAAGGTGATCCAACTGACTGTGGAAATTATCGCACAATCGCTCTGATCCCACATGCCAGCAAGATTCTACTGAAGATTATTCAAAAGAGACTACAACCATACCTGGAACAAGAACTATCTGAAGTGCAAGCAGGGTTCAGGAAAGGACCAGGAATGAGAGACATCATTGCGGATGTGAGAGACATCATTGCGGATGTGAGATGGATCCTTGAAAAGACTAAAGAATACCAAAAGGATATCTATTTGTGCTTTATCAACTATAGCAAGGCTTTTGACTGTGTAAACCATGAGAAACTCTAGGCCACATTAAGAAGCATGGGTATACCAGAACACCTGATCGTACTCTTGCACAATCTGTACATTGATCAAGAAGCAACAGTTCGAATGGAACAAGGAGAAACAGAATGGTTTAAAATAAGCAAAGGTGTAAGTCAAGGCTGCATACTTTCACCCTACCTGTTTAATTTATATGCAGAACAAATCATCAGAGAAGCAGGATTGTATGAAGACAACAGAGGTGTGAAGATTGGTGGAAGACTCATCAACAACCTTTGCTATGCTGATGATACCACATTACTGACTGAAAGTGAAGATGATCTGAAACATTTGCTTCTCACAATCAAAGAACATAGTCTCAAAATGGGCCTGCACCTTAATGCAAAGAAGACAAAGATCATGACAACTGGCATAATCAACAGGTTCATCGTTGAAGAAGAAATTGAAATCGTGGACAACTTTAACCTACTTTTATCAACTATCAATAAAGAAGCAACAAGCAGTCAAGAAATCAGACGACGCATTGCTCTTGGCAGAATGGCTATGAAAGACCTAGATAAGATTCTCAAGAGCAGAGATGTCTCTCTCCATACAAAGATTCGACTTGTTCAAGCCATGGTATTTTCAATATCATCATATGGATGTGAAAGCTGGACAGTGAAAAAGATACACAGGACGAAAATTGATGCCTTTGAATTATGGTGCTGGCGGCGAATACTGTGTATACCATGGACTGCCTGAAGAACAAACCAGTCGGTACTAGAGGAGATCAAACCTAAGCTTTCTTTAGAAGCTCAGATGACAAGACTTCGACTTTCATACTTTGGACACATCATGCGAAGAGAGAGATCATTAGAGAAAGATATCATGCTTGGCAAGACAGAAGGTCAACGCAAAAGAGGAAGGCCAGCAATGAGATGGATCGATACAACAACAGCAGCTACGGGTACCAGTCTGTCAACAATGAGTTGCCTGACTGAAGACTGAACACAATTTAGGATAGCTATCCAGAGGGTCACCATGAGTCGACTCCGACTCGACAGCACTTAACAACAACCACCACCTAATTAGCACTCCACAGCTAAAACTAGGTGAGTTTTTGGCTCGCCTAGTCTTAGCCATAGATGCTAACCAGGTAGCAGTCCAATATCGCTGCTACGCAGTTATGCTGTGCAGTGGTTTCCCCAGGGCACCCAAACCAGATATTCGATGCCGTTGGCGCGGCACTGAATATCCGGGGTTAAGGATGAGCAGGCAGGGCTATGCGCCGACGCGGCTCATAGCTTGCCCAACTCAATATCGGGCCCCTAGTCCTCTGGAAGTTTTGCAAAATGGCCAGGATACAAGTGCTGACATTTACACAAGCATGTTTTGAAATGCCAGCACTTACATGTGTTAGTTGCCAGGGTTCCTATGTCAATTTTTCCCATGTGTAAGTCGGCAAAATCGCACATAGATACCCATCCCTGTGCTTTGCTGCGCTTCCTCCTTCAATTTAAAACATATGTCGATGGTGAGGAGTGGAGATATGTCAATTTTACATTGGATTTACAGAGCTTATCCCCTTCTCAAAACTTGACATAGATTTGTAGATATTTTCACTTGGACATCGCTGCAATCATATGAACAGCCTTTCTAAAAATGTGCCTTTTAATATTTTTGTACTGTTCTGCATAGCATATGTTAATGCATAAACACCATATACTTTATAGATGGTCAAGTACAGCCAATTCATTCCTGCTAAATCTTTTATATAAAAGAAATATGCTACGTTAAACTAAGAGAACTCAGCTGCAGTTGCACTTTGAAATTATCCAGTCATCCATTTAAGCTGGCATCTGTTTCTTTCCAAGACAGCCAGCATGCTGTGACTTGGCTAACATCATTTACTTTGCTTGTGGTAATCTGTCTACTTCGTGGCAACTCTGAGACTGTTGGTTGTCAGTCTATGCAAGCTTAAATTCTAGACCAAAATTATTCATCTGACAATCAAAATTAACCTAACCTACAATTTATAAATTGAATTGGCATTAATGTGATATGAGCAGTTTTCTCTCAGCCTATTTTAATTAGTCTGTGCAAAACTATATTATAGTCTCTATCTGCCAAATGTTTCACCTTAGTTATTACTACTACGAAGACAGGGGTGGTCCACTTACCCCATTGCGGGTCTACCAAAGTAAACTTAAGGGTAACGAATGACCTCACAAGTTTCTATACCATGCTCTATATATCTATACAATCAATCACTAAAAGCCATTTCAAAAAATTCAGGATATAACAAATGTCAAATGATGATTTCAGAGCATGGCTTTGAAGCCTGAAAATTCTTTTTGACTCTCTTGCTAGAAGCGATCTTTGCTCAGCTATTTTGAAGTCCTTTATAACAAAACTTGTATTTGTTCTGAAGCACTTTTGTTTTTTTGACATTCGATATATGTATTTTATTTATTTATTTGTGTTTATTTACCGCTTTTCAGGAATCAAAGCGGTTTACAAGGAACTCAAAAATGTAGGGTTTACATTTAACTACGTATGATAGGGTGCATTTAACAATAATATCAATAATAACATCAAGAACATAAATAAAATTAAAATTAACGTTTTAACATATTAACAAATTAAACTCTAAAAAGGGGGGAGCTTGGAAGGAGGAATGAAAAGGGTTGCTAGGGATTAAGGCAAGTATAACTATAATCCAGTAGTGACGCATGGGCGTATTCAGGGAATGCAATATGAGTTTTTGATTACAATGAGGTTATTAATTATTGTGAAACTGTAACAGCTGAGGTTCATTGGTATCAAGGTTGTCCTTTGGTAATGGTTTATCAGGTGATTGTTTCCCCCAAAATGATCCTTGAATAGGTTAGTTTTTAGTAGTTTGCGGAATGTGTTTGGGTCCATAGGTTCTTTTAATTCTTTAGGCAGTGAATTCCAGTGTTGGTGCATAGAGAGAGAATGCTCTCTTTGTTTTGGAGGACTTGCATATCTTGTATTCATTGGGTACCACAAGTGAATTCTTGTTTTTGTTTCTTCGTGGTCTGTTTTCTGGGGTAGGTAAAATAAGCGTCTTCAGGTAGTTTGGTGTTTCTGCGTGGAGGGTTTTGTAAGTTGTGAGAATAGCTTTGAATTTTATTCTGCTTTCTATTGGAAGCCAGTGGAAATGTTTTAATATTGGGGTAATATGATTTTTTATTGGAGCTTCTGTAATTACTCTAGCCGCTGTATTTTGTGCTAGTTGGAATCGGAGGATGACTTGTTTTGGGATCCCTATAAGTAATGCGTTGCAGAAATCCAAGTGTGGAAAGATCATTGCTTGGACTGCTGTTCTGAAATCACTTGTGGAGAGGAGAGGTCTTAAGTGTTGTAACATTTTTAGCTTTGAATAGATGGACTTGGTTACGTTGCTCATGTGTTTGGAGAAGTTGAGCTGTTGGTCTAATGTGACTCCCAAGTATCTTACTTCTTTCTTGACTTGGATGATCGAATCTTTTAACTTGATTGATTCTGGAGGGTTGTAACATTTGCCTTTTGATATGAATAAAATTTCATTTTTTTTTGTAATTCACTTGAAGGTTGTGATCTTCAAAAGTATCACATCTTGGTTGGAAGCAGTCCTCTAATTTTTCCAACGATGGTTGCTTGGGGTTGGTTTGTGTGTATAACATTACGTATATCTTCGGCATACAAATGATAGCGTATGCCGTGTCCCTTAATTATACTGCAAATAGGCTGTATATATTAGTTAAAGAGAAGAGCTGATAAAGCCGATCCTTGGGGTATGCCTGTCTTTTGGAAGAATGGATTTGACATGATGTTACCCAGTTTTACTTGTATGGTTCTGTTTGACAAGTAGGATTTAAACCATTGTAATACTTTGTCTTTAATACCAAATTCTTGGAGTCTGATTAAGAGGTAATCATGTATTATTAAGTTGTATGCTGCTGTAATGTCCAGGAAAATTAAAATGAATCCGGAATTTGGGGTTTCAATTCCTTTGAGTAATTTGTCAGTTAATATCATGAGGAGGGTTTCTACTCCATGACCTGTTCTGAATCCGTGTTGTTGGAGATCCAGCTGGGCGCATATACAGCAATCTCTCTATCTCTTTATATATCTGTATGTATCTATACGTATAGCGCAGTTACTTACCTGTAACAGGTGTTCTCCATGGACAGTAGAAATAACTCCTCACATATGGGTGATGTTCCTGACAGAGCCCGGGCCCGGCATGGGAACACTCCCCAGCTTCTAATGGAAGCTTCTGGGATGCTCCATCGCGCATGCATGCCTGACCTCCAGTCTGCCACAGCGCCATCTTCTCCAGTAGAATACAAAAGCTGTAGCCCAAAAAACAACTCCTTGGGTAGGTGGGAGGGTTGTGAGGACTTATTCCTGCTCTCCACACAGAATATCTGCTACAGGTGAGTAACTATGCTTTCTCCGTGGACAAGCAGGAAGTAAGTCTTCACGTATGGGACTCCCAAGCTACAGGCTACTGAAAACTGAGGAGACCAAAAGCCCAACAGTGGCAACAGAACTGGAGAACAATAGAGACAGCGTGGGTAGTCCTTCTAGGGGACTCAACTGATTCAGCATATTCAGCATACAGCATCACTGAGGAACACACTTTTTGGTAGCCTGGACAGACAGAAAGGCCAGTGGGAAAGAGTTGGAATCTAATTCCGAGAGCACAGCTTCGCCAAAGTTTCTGTCACATCAGGAATCCCCATCCAGATAGTAATGAGCTATGAATGGATGTACCGAAAAGCACATTGCAGCACTGCAGATCTCCATGGAGACTGAGCGCAAGTTAACCACTGACACAGTCATGGCTCCGGCGCTGTGAGCCATGACATGACCATCAAGGCTCAGGCCCACCTGGGCATAAGCAAAAGAGATGCAGTGTGCTAGTCAAATTGATAGACTGCATTGGGAAACAGCAACCTCCAGCCTGCTAGAGTCAAAAGAGACAAACAGCTCAAAGTAGAAGGCCAAGACTGGGGAAGAAAGTCAGCAGTACAACTGACTGATTGATGTGGAAAGCAGATACCACCTTTAGCAGGAAACACGTATGTGTGCGCAAAACTACCCTATTATGGTAGAACCCGGTGTATGGCAGGTGAGCCACCAAGGCCTGGAGCTCATTGACATGGTGTGCCAAAGTAACTGCCACCAAGAACAAGATAATCCAGGTCAGGAACTTCAGAGAGTAGGAAGCGAGTAGCTCAAAGGAAGCCGACAAGAGCTGTAACAGAACCACATTAAAGTCCCAACCCACTGACAGGAGCTTGACTGGAGGTTTGGAAAGGAGTAAGCCCTGCATGAAGCAAACCACCAGGGGCTAAGTGGAGATGGGCTTCTCCTCTGAGCCACAATAGTAGGCCCCAATCATGCTCAGGTGGACTATGAATTGGACTTGAAACCTGAGTCCAAGAGGTGTTGATGTACTCCAGCAACCTATCCATGGTGCAGGAGATGGTATACAGGGCCTGGTCCATGCCCCAGGAGGATAACCTCTGCCACTTAAACATATAAGACTGTCATGTAGAAGATTTGCAGGAGGTCAGAAGGACTTCCGTAACATTCGTGGGCAGGTTGAACTCCAAGAGGACTACCTGCTCAACATCTATACCATGAGGGTCAAGGACTGGACGCTGGGATGCAGGCAGGTCCCATCCTCCTGAGAGATGAGATCTGCGGCAGAGCTCAGCTGCAGAGGCTCCATATGAGAGAGCTGGAGCAGCAGGGGGAACCATGATTGCCTGGGCCAATACAGGGTGATGAGAATCATCGTGCCCCTGTTGGCTTGCAGCTTCAGCAAGGTCTTCGCCACAAGTGGAATAGGAGGAAAGGCGTATAGCAGGCTCACTCCCCAGTATATGAGGAAGGCATCTGATGCCAGCCAGTCACTGGACATGATCTTGGAGCAAAACTGACCTACCTGGGCATTGCGCGGAGTGGCAAAGAAATCTATAATGGGAGTACCCTATTCCTGAAAGATCTGCCCCATAAATTCCTTGTTGAGGGTGGCTGAAGTATGCGGCCCAGCTGGTCTGCCATGGAGTTGAGTTCCCCAAGCAAATAAGTAGCTCTCAGCTCCATCCTGTGAGTGACTGCGAATTTCCATAAGGGACTGCTTCCTAGCACAGGAGGTACGACGCCATGCCGCCCTGCTTGTTGATGCAATACATCGCCACCTGGTAATCTGCACAGATTGGTTGGCCAAATGAACCTGGAACACTCGGAGGGAATTTGCTAAGGCCCGGCATTCCAAGAATTTGATTTGGTGCAAGCTCTTCTGCTCAGACCACAGGCCCTGCATGTGCAGGTCATTCAGATGAGCTCCTTAGTCAAGCTTGGATGCATCCATCGCCAGCATCCTCTGGAGAGGTGATGCCTGAAAAGGGAGACCTCTGACCAAGTTCTGTGACTTCAGCCATCAGTGCAGGGACCAGGCCAGAAGCATGGTGACCGCTACCCAGCTTGCTTCCACTGCATTCTCAGAGTCCATTAAGCTTGTCTTATTGACAGATGGTAAAACACCAACAAATACCAAAAACCCAGTGCTGAATAAATCCAAAAATCAAAACCAGGTCAAAAAGAACACCGTTAGTACAAAGAAGAAACTTTTTTGTCAGAACAGCCAGCCAAGTAGAGAGGAAGAAAACCTCCCATCGCTGTGGCTTTTCCTTTTAATTATTCAATATTTTAAAACCAGCATACACTTAGCTGAAATTGTAGAGCTGAGGCCGTTTTCATCCAGTCAGCAATGCCAGAAACACGACGTGGCACGTTTCGGGGTAATGCCTATACTACCCCTGCATCAGGACAGAACATTGCTCGGCAGCCAAAATGCTTTAAAACAAATCTTTGAAAAGAACGTTTTTTTATTGTAAGACGTCGACAACGTAAGCACAGCTGATCTTAGTCTTCATATGTGATGGACAACTCGGAGAGCCAGTCAGAGCTGAAAGGGGGAGGAATCACCCAACAGAGACCGCCCCCTGAGATCTGAAAATGTCAAAAAATCATAGAATCATGTGCCAGTCCAGCTGTTAAGCCCCGTGGGTACACCGTGTTTAAACGATAGATCCATCACTGTTTGAGAAATTGTAAAGCTTGTAGACGATTGCCTCCTCGAGGGTTCAATGGTACAAAATCCAAAATACGCCAAGAAAGCGTCTCGAAAGTGTGGGAACTAGTTAAACAATGTTCCACCAATGGGGCTGAAAGTGATTTTGTTCGCACCCTAGAGGCATGTTCGCCTAACCGGACCTTGAACGGCCGGGAGGTACGTCCAACATAGTACAAAGTGCATGGACACAAAATTAAATATACCACAAAAGATGAGGTACAACTAGTTCTCCAACGGGTTTTATAAATGACTTGAGTGTGGATATCAAGCCACGATAAGCCCGAAATGGTATTTGAACAATAGTTACAATCACCACAAGGAAAATGTCCCGCCGGATCATGGGAGGCAATAGGGCGGTCAACAGCCGCCGTAGTATGCACCATCAAATCCCTCAGATTGAATTTTCGGGAGTAGGCTATTTGTAGTTTCTTTCTAAAACAGGTGTGTAGACCCAAAATGGGCCAATGCTGATGTAAAATGCCCACAACCTTTGAAGATCCCTTCATATAAGGAAAAACTCCTGTGATATTATCCGATGTAGATTTGGGGGCTGAACCCCGTAGGAGCCACTCTCTATGGACATGACGGGCCCTTTTATAGGCCAGCTGTACTACCTGTGATGGATAGCCCCTCGCCAACAGTCGAGTACTTAAATCCTGCGCATGCATCTTAAAATTTGCCAAATGAGTGCAGTTGCGACGAAGGCGTAAAAATTGGCCAAACGGCAGCCCTCGTTTGAGTGCAGGCAGATGAAAGCTGTCAAATCGTAAAAGAGTGTTTCATTGGACTGGTTTACGGTATAAAGAGGTCTCAAAACCATTATCCGTTAACTTCACAGTAATGTCCAAAAATTGGATCTGTCGGGTTTCAATTTGAGCTGTAAACTGTATATTTTCTTTGAAAGAATTTAAAGACCGAAGAAATTCCTCTAGGTCTTCCATGGTGCCGGTCCAGATGAAAAAGATATCGTCTAGAAAACGTCGCCAGAAGGGGATGTATATATATAATGAGTGGGGGTAAATAAACTTCTCCTCAAACCAACTCATATATAGCGTGGCAATAGAGGGTGCCACTGTGGCACCCATAGCAATCCCAAATATTTGGAGATAGTGTTGCTGCTGATAAACAAAAAAATTGTGATTCAGCACTAAATCCAATAAATCAAGAACAAATTGTCTCGGAATGCGATCAGGTAAAGACAGCGGACATGATGCTAAGCCTGCCAACACTTTGCGTTGATCAATATTAGTATATAACGACTGGACGTCCAGGGACACAAGGTAAGTGTAGGTGGAGGTTGATGTACATGCAGCCAGATGTTCCAAAAAATCGCCAGTGTCCCTGATGTAAGAAGGCACCATAATAGCAGCAGGTTGTAAAAACAGATCACAAAACTGTGAAAGAGATTCCAAAATCGAGCCCCTACAGGACACGATTGGACGTCCCGGAGGATTAAGCAAGGATTTATGGATTTTTGGCACCAGATAAAAAGTCGGTGTCTTTGGATGTGTATTGATGAGAAAATCAGACTCCTGTTTTGTTAGCCAATTATTCAGAAAGGCCCGAGATACAAGGTCCCATATGTTCTGTAGGAGCTCCAATGTAGGATCTGAAATAGGGGCGTAATATTTACGATTACCAAGATGTAAATTCATTTCAGATTCATACTGCTCTTGAGAAAGAACCACCGTGGCACCACCCTTATCCGCACGGTGGATAACCAAATTAGAGGAGGATAGCTACTTTATGGCATTAAAATGATCCCGTGACAAATTGCTAAAAGGGAAAGTGCTTGTGGATTCAAACTGAGAGAGGCTATTTAAAACCAGTTCTTGATATGTAGAGATGGCTGCCTCTGTTGGACCTGGTGGTAGCCATCTAGAAGGATTTTTAACCAAAGACAATTGAGAGTCACTGGCACTATCAGAAAAATGGTGAATTACCCGCAGTTTGCGAAAAAAGCGGTGAAGCGCCACCCTCATTTCAAAACCATCATATCTAGGTGAAGGAACATAAGACAGTCTCAATTCCAAAACAAACAGTTGAGCTTTTGAAAGAACATGTCCAGAAAGATTTACAACAGACGACCCCTGGTCTTGGATCGGGTGTCTGGACCCTTGAGAAAATCCTGATGGTTAGATCCCCTGGGTTGGCGACCCCTAGAACTATTACCCCTGGAGGCTATAAAAGACGATTGCTGTCGAGGCCAGTGAGGTCCTGGTTTTACTGAGTCTGATCCTGCCGAATCATTGTCCGAAGTGTTCTCTGAACTATCAGCAAAAGAGACAGATGGGCCAGAGAAGTGACATGCCCAGTCAAGGCCATCCCCCGGGCCATCATCTGACTCCACTGCCGGGTATCATGGACCAAGGCCATCAGCCTCTGCAGGCGATACATAGGGAGCATGAATGGTGTCCAGGAGGGCCCCTATGAACTTCATAAGAACATAAGATATGCCATACTGGGTCAGACCAAGGTCTATCTAGCCCAGTATCCTGTTTCCAACAGTGGCCAAGCTAGGTCATAAGAACCTAGCAGTTTCCCAGCTGTTAGGAAGGCTGGAGGTGGGACTTGGGGTAGTTGACTACAAACCCCAGCCACTTGAGCACCTGGATGGTCAGCTGAGCCAACAGATGGATTCTGTCCAGAGTGGATCTCTTTATGAGCTAGTCATCCAAGTAGGGGAAGACTAATGCCTCCAGAGTCTGCAGATAAGGGGTCACCACCAAAAGACACTTCATGAAGACTCAGGGCGCGGATGCTAGTCCAAAGGGAAGAACCTGGTACTAGAAGTGCCGATCCCCCAGGACGAACCTGAGGTATTTTCTGTAAGTGGGGCGGATCGGTATGTTCTGTTGGTATCAAGCGGATTGAAGCCCACTTCATGCCATGACACAAAGCAATCCTTGTTGTCTGTCCTATTAACAAAGTGACCCGAAGCAGTCCTGTAATGGCAGTCATGCTCATATAAGAGCAAAAGCCTGCACAAATATACATTGCTGAGACAGCGGTACAAACTTCGTAGAGCATGCTGCTAACTAGCTCATGGCAGCGGACCAGGTAAAAAACCTGCAGAAACAGGAAACATTCCCACCACAGACTAAGACAGAAGAGAACTGATAACAAATGACAGCTATAATTTGTAGAAGCCTGCAACTGCTTGCACAGGAAAGAGAGCTAAAACTACCAATAGGAACAAGTCACAGCAAAATGTCCCAATCACAACTAATTGACAGTCTGAAAATGTATATAAGAACAACACTTGGTATTATTCAGGGGTTGTGGGGGGGGGGGGAGGAGACAAACAGGACTTATACAGAGAGTCTGTGGTTAGTAAGAACCCTGGCTTCTGCACTTCTTTGTCTCTTAGCCTCTCTGACTCAGGCAAACTGTATTGCTAAGAAAAATAATGCTGCTTTTGCTATTGGCTAAGATTGTGACTGACTGGGCATAATAAAGATCTCATTTCCTTACTGACCAAGTGTTTGAGTCTGATCGGAGTAGGGCGAAGTCTCCAACCTATCTTTGTGGTACAACATTGCAGCCTTAGTCCACCAAAATCCCCAAGAGTTCATATACACATCCTTGAGATCTAGGGAGCATAGCTAATTGTCCTTTAGGAGGTATGGAGCAGGGTCCCCAGCAAGACCATCTTGAATTCTTTTCACACAAGGTAGGTCTTGAGGTCTTGGAGGTCCAGGATGGGCTAACCCTCCATCTTCTTGGTTACCAGGAAGTACCTGGAGTAGAATCTCCGCCTGACTTGAGCCAGAGGGATCAGCTTGATGGCGAGATTTGCGAGCAGGGAGGGAGACCTCTCCCTGTAGCAAGTTGAGATGCAAGGCATCTAGCGGAAACTCCCTCAAGGGGAAAGGGGGTAGCAGCTCGGCAAAGTGCAGCATGTAGCCACTTTGGACTATTTGCAGCACCCACACATCCAAGGTGATGAGAGGCCATCTGTAGGCAAACAGGACAAGCCGCCCCCCCCTCCCCACCGGAGGGCTGTCCTCTGTGGAGATTGGCAGATTGGCTTTGCTCCAGCGGAACCAGCCAAAACCACACCCTAGGTTTGGATTGTGAGGCCAGCTCAGCCTTCTCTGGTTCTCACAGTGCTGCTGGTAGTAGATCTTCCTGCCCTGGTACTTCTTATGAGAAAGCGCGACCATCTTTCTTGAAAGCCTGTTGAGGGTGAAATGCTACATCTCAATCTTGAAGGACTAGAAAAGGGGGCTGTTACTTCTGGAGAGAAATCTGCAATTGTGAGTATATACTTCTGGGAATTTTTCTGAAAGGAATTTTTTTTCTTTTAAAGCTAATAAATCTGTGAACCCACTATTTTTTGTTAAATCAGTCAGGGCCTAGTAGCAGCAGTTTAAGATTCAATTTAAAACACAGAAGAGAACTTTGTGGTTACCTTTCATACCCAGTAGAGAGCTGTAGTTTAAATTTCATGGTCACTCAGGGCCTAGCATCAGCAAAGTACTTTTAGATTCAATTTAAAACACAGAACAGAGCTTTCTGGTTAAATTTAGAATCCAGCAGAGAGCTTGTAGTTTAAATTTCATAGTCACTCGGGGCCTAGCATCAGCAAAGTACTTTTAGATTCAATTTAAAACACAGAACAGAGCTTTCTGGTTAAATTTAGAATCCAGCAGAGAGCTTGTAATTTAAATTTCATAATAGGTTAGAGCCTAGCAGCAGCAAATAGCTATAATTTAAATCAAATCAGAATATAGCTTACCTCAGCAGCACAGGACAGGGTACTGTGTAGCAGCCCTCTTTAATAAGTGTTATATCCCTCCCTCCCTCCCCACCCCCACCCACCCCTGGGTTAATCACAGCTTTATAGGTACTTGCACATCGTAAAAGACAGGAGGTGCTCTCAGGTGAAGCTCGTTACCCAAATCAGTCATACACTAAGGACCTGAGATTAATTAAGCTTCAGGTGAACAAGGTATATTAAACTTATTAGGTACAGTTTTATTGGTATAAATATCCATAGCACCCTTTAGTACGTAAAGAACTTAAAGATCTAAACACAAACTTAAAACTAAGATGCAGACAGCAGTCCAGCAGCGGGATGTGGGATTTCCAGTCTTTTGCATTGAGTGTCACATGTATGATTTTCTCCCAGTTGGTGAGAGGTCTTACGTGTGCACTAGGTGCAAGGAGCTCTTTGCTCTCAGGGAACAAGTCCGTTCAATAGAGGCTAGAGTAGCAGACTTGGAAAACATAAGACAGACAGAGAGGTACATAGACGAGACCTACAGGGATATAGTCCTGAAATCCCACCTCCAGTCTGGCAGCATCCCTGTTGCCATGGAGGAGAGAGGTCACGTGACAGGAGAGCATCATCCTGGTGTGGCAGGAAGTGATCCTGTAACTAGGACCTGTCCTCCAGAATATGTAAACCCCTCTCGCACCGAGGAAGTTTCTCCAGGGCCATGTGCCCATGAGGGAAGGGTTAGGACAGCAGTTATAGTTGGTGATTCGATCATTAGGCATGTAGATAGCTGGGTGGCTGGTGGACGTGAGGATCGCCTGGTAACATGCCTGCCTGGTGCGAAGGTAGCGGACCTCACGCGCCACCTAGATAAGGTCTTAGATAGTGCTGGGGAGGAGTCTGCTGTCTTGGTACATGTCGGTACCAATGACATAGGAAAATGTGGTAGGGAGGTTCTGGAAGCTAAATTTAGGCTTTTAGGTAGGAAGTTGAAATCCAGAACTTCCAGGGTAGCGTTCTCCGAAATGCTTCCCGTTCCACGCGCAGGACCCAAAAGGCAGGCAGAGCTCCGGAGTCTCAATGCGTGGATGAGACAATGGTGCAGAGATGAGGGGTTTGGATTTGTTAGGAACTGGGGAACATTCTGGGGAAAGGAGGGGCTCTTCCGAAGGGATGGGCTTCACCTTAGCCGGGATGGAACCAGGCTGCTGGCATTAACCTTTAAAAAGGAGATAGAGCAGCTTTTAAACTAGATGATAGGGGAAAGCCGACAGTCGCCCAAGAGCGCATGGTTCGGAAGAATGTATCCTTGAAGGATACTACAAAAAGCAGAGAGGTTCCAAAAAAGAGTGAAGTAGCCCAAATGCTCTCAAGTATGGCGCAGACAGAGCTTAAAGATCCCAAATTACCCATGTCTACCAATAGCCAAATTAATATGAATAAAATACAGTCTCTAAAATGTTTGTATGCAAATGCTAGAAGTCTAAAAAACAAGATGGGAGAGTTAGAATATATAGCACTAAACGAGAGGTTAGATATGATTGGAATATCAGAGACATGGTGGAAGGAGGACAACCAGTGGGACACTGTGATACCTGGGTACAAACTGTATCGTAATGATAGAGCTGATCAAATTGGTGGAGGGGTTGCGCTCTATGTTAGAGAGGGCATTGAGTCAGAAAGGATTAAAGTTTTGCAGGAAACAAAATTTGCTGTAGAATCTCTATGGATTGAAATTCCATGTAAAAAGGGGAAGGCGATGGCAGTGGGGGTGTACTATCGTCCGCCTGGCCAGAATGAACAAATGGATGATGAAATGCTCAAAGAAATCAAGGAAGCTAGCAAAAGTTACAGTGCAGTAATAATAATGGGTGATTTCAATTACCCCGGTATCGACTGGGTCAGTGTCACAGCAGGACATGCTAGGGAGATAAAGTTCCTAGATGAAATAAATGACTGCTTCTTGGAGCAGCTGGTTCATGAACCGACCAGAGGGGAAGCAATATTAGACCTAGTCCTTAGTGGAACACCAGATGTAGTGCAAGAGATAAGGGTGTTGGGGCCACTTGGCAATAGTGATCATAGCATGATCGCCTTTGATTTAATTAGTGGAGGAGGGATAGTAAGGAAATCCACAGTACTACCTTTTAACTTTCGAAAGGGAGACTATGATAAAATGAGGAAAACAGTTAAGAAAAAACTAAAAGGAGCAGTTGCAAAGGTTAAAGACTTACATCAAGCTTGGGTGTTGTTTAAAAATACTATCTTGGAAGCCCAAGCCAGCTTTATTCCACGCTTTAAGAAAAGTGGAAGGAAGTCAAAGAAACTACCAGCATGGTTTAAAGGTGAGGTCAGAGAGGCTGTTGTTGCCAAAAAAGCATCTTTCAGGAAATGGAAAAAAGAGCCAAACGACGAAACCTGGAAACAGCACAAGCACTGGCAAGTCAAATGCAAGGCATTAATAAAGCAGGCAAAGGGAGAATTTGAGAAGAAGCTTGCTGCGGAAGCAAAAATGCGAAATAAAGATTTTTTCAAGCACATTCGCAGCAAAAAACCTGTGAGAGAGTCAGTTGGTCCATTAGATGATAGAGGCATTAAAGGGGCACTAAGAGGTGACAAGGCGATAGCAGAGAGACTGAATGAATTCTTTGCTTCGGTCTTTACTGAGGAAGATATAGGGATATTACCCATGACTGAAGTGGTATTTAAAGGTGCAGAAGAGTTGAAGGAAATATCGATACATCGGGAAGATGTATTACAACTATTAGATAAACTGAAGAGTAGCAAATCACCTGGACCGGATGGTATACATCCAAGGGTGTTGAAAGAACTGAAATATGAGATTGCAGACCTGCTATTAGTAATCTCTGAACTATCATTAAAATCATCTCTAATTCCTGAAGATTGGAGGATCGCCAATGTAACACAAATTTTTAAAAAGGGTTCCAGGGGTGATCCGGGAAACTACAGACCGGTGAGCCTGACGTCAGTACCGGGAAAAATGGTAGAAACCATCATAAAGAATAAAATTACTCAGCATGTAGATAGTCACGACCTAATGGGAGACAGCCAACATGGCTTTAGACAAGGAAGATCTTGTCTTACTAATCTGTTATGTTTTTTTGAAGGAGTGAATAAACAGGTGGACAAAGGTGAATCGGTTGATATTGTGTATCTGGACTTTCAGAAAGCCTTTGACAAGGTCCCTCATCAGAGACTTTTGGCAAAACTAAAGAGTCATGGGATAGGAGGCAGTGTACTATTGTGGATCGGGAACTGGTTAAAAGATAGAAAGCAGAGGGTAGGGCTAAATGGCCAATTTTCCCAATGGAGAAAGGTGAATAGTGGTGTACCCCAGGGATCTGTGCTGGGTCCGCTGCTTTTTGACATATTCATAAATGACCTGGAAAGTGGAATAATGAGTGAGGTTATCAAATTTGCAGATGACACAAAACTATTTAAAGTTGTTAAAACCCAAGAGGATTGTGAAAAATTGCAAGAGGATCTTGATAAATTGGAAGATTGGGCATCAAAATGGCAGATGAAATTTAATGTGGACAAGTGCAAGGTTATGCACCTAGGGAAGAACAATCCAAACTATGGTTACACGATGCAAGGTTCCACATTAGGAACCACCACCCAGGAAAAAGATTTAGGCGTCATTGTGGATACCATGTTAAAACCCTCGGCACAGTGTGCAGCGGCAGCCAAGAGAGCAAATAGAATGCTAGGTATGATAAGGAAAGGAATGGAAAAATAAAACAAAAGATATTATAATGCCTCTATATCGTTCCATGGTGAGACCGCACCTTGAATATTGTGTGCAATTCTGGTGGCCGTATCTTAAAAAGGATATAGCGTTATTAGAAAAGGTTCAGAGAATAGCCACCAAAATGGTAAAGGGGA
This sequence comes from Ichthyophis bannanicus, assembly GCA_033557465.1. Taxonomy (NCBI): domain Eukaryota; kingdom Metazoa; phylum Chordata; class Amphibia; order Gymnophiona; family Ichthyophiidae; genus Ichthyophis; species Ichthyophis bannanicus. The sequence continues at coordinate 168,411,493 of CM066043.1, forward strand.
TGGAAGGATACTCCTATGAAGAAAGGCTAAAAAGGTTAGGGCTCTTTAACCTGGAAAAGAGACGGCTGAGGGGAGATATGATAGAAGTCTATAAATTAATGAACGGAGTGGAACGGGTAAACGTAGATCGATTGTTTACGTTATCAGAATATAGACAGACTAGGGGACATGCAATGAAGCTACAGGGTAAACTATTTAAGACTAATAAAAGAAAATATTTTTTCACTCAACGTGTAATAAAACTCTGGAATTTGTTACCGGAGGATGTAGTAAAGGCTGTTAGTGTAGCTGGGTTTAAAAAAGGTTTGGACAAGTTCCTGGAGGAAAAGTCCATAAACCATTATTAAGAAGGGACCCAGGATATCAATGCTTGACCCAGTACAAGCATTGTGGAACCTGTGTCCTTTGGGGAAACTGCTAGGTACTTATGACCTAGAGTGGCCACTGTTGGAAACAGGATACTGGGCTTGATGGACCTTGGTCTGATCCAGTATGGCATATCTTATGTTCTTATGTTCTTAATCTTGCGAGCTTTAGCTTCCACCTGCTTCCCAAAGAGGTTCTCACCCTGGCATGGCACATTGGCCAACTTATCCTGGACCCATTGCTTCAGGTCTGAGGACTGAAGCAGGCAAGCTGGCAGACACCAATGCTCACCACCGCAGCCCTATAGGCTGACTCAAAGGCATCATAAGTCACCCGGACCATGAATTTGGAACAGTCCTTGCCTTGGCCCACCAGGGCGCAGAAGGAGTCAAGTGCTCAGGGGGGAGGAGTGGGCCTAACTCGGCCATTATCTCGCATGATATCCTTGAGGAACATGCTCATGTACAGCTGGTACAAAAGGACCCTGGCCACCAGCATGGTGATTTGGAAGCACCACCTGCCAAAGGAGCCCAACTTGGGGGCAATGAGGAGTGTGTCTAGCTGCTCCTGATCCTTTTCATGGCTGACTCCACCACCAGAAAGTAGTATGTGGGTTGAGGCTTCTCAAATCCCGGGGCCTTTTGAACCCGGTAGATCAAGTGCACCATAAGGAGTTCTTTCCACATCCTCATTTATAGCCTCTACAGGATTTGGTGCACCGGCACTGTCACAGCCTCCTAGGGGTCTGAAGGATTCTAGAGGATCTCCAGTTCCTCCGTCCTGGGCTCGTCTTCTGATTCCAGGGAGAAGGGGATGGCCTTGGCCATATCCTACACAAAGTCCTGGAAGGACATATCCTCTTCTGGGGGTGACTTCCACTGCTGGTAAGGAGGAGAGGGGTCCAAGGGAAACTTGGAGGATCTGCTCCTGAACACCTCTGATTCTGCCTTGATCTACCAGCTATTGGAGTTAGAATCCAAGAGGAAGTCGAAGTAACATCGAGCCTCTTCCTGGTGACGACTCCAGCTGTACAGAGAGGAAGAGTGCCTCTGAGACTGATGGTGCACCAAGTGTTTCCGTGGCCTCGGACCCCAATACAGTCAATAGGGAGATGGCTGTAAGAACTGGTATTGATTACGATCACTGGCTTGATATGCCTGCATGGGCTGGATGCGCATGAGTCTCGAGGATCAGCTGTACTGCCTGTTGTGGTGATGTCCTAGGCACCGGGGCCAGTTGGTGGCATGGTTAACACTGCCACCATCTGAGCCTCGAGGGCTCAAAGACATTCCTCCAAGACTGCCATCTCTGAAGGCTTGGTGCTGGAATTAGAACTTCGGCCACCAGCTCCGACGTCGCTATTAGGAAATCCACAACAGTGGGGACATTGGGGGATTCCCAGTGCAGCACAGGTTACAAGAGGCAGGCTGGTGGTTGGGCCCAGGCATTGAAGGAACCAATTGTACTGATCCATGTCAGAGATGGTCCAGACACACTTGGTGCACTTCTTAAATCTGCCTGCTGGCTTCTGGGACATGTCCAGGAACACAGCCATGGTAAGGTCAAACGGCTCGATGGTGCCAGCCGCAGGAAAACAAGAAAGAAGAAAAAAAGGACAAAAACATGAAAAAAATCAAAGCGATGGTACTGGGGCTGAGCTACAGATGACAGGCGGTGAAACTAGAAAACAAAGGGACCCCAAAGTGGGTAAGAGCAAAAAACATTTTCTGATGGTGCAGAGAAACGTCCTAGGGGTTCCGTGGAAAAAGAAGACTGGAGAAAATTGCGCCATGGCAGGCAAGCACACATGTGCAATGGAGCCTCCCAAAAGCTTTCATTGGAAGCTGGGGAGTGTTCCCGTGTGAGGCTCTGTCAGGGATGTCACCCATACGTGATGGCTTACTTCTGCTTGTCCATGGAGGTATGATTTATTTATTTATTTTATTTATTTACATTTTCTTATATACCGTGCTATTCTGCATCAGTGCAGTTTACATTGAACAAACTGAAATTACATTGAACAGGGCATTATAACTTGGAGATAACTATTTTACAGGGAACATGGGCTATGGAGGGTTAAGTGGCTTGCCCAAGACCACAAGGAGCACCTGTGGGACTAGAAACCCCAGTCCTTCCGGCCCAAGGTTGCTGTCCTCTAGTGGGATTTGAACCCCCGACCTTCTGGCCTGAAGTACCTTGCCCCAACCACTAGGCCACTCCTCCACTCCTGCATTTATGAGCCTGCATTAAATATGCTAATACACTTTATTTCTATTTAATGCACATTATTATTACATAGGCTCCACTGATGATAGCATCTGCATTAAACAACATATTAAAAAGAAATAATGTGCACTGACCTCAATAAACGATGTTAATGCATTAATACAGGCTAGTAAATTAAAGTCAACATCTATTTATCTCTGCATATATTTCTTTATCTCGCAGTGCAATTTCTCCAAATGGTTTAGTTTTGCAGATACTGTGACAGTCAGGGGTAGTTTGTAATGTGCACATTAAAGGGCCCATTCCATCCCCGACATCCAGTCCCTTGGTAAGTTCGGTCTGAACCGGATGTTCAGAGGGGCTCGCGATTCTGATTCTGCGGGGCACATCTAGCCCTGTGAGATCAGAATCTCAATCACTCATGTACGTACAGGCCAGGACTGCAATTCAGGCCGGCCTGCACGTGCATGACAAGCCCAACTTACTCAGTCACAGCTTTTAAATGAAGCCACGGTGCCATGGTGTCCAGTTGCCATGGCACCACAGCTCAATTTAAAAACCATGATGCCGGCCACTGGATTAAAGTGTTTATTCTCCGCAGCCTAATCCCCGATCTGGCCTCCTAATGTCTTCTGGCCACCCCCCCTGCCCCATCTGCACCCCGGCATACCACGTCCAGGGAAGTTATTCCGCCTCGGAGATGGAATAACTTCCCCACACATGTCACTTGCCCTGGCATACAGGGCCAACATTATAGTAACATAAATAGTATAATAAATGATGGCAGATAAAGACTAGTATGGTCCATCTAGTCTGCCCAGCGAGGTGGTAAGAGTAGGTGCATCTGCCGCTCCGTGCAGGTCACCCCTCCTCATGCCTTTGTTTGGGCGTGTACCCATCGCTCAGTGTAGGACATCTCTATTTGTTGAGATATAAGAGAGAGTTATGTTTATTTTGATTTTATCCTGTTGATATAAAGGGATCCTCTGTGTCTGTCCCTTGCCATTTTGAATTCTGTCACTGTATTTGCCCCCACCACTTCTATCGGGAGGGCATTCCACCACCCTTTCAGTGAAAAAATATTTCCTGTTGTTGCCTTTAAGTTTACCCCCTTGCAGCTTAGAATCGGCACTGTACATCCAGGACTGGCGACTGCCCAGACTCTGCCCCCCAGCCACCCCTTCCCTGCACAACCAGTGGGGAGGACAGACGCCAGCGCGGGAAGGCATGAATAGTGGCACAGAATAACCCCATAAGAAAATAATGTATATTTTTGGCCAAATACTGTACACTAAATGGAAAAATAATGAGTTATTTGCCCTTTATGCATGTTTTCTTCTAGCACAATGCAGGGTAAATAATGACAACATCCGAAGCATGCAAATGCCTGCAATGTAGCTCTTTATTCTGTAAATTGAATAACTATTTGGCAGCTTAACACCTAGTGGTAGTACAGTGAAACAGTTATACTAGGTAGGAGCAACGGGGAATCGCACTTACCCCGCCACACACTAGACACCAGGAAGATCCATTTTAGGTGCCGGGGGTGAGGGATCAGAGGGCAAGGGGGTCTCTTACCAGGAGTAGCTCTTGTGGGGGAAGTCTGTGGTCAGAAGGGTCTGGGTAAAGGGGATCTGTCAAGTAGCTGGATCAGGCTGGAACTCTGGTTAAGGGAGCTTGTTGGGGGTCCTGTTGGGAGTGATAGGTTTTTAGCCCACAATATCAGTCCATTTAAAAGATAGTGATCCTGACTTAAAGCTTGTTAACTTTGCATGGTTCTGGCCAGGAGTGTGTGATGTTCTCAGCTGTAGCAATGCAAAATAAAATTTACCATGGCAAATTCTGCTGTCATAAAATTCTGTATTTTTCTACACCTTAGTAACTATGATTCTATGTCATGCATCAAAATGCTGTGAATGCAAAAAACATGCATATTTTTTTCTCCATAGAATTAATACCTGGAAGTAAACCTCTAGATATAGTTTTGATTCTTTCTTTCTCTTTTAATGTTAACAGGGTCAGCCCTACCATTGAGTGACTATGTTGCATATGGCCCCACTATTCAACCCCTATAGACTTTGCAAATGAGGCTCTACAATTGCTCTCTGCACATGGCCCCTGCTTCCCTCTGCATCCCTTTCAGGCCATCCCTGAATGTTAAGGTCATTTAAAATACAGAATCACACCTACAGAGGCTAATAATTACATGTCCTATAAGTTTTCATGGATATTCATCTGTATTATCTATGTTAGCTCAGATGACAGAGAACAAATACGTTTATGGCCTCAGGGATTCTCATTTAACTCATATACTCTTCTCTTCAATAAATCAGTGCCTGTTGCATGTCCCTCTTTTGTATAGGCTCTTAAACTTTGCAGCTTTCAAAAATCATACACAACAATAAGATGAAAGGATAATAAAATCTTTTCATGCGCCATTCATAAAACAGATTCAGAATAACAGTCTATGTAAATAGTCCCAGATGCATGGTAACTTTATGTACAGCTTTGCTGATTAAACTTCACATTCTTTCTATTTTGAGTTATTTATTTCATTAACCTTCATTGTAGTGGCACATGCTCAAACATAGATATCCCCATTAATTTTACCAGCAGGCAATATATTTTTAAATGTTTTGCTGCATACAAAACTTGTACTGTGAGGTTTCTACCTTCACAGGTTATTTAAGTGGCTTTTACTGCATAAATCTTAGGAAATTAGTCAGTAGGGACCCATCTTGGATTCACCATAATCCTGGATCACTGCTAAGATGTACAGTAAAAGGGGGCTGGGTTTTGGATAGAAGCCATCTTTTAGGCATAAGAACATAAGATATGCCATACTGGGTCAGACCAAGGTCCATCAAGCCCAGTATCCTGTTTCCAAAAGTCGCCAATCTAGGTCATATGTACCTAGCAGTTTCCCCAAAAGACACAGGTTCCACAATGCTTGTACTGGGTCAAGCATTGATATCTTCGGTCCCTTCTTAATAATGGTTTATGGTCCTTTCCTCCAGGAACTTGTCCAAACCTTTTTTAAACCCAGCTACACTAACAGCCTTTACTACATCCTCCGGTAACAAATTCCAGACTTTGATTACACGTTGAGTGAAAAAATATTTTATTTTATTAGTCTTAAATAGTCTACCCTGTAGCTTCATTGCATGTCCCCTAGTCTTTCTATATTCTGATAACGTAAACAATCGATCTACGTTTACCCGTTCCACTCCGTTCATTAATTTATAGACTTCTATCATATCTCCCCTCAGCTGTCTCATTTAAAGAGCTCGTCTTCTTATACAGAAATTTAAAGGATGGAGAATTAGAGTGATTCCTGTCCAGAACTCTGAGAAACTTCTAGGAAAATAAGACCACCATAGGTAAATGCCATTTCTTCTTTTTAGGTGTTTTCCAATCATTCTATTCACTTCCTCTCCAATGATATAACCCTCCTCTCCGCTTCTCTCCAGAAAACCACTCTAAGAATTAAATTTACTGCTCTCGATTTTTACATTTTTTGCTTCTCATTTTTCTCCTCACTAGACTGGAATCTTCGAGGAGCAAGAAGCTGTTCTTCTTATGTGTGTCTGTATAACCTTGCATACATCTGGTAGAACTATATAAATTATTAAGAGTACTAATGGTAGTAACCTGGCACCGGCCCAACTATTGGAGGTGCAGCTCAGTGATTAGAGCGGCAGACTGAGAACCAGAGAAGTCAGCATAAAACATTCATACCTTTGTGACCTTGGGTATGTCAGCTCACCTTCCACTAACTCCGGTACAAACTTTCACAAAGCTGTTATTTATATTAAGCTGTCTGGTTAGTGTTGCTGAAAATTCCTACAGACTGCATAACAAATGTTTTGTTAAAAACGGGGCGGTTTGTGGGCAGTGCCAATCACTATCCAGTTAGTGGTGATATTCAGCCACTAACCAGGTAGCTTAATCTGTTAAAAGGTCATCTGAACAGCTGCGCTAACTTTAACTGATTTTCGCTATTTGGTTAGCACCTGAATATTGCCGTTATGTGGATAGCGACATCCTGACTGGCAAACTGGATAGTCCGTGCCGGACAAGTTCCATCTCTGAATCTCCAGGTTTAAATAAAGTGGAAGCGGCTAGGCTTTTTAAATAGTCACGACTGAATTTCTAAGCAGAGCACGTAAGTTTGACCGCTGTATTTTGGATATTCTGAAGTTTTTAATATTAGAAATCTTGAGACCATGTAGAATGAATTATAGTAAGTGTGGATTAATTGAGTGAATACATTGGAGAGCACTAAAAGAAACCCTTATGGTGGCAGAAATCTGGGCACTGAAAGTCAGCTGAAGATCTAAAAATCATCCTAAATACTTAAACAAATCAGTAAGCTTAATGGGAGGTACAAATACCAGAATTGTGATAGCTGGTGGCTCACAATGCCACTGACTTAACTCCCCAACACCATGCTACCGATTGGATATCAGGGGAGGAAGCGGGAGCTGCTCGCCCCTCCCGCTCCCCTTTCCAAGGCCCAATCGGGGCGCAACAGGTAGCATTTAAAAGGACTGGACCCGGCAGGTAACTGTCTCTCTCCCCAACACCATGCTACCGAGTGGACATCGGGGGAGGAAGCGGGAGCTGCTCGCCCCTCCCGCTCCCCTTACCAAGGCCCAATCGGGGTGCAACAGGCAGCATTTAAAAGGACTGGACCCGGCAGGCGTGGCCCTTAGGCGGGGCACGGTGGCAGGGCCGGCTTTCGCCCTTGTAGACGTATTCCAATGTAAAGGTAAAAGAAAAAAGGATCCAATCCAGCCTCCATGACCCCAACGAAGCATGAGCGCTCATGGTCACTCCGCCTCCACCAATTCAGTCTCCACATCATCATGTAAGCATACTCTATATGTATCCCCTGATGTAATGTAATGTATGCCATGATGCCCAGCCCACCTGTAATGTAATTCTGATGTGTTGTAATGTACTCTTGGTGTCATTGTAATGTATGTACTTATTTATACTGTGTGTGTAGTAAATGCACAGTAGTACTAGTAGTAGTAATGGGAGACAGCCAATCTGGCTTTGCCCTAACTAGATTATTACTCTGTGTGTATTTCTGTTGTCATGATTAGATTGTAAGCTCTGATGAGCAGGGACTGTCACGCTCTATATGTCTGTACAGCGCTGCGTATGATGTAGCGCTTTATAAATGTTTAATAGTAGTAGTAGTAGATTCAGTTTCAGTTAGCGGTGAGCCAGTGTGCCACTGCGTCCAGGCAGGAATTAAAGGGAGAAAAATGTAGAACAAGTGTACTGGTATATGCTACTTGCTGAATATTGTCAGCATAGTAGAATCCACTTATCCCATGATGCTGGAGCAGGCTGGAGAGAGAACTAAAAAAAAAGGCTAAAAAGTGTAGGTGGATGGATGAAGCCCTGCAGAATGCTACAGCACATAGAATATAATACAGATGAAGAAGGAAAGAACCAATCTAAGACAGCGTCTCCCAGGCTAAGACTGGCTGAATGGAAAAGCAAGACATGAAGGTCTACCTAATCAAAGGCAAAAGAAAGGTCCAAAGAGACCACAAGAGTTGCTTTCCTTGAATCAAAACAACTCTGAATTTCACTCAGTAGAGCCACCAACACAGATTTTGTTCTGTGACCAGGTCTGAAGCTACTACTACTACTACTATTTAGCATTTATATAGCGCTACGCACGCAATATAAGCAAAGCTGAGCTGATGAGGGCTCAGAACCTTAATTTTATCAATAAAATCACAAAGCTGGAGAAAAAAATGTTTTCTCTGTAAATTTAGAAAGGTAAGAGAGATTTGATACAGAGCAATAATTAGCCTGATTTTATCTTGCTTTGGAGTGGAGTAGCTGCCTAGTGGTTACAGCAGGAGGCTAAGAACCAAGGACGGCAGGTGCAATTCACACTGATTCTCTTCGTCATCTTGGCCAAGTTGCTTAATTTACATTGCTTCAGGTACAAAATTACATTATAAATCCTGCAGGAACATGGAAACACCTACTGTATGTGAATGTAATTCACTTTAACTATCCATTGAAAAAAGGTGCAAGGTAAAATCCAAACCCCATCTTGAGCTACCACAGAAAAAGCATGAAGTAAAGCCAAAAAATAATTAATTATTGACATTTTGGGTAAAGAAAACAATCTACCCTGCTCATGCCACTGATCTTTACAAAAATAGTACAAATGTTATTTTTGTTAATTCAGGAGCTTCAAATTGCATACAAATCAAAACTGGAAGGAACAGTTCTAATTGGGTGGAACGGACTTCCCTACCCTAGGTGGAGAAAAGAACAGATAGTCTGGGGCTGCATTTGGGCTTATCTTAATTGGTTACTATACAGTTATAATTCTAGTAAATCCCAACACGGTTAAACATTTTGTTACAGAAAACTGATACAAAATGAGGCACGGGTTGCACAAAATTAGGAATCTGTGCAACTAGCCAAGCATTACCATTTCTTTTGTTCTGACGTCAACTTAAGGAGCTGCATGCTAGAACAGAACAGGACATAAACAAGCTGTCATTTAAGAGTATGTACCCTACAGCTCTTGCATGTTCTAGGGATACCTTAGGAAGAGCAACAGCTCCAAGCACAGAACTACAGTCAGACATAATAGATTTTGTCAATAAATTGAAGGCCAGAGAAACAAACTTGCCAACACTGCAGCCAGCATAAAAGACAATGTTTGCTGGACTTTTTTTTTTGGGGAGGGGGAGCATTTTCAGCAGCCCACACAACTGGAAAACAAATGGGCAGTATTCATGTATATATAGTTTAAAAATGAGCACGTGTTAAATATATGTAACTAAAAACAGTCACTCACTTTCCACTTGCTACACTGCGAGATATGTTTGGGGACAAGACCGTACCTAGCCCTGTGCGAGCGGTGCGGCCACACAGAGTGCAAAGGCTTAAGGGGAGCATTTCAGCTGTCTACCGTTGCCTGCCGTCACCACGTTTTCTTCACTCAGCGGCGGCAGGCAACGGCAGACAGCTGAAATTCGCCCCTTAAGCCTTCTCGCAGCACTCTAAGAAGGTCTGGTCTCTCTTCTCTGACGCGACTTCAGAGAAGGGAGGGACAGAACTGCTTAGTGCGCCAGCGACTTGCACATCGGGTGCGCCTCTTTTCTCCTGCCGCCATCCAGAAAGTGGCTGGATGGAGTTGCGGGGGGGGGGGGGGGGGCCCCCACCCGATGTGCAAGTCGCACAGGGCGCGATTCAACCTCGGTATGGCCCTGTTTGGGGATGTCATCATCTAGCTGCAGCAAAAATGGGTCCTGCCAGTTGCAGTGATATTTTGGGGGATTTTATTTTTAAATCAATGCTTTTTTTAAATAATCATGTACAGTGGACATGAAAAACAGCAAAATCCATGGATATTTTTTACACATATGTCCTGTAGTTCATTTTCAAAGGAAAGTTCTGTATAGTTTCCTTTAAATTTTAGTTACAAGATACGTGAGTACAAATGTGCACACAGACCTTGTGCGTCATTGGGTTACTCAAAATTGAAGGTAACCATAGTTAAAACAAGAGTTATAAAGTATGAAAATACTTTCACTGAAAACCCCCTTCCCTCCAAAAACATGCCAATAAGTAGCAACTAGGGTTTAGTCATCTAAATTTGGAAGAGCCTTGAGCTCCTTTGATGCACAGAGCAAAGGTGGCACATATGAATGTTAAAAGAAGAGTAACGATCAGAACCAGGGGTAGCCCAAGGGGGGTGTGGGGCCATGTGTGGAGATTAATTGCAGGGCCTCATTTGCATAAGGGGCCTCATTTGCATAAATATTTGCAAAATGTTAACATGCGCTTTTAGTAAACATGCCTCTTAATGAGTGTCTGGATAAAGAAAGACTAACAGATTTATACATTACTATACTCCAATGCCAACCGCCAAGCCCATTAGGAAGTACTATAAACACTGACTATTTAGAACCCATAGCAAACTCACTGTATCATAACAGCACTGCCAGGACTCACAAAGCACCAAACCCTACCTATCAAAAGGCAACACTGCAGATATTAAACCAGTACATCTCTGAGAATACCAGTACATCTCCTACTGGAGGAAAAGAGAACAAATGGGACTGTCAAATAGAAACAATATGAACAGAATACCTCAACTTGGTTACACATGCAGAACATAGACCGTCACCACACAAAGAACAAGGGATCACAATTTCGAAATAGGAAGATAATAATTAAACTGGAAACCCCAAAAGCCAAACATGAAATGTACAACACTGGAGAAATAAAACTATAAATTAATTTCTGCTTGCACTAAACAAAAACACGAAGATGTTAGCAATACACACTTCCCAGACCTGACATATTCCAGCTAATAAATTCAAAATAAAAAGTATTTTTCTACCTTCTGTTTGGGATTTTATTTTCAGCTGCAATTGCTTGTCACTTTCTTCTGGTTTCTTCGTGTCTTCTGCGAGCCATCCATTTGTCCTTTCTTCTCTTTCCATTCTCTCTCTATATCTGCTTTAACAAACTGATCTTTCCCCTTTTGCTCTTTCCCCCATTTCTTTCCTTATTCCTTTATCATACACTCAAATTTCACCCTTCCATTCTCAATCCCCAATTACTCTCCCAATACCCAGCCCATCATAGACTTTCCTTCCCTGATCAGAACATAATGCATTTGGTGTTATTAACAATAATGTCTAGATGACAGAATGTGTGCTATCTAAACTGTAGGCAAGCATGACTCAGAAGATGTGAGAGGGTTGAAAATAGGATGCAAAATATGGGAAACTGTCTTATGTAGTTGTGTACTGTAGCCCAATCAATGTCAGTTCTGCCTAAGCTGGAAACCCAAAAGAAGAAAAGCAAACCAGAAATGTGTATTTGTTTTGAAACAAGATGAACAATGCAATGAAGCAAAACAAAACGGAAAAAAGTAACAAAATTATTTGCTTTCATTTCATTTATTAGGGCATGCAATTTGCTATCAGCAAGTTGTTTGTTAATAATAATTGCTGTTAGCAAATTGCATGCATTGCTTGAAAATAATACATGCTAAAAATGAAGCATGCTGAAAAAAGACAAATTTGAAACAAAAGACCACTGAACGTTTCCCCAAAAGCAAGTAAATTAAAGAAGTACAATGTACTGAAGAAGAAATAACCGGCTAAGCAATAACCACAACCCATTAATATATTGTAACTAGTTTAGCTTTAACAGTTTGATGTTGAACAAATGTTAAATTATATGTTCCTTGTAATGTGCACCTTACTGTTCAAGCACTAATGTTACTGCACGGAGTTCACTTGTAGAAAGTGGTATAAAAAATGTTAAATAAATAAATAAAATAAAAATCTCCAAAAGACAACTTCAAAAATCCATGTACTGTGATTTTCAGGTCTGTTAGTGGGATGGGGCAGAAAGAATCCTTAATCCAGACAGGGGCTTGGGAGGCAGCGGCAGGGCCAGGGAGAGGCTATGAATGAAAGGAGATAAGGGAGGGGAACATCATTTGGGTGGAGGAAATGGGGGGGGGGAGGGGGGGAGAAGGGGGTGGACGGACAGAAGAGAAGAGACAGGACTACACTGGTGTGAACTGGAAAGGGAAGGGTAGGGGTGGCTTTTATTATTTTGATTAATGAACTAAGGTTTGATTGATATGAATTGATTGCATTGATGATTATATATTATAGGCCTATTTACTAAAGGGTGGTAAAAGATTGCCATTTTACTGTAAGACACGTGCAGTGTGTGCCACCAAGTCTATGCTGACTGGAAGAAGCTTGCCAGGCCTTTCTTCTGAGGCAATGGAGGACAAAGGTGACCTGCCCCAGGCCACAAGGAGCACCAGTGAGAATCAAAGTCTGGTCCTCTTGGTCACCAGGCTACTGCTCTAACCACTGAGCTACTCTAAGCTATTCCTCCGTTGGAGGAATCAGCCATTAATGTGCTATACCTGATACTACAGGCTAGGAAAATCTTATGGCAGTACTGTACACTATTGAGTCCAGGAACACTGCATCTTCCTTGCACACAAGCATTTATTTAACCAGTTTTGTATACCACCTTATCCTTCATTCAAAGTGGTTGGCAAGACAAATTGTGGGAACGCATTCAACAGGAGGGGGGTATGATAGGACATACATATAGACTATGTGCAATTAGTTCTCATTTGAGTGTGTGGGTTGTTGGTGGACCGTATGTGGTAGAATAATGGTGCTTGACAGTTTCATGTTACTTGTCCATAGAAATCCATGAACAGAAGGGTTTTGAGAGACTTGTGGAAGTCCTTGAGATCATTTAGGGCTCTTAGTTCCTCAGGGAGGGAGTTCCATAGGGCAGGTGTCAAGAGTGAGATAGGTCTTTTAGAGGTTGCTTGCTTCGTTTTATGATATCCTGCAGGTGTGCTGAGTCTGTTACTGCCGTTAGTTCGCCTAGGTCTGCTACTTATGTCCTTGGTTATTATGTCTTGAGATAGTGGGCCCTTCCCAGGCTACCATATTTTAAAGGGGCTGGTATTTACAAAAAAACCAAACCCATGAATTTGCCTTATACCAAAGTAAAAAGCATGGGTAGCCAGGTAGCCTCCTTCCTTCCTTCCCTTTCCCTGTGAAGGGGCCTCCCCCAAATCTCTGGTGAGCTAGTGGCGCATAAAGCCTTTTCTTCCATCCAGCCCCAGTCTGGGCAAAATTTGAAAATTAATGCACCCGTCACCCCCAGTAGCCATGGCCTGCTCCTACCATCCTGTGTGCCTATCTCCACCCATTAATCCAAAAATGCAAAGGTTTTTACCTGGAAATTCCCTCAGTTCTGACTCATCCCAAAAGTAAAGATTCCAGTAGGGTGCTGGAATGATTCCCATTCACTTCTGCCCTAACCCTAGCAGTATGTCAAAATATATTATTAAGGGTCAGCCTGCCAAATAAAGGGTATGGGAGGAGGTGGGGGAGCCATTGAACCACCAGGGCGTTTTACTTTGGTGATAGAAGTATGGAGGTGGAGCTTTAAGAGCCATTTTTTTAAAAAATTGTATTTACAAATTTACAAGATTTACAGGTTATGATCACATGACTTAAGAAAAAGTATATATGCATGACTAATGATTCTTAAGAAATACATAATCCTTTAAAAGAGGCCATATCACCAAGAAGAAATTGTGGGAGAGCCTAGAAATAAATTTACAGAGCCACAATGAGAAAATAAAGCACTAAAGAAACAAAAACTGAGGATCACTGAGTACGTATATTATTTTTAGACCATTTCAGCAAACATAACCCATCTCATCCCAGATCATTTCAACTAGAACCCTCAGCTCATGTGAGACAATGAGACCTAAAGAAATTCTTTGCACTATAAATTCAAAGAAAACATATCCATTGCTCTTATATTTAACACAGTATTTACAAGGAAATCTCAAATGGTATGCAGACCCAAGGAAATGAAGCACCTTTCCTGTGAAATTCTCAACAGATCTTTGACCCTAAGATAGTAGCATCCTTATTGCTGAAAAAATGTCTTAAAACCCAATTATGATGCTGCCTGAACAGAAAGATGGCAAGCAAAGACTCCCTACTAACTTCTTCTCCCTCAGCACTGAAAACACCCTATGATATATTAAGTGAGTCCACCTCTAACTGCTCTCCCCGATGATGAGTTAACTCCATTTTGATTCTCAAGTTAGTTAGCAAATAGAAGGCTTTAGTCAGAGGTGACATAGCTTCTAATAGCCACTATACAGAGAGCCTATGAAGTTTATGTTAGGCCTGCTTTTCAATGGGCTGAATGTAAAGTCAGAGGCTATCTGTAGAATGGCTGAATATTGCCGCTACGGTATGCGAATAGTCACTGGCGGTCACCACATTATATATATATATATATATATATATATATATTCATATATATATATTCAGTGCCATCTCTTTTCCATGTAGCGGTGTTTAGTTTACAAATATTTTTAACAAACACCACAGCTTCCATTTAAATACGGTAACCATCCTGGCTGAAAACAGACCCCACTATTTCTGTTTTTAATTATGCTATTCACTGGCTTGAGCAACATTATAAAGGTGAACACTATCAATAGCCAAATACATAAAATACATTCAATAAGTCCTGGAAGAATTTTCAAATCATTACTGGACTTATTTCCCTAAAGAGCTTTTTAATTTAACTGGACTCTAAGACTAATTAGATGGCGGATCATTAAGAGAGTATTTTTATAAGTGACTTGAGAGAGAGCATTTTACACACTCAAGTAGACACTTATAAAACTGCCAAGGAATATACGATAGTAAAAGTAGGTGCTCAGAAAACATAGGAGCCGATATGCAGGGGCTGGTCCAGCCGCTTCTGCTCTGGTGTGAACAGGAAGCCTGCATTGGGAACGGAAACAGGAATAGTAATGCAGTGCTGAAGGTCATGGTAAGCATCATGTCGCTGTTTAGAGGTAATTGCCACCGCTGCAGGTCCCAGAGAGGGGCGACCGCAGCGGCAATGGGGGAGAGTTGGGAGTGGGGGGGGGGGGGCAGCAGGAATGAGGTTCGCCTTGCACCGGGCTCTGAAGAGGAAATTGCCCTCCTTGCTTGGGCCTCTGCAACTTTGTGGCTTCATAGCTATTCCTCTTCCCATAGAAAGCAACTTTCTAAAACAACAGTTCTGAAACCACTCCTTGGGACACACCAAACTACTCAGGTTTTAAGGATCACCCCAATGAATATGCATGAGAGAAATTTGCATGCCCTGCCTCCATTGTATGCAGATCTCTTTGATGCATATTCATTGTGGCTATTCTGTAAACCTGACTGGTTAGGTTTGTCCAAGGGCTGAGTTGAGAACCCCTGGTCTAAAATATAGATAGGGCAGTACTTAATTAAATATAATATGCCATAGAGAGAGAGAGGGGACCTTTAATGTGTGCCTGCTGCTTGTGGCTTTGAACAAGTTGCTTAACCTTCCATTGTCTCAGGTGCAAAATTAAATTGTAAGTCCAAAAATGTTTTGTTGTGCATTTAAAATGAATATGTGCAAAACCCCCCACATAAAAATCGCTTAAACTTCATTTGAAACAAGGATTAGCTTGTTTTGTTTTTTTGTCAATAACCCTGAAAGCTGAGACTCATTCCTTTTTATAGTGCATTGCAAAAGTATTCATTCCCTCTGTGTTTGCCCTGTTTTGTCGCAATACAACCTGGAATTAAAATGGAGTTTTTGGGGTTAGCACTATGTGATATACACAACATGCCTCTGACTTTGAAGGTGCAAAATATCCTTTATTGTGACATAAATAATAATTAAGGGAAAAAAACTGAAAGCAGGAGTGTGCATATGTATTCACCCTCCAAAGTCAATATGCTGTAGAGCCACCTTTTGCTGCAATTACAGCTGAAAGTCTCTTGGGGTATATCTCTATTAGCTTAGTACATCTAGCACTGGGATCTTTACCCATTCCTCAAGGCAAAACTGCTCCAACTCCTTCAAGTTAGAAGGGTTGCGTTGGTGTACAGCAATCTTCAAGTAATGCCACAGATTCTCAATTGGATTGAAGTCTGAGCTTTCACTAGGCCATTCCAAGACATTTAAATGTTTCCCTTTAAACCAGCTTTAGCAGTATGTTTAGGGTCACTGTCCTGCTGGAATGTGAACCTTTGTCCCAGTCTCAAATCTCTGGCAGACTGAAACAGGTTTTCCTTGAGAATTGCCCTGTATTTAGTGCCATTCATCGTTCCTTCAATCTTGACCAGTTTTCCTGTCCCTGCCAATGAAAAACATCCCCACAGCATGATGCTGCCACCACCATGTTTCACTGTGGGAATGGTGTCCCCGGGGTGATGGGAAGTGTTGGGTTTACGCCATACATGGTGTTTCCCATGATGGCCAAAAAGTTCAATTTTCGTCTCATCTGACTAGAGAACCTTCTTCTATGTGTTTGGGGGTCTGCCACATTCTGTTGTGCAAACTCAAACTCCAAATGTGTTTTCTTATTTCTTTCTTTAAGCAATGGCTTTTTTCTGGCCACTCTTCCATAAAGCCCCGCTCTGTAGAGTGTACGGCTTAAAGTGGTCCTATGGACAGATACTCCCATCTCCGCTGTGGATCTTTGCAGCTCCTTCAGTGTTATCCTTGGTGTCTTTGTAGAATCTCTGATTAATGCCCTCCTTGCCCGGTCTGTGAGTTTTGGTGGGCGGCCTTCTCTTGTTAGGTTTGTAGTGGTGCCATATTCTATTTTGTTATAATGAATTTATGGTGCTCCGTGGGATATTCAGAATTTGGGATTTTTTTTTTTATAATGCAACCCTGATCTATACTTCTCCACAACGTTGTCTCTGACCTGTCTGGAGTGCTCCTTGGTCTTCATGTTGCTTCCTTAATGGTCAGGAGTCAGGAGTCTTTCAGAACAGGCATATTGGACTTCATGTTGCAGTCAGGGGTCTTTCAGAACAGGCATATTTATACAGGCATCATGTGACACTGATTGCACACTGGTGGACCCTAATCAACTAATTATGCAACTTCTGAGGTTAATTGGTTAGACCAGCTCTTATTTGGGAGTTTCATAGCAAAAGGCATGAATAGATATGCACTCACAACTTTTCAGTTTTAACTTGCTTTTTTTACATATACAAGGCATTTTATTGTCATTCCACTTCACCAATTTGATCTATATTGTTAGGTCCATTACCTAACATCCAAATGAATCTCCATTTTCATTCCAGGTTGTCGTAATGCGACCAAACAGGACAAAAAACAAGGGCATGAATACTTTTGCAAGGCACTGTATATATCTACACACAAGGCTTTCAGATACCAGAGTATTTTTAGATTTACTGTACCTATCTAGCAAATACTTTTGCAAATCGGTCAGTGGATACTTTGTTTCCCCACCAGTTTTGTAGAAGCGCGACTGACTTTGATACCTAAAGGCAGATCCTATGGCCAGCTGGATCAGTTTATGCAGCTGCCTGTGCACAGAGTTGCAAGCTTAACATTGACTTTAAAAGTTATTTGTTCTTCTAAAGCTCAATTTTGCATCTGTTGTCTAGGTTGGAAAAGGGACATCTAAATTTCTAGCTCATTTTACAAACGGCGGAGGTAAAAAACACACGTATTATGGTGATTTGTGCAGTAGAAACAGCTTTTTAATAGAAAAAAAAACATTAAAAAACGATTAGCATCAGCTGGGGTTTTGTGCTCTCATCAGCATTTGCATGCATAAATGCTAAATTTTGCTTCCTACATGTGCAAGCACTGGATTTTGCAAAACTGCATGTGCAAAGGGAGAGGATTAGGGAGGTAATCTCCAAAACTCAGATTTTTTTTTTTTAATCTTTGAGATGCTTCCAACACCACAGAAAGAAGTAAAATTGTTCCTTCAATCACTCCTCCAGATCCCAAGTCCAAATGAACAATTAGCTGAAGCTGTGTGTGCCGATGGGGAAATTTTTGGAAATATATATATTATGCTATTGCAAAATAGGTAATACATGAATACTTCTGAGGTCCCCTAGAAATCCGTGCTTGCAGCAGGTATACACACATAAGCACCATCTTGTCTACGTTGCTACATACACATAAAAACCAGATTTCTACACATGCCAATGGCACCTGACTCTTCTAAAATGATCTTTTAGCGCTTGCTTATTATTTATTTATTTAACATTTTTTATATACCGCCTTTCTACGAATCAAGACGGTTTACATAGAACATTTCAAGGCAGTGTGTTTCAACTGTTTACAAGGAACAAGGTAACAAGGATACATTAGTGAATTAAATGAACTAATTACAATGATCAATGATCAACTATTTACATGTGTAAGTGTATAGAGCTACAATTGGCTGTATTATGGGTTTGAGGGAGCATGGGTGGTAAGGTAGATGTAAGGGTTAGGTATTAGGGTGGTAGGGAAAAATATTCAAGGAAGAGGTGGGTTTTTAACTTCTTTCAAAATTCAGAGTGATTCACACAGTTACGTAGTTCATGAGGAAGGGTATTCCATAGGGATGGAGCATAGAGGGAGAAGGCCTTGTTGATAGTAGATTGTTTGCAGTGCCTTTTATTTGTTGGTATGGTCAGTAGGTTTTTGGTAGAGGAACGGTGTGTTCTTGTGTTGTTGGAGAAGGCAAGGAGAGGAGTGAGGCATGGAGCTGACTCCTTTAGGGTAATTTTGTGTATAAGAGTGAGAACCTTGAATTTAGCTCGGTGTTGAATTGGGAGCCAGTGGAGATCATAGAGGACTGGTGTAATATGGGATCGTCTGGGGGTGTTGGTTATAAGCCGCGCTAATGTATTTTGGGCTAGTTGGAGGGGTAGGATTGTGTTCTTGGGGAGGCCATGATAGATCAGATTACAGTAGTCAAGCGAAGGGGCTGTGAGAGCCTGACAGACTGTGCGAAAGGAGTCAGGGCTTAAGAGAGGTTTGAGGTTCCTGAGAGTATGTAGCTTTGCGTATATTGTATTGGTGGTTCTCTTTATTTGATCGGAGAAGGAGAGGTTCTGATCAAGGATGATTCCAAGATATTTCACTTGGTTTTTTATAGTGAGTGTGAGATCGCCGAAGGTGAGGGTTGGGGGAGGGGTGTAGGAGGGATTGGAAAATACTTCAAGAACCTCAGTTTTGGCTTGGTTAATTAGTAAGTTGTGCTGGGAGAGCCAAGCTTTGAGGCTGATTAGACATTCATTTAGTTTAGTAAAATTAGGGTTAGTGAGGTTAAATGGGGTGAAGCACATCATGTCGTCTGCGTATAATTGGTATTGAATGCCATAGTTTTGAAACATTTTGCAGACAGGTTGGAGGAAGATATTGAAAAGTAACGCGGATAGGCTAGAACCTTGGGGGACACCTTGTTTTAGCGTGAATGGGAGGGAGGTATCACTTCCAATACGGACCTGTTGGGTTCTGGAGTCTAAGTAGGATTGGAACCATTTTAGAGTTGTGCCTCTCAGTCCTATTTCATGAAGTCTGATTAGGAGTTGATGGTGTGGGAGGGAGTCAAAGGCGGCGGATAAGTCAAGGAAAATAAGTAGGCATCCTTGTGCGGGGTTCTGGGTGTGTAAGTACAAGGAATCTAGAAGGGAGGTAAGGAGGGTTTCAACTCCGTGATTCTTTTTGAAACCATGCTGGAATAAGTCAAGGGGAGAGTGGTCGTCAATGTAGTCCTGGAGTTGGGTTTGGACAAGTTTCTCAGTTATCTTTGCAAGGAAAGGGATACTAGAGATGGGTCTATAGGAGGAAGGGGAGGTGGGGTCTAGTTTAGCTCCTTTTAGGATTGGGCGGATAGAGGCACATTTAAGTGGGAGTGGTACAGAACCAGTCTGGAGGGAGGTCTGTACAATATTCAGAATGTGGGGGCTGAAGGAACTTCTGGTAGACTTGATCCAGGGGACAGGACAAGGATCAAGGGTAGAGGTTGAAGCATTCAAATCTTTAATAACATCAGATACATTATCTAAAGTAATGGGATGAAACTCATTCCATGAGTTTGAGAAGATTGCATCTTGTGGTTGGGAGATGTGGTCAGGAGTGAGTTGGGAGTTATTGGTTGATAAAGGTGGGAGGAATTTAGAGGACAGATGGTAAGCTATAGCCTGCGCAGATATTTTTGGTGGCTGGTCATGTTGTAAGGGCTCGTTTATTAGGGATTTGGTGATGGAGAAGAGCTCTCTTGGTTTATTAAGCGCTCGTTGGATAATATTTTCGTTGTATTCTCTTTTGTGGGTGAGGGTTTCTGAGCAGTAGGTTTGAAGTTTGGCTGTGTAGGCAACATGTACATTGGTGTCTTGAGTGTGTCTCCATTTACGTTCAAGGCGTCTAAGTTCCCTTTTGAGGTTTCTCAGGTTTGTGGAGAACCATGGGGTTCTTCTACGGTGTTTTTGATGGTATTGCTTAGGTGGAAGTAGGGAGGCTGCAGATAGGATTTCATTCCATTTGGAGATGATGGACTCTTGGTTCAGGTTTTTGCTATTTAGTAGGTCAAGTGATGGGAGTGTTTGCTCCAGGAAGGTGGCTTCATTGAATTGTTTGAATTTACGGGTGTGATGGAGATGTGTGTGTGGTTGACTGTTGTGGGTGGAGTAGGGGACGGTGAAGAGGATGAGGGCATGATCAGACCAAGGTATGGGTTGGATAGAGTGTAAGACCTGATCATTTATATTATACTCATACAAAAGAACTTTTTGGGTTTCTTTTTTGATACTGACTGTGCATGGATATCTCTTTTGAAGGGTCTTTTCAGTGAAGGAAGTGCCTCTTCCTCACATCCAAAGTAATAAGTGTGTTTCCTCTCTGCTTGTTTCAGTCTAATGTGCTGCTATATATATTGAAACCTAGCTGTTGTGCTTCATGTAACTGCATGTCATCTTACCACTGTTGAGAAAGTGTTTCAGTAATGTATGTTTTAGTGAAATTGATGCTGCGTATAAAGTTATTACTGAACTGTTTGAAGGTGGCACTGTAGGGCCCTGAGTGTTGATGGCATGAGTAAGCAGACAGCTTGGAAACATTTTTAAATTTCCTCCCCATTTTATACTCTGTGCTTCACTTTTTACAGTTAGAGTATTCTTCTCCTTTTTTTGCCTCCTGCCACCAGTCTGCATAAATTAAGAGGGGGCCATTTTTAAGGGTTAGAAAACTGCTGCGCTTGAGATGGGGGTGGAGGGAATTGTTGAAGCATGGTATGCTACAGATAAGCAGGGAGTATTGCGCTTCTTTCTCTTTCCCTCTATTTTTCTATGCCAATGGGGTTGGAGAGTAAAGAGGGTAAGAGAGTTTGCGATTAGCTGATCTATCCTATAGGTATTGTATAACATGAGTTGCATTTCTCTTGTTCCACTAATATATTTTAAAAAAAAGGAAAACTATGCTGCTGAGTTCTATCTTATACAGAACTTACTTGTATACAATTCATTTTATCTATTGATCATGGTTCCTATTCTAAATGAGAGTTCCTTGTTCATAAAGCCTGTACAGCTGGCATCTCTATTAACAAAGTCCCTGGCAGAGCCCAACTCAGTTTGTAAAAGCAAACAGATGGAATACTTTTGTATCTAAATAGTTATTTAATATTTACATTATTCTTTTCACAGCAGAATAAATTGAAAGAACTGACTCTAGAAACAATGCGCTGAGTCCGTCTTTTTGTAGTCACTGCTAGCTGAAAGAACATACATGTTTTTTTTATGAAAAGAAGGACCAAAGTTAATATATGCAGCGGGGTAAAATCAGGAATGGATAAGCCTGTGGGTAAAAAATGAAGGTAGTTGGCATTCCTATGCATATTTAGTCAACAGGAGTGGATGGTCCCA
Source organism: Ichthyophis bannanicus (assembly GCA_033557465.1). Taxonomy (NCBI): domain Eukaryota; kingdom Metazoa; phylum Chordata; class Amphibia; order Gymnophiona; family Ichthyophiidae; genus Ichthyophis; species Ichthyophis bannanicus. The sequence continues at coordinate 168,433,380 of CM066043.1, forward strand.
TAATACCTGCCATCTCGTTACCATACACCTTGCCTCATGGTTGGTGTAGATCCTCATGGCACGGTGTGGCCTAGCCTGCAGCAAAATGAAAAAATAAAGCATGGGGTCTCTGAGTTATTTCAAGACTCAAGATCCTGTTGCATTCTAATTCCTCCTTCAGCATGGACTTCCTGTTTTTAACAGAGGAAGTCCATGCTGAAGAAGAGTGGGAACGTGTCAGGTTTCTAAGAATTTGGCAGCAGCTCAGAGGCCCCGTGCTTCATTTTTTTGTTTCCTTTTCTCTTTTTCGGTGGCAACATGCAGTTGCTCCCCAGTTCCAACTCCCAGCAGCCTCTAGCCCACTGGCGCATCCCCAAATGTCCAATAGGGCAATCCGTCCTGGTTAGTCATGCAGTATCAAGGGTGCCTTAGACACACTGCAATGATGATGCCTAAGGAAGACATTTTCCTATCTGCTCTTCATTAAGCTAATACGATTCATGAAGAGCATATGATGATTTTATTTGAAATAGTACATTCGATGCTTGAACATTGATCAATCTATTATGTGTAATTAAAAGTAGCTTTGGCTGATTTAGGAATATGTATAGAAGACCATGATGGGAGTCTAGTCAGCAGCTAACATCCAGCACTGCAACAGTAAATGTCATACTCCAGATAAGCAGCTGAATAACAAATACAAGAGCAGGCATCGCAGTTTCATATAGTGCATACCACAAGCTGTTATAGTATTCCAAAGAAATCTGTAATCTTCAGAGCCCTGGAGAGGCCCATTTGGGCTCAACTAACACATTACCTTGATAGCAATTTGGTATTTTTAAGAACTTAAGAAATGCCATATTGGGTCATACCAAGGTTCAATCAAGCCCAGTATCCTGTTTCCAACAGTGGCCAATCCAGATCACAAGTATCTCTCAGGTTCCCAAAAAGGTATGCAGATTCCACTTTGCTTATCGGAGTAAGCAGTGGATTTCCCTGGTCCTCTTTAATAATGGTTGGACAGGAATTTGTCCAAACCTTTTTTAAACACAGCTACACTTACAGCCTTTAACACATCCTCTGGTGACGAATTCCAGAGTTTGATTACACATTGAGTGAAAAAATATTTCTCCGATTAGTCGTAAATGTGCTACATTGTAGCTTTATTGCGTGCCCCCTGGTCTTTTTGCTTTTTAAAGGAGTAAACAACCAATCTACGTTTACCCATTCCACTCCATTATTTTATAGACCTCTATCATAATCTCCCCTCAGCCGTCATTTTTCCAAGTTGAAGAGTCCTAGCCTTTAAAACCTTTCCTCATAGGAGTATCCATCCATTCATTTTACCATTTTGGTGGCTCTTCTCCGTACCTTTTCTAATTCTGCTATATCCTTTTTAAGATATGGTGACCAGAATTGCACACAATATTCAAGGTGCAGTCGCACTATGGAATGATATAGAGGCATTATAATATCCTTTGTTTTATTCTCCATTCCTTTCCTTATGATTCCTAGCATTCTATTTGCTTTCTTGGCCACCGCTGCACACTGATTCTACTAGGTAATAAGAGAACAACTTTCAAAGTCATTTATGTGGGTAAATAAGTCTATCTGAAATTAGCCCTGAACCAAGTATATAAAAATACTTGTGGGATTCAAAATGTGTGTATTTTTGGCTGCATTCTAAAAAAGGGCATTCCTTTAGGTAGGTCAAGGTTAGCATAGCAAACAATGGCATGGCATTTTCAAATGTACATGCATTATTTTATGTCTCCCTCCTCTGCCATCTGCCAAAAAGCAGATCCAAGTATAAGGTATATTTGGCATTCATACATATGCTAAGTTTCAAAGGAAATCTATCTGTAGTTTCCTTTTGAAAATCAGCTACAAATTATGTAGCCCTCAGCAACCCCAGTAGTCTACCTCCAGTGGCTGACCCTTCACACCTTGTCTCGTCTCCCAGCTACCGATTCCCTCTTCCCCACGGTCCTTGCTATTTTCCCTCTGGAATAGCAGGCCCTTCTCTGGAATGAAGTGCTTTCGCAAGCCCTGGATTCTGTCGCCCCTAGGGTTGCCACTTCCACTCTTGCAAACGTTCATCATCCCTGTTACCACTAGCTTGATCTAAACAAAGCGGCAACTACGTAAGGATGAGAAGTCCTGGCGCAGGGTTCACTCAATGTCCAACTTACAGCTTATAAAACTCTTCACACCTACTATCGCTCTCAAATGATCTCTTCGAAAAAAGCTTACTTATCTAACCATATTTCTAATGCAGCCTGTTCTTCTAAAGCTCTTTTCACAAAGGTATCCTACTTATCCTCCCTAATCACAACACCCTACCCAACAGCAGACCTGACTGGCCCACCCCTTGATGTTCTGGCCAAACATTTCCTGGATAAAGTGGAGAAGTATCACTCTCAGCTCCCTGATCCAGACCCTATTTTCTCAGGCGGTGTATCCCCCTCTTTCAGTCCCAGTCCACACTTGGTCCCACTTCACGCAAGTAACAGACCTGCATGTCACTGAAGGCTTTCTCGTCCACCCAGAAAAGCACCTGTCCTTCAAGACCCGATCCCTTCTGTCTGGGTCGGAAAAAACACTTTGGGGGTCTTCTCCCCATTGCATGCATGATCATTAACAGTAGCCTTTCAACCAGCCAAGTCCCTCCCAAATGGAAACATGCTCTAATACAGCCTATATTGAAGAAACAATCTGAACCACAGGACCCCGCTAGTTACCAGCTTATCTCCAACCTCCCCTCTCTCTCAAAACTAATGGAATGCATCGTATTCAATCAGCCTTCCAGTCATATTGACCATATCAACGCCTTGCACCCCTGACAATCAGGGATTCAGGAAGGTCACAGTACTGAAACCATATTTTGGTTCTCTTGAGTGATTTCTATAGAGCTCTTGATTCTGGTAATCTGATCCTGGAGGTATCTTTGGATTTTACATGTGCCTTTGATCTTGTCAATCACACTCTTCTTCTCTCATGTCCCTATTCTATTGGTATTTGTGCAAATGTACACTGATGGTTTCAGTCCTTCCTGTCAGGTCGCTACTTTTCTGTGCAGGTCTCTGGTGAGTCATCTTCTTCTTTCCCCCTTTGCTGTGGGATTCCATTCGCCCCCATCTTATTCAATAATTTCCCATGATTCAAGGCACGAGGGTTACAACATATGTCTACATGGATGACATTCTCCTTGTCTCCATTGTTGACAGTATCACTCCTAACTTAGGCACAATTAAACAATGTCTGTATTTGATCTCCGACTGGCTGAACACCAACTGCTTTCAATTAAACCCTGAAAAATCCACAGCCACTTGGATAACAAGGGGTGCCCCAACTCCTGACATTGCCCCAACAATTTAGGATCAGCTTATTGTGTTAGTATCGTCCTTCAGATACCTTGGTGTTTTTCTTGATTCAAATCTTTCACTCATCACCTTAGTCAAGTGGTCAAATCTTCCTTCAATTCTTTGTGCCACTTTCAAGCCGTCCAACCCTTCCTAGAGCTCACAGTGTGGTTTGTCATCATTGTCAGTGCAGTAATCTCTAGACTAATAAGAGAAAATATTTTTTCACTCAATGCGTAATCAAACTCTGGAATTTGTTACCAGAGAAAATAGTAAAAGTTGTTAGTGTAGCTGGGTTTAAAAAGGTTTGGACAAGTTCCTGGAGGAAAGGTCCATAAACTATTACTAAAGGGGACCCAGAAAATCCACTGCTTGTCCCAGTACAAGCATTGTGGAACCTGTGTCTTCTGGGGAAACTGCTAGGTACTTGTGACCTAGATTGGCCACTGTTGGAAACAGGATACTGGGCTTGATGGAACCTTGACCTGACCCAATATGGCATATCTTATGTTCTTATGATTACTGCAATTCTGCGTTTGCTATTTTATCCTCTGCTACTACTACTGAGCATTTGTACAGTGCTACAAGACATACGCAGTGCTGCACAGACATATAAGAAACAGTCCCTGCTCATCAGAGCTTAGAATCTAGTCAAGACAAACAACACAGTAGATGTAGACAGGGATATATCTAGGGCAGGGGTGGGCAATTCCGGTCCTGGAGGGCCGCAGAGCAGTCAGGTTTTCATGATGTCCCTAATGAATATTCATGGACCAATTTCCATACAATGGAAGGCAGTGGATGCAAATAGATCTCATGAATATTCATTAGGGACATCATGAAAACCTGACTGGTCTGCGGCCCTCCAGGACCGGAATTTCCCACCCCTGATCTAGGGGGAATGGTAAAGAAACACAATGGAGATAAGGTGAGTAAAGATCCAAAAGCGGCAGGTGAGTTTTCAGCCTGAATTTGAAAATAGCCAGAGAAGGCGCCTGACTTACAGACTCAGGTAGTTTGTTCCAGGCATAAGGAGCAGCAAGGTGAAAGGAGCGAAGTCTGGAGTTAGTAACAGAAGAGAAGGGCACCAATAGAAGCAATTTCCCAGAACAGCAGAGTTTCCGGAGAGGGGTGTAGTGAGGTATAAGAGAGGAAAGGTAGCGAGGAGCTGCAGAGTGAATGCACTTATATGTCAGCAGGAGAAGTTTGATCTGGATGCGGAAATAGATAGGGAGCCAATGAAGTGACTTAAGAAGAGGGGTAATATGAGCATGACGAGGCTGGTGGAAGATTAGCTGCACAGCAGAGTATTGAGCAGACTGAAGGAGAGAGAGATGATTCAGAGGGATCAGTAAGTAGCAGGTTACAATAGTCAAGACAGGAGGTGATTAAGGAGTGGATAAGTGGATAAGCAGTGCGCTCAGAAAGGAATGGGTGGATTTTGTTGATTTTATAGAGAAAGAAATGGCAGGTCTTAGCTATCAGATGGATGTGTGTAGAGAAGGAGAGAGAAGAGTCAAAGATGACCCCGAGTTTGTGAGCTGAGGAAACAGGGAGTAGAGAGTTATCCACAGAGACTGAGAAAGGAGGAAGAGGAGAGGAGGTTTTAGAGGGATAAATAAGAAGCTCAGTTCAATTTCAAGTGGCGGTGAGACATCCAAGCTGCAATGTCAGAAAGGAAGGCAGAGATCCAGGTCTGGATTGCCAGAGAGATTTCAGGTATAGAGAGGTAGATTTGGGAGTCATCAGCATAAAGATGATACTAAAAGCCATGGGAAGAGATGAGCACACCAAAGGACTGGGTATAGAGAGAGAGAAAAGGCGTGGACCTAAGACAGATCTTTGGCATACACCAACTGAGAGCAGGATACTAGCTGGCTTTAGAAGACGTCAAACAGTACATAATACAACTATCTGTATGCTCACTCAGGCTCACAGGTATGACCATGCAACTCCTCTACTCTTTCGGTATCACTGGTTGCCGGTAAAATATCATCTCCAATACAAGATCCTTCTTCTCAATTATAAAGCTTTTTATCAAATTGCCCTAGAGTACCTATCATTCCTAGTCATTCCTTACTGTTCAGCACATTCTTGCCGATCTATACATCTATGTCATATAATACTATAAATAATCATCAGCACTAGTAGACTGGAAACCTCCACAAATAATATACAGGGTGGCCCAAAAACGTGAGAACATCTCGTAGCATACAAGTTATTTAAAAATTCAAAATAATAGATGTAAACGATTGACAAATTAAAAAAAGAAAAGATGGTGACCGGAAATTGTCAAAATAAAGACGTTATATAGCTAAAAAAGGTAAATAAGTAAACTATTTAAGCTTTTAATTTACGAGATGTTCTCACTTTTTTTGGGCCACCCTGTATATGGCATACAAAATAATATATTAAGTTACGTGCATTACCATCTTTTTAATTGCATAGTAGCATGTTTACTAACATGTCCTACCAGGGTAGCATGGGGTTAGCATGTGGTATGGGCTTCATGCTAAAAACCCCACACTACCCTTGTAGCATGTGTCTGTCTGGGAGACAACTGGGCAAGATGGGTTGCAGGCAGGTCTGGGCAGGACTGGGCTCAATGCATGCAGTATGGGTGCAACTAATGCCACCTCAGTAGGTGGCATTAGTTGCACCTACAGCTGATTTACCGTGATGCTGCACGGTAACTGCAAAAGAAGAGATGTACTCGTTCCCTTGCAGTTAGCTTACAGCCCTGTCCTAGCATTGCGGTTCATATGTGCATAATCGGCATGGGGCTTAGTAAACATACCTCATAGTTTAACAGTATTGTACAGAAGTACTTACTGATTGAGAACAGGTGTGTATGCTGTCTTATCTTCATCAATGATGGTAACCATTAAGGTAATTATCCTTGGCCAAAATTCCAGATTCTTGATGGTTGGTCCATGATCTTCTCGAGGGATATCTTGCTTCTTACTCTATAAATGTGATTCAAAACACATGCAAATCAACATTTTAGAGCTTAGTAGATGTTAAACTTTCACATCTTTCAGCATCCATTAACGCATACAGAAGGAAGGCAATGAAGTTTCATAAATTACTTCTTTCAGTATACAGATGCCAAGTCTCCAAGTCAAATAAAGTTGTGAGAGAGGACATCAAAGGAAAAATCAGTGCAATACTCAAATTTGCCTTGAGTAGGAGGATGGTCTTTATTACATTAAGAGGGTAGTTTTATAAGGGGAGCCTAGTTTAAGAGTACATAGGCACCTACTTAGATGCTATTTCATAAAGATATATAGGGCCATGTTTACTAAAGGTTTACGTGCACCCCATAGATGCCTTGAATACAGTTGCAGATATTTACACCTGCTCGAGAGGAGGTATAAATTTTAATATGTAAAGTTTGCAGGTATATGCTCTGATTGAAGTATTCTATAATCAACGCATGTACTCGTGAACTCTACTTGCACACCACCCAGATAGCACCCCTGGCTATGTCTACTGGCACAGTACATGCCATCACGGCAGCATGAAGACTTCTATGCCAGTTGGAATTTTGTAACAGACCACACGTATGCAAAATTAGGCTATAAAATTACTTCTTTTACATTGTAAAAGCTTTTTCACACATTTATGTCTTTTTATAATTGGCATTTTACACATGTATAATTTCCTCACACATAAAAGTAGGTGCAATGATAATACTGCAGGCACCTTTATGTGATTCGCGTGTAGGTGTGTTTGGGGACAGAGTTGGGTGGATTGCAGGCAGAGTTGCGATTTACATATATTTTTGATAAGATGCTTGTGAATGCATATACTGAATGCCCAAACACATACACCTACTCCCCAAAAGGTGCAAAATCTCTGCGACTTCATTTTATCCATAATTTATGCCGGTTTGGAGGAGTAAATTTATAAAGACAGATAGGCATTTATGGGGTCCTTTTACTATGACGCACTTTTGTGTCATACCTAATGTGCCCATAATGCATTAGGTGTAATGGTACTGTGTTAACTGTCAGAGGCATGACAAGTATCCTCCCGGCGTTTAACGCAGTAGACCCTGCTTAAACGTGGCCTAAAATTAGCATGGGTGCATTTACCTCCACTTATGGAGGTGGCAGTAAATGTACCTGTGCTAATGGCATGCCTTGCAGTTAAGGCAGGTTGCACAGTTTGCAAGGCCAGTCGCCACCCCAATGAAGGCAGCAGTTACCATGGAAATCAATCAGGATATGCTAACTGTGCTGGCTCCATGCTAACAGTTACTGCGGGTCACAGCTCGGGGTTAGCATGTGCTGTAACCCATGCTAACTGCTTAGTGCATTTTAGTAAAAGAGCACCTATGTGTCTTTATAAAATAGGCTTGAAATAGGCGCCTACTTGCTCTTCACATACAAGCAGCCTATAAAATTACCCTGTATGAGTGCAGAAATGTAAGGATTTTTGTTTTGATAAATAGTTCAAATGTACAATAAAAATGGTTCATGATAAATTGAATAGAATATATGAAAATATCACCAGACCTGATGATCGCTCTCTTTCATGCCTATTTTTATTTTTTTTACCATGCCCAGATCACCGAATTGATCCCAAAATCTGTGATCTCAAGCAACATAAAATATTGAAGAAAAGGAAAATGGAGACTGTGGCCTTGAGTCTGTTGCATTTAGAACAGCGCTATATATTTGAACTCAATACACTGATTCCTAATGACTTAAATATGGATCAAGATTTCTCAGGTTTTTTTTTTTAGGAAATTAATAAATTGGTGCTCCCCTTCGTTTGTTTGGTTTGTATTGTTCACCATGGCCTATGCTGTCATTTTCCTTCCCCCCCCCCCCAGTTTTTTCCCTTCCTCCCTCCCCTCTCCCCCTTTCCCCTCCCTGCCCCCTCTCCCTCTCCCTTCCCAACCGCCCACCCCCTCTCCATTTTCCCTCCTCCTCCCCCCTTTTTTTCACAATAATTCATGGAACAACCAGATAGGTGTTTACTTATTTTAGAATGCCATGGTTTCATTTGTCCATTAATTACCTAGTTTCCCATATAACATAGTTATTCACCTGTAATAGGTATTCTCTGGGGACAGCAGGAATCAGTCCTCACATATGGGTGATGTCAGTATTGACAGAGCCCTCACGGAAGCATCTCCCCAACTTTCAAAAAAAAGGCTTTAAGAGATGCTACCATGCATGCATGGTTCCCTTCCTACCCAAGGGTGCCTTCCTACCCAAGGGTGCCATCAGATGACATAGCTAAAAGATGGCAAAAAAGAAAAGATGGTAAAGAAGCAACTCCGAGGGGCGGAAGGAGGGTTGTGAGGACTGATTCCTGCTGTCCCCAGAGAATACCTGTTACAGGTGAGTAATTACGCTTTCTACAGGAACAAGCAAGAAGTCAGTCCTCACATATGGGACTCCTCAGCTACAGGCTACCGAAAGCCCATAGCGAAAAAACATGGTCGCCCTCAAGGGGAGCTGTGAGCATCAGCAATTGAGTCAGACTACAGTAGGACCCCTGTGTCCGATGGAAACCAGAACTCCAGTAGCCTGAACACAGAAGGGTCAGAGGGTAGGAGTTGCCTAAACCATGAAAGCACAGACTGGCCGTTAAGGCACTGTCCCATTGGGACTCCCTTTCTAGGCAGTAATGGGCTGCGAAGGTATTGACTGAAGACCAATGGCAGCACAGCAGATGTCCACCATGGGGACGGAGTGCAGGTTTGCCACTGAGGTCGCCATAGCCCTGATATGGTGCTCCATGACGCGACCTTCCAGCAGGAGCCCCGCCTGCTCATAGACAAGGATGATACAGTCTGCTACCCAGGTAGATAGTGTATATTTGATCACCGCCTCTCCCAAACAAATGGGGTCGTATGAGAAGAAAAGCTTAGCAGCTTTGCAGTGGCCGCGAGTACATTGGATGTAGACAGACAAGGCCCTCTTACAGTCCAGAGTGTGAAGGACCATCTCACCCCTACTGGTGTGAGATTTTGGGAAGAAGGTGGAAGTACCACCTCCTGGTTGAGGTGGAAGGACGATACAACCATCGGAAGGAATTTTAGGGTGTGTGCGGATCATCACCCTTTTGTCTGGTATATGGTGCCTCCGCCACTAAGGCCTGAAGCTCACTGACTCTGCGAGTGAAAGTGAGCGCAACCAGGAACTCCACCTTCCATGAGAAGTATCGCAGATGGCAAGTAGCCAGAGGCTCAAAGGGCAGACAAGTGAGCTGCTCCAACATCACATTGAGGTTCCACTCAGTCACCAGACGACGAACCAGGGACTTCGATAAGAGCAGACCCCTTAGGAAGCGGGTCACCAGTGGCTAGACCGAGAGGGGTTTTGCCATCCACCGGGTAGTGGTGCGCTGCCAGGGCACCGAGGTGCACCTTGATGGAGTTTGATTTAAGCCCAGATTGCAAGAGGTGGAGAAGGTATTGTAGCATCAGTCCAACTGGGCAAAAGAACGGGTCTGTCCTGTGCTCTGCATACCAAGTTGAAAATCTGCGCCATTTGAGAGCATAAGCTTTCCTAGTGAAGCCTTATGAGAGGCCAGCAGGATTCTCCTCTTCCTCACCTGAGAGGTTGAAAGGGGCTATGGTCACCCTTTCAGCAGCCACGCCATCAGTGACAGGGACCCCAAGTTGGGGTGCAGAAGAAAGCCCCCCTCCTGAGACAGGAGCCCTGGAGAGTTCCTCAACAGGATGGGAGTTACCACCAATAGCTGGAGGAGTAGCGGGAGCAATGGTTGCCTGGGCCATCGAGGGGCTATCAGGATGAGCGAGGCCTTGTCGCGAAGGGTCCTGAATAGTGTCTTGGTAATTAGTGGCGTAGGAGAGAAGGCATACATGAGGTCCTCTGACCATGAGACAAGGAATGTGTCTGCCAGCACGCTGAAGGGATGGGCCTGTGATGGGCCTGCCGGGATCAGAAGCGGGGCAACTGGTAGTTGTCTGAGCTGGCCAACAGTTCCATCACAGGTTCCCCTCAGAGATGGAAGGGCTGGTCAGCCACACTGGGATCCAGCTGCCACTCGTGTGTCTGGAGGATCCGGCTCAATCTGTTCACTCAACACTTTGGTTCGGTAACGTGATCACTAACACAGAGCCTGTCCACCCCACATAACCAGTCTAAGTGTGCGCGCACCTCCCCCCCCCCCCCCCCCAGAATGCATCTCCCATTGTCTGCTCAGGAACTATATGTATATAGTTACCATTTATATAGCTTGTTATATGGTTAAGGTTATGGTTATTTATTTGATATACCACCCGTCCTTAGCAAACAGAGCGGTTCACAATTTACAAACAATTAAAGGTAGGCACAAGGCCAGAAAGGGAAAAGGAAATTACAATTGTTGATAGGACAGGCAGAGAGAGGCATACAGGACTATACATAGGGGGACAGGATCAGACAAAAGGGGAGGGAAGGTCAAAAGCCAGAGAGAAGAGATGGGTTTTTAGGTTTTTTTTAAATGTGTTGTGATGGGGTTCTAACCTAAGGGAAGTGGGCAGTGAGTTCTAGAGTGCCGGGCCGATGAAAAAGAATGCAGAGGAGCGTGTGGATTGGAGGTGAGTGAGGGAGGAGGAGGGAAGATGAAGACGGTTTAGGTGGAATGAGCGGGGGGTGTGTCTGGGGGTGTGGAATGTGATGAGGTCTGCCAGATATTGCGGAGTGCTAGTGTGAAGAGCTCTATGAACTAAAGTAAATAATTTGAAGTGAGTACAAAAAGAGATGGGTAACCAGTGTAGATGGAGGAGAGGTCTGACATGATCCCGCTGGGAGGAGGAAGTGATAAGACAGGCAGCAGTATTCTGAATTCATTGCAATCTACCTATTTGTGATTTCGAGAGGCCAATGAAAACAGAGTTAGAGAAATCAACCCTTGACATAACTAGTGACAGAAGAAGAGTGGTAAGAGCAGGTGGAGTGAGAAAGGGGCGAATTGCACGAATCTGGCACAGGAAAAAGGAGGTGGTTTTGGTGATGTGTGAAACATGGGCTTGAAAGGAGAGATCTGAGTCAAAGAGGACACCCAAGTAGCGGAAACAGGAAACTAGGGGTATGGAGGAGCCTGAGAAGTAGGGTGCCAGTGCTGGGGAGGGATTACCGTGGGTGAACCAAATTGCAACGATTTTGGTTAAGTTAAGACGAAGACAGTTTAGGGTAAGCCAATCAGTGACCATTGAGAGACAGGTATTGAGAGCAGAAAGGTCAGGGTGAAGAGGGGAAGTGTGGTGGAGAAGAACTAGATCATCTGCATAATAAAAAGCGGAGAACCTAGATTGCTGTATTAGTAAAGCGAGCGGTGCTAGAAAAAGATTAAAAAGAAGAGGTGCCAGAACAGAACCCTGGGGGACCCTGCAGGGTAAAGGGAATGGATCGGAGGGGGGAGTAGAGCAGGATGAAGAGAGGACTGCACAGGACCAGGAGGAGAGGAAAGAGTGGAACCACCGATAGACTGTGCTGCAGAGGCCGGCCTTGCGTAGACGAAGGAGAAGAAGAGAGTGGTCAACTAGGTCGAAGGCTGCAGATAGGTCCAAAGATACTGCCACCGAGAAGTCACCACGATCGTGAGCCATATGGAGAGCATTGGTGAAGGCAAGCAGAACAGTTTCAACACTGTGGCCTTGTCGGAACCCTGACTGATGGGGGGTGGAGAAAATTGGTGGAGTCCAGATGGTGAGAGAGCTGTGCAAAGACGGCTTTTTCGAGAAGTTTAGAAAAGAAAGGGAGGTTAGAGACAGGGCGATAATGTGCTGGAACTAGAGAGTCGAGTGAGGGTTTCTTGAGGATAGGGCAAATAAGGGCGTGCTTCCAGGAGCGAGGGAAAGTGCCTATGGCAAGACCTGTATTGATCATAGTGAGGATAGGAGGTATGAGTGCCAGAGAGGGAGTAAGTATCGAGGGGATAGGGTCAAGATAGCAGTATGTCTTATTAGATGAGGAAATCAAATGGATGAGTTCAGCTGTAGTGATTGGGTAGAATGTGGCCCATGTGTGTGAGAGTTGCGAGGTGGGGGGGGGATGAGGTAGGAGGAGGGGAGGAGACAGGGGGGACAGGAGGGCAGTGATGCCCTGAGGGAGGCGATCTTGGTGCTGAAGAATGATGCAAGTAGTGGAGGGGGAGGAATTGGTTGGACGGATGCGGTGGTGGAATTGGGGCAGAGAGATGTGAGAGTTTTAAGAGTGGAATAGAGATGGCGGGTTTGGTTAGGGGCAGAGGAGATGGCATTAGAGAAGTATGTCTGTTTGGCAAGATGAACTTTAGAGCGATAGTGTGAATGATGTGTTTTAAATGATGATAGTGTGGCTGGGGAGGGAGCTTTTTTCCATAGTTGCTCAGCTCGGCGGAGGTGAGTGCGTAACAGATGCAGACCGTTGTGGAACCAAGGTTGTGAAGGGCGTTGGCGAGGGGGGCAGGGTTGTAGGGGGCTAAACGGTCGAGAGCTGTGGAGAGATTAGAAGCCCAAAAGCTTGAGAATCAGGGGAGAGGGAAGAAAAATCAGGAGGGAGGAGTTCGGCTGCAGTTGGAAAATGTTGGAGGGTGAGTGGGTTGATGCGACAAGAGTAGCGCAAAGGGGGGGATGTATTGGGAGGGGCATTGGAGGAGGAGAGGATAGGGAGGATGGCTTTGAGTGGGAACAGTGAAAGAACAGGCAGAGGTGATCAGTCCAAGGCAGATGAGAGGAATGCAGGTTTTGTAGCAGGAGGGTAGAGAAGACGGAGGTGATAAGTAGGTCAAGGGTGTGACCTGCAGAGTGAGTGGAGAAAGAGACGTGTTGCAAAAGGGATAGGTCATGCAGGAGAGAGGCAAAGATATGATCCCTGGGAGAGGAAGGGGAATCAAGGTGAAGGTTGAAATCTCCTGCAATGAGCAGGTGGGGGAAAGCCAGAGAGAGGTCAGAAATGGTCAGAAGAAGAGTCCCAGAGGTTGAGGCATAATGCAGGAGGGGAGTAAATAAGGAGGACGAATGTTGGGGGAGAGGTATGTAGATGAAGGAGAAGAGCTTCAGGGTAGTGTAGAAGAGGAGAGAAAATTTGTGTGAAAGTGAGGGTGGGGTGTAGGATGGCCGCCACACCGCCACCTATATGACCTGTATGAGGAATGGAAATAGCTGAGAAACCGAGGGGGAAGGCAACGGGAAAGAAGAGCATCCTCCCCGTCCTTCAGCCAGGTTTTGGTATAATATTATACCAAGGAGGAGGGAGGAGTGCCCTAGTGGTTGGGGCAAGGTACCACAGGCCAGAAGGTCAGTGGTTCAAATCCCACTAGAGGACAGCAACCTTGGGCCAGAAGGACTGGGGTTTCTAGTCCCACAGGTGCTCCTCGTAGTCTTGGGCAAGCCACTTAATCCTCCATTGCCCATGTTCCCTGTAAGTATTAGTGTATTGTCTCATATCCCCTTGTGTTAAATGAATCCCCCAACCGCTTTGACCCGGTGAAAAGCGGGATATAAATGCAGCTAAATAAATAAATTGAATACATTCTGTTTTGTACAATTCACATATTGTTCTTTGTAAACCGCAATTTATCTGTTAGAAATTGCAGTATAAAAATGTAAAATAAATAAATAAAATCTGTCAGCCAGTAAGTTGTTTTGGCCTGACAGGTATACTGCCCATAGGAGTATATCCTGATGGACTGCGTAGGAGCAGAGAACTACTGCCTCTCGGCTGAGAGTACAAGACCCCATGTCCCCCTGTTTGTTCACACAGAACATCGCCACCTGGTTGTCCGTCTGGACCAATACCGGCTGCTGATGTACTGTAGGTGGTTGCAAAAAGCTCGGAGGGCTAATTATATCACCCATAGTTCCAGGAAGTTGATCTGCTGGTTGCTCTCATCCTGCGACCAGCTGCCCTGGGTGCGGAGTTCCTCACAGTGGGTTCCCTAGCTGAGCAGGGAGGAGTCCATGGTGAGGAACCTTAAGGGACTCGGGGCTTGAAAATGCATCCCTGCCTCAAGGTATTGGGGAGTCTGCCAAGAGGTCAGAGAGTCTGCCAATAAAGTATAGGGGGTGAAGTACTTTTGTCCACTAAAGAAGAGCGGGACCTAGGTGTGGTTGTATCTGATGATCTTAAAGTAGCTAAACAGGTAGAAAAGGCGACAGCAAAAGCTAGATAGATGCTTGGGTGCATACGGAGAGGAATGGCTAGCAGAAAAAAAGAAGGTGATAGTGCCTCTGTATAAGTCATTTGGCATATTGTGTGCAATTCTGGAGACCGCACCTTCAAAAGGATATAAACAGGATGGAGTCAGTACAGAGGGTGGCTACTAAAATGGTTAGTGGTCTTCATTAGAAAGCATATGAGGACAGACTTTAGGATCTTAATATGTACACCTTAGAGGAAAGGCAGGATAGAGGTGATATGATTGAGATGTTTAAATACACAGGGGGAGAGATCATTAAATGCACAGGGAGAGAGCCTCTTTCGATTAAAAGCAAGTTCTACTATGAGGGGACATGAGTTGAGGGTGAAAGGGCATAGATTCAGGAGTGATATGCGGAAATATTTCTTTACGAAAAGAGTGGTGGATCCGTGGAATAGTCTCCAGTGGAGGTGGTAGAGATGAGGACAGTATCTGAATTCAAAAAAGCATGGGACAAACACAGAGGTCTGTAAAGGAAAAAAGGGGACTGTTGTAGTTGTCGATATGGAAGGACAGACTAGATAGGCCATGTGGTCTTTTTGTGTCACCATTTTTCTATGTTTCTATGTTTCTAAATGGCGGGTCACTGAGACTTCATCCCAGAGGCGCCCGGTGGCCTGTGTCCACTGGTCCCGGACGCACCACTGCACAGTTCTCATATGGAGGCAGGCATCTGGGGTGACGTGGACCGTGGAGGCCATGTGCCCGAGTAGGCACAGGAGGAGCCGAGCAGACACCAAGGGATGGTGCTGTATGTCCAGTGCCAGGGCCCTGAGATGGTTGGCTCAGTCTCCAGGCAGGAAAGTCTTTGCCTGGAGGGTGTCCACTCTTGCCCCTATGAACTCCAGATATTGTGTCAGAAGGAGGTGGGTCTTGGGGTAGTTTATCACAAACCCCAAGTGTTGCAGGACCTGAATGGTACGCACAGCCGCCTGCTGCACCTCTGAGGCTGTGCCTCCCTTTATGAGCCAGTCGTCCAGGCAGGGGAAGACAAAGACCCCCTTGGAGGCAGAGGAAGGTGGCTATGACTGCCAGGCATTTTGTGAAGACCTTTGGGGTGGAGGCCAAGCCTAAAGGCAGCATCCTGTACTGGTAGTGTTCGCCCCCGATCATGAATCGCAGGTACTGCCTGTGGTTGGGGTGAATGAGTATGTGGGTATAGGCATCCTTCATATCTAAGGAATATAGCCAATCTCCCCGCTGGAGGTAAGGCAGCAATGTTCCAAGGGAGAGCATCTTGAACTTCTCCTCACCAGGAACTTGTTGAGATTGTGCAGGTTGAGGATTGGCCTTAAGCATCCTGTCCTTTTTGGCATAAGGAAGTACTTGGAGTAGAACCCCTTGCCCTTGAGATGGTGGGGGCACTGGTCCCACCACTGTGTCCTCAAGAAGACTTGCAAGCTCCTTCAGTAGAAGGTCCCAGTGAAGGGGATACCTGAGGAGCTCTCCAGAAAAATAAGGGGGAGGTTTCTGAGTTAGGTGGAGGAGGTAGCCCTCCTTGACCACCCAAAGTGTCCAGAAATTGATGGTGATGGTTAGCCACACCTTTGAGCATAGTTGATCAGATGTCCCCCCCTGTGGACTGCTGACCTCCTTGGGGTAGAGAGTCTATGCCCAAGGAGTCAAAAGCTCCCCCCCCTGGCTGGGCCGGGGCTGATGCCTGCGGTTTGGGAGCCTTCTGCTTACGAGGGCCATGCCCATGTCCCTTGGCCTGTTGACTCTGCTGGGGAACCAGGGAGGCCTGAAAAGGTGGGCAGTTCCTGTAAGCAGAAACTACTGCGGGGAGGGGCAGCAGTCTTTTTAAAGAGCCTGGTCCTCGTCATAAACTCAGTCTCCAGCTCAACAGTTTTGTAGATCATGGGCTTGCCAAATAGGTTCTCTCCTTGGCGTGGGACATCAACCAATTTGTCCTGAACCCATTGCTCGAGGTCAGACGACTGTAGCCAAGTCTGCTGTCTGCTGTCGCTATTCGAGCCGCCGACTCGAAGCCATCACTGGCTGCCCAAGGCAAACTTGTAACACTCATGGACGGCCTTTGCCAGGTTCTTGAACCACTGCAGGAGTTCCTCTGACAGACCAGCTGAGAACCCGGTGAGTTCCTTAGCCAGGTCTCGCAAGTACATGCCCATGTATAGCTGGTAGGCCTGGATGTGGCTGATGAGCATCTATCCCTGGTAACACTTTCTGCCGAAGGCGTCCAAAGTGCCTGCTTCCCTGCCGGGGAGGCACCGAGGAGTGCGTCTTCTGACTCTTCAGTCGATGCATGGCCGACTCCACCACCATGGAGTTGTGTGGCAGCTGTGATTTCTGGAAGCACAGGCTCCAGTGAACTTGATACAATGAGTCAAGCCGCTTGCTCACCACTGGCACCGATGCCAGTGTTTCCCACATATGGAGCATCAGCCGTTCCAGGATGGGAGGGATGAACACCGTAAGTGATTCCCTCGGAGGGGCCTCATACTGTAGGATTTCTAATTCATCTGCCCGAGGGCCCTCCTCCGATACCATTGGGAATGCTAGGGCCCTGGACATATCCTTGACAAAGTCCAGATATCCCATGTCCTCCGGCAGAGACCGCTGCTGGGGCTCTGAAGTGGGAGAGTATGAGGGGATGTCACGTTGGTGACGGGTGTTGGGCGACCCCTCATCTGCCATCTCCCACTCGGAGTAGTCCATCAAGGACTCAAAGGAAGGATGGTCCATGGGCTCTGGGGCCAATACTGGTCCGCAGCCGGCCGAGGCCCTATGGCTGGCACCGGAATCTTCAACGTCGAGAGCCCGGTGGTTGAGGTGGATGAACTGGTCATGCCAGGCAGCAGCATCTGCTGCTGGTCCATGAATTTTATTTATTTATTTATTTAGCTGTATTTATATCCCGCTTTTCACCGGGTCAAAGCTGTCAATTGGGAGATACATTTAACACGAGGGGATATGACACACATACGCTAATACTTACAGGGAACATGGGCAATGGAGGGTTAAGTGGCTTGCCCAAGACCACAAGGAGCACCTATAGGACTAGAAATCCCAGTCCCTCCGGCCTGAGATTGCTGTTCCCAGGTGGGACTTGAACCCCCGGCCCTCCGGCCTGAAGTACCTTGTCCTAACCACTAGACCACTCCTCCCTGGCTGACAAACTGTGCTCCAGGGCCGTCATTCTGGACACCAGGCCAGAAGGCTCTGCAGCCATTGGCGTGGGCACAGAGGGAATCGGGCCAGACGCCAGTTCCCTTAGGGAGAATCCTCGATGAGGATGGTGTCTTGCAACTGCGGTTGGTCCGAGGTCGAGTCCTTCTGGGGGACCTTTCCAGGCTACTCC
The DNA here is from genome assembly GCA_033557465.1 of Ichthyophis bannanicus. Taxonomy (NCBI): domain Eukaryota; kingdom Metazoa; phylum Chordata; class Amphibia; order Gymnophiona; family Ichthyophiidae; genus Ichthyophis; species Ichthyophis bannanicus. The sequence continues at coordinate 168,451,188 of CM066043.1, forward strand.
CTCTCTGATACCTCGGACGAGTGCCTCAGACTGCGGGACCTGGCTCAAGACGTACCCGGCCTGTCGGATCCATCCACGGACTCTGCCTATGAGGTGTTTTTCTTCTTGTGTTCCCTCGAAGGAGACCCCCTCTCTGAAGGACCACAGTACCACTCGGGTTCGGTTGGGGCTCCGCCCCCCCCCCCCCCCCGAGATGCCTTGGCTTCAGATGAGGCTCTGGCCTTCAGAGGTACTGGGAACTCAGGAGAAAACTTATCATGCTGCTGCTGGCGGTTCTTGAGGATCTTGCTGGACATCTTTTTGCAGAGACAACATGCTGTGGGGTCGTGGTCCAACCCAAGGCAGCGAAGGCAGCAGCCTTGTGTGTCGGTGAAGGACATAATTTTGGTACACCAATCACACTTCTTGAAGCCACTGGCAGCCATGGGGGGAAAAAAGTACCCCAGTGAGGTCGAAGACCCTCCGGGCTGCCAGTTGGGAAAAAAAAAGCGCAAAGATGCCAAAAATGAAACACTATAGAAAGGGACCCAAACTCGATGCCGAGACAGCGAGGTCGGGTGGCAGGAAGAGTACCGATGCAGTACCGGAGGCGAGTATGAAACTCAGGCAGAAAAATAAACTTTTTCCATGGAAAAGCTAGACGGAAAAAAGGAGACTGGGCAAGATTGCACCCTTGGGCGGGAAGGGGACTACTCATGCGAGGTATTATCTCCCAAAGGCTTTCTTTGAAAGCTGGTGGGGATGCTTCCGCGAGGGCTCCATCGGTGCCGACAACACCCATATGTGAGGACTGACTTCCTGATTGTTCCCGGAGAAATATGTAGGTGTTATCCAATGGCAGCTAGGAAGATATATTGGACCAAGGAATCATTTCTGATATCATTTGATCTGGTCATCTTGGAACATGGATAACTGGTGATTTTGATTTTGGTTAGGCACATTGAAAATGCATGGTGTTCTATTTTGTACTGTTTTTTGTGTTTTTGCATGCACAGACATGAACATATTTCAGATTCCTTTTGGTTCATAAATGTACATTGTCTAGTTTCCATCTTTTGCAGCTGAGCAAGGGAATGCTATGGTCAAATTGTGGGGTTTTTTTTGGCTAGGTTAGATATGCCAGTGATACCAATATATTTTTATTACACATTTGTTTTATACATGATAGTACGGCTACTCCTTTTTCCCTAAAGGTTTTTCAAGCACAGCACTTCCTGCTCCTCTGACTTGTACTTTGAATTTTTCCATTTTAAGTTTTTATTAACTATGGCAATTGAGTAAAAAAAATTACAAAACACTTTGTTCTACACCTTATGCAATCTCTACAATTCTGACCCATTATAACATCAAACAAAGCCACATCTTGATCAACTCTCCATGTTTATGCCCCCTCCTTCCCCTCTTCCCCTACCCCCTATCTCTCATCATCCATTCTATATATTTTGGTTCATCCATCCTAAATTTTGACCTAACCCCCAATCTTTTAAACGCCGTTAACTAAGATGCAGCCATCCTTCTTCCGCTCCCTCTCTCCTGCCCTCCAGGTTTCCACCCACTGCCACACCCCCTTCCATTGTTCGGCACTCTTCTCCCCTTTTCCCCGTCTCAGCTCTGTCAATTTGTGCATCAGACTCACCTCAGCCACTCTCCTGACAAATCCTGCTGGTTGTGGTGTACTTGGCCCCACCCAGTGTTGTGCGATTTCGCATCTTGCTGCTACTATACAATGATCCAGCACGCCCTTATCCCTTCTGGGAACATCAACATTAAGTTGATGCAACAAAAACACCTCCAGTCGCCTTTGCAATCTACAGCCTGTCATGCCATACATCATATCTATAATCCTTTCCCAGTACGCCTGTATCCATTCACACTTCCACCACATATGTAACCAATCCCCTCTTTCGTGACATCCCCTCCAACACTGATCATCCTATCCCCTCCCTGCTTTTTTTTGCATACTGGCGTCCAGTACCATTGATAAAGCATTTTATATGCATTCTCTTTTATCTGAGTGGCAATGGAAATATGTGCCACCGTCTGTATTATCTTGTCCCACACCTCGTCAGTCCAACTCACCCCCAAATCCTACTCCCATTTCAACATATATCCTAGTTTACTCCCCCCTCCCTCCATTAATCCTTTGTAAATTCTGAACATAAGGCTTCAAACCACCCCCTATTTCCCCATAAGTCTGTCCACACCGTCTGCTGTCGGACAAAGTGGCTGACCTGTAAGTATGCATAATAGTCACTTTCCATTAATCCATATAAGTCCCTGATGCCCGCAAACTCCAAAACCCCCTTTGTATTTATTATTTGTGAGAGGTTCGTCAGCCCCCCCCCCCCTTACCCACCTACGTAGGATATGTACACCGGGTCCCTGGCCCCTATCGAAACAGGCCTCTAGTGTCATTCCCTGTGTATAACTTTTATCCTGAACTAATAATTTTCTATTTTGTTTCCACACCCGCAAGCTGTGTAGAGTTAGTGGATTGATGGGCTGAACGTCCACTCCTTTATTCCCCTTCCAAATCAATCTTTCCAATCCCCCCCCCCCCAACCAACTCCTCCTCCATTTGCACCCACATGTGTCTGTCTTCCTCTGAGCCACTCATAAATCGTTTTCAGTTGTGCTGCCTCATAATATTTTCTAAAATTTGGCACTCCTAACCCCCCCTCTTCTTTGGCTCGTTGCATGACTGCCAAAGCGACTCTTGACCCCCTATGTGACCATATAAATCGACTCGCAAGTCTTTATACCTGTTTTAGCTTATTTTGCGGAACCCTTATAGGGAGCGTCTGAAACAGAAACAGTTGTGGCAGTAACATCATCTTTACTGTGGCTATACGCCCAAACCAGGAAATATAACCCTGCCCCCACCCTGCTAGCCAACTCTCTATCTGCCCGAAGATCTTTGAATAATTTAATTTATATAAAGCTTCCAGCCGATTGCTTATGTGGATGCCCAGATACCAAATTTTCTCCCAAGCCCACCTAAATGGGTATTTCTTTTGCAATATAGCCTGTACCTCCCTTGCCACTGATAGGTTCAAGATTTCTGATTTTATCCAATTTATTGTAAAATCCGATAACTTGCCGTATTCTTCGAGTTCCCACATTAAGATTGGGATACTAAGTCGAGTTCTAGCCACACTCAATATGATATCATCAGCAAACAAGGATATTTTTTAGTCATTCCTCCCGACCTGTATTCCCGCTACATCCGCCCTTTCTCTTACCCTCTGCGTGAAAGGTTCCAGCGATATTGCAAATAATAGTGGTGATAAGGGGCAGTCTTTTCTCGTTCCCCTCCCCTGCCCAAAAAATCCAGAATAAGCTCCATTTACCCTAACACAAGCTGTCGGCTGGTGGTACAGCACTTTTACCCAATTAATGAAGCCTTCCCCAAGTCCCATTCTTTCCATTACCTGAAAGAGAAAAGGCCAAGACACCTGGTCGAAAGCCTTTTCCGCATCCAGCGACAAGAGCAGGGCTTCCTCCCCACTTCCTCCCCACTCATATTCAATATCTTTCGAATATTGTCTGCTACTTGTTGGCCGGGAATAAATCCCGACTGGTCATGATCTATCAGTTTCCTGATTATCATATTTAAGCATGTGGCTAGTATTTTGGCTAACAATTTAGCGTCTAGATTAAGCAGCGAAATTGGTCTATACGATGAACATTTTTGCGGATCTTTCCCCTCTTTAGGTATTACCGTTATTCCTGCCTACCCCATCGTATTCGCTAACACTCCTCCCTCCCTCAGTAGATTAAATAACTGCACTAGAGGCGCATTTAACAGCTCTCCAAACCGTCTATAAAATCTCGCTGTGAGCCCATCCAGTCCCGGTGCTTTATCCAATTTCAACTGTTTTATCGCCCTCCGCATCTCATCCCCTCGTATAGCCTTACTTAGCTCTTTTTGTTCCCCCTCCTCTAGTTTAGGCAATTTTAGGGAGTCAAGGTAACTCTGTACTCTCTCCCGCTGTGGTGGGTCCCTCGCTTTATACAACCCCTGATAATATTCCCTAAACGCTTCCCTAATCTCCCCATCTTTTGTTACCAACTCCCCTCCCTGTTTGCGAATTCTCATTAAGTGAGAGTGCAATTTCTTCTGTTTCAACTTCTGTGCCAGATATCACCCCGCTTTATTACCGCCCTCAAAAAAATCCTGTCTCAAAAGCTGCATCTGATTCCTTATCTTTTCTGCCTGCATACCATTTATCTGGGCACGTATTGCCAACACCTGAGCTCGATAGGCTCCATGATGTCCCTGCACATCTAGATCTTCCAGTTCCACCAATCGTTCTCTCAATTCCCGCTCTCTACCCTCCCTTTCCTTCCTTTTCTGGGCCCCCCCATTTGACTAAAAGCTCTCTCACCACTGCCTTATACCCGTCCCATACCCCTCCCCAAGCGACCTCCCCATTATCATTCCACTGGAAATATTCCCTCGTCTCTCTCTCGATGTTTTCTCCTACCCTCTCATCTTCTAATAATGCCTCATTGAGCCTCCAGAACTGTAGGCCTTTCCCCTCTCCCTCCATTCTCAACCTGACCTCGATAGGTGCGTGATCATGTGATTGAGTTAATCTCCGCCTCTTTAATCCTACCCCCACCTCTTTTGAGATCCAAATTGCATCTATTCTGGAGTATGTGCCATGTACCGGTGAGAAATAAGAGAATTGCCTCTTCCCTGGGTGCTGGAGACTCCAGGCATCTATCAAGCAATGCTGCATTACAAAGCTGCGATATCTATTCCTATCTGCTCTTTTACCCTCTCTTTTTCCCGTGGCATCCTTCGCCGGATTCCACGTTAAATTGAAATCACCTCCACAAATTAATATTCCCTCCCCCAATTTCCCCACCTCCTCATTCAGTTTTGTCCAGAATTCACCTTGTGCCCCTGTAGGTGCATATACATTCATTATACAATACTATTTATTTCCCATCTTTAAGCGCAACAACACATATCTCCACTCTATCCCGCACAATAGATTGTAATTGCATCTTCAAACTGGTATCAATCAGTATAGCAACCCCTCCTTTTTCCTTCTCCACTGTGTTAGATGTATGTATCCCTCCATATCCCTTGGGTTTAACCAAATACTCTGTTGCTCTTGTCAAATGCGTTTCCTGTATCATCACTATTGCTGCCTTCTGACGTGCAATTTCAGTACACAATTTTTGTCGTTTAAATGGGGAATTAAGCCCCTTAACATTTAGCAAAACTATTTTTAACTCACCTTTTCTGCTTATTCCCCCCTTCCCTCTTAGCCCTATTACTCTTCCCCACCCCTCTCCCTCCCCTCCTCCCCCTTCTCCCTACCCCCACTGTGGAGACACGACTTCCATACCATGCCTTAGCCTGCCCCTACCTATCTCCCCTTCCCCCCACTCATGCCCTACCCCTATCTCTCCCATCTCTGTCCCCCCCCCTCTGTTACACGTCACCCCCCTTCTTCCAATCACACCTCCTCTATCCACTCCTGATCCCCCAAGGCCATTCATACTCCCAACTATCCTCCCCTTGACTGAACTGCCCCTGGGGAACCATCCTTTAGAACCTGGGCCCCCTACCTCCTCCCCCTATCCCCCTCCTTACGCCTCCCTTCCACTACCCCTCCTACCCCCCTCATCCCTTACAACATGCTGATCAGAGTCCCACATAACAGCTCATCTGAAGATTCATCTGACGCCTTGCATCTCGGGATCTTCCTGCTCAGCCGAGGTCCTTCGCCGTCTCTTGTTCACTTTGGCTGCTTTTGGTCAGCCTCGCTACTCTCTGCCCATTGGTTGTTGCTCTGTGCCATTTTAGGTTAATGTCCTTGCTCCTGTATGTCGTGGCAGTCTTGGCTCAGGCCTGGGTCCCACTGCCATTTGTTGGATTAGATAATCCCAGATCTCCCAGCACCTTCCAGGCTTCCTCACATGTCTTTACCTTCCGCGAGATACCATTTGCTGTGATTAACAAGCCAAATGGGTACAACCACCTGTATTTCGCCTCCTCCCTCCTCAAGAAAGCCGTTACTTCCTTCATTGTTCTCCCATGCTGCAATGTACCTAAGGAAGGATCCTGGAACAGCTCCACCTCATGTCCTTCCCATTTGAAGTGTTCCAACTTCCTTGCCGCTTTCAATATATTTTCTTTAGTTTTGAAGGAACACAAACATACCACAATGTCTCTTGGTCAATTATCTCTTATGGGCCCTAGTCCCCTATGTGCCCATTCAATTTGCAATGGTTTATCATCTCCACTCTCTTCGAGAGTCGCCTCCTGTAACAAGACTTCGAACACTTGGAGAGTAACCAGTTTTTATACTTAGGGTCCTCTGGCACTCCTCTCACTCTGATGTTGCTTCTCCTAGACTGGTCCTCCAAATCCTCCATCTTCTCTTTAAGATCCTCATGTGCTTGCTTTAACTCCTCCCAACCTTTTTGAAGATCCTCCATTACATCTCCATGTTGTTCCAGCTGAGCCTCTGTTTCCTCCACCCAGCTGCCCAGGTCCGCAATATCCTGTCTGAGAGATTGTAAAGTTTCTTTTAATTCATTCTTAACTCCACTGATTTCTACTTTTATCTCTTCTTTCAACTCATTCAACCACGTCTTAATCATATTTGCTACGTCTGGGCCCCAGGGATTCTCCATCTCTTCCACGTGCTCCCTCTCCTGCTCCGCCTGCTGTTTGTCCTCCTTCTCCCCTTCCTTACCTCCTCTCGACATGGCGTAGGGCGATCTAAATTCCGCCAATTTCTTCTTTGTGATTGATCCGCCTTTAACCTTCTCCACTGTGCTCTTTTCCCCTGCTCTGGAGCTGTTCTCTTGGTTTTATCTCACAATGGGGCAATCTGGTAAGTATATTCCTAAGATGGTATTGGCTCCTATGGTATTTGTAAGCGCTTGTCCCACCTGACGCCGTTCTATAGTTTTAATTCTGTACTCTCTCTTCCTGCTTATGTGCACTTCAGACTCTCTTTAGCTCCCATTCAGGCCAGGCGCCTGTGTGCTGCGGCTGCACTTCGCCAGTTGCTGTGTCTCACCCACATTCTCTGCAGGTATTCAGCCTGTTCGTCTCTGCCCCACTTGCTTTCCTGCACTGTCACATGGCTGTATTCACAGCCCACTGATGTTGCTCTCTCCCCTCCTCGCTCCGGCATGGAGAAGCTCTGTCTCTGCCCATCTGATTCACCCCCCTCCAAGGTGATCGGTTCATTGCAGACTCTCTCCGCTCTTCCGGCAGAGCACTGTCTCTCGAGGGCTTCGCTGTCTTTACCACCAGTCCACCATGCGGCTCGCTACCGCAGCTCATCTCTCCGCTGCCTACTTCGTACTGCATGCCGATCGCGGTCTGTACTGCCCTCCGTCAGCTGTTGGAGAACTCCGGAGCTCTTGCCTCTCCCAGATCACTTCACTTCCCAACTTTTGGGGGCTTTAAAACACCTTTTGGCAGGCTTTGACGGCGGAGCCCGTTCACCTCGCCACCATCAGCACTGCTGACGTCACCGGAAGTCTTGTACTTTGAATTTTAAATGTGTTGGGAACAGAAGAAAGCGTGTCATCATGGCGACACATTGTGACATCTTTGAACTGATGCACAGAGGCTTGCCTGGTTTTTACCTTTTGGCGGGCTCCTGCATATTTAAATGGCTCAAGTCTCAACCTTTGTTTAGATCTGCGCTCTGGTTTGGCGCTTGTTCGTGCTAACATTTTTCAGGTAAGTTTGGTTCATCACAATTATGTTCTTTTTGGTTTTCTATATAGGCTCTTCTCTATTTGCATTATGGTTGTCATGTAGGCATTGTTCAGTACGCATTTAAGATCAGTCCCATTTGTGTTTTTTCCTTAGACAGAGCAAAGGGATTATTTGTAATACCATTTCACTTGGTAATTTTACTTTCATTTCTGGCATATTGAACATCTACTGTATGCTGTTTGTTTTTTGTACATTCTGCTTGTGCCTTCGGTAGTTTATTTATTTATTTAGATTTGTATATCACTTTTTCCTTCAATCAAAGTGGTGGGTTACACAAAACAAATTACATAATATAGGGGTGACATAACATTGGATAAGGAATGAAATAACTTACAAGGGATATTACAGATGTAAATAGTTACCCAAGTTTCGATCCAAGTTCGTGTACCTGTTAATTGTAAACACAGATCAACCAGTTTGAAATGTGTAAAAATGTTCCATGTAAACCGCACTGATGGGAAATAGCGCGGTATATAAGAGAATGTAAATAAATAAATAAAATAAATAAATAAATTATAAAATAGCTTATTATACAACAATACTTGCTAAAAAGCTATGACTACAATCATGCATTGTTAATGAAATTCATAATCTGTTTGGTTATAATATTCCATAAATAGGAAGGTTTTGAGTGATTTTCGGAAATCTTTTAAGTCTCTTTTGGCTCGCAAGTCATCAGGAAGAGAGTTCCAGAGAGCTGGCGCTGATAAGAGCTAAAGCTCTGGCAGAGGTAAATTGTTTTGTTTTATGAAATCCAATCGGTGTACACAATTTATTGTCACTGCTTGATTGCCTAGGACGGTTGTTTATGTCTTTGACTAACAAGGAATGGAGAACATGTGCTGTGCAATGGTTGAAGATCTTAAATATATTTGTAATGGTTTTAAACCTTGCACACACAGCTATTGGCAGCCAATGCAAGTACAGGTGTGATATGGTTGTTTTTTGCCGTACCAGTAATAATACTGGCTGTAGTGTTCTGGACTAGCTGGAGTGGATAAATAGCCTGTTTTGGTAGTCCTTGATATAATGAATTACCATAGTCCAGAATTGGTGTGACGACTGCCTGACAAACAGTTCGAAAATGATCTTGAGTATTGGTTTAAGTCTTCTAATAAGCTTTAGTCGTTGATAAGCTTTTGCAGCAGTTTTATTTATATGTGTGTGCAAGTTTAAGTTCTTATCTAAGGTGATACCCAAATATTTCACCTCGCCCTTTATTGGAATAGTATGATTTATAGTTATAGTTATAAATATAAATAAATTTTGAATTTTGTATATGATCCCTTTTTGAACAAATGCATGTTATCTGAATTACGGCCTTTGATAAAGTTGGAGATATCAATAATATTGTGATATTTCTATCTTATAGATTGCAGAGCAGAGATGGCATCCATCTGTCCAAGAAAGGTCAACGCATCTTCGGTAGTAGACTGGCTAATCTACTGAAGAGGGCTTTAAACTAGATTCGTTGGGGATGGGTGAAGAAAGCCCCCAGGTAGGTGATACATTAAATACCTTTATGGAAATGGGTAACATATGGAAAGCAGTGTGTATAAATGCCCGTAGCATGGGAAATAAGATCCCTGATGTTGAAGCTTTGGTGGGAGTGGCTGACTTGGATTTAGTGGCAGTTACAGAAACATGGTTCACAGAAAACCATGATTGCAATGTAACTATACCTGGCTATACTTTATTCAGAAAGGACTGGGTAGGAAGAAGGGGAGGAGGAGTGGCATTATATGTAAAAACTACTATTAAAGCTTTGGAATTACAGAGCTTAAAAGGGAGAGAGGAGGCATTGTGGGTTAAACTAGACAGAGGGAAAGAGAAATCTATTGAATTGGTGTGATATACAGACCTCCCTCACAAGAGGAAGAGGTGGACAGAGAGTTAATTGAAGACATACGCAGCATTGCTAGGAAAGGGGAAGTGCTACTGATAGGAGATTTCAATATGCCAGATATTGATTGGCACATTCCTGCTGCACTATCATCTAGAAGTAAGGAGATCCTGGATTTTTTACAGGGAGAACCATTCAGGCAATTGGTAACAGACCCCACACGTGAAGTGGCCATAATGGACTTGGTTCTTACCAATGGTGAAAGTGTTTCTGATGTTATAGTGGGAGATCATTTTGCATCCAGTGATCACCAGATGGTGTGGTTCAGTATTAGGACTAGGGCTGTTAGAATTCATTCAAAGGTGAGGATCTTAGACTTTAGGAAGATTAACTTTGCCAAGATGGGCCAATACCTCAGGGGGTCGCTAGTGGTATGGGAACAGCTGGGGGATGTAGAAAAACAGTGGGCAAAACTGAAAGGGGATATTTTAAGGGCAACCAACCTTTTTGTTAAAATGGTAAATAAAGGTAAAAGGAAAAGGAGACCACTATGGTTTTCGAAAGAAGTAGCTGAAAAACTGAAGAAAAAGAGGGAGGCCTTCATGAAATACAAGAGATCACAGACAGAGGAAGGCAGGCATCTGTATTTGGAAAAACTTAGAGAAGCTAGCAAAGTAGTCAGGAAGGCAAAGATTCAAAAGGAGGAGGAAATAGCCAATGCAATAAAATGAGGGGATAAGACATTTTTCAGATATATTAGTGAAAAGAGGAAGGGCAAAAGTGGTATTGTCAGACTCAAGGGTGCAGGGGGGGAATATGTAGAAGCTGATAAGGATAAAGCGGAATTGCTTAACAAATATTTCTGTTCTGTGTTCACAGATGAAGAACCAGGAGCAGGACCTCAGAAAACACCCACAAACAGGAACAGAAGCGAGGGACATCTTGAACAATTTTTAAAAGACTGTGTTCATGAGAAACTAGCTCAAATTAAAATAGACAAAGCGATGGGACCGGATGGGATACACCCTAGAATACTGATGGAACTTGGGGACATCCTAGCAGCTCCACTGACTGATCTTTTCAATGCCTCATTGGAGATGGGAGTGGTGCCAAAGGACTGGAGAGAGGCTCATGTGGTGCCTTTACACAAAAGCGGAAGTAAGGATGTGGTTGAAAACTACAGGCCGGTTAGTTTAACTTCGGTGGTGAGTAAATTATTGGAAACACTGCTGAAAGAGAAAATAGTGAGGTTTCTGGAGTCCAGCAGATTACAGGATCCGAGGCAGCATGGATTCACCAGAGGCGGGTCTTGTCAGACAAATCTGATTGATTTCTTTGACTGGGTGACCAGGGAGTTGGACCGAGGGAGAGCCCTAGATGTGGTGTATTTAGATTTCAGTAAACCCTTTGACACTGTTCCTCACAGGCGACTTATAAACAAACTGAGCACCCTAGGGATGGACCCTAAAGTTACTGCTTGGGTTAGAAATTGGTTGGGTGGGAGGCGACAGAGTACAAGTAAATGGAGCTCACTCTGAGGAGAAGGATATTACCAGTGGTGTGCCCCAGGGATCTGTCCTTGGTCCGATTCTTTTTAACATCTTTGTTAGTGATATAGCGGAAGGGCTGTCGGGTAAGGTTTGCCTCTTTGCGGATGATACCAAAATCTGCAATAGAGTAGACACCCAGGAAGGTGTAGATAACATGAGGAGGGATCTAGCTAAGCTTGAAGAATGGTATAGAATCTGGCAGCTGGGATTTAATGTTAAAAAATGTAAAGTCATGCATTTGAGCTGCAGCAATCCAAGGGAGCAATATAGTATAGGGGTGAAGTACTTTTGTACACTAAAGAAGAGCGGGACCCAGGCGTGGTTGTGTCTGATGATCTTAAAGTAGCTAAACAGGTAGAGAAGGCGACGGCAAAAGCTAGAAGGATGCTTGGGTGGATACGGAGAGGAATGGCTAGCAGAAAAAAGGAGGTGATAATGCCTTTGTATAAGTCTTTGGTGCGACCTCATTTGGGGTATGGTGTGCAATTCTGGAGACCGCACCTTCAAAAGGATGTGAACAGGATGGAGTCGGTGCAGAGGGTGGCTACTAAAATGATTAGTGTTCTTCATTATGAAGCAAATGAGGACAAACTGAAGGATCTTAATATGTACACCTTAGAGGAAAGGTGGGATAGAGGTGATATGATTGAGATGTTTAAAAACCTCCATGGCATAAATGTTCAGGGAGAGAGCCTCTTTCAATTGAAAGCAAGTTCTGCTACGAGGGGACATGGGATGAGGGTGAAGGGAGATAGAGTCAGGAGTGATATGCGAAAATATTTATTTACGGAAAGAGTAGTGGATCCGTGGAATAGTCTCCCAGTGGAGGTGGTAGAAATGACGACAGTAACTGAATTCAAAAAAGCATGGGACAAACACAGAGGATCTCTAAAGGTAAAAAGGGGACTGTTGTAGTTGTTGATATGGAAGGACAGACTAGATAGGCCATGTGGTCTTTTTCTGTCGTCATGTTTCTATGTTTCTAAGGACTATTTCTTTTTCTTCCTGGGGTCCAGGATCTCTATGGAGGAGCTACCACCACAGACTCCGAAGACACAGCTTGGGGCTCAACATCGGGGAAGATGGGGCTGAGTCAGACCGCGGGAACATCCTCTTCTACAACTCTGACCCTTTCTTGTTAGTTTTTGGAGTTATGGCCTGACACAGGTTGCAAGTGGTATTGTTGTGGTCTGGTCCGAGGCAGCGCAAGTAGCAGTCGTGGGCATCTGTAACAGACATGGTTTGACTGCAGCGGTCACACTTTTTTAACCACTAGGAGAAATGGTGGGAGACACCCGTCTGCGGTCAACAACCCCTGGGTGAAAAAGGGCGCGAATGCTGGTCGAGGCAAGTCTCGTCAAAAATAGAAGGGAAGAGATGAGAACATAAGATATGCTATACTGGGTCAGACCAAGGTCCATCAAGCCCAGTATCCTGTTTCCAACAGTGGCCAATCTAGGTCATACGTACCTAGCAGTTTCCCCAAAAGACACAGTTGTACTGGGTCAAGCATTGATATCCTGGGTCCCTTCTTAATAATGCTTTATGGACCTTTCCTCCAGGAACTTGTCCAAACCTTTTTTAAACCCAGCTACACTAACAGCCTTTACTACATCCTCCGGTAACAAATTCCAGAGTTTGATTACACGTTGAGTGAAAAAATATTTTCTTTTATTAGTCTTAAATAGTTTACCCTGTAGCTTCATTGCATGTCACCTAGTCTTTCTATATTCTGATAACGTAAACAATCAATCTACGTTTACCCGTTCCACTCTGTTCATTAATTTATAGACTTCTATCATATCTCCCCTCAGCCGTCTCTTTTCCAGGTTAAAGAGCCCCAACCTTTTTAGCCTTTCTTCATAGGAGTATCCTTCCATCACCTTTACCATTTTGATGGCTCTTCTCTGAACCTTTTCTAAAAATGCTATATCCTTTTTAAGATACGGCGACCAGAATTGCAGAAAATATTCAAGGTGCGTTCTCACCATAGAACGATATAGAGGGATTATAATATCTTTTGTTTTATTTTCCATTCCTTTACTTATGATACCTAGCATTCTATTTGCTCTCTTGGCCGCCGCTGCACACTGGGCAGAGGGTTTTAACATGTTATCCACAATGACGCCTAAATCTTTTTTCCTGGGTGGTGGTTCCTAATGGGAACCTTGCATCGTGTAACCATAGTTTGGGTTGTTCTTTCCTAGGTGCATAACTTTGCATTTGTCCACAATACATTTCATCTGCCATTTGGATGCCCAGTCTTCCAATTTATCAAGATCCTCTTGCAATTTTCCACAATCCTCTTGGGTTTTAACAACTTTAATTAGTTTTGTGTCATCTGCAAATTTGATAATCTCACTCGTTATTCCCTTTTCCAGGTCATTTATGAATATGTCAAAAAGCAGCAGATCCAGCACAGATCCTTGGGGTACACCACTATTCACCTTTCTCCATTGGGAAAATTGGCCATTTAGCCCTACCTTCTGCTTTCTATCTTTTAACCAGTTCCTGATCCACAATAGTACACTGCCTCCTATCCCATGACTCTTTAATTTTGCCAAAAGTCTCTGATGAGGGACCTTGTCAAAGGCTTTCTGAAAGTCCAGATACACTATATCAACCGACTCACCTTTGTCCACCTGTTCATTCACACCTTCAAAAAAACATAAACAGATTAGTAAGACAAGATCTTCCTTGTCTAAAGCCACGTTGGCTGTCTCCCATTAGGCCATGACTATCTACATGCTGAGTAATTTTGTTCTTTATGACGGTTTCTACCATTTTTCCCAGTACTGACGTCAGGCTCACTGGTCTGTAGTTTCCCGGATCACCCCTGGAACCCTTTTTAAAAATTGGCGTTACATTGGCGATCCTCCAATCTTCAGGTATTACAGATGATTTTAATGAAAATTCACAGATTGCTAATAGCAGGTCTGCAATCTCATATTTCAGTTTTTTCAACAACCTTGGATGTATACCATACGACCCAGGTGATTTGCTACTCTTCAGTTTATCTAATAGTTGTAATACATCTTCCCGATGTATCGATATTTCCTTCAATTATTCTGCACCTTTAAATACCACGTCAGTCATGGGTAACATCCCTACATCTTCCTCAGTAAAGACCGAAGCAAAGGATTAATTTAGTCTCTCCGCTATTGCCTTGTTGCCTCTTAGTGCCCCTTTAACCCCTCTATCATCTAATAGACCAACTGACTCTCTCACAGGTTTTTTGCTACTAATGTACTTGAAAAAGTCTTTATTTTGCGTTTTTGCTTCCGCAGCAAGCTTCTTCTCAAATTCTCCCTTTGCCTGCCTTATCAATGCCTTGCATTTGACTTGCCAGTGCTTGTGCTGTTTCTAGGTTTCGTCGTTTGGCTCTTTTTTCCATTTCCTGAAGGATTCTTTTTTGGCAAAAACAGCCTCTCTGACCTCACCTTTAAACCATGCTGGCAGTTTTTTGGACTTCCTTCCACTTTTCTTAAAGCGTGGAATACAGCTGGTCTGGGCTTCCAAGATAGTAGTTTTCAACAACACCCAAGCTTGATGTAAGTCTTTAACCTTTGCAACTGCTCCTTTTAGTTTTTTCTTAACTATTTTCCTCATTTTATCATAGTCTCCCTTTCGAACAGCACCGGCTCGAGGCAGGAAGAGAAACCGGTACGCATACCGAGAAAAAAACAACTTTTAAGGATAATTTTTAGAGGATTTTTCTGGGGAAACAGGACAAGTGTCCATTAGGCTCTGTGGAAAAAAGGAGACTGAGCAAGATGACACCCTTGGGCGGGAAGGGGACCACGCATGCGTGGTAACATTCCCAAAGGCTTTCTGTGAAACCCGGAGAAATGCTCCGCACAGGCTCCGTCAGCGCAGACATCACCCTTATGTAAGGACTGACTTCCTGCTTGTTTCTGGAGAACTATTGTTATATTGTCTTATGTGATAAGGTTTTATTACCTCATTTATTTATTTTTAACTTGTATGATGCAAACATTTATTTTTAACTGTTATGAAGCACACAATGAATTACACAGGTCTGCAAAAAAATTATTCGAGAGCTGTTTTAGTTATTCCACATAATCGTTATGTTTTTTGGTGCGCTGAATCTGAAAATGACCTCCATTTTGTCATAGGACATCACATTTCCTGACAATTTAGGTAACTATGTTAAATAAGGCAATACCTCAAAATAAATGGAAATAGACTTATAAAATTAAAGTTTTATTACAATATTTTCATGAAAATCCTTTTTTGAACTGAAATGAGCTCACCAACATACACTAAACTTGATTCTTCTTCCTTGTGAGGCTCCTCTTGGTGCATTTACGCTTGTGATTAGCATCTGGAATGTCTCTCTGAAACATCCAACAGTAGTCTGCCATCATTGTAATGCTCCATTTTCCCTGGTATCTCCTTTCCATCTCTTTAATGTCTTGATGGAATCGTTCACCTTGTTCCTCACTCACAGCTCCCAAATTTTCAGGAAAGTAGTCAAGGTGGGACTGGAGGAAATGCACTTTCAAACTCATCAGGCAACCTAAAGCTTGAAATGTTTTCAGCATTCGTCCGACGATCTTTTTGTAGTGAGGATCTTTGTTATTGCCTAAAAATTTCTGAACGACTTCTTTAAATGCAATCCACCCTTCTTTTTGAGGACCCGTCATGGTATTGACAAACTCTTGATCAACTATAAGCCTTCTAATGTCTGGTCCGACGAACACACCTTCCTTCAATTTTGCCTCCGACAGGCCTGGAAACTTGGTGACCAAGTATTTGAAGCATTCTCCATCTCTTGGAAGTGATTTTACGAATTGCTTCATCAATCCCAATTTTATGTGGAGAGGTGGTAGAAGAACTTTATGGGAAGGTACCAAAGTTTCTCGGAGGACATTTTTTTCACCGACTGTTAGCACCCTCGGCTGACAACTCTTCTTGGTCCAGTGATTTTGTCGGTCTCGACTATCCCATAGACACAGAAAACAAGATTTTTGGTATACCCAGCTTGTTGCCCGAGCAGCATGCAGAAGACCTTCAAGTCCCCACACACTTCCCAACCATGGTCTTCATATTTAAGTTTACGAAGAACCAATTCCAAGTTCTCGTAGGTTTCCTTCAAGTGTACGGAATGACCTACAGGTATGGAAGCGTAAAAACCGTTGTGGAGTAAAACTGCTTTGAGACTTCTTTTTGAAGAATCTATAAAAAGACGCCATTGCTCTGAATCATATTGGATTTTAAATTGACCCATCACACCTTCGACATCGATGCAATAAACCAACTTGTCTTCCTAGGCGAAGTAAGGAACGAACTCCTTTTCATAATGTGTGAACCATGAAGATGACACTCCTGGCAACAATAAATTCCTGCTTTTCAGCCTTGATCCGAGTAACTCAGCAGCATCTTTGGGAAGATTCAAATCTCTTACCAAATCATTCATCTCCTCCTGAGAAAACAATTTTGGTCTTGTATCATCTTCAAAGTCAGAACTTGATTCGTCATCTGGTTCAGGTATGACTTCACCTTCATCGAAGCTAGATATCTCTTCCAAGGTAGCAGGGGACTTGGGTACTGGTATATCTGTGCCATGGGGGATGGGACGAATTGCCGAGTGAAGATTGGGGTATGAAATGGAATGCTTCCATTTGGAATTAAACCCTTTCACATTGCATGAACAAAAGTAACAGTCATCACTATAGTTCTTTTGCTCTCGCCATACCATAGGAATCCCATAACAGAAAGATTTTTTCTTACCCTTGAACCAGTTTCGGAGGTCCTCAACACACCGTTTGCACACTTTATGAGGCACCCAGACTTTATCTTGATCTCCAATTTTTAGTCCAAAGTATGCAAAGTATACTTTTTTCACAAAGTCTGTAATATTCTGCTGTTGCTTCAACACTCTATATTCACCACAGATGAAACAGAAACTGTCTGGCGAATTAATACACTTTCGCGGAGCCATAACATAACGGGTTGAAGAATGACGAGCTAACACGAATTGCAATGAAAAAGTGTGAACAGCCTAGAACCAAGAACCTGATGATGATTCGTGCACAAGTGTGGCATGCAGGAGAGAGCAGCTCTGTGTCTGTACACGAGACGTCACAGTGCTGGCCACGCCCCCCTGCACTGACCGGAGCTGCTGCTATCTGCCCTGTGTCTCCCTCCCACTGGATTCTTCAGGAAAGATTAACCTCTTCTACCATTAGAAGCACGGACTTAAAACTTGCTTAGCTTATGTATATATTGCTGACCATCAGATTTACAGTGCTATTTTTTTTTTACATAACTCGGACAACACCTTTAAGGTTTTTTTGGCATTTTATATCTTAAATGCACTTATGTGAATTAATTAATAGTAATTTGAATTAATTAATATTAATTTGAAAAAATTTGATAAATTTGAAGACAATTTTGCATGTTGTGGCAAATCATGACGTCTAGGAGCTTTTTCAATATTTTATTTGTTTTCAGCACACCAAAATACATGGAAATTAGATGAAAATAATCAAACAGCTTTTTAGTCGCAGACCTGGGTTATTTATTTAATTTTTATATTCTTATGTGATTTAATTATTACTGCAATATTGTTCTCTTTGAAGTTTCCCCTGAATGCAACGCCGAAACGCAACTGTGTAGGGATCTGTTAATAAAGACTTTTTACCTGCTTGCCCCTGTGTGCATTGTGACTTAATTCTATCCATAATTTATGCTGGTTTGGAGGAATAATTTTATAAAGACCGACAGGCATTTATGGGGTCCTTTTACTATGACATGCTATGGTGTCATAGCTAAAATGCCCATAATGTGTTAGGTGCACCAGCACTGCATTAACTGTCAGAGGCATGGAAAGTATCCTCCTGGCATTTAATGCAGTGGACCCTGCTGTAACGTGGTCTAAAATTAGCAAGGGTGCATTTATCTCTACTTATGGAGGTGGCAGTAGATGCACTCCTGCTAATGGCATGCCTTGCAGTTAGGGCAAAGTTGCTCACCCCACCCCTAACCTGGCCACGTGCTAACCCTTAGCTGTGACCCACGGTAACTGTTAGCATGGGGCCAGCACAGTTAGCATGTCCTGATTTCCATGGTAACTGCTTTGTTCATTAGGGTGGCACGTGGCCAGGTTAGGGGTGGGGTGAGCAAATTTGCCATAACTGCAAGGCATGCCATTAGCACGAGTGCATCTACTGCTTAGTGCACTTTAGTAAAAGGGCACCTCTGTATCTTCATAAAATAGGCTTGAAATAGGTGCCTACTTGCTCTTCACATACAAGCGGCCTATAAAATTACCCTGTAAGGGCACAGAAATGTAAGGATTTTTGTTTTGATAAATAGTTCCAATGTACAATAAAAACAGTTCATGATGAATTCAATAGAATATGTGAAAATATCACTAGACCTGATGATCTCTCTCTTTCATGTCTATTTTTTTTTAAATCATGCCCAGATCACTGACTGGGTACATATGAATTGACCCCAAAATGTGTGATCTCAAGCAGTATAAAATATAGAAGAACAGGAAAATGGAGACTGTGGGCCCAAGTCATTTGTTAAATTTGTCGTCAATCAAGTGGAAATTTCAAACAATACAGTGACATATTCTTCAACCAGAATTCCTCTATGAATCAATAAAACCTCTTTTGTATTCTTTATTGGTTTTGTGACATATAAGAACAGAAAGAGACATATCTCTTTAAATAGGCCTACACATTGTTATCATAAGTTAATGAAATGTTATATTTCTGTCAGTTAAATTATACCTACTGAAAGAGAATCTGGAAAGCACTCTGAATTTCTACAAGAAAGAATACAATTATTTTTCGTATTTGCAATGAAGTATTACTTATAGCTATTATTAATTTGCACATTGCATGAACAGTTGCACTGAAAGACAACTTCCAACTCTCGCGCAGTTATGGAGTTTTGCTATGGCTTTCTTGAGCTCACAGTCAGTTCCATAAATATTATTGACTATGTGACATTGCACGGAGTTGAAATCCCACTAGCAGCCCTAACTGATAACATTATAACAGGCTTAGACAAACCTTATTCAGAGTTTGTCCTCATCTTTTAGACATCAGAGCGGCCTTCGACTCTGTCCCTCACAACTTGCTCATTCAATGCCTTCATGCACTAGGCTTAAGAGACGCCACTCTTGGATGGTTTAAGTCATACCTTGCAAACAGACAGTTACAGGTCACAATTGGCTCTGAAAAGTCATCCACTTACCCACAGCTGCAAGATGTCCCACAAGGTTCCACCTTATCCTCTTTACTATTCAACATTTTCCTTCAACCAATATGCTCAATCATACTGGAGCACAACATCCTTTACCATTTTTCTTTTTTTTTTTTATTTAGCTGTATTTATATCCTGCTTTTCACCGGGTCAAAGCGGTCAATTGGGAGATACATTTAACACGAGGGGATATGACACACATACGCTAATACTTACAGGGAACATGGGCAATGGAGGGTTAAGTGGCTTGCCCAAGACCACAAGGAGTACCTATAGGACTAGAAATCCCAGTCCCTCCGGCCTGAGATTGCTGTCCCCAGGTGGGACTTGAACCCCCGGCCCTCCGGCCTGAAGTACCTTGTCCTAACCACTAGGCCACTCCTCCTTCCTTTACTATCTATATGCTGAGGATGTTATGTTGTATACTCCTATGAACATTAACAACCCAGATATCTCGCCTCTAAAAAAGTGTTTCAGCTCCATCACATATTGGCTTATGGAGCAAAACTTCGCTATTAACTACAAAAAAACTGAAGTCCTATGTGTTTCTAGGGATATTAATTTCAATCCACCACCCTATATTACCACTGATAGTATTCACAAACAAGTGAATTCAGAGATGTGTTACCATGGTGTTATTATAGATCAACGATTCACCCTCTCTTCATACATAAGCCACACAGTAAGAAACATTTACTATAAGCTCAAGAGTATCCAACACCTAAGGCTGCTATTAGAGCTGCATGAATTTCGCTCTGTTTTGCAGGCTCTCATATTCCAACACCTCGACTTCTGCAATCTCATGCTTCAGGGCCTGCCTTCCGATGCTATTCATCCTCTCCAATTTGCAATGACTACAGCTGCTCGTCTCCTCTGTAAAGCCTCCAGATCAGAGCACATTACAACACTTTAAATAGCTACACCGGTTACCTGTCTCCCAGCGAATCAAATTCAAATCTCTATTAACCACATTCAAAGTCTGTCATGGTTTGTCTGCTTCCCACCTTCAAACTCTGATTCTGAAAACACCAGACGATAGGAGCAGAAGGACATTTTCCCTCAACTCATTCCATGTGCCTCCAGCTTACGCCAGGGTTAGTTTCGCAACATCAAGGAGAGCTCTCTCTTTCTTTGCTCCAACTCTTTGGAACATGCTCCTATATGAACTTCATGCCATCAATGATCTACTGGACTTCAGAAAGAAACTTAAAACACACCTATATACGGAATATTTCTCAAACATCATAATTTAATTACCAGCTTACATACTTTGTCTATCATAGTTTTATGTAACATTTTCTTTTCTTTAAGTCCCTCTTCTACTCATTGGCCTTGTTCTTTGTAAACCATTTAGACGTTTAGATTTGCGGTATATAAATTTAGCCAACTAAATAAATAAATAAATACATAAAATAGAACTCTAAGATCCGTAGCCTGATCACACTTAAATTATAGTATTCCGATTTAAGTTGCATAAAATACATTCATTTTATCACCCCAACATGTTAAGGATTGTTAAATGAAATCAGTTATGGACACTGAAATAAAGATGAGGCCAAGGCATTTTCAAATCTTGTTCTTACGGCCCAGTTATATTGTGAATAATATAGGGACCATATATTAGACTACAAATTAATTAGGCAGGGTATGTTTCTATAGTGCTTGGTCTTTCAGAATTACTATTAATATACTAATGGGCCCTTGAAACAAAATTCATTTTTGTTAACAAGTATATGTCTGTTCTTTTGACTGGTGTTCATTTTAGAGGTTACATTGCATTAAAAAGATATCAGACAAATGAACTCAGAGTGGAAGAGGAGATATTTATTTATTTATTTATTATTATTAACCACCTTTATGAAGAAATTAGCTGCTCTTTATCTTTTACCATATTTTGGTTTGGTACAGTAAAACTGACTTACCAGATATATAGTTTGCTCTTCACAGTGGTGCTAGCCATTGTCCCTAATCTGTTATTTCATCCCATATCAGTTCTTGATGCTCAACTAATGATATTCTTACTGTCAATAATGACCCCTGAATGCATAAGCAAGGCATAAGTAATAAAGCAGAACACTAGATGCCGACAGAAAGGGATCTTTTGCCCACCAACTCTGCTCGGTTCCTTCTGTCTAAGAATACATGAAAGCTTTACTGTATTTCCATGTGGGTTGACTTTGCCACCTCATCTTGAAAACTTGATGCAGCTGTACCACTTCCAGACAAAAACGGTAATAGCCACTACTAATATCACTTTCATTTTGTATTGTACTTTTTGGTGCAGCCTAGTTTTCTTTTGACATAACTGAAATGAAACAGCTTGGCTATATGGACAGTGGTGGAATATCACCACTGGGCAAAATGCTGCAGCCCTAGCACTATGTAGATAGCTCCAGAATGTTTAGAGCAGGCTTTGACAAATTTTGTGTGGATTTAGGAGGCAGGCCAAAATCTTAGGAGCCAGTGCTTGTGATCTCCTCATGCCCCCCCCCCCGCCCCCATTTCTCTCATGTTGGTTTAATGTTCTCAAGTGTGGGTGTGTGATGCAACGGTGGTGTGCCTGTCTGCATGGGATGTAGCAGTGGGTGCCTTTGTATGGGTGGTGTGCAGTGTTGGGGTGCCTGTATCGGTGGGTGAATGTGAGTATGTATTTGTGTGTGTGTGTATCTGCGCACAGTGGTGAGTTCCTATGTATGTGCATGAATGTAGTGTGAACTGGGGTGTGTGTCTGTCCTAAAGAGATAGGGAGCCAGTGTGAGTGTTATGGGGGGAGGGAAATGCATCTGTCGGTAAATAGGCATTGTGTCTTTTAGCCCCATACATTCATCCCTTTAACCTTCAACACCTTGCACTTTTCCACCTCCTCCAACCCCTTCCCACTATTTGTTCCCTTTGCAGACTCCCTCTCCTCCATTTCCCCATCCTCATTTTTTTTTCTTTTAAGTTATCAGCCCTTTAATTTTTTGCAACTTCATCTCCCTCCCCCTCCTCCCCCCATCTAACCTTTTTGTTGCAGGCCAAGATCGGTTCTCCTCCTGAGATCAGATCCCCGGGGCAGATAGAAGGAGTCTTTGCTGCAATCGTGGCTATCCTTTTGCCCTGCAATCACTTTTTTTTTGGGGGGGGGGGGGGGAGTAAATCCCAGGCACCTTTGATGTGTATCTTTTTATGGGCAGAATTTAGCTGTTTGTGTGTGAAGATGTGAATATGAGATGTCAAAGGGTAGGGGGAATGTATGTATGTGTATGTCATGGGTGTTTGTGTGTGTTGAAGGTGTCTGCTTGTTTGCTGTGTGTATAAGGGACAGTGTATGTGTGTATGTGTCATGCGTGTCAGCATAACGGCTTGTTTGTATGTGAGTGTGTGCATGTTGGCAATGTGCCAAAGGGGGTGTTAAGGGGTGTACACGTCTTGGCTTGTAGCCTTCTTGCTCCCTTGCATTTTTCCCCATCCCATACACTATTCCCTCCTTTCTAAACTTGAACACTGTCCCTCCCCTCCTTTCCCTGCCAACCCTTTTCACTCCCTCCCTACCTTCTATACCCTCCTTGCATTCTCCTAATTCCTGTTCCCCCCTTCCACTCTTCTTGCAGTTTACCCCTTTCTTTACCTCTTCTTTATCACCTGCTATCCCCTTAACCCTGCCCCTCTCTTCTCTAATCCCACCCCTTCCATTTTGCTCTGCCCCATACCTCTCCCCTCTCTCATGCTAAGCCCCCTAATCATATCTTGCCTCTCCTCTTCTCTTATGGACAGCTGCACTGTGCTGCTGGGAACTGAGACTCCTGCTGGCCCTTTATCTGTTCTGTGGCTGCTCCATGCCAGCGAAAGCTAGGAACTCCCACCAGCCTTTTATCTGTACCAGGGCCACTCCATACTGGTGGGAGCCGGGAACTCCCATCAGCTCTTCTTCATTGCCAAGACTGCTCAGTGTGAGCAGGGTATAGGGTCCCAGCTGGCAGACGCCACTTCTGTTAGTCTCTGCAAGTGCAAACAAACCTAGACACACAACTGTACACAGCCAGCTGGAGCCTCCCCAAAAGATGCTATCACTTTAGCAAAATGTGCCTAAAGAAGAAAGCAAAGAAAATATAACCTGGTTAGGATGTGATATTGTACAAGCAATAAAGCTTGTATGGCTGGCAATGGGACTACATCTTTGCAGCGTGGATGGAATAACCAGGCAGCATGGAAGGACTGTTTGCTCTTGTTCTCTAAGCATCACTTGTTATTGTTTTATATATAAGCAATTATACATCATAATGAAGGCCAACAAAGCAACCTTATCATGACAATATTTTATATAAATAAAATAAGCATTGTGATACATACTGCTAATATTTTCAGCACAAATGTGGTTAGCCTGAATATCTCAATGTATGATTTGTATGATTGACCGCATCGGTGTGTCATTATCACAAGTCTATTGTTATTACTGATATACATCTTACATGCATAATGATGTTTATTAAATATGTACAGTGCTTTCAGTTGCACAGTCTTCAGCTTGGATCTATAGCTTAAATTGACTCAAAATATGTCCTCAAGGATTCTCTCTTCTGTTCTGCTGGCATTCAGATTTACAGTATCGTATATTCATTACAGCATGCGTCTCTTTCTAAGCTCCTAAGCTGTTACTTATGGTTTAGGGGTAAATAGGAAGTCACAGTTACAGGCTCCTGTCTATACTGTGTGCCAAAGTAGCACTCATGGCTAGATGGAGCTGACTGCTTTGAAAACTGTGAGAATTACCAAGCAAAGATACCACAAATAAACGACCACAGAACATTTCCCAACAAGAAAATTTAAAATTCATGTCATTTCAAATGTAAATCTGTTTGAAGTTCCAATATAATGCATTCCAAACATGCTTGTGGGAAACCAAAACGAAGACCGACATCCACGTTGCTATCTTTTAGGGAGGCAAGATGGCTGTGGGTCTGGCATCCTGGTCTACTTTTCTTTAGTTTGAAGCAGTTCTCCTGGTACCCGGGAGCTTTGGACCACGTGTTGGCTGCCCGATGGACCTGACAAGGAAAAATAATGCCAACTCCAAGATGGAATCATTTTTCCAGAATAATTTGGCTTGCAAAGTTTCAACATGAGCTGTATTATTCAATTTGCATAATAAAAAGGTTCTTGGCATGCATAGGCATGTTTTGCATCTCATTATGTAGCTGTAGTAAGCTAACATGCATGTTAAGTGGCAAATACTGTGTATTATTCCCTTAACACTAGTAACTACCTTCCTTAGGGGGAGTTTTTAACCTGTTTGTATTAGGACAAATCCGGTGGACGCTTTTTACCCACAGGTTCTGCACCAATTTTCAAAGAGAGAGAACGTACATAACTTTCACTTTGAAACTTGACACACATCTAAAGTACAGTGCCTTGCAAAAGTCCTCACACCATGATACATTTTTTGTAATGTCTAAAAATACAATTTAAAATACATTAAAGTAGGAGTCTGGTTCACTTATCTGCACAACATATGCTGCACTTTCAATGTGAAGAAACAATTTTAGAAATATTGTAGCAGACGAGCCATCCCCTCAATACCACCAGAAGTCTGTTCTATGCTCCAAAAGATGATTACTTTTAACTATACCCCTTCTAAGGGTGGCGGTGGTCAGGTTTTGTTTAGGTTTGGGAATAAAATATGTGTATGGAAGTAGTATTTGATTACCCGCAGAGAATGTAGGTGCAGGTGACTGAGCCTTTGTCAAGTTTCAAAGCAAAAAGTTTAAATTGAAAACCCATGGGAAAAAGTATAAGTGCTCTTTGTCTCAATATGGACAGTTTGAAAATTGCCTTTTAATACATTTCTTGACTAGCTTTTGGAAGTTAATACTCGCTTCATCCTCATTTTCTCTGATTTCATTTTGTTTGACCTAATAAAGAGAGTCTTAGATCTCAAAAAACAAATATAGTAAGTTAAATAAAAACATATTTTTATTGATCTAAATATCCATACATTCAAGCGGACTAACAAAGCAACCACACTAACATGCCAAAAAATAAACATAAGGGGAGTAATATCCCTAAAATCTTAATTCATCAAGAAAAAAAACTATGGCCACTTTTTTCCAACTTTTGTCATCATAAAATGTCAGCATCTCTAATATAATTCAGCACATCTGCTTGTCATACAGGAGGTCTAGGCCTCTCTGGGAAGTATTGCACAATAGACATATCTGATTGTGAGTTATCAGTATGTACACCCAATGTTGCTTGCCTTTCGCTTGGATATCATGAACTTCTCAAGTTCATGATATCCAAAGAAGTAACCCCTAGATATTCTGGAGAATCAAATGCTTATTTGCATATCAAAAGGTGCGATCCCTGAGAAACAGACAGATGTGCAGATATGGACTGAAATACATAGCAGAGTTTTGAAAGACAAGAGAATGTAACTTTGAA
Source organism: Ichthyophis bannanicus (assembly GCA_033557465.1). NCBI lineage: Eukaryota > Metazoa > Chordata > Amphibia > Gymnophiona > Ichthyophiidae > Ichthyophis > Ichthyophis bannanicus. The sequence continues at coordinate 168,477,007 of CM066043.1, forward strand.
AAGAGTGGACGATTTGTCAGTATAGTATATGTCATTATACTACTTCTACCAAGAGAGTTTGCCTGAAATCCTTGCTTTACCTATGAGCCTGACAGAAAGAAATGTAAAGATCTACAGGAAGGAACAGAGAGAGACAGAATTCTGTTAATAGACATGGAAGGAGTGAACCAGTGCCCATGAAAACTGACAAGAGAGTCATAAATTGTTTGCTAATTAAATGGTTTGTATATTAGCTCTTTTGAAGAACCTGAGCGAATAGCTTGCTGAAATCAAAAAGCAGAATTGGTAATTGCTAGTGAAGAATCTACAAGCCTCAGATGGATTGATTTTTAGGCATTAGTAGCTAGAGTAAATGCAGCGTCGAATAAAAGAAAATAAAAAGAATATGCACCTCTGAACCATGAAAATTCTTTTTTTACTTATGAATTCAGTTAGAAATCAAATTCAATTGGAGCACAATTCACCTAAATGTATTTTGGTCCCACATACCAAACGTAAGGAAACATTCAGGTTTCGCCAAATAGTAATTGTTGCAAATGTCCTGATATATTCAGCACAACAAAAATAGATAGTCTGATTACCCTGAGAAACAGATTCCAAGCTCACAGAAGTAAGAGCAATATGATTTATGATTTACTCCGAATTTGATATACTGCCACAGAGCAGTTTACAACAAATCATAAAAACAATAAAAATAATATAAAATTAATAAAATAAGGAAAGGAGCAGTAAGAAAGAAAAGATTCAAAAAAGTCACTCGCTGAAACTGCTGTGTTAACATAGTAAATGATGGCAGATAAACACCAGTATGGCCTATCTAGTCTGCCGAGTAAGGTGGCTAGGGTAGGTGTACCTGCCACTCCATGCAGGTCACCCCCCCCCCCCACGCCTTCATTTTGGGTTGTACCCGCCACTCTGTGCAGGTCACCCATCTCTATTTGTTAAGGTATAAAAAAAATAATTAAATTTATTTTTATTTTATCCTCTTGCTATAAAAGGATTCACTGTGTCTGTCCCATGCCATTTTGAATTCCGTCACTGTATTTTCCCAAACTAACTCCATTGGGAGGGTATCCCCAAGCATCCACCACCTTTCAGTGAAAAAGTATTTCCTGACGCTGCTGTTAAGTTTACCTTCTTGCAGCTTCATTTTATGCCGTCTAGTGTTACAGCTGCCCCTTCTTTGAAAAAGGTTTGTTTGTTTATTAATATCATTTAAGTATTTAAAGGTCTGTATAATATCTCCCCTAACCCTCCTCTCCTCTAAGATAAACATATCTAGGCCTTCAAGTCTCTTTCCATATGTCTTCTGACGCAGGCTCCAAATCATTTTGGTTGCCTTCCTCTAAACCATTTCAAGTCTTTTTAAGTCCTTTGTAAGATATGCTCTCCAAAACTGAACACAATACTCCAAGTGAGGCCTCACAAATACTTGTATGGGGGCATTAATACCTCCTTCTTAATACTAGTTATTCCTCTCTGTATGCAACCGGGCATCATTGTCACATTGTTTTGCCACCTTGAGATCCACTCTGTTCTAGAGGGCTACCATAATGGATGGTCAACAGAGCAAAGCACCACCTATGCGAAAGCCATCTCAAAAATGTTTTTCAGATTTCTCTTAAATGCCCTAAGAGAGGATTCTTCGCTCAAATAAAGCTGAAGAGAGTTCCATAGCAGAACACTGAACTTTAAACGGTAGGTTACAGGAATCTGGTGTCTCTTGTAGAATAGAGGGATTGCATGGTCAAAATGGGAAGCATTATGAAGTAGCTTTACGGCCATATTCTGAAGGTGTTGCAATATACGTTGATTGGTCACAGAGGTGCCCTGTAGAAGGCTGTTACAGTAGTCTATTCATGATATTACTAATATAATAAATAGTGTATGAATAGCTGAAGGCGTAAGACATTTCTTGATCACCTGAAGCTTCTGAAAGGTACAGAAGGTGCCTTTCGTTAATGCTGCTACATATGGATTGAAGGTTAATTCAGAGTTTACATGGTGCTATCAAAAGGTTTCTAAATTCATAAAACTGCACAGGAATGGAACACAGTATATCAGTGTGCTGCCGTGTAGCACTACCTGGCAACCTTGAGAGTCAGTGTTCTAAGCATCATAGTGCTGAGTAGGCATGGGACTGTGCTGCACTTCTTTATTTATCACGTGCTTCACAACTTTCTCGGCACCGAAAATGAATGAGAAACTAGAGCAACAAGCTTGCCAAAAGCTCAAGGACACGATGAATGCTGAGAATGAATTTTTAAAGCATGTCATTACTGGGGATGAAAGCTGGGTTTATGGGTACAGCACAGAAACCAAACAACAGCCCTCACAATGGAAAAGTCCATCGTCACCATGCCCCAAGAATGTGCGGCAAGTGAGGAGCAATGTGGTGAAGATGTTGATCGTTTTTGTCGACCACAAAGGAATTCTTCTGCAGGAATTTGTTCCTTAAGGACATTTTATATAGAATACTACATTGGCATGCTGCAGCATTTGCAGAACTATGTGGGGCACAAATGTCCTGAGTTTTGGGCCATTGGGGACCAGATGATCCACCATGAGAATGCCTCAGCGCACACATTCATCAAAGTGCAGCAGTTTTTGACCTGAAACAACATGGTTGCCATCCATCACCCTCCCTATTCTCCTGACTTGGCCATCTGTGACTTTTTCCTCTTCCCTGGAATGAAAATGAAGCTCAAAGAGCATGGATTTGACACCATTGTGAAGATTCAGAAAGAGATGAAGACTGTGCTGAAGAGTCTGAAGAAAGAGGACTTTCAGAAGACGTTCCAATAATGTCAAGACCACTGTGACAGTTGCATCAACTCCCAAGGGGAATACTTTGAGGGAGGTGGTGGCCACTAAAATCTCAGTTTAGTGTAGCATTTTTTATGGTGTTAGTTTGGGAACATTTTGATAGCACCTTGTATATGACAACCCAGAATTTTCAAGGACTTTACAATATGTATGGGTTGATTATTTGTAATGGATGTAGGGCTGAGGCCCAAGTTAACAGACACTTCATGAATACCCTCCACTGCACCCACAGACATGCCTACAAACATTCATTTACTCAAAATAATTCATCTAAAAAACCCCTCAAAAACAAACAATATTAACTTCTGCTCCAGCAGGCATAAGTTAGAATCCGCGAGACGTTCTGCATTCTTCTTTCTTGTCCTGTTCCTCTAGAACAGCCTGCCCACCCACATCTGCCTTGAAAAATCCTTCCCCAAATTCGGGTCCCTTTTGAAGACCTACCTCTTTGAAAAGGTATTCAGCCCGGACACAGTCTAGGATTCCTGCAATTGTATATATTATTTGTAAATGTGTCCAGGTTTGGAAGTTCTCCTGTTCTGTCTGCTGTCCTCTTTCCTATTTTATATAGTAGTTCCTTTCCTGACGTCTGGTCTGTTTTTATTTTTAACAATGTAAACCGCTCTGTATGCCCCACAAAGGGCGGTATATCAAATACTGATTAAACAAAAAATAACAAGTACGCCAATTTTAAAACATATTTATACTTGAAGAAAAATAGGAAAATAAACAGGAAAAATCCTTAGGGTAACAGATACTGCTACTTTAAAAATGTTAACACCCTTCCATATAATGAAAATCCTATACAAATCTGTTATATAGATCTACAGCAGATTCAAGAATTATTTTGGTGAGAATCTGGAGAGTCCAATGAACATGGTGCAGGACTGTAAAGTCTTTCAACTTCAGATCGCCAATTCCAAATCTAAAATTAAGTCCAGGTTGATAGTAATCAAACTTTACACACAAATGCACTACCTTCAGGAGCTAAACAAATATTGAAAACTCACCAACAAAGCTAAACAGGAATACTACACCAGTCTAATCAAGACTGCAATCAACAAGCCCAGAGAGCTATTTGATATAGCAAACTCACTCACAAAGAATCCCACCTTGACTCATAAGGGGACCCCACTCAATCCACACCAGATGGCTTGACATCTACAAGCCAACCAGAACAATGACATACGTACAATACTCCACATCCCCCTGCAATGCGACGATACAAACAAAGCAAGCATCTGGACCATCTTTAACCCCCACCCCCCAAACCACGAACAGCTTGACAGCACAATATCGAACCTAAACACAACTACATCTCCCCTTGACCCCTGCCCAGTCTCCTGGATCAAGGTGGCAAGAACACACCTTATCCCATTCATCCACAACATCATCAATATCTTGCTAAGCCTAGGATCACTTCCCCCCGCACTCAAGAAATCTTCTATATGTCCCATCCTAAAGAAATCTAACCTGGACCCATCCTGTCCAACTTCATACAGACCTATTTCCAGCATCCCATTCATTGCTAAGATTATTGAAAAGGTGGTTCAGTCTTAACTTCAAGATCTGGACAAACACTCACCACTAGACCCACACCAACATGGCTTCCACTCACACCACAGTATCGAAACCGTACTCCCCTCGTTCAATACCATAATTAAAGGCATGGAAATAATATCACAGGGATTTACACTCATTTTCTCAGACATTTCAGCTGCATTTGACTCAGTCTGTCATCAGCTACTATTGAACAGACTCCACAATATTGGTATCCAAGGCACCTCTTTAAAATGGTTTCATTCCTACTTATCAGACCGCACACAAGTAAAAATAGGAAATCAAAAATTATTACCATTCTCCCTCAGTCAAGGCGTGCCACAAGGATCTGCACAGTCATCCATTCTATTCAACATTTATATCCAACCGTTATGTAAGGTTATCAAGAGCTTTGACATCAAATATCTAATATACGCTGATGATATTATGATCTTTCCACCCTTTTCCACCAAATCTCCCTATTATACCAGAATCTCTAATTGTTTTACTGCAATTACTCAATGGCTGCAAGGGCACAATCTAAACATCAACCACAATAAAACTGAAATCTTACACATCACCAGGACCCAAATTTCAACCCTCTATCAACATTCATGATGAACATGTGGATCACAGTCAAAACTGAAATCAATTACCTAGGCATCACACTAGAATCAAGAACTCAATCTACAATCACAATCTACAATCTACAATCACAAATAAACCACATCACCAAATTAGTCCACCACAAACTCTGGATCATAAAGAACCTATGAAAACCTCTTAGACCCATGGACTTCCACAAAGTATACCAAACCACTATCACCCCTATATTCGACTACTACTACTACTAAGCATTTGTAAAGCGCTACCAGTCGTACGCAGTGCTGTACAGACATGTAAGAGACAGTCCCTGTCCATTAGAGCTTACAATCTAGTCAAGACAAAACACAAGACAAAACATAGAAGGTATAAGTGGGAATAGAACTAGGGGAAAGAAAAGGTCAAGATCCAAAAGCAGCAGTGAAGAGGTGGGTTTTCAGCTTGAATTTGAAGAGGGTTAGAGAGGGTGCCTGGCGTACAGACACAGGTAGTTTGTTCCAGGCGTAAGGTGCAGCAAGGTGAAAAGAATGAAGTCTGGAATTAGCAGTAGGAGAGAGGGGCACAGACAGAAGTAGTTTGCCAGAAGAGCGGAGTTCTCGAGGGGGGTTACAAGGAGAGATAAGAGAAGAAAGGTAGTGAGGAGCCGCAGAGTGAATGCATTTATACGTCAGCAGGAGAAGTTTGAACTGTGTGCGGAAACAGATCAGAAGCCAATGAAGTGACTTGAGAAGAGGAGTAACATGGGCATGATGAGGGTGGCAGAAGATTAGTCGCGCAGCAGAGTGTTGAACAGATTGAAGGGGAGAGAGATGACTCAAAGGGAGACCAGTAAGGAGTAGGTTACAATAGTCAAGACAGGAGGTGATTAGGGAGTGGACAAGCGTTCTAGTAGTGTGTTCAGAAAGGAAAGGGTGGATTTTGCTAATGTTATAGGGAAAGAAATGGCAGGTCTTAGCTACGAGCTGGATATGTGTGGAGAAAGAGAGAGAGGAGTTGAAGACAAACCCTAGATTGCGGGCCGAGGAAACAGGAAGGAGTACAGAGCTATACACAGAGACTGAGAAAGGAGGAAGAGGAGGGGAGGTTTTAGGGGGAAAGATAAGAAGTTTAGTCTTGGACATGTTCAATTTCAAGCGGCGGTGAGTCATCCAGGCAGCAATGTCAGAGAGGCAGGCAGAGATTCGGGTCTGGATTGCCGGAGAGAGTTCAGGCGTAGAGGGGTAGATCTGGGAGTCATCAGCGTACAGATGGAACTGAAAGCCATGGGAAGAGATAAGCGCACCAAGGGACTGGGTATAGAGAGGGAAAAGGAGCAGACCCAAGACAGATCCTTGGGGTACACCAACTGGGAGCGGGGTAGCAAAGGAGGAGGAGCCACCCGAACACACACTGAAGGAGCGATGGGAGAGCTAGGAGGAGAACTAGGATAGTACAGAGCTCTTAAAGCCAAGAGAGGACAGTGGATTGAGTAGAAGATTGTGGTCAACGGTGTCGAAAGCAGCAGAGAGGTCAAGAAGGATGAGGACAGAGTACAGGCCATTGGATTTAGCCAGGAACAAGTCACTGGAGATTTTGACAAGAGCCGTTTCAGTAGAATGGAAAGGACGAAAGCCAGACTGTAAGGGATCCAGGAGGGCATGAGAGGAGAGGAAGATGAGGCAGCAACGGTGAACTGCACGTTCAAGTAGTTTAGAAATGAAGGAAAGGAGAGAGATGGGTCGATAATAATTAGGACAGGTAGGATCAAGTGAGGGTTTCTTGAGGAGAGGTGTGACCACAGCATGCTTGAAGTCTGCAGGGACAGTTGCAGTGGAGAGCGAAAGGTTGAGAATATGAGAGATGGAAGGGACAATGGTGGGGGAGATAGGGCTTAGGAGACGGGTGGGGATAGGGTCAGAGGAGCAGGTGGTGAGTTTGGAGGAAGAAAGAAGGTGTGCAGTTTCCTCTTCAGAGATCACACAAAAAAGAATCCAAAACTAGCCAAAAATCCCCACCATGGCCCAATACTAATTTTTGTCGGAGCGAAACTACTCAGTGTCCAGGATAAAGGAGCCATTACTGTGGTGTCTCAGGTTTCCCTATCCTGGACACTGAGTAGTTTCGCTCCGACAAAAATTAGTATGTGGGCCATGGTGGGGATTTTTGGCTAGTTTTGGATTCTTTTTTGTGTGCTTTGACTTTAATCCAATTGGGTCTTTTTTCTTTTCCTCTTCAGAGATGACAGGAAAGGAAGAGAGGGTAGCAAGGGAAGGGGGGGGGGGGAATTGGGAGTGGAGAGGGGGAGGAGGGGAATTAGCTGAGTTTGTGGGGAATTGGAGGGTGATCTTGTGGATTTTGTCATTGAAATAGTTTGGGCAGAAAGGGAGGGAGGGATCAGAGGTGGAGGCACTTTAAGGAGAGAACTGAGAGTAGTAAAGAGACGGCATAGACAGCCTACCTAAAGGCACACTATGCCCCATGTAATTGGCTCAAAACACCATAGTGTGACAAGGCAGAGGCTCAGAAACAGGAGAAAATGGGTTTAAATCACTTTCTGTCACCTCAGAGGCTTGGAGAGGCAGGACAGGAAGGGGTTAAGTTTCCTGCACACAAACATTCTCTGGAGAGAAGAGCAGGGAAAGAACCACACCCTAGCTCTAGGCTAACCCAGAGACATAGCCAATCAGGGAGGTGGGAGGAGTCAGACCGGATTGGGCCACTCTGCACTCATAACCAGGAAGCAGCAGCAGTTAGCAAGGGAGGTGGATCCGGAGGCAGAGAGAGATCCAGACTCGAGAGAGGAATCAAGGAGGAGAGGAACTGGTTACAGAGCAGTGCAAGCAGGAAGGCTGAGCCCAGAAGAACTAAGGAGAGAACCAGGGACGGGAGAGTTCCTGCAGGTGGTCCTGGAAGAGGGACAGGCAGACATCAGCTCCATGAGAGAGAAAACCCTGGAGGTGACCTAGAGCTGGATTCAGAAGCCTGGAATACTGACTTGGAGTCAGGGGAGTTCCCTAGAGGCAGACGCTGCAAAAACCAGGTCAGAGCAAACTCTTCTAAGCCTTGTAAAGCAAATAGCTTTGAGAGAAGTCAGTCTATAGGAACTGACAATAGACTGTTTGCTAAAATAGGCAGGGGTAAACCAGACCCTGAATATATACCTGAAGTTAATAGAAGGAAGAGGGGCTATAGGAAAGTCCCTGTTAGAAAGCTACAAACATTTCCATGGTATAGACAGCGTGACCTAAGCTCTAGTTCAGAGGAGCACACACCTGCTTGCCAGCAAGAGGCTAATTGGCAGCAATTGTGCAGAGAGCTAAGGGAACCCTTTGAGGACCAAGAGGAAGCAATGGAATTGGGGGCTCCATTATCTAGTTCCAGTGAGTCAGAAATGGAGTGTGGAATTTGTATGCTAGAGTGAAGAACTATAAATATTCCTAATTGATGATTGAGTGCTGAGAAGCCTTAAGCAAATGTTCTAGAACCTGCATGAGAGACAGCAGCGTTCTAGTGAATGGAATGAGTCAAAGCTTCATGTGGTACAGCTGTGAATAGAAGGCAATATAGAGAAACTGCTCCTACACAAGAAGGCAGTCATTAATAAGCCAGCGTTGTGGAGATTGCCATTTCTATGGGAAGCTGTTTAACACTAGAAAGAAGTACAACAGGAGAAAGATTCTTTATTACCCGCAGATACTGAGAAAGCAGTACTAGAGGATTGAAACCCTGTTGTAGTAATGAAGCTGGAAGAATGATGAAAGCTTGTAAATATTTTATGTGTCCCTGAGAAGTATCAGGAGAAGCTATATGAACACTTGAACTTTTATTTGGTACAGAAGGTTACCATTATACTTCTGTGGCGGGGGAGTAAGTCCTGTACGGTGTCCTTTGCTATACTTTGTGCAAATACCTTATGCATGAATAAAGCATTACTTACTTTGGAAACCCAACCTTGGCTGTCGTCACTCACTCCACAACTACAGTAGGAAGGCTTCAGCACTAACAAGGACTCTTTTAAACTCACCCCACTGTGTGGCTCACATCCCCTTGGCCTGCTTACGCCACAGGCTAGGCGGTGCGTTGTCACAATAGCCAGAGTTATACTTTCAAAATCCCAGCAAAATCACATTATGCCACTCCTTAAAAAGCTTCATTGGTTACCCAATACAAGCAAAATCAAATACAAAGTCACCCTCAGCATGCAAAAAATCATAAACAATCTATCATCGGACAGCCTCACACCCTTATTAGCAAAACATACTGACAGTAGACCCAGGAGACAAAGCACCATTAACCTGCTGGAGATACCATCAGACAAGCCTACGAGCAGCCAAAGAGCTAACAGAGCATTCTCACTATATGAAACGAAGGAAAACTTCATCCACACCATACACAGCATGGTGCACAGCTCACTGATGCAAGGAATCATGCCAAACCGACTAAAGCTAGCTACAATAAGACCAATCCCGAAGAAATCCCCACTAGACAAGAACAACCCAGCTGCCTGCAGACCCATCTCAAGCATACCACTACTGGCAAAGATTATAGAAAAAGTGGTACAGCATCAGCTCCAGGACCACATTGACAACCATGCCCCACTGGACATCAACCAACACAGTTTCCGCCCTAACCATGGAGTTGAAACACTCCTGTTATACCTCTTTAACAACATAATCCAAATCATAGACAACTGCAAGAGAGGAATACTTATGATCTTCATAGACATCTCGTCAGCGTTTGACACAGTGGACCACAGAACTCTACTAGCAAGACTACAGAACATTGGACTACAAGGCACCACCCTGAAGTGGTTCAACTCATACCTAACAGATAGACAGATCCAGGTCAAGATCGACTCCAGCACCTCCCGACCTATAAAAATCAAGCAAGGCGTCCCACAAGGATCCGCCCTATCAACGCTTTTATTTAACCTCTACATTCAACCGATCTGCAACATCATGAAAGAACACATGATACAATACACAATCTATGCCGACGACATCAATCAACCTTGTCAACCCAGACTACACCAAAATAACAGACTGTCTTAAACATATGACCAGCTGGTTTCAAGACAACAACCTGACCATAAACTACAACAAGACTGAGGTACTGCTCATTACCCAAAACACCAGCTTCATCCCTCCAACCTCCATTAAGGTCAACAACACAACAATACCCATAAAACCTGAAGTGAAATACCTCAGAGTGACTCTCGACAAAGAACTAAACCTACAGTCACACATCAGCAGAACCACCAGAAATGCATACCTCAAGATGAGACTAATCCGATGCCTCAAACCCCTCCTCTCTCAGGATCATTTCCGCATAGTCTGTCAGGCACTAATAACTCCCATCCTAGACTTCTGCAACCCAATCTATCTTGGCCTAACAAAGCAGACACTCCGGCCACTGCAAACAGCTCAAAATACAGCAGCACGCATAATATCTGGCTCATCAAGACAAGATCACATCACCCCCATTCTAAAACACCTCCACTGGCTCCCAATCAGCTCCCCGCATCAGATATAAGACAGTTGTAAACATATTCAAAATCAAACAGCAGACCTCAGCACTCAGCCTACAACCACTCATACAACCCGACATCAGCACAAGACCGAGGAGGAGAGGCACCTCTGACATCATCAAAACACCAAAAGACTTCACCAAGATACATAAGAAAACTGCAAGAAGAGCTCTATCGAAGGCGGCACCTGCAATATGGAACGCCCTCCCTGATGACCTACGATCAACGAAAGACATAAAGGACCTTTGGAAACAGCTCAAGATGACACTCTTCATTGAGCACTACGGTGAAATCACATAATTCTGCCTGCCAGCTCCCGGGCTACATACCAACCCCCCTCCCTTTCTCACTCATGTACATAGCATTGTAGCATATGCTGTAAATAGCCCACCACGAATCAACAAACCAATGAACCAACTTACACACGCACACATTCACTGTATAACACTGCATGCACACACACAAATATCATTATACTTCAATTGGTTGCTGTGTACACCGCCTTGATTACAGGAGAAGGCGGTATATAAATCTCTTTAAATAAAAAAAAATATGCCCCTTCACTTTGCAACTCCCTGGCACTCTAAACAAGAGCCTTCCAACACACGGATGACTTCCCAAGAACTTGAAAACCCTGCTATTCATTGAGTACTTTGGACCAGTCCCAAAATAAGGGACATCCCTCCACTCAACTAATGTTAGTCCCCACGTTTGTGTATATAGTGTAAATAGTTAAGTTAATGACATTGTTATTTGTCGCGTTGCTGTTAAACTAAATGTTCAATGTAACATGTACCTTTAGATGGAGTTGTTAAATGTTCATGCACTGAGTTCTTTGTAAACCATCTTGACTTGTAGAAAGACGGTATAAAAAAGATGTTAAATAAAATCTAAAAATCATTCAGTAGCCTCAGGGTTTTTGCAAGGATATGAGGCACCCTAGGCGAATCCTCATTCCTCCCACCCCACCCCTCTTTGGGACCTGCAGCAGAGACAATGACATTAAAACAGCAATGTAGCACTTACCTAAAGCCTCTGGCACTGTGTGCTGTTGGGACTCACTTTGACCAGCCACTTCTGCCCCCTCTGACGTAGATGTCCTACGTCAAAATGGCCCCCATGCAAACAGGAAGTCTACATCGGAAGGGGTGAAAGCAATTGGTCAGAGTCAGCACCAACGGCACGCACTACTGAAGGCTTTGGGTAAGCGCTGCATTGCTGTTTTAATGTCATTGCCACCGCTGCAGGTCCCTGAGAGGGGCAGCAGTAGCCACCCTTGAAAAGTTGGCACTCTGGTTCACCTAATGGGTAGTGCTGACCCTCAGTAGCCTTTGCAAAATGGGTTGGCAGTCTCACTCCAGTTCCTAATGAGCAAGTATGTACATTGCTAACAAAACACTAGCATGATTTTGCACTGATGATACTCTTGTTAGTCTCAGAAAAGTGGCCCAAAGTTGATCGGTTATGGAGTTTAAGTGGCCCTTTTACTCAAGTAAGTTAGGTCTTAGCACGTAATCACATTTAGCACTAAAACGAATGCACAATAAGTGCAAAGCCTTGGCGGTGACTGTTGAAAGAATAGCAGCATGTTCCCGGCAGTTACCACATGGACACATCAGTTAAGATGAGGCAGCATCATTTGTGATTAATGCAGGTGTATTAAATGCACCCATGCTAATTGCAACATAGACAGTTAGTGTGCGATATGTTCCCCTGTGCTAACCGTATGTGTTCTCCACACCTACTCTCCACTCCTAAACTCTCCATTTCCCACTCCACCATGCAGTTTGTGGTTACCGCAGGAATTAGCATACAGCAATTGTCATGAAGAAAGGCTAAAAAGGTTAGGGCTCTTTAACCTGGAAAAGAGACAGCTGAGGGGAGATATGATAGAAGTCTATAAATTAATGAACGGAGTGGAACGGGTAAACGTAGATCGATTGTTTACCTTATCAGAATATAGAAAGACTAGGGGACATGCGATGAAGCTACAGGGTAAACTATTTAAGACTAATAAAAGAAAATATTTTTTCACTCAACGTGTAATCAAACTCTGGAATTTGTTACCGGAGGATGTAGTAAAGGCTGTTAGTGTAGCTGGGTTTAAAAAAGGTTTGGACAAGTTCCTGGAGGAAAGGTCCATAAACCATTATTAAGAAGTGACCGAAGATATCAATGCTTGACCCAGTACAAGCATTGTGGAACCTGTGTCCCTTGGGGAAACTGCTAGGTACATATGACCTAGCTTGGCCACTGTTGGAAACAGAATACTGGGCTTGATGGACCTTGGTCTGACCCAGTATGGCATATCTTATGTTCTTATGCCTGCACGGTCACAATTACCGTGGCCCCGTGCTGACAGTTACCACACACGTTAACCGATTAGCACACTTTTGTAAAAGTTGAAAGACTTTACAGGCCTACACCATACTCCTTGTGGCCTTGGGCAAGTCACTTAACCCTCCATTGCCTCAGACGCATCCAAGTTATCAATATCCCTGTTTTAATGTACATTACTAAGTTTAACTTACAATGTGACTAAAATAATAAAGCGGTATAAAAAACCTCTTAAATAAAATAAATACTGTAAAAAGGCCCCTAAATTCGTTTTATTGCCCCAGAGATGGCTCAAATGAAGCAGCATATAGGGATATTGGCTGATGCAGAAAACAGATCAGAGTCGTGAAGAGAAAAAGGAATTTGATTTCTAGGACTGTCAACTCAGCATATTTCAGAAGCACAGTAGGGAAATTTTCTAAAGTAAGTTGTCCATGGAAATAAAGAACTTTATTTGATTTAACTTTAGGCCAATACATTCAGCAGCACCAGCTTAACTAGATAGTCAAAAACTTAACCAGATATGAAATTGCTGATTTTTCAAGTGCTTATAAGAATTAAATGCTAGACATACTGGAAGACCTATGTGCAAGTGATCACGGCTGGATTCAAAATGTGGGCACTCACAGGCAGGATCTGAGTGGTGGAGAGGGAAGACTTCTCCCCTAGAGATCATAGAGCATGGTGCTAAAGCGAGTGGAATAAGGCAATTGGCACCTTTGAAATCTGGTGCCCTAGGCAGTTTCGTAATTTGCCTATGCCTGAATCTAGTTCTGCTAGTAATGTGTTTAAGGAATAAAGGAAAGATGTAATGAATCCATGCATTAGGTTGCATGTTGCAGATAAGCCAGCCTATAGTAGTGCTACATCATGTTATGAGTAGTCAGTGTAATTCTTGTGTACCTGAATGAGCATGTATGTAGGAAGTAAGGTATAAGTGAATACATTTCAGAGAGAAAGAGAGAGAGAGCAATGATGTGACTGCCAGGAAAGCTACATTTAGATTAGCATAAGAGAGATGGTGTGCACATTGTACATGCCCCTGCTGGGGCTTTGTTTGTTCAGTAGCTTTTCTCTGTGAGCACATGGGCTGCGCTGCTCATCCATTTGCTGGCATTACCTGAGTTCTGTGAACACCCTCATTGCAAGCTTCAGCTAACTTTGTATGCTCTGTTCAGGTATTTTCCTGTGCTTCTTCAGTATCTAGCTTATTGTTCATTTATTTATCGTTTTGTATATATTTCTGTTTTGTCAGTGTGTGTCCTACCCAACTCCTGCCCTCTGTAGTGCTGTGGCTTCCTTCTCACCACTTTATTGCCTCTGTTTCCTGACTAGTCCTATCTGACTACACATTTTGGTGTGCTTTTTTCTCTCCTTCTCCCTATTCCTCTCTAGTTGGTATTTTCAGTCCTCAGTTTTTTAATTTTTTTTTTTTTTAACCAGGGCTCCTTCTGTGGACTCTGGCTGCTTTCACTTGCTTGCGTTCAGCACTTGCCCACCCCTCTTGTTCAGCTCTGCCTCTCTGTCTTCAGCTGTGTGTCTCTTTCCTCTTCCTTATTATCTCACCCCCACCCCGTGGCTTATAGTCTCTTACAGCTGTCCTGTGCTCATTACCATGATCACCTGCAATCTCTACCACTTATCCTTTTACTTCCTCTGACTTCTGTGCCCCTCTCCATCTCTCTTCTTTGGCTCCTCATCACTTTCTCTTCCTATTGCTCGTACTCCCTAATCGTTTCCCCTCCACCTTATCTCCCCTTTACCATCCTCGCTTCCCCCATCATCTTTTCATCTACCCTATCATCAACTCTTGGGTTTCACCACTTTCTCCCTCTCATTCAGCCATCTGGCCTATTGCAATGCCATTTATCAAGGGCTACCAAAGCAAGCTACAAGGTCTTTACAACTGGTCCAAAATACTGCCGACAGAATCATCACTGATTCAAAGAAACATGATCATATAATGCCCCTTCTACACCAGCTCCATTGGCTTCCTATTACCGCCCATGCTAGATACAAATCTGCTCTTACATGTTGTTCAAGATAAGAAAACATGTCAGCGGGAGCACTAGAGGAGATAATCTGCACCAGTTACAATGAGAGGCCTAGGAGACAGAGCATGAAACCATTCCTACACCTTGCGCTTACAAAAAAGCAAAGGAATCAACTACTAAGAGAGCATTATCTCTCGCTGCACCTGCGATTTGGAACTCTCTGCCTGGGAAGCTGAGATCCACCATTGACATGAAGGATTTTAGAAAGCAGCTAAAAACCTTCCTCTTTACAGAGCATTCAATGAACCCTCTTAACCGGGGAATAGATGAACCCATTTAACTCTGGAATAGCTGAACTTCTGCAACATACTGTATTGTATATATGTTCTCTATACATAAGTTATGCTTCATTGCATCTCCTGCATGTCTCCATGTCCCCCTCCCCACCTTAATCTCCTTATAAGTTATTGTAATTGTGAGTTTCATAAGTTCCCTGTAAACATGTGAGTTATAATGTAAACCGCTTTAACGATAACGTGGTATATAAAAACTGTTAATAAAATAAATAAATAAATCTCCTCTCTCTCTGAAACCACCTCACCCTTGTTACCTCTGTGCTGTCTCCTCACTGCCCCGCACTCTTCTACTCCTCCTCTTTTTCTCTTCTGGAAAATATCAACCCCAACCCTGGCCCCCTAGACATCTCTCACACTCCCAGAATAGATCCTCATGTAACAGTTCAAATCTTATTCATATCCCTCTTCTCTCCTCCTCCTCCCTCCCCTTCTGATGTGTCTTGTGGAACGCACACTCCATTTCAAAAAAACTTTTATTTACTCATGATCTCTGTCTCTAATGCTCTCCATCTCCTTGCTCTAACTGAGACCTGGCTCCTCCCTGAGGACTCAGCTTCTGTCGCTGCTCTCTGTCATGAGGGATATCAATTCTCCCACACGCCTTGTCCCACTGGTGTGGTGGAGGTGTTGGACATCTACTCTCTCCTTCCTGTCAGTTTCAACCCCTCCTTCTGCCTCAGTCTCACTCCTTCCCTCATTTGAAGTCCATTCCATCCGGCTTTTTAACCCACTACGTCTCTGACTAGCTGTTTATCGACTCCCTAACAAGTCCACCTCTACCTTTCTCTCTGACTTTGATTTATGGCTTTCCTTCTTTCTGGATTTATCTTCCCCTTCTCTTATTCTCGGGGATTTTAACATTCATGTTGATAACTCCTCCGACCCTTATGCTTTAAAGCTCCTCTCTTACCTCATCATTCAACTTCCAGCTTTGCTCTACTGCCCCTACTCACCAGCAAAGCCACTGCCTTGACCTTGTATTCTTCTCTAATTGCCTACCCTCAAACGTCTGTACCTCACTTCTCCCCTTATCGGTCCATCACCTGCTAAGTGTCACTCTTCATCACTCACCACCTCAACCTTGCCCTGTTTCCTCCAATCTCTTTAGAAATCTTCATGCTATTGACCCACTGGCTCTCTTCTCCACTCTCTCATCACCTCTGTCCTCCAGTATGTCATCTCAATCTATTGATGAGGCAGTAGCTTCCTATAACACTGCACTCTCCTCTGCTCTGGATGCTCTTGCTCTGCTCATGCCACATTATGTGAGGAATACTGTACCCCAATCCTGGCTGCCTTCCACTACCTGCTATCTACTTTCCTGTGCCTGCTCAGCTGAGCATGCTTGGCTCAAATCCTGCACCCTTGCGGACTTTCTGCACTTCAAATTCATGCTTGTCTCTTTCCAGTCAGCCATAGCACTTGCCAAACAAGGACTATTATGTCCATCTGACTAATTCTCTTGCCTCTGATCTTCACCGTCTCTTTACAACTCTCAACTCTCTCCTGGAGATGTAGGGTACGCTGGCTATGGGCCTGTACGATGCAGGAGAATCAGGGTCGAGGTTAAATTTCTTCAGTAGGGGTCTCACAGAGTCTTGTTTGAGAGCAAGTGGGAGATAGGCTTGGGTAAGTGAAGCATGAAGGATGGTGGAGATGAATGGTATTGTAGTCTTCGTTAGCTTGATCCAGGTTACTGGGCAGGGGTCAAGAGGGGAGGTGGTGGCATTGATGTAGTCGATGATGTTTAGGAACTCTTTATGGGGGACATCTCTGAATGTCGTCCATGGAGTGACGGAGCAAGAGGAGGGAGGAATGATGAGAGTGGAGGAAACAGGAAGATTATGTTTAGATATTAGAAAGTCTGCCATTACTTGAGGGTCGATGATGTTATTGTAATGAGGTTGAGATGGATCGTTTGTGAGGGATCTTACGAAGTTGAATAGTTCTCTTGGCTTATTTATGGATCGATTTGTTTTTTTCCTATATGTCTCACTTTGCATTTATGCACATTAAGAGGCATGTTCACTAAAGTGCAATAAGGTTTTGTGCTTACCACGTGCTAAGAGCAAAGGTTAGCACATAACAGCCAATGCAGAAAGCCAGTGTAAATGAGCCACCACATCGTTAAACTGGGAGAGCAAGCCAAACACATGCGCACAAGAAGTCTATGCTAGCTTGACTTCCTCTCCAGGCACCACGTGACTAATTTGCATATCAGTCCCAACAGTATTTTGAAGGCATTGGGGACGATCGTGGCATTGGGAAAAGTCCTCGATGCCATCAAAACACTGTCAGGGGTCAATGCCCCGACAGAAAGTATTCACCTGTACCCTCATCCCCATCTCCAAGTAAAATAAAATAAAAGTAAAATCCTGGCAGTCTAGCAACCCTTGAACCCCCAACTCCCCAACCCAAAGTAAAATCACCCCCAAGTAAAATAAAATAAAGCCCAACTTTGGGTTGGGGGTGGGCAGTTCAAGGGCTGCTAGACCACCAGATAATTTTCACGTTATTTAAAATACTTGGGGATGGCTGTGGGGAGTATAGGAGCCACTAGATCACCAGGTGATTACTTTCTATTGGGGCACAGGCCCCCCCAACAGTGTTTTGATGGCTTCGGGGGCTTGTCCCGATGCTTTGATCATCCCCAATGCCATCAAAATACTGGGGGGGGGGGGGGGAATGGAGCCGCTGGACCATCAGGGATTCTTTTTTGTCAGACATGGCCCCTGACAGTATTTTGATAGCATTGGGGGCTTTTCCCGATGCCTCATCATCTGAGGAGAAGATGATCTAGTAGGCATCAGGGAAAGCATCTGGTGCCATCAAAATACCGTCAGGGGCATGCATCAGAGGTTTACGTCTACTCAGACCCTACAGTAAAAACTTTGGTGCTATGGCTGGTTGCAAAATCCTCAAAGCCTATTTCTGATTTAGACGTAGCCATGATTTGCATATAAGACCAGCTGATTAAAATACATTTTAATAATTTAAATACATTTAAATACATGTGGCATTAATTGGGCGCTATTTTTCCATCGGTGTTTACATGTTTTCTGCATTTAAAGTATCATAAAGTGCCCTTAAACGTGGTGTTATGGGCTCGTAAAGCCCGCGCTAGCTTTCTGCATCGGCCCGAAAGTGTCCAGCATGTCCCTCTGCAGTTATTGCACTAAAAAGCATTTCATCATGCTCGAGGTGGCCTGTAAGTGCACCTGCACTAACTGCAACATTACATTATTATTACCTCTGCACAAACCACAATGTGCAGTCAACACTCACTCTCTGCTCCTAACCTACCCAGTCGCCACCCCATTGCGTGCTAAACAGTTGGCATAGGAATTTTAATGTGTTGGCTGTTTTAGCACATGGTAGTGGTTACTGTGGTCCCACACTACCTGCTTAGTGCATATTAAACACCACAGTAAATATTACTGCACATTAGTAAACATGCCCCTAAATGCCATCTGCTGTTTCAAAGCCCATTTCTCCAATCTAGCAAAGTCCTTCTGCAGTTTATCACAAAATGCTTGCATTTTAATTACTTTGAATATGTCATGTCTACTGCAAATTGATCTATTCTCTCACTGCTAGATCGTTAATGAATATGTTAAACAATATCAGTCCCAGCACAGATCCCCAAGGCAGTCCACCATATACTTCTTAGCAATTTATTCCTGTTCTTTACTTCTTCTCTTGTAGCCAACTGCTGATCCACAGGACATCGCCTCCTATCCCATGACTTTTTCAGTTTTCTAAAGAGTCTCTCAAGAAAAACTTTATCAAATGCCTTCTTATAAAAGTCAAATACACTCTATTGAATGGTTCATTTAATACACATGCCTCAAAGATGTGTAGCAGGTGTTCTTCATGAATAGTGTGAATAAATCCTCATGAATGGGTGACGTGACCGATGGAGCCCTGCATGGAACGCTCCCCAGCTTCCAAAGGATGCTTTTGGGAGGTATGCCGCACATGCGTGCCTGCCTTCCCCACCTGCTGTGGTGCCACAGTCTCCAGTATGATCACATAGCAGAAGCCAAAAAGGCAACTCCCGGGAGGTGGGAGGGTTGTGTGGACTTATTCCTGCTATTCAGAGAACACCTGCTACAGTTGAGTAACTTTGCTTTCTCCGTGAACAAGTAGGAAATAAATGCACACATATGGGATGCCAAAGCTTCAGATTACCAGAAGCCGAGGAGATGAGCCCAGCCAGGCATCGAGAACTGGAGAAGCCAGGTAGACCAGAGAGGTAGTCCCACCAAGGGACTAATCTGATGCTGCATCCACAGTTGACATCGAGCAAGGGAATTTTGAGCAGGTAGCCTGGACGGACAGAAGGGCCAGTGAGTAGGAGTTGACCCTCAAGACTCAAAGAGATGCTGAAGCATGACCTTGCCAAAAATGCTGTCTGTCAGGAATCCCCATCCAGACATTAATGGGCTGTGAAGGTATGGACCGATGACCATGTCGCAGCCCTGCAGATCTCCTCTGTGGAGACAGAATGGAAGTCATTGCAGGACATTGAGAGCCATGACATGATCCTCAAGGCTCACACCAGCCAAATATATGCATGGACGTTGCAATCAGTGAGCCAGAGGGATAATGTGTGTTTTGACACCACAACCCCCAGTCTAATGGGGTTGAAGGAGACAAACAACTTGATAGGATTGATGGTGTGGCTTCATGCGCTCCAAGTAGAAGGCCAACGCACACTTGCAATCCAGCATATTCAATGCTGCCTCACCATGGTTGGCATGAGGCCAGGGAAAGATCATTGGAAAGAGAATAGACTGATTAAGGTTGAAAGCCGAGACCACCTTAGGCAGAAAATACAGGTGCATGCAGAGCCTGGAGCTCGCTCACTCCCCGAGCCGACATGATAGCCACCAGGATGAGAACCTTCGAGGTCAAATATTTTAGCAAACATGTCCAGCGGCTCAAAGGGAGCCCACAAGAACTGGCTGAGGACCACATTTAGGTCCCAAGCAACCTTAGGGGGCTTAATCAGAGGCCTTGAGAGAAGCAAGCCCCACATGATCGGTGTACCAGAGGCTGAGCCAAGATGGACTTCCCATCGCAGTCACGATTGAAGTGCTGAGATCAACATGCACAGAGAGCTGGACTTTAGCCCAGGATTGGAAAGATCCAAGAGGTATTCTAGCAGCTGGTCCATGGGACAGACAAAATAGTCCAATGCCTGACCCATGCACCAGATGGCAAACCGCCACCATTTGAATGAGTAGGCTTTATGTGATGACTCCTTGCGAGATGCCAGTAGGATCTTGGTGACACTCTAGGGAAGGGCAAGCTCTGTGAAGGCTACCATCTCAGCATACATTCTCTGAGTGCTAGGGAGCAGATGTTGGGGTGCAATAGGGAGCCTCCCTCTTGCGAGATGAGGTCTGGGTTGGAGCCTAGACAAAGGGGTTCCTTCTGCGAGAGCTGTAGCAGTAACAGGAACCACAGATGTTGAGGCCAGTAAGGAGCGATTAGAATCATGGATCCCCTCTCAATCTGGAGCTTCAAGAGCGTCTTCAGAATGAGTGGAATTGGAGGGCAAGCACAGAGTAGGCCTCTCCCCCAGTGGATCAGACAGGCATCCAGAGTCAGGCGATCGCTGGCAGGCTCCGGGAGCAGAACCAAACTACCTGGACTCTGTTTCCTTTATTTATTTTCCTATTGTATAATTGAACGCTGGTCCTTAGTTATGTGGGCTTTACACCTTATTTCTTGTTTTGTGGTTTTTTTCTGCTATTTTACTTTTCTTCTGTATGAATGGTTTTCCTTTATTTTTTGGAATGTATATTTCAAAATTCTTATTAATAAAAAAAAAAAGATCCAGTCCTCTTGTGGGACCATTCGTGTGGCTGGAGAACCTGGCTGAGTCTATCCGTTAGATCATTGCTCTCACCAGGCAAATATGTTGCCCTGAGATCCATGCCATGGAGCAGAGCAAACTTCCAGAGGTGAACTGCCTCCCAGCACAGGAGATACGAGCCTGTTCCCCCTTACTTATTCATATAGAACATAGTGACTTGGTTGCCCGTCTGGATCAGGACCACCCAATTCGCTAGATGTGCCTGAAAGGCATGGAGAACATTCGCGATGGCCCGGATCTCGAAGAAGTTGATCTGATGGAGATTCTCACTTTCGGAGACCCAGTCCAAAACCGTGGTAATTAAGAAAACCACACTTTATTTAAGTTCACCAACTAGGGGTACAAAAGCCAACCCAACATGGCTGTGTTTCGGCAATGCCTTCCCTCGGGGGTATTCTGGCATTCTAAAAGCAAAATCAAATAAATACATAAAAATATAAACACATAAAAACATATATAACTATACATAGGAAATTAAAAACCATATAATTGGTCATATAAACCATATATAGATTTATAAAAATCATATAAAAATAAAAACAATTGCTATCCATCAAAAAAATGTTAAAGAACAAAATACCATCATTAAATGGTTTTAAGTAAACTTAAAAGCAAAACACTAAAAAACAATTAAAAACTTTGAAACCAATTAAAATGATGTGACAATTTGAACTCATAATTAAAAAACTAATGGAGATGAAAATATAAACCTAATAAACCCAAAGGAGCAAGAAATTCAAACATTTTTCTGGACTGTAGAACATATCCCAGAGGCTCTATGGAAAAAAGAAGACTGGAGAATATGGTGCCGAAGCTAGCGGGGAAGGCAGGCACGCATGTGCGGTATACCTCCCAAAAGCTTCCTTTGGAAACTGGGGAGTGTTCTGTGTGGGGCTCTGTCAGTGATATCACCCATATGTGAGGACTTATTTCCTGCTTGTTCACGGTGAATCCTAATGTCCGTGCATTAAGAGTACTGCTTTATGGACTGTGAGACCAGTAGGACTGTACATAGAGAAACACTATTCCCATTGCCTTTATAACAATTTATCAATTTTTGTGAATGGCACATTAGGGTAATCTCTCTGTATTTAAGGTGATGATGCTCATAACATAACAATTATGTGGTCCTCCTGCCCAGTCCTCAAATAATATAATGTTAAAGGAGAGGGTAATAGATATAAAAACAAAGGTTTAGATGGTACATATACATGCAATTTAATGCGGACAAGGAAAAAGTTATGCACCTAATTTATTTATTTATTTATGTATATATTTCTATACCGCCCCTTCCAGCGATCAAGGGCGGTTTACAAGGAACATTTTAACAACTGTACACAGATGTATACATTTACATTGAACAATTAGATTTAACTATTTACAATGAACGGTTGAGTTTAACTATTTACATTAAACAAAACTTCAACTTCAAGGTGTATTAATAATACAAACATCCATTAACTTATTTACATTGGATATTTACAGTGGTTGTGTATGTTTTGGAATTTATTTCCTTTTTTTTGACGTAAATCGGGGTGTGTTTGGGGTTTCAGACAGGGGGGGGAGTTATTTAGTTTTGAGTAAGGGGGTTCATGTGTGTATTACCATGGTTATGGAGGTGTTTTGGGGAATATGGGATTTCAAAGTGTTCAGTAAAGAGGTAAGTTTTTAGCTCTTTCCTGAACTGATAGAGGTCATTTATGACACGAAGGTCTATTGGGAGGTCGTTCCAGAGCGTAGGGGCAGTGAATGTGAATGCTCTGGAGCTAGTAGTTTTCTTTGTCTTCCTGAAGGCTTTTGGTGTGATAAGAGAGTGGGCTTCGTTTTGTCTGTGTGATCTAGTTTTGTTTGGTGATTGTAGAAGTGTGGAAAGGTGTGAGGGGGCTATGTCTTTTATGAGTTTAAAGGTTGTTAGGATAGTTTTGTATCTGATTCGGCTGTTGATTGGGAGCCAGTGTAGTTCTAGCAGTATTGGGGTTACGTGGTCTGTTAGACGTGCTTTGGCTGTTACTTTTGCACAGATGTTCTGAGCTCTTTGAAGAAGGTATGTGTACCTAAGAAAGAACAACCCAAACTATGGTTACACGATGCAAGGTTCCATATTAAGAACCACCACTCAGAAAAAAGATTTAGGCGTCATCCTGGATAACATGTTAAAACCCTCCACCCAGTGTGCAGCAGTGGCCAAGAGAGCAAATAGAATGCTAGGTATAAGGAAAGGAATGGAAAATAAAACAAAAGATGTTATAATGCCTCTGTATCGTTCCTCACTTGGAATACTGTGTTCAGTTTTGGAGACCATATCTTGCAAGGATATAAAAAGACTGGAAACTGTTCAGAGGAAGGCGACTGAAATGATTTGGAGCCTGCATCAGATGCCTTATGAGAAGAGGCTTGAAGACTTAAATATGTATACTCTGAAGGAGAGGAGGGACAGGGGAGATATGATTCAGACCTTTAAATACTTAAAGAGAAATAATGAACAAACAAATCTCTTCCAAAGATGGGGAAGCTGTAAAACTAGAGGACGTAACATGAAGCTGCAAGGGGGTAAATTGAAAGGCAATGTCAGGAAATACCTTTTCACTGAAAGGGTGGTGGATGCTTGGAATGCCCTCCCGATGGAAGTGGTGGGGGCAAAAACAGTGACAGAATTCAAAATGGCATGGGACAGACACAGTGGATCCCTTTACAGCAACAGGATAAATTCAAAATAAACGTAACTATTTAATTTCTCAACATACATGGGTGTCCTACACCGAGTGGTGGGTTCACCCCTAACATAAAGGCATGGGGAGGGGTGACCTGCACGACGCAGCAGGTGCACCTACTCTTGCCATCTTACTGGGCAGACTAGATGGACCAGACTGGTCTTTATCTGCCGTCATTTACTATGTTACTATGTAAATAGAAGTATATACACTTGTAAAAGTCATGCATGCGTAAATGCCAATTTTACAATGCTGCTATCTACACATGACATATAGGGGTATGTTTACTAAGCCAGGTTAACAGTTAACCCGGGCTATCTGCAACTAGGTCCCATTGAATAACATGGGACCTAGTTGCAGATAGCCTGGGTTAACCGTTAGCCCAGCTTAGTAAACATACCCCATAGACTCTGTGGGGGCATGTTCTGGTTGTGGTTTGGCTGCTGCTGCTGCTGCTGCAAAAAACAAAAACAAACAAAAAAAAACCCTATGCTTTTGATTTTTCCCAGGATTACACAGATATTAAAAAAAAGATTTCTGCATTGGCTTCTGCATCTCTTCTGAGTAAGTTATTTATTTATTTAGACAGACTTATATACCACCTTATCCTACAATCAAAGTGGTTACATCACATCACAATTGGGTTACATTTAACATTTGAGTGCTTGCCTAAATGTCAGTTAACTGCTGGTTTTGATAAGGGTTTTAGGGGAGAGATTGAAGGTGCAATTGTGGTTAACCCCCCAGTATTTAACCCTTTGAAGGCCTACTTTAAATTTTTAATCCACATTCTGCAGCCGGGTTAATTTTTGCATATTTCAGGAAAATTGTACCCGTCTTATTCAATATGTTCTAATAGTGATTTTCCTTCTGCTATGGTCATGTATTATATACCATTTGATAGGAATATTTAGTCAGAATTTTGGATCCCTAGAGTTTTGGGCTTGGCCTGGAAAGGGTTAAACTGATCTGAAAAACTGGACTTTAGGAGCTTGAGTCCTTGAATAGCCACAGTTAGCGTAGTTGTATGAAATCCAGCACTTGCACAGGTGAGGAATGTTACTTATACATGCAAATACTGCTGCTTGCATGTACAAGGTGCTGTAATAGACTCGGATATTATACAGATGTCCTTTTTGCTTTCCTGCTTATAATGGTCCTGGTTATGCATTTAGAATTTTCTATATCTGTTGAACCCTGATAAAAATGATCCTCCTGCCCCTTTATCTCAATGAAACCCTGTTTTACATATACTATCTAAGCTGGAAATGGAATGTCCAAGCAGGGGCGGCCCAAGGGGGGTGCGGGGCCATGTGCAGAGACTCGGTGCGGGGCCTCATTTGCATAAATATTTGCATAATGTTACCATACACTAACTTTTAGTAAACATGCCTCTTAATGAGTGTATGGATAAAGAAAGACTAAAAGATTTCTACATTACTATAATCCAGTGCCAACCGTCAGGCACATTAGGAACTACTACAAACACTGCCCATTTAGAACCCATTCTAAATCCTGAATCTCGTATGTCTCCCACATATATAACCAACAGACTTAGAGAAACATTCACACATACATATTTTTGTTGGAACTCACACTTTGAAGGACAATCCTTCTCGTGGCGTGCTGTTCCCTTTTATTCTTTATATAGGGACGCAACCCTAACATGCGTTCAAAGGGGATATCTACCCCTCAACATCAACCAGTTAACATTCTTTCATTCAGGAAAAACCCTCTTAGAAGCCACTTATCTGAACGGAGACTTTCTACAGTTCATAGGCAACTCGGCGTCTTCCCCAGCTCATAGATAGACTCTATTCAAGTAGCAACCATACGAGAGTCTGAAAATGACAGAAAATGAGGGGAGACTCTCGTATGGTTGCTACTTGAATAAGTCTCAGAAGTCATAACGGATGACCTTCCCTGTTGGTTACATTGATTTGGAGGTGTTGGGTTTTACCCGGTATCGGCGGCTGATAAAGGGACTTCTCCATTTACCATCAGGAGTGGACGTTGAGTCTATCTATGAGCCACTGTTCCCTTTAAGCTGTGCGCGTGTGCGCGCGCACACACCTCGCCGAGCGAGCGCACATACTTTATAACAGAGCGCACAAAAATTACGGTTCTGAATCTGATAGAAAACAACACAAGACATCTTAAAATTTAAAAGTTGTTGTGTATTTACGGTTTTCACAAGTTCTACAATATTATCTAGTGCAATCAATTTGGTGTACATACTGTATTCTGATGTGTAGTCAAATTTTAAAGTATAGAACTCCGAGTGTCGTTATGTGACGCACAAAAATTTAACCTTCCTTCAAAAGCTGCACAGCTGATATTTTATGCGCACACAGCCTACAGAAAATTAGAGGGAACATTGCTATGAGCTGGGGAAGACGCCGAGTTGCCTATGAACTGTGGAAAGTCTCCGTTCAGATAAGTGGCTTCTAAGAGGGTTTTTCCTGAATGAAAGAATGTTAACTGGTTGATGTTGAGGGGTAGATATCCCCTTTGAACGCATGCTAGGGTTGCGTCCCTATATAAAGAATAAAAGGGAACAGCACGCCACGAGAAGGATTGTCCTTCAAGGTGTGAGTTCCAATAAAAATATGTGTGTGTGAATGTTTCTCTAAGTCTGTTGGTCATTTAGAACCCATAGCAAACCCGCCGTATCATAACAGCACTACCAGGACTCACAAAGCACCAGACCCTACCTATCAAAAGGCAACACTGCAAATATTAAACCAATACATTTCAGAGAATAACAATACATGACCTACTGGGGAAAGAGAACAAGTGGCAATGTCAAATAGGAATTACATAAACAGAATACCTCAGCTCAGTTACACATGCAGAATATAGACCATCACCAAACAAGAAATCACAATTTAGAAACAGGAAGATAATAATTAAAATTGGAACCCCAAAAGCCAACTTAGAATAACAGCAACACTGTAGAAATACAACTATAAATTAATTTCCTCTTGTACTAAACAAAGCGCAGACGTTAATGATGCACATTTCCCAGAGCTGACATATTCCAGTTAATAAATTCAAAATAAAGAGATCTTTTTCTACCTTTTGTGCATTTTTTTTCAGTTGCAATTGCTCCAGCCACTTTCTTCTGGTTTCTTTGTGTCTTCTGTTAACTCTCCATCATCTGCTGTCCATCTCTGTCCTTTCTTCTAGTTTTTTTTTCCATTCTCGCTCTACATCTGTTTTAACATAATAATCTTTCTCCTTTTGCTCTTTCCTCATTCCTATTTCATCCACTCAAATTTTACCCCTCCATCCTCAATCCCCACATACTCTCCTAATACCCGGCCAATTGTAGATTTTTCTTCCCTCCCACACAAAATATTTTTCCCCTCTCCATTTCACTCTCCCAGCCCCATCCCATTCTAATCCTCCCCCAAAATCAGCTCCCTTCTAGTTCCAGCCCCACCCAGCATCTGCTCCCTTCTAGTCCCCGCATCAGCCCATTTCCAGTCCTAGCCCCCCATCAGCCCATTTCCAGTCCTAGCTCCCCTATCCATTTCCAGTCCTATCTGAGTCCCTCCATCAGCTCATTTCCAATCCCAGCCCCCCATCAGCCCATTTCTAGTCCTTTTCTAGCCCCATCATCAGCCCATGTCAAATCCTAGCTCCCCTCCACTCAGCCCATTTCAATCCAAGCCACCTATGAGCCTACTTCCAGTTCTAGCCCCTCCATGAGTCCATTTCAATGCACGCCCCCACCACAGCCCATTGCCAAGCTTAGCTCCCACCCACAACCCATTTTCAGTCCTATCCTAGCCCCTCCATCAGCCCATTTCCTGTCCTAGCTCCCCCCCCACTCAGCCCATTTCCAGTCCTAGCTCCCTCCTCTCACAGCCCATTTCCATTCCAAGGCCCCCTCCCCATCAGCTATTTGCAGTTCAAACCTCCCCTTCCACTCAGCCCATTTCCAGTCCTAGCAACCCCCAACTCATTACCAGCCCTAACCCCCCATCAGCCCACAGCACATTACCAGTCCTAACCCCATCAGCCCACCTCAAGTCCTAACCCCCCCGTCAGCCCATTTCCAGTCCTAACCCCCCCCCATCAGCCCATAGCACATTACCAGTCCTAACGCCATCAGCCCACCTCAAGTCCTAACCCCCCCCATCAGCCCATTTCCAGTCCTAGCCCCCCCCCATCAGCCCACAGCCCATTACCAGTCCTAACCCCATCAGCCCACCTCAAGTCCTAACCCCCCCGTCAGCCCATTTCCAGTCCTAACCCCCCCATCAGCCCATAGCACATTACCAGGCCTAACCCCATCAGCCCACCTCAAGTCCTAACCCCTCCCATCAGCCCATTTCCAGTCCTAGCCCCCCCCATCAGCCCACAGCCCATTACCAGTCCTAACCCCCCCCATCAGCCCATAGCACATTACCAGTCCTAACCCCATCAGCCCACCTCAAGTCCTAACCGCCCATCAGCTCATTTCCAGTCCTAGCCCCCCCATAGCCCATTACCAGTCCTAACCCCCCCCATCAGCCCACAGCACATTACCAGTCCTAACCCCATCATCCCACCTCAAGTCCTAACCCCCCCCCCATCAGCCCACTTCCAGTCCTACCCCCCCCCAGCAGCCCACATCAAGTCCTACTCCCCCCCCCAGCAGCCCACATCAAGTCCTACTCCCCCCCAGCAGCTCACATCAGGTCCTACTCCCCCCCCAGCAGCTCACATCAGGTCCTACTCCCCCCCCCCAGCAGGTCTCATCTTGTCCTTCTTCCTTCCCCCCCGCAGCTCACATAAGTTCATACTCCCCTCCCCCCAGCAGCTCACATCAGGTCCTACTCCCCCCCCCCCGCAGCTCACATCAGGTCCTACTCCCCCCCCCAGCAGCTCACATCAGGTCCTACTCCCCCCCCCCAAGCAGCTCACATCAGGTCCTACTCCCCCCCCCAAGCAGATCACATCAGGTCCTACTCCCCCCACCAGCAGCCCACATCAAGTCCTACTCCCCCCCAGCAGCTCACATCAGGTCCTACTCCCCCCCCCCCAGCAGCTCACATCAGGTCCTACTCCCCCCCCAGCAGCCCACATCAAGTCCTACTCCCCCCCCCAGCAGCCCACATCAAGTCTTACTCCCCCCCCCTCGGAAAATTAAAACTTTTTTAAAAAGCAGGCTGCTGCCGCGGCGGTAGCAGCAATATCGCATGTCCCGCGGGGCCCCCCGCCCGGCAGATCCCTTCCTGCTTGCCTGCCTGCTTGTCAGTTCTTCTCCGCTTCGGCTTTCAGAGCCGCGAAGGGAGAGCTTCTCCCTCGTGACTCTGTTAAGCCCGCTGGGGCTTATGGGAAATTTCCCATCTGCCCCGGCGAGCTTAACAGAGTCGTGAGGGAGCAGCTCTCCCTTCGCGGCTCTGAAAGCCGAAGCGGTGAAGAACTGACAGGCAAGCAGGAAGGGATCTGCCGGGCGGGGGGGCCCCGCGGGACATGCGATATTGCTGCTACCGCCGCGGCAGCGGCAGCAGCCAGCTTTTTTTTTTTTTTTAAAATTCTACTTTTAAAGCGGAATGTTCTTTGCGCGGGGCCCCCTGAAACGCGAGGCCCTGTGCAAAAAACATTCTCGCTCAATGGACGGGCCGGCCCTGTGTCCAAGTAGGGATATTCACGATTTCCAGCGTATTTTAAGCAGAGAATTGTAGCTGCCATGTTAGTCCACTTAGATATGTGGAAAAATGGGTCAACTAAACAACTTTGTCAACAACATTGTTCTTGTTCTATTATGTATTTAACCTTTACACTGTTCTATTATGTATTTAACCATTACACTGTTCGGTTACGTATTTAACCATTACATTGTTTTCTACCAAATATTGTTCCATGTAAAACAAGCACTCCTTGTTGACTGTTGTTCAATTGTAAACCGCACCTGAACTTCTGGAAGATGCGGGATATAAATGATTGTTAAATAAATAAATAAATAAATAAAGTCGTAGGTGATATAATAAGGCGCCGATGCAGAAGTGTTGCACTATGCTCTAGCACATTTTGCTGGTGATTTTCCCGCGCTAGTCTTGCTCTCCAATGCAGCAAGCAAGAGAGTGTGGGAAAATCACCAACAAAACCATTGAGCTAAAATATAGCATAGTGGACATGCTAATCACATGCAAAAACATGAATATTCAATCGCATCTGGCATAAAAAACTGCACTTTATTTTAATGCCACACCTTTATGACTGCTTAAAGCAAGTATAAAGATCCAGCATAAACCAGAGACCCCCCCAATGCCACACCCCCTCATAGGAACAATAGCATGTCCTGGGGGTCTAGTGTCCCCATCCCCCAAAATAATAAAATCTGTTGGTGGCCTAGTGGCCCCTAGCCCTCATCCACTGAAATAATTAAATCCCCTGGCATTCTAGTGGCTCTTAATGCCCACCTCCCGAAATACAATACAATCTCCTGGTACCAACTGAATCCTCCCAGTAAGGCAGAACTCCCCCCCCCCAGGTACCTCAAAGGTTGGGTTTGAAGCGATGCTCACACATTACCACTACTGCACCGCCATCTTGAAAAATGTCAGGGTACAGCCCCGTACAATGCATCCTGGGATGCACTGGGTGGAGTCAGACTGCCATATAAGGCAAACATTGCCTTAGATGGCAGAGTGACTCCTGGGGTGTATCCTGTGGCACATGGCCCCGTGTTATGGCAGTCCAGACCCCTAGTACATCCAAGATGCATTGCATAGGGCCAGATGCCACCATTTTTCAAAATGGCGGCATAGGGGCGGGAGCATGTGAGCACCACCAAGAGTTATCACACAGACTTTGTACTTGCCATGCATTAATTTTAGTATCAAACATGTAGTAAGTGCAAAACCTTACTGCTTAATCAATTGCAATTACTACAGAATACCACCACAAAGGCAATTCTTAGGCATAAAAGATGAGAGACAGCAACTCCTTTTTTAACCATTGGTTTCCAGTTGATATGAGATTCATATGTAAACTGCTGATTGCCATTTTAAAATTTTTGTATGATATTGGCCCAAAGTATTTGCAACTTTTTGTAATGTGATATTCTTCTAGACAACTTCTCCATTCACATTCTAATCTTTGGCTAGCTATTCCCTCACCTAAGGAATTGAGATTAGTTTCCAAAAGAAATCATAGAATCTCTAGGACAGCTCCATTTTTATGGAATTGCCTGCCTATCTAACTTAAATTAGAAACCTTCTTATCTCCTGTTTAGAAAAAGAACTCAAGATCTGGTTATCTGCTTGCCTTTTGGAGAGTCTGTAAGTGGGATTGTTGTGAATGCAAGACAGAGTATGTATAGAGGAAGAGATGGTTCAACAATTTTAGAAGACTTCTAGGTTCATATTAGTAATTTGTGTTATCATATGTATTTTAGCTATTCTGTATGTATCTTTTATTGATGTGCAATTTTGTATTATTTTATGCTATTGTGCACCACCTAGATCCCTTTGCAGTATGGAGTAATTTATACATTTGGATTAAAGTGAAAAGGACCTTGATGTCTGATGAGCTATTTTAATGGAAGGACTGGTGCAAACAGATCAAATTAGGAGAAATATTTCCGGATGGTGATAAGAACGCAACCAGGAATGGAAATGGAGAATGAATACTTGAGAAATGTGCCTAACAAGATCTGTTTATAAGAAATATCTTCTGCTAGCATGGACAATAGCAAGCATACACACGGTACAAATGGAATGACCTACATGTCAAAAGACAAATCGATAACATCTCAGCAAGAGTGAAAGGAGGAGAGCTGAAGAAAAGAAGGAAACCAAAGCACTTGAACAAGCAAGAAGAGAATATCAATACAGCAAACCTAAAGGAACAGGAGACAGAGAATAAATTAAAGACAAATTAGGTCTATAAAGAACTACCTATACAAATATAATTAGTACAAGACAAATCACAACGTTTAAAAGCTACATTGATCTTGCTAACAGCTGAGGTCTGTAGAACTAAAAAGATACAACACACGATGTAAAAGATCAACATAGCGGATGGAAGAAATCAGGGAAACAGTCAAAAGGACAAAGAAGGAATATAAAGACTGTGCCTATGGGAAAACAGATGAGAAATATATAGTTTATAGACAATCCTAAAAAGAAATGAATAGGGAAACATGAAAATCCAAGAGACATGGGGTGAGTTCAAAATGCTGATAGTCAAGGAGGAAAAGACAGCAGTCAAAACCTTCAACAAGAACATAAAAGCTATGTTGAATAGTATGCAGATTATAATAAAAAAAATGGTGAACAAAAAACAGGAAAGACCAATATTCCAACCAGAGGATGCATGAGAAAGGAGGGAACACTCTTCAAATGATATGCTGAACCCCTCAGGATTTAGACCACTCAGGAAGCAGTAGAATAAAAGGCCACACAGCTTGAACCAGCTATTCTCCCATCAGAAGTGGAAAATGCTATTGACTGAGAACCAAAACCTGGCACACGCAGAACGAGTACTTTATTTAAAAACAACTCTCATATACACATAAAATAAACAGGGAAATAATTTGTGCATGATCAAAACAGCTGTAAATATGTGCAGGTACTTCCTATGGGGTAATTTTCAAAGGAGAAGCATGTGCATGTTTTCCCTTAGAAAACAAACATTTCTTAAGACACACCTCTACATTAGCTAATTGGCCTGTTATAAAATTACTCTCAGTGCATACTGTTGCTGGTAGAAATGTTTAGAGTTGAACACCGAGGATTCACAATGAATCTATACATAATACAATCCGTTACTCATCCTAAATGTGTAAAAGAAATTGGCTAATCTTAGCAGCATATATACATGCAGAATGTATGTAAAACCTTTCTTATACTTGAAAAAGGGCTTTTATAAAATTGCACAGCCTATAAATGTACATGTATCAAAAAATGTGCATCCTTTTAGGTGAACTGTATGTACACCTTGCCAGTGGCGTGAAGGCACATTTTACAATGGGATGTCCAAGTGCAATCTGGGAT
This sequence comes from Ichthyophis bannanicus, assembly GCA_033557465.1. Taxonomy (NCBI): domain Eukaryota; kingdom Metazoa; phylum Chordata; class Amphibia; order Gymnophiona; family Ichthyophiidae; genus Ichthyophis; species Ichthyophis bannanicus. Next base: position 168,509,756 of record CM066043.1, read on the forward strand.
GTCAAAGCCAGAATGTCCGAAAAAAACTGCAAGCACATGCAAGACTGGGCACGATTTCAGAAAGAGGAACATGCCTGATATGGACATCTGTAGAGATATCTACATAGACATCCCTGGAATAGCCTCTCAGAACGTGTATGTCTAAAGGCATAATGGTAAAAATAGTTGGTTGCAAGCGAGATAGCCAGGGTTCAAATTCCCGTGTGGGTCTTTATGATCTTTGACTAGTCACTTAACTCACCATCTTCTCGACACTCTCTGGAGGTTTTAAGGCCAAAATAAACACTTTCCTAATGCCTAGTCATACCTGCAGCAGGTCTAAACATGGACGTGTCTGCAAATGTCCCTGTCATTCCTGAAATCGAACCTAGACATGTAAGTCCATAGTACCTCCCTGGACATGCCTCCACCATGCCTACTTTTGGAGACAATACATAACAAGTAGAACACAGGCCCTTACTCCAGCTAGTGAGTCCCTCCTGCTCCTCCTAACTCCCCCCATATCCCAGCTCCACTCCTTCTACCCGTTTAACGAATACTCTGTTGTACTATAATGTAAATAGCTCATTCTGTAAATAGCTATTTGAGCCAATCTCATGCATGCCCCCCCTCTTCCATTGTTTTATGTAAAATCCGCACGTTATACTGTAAACCGCTTTGATTTTAAGATAAGGTGGTATAGAAAACCTACTAAATAGATAAACTACTTGGACATCCCTGCACCAGAGATGTCTGTAAATATCATTTGTGGAATGACTGCAGAGAAGTCTCCGTGATTTTGACGTCCAAGTGCACGTCTTTAGACATCCTACATCATGGCTAAGCCTTTTAAAATGACCTCCATAGTCTGGGTGGAGCAGAGGTGGATTTGCAATGTGCGCATGTATTTTATAAAACATGTGTGTACTGTGGTGAACAGCGCCCTCCTGAGCCTATGGAAACGGATGAAAATCCTGAGGTTCAGCAGGATTTATGCCTATTTGAGAAACCAAGGAAGAAAGAGAGACTCTATTCCACAGAGCTGAGCATGGAGACCAGCCCAGGGGAGGAGTCCTGCAGTCCTGATTGGGCACACCCTGCCCTTGGAAGGAGCGTGTCCAGGAGAGAACATGGTTTTAAACCAGAGCATGGCTTTGCTAATCAGAGGGAGAAAGAGAGAAAGAAGGAGAGGAGGAGGAGGAATGATTGGAAGTCCAGAAAACAGTATGCTGATACTTGGGAACCTGGCATTGGAAAGAAACCTGCAAAGTTCTATTCAGAGGCAGTGAGTAGAAGTCCCAAGGAGAGAGGACCTAGCCCTGAAATAGATAACCGTTGGAAGGCACAGCCCTGGGAAAGGAAGCCTTCAAGGCAGGCACAAGAAAGAAAACAATCATTCTGTGAAGTACCGTTTGAGCCAGAGAGCAACAAACATTCTAACAGCTGGAGAACGTTGGAGCCATCTGAAATCAGAACAGCATGGCAACAAGTAAGTGAATTGCCACAAAGTTTCCAGGCTGAACGTAAAGCTAACTCTCCTGTGTGTGAAACATTAGCAAAAGAGACTAGCAATTACTCTGATACAATTAATCTAAAAGAGGAGAAAATAAACAGCCTTAAGCCAGAGGGAAGTTGTATAGCTGATAGCAATTCCCTATCTCACAAACAGCAGGCTGAATTGCTCCTACAGAGTTTTAAGCAGTTTTTAGAGTTGCAAGCTAGAAGACAGCCAGTGTTACCAGAAGCCATTAATTCCATACAGCTTGAAGAATTAACACAAGATAATACAGACTTACCAGATTGTGAGAGCATGGATTGCACGGTCTGCTGTGTAGAGATGCCAAGCTGAAGGAAACTGCTTTTTTTACCGTATGTGAATTGAATGCTACGGAGCTGTTGTATTGCCTTGCTGAGAAAGCTCTAATTATGTGCACCTGATTTTCCCCAGCACTGTGAAGGTAACAGTGGCTGAAAGAGGCTGCAGTGAATCTAACTGACCTCTTGGGGCAAAGTGAGTAATTTGCTTAAGAAGTGAAAAGAAGCAGTTATACTTTAAGTTGCCTTTATCCTAAGTTTTCCTGTTAGCATTTGAAGCACCTATTTTGTTTGCATTTATTTGCCATGTGATGGAACAATATCCTTTACTATAATAAATATACTGGAAACCCCATAACTACAACTCTTTATTTCGGAGCGAGAGGAGCAGGAACTACAATACCCAGCATTCCCTGGATACAGGTTACTCTCCTTCCTCATGAAGCATCAGACCGCCGCTCCTGTCTTTAGCCCCAAGGCCGGGCAGGAGCGCCGCAAGTGGCTACGTGGCAGGATTTTCCACGCATGCGCAAGGTGCAGCGCAGAAGACTACAGAAAAGCAACTGCAAGAAAGACCCCGAGTGCAGACCATCCTGAAAGGAAGGAAAGAGTCCCAGCATCGGAGTGTCAGCTGCAACGAGGTTGTGAAAGCGTGAGGCAACACCTGAGCCAGGTAATAAGTGTCCACCTGGGAAAGGATAAGGATACAGGGCTGAGAGTGTTTGCCAGCTAGTTGAAAAAAAAAAAAAAAAGGGAAAAGTTTTTTTTTTTTTTAAAAAGTGTGAGGTACCGCACTTGGTTTTTTTTTTGTCTGTTTGTATTCACAGGTACTAAAGATGTCTCTGGATCCAGCAGAGGTATTTAAATGGATGGCCACTCAACTCGAGAGACAGCGAGACTTGAGTCTAGAGTTCCAGGAAAAGAGTGCTGCTGCCCTGCAGGCTCAGCAGCGACCCCTACTGGACATGCTACAAGCGTGGGTAGCTGAGCAGAAGACGCTACAGGAGAAACCGTCTGTTCCCCCAGGTTTTTCTGCTACAGTTGCGCATAGTCTAAACGCAGGGACTATGTTTAATTTTGGCCAGTTAAAGGACAATGAGGATGTTGACAATTTTATTGAGTGTTTTGAAAGAGTGGCACAGTTAAGTGCATGGCCAAAAGAGTGTTGGGCCATCAGATTTGCAGCTTCCCTTACTGGAGAAGCAATGGCTGCCTATAGGAGCATGCCACCCGACCTTGCCGGAAATTATGAGGAGGTGAAAAGAGCGGTCCGGGAAAGGCTAGGCCTTACACCACTAGCCTACCATAATCTCCTGCGAGCGGTTAAATTAAAACAGGGTGAGACACCGAAAGCCTTAGTATACAGGATAAGCATGTTGTTAAATAAATGGCTTAATCCAGAGAATAGGACTAAAGAGTCTATATTGGAAAGCTTAATTGTAGAGCAATACATGAATGCTGTACCCAATGAAATAAAAACCTTCCTGATTCTGCAAAGCTGCAAAACCCCACAGGAGGCAGTAGACCTCACAGAACGCTTCTTGCAGGCCAAGGTAATGGCTCATGAAAGCAGTAGTGATTTAAAGGGGGCAGCAATACCTGAGTCAGAAAGGAAGTGGAAATTTCAGAATGAAGCAAGCAAAATGTGTATGCCAACTGTGAAGGCTAGGTTATCGCCTAGGAAATGTTTTAAATGTGGGCGAGAAGGGCATATACAGAAGAATTGTTTTAAAACTGCCTTAGTAGCAGAAAGTGCACAAAAAACCCGAGAAGGATTTCTCATTGAGGTAGAGGTGCAGGGAATTGCTACTACCGCGTTATTGGATTCTGGCGCGGAGTAGACAATGCTCTCCAAGGCGCTGTGGCAGCAAGTCCAAGCATCAGGGGTAGCAATTCAGCCTGTTTGTAATGTGAAGATCTGCTGTGTACATGGAGGTACATCACTATACCCTGTATACAACCTTCAGGTGAAAGCGCTAGGTGTGCTTAAGAAAATTCCCATCGCAGTGATACCCAAGCTACCAAACCCTATGGTTTTAGGAAGGGATTGGCCCTATTTTTATAGAGAAATGAGACAAGGCCTAACCCCTAAGGGAGCCCTGGTAGCTACAAGAGCCCAAGCTAAGGACTCAGAGAAGGGAGAAGACCCTACTGATGAGGCATTTAGAAGTCTTCCTTCCCATGAGGATTTAATAGCCGCACCAGAAGAGAAGGTGAAGAAAACAAAAGCGCAGAAGCGTAATGGTAGACAAGAACGTTCTCAGCATAGGGCAGAAACTCAGGCTGGCCAGGAATTGCCCTGGGTGCCCGAAGAACTAGTTGGGAAATTTCCAACGTTCCCCAATGAACAACTGGACGACCCTGCCTTAAGTCAGGCATTTAAATGGGCCCAGCGTGATAGGGATACCCTCCCTAGGTTTTTCCTGGACACCGGTATTTTGTACAGAGAGAGCAAGGATCCCTATACAGGCGATACGCGCAAACAGGTGGTGGTGCCTGCTGCCTTCAAAAACTTGGTTTTGAGGCTGGCCCACGACCATCCGGTCGGTGGACACAAGGGCATCCGAAGTACGTTGGATCAGATCCTGGCAAGGTTCTATTGGCCGGGTGTTTTCAAAGAAACAGCAAGGTTCTGTGAAGCCTGTCCAACATGCCAGCGCGTCTCTGCCATCCACCCAAAAGAAGTGCCAATGATATCAACCCCGGTCATTACAGAACCCATCCATAGAATGGCTATGGACATTGTTGGTCCTTTAATCAAGACACCGAGGGGATTTCAATATATTTTAGTGGTCATAGACCAAGCGACACGATTTCCTTGGGCCATGCCACTACGTAATATATCCGCTAAGGCTGTGGCGGCTGAACTGATCAAACTGTTTTGCGAGGTGGGCTTCCCTCGCGAAGTTCTGACAGACAGAGGAAGCAATTTCCTTTCCAAGTATTTAGCCCAAGTTTGGGAAGCGTTTGATATCCGCCATGTCAAGACCTCAGCCTATCATCCACAAAGCAATGGGCTAGTGGAGAGACAAAATCAGACGATTAAAAGGATGCTGCGCCGCAGTTTAGAAGGAAATATGGCCAACTGGGATACGATGCTACCCTTCGTCCTCTACGCTTGCAGGGAAAGGAAGCAGTCGTCCCTAGGGACAGCGCCATATGAACTTATGTATGGTCGATCACCCCGTGGGGTATTAGATATCCTGAAGGAACAGTGGGTAGAGCCCGACGTACATGAAGTGGGAGTACCAGAATTTCTTAAGGATCTAAAAGGTCGCTTACGCCGCACCACACAAGTGGCGGAAGTCAATTTAAGACACAATCAATGGCGACAGGCGGCCTATTATGACCAAGGCACACGGCCGCGCCAGTTAGCTGTGGGAGACAAGGTCGGGTCACAGATGAAGAGTCTGAAGGTTTGTCAGAGGATAGATTCCCAGAGCTCCCCTCTGACCACTCTCCTCCTCATAAGAGATGAAAGTCACCTCCTGAGGGCATGACATACCAAGATTTTGTGTGAGATATGGCTAAGGCCATACCATTTTCTTTGGAGATTGAGGATGAACCCAGAGCAGAAGAATTAGAGATCTTTTAGTTGTGACAATCTCCGTGCATTGCATCCTTCAGAGACTGCAGATGAGATTTTGGGAGATTCCCTCCCCCCTCCCCCCCCCCGCTTCCCCCATTACCTCCAGTCAGTAGAAAGCTTGACTTCATGTAAGAACATAAGATATACCATACTGTGTCAGACCAAGGTCTATCAAGCCCAGTATCCTGTTTCCAACAGTGACCAATCTAAGTCACAAGTACCTAGCAGTTTCCCCAAAAGACACAGGTTCCACAATTGTTTTACTGGGGCAAGCAGTGGAAATTCTAGGTCCACTTTAATAATGGTTTATAGACCTTTCCTCCAGGAACTTGTGCAAACCCTTTTTTAAATCCAGCTACACTAACAGCTTTTACTACATCCTCCGGTAGCAAATTCCAGAGTGTTGTTATACATTGAGTGAAAAAATATTTTCTCATATTAGTCTTAAATAGGTTACCCTTTAGCTTTATTGCATGCCCCCTGGTCTTTATATATTTTGATGGCATAAACAATCGATCTACGTTTACCTGTTCCACTCCATTCATTAATTTATAGACCTTTATCATATCTCCCCTCTGCCATCTCTTTTCCAGGTTGAACCTTTTTAGCCTCGCTTCATAGGGGTATCCTTCCATCCCCTTTACCATTTTGGTGGCTCTTTTCTGTACCTTTTCTAATAACACTATATCCTTTTTAAGATACAGCAACCAGAATTGCACACAATATGCAAGGCGCGGTTGTACTATGGAACGAAACAAAGGCATTATAATATCCTTTGTTTTATTTTCCATTCCTTTCCTTATGGTTCCTAGCATTCTATTTGCTCTCTTGGCTGCCACTGCACACTGGGTGGAGGGTTTTTAACATGTTATCCACGATGATGCCTAAATCTTTTTCCTGGGTGGTGGTTCCTAATGTGGAACCTTGAATCCTGTGACCATAGTTTGGGTTTTTCTTTCCAAGGTGCATAACCTTGCACTTGTCCACATTAAATTTCATCTGCCATTTGGATGCCCAGTCTTCCAATTTATCAAGATCCTCTTGAAATTTTCCACAATCCTCATGTGTTTTAACAACTTTGAATAGTTTTGTGTCATCTGCAAATCTGACAACCTCACTCATTATCAGGACCATACCGAGCCCTGTGCGAGCGGTGCGGCCGCACAGGGCGCAAAGACTTAAAGGGCGCATTTCGTCTCTCTGCTGTTGCCTGCTGCCACCACTTTTTCAGCGGCAGGCAGCAGCAGAGAGCCGAAATGCGTCCCTTAAGTCTTCGCGCCGTCACACTAAGCAGGTCTGGTCTCTCCGGGAGGGACCAGACCTGCTAAGAGTGCTGGTGACTTGCAGATCGGATGCAATAAAGTGTCTAAATGGAGGTGCGGGAGGGGGGCGCGCGCCCGATGTGCAAGTCACACAGGGCGCATTTCAGTCTCGGTACAGCCCTGCTTATTATTCCCATTTCCAGCACAGATCCCTTATTCACCTTTCTCCATTGGGAAAATTGGCCATCTAGCCCTACCCTCTGCTTTCTATCTTTTAACCAGTTCCTGATCAACACTGCCTCCTATCCCATGACTGTTTAATTTTTCCAAAAGTCTCTCATGAGGGACCTTGTCAAAGGCTTTCTATAAGTCCAGATACACTATATCAACTGACTCACTTTTGTCCACCTGTTTATTCACACCTTAAGAAAAACATAACATATTAGTAAGACAAGACCTTCCTTGGCTAAAGCCTTGTTGGCTGTCTCCCATTAAGCCATGACTATCTACACGTTAAGGAATTTTGTTCTTTATGATGGTTTCCACCATTTTTCCTGGTAATGACGTAAGGTTCACCGGTCTGTAGTTTCCCGGATCACCCTGGAACCCTTTTTAAAAATCAGTGTTACATTGACCATCCTCCAATCTTCAAGTATTATTAATGGATTACAAGCTTTTACATTATAACTCCAATGTACAATATAACTGTAATTAATTTTATAAGCTCCTTTGTCTTAAACTGTATATAGTTACCCCTGTTATTCCCAAGTTACATTTCCTGTTACAATGTAAGCAAAAGATCTTGTTTCTGATGCAGGATGTTGTTGTTTTGTAAACCGCACTGATACTAAAAAGCGCGGTATATAAGAATTATAAATAAATAAATAAATAAATAAGTATTACAGATGATTTTAATGATAGTAATCTGTGAACTAATAGCAGGTCTGCAATCTCATATTTCAGTTCTTTCAACACCTTAGATATATACCATCCGGTCCAGGTGATTTGCTACTCTTCAGTTTATCAAATAGTTGTAATATATCTTTCCGGTGTATCGATATTTCTTTCAATTCTTCCACAGCATCTCTTTAAAATACCATTTCAGTCATGGGTAACATTTCTACATCTTCCTCAGTAAAGACCGCAGCAAAGAATTCACTCAGTCTCTCTGCTGTGGCCTTGTCCCCTCTTAGTGCCCCTTTTACTCCTCTATCATCTAATGTTTCAACTGACTCTCTCACAGGTTTTTTGCTACGAATGTACTTGAAAAAGTCTTTATTATGCGTTTTTGCTTCCATAGCAAGCTTCTTCTCAAATTCTCTCTTTGCCTGCCTTATCAATGCCTTGCATTTAACTTGTCACTGCTTGTGCTGTTTCCAGTTTTCATCATTTAGCTCTTTTTACCATTTCCTGAAAGGTGTTTTTTGGCAACAACAGCATCTCTAATTTTCTTACCAATTCAGAGGACTCCATAGAAACATCAATTAAGCTCCCAGGCACAGGACACAAGGGAGGAGATCTTCCACCCGAACTCAAAGAGGCTCCTTCTAGTGAGGACTGCGCTAACGGTACTCGGACAAAATGTTTGTCCAAAGGACCAACCGGTTTGCCTTCTCCCGTCCAGTCAGTGGGTGTAGGTGACTCCTTTGAGCTTCCTACCCCTTCTTCAGATGTGAAAATTACCTTGAAAGATGTTTGGGGTGCTCTAAAATGTATTGATAGTAAAATGTCCGCCTCTTTGAATTCCCTATGCACTTTTTCTCAAGAAGCTGCTGTTTCCTTGCAGCAACTTGATGAGAAAGTTACGTCAGTAGATATGGCTCTTACTAAGTTGGAGTCTCAGGTGCTCCCGCTTCATGCGGTTAATGTGGCTGGGATTAAAGATTCTTCATAGCCCTTGAAAACGCTATGCGTTCTTGTAATTTGCGTTTTCTGAATTTTCCTCAGTCTTCTTTATTGTCACATAAGATTCTTCTGGATACATTTTTAAAAGAGATTTTAGCCATCTCTGATCCTATTGATATTTCACAAATTTATTATATCCCCTCAACTGTTAAAAAGCTTAGTTCTGCTGAAGGTGGGATGGATGAGATTGTTTCTTCTATGGAAAATTTATCTGTCTTTTTAGAGGACTCCCAAGATATCATTAATTTTCGTTCCACTCTACTGGTTACTTTTCCATCTATTGAGATTAAGCAACATATTCTTAGGGGGGTTTTTTTAGAGTCAAGTCAGCTATGTTTTGTGGCCAGCCGGTAAATATTTTTCCAGATGTTTCTCGTAGTACCCAACTGCGTCGGAGGCAATTTTTGAACTTAAAGCCTCGTGTTTTAGCGCGGGGAGCTACTTTTTTCCTTCGGTTTCCTTGTAAATGCGTCATTAGTTTGGATGGTGCTTCATATATTTTTGTTGAGGTCACTCATTTGGAAAAGTTTTTGACCAAGAGACAGGGCTTAGGAAGGGAAGAGAACTGAATTATAGTAGACCTCTGTTGGTGGGTTAGTTTAACCCTTTGTTTTCTTTACTTTCTTTTATTTTAATGAGCTCACAGTTTGACTTCAATGATATGGACTTTATTAGGTTTATTTTTCTTATTTACTTAATTGTAAATTGTTTTTGCTTTTTTTTTCCTTTATTGTATTATGGGATTGTCCTTTTAATAATTTTGGTTATTGTAATGACTAAAACTCTATAAATAAAAAACAAACAAACAAACAAAAAAAACCAACAGCATGTCTGACCTCAATTTTAAACCATGCTGGCAGTTTTTTCGACTTCCTTCTGCTTTTCTTAAAGCGTGGAATACAGCTGGTCTGGGCTTCCAAGATAGAATTTTAAACAGCACCCAAGCTTGATGTAAGTTTTTAACCTTTGCAACTGCTCCTTTTAGTTTTTTCTTAACTATTTTCCTCATTTTATCATAGTCTCCCTTTCGAAAGTTAAAAGGTAGTACTATGGATTTCCTTACCACACCTCCTCCATTAATTAAATCAAATGCGATCATGCTATGGCCCAACACCCTTATCTCTTGCACCAGATCTTCTGTTCCACTAAGGACTAGGTCCAAATGGCTTCCCCTCTGCTCGGTTCATGAACCAGCAGCTCAAAGAAGCAGTCATTTATTTTATCTAGAAACTTTATCTCCCTAGCATGTCCTGCCGTGACACTGACCCAGTCAATACCGGAGTAATTGAAATCACCCATTATCATTACTGTGCTGTAACCTTTGTTAGCTTCCCTGATTTCTTTGAGCATTTCATCATTCATTTGTTCATTTTGGCCAGGCGGTCGATAGTACACCCCCACTGCCATTGCCTACCCCTTTTTACATGGAATTTCAATCCATAGAGATTCTACAGCAAATTTTGTTTCCTGCAAAACTTTAATCCTTTGTGACTCAATGCCCTCTCTAACACAGAGCGCAACTCCTCCACCAATTTGATCAGCTCTATCATTATGATATAGTTTGTACCCAGGTATCACAGTGTCCCACTGGTTGTCCTCCTTCCACCATGTCTCTGAGATACCAATCATATCTAACCTCTCATTTAGTGCTATATATTCTAACTCTCCTATGTTATTTTTTAGATTTCTAGCATTTGCATACAATAGGCTGTATTTTATAGGCTGTATTTTATTCATATTAATCTGGCTATCGATAGGCTGAGTTAATTTGGAATCTTTAAGCTCTGTCTGCTCTGTACTCAAGGGCATTTGGGCTACTTTTGTCTTTATTGGAACCTCTCTGTTGATATGCCCTAACTTTGATCTTTTGCTAGTATCCTTCAAGGACACACTGTTCCGAACCATGTGCTCTTGGGCGACTGTGGACTTTCCCCTATTATCTAGCTTAAAAGCTGCTCTATCTCCTTTTTAAAGGTTAATACCAGCAGCCTGGTTCTATTCTGGTTAAGGTGGAGCCCATCCCTTCAGAAGAGCCTATCCTTTCCCCAGAATGTTCCCCAGTTCTTTACAAATCCAAAACCCTCATCCTTGCACCATTGTCTCATCCACACATTGAGATTTTTGAGCTCTGCCTGCCTTTTGGGTCCTGCACGTGGAACGGGAAGCATTTTGGAGAATGCTACCCTGGAAGTTCTGGATTTCAACTTCCTACCTAAAAGCCTAAATTTAGCCTCCAGAACCTCCCTACCACACTTTCCTATGTCACTGGTTCTGACATTTACCAAGACAGCAGACTCCTCCCCAGCACTATCTAAGACCTTGTCTAGGTGGTGCGTGAGGTCCGCTACCTTTGCACCAGGCAGGCATGTTACCAAGCGATCCTCACATCCAGGCACCCAGCTATCTACATGCCTAATGTTCGAATCACCAACTTTAACAGCTGTCCTAACCCTTCCCTTCTGGGCACATGGCCCTGGAGAAACCTCCTCGGTGCAAGAGGGATTTACATCACCTGGAAGACAAATCCTAGCTACAGGGTCACTTCCTGCTGCACTAGGGTGATGCTTTCCTGTCATGTGACCTTTTTCCTCCATGGCAACAGGGATGCTGCCAGACTGGAGGTGGGACTTCAGTACTATATCCCTGTAGGTCTTGTCTATGTACCTCTTTGTCTTCCTTATGTCCTCCAAGTCTGCTACTCTAGCCTCTAGAGATCGGACTTGTTCCCAGAGAGCAAAGAGCTCCTTGCACCTAGTGCACATGTAAGATCCCTCACCAACTGTATAGAGTTCAGAAGACTCCTGGATTTGAGAAACCTCAACTTCCTCACCATTCTTTGGTGGTTGAAACTCCCTTCAAAAAGTCTAAAAGTTCCAAGATGCCCTCCTTGGTGCCCAAGGGAGAGAAGCTTGGACACTGGATTTTTTTGAGTTTTCCATGCTTGCAGCCCATATGGTCTCTTATCAGCTGTACATGGGCATGTTCTTGAAGTATATCATGTATAGCCTAGGTGATATGTCACAATTTCTTCCTCCAGAAAAACTGGAACAGCATCAGTCCCTGGTGAAACAATGCAAAGACTGATCATGGTCTGAGTGACCTATGATATCTTTGATACAGTATTGAGAGCTTCTTCAGCAGGAATTGGCATCCGGAGACTTGCCTGTCTCCAGGTTTCAGACCTCCAACAATCTCTGCTGGACAAACTCTCTGACGTACCATGTATATCTCGTCTATATACCTCTCTGTCTTCCTTAGCTCCTCCAAGCCTGCTACTCTAGCCTCCAGAGATCGGATGCATTCCCCGAGAGCAAAGAGCTCCTTGCACCTAGTGGACATGTAAGACCTCTCACCAACTGGGAGAAAATTGTACATGTGACACTCAATGCAAAAGACTGGAAAGCCCCCATCTTGCTGCTGGACTGCTGTCTGCATCTTAGTTTTAAGAATTTGTTTAGATATTTAAGGTTTTTACTTAAAGTTGCTAGGAATACTTGCACCAATATAACTATACCTAATAGGTTTAAGGGACTTTGTTCACCTCAAGATTAATTTCAGGCCATAATTAATTAATCTATTCCTGAAGAGGCTAACTAGCCAAACCTGAAAGTGAATTTGCCCTCCTCTTACCCTTGAATAGGTTTAAGAGTCTATAAATATAGCTGATTTCCAGAAAAAAACTAAAAATGTGCCTCTTTCAGGAAGAATACAATATATACTTGGACCCACAGACTCAAACACCTAGAAGCAAACCACCAATAATCCACTAGTCCCAGTATATTGAAAACCTGTATAAATGACCAACTTCCACTAGGCTACTACTGTAAATAGTTCAGAGTCCGTTACATGTTACTGCTATATTGCGCTTTCATTACATTGTTTTATTTCTCTGTGCAACAGTGTGTCCTCTATGGCTCTGTTACATTTTCTTTTTTTTTTTTTAAACGTTTATTTTCATTTTACAACAAACAAAGTAACAACACATCAAAAAAAACAAATACACACATACAATAAAGAAAGCAACCCCAATTACCCCCCACCCCATTGCTTCTTCTCTAAGTTGATTAGAATCATCATATGAGCGCCTACATACAGCAATTATTGTACATCAAACAAACAGAAGGAAAATCTATGATACCAAATGAGCATGTGACAAAGATTAATACAGAATCAAACAGTCAACTAAGAGCATCGAAATTTTGAACATAAGCGTTGAGCGTCTTCTAGCTAGACCAATAGTGAATAGTTTGACCGGGAGAGGCAGACATACTGGGTAGTTGCGCATATTTACAATTAAAGACAGATATGTTTCCCAATATTTCGTGATTGAGGAAATAGGAGACAGCAATACCCAACATAAAGATTAAAAAAAGTAAGCCAATTTAGGAAGAGAGGGGATCCCCGCAGCTAAGCGGAGCCCCACAAACTTCCTAAAGAGGGGATCCGAAATATATAAAATAGAATGAAGACGACCTCAGACCCGACTCCAGTAATACTGTAATGCGGGACAATCATACATAACAGGAGTATAGTAGACCAAAGGCCACATAGCATGTCCCGCATCAAGCGCACTGGATGGCATTCCAATTGGCTAACCTATCAGGAGCATTTGTCTGCATGAGATAGCAGTACTGAGGAGATAGGAAAAATCTGATCTAGAATGTGAGTGATGGGGAGGGCTGAGAAAAGGTAAGCTCTAAGTCTGAGGGGTGAAGCAACTTCCATATAACAATTCACGCAAAATCTGTCATCAGGGCTGGCAGGGTGTGGAGACTCTTGGGCGGACCACTCGTTCTAGGCGGCAGGCTATCTATCAAAGGAACAAGTACTTGGTAGAAGTCACCGCCGAATAACAATAGCAGGGTCATCCACATTCAGAGCATAAATACCAAAACACGCAAATGCACTATCTCTAACCTTAAAATATACACAGGCCCAGCTACCCTCCCCAGCAGAGCTAGTATCCATTACAGTGATTGGCAAAATTTCTCAACTAAGATGGCTACCTCACCACGCTCAGAAACGGCGGGAGAATAGGCAGCCACCATATAAGGTTTGGCAGCAAGTTTCAGTGATTCGACAGAAGTGAAATGGATTTCCTGAAGAAACACTAAATCAGTATGGTCATGATTAAAATAACTAAGAATGGTCATTCTATTGATTGGACTATTGATGCCTCTTACGTTCTATACTAAGAGCATACATAAGGCCATACAACAAAGTCAAACATTCTGAGAAAGGAACATGATGGCGCACCGAGTTGCGCAATGTCCCTCATATCAACTATAAATGACTGTATACACGATATGATAGAAAATAAGCCAATGAAAAATCATGAAGCGCCCTATATAACAGTAGAAGCACCGAAGTGCCTTAGAGAAGAAGCAAAACCCCAGAAATTACAGGCGACCTGATGTCTGCGGGGTGAAACCCCAGAGAAGGCCAAAATTGAAACATATAACCGGTATGTCTGTGCGTGCTCCGAATCCAACCGAGGTGCACATCATGGAGGAAAAGGAGACCAAGAGAGGTAGATATAAAAGAAAGGAAGGTCCAGGCAGTCTCTATTCCAGGCAATAATCACCGCGCGCCTGGCCATTCAAAATGGCGGGCAGTTCCAGCGGAGTCCATCCGAATTGTTGACTTAGCGCATCTGGTCTGCCTCTTTGGAATCTAAAAATGTTGCTAGCAGAGCAGGATCTTCGAAGGTTCTAGTTTGGGTTATGAAGAGTCACTCTGAGCTTCGCTGGATATAAGAGGCCAAAACGAGCCTGTAACTGTTGAAGTCGAGGACGAAAAGCAAGAAGTCCCTTCCGCCGGTCAGCTGTGGGCTTTGCCAAGTCGGGGAAGAAAGAGACTTTATGATCGTCAAACTGCAGATGTGGCATCACCCGGGCGGCTTTGAGAATTTGCTCAACTTGCTGATACCTCAGTAAACGGAATATAATGGGCCGGGGGGTCGTCCGATTGAGTACGATGTTGGTAGGAGCACGATATGCTCGGTCAATTTCCAGATCTCTGCAAAAGGTAATCTTCAGCAAGGAAGGGAGAGTTTTGACCAGAAATTCTCTGATATCTCCTGCTTCCGCCCCTTCTGGAACTCCTATGAGCCTGACATTGTTGCGACGAGCACGATTATTGCAATCCTCCAACTCTTTTTGAAGATCCTGTATGTGACGCTCAGCCCTGTCCAGGTTCACCAAACGCACCGCGTGCGAATCGAGGACCCCCGCCATGTTGTCCAGCCGTAGTGAAAGACCTTCAAGCCGGTCCTGAAGCATACCAAAGTCTTCTCGCATAGCTCGGAGCGCCTCTCCGTTGGACTGTACCAGCTCCTTCACACCACGTATTTCCTCCAAGATCTCCTGTTGCAGTTCAGGGCTTACCCGAGGTGGAACCATCTTAGGTGGGGAAGACAACTCTGTTTTGGAGCGTTTTCCATGTGAAGAAGAGGGAGACCCGAAGTCCAAGCGCACTGGTTTGTGGGTCGCCATTCCCCCCAAGACACCCCGGTAAGTTCGGTATAAAATATTAAGTTTATGCAGATGTTAAGTCAGGATTCTAAGTAGGCCCCTCGGGAGCTTCAGCGCGAAGCGTCTACCCCGCTGGACATCAGGCTCCGCCCCCCCTCTGTTACATTTTCAGTTAATTGTAAACCACCTTGAATGGTAGAAAGGCGGTATAAAAATAAGCTTAAATAAATAACTCTAAGATTATGCCTGGGGTGAGTGGGAGGGAAAGAAACATGTGGAGCATGATTTCATAACGTGCATGTCCAGACCGCGGATAAACGGGACCTGTTTGACCCTAATTCTGCATGCATGTGTTTGGAGATGCCCCCGGGTCTGGAATCAGGAACAGAGATGTGTTTGATGCCAAAGCCATAGGACACAGGTACGCATAGTGAGTGGCGTGGACGTTACTGCATGCGGAAAATTCCAAAAGATGTACGGCTCTGCCGCTAGCCGTCTCATTGCGGGCACACCTCCTCAGTTAACACGTGCATCCCCGAAGCTGCTCCTCACGCTGACAATGTGGCGACCATGCCAACTACTTATGAAAATGGATGATAGAGATGTGAGGATGTAAAATAGACCATATAAGCCATCCTTTGCATGACCAGGACACTGCAAAGTGATCCCTGTGCACTCGGAGATGTTACAACAGCAAGTGACATCTCTGAGTTACAATGTAAACCGCTTTGACTGAAACGATAAAGTGGTATTAAAAAAAACCCTGTTAAATAAATAAATAAGTAGAAAGTGATATGTGTGTCCTGACATACCTTGCAGCACAACATACATGGCAGTAGATTAAAATTTTAGTTGTGCTTGCATTGTTCATCTCTGACAATGCTATGTAAGGACCAGAAGAAAACAAAAATGGTCCTCTACAGCTAAATGTCAGAGCATAACCCCGACATTAAATAGGGACCCTCAGATTGAGTGCAAGGACCAGCGCAAACAGCACCAATAGATGCCAAAGGGCACCAGAATCTGTCTATACAAATATGCACATTTGTGAGACTACTGCTGGTACTGTGTGCCCTGTTTCATGCACTCGTTTTGAGGGTCCCTTATCATTGGCAGGGATATGCTTTGACATTTAGCCATAGAGACCCCATTCAGCTGTATCCTAGCTGATCACACTGGCACCTGGTCACGCTGTGGTCAGCCCTACAGACCAGGTACTGGCCAGGCACTGATGTCCTCCCAAAATTGCAGTTGAGCACACCAGGTTCCTCCATGCATCCCTCTAACCACATACACACTCTCACTTGCAGTCACACCAAACATACATCTGTAGTACAGATGCCCTGCACCTCTAGAAAACAGCTTGTATTACATGATAGCATAGAATTCCGGGACTATTAATCTGATCCGCATTCTCACCGACCCATGCATCCATCCTATACTCACCCACATACAAACCTTTCATCAATAGTCCCACTTCTTGGATGACAGGGTTTGTTAGAGTGTCCTAGATCTCTTCCTCTAACTCACAATAGCAATTGTCAGCATAGTCATATAGCATCCCCAGATTTTCTGAAATGTAGCACCTGCTGTCTCCTTTGGGCTGCCAGCATACTCAAGGTATAAACCAGCTGTAATCTAGCAAGAAAGCTCTGGAGAGAAGGGATCTCCAGCCATCTCCAGGCTCTCATTATTTCACATTGGGATGCTATTATATAGCAGATAATCCAACCTCTCACCCAGGGGTCTTAGCCAAATAAATGCAAATAGTTTTCTGTTCATACTATGAAAATATCTCCTTAGAAAAAATGCTGGCAGAGCCATAACCAAATACAAAAAGCAGCAGAGTACCAACAACTTTAAAATGGCCATTCGGCTAAGCCAGGGGTGCCCACCCCTCTCCCACCTGTGCAAATCAGCCACTACTCATCTTATCAACAGAGGATAATGCAGACCAAGTAATTTTCCAATATCTGTAACTATCTGAACATTGAAGCATTTTAGCCCATTCTTAGCTACCTTATAAGGGAAGTTCACTACAATTGGTCAAACTGGGTCTTTGAGAGGGAGACATTCAGAAACTCTGATTTAGACATGTTAAATTTAAAGCCAGACAGGGTCCCATAGTTCCACAATGCCTTGATAATGAGGTGAAAGGAAGAGCTTGGATTCCCGACTGTAAACATGATGTCATCTGCAAACATAGCCAATCTTATAGTCTACTCCAACCACCTATATCCCTTTAATTCCTACATTTGCCTTAATCCACGCTGCTAGTAATATGTTCTGCTACAATGTACGGAGGAGTGCGCTAGTGGTTGGGGCAAGGTACTTCAGGCTGGAAGGTTGGGGGTTTAAATCCCACTAGAGGACAGCAACCTTGGGCCGGAAGGACTGGGGTTTCTAGTCCCACAGGTGCTCCTTGTGGTCTTGGGCAAGCCACTTAACCCTCCATTGCCCATGTTCCCTGTAAAATAGTTTATTTTATTTTATTTATTACAGTTTCTTATATACCGCGCTATTTAGAATCAGCGCGATTTACATCATAACAAAACGACCATAATGACAAACTGTCAGGTTTTACATTGAACAGGAGTACAAACTTGGATAACTGGGTTAACTATATACATAAACTGTCTACACTGCAGTGTGAGGGCATTTCTAGATTGGGTCATTTCTTGGAGGGGATATCTAGTTCAGTTGCTGTCTGGGAAATATTGGCAGAAAAGGTATGTTTTGAGAGCCTTCCTGAACTGATATAGATTGGTAATGGCTCTAATGTCAGGGGGTAGGGTGTTCCAGCATTTTGGTACATAAAAACTGAATGCCCTGTTTGTGGTGTTCGTGTTGGACTTTGTTGAAGCCTTTGGTATTGCTAGCAAGTTTACAGCTGATGTTCTTCTTGCTCTGTTGGGGGGGACCATGTGGATTAGTTATCTCCAAGATTAGTTATCTCCAAGTTATAATGCCCTGTTCAATGTAATTTCAGTTTGCTCAATGTAAACCGCCTTGATATCATGAAAGGCAGTATATATAAAATGTTAAATAAATAAATGTAAACCGCTTTGACCAGTGGATAAAGCAGTATAGAAAAAGTGTTAAATAAATAAATAAATAGTGGCTCTAAGGTTAGCACAAACAGAGATGACAGAAGACATCCTTGTCTTGTCCCTCTGTCCAGTCTGAATTCTTGGAAGTAGCTTCCTTTAACCTGAACTCGCGTCCATGGACTCCTATAAAGGGCCCTAATCCAACTTAAAAAATTGTGCCCAAAGCCCATACAATGCAACATATCAATCATGAATTCACACTTTACCCTTTCAAATGCCTTTTCAGAACTGGGGTTCCCTGCCTCTGTGCCCACCGTATAAGCCACAATATTTTCTTAATGTTGTCTCCAGCCCGCTGGTCCAGTACAAACCTTGACTGGTCCTCTCCCATCAACCCAGGCATGTTTTCAACCAAGTGGCCAGCACCTTGGCAAGTAATTTGGCATTGATAATTCAATAAAGAAATTGGGTAATATAATCCACACTTGCCAGGTCCCTCCCCTTCTTTGAAAATAACTGGAGCCAGTGGTGGTGTGGGGATCCAAGATGGTGGTACTCTAACTTTGCTTTGCTTATCACCTTCTGCTTCTTTGAGATTAATTTCTCTTATTTTATTAAGTTTGGCTATTCGGCATGGCTAAAAGGAAGGAGGAATCATCTGTACTTTCTGTGGAGGCTTGCCAGACTTTGATTCTCTTGTTTCTCTTGAAGCAGGATTCCCTGGGGAGTGACGCTAGAACCCTGGGAGCGAGCAGTGCTGCGGCAGTCTCTTTTCCTGGTATTGACCTGGCCCCCAGTCCAGAGCTTGTTTAAGTTACAAAACGTCCGCATACTGCCAGCGATTCTGCTTCGGATTCCATGCAAAACTCTCTATTTTCACTTTTGGTTCTGACCAGAAGTTCCAAATCTGACAAGGAAATGTTGATGGCTACTGTTACCACTAAGCATGGGGTTTTGTGGTCTTCAGCACTGGAGTGCAATAGTGTCTCCTCTCATTTGCCGGTACCACGGCAATGAAATTCAGCGAATGTGGAGCTCCGTCGAAAGAGGGTTTCCCCTACCCTGCCCTTCAGCCAGTATACTGGGTTTGAATTTGTAGCAGTTTGCGATTAAGATGAAGAAATCTTCAGTTGAATCAATGACTCCCTATAATGATGATGGCTACAGAAAAGTAGCAAATACTATTAAGGCTAAATTTAGATAGTGCTTACCCTCTGAAGTTGCCTGATTCATCGTTGTCAAAAATGGAACTGAGGAAATCCATAACTTTAGAGGTTCCCACCCAGCAATGCTTTTCTATGATTTCTCATGATGAGTCTGTAAGATTACTTGTGCAAGCTTTTGCATGTTTGAAGTCTGCTATTCTCACGAAAATTGAGTTGCAGCATAACGCTGCTATTAAGTTTGAAGAGAGGTTACAATATTGTGAAAGAACTGCTGATAGTGTTGAAAAGATTTGTTCTCTTGAATCTTCAATTTCATTGGTACAAGATAATTGTGCACAGATTGCCAGGGCTGTCCTTTATGGCTCACCATCTTGAAAGTTCGGAAAATCTTCTATGGAGAAAGCTAGCAAAGATCTCTCCTAAGGATATGTTTTGTAATTATTTAAAAGAGATGTTGGGGGTTCCTGAGACAGCTTTGCCACTGGTTGTTTCTGCTTATTATTTATCAACACAGCATTCCTTAGGAAAGAATTCTAGTAAACATGTTAAGCAAGATGAGGGGAAAATGGGGGCACCTGGATTGGATAATTCATTGTTATTGTTGTCTTAAAGTTTAGAATTAGCTACTTGAATTGTTTCCTTTTTGATTGAATCTGATCATGGTTAAATTACTTTTTTCCAAGCATGCTTCTAAATTTCTTGGTCAAATTATTAGGTTTTATCCAGACCTCACTTGGGAGACTCAGAATCGTAGAAAACTATTTCTAGCTTTTTGATCTCATGTCATTGAACTGGGGACTTGTGATAAGGAAGCTTATCATAGCTCAGGAAGGAGCTATAGAAAAGATGATGTGACTCTGAACAAGCAACCTGTCAGTTCTGGTAGAAATAAGAAAACAGAATTTTCTCACAAAAGACTACCAGTCCCAGAATGCACCAGGTTTCCAGCAGCCATTAGAGGAGCTGAAGTGGGGAAACGTGTGTTCAATCAGGAGGGCTATGAGGTAATCCCTAAGCACTCATCTCAAAGGGCAGGGCCTGATTCAGCACAGCTGCGCTGTATTAGGGAGGAGCACTCATCAAGGCAGAATAAGAATAGAGTTTGTTCTACAGATGACAGGCATCAGCTCCATGATCATGATCTTCATGATCACCTTGGATATGCAGAAAAGGATCATCAGTTGCATCTGAAGGATCAGCAGAAGCAGAAGCCAAACCGGACGGATAGAGAAGGAAAGAAACCCTCTGGAAGGAAGAGGAGAAAAGCCTTTGAGAGGTCTAGAAGAGTCCAAGGCAGTACGTATACTGGGAGGTATTTCAAGGGCCAGCATATACCATTGGACTGGGGAAAGCCAGAGGAATGGTGCTGCAGAACAAGGAATCACCAGAGGCTACCTGTGAGGGAGACGGCTGCACGTGGAAGGGACTCTAAGACCTATGCCAGAAGGTATGTGAAGAGAGATCCAGTGTCCAGGGATCAGGACTGGAAGGCTGGACATAAGAACTGGACTACATACTGGCCAGGCTATATAGAGAGGAACTATAGCAACAATGGAAGCTCAGGTATGAACACTGATCTATGCCCTAGCTATAACCTTGAAAGACAGCAGGGAAATAAGTATTCTCCTGAAAGGGCTCCATTGAAAGATTCATCTGTGCCAATTCATGATAGTGACCTTATGCTTGTTGATGAAGAGGGAATAACAGCAGATGAAGATATTGTTTATATGGACTGCTCTCTATCCAAACTCTGTTGGTAGCTTTCTGTGATAAAGCACAGCAGCCATCACAAAGAAATATAAATTTGTTCTTTATTCCACTAAGAAAAGCTCCTGAAGCAGGATTTGACTCACACAGTAGAAAGCCAGCCTGCTAAAGGGTTTCAGCTGGATAACTGATAGCAATTGAGCTGCACCTAATTGCTTGTGAGCTAGGAGAGAATTACTTCTGAATCTGTGTGGAAAGTAATCATAAGTTAACCTTACAAGAACAGTTTATTTATTTCTTTGTGGCCTTTTCGTTTGTTAGAGATATGCTAAGAAAACATTAGCTAATTGCCTGACAAGTTTGAAGGTTGTTTTCCTGATTTTGATTTTTGACTTTGTTTTACCAAGTTAAACACTGCAAGCAAGTAACCTAATTTATGTGCTACCAAGCATATCTGTGCTGGGAGAAATAACCCCATAAATAAAGAAGTATCTTATTGGCTTTAACACTTGTGCACAACTAAATTATTGTCAGCAGCTGTGTCTGGTGTGAATGAACTACATTACCCACAATACCTTGCAAAAATCATATAAATATATGCATTGTCAAGACTGTGAAGATTCTCACCCAGGCAGCCGTCTGACAGACTTCATTCTCAATGCAGTATCCATGTAAATGTAAAGTGATATATCAGGGGAAGAGTTATCTTTTCTCTAAACCTGAGCGACTTTCGGAATTTTTGTCTGTTTGTATGCAGCAATTGGTTTTAGACACAGAAGAACACAGTTGACTGTGGAAGTTTGATATGATTAGGTCAGGCCGATTTGTCAGTAGCATTTTGGGGTACTAATGAAGCATTCTTTTTTTTTTGTATATTTATGTTTTGGATTCAGTCTTTTTTTTTTTGGCTCGTGAATTGGATTATTGATTACTGCTACAGAGTATCAATGTTTCAAAGCAATGGGATAGTAGACTTTTAACTTGTAATCATTTCTGTTAATTATCTGTTTAAAAAAAGAAGTTTGTATCTGAACAGCTTGTTGAAACCTAAATTGTAAAGATATTGTTTATAAAATAAAGCTTTGCACTTTGCTTTGGAATGTGCTTAATAAAATAGTTAAAAAAAAAGAAAATAGCCCTTTATTGCACTGTTGTAAAACCCACTTCCAGAACCTCCTGCTGACTCTCCTCAACCCAGTAGCCCACTCCTCTGCAAATATTCATTTCTCATCTGCTTTGAGCTCCACCCCTCTCTGAGGAGTACAACTCTGAGTAGGAAGTAACAAAACAAGTCTGTATCTGCTCCAGTAGTATATGGCTCTCTCACCTTTCTTCCTCATTGCTTGCACTATATGGCTCCATCTTCTCTGAACCTTCAACTGGGAGACCCAGGGTATCCCCAGCTTTGTTACTATATTCGAAACATTTTTGTTTGGTCAACTTTAGCTCATGCATTACCTTACCCATCATACAGTTTAGGTTTAGGTTTATTCATTTGATATAACCGCCTTTCTGGGGCAATCAAAGCGGTGTACAGGTAGTAAAATACATAAAAATTCATAAAATACATAAAATAGATAAATTATACAAAACATAAAAGCATAATACATAAAAACTTTGGCCATGGCCAGAAAGGAAAGGAAATGTACAATTTTGTAAAGGATAGAGACTAATATGCAGCAAGTACGGGACAGGATACAACGGGTGGGTAGGTACAGCAGGGACAGATTCATACAAAAGGGGAGGGGATATTGAATGCCAGTGAAAAGAGATGGGTTTTAAGGTTTTGTTTGAAAGTTGCGAATTGTGGTTCCAGGCGGAGGGAAGGGGGGAGAGAATTCTCACTTCCATCCCTTGCTTGGCTGGCAGATTCCACCTTTTCTCCTAGTCTTTCTCCTTTATTTTCTGTAGGGGTTCCTGCAGCTAACTGCACCATTGTTTTTTCTTCACCAGCGGTTCTCAACCCAGCCCTCGGAACAGACCTAGCCAGTCAGATTTTCAGGATAACCATGATGAATATGCATGAGAGAGATTTGCATGCACTGCCTCCATTATATGCAAATCTCTCTCATGCACATTTCATTGTAGTTATCCTGAAAATCTTACCGGCTAGGTGTGCACCGAGGACTGGGTTGAGAACCTCTGTTCTTCATAGTAGCCCACATAAGCAATCTACCCTCACAGTGCGGCCTTGAATACATACCAAACATTTGCCAATGAGACATTTCCTCCTGCAATGAGATCAAAGTAATCTTGAGTCTCTCTCTCTAGACCCTTAATCACCTCTAAGCAATCCAGCACAAATTCATTCAGCTTATAGAACCTCAGTGTCCACGGAATTCCCATCTTCACCTCCAGCCAGACAGGCGCATGATCTGACTAGATGATGTTCTCTATGTTTGCAGCCACCACCTCTGCTAAATGCTCCTTGCCCACGAAGAAAAGGTCTATCCTCAAGTAGAAATTATGAACCAAGAATAACATCTCCCCCTTGGGATCAGCAATCTTCACACATCAACCAAAACCAGCTCCCACACCACTTCCTTGAGCAATTTTCTATCCCTCTCCCAATAATGCACTCACATAGAATTGTCCCTGTCCATATTCAAAGTCAAATTAAAATCCTCACCCACTACCTATCTACCCTTGGCCATGTCTAGCAAGTGGTCACCCAACTTGCGAATGAAGAGCCACTGATCCCTGTTTGAGGTATAAAAATTAATATTTGAGATCAACCCTCACAACTTCAACATAGGATCATAAAAGCCCCCACCCCTCGTCTGCCAATGATAATGGGGCCCAACAGAGAACAAAATTGCAACCTCAATTTTTTTCCTCCCTTATGTTGTGGGCTGCCATCACCACTGGGAAACTACGATAGGTCTTCTGGAGGAGAACTACTGAAGCCTGCAGTATTGTCTACATACTCTCACATTAAACTGCAGAGATGTCAAAGGAAAACAAGGCTAAACAGCCCACAAACTAGGAGGTAAATCATAACTACTCCGCCTCACACTCCACTACTATACCCTGCCTATCCAGAATAAACTTCTCCAAATGAGGTTCCAATGATGTGGACTTTATCAATGTTTCTTTTCCTATCAGTTATATTATTATATTGTATTTCTTTTTTGACTGATTGTCTTGTATCTTTTGGTTGGTTGTTATACTGATTGAAAATCCAATTAAAAAAAAAAACTGCAGAGATGTCACTACAGCTGACAAATTTGCAGTTCTCAGAAGATTACTTTGCTCAGAATTTATGAAATCATCCAAGGTAAACATTTGCTTAAAACTATAGATCCGGTGCCCTGAATCATGAAATATTCTTTTGTATTTAAGAAGCGAGAAGCCTCCAGGTTCTTAACACAGTAACACAGTATCTGACGGCAGATAAAGACCATCATGGTCCATCTAGTCTGCCCAACAAGGTGGCAAGAGTAGGTGCACCTGCCACTTTGGCAGGCCACACCTCCCCATGCCTTTGTTTAGGAGTGTACCCACTGCTCCGTGCAGGTCACCCCTATTTGTTGAGATAGCAGAGACCGTTAAGGTTATTTAGATTTTATCCTGTTGCTATAAAGGAATCCACTGTATCTGTTTCATGCCATTTTGAATTCTGCCACTGTATTTGCCCCCACCACTTCCATCAGGAGGGCATTCAAAGCATCCACCTCCCTTTCAGTGAAAAAGTATTTCCTGATGTTGATTTTAAGTTTACCACCTTGCAGCTTCATTCTATGCTCTCTAGTCTTACAGCTTCCCCTTCTTTGAAAAAGGTTTGTTCATTGATACCCTTTAAGAATTTAAAGTCTGTATCATATCTCCTCTGCCCCTCCTCTCCTCTAGGGTATACATATTTAGGTCTTCAAGTCTCTTCTCATACATCTTCTGGCACAGGCTCTGAATCATTTTGGTTGCCTTCCTCTGAACTTTCAAGTCTGTTTATGTCCTTTGTGAGATATGATCTCCAAAACTGAACACAATACTTGAAGTGAGGCCTCACCAACAACTTGTAAAGGGACATTCCTTTCTGCTGGTTATTTGCTACTCAACATTCACTCTTTTTGTGGTCAGATAGGACATTGAAGCAAGTAGCTATTCAAGTTGTCTAGTGAGTAAAAATACTTTCTACTTAACACTGGAGCAGAAGCCTGTTATTAAAATATTCTATGATTCCTGGAGATTGGAAGACTATCCATTGAGATGGCATTAAGTTCACCCATGCTAGCAACAACATTCACGGTTAATGCACACCTATATGGTTTATGGTTTTAGGCACCTAATATACCACCCTTTACTATGTACATCAGAGCGGTTTACATATATACGAACAGGTACTTTTTATTCCCTTGTCCCCGAAGGACTCACAATCTAAGTGTACCTGAGGCAGTGGAGGGTTAAATGGCTTGCCTAAGGCCACAAGGAGTGGCCATGGGACTAGAGACTCCAGTCCCTCCGGCCTGAGGTTATTTGTCCCCATGCAGGAATTGAAGCCCTGGCCCTCCGGCCTGAGGTAACCTGTCCCAACAAGCTAACCCTGATACGCCACTACTGCTCAAATTTCACTTCTAACCCATCCAGTCTTCTAACCCCCCAACTGTATGCTAACTAGCTAGGCACTGGATTTTTAACATATGGCCTCAGGTTAGCATTTAGCATGGCAAATCCCATGCTAACGGTTAGCATGGTTTAGTAAACATGCCCCTAAGATGTTAAGCATTAGTTTTGGCAGTCTAAGGAATAATGCAGTATGTACTGTAGAATTGTACTAGCTCGATTTTCTTTAGGTAGTTACGCTCCACTAAAATGTAAGAAAAAGGGGGCTACCAAGTTTCAGTGCATTACATTACGGCAAGGATATGGTCGCTAAGAAACACTGTTACAATAACAGGAGCACACACTGCTATGAAAATTCCACTGATAGGAATTGTGTTTCTCTTGGTTTGTTATATCCTTGTATTACACAGAGAAACCTGAATCTCTTTGGCAGTATTTTCTGCTAGTTTTATGGCTGTTTTCCTACAGGAAATAGCTAAACTGAAGATTTTAAGCAAGAACAAATGTGACACACCCAAATCATAACACTACCATCAAAACACCATCTGAACTTTATTATTTCTTGATAAACCGCCTCTCTATCAACGATCAAACATAAAACAGAAAAACAGAAAATTAGAAAGATTCTCCAATATACAATAGGACAGAGTAGAAAAGGTATCAGCAAAAAAAAAAAAAAAAAGCGGAACACAGAAAACAGCCAGCTCCCTCTCAAAAAAAACCGAGGGCACCGGGTATTATCGAAGCTGCAAATATATATTATCTGAAAGGACTTCCAAAACTGAAAAGCTTTGGAAGAGTTGTTTCAGTAGCTATTTCCACACACACACATATGCACCCTAAAATGAAGTTTTACTGAATGAGAACAGGTTCAGATGTTCTGTGCTAGCACACATCTTTTACAGTCCATTTCTTTCATAGGGAAAGGATCTATAGCACATTTCTTCCCCACAAGGAATATTGTTTGTGCATATCTTCCAGAGAGAAAGGATATGCAACTTTGTCAGATTCTTTATTTACTTTGTTTTGCCTTTAGTTGACATACACTAATTCATCAATAAATATATTGCTTCAGTATATTTGCTAGACAAATATTTTTATCATTCTTTTCCTATCAAAAAATTAATTTTTGGTTGGACCTTCTCCAATAAGCAATACTAATCCAGTTCCAGTCACTTATTCCTTTGTTCTTTTTTAATGTATTTCTTTCAAGCTGCTACTGCACAAATGTCTTATAGAGACTTCATGAATTTATCATTAATATCTATTTCAAAATCCCTGCACTGGCTTCTGATCATTGCCTGAGCAAAATTTAAAGTGCCAGTCCTGCTATTTAAAACTTTATGGTTATGCCTTTTGTTTTTTATTTCCTGTTAGATATGTTATTGTGATGTTAACTAGCCTCTTTTCTGGATTTCCTAGTTTAATTGAGGGCTATTACTGTTTAGCACAATTTTTATTTGTTGCTCTTCTGTTTGATTATTATTTCTTGAATTATTCTATTTACATTTGTGCTATTCCGTTTCATTCAAGTTACTGCATATTGCTGATCTAATTGTTTGTTGAAAATGAGAAATAAAGAGTAAAAAAAAGTTATGGTTTTTACAGCTTTTACCACTGTTGAGCAAATTAAAAATGTATTTGCCTGATAAGCACTTAGGTTTGTAGGACCAATTATCTCCTTGACACCCCTTCAAGACTAGCAAACAAGCCTTGTGTTTGCATAACAGCAGGCTCTATACTTGAATTCCTTGCCTGCAGATCTAAGGCATGCAGATTTGAAGGATTTTAGAATGCATTTGAAAACTATTTTATTTTCACTGATGTGGATGATGTAGAAGAATCCAAATTTTAAGAACAGAACTGTTTATAGGATATTCGTTTTAGAGTAATTGTGGGTCCTAAATTGCAAGCCGCTCAGAATTTAAGATGGGCAGTAGAGAAAAAGTTTTAAATATTAACAGAGATGTGCCTTCGTTTTGAAACAAAATGAAAAACATAGTTAAATAGGCTTATTTTGTTTGTTTGTTTGTTTCAAAATGAATGGAAAAAACCTCAATAATTTTATTTTTAGTTTTTATCAGGTATTTTCAAATAATGGGGCATGTTTACTAAAGGTTAATGTATGTTAAGTGCTGCCATAGTCCATAGCAATAAAAGAGTGTGGCAGCAATTAATGTGCTTTAACCTTAGTAAACATGCCTAAATGTGCACTAAAACAAAACCTCAATGGAACAAAGAAGAAATGAAAAATGGTCAATTTGCATACCACTAATATGCTAACAAAGGTTAATTTTTTTTATATTTTCTATGATAGAGATTAGAGTTCCATGGTTAGTCCTACCTGATCAATCAACTGAGTGTAAAGTTCATGGCAGTTATCAAATATATACTTGTAAGTAGAGTCTAGGCAGGCTCGGACACAATCTTTTACAACCGTACTGGCTCTGGGTGGACTCTGTAATTCCAGAACCTAGAGGACAAAACATAAATTATTTCAAAGTTATGAGGATACTGGAGGCGGCATAGGATAACGCTGGTCTACAAAAACACTTCAGGAAATTAGACCTCACCTATAGGCCTTTTTGGCTACTAAAAACATCAAAGAGCACTTGGATATCTGATCAGACTTGAAATAAGCTCTGTGCTATGCTGGAGAAGGATTAGAAGAAAGACACATAATGGAGAAATTTTACTCCAAAGTTCTTGGCTAGCTCTCAAGAAGGTGAGGAATAATGGTTCCCAACAGAACAGATGGAGGGCTACCCCACCACATTCACATTTCTAGGCATAGATTCCATGGGAATGGAGCAGAAATTAAAAAAAACCAACACAATTATAAAGCCAAGGGAAGAGTTAAGATCAGTCAATACAACAAACTTCTTTGTGCACAATTCTTCATAGGCCAGCTAAAGTTCACTTGCTGTATCACCCTCAGTAACATTCCACAAGTATAACTACGTTGATCTGTAAGGATCTATCAATCTGGGACACATTTTTGCACCACTTTTATGGTAAGACCATCTGGCAGGTCCTTTGGAAGCAATTTTATAAGGAGCCACTTATGCTAGTATTTTATAAAGAAAAGTAAATGCCTGCTTGTTTTTATAACATAGGCCTAAAATAACTGCATTTTGGCTGCCTTAAATGAGGTATCTGGTTATAAAACTACCCTCTTCGAGGATCATTTTATAAGATGCACCTAGAATAATGTGCATTTTTATGTACATATTTCATGCCTATTTTATAATTCTGCTCATACTTTATTGTATAAAATAAGGGTGTATATGGTTGAAAATGTGTTCATTTAAGGTGTGAGTACTTACACCAGCCCTAGACTGACATAAATACCCATGCCTAAATTTGAACAAACATATTTAAATCTTAGTATATAATATATGTACATACTTGTGCCTTCTGCCCATGCTTCACCCAAACTCCACTCCCTGTACACACCCACAATAAAAGTACATGCAATTGGCCCAATGGGTATACTTATAGAATAGCACCGCATCAGATATGCATCTAAATGCCCAATGACATGCATATATGATTAAAATACCTAGCTTCACATGTATTGTTCATCAAAAGCATTGGAAGGTGGGGGGGCTGAGGGGCCCTGACCCCACCAAAACTTTGTTGCTGCGATCTGGGCTTCTCCTACTTCGGCCCGTGGGGATCTGATCTCCTGCGGGCAGAAGTAGAGGAAGGCCGGCGATCGCGACCAAGCAAGCCATAGGCTGCTAGCAGGGATCTCATCCTCTGCGGAGAGAAGAGTGCTACGATTGCGGCACAGATTCCTCCTGTCTGCCCATGGGAGCTAAGATCCCTGCGAGCAGACAGGAGGGGAAGGCCAGCAATCGTAGCCATATGGAGTTTGGCTGGCCCAGAACGGAGCTTGGCCTCCCCCATGGAACATGGCGTTCCGATGCTTCTGTTGTTCACATGTAAATCTAGGTGGTTGTTTATAAAATTGCTCCCTTTCAGGGTAATTTAATAAAAAGCCATGTAAAGGAATGCACCATGTGCATGCATGCAAATCCCAGTATTTTATCGTTTATGTATGTAAATGGGCATCTAAGTGTACTGTTCTGTAAGAATGCATGTCAGGCACTGTGGGCATGTAGAGGTGCTGAGTTTGGGTGAAGCATGGGTAGAACATAAATTGTAAAATACTATAATGAACATGCATTTTGGGAAAATGTAGGCACGGGCATTTATACCAGCATATGGCTGATGTAAGTGCTCAAACCTGAAATTGAGGTGTATTTTCCACCTCTTACAACCCTATTTTATAAGGTACACATATACCTTATTTTATAAAACAGGCATGAAATACACACAGAAATCTAGCTCTTATAAAATTATCCTCTTTGAAGATAATGTTCTAAGGATTGCCTTGTTCTGCGCACATTCCAACATGAGCATATGGTGCTTATTTTATAAAGAAAAAGTGGGTGCATAATTGTCTTTAAAAAATAGAGGTGTACAGCAAAAGACAGGTGCGCCAAACCTAGATGCATACACTTATGCTAGTCCTGTGCTTAGGGGCATGTCTACTAAGCTGCACTATGTGTTAACGCAGCAGATAGCATGTGCTATCAAGCTATGGTAGCAGATAATGTAGGGCACATGCAGATAGCACAGTGATTTTCTGTGCCATCTGCAGAAAATGTGTTAACAGAATGGGCGGGAAATGGGTAGAGTGAAGGTAGTTACTCACCTGTAGCAGGTATTCTCTGTGGACAGCAGGAAAAGTCCTCACATATGGGTGATATCATCCGATGGAGCCCCACGTGGGATCATTCCCAGCTCCTTCTAAAAGCTTTTGGAAGCTCTACTGAATATGCACACATCTTCCTGCCCACCACAATCTCCTAGAGGAGGTGGGTGGGTTGCGGAGACTTTTCTTGCTGTCCACAGAGAATACCTGCTACAGGTGAGTAGCTATCTTTTCTCTGTGAACACGCAGGAAAATGATCCTCATGTATGCGACTCCCTAGCTACAGGCTACAACCAGGGCTACATAACTATTTTTGTTGGCAATAGGCCTTTTACAGTTTAATTTTTTTAAGGTAGCCTGAACAGAAATAAATGTGCCTAGAAGAGATGGAGCTGGATTCTATTCCCCAAACAGATTCTTAGGTACTGATTGGCTGAAAATGCTGTTTCGTTGAGCATCCACGTCTAGACAGTAGTGAGATTAGAATGTGTGGACATAGGTCCATATTACAGCATTGCAAAACTCTTCCATGGAGACCGAGCGGAAGTGGGCCACTGATGCAGCCATGGTTCCGACATGTTACGGCTCATAACAACCCTCAAGGCTTAGGCCTGCCTGGGCATAAATGGGAGAGATGCAATCTGCAAGCCAAATTGACAAGATGCATTTGGAGACTGCAACTTTCAGCTTGTTGGAGTAAAAAGAAACAAAAAGCTTGTGGACTTTCTATGGGCTTTTGTCATTCCAGGTAGAAAGCTAAGGCTCTTTTACAGTCCAACATGTGCGGCACAGCTTTCCCCCACTCCAAGTAGAAAGCCAAGGTTTGCTTCCAGTCGAACATATGTAGTGCAGCTTCCCCTATGCTCCAATTTGTTCTACAAATTTTCAAAAATTGTTTGTTTCAGAAATTAAATGTGCTATTTCTTAATGAATTTGATACGCTGAATTCAAATATGATAGTGAAATTGGTCAATTAGCTCCTGTTTCTATGATACGTTGAAGAATTTACATTTTACCACTATGTATGGTGAAAATCGAGCCTAAATCCTTAGATGTAAATCAAAATCTTATTTCAAATGAAACTGCACAATAACAAGCACGTTTTTATAAAATGAAGTTCATAAACGTACTTAGAAGAAACAGAGGAGTAATTATGTCTGCAATTTAACTTTCATTAAGAACATTTGTAAGTACATTCTAGCAAGTTTGTTCTCATTCAGTGGCTTCACAACTCTTCCTGATCTGTTTCTTGTACTGAAGCAATGGAATATCCCTTGTCACTGTCCAGCAGTAGTCTGCAAGCATTGATGTACTCCATTTACCCTGATACCTCTTTTCCATGGCTGCAATGTCTTGGTGAAATCGTTCTCCATGTTCATCACTTACTGCTCCACAATTTTGTGGGAAAAAATCTAGATGAGAGTATAGAAAATGAATCTTTAAGGACATGTTGCAACCAAGGTTTTTGTATGCCTTGACAAGATCTTGAACAATCTTGCTAATTATTTGCTTTGTTGTTTCCAAGAAACCTTTGTGTCACTGATTCAAATGCTATCCATGCAGCCTTTTCCTTTCCACGCAATAAACAAAGAAATTCTTCATCTTGAAGAACTGCACGAATCTGAGGGCCAACAAAAACTCCTTCCTGTCTAGGAAATTTACCACTAAGATACCTGAAAGTAGGTTTAGTTTTATCCATCGCCTTGACAAAGTTTTTCATTAGTCCCAACTTGATGTGCAAGGAAGACATCAAAATCTTGTTGCTATCTACAAGTGCTGGAAACAGAACATTTTTGCTTCCAGGATCCAGTGACTGATGGAGTGGCCAGTCCCTTTTGACGAAATGACAATCTCTAGCACAACTATTCCATTCACACAGGAAGCAACAGTACTTGGTGTATCCACCATGAAGACCAAGCAAGAGGGCGACCACTTTGAAGTCACCACAGATTGACCATAGATGTTGATCATAGTTTATACATTTCAAAAGTTGTTTCATATTGTCATAAGTCTCTTTCATAAAAGCTGCATGGCCAGTAGGAATTGATGGTAGCAAGTTGCCATTATGCAGCAATACAGCTTTAAGACTTGCTTTGGATGAATCAATGAAGAGCCTCCAATCATCTGCATTGTAATTGATATTGAGAGCGGCCATTAAACTTTTTACATTGTTGCATGCAGCAAGATCACCTTCTTTGAAAAAAATGACACCAAGTCTTTCCGACGGTCCCGGAAAAAAGAAATTTGAATATCATCAGCCAGAAGATTCCACTGCTGTAGTCTGGAACCCAAATGCTCAGCTTTATTCTTTGAGAGATCCAAATTCCTGACAAGGTTGTTCAATTCACCTTGCTTTATGAGTTGTGGCTCATTAGCAGTGGCCAGAAGACACTCTGGGTCACGTGAGGTTGACGGTTCATGACTACAAACGTCTTCCTCTTCCTCACTTGATTCTAATGATAATGATTCTGACATTTTGGGAATCGGCAACCCTGCTCCATGAGGCACTGGGCATATTGCATATGAATGTTTGGATATTGCACAGTCCACTTACTCTTTCTGGATATGCCTTTCTGAACTGGAGGAACCATGCAGAAGTAGCAATTGCTGACGTGATCCATGGGCTCTCTCCAGATCATTGGAACTGCAAAAGGCATCGATTGCCTTTTCTCATTCATCCATTGCTTGAGATTTGTTGCACATATATTGCAGCATATGTGTGGCACCCAGCTCTTATCCTGATCTTCTATTCTGCAGCCAAAATATATGTTGTAGGCTTTCTTAACCGCGACAGTCATATTCTGTTTTTGTGATGTAAAAGTCACTTCACCACAAATATAGCAGAAATTATCTGCATTATTAACACAAGTATGATGCATCGCCGAATACGCTGTGATTGACCTATTGGCATAAAATAATGCAAAATAATTAATTTTTAATTTTTCTGTGACTAATACACCTTAAGATTTATACTGTCAAGTGATGCAAATTTAAATACTGATTGCATCATCTGATTTTGGACAGATATTTCTATCTGCAAGTAGAGATTACACAATCTCACGCAATATTGCATAATACACAATTAATGGCCCCTAATGCAATATTGTAATCTCTACTTGCAGATATTTCTATCTGCAAGTAGAGATTACACAATCTCACGCAAATGTTGCATAATACACAGTTAATGGCCCCTAATGACTAATTAATAGCATATATCTTAGCAACCAGACCAAATCAGCCATTTTCATTATGATTTCTGTGTTCAGCAGCCTTCAATTAGTTTAGAACAGCTGCTTTCGTGGCCGAAGCATTTTGGCTGTTGAACAGTGTTACACTGAGGTGAATCCTTACAGAGTTGGACTTATTTTTATTTATTTTATTTAACAGTTTTTTTATATACCGCCTTTGTACCAAGGTGTTTTACAATGAACAGCAGCACATAATCTCAGGAGATTTGCTTTACATTGAACAGGGGGTATACAACTTGGAGTTAAATATGGAGGTTATGCTTGACTTAATGAATCATAAGTGATTATTGTATATATACTTAAATAATGTCATTTGGCCCAAACTATTCTATGAAGAGGTGAGGTTTTAGTAGTTTCTTCATATCTTTCAGTTCGTGGGGGCATATATCGAGAAGGTCCTGTTGCTTGTCTGTTGTGTGCATTTGGTCTTGAGAGGAGGGTTGGCCAGGAGATTCTGGGTTGCAGATCTTCTTGGTCTTGTTGTGGATGCTCTTGTGATTTGATCATTGAAACAGGGAGCAGAAAGGTTATGGAGGATTTTGTAGGTGGTAGCTATGGATTTGTGTTTAATCTGTTGGGCAATTGGGAGCCACTGCAGACTTATAAGGATTGGAGTTATGTGTTGCTGACTTGGTCTTCCAGTTAGGATTCTGGCGGCGGTGTTTGTACTAGCTGGAGTGGGTATAGTGCCTGTTTTGGCAGTCCTTGATAGAGGATGTTGCCGTAATCAAGGTGGGCTTGAAAACAAATCTGAAGTTGTTATCTTGTAGGAGCGGGTGTAGAGGTTTGAGGAATCTAAGTTGAGTCCAGACTCTGACAGAGTATGGCAGGTACTCAAGCAGCATTTGTGTGGGACAACGAAAGGATCTAAGGAGCATTGTTCACACCAAACAGCAAACCTCCTCCAGCTACACAAATATGACTCTCTTATTGAGGCCCTCCTGGATACCAAAAGGATACTGGTGACACCAGCTGGCAGATTGAGAGCAGACAATGTTAGCTTCTCAACAGCCAAGCTGTGAGGGCCGGGGACTTGATGTTAGGGTGCAATATCATCCCATTCTCCTGCGATATCAGGTTCGGTGCCTGACCAAACCAAATTGGTTCCCGAATGGAAAGTTCCAGAAGGAGAGGAAAACATGGCTGAAGGGGTCAATAAGAAAAAATGAGAATCATCATACCTCTGTCTCTTTTGAGCTTCAGGAGGGTCTTTGTAATGAGAGGTATTGGAGGATATGTGTACAGAAGACCTTTCCCCCAATTGAGGAGGAAAGCATCTGTGTAATCCCATTCTGGAGCAGAACTGATAGAAACATAGAAACATGATGACAGAAAAAGACTACATGGCCTATCTAGTCTGCCCTTCCATATCAACCACTACAACAGTCCCCTTTTTACCTTTAAAGATCCTCTGTGTTTGTCCCCTTGCTTCTTTGTGATTCACCTGCACATTCTGAGGAGTTGTGAAAAGGTCTATCGAGGAGGTGTCCTATTCCCAAAAGATGTGCTCTGCTATATCCCTGTCCAGAGTCCGTTCATAAGGTTGGAGGATTCGGCTTAGCCTGTCTGCCAGTGTGTTTTGTTTGCCGTGCAGATAAGTGGCTCTCACTCCATCCCGAGAGATGGCAAAATTCTATAATCTATTTCCCAGCACAGGAAGTATAATCCTGTTCCTTCTTGCTTGTTGATGTAGAACATGGCAAACTGACTGTCGGTTTGAATCAGTATAATTAGTTAGACAACTGATCTTTGAAAGCCCTTAGAGCATTTCCTATTGCTCTTATTTCCAAGAAATTGATCTGATGGAGACTTTCTTGGAGAGACCAAATTCCTTGAGTGTGGAACCCATTGAGATGAGTCCCCAAATCCAGCTTGAATGCATCTGTTGTCAACAGTTATTGTGGAGGAGGAATTTGGAAAAGAAGACCTTGTGACATTTTGTCTGTTATATTCCACCAGTCCAAAGAATGAACGGGTGGACTGGTGATGAACAGAAGGTTTCTGAGATTCCCTGTGGCTTCCAACCATTGGGTACTCAGTGTCCACTGAACTTGCCTCTTATGGAGGCATGCCAAGTGTGTTACATGTGCTGTTGAAGCCATGTATCCCAGTAATGTTAACATGACCTAAGCTGACAACTGCTGACTCATTTGAGTCTCCCGCACTATTGCTGCTCTGTCATGCGGGAGAAAAGCCCTCACTTGAGTTGGGTTGAGCAGAGCTCAATGAATTCCAATATTTTGGGTGAGATGGAGGTGGGATTTGTAATAGTTTACTACAAATTCTACTAGTTTCAGCACCTGAATAGTCAGTTGTGTTGATTAACAATTTTTTTCCTGAGTCACACTCAATCACACAACTATGGGAAGATATGCACTCTGCATAGGAATACTGCTATTATGGCAAGGCATTTTGTAAACACGCAAGGAGTTGCTGCATGGCCAAAAGGCAGAACACGATACTGGAAATGCTGTTTCCCTACTACAAAATCTGAGATACATACAGATACATCCCAGTCATAGAAGGTGAGTATATGCATCCTATAGATCCAGAGACATAGCCAATCTCCTTTTTGAAGATATGGAAAATCATTTCATGGAATATCTGGTCAGAGAAATCATTCTGAGCTTTTCTCTGACCAGATATTTGTTCAGATCTCTTTAGATCTAGGATGAGACCGAATACTCCCATTTTTTGGTGATCAGGAAATACTTGGAGTAAAATCTTTACTCTTCTTGCTCTGATGGAACAAGCTCAATCACTAGATCTTTCTGAAGGGTAGTGACTTCTTGCAAAATCAGCTCCCAATACAGAGATTTAGGGATTGAACCCTTGGAGAGCAATTTAGAGGAAAGCTGGATAGATGCAATTTTTAGCCAATTTGGATAATTTGTAAGAACCAAGTGTACGATGTTACAAGCGGCCAAAGGAGAGTTCTCTGTCACTGCTACAGGTAGAGTGGCTATGCTCTGTAGGAAACAGTCAAAATCCCACCTCAGATTTTGCCTGAGGAGGCGGTAGGGCTTTCTGAGGCTTCTCTCATTTTGTTTGAGCTTGAGGAGTCTGCTTAGTTTGGGAGCAGTCAGAATCTGGAAAATACCTATGAGTATGTCTTTGAGTGTAGTAGGCTTTCTGACTGCCACCGTCATACCTCCTGCAGTAGGAGGCTCGCTCAAACATGTACCTTGAAAGGTTTTGAAGGGTGATGTGCTGCTTTTCTATGAAGCCAGCCTTCCCTTTGACCTTATCTCCAAAGAGATTTTCTCCATGGCATGGTATGTCAGCTTGCTTGTCCTTCACAAATTGTTGGAGGTCTGAAACCCAGAACCAGGTGAGTCTCCGGGCGCCAATACCTGCTGCAAAAGATCTTGATACTGTATTGAAGATATCATGTGTTGCCCGTATCCTAAACTTTAGGAATCTTTGCCATGTTTCATCAGGGAATAATATTGTTCCAATTTCTCTGGAGGAAGAAACTGGGACATATCTTCAAGGCTACACATGATATCCTTCAAGAAGATGCCCATGTAGAACTGGTAGGAGGCCATACAGGCTGCGAGCATGGAACTTTGAAAAACTCTACTCCCAAAAGAATCCAATGTCTGAGCCTCTCTCCCTAGGGCCACCAAGGAGTACGTCTTGGAGCATTTGGACCTTTTGAGACTAGATTCAATCACTGGGTGGTGTGAAAGTAGAGACTTCTCAAATCTGAAAGCATTTTGAACTCTGTACATAGAGATGAGCTTTCTACTCACTGGAGGTAGAGAAAGGGGCCCTCCCACATTCTCATCTGTACTCTCTGAAGGATGCAATGTACAGGCACTGCCACTGCTTCCTTGGGGGCGGAGGAGGGCTGGAGGCTCTCCAATTCTTCTGCCCTGTGCTCACACAAAATCTTGGAACGTCATGCCCTCAGAAGGCCACTTTCATCTCTTATGAGGAGGAGGAGGAGAGAGATCAAAGGGGAGATTTGGAGATCTATCATCTCACAAACCCTCAGACTCCTCATCCATGACCCAGCCCCAGAGAGGAAATACTTCAGAGTCTTGGACTGGACAACATCTCCTGCCCTTTGGGGAACTAGGAATTGGGGCTATATTGCACCCTGATGCACTAGATAGTCATATTGGCTGGGCAGGCTCTTGTGTCGGGGACCTTCAATGCCCGGATGCGTGTGTCTCTTCCGCAGGCACTCTGTGCTTTTTTGAGGATACAGTGGGGATGCCCATTGGCACCAATGCAGCAGTCATAGAGACACTGACTTGCTTCATGGTGAACAGCATTGTTATTCTTTCCCAGACAGCTTTCAGAAGGGATTTCTCCAGGTTTGCCATCTTCAAAGACAGTTGGGCTGCAGCAACATTGACCAATGTTCTTGGAATCTGAAATGATATATCAGCTGATTGGTCTCGGTTCCTCTGATGGTCTGGAATATGAGTTTCCTCCCTTAAGGACTGCTTAGAGAGGCACTCTTGTGAACCCTCTTTACTGTCAACGCCACGTCTCGGAGGGCTTCAATGTTGATGCACCAAATCCTCTAGCCAATGGTCAACGTCTTTTTCCCTTCAGTGTCAATGTTGTTGAATCCTTCTTCACCTTTGGGTGAACAGAAATCTATGGTCGATGCTCCAGAGTTCTATGGGTGATTAGTTCCGAGAGGGCATAGAGGCTCCTCTATGTCAATTCATCACCAGCATCTGATGCAGCCAGTGAAGCCATAGAGACCTGTGACGCCAATGCCGAAGGATCAGATTCAGAAGCACCAAAAATAATTTCATGCTATTTCTCACAAGGTTTCAGCACTCTTTTTGTCATCTGCAAAAACAAATTGCAAGAGGAGAGCTTATGATCTGGTCCTAAGACCTGAAGGCACCAACTATGAGTATCTGTTGTTGAGTACCTGGAACGCTTCTTAAACCTACTGGCAAGTTTGTGTGCCATATTGCCAGCAAAAATATCCACAGCAAAATGAAATGACTGGATTTAAAAAAAAAAAAAAAAAGAGATGAGAATTGCAGCCAGAGCACCATGCCTATGTTTATGTTTATTGAACTTGATAAGACCGCCCTTCAATAATAACAAGGAGGTGTACAAAATGTATCAAAAACAGAGATGGCCAAAGGCCTAGAAGTGGAAAGGAAGTTACATAGTCGATAGGATAGTGAAGAGAGATTAGACATAAGGAGACAGAGAAGACACAAAAGGGACGGAATATGCAGTCAGACTGAGGAGGGGGAAAGGTCAAAAGCAGATGAGAAAAGATGAGTTTTTAGTTGGGTTTTGAAGGTGTGAAAGTCTGGTTCAAATCTAAGAGAGGTAGGTAGGGAATTCCAGAATGCAGGTCCTATGAAAAAGAAGGCAGAGAAACGTGTAGATTGTAAGTGAGCCCTGGAGGGAGATGGGAGGTGAAGGCAGTTGAGGTGAAGAGAGTGTAGGGGGTGAATGGAAGTGTGGGCGTGAATGAGGCCTGCCAGATATAAAGGAGTACGGGTGTAGATAGTGTGGTGTACAAGGGTGAGAAGCTTGTAGTGAATACGGTGCTCAAGTGGAAGCCAATGGAGTTGTAACAAAAGAGGGGTGACGTGATCAGATTGGGAGGAATGGGTTATGATGCATGGCGCCGTGTTTTGGATTCACTGCAATCTTCTTAGCTGTGATTGGGGGAGACCTACAAGGGCAGAATTACAAAAATTCAAATGTGTGGTAACAAGGGA
Source organism: Ichthyophis bannanicus (assembly GCA_033557465.1). NCBI lineage: Eukaryota > Metazoa > Chordata > Amphibia > Gymnophiona > Ichthyophiidae > Ichthyophis > Ichthyophis bannanicus. Next base: position 168,548,947 of record CM066043.1, read on the forward strand.
TAGGACAAGAGTAGTAAGGGCCTGAGGGGTGACAAAGGGACGAATGGCATGAATACGACGTAGGTGGAAGAAGGAAGCCTTAGTGACACCAGAAACGTGAGATTGGAAGGAGAGGCTGGAGTCAATGTGAACACCAAGATACCTAAAACAAGAGACAACAGGGATAGGGGAGCCAGCTAGAGATGGAGTGAGAAAAGGAGAAGGGCTGCTGTGGGGGAACCAAATGGTGGGTGTTTTGGAAAGGTTCAAGAGCAGACAGTTGGAAGTAAGCCAAGATGAAATGGTGAGAAGACAAGAATTGAGGAGAGAGAGATCAGGGCATAGAGGGGAAGTGTGGTGCAGTAAGACAAGATCATCAGCATAGAAAAATGCAGTAATCCCGGATTGCTGTATCAAGAGGGCTAAAGGAGCGAGAAAAATGTTGAATAGAAGGAGAGCCAGTACAGAACCCTGGGGTACACCACAGTGGAGAGGAAAAGAGTCAGAGGGGGAAGTAGAAGGGGGACATGGAAGGACAGAGTAGGAACGGGAGAAAAGATAGGAATGAAACCACCTGTAGACATTGCCCCAAAGCCCAGTATCCCGAAGACGAGAGAGAAGAAGGGCGTGATCAATGAGGTCAAAGGCAGCAAAGAGATCCAAAGAAACAGCCATTGAAATATCACCACGGTCGTGAGCTACGTGAATATTGTTAAGAAAGGTGAGAATGAAATCCTGATTGACGGGGGTGCAGAAAATTAATAGAATCCAGATGGTGAGAGAGCTGAGTAAAGACTACCTTTTCAAGAATTTTGGAAAGGAAACAGAGACAGGAAACAGGTTGATAGTTAGCAGGGACAAGAGGATCGAGGGAAGGTTTCTTGAGAATAGGACGGATAAGTGCGTGCTTCCAGTGCTGTGGAAAAGAACCAACGGAGAGGCTAGAGCTGACTATTGACAATATGAGTGGGATAAGGGCAATAGAGGGCGCAAGGATCCAAGAGGAAGGGATGGGGTCAAGAGAGCAAGTGGTTTTGCTGGAGGAGATGAACTTGATAAGGCACCGTGGTAAAGAAAGGAAGCTTTAAACAGCTCAAAAACTCTAAACTAAGGAAATTAAGAGAGAAACCTGGGAAGACACATGATGGCAGGGCAGGAATTAAGCAGAAAGCTTGTTAAATCACAAAAACAGTACAGTCACGCAATGAAGAAAAAACTCATCTGTGGGGCTCCATGGAAAAAATGGACTGTGAATAAGATGGCACTTTTGCAGCAGGCAGGAAGACACACACATGCACAGTGGAGCTTCCAAAACCTTCTAGAAGGAGCTGGGAATACTCCCAAGTGGGGCTCTCTCGGATGACATCACCCATACATGAGGACTTTCTTCCTGCTTGTCAATGGAGAATGAGCATGTCTGCAATGCACAGTTACCATGGGCATCACCAGAGGGCACTAACTGTCAAAGCTGCGGACAGCCTTGGTGCAGATAGCACCACCTCAATGGGTCGCATTATGTGCATCTGTGGTAGTGCCGGGCCACAGTCTCTACAATTTCGCTGAATTATCTGCTGAGGAAATGCTGTGTGTGCTCCCAATAGAAAGTGCACTGTGTTTGCAGCTAACACGGCGCTATTTGCACAAAAACACACTTTAGTAAACATACCTCATTGTGAATGTGCGTACCTAGATTTGTAAAAGACACACATAAGTTATAGTATTTTAGAACTTATGTACATAAATTTTTACTCAGTCTATATTCTTCCCAAATTATGCCCTTATCTATGCTCACTTCAAATGTATATGCCATGGGCCTGACGTGTGTGTACTTACGGAATAGCGATTGCCTAAAATACATGTATATGCCCAATTATACACACAAATTTCTTTCTCCCCGAAACGTGGGCTAACAATCCTTGTTTTCTTTTTATGTGGGCTAACAATCCTTGTTTTCTATTATGATGGATTATATTGTATTTCTGTATCTATTGTTTTTTTATTTGATAATTCTGTATTATTATTAAAATCTCATAAATAAAAATAAAAAAAAGAACATAAATGACGTGCATGATTTTTTATAAAATTACCTCTTTTATGTCTAAAGACAATGTAGATTTGATCTTTGTTGTATTTTGCTGTTTTGCTTGTTTTATTTCATTTTCATATTGTTTACATACATAGGTTTTAACTGGATTTAATTGATTTAATTTATTTATTTATATAATTTAATGCCACGGATTGTACTTTCCTAGAACCATTTTCGGATAGAAGTGCTAAATTTAATTAAATTAAACTATGTACATATCTATCGGGGATAGGGTTTCAATGCTTATTTTAGGGGTCTGTAATGTGCTGAACTTGGGTCAGACTTATAGATTCAAGTAGAAGCCACAAATCATATCAAGTTTTCGCTATTTCTTATCTTGTTAGCCAAAGTTAATTGAAGCAGAGCTCTAGTGAACTTGATGGTGATATTTAAATCAGACAGCGTAACAACAAACAACAGAGGGGCCCTTTTACTAAATCCCACTAACGTTTTGCACTTAACATGCATTTTTAACACACTGTAAGTGCAAAACCTTTGCATTGGGGATGCGAACATGAACATGTATACATGAACATGAATCTATACATGAACATGTAGCACAATTAAGATGGGTACACCTAACGATAATTGCCTCATTGATGGTGATCGCGTACTAATCTGCTCTCCACACCCACACTCCGGCCCTAACATGCCCACTCGCCACATTAATGCATGATTGTCAGTTAATGGGCATTCTGGCAGCTGGTAGCCGGCATGCCTGTGTATTAGCGTTCACTGTGGCCAGTTACCGCACACTAAAATGTATGTTAACCAGTTAGCGGCATTAAGTAAAAGGGCCCTTAATGGTTAGATTATTCATGAGGATATATGGGGCGATTGATTTACTGACCCTGTGCTACCCTGGTAGTGCGGTTTAGTAAACATGCGTTGCTTGGTGGAGAAAAGTATTTGCAGAAACTGCAAATCTGTGCAGGTGCTTTCTCAGAGATAATAAAGAATGTGATGTACTTTCGGTTCGATTAATGCAGCAAACCGTGTAGACAAAAGCTATCTGAAGAATTTGCCACACTATCGGTTGTTTCATTATTCACTTCAAGACTACGAGTAGAAATCATAACCAGAACTAAGGGGCATGTTTACCAAAGGATTTAACGCACGTTAATAACGTTAACACACACTAAGTGCCCAGAACTGTTTTATTTCTATGTGTGCAGTGGCACTTAACGCATGGTAACCTTTAATAAAGATACCTTTAAGTGTCCCAGCGCCTGGCCTATTGTCACACAAAACAATGCATCACCTCCTCTTCCTAAAAGCCCAGGGTTTGGTGCCCACAGATATACAGCGCCTGGGACAATGCTCTTATCATCCTACTTGAATATTCATAATTATCAATCAAGTCTCAATTCAGAATTCATCAGATTAAGGGACTGGCATATGCCATACTGGGTCAGACAAATATCCATCAAGCCCAGTATCCTATTTCCAACAGTGGCCAATCCAGGTCCCAAGTACCTGTGACATCTACTCAAGAAGTAGATGACAGTGGTTTGATAAGCATATCTAAGAATGGTAGATACATTGCAACTTTTCTTTAAATATGCATTGCCTTCTCTTTTTTAAACAGATATTAAACCCTGGAGAGATTCATACCTTCATTCGAAAAAACGTGATGCTTGTGAGCAGATCTACAGTTGATTTCAAGTCTTGTAGCCTTTCAGGATTGGTAGCAGGAAAGTTGTCCTGGTCATTTATTGGAAAAACGAAAATGAAGAAATTGAACATACAACTCTTAAAATACATATGGAATGAAGATGTGCAAGAACATGCACTGTGTGTCTTACGAACTGAAGAAGAGCCCCGTGTACTACTGCTTAGTGTACGCAAATGGGCGTTAGCATGAGCATCTGCATTATCCGCAATGCAGATAATGTTCTGTAAGGGTATTTGTCCAGGGTCGGCCCAATCCTTAGGCATCCTAGGGCAACAGCATCTCAGAGGCAGCAAAATGCAGTAGCAGTCAAAGTAAAACAACAGATCTTGACCACCACACAAATTTGAAGAGCCATCAGCTCATTCTTTAACATGTAGGGGCAATGGGCAAACATACATACAAAAAAAGTTTAATATTTAAAAGTATGATATCCAATTATGCATTTGTATAGGAATATTGTCGGAGAAGAGGTGTTTCAATGACCATGATTGCTGAGTTTATAGAGATCTTGGGGGGAAAGGGGGGCTCCCAATACTGGCCCTAGTATTGTCTCAGCATTACCACCATTATAAGATGCTGGGCACAACCCCAAAAGTTAATGGAGAGGCTTTGCCATTACCATGCATTCATTTTGGCCATTAGCATGAGATAACTGCACAGTTTTAGCACACTTACATAAAAGGGGTCCTATATCATGCAGTAGATGCGCTGTATTTTTCTCATTATTATTTTATATGCAGTAAAACAAAGCATATGCATTTGAAAAACAAATACATGCGTGCTGTTTTCCTCTCCCAGTTTAAATGTACCCCCAGGACCAAATCTTTTAAAGCTAGCTAGAATTGTACTCAGTGTAAAAGCCCACGCTTATTTTTAGCTGCTTTGTTCAATCAAATAACTGTACCCAAATATAACGCGCCTTTAACTTCTGAGTAAAGGTGTGAACTAAATCCAATTCCCCTACCCTTTAAATTAAAATTAAATTTAATGAAGCCAATTTTAAAACCAGGGCACTCTACCCAAGTAAATATCTATTTAACAGGGTAACTGCCTTTGAAAATTATTCACAGAGAGAGCAATTTTCAAATTCCACTGAAGTAAAAAACATTTTATCCATGTGAATTGACAATCAGAAAATTTATTTCCCTCAGTGTAGCTTAAAGTAGGTGCAAAGTAGGGGAATTTTTGATAGGGAAGAAAATTTACGTAAATTGCATTTTAAATCCACGTGTTAAATTCAATGAAAAATATCTGCACAAAAATGCAAATATGCATGCGTACTCTGTATCCATAGGCAAGTTTCAAAACCCAAGTACATTTGTTTCAATTTTAGAACTTAGGGTAAAATCTGCAGGTAAAAACATACTCATGACTTTGCCCCAAAATGCAGAGGTTGAAAATTGTCTCCACACTGTCTACATTTCAGTGACTGATACAGCAATTTCCACAGTAAACTGGCAAAGATCTTCAAATACTTTTTAATGAAGGCTTTTGGAAGATAAGACATTATTTATTATAGATTGGTGCCATCACAAACTAACAGCAATGATACTTTCTTCTGTAAAATGAGGTTTGAGATTGCAAACACTAAACAATCAATATATCCATTCACTGACTGCAGCACTATATAGTGTATAGCAGTGGACTAGGAACACGTACTTTCATTTCATTTGCTTTCAACTTGATATGAATTAAAATATGTATTACTGTGTGCTAAGTAGCACTGTATATGCTCTCAGTCTTTTGCACATACCCTGTATTTTGATAAATCAATCCTCAAGGAGTTGTGCAACTGATCCAACAGTTTTATGAATTTTTCTCTCTATGAAAAGAAAATGGTGACATTTTTAGTTTATCAGGAGTATTGAGTTTCGCAAAGACTACTCATATGTATGAATCACTAGACAAATTTATCAATGGCTGCATTATTTTTATTTGATTTACTTTCAGAGAACATATTGGGCAGCTTGACTCTAGTGGCAGTACTGCAAGGCTACCACTAGAGGTCCACTGGTGCCATTTTGACCCAGGAGTGACTGAGATTCACTCTTGCCTAACCACTAGACAAGAGGGAAAGCCCCAGTAACTGCTTGGGAGGGGGATGAGGGGACTGGGTGGGGATGTATGGCTGGAGGATTGAGGAGTTTTGGAGGTTAGTGGAAAGGGGACGTATGGTTTGTGTACCAGAAGGGTGGGATTACATGAGGACTTTTCCGCCATGGTCCTATTAAAAGGCTCCTAGGGAGCAACAGGCCACACATTAGTGGGTCGATGCTCCCAAGGAGGAAAAATAATGCCAGCTTAGAGCAGGCATTATTTTTCCAGGTATACCACAACTTGCGAGATTAAATTCAAGCTACATTATTCAATTTGCATAATAAGGTGCTCTGCATGCATTTTGATGCTTTGTATCTCATGTTTTTGCTCATGTTGTGCCAGCAAAATTTACATGATGAGTAAATACACACTGCCATTTAATGTGTTAAATGGCAAAAAGAATGGAATATTCCTTTAACACACATTAGAACTATCCCTCAATAGCTTAACTAGCTCTGTACTCCGAATTCCAGAGATCTTATGCTTACAATTACTGAAATGAAAGCCATCATCAACGAGCTAACAAAGACATTCAACCATAGGGCTACAGTAAGGGCTCAGATATTCTTACTGAATATTTACCCAAAAGGGGGCATATTTACTGAGCTGCACTAACCAGCTTGAGTGTATCCAAAACCAAGAGCATGTGGTTCACTCTGTGCTATCTGCTTAGCATGCGATGAGGAGGGAAATAGGCAGGGTAGGGGCAAAGAGTGGGCATTGACTGTGAACTGCAGTTAGCACGGGGATTATTAACATGCATTCATTGTCATTGCTGCAATTAGCACAAATGAAGCACATATTAAGGCATTAATCAGTGTGGTATCTGCTGGGGCCATGCTCTACAGGTAGTGTACGACTGCTGCATGTATCACACGTTGATCTTTACTCTCAGTGTGCAATATCTGCAAACAAATCTGCACAGCTTAGTAAACATCTCGCAAAGTTTCAGTATGCCAAAAAGCATAGTTACTCACCTGTAACAGGTGATCTCTGGGAACAGCAGGAATTTAGTCTTCACATATGGGTATCGTCGGTATCGTCGGTACCAACGGAGCCTGCATGGGAAAGCTCCCCAGCGTCCAATAGGAAAGCTTTTGGGGGCATCCCACAGCACCTGCGTGCTGCCTTCCCGCCTTTCCCAACTGTCCCTCTCCAGTTGAGTTTAAAGCTGAGACAAAGAGAGAGGGAAAGAGAGAAAGAAAGAGAGAGAGATATAGAGAGATACAACTCCTAGGGGAGATGGGTGGGTTGTGAAGACTAAATTCCTGCTGTTCCCGGAGAACACCTGTTACAGGAGAGTAACTATGCTATCTCCAGGAACAAACAGGAATGTAGTCTTCACATATGGGGACTCCTTAGCTGCAGATGCCAGGGAGAAGACCCCAGAAGTTGGGTGCCCTTGTGATAAGGCTCCACTTCCCCCCATGGATCTCTGGCATCCTACCAGGGATGGTGGGTAGGAGTTGATTAATTATGGAACAGGTGTTGAAGAACAGCCTGACCAAACAAGGCATCCCGGCGGCGGGAGTCCTTGTCTAAGCAGTAATGAGCTGTGAAGGTATGAATCGAAGCCCAAGTAGCTGCTCGACAGATGTCGTCGATAAACACAGAGTGAAGATGAACCATAGAGGCTGCCATGGCTCTCACATTGTGAGCTGTGACATGCCCTTCAAGAGGAAGGTTTTTACTCTCATAGGCAAAAGAAATACACTGTGCAATCCAGCTGGACAGTGTTCTTTTGGAGACTGGATGTCCCAAATGACTAGGATCAAAAGCAACAAAGGGTGGAGAGGGACTTTCTACGTTGCTGTGTCCTTTGCAAATAAAAGGCGAAAGCCCTTTTGCAGTCCAAAGTATGAAGATTCCTTTCTGCATTTGAGGCGTGAGGTCTTGGGAAGAATACAGGAAGGTAAACCGCTTGGTTTAAATGAAAAGGTGACACCACCTTTGGCATAAAGTGTGGATGAGTCCTAAGGACTACCTTATCATGATGGAACCTTGTATAAGGAGGATCAGCCACCAACGCTTGCAATTCACTGATGCGACATGCTGATGTGATTGCAATAAGAAAGATGACTTTCCAGGAAAGGAATTTCAAAGAGGTAGTGGCTAATGGTTCAAAAGGCGGTTTCATAAGCTGCCCAAGAACCAGATTCAAGTCCCATGCCACCGGTGGTGGCTTAATGGGAGGCTTAGTTAAAAGAAGGCCTCTCATAAATCTCGCTGAGAGGATGAGAGGAAATAGGTTGCCCATTTAGAGTCTTGAAAGAAGCTGCAATAGCACTCAAATGAACTCTCACTGAATTGGTCTTAAGCCCTGCATTTGATAAATGAAGGAGATACTCCAGTAATGATTCCAGAGGTATCGCAAGAGGGTTAAGACCCTTCTGCGAGCACCATATGGTAAACCTTTTCCACTTAAATGCATAAGAGCATCTTGTGGAAGGTTTCCTGGAAGCATAAACGATATCCGTTACCTGCTGGGAAAGGTTAAGACTGTGAAGTTCTAGGCTTTCAGTAACCAGGCCCACAGATGCAGAGACTGGGGATTGGGATGCCACAGCATCCCGTCCTCTTGAGAAGGGAGATTTGGAGCAGATCCTAACTCCAGAGGTGGAGCTTGAGAGAGATGTAGGAGCAGAGGGTACCGCATTTGCCGTGGCCAATGTGGAGCTATGAGGATCATATGACCTCTGTCTCTCTGAAGCTTGAACAGAGTTTTGGGAATTAGGAGAATGGGTGGAAAGGCATACAGGAAGTCCTGACCCCAATGGAGGAGGAAAGCATCCCTGGCCTGACAACCCTGAGCCGGAATTCTGGAACAGAACCGGGGAAGTCTGGCATTCAGCGGACTTGCAAAGAGGTCTATGTCCGGGGTTCCCCAAATTGGAAAAATTTTGGCCACCTGGTCTGCATGGAGAGACAATTTGTGTGGAAGCAGAACTTGACTGCATCTGTCTGCCCAAGAGTTTTGAATGCCTGGAAGATACACCACAAGGAGATGAATCTGATGCTCTCTGGCGAGGGCCCATAGTCAGAAAGCTTCGTTGCAAAGCTACAGAGAGCCTGTTCCGCCCTGCTTGTTCACGTAGAACATGGCTACTTGATTGTCCCTTTGAACTAGGATTGTCTTGTAGCTGAGCTGGGTGTGGAATACTCGAAGAGCAAGGAAAATTGCTCTGAGTTCTAGGAGATTGATGTGTAAATAGGCCTCCTGTGGTGTCCAGGTACCCTGGGTAGAGAGGCCTTGCAGGTGGGCTCCCCAACCCACCTGTGAAGCATCTGTTGTTAGAGTGGCCTGGGGTGGGGGTTGCTGAAAAGGAGACCCCACCAAAAGGTTTTGGGGTGATTGCCACCATTGGAGGGACAAAATAAGGCGATCTGAGTTTGCTATTTTGTCTGATAGGTAAGCTGACGCCTGAGTCCACTGAATGGATAAAGTCCACTGGGCTGCCCTCATATGGAGGCGAGCATAAGGAACCACATGCACAGTGGATGCCATGTGGCCTAGCAACTGTAACATTTCCCGGGCAGTGAGGTGAGGTTTTAGCACTGCTTGGGAAGCTAACTGCACAATGCGAAGGCAGCGGGGCTGTGGAAGATAGGCTCTTGTCTGTCTGGTATCCAGCAGAGCTCCTATAAACTCTAGGGATGCAGTGGGAACAAGGTTGGATTTTGGGAAGTTTATGACAAGTCCCAAATACTGAATGATGTGCATTGTGCGAGAGAGGGCAACCCTGGCCTCTCGCTCTGAAGGGGCTCGAATGAGCCAGTCATCTAAGTAAGGGAAGACGAATTTCCTAGGGTGCGGAGAAATGCTGCCACCACAGCCATGCATTTTGTGAACACCCTTGGAGCAGAGGCCAGGCCAAAAGGAAGAACCCTGTATTGGTAGTGCTTCTCTTGAAACAGAAAGTGAAGGAACTTTCGGTGAGTTGGATGGATGAGAACATGAGTGTACGCATCCTTGAGATCTAGAGAACAAAGCCAATCCTGACTCTGAAGGTATGGAAGCAGAGTTCCTAGAGAAATCATTTTGAACTTCTCTTTGAACAGGAATTTGTTCAATTCTCTGAGGTCTAAAATGGGTCTGTGTCCTTCTGTTTTCTTTGGAATAAGGAAACAGGGGCAGTAAAACCCTGTACCCCGTTGGGGAATGGGTACCTCCTCTATTGCCCCTTGAGCAAGGAGCACAGCAACCTCTTGACCCAACTGGTCACTGAGAGAGGTCTGAGAATTGAACTGTATTACCATTGTAGGAGGGGGCATGCTGAGGAAATGAAGCTTGTACCCCTCTCTTACAATAGACAGAGTCCAATTTTCTGCTGTTATCTGACCCTATCTGGGGGCAAAATGACATAACCTTCCTGGGATGGTGGAGGGTTCTGGGCCAGGAAGGCAAAGTGCTCTAGATAGGAGTCAAAGCCCCTGTGAAGGCTGAGTCTGCTGAGCTGGTTGAGGTTTAGCTGCTTTTTTCTTACTTTGTCTAGGTTGTTGCTGCTGTCTCTTTTGGGCAGACTGACCTAAATGATGCCCCTGCTGGGTATAGGAGGGATAAAACTTCTTCTTCTTACTGAAGAATGGTTTCTTATAGGATTTTTTTCCTCGCAGGATCAGCTGTAGATTTAAACAATCTATCCAAAGTGATATTGTCAGCATCTATCTCATTAGCTTTTTCCTGCCAATATTTGCCAAAGAGATTCTCTCTTGTGCAAGGAATAATCCCTAGTTTATCCTGTACCCAAATTTCCAAGTCAGATGCCTGGAGCCAGGCAATCCTATGTGCACCTATGGCAATGGCAGAGGTCCTGTATATGCTCTCAAATCAGTCAAAGGCTGCACAATTCACAAACTTGGAAACATCCTGGGCATGTTTGACAAGGGCGAGGTAATCTTGCCTCTTATCATCAGGAAGGAGAGGGCTCATAAGCTCTAAATCTCCTGTGACCTCCTTAAGGAACATTCCCATATATAAGATATAGGAACTGATCCTAGCAGAAAGCATGGAGGCCTGGAAGGTCCGACGTCCAAAGGCGTCAAGAGTCCTACACTCACGTCCTGGAGGATTAGATGCATGCCTTTTTGCACTCTTTATCCTTCTCATAGCTGATTCCATCACCATGGAATGGTGTGGTAATTGAGTCTTCTGACACCCAGGACAAGGAGGAACTTGATACATGGTGTCGAGTCTTCGAGAATGAGGAGAGGTGGTTAGAGGTGTTTCCCACATCCTTAACATGAGATCATGCAAGATCTCATGAATAGGTAAGGTAGCTGCCTCCTTGGGAGCTTTAGGGTATTGCAGAATTTCTAATTCCTTTGCCCTAGGCTCTTTTTCAGGAGCCAATGTGATGGAAAGACCTTGGGCCACATCTCGGATAAAATCCTGAAAGGACATATCCTCTGGTGGAGACATCCTACACTGAGGAGAAGAGGAATCCTCGGGAAGAAGTACTCTGGTATCGGCAGAGCTTTCAGAGTCTTCAGACTCATCCGAGGATTCGAATTATCTCCGATCCGGGTGATTGTGCAAGGCACGGTACCGGTACCGATCGAAGTCGGCATCGGAGTGGTCTGGTACCGACTTGTCGATGCCGGATAGACCCGCATGACTTGGTCCCGGTAGAATACCTGCCGATGTCGATGCAGTCGGTGCCGGTACCGGTTGAATTGTCTGAAGAGGTTTCAGGGGCATCGAGGCCGTGAGAAGAGCCGCCAGACTGCATTCAATAGCCAAGAATCTCTGGTCTATCGACGCTGCCGATGCTTGGGTATCAGTACCGGATGAAGCAGCCGGTACCCCAGAGCATGGCACCAGTAGTTCTGCCGAGGTTGAAGCCTCGAGAACATCCTGGAGCCCCGTTAGTGCTTTGGAAGCCGAAGCCTCCCGCCGGGGAAATTTTGCCAGTGAAAGTCCCTCAAGGGCAATGCCAGAGGCATCTCAATGTCTAGAAGGAGATCTACCCTTTGAGGGCTGGCTAGACTTATGTTTAGTTACCTGAGATCCATGGGAGGAAGACGAAGCCCTGGAAGACGTTGATGCCACGGAAGCTGCATCGGAGGGAAAAAGGGTGCTAAGTTTAGCAGCTTGGTTTTGCCGGCCCCTTTTCAACATCATCCCACAGGCAACACACTCAGAAATAGAGCGGTCAGGACCTAAACATTTGAGGCACCACTCATGGGTGTCGGTGACAGAGATGGTACCGCCACACTTAGAACACTTTTTAAAACTCGAAGCGGATTTTTCCATTTTGAAGGAAAAAGTTGGGCCTACTGCCCAAAATGGTGCGTGGCACCTGAGAAGAAAATTACTGGAAAGACTCCAGAAGAAAGTTTTGCTTTGTTTTTTTAAGAAGAAAAGAAAGAAGAACCGGCGGTACAGATGTAGCGTCGAGGGAAGGCAGACACGACCACAAAAAAGAATAGAAGGGATTTTTTCTGAGTTGACAGGATGTGCGACCTGTCGGCTCCAGGGAAAACAAGAACTGGAGAGGGACAGTTGGGAAAGGCGGGAAGGCAGCACGCAGGCGCTGTGGGATGCTCCCAAAAGCTTTCCTATTGGACGCTGGGGAGCGTTCCCGTGCAGGCTCCATCGGTACCGACGATACCCATATGTGAAGACTACATTCCTGCTTGTTCCTGGAGATTAGCATTTACCTCTTCCAATAGGAAATACCAATGTGTGGAAAATAAGTTCAGCAGTGCCTGAATAATCAATTAGAACTTACACCAAAGTTTGTAGCAGCAAAACGATCTGAAGCAGATACATTTGTTGAAGCTGTTGTGTGAGCATAAAAAGCATTTATGTTGGCCAACAGAGTACTCATAACGGCAGGGACACCAGGGCTCATATACTTAGATGACAAACAGGAAAAGTGCCTATAACACAAACAGATTAAACACCATCAAAAATGTGAGGTTATCATCAATGCACTAGAGAGAAGGAAGTTCCCTAGGGGCTCACATTGAAAGTGTTAACACTGATCTAAGGGCTTAGCACTGGTGCTAACACCAAGTTCATATTAACAAGGCAGGGCTTATTGATTTTAGTGTTAAAATAGTGCTGTCTTTCTAAATAAAGGTTGATATCACCTAACATTCCAGTGGAAGGAAAGTGAGTTGCAAGGGAAGGGCGCATCTCCCAAAGCTATTCAATGAGATTTAAAATATAAATCACCTGCCATAGGCTGTTTTGAGCTCCTCATTTACCACTGCTGAAAAGCAGGGGCAAACAAATTTGGTCACATTGCCTTGAACAAAGGTCTTTTATCTTAAGAAAAAGTCTCTGTTTTTTCCCCCGAGTTTGAGGCTTGCCATAGAAAGCTGCTCAAATTGAAACACGTTTTGTAGATATCCTATCTGGTTCTTAACTGATAAATAAAAGCTATTTTTCACTTGTAGTGCTGAGGCCAATGCAGAAACTATTTATAGTATTGCTATCAGATCCAGCTGATAAAGACTTTAAGGAAATTATATAGTTTGTGCACAAACTTGTTGAACACTAAAGACTAGATATACTGAAGAGTGCATGCAAATATCATTAAAGTACATTATTAGTAAACAGATCTTACCGCATAAAATGGAACCTTCAGAAAAAAGGCATGCATTAATGCATGTTAGTTAGTGCATGGTAACACAGTATCGTCTTTCAGAATCATTCATACTTTACAGATTTTTTTAGTCTAAGTAAGAGTTTTCTATGAGATGTAACTAGATCTGCACAAAGCACTTTTCCCCCGGAGCAGCTGGTCAGAAGGTTCGCAGCAAGCTCCGTAAGATTATTGAGAAGGCTATGGCATGTCAGCTATTATTGTTTTTGGAGGTTCTTCAGATGCTGGACAAGAAGCAGGCAGTTTTTCAGTGGTATAATAGTACTGAAACTCTCCTGGTGGCTTTAGCGGATGACGTGCATGGTCTTTTTGATAAGGGCCATCGTAATCTTCTGTTGCTGTTGGATGGATATTTTCGCTGCATCTGACAGTGTTCGTCATGATTTGCTTCTGGGTTGTTTGTTGGGTTTGGGTGTGGATGGGCAGGTGCTGACTTGGTTTGGTTCTTATTTGTCGTCTAGGTTGCAGGTGATTCAGTTGGAGGAGGCAGTGTCTTCCTCTTGTGTGTTGCAGCAAGGGGTACCTCAGGGTTCCATCTTCTTCTCCTACTTGTTAAATATTTTCTTAGTACAGTTGTGTAAAGCAATGCATGCTGGTCTGCTTTTTTAAGTATATGCTGATGATTCACAGATCCTTATTCTGTTCTCAGGGTCTGGTGATAAGATGGGGAACTTGATGCAGGAGCATTTATCTATACTTGTGGGATGGTTTTGTTTTTTAGTTCTCAAGCTTAGTGTCCTGAAAACTACTGTGTTATTATTGACTGAGAGGGAATAGTAGATGCCTGCCCAGTGCAGGTTGGTTCCAGTTTGGTACCACTGGACCTTGGGATTATCATGGATTCAACCATGTGTATGGACCTTCACATTTCCTTGGTGATTAGGATTGTGTTTCTTTTACTAAGGCAGATTTGTCAATTGCGGTCCTATTTGGCAGAGGGCTTTTTGGGCGAGGTGATGGCATTGTTAATGCCGCAGCTTGATTACTGTAATGCCCTGTTGATGTGACTACCTCAGAAGGATGTGTCCTGGCTGCAATTACTGAAAAATCTGACAGCTAAATTGATTAACGGTTTATGGAAGTTTGATCATGTGATGCCAGCTTTGGTTCAGTTACATTGGCTGCCGGTGGCTTTTTGTGTGCGTTTTAAGGTTCTAGTGTTAGTATTTAAAGTGTTACGCAATCAGGCGCCTGGTTACCTGTGCTCTAGGTTGGTGGATTATTCGCTGACTTGTACATTGCATTCGCAATCAGATCATTTGTTAGTGGTGTCGCCTGTTTGAGCAGTTCGTAAAGCTCGGCATAGGGATAGGGCATTTTCTGTTCAGGGCCCACAATTGTGGAATTCCCTTCCTTGGGAATTTCATTTGTTGGATGGTCTTTGACTGTTTTGAAAGGCTATTCAAATTTTACATCATAGCAGTTTACAAAGAAAGACAATGTCAGATAACTGATGCAATTTACACAATAAATAACAGATATAGACTTTGTTAAAAAATAAAAAAGAAAGAAAGTGAGGCCCTTCATCATGGAGATACAAGTTTTTTTTCCTCCCACTATAAGTTTATGGAAAAAAAATCTTAGTGGTCATTATTCAATGGCCATATACGGAGCCAAAGATAACTGTAAAATTTAACCTCTCATCTCTATCTGTACAGGTAGCTGCGCTTAAATATAGGGCCAACAGGGGTGTGCATTCATTAGTGTGTATTCTGTCTCTTAGTGCACCTTAAAACATTTATGCAAGCTAGATTGATTTAAGACACAATAACATACAAATTAACATGTGTTACATTGATTAAAGAACTTTGAATATGCGTAGAGGCTCCATTTTTGCTAGTAAAAATGCACTAGTTTAAAGTATTATCATGCCCAGTACAAGTAACTGCTTCAGTGTTTCAACAGCTCATGGACCGCAAATCAAGATCTCACCTACAGTCTGTGGTAGTATATCTGGATGATGTAGAAGGGCATTGGTTATAAAGGTTGCCTTGATGATTAATCTAAAGAAATACGTACTATAAGCCCAGTCGGACCAATACTTGAAATACAAGATAGGGGAGAAGAAGGTGATCCCTCTAGTGTCAAACATATTCGTAAATGACCTGGAAATGGGAATAATGAGTGAGGTTATCAAATTTGCAGATGACACAAAATTATTCAAAGTTGTTAAAACCCAAGAGGATTGTGAAAAATTGCAAGAGGACCTTGATAACTTGGAAGACTGGGCATCCAAATGGCAGAAGAAATTTAATGTGGACAAGTGCAAAGTTATGACCTAGGAAAGAACAACCCAAACTATGGTTACACGATGCAAGGTTCCACATTAGGAACCACCACCCAGGAAAAAGATTTAGATGTCATTGTGGATAACATGTTGAAATCATCCGCCCAGTGTGCAGGGGCAGCCAAGAAAGCAAATAAAGTGCTAGGAATCATAAGGAAAGAAATGGAGAATAAAACAAAGGATATTATAATGCCTCTGAATCATTCCATGGTGAGACCACATCTTGAATATTCTGTGCAATTCTGGTCACCGTATCTTAAAAAGGATATACGGTAGCATTATTAGAAAAGGTACTGAGAAGAGCCACCAAAATGGTAAAGGGGATGGAAGGATACTCCTATGAAGAGAGGCTAAAAAGGTTAGGGCTCTTCAACCTGGAAAAGAGACGGCTGAGGGGAGATATGATAGAGGTTTATAAATTAATGAATGGAGTAGAACGGGTAAATGTAGATCGATTGTTTACACCAGGGGTTTCCAAACCTAGAGGGCTGCAATCCAGCCAGGATTTTGGGATATCCCTAAAGGAGTGGCCTAGTGGTTGAGGCAAGATACTTCAGGCCGGAAGGTTGGGGGTTCAAATCCCACTAGAGGACAGCAACCCTGGGCAGGAAGGACTGGGGTTTCTAGTCCCACAAGTTATAATGCCCTGTTCAATGTAATTTCAGTTTGTTCAATGTAAACCGCCTTGATATCATGAAAGGCGGTATTTAAGAAATGCTAAATAAATAAAAATATAAATAAGATACATTTGAATACGATGGGGGCAGTGCATGCAAATATATCTCATGCATATTCATTAGGGATTCCCCAAAACCCTGGCTGGATTGCAGCCCTCCAGGACAGGTTTGGAGACCCCTGGCTTACACCATCAAAATATAGAAAGTCTAGAGGACATGCAATGAAGCTACAGTGTAACCTATTTAAAACTAATAAGAGAAAATATTTTTTCACTCAATGTGTAATCAAACTCTGGAATTCGTTACAGGAGGATATAGCAAAAGTTGTTAGTGTAACTGGGTTTAAAAAAGGTTTGGACAAGTTCCTGGAGGAAAGGTCCATAAACCATTATTAAAGGAGTCCCAGGAAATCCACTGCTTGCCCCAATACAAGTATTGTGGAACCTGTGTCTTTGGAGGAAATTGCTAGGTACTTGTGATCTAGATTGGCCATTGTTGGAAAAAGTATACTGGGCTTGATAGACCTTGATCTGTCCCAATATGGCATCTCTTATATTCTTAGGGTAAAAATATGACCTAGACCTGTAATAAGAAAACAAATATTGCTTTTCCTTGGTCTGATTGTGTATTATAGGCAGGGCATCAAAACGTTAAATATTTTGGTTTTGTTCAGGGTTGCTTTCAGCTTTATTGAAGTATCCCAGTTTAATTGCAGTTAAGTCCAATAAAAATTTGGTAATGGGGAACCAGGATTATTTTGATCTGGGTCAGTTAAGATTAGAGATGAACAGTTTCTGAAAAGAAATTGATTATACTACAACTTTATTACACAAAAAAATATAACAATTTACAATTTTGGACAAAACTGTGCTATAAAAGGTGAGAAAGAAACATGCTGTAGCAACAGGAAAACAATCCATACACAGACAAATTTCAGGCAAAAAACCCCACCCTTGCTTTTGATTCTGAGACATTAGTCAACCTGCCAATATGACAGTATTTCTTTAAAAAGCTCCAAAGTAATCCTATATGTGAATTCCTATAGTGATAGGTCAATGTTTGTGTGATGATGTCAGATCTAGATTCAGTTGAGATGAGAACACACTTTCAACAGCAGATGGCAATGGAGCTTCCTGTAAAGAAGTGTCTTAGTGGTGCGGCCCTTTAATTGACATCCCTCATGCTAATCTTGGCATGCTCCATCCTAAAACTTTTATTCAGTAACCCAGCTAATACATCTTCCAAAGTATTCTCCTGTATAGTAGCTCAACAGTATGAATTTCCATCCAGAAAAGGTCTGCTCAACATTAACGTGTTGCTGGTACAGAAAAGGTAACTTAAGCCAACTGATAAGGTTACCATCTTGATATTTTCTCTGTTTCTCAATATTTAAATATATTTCTTCAATATATTTTTTCAATCTTGGTTTCCTGAAATGTATCCCATTTGGCTAGATACCACTGCCAGATTGTGACTCGGTCTCTAGCCACAGCAACTGCAAATGCTTTTTTCAGTTAAGAAGAGGTTCTAATTCATCACCATCATTTTCTGTAAATGTAGCAGATACAGCATGTCATGGCATAGTCAGATGAAGGAAAAGTGGACCCAAGCCAGAAGGGCTTATGGAGCTCCAGCTGAACTGGGCAGATGTTTTTGCCTATATGGGCCACTTTCCCTTTACGTCCTGTCAGCTGCTAGCACCTGCAGGCCCAACCCAAAAAGAAGAGACTAAGCACAGCTAGGCAGGAGGAGCTGGAGCCCAAACAAGTGAAGCTGAAGAAAATGGAAGTAAGGAATATGGACTTAAATTTCTATGAATGAAATGCAGGAAGTGGCCAAGTTTTGGCAATCTGTTACCAGGATCACTAGAAGTATATATACATGCTGAAAAGGAGTAAGATGGCTGGTAGCAGGAAGTGTGGATCATGGAAATGGGAGGACTAACAGCTAGTCCCAGAGGGCGACAATGGCCCTAGCTGATGAGAAAGAAATACCTATAAGACCTTAATGTATTCCTTTCCCCATTGGGATGGCTTCTGTATAGTCCTTAAGCTATTGAGGAAGAAAGCTCTTTATGAGAGAGGGGTGCATGGAAGTAATCTGCATCAACCCTGGATCTTCCTTCACAGTCACAACTCTTCCAATGAACTCAATACTATGTCCTCTGATGGGACATCTTGGAATCCAATACATCTTCCACCTCAAATTCAGACTGGTCCTTGACCAAGGTTGAGATTTGAGGCATCTAGTTCCTACCAAAAGAGTCTGCAGTGGCAAATTTCAATTAAAAAAACGAAATGAGGAAGTGATCTTGAACTTCTCAGGAAGCTCAAGATGCATGATTAGAGAGTTGATCCTCTCTCTGATGACATGTTGATCCTCTCTCTGATGACATGTGGGCCTATACATTTAAGGCCCAGCTTTGTGCAAAGAAACTGTAGGTATTGGTTCTTAGTGGACAATCAGAATTTACTTGATTATCTGATATCGAGGTACTTGTTGACAACCTCAGTCTATGAATCTCTCCTGCTAGGGTTTGACCTTTTTTTTAGATTACTCTGTACGTAGTCATTCATCATAGGAACTAGTAGCAGGAGGAGAAGAGGCAGGATGTTGATCATAAATTGTAAAAAGGGGACTGCCTTGTAGATTTACTGGTTTGATTCTTGTAGGCAAACTCAGCCCAGGGGAACCACAATTTTAAGAGAGCCCTTTTACATATGTCAAACATATATTACACAAGGAAAAGTTGATATAAAATTATTTGCTTGAGGAGATATCAGTACTGCAAAAGCATACTGTATGTTGAATGCAAAACGCATTGTTATTCTATTCAATTAAAAAGGGGAATAGCCTATAATTGACATTCAGTATCTTTCACAAGTCTACGTTTTAAGTCATGGGAGCTTTTATGAAAAACATGGGAATCAGCACAAATGCTCTTAGAATTTCATTTAATTTCCCTCAAGCTATATTCATGCCTGATGCCAAAAATGTGATATGTGTGGTGTTATCCTTTCAGTCCCTCAACTGCTTTGACATGAATAAATTACCAGCTGCAGGACATCTCACATGGGTTGTGGAAGGTTCGCATGCATGAAAATGGAGAAAAGAGTATACCATAGTGCTCCAATTTCAAGACAGGAAAGACTATTACAAGCTGTACATTCTCCACAAGTACTGCATATTAAAGAAATATATCTAACTATCAGCTACTAGCAAAACCTAAAACAGAAATATTACAAGATTCATGCACACTAATTACAGGAAACTGCATTTTCCATAAGAATACAATAGTTAAAAAGAAAACAAATCATAATTCATAATGCTCATTAACCACATAAATAATCAGACAGTATGAAGGTAATTTTATAACCAGGCTCCTTCTTTTAGGCCTACCTTGAACCTATTTTATAAAGAAAAAGCAGACACCTACCTGTTTTTTTTTTAAAACGGGGATGTAAGTGTCCAAAAAGATTTGGTGTAAATGCCCATGCCTCAATTTGTAGAGAATGTAAGCAAGTTATAGTATTTTATCATTTACGTGCATAAATTTGTACTCTGCCTAAGCTCGGCCCACGTGCATGTTCACAGTGAAAGTACACACTATCAGTCTTATATGCATACTTATAGTTGGGCCATTAGATGAAACAGATGAAACACATGTTTATATGTAACTACAAAGTTGACACATAAGTTTGTTTGTACAATATGTTCCTTGTAAATAGTTAATACTGTTGTTCCATGTAAAAGTTGTTTGTAAATAGTTAATACTGCTGTTCCATGTAAAAGATGTTCAACTGTTCTCTGTAAACCGCCCTTGATCTCTGGAAGGGGCGTTATAGAAGAAATGTATAAATAAATAAAATAAATAAAAAAGGGGCGCTAAACGAGGACAAGGCCATAGCGGAGACCCCGAATGAATTCTTTGTTTGGGTCTTTAATGAAGATGTAGGTGTGGTGCATGGTATGGTGCAGACAGAGCGTAAAGATACAAATTACCAATGCCTACCAATAACCAGATTAATATTAATAAAATACAGTCTCTAAAATGCTTGCATGCAAATGCTAGAAGTCTAAACAATAAGATGGGAGAGTTAGAAAATATAGCACTAAATGAAAGGTTAGATATGATTGCAATCTCAGAGACATGGTGGAAGGAGGATAACCAGTGGGACACTGCAATACCTGGATACAAACTATATCGTAATGATAGAACTGATCAAATTGGTGGAGGGGTTGCGCTCTATATTAGAGAGGCATTGAGTCAGAAAGGATTAAAGTTTTGCAGGAAACAAATTTGCTGTAGAATCTCTATGGACTGAAATTCCATGTATGAAGGGGAAGGTGATGGCAGTGGGGGTGTACTATCGACCGCCTGGCCAGAATGAACAAATGGATGATGAAATGCTCAAAGAAATCAAGGAAGCTTATAAAAGTCACAGCACAGTAATAATAATGGGTGATTTCAATTACCCCGGTATCGACTGGGTCATTGTCACGGCAGGTCATGCTAGGGAGATAAAGTTTATAGATGAAATAAATGACTGTTTCTTGGAGCAGCTGGTTCATGAACTGACCAGAGGGGAAGCCATACTGGACCTAGTCCTTAATGGAACACCAGATCTGGTGCAAGAAATAAGGGTGTTGGGACCACTTGGCAATAGTGATCATAGCATGATCGTGTTTGATTTAATTAGTGGAGGAGGGATAGTAAAGAAATCCACAGTACTACCTTTTAACTTTCGAAAGGGAGACTATGATAAAATGAGGAAAATAGTTAAGAAAAAACTAAAAGGAGTGGTTGCAAAGGTTAAAGACTTACATCAAGCTTGGGTGTTGTTTAAAAATACTATCCTGGAATCCCAGATCAGCTGTATTCCACGCCTTAAGAAAAGTGGAAGAAAGTCCAAAAAACTGCCATCATGGTTTAAAGGTGAGGTTAGAGAGGCTGTTGCTGCCAAAAAAAGCATCTTTCAGGAAATGGAAAAAAGAGCCAAATGACGAAAACTGGAAACAGCACAAGCACTGGCAAGTTAAATGCAAAGCATTGATAAGGCAGGCAAAGCGAGAATTTGAGAAAGAACGTGCTACAGAAGCAAAAACACGAAATAAAGACTTTTTCAAGTACATTCGTAGCAAAAGGCCTGTGAGAGAGTCAATTGGACCATTAGATGATAGAGGGGTAAAAGGGGCAGTAAGAGGAGACAAGGCTATAGCAGAGACACTGAATGAATTCTTTGTTTCGGTCTTTACTGAGGAAGATGTAGGGGATGTTACCCAAGACTGAAGTGGTATTTAAAGGTGATACTGCAGAGGAATTGAGAGAAATATCGATACACCGGGAAGATGTATTACAACTATTTGATAAACTGAATAGTAGCAAATCACCTGGACCGGATGGTATACTTCCAAGAGTGTTGAAAGAACTGAAATATGGGATTGCAGACCTGCTATTAGTAATCTGTGAACTTTCATTAAAATCATCTGTAATACCTGAAGATTGGAGGATCGCCAATGTAACGCCAATTTTTAAAAAGGGTTCTAGGGGTGATCCGGGAAACTACAGACCGGTGAGCCTGATGTCAGTACCGGGGAAAATAGTAGAAACCATCATAAAGAACAAAATTACACAGCATGTAGATAGTCATGGCCTAATGGGAGACAGCCAATATGGCTTTAGACAAGGAAGATCTTGTCTTACTAAACTGATATGTTTTTTTGAAGGTGTGAATAAACAAGTAGACAAAGGTGAATTTGTTGATATCGTGTATCTGGACTTTCAGAAAGCCTTTGACAAGGTCCCTCATGAGAGATTTTTGGCAAAACTAATAAGTCATGGGATAGGAGGCAGTGTACTATTGTGGATCGGGAAATGGTTAAAAGATAGAAAGCAGAGGGTAGGGTTAAATGGCCAATTTTCCCAATGGAAAAAGGTGAATAGTGGAGTACCCCAGGGATCTGTACTGGGTCCGCTACTTTTTGACATATTCATAAATGACCTGGAAAAGGGAATAACTAGTGAGGTTATCAAATTTGCAGACGACACAAAACTGTTTAACGTTGTTAAAACCCAAGAGGATTGTGGAAAACTGCAGTAGGATCTGGATAAATTGGAAGACTGGGCATCCAAATGGCAGATGAAATTTAATGTGGACAAGTGCAAAGTTATACACCTAGGAAAGAACAACCCACACTATGGTTACACAATGCAAGGTTCCGCATTGAGAACCACCACCCAGGAAAAAGATTTAGGAGTCATCGTGGATAACATGTTAAAACCCTCCGCCCAGTGTGCAGCGGCGGCCAAGAAAGCAAATAGAATGCTAGGTATCATAAGGAAAGGAATGGAAAATAAAACAAAGGATATTATAATGCCTTTGTATTATTCCATGGTATGACCGCACCTTGAATATTGTGTGCAATTCTGGTCACCGTATCTTAAAAAGGATATAGCGTTATTACAAAAGGTACAGAGAAGAGCCACCAAAATGGTAAAGGGGATGGAAGGCTACTCCTATGAAGAGAGGCTACGAAGGTTAGGGCTCTTCAACCTGGAAAAGAGACGGCTGAGGGGAGATATGATAGAGGTCTATAAATTAATGAATGGAGTAGAACGGGTAAACGTAGATCGATTGTTTACGCTATCAGAATATAGAAAGACTAGGGGACATGTAATGAAGCTACAGGGTAAACTATTTAAGACTAATAAGAGAAAATATTTTTTCACTCAACGTGTAATCAAACTCTGGAATTTGTTACCGGAGGATGCAGTAAGGGCTGTTAGTGTAGCTGGGTTTAAAAAAGGTTTGGACAAGTTCCTGGAGGAAAGGTACATAAACCATTATTAAAAAGGGACCCAGGATATCAATGCTTGACCCAATACAAGCATTGTGGAACCTGTGTCTCTTGGGGATACTGTATGTATGTATGACCTAGATTGGCCACTGTTGGAAACAGGATACTGGGCTTGATGGACCTTGGTCTGACCCAGTATGGCATATCTTATCTTCTTATGGATGATACCCAAGCCTAAAATGACATTTAAGGATGATGTATCAGAAGAACAAACAAATCTCAATAAACCGGGAAGACACCCATTTGTACATAAGTATGATAAATTAGCAGCCTGCCTGAAAGAAACTCAAATCTGGCTACATGAGAACAACATGAACATCAATTTCAAAAAAACAGAAGTTATGTTCCTATCAAAAAAACCAGAGTTCATCCCTCCATCAACAATTAACCTAAATAACAATCAATTTCCAGTTAAACAGGAAGTTAAATATCTTGGAGTCACACTGGGTAAAACACTCAGCATAGAACCCCACCTAAAACTTCTAAACAGAACCATATTCTATAAGTTAAGGGTTATACAACCCCTGAGAAACCTCATTGAGCTGTCTGACTTCAGGACAGTAGTCCAAGCACTCATAACACCACACTTTGACTACTGCAATAGCCTCCTGCAGGGAATACCCCAAAACACATTAAATATAGTACAAATGGCACAAAACGTCACAGTCAGAATTATAATGAAAGCTCGACTCTGACCATATAACACCTATTTTATTTGAGCTCCACTGGCTTCCAATTTCCTCAAGAGTAAGATATAAATTAATAATGACCACATTCAAACTGGTATATAACTTAGCACCCTCCCACCTCTCAACACTCATCCAAATCCAACCATCTAACAGACTCAGAAGAACTCCCAACCAAAACATGCTAAAACTACCCCATACAATATGCAACACCAAACAATCCACCAGCAATAGGGCATTTACTTACATAGCACCCTCGCAGTGGAATGCCCTCCCCGAGGCGCTAAGAGGAATTAAAGACCTGCAATCATTCCGTAAAGAATTAAAAACACATCTGTTTAAAGAACATTACACCAACAACACATAAGGTCCTCCTTCTTCCTCCCTCTTCCCCCCCCTCTAAACTGCAACCCACAACAGTTTTAGATTGAATCCATTGATTTAACTCCTGATTTCATTTAATGTTCATTCTAATATGAATGCCATTTATGAATGTTAATCCACCTATAGAGCTTTATTAATGAGAGTCAGAAGCTGTAAAGATGTCTTAACAATGAGCCGCCTGACTCAAGACCGAACACAATTTAGAATAGCTATTCAGAGGGTAGCCATAAGTCGACTTCGACTCGACGGCACTTAACAACAACAGAGCTTTATTTGTAAATAGTTAGAAGTTGTACCAATAAGTACCACTCTATGTAAATAGTTAGAGGTTTCACCTCATTCTACTCTGTTATTTGTATAAAGTTCATAAATAGTGTTCCATGTAAAAGTTTAAGTTTAACTTGTTATGGTGTAAACTGCCCCTGATCTCTGGAAGGGGCGGTATAAAAATATGTTCAAATAAAATAAAATAAAAAATAAATATTACAACTATTTGATAAACTAAAGAGTAGCAAATCACCTGGACCAGATGGTATAAAGCCCAGGGTGCTGAAAGAACTCAAACAGGAAACTGCAGTCCTACTATTAGTAATCTGTGAATTACAGTTGTGGTCAACACTATTGGCACCTTTGCATTTTAGTTATGTAGTATAGAATATCTTGAGAAATAATTGGAAATATTCAAACTGTATGTCATCATAATATTTTAATAGTTATATTAGATGTAGTCATTTCTGAGAAAAAAAAACACAAAATAGATCCTGGACATGATTTATGGCACCCTACACTAATATTTAGTTGTACAACTATTGGCAGTGATGACAGCCTCCAAACATTTCATTTGGTAAAATAACTTAAATTGATCAACTTGTATATCCAATTTCACTAAAAGATAATATTATAATTTACTGTTTGTACTGTATTTATATTGTAATGTATTGTATTTGATCTTCCCATGCCCTCAACATGTAAGTCCTTTGTTGTCTTGTCAACCACTTTGATTGAAGGATAAGGTGGTATACAAAAATAAATAAATAAATTTCTTGTAGCCATCTATAGGTTTCGTACATCTGTCTGCTGGTAATTTCTCCCACTCTTCAACAGCGATTTGTTCCAGCTTATGAATGTTTCCAGGATTCCTTTACCAATGGCTGATTTCAGCTCTTTCCAAAGGTTCTTGATTGGACTGAGATCAGGACTCATTGCTGGCCAGTATAAAACAGTCCATTTGTTTCTTTTTAACCATTCTTTTGTACTTTTGGATATATGTTTTGGGTCATTGTCCTGCTGAAGGACCTTCAATACAGACCTAGCTTTCTTTTTTTTTTTTTTAAATCGTTTATTTTCATTTTAGAAAACATAACAGAAGACAAAGAAGATAGGCAAAACCAAAACTATAAACACTACCACCAATAACATATCAAACAAACAAAATCAAACCAAGCAAAACAAACCCTCCCTCCCCCCTCCCCACTCCTCTGGGGTAAGCCGTCAGTAAGCCAGAGAGATGCGTGCAGTTACTATTAGGGTAATGAAGAGCAGTACCTAGGGGCAAAATCAGCCAGGGCCAAAACCTCCAGATACTCACTGAGCAATAGAAATAAAGTCATGCAACATTTTCCATTTGAGAGTGTCAGCACCAGTCGAGGGGGCGACTCTCCTAGGTATTTGTTCATATCTACTGTAGAGACATACTAAACCCCACCACTCCTGTACGCTGAGAGTGGCAGTGTTTTTCCAGTTCCTAACATTTAAACAAACAGCCAACCCCATCATGAAATCGAGGAGGAAGCGACCATCCTTATGCAAGGAAGGTAAGTGCGCCGCCGATCTGAGGCCCACTACCCTGCAGCTGAGAGGCTCTTTAAATTTAAGAATGAGTTGTATCTGCGCCCAGACCTGTTGCCAAAAGAGATGCAGTCCAGAGCATTCATACATGAGATGGATAAGTGTACCTGTTTCCCTGGAGCACGTCCAGCAAAGATTACTGGAATGCGCACCCCATTTTGCTAGCTTGATGGGGGTATAAAAGCATTGATGCACAAAGAAAAAGAGTGTCTGAGTGACGGAGGCAGATCGAGAGACTCGAACTTGCTTACACCAAAATCTCTTCCACTGCACCTCCGAGAGTGTGACGTGCGTGTCCCGCTCCCAGGCTCGCTGAGCTTTAATAATCTGCGTGCATCACTGCTGTGTCAGCGCTTTATAAAAGTGTGCCGCTATCCCCGTTGTGCTCACAAGTTCACCAACAAGCTCAGCCACCCCGCACCCGCCAACTTCCTCACGGGGGTCAACGTGGGCACCCTCCAGGCAATGCTTAAGCTGAAGCCATTGAAAAAACTGTGTGTGGGAGAGGCCGAAGTCGCTCATCAATTCACTAAAGGTTTTCCATCGTTTCTCAGTAATTAGCTGGTCCACCGTCCAAATCCCTCGGGAGTACCAATGACGCCAGGCAACAGTCGCCTTCTGGATTTTAAAGAGGGGATTATGCCACAGAGGGGAGCGAGATGGGGGGCAAACTTCCGGTCCACAAGCTTGAATAAGGGCTCTAAAAGCCGCCAAGGTATCAAGAATCATGGCGGGGAAACGGGTAATTTGACCGAAATGCATTCCCGGTAAACGCGATGGCGGGAGCGGGGCCACAAGAGACTCCTCTATATCCACCCATATAGGCCGGTTCACAACAGACGAGTCCAGCCAGCGTGCGCCTTGTTTCAAAAGAAAAGCCCTATAAGAGAGAAAGTCTGGAAAGCGAACCCCACCATCATCGCGATCAAGCTTAAGCTGCTTTCGCGCAATTCTCGGTGTTTTATTCTGCCATAAAAACCGACAGAGGAGGCTCTCGATCTCTTGATAAGTGCGAGGAGTCAACAAGCACGGGATCATTTCTAATATATAATTTACTTTAGGCACTATCAGCATTTTAATGGTTTCAAGTCGTCCCCACCAGGAAACTACTAGGGGGGACCATTTAGCAGTCAAATCCCTCACTAACGAGATAACAGACCGGGCATTAAAGCTAATGGCATCTTCTAAGGGTAACAATAATGTGCACCAAGGTACTTCACCATACGAGACTCCCAGAGAAACGGAAATGCCTTCAAGTCCTCACTATGAACCCATTGGCTAAGCGGGAAGGCTACCGACTTTGCCCAATTTATTTTGTAGCCTGACAGCGCCGAGTAGGAATCCATTCGCTCTAACACGAATGGGACCGAGGCCGGGGTAACAAATAACAGCAGGTCGTCAGCATAGGCCGACAACTTAATTTCCCTACCAGCGATCCACGCACCTCGAATGTCCCCACTCTGACGGATACGAAGAGCCAGCGGCTCTAGGGCTAAGTTGAAAAGCAGAGGTGAGAGTGGGCAGCCTTGTCGCGTGCCTTGATGCAGACAAAAGGGGCGTGATTTAATGGAGTTGACGCAGACACTAGCAGAGGGCTGGGTATATAGGACCTTGATATATCGAAGAAAGCGATCGCCAATTCCAAACCATTTAAGAGTTGCTAGCAAAAAAGGCCATTCTATGCGATCAAAAGCCTTTTCTGCGTCAAGGGAGAGACCAACCAGCGGATGTTCTAGAGAGGCCGACCCCGCCAAAACATGACAAAAGGTTCTCGCATTATCCGCCGTGGATCTTCCAGGGAGGAAGCCACACTGGTCAGGGTGTATAAGCGAGGAGAGCCTCCCCAATAGACGAATAGCCAGGGCAGTGGCAAAGATCTTATAATCTGCGTTGAGAAGAGAAATGGGGCGATAGCTAGCCGGAGATAGGGGGTCTCTACCTGCCTTCTCAAATACCAACAGGTTCGCCGCCGAAAAGGCTCCAACATGTGAATTGGCGTCAGCCAGCAAAGTAAAATATTGTCGCAGCGGCGAGGTTAAATCGGTTGCGAAAGTCCGAAAAAATTCGACTGGAAAGCCGTCCGGCCCCGTCGCTTTGCCAGAAGCCACCGCACTAATCACATACTGAACCTCCGCATCCGTAAATGGGCTGTCCAGCTCCTCCCTGTCCGCCTCAGACAATGTCGGCCGCTGCAAGTCTGCAACTAACTGATCGAAACTCTCTTGGGAGAATTTTGCCTCTGATTCATATAGTTGAGCGTAAAAGTCCCGAAAAAGCTCTCCTATCTCCCCGTCCGCCAGTACCAGGCCACGCCCCTGAGGATCACGGAGGGCGGCCACTCTTTTAGCCTCCCGCTTGCCTTTTAGAGCATTGGCTAACAATTTCCCCGCTTTATTGCCTTCCCGATAATAAGACCCTTGCTGCATCCGAATACTCTGGGAGGCTTCGGTATTCAAGATTGCATTGAATTGAAAACGCAAGCGCTGAAGGCGCAACAATACACCCGGAGCTGGCCTCCGAGTCAGCACCCGTTCCCCGGCCCTGATTTGATCCTCTAGGGCCGTCAGTTGCTGTGCCCGCTGCTTCCGCAACCGAATATGAAAGCTGGTAATAATCGCCCGCATGTTGGCTTTAAAGCCCTCCCACCAGGCCCAGCCGGGAGAGTCCTGAGGAGAATTAAATTGGAAATATTCCCGAATGGCCCCCTGAATCTCGGCCCAAAACTCTAAGGGGCTTGTTTACAAAGCCGCGGTAGCGGTTTGCGATCGTAATCGGAGCCGCGGCCCCATTGATTTCAATGGGGCCGCGGCTGCGATCGCGATCGCGAACCACTACCGCGGCTTTGTAAACAAGCCCCTAAGTTGTCAAGGAGGGACCTATCAAAGGTCCAACCTGCTGACTGAGCCCTAACCTCATCCGTGCGCAGAGTAAAGGAGATGGCAGCATGGTCCGAGATATGCCTAGGGTGGATGAGCGCCTCATCTATACAGGAAGTCAAAGACTTGGAGATTAGGAAAAAATCTATTCTGGATAATGATTGATGTGGAGGTGAAAAGTATGTAAACTCAAGCTCTGAAGGATGTAGCAGCCGCCAGATATTGACTAAGGCCAGATCCGCAATTAGGGACGTAAGCATAGTGTGCCCCCGCGAGGACCTGAAGGATCTCGGGGGTTGCCTATCAATTAATGGGCCAATGACCAAGTTAAAATCCCCCCCTATGACCAAAGGTACCTGGGCATCTAACTGGGCCTCTTTGGCGACAGCTGCAAAGAATTCAGGGGAATCAGCATTAGGAGCATACAGGCACAGGACGGCTAGTTCCAACCCCCCAAGTTTAAGCCGCACTTTGGACCAACGCCCTTCCTCATCAGAGCGGGAGTCCAAAACAGAGGTATTCAAGGATTTTTTAACCAGTATCACTACCCCATTTTTTTTGGAAACAGCTGGAGAATAGGCAATGACCTGGTAAGGCTTAATGTTAAGTTTCAAGGTTTCCAAATAATTCAAGTGTGTTTCTTGCAGCAGTAAAAGGTCAGCTTTTTCCCACCGTGCATAGCTTATGATTTTCTCTCTCTTAATCGGGCTATTTATCCCTTTTACATTGAGCGATAGCACTTTACATGATGCCATTTACATACAAAATAGATATTTTACAGGCAGTAATAGTTCCACATCCCACCAGGAGCACCCAGCAAAGCCCCCAAACAACTCTAGATCGCAGAAGCATCCCCAGACAGCCCCATAGATCAAGGCCAAAACAAATACAGCATCTCATTCTGAAATGGCTAAAAAAGAAAAACCCCAGAGGAGAAGCTAAACCCAAATACCCAATGGTGAGCTCGTGCCAGCAGGAGAGGCCCCTCTCAACTCAACAGTACAGCACCAACAGCACCTCCCAAGGAGCGGGAAGAGCGGCCCCCAAATGTACTTGCCTACAACTGGTTAAACAGATTGCCAGTTTTCAGTGATTCACACAACCATTAAACAGCATAAAGACAGTCAGCATCGCAATATAGAAACACAACCCCCCCCCCCCCCCCCAAAGACAGTGGAGCAATCAACTGTACAATGTGAAAGGACTCCTTCCATCGGTCTCTCAGCAAGCACAGGCAAGATCCAAAAGTGACTCCGTTCCTCAGCGCATCTGGTTGGCTTCTTTATTGTCCAGGAACACTGCTAGGTCCTCTGGGTCATCAAAAGATCTTGTCTGATTATGTAAAGTCACCCGCATTCTAGCCGGGTACATGAGGCCATAGCCTCTATATCGTTCCATGGTGAGACCGCACCTTGAATATTGTGTGCAATTCTGGTCGCCCTATCTTAAAAAGGATATAGAGTTATTAGAAAAGGTTCAGAGAAGAGCCACCAAAATGGTAAAGGGGATGGAAGGATACTCCTATGAAGAAAGGCTAAAAAGGTTAGGGCTCTTTAACCTGGAAAAGAGACGGCTGAGGGGAGATATGATAGAAGTCTATAAATTAATGAGCGGAGTGGAACGGGTAAACGTAGATCGATTGTTTACCTTATCAGAATATGGAAAGACTAGGGGACATGCAATGAAGCTACAGGGTAAACTATTTAAGACTAATAAAAGAAAATATTTTTTCACTCAACGTGTAATCAAACTCTGGAATTTGTTACCGGAGGATGTAGTAAAGGCTGTTAGTGTAGCTGGGTTTAAAAAAGGTTTGGACAAGTTCCTGGAGGAAAGGTCCATAAGCCATTATTAAGAAGGGACCCAGGATATCAATGCTTGAACCAATACAAGCATTGTGGAACCTGTGTCCCTTGGGGAAACTGCTAGGTACATATGACCTAGATTGGCCACTGCTGGAAACAGAATACTGGGCTTGATGGACCTTGGTCTGACCCAGTATGGCATATCTTATGATCTTATGATCTAGACTCTGCAGCCGCGGTCGCAGTGCAAGGAAACGCTTCCTTCTCTCCACAGTGACTTTAGCTAGATCCGGATAGAAGGAGATACGCTGACTTTCAAAGTTGAGCACCGCCCGCAGTTTCGCGGCCACCATGATCTGCTCCACTTGTTGATAGCGCAGCAGCCGAAAGATGATAGGCCGTGGCTCCTTGCGGTTAAGTGCAGGAGTCGAAGGAACCCGGTGCGCCCTGTCAATTTCCAGGTCGCGCTCGAAGGTAAGCTGTAGTACAGCAGGGAGCATCTTGCACAGGAAGGCTTTCATATCACTGCCTTCCGCACCTTCGGGGACCCCCACGAGCCGAACGTTGTTCCTCCGGGCACGATTGTTTCCGTCTTCTACCTCCCGCTGGAGTGCGTGCAGCTGTCTTTCCAACTTATCCAGTTTACCCAACCGGACACCATGTGCTTCAAGGATTCCCTCAACTTTGTCCTGTCGCAGGGAGATCCCCTCAAGCTTACTTTGTAGTGTCGCTAGGTCCTCCCGCACAGCCCGCAGCGATTCTCCATTAGTCTGCACGAGGTCTTTCACACCCCGGATTTCCGCGAGCACTTCTTGCAGCGCCTCGGGCCCATCTCGTGCCGCCGCCATTTTATGTGGGGAGAGGGGCTCCGTCTTGGTTCGCTTAGCACTGCTGTTTGATGCTCCGGTGTAGTCCAACCGGGTCGGTTTGGGGTCTGCCATTACCCGGAGACACTATGGACGCTCACGGAGGAATCACCCCCACTGTTGGGCACTGTTATATCAGGAGTCTCGTCAGGCCTTTCCGGAGCCTCTGGGCTATGCGTCCGTCCTGCTTGGCATCAGGCTCCGCCCCCCCACAGACCTAGCTTTCTAACAGGTAGCATAGTTTGCTCCAAAATTCCTTGGTAGTTTTTTGACTTCATGATTCCTTTAATACATTCCAGGCCTCCAGTTCCTGAGGCAGCAAAACAGCCCCAAAACATTGTGGAACCTCCACCATATTTAACTGTAAGAATGGTGTTTATTTCCTTATAAGCTTAATTTATTTGTCTGTAAATGTTTCACTGGTCTGCATTGCCAAAGCGCTCAAGTTTGGTTTTATCTGTCCACAGAACATTTTGCCTGAAGGATTGTAGCTTCTCAAGGTGGGCTTGGGCAAAGATCGGGCATTCCTTTTTATAGCTATCTTTGAGCAGTGGGGTCCTCCTTGACCTTTGCCCATGAAGTCTTTCTTTGTTTGGTGCACAGCGTATGGTGTGGGTTGAAACCACCACTCCAGATTGCTCCAGGTCAGCCTCAAGCTCTTTGGATGTTGTATGTGGTATGGGGTATTTTTACAACAGTTTGCACTAACCTTTGAAGACTTCTTGGATTAATTTTCCTCTTCCCACCACATTCTGGGAGGTTCTTGACAGTTCCATGAGCAGAAAACCTCTTAACAGTGCAAACTGTAGAAACAGGAATCCCAAGGTCTTTGGAGTTTTCCTTGTACGCCTTTGCTGTTTGGTGATGCCGGCTTTTCTGATGGTCTCAGGAAGCTCTCTTGTATTCACCATTGTGAAAATGGAACAGTGAGCGAATGTGGCCATTTTAAACATTAGAACCATCATTCATTGGTTGATTCAAGGCATGTGAGTGCTGACAAAAGATCACAGGTGCATCTAATTTTACTGTAGTGGGAATGCAGTTGTTCTGTTCTAACTACTTTGAATTGTTTATACGGGAGCCAATAATCATATCCTGGCAATGTCCCAGTTTTTATACTATTTCCAACTATTTCCCTTTTTAATTGGTCTTGTTTTATTTGATTCTTTTATGTGGAGTGGAGGAGTGGCCTAGTGGTTGGGGCAAGGTACTTCAGGCCGGAAGGTCGGGGGTTCAAATCCCACTAGAGGACAGCAACCTTGGGCCGGAAGGACTGGGGTTTCTAAGTCCCACAGGTGCTCCTTGTGGTCTTGGGCAAGCCACTTAACCCTCCATAGCCCATGTTCCCTGTAAAATAGTTATCGCCAAGTTATTAAGCCCTGTTCAATGTAATTTCAGTTTGTTCAATGTAAACCGCACTGATGCAGAATAGCACGGTATATAAGAGAATGTAAATAAAATAAATAAATAAATAAATGTGCCAAATATGTGCGCATATATAGTCCAAAGTCATTTCACTGGCCTTTTTTTTTTTAAGGAGGTATTGGACATTAAGGGGTTATTCTGAGCTACGAATAGCGGGGATGGATGGCCCAATGGGACGTCCATCCATGCTATTCATGCCCTATCCTGCCCCCGACTAACATCCCCACTGGTTGTGTGGGGAAGTTAGACGGGGCAGGGCAGGGGCGGTACGGGGGCAGAGTCTAGGCAGGTAGAGGGGGTCACCGGCCCTGGATGTACAGGGCCAATTCTAATGTTGGACCTGCACATCCAGGGCCTGCGAAATGTTGTTTGAGTTTCTTTTATGGCCTGGGGCATGGATGGGGCAGAGGGGGCCAGGGTTTATTCCCCTGCAGACTGACCCTGGTCTTAGGAGACCAGATCGGGGGTTGGCCTGTGAAGAATAAACCATTTTTGCTGGCGGCCGGCATCACGTCTTTTAAATGGAGCTGCTGTGCCATGGCAACATGACACCATGGCTACATTTAAAAGCCCTGACTGAGTTAGCCGGGTGCAGTCCTGCACCTGCAGGATTGTTCGCAATTCTGATCCCGCAGGGCTAGACATGCCCCGTGGGATCAGAATCGTGATACCCTCTATGCATCCGGTTCAGACCGGACACACAGAGAGGATCTACGTCCGGGACAGAATTGGGTCCTAAGGGGTTGAACTGCAAGGGTGCCATTAATGTTGATCACAACTGTATCATCAAAATCATCTATAGTACCTGAAAATTGGAGAGCCCAGGTGAAAAGGTTCCATCTGCGAGAGCTTCAGCAGTGACGGGAATCACAGCTGTCAAGGTCAGTAAGGAGCGATCAGGATCATGGATCCCCTCTCGGCCTGGAGCTTGAGGAGCATCTTCATGCTGAACAGAATTGTGGGGTAGGGATAGAGCAAGCCTTTCCCCAAGTGGACAAGGAAGGCATCTGGAGCCAGGTGATTGTTGGATGGCTTCTGGGAGCAGAACCAAGCTACCTGGGCATTCTATGCCATAGTGAAAAGGTCCATATCGGGAGTGCCCAACTTGCAAAAGATCTGGTCCATCACCTCCCTCTTGGGGGACCATTCGTGTGACTGAAGAACCCTGCTGAAGCGATCCCCTAGGCCGTTGCTCTCATTGAGCAAATACGTTGCCCTGGGATCCATACCGCAGAGCAGGGCAAACTTCCAGAGGTGAACAGCTTCCCAACACAGGAGGTACAAGCCCGTGCTTCCCTGCTTGTTCACACAGAAAATTGCAAATGCTCTCTGTGCCTTTTGGGCACATGGCCATGTCACGAAGTTTGAAGAAGTTGATCTGATGGAGACTCTCATTCTTGGTCCACAGGCCCTGGGTGCCGAGCTTGGAGGCTTCCATCGATTTCGCCTTGGTTTCTCATTCCAATTTAGGTTTTGCGAGGAAGTCAAATTAATGCAGTCTCCCCTACGAGTGCCGACTGCGTGGCTCAGGAGAGGATGGACATCATTGGTTCCCCTTGTACCCAGCATGCCAATGGCGATACCCTGGAGCTTTAGACTCCAACACACTGGAGAGGGAGATGGCACCAACCACCAGCATCAATACTGATCTCCCACCCGATGTCCCAGCTCGATGGGCAGGGCATGGGTCTCCAGGATAGGCTAGAAGAAGTGCGATGATGATGCACTCCATGCAGAAAAGCCTGTGTTCCACAGGGCTTCCACCACTGCCAAGTGAGCTTCTAAAGTTCATATGCATTCCTTCAGAACCACCACCAACAAGGCCATTGATGCTGCAGCCATCACCAGTGAACCCTTGGGTGGTGACTCCACGATGACTGGAGCATCGGGAGACATCAGGTCCTCCCACTGAGGAAGATTGGTTGGCCGTTCCCGCGCTGTCTGTGTCGTGCCGAGAGGGGCTGTGATGGCACTGCACATGGATCTTCTCCTTCTGCTTCCCTTTCAACGTAGACAGGGTCTCTGCAGAAGGTTATCCCTCTCTGCTCAAACCCTTCTGCTCTGACTGAGCCCTCTGCTCTTTTCCATTGACCACCTCAGGCATGGACGAGGGGGTCGGAGCGGAGGATGCTGAATCAGATGAGCCAAAGGAGGAGGACTCCTGCTTTTCCCGACCTGTCAGCCCTCAACACATCATTTGCAAGCAGAGCTCGGACACTGGCTGATGGTCAGGTCCAAGGCATTGCAAGCACCAATTATAGCAGAACATGGCAGAAATGGTCTTACCACATTTGTTGCATTTTTTAAAACCGATAACCGGCTTAGACATGCCAAAAAAGACCACCTTGGCAAAATCAAATTGAAAAACAGCTATGGGTGGGAAAAAGCCCTCGAGGGGGGGAAAACGCCAAAAGATGCAACACCCTCCCTCAGAAAAAAAAATACCCAAAGGTTAAGAAAAAAGCTCACCAACGACAGGCAGGTAAACAAACAAGTGAAAGCTCAGCCACAAGAGCAAGAAATTCAAACTTTTTTCCTAACTGCAGGAACACATCCTAGGGGTTCCATAAAAAAAAAAAGAGACAAATGGAGAATATGGCACCACGACAGGCAAAGAAGGCAGGCGTGCATGCACGGCGCACCTTCCAAAAGTTTACTTTGGAAGCTGGGAAGCGTTGTGTGTGGGGCTCCGTCGATGATGTCACCCATACGTGAGGACTTATTTCCTGCTTGTTCACGGAGAATAAAAGATGTTTCCAGAAGTGTGACTGGGTAAGTGAAGGAGAATGGTGTGGGTACATGAGATTTCCAAAAGCATCTGCTGTTTAACCCCTTCCTCCCTTCTTCTGTGCACAAAGGAGTTAATTTTGTAATCTTCCACCCTGGCTATGTGCGGTTCAGCATGCACAGTTATTTTAAAAGATAAAGTGCACGTGCGCCTTACGTTATAAAATGGGGGCATATGGATGTCCTGGAAACTAGGTGTTGCGACATATGTCTTCTCAAGAGCAGGCATACCTTGTTGAGAGTAGATTGGTGATCCAACATCTCTAAGTCATAGTATTTTATAATTTATGTGCGCCCACCGCGTCATAGCCCATCTGAAGACATACACGTGCTTACAGAATAGCGCTTGGGTGAAGTGCACATGCAAGTCCCTGATCACATGCGTTAAGTCCTTGAAAATAGGGACTGATGCGCACAACTTGCACATAATTTTCTGTGCTGTCCATAATTTTATAATAGGACACCTACGTTGAAAGTCCAAGACAGCAGCTATTTTATATCTAATTTTTTAAAAAGTTAACATAGGGGCCTGCATGCCTTTATGAAACAGGCATCCAGAACCACAAACACAAATGATCAAATTTATACCTGCTCCAAAGATGGTCTAAATGGGTGCATGTACTCTACATGTGCACCTACATATTTCAGAAAATACGCATCTACAGGTATGCTACTCCATCTCCACTCAAACTAAACCCTCTTTCCCCCAGGAACAGCAACACATGAGTCACATAAAAGTATGCGCAACCTTTCAGCTGCATACCTTTTAGACATGCATATGGTCACACTACTTTATAAATGGCCTTTTCTGAGTGTAAAACAGACTTAACATATGAAAACTCCTTTACAAAATTACCCATTCAAATAAAGTACAACATATATGGGAGGCTTAGGCACTGAGCCTTTCCCCCACAGGAACAAAGAAAGAAAAACCCTCTAAAGCATCAGGCCCATAATGCATTATCTTTTGGAGGTTTCACTATTAGGAAGTGACAATAATTGTATTTATTTATGTGTCATGATGGAGACTAAGGATTAGAAATCATTGTTATGAGACATTTATTTAAATGATCTACAACTGACTTAGTCCTGCATATTACAATAAGGTATGTATGATGACAAATTGTATGCCCTTGGCTTAGAATAATAGGGTGTCACCAAGTAAAACTAAAATATGAATGAACTTCGTATAGCTTTGTGTTCACTGTAAGTAGAGCACTTGCACTGTAAATCAGACCTGTTATTAAAGCATGGAAATATAAATCTTTTCACCTGGGGTTTAGTAAATCTACACAGTCTCTTATGGCACTATAGTGAAAACACTGACACACTAGTTATTGTATAGTATCTGTTTCAACCTGTTGAATGTTAGGGACATTTAACACGCTCAACATTCAATGCTAGTTCTGATATAGAGAAACTCTGTTCAATGTCAATGACTAGCGCTGAAAGATTAAAGATGCATTTTAGATAGTACACAAAGCTCAGAATTGAGATGTCCAGGACAGCGTGAACACAATTTTGACGGTATTTTAAAAACAGCTCTGCTAAAACTGGAGCAGTTTCTAAAATACAGAGAAGGAAGTGCAGGACCACATTTGGAAATATATACACATGCAGCGAGAGGACCCATTTAACAAACTTAACATGTGGGGAAAAATCAACAGAGGAAACTCAGCCCACATGTAAATGTCAGCACTTACACGTGCACGTGAGCCATTCTGAAACATAGATGCTGCTAGTGAACCAAACAGACTACTCTTTAAATCAGATTTTAATTTGGAAGGAGAAATAATCTCAGGAGAATTAAGGAGAATAATCCCTTTAATCCCTCCTATAAAAGACTAGCCCAGATACGTACTTTTAAAGAATATACACATGCCAGGGATCAGCTGTAAATCCCAATGTACACAGTTTTAGGCTTTCACATGTAGTCCCTATATGAAATGGAGGAATACACTTCTAAATTTTTGTCCTGCCCAGGCTGTGCCAAGATGACATCCCAAACATGCCCCCTTAAAACCCTCCACACACTAAGGACATCTGCATGTAAACTAAACCCTTTCTAAATAGCCATTTACAGGCGGATGTGATTTATACATCTATTTGGCCTTTTTATACAGGTGTAAATCCCTAAGAACGTTTCTTCAATAATCCTCTTAGCATGAGGGGCTAAAATTGGCCTGTTTATTAAGTTTCTCTTTTTCTGTTTATTTCATTATATGAATGAGACTACAGGGCTTTTTTATTAAGTGAGGTAAAGTTTAGCAAAACCCAATATGTGGCAAGTGCAAAACCTGTGCACTGACTTGGAGTGTTCTTAGTATGTTCCCCTAGAGTTACTACCATTTGGTAAGTGTACTGAGAATTAGCATAAATGCACTTAGTGCATGGTAAGTATTACCACTACATGCTTATTCACTCACTAACTTCACAGTGTGCTATTGGGTGGAAAATAAGCATGGACTGCATGCTAAATTTAGCACATATTGCTTTATCACACGCTTGCACTTGTACAAGAGTGGCTAGCACTTACCACTTCTTTGGTCATTGAAAATATCACATGAACTCCAATAATCCTCAACTAAAATCTACATAAGGAGAATCGATAGTTATAATGTCCAGGGAGAATGGAAATTATAGGAATGTTTGCTATAGAAAATCAAGAAGAAAGGGGGATAGAAGAATATGGAAAGTGGCAGTAGTGTAAATTCCACCCAAGCCATCCTTGTAGTGCAGGGAGGCCCAGAGAAAGAGGGAGCCCATTTATGGGCGCTCACATAGCTTCTGAGGTAGATTCCCTACTGCTCTGGAAGCAGTTTCCAAAATTTTGCTTGGGGGCCTCAATTTGAATTTCTGCTACTGGAGAGTGGAATTAGGACGCCCAGCTCAGAAAAAGTGCATTTCCCCCTGTATTTTACAAAAGGCTCTGCTAAATGCAGATCCTTTTCTAAAATATATCTAAAAGGACATGCAAGGTGCATGTCTGTCAACATTTCCAATGGGACTAGCATCCCATTCTCTGCCTAGCTGCAGCCAGAATATTGCTAGTTCCTGGTAACAGCAACCTAGAAAACGAAACCCAAGGCAAGCCCACTGTCTGGTCAAGAAGATGGTAGTGGTATCAAGCTCCCTCATCGAACCCCCCTGACTAGTAGATAAAGTGGTATAGAAAATCTGTTAAATAAATAAAACAAACATCTACTATATCTCCCCACCCATGACACTAGCATCTATTCCCCTCGCCCCTCCCCCAACCACTATCTGCTCCTGCTTTTGCTAGGCCACCAGGGAAACTCTAGATAAGAACTGATGGGATGTTGGGGGCTGTGGGGTTTAATGATGATGTATGGTGTGTCAGAGTTCAACCTGCTTTTGCATCTGCCCCTTCAAGCTGGTACACATGCTGGCCTTGGGGCTGCAGCAAAAGCTGTTTTTTTTTCTCCTATAGATGTGGTTTCCCATTGCAAAATGGGAAGTCTATATCTATTTATTAGGCACGCCCAAACCATCCCCCTCCACACTCACTCGAAATCTATGAATCCTGGGGGGTTTAACAGTGGGTTTTCAAAATTGGTATTTGCACATGCAGATGCTCCTAAAATAAAGCAGCAGCACTGGGCAAATGTTCGAACTTAACTAGGAGAAACAGAATAGTTGAAATAAGGAAAGGTGTACGACAAGGCTGCATTCTTTCCCTCTACCTCTTTAATTTATATGCAGAACAAATCATCAGAGAAGCAGCTATATGAAGACAACCGAGATGTGAAGATTGGTGGAAGACTCATCAACAACCTTCGCTTTGCTGATGATACCGCATTACTGGCTGAAGGTGATGACGATCTGAAACACTTGTTTCTCAAGATCAATGAACAGTCTTAAAATGGGCCTGCACCTTAAAGTTAAGACGACAAAGTTCCTGACAACTGGCAAAATCAATACGTTCATCGTTCATGAAGAAGAAATTGAAATAGTTGACAACTTTAACCTACTTGGGTCAACAGGCAATAAAGAAAGGACAAGCAGTCAAGAAATCTGATGGCGCATTACTCTTAGCAGAATGGCTACAAAGGACCTAGACAAGATTCTCAAGAGCAGAGATGTCTTTCTCCATACAAAGATTTGACTTGTCCAGGCCATTATACTTTCAATACCATCATATGGATGCGAAAGTTAGACAGTGAAAAAGATAGACAGGGAGAAAATTGATGTCTTTGAATTATGGTGTAGGTGAGGACTTCCCAAAGAACAAACCAGTCAGTACTAGAGGAGATCAAACCAAAGCTTTCTTTAGAAGCTCAGATGACAAGACACTGACTTTCATACTTTGGACACATCATTTGACTGTAATCAACCTATATATAGCAAAGAGCTCAAAATCCATTGTGCATAGTTAAACGGCCATGTTCAACTGTTCATTGCTATGAATTTTCTACAACTATATATAGTTAACCATTCTCTGTAAACAATTTTCAAATTGTTTATTGTAATCTGCTTTGACCCGGTGAAAGGTGGTATAAAAATCATGCTAAATAAATAAACTTCTTAAAGTCTTTGAATGTCTGCCCTACAATAATAAATGTGTGGATATGAGGGTCATGGCTGATGCAGGCACTACAGTGATACATAGTAACAGTTGTCATTTTTAGGCATCTAGCCACAGCACAACTTTGTGAAGGTTACAGAAATAGATTCATATGAATGATAGTTTAGTTTGGGCTGGCCAGGAGTATCTACTGCCCTAGGTGAATCTTCAACCATGCCATCCCCACCCCCCTCCCCGGGGCAGTCCAGAGACCTGTTACCCCCTCCCAAGGTAGCTGGGGGTCCTGCAGTCCCCATAGTCCAGGATCTACCCTTCCCTTCTCTACCCTAGTTCAATATATCCCCTTCTTCCCCCCCCCCCCCACAAGGTGTCCAGCATCTCCTCTGCCCTTTCCACTCACACAGCTGTTCAATCTCCTCTTCCCTACCCCCACGCCCCAGGTGTCCAGCATTTCCCCTCCCTCCACAAAGCCAGCAGGGGAGCATTGTGGCCCCTCCACATTCTTTTCAGTCTAAACGGTTTACACTGTAACTTAAACTTGGTAATGTACAACAGGGACAATGATAACTTGCATTTTTCTGAGACAATGGAGGTTGAGTGACTTGCCCAAGGCCACAAGGGGTGCTAGTGGGAATACGAACCCTGGTCTCTTGGTTTCCCAAGCCAGTGCTCTAACCATTAGGCTACTCCTCCACTCCGCATCCTTCAAGACAACAGTAGAGCAGGCTGCTGCCGGCATATCCAAAGGCCTTGAAGCACCAGTGTGCACGTGCATACTTGGCTTTCTGTTTCCACCCCCACTAACAGGAAGTTTTCATTGGAGGAGGCAGGAAGGAATGCTTTGAGTGCAGGTGTGAGTGCTTAAAGGCCAGTGGCTGCACAGATAGCAGCCTTCTCTGCTGCTGCTGCCTTGAAGGAAAAGGCTCCAGGCACACCTATTTAGGCAGGGTTTTTTTTTGCATTTTACTGAACTTGAATGAGAAGTTCTTTACGTTTTATGCTTTAACTTTTTATTGAAATTTTATTACATTTTTGTTCTTCCATATTGTCTGTCTTTGTTTTATAAATTTTATTTTGTGATTTTATTAAACGTATATTGTTGTATAGATATCTTTATGTATGTCATGTTTGATCCACTTAGGTTATATTGTGCAGAATGCAAATGCTTTTAAATAAATAAGAATATGGAGGGACTGTGATGCCCCCTCTCTACCACAAGGTCTTCTGCCCTAGGCAGACAGGCCAGCCCTTATTTAGGCAGATATATAAACATGGCAGAACAAGACGACAGGTGAAAACTGTTTAGCTATAACAACATTGAAACCTTTTTATAAGCCCTGTGAAAAGGATCCAGAATACTCCAAGCTAGATTAGATTCAGACAGCTTCTAGAGCAGCAGTAAAAAGAGCATTCTTACTGACATTTATTGGGTAAAGTATGTTTATTATTATTAATTTGTAGAGCAAAGACCAGTTTCGCTTTGTATTTCATTTTAATTTTTCTCTGTTGTGTTTCACTTTTCATATTTAGCTTTTTCAAATGGTGTGTGCTAAACAAAAAATGAAACCACTCAACAAATAACTGAATTTTTTTGTTTCAATTTTAAAATAAATTAAGTGGGCCATTTTTATTGTGTTTTTCATTTCAAGTCAAACGAATGCACATCCTTTATACAAATATTATAATCAATACAAAGTAACTCTTAATATACAGAATAGCCCCATCCTCCACTCTCAAGAGGCAATAAGTCAACCTGTAATACAAAGCTAAAGAACAAATTGTCAAATGCAGGAAAATCCCACCACATATTTGCCCAGCTAAAATATCATATCTTATACACTAAAGAAATTCCTCAGAGATATAACCAGTGGTTGGATTTAACCGGTTCGGCACGGTTTGTGCAGACCGGTTCCTGCCGCAGCCCTCATTCCCCAAACTGGGCCGAACACGGCATTGTATTGCTGGCTCTGGAGTAGCAGGAATCCCCCCACCTGACAGTGGTTTGGAGGCACTGGGGGATCGCAGCATCGGGACCAGTCCTCGATGCCATCAATCTAGTGACGGGTGGGGGAATCAAGACGTTGGCCCACCAGGGAGTTGCTCTCACGATGCGGACAGCAGCAGACTGAGCATGCGGCTCCCGCAATGCTACTGCGTGCAGGACTACCATCCGCAAGCCCCGACAGATGGTGGGATGGGCTGAACCGGGTCCCGCCCGATTCGAATCCCATCACTGGATCTAACCCCTTCTAACATGAGACAACATATACTCTAATCCATCCCGTGTCACATTTCCCTATTCTCCCTGATCATCCCCAAAGAATCTTCCCAAAGGGGCAACCCCGTATGTTACTATCAACACCAGAAATTCAAGAATAAATTCAGCCCCTCATGCCCAGGTTCAATTGAAAGAATTTCTCAAGGTAAAAAAGAGTAGAATAGTTTGTTATCTATGTGGTCACTGGAGAGGGGAATGGTAACAGTTCTTTCTGACTGGAAACAAACCCTACAAAATGCAGTAATTACATAACCAGGGCTTGCTGACTTTGTATTAAAGAAAATAATGACAAAGATGAGTGGTTCTGAAATCCTCCCCTCCTTTTTTCAAATTACTTTGCAAATTGCCTAGCTACTTACGTCATTGCTTGATAAATTGATTCAATTCCATAACGCATTGCAAATTCATCTACAATTTCTTGGGCAGCAACGTCAAAGTAAACCTTCCAGGCCTCATCTCCTTTAACTTCAGGGATCTTAACAATGCCACTATTCTGAGCTTCTGTTGAGTGGTGAAAGAGATTCTATGGGTAAAAAAATATATATTTCCAATCATCACTAAATCCCAGACTCCAACAATGGCACTGTGTAGGCTCGCATGTATACTCATTACATAGTTGTCAAAGACAGGTAGACAATTAAAAAATATATTATCTCACTTCATTCAAATTAACCCTAGGAAAACATTTTTATTATGGAATTTTGCAACATTAGGGATATGGTATTGAGACTTATTTAATACCATGACATTTTTGCAGTGAGATTCTTATAAAGAATAAAATGCATAATTCAATGTAACATTGCTTCATGGTGTATAACGGATATATCTTATAATTTAGAAATCAACTGACTGGAAGTACTGACTTAATTCAAGGCTTCCTTCATTATTGTGTATTATGAAAAATACTGTACCATATACATATAAAATGTAAAGCTGCTGAACTTCTAAGAAAGGTAAAGCAATGGCCAACCGAGATTGTATCAGCAAACTTGGTAACACAAAAATCATTTATATGCGATTCCATTGGATATGCACCTCAAACAGCAGTAGTGCCAATGAGAGTGTAGACAAAGAAGAGAGAATAGCGTGACAAGAATGGTGCAGTGACTGGGATGCAGCAGTAACAGTTACTGCAAGAATGTTGCAGGCGAGCAGAAAATTTGCCAATTGGCATACTAGAAGATGGAGTAGTAATACTTGTGGGTAGACAGAGGAGAAAACAAATAGTGGGATCAAAGCAGACAAGGTGGTAAGAACAGGAATGTGGAGGAAGAGGAGGTGGCATGGCAGGAATCACAGTATGGGTTGATTGCAAGAGAGCTGTTAAAATGCAAGAGCACCTTGAAATATTGGAAGACTAGAAGTCCAAATGGCAGATGAAATTGAATGTGGACAAGCGCAAAGTTATGCACCTATGAAAGAACCACCCAAATTGTGGTTACACGATGCAAGGTACCACCTTAGAAACCACCACCCAGGAAAAAGATTTAGGCGTCATCGTGGATAATATATTGAAACCCTACACCCAAGTGTGCAGCAGCAGCCAAGAAAGCAAATAGAATACTAGCAATTATAAGGAAAAGAAAGCGTAGTTACTCATCTGTAACAGGTGATCTCCGGGAACAGCAGGAATTTAGCCATCACATATGGGTATCATCGGCACCGACGGAGCCCACGCGGGAATGCTCCCCAGCGTCCAATAGGAACGCTTTTGGGAGCATCCCTCAGCATATGCGTGCTGCCTTCCCGCCTTTCCAACTGTCCCTCTTCAGTTAAGTTTGTAGCTGAGTGAAAGGATAGAGGGAGAGAGGAAAGAGACAAAGAGATAGAGAGACAACTCCTAGGGGAGGTGGGTGGGTTGTGAAGACTAAATTCCTGCTGTTCCCGGAGATCACCTGTTACAGGTGAG
Source organism: Ichthyophis bannanicus (assembly GCA_033557465.1). Taxonomy (NCBI): domain Eukaryota; kingdom Metazoa; phylum Chordata; class Amphibia; order Gymnophiona; family Ichthyophiidae; genus Ichthyophis; species Ichthyophis bannanicus. The sequence continues at coordinate 168,593,629 of CM066043.1, forward strand.
TAACTACACTATCACCAGGAACAAGCAGGAATGTAGTCTTCACATATGGGGACTCCCTAGCTGAAAATGCCAGGGAGATAGCCCCAGGAAGGTGCCACCCTAGAAAGGTAGGAATCCTCCCTCCCATGGATCTCTGGCATTCCACCAGGGTTGGTGGTTAGGAGTTGAATTAGGTCTGAAAGAGATTTTGAAGAACAGCTTGGCCAAAGAAGGCATCCCGACGGGAGGCTTTATCCAGGCAGTAGTGGGCTGTGAAGGTGTGTACCGAAGCCCAGGTGGCTGCTCGACAAATGTCATCGATAGACACAGAGTGGAGATTAGCCATGGAAGTTGCCATGGCTCTCACGTTATGAGCTGTGACATGGCCTTGAAGAGGAAGACCCTTACTCTCATAAGCAAAGGATATGCATTGGACAATCCATTTAGATAAAGATCTTTTGGAGACTGGAAGTCCCAAATGACTAGGGTCAAAAGCTATAAAAACTTGCGAGGACTTTCTATGTTGCTGTGTTCTCTGTAGGTAAAAGGCTAAGGCTCTTTTACAATCCAAAGTGTGAAGGTTTCTTTCTGCCTTAGAGGCGTGAGGCCTCGGAAAAAATATAGGAAGATAAATTGATTGATTTAAATGAAAAGGCGAAACCACCTTTGGCATAAAGTGTGGATGAGTTCTAAGAACAACCTAGTACAAGGAGGATCAGCCACTAAAGCTTGCAGTTCACTAATGCGACATGCAGAGGTGATTGCAATTAGGAAGATGACCTTCCAGGTCAAAAACCTAAGGGTTGTAGTGGCTAAAGGCTCAAAAGGAGGCTTCATAAGCTGTCCGAGAACTAGATTTAGATCCCATGCCACCGGTGGTGGCTTAATGGGAGGTTTGGTTAATAGAAGACCTCTCATGAATCTGGATATGAGTGGATGAGAGGAAATTGGTTGTCCATTCAGAGGCTTATAAGAAGCTGCAAATGTACTGAGATGGACTCTTACCGAATTGGTCTTTAGACCAGAATTCAATAAGTGAAGGAAATACTCTAGTATCAGTTCTAAAGGTATGACAAGGGGGTTTAATCCCTTCTTGGAGCACTATATAGTAAAACGTTTCCACTTGAAGGAATAAGATCTTCTTGTTCTTGTGGAAAGTTTCCTAGAAGCCTGAAGGATATCCTTTACCTGTTGGGACAGGTTGAAATCCTGGAGGTCTAAGCCTTCAGCAACCAGGCCGTGAGATGCAGGGACTGTGGATTCGGGTGCCATAGCGTCCCATCCTCTTGGGAAAGGAGATCTGGAGCATGCCCTAATTCCAGAGGTGCAACTTGAGAGAGATGTAGAAGCAGGGGATACCACGCTTAGCGTGGCCATCGTGGTACTATGAGAATCATGAGACCCCTGTCTCTCTGAAGCTTGAATAGTGTTTTGGGGATGAGGGGAATGGGTGGGAAGGCATAAAGGAAGCTCTGACCCCAGTGAAGGAGGAAGGCATCCCTTGCCTGAAAACTGTGAGCCGGAATCCTGGAACAGAACCGGGGAAGTTTGGCATTCAGTGGACTTGCAAAGAGGTCTATGTCTGGAGTGCCCCAGAGATGAAATATCTTTGCCACCTGGTCTAGGTGGAGGGATCATTCGTGAGGCAGCAGTACTTGACTGAGTTTATCTGCCCAAAGGTTTTGAATGTCTGGAAGATATACCACTAGAAGGTGAATTTGATACTCTCTGGCGAGGGCCCACAGTCATAAAGCTTCGTTGCATAACGACAGAGAGCCTGTCCCGCCCTGCTTGTTCACATAGAACATGGCTACTTGATTGTCTGTCTGGACTAGGACTGTCTTGTAGCTGAGTTGGGCATGGAATACTCGAAGAGCTAAATAGATTGCTCTTAATTCCAAGAGGTTTATGTGTAGACCAGTCTCCTGTGGAGTCCAGGTGCCCTGGGTAGAGAGATGATTCAGGTGGGCTCCCCAACCCACCTGTGATGCATCTGTTGTTAGGGTGGCCTGAAAGAGGGGTTGATGAAAAGGAGACCCTACTGTCAGATTTTCTAGTGATTGCCACCATTGGAGGGACAAAATTAATCGTTGAGTGTTTATTATTTTGTCTGATAAATGACCTGTGGCCTATGTCCACTGTGTGGATAGGGTCCACTGAGCTGCTCGCATGTGGAGGCGAGCATATGGGACTACATGAACTGTGGATGCCATATGTCCCAGCAACTGTAGTAGCTCTCGAGCAGTTAGGGAGGATTTCCCCGCTGCTTGAGAAGCTAGTTGCATTATGCGAAGACACCGGGCCTGTGTGGATGGAAAGCCTTTGCCAGTCTGGTATCTAGACAGGTCCCTATGAATTCCAGGCATTGGGAAGGAACAAGTTGGGATTTTGGGAAGCTTATTACCAATGCCAAGTATTGGAGCATTTGCATTGTGCGAGACAGTGCAGTGTCTGCCTCTGCAACTGTAGGGGCTCGAATGAGCCAGTCGTCTAAGTAAGGGAAGACGAATATCCCCAGGGTTCGCAGAAATGCAGCTACTACTGCCATGCATTTCGTGAATACCCTTGGTGCTGAAGCCAGACCAAAGGGAAGAACCCTGTACTGGAAATGTTTTCCCCTGAAAAGGAATCATAAGAATTTCCTGTGATCTGGATGGATCAGAATATGAGTGTATGCATCCTTTAAGTCTAGAGAGCAAAGATCATTTTGAACTTCTCTCAAAAGAGGTATTTGTTCAATTCTCTGAGGTCTAAAATGGGTCTGTGTCCTCCTGTTTTCTTCGGAATAAGAAAATAGGGGGAGTAGAACCCTGCACCCCGTTGAAGAATGGGTACCTCCTCTATTGCCCCTTGGGCAAGAAGTATTGAGACCTCATGAACTAGCAGATCATCTGCGGAGGTTTGAGAATTGAATTGCTTTAGAACTGTAGGAGGGGGCATGCTGTGAAAATGAAGCTTGTACCCTTCTACAATGGACAAAGTCCAATCTTCTTCTGTTATCTGATGCCATCTGTTGGCAAAGTGGCATAACCTGCCTAGGATATTGGGAGGTTGGGGACCCCTCAGAGGCAGAAAAGCTAAGCTCTCTAGGAAGGAGTCAAAGCCCTTGAGGGGGCTGAACCTGCAGAGCTGGTTGGGCTCTCGGGCCTTTTGGCTTCTTTTGCTATCTAGTTTGTCCCTTTTGGGAAACCTGACTCTGAGTCTGACTCTGCTGGGTATAGGAAGGATAAAATTTCCTCTTTTTGCTGAAAGAGGGTTTTTTATAAGGCTTCTTCTTGGCTGGAGTGGCTGTAGATTTCGACAATCTATCTAGAGTAGTACTGTCAGCATCTAACTCGTTAGCCTTTTCCTGCCAGTTCTTGCCAAAGAGATTCTCTCCCATGCAAAGAATCTTGCCTAACTCGTCCTGTACCCAAGTCTCCAAGTCTGATGCCTGAAGCCAGGCAATCCATCGTGCGCCAATGGCAATAGCAGAGGTTCTGCTGATGCATTCAAAGCAGTCAAAGGCTGCACGATTCACAAACTTGGAGATATCTTGAGCATGCTTAACTAGAGCAAGAAAGCCTTGTCTCTTGTCATCTAGGAGAAATGGGCTCATAAGCTCCAAGTCTCCTGTAACTTCCTTGAGGAACATTCCCATATATAGTACATATGAACTGATCCTAGCTGAAAGCAAGGAAGCCTGAAAGGTTTGGCGCCCAAAAGCATCCAGAGTCCTGCATTCACGACTCGGGGATTGGATGCATGCCTCTTTGCACTTTTCATCCTACGCATTAGCTGACTCCACCACCATTGAATGGTGTGGCAGCTGAGTCTTTTGAAATCCAGGACATGGCGGAACTCGATACATAGTATCAAGTCTCCTAGAATGAAGAGATGTAGTCAGAGGTGTCTCCCACATTCTGAGCATCAAGTTATTCAGAATTTCATGGATGGGCAGAGTGGCTGCCTCCTTTGGAGCTTTAGGATATTGGAGAATTTCCAATTCCTTTGCTCTGGGTTCCTCTTCAGGAGCCATCGTGATTGAAAGGCCCTTGGCCATATCATGAATAAAATCCTGAAAAGACATGTCCTCTGGAGGTGACATTCTGCGTTGGGGAGAAGAGGGATCTTCTGGGAGAAACCCTCTAGTACCAGCAGACTTGTCAGAGTCTTCAGAATCGGAGGATTCGAAGTATTCCTGACCATGATGCTCATGCAAAACACGGTCCCGGTATCGATCGAAGTCGGTACCGAGTTGATCCGGTACCGATCTGTCAATTCCAGCCAAAGATGGCGTGGGAAGAATTCCCACCGGGGACGGTACCGTCGGTACCAGTATCGTCGGTACCGGTGTCTGTACTGGTGTAGGTATTGGCATCTGTATCGATGTCGGTACCGGTGCCCGTTGGACCAACGGTACCGTAACTGAGAGAAGAGCTGCAATGCTGCGTTCGATAGCGAGGAACCTCTGGTCTATCGATGCTGCCGATGCCTGGGTGTCGGTACCGGTGAAAACGGCCGGGACCCCTGAGCATGGCACAGGTAGTTCTTGCGAGGTCGGGGCCTCGAGAACATCCTGGAGCCCCATTGATGCTTTGGAAGCTGAAGCCTCCTGCCGGGGCTGCTTTGCCGGTGTGGTTCCCTCAAGGGCAATGCAATGGCCTCTCGATGCTTAGCAGGAGAGCTACCCTTTGAAGACCGGCTTTTATGTTTAGTTACCTGAAATCCATGGGAGGAAGAGGAGGCCCTTGAAGATGTCGATGCAATGGATCTGGCATCCGAAGAAAAGAGGGTACCGAGCTGTCTTCCTCTTTAGGTCATCCTCATACAGGAGAGACATTCAGATGGAGAATGTTCAGGCCCTAAACATTTAAGACACCAATCATGGGTGTCAGTGATGGAAATGGTACCGCCACACTTAGTACATTTTTTAAAACCACTAGTTGGTTTTACCATGTTTTAGGAATATGGGGCCTAGTGCCCAAAATGGCGCCTAGCACCAAAAAAGAAAATTTTCTGAAGAGAAACAGTTCTAAGTATAAGGTTTTTTTTGGTTTTTTTTGGAAAAGAAAAGAAAAGAAACGGCAGTACCGGTAAGTGTCATGTGGAGGCAAATGTGACCACAAGAAAACAATTTTAAAGATGGAATTTTCTGCGGTGACAGGGTATGGGTCCTGTCGGCTCCACGGAAAACAAAGAGCTGAAGAGGGACAGTTGGAAAGGCGGGAAGGCAGCGCGCATGTGCTGAGGGATGCTCCCAAAAGCGTTCCTATTGGACGCTGGGGAGTGTTCCCGCGCGGGCTCCGTTGGTGCCGAAGATACCCATATGTGAAGACTACATTCCTGCTTGTTCCTGGAGATTAGAGAATAAAACAAAGGATATCATAATGTTCAATGTTGTGAGAGCACCTTGAATATTGTGTGCAATTCTGGCCGCCATATCTTAAAAAAAGATATTGCGGAATTAAAAAAGGCACAAAAAGAGTGACAAAACTGGTAAAGGAAATGGAAGGATACTCCTATTAGGAGAGGCTTAAAAGATTGTGCTTCTTCAACTTGGAAAAGAGATGGCTGAGGGGAATATGATAGAGGTCTATAAATTAATGAATGGAGTGGAATGGGTAAACATAGATCAGTTATTTACGCTATCAAAAAGAAGAAAGACTAGAGGACACACAATGAAGCTTCCTTACAACCCATTTAAGACTAATAAGAGAAAATATGTTTTTACTCAATGTGTAACCAAACTCTGGAATTCGTTACCGGAGTATGTAGTAAAAGCTGTTAGTGTAGCTGGGTTTAAAAAAGGCTTGGACAAGTTCCTGGAGGAAAGGTCCATAAACCATTATTAAAAAGAGAACCCAGGAAATCCACTGCTTGCCCTGGGACAAGCATTGCGAAACATGTGTCCTCTTTGGGAACCTGCCAGGTACTTGTGACTTGGATTGGCCACTCTTGAAAAATGGATACTGCTCTTGATGGATCTTGGTCTGCCCCTATAAGGCATTTCTTATGTTAAAAGGGATTGGCAAAACACAAGTTGCAGCAGTGATGCTGACAAGTCAAAAAGAATGAGTGACAACATGATGTAAATTTACATGAAGGAATATTAAACAGTAGACCAAAAGGAGCTGATATTTACTGTAGATGATTTCTTTGCTAAGCTTTGACAGTTAACCAAGACAAATTGTTGTTGTTAAGTGCCGTCAAGTCAGTGTCGACCCTCTGGATAGTTGTCCTAAATTGTGCTCGGTCTTCAGTTGGGCAGATCATTGTTGACAGACTGGTACCCGTAGCTGCTGTTATTGTATCGATCCATCTCATTGCTGGCCTTCCTCTTTTGCGTTGACCTTTTATCTTGCCAAGCATGATGTCTTTCTCTAATGATCTCTCTTCTCTTTGCATGATGTGTCCAAAGTATGAAAGTCAAAGTCTTGTCATTTGAGCTTCTAAAGAAAGCTTAGGTTTGATCTCCTCTAACACTGATTGGTTTGTTCTTCGGGCAGTCCATGGTATACGCAGTATTCGCTGCCAGCACCATAATTCAAAGACATCAATTTTCTTCCTATCTTTTTCACTGTCCATCTTTCACATCCATATGATATTATTGAAAATACCATGGCTTGAACAAGTCAAATCTTTGTATGGAGAGAGACATCTCTATTCTTGAGAATCTTGTCTAGGTCTTTCATAGCCATTCTGCCAAGAGAAATGTGTCATTGGATTTCTTGACTGCTTGTTGCTCTTTTATTGATAGTTGATCGAAGAAGGTTAAAGTTGTCCACAATTTCAATTTCTTCTCCTTCAGCGATGAACTTATTGCTTTTGCCAGTTGTCATGATCTTTGTCTTCTTTACATTAAGGTGCAGGCCCATTTTAAGACTATGTTCCTTGATCGTGAGAAGCAAATGTTTCAGATCATCTTCACTTTCAGCCAGTAATGTGGCATCATCAGCATAGTTTTAAGCCTTACAACAGAGATCTTATCCTTGTGGAGACGCAACAACTCTTCTCTGAAACCACTCAGAACCTTGATGACCTAATCTCTCACTGGAACAACTGCCTCAGTTCAATTGCCCTACGTACGCCAACCAACAGGCCCCCAGGCAAAAGGATGAGTGCCCCATGGTACTCAGCTGATCTTAAAACATCACTTAACCATTTAAGGAAACTAGAGAAATGCTGGCGCCGATCTCATTCTTTACATGACCAGACAGCATACAACTGTCATCTAGCTGTGCATCGCAACGCAATCACCAACACGATGAAGCAGTACTACTCAAACACCTTAAAGAGATTGCTTAATAAACCGCATGACCTTTTTGACCTGGTTAAGACCTTATCAAAGGAACCATCCTCTGGTCCTCCATTTGAGATACACCCACAAGATTTTGCAACTTATCTCCAATCCAAAATATGCCAGACTGACAAAATCTCTACTACAACCTTCGAAATAGAGCAAGACTGCCAAACACTAACCATGTTTTCTACCCCCACCAAGAGAGAACTCGAAGACACTATTGCGGCCCTAAATATCACTACTGCCCAGTCTGATCCATGCCCAGCCTTCTGGATCAAGGAGCTTCGCAGCCATTTCAGCTCAGTACTGTCCAAAATAATGACCCTCTCCTTCTCAACCGGCTCCTTCCCTTCCGCCCTTAAACGCACCTCTATTAGACCTCTGCTAAAAAACTGCAAACTTGATCCCCAGCAGTTGGAATCCTATAGACCCATATCCAGCATTCCACTACTTGCGAAGATCATTGAAAAGGAAGTTCAACGACAATTACAGGATCACATTGACTCCGCTGCACCGTTAGACCCATGCCAACATGGCTTTAGAGAATTCCACGGAGTGGAAACCCTCCTCACCATTCTCTTCTGCAAGATAATCACAGGCATTGATGACATCCGTAAAGGTTTTGCTCTCATCTTTCTGGACATTGCTGCAGCCTTTGATTCAGTAAATCATGAGCTTCTATTAAGACGACTGATTGACAAAGGCATTAATGGATGAGCGCTCGAATGGTGCAGATCCTACCTGTCCGAAAGATGGCAACATGTTCGTTCTGGAGGGACAAATTCTGAACCTTTCCACCAAAGTCAAGAAGTCCCACAAGGATCCTCCCTTTCTGCGCTCTTGTTCAATATTTACATGCAGCCAATTTGTAACATCAACCGGTCCTTCAATGTCGACTGCATGTTATACGCAGACGATGTCCTTCTCTACATTCCTTTCTCTACTGAGCATCTGGACCTCTCCCCACTGACGAGTTATTTCAATGCAATATCTGACTGGCTTCTTTCTCAAAACCTCAGAATACAACATAAGAAAACGGAAGTACTCTTCATTACGAGGAACCCCAACTTTACCCCACCACAATATCTTAAAGTAAAAGAAGCTGAGCTGCACTCTAAACCATCAATACGATACCTGGGAGTCATCCTAGATCAACGCCTGGATATGAAGGCTCACATAGGAAACATAGTGAGATCAGTCTACTACAAGATCCGCTCACTTAGGCATCTACGCTCCATGCTTGAACCATCTGACTTTCGAACAATTTTCCAGGCATTGGTCATACCTCATTTCGACTATGCCAATGCCATATTACAAGGTCTTCCCCAGTCTACACTAAACCCGCTGCAGCTAGCCATGAACACGGCAGCAAGAATCCTCCACAGAGCATCCAGGAGCGACCACGTGACACCTCTGCTAATACAGTTGCATTGGCTACCCATCCAGGCTAGAATAGTTTTCAAGATCTTGATAATCACTTTTAAAGCTGTTCACAATCTCTCATCCACATCCTTAACCTCCCTCATCCATGCCACATCACCAAATAGATCAAGAAGATCCACGGCTATAAACTCCTTAACCGTACTGAAGGCACTTACTGTTTGCACTAAATCGACAGCCAACAGGGCTTTCAGTCTCAGTGCCCCAAGATACTGGAATTCATTACCCCATGATATCCGGGCTATTAAGAATCTACCACAGTTCAGGAAAGCCCTCAAAGGTCACCTCTTCAACAAGTACCTTATTGAGCCCAACTGCATCCCTTAGAGCTCCAAGACACCCCCATTCCATCCACATTCCCAGACAAACTTATAGCATACCAACAACACACCAAGTTGAAACTCAAACCCATGTCGTGGATTGTGTTTTCTATGCATCCTCTTTGATTTTGTTTCCATGTAGTAAGTTTTGTAAATAGTTACCCCTGTTATCCAAGTTTTTTGCTCCCTGTTATCTGTAATCTCATACATGTTATTTGTACTGAGCATTTTGTTCCATGTAAACCGCGCTGATGCCGAATAGTGCGGTATATAAGAGAATGTAAATAAATAAATAGTGAAGGTTGTTGATGAGTCTCCCACCAAGCTTCACACTTCTGTTGTCTTCACACAATCCTGCTTCTCTGATAATTTGTTCTGCATATAAATCAAACAGGTAGGGGGAAAGTATGCAGCCTTGTCATTCAACTTTGCTTATTTTAAACCATTCTGTTTCTCCTTGTTCCGTTCAAACTGTTGCTTCTTGATCAATGTACAGATTGTGCAAGAGAATGATCAGGTGTTCTGGTATACCCATGCTTCTTAATGTGGCCCAGAGTTTCTCATGGTATACACAGTTGAAAGCCTTGCTGCAGTTGATAAAGCACAAATAGATATCATCCTTTTGGTATTCTTTATTTTCAAGGATCCATCTCACATCTGCGATGACGTCTCTCGTTCCTCGCCCTTTCCTGAACCCTGCTTGCACTTCAGATAGTTCTTGTTCCAGGTATGGTTGTAGTCTCTTTTGAATAATCTTCAGTAGAATCTTGCTGGCATGTGGGATCAGAGCGACTGCGATAATTTCCACAGACAGTTGGATCACCTTTCTTTAGTATTGGTATAAACACAGATCTTTTCCAGTCAGTTGGCCATGATGTTGCCTTCCAAATTTCCTGGCAGAGCCTTGTAAGTATGGCAACAGCTGCATCAGATTGCTGTAATACTTCTATGGGAATGCCATCAATGCCTGGTGCTTTGTTTTTGATAAGGCTTTCAATGCTGCTTTGACTTCTTCTTTCATCTCCAATGGTTCCGGATCATAAGGTACAGGTTGAAACAGCTGTTGGTCCACTTGATCTTTATCATGTAAAAACTCTGTATATTCTTTCCACCTTTTCTTGATCTTATCAGCATCATTCAACATAGAACCTTGAGCATCTTGTAACATTCCAATTTGAGGCTGGAATTTTTTCTTTAAGTCTCGTAGCTTTAGGAAAGCTGATCTTGTTCTTCCTCTAATAGTTTCTGCTTCTATTTCCTTGCATGTGTCATTGTAGTACTTTTCCTTGCCCTGTCTTGCTGCACGTTGGAAATCTCTGTTGAGTTCTGCGATTGTTTTTCTTTCTCCTCTGGCTTTAGCTTCTCTGTGTTTCTGGGCAAATTTCAGAGTTTCTTCTGTCATTCATTTTGGCCGTTTTTGCTTTTTCACCTTTTGTAGCGACTTCTCACTTTCTTCCAACACAACTTCTTGATGTCATTCCATAACTCTTCTGGAGCTCTGTCATTTGTATCTAAAGCAACAAATTGATTTTTCAGGCAGTCTTTAAATTCCAGTGGTATATTCCCAGGTCATAGTTTGCTACATTCATGAGTGGCTTGCTCTTTTTCAACTTTAGCTTGAGTTTGCATACTAGTAGTTGGTGATCTGTACCACAATCAGCTCCAGGTTTTATCTTTGTTGATGTTATATAGCTTTTCCATTGTTGACTTCCACAGATGTAGTCAATTTGATTTTTGTGCAATCCATTGGGTGAACTCCATGTGTACAGTCGCCGCTTGGTTTGCTGGAAGGTGGTGTTGGAGATTAATTGATTGTTGGTCTTGCAGAATTCTATCAGTTTTTCTCCAGCTTCATTTCTGTTGCCAAGTCCATATTTTCCAACCACTTTGCCGCATTCTTTGTTGCCAACCTTTGTGTTACAGTCACCCATGACTATCAGGATATCCTGTATGCATGTTCTGTCAATTTCAGCTTGTACTTGTTCAGAGAACTCATCAATTTCATCCTCTTCTGCAGCTGTTGTTGGGGCATATACATTTAAAGTCTGTGGTAAACTTCCCCTTTATAAACACATGGGGCTCTCAGCCACCCTGCTTGTGGTATAACCCAACACAATGAACCTCTAACTCAATGCCACCCCAATCTGTTCATGTCCAATGCCTGCCCCATGTCTTATGTCTGACCAACGTCTGTCCCTTGACCTAAATCTGTCCCATGACAAAATCTTCAATGCTGCCTCCCAGTGATGGCCCTACCCTCTATTTAATTCCCCTTCCCCCTATGTTACACCGCTTTGACCCGGCGAAAAGCGGTATATAAATACAGCTAAATAAATAAAATAAATAAGGGTACCTTTTTCCTGGGAGACCTTTTTTCAGGACTGGCTTGCTTTTTCTATGTTCCCCAGGTTTATAGCTTGGCACAAGGAACAGTCCATGGGAGTGTCCTCTTCAATCAGCTTCACCTTAGGCTTTCTCAGCTGCATAGGCTCTGTCTCCCCGTCCTGCTCAGCATGCTCAGCTAACAGCCTCCCAGGGGATCTTGGAGTCTCTCGTGTTCCTGGCTCCAAACTTTCCTGCAGCCGTGCTACATGCCAAATAGCACTCCCTCCAGCTGGGGGTCATATGAGAGAGACTGGGAGAGTGCTGGTGGGGGGTTATGAGAGAGAGACACTGGGGGGGGGGGGGGTTATGAGAGAGACTGGAGGAAGCCTGAAAGAGAGACACACACACCCAGCTCCTGACACCCCTCATGATACACACATATATACACATGCTTGCAGTCCCTGACACTCTCTAAGACACATACACACAAGCAGTCCTCATGACACCCCATGACACACATACACACATACATAAACATATGTATGCACTCTCTGACACTCTTCCTAACACATACACACACATGCACACAGTCCTCGAGACACATGCATGTGCCGCACCCTCCCAACATTTGCTCTCTCACTTGCTATGAGACATACATGCCGATTCTGGAAATAATGTAAGGGAAACACACTACTGTGTCATACTGCCAGGATGCACTTTTCAAATTGTTATGCTTTATAGTTTTCACTTTTGATTGTTTGCCTGTAACCCTCTCTTTTCAGTGTCTTTTCTTTTCCTCCTCTTTCTTAATATGCCTGGCTATTCCCTCTCTCTTTCTCTCCATTCCTCTTTTCATCTGTTTTTACTTAATTATTTTTCTTTATATTGTCTGTAGCTAGCATGCATGAAGCAAAGTAGTTTTCATTAACTTTTCTATAGCAATACCTCAATCTACAAATTAAGGAGTCAAAGCTGCATTCCAGATTTAAGTGTTAACAACAACTGTGTTGCAGTTCAGCAGATCAGAAGACATTTCCTACAAGGTACAGGACTTTTAAATTAGATTTGCTGTGATGCATATTTTCTGTCAGTAGATTACTCACTGAATATGTAACTAACTGGCTAATCTATTGAGTGTGGCTTTAAACTAAGATTGTCTTACTACCGTCCTGTCTCAAACCTCCCTTTTCTCTCTAAACCTCTGGAGCAATTGGTATTCTCACAGTTCTCTCAATATTTGGAATCTATTCACTATCTGCACCTCGTCAATCTGGCTTTAGATCTGGGCACTGCACCAAATCTATTCTGTTAATACTTCTGAATGAGCTTCATACTTCTCATGACTGGGGTGACGTATCACTAGCTGTTTCTCTCAATTTGTCCTCTACTTTCGATCAAGCCGACCACCCTACTCTACTCTCCTATCTCTACGGGGCTGGTGTATCCAGGACTGATTTGCAATTAAAGACATTAAACAGTTCAAAAAAGCCCTTAAACACCACCTTTTCATCACACACTTTATACACCTATACACCCCTTCCCCTCCCCCATCCTCTAAACCTCATTCCTACCCTAACTAACTGCACAGATTATAACATTACCTTCATGTATTTTGCTAGAAATGTATATGATTTCCCTGATTACTTCCATGTTAATACTCCTGTTATTTGTAAAATAGGTCTGATATATCTGACCAGTGTTATATTGTTTCAATGTAAACCGCACTGATGACAAATAGCGCGGTATAAAAGAAATCTTAAATAAATAAATAAATAAATGGTTCCACTCCTTTCTTTCCTTTCAATCCTTCTCCATTATCTCAGGCCCCACATCCTCATCACCAGTTCCACTCACATGTGGTGTCCCCCAGGGATCTGTGCTTGTCCCCCTTCTCTTTAATGTTTTCCTGGCTCCCCTCACTTTACAAGTTCAACAATCCAGCTTGTCTGCATATTATTATGTTTCTAATTGGCTCGCATGCAATGTTCTTCACCTTAATGCTTCAAAAACCTCTGCCATCATATACTTTTGGTGTCCTATCCCTTCTCTAGGCCCCTCCATTTCTGGATCCTTGGTTTCATTGGTCACTTCTCTTTGCTACCTTGGGATCACCCTGCATCTCACATGCAACTCGTTTTGATCATATCACACCACTTCTCATTGGTCTCCATTGGCTCCCTGTGCAATACCCAATTCATTACAAAATATTTCTCTCAGTTCACAAGGCTATCTACTCACAAACTCCTCAGTAGCTATCCGATCTCCTCCATTTCCATAACCCAGTCTGCAGTCTTCGTTCAGCTCACATCAGCTGTCTTCACCTTCCATCACCAAACAATGCTCACTTTGAATCCACTCACCATTCTGTTTTTCTTGAGCCCCTCCCTTTCAAATTCCCTCCCAACTGCCCTCCGCCTAGAACTTTCCCTCCCCAAGTTTAAGCCTCTTCTCAAAACTCACCTTTTTCTCTCTGTCTTTGATCTGCCAACTACTAACTCTTAACTTTACTTCTGCTATTTTATCCTTTTCTGGTTGCATGAATGACTATTCTCTGTCCTGTCAAATATTGCAGTTCCTTTCCTTTTCCGGCCTATGGCTTCCTTTCTTGGAATTTTGATATTGTAAACCGCTCCCCTAGCACTGGGGAAACTGCTAGGTACGTATGACCTAGATTGGTCACTGTTAGAAACAGGATACTGGGCTTGATGGACCTTGGTCTGACCCAGTATGGCATATCTTATGTTCTTATGGAAATAAAGATAAAGTAGGGAATGGGTGAACAAATCCTCCAGGTAAGTAAGAACATAAGAAAAGCCATGCTGAGTCAGACCAAGGCCCATTGAGCTCAGCATTCTGTTTCCAACAGTGGGAAAAGGAAAGGGAATTGGATTTAGCTCATGCCTTTTTCTCAGACGTTTAAGGGAAGTTACAGTCAGATACAGTAGGTATTTTCCTGTCCCTAGAGGGCTTACTGTCTAAATTTGTAACTGAGGTAATGAAAGGTTGTGACTTGCCCAAGATCACAAGGAGTTTCAATAGGCTGTGTTTCTCCTCAGACTCCCCACCCTACTCCTCTAATCCCTCCTCCTCCTCCTCAGATTCCCTGCCCTGCCCCAAAGCCTCTGATCCCCCCTCCTCCTTAGACTCCCTGCCCTGCCCCGCCCCTCTGATCGTTCCGCCTCCTCATACTCCCCACCCTGCCCCTGACCCTCTGATTGCTCCTCCTCCTCATACTCCCCACCCTGCCCCTGACCCTCTGATTGCTCCTCCTCCTCAGACACCCCATCCTGCTGCTGCACCATGGCACCCTCACTGTCCTCCCCCTCTGTGTTGCCCATGGTGGGCCAGCGTTGTCCAGGGCCTCCCTCGAACTGGCTGTGGGGGAAGAGGGAGGGGGAGTTAAAGGTCCACACAGGTGTGGCCCTGGGGTGGGACTGGCATGCCTCTGGGAGGCCCAGACAAGCATTGCGCAACCCACCTTCGGGCCATGGAGTCTGCCACCCCATAGTGCACATTAAGGTTTAAGGTTTAAGGTTTATTTATTTGATAAAAACCGCCTTTCTGTGATAATCAAGGCGGTGTACAATGATAAAATTACATTAAAACTTGGCCTCCCCCTTTGGCCACCTCCAGCCAACTCTGTTCTTCCCCTCACATGCCCAACTGTGGCTTGCCAGCCTCTCCCTGGGCAATGGACACCCACAGCGGGCAATATGGGCAGGTGTGCAATATGCATTTGTGGCCACCGCTGGTGTTGTATGTCCCTGTACTGCCCTTCCATGGCATGCCCTGGCTATGTGTATGCGTACCTGCATGTATTGGGTGCCATCTAGTGCACACACAGGATAGTGGTGCTGAGGGATGGCACGATTGCCCCAAGCACATTCCCATCATTGCAATCAGGGGATCCACCATCAGATAGTCTGCCTGCACCTGTCCAGAAGCCATGGCTACCACTCCCTGCATCTGCTGGGCTCCACGGTGGAGCCCACTGACCTTCCTCCACTGCTAGCCACTCCCTAATGCACTGCAGTTGGTTCAGCCGCCTCCGGCGCAGTGGCCAATAGTGGCACTTTAGGGCCTCAAGGGTGCATCACATGCCATATTCATTGTGGGAGAGAGGGGGAGGGGACACACATGGGCTCATTTGTGTGCTTCCACATTGTCTACTGCGCATGCCTGTATCATGCTTCAGCCTGGTGGCCTACCCATCCTGGGGGCAGGGGCATACCCATGGGTAGCAGATGTGGGGTGCATGTGATGGTACACCTCTGGCATCTGCCATTAGATTCCTACCCACCACTTCCCGGGACCTTTGACATGTGCCTTTTGCCACCACCAACAATGCCATCTGGGCCACTGATGCACCTGTGTCACCCCTCTGGTCTCTTCAGCCACCTCTGCAGTTCTCTCCACTTCCCTTGCTCCCAACTGTTGCATGCAGGTCTGCCCTGGCACCATGGTACATGGTTGTGGACCATGAATGGCCTCAGCTGTGGGCACATGTCGTGCCTGAGGGCACTGACTGCTTCAGGGGCCACATCGATGCATGCCTTGTTAGGCGCCATGCAGGACAGGGCATCATGATTTATGCATGCTTGCCATTACACTTCTGTCTGGGTCTGTGGCATCACATATTTGACATGTTGCCACAGCCAGACAGGGGGTGGCGGGAAGTGGTGGCAGATCCACTTGCAGGGACAGATGGACAGCACATATTTGGAAACTGCCACTGGCCCCCATCAGACCCCTGAGCTGTGGTCATAGGGGCTGGGGTTGGGACGCGTGTCCATGGCATCCACACTGGCCAGCAGAGTCCCCTGGGGTGGGCAGCCTGACCACAGCTTCCAATGCACCAGGCAGTCATTCAGGGTAGTTTCTCCAAATGGGTTAGTTTTGCGCATACTATGGAAATTGTGAACCTCACTTCTAAGCCAGAGTATGTAGAGTATGATCTTAGTCTCTCAAATTTACTGCTAATGCTCAGCATAATACTTGCATTGTGCTAAAGACAGCTTCCTGCTGGAGTTCATAAGATGTAACATGTATGGTAGTTTGTCAAGATGTGCTTGGAAGTTCTTCTTTATCAAGCCTGTGGCTCCTAGAACAATGGGAAATATTTCCATATCTTTCTGCCACATTTTCTTGGTCTCTGACTGTATTTCTTGGTGTTTCAGAATCTTCTGCCTCTCCACGCGATTCACAGAATAATCACTCGGTACCAATACTTCTATTATCAATGCTGTTCTGGTATTCTTCTCTTTTACCACTATGTCAGGTTTCCTGGCATCCAGTTTCTTGTCCTTTGGAATGGGAATGTCCCAGGCGATCATAACCTCTTCATTCTCTGTTATTCTCCTAGGGTCATGATCCCAGTGCTTTTCAAGGACAGTGATATATGTTTACAGAGTTTCCAGTGGAAGAGGCATGCTACTTTGTTATGCCTTTCGGTATAGAAATTTTCCACCATCAGAACTTCACAGCCTGCTATTAGGTGAGTCACTGTTTCCAGCTCTTTTACAGAATCGGCATGTCTGTTGTGCCAGTTTTTTTCAATACTTGCTGTAAATGATCTCATCCGTAATCTGCTGTCCTGGGCTGCAACTATCAATCTTTCATCCTTCGGTTTCAGTTCACTTCTCTTCAACCATTCATGAGTCCGTTCTTGATTGACAAAAGGTTCTTAAAGTAACACTGTATTTTCCACTGTATTTGTGCATTTGCCACTTATTTTTCCTCGCTTTCTGATCTAATTCTTTGAAGAGTTTTTTCTCTTGTTTTGCGAATTCTGTTACTTCCTTTCCCATGCATGCCTGTGGATGCTCATTCATTCGCCGGAATGCTTGTCCAAGTTTGATGATGGAGACAGATTCTGGACTTTTACTTTCATATTTCAGCACTTTTTGTGTATTTGGATCTGATGATGCTTTCAGATAGGCATGGAGGCTTATGATAGTAGCACTGTAGGTGTAGTCAATCCCTATTAAGTCTTAGCCCTCCTTCAGCTCTAGGAATGTACAATCTTGACATAAACTGATTCTTGTAAATTACTTCATGAGCATGGAGGAGTTTTCTTGTTTGCACATCCAGTGTTTCAAGATCTTTACGAGGCTAATCCACAATCCCAAAACTATATGAGAGTACAGGAATTGCCAGCTGATTGATGGCTTGTATCTTATTTTGTGATGTTAAAGTACTTTTCAATAACAGTTGTAATCTCTTGTAATATTCTTTACTGATCTTTTCTCTCAAGAGTTTCTGCTCGAGTGTCATCCCCTCCTCTATTCTGAGATACTTATATAACCCTTCCTGTTCAAGGTCCTTGATGTCACAGCCCTCAGCAAGGGAGATGTTTTCAGTTTTCCTCAATTTTCCTCAGAAAAAGATTGCCTTAACACATTTGTCAAGGCCAAAAACCATCCTGATGTCATCAGAAAAGTTTTTTACCAGACGAAGTTGCTCTGTTAATTGTTGGTCACTGGAATTGTAGAACTCCAGATCATCTATAAATAGCAGATGGGAAGTTGATTCTGAGTTGGTACCATCTTTAGAATTTAGGCTAAATCAATATCCCAAAGAGTTGATGAGAGAACTCATTGGATTAAGCGCCAAACAAAACAGAAGTGGCAACAGAGAATCTCCCTGAAATATTCCTTGCTGGATCTTAATGTTAGGAATGATATAATGACCATCTTCATATCTCAAAAATAATGTGGATTGCCACATTGTCATAGTGAACTTAATGTACTTTATCAAACCAGAATTTATTTTGTACATTTCAAGGCAATGTATTATCCAAGAGTGTGGGATGCTGTCAAAAGCTCTCTTATAATCAATCCATGCTATACTGTCATTCCTGTGTGAGCCCTGGGGTGTTGCTGCAATCTGCAACCAGGGGATGCAGCAGCCTCCACACCTGCTGTATTTGGATATGCCTACTGCTGTGGGCAGTCAGGGATGGCACCTGTACCATGCGTGGCCCATCCCCCTGCTGTCCCCTGTTCTGCAATCATTGGGGCTGCCACTAGCATGTGGCTTGGCCCCACAGCCTTGTCTCCTTATGCAGACATACAGCTGTGCCTTTCAGGGTGTGTCTGGCCTAGCATGGTGCTCATCCCTCTCCCCTGCCCATTCAGGTCTCCTTACCTATGTAGGCGGAGTTGGATGGCCTTCCAAATGTCCATGGCCAGTTGCATGTTCAGCCGCTGGCCCCCCTGGGGTATAGCACCCCCTCATATCACAGTACAGATTGGGAAAGGGCATCAGACTCATTGGGGCTGACGTTCACTGTCCTTCTTGCCACCATGCCGCTGATGTCTATCCGCCCAGCCACAGGGGGCTCTTGCACTGGCAGCCCATGAGGCCTGCGTGACTGTGTCATCAATGCACGGGTACACCAGACAGCTGATTCACGGGTTCATGCACACTTGCCATCCCGCTTCTCTGGCCTCTGGTTTGGACACCTATATGGGTATTGTGGGCTAATATATTCTAGGTGCTGAGCCTGGGTTCCGGCTCCTGTGCATACCTGTCTATTCCACACTGGATGCCTGCCGCTGTGCTTAGTTTGTGCCGCATTTTTGAGGCTTAGCCTTTTGGAGGCATATGGCTCACAATTCAGGTACTTTTCCAGAGCGGGTATCTTTCTGCGGATATGGCATTCCAGGGTGCCTTGTTGAATATCAGGTCCGAAGAGTCTAGCAATGACTGGTCATCTCCTATTATGCTTTTCCCTAAGCAAGATAGACGTTTCTGTATCTGCATTGATTTCTCAAAATTTAATGAAGTCTCCAAGTTGGAAGCATACCTGATGCCTCAGGATGACAAAATTATTGAAAGACTGGGGACATCACAGTTGATCACTGAACCTACTATAAGGGTATTGGCAAGTGTTCCTCACCCCAGCAGCAAAGAAGAAAACAGCCTTTTCTTTGCCCGAGGGGCTGTTCCAGTTTATTGTGCTGCCATTTGGACTTCATGGGGGGGGGGGGAAGAGGGGGAAGAAGGGGGAAGAGGGGCAGGGGTGGCACAAACATGAGGACCTTGGGTTTAGGCAGGGGCAAGGGAAAGGTCAAAGGCAAGAGAAAAGAGGTAGGTTTTCAGCATTGTCTTGAATCGGGGAAAGGAGAGTTCCAGGAGGAGGTCAGACGGGAGAGAGTTCCAGAGAAGGGGACCAAGGGGAATCCTGTGGGTTATACAACAATCTCTTGGTGTCTCACCCTTGCTGATCATGGTGATAACCTTGATTAATTTGACCATCACAATAATTAATCATATATCCATTTAAACAGAAAAAGTAAAAATGAACTTTCCAAATATAAGTAGCTTATGCTTGCATTTTTGTTGTACGCCATACTTCCTTATGTCCATATCATCATAAATTATGTTAATCTAATCTAACATGCAAAGCTAATAAATAGCATATCAGCTTACCTCATGCAAACATGTATACTGTACATGGTATGGTGCAATATTCTCCTCGCCTTTAATTTCAACATTGATTTTCAGCCTAATTGCACCAGAGACGGCAGATTTATCTGTTCGTTTCTCTAAGAAAAAAATGTTTGAAATATTCAGAATCCATAGCTATCAAATATATTTGCATACATTTTATTACCTTAATTATACATTTCTTATTAAGTCTTTTTCTCCGGTATAGACATTGATGTTTTTTTGCAATCTCAGACTTTATGATTATGCCCATGTGCATCATGTTATGCTCCCTAAGATCATTCCAGCTGTAGTCAAGTGTTGAAGGATAAACTAATAATGCAGGTAAGTGAAGAAAATCATTTCAATGTTATCAGTAGATATGCATGATATGAATAAAGGTGACATTTTACTTACCAAATAATGTCCTTTCCTTGAGTCCTGCTAGACCATTCCAGACAAGTGGGTTTTGTTTCTCTACTAGCAGATTGGCGGAGTTCACATTATGAGCATAGATTAGGTGTAAGTGATAGCACCTACATTCAAGGTGTGTTTTCTTTTACTTACACTATTACTTCATAAAGACAAGTAGGTGCCTACTTGTTTTTATAAAATACTACTTATATAGGCACCTCTGTAGATACCTCCACCATGGTGACCTGTTATAAAATTACCCTCCTTGTATTCATCGGAGGGCAATGTGTGCCTTCAAGTCAGTGCTGACTCCTGATGACCTAGCAGCTCCTAAGTTTTCTTGGCAGCCTGACTAATAGTAGATTGCCAGGTAATGGAGGGTTAAGTGACCTGTCCAAGGCCACAAGGAGTACTAGTGGGAATCAAAACCTGGTCTCTTGTTTACGAAGCCAGTGTGCTCTAACCATTAGGCTACTCCTCCACGCCATTAATTGGAGAAAAACCTAGAAAATCAGTTTCTTATACTATATTTTTCTGATGCTTCCCTTTAGACACTGCAATGCTCTACAGCAAACAGAGTTCCTTTTGTGTAAGAAAGGATACTCTGCATTCCATTAAATAAGCTGGATTCTCCAACAGGTTTTTTAAATGTACCAGTCAAGTGAACAGGACAGAAGCTCTATACTCTAAAACAAGCTGGTGGTCTCTTTAGTTTGAAATTGCCAAGACCAGCATTGTCAGTACTGCAGTGGCTAAGTGGACCACAGAAGCCCTCTCCCCCCCTGCACTTTGGAGTCAGGTCCACCCATTTAGCGACAGCAGCACAGACCAATGAGAAGTAAAGTGAAGGTGTTGTTAACATTTGCATTGCTCATTGGCCATCCATGTTATCCTTGAAGCCTGGCAAAAAAAAAAAAAAAAGGAAAAAATGACAGCAAAAAAAGACCACATAGCCTGTCTAGTCTGCCCTTCCATTCCAACTCCTAAGCTTTAAAGTCCCTATTTTCACTTAGAGATTCTTTGTATTTGTCTCATGCTTTCTTGAGTTCAGATACAGGCTTCATCGCTACCACCTCTGCTCGGATTTAGACATAGGCAACATAGACAACTACCTCTGGCACCAAAATTTGATAGGTGCCAGAGTGCTACTACTGCAGCCATGCCTCCTTCTTCTGACTCAGGAACAGCAACAGTGCCATAGAAACGTAAGAGAAAGCAGTTTGCAGACCCTCACAGCCGGTGCACAGTTACAAGCCCTTAGAATTGTTGATGATGCTGTTAAGTGCCGTTGAGTCGGTGTCAACTCATGGCAACTCTCTGCATAGTTGTCCTAAATTGTATTCAGTCTTCAGTTAGGTGGCTCACTGTTGACAGAGTGGCATCCATAGCTGCTATTATTGCATCAATCCATCTTAATGTTGGCGTTCCTTTTTTATGTTGATTTTCAACCTTGCCAAGCATGAAGTGTTTCTCTACTGATCTCTGTCGTCGTATGATGCGTCCAAAGTATGAAAGTCATCTGGTGAGAGGTCTTACCTATGCACTAAGTGCAAGGAACTCTTTTTCTCAGGGAACAAGTCCGTTCTCTAGAGGCTAGAGTAGCAGACCTGGAAGACATAAGAAAGACAGAGAAGTACATGGACTCGACCTACAGGGATATAGTCCTGAAGTCCCACCTCCAGTCTGGCAGCATCCCTGTTGCCATGGAGGAGAGAGGTCACGTGACAGGAGAGCATCACCCTGGTGTGGCAGGACGTGATTCTGTAACTAGGACTTGTCCCCCAGGTGATGTAAAACCCTCTCGCACCAAGAACGTTTCTCCAGGGCCATGTGCCCATGAGGGGAGGGTCAGGACAGCTATTATAGTTGGTGATTCAATCATTAAGCATGTAGATAGCTGGGTGGCTGGTGGACGTGAGGATCGCCTAGTAACATGCCTGCCTGGTGCGAAGGTAGCGGACCTCACACACCGCCTAGATAGGATCATAGATAGTGTTGGGGAGGAGTCTGCTGTCTTGGTACATGTCGGTACCAATGACATAGGAAAATGTGATAGGGAAGTTCTGGAGGCTAAATTTAAGCAGGAAGTTGAAATCCAGAACTTCCAGGATAGCATTCTCCGAAATGCTTCCTGTTCCACGTGCAGGACCCAAAAGGCAGGCAGAGCTCCGGAGTCTCAATGTGTGGATGAGACAATGGTGCAAGGATGAGGGTTTTGGATTTGTTGGGAACATTCTGGGGAAAAGAGGGTCTCTTCCGAAGGGATGGGCTCCACCTTAACCAGAATGGAACCAGGCTACTGGGATTAACCTTTAAAAAGGTGATAGAACAGCTTTTAAACTAGATAATAGGGGAAAGCCAACAGTCGCCCAAGAGCGCATGGCTCAGAACAATGTATCCTTGAAGGATACTAGCAAAAGACTGAAGTTAGGGCATATCCGTAGAGAGGTTCCAATAAAGACAAAAGTAGCCCAAAAGCCCTTTAGTACAGAACAGACAAATTACCCTTCCTACCAATAGCCAGGTTAATATGAATAAAATACAGTCTCTAAAATGCTTGTATGGAAATGCTAGAAGTCTAAAAAATGAGATGGGAGAGTTAGAACATATAGCACTAAATGAGAGGTTAGATATGATTGGTATCTCAGAGACATTGTGGAAGGAGGACAACCAGTGGGACACTGTGCTACCTGGGTACAAACTATATCATAATGATAGAGGAGGTCAAATTGGTGGAGGGATTGCACTCTATGTTAGAGAGGGCATTGAGTCACAAAGTATTAAAGTTTTGCAAGAAACAAAATTCACTGTAGAATCTCTATAGATTGAAATTTCATGTAAAAAGGGGAAGGAGAAGGCAATGGCAGTGGGGGGTGTACTATCGACTGCCTGGCCAGAATGAACAAATGGATGATGAAATGCTCAAAGAAATCAGGATAGCTAACAAAAGTTACAACACAGTAATAATAATGGGTGATTTCAATTACCCCAGTATCGACTGGGTCAGTGTCATTGGAGGACATGCTAGGGAGATAAAGTTCTTAGATGAAATAAATGACTGTTTCTTGGAGCAGCTGGTTCATGAACTGATCAGATGGGAAGTCATTTTGGACCTAGTCATTAGTGGAACACAAGATCTGGTACAAGAGATAAGGGTGTTGGGGCCACTTGGCAATAGTGATCATAGCATAATCGAGTTAAATTCAAGAAATGCAGGAAGGATGGTAAGGAAATCCACAGTACTACCTTTTAACTTTCAAAAGGGAGACTATGATAAAATGAGGAAAACAGATAAGAAAAAACTAAAAGGAGCAGTCAAAGATTTACATCAAGCTTGGGTGTTGTTTAAAAATACTATCTTGGAAGCACAGATCAGCTGTATTCCATGCTTTAAGAAAGGTGGAAGGAAGTCCAAAAACTGCCAGCATGGTTTAAAGGTGAGGTCAGAGAGGCTGTTGCCAAAAAAGCATCGTTCAAGAAATGGAAAAAGGAGCCAAATGACGAAAAATGGAAACACCACAAGCACTGGCAAGTTAGATGTAAGGCATTGATAAGGCAGGCAAAGAGAGAATTTGAGAAGAAGCTTGCTGTGGAAGCAGAAATGCATAATAAAGACTTTTTCAAGTACTTTTGTAGCAAAAATCCTGTGAGAGAGTCAGTTGGACCATTAGATGATAGAGGGGTAAAAAGGGCACTAAGAGGGGATAAGGCCATAGCGGACAGACTAAATGAATTCTTTGCTTCGGTCTTTTCTGAGGAAGATGTAGGAATGTTACCCATAACTGAAATGGTATTTAAAGGCGATGCTGCAGAAGAACTGAAAGAAATATCAATACACCGGGAAGATGTCTTACAACTATTTCATAAACTGAAAAGTAGCAAATCACCAATCATCCAAGGATGTTGAAAGAACTGAAATATGAGATTGCAGACCTACTATTAGCAATCTGTGAATTATCATTAAACTCATATATAATACCTGAAGACTGGAGGATGGCCAATGTAACACCAATTTTTAAAAAGGGTTCCAGAAGTGATCCAGAAAACTACAGTCCAGTGAGCCTGATGTCAGTACCGGGAAAAATGGTGGAAACCATCATAAGGAACAAAATTACTGAACATGTAGATAGTCATGGCTTAATGGGAGACAGCCAACATGGCTTTAGACAAGGAAGGTCTTGACTTACTAATCTGTTATGTTTTTTTGAAGGTGTGAATAAACAGATAGACAAAGGTGAGTCAGTTAATGTAGTGTATTTGGACTTTCAGAAAGCCCTTGACAAGGTCCCTCATGAGAGACTTTTGGCAAAATTAATAAGTCATGGGATAGAAAGCAGCATACTAATGTGGATCAGGAACTGGTTAAAAGATAGAAAGCAGAGGGTA
Source organism: Ichthyophis bannanicus (assembly GCA_033557465.1). NCBI lineage: Eukaryota > Metazoa > Chordata > Amphibia > Gymnophiona > Ichthyophiidae > Ichthyophis > Ichthyophis bannanicus. The sequence continues at coordinate 168,618,205 of CM066043.1, forward strand.
TGGCTAAATGGCCAATTTTCCCAATAGAGAAAGGTGAATAGTGTAGTACCTTAGGGATCTGTGCTGGGTCCGCTGCTTTTTAACATATTCATAAATTTTATTTATTTATTTTATTTATTTAGAAGGATTTAGTATACCGCCTTATCGTTAAATCAAGGTGGTGTGGCACATCAATCAAAATCAATAATAAAGTGTGGTTTGTAGCATGCAATGTGAGAACTGAGAAGTGTAGTGTGTGGGGCAGTGCGTTAGATTATATCGGTGAACTATTTACAGAATGAGCTATATACATATATACAAAATGGGGCTGTTTGAGAGGCGTGCTAGGATTGAGATTCTGTAATGTCTTGGGGGTAGGATCGTGATCCTGTAATGTCTTGAGGTAGAAAATTTATGTGAGGTCCTTGAAATGTACTGTAAATAGATCAGTCTTAAGAAGCTGACCTGGAAATGGGAATAATGAGTGAGGTTATCAGATTTGCAGCTGACACAAAAGTATTCAAAGTTGTTAAAACCTACGTATGAGGATTGTGGAAAATTGCAAGAGGATCTTGATAAATTGGAAGATTGGGCATCCAAATGGCAGATGAAATTTAATGTGGACAAGTGCAAAGTAAGGCATTTCTTATGCTAGCATGAGGCCCAACACCTAAATCCCACGCTAACTGTTTAGTGCATGATTTGGTGGGGACTGGATGAGTTAGGTATCTAATGTGAGCATTGACAGCAGGCCCGTACCTAGCCCTGTGCAAGCGGTGCGGCCGCACATGGCGCAAAGGCTTAAGGGGCGCATTTTAGCTGTCTGCCATTACCTGCTGCCGCCACTTTTTCTTCTCTCAGGGGCAGCAGGCAATGACAGACAGCTAAAATGCGCCCCTTAAGCCTTCTCGCCAGCATGCTAAGTATGCTGGCAACTTGCACATCGGGCGCGCCTCTTCTCTCCTGCCGGGGAGGTGGGGGGGTGTGCATCCGATGTGCAAGTTGTACAGGGCGCGATTTACACTCGGTACGGCCCTGACTGACAGTGCATCATTGTTAGCATGCACATTTTTGGAGCACATTAAATGCATTTGTTGCCATTAACATGGATGCATTTAACGCCATGGGTGTTATTAAGTGCACCCGGGTGCCGGTTTGCGTAGCGCTGTATTGCAGCATCATGCTATTGGCATGGGGACAGACTCACTCCCTCCTCCCCAAGTATTAGCTCAGGCCTCCATGCTAATTTGGTGACCCAATCATATGCTACTGCTGTGCACCTTAGTAAACATGCCCCTAAGCTCATAATGATTAGGATTTTGCTAGTTTATTCTCTTTCCTTAGAAGTAAATTCTAGTCTGTTATTGTTTTGCTCAAAGAAAGAAAGAAATAATTCATCTTTTCAATCAAATATACAAATCAAAATCTTTTACAGCTCAACAAAACTTTTGTAGCTGCACCATGAAATGAAAGAATCCAATGCACATTAATTTATATTTACATGTTAATGTACTCTATCTTTATCTTTATTGAAAATGAAAAGTTAATATACCGCTTACACAAAAGCATCAAAGCGGTTTATAATCATTGAAAAATAGAGGCCGAGTTGCTTTGAAAAAGAAAAGGAACGCCAACAAATGTAGACAGGAAAGGAGAAATGAAAATCAGAGAAAAGAGTGAAATGATCTTGTTTGGTCAAACTGCAGGGTGCCTCACAAGTGTGCCCAAGTTCCAATAGATGTGCAGTATTGCACACTCCAGAATTTCGGTATTTGGTACTGCTCTAGAAAACAATATACATTTAGAAGTGATTTTAGGACTGGGCAAATGGTACAATAAGTTGCAATTCAGTTTTCTGGCACAGTTCTAAAATTACCCGTTTTTTGCCCAAGACTACAGGGTCCGATATTTAAAAGCACTTATCTAGACAGCAGCTTCCACTATTCAGATAAATCCCATTGGCCAGGTCTATCTGACAATTTTCGGTGGCACTACCCGAATAGTGCTGCTAAAAATCATACTGACCATCCCAGCATTATCAGTATAATACCAGGGCAGCGTGTAGGCAGTCCCAGCAATTATCTGATTAGTGGCAGTATTGAGTCTGCTATCCAGATTACTTAGGACAGCAAAAGAGCTGTCTTAAGTTACCTTAGGATAATTATCCAGATAGAGAACTGATCTCATCACTGTATGGAAACTGCTACTGCCCACCACACAATACATATTTTCAGCACTGGCTGCCATCTGGATAGCAGTTCATAAGAACATAAGATATGCCATACTGAGTCAGATCAAGGTCCATCAAGCCCAGTATCCTGTTTCCAACTGTGGCCAATCTAGGTCACAAGTACCTAGCAGTTTCCCCAAAAGACACAGGTTCCACAATGCTTGTATTAGGGCAAGCAGTGCATATTCTGGGTCCACTTTAATAATGGTTTATGGACCTTTCCTCCAGGAACTTGTCCAAACCTTTTTTAAACCCAGCTACACTAACAGCTTTTACTACATCCTCCGTCCTCTAGTCTTTCTACTTTTGATGGCGTAAACAGCCAATCTACATTTACCTGTTCCACTCCTTTCATTAATTTATAGACCTCTATCATATCTCCCCTCAGCCGTCTCTTTTCCAAGTTGAAAAGCCCCAATCTTTTAAGCCTCTCCTCATAGGGGTATCCTTCCATCCCCTTTACTATTTTTGTTGTTCTTCTTTGTACCTTTTCTAATTCAGCTACTGTATATCCTTTTTAAGATATGGCAATCAGAATGCTGTTAGAGTAGCACCCATAGCACACACCTAACCTCATGCTACTAGAGCGAGCCTTAGTAAACCTTAGAACTACCACATTACCATAGAGAACCTTAGTGAACATGCCTCTAAATGTTTATTTGCACTGACCTACAGAACTCATGGCACCAAATGTTTTCCTTTTGAGGTCAGAATCAACCTGCATGAGGTCATACTAAATCACTGGCACTGGCAATGTGTCAAAGCAAATAGACATGGGCTTGTAGTAATACAATAAATTATTTCAGTACCTAAATTGTACCAGACGTCCATTTCTCCACTAAGTGTTCTCACATCAACAATGGTTTGTCCTAGAAAGTCATCCGATTCTTTTTTGAAGTGTTGTTTTACTCTAGATTTGATGTCGTCATCTTCATCCCAGACACGTACTTTGATTCTGTCAGTGGAGTTATGGCACTCGCTGCAAATAGTAAATGAAAATAGAAAAAGATTTTGATAGATTAGAAACCCTGTCAAATCCCAATCTTGGCATAATCTGTATTTGCAAAATTTGCAACTATACAAAAAATGTTGCACATCAGTAATTCAACAAAAGAAAGTTGGGTATGACCCCAAAGCCAATCTTGATAATTTTTGAAGAATGATCAAAAATATTTTGGGGAAAAGTTATTCAAAGCAGAGATTGATAACTTTAGGGAATTATGTAGATTACTTATATGTGCAAAGTGATTTTATAAAGTTGCTATTTACACACAAAACGACTGCATTGTGCCCAGATTGCAAGGAGGTGTGGAGAGGCAGTGGTTTGGGCAGGAATACAATAACAATGTGTATTTCATATTTTACAAGGAGACTCCATGTTAGTAAAAAAACATCTAGACATCAGCACTTACAGCTGCCCTAAGGTATGAATAAGTACCTGCTTGAAGGAGTAGGTATAAAAGCTGAGGACAGCATCTTTCCCCAACATTAGTACCCCCTACATTAGTACCCCTTTCAATCCCCATCAGACATCAGCAGTCCTTCCAACAGCCTCCACCCCAAACCTTCTCCCACCTCTTATCAGTGATCTCTGGTGTCTTCAGGGAGCAGAAGCGATCCCTAATCACTCCTCTAATGCCAGAGTACTGGGTTCAATATGGCACCTGTGACTCCTAGTGGTAGTCTCACTGCACTACTGCTAGGAGCCAAGCTGCCAAATAAGGGCAAAGTTCATGGAAGAGTGGACAGAGTTATGGATTCAGTTCAAAAAGCAGTTATAATTGCTAATTGCATAGATTAGCCATTATAACCTTAAGTACATTATTGGAGAGCTAGATGGGCCATATCAGTCTTAATCTACTATCAGCTACTGTGTTATTGCATATAGTTAGTAAAAATGCACCTTACAACACCACTTCACAACAGCAAATTCACAACAATTCTTTTGAAATGGCTTTTATGTGTAACCCAATATACAATGCAATGCAATATGTGCCATTGAGTCAATGCTGACTTCAATACTAAATTAAAATTTCTCTATCATATAAGACCATTTCATTTTATTAATTCTATGGATCACATTTACTGGATCACATTTACTAAGTGCCCAAAATGATGAAATCATTCAATATGTCAGTCACTATAATTTATTTATTTAGCTATTTAAAATCAAACGGCAAGCAAAAATAATACAAAATGCAGGATTATAAGTCCTACCATCATCCAGCCTTGCAAATGGAAATATTACCTGAGCAAACCATAAAATTCTGAGAATGGCTCTTTGCTGAGTCTCCCTGCATAGAGTGGATTTACCTCTAAAATGGGGAACAGAAAGGGCACGTTCTATGTATTTCCTTCTGTACTAGCAAGCCCAACTACAACTGGGGCTATGGGCTGATTTGTGAGGCAAGAGATGGACAATGGTGGACTCAGCTGGAATCCAGCACAGGCAGCCTCAGAAGGCGGTTCATTCCTTATTCCCACGATGCGGACAGTGCCCACTGACCCTGCGGCAGTGAGAGCAGCATTCCATCAAATTGCCATTTAGTAATGTTGTGCTGGCAACTGAAGTTCAGGCCAGCGGGCATGATCATTAGCTGGATCAGAGGCAGACCAAAGAAATGTTAGAGCAGCAAGTGGACTGAGGTGCAATGAATTCAACCAATGGGAACACTGCTCTATCTTCAGGCATCACCTGCTCTAAAAATTATTTGAAAAAAACTTTCCGTGGTGACATTAGATAATTTATCAGATGTCACTGTAGCATTAGTAACAAGTTTTGCATCCCAAAGCAGTTTATCCTGTCAAATTCAAGTAGTAGGAGAGTGTCAAAGTTGGAAGATCAGATGAAATTTATGGAAAAACTAGATGGGAAAATGAAGAAAATGGAAAGTAATATAGATTGCTTGATCAATGATAGTTTATTTCTCTCTAAGAAGGTGAAATACCTAGAAAAAATGTGATCAGCTGACTCCAAGATTTATTAATTTTCCTAAATTAGTTATAGCTGCTCCTTACATGTATTTTGCAGAAATATGGGAGAGGTTTCCCCCCCAATTGCTCACTTATTACCTACCCCCTTAAGAGAGCATATCTCAGATTTTTCTCTTTTTAGATTGATTTTGATAATCTGACTCCATTTTTGGAGTCACATGTGGAAATGCCTAGTTTAGACATTCTTATAGTGAATTTTGTCTTGGACCCTGATAGGAAGCAGGTGCTTTACCTATTTTTTCAACATTGCGATGACTTATTCTTGAAGTTTAAAATTAGAGTCTTTGTGGACATGGCTAAAAACATGTAGAAGAAGCAGAGTGAGTTTCCATTAATGAGACCTTTATAGCTAAGAGGGCATTTTAGCCAATGCCTGAATAAATATGTAAACACCAGTTAGTTCAATATATTTTTATGGACTATTGCAACTTACTGCTTTTTTGAGCAATAAAGTGGTTCTCAGGCCTATGGAAGTCCCTTCTCCTTCTGTGGAAGGACAGAACCAGCCATATGTTCACAAATAACTATCTGTTAAGCAAGGAGCCTAATTTATCTGATTGGGCCTGATAATACCTTTTTTCCTTAATATTGTTTCCGAGCTTCCTCCACCCATGTGGCGGACTGGTTTCAGGAAGGTGTTCCCTTTCCTTTTTTGGATTTTTTTTCTTTCCTGATGTTGTAGATGTTTGTTCTTTGTTTATACTATATAACAATCAAAATTAAATTAAAAAAATAATAAAATTCTGAGAATCCACCATAAATATCTGAATCGTAATTGCATATGGGCGGAAGAAAAACTGATTACAGGCGAACCATATCCAGTTTCTAAAAAGCACCATTAAGTATACTCAGAATATCATCTCTAGTTAACACAGATCAAACTTAAAGGCAAATCATTCTCTTTAACTCAATAGTAGTAAACCAGGAACACAGATTCAAAGATCCTATGATATTAAGGGCTTGCCAGGGGCAGCTCAAGGCAATCTGCTGCCTGAGGCGAAGAATGAAATGCCCCCTCTCCTCCACCTCAGAGGGGGGCGGGGCTTTTTCAGAAATCCAATCAGAGACTGAACCAAACCAAAAAGCTGATTAGATTATATGAAGGAAATGCAAGATGTTTGCACACAGGGCCGTATCGAGCTGTAATCGCACCCTGTGCGACTTACAGCTCGGGCGCACACACCCCCCTCTTTCCCCATACCTCTGTCCAGCGCTGCCTGCTCTTTCCCTGCTGCAGCCACCCTCTTGTTTTTTCACGGCGGCACAGGCAGCAGGGAAAGAGCAGGCAGCGCTGGACGGAGGTATGGGAAGAAGGAGGGGGGGGGCATGCACCCAATCTGAAAGGCGCCGGCACTTTAAGCAGATCTGTCCCACCCTGCTCTGACATCGCGTCGGAGGAGGGAGAGACCAGACCTGCTTAAAGTGCTGTGAAAAGGCTTGGGGAGCGCATTTTGGCTGCCTGCTATTGTCCTGCCAGCAGCAGCAGGGCAACAGCCAAAATGTGCCCCCAAGCCTTTGTGCCCTGTGCGGCTGCACTGCTTGCACAGGTCTAGGTATAGTCCTGTTTGCACACCAAGGAACTAAAAGACAGCAAGAACCAACAGCACAGTTTATAAAACTAAATTATAACTCAATTTTGTTGTTGTTATAAACTGTGTTATGGTTCTTGCTTTTTCTTTTTCAATATATATTTTGCATCCACAGTAGGTGCAGAGCAGAACCAGGACATTCACCCACAGAACTCAATATTTAAGGAAATAAAATCTGATTCTGATCATCTCACAACAACCACCACTATTCTCCAGTACCAGGCATATTGTGAACTAATTCAAAACCCTACAACAAAGAGCAAACCTACCATACCATACCATATCAGCACAAACTTCCAAAACTCACATAAGGAGCCCATAAAAAAAAAAACTTCACTGTAAATACTACAGTGGACCCTGGAACATCCATACACCTATTTGAAAAGCTGAACAAGTCAAATTAATACAGTACAGTATAGATCTTTATGTACAAACGCCATGTTAAAAGAACACCTGACCTCAGTCACACACTCACATCGACCCTCACCAAGTACAGAATAAGTAACCACAATCTAAAGTAAAAATAAAAATATGTAGACAAAATTTAAACTGAAACCCCAAGAAGCCAGAGTCCACATGCAGTGCAACATCAGATAAATAAGAGATGCAGTTCCCCAAAACTGTGTAAAATATAAAAATAGCACAAAGTCCAATCACCAAAATTAAATAAAATTATTTTTCTACCTTTGTTGTCTGACCATTTTATTCTCTGATCATGCTGGTCCCGATCTGCTTTCCTGTCTTCTCTTAGCTCTCTTTCTGTGGTCTATGGTCCATGGTCCATCTGCCATTTCTTATCTCTTCTTTTATTTTCTTCACTTCCTTCCAACAGCCCATTTCTAGTTCCAGTAACCCTACCCAGTATCAGCCTCCTTTCCAGTCCTCCCCTCCCAATACCTTCCAATGTCAAACGCCTTGCATTCCCACGACTGCCACTGGTGCCCATTCCCTTCCAGTCCCCCTCCTTCCCCACTGTCCAGCCCCTTCTAGTCCAAATACCATCACAGATATCAGCTCACATCCACTCTCAGTGCCACCCCCCCCCGTCAGCTCCCTTCCAGTCGCCCTACCCTCTGTCCATCCCCCTTCCAGTGCCATTTGCATGTCAGCTCCCTTCCAGCCTCCTCCCCATTACCCAGCCACCTACCACTCCCATCCCCAAGTGTCAGCTCCCTTCCAGTCCCCCTTCAGTACATCCCAGGTGTCAGCTCCTTTCCAGCCCCTCCTTCCCCCATGTCAGCTCCTTTCCTGCCCCCTCCTTCCCCTGGCAGACCTCTCGGTATCCGTTCCTTCCAGTCCTATTCTACCATCCCCCCGCATCAGCCCATTTGTAGCCCTAGCCCTAGTCCCTAGTTTTCTTCCAGGGCCAGCAGCACTCTCCTCCCTTCTCCCATTAGCCCACTTCCAATCCCAGCCCATTTCCAGTCCTATCCCCCTTATCAGCCCACTCCAGTCCTAGCCCCTAATCAGCCCATACCAGTCCTAGCTCATTTCCAGTGCTAGCCCACCATCTGCCCATTACCAGTCCTAACCCCCCAATCAGCCCATTTCCTGCCCTAGCCCCCCTAATCAGCCCATTTCTAGGCCTAACCCCACCAATCAACCAATTACCAGTCCTAGCCCCTCTCCCAATCAGCCTATTTCCAGTTCTAACCCCCCTCCCGATCAGCCTATTTTCATTCTTAACCCACATCAGCCCATTTCCAGTCCTAGCCACCCCCAATAGCCCATTACCTGTCCTAGTCCTCCCCCATCAGCTCATTAAAATATTTCCTATGGTACCACTCCCCCAGCCCAGGGAAACTGAACCCCCCCCCCAAAAAAAACCCGATCAGAGAAGCCGCTGCAGCAGCGGCAGAATAAAGTGCCCCATGACCCCCCGCCTCCCTGGCACAGCCCTCCTTGTATTTCTCTCAGTGCCGGCTGCTTTTCAGAGCCACGAAGGGAGAGTTTCCCTTTCTCGCAGCTCTGTTAAAGCTGAGCCTGCCAGCGCTGTTGGGCAACAGGAATTTCCTGTTTCCCATCAGCGCCGGCGGGCTCAACTAACAGAGCCGCAGGAAAGGAAACTCTCCCTTTGCGGCTCTGAAAATCAGCAAGTGCTGAAGAAAATACAAGGAGGGCCTCTGCCGGGGAGGTGGGAGTCTGCGGGGCATTTCATTCTGCTGCTACCACGGCGGCAGCTGCAGCAGCTCTGGCAGTGGCTTCTCTGATCGAGGGGGGGGGGTTGTTATTTTTTTTGAAGGCCTAGTGAGGCTGTCTTTTTGGGGGCAATTTTTGCCACCCCCAAAAAGTTGCCACCTGAGGCCACCGCCTCACTTGGTCTCATTATAGAGCCACCCCTGGGGCTTGCTTAAAAATATACAGGGGTCAACTTTCAAAATGGCAGATATTCAAAATGGTGGTCAGCTGTGGCACTTAAATATTGGTAGTGTATTCAGTGCTAGTATCCAGATAGGAGCTACCAATGAATATCTAGGATGAGCAGTGCTAACCTGATAAAAGGCAATCTTATGTGGCTAGCAGTGATTTTCAGCTATCACTTTTTTGGCTTAGGACAGTTTTTCAAGTAGTCTAAGTTAGCCCAATACGTGGCGACTGAAAATCCCACTAACTGAATAAAGTTGCCCTTTATCTAGTTAGTGCCGATGCCATCCAGATAATGCCCGTCGAACTGTGGAAATATTCAGTGCTCCCATCCTGTTATCAAGGTCTCATTCACTAAGGACCCGATTCTGTTCCAGATGTAGATCCCCTCTGTGCGTCTGGTCTGAACTGGATGCACAGAGGGGATTGCGATTCTGATCCCGCAGGGCACGTCTAGCCCTGCGGGATCAGAATTGCGAACAATCCTGCATGTGGGACTGCGATTCTGTCAGGCCTGCACATGCAGGACTGCACACGGCTAACTCAGTCAAGGCTCTTCAATGGAGCTGCGGTACCATAATGTCATGTTGCCATGACACTGCGGCTCCATTGATGAGCCGCAACGCCGGCAGCCAGAAAATAAAAATTCCCCACAGCCCGACCCCCAACCTGGCCTCCTCAGGCCAGGGTCAGGCTGCCGGGGATGTCCTCTGGCCCCCCTGCCCCATCTACGGCATGGCAGCAAAAAAGAAATACGTCCAGGGAAGTTATTCCACCTTGGAGGTGGAATAACTTCCACGGACATTTCGCCGGCCCTAGACGTACAGCGCCAACATTAGAATCAGCCCTATACGTCCAGGGCCAGCGACCACCCACTGCCCACCCAGTCTCCGTCCCAGGGCCGCCCATTCCCCGCCCCCCTCTAACTTCCCTGCACAACCAGCAGGGAAGTTATTCAGGGGCAGGAGATGCCACGAATAGCGGGAATAGAATTCCATCCCTGCTATTCATGGCTCAGAATAACCCCCTTTCTCCTTTTCTGTGTCTGTTGAAAAAATGTTTAGTGAATCAGGCCCCAAGTCAAAAATATGACCATACAATAAATGCTATAACAAAAAGCATTTTCTTTGAGGCCTAACATGAAGTGTATTATATACATCCTCACTGAGTAGTAACGAAGAAATCTTTTTTTTTCAGACTTCCACATCATCTCAAGTTAGAAAATAATTATCATGAAAATGAATTTTCTAGACCATAACCAAACATTTAAAAGAACTGCTATTTTTGGGCAGTAATAAATGACTTTTTGCAGCTATCCAAAAATGCCATTCTTTTTCTAAGAAAAATGAGATATCATAAAAGTAACACTATCAAAACTAGAGTGCAATCAGGGCTGCAACATTTTCATGGACTCTGCATATCAAATGACTATGAGTAAGATGATTAATGGGTACAATAAGAATGTCTGTTCTATAAGTGTTTGCACATCATGGGAATAATTGTACAAAGTACCTTACACCTCCAATGTCTGCTTTATACAGTAAGCAGAAAGTGTGCAGCCAAATAAGGGCATGAACAAGATCACGCGCACTTATATGAGCGTCACGCATAGGCGTGAAATTGTACTATATACATGTGTTCTATAAAGTGTGCACGCTCACACACAGAATATATGCACACATTATACTCATTCTGAAGGTGTGAAACTGTTGCAAGAGATTTGTGCCCCTAGGTTTCACTTGAGGAGTCTATTTTATAAACAACACGGGCATCCTTGTTGCCTTTACAAGATGCTGTAAATTTAAGATGGGCACTTTTAGGAAAATGTTTTTAGTAGCTAATGTGAGATTTAGTCCATGCTGTTGATGCAGCAACTTGACACATAGCATGTACTAATTCCCACATTAACTGCCAAATGTGGGATGGGCAGGGACTGCATGTTAAACTTAGCAAGGGGCACAGTACTGCACGTTAATGAGCGGATAACAGAGAAGCTAAAGCCTTAGTTGGTAGCATTAAGCGCGTCCGTGTTATCTACAGGTTTGGGGCTAGTGCGAGGCAGCATGCTAGATATAGGGTGGGAGGGTGGGGACAGCTATCCCCCTTGAATGTAACGCAGCTCACCACAGAAAGCAACTACTGCCACCCATTGTGCTGGTGAGTAGTTGCTCCCATCCAAGCGCCAGCGATGGCCATGCCCTGCCCGGTTGCCACTCATATGCTCACTACCAGGGCAGCACGGGTTTTTTAGCACAGGGCGCCGTGCTACTTTTTAGCGTGGCACTGATAACACACGTTTACCCCAAACTACTCAGGTAAGCACCCTTTAGTAAAACACGCCCCATTAATTTTGTCCATTAACATGCAGTAACTGTAAAATTTTAATGCAGTTTAGCAAAAAGAGGCCAAAATAACTAAATACATCTATTATTTGTAAACTATGCAAATCAAAGGTGGTGCAAAAATGCCTCTTTGTATTTAATATTAAAACATCATCTCATTTATTTTAGACACACATACCATATCTATTGTGTTATCTTCCCATTAATAGAAGATTCTTTGACTAGGTGCAAGAGGAATCGTATACTATCATCAGACACTGCTACAACAAATTGCTAGCCTTTGTCCAAATATAATCATATACCTCTTCAAAACATGTTATAATTTTTTCAAAATAAATTAATTCACCAGGAAGCCACAGTCTTTCTATAAACAATGTTCAATTCAAAGACATTAATCAATAGATAATTTTAAAAAATGTACTCCGACTTTGTGTAAAGATGATCAAATGCTTTGGCAGCAACAGAACTCACATTAATATTCTAAATAAGTGTCTCTGGATCTAACGATACTTACTGAGCAAGTTAAAGAAGTTGCCGCAACACTACATGAGGAACAGCATGCAAAACTGACCACTTTGAATACTTTAAGAAACTCAATATGCTGAGTTTAAAAGTTTAATCTCTGTTCTGAGGCAAAGTTCAACAAATGTCAGTGTGATGAGAATGACCATAAGAGAGGATCAGTTTATCCTTGGATATAAGGGAACACAACATGTTTTTCCTTTCAAACAAGCTGTCTTCAATCTGAAATGATGAAGGTTCATTTAAATGACAAACAGACATCAAAATGATTGTTCTGATTATATCTATTTAGTCAGTAGGGTAACTACATTTACTGGACAGACAATATATGAGATAGTTGATGAAAAATTAACAGTGGGCAACATAGGATGGTTTGCCTTTTCTTCAGCACAAGCCAAGGTACTGGAGAAGTGGCCATACTTCTCACCATCTATATGAATGGATCAATTTATTAGTGAAGCAAGAGTGAGAAGATTTCTTCCATTTTGAAGCTTATTTATAAGCTGCCTGTGTGAGAAAACCTTTGACGCACAGGCAACTTATAAATAAATTGAGCACCCTAGGGAGGCACCCTCGATGGATTGAGCAGGAAGCAGTAAATGTAGAAGGATGTTACCAGTGGTTTGTCACAGGGATCTGTCCTTGGTCCGATTCTTTTTAACATCTTTGTTAGTGATACTACAGAAGGGCTGTCGGGTAGTTTGCCTCTTTGTGGATGATACCAAATCTGAAATAGAGCAGACACCTAGGAAGGAGTAGATAACATGAGGAGGGTTCCAGTTAAGCTTGAAGAATGGTCAAGAATTTGGCAGCTGAGCTAAAAAATGCAGGGTCATGCATTTGGAATGCAAAAATCCAAGGGAGCGGTACAGTGTAGCCGGGGCGAAATACTTCTGTCCACGAAAGAAAACCTGGGCATGATTGTTTCTGATGATCTTAAAGTGTTAGAGGAAAAGTGGAATAGAGAAGATATGATAGAGACATTTAAACATCTTTATGGAATAAATGCACAGGAAGAGAGCCTCTTTCGACTGAAAGTAAGCTCTGCAATGAGGCGTCATGGGATGAAGGTGAAAGGGGATAGACTCGGAAGTAATATGCGGAAATATTTCTTTATGGAAAGAGTGGTAGATGCGTGGAATAGTCTCCCAGTGGAGGTAGAATAGACGAGTACAGTATCTAAATTCAAAAAAGCATGGGACAAACACAGAAGATTGCTAAAGGAATAAAGAGGACTATTGTAGTTGATATGGAAGGGCAGATTAGATATGTCATGTGGTCTTTTTCTGCCATCATGTTTCCATGTTTCTGCATTTTAAAGGACTGTATGAGAAAACTGAGGTGTGAAGATTGGTGGAAGACTCATCAACAACCTTCGCTATGCTGATAACACTTTACTGACTGAAAGTGAAGACGATCTGAAACATTTGCTTCTCAAGATCAAGGAACTTAGGGCCCGATAATCTAAAGGCATTTACATGGTTTACTGACCTGTAAACCGTGTAAATTCCGCTGAACAGAATATTCAGTGGCACTAACCACTGAATATCCCCAACTAATGCTGCTATATGCCCTGATGCTAACCGCTTAACAATGGGGTAAGACATGGGCGTTCCAGGGCATGTCGTGGGCAGCGACTGTCGCTAACTGGATAGTGGCAATATTGCACTGTTAACCGGTTAGAGATATGTGGGTAATACTAGATAAAGCAAAAACTGGCCTAGTTTTACCAGTGGGAGCTAACCGGGTAGCGGTGCAATATCGCCACTACCCTGTTAGCTTCTGCGGCATCAGAGGCTGTGCGGTGACCCCAGATATTCAATGCCAGGGCCGCATGTGAACCAGGCATTGAATATCTGGGGTTAGAGGTCAGCGGTGCATAGTTGTCCCAATTGCATATTGGGCCCATAGTCTTAAGATGGGCCTGCACCTTAACATAAAGAAGACAAAGATCCTGACAAATGGCAAAATCAATTTTTATCATTGATGGAGAAGAAATTGAAATAGTTGACAACTTTAACCTCCTTGGATCAAGAATCAATAATGAAACCACAAGCAGTCAAGATATCCAACAATGTATTGGCAGAATGGCTATGAAGGACCTAGATAAGATTCTCAAGAGCAGAGAGTTCTCTCTCCATATAAGGATTTGACTTGTACCAGCCATGGTATTTTCAATAACATCATATGGATGTGAAAATTGGAAAGTGAAAACAATAGACAGGAAGAAAATCAATGTCTTTGAATTATGGTGCTGGTGACAAATATTGTGTATACCATGGACTGCCTGAAGAAAAAGCCAGTCAGTACTAGAGGAGATCAAACCAAAGCTTTCTTTAGAAGCTCAGATGACAAGACTTCGACTTTCATACTTTGGACACATCATGCGAAGAGAGAGATCGTTAGAGAAAGACATCATGCTTGGTAAGGTAGAAGGTCAACACAAAAAAGGAAGGCCATCAATGAGATGGATTGATAGAACAGCAGCAGCTATGGGTGCCACTCTATCAACAATGAGATGTCTGACTGAAAACCGAACACAGTTTCAGTCAACTATCCAGAGGGATGCCATAAGTCAACACCAACTCAACGGTGCATAACTAAGAACTTAGGCACAGGCTTTAGGTGGGTGGTATTCAGTAAGGGCAGACTCAATAGGCCATATGGTCTTTTTCTGTTGACATGTTTCTATTTAACACATAGATATAATAGAGCAATCCACTGTTGCATACAACAAACTTCCATGGCTTCCCCAGGAGACCTGAACACGGTAATATTTAACCTTTTCAAATTTGGTTTGTAGGGATTTACAGTCGTGCTGTACCACACAAAATTTGAGCTATATGGGATTGGAAAGACAAATCCTTTTGAATTAGAAAGATTATCATATTTTAACTATAAAACTTGCAGATAATAACTATTGCACAGTTGTTATGAATACCATGGATTATATAGAAGAAATATAAAGTCATTCATATAAATATAAAGTCATTCATATAAATATAATGAATGAAATGTTTCACTTTAGACTGGATGAGGCGTGGGACTCACTAGAACTGGTGAAGGAGAAAGTTAAAGGTTTTCAAATAAGAGATCTGTTTTTCTTTTTAATTTTTTTATTTATGCAATTTTACAATATACACAAGCAAGAAAAACTTGTACAGAAAGGGCATGTCAAATAGAACAACAGGAGAATCTTCCCACCAAAGAAAACAAAATCAGTGAAACATATACCCACAAGTCCACAATATGAACGGCAAGATAGGTCACAACATACAGGATAAATGGATTTCAAAGCAAATGCAGGAATTGAACAAACAAAAGAGCGGGATCCTTCAATACATTCCGATTTAGCCTTCCTAAATAGGAGAACTACTCTGAGGGAGAGATGGAACGGGAACCTGCATTTCAGATACCTTAGTGGCAATAAAGGTGGCCAGCTGAAATAGCTCAAAGAAAAGGTAACTATGCCCAGCTAATTTCACCAGACACTTACATGGGAAGCGTAAGAAAAACAGCCCCCCCCCCCCCAATTGAAGCACCCCAGAACGATATAAAAGAAATGTCCGCCTCCTCTTTTGGGTTGCTCTAGAGACATCAGGAAATATTCTAAGGTGAGACTCCAAAAACAACTTACACGGGGACTTGAAAAACAATCTCAAAAGCCAATCGCTGTCCGCCTCAAGGGCAAAGGTGACCAATAATGTAGCTGTCATCCCAGCATCAGATGGGGAACGCACCAAAAAAGTAGAAATATCCAAACTGTCCGAAGACAATAAAGCACAGTTACTTACCTGTAACAGGTGATCTCTGGGAACAGCAGGAATAAGTCTTCACATATGGGTATGTCAGTACCGACGGAGCCTGCGCGGGAACGCTCCCTAGCGTCCAATCAGAAAGCTTTTGGGAGCATCCCTCAGCGCCTGCGTGCTGCCTTCCCACCTTTCCAACTGTCTCTCCTCAGTTGAGTTTCATAGCTGAGACAAAGAGAGAGAAAGAGGAAAGGAAAGATAGATAGAGAAATACAACTCCTAGGGGAGGTGGGTGGGTTGTGAAGACTTATTCCTGCTGTTCCCAGAGATCACCTGTTACAGGTAAGTAACTGTGCTATCTCCAGGAACAAGCAGGAATGAGTCTTCACATATGGGGACTCCCAAGCTAAGATGCCTGGAGCCCTAACATGTTGGAGATTGAAACATGCTACACCTCATATGGCCAGGCATCCTGAGGATGGAGGGTAGGAGTTGAAAAGAGAGGAGCTGTAGAAAAACAGCAAACCTAAGAAAGGACTACCAACAAGGAGTCCTTGTATGTATGATCATTATCATAAAATATATTGAAATGAACAATCACCATATGACGCTCACCTACCGGATTGCAGGAAGTAGAGAGGTTGATGGAGTCTACTGGGGATCCAGTAGAATAATGTTCAAGGTGACCTCACTGGAGTGAAGGTGGAGGTCAACATCTGGAAGTAAGAGGTGACCCCAGGATTCAATTGGGGTAGCACAAAAACGGCAGGTCTTCAGTGGGAAGCTTCATGGAAAGCTGAAAACTCTTTTGGCTACAGAAGTATTCAGAGGTAGGAGCAAAAGAGGAAGACTGACCGATCTGGACAAACAGACCTAGTCCTTGAGGGAGGAAAGGGTATGAGAAGAACCCCATACTCCCAAGAAAGGACAGATGTTTGAGGAATTGAATCTGAAATCCACTGAAGATCCACCATGTCTTTCCTAACTGGTGAGAGGTAGGAAGACATTGGGGCATGGAGCTTCAGGGATACGTAAACCTAGGATATGGTAGGGCTGTCAGTGTCACAGCAGTGGGTGTGTGCATAATATCCGAAACATACTGTGGAACAGTATGAAGCTGTGCAAGCCCACTGTCAGGAACATACAGGAAGGTAAAAACCTTTATGAACATAGACAGTCAGAGAGATAAGTATGGAAATACATATCTACCTATAAGAAGTATCTGGACAGATACACATATATATGTAGATATATGTGTATGATATATATATATATATATGTACGGGTATATATATATATATAGATCTATAATGAGATCTAAAGGGCATAGCATATGCACACTTAGCTGACAGACAGATACATCTACAGAGATGTATATAGGGATATACATATATAGATATATATACCTGAATATATAGGTCTAAAGATAGCTATCCAGTGAATAACCAGGATGGTTACGTGAAAAAACAGAGGATAATATCAGTCTGTAAACAGCAAGTCCGGAGTCCTGTGGAACTCCAGCATGGTAAAAGGACAGAAACGCATAGAATGAGATACCAGGTTGACCTCCGTGAGGGACAAAGGATGTATCAGGCGTTTTCCAGATTAATATGTGCTGTCCTTGAAGGATTAGGATACCACGAGGACAAGCTGCAAGAAAAAAGAGTATATTCCCTATAGGAATGGGATAACTCCTAGACTTTCACGTGGAGAAGGCTTATGTCCTGTTCCCTCTTCTTTTTTTTTTTTTAAAAAGGAGATAGTAGGGTGTGAAGAACCTTCACAGTCATAGGGGATGACTGAGGAAGCCTTTTCCAACCATGATGGATAGCCATTAGAGAAACTCTATGCTCTCTAGCAAGGGCCCATAGTGGAAAGCTTCTCAGTAGGATTGCAGAGAGCATTATGCAGGAAAACTGGGATGTAGAACTGGCTGATGGAGAAAACTCACAGCCATGTCTACTACGTTGCCAAACCCAGAGATTGGAGATGGCAAAGTGTAAGAAGCCGGTAGTGAGAAGGATTATCCAAGAAAGATGTAGAAAACTGTCTTGGAATCACTACTAAGGCCAGACAGAAGTGGTGGAAGACAAGACTGGAACTTGTGGAAAAGTACCAGTAGTCAATTACTGGAACTCCTGCATGGGCAGCTACTGAATAGGACAACAGAGAGAGTCGGTCTGTGTCAAACAGAGAAAACAGACTGAACAAAGAGAGAAAGCTGTCTCTGTCTGCAGAGCTGCCCAGATAAAGAAGGGAGTTTACTCAGGAGAAGAAACTCTACAGTGAAAAGAAAGACAAGAAAAGTCCTTCAATGGTATGGTACCACTCTTACAGGGGAAACCCTGGAGAAGAGGGTAGAGATAGAAGCTGAAGAAGGACTTACCACATGGTAAATCCCTGGAAGGAAAAAATTCATGCTGGTACAGAGAAACTATCATGTGATAGTTGTTAAACCTCTCTTCTAGTCAGGAAGAGGTGAAAAACCCTGTAACTTATAGACATGAAAATCCTGACAGTTCAGCATACTGAAGAGTAAATGGATTTCCTGAAAATAGGAATCCCTGAGCAGAGTTTTGAATGGAAAAAACAGTGAAAAACTTCTGCTGAAAAGAAGTTAACTGTAGTTATAAAAAGATTAATCAGAAACCTATGGTTACTGTGTTTATTCAGCCTGGCTAGAGTTTGGATTCTTCATACCAGGGCGAGACTTCCCCTGCTTGGGAACATCTGAATGATGGGCAGGAGAAGAGGAAAACCTCTTTCTTTTAGGGAAAGAAGGTTTGGTAGGGCATTTTCTACCTGCTGAGGAAGGAGAAGGCTTAGGATGGCCCTCAGTAACAGGAAAGTCAGTGGAGCAATGAGCAACCTGACGTAAGGACTCCTTATTGAAGAGATTCTCTCCAGTACAAGGAGTATTACCCAGTCTTTGTTGTGCCCATCTATTCAAGTCTGATGCTTGGAGCCAGGCTTTACGACGTGCTCCTATGGCTATAGCAGAAGTTCTGCTAACAGACTCAAAAGAGTCTAGGGAAGCACGAGAAAGAAACCAAGAGATATTTTGGCTATGACTAAAAAGTAAGGAATAGTCTGCAGCCTTGGGCTCTGATAGAAAAGGAATCAAAAGAGATAATTTCCTTATGATCTCCTGAAGGGATAGACTCATATAGAAAATATATGAGAGAATCCTTGTTGCCAGCATAGATGTTTGGAAGGTTTGACGTCCAAAGGCATCCAGTGTTCTAGATGCACGCCCTGGCGGGAAAGAAGAATGTTTTTTCTTGCTTTTTACCTTCCTCATTGCTGATTCCACTACAATGGAATGATGGGGAAGTTGAGGCTTTTGAAATCCTAGAGAGGGGGGCACCTGATACAGAAGATCAGTTGCTGTAGGAGGTGAAGAAACCCTTAAAGGTTTTTCCCATACTCTCAGAAGAAGATGCTGCAAAGAGTGATGTAAAGGAAGCATTATATTTTCCTTTTCTGCAGAAAAACCTTGAGAAGACTCATAGCCAGGGATAGGAATATTAAGGAAGGTTGCCATGTCAAGGAGAAATTTCTGAAAAGAAGGATCTCCGATGGGAACCATCTCTGGACAGGCTAAATTTGAAAAAGTAGCCTGGGCACCGGAGCATGTACCTGTCCGGTGCAGAACAGGATCTCTAATGGATGGATACTGGAACTGGCAGTTATGAGTTGAGACAGTCAGTAGTGCATCGTCCATGCCAGGTATCGACTCCAAACTAGGTATAGAGAGGAGCGATCCAGGTGAAAAAAGCATGGAAGGAGCTGGTCCCGATGATACTGCAGGTACCGGCATCGATACCGATACCGGTAGCTGTGTCGGAATCGAAGGCGAAACCGACACCGAAGCAGTCATCGGAGGCTGCTCAAGCGGTACCGAGGTAACCAAAAACCCTTGGTGATTATCCTCGGTACCGTGCATGCAGAATCGGTAAACGTCGGTTCCGAGATGCGTTGGTACCCAGTCTTCTAGACTAGATATCGATTCTAGACTCGGCATCGAAGGAAGCGAGTCTATCGATGCATGCCTAGAGGGCACCGACGTCGGTGGTGGTATCGGCGGTATTGCCGATACTGGAAAGTCAATCTGGGACATATCGGTCGGTCCCGAAGGTACCGAGAATGCCAGATGACGATCCCTGGTGAAGAGTGGATCACTCAACACCGGTGCCGATGCCGGGGTATCGGTACCGCTCGAAGCGGATGCCACCACCGAGCATGGCTCAGATACTGGAAAGTCAATCTGGAACGTATCGATCGGTCCCGAAGGTACCGAGGACACCAGATGACGATCCCTGGTGAAGAGCGGATCACTCAACACCGGTGCCGATGCCGGGGAATCGGTACCGCTCGAAGCGGATGCCACCACCGAGCATGGCTCAGGTATGTTCTGTGAGGGGTGAGCCCCAGGAACAACCTGAAACCCCTGAAATGCTTTGGAGCCCGAAGACTCCCGCCGGGGTTTTAATGCCAATGGGGTCTTGAGGGCAAGGCCGGGGCCATCAGCATGCTTGGCATGAGACCTACCACTCAAGGATTGGCTAGTCTTAACAGACTGTTTGTGGGTTACCTGATCCTGTAAAGAAGAAATGGCCGGTGCCCTGACACAGGGAGGGAAAACGGTATCGAGGGAAACTCGAAATAGAGAATCTCTTCTCACAGTATAGTAGCCTGATGGTTCAGGGGAAAAAGGGTCGGGACCCAAACAGGTTAGGCACCAGTCATTGGAGTCTAAAAAGAAAACTGTATTCCCACAGTTAAGGCACTTCTTAGGAGAAGAAGGCTCCATGATGGAGAGGCCTTACAGGCCCAAGAAATTTTAAGACAGAAACTGAGGGAAAAATTCTCCCTGAGTTTGAGAAAAAGAAAAGAAAAAACCCACCGGCGGTACCGGTGGCGGCGGGAAAACAGCCGCGACCACAAAAAAATAAGAATTAAGAATTAAAGAAAAAAGTTTCTGCGGTGACAGGAGGACGTCCTGCCGGCTCCGTGAAAAAACGAAAACTGAGGAGAGACAGTTGGAAAGGCAGGAAGGCAGCACGCAGGCACTGAGGGATGCTCCCAAAAGCTTTCTGATTGGACACTGGGGAGCGTTCCCGCGCAGGCTCCGTCGGTACCGATGTACCCATATGTGAAGACTCATTCCTGCTTGTTCCTGGAGATAAGATGCTCATCCTTACCCACAGGACTAGTCTTTGCAGTTGGTAAATAGAAGTCTTTAGATATAGGTCGTACAGAATCAGCCGAAACCTTAAGAGTAGACACTAGAAACTTCTTGAAAAGTTCCAAGGCAGACACCGACGGAACCTTAGGGAAATTCAATATTCGCAGGTTACGGCTCCTCGCTGCATTCTCCAAAAATTCCATCCTCCTATGCATAACCCCAGAGTCTTTAACAAAGGCTTGGGAGACCTCCTGCAACTGCCCCAGTCGGCCCTCAAAAGAGGTCAATTTGACAGTAAGTTCATATAACTTTAATTGCTGCCCAAACACTTGAAATTGCTGCAATATAGACTGGAGCTGAGCTGAAATACTGAAGTGTATAGACGAGAAGGCTTCCCTTTAAACTATCAAAATAAACATTTTCAGGTCTCACCAACTTGAGGTTTTGAGCATTCTCTCCATCCTGTGATGCTTTAACCAACGTTGTTCGAGGAGAATCCAACAGAGAATGCAGAGTTGAAATAGTCCCATCTCCTCTCTCTTCCTGAATGCAAGCAAACATATCCAGAGAACCCGGCACCGGCAAATCTTCACCGGAGCTGGCTTTGTGCTTCTGCGACTCCTGCAACAGATTTCCCACCTCACTCACATCTGAGCACAGCGTCGCGACAAGTTGACAGCTTCTGTCTGTACTGGCGGCAATCGGAGCTCTGGGCTGAGGAAAACCTCCAGCCCTTTGGCGCTGAGGGGCCATCCTTCCGCCCCACCAGCACTCAGCGGGGACACCAGAGCTGACTGACTCCTCCCGACGGGCCGCATGAATGCATCCATGGGCCCAGGAACCACCGACCGCACTTCTCCGGGAATCTCCCCCATCGTCATCACAGCAAGCTTGGCTTTCCTCTTCCTGCCCGTGTGCGGCATCAGAAGATTCGCCAGCTAAAGCAAAGGTAAACCAAGGAAATGTAAAAAGACGGGAGGCTCACCGGAACAGTGTCAACGGGCGTCCGTTCCTGATGCCATCTTGCCTCCAGAGATCTGGTATTTTTACAAGTAGAATATCCTGGTCTCTGCATCTCAAAAAAAACATAGCAGCATTAGAAAAGATACAGAGAAGGGCAACCAAAATGATAAAGGTAATGGAATGACTCTCTTATGAGGAAAGGTTAACGAGGTTAGGGCTCTTCAACTTGGAGAAAAGACGGCTGAGGCACAATAAGAAAGAGGTGTATAAAATCCTGAGTGGAATGGAATGGATAAATGCAAATCAATTGTTCACTCTTCCAAAAAATACAAAGACTAGGGAACATGCAATGAAGCTATAAAGTAGCATATATTAAGCAAATAGGAGAAAATATTTTTTCTCTCAACATATAATTAAGCTTTTGGAACTCACTGCCAGAGGATATGATAAAAGCAGGTAGTGTAGCTGGGTTTAAAAAAGGTTTAGACAAACTCCTGGAGGAAGCATCGATAAAATATTATTAAGGTAGACCAAGAGACCTGGCATTGCTTGTCCCTGCAGATAAGTAGTATAGAACTGGCTACTTTTGGGATATGCCAGGTATTTGTGACCTGGATTGGCCACTGTTGGAAAGAGGATAGTGGGCTTGATGGATCTTATGCTCTTGTGAAGACATATTTTGGAAAGGCCATGTAGGTGAAATCTGGGACGCCCAAGTGAAAACGTCTGAAATTCAGAGGGAGGGGCAGCAGAGAAGGTATAAGTGCTGTGTAAAATTGGTCCATCTCTACCCTGAAAGATACAAGTGTTCGCAAAATAAAAGGGAAACTTGGGGCATGCAGAGTAATGGGTCAAACACTGGCAGGTTTTTGCCTGATTTTAGGAACCTGCATGTGTCAGATATGGACATCTGCCATTTCGGAGCACATATGTGCCCGCAGCTCTATTTCAGTATGCGCCCATGTATCTCACCACATACATGTCCCAGCTTCCCATCTTGAAAGCAGGGATGTGCAATGGTACAGGAATGAGAACAAATGTCTTTCTATTTGCTGGCATGTTTTTTTGAAGGAACAAAAAAAAATCAGCGGAGTGAAGAGGCAGTCTCCTCTTCTCCTTACAGTTGTTGGTTTGCCGAAATGAGCATTTTTCAGAGTCCTATTTGTGCCCTGCAACAGGTATAGCCATGGACATCTCCAATGGTGAAGTGAGACATACAGTGGTGTGAAAAAGTCTTGCATAGGAAGTGCCGAATTGACATTTAGTTGTCTGGATCACAGGGACAAAATACATTACAATTTACAAACCCTTTTTGTCTTTTGTACAAATCTGACAAATTTGCCATGACTTGAGCGTTCTTTTATGATTGTTTAATACCCATATTTGTTTGGCTGTAAACCTGTGTACAAAGATGCAATTAGTGCCCAAAAGATTGATGAGTTTTCTGTCCCTTGTATGTTGGCAGTGTGCATGTTTTCTTCTTAATTTCATTAGTAGTCCTGAAAAGGGCTGTTATTTTGTTTTTGTTGGCCATTAGTACTTGATGGGCCAGCTTTTGCTCTTTCTCACCAGGCGACATCTGTCTGGCATGGAGTGGACCAGTTTGACGAGGTGTTCTTGCATTATGATGCGATTCCAGGCTGCAATCAGTGACTCAATCAACTCTCACTTGGTCCGTGGCTGCTTCTTGGCGATCTCAACTAATACATTGTAAAAAAGATTCTCAATCGGGTTGAGATCGGGTGACTGAGCTGACCAGTCAATGGTCTGAACTCTTATTTTTTTTCCAGTCAGCGAGTTTTCGCTCAGTGGCAAGGTGCATTGCCATCCTGAAAGAAATATCTGTCAGGAAACAGTTGCTCAGCTGATGGCAGCATGCACTTCTGCAGAATTCCTATGTATTTTGCTGCATTCACCAGCCCATCAACAATATGGAGTCTTCCAATACCACTGGCTGCCATGCAACCCCAGATCATGATTTTGGTTGGATGCTTCACGGAAATATTCAAGCACTCTGGTTTGTACTCTTCATGAGGAAACCTCCTCACATATGTTTTGCCCTGGTCACCCAGAATGCAGAACGTGCTTTCGTCACTGAACAGAACTATCTCCCAGTCAGTCTTGCTCCATTTTGAGTGCTTGGATTCCCGCTCAGTGTGCCTCTTCCTCTATTCCACCATTAGTAGTGGCTTCCTCCGCACCTTCCAGCCCTCAACTGATACTCCAAGCATCAGTTCCTCACAATGGAAGTGCAAACTGCAATGGAACACTTCTCTTTCCATTCCCGGAGAAGCTCAGGGGAGGTTAGCTTGCGGTGGCCAAGAGATGTCCTTATCAAGGCCCTGTCGTCCCTCTTGGTTGATTTTCTAGGCTGACCGCTATGATGTCGGTCCTGCATATTTCCCGTCTCCTTATGCTTCTGCAGAATGTGGACAATCGTGTTCTGATTACAGCAGATCTTTGCTGCAATCTGCGGGCTGGAATACACCTCCTCATGCAAAACCATCACCGGACCCAGTCCTCCATTGATAGAAAATGTGACTTCTTCACAATGCGAGGAAATTGAGCATCAGATGAGATACACACCAGTTAATCCACATTAAATTCAAACCCAAAATACCATGCACTGATTGGCTATTAACTATAACAAGTAATTTAGTATGCAGAAATGGCTGCCAAATTAAAATTTCAACAAAATTTATATAAGCAGCCAGAATTCTGGCACAGAATTTGGAAAGATTGTCAAAATAAAGCTGAGAATAGCTTGATCATGCAGCCTATGCAAGACGTTTGCACACCTCTGTAACTTTAAAATGGGGCGCATATAGGTATCTTTTTTGGACCACCTGCAACATGCCTCTGCCATGCCCTCATGCAACAAAGACCTGAGTGCTCCAGACATGTGTAAACTCGGGGCATTCTGAAATGGCTCTTGTAACGTGGGACATCTGAATAGCCGTTTTCAGATATTCAAATCACGAATAGTGCTTCTAAAATGGCCCCATCCTTTGATACCTGTCATTTATTATCATTTTTCTTGACATATTTGAGACTTTCTGTCGTTTCTATACCACTAAGAGATTCTGAAAAGATCATTATTGCTGTACTTGAACAATCTCTATAGACCTCTAGAAATATGGTGATAATAAAAACTGATATAAAGGTCCCGTACTCTAATGTACCTCAAAAGGCAGTTATGGAAATTATTCCTACCACTCTAAATTCTCATGATTTACTTGTGAGGATTCCTTCAGAAATCTTTGCTACTATAGAATAAAAGAAAAATGTTTTTTCTTTTAATGGCAATTATTTGCTGACAGCCGTGGGGGACTCTATGGTACCTGCATGGCAAATTGATATGCTGTTCAATATGAAGAATTCTTTCTATTTGCTCTTATAAGACCTTACATTGCTCTGTGGTGGTGCTTTATTGATGATATTATGCTGTGAACAGGCACCTTGAAGGAATTTATACACTTAAAGTGTTTCAACTGGTGTGACCCTTATTTAAAATTTGCTTATACTGCAAGTACTCAGAGTGTTTCATTTTTGGATATTAAAATCTCCAGAGTGGAAAATCATTTTGAATTTTCTATTCATTGAAAGCTGATGGCTAGGAACATCCTTCTTCATTCTACCAGTTGCTGTGATCATCATTTGAAATATAACTTGCCTGTTCAGACAGTTTTTGTGGTTGAAGCATCTGTGTTCTAATATGATTAATTTATGATTTAGGCTAAAGGAATGGTAACCCATTCTCTTGCCCAAGAATATCCAGTGACTACGATTAAGAAGGCATAAAGATGGTTTTGTATGCTAATAGAGATTTTTAAATAATTCCTTTCAATAAGGCTTCACAACAATATGAAAGAATAGCATGTGTTTTGCCTTTTTCATGGAATGCAGGAATTCTGAAAGCGATTACATTGAAACATGGCAAGTTTGAGATATCCTAAAGGACTGACATTTGGGATATCTCAAAAACCCTCCCTATTTCCCTTCAAGAGAGCATAGAACATCCGAGACATCTTAGTTCATTCAGATTTTAGATCTAGCCATATGCCTCTAAGCAGAGCAAGGATATTACCTCCGTGGGCATTGCTCTGTATATCTTCAGTCTTTTTCAGGTGACAGATGTCCCATACGAATGAAAGAAATATTATACTTGCAACTGGTAGCATACATACAAGCAGTGGAATTGTGTATATAATAAAATTTAAACCAGGTTAATACCTTACCCTGAATACCAACCGCCTGCAACCTTGCCAATAAGAATGAGTGGTTGACAAGGTTGAAGACTGCCAATAAATCTAATTGAATCAGAAAGCCTGTAGCTATATGCACGAACAGTTTTTGATATTGCATAATACTGCACACTCTTGCAAAAGAGTACACACTATTGAGCAGTAACAATATGGGCCCAATTTTGTCCCGGACGTAGATCCCTTCTGTGCGTCTGGTCTGAACCGGACGCACAGAGGTGATCAGAATCGCGAACAAGCATGTACATGCAGGCCAGGACTGTGATTCAGTCCCGGCTTGCACATAACATTAGTAGCGCGACTAACTCAGACAGGGCTTTTAAATGGAGCCGCGGCGCCCTGGCATCATGTTGCTATGGCACTGTGGCTCCATTTAAAAGCCGCGATGCCAGCCCCCCAGTTAGTGTTTATTCCCCACATCCCGACCCTTGATCTGGCCTCCTAAGGCCAGGGTCGGGTTGTGGGGAATAAACCCTTGCCCCCCCCCCCACCCCATCTGCGCCCCAGCAGCTTAAAAAAAATGTCCAGGGAGGTTATTCCACCTCGGAGGTGGAATAACTTCCCTGTACATTTCACTGGCCCTGGACGTACAGGGCCGACATTAGAATCAGCACTGTACGTCCAGGGCCGGTGATCGCCTACTACCCGCCCACTTTCCACCTCTGGACCGCCCATTCCCTGCCCCCATCTAACTTCCCTGCACAGCCGGCGGGGAAGTTATTCGGGGGCAAGAGAAGTCATGGAGAGTGGGGATGGACGTCCCATCGGGCTGTCCATCCCCGCTATTCATGGCTCAGAATAACCCTCTATGTGACTAAAATAAATGAAAAAAAAAAACTTTTTTGGGCTGCACATCCATCTTGCCTTTTAGATACAGGGGAAGATTCATAGATAAAATGATGGTTTCGGCAGTACTAGTATGCATAGAAATTTGAATCCAGAGAGACTAGAAATTTGAATCCAGAGAGACATATAAAGGTTGGTGAAGCAGCATATGATAATACTACCATTACTACTTACCATTTTTAAAAAGCTACCAGGCAAGGGTAGCACTATATAAACGCATTTACAAGAGATAGTCCCTGCTCCACAGAGTTTACAGTAGTCAAGAGAAACATACATGACAAACAAGAGAGTCTAGGAAAATGTATTATAGAGAAGTGGTTACGGTGTAAAAGAAAGATGAGAATTGGCCTACATTGGAAAAAAAAAAGTAAAACAAAATTGATAAACCATCTACAATACACAATTTTTATATTTTGTAATTTAATATTTACCATATAAGACCAGTTAAGTGACTTTATTCTTTGAAACTTAATTTGATTTGATCAATACAAAGCAAAGTGGAAGCTATAATCAAATTATGCCTGGAACAGAAGTGAACAGGAGACTGTACACAACCTAATACATATATCATCTCTGCTGATCAATAACATCATTTTTAAAACAAAGCGCTCTCCTTCATTCAATTCCTTCAGAGAAGTTTGCTAAAACTGTAGTTGGTATTGATTAGTTTAAAGTTACAATATTCCTGTCTACTAAACCATGCTAAATCTAGGCACTATTGCCGGTTTCAGTGGGTTATTTCCCATGGTATTCACTAAACTGTAGTACCAATGAACATTATGGGGTAATTTTACTAAAGGATACCTATGTGAGACGCCCAACAAGATGCTTATTTTATAAAAGCAAATACAAAATTTTGTGGTAGTTCTGAATCCTAATACTGGCAAAATCGAGAAATAGCAAACTAAATACTCAAACTCAGAAAGCGTCTATAACATAACAAAGAAGTTACAGTGGAATTCATTTTTTTAATATTTAAGTGTTTAACTTTTAAGCAGGCAATATGTAAAAACATCACTCTCAGGTTTACATTTTCTTACAGTGACAGCCAAGTTAAGTTCGCATATTAAAAGCATTTGGGACATTTAAATGTAAATATGTACAAAAAAAAAGAGGTAGACGGTGGAGTGCATAAAACATCACAAAGATAGCACATGGGAAGTATATTTTTATGTTGTGGCCAAATAAAATCCCTTTTTGTTAATAAAGTACCTATTCATAAACCATTTTCTGTAGCAGACCCCCCACCCATCTACTCAACAGCGGATCACTGCTTTATGGATCTGAGGGCTATAGAAGAGGAGTAAATTTGATTTTGAATATTAGAGCACTTAGTCACAGAAGGATCACATAGTCTTCAGCCATATTGAGATAAGGCATTCCTGAGGGCATGTGAAACACAGATCATGCACTTTACTACACTGCCAACAGATGTCAGGGCAAAAATCTCAGATTATAACCAGAATTGTACAGAAAAAACAATTTTTTTTAAATTTGTCAAACAAGGGAATTTTTGGCAGGATTCTAAAGGAGAGATCCTAGGGAGGCACAATCAGTAAGTGCACTGAAAAGTCAGCAAGACAATAACAAACACACAAGAGAAAAGCATAGTTGCTTACCTGTAACAGGAGTTCTCCTTATACAGCAGAGGTATGCAGCCACACTGTGATGGTGACGTCCTGGCCGTTTCCATTGTGCCGGGCTGTCCTGGCAGGTGGTCAGTGTGGCTGCCTGCATACCCCAGCTGTATAAGGAGAGCCCCCGATACAGATAAGAAACTACGCTTTCTCTGGATACAAGCAGGGAGATGCAGGCACACTGTGATGGTGAATGCAGAGCTGCGGTCCGCTGCTTCAAATCTAGTGCATCGTGTCAGACTGTGGATGCATTGAGGCGGAGGAATCATGGAACAAAAAGGTTGGGTAGGACCGCCTGGCTGAAGGCAGAGTCCTGCTCTGAAGATGCACAGATGTTGCAGTGTTTGGTGAAGGTATGAATGGATAACCAAGCTGCTGATCGGCAGATGTCTTGTGCTGTAAGAGAGAATAGAATGGCAATAGAGGTGGCCATAGTCCTGGGGCAATGAGGTCTAACACAACCCAGAGAGCGTTGACCCTGGTTATAGCAGAAGGTTATCCAGCAGGAGATTGCTTGTTTAGATGCTGGCTGAGCAGAGTTGTTGGGACCTAAGGTAACAAAACGCTGGGAATAAGAGCCTTCAGATAGTATAAGAGAGTTCTTTTGCAGTCGAGAGTGCGAAGGGCTTTTTCCGGCGAATCTGTATCTGGAAAGAAGGTCAGCAACACAATGTTTTGATTGAGGTGAAAACTGGAGACCACCTTGGGAAGAAATTTTGGATGAGTGCAGACAACAACTCTGTTGTGGAAGAATTGAGTATACGGAGAATAGTGCACCAAAGCCTGTAATTCGCTGACACATCGTGTAGAAGTCAGTGCCACTAAGAAGGTGGTTTTCCATGTGAGGTGTTTGAGAGAAGCTGAGTTGAGGGGTTCGAAGAGTGACTTCATGAGTTCAGAGAGGACAATGTTAAGGTCCCAAGTCGGGAGGGAGTGGCTTGGTTGGGGGCTTGACATTCATGAGTCCCTGCATGAATGTAGATACCAGGGGATGTATGGATAGAGACTTCCCTGCTATGGGGTGATGGGAAGCTGATATGGCAGAAGGATGATACCTGACTGAGTTGGATTTTAATCCTGACTATGACAAGCTTCAGAGATATTACAAGACTTTGCTGATTGGGAAGGCGAGTGGGTTGAGCTGGCATACCATGGCCCAGTATTGGAAGTAGTTCCATTTCTGCTGGTAGGATTGTCATGTTGCAGGTTTCTTAGAGGCTAAAAGGATGGTGAGGATCTCATCCGAAAGGGTCGCCAAACTTTAGTCACTCTCCAAGCCGTTAAGGGGACATGGCAGAGATTGGAATGTATGAGGCTCCTATTATGCTGTGTGAGGAGAAATGGATTGGTCCCCAGCAGGAGCGGAGGTTCATTTGTCATGGCAAGAAGTTGTGGGAGCCTAGATTTGCCTTGTCCAGTTTGGCACAATGGGCATGATAGTGGCTTTGTCCTCCCATATTGTGATTAGGACTTGGGTGAGGAGCAGAAAGGGAGGAAAGACATAAAGGAGTAATCCACTCCAGGGGATGGCAAAGGCATCATGTGCAATGTGGAGGGAAATGGGGCAGATAGAGCAGAAGAGTGGTCACTTCGCATTTTCTGAAGAGACAAAGATTCATGCAGGGAGTTCCCCATTTGTGAAAAACGTGTTGGAGGACTTTGCGATCAATTGACAACTCATGTATGTCAAGATGTCGACTGAGGGAGTCTGTACCTCTGGTAAGTAGTTGGCAAGCAGAATGGTCCCTACAGATCGTGAAAAGAGCCAGAGACAGGACGCTTCCCGGCAAAGGCGGAGAGAGCCCGACCCTCCTTGCATTGAGAACTTGGTTTTCCATCTGCACCAGGAGAACTCAATGACATGACCACTTCTGGAAAGCAATGAGGCCAAAGACAACTGTGCGGAGCTCCAGCATGTTTATGTGCAAGGTGCATTCGCAAGTTGACCA
Organism: Ichthyophis bannanicus; assembly: GCA_033557465.1. Taxonomy (NCBI): domain Eukaryota; kingdom Metazoa; phylum Chordata; class Amphibia; order Gymnophiona; family Ichthyophiidae; genus Ichthyophis; species Ichthyophis bannanicus. The sequence goes on from CM066043.1 coordinate 168,648,822, forward strand.
CAGTCCTTGAGTTGTGAAGTCGAGCAAGTGCGCTTCCCATCCATGGGTCGGATGCATCGGTAGGGAGTGTAAGATGTAGCAGTGGGTGTTGGAAGGGACACCCAACCTTGAGGTTAGAGGTGGTAGACCACCAGTGAAGTGACCGGTGCAGATGTGATGGTGATGGTGTGAAGAGTAAAGGCACCCGCATTCAAAGCAATTGGAGATACTGATTCCAGTTGAGCTTGAGGTGCCACTGTAAGAGCCGAATTTACAGTAGTGCTAGGGGAAGGACATGCACGAAAGCCACCATGTGTGCTGGGACCTGAGTGCATTGAAGAAGGTGGGAGCTGAGGTGCCTGAGGATGAGGACTCTGTTGTCTGGAAGATATGCCTTCCCTTTATGGTGTCTATGCACACTCCTATGAAGGGCAGGATTTATTAAGGCACCAGTTCTGACTTTTGAGAGTTGACCACAAAACCTAAGGTCTGCAGGATGGTCCTTGGTGGTGGCGGAGACAAGCCAGTCATTGAGGTATGGGTAGAGGCAGTGATCTTGATGACACAAGTAAGCTGCAACTACTGTGAAGCATTTCATGAAGGCGTAGGGTGAAACGGCAGCACTCTGCATTGGTAATGTTGATTCAGAAATTTGGAACAGGTATTCCAGTGATGGGGGTGGATGGGAATATAGGTGTAGGAATCCTTCAGATCCAGGGAGGCTAGCCAATTGTTCTTGTGGAGCAGGGGAAGAACGATATAGAGGGAATGCATTTTGAACTTTTCCCATTTTACATGAAGGTTGAGATTGCAGAGGTCCAGGATAGGTCGCAGGCCTCCTGACTTCTTTGGAATGAGAAAAAAACCTGGAGTAAAACCCAGGGCTCTATGACCTGGTTTCATAATAATTGATTTATTTCTTGTTGTAGAATTGCAAAATGTGAGGCCAGTGTCTGCTCTCTTTCTGAGGCTGAGAGGTGGTACTGTGGACTCATGTGGAAGTTTATCCTGTATACTTCTTGAACAATGTTGAGGACCCATCGGTCCGTGGTGATTGATTGCTATGCCTCCCGGTAGTGTAGAATTCTGCTCCTCATGGGCAAATAGTCAAAAGGTGGGGTCGGGTTTGGTGGAAGGAATGGGGGTGATAGGTTGTTGCTTCCTCTCATGAGGGTGGGATCTCTGGTTATTTGGAGGACCTGGTGGATGTAGTGGACGCCGGGTATAAGGTTGAAATCTTCTGCAAGGGTGGAACTGCTGTTCTACTTAGTCTCCTATGTATGTCTGTACCATTCTTTAGATTTATTTATTTATTTAACTGGTTTTCCTCAGCTGTTGTGTTGTTTATCTTGACTAGAATGTAAATTCTTTCAAGCAGGGACCATCTTTTATATGTGCCTGTGCAGTGCTGTGTATGCCTTGGGTTTTTTGGGGTTTTTTTTAAGTGCTGTCAAGTCATTGCTGACTCCTGGTGACCCAGCAGCCCCTGGGTTCTCTTCGCAAGGTATGACTTGAAGTAGATTGCTAGGCCTTTTTTTCCAAGGCAATGGAAGGTAAAGTGACTGGCCCAAGGTCATAAGGAGTGGCAAGGGGAACTGAACCCAGATCTCTTGGGTGCTAGACGGTTGCTCTAACTATGAGGCTACTCCTCCACTCCATATGCCTTCTAGCACTATATAAATGATCAGTAGTTGTAGCAGTAGTAGAATTACTGGTAATGATAAACCCTGTGGAATTGGGAGGATTGCCCCGGATGGGGTTGGGAGGAGGTTCTGTTGGTTGGGCGGCAAGCTCCTGCACCATGGACGAGTAATCCTTGACCTCCAGAACAGCCTTTTGGACTTTGGATCCAAACAAGCTGTCACCTTGGCATGGAGTATGTGCCACTCGTTCCTGCAGGTGTTCTTGGAGCCCCGAGACGTGCAGCCAAGCCATGCGTCGGGCTGAAATGGCTGTGGCTGCACCCCAAGCAGTGGAGTCATAGGCATCATAAGTAGAGTGGATGATGTGATAGAGAGATTCAGATAGGTTATCTTGTATGTGGCTACGATATTCTATGGATAACTCCCCTGGAGCATCCAGTTGTAGGAGAAGGTCACGGTGATAGTGGAGAATCTGCAGCTGGTGTGCCAAGACTTGCATGGCTTGGTAAGCCTTCCTGCCTATGACATCTAGGGTGCATTGTTCCTTCCCTGGTGGGGCTTGAGCTACTGACTTTGCAGTTTTTGACTTTTTGAGGACCGCTTTCGAGACTACAGATTGGCGCGGCAACTGCTGCTGATGGAAACCTGGCACCGGGAGTACCTTGTACCACAGGTCCATGCATTTGGATGTCATACTCAGACATGGAGTTTTTCCAGATGGATGACTGGGGGTCTAATGGGAGGAGGAGGAAGACACCAGTCGATGAGGGGGGAGGGCGGGTATGGGGGACAGAGAACCCTGTATGTCCCTGGGATGGATGAGAGGGAGGATGGGTTATTCGCTGGGGCAGTCTGAATGGAGAAGAGCAGCACTGTCCTGAAGGAATTGCCAGAGGAGAGTGAAAAGGCTGGTCTCCTCTGGTGGTTGTGGAGAGAAGGCTCAGGGAAGGAGAGGATCCTCATCAGAGCTTTGTGGTGCCTTTCTTTATTAGTGGGAGTCCCCTGGCAGCATGGTTGTCCCCAGAAGCATGCCTTTTGGAACAGTTGCTTGAGACTGAGGTAATGGAAGGAGCTGCAGTATGTTTAGTTTTTGAGGCTGCCTTGTGTGATTTATTTTTTTTAGATATTTATTTTAAAAATGTGTATTCCACACTAATACCTAGGCAGATAACAAAAAACATACATAAAAACATAACAATCATGCCTGAAGAAAAAAAAACCCTGCAAGCTTGCTACTATACAAAAAAGCTTGACATCACCCAACGAAAACTAATTTATGCAGTTAAAAAAGCCTGCAGAAATAAATGCACCGTCAATTTTTTTGAAACACCAAAAGGTCCAAAATGCAACGCAATTCTGCAGGCAAAGCATTCCAGATAGGTGGAGCAGCCATCGAAAATATCCTGTTACGAAACACTTAAAAATGAATCGGCCAAAAAGGTGGAGCATCTAACAGTAATGTCTCCTGCGAACATAAAGTACAAGGAGGGCAGTAAACCCACAAAGAAGCAGACAAGCAGAGTGGAGCTCTATGACTGAGAGACTTAAATATTAACATGAGGACTTCATATAAAATATGAAATTTAATTGATAGCCAATGCAGCTTGTTTAAATCAAAAGAAATATGCTCAAACCTAGTACTACCAGTAAAAAGAAGTACCACCGCATTCTGAATCAACTTTAAAGGCTGAATAGCATATGAAGGAAGCCCAAGAAATAAACTATTATAATAGTCAAGTGGTGACAAAACCAAAGCTTGAATCACAGTACGCAAATTCTCAAGAGACAAAAACGGCTTAAGTTTACGGATTAAGCGCATCTTGAAAAAAAAGCAGTCTTAGTAACTTTCTGTATATGAGCTTGCATATTCAATTGGGTATCAAATACAACTCCTAGATCATGAACTTGAAAACCCAGTGGTAACAAATAATCCCCAGTTCACATAGCAAGGAATACTGGGTTTGGAAGTACCAAAGACAAAAACAAGATGTTAGTTTTATTTACATTCAATGACCATCTGTTGTGCGTCATCCAAGATTTTATAGTACTAATGCACAAATTAACATACTCCATGGCGTCATCCAAGGAAGAAGATATAGGAACCACCAACTGAACATCACCAGCATAAATCCTATAAGTAATGTCAAGGCCATTAAAGATCTTAAAAACAGGGGCTATATACAGTAAATATTAAACAATATTGCAGAAAGGGCAGACCCCTGTGGTACACCAGCTGTAATAGGCTGCCAGGAAGAACATTTTCCCGCAGATCTCACCTGGCACTGTCTCCCAGAGAGAAAAGAGAACTAGGAATAAACACGATGATCAAGACCACTCTCACGCAATCTGGCTAACAACAATAAATGATCTATCGGGTATTAAAGGCTGCAGAAATATCAAGCAGAATCAATAGACAGGATTTCCCTTGATCGAACCAGTAAGAAAAGTATCCATCAATGACAATAACAAGGTTTCAGTACCATGATGTGGACGAAAACCAAACTGAAACACATTGAGTACATCCTGCTTATCAATATATTCCTGAAGCTGTCTCAAAATATTTTTTTTCCATGACCTTAGCCAAAAAAAGGCAAGGAAAAAAATAGGACAATAATTGAAAGGATCTTCCTTATTAAACAAAGAATTTGTCAATAATGGATACACAGAAGCTCTTTTTAAAATATCTGGAACAGAACCATTTCACAGTGAACAGTTAATAGCAGCAGTAACTGACCTACTAAAAGGTTCCTTCAAAGATTTAAATAATTTAATAGGACAACTTTCTAAGGGGCTGCTTTCTGACAGCAATAATTTTTCCTCCTCCTTCACTGGTGTTTTTCAGCAGTGCCTGGGGGGAAGGGGGAACCGCTGGCTCCGGAGGAGGCTGTAGCTGTCCCCTGTAGAGCCGGCGCTGAGGGGGGTGTCTTTTCCCAGCAACATAGCATTGAGGACCACCCTCGATCGTGCCTTGTCTGTGCCTGATGGGAGGCATGTCAATGATCGCTGCCCCGGCATGCCTCCGCCTGTCTTTGTTTTTTTAAAAGACGTTCTGGAGGTTCCGTGGCAAAGTACGTCCTGTAGAGGTAAGCATCAGCTGCAGGAAGCCAGAGCAGCTGAAGTGAGTTAGAGATCTCAAATGTGATCAGGTTGCGGGCAACGGAGCTGTTTAGGATTTAAAAAAAATCTTTTAGCCGTTTCTTGAAGGACAGAGAGGCACTGTGAGGAGAAGACAGGAGAGCCATGCGGCGCAAGGCACGATCAGGAAAAACTGAGAGACTCAGAGCAGGAACATACAGGCGGGAGATGGCACGCATGCTCAGAGAAGTCTTATGAGTTCTCTAGGCTAAGGGAAAGCCCAGCACAATGGCAACGTGCAGGTCATCACCATCACAGTGTGCCTGCTTCTTCCTGCTTGTATCTGGAGAAATTATATACTGTACATTTAGATTACAAAACTTTTAGAATCTCTGAAGATAAAATGGTCAGACACTTAACGTTTCATATTTCATCACATGCCAGACAATGTAGAATATGCCTTGGGATCTATTCATTAAACCAAGCATCAACATTACCAGCCACAGTAACAGCAGGCCTGAAAAGGCTGCAATTTGTCCTGACAACTAAGACTTCAAAGGGGGCCCCTGGCAACATCCTGAAGAAAGTGATAGCTCAAGGCTTCTTCCAACTCTTCCAGCCCCATTCTAGTCCTCATCAATTGGCTCCTATGCCCCAATCTGCTTCATTATTGTCCACCTTACTTACCCAATTAGAGAACTTCACAAGTGAAATTTGTTGCAAAATGGAGTTATATTCACACCTTTCCCACTGCTGCTGAAAATCTGACTGAAATGGAGTCAAAAGGGAAGGTTTGGAAAAGTCCTCTAGTATTGCATCCTGTTTCTTCCTATAAGAAACCAGTGAGCTTTCAAGGTGTTCTTTACAGTAAAGTATTGTGGGAATGCACTAACACCATGTTGCTGCATTAACATTTACCTGTTAATGTGCGTTAATTGCTGCATTAAACAGCTAATGCAGAAATTGCTATTAGGGAGTGTAGAATGAGCAGGGACTGTGTCCTGCAGTCAGGACGGTACCAAGCTGGAAATGCACCCTGTGTAACTAATGAATGTGGTGCCCCCCATCACCCAGCCACGTTTAGTAACTACTCTTTCTGAGCTTTCTGGACGCCCAGTGATAGTAGTGTCTCATGTGCTTGCACAGTCCTTGGTACGGCCCTACCTGCAGTTAACAAGGAGGTCATTTCCATGTGTCAACTGCTAATGTGGCAGATAACTTGCTGTTCTCAAAAGTACAGGAAATGTCCCCAATGGTTACCACAGAGGCTTTGCAAACTGAGTGCCTGAATTTTTACAGTTAACATATATGAAGTGCTAAATTTTAGTGCATTTTAGTAAGTAAGAATCTAAATGTTTTAGCACGCACATTCAAATTTTAGTGATACAAATGCTAAACACTTTTTTGTGCAATTTTTAATGAATAGGCTCCCGTGTGAACTTTCATATCTTGCAAACACTTGGTATAAAAAAAGTGGAATTCTGGAGGAATGTACCACAGATACATACGCACCCCATACTTTAAACAGCTACATGTCCTTATCACACCTAACCTTACAACTGTTCTATGTGTTCTAAATATATGTGTGAACATTTATATAAAGTATATGGCAATCTGATTTTCAAACTCAGTGTATGGTTTATCTTGTGTCTGAAAAGTTGACTTACTTTGTTTGAGCTTTCAAGTACACTTGTACCTTGCAGAATATTTATTTAGTTGTAAAGATATATTAACCACCTTTATGAAGAGAGTCACATACAAAACATAGAAACATCGAAATGCGATGGCAGATAAAGACCGTATGGTCTAGGCCAGTCTGCCCATCCATACCAGCTAATAAACTCTAGAATCTCTTCTTTCTCCTTAGATATCCTCTGTGTTTGTCCTATGGTTTCTTGAATTCAGATACATTCCTCATCTTTACCACCTCCACTGGGGGGGGGGGGGGGGCTATTCTACCCATCCACTACTCTCTCCACAAAGAAATATTTCCTCAGATTTCTCTTGAGTCTGTCTCCTTTCACCCTCATCCTGCCTCCTTGTTCCAGAGCTTTCTTTCAATTGAAAGAGGCTCTCCTCCTGTGCATTTAAATGATGGAGGTATTTAAATGTCTCTATCATGTCTCCTTTCTCCTGCCTTTCTTCCAAAGTATACATATTGAGATCTTTAAGTCTGTCCCCATATGTTTTATGATGAGCATAGCATTTTAATAGCAATTCACTGGACAGACTCCATCCTGCTTAAATCTCTTTGAGGGTGCGGTCTCCAGAATTGCACACAACACTCCAAATGAGGTCTCATCAGAAACTTATACAGAGGCACTATCACCACCTTCTTCCTGCTGGCCATTCCTCTCCACATGGACCAAAACATCCTTGAGCCTTTCCCCATTGCCTTATCTATTTGTTTTGCCACCTTAAGATCATCAGAAACAACTACTCCCAGGTCCCACTCTTTTTGTGGACAGAAGTACTTCACCCTCTATACTGTACCGCTCCCTTGGATTTTTGCAGCTCAAATATATGACCCTGCATTTTAGCATTATATCTCAGCTACCACATTCTCAACCATTCTTCAAGCTTTGCTAGAGCCCTCCTCATGTTATTTACACTTTCCTGGATGTCTATCCTATTGCAGATTTTGGTATCATCCACAAGGAAGCAAATTACTTACTCAACAGCCCTTCTGCAATATCACTTACAAAAATGTTAAAAAGAATCAGTCGAAGGACTGATCTCTGCCACACACCACTCGTAACATCATTATCCATTTATCAGTATCATGTGCAAAATGGTGTCAAAACGTTTGTTGAAATCCACCACATCTAGTATGCTCCCTCGGTCCAACTCTAACACATGTGACTTACATTATAGTAGCAGCAGCATAACAATAGAAACATGATCATATGTCAGCATAATATACCATTAGAACAATGAGGTCAACTTTGAAATGAGAAAATTGAATTGTAGTAATACCAATAATATGATACAGTGTCAGTAATAGACATTACAACAGTATAGTAGAACATTGAAATAACAGAAATATCGTACAGTGTCAGCACAATACAAATGAAACATTTGTGTAATGGTTAGGGCAGCAGGCTTGGAACCAGGGAGGCCAGGGTTCAAATCCCACTGATGATCCCTTGTGACCTTGGGCAAGTCACTTAACCCTCGATTGTCGCAGGTACTAACTCAGTTTGTAAGTCCTCCAGGAACAGCGAAATGTCTTGTATCTGAATAGAAGTTGCCTTGAACTACTACTGGAAAGGTTTGAGCTAATTGCAAACAAATAAAATAAATTCATGTAACAGAAATATGATACTCACAGTGTCAACACAATAGAATGAAACATCTTAATAAGCAGAAGAGGGAACATGTGTTTGGGACAAAGATGGGTAAGACAAAAGCACTAAGGTAAATAATTGTGGCTAGATTGAAGGTAAAACTTTATTATTATTTATTTATTTTATTAGAGTCTCTTTTATACCGCGCTATTCAGCATCAGTGCGGTTTACAATGAACAATAAAATACACATTTCCGATGGTACTTTGTGTTTACAGTTGAACAGGTAATGCAACTTGGATAACAGGGTAACTATTTACTTTATGTACAACTGGACTCAGATGTTGTGAAATTTTCTCTCAAGGTTTTGGGGTGAGTGCAATTTTTGAAGGAAGGGTCACACAACTTGCAACCTTCCATCACAGGGGTGGGCAAACCTTTTACTCCCAGGGCCACATTGGGAGTTGTGACTGGGTTAGGGACTGGTCAGCAGGGATAAGTTCCCCTGATCTAGTCATGATTCTCAGTACAGCTCTGGAATGCTATTGCTGCTGTTCTGCGGGGTATTGCCCTGTTCTCCCTGTCACTGCTCTCAATGTTGCAGCTGCAGCTTCTTTAAGGATGGGAGTGGAATTTTACACCAATGGCGGCTTTGTTCTGCTTCCTGTTGCCAGTGCAGTGTGGCTCTCTCTTTGTAGCTGCTGGCACCAGTTACCCAATTCTGCAGTTACAGCTGGTACACTTAAAGATTCAGGGATGGCTGTGAGTTGAATCCCAATTACAAAGGGGGGGGGGGGGAGAGCGGGGCATTGACTGTGAGGGGCTGGATAAATGTGCTTGTGGACCATTCATGGCTTGTGGGAATAGTCTGGACACCTGACATCCCTGCACTATTAGTTGTGCACATGGCATTCTGAATTAATTGGAACCTGTGTAAGCTCTTTGTGGCCAGACCAATACAGGACATTATTGTGGCCATCTTACTGAAAACCAAGATACACAATATGATAAGGATACGCATGTCTTGCTTTGTGGCAAACTCAAGTGCGCCATGCAGTTAATGTGTGTTTCAGCACGTTAACTACTTCCATGGGCAATTATCATGCGCTTCAATGTGCATTAATTAGGCATTGTACGATGGGATGGGATTGACCCATTTAGCGCATACATCAGTAGCATGCACTAATTGCCAATGTTGCAGTTAGGATGGATGCACTTAATTCTACCTGAAGAGGTGGCATTAGCTGCACCCACAGCAATGGTCAAGGGCCAGAATGTGAGTCAAGGAACTTGTCTGCGCGATAAGTATTGGGCACATACTGGCCACACACCTGACCATTACTGCGGTGCAGTTGCACCTAATGCACTTTGATTTTGACTCAAGACATGCATTAGGGGTAAACATTTTGCTGCATTTTAGTAAACATGCCACTGTGTGTTTGGGATGCTGTCAGTATTTGCTATGGACTGACAGTGATGCGGAACTTGACCTTTTTATGTGAAATGGAAATTTTTAAAATAAAATGAAAAAGCTCTCTTTAAATATTTAGCAGTTACAGCTTCTGGTGATTGAAAAGTCTTAGCTTATGAACAGCGACAAGTATCACCTTTTATTTACAGCACCAGGGCAGAAAGGGCACTTGGAAACATAAAACAGAATCAAACAAAATTACCAAATAAACCCTTCAGTGAGCTTGATAAATCCTTTAGGTATTATGGCTCTGATCAACTTGGCAAAAACACAGAAATGGATATGGACTCACAAACTTTCATGCCTTTCTTAAATATACTTTCAAAGCATTCAAGGTGGGAAGATGAAACTGAACAACTTGAAGGAGTATCATGATTTTTTTAAAGCAGTGATTTGCTAAGATACCTAGAACCGCTGAAATATAAACATGAGGATGTGAACACAACGATAAGATTTCCGTGCTAGCTCAAGAGATACGAGACATCTCAGAAAAAGCACAATGTACAATCTGAGGGTAATTTTATAAAGCTCTCTCTATGCATAAAGCTTGCTTCATATGCATGAAAAGTTTAACGCACTTTGGTGTCATCTGAGCAAAGGCATTCCCAGGGGCATAGTTTGGGCAGAGTAGAGGCAGGGTTTTACTGTACATGCATATTGGATAAAGTGTGTGGGGTACATGCACACATTTACGACTTGTTCAGAGCAGGTGTAAATTTGTACATCAGCATTCAGGAGTTATTAGGACTGGATCTGGGAGCCTATGTTGCTTTTATAAAATAGGCTTAAAATATGCATACGTCTGGGTTTTTCACATAGGTGTCTTCTTATAAAATCAAGACTTATGAGGCTGAGATATGCTCCTGGAAATGGGACCACCTAAATATGTAGTTGTTCATTCATGTCATTTACTATATCGCCTTTCATACACATGCAAAGCGGTTTACATAGTAACATAGTAAATGACGGCAGATAAAGACCAGCATGGTCCATCCAGTCTGCCCAGCAAATATACTGCAAGAGTAGGTGCACCCGTCGGTCCATGCAGTCCACCCCTCTCCATGCCGTTGTTTAGGGGTGGACCCCCCACTCCATGTAGGACACCCCTATTTGTTGAGAACTTAGATGGTTCCGTTTATTTTGTTTTTATCCTGTTGCTATAAAGAGATCCGAGGGAGATCATCTTGAACTTTTCATGGACTACAAACTTGTTGAAGTTCCTGAGGTCCAGAATGGGCCTGTATCCTCCCATTTTCTTTGGGATGAGAAAGTACAGAGAGTAGAAGCCCATTTCCTATTGGGATGTGGGGACTTCTATGGTACCCATGAGACAGAAGAGGGGACACCTCATCCTGTAAGAGAGCAGTGAGTGGGGACTGCATTTGATATTCCCCCGTGAAAGCGGAGAGGGGCAGAGTCTGTACCCTTCCTGGACTATGGTTAGTGTCCACTGCTCTGAGGTGATGAGGTGCCATTTGTGGGCATAGTGACACAGTCTGCCTGCTATGTGGAGGGAGTGGGGTTCCTCCAGACGCAGGGTGGCAATGTTCTCTAGGAAAGAGTCAAAAACCAGGCATAGACTGTGGCTGCATAGCTGGTTGAGAAGGCAGGCTTGGCAGCAAGAGCCATTAGATTTGAAGGACAGACTAGATAGGCCATGTGGTCTTTTTCTGTCATTATGTTTCTATGTTTGTATGTATTTATTTATTTAGCGGTGCTTATATACCGCTTTTCAGCAGGTCAAAGCGGTTTACAATGAACAAGAGGGGATACATTAAACAGCTCTATTCATATTTACAGGGGAGGGGGGGTTATACCATCACCAGGGGGGTTCAAAATATTTACATTCCTGACTTGCTATGCATCAGGGTTTTTTTGTCTTATTTACAGTTCTGGTTTCTCTCTTCAGTCTCAGATGACTTAGTGGTATTCAGTGGGTTCTGTTCCATTCAGATCCTAAGTGCACCCGGAATAGATTAAGTCACCTGTAGCTTCTTCTGTTGCTTAGGAGGCTGCTGCCTCTTCTGTTGGGCCTGATCCTGGTACTGAGAAGCAGGGGGATAAGAAGAGAAGAACTTCTTCTTGATGTAGAAAGATTTCTTTGCAGATGTCTTTTTCCTAGCAGGGTCAGCTGTGACTCTGGACAGTCTCTTTAGAGTAGTATTCTCTGACTCTAGCTGAGAGACCTTATCTTGCCAGTCTTTGTCAAAGAGGATCTCCCCTGTGCGGGGTATGTTGCCCAGCTTATCCTGAACCCACTGTTCCAGATCTGAGACCTGAAGCTATGCAATTCTATGGGCCCCGATGCATATAGCTGTGGCCCTGCTTGTACATTCAAAGGGATTCAAGGAGTGAGTCTTTGAGCTTTTGATTCGGCACATCGCGATTCAACCAACATGGGATGGGTGTGGAAGCTGCAGCTTTTGGAAGCCCAGACACTGACAACAACTGACAACTCAGTTGGAAGCCCAGACACTGACACTGTCGACAACTCAGTTGGAAGCCCAGACACCGACACTGTCGACAACTCAGATGAGACTTTGAGAGGAGTCTCCCACATACAGAGCATAAGGTCATGCAGGATGCGGTGCACTGGCAGAGTGGCTGCCTTTTGGGTGCTGTTGGGTATTAGAGGATCTCCGATTCCTCGCCCTTGGCTCCTTTTCCAATGTCATGGGTGATATAGAGACCCTTAGCTAAGTCTCAAATGAATTCCTGGAAGGACATCTTCCGAAGGCGACATGTGTCACTGTTGCAGCGGAGAAGGCTCCAAGGGAAGGTCCTGAGGCCCCAGGAATCGAGTGACTCTGCATCTGAAACATTGGAATCAAAATCGGAGGACTTGGAAGTATCGGCGGGCATGGTGCTCGGCTGAAGCCAGATGCCGGTACCAATGCTCTGAGGTATTGACTTTGTTAAGCGCCTGGGCTGGGTACCGGCATCAGTGATAGACTCAAGAGAGGGCATGGGTGGCAGTGATGTCGATGCCATCTGCATGGGCATACCTGCCACCGGTGTCGATGGTACCGGTAAAGACAGATACACCTTTAACGTACCCGTTCTTCCGCTTTTTTCTTTCTGGCCCCTTCCTTCTGGAACTCCCTCCCTTTGGGTCTCCGATCAGAGCCCTCTTTCACCAGCTTCAAAACTGCATTAAAGACCCATCTTTTTCAGTGCACCTTTAATCCCCCCATACCTCTCCCTAACTTCTTTTACCTCCCTCCCCCTCCTTCTCTCTATTACTCTTCTTTCCTTTCCTATTGATTATTGGCATTCCTTTCTTATTTCTCAGCAGTTATTTCATTTTTGCATTGTACACCGCTTTAGTTTTTTTTTATTTAAGCAGTATAGCAAGTGTGGGCCTGATTCTGTGCCAGACGTAGATCTCCTCTGTGCATCCGGTCTGAACAAGACGCACAGAGGGGATTGTGATTCTGATCCCATGGGGCACGTCTAACCCTGTAAAATCAGAATCGCGAACAGTCCTGTACGTGCAGACCGGGACAGTGATTCTGTCCAGCCTGCATGTGCAGGACTGCACCCAGCTAACTCAGTCAGGGCTTCTAAATGGAGCTGTGGCGCCATGGGATCGTGTTGCCATGGCACTGCGGCTCCATTTAAAAGCCGCAATGCCGGCAGCCAGCAAAAAGGGTTTATTCCCCTTAGCCTGACCCCCGATCTGGCCTCCTAAGGCCAGGGTCGGGCTGCGGGGAATAAACCCTGGCCCCATCTGCCCCATCCACACCTTGGGCCATCAGAAAAAAAAGTCCAGGAAAGTTATTCCAACTCAGAGGTGGAATAACTTCCCCAGACATTTCACCGGCCTTGAATGTACAGGGCCGATTCTAATGTGAGCCCTGTACATCCAGGGCCGGGAACCATTCACTGCCTGTCCAGACTCCACCCCTGGACCGCCCCTTCCCTGCCCCCATATAACTTCCCTGCACAACTGACAGGGAAGTTAGTCGGGGACCGGTAAGGGCATGAATAGCGGGGATGGACATCCCGTCGGGCTGTCCATCCCCGCTATTCGTAGCTCAGAACTCCCCCCCCCATGTGAATAAAGATAAAGATAACAGTTTTATAGGTACCGAGGCTGCCAGGAGAGCTGCCAAGCTCCACTTGATGGCCAGTATGCGCTGGTCCATTGATGTTCCCAATGCTTGGGTATCGGAGGCAGATACTTCAGTCACCATTCCGGAGTATGCAACAAATAGTTCTTCTGAGGTCAAGGCCTCGGGTGCATCCTGGGACCCCTCAATGGCCTTGGAGGACAGAGCCTCCCATCGGGGCTCTTTAGCAGGCCGATCCTCCTCCAGGGCAATGCCCGAGGGATCTTGATGCTTGGAAGGAGATTTACCTCTGGAAGGTTTCTCCTTCTTCAATGAACAGCTGTGCTTGGACTTTGCCGATACCTGGGATCCATGGAAGGAGGAGGAAGTCCTCGATGATGTGGAAGGCAAGGATATAGCATCTGAGGGGAAGAGTGTCCCAAGTTTAGAGGCCCAGTTCTGTAGCCTCTCTGTGTCATCTTTTGACAAAGGGGACAATCTTTTGGCTGGTGGTCTGGGCCGAGGTATTCCACATTTAGCACATTTTTTGAAACCACTAATTGATTTCTCCATACCATCAATGGAGGGTGTGGTAGGCTTAAGGCCTAAGATAGCGTTGAGATGTCAGAACATTTTTTTTTTGGAAATTAAGTAAGAAGAAAGAAAGAAAAAAAAGGAAAGGGGAACCGGCAGAGTCTTCAACGGGAAAGCAGACGCTATCCACAAAAAAGATGGTTTTTCTGCAGTGACAGGATTTGCTTCCTGCTGGCTCTGCGGAAAACAAAGAACTGAGGACTGGGAAGGCAGTCGTGCAGGTGCGGTCGAGTGCTCCCAAAAACTTTCCAATTGGACGCTGGGGAGTGTTACCACGTGGGCTCCATTGGTACAGACTTCACCCATATGTGAAGATTACATTCCTGCTTGTTCCTGGAGAATGCTTGTTTTCCCCTCCAAAATGAAATGATGGAAACAAAGGCCCCTGTAGTTGATTAAGAGTGGCTGCACATCCAGGTTTGAAAAATGTCCAACATGTAAGTAGTCAACATTTCCAGATGCATGATTTGAAATGTTGGCATTTACATGTGCAAGTTGCCGAGTTTCTTTGTTGATTATTCCCACATGTATAATTTGTGAAATAGCTTCTTCTGCTGCACATGGATATCAATCTCCATGCATTCCTACATTTCCTTCTATTTGTGTCTGTTTTTTAACAATCATGTCCATTTTGAAAGGTGAAGAAATGTTGATTTTACATCTGTTCCACACGTGCACACCCTCTCTTCTAAACTTGACAGATTTGCTGAGATTTTTACTTCCATGTCTCTCCCACCACATAAACGGCCTTTCTAAAATTTGCCTTCACACATAGCTATAAGTATAAAGGCTGAATATCACTGTTAAGAGGTTTAAATTAGGATTGCTTTTTCACAAGGAAGCAGAGGCGGCATTAAGCACAACTGGTTATAGTTATAGCTATGGGGCCCAATATTCATTTAGGCAGGCTAAGCGCTGCATTGGCGCATAGCCTGCCCGCCAACCCCTGTAAGCCAGATTTTAATTTCTGCAGTGACAGAAATGAAAATCCAGGTCTGGCTGCGCTACCCAGAAGCTGCCGAGGATAACCGGTTAGCCTCGGCGCCTATAAGATAGGTGAGGGTTTTCTTATAGGCGCTGAGCATTAGCCATGCAGTTTCCAATATCAGTGCTGCCCAGTTAGCATCTGGCTATCATCTGGGCGTGTAGGGAACTTAGCTGGAGATATCTGACGGCACTACTGATGTAAGTGCCATCAAATATCCGGTTAGCTGGCATTTACACAATTAACTGGCTGTTAACCATATAAACGAATATTGGGCCCATGATTTATTGTACTTGCTTTTTCTGGTTAAGCAAAGAGGTTTATAATAAAAACCATTCAGGACAAATGTAGAAAGGAACTCCATTGTCATTGGCAGTAGAAGAAGAGAGAGAAGCAAACGGGCATAGGACACCACACAGGCATGAAGACAGATGTAGCAAAAGGTAGGGGAAACTGCCCTATTGGCATGCCACAACCCGCCCACTGATTTAAAAAAACACCTCCCACCCTGAAAAGCATCCCCTACCCACCACCACTCAACCTTTCAACCCTCCCTTATAGCCTTCCTGATCAGCATCCCAACTCACCCCCCACCCTCCATCCACTCCAGCACTTACTGGGGATGTCTCTGGTGGGTTGGTGGCAGGCTAGCAGTGATCCCCATATGCTCCTGCCCCTGTGCCGGCTTGGGATAAAATGCACCTTTGACTCCTAGTGCTGATCTTGCAATACTACTACTAAAGGTCAAGCTGTCCCCCTTATTTGGCAGCTTGACTCCTAGTAGAAGATTATTACTAGGGATCACAGTTGCCATTTTGAACTCAGCACAGCAACAGGGCAGGAGTATATAGGAATCACTTCTGTATCTGCCATAACCCTCCAGGAACACCCCCAGTATCTTCAAGGCAGTGGAAGTGAGTTGGAAAGTTGAGTAGGGGACTATTCGCAGATTGGAAGGATGACTGAGGTACTGAGGGTAGGTAGGCAGGCAGGGATACTGATTGGAGACAAAGTGGGAGAGTGGATTGGATGACTGATTGGGGGCTATCAGGGATGGAAAGCTGATCGAAGGTGGGAGAATGTATGGAAACGCATCAGGAGGGCTTGGGGACTCGTTGGGGAGAGGCAGAGGAGTTGGGTTACTGTTCAGGAGTGGGATTTGTTTTGTTTTTTAATTATTTTTCTTAAGGTTGATACCAAGAACAATCAAGAAAAAAACAGGCAAACACTGTATGAACAAACAAAATCAATCAACACTAAGTCCTATCCTCTAGTCAAATCTTACAAGAACTTTTTCAAAATATTTTCCACAGTTTTCAATACGTTACAAAGTGTCAGTCATTTTTTCCCACTACCCCAAATATCCCTCCCCTACCACCTTCCCCCCAGATGCATCATAGTAGATAAAAACAAGTTTAGGTGTAGACTAAAACAAAGACAAATACAAATATCACCATCAATATAAATACAGTTGTGATCAACATTATTGACACTCTTGCATTTTAGGTATGTTGCATACAATATCTTGAGAAATAATTGGAAATATTCCAACTGTATAATATTTTAATATTATATTCAAAGTTATACAACAAAAAAGATGTCTGTACAACTTAGATGTAGTAATTTCTGAGCAAAAAATTAAATATGACATGGACAGGATTAATGGCACCCTTCACTAATATCTGGTTGCACAACCCTTGGCAGTGATGACAGCCTCCAAACATTTCTTGTAGCCATCTATAAATTTCATACATCTGTTTGTTGGTAGTTTCTCCCACTCTTCAACTGTGATTCGTTCTAGTTCATGAATGTTTCCAGGATTCCTTTTCTCAATGGCAGATTTCAGCTCCTTCCAAAGGTTCTCAATTGGATTGAGATCAGGACTCATTGCTGGCCATTTTAAAGCAGTCCATTTGTTCCTTTTTAACCATTCTTTTGTACTTTTAGATATGTGCTTTGAGTCATTGTCCTGCTGGAGGACTCATGACCTTCAACACAGACCTAGCTTTCTGACACTAGGTAGCACATTTTGTTCCAAAATACCTTGGTAGTCTTCTAACTTCATGATTCCTTTAATATGTTCCAGGCCTCCAATTCCCGAGGCAGAAAAACAGTCCCACAACATAATAGAACTTCCACTATATTTAACTAAAGGAAGGGTGTTTTTTTCTTTATAAGCTTCATTTCTTTGCCTGTAAATGTATCACTGGTCTGCATTGTCAAAGAGCTCAATTTTGGTTTCATCTGTCCACAGAACATTTTCCCAGAAGGATTGTGGTCCTTCAAGATGGATTTTGGTAAAGATCAGGCATGCCTTTTTATGTCTGTCTTTGAACAGTGGGGTCCTCCTTGGCCTTTGCCCATGAAGCCCTTCTTTGTTTAGTGCATGGCGTATGGTGCGGGTTGAAACCACCACTACAGATTGCTCCAGGCCAGCCTTAAACTCTCTGGATGATGTACATGGTGTTTTTCCAACAGTTTGCACTAACCTTTGAAGACTTCTTGGATTCCTTTTCCTCTTACCACCAAGTCCTGGGAGGTTCTTGACAATTCCATAAGCAGGAAGCTTCTTAATATTGCGAACTGTAGATACAGGAATCCCATGGTTTTTGGAGATGGCCTAGTACCCCTTTGAAGTTTGATGATAAAGGCTTTTCTGATGGTCTCAGGCAGCTCTCTTGCCTTCACCATTTT
Organism: Ichthyophis bannanicus; assembly: GCA_033557465.1. NCBI lineage: Eukaryota > Metazoa > Chordata > Amphibia > Gymnophiona > Ichthyophiidae > Ichthyophis > Ichthyophis bannanicus. Next base: position 168,666,601 of record CM066043.1, read on the forward strand.
GAAAATGTGGCCATTTTAAACATTAGAACCATCATTCATTGATTAATTCAAGTCATGTGAGTACTGACAATTGATCATAGGTACGTCTAATTTTACTGCAATAGGAATATAGTTCTTCTGTTCAGACTGATTTGGATTGTTTATAAGGGTGCCAAAAATCATGTCCTAAAACAGATCAAAAGTAAACCAAAAAATATATATCCTATCAGCTAGCACACACCAATTTTTGTTAGAATGTGTGTCATCAGGGAGAGGCAAGATGGCGTCGGAGCTCCTCCGTTGGTGAGCGGTGCCGCGGTTGCTGTGTGCCTGGGGGCTGCTTCGGCGTCTTAGGTGACGGGACGCCGAAAGAGAAAGCAAGCTTCCCTACCCTCGGGGTTTCCTGCATCTGAAGCTACAGGCCAGAAAACATTGGCGGCATGCGGTTTTACCTCTGTGGGGTTTAGAACGGCGTCTTCGGCGAAGCCGGCGTTGTTGGAGGCGTTGGCTCTGAGTGCATTGTGGGTGTGGTTATCTCCGGAGCTGCATTCCCCCCCCTCCTCGACCTGGAAGCGTTGACCCGGTTTGCAGTGTACTTCCCGCCAGGGCTGTAAGATGCTCGTCGGCGAATGGGAGTGAAGAGGACACTGATCCGGTGGGAGAACTGGCAGAATTTTTACCTTCTGCGCAGGTGTCTTTGGATGGGAAGAGAGTGGAGAAGATCATCCAACATAGTGGAAGCCCTACTGAGACGCCAGACGGTTTGGACACGCTTCCAGTTTTGCGAGGTTTGATTAAGCCATCTAATGTAGATATGGAAGCACTGTGGGACGCTGTTGCTACCGTTAATACTTCCCTTATGGCAGTTGTTAGGGTATTAAAAAAAGACTCTCTATCAATGCATAAAGACATTTCTGAAGCAAAAAGTGTCCAGTTGGAGCAAGTTCGACGTTTGGAGGGAATGGAAAAAGAACTAGAGCATTTGCGTGGGTTATGTGCTGCCTAAGCTAAAGATAAGATCTTATTATCAAAAAAGACTGAGTACTTGGAGAATTATACTCGTAGGAATAATTTAAGGTTGTTAAATTTTCCTAAATCCCTAGTCATGTCTTCTATTGATATGGTCTGTAAATATCTCCAGGAGGTTCTTAAGCTTCCTGTGGATAATTTACCTCCAGTCGTCCAAGCACAATATTTAATCGTAGGGGGTGGTACTGGTAGATCTACCTCTGGGAGGCCGGTGGCGGGAATTGGGGATATTACCGCATTCCTGGAAGACTCCTTAGAGGTGGTGACCAGCCGTACTACCCTACTTGTGACTCTGGCCTTAGAGCTTGATAAATCTTTAATTCTTCGGGCGTATTTCAAGAATTTCAAATGTAACTTCTTGGGATCTAAAGTTTATATGTTTTCTGACCTATCTCGTGCCACCCAGTTGAGGAGGAAAGAATTTTTGGGCTTGCGTCCTAGAGTTCTTTCCTTGGGGGCTAGCGTTCAAGTAAGATTTCCCTCTCATTGTGTAATTTCCTATGATGGAAAAGTTTTTCTTTTTTTTTGAACCAAATCAGTTGCTGGATTTTCTGATAGCTAGGGAGGGAATTGGGGTGCAAATTGCGGCCACTACGGCTGAAGCTTAAGTCTCTGCTCTGTAGTACTAAAAAGTTTTTTTTTCCCTCCTCTTTTGTAATTTCCTGTGGCCTCTCCCGATTTTGCCTTGAGGTTGTGGACTAAAAATAGATGATGTATATTTAATGGGTTTTGGTATACTTGGTCTCTTGTGTTTGTTTTTATTATATATGGAATATACATATCATCTTTTGCTCTTTCATTCCTGTTATGCATGAATGTGAAAACCTAATAAATAAATAGAATATGTGTCATCAGGAGTACTACCTCTTGCAACAAATTTCCCTGTTTAATCATTTTAAGGTTTACCTAAAAACCGGTGAACCATTCTTACACCTGCCAACACAACTATGTGTGACCCACCAAACATAAAACGCTAATGTGAACTTGAAAAGGAACACCCGTCATATGTCCTTTTAATTGCTACATTGTATATCTGAGTCCCGACGTGATGAATAGATCTTCTCCAATAACTTGGGCTAATTCCGCTCCCAAATGACTTGATATACATTCAATACCAGCTCCCCACTTTGCGTGGTAAAGTAATGCTCCAGGGAGAGCCCAGCCTGCTTATATGTGAAGGAGATGCAGTCTGCCATCCAAGTAAACAGGGTATGCTTGGAGACCGCAACCCCAAGCCTGTCGACTTAATTGAAGACTAACAGTTGTGATGAGAGGCGATGGGGCTCTGTCCTCTGAAGGTAGAAGAACAGTGTGCTCTTGTAATCCAGGGTGTGTAGCAAGGCCTACCTTCGGGATGCGTGAGGCCTGTGAAAGAAGGTGAGAAGGACCACCTCCTGGTTCATGTGAAAACTGGACACCTCCTTAGGAAGGAATTTCGGGTGGGTCTGGAGAACAATCCTGTTTTTGTGAAACCTGGAGTAGGGGGCATGGGCCACCAACATCCGCAGCTCACTAAATCTTCTGGCTGAAGTGAGCACTACCAGAAACACCACTTTCCATGACAAGAACTTGAGATGGCATGTCACCAGGGGTTTGAAAGGGGGAGACATCAGCTTCCCGAGGACAATGTTTAGATCCCAAGCCACCAGTGATGGGCGGATGGGAGGGCCATGAGAGAAGCCCCCTTATGAAGTGGACCACCAGGGGGCTCACAGAGATGGGTTGGCCATCGATGAGATGATGATGTGCCGCTAGGGCACTGAGATGCATCCTGATGGACTTGGACTTTAGACAAGCCCAGAATAGGTGCAAATGAAATTGCAGAATGTCCTGCACTGAGCAAGAGAAAGGGTTGAGATTCCTGTCAGCACACCAGATAGACAACCTATGCTATTTGAAAGCATATGTGCACCGTGTTGAGTCCTTGCATGATGCCAATAGGACGTCCCGCATGTCCCGGGAGAGGTGGAGGTGTGCTATGGCTAGCCATTCAGCATCCATGCCATCAGGGTGAGGGACTGGAGGATAGGATGAAGAATGGTCCCATTCTCCTGCAAGAACAAGTCTGGGCCCTGGTCCAGCAATATGGAGGGCGCTCACGCTAGCAAGAGGGAATGAGGATGACAGACACTCAGTCTGACTAGATCTTGAACAACGTCTTGGGAACCAGTGGGATAGGCAGGTACATGTATAGCAGATTCCCAAACAAGGACAGGAGAAAGGTATCTGCCAACACTCGGTTTGGGGCTAGCCTCCGTGAGCAGAAGCACAGCTACTGTGCGTTCTTGGGGCTGACAAAGAGATCCAACGTTAGGGTCCCCCACACTGTTCCCTCTAAGCTGTGCGCGTGTGCGTACGCACACACCTCGCCGAGCGAGCGCACATACTTTACAACAGAGCGCACAAAAATTTCAGTTCTGATTCTGATAGAAAACAACACAGACGTCTTAAAATTTAAAAGTAGTTGTGTATTTACGGTTTTTACAAGTTCTACAATATTTTCTAGTGCAATCAATGTGGTGTACATACTGTATTCTGACGTGTAGTCAAATTTTAAAGTATATAACTCCGAGTGTCGTTATGTGGCGCACAAAACTTTAACCTTCCTTCAAAAGCTGCACACAGCTGATATTTTATGCGCACACAGCCTACAGAAAATTAGAGGGAACATTGGTCCCCCAACGTCGGAAGATAGAGCTGACCACCAGTGGATTGAGGCACCACACATGAGGCTGAGGAACTCTGCAGAGCTGATCTGTGAGCAGATTGTCCTGGCCTAGCAGGTAGACCACCCGGAGCATTATACCATTCTCCATGGCAAAGTTCCACAAGCGAGTCGCCTCCCAGCAGAGGAGGTATGAGCCCATTCTTCCCTGTTTGTTGATGTAAAACATTGCAACTTGGTTGTCCATCTGGACAAGCACAACCTGGCCTGCCAGGTAGGCCTGGAACACCCGAAGGGCATTCGTTACAGCTCAGCATTCCAGGAGGTTCATCTGAAGGGCACTTTCCTCCCAAGTCCAGGCACCCTGCGACTGCAGACCATCATTAGAACATGTGCAGGTGGGGCCTGGAAGGGTAGGCCAGCCATGAGATTTGGTCAGCTCCACCACCAGGCGAGAGAAGCCACCAGGGGCCGGGTGATCAATCGCCCAGATGGCCTGTGTTCTGGGTCCACTGTGAGCTGAGGGTCCACAGGGCCTGGTGAATTCGGAGATGTGCCTACAAGGTCACGTGAATGGTCAAGGCTATGTGCCCCAATAGGCGCAGCAGGAGACGTGTGGATGCTGATAAGTGGCCCTGTTCCTCCCCCTGCTAGGGGCACCAGATACTGTGCCCGGTCTGGGAAGAAGGCTCTGGCTTGGGCTGAGTCCAGAAGGGCTCCGATGAACTCTAGGTGCTGAGTCGAGAGCAGATGCAACTAGGGGAAGTTGTTCACCAACCCCAGATGTTGCAGCTCTCTTATGGTGTGACAGGCTATGTGGGTTACCTCCTTTGGCGAGCTTGCTTTTAAAAGACAGTTGTCCAGCTAAGGAAAGAGACTCCCAGCAAGCGAAGGTGAGTGGTGACAACTGCCAGGCACTTAGTTAACACCCTGGGTGCTGAGGAGAGGCCGAAGGGAAATACCCTGTACTGATTAGTGGCAATCTCCGATTCACAAGCGGAGGTACTGATGGTGCCAGGGATGGATCAGGATGTGGGTACAGGCAGCTTTGAGATCCAAGGAGCATAGCCAATCTCCCCGGAGCAGGTAGTGCAGCAATGTTTCAAGGAATAACATCTTGAACATTTTCTTGACCAGAAAGCAGTTTAGATTCCACAGATCCAAGACAGGCCAAAAGCTGACAATCCTTTTTGGGATGAGGAAGTACTGGGAGTAGGACCCTGTGTCCCAGAGGGGCTGAGGTACTTCCACTGTCCGATCCTTGAGTAAGGACTTTGAGTTCCTTCTGCAGGAGCACTCTTTGGAGAGAGGTCATGGGAAGTTCCGCTGGAAAGAAGAGAAGAGATGTCTGGTGAAAGTGTAGACCCAGGCATCCTTGGTGATGCCCAGCCAGAGGTGAGCAAAGTGGACCAGACGTCCTCCCATGTGCCTTGGGCCCTGCCCTTTTGAGGGAAAACAAGCTATGTCCAGGGAGTCAAAAGCCCCCCCCCCCCCGACTACAGCTTGGGTGCTATTTGGGGCTTAGGAGCTTTCGGCTTATGGGTGCTGTGACTCTGCCCTTGGTCCAATGACCCTGTTGGGGAGCCTGGTAGGCCGGAAACTGGGGGTATTTACCATAAGCCTTCTTCCCCTTCAGGTGGAAGGAATTTTTCCCCAAAGCATTCCGATGGAAAGGGTCAGTCATCTTCTGGGACAACCTAGTCCTGGTCAAAAACTCTGTCTCCAATTGGCTGCCTTGTCGGTCATGGGTTTGCTGAAGAGGTTCTCTCCTCAGCAGGGGACATTGGCCAGTTTATTCTGTACTCATTGCTCTAAATCTGAGGACTGTAGCCAAGCCAGGCACTAATGCCCACCGCAGCCATACGAGTCACAGACTCAAAGTCATTGAAGGCTGCTCGAGTTTGAAATTGGGAGCATTTCTTGACCGAGGAACGAGGGTCCAGAAGCACTCAAGGGATTCACCTACCAACCCAGCTGAGAACCCAGTGAGTTCCTTCACCAGGTCCCTCAGGTACATGCCCATGTACAGCTGGTAAGTCTGGATGCAGGCCGCGAGCATCGAGCCCTGGTAGCACTTTTTGCCAAATCCATCCATGGTTTGGGCCTCCCTACCAGGAGGCACTGAGGCGTGCGTCTTCTGACTTTTTATCCATGCATGGCCAACTCCAGAACCATGGAATTGTGAGCTCTTGCCAACTCGATACTTGGAAACAAGTCACCGGCTCACTATTGGCACCGTCACTGGGCTCTTCCACATCCTAAATAGCAAGCGCTCCAGGATGGGGGGAGGGAATCGGCATAGTCAGTGCCTCCTTCAGAGGGGCCTCGTACTGGAGGATCTCTAAATCCTCAGTGTGAGGCTCATCCTCTAGCTCCACTACGAAGACCAGGGCCTTTGACATCTCATGGATGAAGTTGAGGAATGTGAGATCCGCAGGCAGAGACTTCCAGCATTACTATGGGGAAGATGGCTCAGAGGGCACATCCCTATACAGTATGGTGTTGGGCAACTCGTCATCGGTCTCCCAACCCGACTGGGATCCAGAGGAGACCTAGAGTCCCAAGCAGTCCTCGAGTCTTTGAGTCACTGATACCAGAGGGGAGTCCGGTACCTGATGTGTGGGCTCAGAAGTGCTTGGGAGCAAGTTGCACCTCGAACTGGAGGCCGGTCGATATGGCTGCCAGCGGGCAAAACGTTCCAGCACAGTCTAGACATCCTCTGGGGAGGTCCACACAGTGGGGGATCCTGTAGTCAGCACAGATGACCAGGAGGCTCTGGGTGTCAGGCCCTGCTGTGCCTCAAGGAAAGCAGCAAGGCTGCGTTCCGGGGTTGCCATCCTGGCCTCAATGCCAGTAGGCTCCGTGGGACCAGGTTGTGTCTCGAGGGCACTGAGCCTGGAACCGGATCCCTTGATGAGGAGTCACTGATGGTGATCATGCCATGGGACTGTGTCTGATTCCCTAACACGGTGGGAGTCAAGGGCTCCGAGGCCGAGTACCTGAGGACTTACCTCCAGCTCTGGGATTGGCCTTCATTCAACTTGGATGATGTCTTGAGCCCGGGGGGGGGGGGGGGGGGGGGGGGGGAGGTCCTCAGAAGATGACCCGCAGTCTGAGGCTCCACGACCTCAGGGCTTGGATCAAGCACACCCACGTGACATTGAGTCATCAGACAGTGATTTCATACTCTATGCCGGCTCTGTGGCAGAGGCCTTCAAGCCAAACAGCTCCTTCCAGTATTGTACACAATTCCACTGGCTCTTTGCTGACATCTGCAGGCAGAACGGGCAAGAAGAGTCATCATGGTGTGCACCGAGGCACTTGATGCAGCAACTGTGGTGGTCCATGATGGACGTGGTGTGGGAGCATCTGCTACATTGTTTAAACCCACTGACTGAAGACAATGCAGGGAAGATGGCACCCGCAAGATCACACTCACATGTTTCAATCAGGGAGGGTGTAAGGGAAAAACCCACACCCCAGAAAAAGAAAAGACCAAAGAAAAATGTGACATCGGGGCAATGGTGGACTCGGGCAGTGAGAAGGTGATCAGGAACCAATCTGGCAAAAAGAGAGCAAAAAAACCACTAAGTAGATTAGAAAAATAGACTTTCACTGGGGACAACAGACAGAATGTCTGCAGGGCTCTGCAGAAGAAAGGTAAGATGGCACCCTTCGGAGGGAAGGTCTAACTCCCAAAGGCTTTCTTTGAAAGCTGCCAACGTCACCCACATGTGAAGACCGACTTCCTGCTTGTTCCCGGAGAATGCCCATCAACACAACTATTATTCAGGTATAATAGAGTGGAGTGGAGGAGTGGCCTAGTGGTTGGGGCATGGTACTTCAGGACGGAAGGTCGGGGGTTCAAATCCCACTAGAGGACAGCAATCTTGGGCCGGAAGGACTGGGGTTTCTAGTCCCACAGGAGCTCCTTGTGGTCTTGGGCAAGCCACTTATCCCTCCATAGCCCATGTTCCCTGTAAAATAGTTATCTCCAAGTTATAATGTCCTGTTCAATGTAATTTCAGTTTGTTCAATGTAAACCACACTGATGCAGAATAGTGCGGTATATAAGAGAATGTAAATAAATAAATAAATAATATGCCCCAACAACAGCTACAAAAGAGGAAGAAGTTGATCTGTTCCATTAACAAGTACAAGCTGAAATTGATAGGACATGCAAACAGGATATTCTGATAGTCATGGGTGACTGGAACACAAAAATTGGCAACAAAGGTGGCGGCAAAGTGTTTGAAAAATATGGACTTGGCAAGAGAAATGAAGCTGGAGAAAGACTGATAGAAAGATATGTTCGTTTCAGCAACACAAGGGGCGACTGTACACATGGACATAACCCAACGGATTGTACAAAAATCAAATTGACGGACATCTGTGGAAGTCAACAAAGCATAGTTACTCACCTGTAACAAGTGTTCTCCAGGGACAGCAGGAATCAATCCTCACTTATGGGTGACGTCAGCACCGATGGAGTCCGCACAGAGCAATTCTCCAGCTTTCAAAAAAAGCCTTTGGGATTGCTGCCTCGCATGCGTGGTCCTCTTCCCAACCAAAAGTGCCATCTTGCTCAGTCAGGTCCCATAGCTAGAGCCCTACTAAACAGATGGCAAGGGAAGGATAAAAAAATTGCAACGCTTCAGGGGAGGTGGGAGGGTAGTGAGGACTGATTCCTGTGTCCCTGGAGAACATCTGTTATAGGTGAGTAACTACGCTTTCTTCTGGAACAAGCAGGAAGTCAGTCCTCACTTATGGGACTCCGCAGCTACAGGCTACCGAACCTGTAAGTCAAAAACGCCTCCGCGAGGCTGTGAGCAGAAGTCGATGTCCAAAGGAAGCCTGAGCAATCGGGGCAAGCTCTCGGTAGCCACAGAAGAAGGGTCGGAGAGCAGGAGTTGCTTATACCCCGAACAGACTACGTAGTACAGCCTGGCCGAAGGCGCTGTCCTGGCGAGAGTCCCTTTCCAGGCAATAGTGTGAGGTGAAGGTATTCGCTGAAGACCAGGTCGCAGCCCGGCAGATGTCCGTCAGAGGCACTGAGCACAGCGAAGCCACCGATGCCGCCTTGGCGCGGACACCGTGCGCAGTGACCCGATGATCCAGCGGGGTGTCTGCCTTCGCCCGGGTGACGGCGATGCAGTCCACCACCCAGATGGAGAGGGTGCACTTAGTGACTGCCAGCCCCAGATGGTTGGGATCGTAGGCGATGAAGAGCTGGTCGGACTTGCGATGACCATGGGTGTGCTTTAGATAGAAGGCGAGAGCCCTCTTGCAGTCGAGTGTATGCAGAACCTCCGATGCCCGATCTACATGAGGTCTCGGGAAGAGGTTCGGCAGAACCATTTCCTGATTGAGGTGGAAATCTGTAACAACCTTTGGTAGGAATTTGGGGTGGGTACGAAGGACCACCCTGTTCCTGTAAAACTTGGAGTAGGGGGCCTCGGCCATATGGGTTTGAAGTTCATTGACTCGCCACGCCAAGGGTCAGTGCCACCAGGAACACCACTTTCCAGGAGAGCTGACGGAGCGAGCATGTTGCCATCGGCTCGAAGGGCAGCCATGTCAGCTGCATGAGCATGATGTTCAGGTCCTATTCTGCCAGAGGAGGCTGGATGGGGGTTTGGACAGCAGGAGGTCCCGCATGAAGCAGGAGACCAGAGGCTGGCCCGAGAGGAGTTTATCCTCGATGGGCAAGTGGTTGGCTGAAATGGCGCTCAGGTGAACCCTGACCGAGTTGGACTTCAGCCCCACCTGGGAGAGGTGGAGAAGGTACTGGAGGTCCCAAGGAATAGAGAAGGAGGAGTCGCTGATCTGGAGCTCGGAGCACCAGATCGAAAACCACCACCACTTCAGGGCGTAAGCCCACCTCGTCGAGTCCTTCCTCGACGCGAGAGGATGTCCTCAATCTCCACTGGGAGGTACAGTGAGCCTAGAGAGACCTAGATTGGCCACTGTTGGAAACAGGATCCTGGGCTTAATGGACCTTGGCCTGACCCAGTATGGCATTTCTTATGTTCTTATGTTCATTCAGCCGCCAGGCTGTCAGGGATAGCGAGACCAAGTTCGGGTGAAGCACCCATCCCTCCTCCTGCATCAGAAGACCGGGGGCACTGCCCAAGGAAACCGTAGGCTTGGATGAGAGCCAGAGCAGAAGCAGAACCCAGGTTGCTGAGGCCACGAAGGTGCTACAAGAATCACCGAGGCTCGGTCACGCTGGATCTTGTGGAGGGTCCTCGCACTGAGAGGAGTGGGAGGGAAAGCATACAGAAGCCCGGAGGTACAGTTCAGGAGGAACGCATCCTGGGCTACCCTGCTCGTGTGTGGTATTGGCCCGCAGAAGTGGGAGAGCTGCGAATTCATTGGGCTGGCGAACAGGTCCATGGACAGAGTCCCCCAGAGGCAAAACAGGTGGAAAGACACCTCTGGATTCAAACACCATTCGTGCAGGCGGAGAAGCCTGCTGAGCCTGTCTGCGAGGACACTCTCTTGGCCCAGGAGGAAAACAGCTCGTAGGGTCATGCCCCAATGCACTGCGAAGGAGCAGAGGAGGACCGCCCGACAGAGGAGACAGGAGCACATGCCCCCCTCTTTGTTTATGTAGAACATCGCGACTCAATTGTCGGTCTGCACCAACCCCAACCTGCCCTTCAGGTAGTACTCGAAGACCTTCAAGGCCAACTGGATCACTCAAAGCTCGAGCAGGTTGATCTGTTGTTGAGATTCCTCGGGCGACCACTGCCCCTGTGTGCAGAAGTGGTTGCAGTGGGTTCACCAGCCCAACAGCAAGGTGTCCATCGTCAAGATGAGTTCGTGCGGACGAGTCTGGAAGGGCATGACTTGAAGAAGGCTGTGAGATACCCAGACGGGATCCCGGAGGCGGCCCGAGGCCTGGGTCCATTGTGCTCTGAGGCACCACTGGGCCACTTGCATGTGCATGTGAGCATGGGGAACAATGTTGACAGTCGAGGCTGTGTGCCCCAGGAGGCACAGCATGGTCCATGCTGAGACCCTGGGCTGGCCTTGGACCTCGGCAGCCAGAGCATGGAGCCGATCCATGCGAGCTCGAGGTAGAAAGGTGGTTGAACGTTCTGTGTCGAGAAGAGCACCAAAGAACTCCAGAGTCCGCACCGGTGAGAGGTGGGATTTGGAGTAGTTGATCAGGAAACAGAGGCGCTCAAGGAGGAGGGCCGTGCACGACACCGAGAAGTGAGCCTCCTCTGCCAAGGCACCTGAGACGAGCCAATCATCTAGTAAGGGTAGATGGATATGCCCTGCAGTCAGAGGTGCGCTGCGGCCGATGACAGGCACTTGATGAAGACTCGTGGGGCAGACTGTACGGAACCATGGGGGGGCACACAAGATGCGAGCCCAAAGGGGACACTATGTACTGGAAGTGCTCTCCCTGCACCCTGAAACACAGGTACCTCCTGTGTTTGGGATGGAATGGAATGTGGGCGTCAGCGTCTCTGAGATCCAAAGAGCATAGCCAATCGCCCTGCCGGAGGTAGAGCAGCAGGACACCAAGGGATATCATTTTGAACTTCTCCTGCACCAGAAACTTGTTCAGATTCCTGAGGTTGAGGATGGGGCGCAGGCCCCCTGTCCTCTTCGGAATGAGGAAGTACCGGGAATGAAATACCTGACCCCAGAGGTGCAGCGGAACTCGTTCGACCACTTGCTGACCAAGAAGGTTGTTCAGCTCTTGCTGTAAGCAAGCCTGGTGTGAGGGAAGCCGAGTAGATTCCACCAGGGAGAAAGGAGGAGGGAGTCTGTCTAGATGAAGACAATACCCATCCCGGATCACTTGCAAGACCCAGGTGTCTGATGTCATAGCCGCCCATTCGGGGGCGAAGAGGGACAGGCATCCCCCACGGGTGGGAGCATCCCTGGGGGTGAGAGGCTATGCTTTTGGCGTCAAAACCAGGGGGCTGGCTGGGGTGGCGCCGGCAGCACCCCCTTTTCCCTGAGCACAGGGGTAGGTGGGTATGGTGGGTATCCCTGGTAGGGAAGCCCTTTCCTGTGAAAGAAAGGCTTTTTGGTGTGCTGCTTCTTCCATGGAAGCGAGGAGGTTTTGCGAGACGGGTGCGAGTCACAAATTCTGTCTTGATCTCGGCTGCCTTGTTCTCCATGGGCTTGCCGAACAGCTGTTTGCCAAGGCAGGGGACATTTAGAAGTTTCTCCTGGACCCACTGCTCCAGGTCCGAAGACTGGAGCCATGCCTGACGTCAGGCTCTGATGCCAGTCGCTGCTACATGGGCGGAAGACTCGAACCAGTCATATGGGGTATGGGAAAGGTATTTCAAGCAGTCTGCGACTGACCTCAGGAACCTGAGAACATGCTCCCCACCAAGGCCCGTGGAGAACCCGCCGAGTTCTTTGGTGAGATCACGAAGGAACATACCTATATATAGTTGGTACATGTGGATGCAGCACGCCAGCATGGATTCCTGCTAAGCCTTTCACTAGAGGGCGTCGAGGGCACGGGACTCCCTACTGGACAGGACCAAAGATTGCAACTTCAGGCTCTTCTGTTTCTGCATCGCAGACTCGGCTACCATGAAGGTGTGAGGAAGCTGAGGTCTTCCGAAACCCTGGGCCATGCTGGACCCTATACATGGCATCGAGTCTTTTACTGACAATAGGGACAAAGGTGGGTGCTTCCCACATACGGAGAAGCAGCCGGGAAAGGATGGACGTAACCGGAACGGTAAGAGACTTCCTGGGTGGAGACTCGTACTGTAAAATGCCAAGTTTCTCTGCCCTTGGCTCCTCCTTGGTCTGTGTTGGCAGATTGAGGACCCGAGCCATATCCTGCACAAACACCAGGAAAGAGGTGTCCTCGGGAGATGATCGCCTTTGTGAGGCAGGCGGGGACAGGTCAGAGGGGAGATCCCTGTGGGCGCAGGTCTCTGGGGAAGTGTTCTTGTCCGATTCCCAGCCCAAGAGATCTGAGAGGGACTCGGAGTCAGGTTGATCCCTGCGCCCCCTGGTCGAGGCCCGCTTGGAGCCAGAGGCACTGGCTCTGGAAGACCTCGCTCCGAAGGAATGGGATGGCACGCAAGACTGGTGTCAACGACCCTCACGAGGCCCGCGGCTCTCAGAGGTTTCCAAGGTAGTTTTCAGGACCCCGGTCGGGTGACCCTCGGTCTCAGGGCGCAAGCCAGCCATGCTGGGCAAAAGCGCCTGCTGGGCAGCGAGGAAGACAGAAATGCTGCGCTCCACTGTTAGCATATGGAACTCCCACTCAGGAATGGGTCTCTGCAACACCGGGGTTACAGGGTCTGGTGTAGAGGAGGAGAGGGGGTCCTCGCCAGGACGACCCTCAGGAGACTGGGCCCATCACCGGAGGCCTCTGTGTCCATACGAGGTATCTTTCGAGGCCACTTCTTGTCCGACTCTCGGAAACATAAGAACATAAGATATGCCATACTGGGTCAGATCAAGGTCCATCAAGCCCAGTATCCTGTTTCCAACAGTGGCCAATCTAGGTCATACGTACCTAGCAGTTTCCCCAAAAGATACAGATTCCGCAATGCTTGTACTGGGTCAAGCATTGATATCCTGGGTCCCTTCTTAATAATAGTTTATGGACCTTTCCTCCAGGAACTTGTCCAAACCTTTTTTAAACCCAGCTATAAGAACATAAGATATGCCATACTGGGTCAGACCAAGGGAACGCCGAGGGGAGCTAAGGGAGCGAGTGCGAGACCGCTCGCCCTTGTCCGGAGCCCCCGACAGTGACTTCAAGGTTGCCTTCTTCTTTTTCCCATCAACCTTGGGCGAACCCTGATCGGAGTGACGCCTGGGGCGCGGGGTCACTATGGGTGGGCCCCACAAGCAGGGAAGAGGACCGGTGCTACCGGAAAAAAGGCCGAAAGGCCGGAACACGACAATCTTTTTACGAGGGACAAGGATGTGCATCCAAAGGGCTCTGTGGAAAAAGGGAGATTGCACAAGATGGCACCTTTAGGCGGGAAGAGGACCACACATGCATGGCAGCAGTCCCAAAGGCTTTCTTTGAAAGCTGGGAAATTGTTCCGTGCGGGCTCCGTCGGTGCCGATGTCACCCATAAGTGAGAACTGACTTCCTGCTTTTTCCTGGAGAATGGAAAAGCTCAATAATATCAATAAAGTCAAATTCTGGAGCCAACTGTGGTACAGATCACCAACTACTAGTATGCAAACTCAAACTAAAGCTGAAAAAGAGCAAGCCACTCATGAATGTAGTAAAATAGGACCCTGAGAATATACTACTGGAATTTAAAGACTGCCTGTGAAATCAATTTGCTGCTTCGGATACAAATGAAAGAGCTCCAGAAGAGTTATGGGATGTCATCAATAAAGATGTATTTAAAGAAAGTGAGACATCTCTACAAAAGATGAAAAAGCAAAAACGGCCAAATTGAGTGACTGAAGAAACTCTGAAAATTGACCAGAAGCACAGAGAAGCTAAAGCCAGAGGAGAAAGTGAGGCAATCACAGAACTCAACAGAGATTTCCAACGTGCAGCAAGACGAGAAAATGTTAATTACTACAATGATGCATGCAAGGAAATAGAATCAGAAACTATTATAGGAAGAACAAGATTGGCTTTCCTAAAGCTATAAGAGTTAAAGTGAAAAATCCAGCCTCGAATTGAAATGCTACATGATGCTCAAGGATCCACAGTGAATGATGCTGAGAAGACCAAGAAAAAGTAGAAAGTCAGTATACCATAAAGATCAAGTGGATCAACAGCCATTTCAACTCGTACCTTGTGATCAGGAACCATTGGTGATAAAAGAAGTAGTCAAAGCAGTATTGAAAGCATTATCAAAGAACACAGCACTGGGCATTGATGGCATTCCCATTGAAGTACTACAGCAATCGGATGTTGCGGTTACCTTACTTAGAAGGCTCTGCCAGGAAATTTAGAAATCATCCTGGCCAACTGACTGTTAAAGATCTGTGTTTATATCAATACTGAAGAAAGGTGATCCGACTGACTGTGGAAATTATCTCACAATTGCTCTGATCCCACATGCCATCAATATTCTATTCAAGATCATTCAGCAGAGACCACAGCCATACCTGGAATGAGAACTGCCTGCCTGAACTGCCTGACTGAAGACCGAACACAGTTTAGGACAACTATCCAGAGGATTGCCGACACTGACTAAACCAGGGGTCTCCAAATCCAGTTCTGGAGGGCCGCAAACCAGCCAGGTTTTCAGGATACCCCTAATGAATATGCATGACATATATTTGCATGAACTACCCCCATTGTATTTGAAGTTATCTCATACATATTCATTAGGGATATCCTGAAAACCTGGCAGGATTGCGGCCCTCCAGGACTGGTTTGGAGACCCCTGGACTAGACGACACTTAACAACAATGTTAACTTTAATCCCAGTCAAGCCCCCATATGTTCTTCACTCAATCAGGATACAAGGAAAGGATTGCAAAGGGTGACTTACAGTAAATAAAATATCATCTGCAAATACAGATAATTTAAATTCCTCCTATACTACCCTAATCCTTTTAACCGACCCTAGCTATCAAAGGTTCCAGGGATAAAACAAAAAAGCAGGGGAGACAGGGGATACCCTTGCCTAATCCCCAAGTTAAACAAAAATCTGTGGAGTACCCCCCATTAGCCTTAAAGTCCCCTGACAAAATTTTCCCCAAAGTCCATCTTATCAAGCACAGCAAACAAACTCCCACTCTACCCTTTCAAATGCTTCTTCGGCATCTACCAAAAAAAGCAGAGCAGGCAAACTCTTCTGCTGGGCCCAACACATTAACCAAACAATCTTTTTAAGATTATCCCCAGCTTGTCTCCCAAGGACAAGGCCTGCTTGGTCTTCTCCCACCAAAGATAGTAGGAAATGATTGAGTCTCTCAGCCAGCATCTTTGTCAGCAGTTTAGCATCTATGTTTTATAGGGATATCGGGCGAAAAGATTTGCAATGCGCTGGATCTTTCCCTTCTTTACGTAGAATGGTAATGCCTGCAGTTTACATAGAGTCAGGAAGTGCCTGCCCTTTTAAGATCGAATTATATGCTACAGTGAAGGGACCAGCCAAAATCTCCGCATAGTGTTTGTAAAAAGCTGGGATAAACCCATATAGCCCTGGGGCCTTACTGGATTTCAGCCCTTTAATAGCGTTCTCCACCTCTCCCACCAAAACAGCAGTCTCTAATACCCCTCTCTGTGCATCTGTAAGGCATGAAAGATCAACACTGGCTAAATAAGCAGTCTTGCCTCCCAAGACTCTGCCCCCTCAGTTGAATAAAGCTTCGAACAGAACTCCACAAAACAATTTCTTATCCCTTCCAAATCAATGACTTTCTGTCCTGAATCCCTAATGATTTGAACAATTTGCCCCTACCCTCTCTTCAACTTCAACTGCGATGCCAGCAGCTTGCCTGCTTTATTACCAAATTCAAAATATTTTTCTTTGGCTAACTCTATCTCATGAGCCACGAAAGTCGTTTACATTGCTTGTAGGTTCATCCATAACTTATCCACGTCCCTTTGCAGCTCATCAGAGGGCACCCTATAGTTTTCCCCATCCTTCACCTATATCCTATTTAACAAATCCCTGACTGCGCCCTATTGGCCCACATAAGCAAGCAACCCCGAATGGTAGCTTTAAAACCATCCCCACAAAGTGGTCATCATAACCACTCCATTATCATTAAGAGCAAAATACTCCTGAATGTCTCACTCCACACCCTCACTGTCAGTTTGCTCATCCAGTACTGTCATTCAGATACCAGAAAATCAAAGCTTTTGGCTCCCCCACCCTTCTGCACTACCATCCACACAAAGGCATGATCTGACCATTCTATTATTTAAGTTTCCATGGCCAACACATTCCACCCCTCCCCCAACCTCCTTATCCACCTTAAGCATATCAATCCTAGAAAAGGAGTTGTGGACAGACGAGTGAAAAGAGAAGGAGCATCTAGATATCCACAACCTCTAAAATCTCTCATCTATGCCTTAAGAGCTTCCCTATTCCATCCTCCATAATAGATGTAGATAGTCATGGCTTAATGGGAGACAGCCAACATGGCTTTAGACAAGGAAGATCTTGTCTTACTAATCTGTTATGTTTTTTTGAAGGAGTCAATAATCAGGTGGACAAAGGTGAGTCGGTTGATATAGTGTATCTGGACCTTCAGAAAGCCTTTGACAAGGTCCCTCATGAGAGACTTTTGGCAAAACTAAAGAGTCATGGGATAGGAGGCAGTGTACTATTGTGGATCAGGAACTGGTTAAAAGATAGAAAGCAGAGGGTAGGGCTAAATGGCAAATTTTCCCAATGGAGAAAGGTGAATAGTGGTGTACCCCAGGGATCTGTGCTGGGTCCGCTGCTTTTTGACATATTCATAAATGACCTGGAAAGTGGAATAACGAGTGAGGTTATCAAATTTGCAGATGACACAAAACTATTTAAAGTTGTTAAAACCCAGGAGGATTGTGGAAGATTGCAAGAGGATCTTGATAAATTGGAAGACTGGGCATCAAAATGGCAGATGAAATTTAATGTGGAGAAGTGCAAGGTTATGCACCTAGGGAAGAACAACCCAAACTATGGTTACACGATG
Source organism: Ichthyophis bannanicus (assembly GCA_033557465.1). NCBI lineage: Eukaryota > Metazoa > Chordata > Amphibia > Gymnophiona > Ichthyophiidae > Ichthyophis > Ichthyophis bannanicus. Next base: position 168,683,888 of record CM066043.1, read on the forward strand.
CAAGGTTCCACATTAGGAACCACCACCCAGGAAAAAGATTTAGGCGTCATTGTGGATACCATGTTAAAACCCTCGGCCCAGTGTGCAGCGGCGGCCAAGAGAGCAAATAGAATGCTAGGTATGATAAGGAAAGGAATGGAAAATAAAACAAAAGATATTATAATGCCTCTATATCGTTCCATGGTGAGACCACACCTTGAATATTGTGTGCAATTCTGGTCGCCGTATCTTAAAAAGGATATAGCAATTTTAGAAAAGGTTCAGAGAAGAGCCACCAAAATGGTAAAGGGGATGGAAGGCTACTCCTATGAAGAAAGGCTAAAAAGGTTGGGGCTCTTTAACCTGGAAAAGAGACGGCTGAGGGAAGATATGATAGAAGTCTATAAATTAATGAACAGAGTTGTTTACCTTATCAGAGTTGTTTACCTTATCAGAATATAGAAAGACTAGGGGACATGCAATAAGCTACAGGGTAAACTATTTAAGACTAATAAAAGAAAATATTTTTTCACTCAACGTGGATTTTCACTCAACGTGGATTTTCACTCAGCATGGATTTAGAGAATCTCACTGGGTCGAGACCCTTCTCACCACACTCTTCAGCAACATAATATCAGGCATCGACAATACCCGCCAAGGCTTTGTCCTTGTCTTCCTTGACATCGCTGCAGCATTTGATTCCGTTAGCCATGAGCGCCTCCTAGAACGCCTCAAAGAAAAAGGAATCTCCGGTAAAGCACTCGAGTGGTGCAGGTCCTACCTCTCGGACAGATGGCAGCAGGTGAGATCCAGAAACACATCATCAGAACCATTCCACCAAAGCCAAGGTGTCCCACAAGGATCCTCCCTCTCCGCCTTACTATTCAATATATACATGCAACCTCTCTGCAACCTGATCCGGTCTTTCAACATTAACTGCATGATATACGCAGATGATGTGCTATTATACACGCCTTTTGCAACAGATAACCCAGACCTCGAAGCAATAACATGCTGCATAAACGAAATATCCAATTGGCTACAATCCCAAAACCTCCGGATTCAACACAAGAAGACGGAGGTGATGTTCATTACAAGAAACCGTAACTTCACTGCCCCAACAGTACTGAAAGTGAAGGAAGCAGACCTCCAGACCAAATCCGCGATCAGATACCTCGGCATCACACTAGACCAGAACCTAAATATGCAAGCTCATATAAGTAACACTGTAAGGGCAGTATATCATAAAATTAGATCCCTTAGATACCTAAGATCTCTGCTGGAGCCAGATGATTTCAGGACTATCTATCAAGCACTAATTATCCCGCATTTCGATTATGCAAATGCAATACTTCAAGGTCTCCCCCAAACCACCCTAAACCCACTGCAAATGGCAATGAACACCGCAGCAAGAGTACTGCACGGAGCATCCAGGAAAGACCATGTCACACCTATAATGAAACAACTCCACTGGCTCCCGATTCAAGGTAGAATTACATTCAAGACCTTGCTGCTCACCTTTAAAGCCACCAAAGGTCTCTCGTCAACTTCACTAACTGAGCTAACCCAGATGACACCCCACAACAGAGACAGAAGGTCAGTAGCTCAAAACACCTTGATAGTCCCAAGATCTATAACTAAATGCTCCAAGTCAACATCCAGCAGGACTTTCAATCTTTATGCACCAGTGATCTGGAATAACCTCCCTCACAACATTAGATCAATCCCAGACATATTCCAATTCAGGAAGGCCGTGAAACACTACCTCTTCCTCATACATTACCCTGAACCTAATAGAAACTCAGCACCATTTGCCGAATCCACCCAAATCACTACTGTCTAAAACCACACAAACACATGATCAGCCTACAAATTGTATATATTGTATATTTTATGGTTGTACATAGTTACCCTGTTAGCCAAGTTGATTATCCTGTTCATATGTAAACACAAAGTACTATTGGAAATGTGTATGTTCACTGTTTATTGTAAACCGCGCTGATGCTGAATAGCGCGGTATAAAAGAGACTTTAAATAAATAAATAAAACGTGTAATCAAACTCTGGAATTTGTTACCGGAGGATGTAGTAAAGGCTGTTAGTGTAGCTGGGTTTAAAAAAGGTTTGGACAAGTTCCTGAAGGAAAGGTCCATAAACCATTATTAAGAAGGGACCCAGGATATCAATGCTTGAACCAATACAAGCATTGTGGAACCTGTGTCCCTTGGGGAAACTGCTAGGTACGTATGACCTAGATTGGCCACTGTTGGAGACAGAATACTGGGCTTGATGGACCTTGGTCTGACCCAGTATGGCATATCTTATGTTCTTATGTTCTTATATTGCACTGGCATTGAATTATCTTTACTTGGGTCCAGCGTGAGATTAAATTCTTTGTATGTTGTCCACTTACCCCCAGTCACATCCAGCATAATTGGCCTAAGTATAGAGACAAGAAGAGCCTTGTTCAGTATTGGGCACATATATACTCGCCAAGACCCATACTACTCCATCCATTCGCACTTTAGCTATCACATCTCTCTCCCTGGATCAGCCTTACACTACAAGATCTCTGGGTCAACCCCTTAGCAAATAAAATAGCCATCTCTGCCTTTTTGCATTCTCTCCATTAGAAGTTACAACCACTACAGGGAACCGAGCCAATCAAAGGAGACCTCATACCTCCTCAACAAATGAGTTTCCTGAAAAAAATTATTTTGGCTCCCAAACGACTCAGCTCCCTGCTCAAAGCAGCCCCTTTTGCTGTTACGTTCAACTCCTTGACATTGTAAGTAAAAAATCTAAACCTATCACCCATATCCATAGCTCACCCCAAATCCATTCAAACCAACACTATGATAACCTTCTCAACCCCAAACTCCCATATACAGCCTTCCCCACATCAATCTGGTTGCCCCTACCCATATAGGCAACCCCATCTCCATCAGGAGGAAACTGGTCACCCCCACACCGGTACCCCTCCTGACTCCAACTCCACTACCAACAAAACCAACACCCTTTCCCCTTCATTAATTTGCTCTTACACCTACAATAAAATCCCATAGATTAGATTATCTAACCCATACACAAACCAGTCTATCAGGTACATAGTAGACCCTTGCTAACCCACCTGAACACACATTGACTATACCCCCCAACTCAAATACTTACACTTTTCCTCGTCCCACAATCCACAATAACCATCATATTGTCCATACATCATGCACCCCACATATGAACTCTAAGGACAACCATCCAACCAAAACAGTCTATTCAGTCATTAGAGTCCACGGTAGCCTGAAGGTTTTCACTGCCGGTACTCCTTTTCAAGTGGCCCAACCTCTCTCCACTTTCTGCCATCTGATCATCGATTATAGCTGAAACTTAGACGTCACTGCAGATGCTTGGCTGGTTAACTCCATCTCCCGAGCCGCTTATATCACTTCCTCCTTAGTAAGTGCCTTCACTGTCTGACTGCCTTTAGTGATAGCCAGTGCAAATGGAAACAGCTGTCTATACTTAATGCTCTCATTTCTGAGCTTCCTGGTGACATTTCACAGTTCCCGACACTTGCCCCAACTTGAGTGGAGGAGTGGCCTAGTGGTTGGGGCAAGGTACTTCAGGCCGGAAGGTCGGGGGTTCAAATCCCACTAGAGGACAGCAACCTTGGGCCAGAAGGACTGGGGTTTCTAGTCCCACAGGTGCTCCTTGTGGTCTTGGGCAAGCCACTTAACCCTCCATAGCCCATGTTCCCTGTAAAATAGTTATCTCCAAGTTATAATGCCCTGTTCAATGTAATTTCAGTTTGTTCAATGTAAACCGCACTGATGCAGAATAGCGCGGTATATAAGAGAATGCAAATAAATAAATAAATTAATTAAATAAATACTTCCGCAATATGGTGGGGGACAGGTCATCAAAAATATCAATCTTGTGAGAGTCCCAGGTGAAATCCTTAATTCTGCATGCTCTAAATGCCACTCTCTCCTTCAAACAAACAAAAATGCTATCCAAGAAAATGCTAATCCAAGTCTTCTTTTCTCAAAACAAGATGCGGGTGTTGGGCATCAGTATGGAAAAGGTACATACTACTATGTCTCTTGTTCCTCGGAGGACCTAGTGCTTGGTGGGCAAGATCAGGTTCCACCTGGAGTTCCATGCTGGAGCTGTCTCCCTCATCCAGCAGAGCTATCACTGTTTTGGCCACCAGAGCCGCACAGTCCTCATAATATTTGTCTTCCAAAATTCCCCAAAAATGCAGATTACTGTGCCTCACTCTATTCACAATATCCTCGAGCTTGTTAGCCAATTCACCATTTGCTATCTCCAGTTGAGCGACCTCCTTATCCAGCTCGGTGGTTAATTCCCCCTGTTCCTCCAGCCCATTTTCTATTTCCTCCACACACTGACCAACCTCCATCAGTTCCATACATAAGTAGGAGCCTAAGGCTACAATATCAGCCATCACTTTAATCAGCTCTGCTTTAAAATTCACAAAACCACTGTCAGAATTCTCCGGGGAAGATCTGGTCACTGTCCTCCAAATTCTCATTACTGCACATCGTGTATCATCTGTGCTTCTTTTCGGTGTCAGGCCAAAATCAGAAGCCATCTCACTCCCATCCGGCCTCATTTTCCCAGACGAAGAGAAGGCATACTTCTGCAGGTTGGCCTGGTGCTTTATTGCTGCTATCCAGAGCTCAAACCGTTCCCAAACCACCAGCTGCACGCTTTTGGATTTTTCGCATGGAAAAGTGCACTCTCTAGCTATTCTCAAGTAGGTGGATGTAGAGCTCCGGGATTAAATTGCCATCTGCAAGGGTGATGTTACTCGCGCCTCCGGTGGAATTTTTTTTTTTTTTTTAATGGGCCACAGTAAATGCATTTGCAGATAGTGTGGATGCACTTACCACACTATCTGCCAATGTATTTATCATGTGGTAAATGTCTGCCTGTGCAGAAATTGCAGGACACATGCCCCGAATAGTTAACACAGACTTTGCATTTACCAAATGTTAATTTGTCCTCCTAACACATAGCAAGTGCAAATATTTACCACACATTATTATACAGCCCCTTCTGCAAGATCACTTTATCCAGACATTCAGCACAGCTTATTTGGACATGTGTACTGCTGAATTTGGGCAGATACCATTTGGTTAACTTTAAGATAGTTATTCACTGACCTGCAATGACCACTAAAAGTTAAACCATATCCTGGGAAGGTTTCCAGATAAATGAGTGGCAAGGGTTAGAGAGAGGATATTTTAAAGTTCATAGTTTGTTTGTCTAGCTTACTCTCAAAGTTAGCCACATAAACCTTTTGTGCCCTATATTCAGCCTGCAGCAGTCAGTGCTTGTAAAGCACCTGGCCATCACAGGCAAAAGGAAGCTAGATAAGAACATAAGATATGCCATACTGGGTCAGACCAAGGTCCATCGAGCCCAGTATCCTGTTTCCAACAGTGGCCAATCTAGGTCATACGTACCTAGCAGTTTCCCCAAAAGACACAGATATTCAGTACCAGATGCTGGATTCCAACCCGTTCTTAATATCAGGTTTTGCCACAGACCTCATTTGCTATCTGGTCAAGAGCAATATACAGCCACTAATCAGATAGGAAAACTGCAGAAAGTTAGGACAGCCATTGACCCATCCTAACTTTATGTGGTTACCTATCCAGTTAATGGGCTGAAAATCACCACTGACTGGACAGATGTCGGGATTATCCCAACACTATCCAGACTGTGCCAAAGCAGTCTATGTGGATATTCAAAGACGCTGGCCGGTTAGTGCCACTGAATATTGGGCTCAGCGAGGTTTATGCAGTTAGCAGGTCCAGCTTGCTGCTTAAACCCATTTGAATATCAAGCCCTTTGAATAATGACACCTTAGAACATTTTAGTAAATGGGTCCTAAAATGTTTACATTGTATTCCCATTTAATTTTGATCAGATTCAATTCTCAACATAGGATGTTTAAATGAAGAGAAATGTATTTTAACAGGTTTCAGGGAAATCTTTATCTTATACTGTAGATAGTATTCAATAAATAAACTCAATCCCTCAACAGAGTTAAGCTCAAATCTGATATGATAGCAATAGCCTGGATACTTAATTTGAGTCTGGATAAATGCTAAGAGCAGACATTACATAATTCTTCAGGCTGTATTTAGGACTATCATAACACACCCACTGAAGATGTTTTGCATTTTATTATGATCATAGATGAATGCTTCATTACACTGTATAAAACCTGGCTTACCACCTTGTTAGCTAACAAGCCCAGAGCAAAAAGTGTTTCTATCTGCTTTGCAATGAAATTTATTTAATCATACCTCATGCCCACAGTAGAAGCATAGAAAAAAAATCACTAAGCTGTTCCAGATGACTGAAAGCAATATTTTATGCACATGAGCATAAGTACATGTAAGACTGTATATAAAAATTCAGGGGTAATAAGTCAAATTAATTGATCTTACTTTGATAAAGCTCTTCTGTTCTGCAAATATTGCAATACTTCTGAAAACAGGGTCCACTACGAAGAACTAGACAAGCACTTATGGGTATAAGAACAAATGTGTTCAGAAATATCAATCAAGAAAACTCTGCATCTAAAAATATTCTTGCCAGCTAGAAGCTATGCAATCAAGTAGAAACATCATGTTCTACCAATATTTTAAGAAAAGAGTGAAGATAATAACTTCTTTTTGCTAGAAAAGACTATATTACTACTAGTCATTTGTATAGTGTTACAAAGCATAGCTTTATACACAAACAAAGCCAGTGACCTTCCTCTAGCTCAGTGGTTCTCAATCCAGTCCTCTGGGATCCTCAGGATATCCACAATGAATATGCATGAGATAGATCTGCATACAATGGAAGCAGTACATGCAGATATATCTTATGCATATTCATTGTGGATATCTTGAAAACCTGACTGGCCTGGGGATCCCAGAGGATGGGGTTGAGAACCACTGCCCTAGATGAACATCAAAGAAGTTGATACTATCCTCACAGGATACTGACCATTCCCTCTGATATATTCATTTATTTAGCTATTTTTATAGACCACTTTATCTCAAAGGTGAGTTTTCAAAGTGTTTCAGAATTCCTTTATGTCAGATATGGCTTGTATACTCTCGGGGAGTGTGTTGCAAATGGATGAGGCATACAGTGAGAAGGCTCGGATAGAGGTGGTCTAATAGTTCTTTAATGTAGGGATGCTGAAGGTAATTTGTATAATTGTCCTTCTGGTTCTGTTATTTGATGTTTTTTGTAGTAGTGATTGAAGGTATTCTGAAGATACATTGTGAGCTACTTGGTATTTTGTTTGGCTTATTATGGATAGTTAGTGTTATTGCTTGAGTATTGGTTTTGTGTGTTCAATTCTGGATGCACCATGAATATTGTGAGCATCAGTGTTTTGGGGCATCTGTAGCAGTTGAAGCATGTATTTCGGTAAATTTTGGAAGATTGAGCTATGACAGTCAATATGTGGGAACACCAGAGTTTGGAAGACTGTACAGAAATCACTGATATTCAGTAGTGGTCGTAGGCATTGTATCATTCTCATTTTCTGGTAAATCACGGCATGCTACCACGACGCCTCAGAGTGGCTTGCCTCTAACAACCTGACAATAAACATCAATAAAACAGAAGCCATATTCATAACAAGAGATAAAGAATTCATCCCACCTCCTCAGATACACCTTGGAAGAGCAACAATCACAGTAAAAGAAGAGATAACATATCTGGGAGTTATCATTGATAGGGCCCTAACACTCACCGCACACATAACTACTTCCGCACAAGCCATATACAGAAAAAACAAAATGCTTCAACGACTAAGACCACTACTCGAACCATCAGACTTTAGAACAGTTATTCAAGCAATGATCAATCCCCATTTAGACTATTGTAATAGTATCCTCCATGGTCTCCCAATGCAAACTCTATCACACCTACAACTTGCGCAAAACACAGCCGCACGTGTAATAATGCATGCATCCAATACTGATCACATCACACCAATCCTACACAGCCTTCACTGGCTCCAAATAGCCAGTCGAATTAAATACAAAAACATGGTTATTATATTTAAACTGTTACATGACATAGCACTATCACACACCACCACATTAATATCCAAAACTCCAGATACCTGACTGAGAAGGGGCTGTACACAAAATTCACTATGGCATCCAAGCGACTTCCGTAAAACAACCAAAACAACAAACAAAAGAGCTTTCTCCCATTATGCTCCAACACTCTGGAATGCCTAGCCTCCAGCTATAAAGGAAATAAAAGACCTTATTGATTTCAGAAAAAGATTGAAGACTTTCCTTTTCAAAGAGCACTATGGTCATTCCCACCCAGAATCCTTTACCACATATCAGAAGGTGCCTTAACACCACTTCATATCCCACCCTTACTGTCGCTCATCCTGCTCAATTCAACTAATACACATTTCCCCTTAAGCCTTCTCACTTGAAGTCCTGAATTATCGCATCCCCTAGTTCTGTTAGACCAACCAATGTAAATAGTTTTACAGTTAACTCTGCTATTGTACATAGTTAAATATTTTCGATGTAATTTGTTCTGGTGATTGTAAACCACCTTCATTGTCAGATAAGCTGGTATATAAGAATGTGAAATAAATAGAATAAATAAATGAGTTTTATAATGATGTTGATGTGTGGTTGAAAGGTAAGGCACTGGTCTAGAAATATACCTAGCTATCAAACTTGAGTTTTGACCTCTAGTTCAGCTCCAGGACCTTTCAGAGATGTCGGAGGTGAAATGTTGTGCCCCTGGTGATGTATAAAACTTCAGTTTTCTTGTAATTTACTAATAGGTTATGCCTAGAAAGCCAGTGTGATACAGAAAAGCATTATATCATTGGCATAAATGTGATTTAAAAACATTGTGGGCCTGTATGATTGTGCAGATAGGCTGAAGATAAATGTTGAATAAGAGAAGATGAGGCAGAGCCTTGTAGAATTCCTTGCTGCTGGGTGCAGGGTGCAGACTTGAATAATCCTATCTTGACTTTTTGCTGTCTGCCTTTTAGGTAAGAGTGGAACCATTTCAGGGTTGTGGTCTTGAGTCCCACAGATTGTAAGCATGATAGTAGAATGTTGTGGCAAACTGTTTCAAAGGCTGATGCAATGTCAAGGAATAGCAGGATGAATCCTTGATGATACCTATATAGTCTGAGAAAAGGGACACATTCTGGATGGATGGAACAGAATGGCTCTCCACTTTTAATCTACCCACTGTTATACCCATTATTGGAAATTTCCATATTACAACCTATATTGAGCAACTTTGAAAAAAGGTTTGCATTTTTTAATTTGTCACCGATTATGAGTTTAATTTTGAAATACAATCATAAAACAGAACACACAGAGGCTACAGATAAAAAAATAACCTGTGTGTGCAAATGAATACAAATCTCTGTAAATTTGCCAATGGACTACATAAGAAAAAGAATACACGTACTTTAGGGCCTGTGCATCCCATATAAGAGTTCCTTTACTTTGTGCAACTTTTTCTTTGGGCTACCAATGACCGGATCTCCGAGTAAGCAGATCAAGGAACCTAGACGGCTATGCTGCCAAGCACAGTAATAATGCTAATCTCCATACATATTCGAAGAGGACTAATTCTTCGGATCACATTACAGAGGCTCTCTTATTTGCACATATCATTTTGAAAAAAAAAATAATGTAGTAATAAGTTCTTTAGGCTGCATTTCACATTGCAGAGACATCTCTTTAAGACACTTATCTTTTTATTTATTGCCTTTCAGAGGAGGCCAGTTGAAGTACCAGATGAACTAAGAAGTTGCCACAATTTATAGGGCAGCAGTTGCACTGTGGCAGGACTGGTGGCAATACACAAGCTCCATCATCGTTCATTCACCAATGCTTAGTGTCAGCCTGGGATCAAAGAAGGGTATGTCGATGGGGATGAACAGGGCACCTACCCCTGGGAGGGAGATGGTCCTTGGGCATTCACAGGTGCAAAGAGGTGGTGGCAATGGCATATGAGATTATGCATCAGAAGAGTGCAAGCGCCTCACACATGCTGCGTGCTGTATGTGTATCCCTCAGGAGTATCAAAACGGTCCATGCAGTGCACAGAGGATTACTACTTTGTATGAGCTGTTCTGTCAGTGGCATTCCTAAAAGGGACTCATTTGCAAGCAAGGTACCAAAGCTCCACCAACTAACAAATGGAAGGGAAAAATCATATTGCCAGAGCTGTTGCACTATTAAGTCTCTGCTTCTTCCAGACAGAGATCCCTATGCCAGTTGAAGGACCGGTTCCATGTGCAGGATGCCTGCATGCTGAAGCTCTCAGAAAACAGGTGGAGGAACTCAGAGAAGAGGTGGAGAGGCTGAGGAGCATTCAAGACAGTGAGAAGTACATTGATGAGATGCTTCTTGAAACATTCAAGCTCCCCAACAGAGGTCAAGATGGGAATCTACAGAATGATGAAAGTTGGACACAAGTCACCAGGGCCTGCAGAATCACCAATCCAACTCCTCCAGTCATTGAAATGAAGAACCATTATGCAGCCCTGGAAGTGGAGGAGGTGAAAAAATCCCAGGAAAGGAAATAACCAGAGCTCAAGCACCTTAAGCTGCAGAATCAGTGACCACAAGGAAGCAAAGGGTAGTGGTGGTTGGTGACTCTCTTCTTAGGGGTACTGAGGCATCCATCTACTGACCAAACCTGATGTCCAGAGAGGTGTGCTGTCTGCCTGGTGCCAAAATCCGAGATGTTACGGAGTTTGTTGAGACTCATCAAGCCTACCGACTATTATCCGATATTGCTCATCCATGTCAGCACTAATGATACTGGTATCACTCTAAGCGTATCAAAAGTGACTTCATGGCTATGGGACAGAGGGTGAAGCAGATAGGTGCGCAGGTGGTGTTCTCATAAATGCACAGGAGGAGCCTCTTTCAATTGAAAGCAAGCTCTGCTACGAGGGAACATAGGGATGAGGGTGAAAGGGGATAGACGCAGGAGTAATATGCAGAAATATTTCTTTACGAAAAGAGTGGTATATGTGTGGAATAGTCTCCCAGTGGAGATGGTAGAGATGAAGACAGTATCCAAATTCAAAAAAGCCTGGAACAAACACAGACGATCTCTAAAGGAAAAGAGGAAACTATTGTAGTAGTTGATATGGAAGGGCAGACTAGATAGGCCATGTGGTCTTTTTCTGCCGTCACGTTTCTGTTGTAAAACACAACCAACAACCCAGGAGACTGGGAGAAGGAGTGCTTTGCAAAATATTTATGCCAGAACCCAAAGCACCAATCAGGATGTAGGGGGAGGGGTGATGAAAATGAGGTACACTCTTACGGAAGAAGGAACCTGGATGCTGCTGGGGCTGAGCGAGAGAAGATAGAGGGATACTGGGCAAAGCTTAAGGGGAGACAGAAAACAGGGAATGCTGTTTTTGATCTACCATGTTTATGGGGGCATAGGGGAATGCAAAGACAATTGTTCATCTAGGATGCTAATACCCTCGGAACTAGCACTCTTTATAGATTTAAAAAACCTCCATAATTTACAGCACTCTGATTTATGATAATACAAATGTATTTCCTAATTTCACTAAATGCCCATATACTATACTATATGCTATACTTCCTCAGGTCCCTAACCAAAGCATTTATGTGATTGGCTGTTTTTCTAAAGAAAAATTCCTGGATATTGAATGGATAATTTTGGACATATAATAGGACAAAAATATTTTTCCAAAAAAGGAATGAGATTCGTGGCTTTCCTGGGTACTGTCACTAATGCTTAGTGTCAGACTGTGACAAAGAAGGGTGTGTTGATGGGATGGGATGGGATGAACAAAGCAGGAATATTCAACCACTAAGAGAGTAATTTAATAACAGATCACATTGGTAGAGAGGCCAAATGAGTGCCTGTTATAAAGACACATAAAGGCACATTTTACAAAGGACATTCAAGTGCAACCTGGGATATCCAAGCCAGAACATCTGGAGAAAAACTTGGCACGTCCAAGTTCAGTCATAATTTCACAAACGTGGACGTGCCTGATATGAATGTCTATGGGGATGTCTACATAGATGTCCCTGGAATTGTATTTCAGAATGAGGATGTCTAATAACCTAATGTTTATAGTGGGCCAGGACCATGGTGGCTAGGGTTCAAATTTCACTGCTACTTCTTATGATCTTGGGCAAGTCACTTGATGCTCCATCTTTTCTACACCTTCTTGATATTTTACAGCCAAAACATGAACTTTCCTTATGCCTGTTCATACCCGGGGCAGGTCTAAACTTGGATGGGGTGCAAACGTCCCTGATATTTTTGAAATCAATTGGGGACGTCAAAGTCTACAGCACTGCCCCGGTAATTCCTCCACTGCCAGGCCCTCTGCCTATTTGTATGTCCCTGTTCCTGGGGAGTGTCCCTGATTTGGACATCAATATACGTGTTTTTTTGATGTCCAAATTACATCTAAGGCTTTTAAAATGACCCCCAAAGACACCTATTTGCCTTATAAAATACGAGCACAAATCCTGCAGAAATCGCAGCTACTGTATAGTGAACCCCACATTCATTTAAACCAGCTTGGAAGCAGATGTAAATGTATGCGCATATAATACATGTGATTTCATGTAGTTTATGAAGAGTGTATAGGAGTGAAACATTAATCCAGAAAACATGAAAAATGCAATTCTCCAAATAAGAACAAAATCACATATATGCTGTTCCTTCAAGGCCAACTTCTTGAAGTCTCAAAAGAAGCATACTGTGATCCACCAGGTCAAATGCTAGAGTCATATCTAAGTAATCCCATTTTAGGAACATCGCATTCTTCTGGAGGTTCCAAAGATAGAGTTCCCCCAACCATTGCGGTTTCTTGACATAGCGCTCTAATCTCCACATGTGCATCCATTGGTCCCCCAACTGCACCCGTCATTGGCAAACCATAACTCTTTTGCACTTCATGTTCCCATACTTGTGAACTAAGCACCAAGGAAACAACAAACTGTTCAGGAGCCGCTTTCAACACATCCTATCATGACACCATCTTGACACCCCCCCCCCCGCCTCATTTTATTTGAATTCTCCTCTGATTTAATAAATGGAGCTGGGTACAAATTCAGTAGAGAGCATTAATTTGAATCATATGACCTACTGGTTGCAGTGACTGGCTGCTATATTACCACTACTATTTCTCATTTCTGTAGTGCTAATAGATGTCCACAGCTCTGCACACAGACTACCAGAATGAGACTGGCTGGCCAGAGCTCTGCATACAGATTCCTAATACATAGTAGGGCTGACTTGACTAAGGTGGAGTAAGATCTCCACAGTAGATGACCAAACAGAGTTACCAAATGTGAGCAGATAACTAAAGAGGGTATGGTTATGATATAAGAGAACAGCCACCATTTCATTAAAGAAGAAGGATTTTCAAACAATTGTGGCTCAGTGAATCAAAAGCACTCTCCTTGCAACCAATTCTGGCCATGGTTCTGGTGGCTCAGCTTAGCTCTTCCTCCTGGGCTTAGTGGGTGTAGATCAGACAGACTTTGTCAAGGGGAGAAAAAGTATCTTAAAAAGCATTGGCTGTCCTTCAGAAAACAAAAATGAAACGCTAGATGGGATGGTGTGGAGTGCCTTGATCCAGAAAAAGCTTTTGATTAAGTTTGTTGGTATATATGTTTTGGTTCTCCACTAGTTAATTATTTAGCTAGGCTTATATACGCTTTTCTCTGGGTCAAAGCGGTGTACATTCAGGTACGGTATATATTTCCCTTGTCCCCGAAGGGCTCACAATCTACGAGTTTAGTAGGTGGCCAGAGGCCTTGTATGATCAACCAATGGCTTTGGACAGCTCAATGCACAGTTTGAACTTAAGGAGACAATCAGGCAGAGTTCTCCCTGTCCCCACTGCTGTTGATCCTTACATTGGAGCCTGTGGTGATTTATTTGTTAATTATAGATGAATTTCAGCAACTCAGGTTTGGCAACAAGGAACTAAGAATGGGGCTTCTTGCTGATGATATTTATTATTGCTACAAAGTGGAGGGATGCAACCACTTTAGCCACCTTACTGGGCAGACTAGATGGACCATACTGGTTTTTATCTGCCATCATCTACTATGTTACTATGATATTCATAAAAATATCCACCCTCGTCTGGTGGTGTGCATCCACTTACACCATGAGGCCATTGTCTCTATTAAGGCCTAGGCTGAGGTGTTAAATTTCTTGATGAATCCTAATTCCTCAGTTTCACACCAAGTGTCTCTCTGAGGTTTCTTGGTAGAAGTATGCCACCCACCTCACTTTCATGTATGCTGCTCCAGATTAACATGATTACCAATACAAGTTTTCATTCATTTTTCTTACTTTTTAGGTGTGAATGCTCGTCTCCAAGATGCCCTTTAGCACAAAATGAGGTCCTAACATGCAGGTGTTCCCAGAACAAAGAAATTTTGATGATACTTGGCAAGTGGTTGGGCAATAATAAAGAGGGAACAAATGGTTTCTGGTATAAAATGTCTTGCAGAGTATGGCAACCATGAGAGAACAGAGAGAAGGGGATGGTAGAGTTTAGTATTTAGTATTTGATATGGATGTGCAGACTGTATACGCTGTATGGTCTTTATCTGCCATCATTTTTCTATGTTTCTATATACAGTAACTTCTTGTTGGCTTTATTTAGTTGCTTCTTTAAAGCAATTAAATACAATTTGGTTGAATCATAGGTTACCAAAATGCAGCTTAATTTCATGGTGAATATGTATTAATATCTCATATCATCCACCTACAAACTCTTTTAAAACACCTTTAAAGCTTTTTTTTTTAAACACTGCAGCAGTAGGAGTTTCCATTACATCTACATTGCTACAAAATGGCAAATTAGATTTGGTAATAACTTATAAATAATGCAGTTTAATTCTATAATAACCTTCAGCTCTACTATATGCTGTAACTAGACAGGACAAAAATAACTAACAATAGAGAGGTTAATATGGTACATTTCTGCAAATTTTCATACTGACAGCTATTTTTATAAATATGAGGATAAATCAATATAGCAAATATACAAAATGAACATATCCTCTATGAGTTAATTCAAATAACCAATGAAAGGGGTGTGTCATCCAGTAGATGAAAAGCATAAGAAATGCATTATTTTTCACCAGTGCCGTTGCTCTACTACCTTAGCTATTTCCCATGTTATCAATCTCATCAGTATGTGTTCACTGATCTATAAGGCAAGTGGCATTGCCTGCTAGCTTAGCTCACAGAGACAGCATAAAATTCATGTCAGATACTTAGTGTAACCAGACGTTGTTTCATCCAGGCTTAGGTCGCATCCCATTACTTTGTATTCTCTTTGAGAATCATTTTAACCTACTGTTCAGTTGGAAAGAACATTGGAGGACTTTTACTAAAGTGTAGATTCTGCTTCTGTGTTAACTGTTGAGAGCATTTTCCAGTATCTATACGTACAGATAATGCAGAGAAAATGCACTTAGTGCACGTTGACTGCACTGCAGATAACCCAGATGCATGTAATGCTACCTATTGAGGAGACATTAATTGCTCCGTATTATCTGCTGCCTTAACAGTTAACATGTGGTACCATATCGTGCATTAAGTGTAAGGCACTATCCCTGCCCCCTCTCCAGTCCATTCCAAGTTAGGAAGTTCATGTGGAAATTAGCACGTGCTATTAGCGCATGGCCAATTAACACGATGACATGCCAGGGTATAATTTTATAAGGGGATGCATATTTTTAGGTGCTAAATACACTCACAACTGGACGTTATTTAGTCATTAATGCATGTATATAGCTACATAAGCATGTTAATTACCTCTCATAAATACTGACCAGTGTAGAAGTATGTGTGCTGTCTAATGGAGTGTACTTTGCTGGTGGCCATGTGCATGGGCAGTCTTGGGTTGAGCATACAAGTACACACAGATTATTATAATTTATGTGTGCTCTTGCAAATATACAGGCATTTGCATTTACACCAGTTCCAGGACTGGTGTCAATGTCCATGCCTTAGTTTAAGGTGCACTTTTTTGCCACATTAAGCAACTTATTTTTTTATACAATAAGCTTACCAAGGCCATGATATTTTCAACAACATATGGATATGAAAGTTGGACAATGAAAAAGAAAGACAGAAAAAAAATTGATGTCTTTGAATTATGATGCTGGCGACGAATACTGTGTATATCATGGACTGCCCGAAGAACAAACCAGTCAGTACTAGAGAAGATCAAACCTAAGCTTTCCTTAGAGGTTCAGATGACAAGACTTTGACTTTCATATTTTGGACATCATGCGAAGAGAAAGATCATTGGAGAAAGACATAATGCTTGGCAAGGTAGAAGGTCACCATAAAAGAGGAAGGCTGGCAATGAGATGGATCGATACAATAACAGCGGCTATGGATATCACTCTATCAACAATGAGCGCTTGGCTGAAGACTGAACATAGCTTAGATCAACTATCCAGAGGGTCGCCAGGAGTTGACACTGACTTGACAGCACTTAACAAGCAGCTTAAAATATGCACCTTAAAAATTACTTTAACTAGGTGTCCCCTTAAAAATAACTGTCTTAGAAGATGATTTTTTAAAGGGGTTTATACTTTAAGGTACCAAGTACACACCCTACTAGGGGTTATTTTAGTAATTAACACACATATATGACCACATACTCATGTTAATCCAACATGCATAAAAGTGTGTGCGTTGCTTGATGGCACGTACTTTGCCAGTGGACATGCACATGGATGCAGTTTGGGTGCAGCACTAGCAGAGCATACCAGTATGCATGTAGATCATAAAATACTATAATGTATGCACATTCTTGAAAATGTAGCTGTGGGCATTTAAGCCAGCTCTAGGGGTACATAAATGTCTGTACCTTGACTCAGGGTGCTGATTTCTACCATTTACGTTGGTATTTTATAAAGACAAAAAAGTGCCTACTTGTTTTTATACAAGAGGCTTAACTTAGGCACTTTAAATGGTGCTTTAACTAGGCACGTCCTTATAAAATTACCCTCCTAGTGTGTCCTGTGCATAACACAGTTTAGAAATAAAGGGGGCCTTTTATTAAGTAACTTCATGTACTCTACAATATGTCTTCCAACAAGCACTTAACTTCATACTCTTGCATTTCTGTTCAAAATTGGCTTTCACAGGTAATAGTCTTGAGAAATCCAAAATAAATTTAGAAACACGGATTTCAATTTTAAATACCAGTATTGCTTTTTAAGCAGCATTTTATGCATGAAAATAGGGGCTTATAAAATACTCACTATGCATGTAAATTCATCAAGGAAACTGAGCATGTCAAAGAGCAGGTGAATCTTGTTGTGATGGTGATTAAGAGTAGGGGGATGTATGGGCCAAAAGGTTTTGTTTTGTGTAGTATCCTATGTCGTTTTCAAGATGTTTTATTTTTAATTTTCATTTTGGAGGGGAAATGCTGTTAATAATATGTTCTATTGCTCAATATTGCACACTACGGCTGAATAATACATACTATGGAGCAATGGGGCATGCATGCCTGAATAGTGTGTACATCCGTGAGCATGCATGTATTATTTACCTATGCACACACCAGTTTTCAATAGTGCATACTGCTGCTTATTAGTCTTCACTATTCAGCAATAACACGCACTATTTGCCTACAGTATGCACTAGTTGCGTTAGAGAGAAATTAACAAAATCTGTTTTTGTTTTTTTTAACTTCCCTTTTGGATAAAAAATGACACAGAGCAATGTAGGAAATGACGCTGACATTTCCTGTTTCAAATAAATGTACATCCTTAGTAAAAAGAAAAAAAGAAAGGGGGGTCTTTCAGATTCCTGAGAGCTTGTTTTATAAGGATTTATATTACGGGCTGTATGAATTGTATTTATCTTAATTATGTCATCATGCATTTTAACTGATTTGATGTCTTATTCCACATGACAATTTTTATTTATGTTGATTATTTGAGTGAAAAGGCACCATATTAGTGTTTAAATCAAATTAAATCACATTAAATATATGCACATAATTTCCCTGGGATAATAAGAATGCACATACCTTCATTTTAAAAATTTTCTAGTATTCACACAGGGAAATGTATACATATAATGCACTCTACAGGTATGCTTAGATTGTGAGCCTTTTGAAATGAGGGAATAAAAAGTGCCTGTTAGAATATGTCTGTAAACTGCTCTAATACACACAGTGAAGGGTGGTATATCAAGTGCCTAAACCATAAACTATAATTTATTTAGCTGTTTTTATATACTACTTTATCAGTATGTCAAAGCAGTTTACATGATAACAAGCGAAGAAAGAAATCGTAGTTACTCATCCATAGCAGATGTTCTCTGTGAAGTCACCTAAGAGTCCCACACGCAACGCTCCCCAGCTTCCATAGGAAGCTTTTGGGAAGTACACCACAAATGCGCACCTGCTTTCCCATCCACCGTGGCACCATATTCTCCAATATGATCACATAGAAGGAGCCAAAAAGGCCACTCCCCGGGGAGGTGGGAGGGTTGTGAGGACTTATTACTACTGTTCACGGAGAACACCTGCTACATGCGTGTAACTACTCTTTCTCCATAAACAAGTAGGAAATAAGTCCTCATGTATGGAACTCCCGAGATACAGGCTACTGGAACCCGAGGAGAAAAATACCCCAACTGGGCATCGAGAACTGCAGAAGCCAGGAAGACCAGAGAGGTAATCCCACCGAGGGACTCATTTGATGCAGTATCCACAATTCACATCGACCAAGGGAATTTAACGGATAGCCTGGAGGGACAGAAAGGCCGGTGGGCAGGAGTTGACCCTCAAGACCCAAAGAGATGCCGGAGCATGGCTTGGCCAAAATTGCTGTCCTGTCGGGAATCCCCATCCAGACAGCAATGGGCTGAGAAGATATGGACCAAAGACCATGTCACAGCCCTGCAGATCTCCTCTGCAGAGACAGAATGGAGGTTGGCTACGAATGTAGCCATCAAATGGACACTGTGAACCGTGATATGATCCTCAAGGCTCAGACCAGCCAAGGAACACGCAAGGACAATGCAATCCACGAGTCAGAGGGATAGCATATGCTTTGAAACAGCGACACCCAGCCTATTGGGGTCAAAAGAAGACTAGCTAGGAGGATTGACAGTGCATATGCTTGCAATCCAGTGGGTGCAATGCTGCCTCACAGCAATTGGTATGAGGCCAGGGAAAAAACGTTGGACTGGTTGAGGTGAAAAGCAGAGACCACCTTCGGCAGAAAGCAGGTGTGTGTGCGGATCAACACCCAGTTCTAATGAAACCTGGTGTATGGAGGGGTGTGTGACCAGAGCCTGGAACTCACTAATATGTCGGGCCAACGTGATGACCACCAGGAAGAGGACTTTCCAGGTCAAGAACTTCAGAGTGCATGTGTCCATCGGCTCAAAAGGAGCCCACGTGAGATGGCAGAGGAGCACGTTCACATCCCAAGCGATTGTAGGGGAGCTTGACTGGAGACTTTGAAAGAAGCAAGCCCCGCATTTATTGGTCTGCCAGAGGTTGAGCCGACACGGGTTTCGCCCTGCAGCCACGATGGAATGCTCCTATTGTGCTGAGGTGAACACGCACCAAATTGGACAAGCTCAGAATTGAAGAGGTGCAAGAAGTACAATAACAGCTGGTCCACAAGCCAGATAATGGGGTCCAGCACCCGGCTAGCACACCGGGCACAAACTGCCACCACTTGAATGTGTAGGCATTACGCGTTGACTCCTTGTGGGACACTAGCATGATCTCAGTAATGCCCACACCATAAGCACCAGGGAGTGGACGTTGGGATGAAACAAGGAACCACTCTCCTGTGAGATGACGCCTGGTCGGAACCCAGACAGAGAGGCTCCTTCTGTGAGAGCTGCAGAAGTAGCAGGAACCACTGTTGTTCAAGCCAGTAGGGAGCAATGAAAATCATGGATCCCCCCTCAGCCTGAAGCTTCAGTGGAGAAGGAAGGTATCCAGGCCAGACTATTGCTGGCTGGATTTCAAGTGCAGAACCGTGCTACCTGGACATTCTGTGCTGTGGCAAAGAGGCCCACCTTGGAGGTGCCCCACTCCCAGAGGATCTGGTTTACCACCTCCCTCTTGAGAGTCCACTCGTGTGGCTGAAGGACCCGGCCAAAGCAATCCGCTAGGCCATTGTGCTCGCTGGGCAGAAATGTCGCCCTGAGGTCCATGCCATGGAGCAGGGCAAACTTCAAGAGGCAAACAGCCTCCTAACACAGGAGGTATGAGCCTGTACCCCTCGGCTTGTTCATATAGAACATGGCGACCTGGTTGTCTGTCTGGATCAGGACCACTTGATTCGCCAGGTGTGTCCAAAAGGCACAGAAAGCATTTGCAATGGCCTGGAACTAGAGGAAGTTGATCTGATGGAGGCTCTCGCTCTCAGACCACAGACCATGGATGCGGAGACCTTCCAGGTGCGCACCCCAGCTGAGCTTAGAGGCATCCATCTCAAGCAGCCAGCAGGGTGCTGCTGGTTGAAATGGGAGGCCCCGACGCAGGTTTCCAGGCATCAGTCACCATGCCAGGGACTGCACGAGTGCAGTGACCACAACCCTGTCCTGCAGGCGGCTTGAGGCTTGCTGCCATTGATATCGCAAGGTCCATTGGGCCTGCTGCATGTAGAAGCGGGCCTGAGAGGTGACATGCACTGTGGCTGCCATGTGTCCAATGGCTCTGAGCAGCCCACACGCCGTGGTGTGACACTGGCATTGCAACATGTCCACTACGTTGATGAGACATTGCAGGCATTCCGCTGGCAGAAATGCTCTCTCCCAAGTTGTATCGAGGAGGGCCCTGATGAGTTCCAGTTGCTGCACTGGCTGGAGGTAGGACTTCAGATAGTTGATCACAAAGCCAAACTCTTCAAGCACATAAGAACAGAAGATATGCCATAATGGGTCAGACCAAGGTCCATCAAGCACAGTATCCTGTTTCCAACAGTGGCCAATGTAGGTCATAAGTACCTAGCAGTTTCCCCAAAAGACACAGGTTCCACAATGCTTGTACTGGGTCAAGCAGTGATATCCTGGGTCCCTTTTAATAATGGTTTATGGACTTTTCCTCCAGGAACTTGTCCAAACCTTTTTTAAACCCAGCTACACTAACAGCTTTTACTACATCCTCTGGTAATAAATTCCAAAGTTTGATTAAACGTTGAATGAAAAAATATTTTCTCTTATTAGTCTTAAATAGGTTACCCTGTAACTTCATTGAATGTCCCCTGGTCTTTCTATATTCTGATGATGTAAACAATCGATCTACGCTTCCCTGAATGGGGAGCTCGGTGGCCTAGTGTATGCTGGCCGACATGGGGCCTTTTATAAGCCAGTAATACAGGTTCAAGGAAACAAAGACCCCCAGGGTCCATAGGAAGGCAGTCATGACCACCAGGCACTTCGCAAAGACCCTGGGGGCTGTGGCCAAACCAAAGGGTAGCACCCGGTATTGATAGTGCTAGTCGCCCAGCATGAACCGAAGGTACTGTCTGTGATGCAAATTTAATTTAATTTAATTTAATTTAACATTTCTTATATACCGCCTTTGATCGGAATTGATCGGAATATGAGTGTACAGTAATTTTGTAGGAAGACAGAAAGCAACAACACCAATGAGACAATCTTGAACTTTTAATGTACCAGGAACCGGTTGATATTTCACAGATCCAGAATGCAGCAGAACCAGGAAGTACCTGGAGAAAAAGCCCTGCCCAATATGGGCTGGAGGAACCGGCTCAATGGTGAGGACAGTCAGCAGGGCCACAACCTCAGTCTGCAGCAGGCTCCAGTTTTCAGGGTCCATGGGGTGCTCCCTGGATTGTAAGGGGGTGGCAGCTGAGTGAAATGAAACAGATAGCAGCTTTGGACAATCTGCAGCACCCAGACATCAGAGGTGACGAGATGCCATTGATGGACAAAGTCAATGAGCCACCCCCTTACCCATGGGGGGGACCTTGGCGGACAACGGTCAACTGGCTATGCTCTTGATGACCCTGTCAAAAACCCACACCTGGCTTGTGCTGGGGGGCAGGCTGTGCCTTTGGGGTTTTCTCCCTCTGTTGCGAGCGGGGAGCCTGGACCTTAGGCCGCACCTGCAGCTGGTATGGAAAGTACTGTCACAGGCACAGAAAGGCCTTCTTAGCTTCTTGTTTCTTCCACATGGGGTCCGTAGTCTTTCTGGAGAGCCTGGTGGGTCACCTGCTCCTTCTCCAGCTCCTCAATCTTCTCCTCCACGGGTTTGCCTAAGAGGTTTTCAACCCAACAGAGGACATAGGCGATCTTGTCCTGGACCCAATGCTCCACATCATAGGATTTCAACCAGGCCATCCACTGCACAGTGATACCCACAACCATCACCCTACCGGCGGATTCGATGGCGTCATAGGTGCTTGAGACCATAAATTTCGAGCAATGCTTGCCATGAGCTATAAGATCTCAAAAAGACTCACGGTGTTCCTCAGGAATGAGGGTAGTGAAGTCCTCTATCTCTAGTATGATATCCTTGAGGAAAATGGCCATGAAGTCTGATAGGCCAGGATCCTCACCTCCCAAGTGGGCGGCACCGAGAAAGGTGTTTTAG
Organism: Ichthyophis bannanicus; assembly: GCA_033557465.1. Taxonomy (NCBI): domain Eukaryota; kingdom Metazoa; phylum Chordata; class Amphibia; order Gymnophiona; family Ichthyophiidae; genus Ichthyophis; species Ichthyophis bannanicus. The sequence goes on from CM066043.1 coordinate 168,706,562, forward strand.
CACACTCTGCACGCTTCAAGGCAGACTCAACCACAATGGAACTGTGGGGCAATTGAGGCTTCTTGAACCCCGGTGCCTTCTGGACCTAGTACAGAGTCAAGCTGGTGGCTGACGACCTGAAGCATAAGCGACACCTTCCACAGGTGCAGTAGCAGCAGCAAGACATGGTGGCGGGGACAGTCACTGTGTCATGGGGGGGGGCAGAGGGATACTAGAGGAGTTCAGGTTCCTCCACCCTCAGTTCCTCTTCCAATTCTAGAGAAAAGGGGATGGCCTCGCCAGGTCCTGAACATATTCCTGGAAGGACATGTCCTTGGGGGGCAACTTCTACCGATCTGGAGGGGGAACAGGTCGGACGGGAGGTTCTGGGCCCAAAGATCTGACACTGTCAATTCCACATTGGTTTCCCATTCCGATTCAAATTCAGAGAGGAAGTTGAAGTAATGCCAAGCCTTCTTCAAACTCCAACTGCGTGACTCAGGAGATGGTGGAGGTCAATGATCCCCCTTGTGCCTGGCATGTCGATGGTGATGCTCCCGGACCTCTGACTCCAACACATTGGAGAGGGAGATTAGTATCAACTCCGGTGGACGGAGCAATGTCCCAGCCATGATGGGCAGGGCATGAGTCTCCAGGATAGGTTAGGAGGAGTGCAGTGATGACATCTCCATGCTAAGAAGCCTGCATTCCACAGGGCTTCCACCGCCACCAAATGATCTTCCAAGGCTCGTAGGCATTCCTCCAGAACCATCACTGATGAGGACGTCAATGCCGCAGCTATGGACATCGCCGGTGACTCCTTGGATGAGGACGCCTATGATAACTGGAGTATTGGGAGACATCTTGCTGCCCTCCTGGGCACTGGGAGTAGACTCCATTGTCTGTGTCAGGTCCTCCTGCTGGGGGAGCATGGCTGGCCATTCCTGGCCCTAGCTGTCCATTTCACGCCGAGAGGGGCTGTGGTGGCGTTGCACACAGATTTTCTCCTTGTGCTCCCCTTTCAATGACAAAGAGGTCTCTGCAGAGGGTTTCACCTCTTCGTTCAAACCTTTCTGCTCCAACTGAGTCCTCTGCTCTTTTCTCTTGGCCACCTCAGGTGTGGACGAGGGAATTGGAGTTAAGGATTCTGAATCAGATCACCGCCATCCACACTCTCACTCCCACCTACAAGTTTGATCATGTCACACCCGTGCTCACACATCATCACTGGTTACCTGTCCCTTAGAGGATCCAATTCAAATCCTCACTCTTGCCCACAAAGCCCTTCACGGTTGTGCCTTAACTTATCTCTCTTCCTTGCTTATTAACCATCTGGTCCTCCTGTCTCCTGCTCACGTTAAATATGAATCAACCCACCGCTCCACCTTTTTTCACATCGGCCCCTGGCTCTGGAACTGCCTTCTCTCCCAGCTTCACCTTGAACCCTCGCTCCTTAAGTTCAAGAAACTCCTAAAAATACACCTCTTCACTCAGGTATTCGGAGTAGAGGCCACCTAAGGCTCATCCCTTGGAGTCCCCCCTGTAAGCCTCGAAGTGTTACTGTCTACTTTCTACCTATCTCCTGCTATCTGCTCCTTTCCTATCATGAAATGGAATTCCTTTCCCTTTTCTGTCTTTGTTCTTTTTGTATGGTTTTATTCTATTTGTAAACCGCTCTGTTTGCTCTGCCAAGGATAGTCAATCAAATTCTAATAAATGATAAATGAATCAGATGAGTCAAAGAGGGACTCCTGCTTTTCCCGACCCTTCAGCCCTCGATGTGTCATCTGCAAGCAGAGCTCACAGGATGCCAGCTAGTGGTCGGGTCCAAGGCATTGCAAGCACCAATTATGGCGGTCCATGGCAGAAATGGTCTTGCAGAAAGGGATTCGTGAGCCACTACATTGTTAAAGCTTATCCTTAATTTTAAGAGTTTGAATTGCGACTCGTGAGATGGTGGGATCAGAGGGTCACCATTAAGCTCCTGAATAGATTTTATCACGAGTTTGTGACCACTCCTCTTTTTTTTTTAGTTTGTTAATTGAGAAGCTCGATAGGCTGGAAAAGTTAGTAGAATAGGCTTAGATAAAAATGAAGTTCAGTCTCAGAAGATAATATATAGGAGGTCATTGATGCAAAATAAACACAAAAGCTGGATGGATATTAAATCTAGAAAAATCGTGCTTTGATGTCTGAGACCTCGGATAGGAGAGAGTTCTTAAAACCCAAGTATGAGGTTCTACTTTCTATAACTGAGCATACATAATAAGTTTGATAGACATATTAGCTCAGGAAGAAGACCATTGGTTGCTGTAGAAATGGTCTTACTACATTTGGTGCATTTCTTAAAGATGCTAGCCAGCTTAGACATGCCAGAAAATATCATAAGAACATAAGATATGCCATATTGGGTCAGACCAAGGTCCATCAAGCCCAGTATCCTGTTTCCAACAGTGGCCAATCTAGGTCAAACGTACATAGCAGTTTCCCCAAAAGACACAGGTTCCGCAATGCTTGTACTGGGTCAAGTATTGATATCCTGGGTCCCTTCTTAATAATGGTTTATGGAACTTTCCTCCAGGAACTTGTCCAAACCTCTTTTAAACCCAGCTACACTAACAGTCTTTACTACATCCTCCGGTAACAAATTCCAGAGTTTGATTACACATTGAGTGAAAAAATATTTTCTTTTATTAGTCTTAAATAGTTTACCCTGTAGCTTCATTGCATGTCCCCTAGTCTTTCTATATTCTGATAACGTAAACAATCAATCTATGTTTACCCATTCCACTCCATTCATTAATTTATAGACTTCTATCATATCTCCCCTCAGCCGTCTCTTTTCCAGGTTAAAGAGCCCTAACCTTTTTAGCCTTTCTTCATAGGAGTATCCTTCCATCCCCTTTACCATTTTGGTTCTCTGAACCTTTTCTAATAATGCTATATCCTTTTTAAGATACGGCGACCAGAATTGCACACAATATTTAAGGTGCGGTCTCACCATGGAACGATATAGAAGCATTATAATATCTTTTGTTTTATTTTCCATTCCTTTCCTTATGATACCTAGCATTCTATTTGCTCTCTTGGCTGCCACTGCACACTGGGCTGAGGGTTTTAACATGCTATCCACAATGACGCCTAAATCTTTTTCCTGGGTGGTGGTTCCTAATGTGGAACCTTGCATCATGTAACCATAGTTTGGTTGTTCTTCCCTAGGTGCATAACTTGTCCACATTAAATTTCATCTGCCATTTTGATGCCCAGTCTTCCAATTTATCAAGATCCTCTTGCAATTTTCCACAATCCTCTTGGGTTTTAACAACTTTAAATAGTTTTGTGTCATCTGCAAATTTGATAACCTCACTCGTTATTCCACTTTCCAGGTCATTTATGAATATGTCAAAAAGCAGAGGACCCAGCACAGATCCCTGGGGTACACCACTATTCACCTTTCTCCCTTGGGAAAATTGGCCATTTAGCCCAACCCTCTGCTTTCTATCTTTTAACCAGTTCTTTATCCACAGTAGTACACTGCCTCCTATCCCATGACTCTTTAGTTTTGCCAAAAGTCTCTGATGAGGGACCTTGTCAAAGGCTTTCTGAAAGTCCAGATACACTATATCAACCACTCACCTTTGTCCACCTGTTTATTCACACTTTCAAAAAAACATAACAGATCTTTCTTGTCTAAAGCCATGTTGGCTGTCTCCCATTAGGCCACGACTATCTACATGCTGAGTAATTTTATTCTTTATGATGGTTTCTACCATTTTTCCCGGTTCTGACGTGAGGCTCACCGGTCTGTAGTTTCCAGGATCACCCCTGGAACCCTTTTTAAAAATTGGTGTTACATTGGCGATCCTCCAATCTTCAGGTATTAGAGATGATTTTAATGATAGTTCACAGATTACTAATAGCAGGTCTGCAATCTCATATTTCAGTTTTTTCAACACTGTTGGATGTATACCATGTGGCCCAGGTGATTTGCTACTCTTCAGTTTATCTAACAGTTGTAATACATCTTCCCGATGTATCGATATTTCCTTCAATTCCTCTGCACCTTTAAATACCACTTCAGTCATGGGTAACATCCCTACATCTTCCTTAGTAAAGACTGAAGCAAAGAATTCATTCAGTCTCTCCGCTATAGCCTTGTCCCCTCTTACTGCCCCTTTTATCCCTCTATCATCTAATGGTCCAGCTGACTCTCTCACAGGTTTTTTGCTACAAATGTACTTGAAAAGTCTTTATTATATGTTTTTGCTTCCACAGCAAGTTTCTTCTCAAATTCTCTCTTTGCCTGCCTTATCAATGCCTTGCATTTCACTTGCCAGTGCTTGTGCTGTTTCCAGTTTTCGTCATTTGGCTCTTTTTTCATTTCCTGAAAGATGCTTTTTTGGCAACATACACTTGTAAATATTAAACTGGGACCTCAGCTTGTTCTAAGGTTGTCCTCACCTATTCAGTGCCATTGTCTTACCAGACAATGGCACTCCTGTTTCTTTTCTAACAAACTACTACTGTACATGAACAGATTTAATTTTTTCAAACCCCTGCTTTTCCTCAATGGTGCCATCTGATCGAATGAGCTTCACAATAATTGAATTTGTTTATCCAATGAGAAACTTGTGACATCGGCCTCTAAAATAAGTTTTGTCTCAACAGGCCCCAGAACTCATCTAAGTTTATTGTGTCTCTCTGCCAGCTCTTTTTCCCGAGTTCTAGATCTGGTTTTACCAAAGGGAAGAGTGAATGTAATTCTAAGACATGGTGATCTGACCATACTATAGTATGTATGTTTTACAAACTGAGATATAGCAGGGTGAAATGAATATAGTACTGGTTTATTTACACAGTCCAGCACCATTGACGTATAATTATTTTTCGCAGGTCTAACTGGTGTCCTGCCATATGTGTTGGACCATAAAGCTTAGTTACCCACCTGTAACAGGTGTTCTCCAGGGACTGCAGGAATCAGTCCTCACATATGGGTGAGGTTGACACCGATGGAGCGCTCTCAGAAGCATCGCCCCAGCTTTCAAGATGGCACCCTTTGCTGCCCAAGGGTGCCATCTTGCTCAGTCAGGTGCCATAGGTAGAGCCCAACCAAGAAGATGGCCATAAATGAATAGCAACTCCAGGGGAAGAGGGAGGGTTGTGAGGACTGATTCTTTCTGTCCCTGGAGAATACCTGTTACAGGTGAGTAACTATGCTTTCTCCAGGAACAAGCAGGAAGTCAGTCCTCACATATGGGACTCCCAAGTTACAGGCTGCCAAGAACCTATAGAATATATGGCCGAGCCGTGAGCAGCCACAAGGGAATCTGAGGATAGACCAGAGGACCCCATGTCCAGGGAGAGCCAAGTCTCCGGTAGCCTAAACAAGAAAGGTCGGGGGCAGGAGTTACCTAAACCCCGAATAGATTACGGAATATGGCCTGGCTGAAGGCACTGTCCCAACAGGACCCTCTCCAGGCAGTAGTGGGCTTTGAAAGTGTGAATGGAGGACCAGGTGGTGGCCTGGTAGATATCTGCCAAGGGCACCGGGCAGAGGTTCGTGACCGACGTCGCCATCACTCAGACATTGTGCACTGTGACCCGGCACTCCAGCGGTAGCCCAGCCCGGGTATGGGAGAAAGCAATGCAGTCTGCCAACCAGATTGACAAGGTCTGCTTGGTGACAGCCTGCCCTGGATGACTGGGGTCATATGACATGAAAAGCTGCCCAACTTTGCAGTGGCCCTTAGTCCGTTGTAGGTAGAAGGATAGGGCCCTTTTGCAATCCAGAGTATGGAGGACGGCCAACACCGGATCGGTGTGAGGCTATGGCAAGAAGGTGGACAGCACCACCTCCTGGTTGAGGTGAAAATCTGAGACTACCTTTGGAAGGAACTTCGGGTGGGTATGGAGCACCGCCCTGTTCTTTAGCCATCAGCGCCTGGAGCTCGCTGACTCTGCAGGCAGAGGTGAGAGCCACTAAGAAGGTGACCTTCCAGGATGAGTACCGCAAGGTGCAGGTAAGCCAGGGGCTTGAAGAGCGGCTTGGTTAGCTACTTCAGGACCACACTGAGATCCCATTCCGCCAGGGGCAGATGATTAGGGGGCTTAGAGAGAAGCAAGCCCCGCATGAAACGGGAGATGAGGGGTTGTCCCACGAGGGGTTTGCCCTCAATGGGGTGATGGTTCGCCGAGATCGCATTCAGGTGCACCCTGACCAAATTGGACTTTAGACTGGACTCCAAGAGATGGAGCAGGTATTGCAACACCGAGTGTATAATGCAGGAAAACTGGTTCACGCATTGCTCCGTGCACCACACTGAAAATCGATGTCACTTGAAAGCATAAGCTCATCTCGTAGAGTTCTTATGAGAGGCTAGGAGGATTTCTTTGACCTCCCTGGGAAGGTTAAGGGTTACTAAGATGACCCGTTCTGAAACCAGGCTGTGAGGGACAAAGATCTCAGACTGAGGTGGAGGAGAGAGCCCTCCTCCTGTGTCTGGAGTCATGGGGAACTCCCGAGAGGAACCAGGGATTGCATTAACAGATGGAGCAGCAGGGGGAACTATAGCTGCCTGGGCCATGAGGATCACCGAAGTCTTGTCCCACTGGACCTTGAAGAGGGTCTATGCTATCAGCAGCGTGAAAGGGAAGGCATATAGTAGTCCCGATGCCCATGAAAGGAGGAAGGCATCCAGAGCCACCCGAGTCGGGTGCAGGTGGGGCATGCAAAACCGGGGGAGCTGAGCATTGGACAGGCTGGTGAAGAGGTCGAGATCTGGGGTGCCTCAGAGCCAAAATAGCTACCGCACCATCTCGGTGCCACTCATGCGGCTGGTGGACCCTGCTCAGCCTGTACGCCAAGGCATTGTCCTGGCCCAGGAGGTAGACCGCTCTGAGGAGGATGCCCTGGCTTACCCCATAAGAGCAAAGGGCTACTGTCTCCTGGCAGAGGCTATAGGAGCCTGTGCCACCCTGTTAATTCATATAGAACATGGTGACTTGATTGTCCGTCTACACAAGCACTGCCTGGTAATGCAGTCAGTGCTGGAAGGCCTTCAGCACCAGGAAGACGGCTCGGAGCTCCAGCAAATTGATCTGGTGCTGGGTATCCTCAAGAGACCAGGCACCCTGGGTGTGCAGCTCCTTGCAATGGCCCCTCCCAGCCCGAGAGGGAAGCATCCTTTGTTAGGGATCTTTTGGAGGTTTGGGCCCTTGAAGGGGATGCCCTGGAGCAGGTGTTGTGCATCCTGCCACCAGGCTGAAAACCTGGTCAACCGATGGGACACCGAGATGGGGTCCCAGAGCCGGCCCATAGCCTGGGCCCACTGGGAGTGAAGGCACCACTATGCCGCCCGCATGTGAAAGCGGGCATTAGGCACGATGTGGACCATGGAGACCATGTAGCCCAGTAGGCGAAGCATCGACCAAACTGATTCTGTGCGACGGCTCTGCACCTTGGCTGCTAAGATCATGAGGTGGTTTGCCCCATCCTGGGGGAGGAAGGCCTTGGCCTGGAATGTGTCCAGGTCAGTACCTATGAACTCCAGGGATTGCGCTGGAGTAAGATGGGATTTTGGATGGTTCACCACGAATCCCAGTTGCTGCAGAAGCCAGAAGGTGTGGCCTGCAGCCTGCAGGGTTTCCGAGGCCATGTCCCCTTTTACGAACCAGTCATTGAGGAAAGGATAGATGAAGGCACCTTGGAGATGAAGACAAGCCGCTAACACTGCAAGGTATTTGATGTAATGGTAGTGATTGTCCTTGACCACAAACCTTAGTTACTGTCTGTGACTGGGATGGATAAGAATGTGAGTGTAAGCATCCTTTAGATCCAAGCAGCACATCAAATCGCCCTGCTGGAGGTAGGGCAGCAGTGTTCCAAGGGACAGCATCTTGAACTTCTCCCGCACAAGGGATTTGTTTAGGTTCCTCAGGTCCAGGATGGGTCTTAGCCCTCCTGTCCTTTTCAGGATTAGGAAGTACCTGGAGTAGAACCCCTTTTCTTTTAGGTGGAGCAGTATGGGCTCCACCGCCCTGTCCTGGCAGAGGCCTGTGAGTTCTTGGATTAGCAGGGCTTGGTGCAGGGGAATCCATTGAGATGCCTTGGGAAAGTAGAGGGGAGGCAGCTGGTCCAGGTGGAAGAAATAACCCTCCTTGACCACCTTGAGAACCCATGAGTCAGTGGTGATGGGAATCCACCTGCGGGCGAAATGGACCAGCCACCCCCCAGTCAGTAGCTGGTCATTCAGTAGTCGAGAGGTTATGCTGGGGACATCAAAACCTCGACCCAGGCTGGGCTGGGGTTGATGCCTGGGCCTTTGGGCCTTTGAGCTTACAAGGTTCCTGGCCAGCACCCTTACCCTGACTGCTCTGCTGCGGAGTCTGGGTAGCCAGATATGGGGGGTATCCTCAATAGGGTTCACCCTTCCTGTGGAAGGAGGGCTTCTTCCCCTGTGGCTTCTTTCTAGGAAGGGTAGAAGCCTTCCTCGAGAGCCGAGAGCGGGTGATGTATTCTGTCTTGATTTCAGCCGCTTTGTCCTCCATGGGCTTGCCAAAGAGTTGCTCCCCGAGACAAGGGACGTCAAGGAGCTTCTCCTGGACCAACTACTCCAGGTATGAGGATTGGAGCCAAGCCTGTCAGCGGGTACCGATGCCAGTGGCCGCCATCCTTGCGCAGGACTCAAAGCTATCGTAGGCGGCTCAGGACAATTATTTTGAGCACGTACCGACAGACTTCAACAGGGTCTGGAAGCGTCGGAGGCAGTCTCCATCGAGGCCAGCTGCAAATCCTCCAGGTTCCTTGGTAAGGGCCCGGAGGAACATGCCAATGTACAGTTGGTATACTTGTATGCGGCAGGCTAGCATGGAACCCTGGTAGCACTTATACCCGAGGGCATCGAGCGAGCAGGACTCCCTGCCCAGGGGAGCTGAGGAATGAGTCTTTGGACTTTTCTGTTTGCGCATGGCTGACTCAGTTACCATGGAGTTGTGAGGGAGCTGCACCTTCCAAAACCCCGATCCCCGCTGGACCCTATACATGGAATCCAGGCATCGGCTGATGATCGGGACTGATGCCGGCAACTCACACATGTGGAGTAGGAGCCAGATAAGGACGGAGGGAACAGGAACAGTGAGGGTTTCCTTCAGTGGTGCCTCATATCGGAGGATATTGAGTTCCTCTGTTTGAGGGTCATCCTCTGACTCAGTGGTGAGGGTGAGGACCTGCGCCATATCCTGGACAAACTCGAGGAAGGTGTTGTTTTAGGGTGGGGTGCACCGCCTCTGGGTCAGCAGGGATGGGTCCAAAGGGAGATCTCAGTGAGCCTGAGTCTCCAAGGATGTCTCGCCGTCAGATTCCCATTCAGAGTAGTCCGTGGAGGACTCGAGACCAGATGGCTGGGGGTGGGTTAAGGACCTCCGACAGGGACCCAAGACTAGCGCTTGGCCAGAGCTATAGGTACTTGCCTGGGATGAACTTGCACCGCAGGAATGGGATGGAGACTGAGACCCTTATGAGGCATCTGGCTCTCGGGGATCACTGCAGCGGCCCAGGGAGTCCTCGCGATCAAGGTCCCTGCGGTCTAGGGGCACACACTGGCAGGGCCAGGCATTTGAGCCTGCTGGGCAGCGATGAATGCAGAGATACTGCATTCTAGAGCCAGCATTCGGGCCTCCCACTCTGGAGTGGGGGCTTACAGCACTGACATCGGGGTCACCGGGTCAGGCGTCAAAGGAGGAGAGGGGGTCCTCACCGGGATGATCCTCGGGAGACCAGGCGCCATTGCCAGAGGCCTCAGTATCGGTCCTGGGAACTTTCCTTGTCCGCTCCCGCTCTGACTCCTCAGATGACCTCTGGGGCTGAGAGACCACACGTGAGACTTCTCATATTTATCCGCCTCCCCAGACGATGTCCGCAAGGCCTTCTTATGCTCACGCTCTGGGGACCCTTGGTCAGAGTGCCTGTGGGCTCGACCCGTGGGAACTTTAGATAACTCTGAGGGATGCGGGGCCTTTGAACGCGAGGCTACTTTGTGGACTATATTGTCCTGCTTTTGCCGGCAACTCTAGATGCCCTTAGTGGACATCTTTTTGCACAAGGAGCACTGCTACAGGTCATGATCAGCACCCAGACACCAGAGACAACAGTTGAGAGTGTTGATGAGAGACATGTTTCCAGAGCAGCGTTTTTCAACCACTGTGCCGCGGCACACTAGTGTGCCGTGAGATATTGTTTGGTGTGCCGTGGGAAAAATTCCAATTTCATCCGTAACATGTGGCCTCGGCTCACAAATTAGGGTTGCCAACCGGCGTTTTCAGCCGGCCTGGCCGGTTTTTCCATGGCCAGGCCAGCTGCCGGCACAGTTGTAAAACCGGCTTTTGTGCCGAAGTCCGCGGCGCGAACGCGATCGCGATTCCCTATAGCAGTGCAGCCGCTGGTTCTGCTTTGTACAGAGCAGCGGCTGCACTACACTTACATTGAAAAGTAAAGAGAAACTGTGTCAGGAGCCCTCCGATCATGCAGAGCCCGAGGAAGTGATGTCATGGGGGCGGGCTCCTCACAGGCTGTCTTTCCTTTTCAAATTAACTTTAGCTGCAATAAAGTTAATTTGAAAAGGAAAGACAGCCTGTGAGGAGCCCGCCCCCATGACATCACTTCCTCGGGCTCTGCGATGACCGGAGGGCTCCTGACACAGTTTCTCTTTACTTTTCAATGTAAGTGTAGTGCAGCCGCTGCTCTGTACAAAGCAGAAGCAGCGGCTTGGGCAGAGGGGGGTGTGTGTGTGTGTGAGTGAACCAGCAAGGGGGGGGGGAGTGTGAGTGAATCAGCAAGGGGGGGGAGGGTGAGTGTACCAGCATTGGAGGGGGGTGGTGTGAGTGAACCAGCAAGGGGGGGGGGGCGATGGTGTGAGTGAACCAGCAGGGGAGGGGGGGTAAGTGAGTGAGTGACCCAGCAGGAGGGGTGAGTAAGTGACAGGGGGGTGGGTGAGTGAACCAGCAGTGGAGGGGGGGGTGGTGTGAGTGAACCAGCAGGGGAGGGGGGTTGGTGTGAGTGTTTGATTCCTATTCAAGAGAATTACTTTATATATAGTCAATATAGGCACAGAGGTAAATTTTTTTAACATTTTCTAATGGTGGTGTGCCTCGTGATTTTTTTCATGAAAAAAGTGTGCCTTTGCACAAAAAAGGTTGAAAAACACTGTTCTAGAGCACCGATCACATTTTTTGAAACCAGTGGCCATGGAGGCAAAAAGGAGCCCCACAATGTCAAAGACCCTCGATGCGGCCAGCAGTTGAAAAAAGGCTCAAAAGCGCCAAAGTGAGAAAAAAGGGAAAAAAATTATTCTTGAGGCCCGCTGCGGAAGCAGCGGTGCTCGAGAGGCGAGAAGAAGAACCGGCACCTGCCGGAAAGTGCAATTATGCACTAGGGAAGATTAACTTTTTTCCAGGGGGAACAAACGAATGTCTGAAGGGCTCCATGGAAAAATGGAGACTGAGCAAGATGGCACCCTTGGGCGCGAAAGGGACAACGCATGTGTGGTGACATCTCCCAAAGGCTTTCTTTGAAAGCTGGGGAGATGCTTCCATGAGGGCTCCATCGGCATCGGTATTGACATCTCCCATAGGTGAGAACTGATTTCCTGCTTATTCCTGGAGAATGAATATAATTTGGTTTAAATGGACCAGGAATTCAAGTAATTGATTAGAATCAGAAGAAAAAGGATCTTCCAAATACAAGTTAAAACCACCTAATATAACTTAAGAACATAAGATATGCAATACTGGGTCAGACCAAGGTCCATCAAGCCCAGTATTCTGTTTCCAACAGTGGCCAATCTAGGTTATACGTACCTAGCAGTTTCCCCAAGAGACACAGGTTCCACAATGCTTGTATTGGTTCAAGCATTGATATCCTGGGTCCCTTCTTAATAATGGTTTATGGACCTTTCCTCCAGGAATTTGTCCAAACCTTTTTTAAACCCAGCTACACTAACAGCCTTTACTACATCCTCCGGTAACAAATTCCAGAGTTTGATTACACGTTGAGTGAAAAAATATTTTCTTTTATTAGTCTTAAATAGTTTACCCTGTAGCTTCATTGCATGTCCCCTAGTCTTTCTATATTCTGATAAGGTAAACAATTGATCTACGTTTACCCGTTCCACTCCGTTCATTAATTTATAGACTTCTATCATATCACCCCTCAGCCGTCTCTTTTCCAGGTTAAAGAGCCCTAACCTTTTTAGCCTTTCTTCATAGGAGTATCCTTCCATCCCCTTTACCATTTTGGTGGCTCTTCTCTGAACCTTTTCTAAAATTGCTATATCCTTTTTAAGATACGGCGACCAGAATTGCACACAATATTCAAGGTGCAGTCTCACCATGTTTTATTTTCCATTCCTTTCCTTATGATACCTAGCATTCTATTTGCTCTCTTGGCCGCCGCTGCACATTGGGCCGAGGGTTTTAACATGTTATCCACAATGACGCCTAAATCTTTTTCCTGGGTGGTGGTTCCTAATGTGGAACCTTGCATCGAGTAAACATAGTTTGGGTTGTTCTTCCCTAGGTGTATAACCTTGCACTTGTCCACATTAAATTTCATCTGCCATTTTGATGCCCAGTCTTCCAATTTATCAAGATCCTCTTGCAATTTTCTACAATCCTCTTGGGTTTTAACAACTTTAAATAGTTTTGTGTCATCTGCAAATTTGATAACCTCACTCGTTATTCCACTTTCCAGGTCATTTATGAATATGTCAAAAAGCAGCGGACCCAGCACAGATCCCTGGGGTACCCCACTATTCACCTTTCTCCATTGGGAAAATTGGCCATTTAGCCCTACCCTCTGCTTTCTATCTTTTAACCAGTTCCTGATCCACAATAGTACACTGCCTCCTATCCCATGACTCTTTAGTTTTGCCAAAAGTCTCTGATGAGGGACCTTGTCAAAGGCTTTCTGAAAGTCCAGATACACAATATCAACCGACTCACCTTTGTCCACCTGATTATGCACTCCTTCAAAAAAACAAAACAGATTAGTAAGACAAGATCTTCCTTGTCTAAAGCCATGTTGGCTGTCTCCCATTAGGTCATGACTATCTACATGCTGAGTAATTTTATTCTTTATGATGGTTTCTACCATTTTTCCTGGTACTGATGTCAGGCTCACCGGTCTGTAGTTTCCCGGATCACCCCTGGAACCCTTTTTAAAATTGTTGTTACAAATGGCGATCCTCCAATCTTCAGGTATTAGAGATGATTTTAATGATAGTTCACAGATTACTAATAGCAGGTCTGCAATCTCATATTTCAGTTCTTTCAACACCCTTGGATGTATACCATCCGGCCCAGGTGATTTGCTACTCTTCAGTTTATCTAATAGTTATCTTCCCGATGTATCGATATTTCCTTCAATTCTTCCGCACCTTTAAATACCACTTGAGTCATGGGTAACATCCCTACATCTTCCTCAGTAAAGACTGAAGCAAAGAATTCATTCAATCTCTCTGCTATCGCCTTGTCACCTCTTAGTGCTCCTTTAACCCCTTTATCATTTAATGGACCAACTGACTCTCTCACAGGTTTTTTGCTACGAATGTACTTGAAAAGGCCTTTACTTCGCGTTTTTGCTTCCGCAGCAAGCTTCTTCTCAAATTCTCCCTTTGCCTGCCTTATCAATGCCTTGCATTTGACTTGCCACTGCTTGTGCTGTTTCCAGGTTTCGTCGTTTGGCTCTTTTTTCCATTTCCTGAAAGATGCTTTTTTGGCAACAGCAGCCTCTCTGACCTCACCTTTAAACCATGCTGGCAGTTTTTTGGACTTCCTTCCACTTTTCTTAAAGCGTGGAATACAGCTGGTCTGGGCTTCCAAGATAGTATTTTTCAACAACAGCCACGCCTGATGTACGTCTTTAACCTTTGCAACTGCTCCTTTTAGTTTTTTCTTAACTGTTTTCCTCATTTTATCATAGTCTCCCTTTCGAAAGTTCAAAGGTAGCACTGTGAAGTTCCTTACTATCCCTCCTCCACTAATTAAATCAAAGGCGATCATGCTATGATCACTATTGCCAAGTGGCCTCAACAACCTTATCTCTTGCACTAGATCTGGTGTTCCACTAAGGACTAGGTCTAATATGGCTTCCCCTCTGGTTGGTTCATGAACCAGCTGCTCCAAGAAGCAGTCATTTATTTCATCTAGGAACTTTATCTCCCTAGCATGTCCTGACGTGACACTGACCCAGTCGATACTGGGGTAGTTGAAATCACCCATTATTATTACTGCACTGTAACTTTTGTTAGCTTCCTTGATTTCTTTGAGCATTTCATCATCCATTTGGTCATTCTGGCAAGGCGCTCGATAGTACACCCCCACTGCCATTGCCTTCCCCCTTTTACATGGAATTTCAATCCATATAGATTCTACAGCAGATTTTGTTTAAGTTAGAAAGTCTAGCATGGACTGTTATAGGAGGCTTAGCAATTCCTCAACACACACCACAAAGGAGGCAACACTTCCGCAGTAGAGGCAATCACCACACAGAAGGAGCAAAAACATACACCAGGTCTTATGGGCACAAAAACCATTTATTCAGAAAAAACAGACTTCGCTAAGTTTTGAGAGTAAAGCCTTCATCAGGGGTCAGATTTTCAAAATGATGGAAAAAAGCTTTTAGAAAGGATGTATCATAAAAACTGCATACAAATATTACTCAGATGTAAGCCCACATTGGCTAAAAATGTGGGTACAGCTGATAAATGGTAAGAAACTCTCCCAATGGGCTAAACAAGCAGATAATTAAGAGCCCCTCTTTTAAGTTCTGACAAAATGCTAATGGTGCCAATCTTGGCCAAGCTAGGTTTTTCAGAATAAAGTGTTTTTGTGCCCATAAGGCCTGGTCTGACTTTCTGCTTAAGAATTCCTCAGTTATCTGTGATCAAGGATTTGGTGATTGGTCCACCAACATAAGCCCAACTAACTTGTCCCCTAGGGCCCCCTTCAAGCACTGGATTAGAGCATTTAGAGATTAAGGACACGTTTAAAAAAATCTCTGTATATTAAAACTGAATCTCCAGCCCTGTTCTCCTTTCTTAGGGAGAACCTAACCCGATGGCAAATTAAATTAAATATTGACCCTCCCACTTCCGCTAACTGCATTTCTACAATGAAAACCAGGCCAAGCTGATAATCTCCAAAGAGATCTCTTACAATAACCATTTTGTTGCCTATTAATCTTGCATTAAAGTACAAGGAAGGATTGGTAAAACGTCTCAGCCAATATGTTTCCGGTTAACCATATGAATAAGAGGAAGACATTTGCCATGAATAATAGGCCTTATTCTCCCAAAAATCCCACAACCAGTTAAAACTAATATTCGCCATATTAAAAACATCCAGGAGGTTTTCCTGAGATTTAATGTAGTTACTCACCTCCAGGAACATCAGGAATCAGTCCTCAGATATGGGTGACATCACCGACGGAGCCCACGCAGGAACACTCTCCAGTTTCCACAAGAAGCATTTGAGAGGACCTCTACGCATGCATGCCCACCCAAAGGAGCCATCTTTCATCGGTATGACGACATAGCTTAATAAGCCAGAAAAGTAAAAACAACTTCACGGGGAGGAGGGAAGGTAGTGAGGGCTGATTCCTACTGTTTCCAGAGAACACCTGCTACAGGTGAGTAACTACACTTTCTCTGGGAACAAGCAGGAAGTCAGTCCTCACATATGGGATTCCCTAGCTACAGGCTACCAAAGAAACCTGTAAACAGCCCAATGGGGCAACCAGAAAAATGAACCAAGAGAAACAGCATGAGTAATCTCGAAAAATTCAGAGTCAGTGTTCAGCATGGACAGCATCAGCAGATTAACTCTACAGTAGCCTGGGTGGACAGACTGGCTGGTGGGAAAGAATACAACACTAAACAGGTGCCAGAGTATGGCTTGGCTGAAGTTGTCATCACGCTGGGAATCTCCATCCAGACAGTAATGGGCTGCGAAAGTGTGAACTGAGGACCATGTAGCAGCACAGATCTCCAACCATGGAGACCAAGCGCAAGCTTGCCACAGAAGAAGCCAAAGCTCGGACATTATGAGCCGTGACATGATGTTCCAGGCTGAGACCAGTCTGATCATAAACGAAGGAGATGCAGTCCACAATTCAAAGTGAAAGGGTGTGCTTGGAAACTGTCACACCCAGCTTATTGGGGTCAAAAGAGACAAAGAGCTGGGAGGAACGGCAAAGTGCTTTAGTTTGTTCAAGATAGAAAGCAAGAGCCTTCTTACAATCCAGAGTGTGAAGAGAAGCCTCAGCCCTCTTGGCGTGAAGCTTGGGAAAAAAGGTGGGCAGCACCAATGACTGAGATGAAAAGTGAAAATCACCTTAGGGAGAAATTTAAGGTGAGTCCAGAGGGCCACTCTATTCTGATGAAATCTTATATACGGCAGGTGCACCACTAGCGCCTGCAACTCACAGACTCTGTGTGCAAAAGTGACTGTCACGAGGAAAATGACTTTCCAGGTGAGGAACTCAAATGAGCAGGAGCTGAGCAGCTCAAAGGGAAAAGGGAAAAGAGAGAAGCTGCCCCAGCACCACGTTAAGGTCTCATGCTATGGGCTGAGGCTTAATCAGGGGACGCAAGAGTAAGAGCCCTCTCATTTAAGTGGCCAATGAGTCGAGATAGGCTTATCAGCCGAGCCGCAATGGGATTTTCTAGTCCCACAGCTGCTCCTTATGGCCTTGGGCAAGCCGCTTAACCCTCCATTTCCTCAGATACAAAACATAGATTGTGAGCCCTTCAGGGACAAGGTAAATATATACCATACCTGAATGTACACCACTCTGACCCTGTGAAAAGCGGTATATAAGCATTGTTAAATAAATTGTGGCAGTGTCTGTTTGAAGCTTGACCAGAGTCTTGGCCAGCAGAGGAATTGGTGGGTAGGCATACAGGAGGCCTCATTCCAGTCCAGCAGAAAAGCATTGAAGGTTACCTGGCCTTCATGCATGGACCTCTGGAGCAAAACCATGGCCACTGGGCATTGTGTGGGGTTATAAAAAGATCTAGTGACAGCATGTCCCACATCTGGAAAATGCAATTCACCACTTGTTGCTGAGGGTTGAATTGTGTGGCTGAAGGACTCTGCTCAGTTTACCAGGACATTGAACTCCTCAGGCAGATACACAGGAGGTACCTGAGGAGCATGCCCTGTGAAACAGCGAACTTCCAGAGATACACCACTTCCCAATAGAAGAAGTACGAGCTCATACCACCCTGTTTGTTGATGTAGAACATTACTACCTGGTTGTCCATTTGGATGAGGACCACTTGGTTGGCCAGCTGCTGCAGAAATGCCCAAAGTGCATTGGCAGTGGCCCAGAGCTCCAGGAAGTTGATCTGGTGGAGGCTCTGTGAGCACCACAGCCCATCTTGGAGGCATCCGTGGTCAGAATATACTGATGCAGAGGGGTTTGAAAAAGGAGTCATGCTAGCAGTTTCTGAGGCTGTAGCCACTAGGATAGGGCCTCCTCGAGTGGCGGAGTGACTACCAGTCTGTCCCTGAGGCGACCAGTGATTTGATGCCATTGTGTGAGGAGAGTCCATTGCACCTGTCTCATCTGTAGTGATGCATATGGAGCGACATGGACCATGGAGGTCATGTGCCTGAGAAGGCACAGCATCTGTCGAGCTGTCACGACCTGGCAGTGCTATATGTTGCGAGTCAGGGTGAGTATCGAGGAGGGCCTCAATAAATTCGAGGCACTGAAAGGGCTGCAGGTGGGACTTCTGGTAGTTGATCACAAAACCCAGATGCTCTAGTATCTGAATGGTGAGCTTTGCAGATTCCGCCCCTGATCAACCAGTCATCAAGGAAGGGGAAGACAACGATCTGCCTGCATCTGGAGGAAGGCCGCAACAACCACTAGACATTTTGTGAAGACCCTTGGAGTAGAGGCTAGATCAAAGGGCAGCACCCAATACTGCTAGTGTCTTCTGTTTAGCATGAAGTGGAGATACTGCCAATGAAGGAGATGCATGGGAATATGGGTGTAGGCATCTTTGAGATCCAAGGAACATAGCCAATCTTCCCATTGAAGGTAAAATAACTTTCCCAGGGAGACCATCTTGAACTTTTCCCTCACCAGGAACAGATTGAGGTTCCAAAGATCCAATATGGGCCTGAAGCCCCCTGTTTTCTTGGAAACCAGGAAATAATAACAGTAAAATCCCCTTCCAGTCTGAGATGGAAGGACCAGCTGGATGACTAGATCGGCAAAGAGAGCTTGAACCTCCTGAAAGAGCAGCTCTTGGTGGTGAGGATTGAGGGGGTACTCCCCTGGGTAGAACGGGGGAGGAAGTTGATTGAAATGCAACAGGTAGCCCCTCCTGAACTATTTTGAGGGCCCGGAATCTGTTATTAGTGGCCACCTGTGGGCAAAATGAATCAGCCTTCCTCCCACCTGTGGAGGAACACTGCCGAGTATGGGAAATAGTGCCATACTCCTTAGAAAGGAGTCAAAACCATCCTCCAGGCTATGGTTGCAGCGCTGTCTGGGACTTTTGTGCCTTCATGCGGTGCTGCTGACATTGGCCCTGCCCTTTTGTTGCTGCCTTTGCTGAGGGGCCCTAATAGGACTGGTATGGTGGAGTAGCCACCATAATATTTCCTTTCCTTAGGGTAAAAGGATTTTATTCCAGAAGGCTTCTTTCTGGAGGGATCAGTTGTTTTTCTGGAGAGCCGGTTCATGGTTAACTGCTCCCTCTCCAACTCCCCAGCCTTTCCCTCGATGGGTTTGCTGAAGAGGTTTTCCCCCAGCAGGGGACAGCTGCTAACTTGTCCTGCACCCACTGCTCCAAGTCAGACGACTGCAGCCAAGTCAGGTAGTGGGCCCTATGCCCACAGTGGCCACCTGGGCCACGGACTCGAAGCCATCGTAGGCCACCCTTCTCATATACTCGGAGCAGTCCTTGCTCTTAGAAATGAGGCCACAGAAGCAATGGAGCTGCTCTCCTGAAAGTATGACAGATAAGTCAGCCAGATTCCCTGTGAGATCTTTAAGGTACATGCCCATGTAAAGCTGGTAGGCCTGGATGTGGGTCACCAGCATCGAATACTGGAAACACTTCCTTTGATGCCATCCAAGGTTTGAGCCTCCCAGTCTGGAGGTACCAAGGAGTGAGTTTTAGTGTTTTTAATCCTCCATATGACTGACTCCAACAACCATGTAGTTGTGAGGGAGCTGCGGTTTTTAAAAGCCAGGGCTCTTATGGACTTGATACATGGAGTCTAGCCAACGGCTCACTGGGGGAACAGTGAGGGGAGTCTCCCACATGTGGAAGAGCAACCTCTTGAGGATCTTATGAACGGAGACTGTGATAGTCTCCTTGGGAGGGGAAGGCTATTGGAGAATCTCCAACTCCTCTGCCCTGAGCTCTTACTCAGCCTCGATGATAAAGGGCAGGGCCTTGGTCATGTCCCTCACAAACTCATGTAAGGAAATGTCATCCGTTGGGGACTTCTGGCATTTGTAAGGTGGCAAGGGATCGGAGGGTATGCCCTGATGGCACTCGAGTCCTGGGGACTCCTCCTCAGTCTCCCAGCCACTGGAATCAGAGTCTGTGAGAAAGTTGAAGTATTGATGAGATTCCTCATGACGCTGTTGGTACTCAAGTGTGGGGGGGGGGTCCGAGGTTCCCAGTGGCCTAATTCTGAGACACTCAAGGGTGAACTCCTGGGCACCAAGAATTACTTTGAGTGTCAGCTCGAGCCATCTCCCCAGCCAGGAAGAGCGTGGGCCTTGAGGATGGGCTACATCTTCTTCGGTGAGGGCACTGCTGTAGATGAAGCCATCACCGGAACTGAGGAACCAGAAGGCATCAGGCCTTGAGAAGCCTGCAGGGCCAGGAATGCAGTCAGACTGCATTCAGGGCTTGCATATGCTCGGCAAGAAGCAGAGTCTCCGAGGTGGTAGGAGTTGGAGCAGCAGCTGCAGCCTCCAGTTCTGGCTCCCTTGTTCAGGACTCCACAATGGTCATGGCATCGGGAGACACCCGATGGTCCTCCTGCACCTTAGGAGGCAGCTCCACTTGCCAGAGCAGCTTAAGAAGCTGCTCCCAGCCTTCGCCCTCGGAGTCTCACCAAAAGGAGCTTTGGTGCCATTGCTCCAGCCCTCGGCATCTCCCCTCGATGCTGACAAGGTGGAAGACTGGTCCTTCTGGGGGTGATCTTTATCCAGAAGACAGCCCCTAGTCCAGTGAACCATGGCCCTTTGGCTCTGAGTGAGCTCAGTCACTGTGCGAAGCCGAAGCCTCGGCAGAGGCCCTTGAGGAAAATCGACGCGAACGTCAATGTCTGTGCCGATGCTGCAAACTCTGAGGAACAAAACAGTGATTCCCACTGTTTTTTCTGATCCCTGAGCCCCTTACACACCCATCTGCAAACAGAGAGTGCAAGTGGAGGGCTCATGGTCAGGCTCAAGGCACCAGTTGTGGCGGTCCGTTACCGAGATGGTCTGGCCACACTGGGAGTACTTTTTGAAGCTACTGGCTGCCTTAGACATGCTGAGGAAGGCTGCTTTCACCAAGTTAAAGAACGTTAAAATCTTAGCTGATCAGGGAGGCATGAGAGAAAAAATCTGCACACCAAGAAAAATAAACGAAAAAGGAACCAGAGAAAAAATTTGGTGCTCCGGAAACAGGCAGAAAGATGAGTGACGAGCAGGCAAATGAAAAAGGTGTCGAAAACATGAAAAAAGTACCACAAGGGTACTGATTATTTTCCAGGGATAGACAGATGTCTGAGAGGCTCTGCATAAAAAAGAAGATTGAGGTAAGATGGCTCCTTTGGGCAGGAAGATGGGCATGCATGTGTGGTGGTTCTTTCAAAAGCTTCCTGTAGAAGCTGGAGAGTATTCCCAGACAGGCTCCATCAGTGACATCACCCATATTTGAGAACTGACTTCCTGCTTGTTCCTGGAGAAAAACTTGTTCCCCTCCCTTGCTTGCCAAGGATAAAGTCCCCACAGCAAAATCTCTGCCCACCACACTCCCCTACCTAAATCCACTCCTTTCCCTCCCCATATTAATTACAGTAGACATTCTCATACTTTCCAAGAAGACCCTAATGGGCTGATGCAGAAAAGCCTAGAGTGGTATTTTCTGGCACTTTTCCCGTGCTAGGCTTGCTCTCCGATGCAGAAGGCAAGCTAGTGCCAGAAAAATACAAAAAAAAGCAACCATGCTAAACTGGTTGTTTTTTGTCTGAAGTTCGCATGAAGATATAGCACCGTTTTTTGAACTGTTTTTTAACGCTGTACCTTAATGCGAGCTTCAGGCACGTGCAAAGATCCTGCCAGAAGCAAAAATATCATCTGAGGTGAGGTTTGACACTTCACCTCAGATGATCCAGGCATCGGGGAAAGCCCCTGATGCCATCAGAATACTGTCCCCCCACCCCCCGGGACAGAAACCAAATTCTTTGTGGCCCAGCGGCCCCAATCCCCCACCCATCCACCTGATGAAAAATTCCCTGCCTTGTGGCCCAGCAGCCTGATCCCACCCAATAACAAAAACCCCTTGTGGTTCCCCAATCACCCTCCTCCCAGTACCTTTAATCCGGCGGGGGGGGGGGGGGAGGAGTATTGCCCACACGCTCCTACCCCTGCGCTGCCATCTTGAAAAAATGCCTTTTATGGCAGCCTAACCCCACCCGGTGCATCCTAGGATGCACAGTGTGGAGCCAGGAGCCATCATTTTTCAAGATGGCAACATTCCCACTCCAGAAATGCTGCTTGTGAATGTTTCTAGGTAAGAAGAGGAAAGATGCTGCTTCGTTTATGTAATTAAAAAATTACCCTCATCATTGCTAGGAGTGGTCCCACTACAACTATTAGTATATTATCAGGAAAATTTAAAATTTCCAATGAACAAACTACCTACCAGACCAGACAATATATCCTGACATGCCAATGTGCTTGGAATCTATTTAATTTCAATTTTTACAAGATAAAATATCAGGAAATGATCATGAATACTGGGGAAGCCAAAGACAACATAATTATAAAATCAGATTAAGATTAATAAATTAATAACCACTTCTTTTTTAAAGTAGGTCTCTCTTCAAACACACAGACCTAAACATACATTTCGCTACCTAGATGTTCAATACAAAACAATCATCCCTACTAGTAATCTGAAAGGAAACACAATGAAAAAGAAACAAATATAGCAGCAAAACAAGTTAAAAAAATCAATCCTGGGAACCACCTATAAATGTAACATTTCTTTGGTTCTGAAGGCAAACTAGTAAATATCTTAAATACTTACAAATGAAATGTTTCATCCCACACTGGATTCAGGTTTCCAAAAATTGTTTTAGTTCTCTTCTTCGTTTTCCCAATCTGTACAGTAACATAAGGATCACTGGAGCCTGTTTTGTCCTTTGCTTGCAAACCCTGAGCGCATACCACTGAAGCAAAAATAAAAGGATATGCTATTAAAAGTTTCTTTACTATTCAAACCCACAGCAACATTATAGCCTTTGACTTTAGTTGTTATTTTATATGTTCTGATTCAATTCCCCAGAGGGAGGCTGTAGACCATTCCTGGATTTTTTTTTTTTAAATTTTCATCCCAGTACATTGCGGTATTTGTAGTCCTCCTTGCTACCACTCTTTTGAAATGAGCACTGCAGATAATGGAATGGGGCTTCAAGATGGAGTAGCCAGAAATCCAGGACTCGTCTAAAATATCCCTCTAGGAACTGTGACACATGATAGCTATGAGGCCAATTCTGTTTTGCATGTCCGGCCCCTGTATAGCCAGGCATAATCAAGGTATGCAGCAGCAGCATCCGATTCTGATCCTGTGGGGGCTAGACATGCCCACAGGCTCAGAATCGTGTCTACTGGCCTGGACGTGCAGGCCGGGTCCCGATTCTGATTGGCCACATGCCCAGTCACATTCCCAGCTAACTCAGTCACACTCCTGAATGGAACCACAGTGCCATGGTGTATTTGGGAAGGCTGGGGTATATAATATTGCAGTAGTCTAGAATGGGGGCAATTATGACCTGGCACAATGTCCGGAAGAGGTCTGGATTTAGTAAGGGGTGTAGATTCTTTAGTGTTCTTAACTTATGGAGTTAGTTGTTCTCTTTATTTGTGCCTGGAAATTTGGCTTCTGGTCCATTATAATGCCCAGATATTTGACTCCAGTTTTCACTAGTATGTCACAGTATTTGAGTCTCAGTAATTGTGGTGGAGTGAAGGACAGATCTGTAAATACACGGAGGGCCTCCATTTTTTCCTGATTAATGAATAGGTTGTGGTGTTGAAGCCACTATCTCACGTCCGAGAAGTATTTGTATCCCCTGAACTACCTACTAAGAGACTCATGTCAATTGTCTAAGTCGTTACTTTCTGTTCGGATCATCAATGTTGACTCCCTTGGTGACGCCCCCCCCCCTCTGTGAATTGATTACTGTCCCCCCCCCCCCTTTTTTTGCTAAACTGCTTTGACCCGGTGAAAATACAGTTAAACAAAATAAATAAAAATATACTGGTGAACTTTGGTTTTGAAGTATTGAATGGGTGTAGAACATATCATCAGCATATATCTGATAATGTATCTTGTGTGCTTTGAATATTATGACTAGTGGCTGGAGAAAGACATTGAATAAGAGGGCTGAGACCTGAGGTACTCCCTGTTGTTGGATAAATGGATGTGAGTTCCCGTGTCCGATTCTTACTTGCTGGATGCAGTCTTCAAGGTAGGAGCAGAACCAGCTTATTGCAGTATCTCGGAGACTGATGTCAGAGTCTCTCTAGGAGTTGGTGGTGGTTAGGGAGTCAAAAGCTGATGAGATATCTAGGAATATGAGGAGGAAGCCTTGAGTGGTGTTATAGGTGCAAGTGAGGAGTGTGTTAAGCAATGCTGATGATGGTCTAGGGGGGGCATGTTCATTAATATAGATTTGTAGTTGCATCTGTACTATTTTTTCTATTATTTTTGAAATAAAAAGGATGCTGGAGATTGGTCTATATGAGTTCAGAGCAGTGCAGTCGAGGTTTGTGCTTTTTAGCAGTGGTCCAACTGAGCTTTATTTCAGTTGGGGAGGCATGTAACCTTGGGATAGGGAGGTATGGACGATGCTCTATAGCTAAGGGCTAAGCTGTGTTCTTGCAATCTTAATCCAGGATACTGGGCAGGGGTCAAGAGCTGTGGTGGTTGTTTTAAGGTTACCTATAGTGGCTTCAATATTTTCCAAAGATGGTAATTCAAATTTCAACCATGTTTACAGAGGGGTGTTTTGAAGGGTCGGAGTGGTTACAAGGCGATCTCCAAGAGGGGCTGGCTTATGTTTGGATTAGAGGTAGTCTGCCATTTCTTGGGGGCATATTCTATCTTGTGGAATCTGCTTACTAGGTTCCATTAGAAGGGCTTTTGCTATGTAGAAGAGTTCCCTCGGCTTATTTAGTGAGTGCATGATGGTGGTGTTGCAGTATTCTTTTTTTGTATCTTAGTGTTTCCTTGCAGTATACTCTGTTTCTCCATATAGACGGATTGGGAGAGCGGGTCTTTGGAATGTCTCCACTTACCAGGGGACTCTGTTGTGTTACTTGTGTAAGCTTGTCCTTGGTGGCATGAGAGAGGCAGCAGCTATAGGTTTTATTCTATCCTTTGATCTTTGCTTCTAAGTTTTCTTCAGGCTTGATGAGCTTAAGTTGTGGGATCACTGTCTTGAGGAAATTTTTATTGTTAAATTGTCAAAATCTGCAGTTTGTGACTGTTCAACTGGATACTGGTGTCCAGGTGTGGTACCAAGGAAAAGGGAAGAGTATAGATGCATGGTCAGACCAGGGTACTGGAAGGACTTTATGGGGTGTATGCTTGGGAATCATTATGCTGTCCACAGAGAACCCCCATTACAGGTAAAGCACAGTTACTTACCTGTAACAGGTGATCTCTGGGAACAGCAGGAATAAGTCTTCACATATGGGTACGTTGGTACCGACGGAGCCTGCGCGGGAACGCTCCCCAGCTTCCAAAAAAGGAAAGCTTTTGGGAGCATCCCACAGCGCCTGCGCGCTGCCTTCCCGCCTTTCCTAACCAACTCTCCTCAGTTCGAGTTTAAAGCTGAGACAATAGAGAGAGAGAGGAAAGGAAAGATAGAAAAGAGATACAACTCCTAGGGGAGGTGGGAGGGTTGTGAAGACTTATTCCTGCTGTTCCCAGAGATCACCTGTTACAGGTAAGTAACTGTGCTATCTCCAGGAACAAGCAGGAATGAGTCTTCACATATGGGGACTCCCTAGCTAAGATGCCTGGGAGATCCCCAAGGATATGAGACACTGGAAAGGGTCTGCGTCCTCCTATGGATCTCAGGCATCCATCCAGGGAAGGAGGGCAGGAGCTGTTTAAGAATGGAACAGGTGTCTGAGGACAGCCTGACCAAACAAGGCATCCCGGCGGAAATACTTGTCCAAGCAGTAATGGGCTGTGAAGGTATGAACCGAGGCCCAGGTGGCTGCTTGACAGATCTGGTCGATAGACACAGAATTTAGATGAGTCATAGAGGTGGCCATGGCCCTCACATTATGAGCTGTGACATGGCTCTCCAGAGAAAGGTTCTTACTCTGGTAGGCGAAAGAAATACAGTGAGCAATCCAATTGGACAGTGTTCTCTTAGAGACTGGAAGTCCCAAATGAGAAGCATCAAAAGCAACAAAAAACTGGGAAAACGTTCGATGCTGCTCTGTCCTATGTAAGTAAAAAGCAAGAGCTCTTTTACAATCCAGAGTATGAAGATTCCTCTCTGCACTGGATGCATGAGGAGCTGGAAAAAAGACAGGTAAATATACCTCTTGATTAAGATGAAAAGGTGAGACCACTTTAGGCATAAAGTGTGGATTTGTCCTAAGGACTACCTTATCATGATGGAACCTTGTATAAGGTGGATTAGCCACTAATGCCTGCAGTTCACTGATGCGGCGAGCTGAACTAACTGCAATGAGGAAAATAACCCTCCATGAAAGGAATTTCAAGGAGGTAGTGGCTAAGGGTTCAAAAGGTGGCTTCATGAGCTGACCAAGAACCAAATTTAAGTCCCATGCCACCGGAGGAGGCCTAATGGGAGGTTTAGTTAAAGTTAGGCCTCTCATGAATCTTGCAATGAGAGGATGAGAGGAAATAGGTTGTCCATTGATGGGCTTAAGGGATGCTGCAATAGCACTCAAATGGACTCTTACTGAATTTGTTTTAAGGCCTGCATTGGAAAGGTGCAGGAGATAGTCTAAAAGAGAATTTAAAGGTAGTGCTAGAGGGTCAAGACCCATTTCAGCACACCAAATGGAAAACCTTTTCCATTTAAAAGCATAAGAACGCCTGGTGGAAGGTTTTCTGGAAGCATGGAGGATATCCTTCACTTGTTGAGAAAGATTCCAGTCTTGAAGGTTTAGGCCTTCAGTAACCAAGCTCTGAGGTGTAGGGACTTGGGGTTTGGGTGCCACAAAGTCCCTTCCTCCTGGGACAGAAGGTCTGGAGCAGCTCCCAAGTCCAGAGAGGGGGTTTGGGAGAGATGTAGAAGTAGAGGGTACCACACTTGGCGTGGCCAGCGTGGAGCTATGAGGATCATAGATCCTTGATCCCTCTGGAGTTTGAACAGAGTCTTGGGAATCAAGGGAATGGGTGGAAATGCATACAGGAAGCCCTGACCCCAATGGAGGAGGAAGGCATCCTTGGCCTGAACTCCCTGACATGGAATTCTGGAACAGAATCGGGGAAGTTTGGCATTCCACGGACTTGCAAAGAGGTCTATGTCCGGGGTTCCCCATTCTTGGAAGATTCTGAGTACCTGATCCATGTGCAGGGACCATTCATGTGGAAGCAGAACTCGACTGAGTCTGTCTGCCCAAGAGTTTTGGACTCCTGGGAGGTATACTGCCAGGAGATGGATTTGATGCTCTCTGGCGAAGGCCCACAATCTTAAAGCTTTGTTGCAAAGCGACAGAGAGCCAGTTCCTCCTTGCTTGTTTATGTAAAACATGGCTACTTGATTGTCCGTATGAATGAGGACTGTCTTGTAGCTGAGGAGGGTATGAAAGACCTTGAGAGCTAGAAAAACTGCTCGAAGCTCCAAGTGGTTGATATGAAGGGAGGTCTCCTGTGGGGACCAAATGCCTTGGGTGGAGAGGTCCTGTAGATGGGCTCCCCAACCTGTTTGGGAGGCATCTGTTGTGAGGGTTGCTTGGGGCAACAACTGTTGGAAGGGGGACCCCAGCAACAGATTTTGAGTGGACATCCACCATTGGAGAGACCAAAAGAGACGTTTGGAGGTTGCTATTTGGTCTGAGAGAGCACCTGAAGCTTGAGTCCACTGGGTGGACAAAGTCCATTGAGCTGCTCTCATGTGTAGGCAAGCATAGGGTACCACATGCACTGTGGAAGCCATGTGGCCTAGCAGTTGTAGCATCTCCCGGGCAGTTAAGTGGCTCTTTGACTGAATCTAGGAGGCTAACTGCACTAGACGTTGGCAACGGGCCTGAGGAAGGTAGGCCCTTGCAGTAGTGGTATCCAACCAGGCCCCTATGAATTCTAGGGACTGAGTAGGGGTTAGCTGAGACTTTGGGAGGTTTACCACAAGTCCCAGATACTGCAGAATGCACCTTGTGTGGTTTAAGGAATTCTGGGCCTCTGACTGAGATGGAGCTCGAATGAGCCAGTCGTCCAGGTATGGGAAGACAAATATTCCCAGAGTTCGTAGAAATGCAGCAACTATTGCCATGCATTTGGTGAACACTCTTGGAGCAGAGGCCAGACCGAAAGGAAGAACTCTGTATTGGTAATGTTTTCCTTGGAAAAGAAACCGTAGGAACCTTCTGTGAGAGGGATGGATGAGGACATGAGTGTACGCATCCTTAAGATCTAGAGAACAAAGCCAATCCTGACTTTGAAGGTATGGAAGGAGAGTGCCCAGAGAAAGCATCTTGAACTTCTCCTTGCATAGAAATTTGTTCAATTCTCTGAGATCTAAGATGGGTCTGTATCCCCCTGTCTTCTTTGGAATGAGAAAATAGGGGGAGTAGAACCCTGACCCTTGATGCAGAAGAGGAACTTCTTCTATTGCCCTTTGGACAAGAAGGGTAGCTATCTCTTGACCTAGAAGGTCGAGAAGAGATGTGGGAGAATTGAAGTGTCTCACCATGGTGTGGGGAGGAAGGTCTGAAAAATGAAGTTTGTAGACCTCTCTTATGATGGAGAGGGTCCACTGCTCTGATGTTATTTGCTCCCATCTGGGAGCAAAATGAGCCAACCTTCCTGGAATGGTGAGAGGCTCTGGCTGCTTTAGAGTCAGAAAGGCTAAGTTCTCTAGCATCAAGTCAAAAACCCTGAGGAGGTTGGGTCTGCTGAGTTGCAGCAGCCCCTGTAGGCTTAGGCCTGGCCTTTTTAGGTTGCTGACGCTTAGTGGCAAAGCGACCTGTAGAAGATTGTTGGCCAGAAGTAGAAGGAAATCTGCCCTTTTTAAAGAAAGACTTTTTAAAAAGCTTCTTCTTGGCAGGAATGGAGGTTGACTTTGAAAGTCTATCCAGCGCAGAGTTTTCTGCATCCATTTGATTGACTTTTATTTGCCATTCTTTGCCAAATAGGTTTTCACCTGTACAGGGAAGATTTCCTAAGCCATCTTGAACCCAGGGCTCTAAATCAGAAGCCTGGAGCCAAGCAATTCTGCGAGCAGCTATGGAAATGCCTGAGGCTCTTCTGGCACCTTCAACGGAGTCAAAGGCTGCCCTGTTGGAAAACTTTGAAATGTCTTGGGTATGCTTAAGCCAAATGAGGAATTCCTCCCTTTTATCCTCTGGAAGAAAAGAGAGGAAAGTGTATAGTTTTTGTGCAACTTCCTTTAGAAACATACCCATGTAAAGGCTATATGAGTTGATTCTGGCAATAAGCATACTAGCTTGGAAGATTTTCCTACCAAAGGCATCCAAGGTCCTGCATTCTCTTCCTGGAGGAGCAGAAGAGTGTCTCTTTGTACTCTTTATCCTCTTCATAGCTGACTGCACCACAATGGAATGGTGAGGAAGCTGAGTTTTCTGAAATCCAGGACAAGGAGGGACACGATACATAGTGTCCAATCTACGAGAATGAGGAGAGAGAGTGAGAGGAGTCTCCCATAGATCAATCATGTGTTCATAAAGAATCTCATGAATTGGTAAGGTGACCGCCTCTTTAGGAGCTCTAGAATAGCCTAAAATATCCAATTTTTTAGCTCTAGGCTCTGCTTCAGAAGTTACTGAAATAGAAAGTCCTTTAGCTACTTCTCTTATGAAGTCTTGAAAGGACAAGTCTTCTGGAGGAGACATTCTTCTTTTTGGAGAAGAAGGCTCTTCAGGAAGGGCTATGGATACTTCAGGAGACTCGTCTGATGTATCAGAATCAGAGGAATCGAAGTATCGCCTATCAGGGTGCTCTTCCAATGCTCGATACGCGTATCGAGCAGTATCGACATTGGGCGTCCCCGGTACCGGATCGGTACCGGTAAGCAGCCCTGGATAAGGAACCGCTGCAGCCGGTATCCTGGTCGATGTCGATGCAGTCGGTACCGGTATCGGTGCTGGTGACAGTACCGGAGCCGATACCGAGAACGGAGTTTGTTTCGGTACCAGCGGCGTCGCAGCTTGAATGAAGGCCGAAATAGCCTGCTGCATGGACAGAACATTGTGATCCATCGATGCCATGAATGCCTGGAAGTCGGTACCGGGAGATTGTGCCGGTACCCCAGAGCAATGTAACAGGTGATCGGTCGAGGCCGTGCCATTGATGTCAACCTGTAACCCCATAGGAGCAGCTTTGGAAGCCGGAGCTTCCCGCCGGGGTTGTTTTGCTGGCGCAGGATCCTCGAGGGCAAGCCCGGAGGTATCTCGATGCTTAGAGGGAGATCTACCCTTCGAGGACCTGCTAGGTTTATGTTTGGTTACCTGAGATCCATCAGGAGAAGAAGACCTGGAAGATGTCAATGCTACCGCCGGTGCATCAGCGGGAAACAGCACATGGAGCTTAGCTGCTCGGTTCTGTAACCCCCGTTTAGACATTAGAGAGCAGGACGGACAATCCGGAATGGAGTGTTCGGGACCCAAACATTTAAGACACCATTCATGGGAATCTGTAACAGAAATAGTACCGCTACACTTAGTGCATTTTTTGAACCCGGAGGCTGGTTTTTCCATGATGGAAATTTTCTTGTGGGCCCTGAGGCCTTAGAAGAAAAATACACCAAGTGAGGAAAAAATATCAATTTTTTTTTTTTTTTTAAGAAAGAAAGAAAAGACTGGCGGTACCGGTCCGGAGTCGGGGAAGGCAGACACGCGACCAAAGAAATAAAATAAAATAAATAACTTCTTCAGCGGTGACAGGGCTTGACCTGCTGGCTCCGCAGCAAAGAAGAACTGAGGAGAGTTGGTTAGGAAAGGCGGGAAGGCAGCGCGCAGGCGCTGTGGGATGCTCCCAAAAGGTTTCCTTTTTGGGAAGCTGGGGAGCGTTCCCGCGCAGGCTCCGTCGGTACCGACGTACCCATATGTGAAGACTCATTCCTGCTTGTTCCTGGAGATCTTCACTTTCTCCATGGACAAGCAAGATGCATCAGCCACACCTGGTGACTCCTTAGCTGTGGCCCACCAGTGCTGAAGTAGGACGAAACCTACGGTCAAGACAGATAGCCGTTGCAAGATTAATGCATATTAATGAATGTTATACATTGAGTTGACTGCATCCACAGAAATATATGGGCTGCATTGGCATTTAGCACGTATTAACATTCATTAACATGCATTAACCTTTAGTAAACATGCTCTTTAGTGCACTTTATTCATTGGTTAGTGCATGTTAAATCAATTTAGTGTGCACAAAAATGACCTAGTAAAATGAATGTGTGATACTAACTGAAAAAGAACACCGTCAATTGGGAAAATTTTATGAGGAAAATGAAAACTAACCAAATTTTTCTTGCCTGTGCACATCCCTATACTGGAGGTACAAATGTTCCCACAGTAGAGCAGTGTCTACTCTGGGAACTTAGATTGCAAGCCCCCTGAGAAGAGGGAAATATCTACCAAACCTGAATGCAATTTGTTTTGAACTAGTGAAAAGGTGTGAGGTAAATCCAAATAAATAAATAAATCAGCAATCTTTCCAATGAAAAATTAAAACAAGTCTAGAGACTTGTAAAGCTTTCTCGGAATTATCCTAAAGGAAGAGCTTCCACTGCATTGCAAATATCGCTTTATGATTCAAATGCTTTGTGTGACACTTACACATTCAAGGATGTGCAGAGTTATCAAAAGCCTCTATAAATGAGAACAATTTTATGATTAGCTAGGCAATATAGCAAATAGGTAGGCATTAGTGATAATATTAATTTCTACATATAATTTCATTTGAATTGTCTTACCTGTGATGTTGATCTTAGCTGACCACTTGGATGTTCCATCCAGCACACTCTGTTTTGCTCTCTTGGTGGCCTGCACAAAATCTTCTTTGGATATATCAAACATTTCTTGAATTAGTTCAAACACTTCTGGTCTATTTCTTTCCCTTATCTTCATTCGTTCTTTCATAGAAGTTATTATATTCTGAGTTTTATCTTCTGCGCCATGCTTAGAACTCTTCTCTACTGCTCCTGAAACAAAATTAAAGGCAGCAATGGATTTACATACTTAGAAAGCTGGGCACTTCAGACATGATACTATAGATATTCTATAGGCATCCTATGGACCTGCTAGGAAGTACGATGGTAGACCTGCCCAACAGAGGTCCTTTAGGGATTAGTAGCAAGTATCAAAACATCATCTTGTTGTTTTTTTTTCTCCTCAAAAACAATTTTTTCTTTTGAAATTAATCTACTTGGTTGGTATAAATTTTTTCTTCACTACAAAAGTTTACATTTATATATTTTCCTGATAGAAAATAATTCTACTTGGAAATCAGATATTAAATGGTTTATACAATAAAGCTTAAGGTGTTATTCTCCAAGCTGTATTACCTCAGTACTAACAGTTAATGTGACCCACACTAAGGGGCATGCTTACTAAGCTGTGCTAGCTGTTGACATGCACTTGAGTGGGCACACTAACCTGCATGAATGAGTCCGAATTTAGTTAGCATGTGTATTAAACAGACAGCAAATGGTTAATTGTACGTTATCTGCTTAGCGCATGATAGGGAGAGAGTGGGCACGATTGCATATCGCAGTTAGGGTGGAGTTGGCAATGTACTTTCACCATCAATGTTGCAGTTAGCATGGATGCGCTTAATGCTACCTCAAATGTATGTTGTTAAATGCATCAACATTAAGTTAAATTGCCTCCGACACATGTTAGGGTTTGAATTATTGCAGCATACTGCTGGGGGCCAGGCTGTACATGCCTCCAACGCATTGCCCATGACTGTTGCATGCACCATGCATTGATTTCTACTCTCAATGTACAATACCTGCAAAACCTTAGAGCAACTTAGTAAATGTAATGCCTTAGCTGATGCAGAATGGGGTGGAGAAAGATGAAGGATGGGAGAGGACTGCACCTTACAGCTGATGTGGAAGTCATTACCAAGCGTTAACTGTTAACAAGGCATATCATCACCTTAAGATGTGCAGTTAATTTCATCATGTTATGTGCCATACAGTTATAGTAACAAACTTTTCTCTGTATTAACTGCAAGGTAAAATGCTGAGAATGTCCCTGACATTAAATACAGGTATTTTCCAGTTGCTACACATTTATTTTAGCTATTATTGCATAAAATTGGTTCCCAAATTAAGTTTTCTAACCTTAGTGAAATTTCAAAGGGGCTAATTTAGGAGCAAAGCCCTCAATCTTAAGACTCCTAAATACTTTGAACATTGGTCCCAAGGGAAAAATACAGCTTTTTTTTTTTAAACAAGAAATTTAATTCTCCAGCTTTGGCAATGGTATTTACATCATCACATCTTCTGTTGGATCACCACACAGGACATTAACCCCCTTTTATTTGCATCCCAAGCTCAGTCAAAGCACCAAGAATGCACTACCTCATCTACTGGCTAAAACCAGAGTTTCATCTTGCACTTGGCATTAGCTGAAAGCCCAAAACCCCCCAACAATCTCTGAAGAATGGGTCGGCTGTATTTGCTGACACCTAGCCAGGCTCATGAGTAAAAGGTTAATACCAGGTGTTTAGGGATTAGTGCTGAAATTAACACGGTAGTGATATCTGCAAACAGTGCTATTGCCTGAAATTAACCCTTTGAAGGCAGTTTTCAGTCATAGATTTAACACAAAGTTTAACAGATATCTTACGCTTTACCTGTATGTGGAATTTCGGCAGCACTATCTGTTTAAGTGGTACCAATGAACATTTACAGATGAAGTTAAGTGGATGCGTATTTGTTTAACTTTATACCTGCTACTTATGTGTAAACTTAAATGAATAAGTTATCTGTTTAGTGGCTGAATGATGCCGCTTCAACAGATACCTTTTGACCAGCCCCCTAATGCGCCTAACCATGCCCCTTTTAAATGGGCTGCACTGGCTATTTAGTGTGGTTACTCACCTGTAACAAGTGTTCTCTGGGGACAGCAGGAATCAGTCCTCACATATGGGTGACGTCGGTGCCAACGGAGCCTGCAAAGAAGCATCTCCACAGCTTTCAAAGAAAGCCTTTGGGAGATGCATGACACATGCGTGGTCCCCTTCCCGCCCAAGAGTGCTATCTTGCCTCAGTCTAATGACACAGTTAAGATGGCAAAAATAAAATACGGTAAAGAAGAAACTCCAAGGGGAGGGGGAGGAGGGAGGATTGTGAAGATGGATATCTGCTGTCCCCAGAGAACATCTGTTAGTAACTACGCTTTCTCTGGGAACAAACAGGAAGTCAGTCCTCACATTTGGGACTCCCCAGCTACAGCCTACCCAAAACCATACAAAACTCCATGGGTGATCAGAGATGGTGAGCATGAGCTGCAGCAGTTGAGTCCCAACTGAGAGACTCTTGTAAGACCTAAAGTGTCTAGCGGAGAACCAGCACTCCAGTAGCCTGAACACAGAGTTGGAGGGCAGAAGTTGCCTACATTCCAAAGCGATTACGGAGTATGACCTGGTCGAAGGCACTGTCCCGTCGGGACTCCCTCTCCAGGTAGTAGGGAGCTGCAAAGGTATGGACTGAAGACCAGGTAGCTGCCTGGCAGATTTCCGTCACAGTTACAGAGTGCAGATTTGCTACAGAGGTAGCCATGGCTCTGATGCAGTGTGCAGTGACCTGGTGTAGCGAGATCCCAGCCTACTCATAGGCAAGGGTAATAAAGCCTGCCACTCAAGTGGACAGAGTTTGCTTGGTTACTTGAAGCCTCAGATGACTGGGATCATAGGAGACAAAGAGCTGAGGCACTTTGCGGTGGTCCTGAGTCCGTTGGACATAGAAGTACAGGGCCCTCTTATAATCCAGAGTATGGAGAACGGCCTCTGCCCTGCCAGTGTGAGGCCTCAGGAAGAAGATGGGGCACACCACCTCCTGACTGAGGTAGAAGAGGGACACCACACCTTGGCAGAAATTTGGTGTGTGTGCAAAGCACTACCCTGTTCTTATAGAACCTTGTGTAGGGAGCTCTGCTATCAGGGCCTGGAGCTCGCTGACCCTGCAAGCCGACACGAGCGCCATGAAAAAGACAATCTTTTAGGAGAGGTTCCGCAGGTGGCAAGTAGCTAGGGGCTCTAACAGCGGCTTAGTGAGCTGTGAGATCACCACATTACGATCCCACTCTGCTGTTGGTGAGCGGACAGGGGGCTTGGACAAAATAAGGCCTTACAGGAAATGAGAGATAATGAGCTGAGCAGAGAGGGGCTTGCCCTCAATAGTGTGATGGTGTGCCACAATAGCATTGAGGTGCATTCTGATTGAGTTGGACTTCAGTCCCACCTGGGACAGGTGGAGTAGGTACTGAAACACTAGCTACACCAAGGAGGAGAACGTGTTTGCCTGCCTCTGGCACACCACACCGAAATGTGTACGTCCTTCTCATGGAGGCCTTGCAGGAGGCCAGAAAGACCTCCTCCGCCACATCATGTTGGAGGTTGAAGGGAGCTAGAGCTACTGTCAACAGCCAAGCTGTGAGCAACAGGAACCCCAGGTTGAGGTGTAGGAGAGAGTCCTTCTCCTGTGAAAGTAGTCCTGGGGTGCAGCCCAGGGGAATTGGAGGCACTGCCGACAGGCAGAGAAGCAACAGGAACCAAGGTAGCCTGGGCCACTGGGGGGGGCTTTCAGAATCAGTGATACCCTGTTGCACTGGACCTTGAAGAAGGTCTTGGTGACCAGTGGTGTTGGCGGGAAGGCGCAAAGGAGGCCTTTCATCAATGGGATGAGGAATGCATCCGCTGCCACCCAGGACGGGTGTGGCTAGTGGGAGCAGAAGCAGGAAAACAGCTTGTCGTCTGGGCTGGCGAACAGGTCCACTATGGGAATGCCCCAGAGTCAGAAAAGCTGGGAGGCCATTCTGAGGTCCAGGCACCACTTGGGCGATTGGAGGACTCTGCTCAGCCTGTCCGCCAGAGCGTTGTCTAGGCCTGGGAGGTAGCAAGAGCATCCTGCTGCACATTTCATATGAAGAGAGGGCTACTGTCTCCTGGCAGAGGGAGTACAACCCCGTGCCTCCTTGTTTGTTGACACAGAATATTGCAACTTAGTTGTCTGTCTGGACCAGCACCAACTGGTGCTGCAACTAGTGGCAAAGGAGGTTAATCTGCAACTGGTACTCCATCTGGGACCATGTGCCTTGGGTGTGGAGGTCCTCACAATGAGCTCCCCATCCTCACAGGGAGGCGTCCATATTAAGAATCCTCTGGGGAATCAGTGTCTGGAAGAGCATCCAGGCTTGAAGGTGGCAGGAGATCTTCCACCAGTTGAGGGAGTCCACCAGTTGGCGGGTCTCTTTTACCCTGTTTCGAAGCCTGCCTGTGGCTTGGGTCCACTGGGAGTGGAGGCACCACTGAGCCACCCCCTCATATGCAAAGGGGAGTGTTGTAGTTGTTATGGAAGGACAGACTAAATAGGCCATGTGGTCTTTTTCTGTCATCATATTTCTATGTTTCTATGCAGGTGGGAGTATGGAGTTACGTAGACTATAGAGGCCATGTGGCCCAGCAGGTGGAGGAGAAGGCGAGCGGGCATTCACTGGTAGTGTTGCACTTCTGCGGCTAGTGCCCTGAGGTGTTCTGTCCTCTCTGGAGGGAGGAAGGCATTTGCCTGGAGGGTGTTCAGCTGACCCCTATGAACTCCAGGGACTGCGCAGGAGAGAGGTGGGACTTGGGGTAGTTAATGATGAACCCTAGATGCTGCATAATGTGGATGGTGCACCCTGTGGTGTGGTGCGCCTCTGCAGCTGTGTCTCCCCTTATGAGCCAGTCATCCAGGTAGGAAAAAACGAAGGCCCCTTGAAGATGAAGGTGGGCTACGATCACCACTAGGCACTTGGTGAAGATGCCAGCCCTGTACTGGTAGTGACCTCCTCCCACCACAAACCAGAGGTATTGTCTGTGTTTGGAATGGATCAGGATGTGGGTATAATCATCCTTCAGGTCTAAGGAGCATAGCCAGTTTCTCTGCTGGAGGTAAGGCAACAGTATTTCAAGGAAGAGCATCTTGAACTTCTCCCCCACCAGAAATCTGTTCAAGTCCCAAAGGTCCAGGTTGGGCCTGAGGCCCCCTGTTCACTTGGGAATGAGGAAATATTTGGAGTAGAAGCTTCTGCCCCAGAGATGTTTGGGTACTGGCTCCACTGCCCTGTCCGTGAGGAGGCCTGCAAGCTTGGTGAGGAGCAGAGTATGGTGAAGGAGAGGCCTTACAGGTTCTCCTGGGAAGAACGGGGATGGTGTCTGTTGCAGGTGGAGGAGGTATCTCTCCTTGACTACTTGCATCACCCAGGAATCGGCGGTGATGAAGGACCAACTGTGGGAAAAAAGAGTCAGATGCCCCCCCCTGTGGGCTGCTGAGGGCCTCCTGGGGAAGAGGAGGCCTTACCCAAGGAGTCAAAAATTCCCCCTGGGCCTGGGCTGGTATCTGGGACCTAGGGATCTTAGGCTCGTGGGGGCCGTGCCCTTGCCCTTTGGACTGTGCCACTGCTGTGGTGCAGAGAAGGTCTGGTACTGTGGGGCAGTACCAAACACCCCCTTCTTCCTCGGGAAGAAAGGTTTCTTCCATGGCTTCTTCTCATGGGAGTGCACAGAGGTCTTCTTTGAGAGTCTGGTCCTGGTCAGGAACTCAGTCTCTATCTCAGCAGACTTGTCTGACATAGGTTTTCTGAAGAGGTTCTTTCTGGTGCAAGAGACATCGATGTATTTGTCCTGGACCCACTGCTCGAGGTCAGACAACTGCAGTCATGCCTGGCATTGGGCCCTGATGCCCGTGGCAGCCACTCTGGCTAAGGATGCGAAGACATGATATGCTGCTCAAGACAGGAACTTCGAGCACTCCTTTACTGCTGAGGCCAGAGACTTGAACTGCTGAAGGATTTCCCCATTGAGGCTTATAGAGAAACCAGTGAGCTCCCACGCTGATATAGAACTGGTAGGATTAGACTCGGCAAGCTAGTATCGAGCCCTGGTAGCATTTTCTGATGAGGGCATCCAAGATCCAGGCCTTCCTACCAGGGGGCACCAATGAAGGAGTCTTTTGGCTCTTGAGTTGCCGCACGGCTGACTCGATGACCATGAAATTGTGAGGGAACTGTTTTTTTTTTTTAACCCTGGGCTTTGATGGACTCTGTACATGGAGTTGAGTCATCTGCTCACAATGTGAACAGACGCTGGTGTTTCACACATACAGAGGAGGTGGTGCTCGAGGATCGGAGGGACAGGCACCATGAGGACCTCCTTTGAAGGTGCCTCATACTGGAGGATCTCAAGTTTCTCCGTGCAAGGATTCTCCTCCACCTCGGTCTCGAACATGAGCACCTTTGCTATATCCCACACAAAGTCGAGAAAGGCAACGTCTTCGGGTGGGGAATGGTGCTGGGACACCGGTGGAGACTGGTCTGAGGGCACACCGGGTGTATGGGGACTCCTCTTCCTCAGTCTCCCAGTATAACAAAGTCAGAGGAAGAATCCAAGGCTCCGCGGCTTCCATGGTTGGGCCCCGAGCCCAAAGGCCAGTGACCCCTGGGGGACATGCACTCCACATCGTGTGCATGCGCCAGAGAGGACTGGTGTCTTAAGGAATTGGACTGGGACCTCATCTGATGCCAATGGGTCTCTCAAGGCGGGTGGCGCTCGAGGATTGGCTCGATGACCAGGGAAGGCCTCGAGGTTGAGGGTCCAGTCATCGGGGTGGATGAACCAGAGGAACCAGATATCAGCACCTGTTGCTGTGCCAGGAGGGCAGTGATACTGTGCTTTAAGGCCGCTAGTCTGGTCTCTGTGCTAGATAGCTCCGCAGCCTTTGTTGGTTCCGTTGAGGGGGAGTCCTCGACCAGGATGGCCTCTGGGGTCTGAGGGCAATCACCTGATGCTGATGACTCCTTCCGGGGCAGCTTGAGAGGCTGCTCCTGCTCCAACCCCTTGGAGTCATGTCGGGGACTGCGGGGCCTGGTATGGAATTTACCCCTTTTCTAGACCTGTCCTCCAAAGCAGTCTTTGAGGGTTTTGTGCTCTTCTTGTGTTCCACGTATGGGAAATTCTTTTCGGAGGAGCAGCGGCTGCGAGAATCCAAGGCAACCTGGGCATCGCAGGGCACTGAGGTACTGGAGGGGGCCCTGGAGCATGGTGTCACCAGGGACTCTGGCACAGATTTGGATCTATGAAACAACTTCTCCTGCTGCAGCTGGCGGCTCTTAATGGCCTTTGTGGACATGGACTTGCAAAGGTCGCAGCCTGAGTTGTTGTAGTCTGACCTGAGGCAACAGAGGCAGCAGTCATGTGGATCGGGAGGGACATCATCTTACTGCACCGATCACATTTTTTGAAGCTACTGGAGGCCATGGGGAAAAACGGGTCCTTGAATGCGGGTGAGGGTCCAAGGCCTACCGGCCAAAAAGGCGAAAAGCACCAGTCAAGGGACACCTCGAGAAAACAGCAGAAAACAAACCCGAGGAGTGACACCAAGGCGAGCTGGCGTAGGGGCAGGAAGAGGAGCCAGTACGTGTACTGGAAAGGAAAGGTTTTAAAGCCAAAAAGAGACACTTTTTCTGGGTAAACAGGACAGATGTCCAGTTTGCTCCGCAGAAAAAAGGAGACTGAGGCAAGATGGCACCCTTAAGCGTGGTGCATCTCTCAAAGGCTTTCTTTGAAAGCTGGGAAAATGTTTCCACGCGGGCTCCGTCAGC
This sequence comes from Ichthyophis bannanicus, assembly GCA_033557465.1. Taxonomy (NCBI): domain Eukaryota; kingdom Metazoa; phylum Chordata; class Amphibia; order Gymnophiona; family Ichthyophiidae; genus Ichthyophis; species Ichthyophis bannanicus. Next base: position 168,745,890 of record CM066043.1, read on the forward strand.
CCCATCACCCATATGTGAGGACTGACTTCCTGCTTGTTCCCGGAGAAAACGATTTACAGCTAGTGTTACTAATGTGCACTATTGCCATTAACATGCTTTATTTTACTACATGTCGTATTTTGTATAGTGGGACCTAGTTATTAGTAATGCAAGTTGTTATCCTTAGCATACATAGTAGCACGTTAGTACTCTAGGGAGCCTATTTACTAAAGAATGTTGCCAGTAGCATGAGTTTGAGCCTCAAATCTAGCATGGAGGCCCACGCCAACTTCACATGTGCATCTGGCCCCCTGCCATTGGAGTATTCCCAACATGCAACATAAGGGCACCCGCATGCTGGATTGCCCTAATGTCACCCACTGAGTTGGCATTATGTGCAACCATATGAACAGCAACATTCATGGTTAATATGTACCCATAACCCCCGTGTGCTAACTGCAATGTGCCAGTGCCCATGTTCCACCCCAACCCATCCAGTCTCCATCCAATCGTGCATTACCCAATTAGCACAAGATTGTTATTGTAGGGCCCTGCGCTTACCGCATGCTAAAACCTGTGCTACCGATTAGCATGGTATAGTGAACATTTAGCTGTTAAATTTCCATTTATATTTAAATATGATCTGAATTTTTTTAAAAAGCATTTATGCAATCTGTGCTGTCACCAATCATAAAAATGCTTTCAAATATCGACCCCTGTCTTACTTAATGAAGGCTGATTGCCCTGTTCCACTGCTTGAGTACTCCAAATATTCATTTTCACATGGCAATGAAGGTGCTTAATATTCTGATCATAAAAAAGTACAATGGAAAAGGAAAGCACATCTCTTCCAAAAAGGTCAATGAGATGTACAGAAAGAATCCCAAATATTCAATGAGACCCATCAAAAAAGAACCCTGCCTAGCCTATTTTGTGCTCCAAATTTACTGCTATAGACCCACAGGGGCACGTTTGCTTTTATCACCTTAAGAAAGGTCTAAATTTGAAACAAGTTTCAATTCAAAATTTAAGGGTTTCTACACTGAGGCAGGTTGGTAGGGTTTCAATTTGGTTGGAGCTTGTGAGAAAATATTTCCCTACTACTGCCTAACTTGGAGGGCTAAGGATCAATGCTGGTACTATTTATAGCACTCGCCTCAGACCCAGCTCTTTTAAAATAATGTGTGAATTGGACAACAGCTCTTAATTTAAGCCTGCTTTTTAATTTACACCAAGCAATAAATTTAGCAACTGAGCATACAGCAGCACTATTCAGCACTGCACCATCTAACGGTGATACTGGAGTTTCTAAATGATGTCCAACGAGCTGGAATATAAACTACTAAGTGTGTACAGTCATATCTAATGCATATTCATTGTGAATATCCTGAAAATCATACCCATTTTGAGCATTTGCAGACCATAGTAAGAATACAATTTCAGCCAGTGTAAGAATACAAATATTTTAGAAAACATTAAACATCCTCTGAAAAGCATAGTTACTCACTTCTAACAGGTGATCTCCGGGAACAGCGGGAATTTAAACTTCACATATGGGTGACATCAGGTACTGATGGAGCCTGTGCGGGAATCACCCTAGCTACCAATAGGAAAGCCTTTGGGAGCACTCCACTGCGCCTCCGCCACTGCCTTCCCGCTCTCCCAACTCCCTCTCCTCAGTTGAGTTTGCAGCTGAAGAAGAGGAGTGAAAAAAAGAAAAAACAATCCTACAACTCCAAGGGGAGGAGGGTGGATTGTGAAGACTAAATTCCTGCTGTTCCCAGAGATCACCTGTTACAGGTGAGTAACTATGCTATCTTCAGGAACAAGCAGGAATGTAGTCTTCACATATGGGACTCCATAGCTCCCAGATCTCTGAAGAGTTGGACCGGGTCAGAAAGTCAGGTAAGGTCATTTGAACCTAGACTTCCCCGCCAAGAAGATCTGGCAAGTGGGCAGGGGAGGGGGCAGTAGTGGTTTCTATGTTCCAAAGAGATGTTGAAGGACCACCTGGCCAAAGGCAGCATCCCGGCGGGAGTCCTTGTCCAAGGAGTAATTGGCTGCAAAAGTATGGATAGACCACCCTGTTGCAGTTCGGCTGATCTCGTTGATGGCTATTGAACATAGGTTGGCCACAGACATTGCCATTACTCGGACATTATGAGCAGTAACATTACCCATGAGGGAAAGGCCTGCTTTGTCGAATGCGAGAGAAATACAATCTGCTAGCCATCTGGAGAGTGTATGTTTAGTCACTGGAAGGCCCAGGTGAGTAGGGTCAAAGGAGACAAACGGCTGGGAGGATTTCCTAATGCTCTCTGTCCTTTGAAAACAGAAGGCTAAAACCCTTTTACAGTCCAGTGTATGTAGGGTTGCTTCTGCACGAGAAGTGCGAGGTCTTGGGAAAAAGATCGGTAGGATCATTGACTGGTTGATATGGAAAGAAGACACTACTTTCGGTAGAAAGTGGGGATGTGTCTGAAGGACGACTTTGTCATGATGAAAACATGTATACGGTGCATGAGCCACCAAGGCCTGCAACTCGCTAATGCGCCTGGCTGAGGTCAGAGCAATAAGGAATAAAGCTTTCCAAGATAAATAATGTAGGTGTGTGGTTGCTAGGGGCTCAAATGGAGGTTTGAGAAATTGAGCCAATACCACATTGAGATCCCACGCTACCGGCAGTGTCGAATGTGTGGCTTGGTGAAGAGGCGGCCCCTCATGAAGTGTGCCACAAAAGGAATTGTGGAGATGGGCCTACCATCCACAGGTTTATGAAAAGCTGAAAGAGCATGGAGGTGTACCCATACCGAGTTTGTTTTGAGTCTTAGAGAGGACAAATGCAAGAGGTATTGAACAAGCATGGGTACTGATGCTTCAAAGGGATTGTGATTATTCTGAGAGCACTATGAGGCGTATCTACGCCATTTGAAAGAGTAAGCCTTTCTGGTGGAAGACTTTCTGGAGGAAAGGAGAATATCATTTACAGGAGTAAACAGTGACAGATTTGAAAGATCACACTCTCAGCATCAATGCTGTCAGGTGGAGTGACTACAAGTTGGAATGGAGGAGTGTTCTGTTGTGCTGTGACAGAAAATTTGGCTTGGATCCCAGTGGAATCGGAGGAATGTGTGTCAGCCAAAGTAGAAGAGGAAACCAAGGCTTGCGGGGCCAGTGAGAAGCTATGAGGATCATAGAGCCCTTGTCTGCTTGTAGATTGAGGAGGGTCTTCGCAATCACGGGAATAGGGGGGAAACGCATAAAGTAGTCGTCAACCTCAGTGGATCATGAAATCGTCAGACAGTAGACTAAGTTTGGATGGTATCCTGGAGCAGAACTGTGGAAGCTGAGAGTTCTGTGGAGTGGCAAAGAAATCTATCACTGGAGTTCCCCAGATTGGAAAGAGTTTTGCCACTACTGTCGGATCTAAGGACCATATATGTAGGATCCGACTCAGGTTGTCGGCCAATGTAAATTGCACAAAGATGCATGTGGTGGAGAATGGCAAAATCCCATAGGTTGCAGGCTTCCTTGCATAGGGCAAGGGAACCCATTCCACCCTGTTTGTTTATGTAAAACATTGCCACCTGGTTGTCCATCCTGACTAGGATCTGACTGCCGGAGAGGTGGTGTTGGAAAACTTGAAGGGTGTTCATGACTGCTCGAAGCTTGAAGAGGTTTATCTGCTGTGTTGATTCCTGGTCTGTCCACGGACCTTGTGTGAAGATGGAATCCAGATGTGCTCCCCAACCGAGCTTGGAGGCATCTGTCATTGGCGTATGTCGAGGCTGGGGCATCTAAAAAGGTGATCCTATGAGCAGATTTGTTGGGGTGCACCACATAGGAGAGACTCTGCCAGAGGGCATGTTATTTGGATGATATCCCATAGATTGTCTGAGGCCTGGATTGATAAAGTCCACTGTGCTTGTCGCATGTGGAGTCTAGAATAAGAAACTACATGTACCGTGGAAGCCATGTGCCCCAGGAGGCATAAGAAGTATCGAGCCATGACAGTCTGTTGTTGGTGCATACGTGTGGCTAGGCTCACTAGTTTGCTCATGCAGTCTACAGGAAGGAAGGCTCTGGATTGTTTTTGTCCAGCACGGCTCCTATGAAGTCCAGTCTTTGGGTTGGAGTGAGGTGGGACTTTAAGAAGTTTATCACAAATCTCAGATAGTGCAAGAATTCTTTGATGAGATGAGCACAGTTCTCCAGGAGAGTATGCCTTTATTAGCTAGTCGTCTAAGTAAGAGAAGACAAAGACGTTGTTTCTGAGATGTGTTGCCACTATGGCCATGCCACTTTGTGAAGGCCCTTGGTGCAGATGCAAGGCTGAAGGGAAGAACCTTGTATTGGCAATGGGTGCCTTGACTGGTGAACTGAAGGTACTGTCTGTGGTCTGGGTGAATCAAGATGTGAGTGTAGGCCTCTTTGAGGTCTAGGGAAGAGCCAGTCCTGTTCCTGTAGGTAGGGAAGGAGGGTTCCCAGAGAGATCATCTTGAATTTCTCTTTTACAAGGAATTTGTTTAGTTCCCTGAGGTTGAGAATGGGCCTGTAACTTCCTGATTTCTATGGAATTAATTAAATATTTCTTATATACCACCTTTCATGATATCAAGGCGGTTTACATTGAACAATCTGAAATTACATTGAACAGGGCATTATAACTTGGAGATAACTATTTTACAGGAAACATGGGCAATGGAGGGTTAAGTGGCTTGCCAAAGACCACAAGGAGCACCTGTGGGACTAGAAACCCCAGTCCTTCTGGCCCAAGGTTGCTGTCCTCTAGTGGGATATGTACCCCCAACCTTCCGGCCTGAGGTACCTTGCCCCAACCACTAGGCCACTCCTCCCTCCATGGGGAATGAGGAAGTAGGAGGAGCAGAAGCCTTTTAACAGTTGGTTTGGGGGAACTGCTTCTATGGCTCCTTGGGAAAGGAGAATATTTACTTCCTGCTTGAGCAGGTCATCGGGGGGGGGGGGGGGGGTTTATGGGAAAATCCCCTCTGAAGTGGTGAGGAGGTAGTTCCTGAAAGTTCAGTTGGTAACCATGCTGAACTATGGATAGAGTCCATTGCTCTGTGGTGATGGAATTCCACTGTTGTGCAAAGTGACAAAGTCTCCCTGGGATGGAGGTGGAGTCCTGTATGTGAAGAAGACTTGCTGTGCTCCCTATATGGGAGTCAAAAACTTGGTGCAGTAGGTGCTTAGGTGGCTGGCTGTGGTTTGGCTAATCTGGGCTTTTTTGCCTGCTTAGGGCCTTGTTGTTTTTGCTGGATCAGATAAGCTGGCTAGGAATATGAGGGGTAGAACCTTCTTTTCTTAGGGCAAAAGGGTTTCTTAGCTGCTACCTTTTTCTTGGAAGGGTCAGCAGTCTTCCTAGAGAGGCATTTCAGGGTGGTGTCGTCCATTCCGAATTCTCCAGGCTTCTCCCTCCAGTTCTTCCCAAAAAAGTTCTCCCCAGTGCAGCAGATATTGCCCAGCTTATCTTGGACCCATTGTTCGAGGTCCAAAGCTTGTAGCCAAGACAGCCACCTTGCACCTTGCCCCTTGCCCTGCTGGTTGATACAAAGGCATCAAATGCTGCCCTATTGACAAGTTTTGAGACAGACATTTTGGCTATGTGCCAAAACAACCTGGAAGGCAGGTCTCTTTTCTTCTGATAGAAATGGAAGGAAACTTCCCAGTCTTTGTTTAGTTCCTTCAGGAACATCCCCAAATAGAGGATGTAGGAATTAATCCTGCTGGCCAGCATGTATGCCTGAAAGGAATGCCGGGCAAAGGAATCAAGGAATGGTTCTTGACACTTTTTATGCGACATATCGCTGATTCCATCACCATAGAATGTTGTGGAAGTTGCGGCTTCTGGAATCCAGGACACTCGGGAACCCTGTACATGGTGTCCAATCATCGACTGATCAGGGAAATGGTAAGAGGGGTTTCCCTCATCTGGAGCATTAAATTGTGGAGAATTCAGTGTACTGGGAGGATTGCAGTCTCTTTCGGGGCTGTGGGGTACTGGAGTGTCTCCAGCTCCTCCACTCTCGGTTCCAATTCCAATGCTGCTGGAATGGATAGGCTGGCCGCCATGTCTCGGATGAACTCCTGAAATGACATATCTTCAGGAGGGGATTTTCACTGAGTACTAAAAGATGGTGGCTATGGTTCTGAGGCGATGTCATCGAGGTCATCAGAAATGAAGGAAGGATGATCGGAATCGGAAGAATTCAGATCCAATTCCAGCAAATATCGACGATGCCATCGAAGGCATGAATGGTGTCGATGCTCAGTGATGTTCTCAGGACCTAAACCCAGTGTAGACTAGGGATTATCGGTGGCCAGTGTCGGTAAGGAGGCCTCAGTTCTCAGTGCAGGCTGCATCAGTGCGGAGGGCAGGATCAATGTGGACGTCTGTACCGGAGTGGATGGAGTCATCGAAGTCAATGCTCCTGGCTGCATTCCCACGGCTGTCAATGTAAGATGAACCGAAGCCAAAAGGAGGACCGCTATAGTCCTCTCCAAGGATAGCGTTCCCTGATCAAGGGAGGTTGCCTCCGTCTGGTCGCCACCATACCAGAACAAGGCATCGGGGGCTCTCTGGAAGCCGAAGCCTTGGGTGCCTTCCGATTCTCCATTAAGGCTTTGGAGGACAAGTCCTCCCACTGGTGATGCCTAGACCAATGTCCAGAGTCAGAAGAAGTCCTGGACAAGTCCCGGTGAATAGATCGGGATCTCTCCCTCAATTCCTGAGACTTGCCCAAGGAATATTTGGACTTCTCCTTCAGCTTCTCTGAGGAGTCTCGGAGTTTTACCTTATCTTTTGAAGGTTTTGAAAGAGATGTGGTTTTCTTGGTTGTCTTCTCTGGTGTCTTGATTCTTTTGAATGTTTAGAACCGTGTGAACATGAGGATGCTCTAGAGGAAGTGGGCCAATGACGTTGAGTCCGAGGGAGAGAGCTCCCCAAACTTTTGGCCCGGTTCCCTAGGCCCCTCTTCATCATCTGTTTGCAGAGGGAGCATTCTTGGGGTATATGGTCAGGACCAAGGCATTTCAGACACCAATCATATTTGTCATTGAAATGGGGATGGAGCACTTGGTGCATTTTTTGAAACCACTGGAGAGTTTCTCCATCTTAAAGTTGCTGGGCAAGGCCTGGTGGGCACGAGGCCCTGAGGAAAAGAAGTTTTGTTTTTGTTTTTTTAAAGAAAAATTAAAAATATATTTCAAGAAAGAAAAAAAGGGGACGAGTATCGGAGCGATACCAGTGCGGTTAGGCAGGAGCGGTTTAAGAAAGGTTTTTAAAGTTCTTTTCTCCGGTAAGAGGGTGATGACCCATTGGCTCCATAGAAAAAGAAGAACTGAGAGGAGGGGGTTGGGAGAGTGGGAAGGCAGTGGCACAGGTGAAATGGAATGCTCCCAAAAGGCTTTCCTATTGGTAGCTGGGGAGCTTCCTGCATGGGATCCGTCGGTACCTGATGTCACCCATATGTGAAGCCTACATTCCTGCTTGTTCCTGGAGATTACCCCATTTACTTTTCCACTCTGCCCCCAGTTCAGCCATGATAAAAGGTTCAGAGTCCTTGAAAACTGTTCACACAAAACACGTTGAGAAAACGACAGACATATACACAGTGTAGGTCTTTGCAGAAAAGACCGTAAATATGGCCATAAGAAGCACAATGGTGTACTGCCATATTTCAGGGGCTCGCGCCATGTGTACGTCTCACAGAAAAGCAAAAATCTCAAAAAGTCAGGCCACAGAGGGATCATAGTTAATCTTAGCAGATATTTCTTACACTTTAATGAAAAGTTTCCAACATGACTCTGAAGTTATTTACTGACAAGGAAGGGTAAAGGACTATGGAGGTCAGATTTTCCATTAAAGTTGATGAAGCCTGGAGGAGAGGAATGTAAAACTGCTCATTAGGTATAAAATTACATACATACAGTGATGCAGTCTATTAGGATCCGTAAAGATTAGTGTGGGCTTAATATTCTGCTATTTGTTTTGATTTGAAAGAGCAAATAGACATTACTATTTATAACGCCTCCAATGAATAGTCACCGCTTTCCAGGGCAGCTTATATAAGTTATGGGTAATCATTTTGCAGTACATTGATCTCATCTGCAAAATACCTGGATGGGAAGAGGAAGGTCATTAATCAGTGAAAACTGATTCCTGTTTCAAACCAACTTCTAAAAAAATTAATTAGCTGTTTTCTAGAAAACATACCTAGTTACTGAATAAAGTGATAAAGCTAGCTATTAGGGGATATACCCACATAGGGGATAAACCCACATCTGGATTAAAGAAATTGCTAGAACATGGTATGGTGCCACTAACATGGACTGCGTGTAGTCGATCCAAGTACACTAGACCACATATTCCGGATGAGGTGTTCCAGCCTCACCCTTCTGATCATGCCAAGTATGGAGGTGATTTACAGCAGCCTCATAAACTGCATCTCATTACGAGAATTAAGACTGTAATTAGTCGTCCATATTGGGAGAAAAGGATCATACATGAACTTGCACTAGATAAAGCACACCAACCAGTGGTGAACAAGAATATCCCTTCTGTAAATGCAAAACTGAAAGTCATTAAACACCTGATCAGAATACAACCACTGAAATTGCCACATGGGATTCCAACAGAAGAAGAGATGTCAGACACTTATCTGAAGAGCACTGGAGAACTAGTAATTAGACGGCGGCTGCTACCACTAGAGCAAAAATCTATCAAGTCATAGTGTGGTATACCTTTTCCTCATTTTTGTAAAATAAAATATTTAACATGAATGCTTCATGTTTGCGTCAGTTCTTCGGAAACTATTAAAAAGTAATCTACATGTGTATCGAAATTATAGAGCAATTCTGTAAATATTCAGTTATTTAAATGCAGTATCTTTTAGAGTCATCACTGATTAAATGTCCATTATCAGGTGAACCACCAATGTATATAGTTTCCCCGTTTCTCCAAGTTATACTCCCTGTTAAATGTAATGACCAGACATATGTAAATTGTCGGATGTTTCTGTTCAATGTAAACTGCGCTGATGGATAATAGTGCGGTATATAAGAATTGTTAATAAATAAAATAAATATGCATTCTCGAGCATGTATTCAGTTTATAAGAATGCCTTAAAAAGTCAGTGTTTGCAAAAATGATTTAACACAACAACATACAAATTAACTGAGCATGTTTACTAAAGTATGCTACCTGGTAATGTAGGGCTTAGCATGCAGTTTGGGCGCTGCATGAAAGAGTAGTATAGGCCCAGGCACCAAAAATCCTGCACTACCTAGGTTGCGCATAATGGGATGGGGACTGGGCGGACCATGGGTGGAACAGAGGCACTGATAGCAAGACATGGCTACAGCAGGCATTAATAGCTCATGTTACTGTGCTTGTTGCTCTAAGCATAGGTGCACTTAATGCCACCTCAATGGGTACATTAGCCTGCCAGCTTGCATGCGAAACATCATAGGGCCATGCTGGTAACATTACCCACATGTGCGTTACCAGCACTGGTCTTAGAAAACATGCCCCAACATTTGCACAATCAATTTCCACACATTAAAAAGTGTGTAAAAGAATTTAAAAAAAATGTGTGAAATGAACTAAAAATGCCAGAAAATGAGGAAAACCTCTGGCAATTCCCAAAATGAATCAACATTTTTTTCTGCCTGGGCACATCCCCTGTGTGATTAATCTCTCAGATAATTTAGACCTGAGGTACGCCACCGTAACTTGGTTTTCTGTTGCTAGTTAATATTTAATTCACAAATCCTCATCTGCCCTCTCAAACATTCACCACACATACTACTACTACTTCTTGTTATTGTATAACGCTACAAGGCATACACAGCGCTGTACAGGCACATGTAAAAGATGGACCCTGCTGAGGACAAGGACACATCTAGGGGAGGGGCAGGGAAACACATAGGAGCCCAAGTAGATCAGGATCCAAAAGCAAAAACGAAGAGGTGAGTTTTCAGCATGGATTTGAAAAGGGCCAGAGATGAAGTCTGATGTACAGACCCGGGTAATTTGCTCCAGGCGTAAGGAGCAGCAAGGTGGAAGGATCGAAGTCTGGAGCAGGCAGCAGAAGAGAAGAGCACACGTAGAAAGATTCTGCCAGAAGGGTGGAGCACCCGAGGAGGGTTGTAGGGAGAGATAAGGGAGGAAAGGTATTGAGGAGCAGCAGAATGAGTGCACTTACAGGTCAGTAGAAGAAGTTTGAACTGGATACAGAAACGGATAGGGAGCCAGTGAAGTGACTTAAGAAAGGGGTTACATGAGCATGTAGAGGCTAGCAGAAGATTAGCTACACAGCTGAGTTTTGAACAGATTGAAGGGGAAAGAAATGATTCAGAGGGAGACCAGCAAGGGGGAGGCTGCAATAGCTATACTCGGGAGAGGAGAAAAATCAGAGGTGGAATTGCAGGACTCAAAAGTGCTGGGAACGGATTCGTGGAAAGTGACATTGAAAATGCAAAAAAGCTAAGCAAATACTTCTGTTTTGTTTTTACTAAAGAAAATCCTTTTATTTAACAATTTTTATATACCGCGCTATTTGTTATCAGTGCGGTTTACATATAACAAAGGTTGAACAATCAGAAGACTGTTCTGTGCTTACATTGAAACAGGAGTTTAAACATCAAACATAATTAGATCAGGTTGGTATATTCAAGAAGAGCTAAGGCAATCTCAAAAATACTTGTGACAGAGTTATTTATGTGGAGAAAGAAAGGTTTGTGGGCATTGGTGTGTGGATGATCAGAGGCGGGGTGGATGATTGTGCAAAGTGAAGTAGGAAAATGTGGTGTTTGATTGCCTTACGGAACTGAATAAGGTCTTTGATTGATCTTATTTCTGGTGGAAGGTCGTTCCAGCACTTTGGGGCGTAGAAGGCAAAGGTTCTTTTCTTGGTCGTCTGGGTGCACTTGATGGACTCTTTAGGGACGATCAAGGTGTTGTCAGTTATTGACCTTCGCATTCTGTTTTTCGGGGTGAGAGTGATAAGGTCACTGAGTGTCGTGGGGGCTAGGTTATTGATGATCTTGAAAATGATGAGAAGGATTTTGTATGTTAATCTGCAATGAATTGGTAGCCAGTGGAGTTCCTTAAGTATCGGGGTGATATGGTCTGATCTTGCTATACCACAGAGCACACGCACAGCCGCATTCATAGCGAGTTGCAGCGGATTAAGGATGTTCTTGGGGAGTCCATATAGGATAACATTTGCGTAATCGAAGTGTGGTAGAATGAGGGCTTGGAAGACGGTCCGGAAGTCATTATGGGGTAACATGGGCCTGAGGTGCCTTAGCGTTCTAATTTTGTTGTAGACGTATCTGGTGGTGTTTCTTATGTGCTCCTTAAAGTTGAAGTGCTGGTCCAGTGTAATCCCTAGGTAGCGAATGGAGGGTTTACTAGGGAGTTCTGCATCTCTTACTCTTAGGGATGATGGAGGGGAGAAATCATTATTCCTTGATATGAACAGAACTTCAGTCTTCTTGAAGTTTCTGCGGAGATTTTGAGATAGTAACCAGTCGGTGATGGCGTTGAAACAGTTGGTAAGGTTGGTGAAGTCTGGTTGTTTGATTTTGAATGGTGTAAACAGCAGGACGTCATCAGCATAGATTAGAGTGGAGATATTGAAGGAGCGTATGATGTCACATATCGGCTGCATGTAGACATTGAACAGCAGCGCAGATAAAGAGGAGCCCTGCGGAACACCTTGATGTTGGTGGAAAGGTGCAGATGTGGTGGATCCAACTCTGACGTGCTGCCAATGATCCGATAGATAAGACCTACACCATTCCCAGGCAAGGCCACAGATGCCCTTCTCCTGGAGACGAGTGAGAAGTTGATTGTGATTAACGGAGTCAAAGGCAGCAGAGATATCTAGGAAAATGAGAGCGAAGCCGTTTTCGACCTTGTCCAATCCTCTATTCAAAGCGTTAGTTAGGGTGGTGAGGAGAGTTTCTACGCCGTGAGATTCTCTGAATCCGTGTTGACAGGGGTCAAGAGGTGACACTACATCAATGTGATGTTGAATCTGTCTCTGGACGACCTTCTCTATTATCTTGGCTAATAGAGGTATACTCGAGATTGGGCGGTAGGAGTCAGATTTTAATGGGTCAAGTCTGTTATTCTTCAGAAGTGGTCTTATTGATGTCCGTTTGAGGAATGAGGGGAATGAGCCTGTTGCAAAGGATAGTCCTATGATGTTGATTAGCATCGGACTAAGTTCAACTCGCAGAGTTCTGACCCAGTATGCTGGGCAGGGGTCACTTGGAGCTGTAGAAGTGTTGATGATGGCGATGAGATCTTGGATGTTTTTCTCTGTTGGAGCGGTGAACATTGTGATAGGTGGAAATGAGGTGTGAGCGTGGCAGGGAGTGGTAACTGAAACTGTGTCGGATATGGAAGATTTGGATTGGAGATAGTCAGCATACAACTGGGGGGAAATATGATCGAGTTGGGTAGGTGAAGGTTCCTTAATTAGGGATTTTGCTAGGCTGAAAAGGTCTCTAGGTTTGTTTAGAGAGTGGAGAAGGAGCTTGGCATGGTATTCGCTCAATCTGAGGTATATGGTTTCGCGGTGGACTTTAAGGTGGTTCAGGTATGTTACTTTGTTAGTTTCGGAGCGGGATCCTTCTCCATTTCCTTTCAAGTTTCCTAAGGGAGAGGAGAGATGTCCGAAGATCTGCTGTGAACCAAGGAGCTGGATGTCTTTTGCTTTTATAGCTTTTGGGGGCTGATGATTTGTCTAAGGCTGGTAGTTGAGCGAATGTTTTCAGGGTGACGTTCCAGTTGGTGATTGCTTCATCGAGGTCGGGAGACATTAGTTTGAGCATAGGTAAGGCGTGTTTAATGAACTCTTCTTTATCAAGAGGTCTGAAGTGAGATGTAATTCTGGATTCTGTACTGGAGTCATTGGGTGGGAATTGAGTAAGATGCACAGGTATCTGGAACGTGATTAGCTTATGGTCCGACCAAGGGATAGGGGTGATATCCAAGTTGAGGTTGGTCTTCTGGTTGGCAGCAGAGTGGGGAGCGAAAATTAGGTCCAGCGGGTTTCCTTTAAGATGGGTGGAGGTGTTCACTAGTTGTTCAAACCCAAGTGTTTGCATAGCTTCTAGGAAGGCGTCTGCTTGGTCGGATTGCAGGGAGGGTAAGTTAAAGTCTCCAAGCAGCCAGTTGGGGTTGCGAGGGTTAGCTGGGTTGCAGGCTAAGTCAATGAAGGAAGAGATGACCTCAGGTGGAGAGGAGGGGGATCTATAAATGAGGTTGATGGTGATATCTTTGTTGGCAATGGTGATTATGTCCGCATGTATGGAGCTCTTGGATGAGAGTAGTTGAAATCCTAGGTCTGATTTTGCAAGGATAAAAACTCCACCATCCTTCCGGTTGGGCCTGTGGGAGGTGTGAATGGAGAAGTTGGGAGGGATTAGTTGGTTTATGAGGGCTGTATCAGTATCCTTGAGCCATGATTCTGTCACCATGAGGAGATCCAGGCCATGGACAGCTATCAGGTCAGGGATGACCGGCCATTTCTTGCGTACTGAGCATGAGTTTACAAGGGCACATTTCAGGAAAAGTTGTGTTTTTGGTGGAGCTTTTTTGGGGTTGTCCAGATGATTGAGGGTGACGTACAGTAGGTGTGATTGTCGGGAGTGGTGTGGGAGCCCGGTAGCAGAGTGGAAGGGGTTAGAATGATGCTTCTTGCCCAGGTGGGGTAGGGTAGTGATGTGGTACTGGCCGGTTGAGAGGGCTACGGAACATTGTAAGGTGTTTGTTAGGAGGACTATGGTGGAGAGGGTAAGTAGTGGGAGGGCCATGGTGGCTTGGTGGCTGCTGCGTGACCTTGAGGTGTGAGAGTACTGATGTTACTTATTCGTGACAAAGTTAGAGAGTATGCATGAGGACGTAACGCCACTTGGAACAAATTACAGTGGAGATAGCGTGTGAGGAAGAAACAATAAGGCCTTACAAAGTGCTTGGAGGAATAACACTGTAGCATATAGAAATGATTACTTAGTATCACAATGTGGTAAATTACCATGTAGCAATGTTATTTAGAGATGAACTCCAGGACACAACAGCAGCAGAAACAACAGACAGCACACTTATGAGGCTTAATAATACAATGAGGAATAACACTGTAGTACATATAACAGTTTACTTAGTTACCTAATGTAGCAATTGACGTGTAGCAATATTATTTCAAGATGTACTCCGGAACAAATAAATGCAGAGGAAAACAAAGTATTGAAAGTACCTCAGGCGGAGGTTTGTGTGATGCTGGGATTATGCGGCTAAGGACCCAGCGGGCTGGTTCAAGAGAGTGCTCCAGGTGGTGGCCTTTCGCGCCCCGCCTAAGGGCCACGCCAAAGGGCCCTCTGGCGAGGCCCACAGGCGCGGGCCCACCAGGCGCGGGCCCACCAGGCGCGGGTCCGCCTGACGGCAGCTTCTTTTAAATGCAGCTGTCTCCACCTCCTTCTCCCACAGCCCCGATTGGGCTGGAGATCCCTGAGCGGGAAAGCTGGCAGGCCCGCTCAGGGTGCTCGACCCCAATCGGGGGAGCAGAAGATGGCTGCGGGCTGTGTGGCTGACCCGCCGATGGCGGCTTCTTTTAAATGCGTCTGTCTCCTCCTCCTTCTTCCACAGCCCCGATTGGGCTGGAGATCCCTGAGCAGGAAAGCTGGCAGGCCCGCTCAGGGTGCTCGACCCCGATCGGGGGAACAGAAGATGGCTGCGGGCTGTGTGGCTGACCTGCCGACGGCGGCTTCTTTTAAATGCGGCTGTCTCCTCCTCCTTCTCCCACAGCCCCGATTGGGCTGGAGATCCCCTGAGTGGGAAAGCTGGCAAATGGGAATAGAGTAGATACAACACCATTCACAGAAGATTATGTGCTAGAACAGCTTGCAAAACAGAAAGTGGACAAGGCCATGGGACCAGATGGGATACATCCCAGAATACTGAAAGAGTTTAGAGAGGTTCTTGCAGGACTGTTAAGGGATGTTTTTAATAGATCCTTGGAAATAGGAGAAGTTCCACAGGACTGGAGAAGGGCTGATGTAGTACCTCTTCACAAAAATGGTAATAGGAAAGAAGTACAAACTACAGGCCAGTAAGCCTTACCTTGGTGGCGGGAAACGTAATGGAGGCACTCCTGAAAGAGTGAATAATGGACTTTTTTGAAACCAAGTGAACTGGATCAGAAATTGGTTGACTGACAGATGACAGAATGTGACGGTAAATGGAACTCACTCGGATGAAAGGAAGGTGATTTAGCCGTGTGCCCCAGGGTTCGGTCCTGGGACCGGTACTGTTCAATGTATTTATGAGTGATATTGCTGAAGGACTGAATGGAAGAGTCTATCTTTTGGAAGATTACACAAAATTTTGCAACAGAGTACACTCCCTGAGGGAGTGGATAACATGAGGAAAGATCTACAAAAGCTGGAAGAATGGTCTAATGCTTGGCAGTTAAGATTTAATATGAAGAAGTGCAGTGTCATGCACTTGGGAAGCAGAAATCCAAGGGATTTGTATGCAAAATGGGGTGAGAGGTTTGTATGCACGGACCAGAAGGACCTCGGAGTGATTGTTTCTGAGAATCTCAAGGTGGTGAAACAGTGTGACAAGGCGGTGGCAAAAGCCAGAAGGATGCTGGGTTGCATACAGAGAGAAATTACCAGCAGAGAGGAAGAAGGTATTAATGCCACTCTGCAAGTTGCTGGTGAGGCCTCACTTGGAATATTGTGTTCAGTTTTGGAAACCATATCTCGCAAAGGATATAAAAAGACTGGAAACGGTTCAGAGGATGGCGACCAAAATGATTTGGAGCCTGCGTCAGAAGACTTATGAGAAGAGACTTGAAGACCTAAATATGTATACTCTGGAGGAGAGGAGAGACAGGGGAGATATGATTCAGACCTTTAAATATTTAAAGAGTATTAATGAACAAACAAATCTCTTCCAAAGACAGGGAAGCTGTAAAACTAGAGGGCATAACATGAAGCTGCAAGGGGGCAAAGTGAAAGGATGATGGATGCTTGGAATGCCCTCCCGATGGAAGTGGTGGGGGCAAATACAGTACAGAATTCAAAATAGCATGGGACAGACACAGTGGATCCCTTTATAGCAACAGGATAAAATCAAAATAAACATAACTATCTCTTATATCTCAACAAACAGGGGTGACCTACACGGAGCGGTGGATACACCCCTAAACAACGGCATGGGGAGAGGTGACCCGCATGGAGTGGCGGGGCACCTACTCTTATCGCCTTGCTGGGCAGACTAGATGGACCATAACGGTCTTTATCCACAGAAATAGAGAAGGGAGGAAAGGGGGAAGAAGTGAGAATGGACGGACATACTCAGAGATATGATATCATAAATCTTCTCCTATGGAAAGTAAGCTAAACCACATTTTTAAATGTCATTATACAACCCTTTCAAAATAAAAAAAATAATTTATTTGTATTGTTCTCTTGAGAATCTACATGATATTCCTTGAATGGCTATGTACAGTAAGCTTTACTAGTTGGGATAGGGTTCTGCAGTCAAATAAATAATAGAATAAATGAATGTACCTTAAATTAATTCCCTTTCCTCTACTACAGTTATGGCTCTTTATTCAGTTGCAGAAGCCCTATGAAAAATGACTGAAAGTAAATAGTTTATTTCCAGATGTCATGTAACTGTGAATGCATTTCCTTTAACTACCATTTTCATATCTTTTGTCTCTCCCATTCTTTTCACTTTGAATATATGCTTTCTAGGAAGAAGATTTCCTTAGCTATTCTTCCTGCATATTGTAAGCATTTTCTATATGGACCTCTAAGGATTTTTTCCTACTGTGTGTCTATTTGCTAGAGTGCTTTAAACATGGTTGAATGAGCACTACCGTCTGTGTCATTTTTTCAGGCCAACAATAACACAGGTTTATAGCAACCAAATACATAAAAGGAGTTTATTCATTTACACTTGCATACTGCATGTCAGAGTAGTACACTGCGCAGTTCACAACAAAAACATGTATATATACACAATTACAAAATAAATCAACTCGCACCATTTACACCCCAAACCAACCCAAAAGCAATCCTCACTCTCAACATGAACACCTAAAATAAAACAAAACCCAGCCCCCAACCCTCCCCTCTCTGCTGGGACCATTAACCTCCAATCCTTAAAAGGATTATTTTAGAAGCCTTATTCACGATTACCACATGTAAAATCTGGCATGTACATGTGGAAATGGGGCATTTTAGAAAGGGCCAAATTTACACATATACTGTATGTCCTTACTATATAGAAACTGCAAGAAGGTATGTCAGAATGTGGTTAGAGAGTGGCCAGAGAGGGTCAAAAAGCTACACACGTATTTCCCATTTCACAAAGAGGATATACATGTATGCCCAAAATTCTCCACGTCAGGATTTATATCCGATCCGTGACACATTTCAATTTTTTAAAATTGTTCATTATGACCAGGCCTTTACAAGAGACATTAATCACCCCTCCCCCAATGAAATTAGATAAAGATAGTGGCATCTGTAGTTAACCGGCAGCCTTTATACATGTAGGCTTGCGAAATGACTCCTCCTTGGAGCAGCTGGTTCATGAACCGACCACAGCGGAAGCCATTTTGGACCTAGTCCTTAGTGGAACACAAGATCTGGTGCAAGAGATAAGGGTGTAGGGGCCACTTAGCAATAGTGATCTAGCATGATCACCTTTGATTTAATAAACAGAGGAAGGATAGTAAGGAAATCCACAGTAACACCTTTTAACTTTCGAAAGGGAGAGTATGATAAAATGAGGAAAATAGTTAAGAAAAAACTAAAAGGAGCAGTTGCAAAGGTTAAAGATTTACACCAAGCATGGGTGTTTAACAATAGAATCTTGGAAGCACAGACCAGCTGTATTCCACACTTTAAGAAAAGTGGAAGGAAGTCCAAAAGATTACCAACATGGTTTAAAGGTGAGGTCAGAAAAGTTGTTGCCAAAAAAGCATCTTTCAGGAAATGAAAAAAGGAGCCAAATGACGAAAACTGGAAACAACATAAGCTCTGGCAAGTTAGATTCAAGGCATTGATAAGGCTGTCAAAGAGAGAATTTGGGAAGAAGTTTGCTGTGGAAGCAAAACTGCGTAATAAAGACTTTTTTAAGTACATTCGAACAAGAATGATGGAGTTTATTTTGAAAGACATAAAAAAGCACACGCTCCCAAACCAAAGCAAAACTCATACACTATCTCTAAACAATTCCAATACTTCCAACAATTCTTCCACAAAGCAATAAGACCTCAGGGTGGCTAGTACCCCACATGCAGCGAGAAACTCACTGTAGGGAACATCTGATGCTCACATCATAGGTCACAGCCTTTCCAAATTCCCTGATACAAACAAATTTAGCATCCAATTATACACCACATCAAATTCACCCTGGGACCATATAACAACACACTACAAAATACAACAACACACACATTCTATCAATTACCCATCAAATTTTACACACACTGCTCCAAAGCATCAGAATTTCTCAGAATATGTACAGAAAGCAGCACAGGAACATCTAAACCCATCATGTTTCATCACATCATTCTTACATTCTTTCGGGGATTTCCCTGTATATTTGACGGTCCGCCCTCTATGTGGATGATGTCATTCAGCCAGCCAATCATTCACTTTGCAGGCATTATGTAAGAGTCTCATGGTTTTGGTATTCTCCTTGGACATTCATGGATCCTGTTTTCACAGTGGCTTTTACACTTGAAGCAGGGCCTTTCAGTGGCCCCAAACATGCATGTTGTGTATAGTTCAATACCAGCGATTGAAGGATGTTTGAACGCTATCGAAGATAAGTTAAGTCACCGTTTTGCACTCCTATGCAATAATTACAAGGGGTCTTATGGACACCGGAGTCGAGCGCTTGCCCAGCTCTTCTCTGGTCTGCTCGACCCAACAATTAAAAAGATTGCAATATTGGTTTGCAACAGTAGCTAAGAAAAGGGGTTTGTGCATGCTTGCGCTTTGGACGATCTTCTTGTGTACTCATGTTATAGTGATCGTTCCGTTTTTTCGGGGTATATATTTTGCAGACTTCCTGTATGTAAACAGAAGTTAGCATCAGGCGGTCCAAAGGGTGGAAGCAAACAGCCCCGTGGCACCAAAGTTTCAAGGTAAGCATGTGGGGCTGTTTGCAGCCATTGCTGCCATTGCACATCCCAAGAGGGTCAGCAGCTGTGGCAATGGGTGCCCCTGGAGAGGCAGTGCATTAGGAAACTGCCTAGTTTTCCTTATGGTAGCGCCAGTTCTGTTCTATTACCTATCGACTGCACCTGTCTATGTCACTAGTTCTTCCATTTATCATGACAACCAGTTCCACACTAGCAGTATCTAAAGTCCTACCTAGATAGTATGGTGTCTCCCATATTCATAGCAGGTAGGCAAATTACCAAGCATCATCAGATCCATCAACCTCTCAGCTGTTTACATTCCTTAAGATCAAATTACTATTTATAATGGCAGTCCTATTCCTTCTCTCCTGAGGACACATAGCTGGATATTCATCTTCAATGCAAGAGGATACCGCATCACCTCGAAGATAGGACATAGCAACAGGATTGCTTCCTTCTACACCAAAGTGATGTTCTTCCTACAAGTGAGCTGTCAGATTGGCAGTGGAATAACTCTACTTTACCTCGGAAGATCTCTTCTATATATCTGTCTGCTACCTCAGGTCCTCCAGTCTGCCACTTTAGGTTACATAAGAATATAAGATATGCCATACTGGGTCAGACCAGGGTCCATCAAGCCCAGTATTCTGTTTCCAACAGTGGCCAATCTAGGTCATATGTACCTAGCAGTATCCCCAAGAGACACAAGTTCCACAATGCTTGTACTGGGTCAAGCATTGATATCTTCGGTCACTTCTTAATAATGGTTTATGGACCTTTCCTCCAGGAACTTGTCCAAACCTTTTTTAAACCCAGCTACACTAACAGCCTTTACTACATCATCCGGTAACAAATTCCAGAGTTTGATTACACGTTGAGTGAAAAAATATTTTCTTTTATTAGTCTTAAATAGTTTACCCTGTAGCTTCATTGCATGTCCCCTAGTCTTTCTATATTCTGATAACGTAAACAGTCAATCTACGTTTACCCGTTCCACTCCGTTCATTAATTTATAGACTTCTATCATATCTCCCCTCAGCCGTCTCTTTTCCAGGTTAAAGAGCCCTAACCTTTTAAGCCTTTCTTCATAGGAGTATCCTTCCATCCCCTTTACCATTTTGGTGGCTCTTCTCTGAACCTTTTCTAAAATCGCTATATCCTTTTTAAGATACGGTGACCAGAATTGCACACCATATTCAAGGTGCGGTCTCACCATGGAACGATATTGAGGCATTATAATATCTTTTGTTTTATTTTCCATTCCTTTCCTTATCATACCTAGCATTCTATTTGCTCTCTTGGCCGCCGCTGCACACTGGGCCGAGGGTTTTAACATGGTATCCACAATGACGCCTAAATCTTTTTCCTGTGTGGTGGTTCCTAATGTGGAACCTTGCATCGTGTAACCATAGTTTGGGTTGTTCTTCCCTAGGTGCATAACCTTGCACTTGTCCACATTAACTTTCATCTGCTATTTTGATGCCCAGTCTTCCAATTTATCAAGATCCTCTTGCAATTTTTCACAATCCTCTTGGGTTTTAACAACTTTAAATAGTTTTGTGTCATCTGCAAATTTGATAACCTCACTCGTTATTCCACTTTCTAGGTCATTTATGAATATGTCAAAAAGCAGCGGACCCAGCACAGATCCCTGGGGTACACCACTATTCACCTTTCTCCATTGGGAAAATTGGCCATTTAGCCCTACCCTCTGCTTTCTATCTTTAAACCAGTTCCTGATCCACAATAGTACACTGCCTCCTATCCCATTACTCTTTAGTTTTGCCAAAAGTCTCTGATGAGGGACCTTGTCAAAGGCTTTCTGAAAGTCCAGATACACAATATCAACCGACTCACCTTTGTCCACCTGTTTATTCACTCCTTCAAAAAACATAACAGATTAGTAAGACAAGATCTTCCTTGTCTAAAGCCATGTTGGCTGTCTCCCATTAGGTTGTGACTATCTACATGCTGAGTAATTTTATTCTTTATGATGGTTTCTACCATTTTTCCCGGTACTGACGTCAAGCTCACCGGTCTGTAGTTTCCCGGATCACCCCTGGAACCCTTTTTAAAAATTGGTGTTACATTGGCGATCCTCCAATCTTCAGGTATTAGCGATGATTTTAATGATAGTTCACAGATTACTGATAGCAGGTCTGCAATCTCATATTTCAGTTCTTTCAACACCCTTGGATGTATACCATCCGGCCCAGGTGATTTGCTACTCTTCAGTTTATCTCATAGTTGTAAGACATCTTCCCGATGTATCGATATTTCCTTCAATTCTTCCGCACCTTTAAATACCACTTCAGTCATGGGTAACATCCCTACATCTTCCTCAGTAAAGACCGAAGCAAAGAATTCATTCAGTCTCTCCGCTATCGCCTTGTCGCCTCTTAGTGCTCCTTTAACCCCTTTATCATCTAATGGACCAACTGACTCTCTCACAGGTTTTTTGCTACGAATGTACTTGAAAAGGTCTTTATTTCACGTTTTTGCTTCCGCAGCAAGCTTCTTCTCAAATTCTCTCTTTGCCTGCCTTATCAATGCCTTGCATCTGACTTGCCAGTGCTTGTGCTGTTTCCAGGTTTCGTCATTTGGCTCTTTTTTTCCATTTCCTGAAAGATGCTTTTTTGGCAACAACAGCCTCTCTGACCTCACCTTTAAACCATGCTGGTAGTTTTTTGGACTTCCTTCCACTTTTCTTAAAGTGTGGAATACAGCTGGTCTGGGCTTCCAAGATAGTATTTTTCAACAACACCCAAGCTTGATGTACGTCTTTAACCTTTGCAACTGCTCCTTTTAGTTTTTTCTTAACTGTTTTCCTCATTTTATCATAGTCTCCCTTTCGAAAGTTAAAAGGTAGTACTGTGGATTTCCTTACTATCCCTCCACCACTAATTAAATCAAAGGCGATCATGCTATGCTTCTAGAGATCAGATACATTCTCTGGGGGCCAGGAGCTTTTTGTATCAGGCACACACATACAACCTTTCACTAACCGATAGTTAACCATATATGTGGAACTCTGTGCAAAAAGACTGGATAGCGTGCGCTAGACTGCTGTAATTCATTATAAAGACCCTTTAAATGATTTGGTGTATTTTATATTAGTTTATCAATGACCCGTAAGGGGACTACAAATTAATAAACTGCTAAAGTCAAGATTAATCACATGTGAAGGTAAATCTCTTTATTGTGAAAACTTTTCCTCTTGAACTCTTAAGTAGTGTAAAGATTTATAAATCAAAGAAGGTGCATGACATGGGTAGGAGATAGGGCGTGAGAGTGAAAAGCAAACAGCACTATTTTGTTACAAAAGGTCTCTCTCATCTACTTACAGAAAAACACTACTCTTCTGCAAATTTACCCAAAAAACACTTTGGAGGGTATGTGGGAAGCCTTATTCATGTTTTAAATGTGGATGTGGTGGCAGAAGAACATGTAAGCTACAGCCACATCTAAAATGCAATTTTGGAAAGGCCGCACTTGAAATGTTTTTTGCCTTAGGCACATTTAAATAATACGTTTGGCCAGAAAGAATTTCAGGAGGTTTAGGAGCTTGGTCCAGGTGGCATGTAAATCAACATATATATCTTTATATTCATATTGGGGATTCATGTGTATGAACAGAATCACACATGTCTGACGTTATGTCTGTCCCCTGACATGAACAGGTTTTGATAGGATGGCTTAAGATTCTCCTTAAGTCCCCCTAATGTTTATTTTCCCCTCCAATCGAAAGGAAATGAACTTAAGAGTCCTCTGTATTCGATTAGCAGTATCTACACAGCCAGGTTTCTAAAATGGCAGGGATGCATGTGTACGTTCCAACATTTACACATGTGCATTTTGACATGCCAAAATGTGCATGTGTAAGCTGCCGGGGTTCCCATGTCCCTTTTCCCCATGTGCACATTTGCAAGATCACTACTCCTGCTGCATGTGAATCTGTATTTAGAAACAGCTCCACTTTCAGCAGAGCAGTTTCTAAAATGCTGTCAGAACTGTAGACATCTATATCTCAATTCTAATTTCCAAGTTTTTTCTAAAATCTGCCTTTATATTACTCTACACAAAGAATATTTATTTTATTTATTTAGACAGTTTTGTAGACCACCTTATCCTTCAATCAAAGTGGTCACAACACAATTGGGGGATACATTTAACACGAGGGGATATGAGACACATGCACTAACACAGAACTTGAGCAATGGAGGGTTAAGTGGCTTGCCCAAGACCACAAGGAGTACCTGTGGGCCTAGAAACCCCAGTCCTTCTGGCCCAAGGTTGCTGTCCTCTAGTGGGATTTGAACCCCTGACCTTCTGGCCTGAGGTAATTTGCCCCAACCACTAGGCCACTCCTCCCTTCATAATAAAACAACTTTCTCTCTCTTGAACCTTTCAAAGATACATACACAGAATTAAATAATCTTTCACAATATTTAAGAAAAAAACTAAAAGGAGCAGCTGCAAAGGTTAAGGATTCACATCAAGCATGGGCGTTGTTTAAAAGTACTATCCTGGAAGCCCTGAACAGATGTATTCCATGCTCTAAAAAAAAAGTGGAAGGCAGGCCAAAAAATGGCTAGCATGGTTTAAAGATGAGGTCAGTGAGGCTGCTGTTGCCAAAAAAGCATCTTTCAGGAAATGGAAAAAGAAGCAAAATGATAAAAACAGGAAACATAAGCATTGGCAAATTAGATGCAAGCCATTGATAAAGCAGGCAAAGACAGAATTTGAAAAAAATCTTGCTGTGGAAGCAAAAACACTTAATAAAAACTTTTGAGGTACATTCCTAGCAAAATCCCTGTGAGTGTTAGCTGAATCACTAGATGATAGAGGGGTAAAAGGGGCATTAAGTGAGGACAAGGCCATAACGGAGAGACTGAATGAATTCTATATTTCAGCCTTCACTGAAGATGATGCATGGAAGTTACCCATGCCTGAAATGGTATATGAAGGTGACATAATGGAAGAATTGAAAGGAATATCAATAAACCAGGAAGATGTATTACAACTATTTGATAAACTGAAGAGTAGCAAATCAACTGGACTGGATAATATACATCTGAGGGCATTGAAAGAACTGAAATATGAGATTGCAGCCTACTATTAGTAATCTGTGAACTATCATTAGATCATCTGTAGTATGAGAAGACTGGAGAATGGCCAATGTAATGCCAATTTTTTAAAAGGGCTCCAGGGGTGATCCGCAAAACTATAGACTGTTGAACCTGATGTCAGCTTCGAGCAAAATGGTAGAAACCATTATAAAGAATAAAATTATTGACCATGTAGATCAGGGGTCTCAAACTCAAATTGCTTTGAGGGCCAAATGAGGACTTGTAGAGTAACCCGGGGGCCGCACAAGACGCAGGCCTCATTTGCATAAGGGCATCATTTGCATAAATATTTGCATAATGTTACCATACACTAACTTTTAGTAAACATGCCTCTTAATGAGTGTATGGATAAAGAAAGACTAAAAGATTTCTACATTACTATAAACCAGTGCCAACCGCCAGGCACATTAGGAACTACTAGAAACACTGCTCATTTAGAACCCATAGCAAACCTGCCGTGTCCTAACAGCACTACCAGGACTCACAAAGCACCATACCCTAACTATCAAAAGGCAACACTGCAAATATTAAATCAACACATTTCAGAGAATAACAATACATGACCTACTCAGGAAAGAGAACAAGTGGCAATGTCAAATAGGAATTACATAAACAGAATACCTCAGCTCAGTTACACATGCAGAACATACACCATCACCAAACAAGGAATCACAATTTAGAAACAGGAAGACAATTAAACTGGGAACCCCAAAAGCCAAACTTAGAATGTACAACACTGTAGAAATAAAACTATACATTGATTTCCTCTTGTATTAAATAAAGTGCAGACGTTAAAGATGCACATTTCCAAGAGCTGACATATTTCAGTTAATAAATTCAAAATAAAGAGATATTTTTCTACCTTTTGTGCATTTTTTTTTCAGTTGCAATTGTTCCATTCACTTTCTTCTGGTTTCTTTGTGTCTTCTGCTAACTCTCCATCGTCTGCTGTCCATTTGTCCTTTCTTCTTTCCTGGTTTTTTTCCATTCTCTCTACATCTGCTTTAACATACTAATCATTCTCCTTTTGCTCTTTCCTCATTCCTATTTCATCCACTCAAATTTTACCCCTCCATCCTCAATCCCCACTTACTCTCCCAATACCCGGCCAATTGTAGATTTTTCTTCCCTCCCACACAAAATATATTTCCCCTCTCCATTTCACTCTCCCAGCCCCATCCCATTCTAATCGTCCCCCAACATCAACTCCCTTCTAGCTCCTGCCCCACCCAGCATCCGCTCCCTTCTAGTCCCGGCATCATCAGCCCATTTCCAGTCCTATCTCCCTCCCCTCACAGCCCATTTCCTTTCCAAGCCCCCCTCCCCATCAGCCCATTTCCATTCCAAGCCCCCTTCCACTCAGCCCATTACCATTCCAAGACCCTGTCCCCATCAGCTATTTGAAGTTCAAGCTCCCCCTTCTACTTGGCCCATTTCCAGTCATAGCACCCCCCCAGTCCATTACCAGTTCTAGCCCCCCCCTAGCCCATTATCGGTCCTAAGCCCCCCAACAGCCCACTTCCAGGCCTAACCCTTCCATCGCCCTATCTTCATTCTTAGCCCCCCCATAACCCCATTTCAGTCTTAGCCCCCCAATCAGACCACCTCCAGTCCTAACCCCCATCTGTCCATTACCAGTCCTAACCCCATCACCCCATTTTCAGTACTACCCCCCCCAGCCACACATCAAGTCCTGCTCCCCCCCCCACATCAAGTCCTGCTCCCCCCCCATCAAGTCCTGCCCCACCCCACATCAAGTCCTGCTCCCCCCCCCGTCTTGCCCCCCCCCGTCCTGCTCCCCCCATCAAGTCCTGCTCCCTCCCTCCCTCCCCCCCCCCCGGGAAAATTAATCTTTAAAAAAAACCCAGCTTCTGCTGCTGCTGCCGCCGCTGCCGTGGCCGGCAATAGCAGCAATATCGCAAGTCCCGCGGGCTCCGTTCCCCCCCCCTTCCTTCCTTCCTTCCTGCTTGCCTGCCAGTTCTCCGCTTCGGCTTCGGCTTTCAGAGCCGCGAAGGGAGAGCTTCTCCCTCGTGACTCTGTTCAGCCCGCTGGGGCAGATGGGAAATTTCCCATCTGCCCCAGCGGGCTGAACAGAGTCGCGAGGGAGAAGCTCTCCCTTCGCGGCTCTGAAAGGCGAAGCCGAAGCGGAGAACTGGCAGGCAAGCAGGAAGGAAGGAAGGAAGGGGGGGGGAGCGGAGCCCGCGGGGGGGGGGGAGGAGCGGAGCCCGCGGGACTTGCGATATTGCTGCTATTGCCGGCCACGGCAGCGGCGGCAGCAGCAGCAGAAGCCGGGGTGTTTTTTTTTCCCCCCTATGCATCGTGGGCCGCACAAAGGTCTCTCGCGGGCCGCGTGTTTGAGACCCCTGATGTAGATAGTCATGATTTAATGGGAGAAAGCCAACATGAATTTGGGTAAGGAAAGTATTGTCTTACTAATTTGTTATATTGTTTTGAAGATATGAATTAAACAGGCAAACCAGTCAATATGGTTTATCTGGATTTTCAGAAAACCTTTGACAGGGTCCCTCATTAAAGACTCTTGGCGAAATTAAAACGTCATGGGATTGAAGGCAGTGTAGGACTGAGGATCAGGAACTGGATAAAAGATGGAATGTAGAGAGTAGGGCTAAATGGCCAACTTTCTCAATGGAGAAAAGTGAATAGTGGAGTACCCCAGGGATCTAAGCTGGGTCTGCTGCTTTTTAACATATTCATAAATGACCTGGAAATGGGAATAACGAGTGAGGTGATCAAATCTGCAGATGACACAAAATTATTCAAAGTTGTTAAAACACAAGAGTATTGTGAAACGTTGCAAGAGGACCTTGATAAATTGGAAGACCAGACGTTCAAATGGCAAATGAAATTTAATGTGGACAAGTGCAAAGTTAAGCACCTAGGAAAGAACCCAAACTTTGGTTACACAATGCAAGGTACTACCTTAGAAACCACCATCCAGGAAAAAGATTTAGGTGTCATCTTGGATAATACATTGAAACCCCCTGCCCAGTGTGCAGCAGTAGCCAAGAAAGCACAATCAGCATCCCTTGAGTCGTTGTCTGTCGACTCCACTGGGTACCTCATACCAAGGCCATCAATCTCTGGTCTAGCGGAAAGAAGGTCTTTGCTTGAGTTGTGTTGAAGAGAGCACCTCGGAACTCCAGCTGTTGGGCGGGTGGAAGGTAAGACTTTGGGTAATTGACTAAAACCCCAATAACTCTAGCACCTGAATGGTCAACTGTGTTGATTGCTGGACTCCATTCTGGAATGGTGCTTTTTATGAACCAGTTGTCCAGATATGGGAAGACAAAGACCCCTCTGAAGTAGGTCTGATGCACAGGGTCAAAGGATACACTCTCAGGAGGCAATGTGGTGGCAGCTCGGCAAAGTGAAACATGTAGTTGCTTTGACTATCTGTAGCACCCACCTTCCCTCTACCAGAGGGCTCCCCTCTGTGGACACTGGAAAATTGGTTATGCTCTAGATGAACCAGTCAAAACCCCACTCCCGGCTTTTGTGGTGGGACTGGCTGAGCCTTTTGAGTCTTTTCTCGATTCCGCGGGTGACAAGCTTGCATTTTTTTGATGGGAGGTTTGAGAACCAGGGAAGTAGCTGTGCCAGTTTATGTTTATTACATTTGATATACCGCTCAAGCCAAAGCATTAGAGCAATTTACAATATTACATAAAAGTTACAGAAAATATGAAAAGAACGCCATTAATTAGATAGGACAGAATAAGAGATACAGTGATAGTGTGGGTAGTAAGTCTTCTTACATGATGTCCTTCAAGAAAATGCTATGTACAGCTGGTACTTGAGCCATGAGCATCGAGCTTTGGAAGCACCTTCTTCTGATGGAGTCCCAAGTCCGAGCCTCTCTACACGGGGGCATCAAGGAATGAGTTCCTGCTGCTCTTGATCCTCTTAAGGGTGGACTCTACCACTAAGGAGTGGTGAAAAAGCTGAAGTTTCTCAAACCCAGGAGCTTTTTGAACTCTGTACATCGAGTCCAGCCTCCTGATGATTGATGGCACAGTGAGAGGGTTCTCCTCCATTCTCATTTGTAGCCACTGTAGGATGGGGTGCACTGGCACCATCACTGCTTCCTTAGGGGCTGAGGAGTATTGGATGATCTCCAAAACCTCCATCCTGGATTCATCCTCTGTCTCTATTGAAAATGGGATGGCCTTGACATGTCCTCCAGAGGAGACTTATGCTGTTATGTGGATGGGGAGGGGTCTGATGACACTTGCTAGGAAAGCTCCCAAAGAGGAAAACATGTACAGGCGGAGGACTGAAAAAACATCTGTGGGGCTCTGCGGAAAAAGGAAGACTTGAGAAGATGGCACCATGGCGGCAGGTACACAGGAGTCTCCCAAAAGCTTCCAAAAAAAAAGCTGGAAAGTGTTCCTGTGTGGGGCTCCATCAGAGACGTCATCCATATGTGAGGACTCCCTTCCTGCTTGTCCACAGAGAACCTTTTGCAAACTATTTGAGCCAGCAAATACTATCACTCTGTGCATATAGAATTCTCTCTTTCAAGCTTTCAGACACATGTATAAACAATCTTTCTCCTTCTCAAAACTATAGATAGGTAATTAAATTAAAATCCAAATCTCCAAATATAGAGAGAAGGGAAGGTTATCTGATCAATACTTTTGGATAAATGTTTAACAGGAATCAGAAAACATAAAAAAATGTAATATTTGTTATTGTATTATGCTTCGTGTGCTAATTCTTACAGGCATATACTGTGGTGAGGAAACAGACGGTGGACCACAGCCACTGAATTCTGCAGGCTAGACTTACAAAAAAAACCATGGGCCATCCTAATTGAAATACAGGACCCAATAGCCAGGTCCCCTTGAGAAGAGGGAAAATGTAGAAGGGGTTGTTGACCAAATATGGCCACCATAGAAACATGATGGCAGAAAAAGACCACATGACCTATCTAGTCTGCCCTTCCATATCACCCACTACAAGTGTCTCCTTTTTTCCTTTAGACAGCCTTTGTGTTTGTACCATGCGTTTTTGAATTTAGATACTGTCCTCAATTCTACTACCTCCACTGGGAGACTATTCCAGGCATCTACCACTCTTTCCGTAAAGAAACATTTCTGCATATTACTCCTGAGTCTATCCCCTTTCACCCTTATCCTATGTCCCCTCATAGCAGAGCTTGCTTTCAATCAAAAGAGGCTCTCCTCCTGTGCATTTATGTCACGGAAGTATTTAAATGTCTCAATCATATCACCTCTGTTCTTTCCTCTAAAGTATACATATTAAGAACCTTAAGTCTGTCCTCATATGCTTTATAACAACGGCCATTAACCTTTTTAGTAGCCACCCTCTGCACAGACTCAAACCTGTTTATATCCTTTTGAAGGTGCAGTCTCCAGAATTGCATACAATACTCCAAATGAGGTCACACCAAAGATTTATACAGAGACACTATCATCTCCTTTCTTCTGCTGGCCATTTCTCTCCCTATGCAGCCAAGAATCCTTCTAGTTTTTGCTGTCACCTTTTCTACCTGTTTAGCTATTTTGAGATCATCAGACACAATCACACAATGGTTCCATTCTTTCGTGGACAGAAGTACGTCACTCCCTATACTGTACCACTCCCTTGGATTGTTGCAGCCCAAATGCATGACCCTACATTTTTTAGCACTAAATCTCAGCTGCAAAATTCTAGATCATTCTTCAAGCTTAGCTAGATCCTTCCTCATGTTATCTACACCTTCCTGGGTGTCTACTCTGTTGCAGATTTTGGTATCATCCGCAAAGAGGCAAACCTTACTCGACAGCCCTTCCGCAATATCACTAACAAAGATGTTAAAAAGAATCAGACCAAGGACAGATCCCTGCAGCACTCCACTGGTAACCACCTCCTCCTCAGAGTGAACTCCATTTACCTGTACCCTTTGTCGCCTCCCACTCAAACAATTTCTAACACAAACAGTAACTTTAGGGCCCATCCCTAGGGTGCTTAGTTTGTTTCTAGGTCACCTGTGCAGAACAGTGTCAAATGCTTTACTGAAATCTAATTACACCACATATATGGCTCTCCCTTGGTCCAACTCCCTGATCACCCAGTCAAAGAAAATCAATCAGATTTGTCTGACAAGACCTGCCCTTGGTGAATCCATGCTGCCTCGGATCTTGCAATTCATTGGACTCCAGAAATCCCACTATTTTCTCTTTCAGCAGCATTTCCAATAATATAATCACCACAGAGGTTAAACTAACAGGCCTGTAGTTTTCAACCACATCCTTACTTCCGCGCTTTTGTGTAAAGGGACTACGTGTGCCTTTCTCCAGTCTTTTGGCATCACTCCCGACTCCAGAGAGGCATTGAAAAGGTCAGTCAGTGGAGCTGCTAGAATGTCCCCAAGTTCCTTCTATAGTCTTGGATGTATCCCATCTGGTCCGATCAGTTTGTCCATGTTTAGTTTAGCTAGCTCCTCATGAACACAGTCCTCTAAAAACCATTTGAGATGCCCCTCACTTTTGTTCTTGTTTGTGGGTGTTTGAGGTCCTGCTCCAGGCCCTTCATCTGTGAACACAGAACAGAAATATTTGTTAAGCAATTCCGCTTTATCCTCATCAGCTTCTACATATTCTACCCCTTCATCCTTGAGTCTGACAATACCACTTTTGCCCTTCCTCTTCTCACTAACATATCTAAAAAATATCCCCCATTTTATTGCATTGGCTATTTATTCTTCTTTTTGTACCTTTGCTTTCCTTTTTTTCCTTTGCTTTTTTTGCCAGTTTTTCAAATATAGATGCCTGTCTTCCTCTCTCTATGATCTCTTGTATTTCATGAAGGCCTCCCTCTTTTTCTTCACCTTTACAGCTACCTCTTTTGAGAACCATAGCGGCCTCCTTTTCCTTTTATTTACCATTCTAACAAAAAGGTTGATTGCCCTTAAAATATCCCCTTTCGGTTTTTCCCACTGTTTTTCTACATTCCCCAGCTGTTTCCATCCCATTAATGACTCCTTGTGGTATTGGCCCATCTTCGCAAAGTTAGTTTTCCTAAAATCTAAGAATCTCGCTTTTGAATCGATTTTATCAGCTGTAGTCCTAATACTGAACCATACCATCTGGCGATCACTGGTTGCGAGAGGATCTCCCACTATAACATCAGGAATACTTTCCCTATTGGTAAGTACCAAGTCCAGTATGGCCCTTTCACATGTGGGTTCTATTACCAGTTGCCTGAATATTTCTTGTAAAGAATACAGGATCTTCTTGCTTCTAGATGGCACTGCAGCAGGAATTTGCCAGTCAACATCCGGCAAATTGAAATTCCCTATCAGTAACACTTCCCCTTTCCTGACAATGCTGCATATGTCTTCTATTAAATCTCCGTTCCCATATTCTCCCTGTGATGGAGGTCTGTATATCTCGCCAATGCAAATGGATTTCTCTTTCCCTCTTTCTAGTTTAACCCACACTCTATCCCTTTTAAGCCCTATATTTCCATAGCATTAATATTTTTTACATATAGTGCCACTCCTCCTCCCCTTCTTCCTACCCTGTCCTTTCTGAATAATGTATAGCCTGGTATAGTTACATCCCAATCATGTCTCTATAAGTACCACTAAATCCAAGTCATCCTTTCCCATTAAATCCTCAACATCTGGGATCTTATTTCCCATGCTACGGGCATTTATAGACACTGCTTTTCAGATGTTGCCCCTTTTACCTATTGCTATAAGGGTACTACAGGAGGGACTACATCTCCCATGAGCCCACAGAGCAAGACCAGAGAGAGTAAATAGTGAGTCAAGCTGGAAATTTAGAGCAGATATACTAAGAGCAATGACTTCACTTTATAAAGAATGCTTTTTTTTCCGGGAGCAGATAAGTTACTTTTTGAGGAAGCCACTAAGGCTGCAATGGAGTCGCGCAAAGCACTGGGTGCGGAAGAAAATGTGGAGATGGAATAAGCAAATGTGGACTATAGAGTAAGAGAGGATGAGATGGAGTACCTGGAATCAAACAGTAGCATTTTGCAATCTTATTGTGCTGCTGCAGGAGAAGTTTTACTCAGCCCTTTTCTCACTTCCCTTCCCTAAGGGCCTGGACAAATACTAAGGAAGTGCTTCTGAGAAAAGACAGGGAGAAAGACATTTACATGTGTTTTCACTTGAGTTAATTGCATGAGACTAGAACAAGTCCAACTAAAAAAAGTCAATGTAAGCCAACTTGGCCAAGTTGTTATCTGTAAACCGCTTAGACTCGTAGATCAGCGGTAGATAAACACAGCTAAATAAATAAAATAAATGAATATAAAGACATATTTGTCTGGAATTTCACTTGTGCTGTCTGCATGGAAAGATGAGCCCAGCATAAATCCATCTAAAGAGACATTTGTCTGGAATTTCACTTGTAGAAAATATGAAATTCTGAGCTAACTTTAGTTTTGTAAAACTGGCTTCCAATGAGGTACAGCATGGGAAAGAAAAGATACACTATTCTGTAAGTCCTGTGCCCAGGGCCGGATTTACCTATACGCCAACTACGCCGTGGCGTAGGGCCCACAGCTGGCAAGGGCCCACAAAAATTGAACAAATTGTTAGCTTTTTTAAAATTAAATTTAAAAAAAACCCGCTGGCTGCTGCCGCGGCAGCATGGACTGTCCCGCGGGGCCCCCTCTGCCCGGCTGAGCCCCTCCGTGCCGACTTTGAGAGGTGTGAAGGGAGAGTGTCTCCCTCGCGTCTCTGTTAAGCCCGCAGGGGCAGATGGGACACGAGGGAGACACTCTCCCTTCGCGCCTCTCAAAGCCGGCACGGAGGGGCTCAGCCGGGCAGAGGGGGCTCCGCGGGACAGTCCATGCTGCCGCGGCGGCAGCAGCCAGCGTTTTATTTTATTTTTATTAAAGTTTACTTGAGCCGATGGGGGGGGGCTGGGACTGGAAATGGGCTGGGGGGGTAAGACTGGAGTTGGGCTGACACGAAGAAACCAGAAGAAAGTGGCTGGAGCAATTGCAGCTGAAAAGAAATGCACAAAAGGTAGAAAAATATCTCTTTATTTTGAATTTATTAATTGGAATATGTCAGCTCTGGTAAATGTGCATCATTAACGTCTGCGCTTTGTTTAGTACAAGAGGAAATTAATGTATAGTTTTATTTCTACAGTGTTGTACATTCCAAGTTTGGCTTTTGGGATTCCCAGTTTAATTATGACGTCAGGGCCAACAGCGCGCAGCTGATCCGGCGTGCTCGTTTTTATCTTTTCTGGGGGCCCACAATTTTTGTTGGCGCAAGGCCTCACTCAAGGTAAATCCGGCCCTGCCTGTGCCTGTGATGTCCTTGATAACCCACTATAACTTAGTGTCAAAAGTCAGTTCAAAAGAACCTCACAAGGAGTCCAAAATCTGGATGAGGATTCAGCAGACCCTTGGTAAAATGCATACTGAAGGTTCACCAGATGAGGATATTCTGGGGAACCAAAGCGTGAATTAAACTACCAAAGGTACATCCTGGCAGCTAAAGTGAATAATGGAGGCAGCTAGCAGTGGCAAATATTTCATTTTTTTTATCTGTTCTTTTCTATATACCTCCTTCTTAGATTCAAAGTGGTTTACATTTAACCATAACTTGGTTATATGGTTACATCAAATTTTTGAATGCTGGTATCTACATCATAATCGCAAAACTTGAAGATACATAATAATTTGCTGAAAGTGTTGGGGAGTACTGGGGTGAATCAACTTGGGAGGAGGAGGAGGGGTGGAAAGGTTAGGGAATGTGTTGCTTCATAAACTGCACTGGGTGTATATTGTGGTTAGATCATGTGATCTGTTAGAGGATTTGTGTTACGGTTCCAAAGTGTTCCTGGAACAGGTGTGTTTTCAGCTCTTTGTGGAAGGTGGTGAGTTCGATGCAGGCATGTATTCTCTTTGGAAGTGCATTCCAGAGACTTGGTGCACACAACAAGAATGCTCTAGAACGGGCTGATTGGTTGCTTCTGGCCCTCATGGCATGGATGGTGTTTTGGGTACTAAATCTCATGGTCCTGTTCTGGGATGTCTTGTGTATGATGGTTTGGAGGTAGCTTGATGAGGTATTAAATTTTAAACCTCATTGTTAGGATTTTGTATTTGGTGCGGCTGACAATGGGTAATCAGCGAAGCTGTTTCAGAATGTGAATTTTGGTTCCTCTGTCGAATAAGAGGGTAAGCATTCAGAAGGAGACAGGGGTGTAGTTGACTCTGTTAGTAGTATGGTTCCATGCTTTTTCTCTTAAATTGAATGTTGTTAAGTCAAGAGTTTCTCTGGCTCACAGAAGAGCTGGCCTCTCCAGTTATGCTTGAATATTATCCATTGGGGTGTGTCTCTAGACGTTTGAGAATACAAGTAGACTCTCAATTGAGATGGAAGGTACATTTTTGAATGGCAGTGGGGGTATTTCTCAAATTCTATGGCATGTTAGGCAGCTTTGTCCATATTTGTCTAAACCTGACTTACAAACAGCGATGACCATTTTGGTGCTCCTGCTGTTAGATTATTGTAATATGTTGATGTTGGGATTGGTTGCCAGGAAATTGTCTCAGTCACAAGTGGCACAGAATACTGAAGTTGATATGGCTAACAAACTTGGTAAATTTGATCGTCTCTCTGATTTTACAAGAATTGCATTGGTTATTGGTTGAGAAGCATTTAATGTATAAAACTCTGTGCCAACATTTAAGATTCTTTTTGGTCTGGCCCCTCTTTATGTGAGATATAAAGGCACATTTTACAAAGGACGTCCAAGTGCAATCTGGGATGTCAAAGCCAGAACGTCTGAAAAAAAAAAAAAGCAGGCACGTGCAAGTTCAGGCATGATTCCAGACGCATGAACATGCCTAATATGGACATCTATGGAGATACATAGACATCCCCAGAATAGCATTTGAGAACAGAGATGTCTAATAGCCTAATGGTTAAAGTACTGCATTAGGAGCAGGGTGGCCAGGGTTCAGATCCCAACATGGGCCTTTGTGACCTTAGCTATCATGTAATTCTCCATCCTCTACACCCTTTGGATATTTTAAGATCACAACAAGCACTTTCCTGATGCCTTTCTTATGCCTGGAGCAGGTCTAAATGTGGACATGCCTGCAAAACGTTCCCGATTTTTCTGAAATTAAACCGGGATATTTAAGTTCATTGCACATCCCCAGACATGCTTCCACCATGCCCCCTGTCTACTTGGATGTCCCTACACTGGAGACGTCTCTAAACGTCATTTGTAAAGTGGCTCCAGATACATCTCTCTGATTTTGACGTCCACGTGCATGTGTTTGGATGTCCAATCACAACTAAGACTTAAAATGACCCCCCCCCCCCCCAATGTGTACAGTGGTATGTCCAAAGACATTCTTTCCATTCAGAGGATGCCTAACAGGTGGCAATGCTGGATGTTCAGATCAGGCATATGGAGGGTCTTAGGCCCAGAACATTCTTTGTACAGGCACCTTTGCTGTGGAACTCCTTGCCTTTGCTAGAGTGGGATTACTGATGTGAGAGAGTTCCATCAGGACTTGAAAACATATCTTTTCTGTCAAGCTTCTGGTGGGGGTTGAAGTATATATATTTTAAATTATTAACTGATGTGAGGTTTTCTCTGTTTGGGGCCATGACAATGGGGAGTTGAATAATGATATATTGTAAAAGTAATTTTAATTTTTGTACACTGCTTTGAACTATTCTTTTTGCAGTTTAAAAATGTAAATAATTTAAATAAATAATAAACCTGGAGAGGTACAAGCAGGAAGAGTAAAAGGGACAGAGTTTAAATTTAGTGGTACTGGTGATAAACCAAGGGAGGAGGGTCCCTGAAAGAGAAATGAAATGAAATGGGCTAAGCCCCCAAATAGAGAGTAGTGACATAGTAAACGGTCCTGAAGAGAGGCATGGGGTGATATGGAACACAGCGTTGGTGAAAGGCCCAGGTTGAGGTCCCTGAAGGAAAAAAGACATGTAGTGTTTGGGTCCCAGAAGAGGAGCAGTATAGTAGGGATTGCAAGAAGCCTTGGAGCAGAATAAAAAATAGGTGCAGGCTCTGGAAATGAAACAGGAAATTGTGAATCCTGCTATACTGGGAGGAGGAGGAAGAGATTGAATACCTGGCAGAAAGTAATTTGAAATCTGCTTTCAACTAAGTAGTTGAGCTCTCTTTATATAGTGTGAGAGGATGGTAGCATTTATATGTATGTTGTGCTATGTGGAAAAAAAGATTTACTCAAAACCTTTCTCATTTCCCTGCCTTAAGGACCTGGAGAAATACTAAGGGAGCATTTGGAAAAAAAGAGAGAGAAAGAGACTTTTGCATTTGATTTCACTTGTGCTGTCTGCATGAGAAGTTGAGCCGAAGTCTGTACATGTCAGTACCAATGACATAGGAAAATGTGGTAGGGAGGTTCTGGAAGCTAAATTTAGGCTTTTAGGTAGGAAGTTGAAATCCAGAACTTCCAGGGTAGCATTCTCCGAAATGCTTCCCGTTCCACGAGCAGAACCCAAAAGACAGGCAGAGCTCCGGAGTCTCAATGCTTGGATGAGACAATAGTGCAAGGATGAGGGTTTTGGATTTGTTAGGAACTGGGGAACATTCTGGGGAAAGGAGGGAGTCTTCCGAGAGATGGGCTTCACCTTAACCAGGATGGAACCAGGCTGCTGGTATTAACCTTTAAAAAGGAGAAATAGCAGCTTTTAAATTAGATAATAGGGGAAAGCTGACAGTCGCCCAAGACAGCATGGTTCGGAACAATGTATCCTTGAAGGATACTACCAAAAAAATGAAGTTAGGGCACATCAGCGGAGAGGTTCCAATAAAGACAAAGGCAGCCCAAATGTCCTTGAGTACAGAGCAGACAGAGCTTAAAGATTCAAAATTACCCCTGCCTACCGATAACCAGATTAATATGAATAAAATACAGTCTCTAAAATGCTTGTATGGAAATGCTAGAAGTATAAAAAATAAGATGGGAGAGTTAGAATATATAGCACTAAATGAGAAGTTAGATATGATTGCTATCTCAGAGACATGGTGGAAGGAGGACAACCAGTGGGACACTGTGATACCTTGGTACAAACTATATCGTAATGATAAAGCTGATCAAATTGGTGGAAGGGTTGTGCTCTATGTTAGAGAGGGCATTGAGTCACAAAAGATTCAAGTTTTGCAGGAAACAAAATTCGCTGTAGAATCTCTATGGATTGAAATTCCATGCAAAAAGGGGAAGGCGATGGCAGTGAGGTTGTACTATTGACCGCCTGGCCAGAATGAACAAACGGATGATGAAATGCTCAAATAAATCAGGGAAGCTAAGAAAAGTTACAGAACAGTAGTAATAATGGGTGATTTCAATTACCCCGGTATTGACTGGGTCAGTGTCACGGAAGGACATGCTAGGGAGATAAAGTTTCTAGATGAAATAAATGACTGCTTCTTGGAGCAGCTGGTTCATGAACCGACCAGAGTAGCAGACATTTTGGACTTAGTCCTTAGTGGAACACCAGATCTGGTGCAAGAGATAAGGGTGTTGGGGCCATTTGGCAATAGTGATCATAGCATGATCACGTTTGATATAATCAATGGAGGAGAAATGGTAAGGAAATCCACAGTACTACCTTTAAACTTTCAAAAGGGAGACTATAATAAAATGAGGGAAATAGTTAAGAAAAAACTAAAAGGAGCAGTTGCAAAGGTTAAAGACTTACATCAAGCTTGGCTGTTGCTGGTAAAAATACTATCTTGGAAGTCCAGACCAGCTGTATTCCATGCTTTAAGAAAAGTGGAAGGAAGTCCAAAACACTGCCAGCATGGTTTAAAGGTGAGGTCAGAGAAGCTGTTGCCAAAAAAGCATCTTTCAGGAAATGGAAAAAAAGAGCCAAATGACGAAAACAGGAAACAGCACAAGCACTGGCAAGTTAAATACAAGGCATTGATAGGTCAGGCAAAGAGAGAATTTGAGAAGAAACTTGCTGTGGAAGCAAAAACATGTAATAAAGACTTTTTAAAGTACATTCATAGCAAAAAACCTGTGAGTCAGTTGGACCATTAGATGATAGAGGGGTAAAAGGGGCAGTAAGAGGAGACAAGGCTATAGCGGAGAGACTGACTGAATTCTTTGCTTCGGTCTTTACTGAGGAAGATGTAGGGATGTTACCCATGACTGAAGTGATATTTAAAGGTGATACTGCAGAAGAATTGAAATAAATATCACTACACCGGGAAGATGTATTACAACTATTTGATAAACTGAAGAGTAGCAAATCACCTGGACCAGATCGTATACATCCATGGGTTTTGAAGGAAATGAAATATGAGATTGCAGATCTGCTATTAGTAATCTGTGAACTATCATTAAAATCATCTGTAATACCTGAAGATTGGAGGATTGCCAATGTAATGGCAATTTTTAAAAAGGGTTCCAGGGGTGATCCGGGAAACTACAGACCGGTGAACCTGACATCAGTACCGGGAAAAATGGTAGAAACCATCATAAAGAACAAAAATACTAAACATGTAGATAGTCATGGCTTAATGGGAGACAGCCAACATGGCTTTAGACAAGGAATATCTTGTCTTACTAATCTGTTATGTATTTTTGAAGGTGTGAATAAACAGGTAGACAAAGGTGAGTCAGTAGATATAGTGTATCTGGACTTTCAGAAAGGCTTTGACAAGGTCCCTCATCAGAGACTTTTGGCAAAACTAAAAAGTCATGGGATAGGAGGCAGTGTTCTATTGGATCAGGAACTGGTTAAAAGATAGAAAGAAGAGGGAAGGGCTAAATGGACAATTTTCCCAATGGAAAAAGCTGAATAGTGGAGTACCCCAGGGAATAATAATAAGTGATGTTATCAAATTTACAGATGACACAATACTATTTAAGAGGTCCTTGATAAATTGGAAGACTTGGCATCCAAATAGCAGATGAAATTTAATATGGACAAGTGCAAAGTTATGCACCTTGGAAAGAAAACCCAAACTATGGCTATGCCATGCAAGGTTACACATTAGGAACCACTGCCCAGGAAAAAGATTTAGGTGTCATCGTGGATAACATGTTAAAACCTTCCGTCCAGTGTGCAGCGGTGGCTAAGTGAGCAAATAGAATGCTAGGTATCATAAGGAAAGGAATGGAAAATAAAACAAAGGATATTATAATGCCTCTGCATCGTTCCATGGTGCACTTTGAGTATTGTGTACAATTCTGGTCGCTGTATATTAAAAAGGATATAGTGTTATTAGAAAAGGTAAAGAGAAGAGCCACCACAATGGTAAAGGGGATGGAAGGATACCCCTATGAAAAGAGGCTAAAAAGGTTACGGCTGTTCAACCTGAAAAGAGACGGCTGAGGTGAGATATGATAGAGGTCTATAAATTAATGAATGGAGTGGAACGGGTAAACATAGATCAATTGTTTACGTCATCAGAATATAGAAAGACTAGGGGACATGCAATGAAGCTACAGGGTAAACTATTTAAGACTAATAAGAGAAAATATTTTTTCACTCAACGTGTTATCAAACTCTGGAAT
This sequence comes from Ichthyophis bannanicus, assembly GCA_033557465.1. NCBI lineage: Eukaryota > Metazoa > Chordata > Amphibia > Gymnophiona > Ichthyophiidae > Ichthyophis > Ichthyophis bannanicus. The sequence continues at coordinate 168,785,752 of CM066043.1, forward strand.
TTTTTACCAGAGGATCTAGTAAAAGCTTTTAGTGTAGTTGGGTTTAAAAAAGGTTTGGACAAGTTCCTAGAGGAAAGGTCCATAAACCATTATTAAAAGAGACCCGGGATATCACTGCTTGACCCAATAGGAGCATTGAGGAACCTGTTTCTTTTGGGGAAACTGCTAGGTACTTATGACCTAGATTGGCCACTGTTGGAAACAGGATACTGGGCTTGATGGACCTTGGTCTGACTCAGTATGGCATATCTTATGTTCTTAAAGTAAAAATTCATGGGATAGGAGTCAGTGTACTATTTTGGATCAGAAACAGGTTAAAAGATAGAAAGGAGAGTGTAGGGCTAAATGGCCAATTTTCCCGATGGAAAAAAGGTGAATAGTGAAGTGTCACGGGGATCTGTGCTGGGCCCACTGCTTTTTAATATATTCATAAATGACCTGGAAATTGGAATAACGAGTGAAGTGATCAAATCTGCAGATGACACAAAATTATTCAAAGTTGTTAAAACATAAGAGAACTGTGAAAAATGGCAAGAGGACCTTGATAAAATGGAAGACTGGACGTTCAAATGGCAGATGAAATTTAATGTGGACAAGTACAAAGTTATACACCTAGGAAAGAACAACCCAAACTATGGTTCAACATTTAGAATCACCACCCAGGAAAAAGACTTAGGCGTCATTGTGGATAACATGTTGAAACCCTCTGCCCAGTGTGCAGCAGCGGCCAAGAAAGCAAATAGAATGCTAGGAATCATAAGGAAAGGATTGGAGAATTCAAAAAGGATATTATAATGCCTCTGTATCGTTCCATGGTACGACCGCACCTTGAATATTATGTGCAATTCTGGTTGCCGAATCTTAAAAAAGATATAGTGGCATTAGGAAAAGTACAGAGAAGAATCACCAAAATGGTAAAGGTGATGGAAGAATACTCCTATGAGGAGAGGCTTAAAAGGTTAGGGCTCTTCAATTTGGAAAAGAGACGGCTGAGGGGAAATATGATACAGCTCTATAAATTAATTCATGGAGTTAAAAGGGTAAACGTAGATAGCTTGTTTACTCCATCAAAAAAGACTAGGGGATACACAATGAAGTTACAATGTAGCTCATTTAAGACTAATAAGAGAAAGTATTTTTTCACCCAACACGTAATCAAACTCTGGAATTTGTTACAGGAGGATGTAGTAAAAGCTGTCAGTATAGCTGGATTTTAAAAGGTTTTGGACACATTCCTGGAGGAAAGGTCCTTAAACCATTATTAAAGAGGACCTGGGAAATCCACTGCTTGCCCTGGGACAAGCACTGTGAAACCTGTTTGCCATTTTGGAAACCTGCCAGATACTAGTGATCTGTTGTAAAAAGGATACTGGGCTTGATGGACCTTGGTCTCACCTAGTATGGTATATCGTATGCTCTTATGACACACAGACTGAGGGAACCTGTTCCAGGCATAACGAGCAGCAAGATGAAAGGACCAAAGTCTGTAGCTGGCAGTGGAAGAAAAGGGCAGAGAGAGAAGTAAGTCAGTAGAAGAGCGGCGTTCATGAGGAGGGGTGTAGGGCGTGAGGAGCAGAAGAGTGAATGCACTTATAGATCAGAAGAAGCAGCTTGAAATGGATACAGAAATGAAGTCAGTGAAGTGATTTGAGAAGAAGGGTTACATGAGTATATAACCACAGCTCTTTCCCTGCTGTCTCCACTTTGTATATTACTTTGTACAATTAACTTTGTTATCAAATGTTCCAAGGTTTGTGTTCTGCTGTTACTTTGTTGCCTTGTCAAATATTCTATAGTTTATTTGATTCAGTTTACTTTGCTAAGAATTGTTCTATTCAACATTCCTATCAGTTCTATGTAAACTGCCGTGATTAGTAGATACGGCGGTATAAAATAGTTGTTAAATAATTAAAATAAAATATCGAGGCTGGCAAAAGATTAGTCATGCAGCAGAGTTCCGAACAGATTGGAGGGGAGAGAGGTGGTTCAGAGGGAGACCAGCAAGAAGGAGGATGCAATAGTCGAGACAGGAAGTAATTAGAGATTGGACAAGAGTTTTAGTAGTGGGTTCAGAAAGGAAGGGACCAATTTTATTAATGTTATAGAGAAAGAAATGACAGGTTTTAGATATCTGTTGGATATGTGAGGAAAAGGAAAGGGAGGAGTCAAAGATAATCCCAACGTTGCAGGCTGAGGAAATAGGAAGTAGAAGAGTGTTATCTACGGAGATAGAGAAAGGAGGAAGGCTGAGAGGGAAAAATAAGAACTTCGGTTTTGGCTATGTTTATTTTCAAACGATGGTGAGACATCCAGATGGCGATGTCAGACAGGCAGGCAGAGATGCGGGCCTGGTGTGTCAAAGAGATATCAAGTGTAGAAAGAAAGATCTTAGAATCATTGGCATAAAAATGATACTGAAATCCATAGGAGGAGATGAGTATATCAAGAGTATATCAAGTGGAGGAGTGGCCTAGTGGTTGGGGCAAGGTACTTCAGGCTGGAAGGTCAGGGGTTCAAATCCCACTAGAGGACAGCAACCTTTGGCCGGAAGGACTGGGGTTTCTAGTCCCACAGGTGCTCCTTGTGGTCTTGGGCAAGCCACTTAACCCTCCATAGCCCATGTTCCCTGTAAAATAGTTATCTCCAAGTTATAATGCCCTGTTCAATGTAATTTCAGTTTGTTCAATGTAAACCGCACTGATGCAGAATAGTGTGGTATATAAGAGAATGTAAATAAATAAATAAGAGACTGGGTTTAAAGAGAGAAAAGGAGAGTGCCGAGAATAGATCCCTGGGGTACACCAAATGAAAGAGGAATAGCAGTAGAGGAGGAACCACAGATGAAACACTAAAAGAGTGATGGGAGAGATGAGAAGAGAACCAGGACAGTACAGAGTCCCTAAAACCAAGTGAGGACAATGTGCCAAGGAGAAGGTGGTGATCAATAGTGACAAAAGCAGCAGAAAGTTCAAGGAGGATGAGGATAGAGTAAAGGTCCTTGGATTTAGCCAGGAACAAGTCATTGGAGACTTTGGCAAGTGCCATCTTGATAGAATGTAAGGTACAAAGCCAGATTGAAGTGGATCCAGCCGGGCTTGAGAAGAAAAATTCAGGACAACAGCGGAGGACTGCACACTCAAGAAGTTTAGAAATGAAGGGAAAAAGGGAGATGGGTTGATAATTAGAAGCACAACTATGATCACCAAAATGGTAAAGGGGATGGAAGGCTACTCCTATGAAGAGAGGCTACAAAGGTTAGAGCTCTTCAACCTGGAAAAGAGACGGCTGAGGGGAAATATGATAGAGGTCTATAAATTAATGAATGGAGTGGAACGGGTAAACGTAGATCGATTGTTTACGTTATCAGAATATAGAAAGACTAGGGGACATGTAATGAAGATACAGGGTAAACTATTTAAGACTAAAAAAAGAAAATATTTTTCACTCAAAGTGTAATCAAACTCTGGAATTTGTTACCGGAGGATGTAGTAAAGGCTGTTAGTGTAGCTGGGTTTAAAAAAGGTTTGGACAATCCTGGAGGAAAAGTCCGTAAACCATTATTTAAAAGGGACCCAGAATATCACTGCTTGACCCAATACAAGCATTGAGGAACCTATGTCTTTTGGGGAGACTGCTAGGTACTTATGACCTAGATTGGCCACTGTTGGAAACAGGATACTGGGCTTGATGGACCTTGGTCTGACCCAGTATGGCATTTCTTATGTTCTTATCAAGTGTTTTCTTAAGGAGAAGTGTGACCACAGCATGCTTGAAGGCTGCAGGAACCGTGGGAATGGTCAGCGAGAGATTGAGAATATGTGAGATGGAAGGGATGATAGAGGAGGAAATCGATCTGCCTCAAGGGAGCTGTACCACGCGAAAATCAAATATCACAGAAAACTGCCTGCGATATCTGATTTTTTCATGGAGTTAACTGCTACCATGGGGTGTTAATCCTGCAGTAACCCCATGGAAGCGGCTAACACTCTTTGGTAGACATACCCCTAAGAGTTATTAAACAGAAACTTATATTTATTTAGTATTTAGCTCACACCTTTCCGGTAACCACATAACAAACTTGTGCAGCTAAAATGTATTGTTTGGAAAGTCAATAAATAGCTGACAGTAAAGAGTAAATTAATCTGATCCAGTAGAAGAAATTTAGTTAAATATATTCCAAACAATAATGTAATCATGTCCAAAATATATAAACAGTGTGGTTCCTTCAAGGTGGCAGCAATTTAAATTCAAAACCCCTAATTTAAAAAGGGATCTGAACTGATTAGTAAAATATTTAATTTTTCTAAATGTAAAATTAATTTATACACTCAGAGAATTGTCATGTAATTTATCATAATTACAGACTATGACATATTAAATGTCTCATGAATTATAGGATTACCATACTAGAGCCTAGATAAATTATGCTGACATCAGTATGAAGAAACGTATAACCTTGCAGAAAAAAAAGATTTAAAAACTGTCAATAACTGCATCAAAAAGGCTCTCAAATGAAGAAAAACCTGTAAACCAATACAAAAAAATAACCTGAACTGGAAAAACAGATGTTCTCCCACAAGCAACATTCACAAACATTATTTTCAACAGAGATGGCTTAATGTAAAGAGTACAATTTTAACTCTATAGCACAAAGCAACACACTTTGAACTCACAGCTTATTCATGAAAATAAGAATGTGGAACAAGGGGGGCGGAGCCTGATGTCCAGCGGGTTAGACGCTTCGCGCTGAAGCTCCCGAGAGGCCTACTCAGAATCCTGACTTAATACCTACATAAACTTAATATTTTGCTCCGAACTTACCGGGGTACCTCGGGGGGGATGGCGGCCCACAAACCAGCGCGCTTAGACTTCGGGTCTCCTTCTTCTTCACACGGAAAACGCTCCAAAACAGAGTTGTCTTCCCCACAAAAGATAGTTCCACTTCGGGAAAACCCCGAAATGCAACAGGAGATCTTGGAGGAAATACGCGGTGTGAAGGAACTGGTACAGTCCAACGGAGAAGCGCTCCGAGCCATGCGAGAAGACTTCGGTATGCTTCAGGACCGGCTTGAAGGTCTTTCACTACGGCAGGACAACATGGCGGGGGTCCTCGACTCGCACGTGGTGCGCTTGGAGAAACTGGACAAGGCTGAGCGTCAGATACAGAATCTTCAAAAAGAGTTAGAGGATAGCAATAATCGAGCCCGTCGCAACAATGTGAGGCTCATTGGAGTACCGGAGGGGGCGGAAGCAGGAGATATAAGAGAATTTCTGGTCCAAACTCTTCCCTCCTTGCTGAAGATCACTTTTCACAGAGATCTGGAAATTGACCGAGCACATCGTGTTCCTACCAACATGGCGCTCAATCGGACGACCCCCCGGCCTATCATCTTTCGATTACTGAGATATCAGCAAGTTGAGCAAATTCTAAATGCTGCCCGGGCGAATCATCATCTGGAGTTTGAAAGTCATAAAGTCTCCTTCTTCCCTGACTTGGCAAAGCCCACAGTTGACCGTCGGAAGAGACTCCTTGCTTTTCGCCCTAGACTTCAACAGCTACAGGCTCGCTATGGCCTATTGTATCCAGCGAAGCTCAGAGTGACTCTCCATAACCAAACTAGAACATTCGAAGATCCTGATCTACTAGCAACATTTTTAGATTCCAAAGAAGCAGACCAGATGCGCTAATCCAACAACTTGGATCTGTAATCCGCCGGATCTGCCCGCCATTTTGAATGACCCGACGCGGTGATCACAGCCTGGAACAGAGACTGCCTGGACTTTTCTTTCTTTCTATATATAACTTTCTTGGTCTCCTATCCCTCCATGATGTGCACCTCGGTTGGATTCGGAACATGCACAGCTATATAGGTTATATGTTTCAATTTAGGCCTTCTCTGGGGTTTCTCCCCGCAGACATATGGTCGCCAGTAATTTCTGGGGTTTTGCTTCTTCTCTAATGCACTTCGGTGCTTATTTTTTTATATGGGGCGCTTCATTGTTTTTTCATTAGTTTATTTTCTATCATGTCATGTGTACAGCCATATACAGTTAATATGAGGGACATTGTGAAATTATGTGCGTTATCATGGTTTTTTTTTTCAGAATCTTTAACCCTTCTGAATGGCCTTATGTAAGATCTTATCGCTGAACGTAAAAGGCATCAATAGTCCAATCAAAAGAAAGAAAATCCTTAGCTATCTTAATCATGAGCATGCTGATTTAGTATTTCTTCAGGAAACGCATTTAAACTCCGCTGAAACACTGAAACTTGGTGCTGGGCCTTGCATGGTGGCTGCCTGCTCTCCCGTGGGGTAGCCATCTTGGTTAAGACGTCTTTGCAAGCTACTGTAATGGATACTAGCTCTGATAAGGAGGGTAGATGGGCTCGTGTACACCTTAAGGTTGGAGATAGTGACTTCACGTGCATTTGTATTTATGCTCCAAATGTGGATAACCCTGCTTACTATGCAAGTATTGCGCAGTTGGCACAGGCCTCTGCCAATACTCCATTAATACTTGGCGGCGATTTCAACCAAGTACTTGATCCTTGATAGATAGAGCCGCCTAGAACGAGTGGTCCACCCAAGAGTCTTGATACCCTTACAGCTCTGATGAAAGATCTTGTGTTAGTAGATATATGGAGGCTGCTTCACCCCTCCGACTTAGAGTTCATCTTTTTCTCAGCCCCCCATCACTCACAAACTAGAATAGATTTTCTTCTTATCTCCAAAGCACCGATATTCCAGGTGGACACGTCTAGGATTCATCCTCTCCATATTTCAGATCATGCTGCCACATCTTTCTCATTACATGTCACTACGCAAGGTGAACATCCCTGTGCTTGGTTTTTTGGGGCATAGCTATTTCCTTAATTACGAAATACTGGACAATAGCTCCCATCTGAGCCCCAATGAATGGTGGAATCATGTCTGTCTCTACAGTAAATATGAGCAAATACCTCGTATGTTAGCTTTTTCCGTTCAGACCCCCCACCACTTGTCTAAATGGAAGATGCTCAATGACTATGTTCAAACTGCTAAATGCTCTCATCTGACTGTTTAAATCTGTTTAAATCTCTGTCACATGATCATTCTGTATCGCAGATACTATTTCTGTTTGTTTTGATGTACAATTACTGTTGTTTGTAAGCGCTTATATGATGATACTTATCAGCTTAGAGAAGAAGCATAGGGGTGGGGGGTAATTGGGGTTGCTTTTTCCTTATTATATGCTTGTATTTGTCTCCTTTGGTGTGTTGTTTCTTTTTGCTTGTTGTAAAATGAAAATAAACGTTTAAAAAAAAAAAAAAAAAAAAAAAAAAATAATGTGGAACAAAACCTTAATCCAGTGCAGATGTAGACTTAGGCCCCCCTTTTACTAAAACTCATTGGCTGGTTAAGGAGTGTTTTAATGCACAGCAAAAGGGCATCGGAAACACTAATGCATGAGCGAGTCCACAGCCGCATGTTATAATGCTCGTTAACTGGCAATTGCTGGATGGGGAAAGGAATGGGTGGGCGTGGAAAGTACATGACATCTGGAGCCCATGCAATTGCCACGTGTTCGGCAGCAATGCAGCTCTTAACATTGGTTCGCCTTAAGGCTCCTCTATAAGAGCCGTTAAGTGAACCTGCCTTGGTAGTGCGCACGTTAAGCGAACCAGTCACATATTAGTTGCTGGGAACATGCTGGTCACACCCCTGAAAGTTTCCGTGAAGGCTTTGCAAATAATGTGTGTTTGGAATCTTCTTTGCAAATCCTTAGTGGGTTTTAGTAAAAAGGACCCTTAGACAAATATAAACCACACCTATATCATCCAACCATAAATCACATCCCAGGTCTAGCGCACACATACTGTATATACAGACAAAATAAAGGGAAAAACATGCTCATAAGGAAGGTAATTCTATAAGGGTTGCTTAGTTCAACATGCGTATGTGCCACCTACTCTAATAAAGTAAGTATGCATATTTTACTTTTTATAAGAGGGGCATAAGAGGTGAGATACATGTGACAAATCTACGTCCCTTACATCAACCCTAGGTTTGGTTAAATACCTGCGACTAGATTTTAAAAATACACAAGAGTTATAGTACTCCAAAACCTATGCACACAAATTTGCGCTCTGTCTCTGTGCTCGCCCATTCCAGAATCATGCACCATCACCTTGACATGCATACTTACAGAATAGCAACCAGCTACACTCTGCAGATAAGTCATTTAAAATAGGTGACACATGCATGTTGATGGCATGCAAACGTATGTAGTTCATTATAGAATTTCCTCCAAGATTATCAATATTAAGAAGTGAAACAATTGCCCAATGACAGAAAATAATTATACTACTTCAAACAATTGGATCTCCAATTGGGATTTTAAATTCCACAAAATGCTAGACACAGCAATCCTGAAATTACCCTTATACCACAATCCTTATCATCAATAGTCTATTTTTTCAAACCAGCTTTCATAATAAAAGGACTATAATGAATGATAACAGCTGATCAATAGCGGCTTTCAGGGTTAAGGTCCGACAAAAAGTTGAAGAAAAAATAAAGACGGTTGATGATAAGTATTGTGGGATTAGAAAATAATTATAAGCAATTTCAAAAGTAGTAAAATGTAGGAGAACGGCAAACATAACACGGTAATAACAACTATCTATGCTGGAAAGGCAGGAAGAATATTTGGCCATAAAGGGTATAGTTTTCAAAGGGATCTTACAGGGTAGCTTAGTGGTTAAATATATATATTCAAAACATGGTCATTCCCAGAAGTGGGATAAATATGGAGGAGAAAACCGTGCACACAAATTTATTTCATCATTCAAAATGGTACAAATCTATGCTTCTGCTTTTTTGTCTCTTCCACCCTACCTGAACCCCTATCTCAAATTCATTATCCCCAATTGACATGAAGTTCCTCCAGTGACCCTCTTCTCATTAAGATGCCCAGCTCCCTAGAATTGCAAATGCTATGATTCTAGGTAGTGTTCTGTCTTCATGGGCGTGTGGGACACCATATCCTTCCTGTAGGTATCACTAAGCAATGTAAAGTAAATGAAATACCACTAGGCAACATTTTAATGCACCACTCAGTGGTGTCAGTAGGCTAGAGATGAGATTTCCTGGAGAGAAATGAAGGCCCCTTAAATCATAAGCTAAATTCAGAGAAGTGGGAGGGTAAAAGCAGTGTTAAGAGGGTTTTTTTTGGGGGGGGGGGAATGAGGCCCACAGAAGTTTTCTTTGCTTACCTGGAGGGTTGCTATATGTGAGATGTTTATGTTTAAACTTCCTATACTGTCCTTTACAAGATATCAAGATGGTTCACAATAATTGGTACAATATAATAAAAATGCAAAAGGTAACAATTAAAAATAACATGAAAATAAAACTTTATTGCAGTGCACTGAATAAGATGCAAACGGTTCAGGCTAAACTGAGGAATCTCATTATACAATGAACTGCAATATCCAAGCCTCCCTATAGCATGAACCAAGATCAACAAAGCTTTTCTGTCAAGAAATGTTCTGGTGGATTTGATTAAACGTAATGAGTAGAAAGAAGCTTTAGTAACAGAAGACACTTCTTGAATGAAAGTCAAAGTTTCATTCAACAAGTGCTAAATAAATGTATAATACATTCTTAGTCTTCCAGGTTCAGGCCCCATGTTCCATGTATCTGTTTGTTGATAAGTTTATTGTAAACCAGTTTGACTCTGAGATAAAGCAGTATATAAAAATAGCTAACTAAATAAATAAATGAGTGACTATAAAACAGCCTAATAAACAAAGGACAGGCAAAAGTGATGAACGAATGAAAAGCAATAACAGGAATTATAAATGGGGCTGTTAGATGATCAGTCACCCACATAGCCTGGGATTTAGACTAATTAAATTTAAGCTGAATTTAGGGGAAGTAGATGAAGGAAGGCAGTGTTGGCTCAAAGGTTTTTAATTTGGGATTGGGGATTCAGGAGTAAGGGAATGAAAAGAAAGGCAGAACAAATTCAGGGAGTCTTTAATATGCAACTAGGGCTTGAGGGTGGGAATGAAGTTGATTGGGTGTGGAGGGGACAGAGTGCCTTTCATTAGGATTTTGCAGCTAAGTTATTAATAGGCAAGTCTTCAGTTGCAATGCAGAGAATACTTTTATAATTGCCCGCCTAAATTATGGGGCAAGTAGGTGCATAGTTCACAATACTTTTCTAAGGGAATGTATACACGTGGAAAGGATACGCACACATTTATGCCTGCCCTTTGGCACCTACGAGTCTATATGAGGCCGGAAAAGGCACCTACTTGCCCTTTCCTTGCTTCTTTGCATATTTTCAGCAAGAAACTCCTTCGCACCTCAACAGGGAGCTTTAGCATATTTTCTGCTAGGACATTCGTGGTTATCTATTACTATTAGCACATCCCAAATGTGGTCATGCAGGAAGAATTTCAATGAAGTGCGCTGCAGTGACTGCTGGAAGCCTTCCCAATCTTTCCTTTGACAATATTCTATGGGTTCAATAAAACCAAAGAACCTTGGAATAGTTTGTGTGATTCTCATTCTTTCAGTTGTGCTTACGTAAAACAAAAAGGACTTCCTCCCAAAAAGAGCTAGCATCACAGAATGCAACACTGCAATTACAATACGCAGTCAAAGAAGAGGCTATTAATAGTAACTATATAAGTCATCTGACCAAGGCAAATAAAGAACAGGTACCGATTAGCTGTCATCAATAACGAGGATCTATCAGCAGCCTGCAGCATGCTACTGGGGCTGAAGCACCATGGAAATCAAGTGTTGTAAAATACTTACTCTGCAAACAGTCAGCATTAAGGAGGTCCTGGCACTTCTCATGGCACTTAACGCCACATTCCGTACACCTCATGCCTTGCCGAGCAATGCCCCAGAGTAGCCCTTCGCACTCATAGCAATAGGTGGGAGTGGTTGCTGTCCACACTTCAAAGTTGTGAGGGGTGGTTGAAGAGATTGGATAGATTAAAGCCTGTAGCGTCTTTTTGAAGACGTGCATTTTCTGGTCAAATGAAAGATCAATAGAAATGTCTTTACATTTAAAAGTTTCCCACAATTAATTAACTCGTATTAAATATGCATTACCAATAATACACGGTGATAGAATCAATGCCACAGTACAGCACAAAAAAAATACATTTATCAATCATTTTTTTATTCCTTGAAATCTACACAGAGTTTGATTTATTGAAGCTTTTTCCCTCATTCTGTGTCTATGTGGAAAATACCGGCTTCTAGTTCTATGTACAGTACAGTACAGTATAAACCATATTTAGATCATAACACACGAATGGCTAAAGAGAAAAGAAATTAAAGAGGGACATTCTTGGTGTGCAATCAAAAATGTAACACTTGTACACTATCAGGGTAATTTTATTACAGGGTACCTAGTTTAGAGTGCAAGAAGGTGCCTATTTTAAACAGATTTTAAAGACAGACACCTATGCGCCTTTCTAAAATACTAACTCGAATTCAAAAGCAACTGTGGCTACGTTGAGGTTGTGAACATTTATGCCAGCTTCGGAACAGGCATAAATGTCTGCACATAGCATACATGAGTAAAGCATGTAAATTAGCATCATTTTATAATCAATGCGCATACTTCATGATTCTGTCACATGCTCCATCCACACCATACCCGTGGCAATTCCTACCATAAAAGTATGGGAAAAAGAAAGGGAATTGGATTTAGTTCACACCTTTTACTCAGAACTTCAAGGCGAGTTACATTCAGGTACAGTAGGGGTTTGCCTGTCCCCGGAGGGCTTACAGTCTAAATTTATACCTGAGGCAATGTATAGTTAACTGACTTGCCAAGATCACAAGGAGTTGCAGTAGGATTTGTGCCATGACGTCCCTGGTTCTAGCCCACTGCTCTAGCCATTAGGCTACTCCTCGTTTACTAACCTATGGAAGTTTACCGCACATTAAGTCCCAAAGTTAACATGGGGATGTGCCTGACATGTCTCCCTGCAGTTACCATGGACAGATCAATTCCACAAAAAGTGAAGGAAAGAACGGCCACACCACTGATATTGATGATGTGTTGTTGTTAAGTGCCGTCAAGTCGGAGTCTACTCATGGCGACCCTCTGGATAGTTGTCCTAAACTGTATTCGATCTTCAGACAGGCGGCTCATTGTTGACAGACTGGTACCAGTAACTGCTGTTATTGTATCGATCCATCTCTTATTGGCCTTCCTCTTTTCCGTTGACCTTCTACCTTGCCAAGCATGTTGTCTTTCTCTAATGATCTCTCTCTTCACATGAATTGTCCAAAATATGAAAGTCAAAGTCTTGTCATCTGAGCTTCTAAAGAAAGCTTAGGTTTGATCTCCTCTAGTATTGACTTTTTTTCTTCGGGCAGGCCATGGTATAAATAGTATTCGTCGCCAGCACCATAATTCAAAGACATCGACTTTCTTCCTGTCTATCTTTTTCACTGTCCAACTTTCGCATCCATATGACGTTATTGAAAATACCATGGCCTGGACATGTCAAATCTTTGTATGGAGAGAGATCTCTGCTCTTGAAAATCTTGTCTAGGTCTTTCATAGCCATTCTCTGCCAAGAGCAATGTGTCATCAGATTTCTTGACTGCTTGTTGCTTCTTTATTGATCCAAGTAGGTTAAAGTTGTCCACTATGTCAATTTCTTCTCCATCAACGATGAACTTATTGATTTTGCCAGTTGTCATGATCTTTGTCTTCTTTACATTAAGATGCAGGCCCATTTTACGACTATGTTCCTTGATCTTGAGAAGCAAATGTTTCAGATCATCTTCACTTTCAGCTGGTAATACAGTATCATTAACATAGCAAAGGTTGTTGATAGGTCTTCCACCAATCTTCACAACTCTGTTGTCCTCATACAATCCTGCTTCTCTGATGATTTGTTCTGCATATAAATTAAACAGGTAGGGAGAAAGTATGCAGCCTTGTCGTATGCCTTTGCTGATTTTAAACCATTCTGTTTCTCCTTGTTCCGTTTGAAATGTTGCTTCTTGATCAATGTAAAGGTTGTACAAGAGAATGATCAGGTATTCTGGTATACCCAGATGTAATGTGGTCCAGAGTTTCTCATGGTTTACACAGTCAAAAGCCTTGCTGTAGTCAATAAAGCATAGTTACTCACCTGTAACAGGTGATCTCCGGGAACAGCAGGAATTTAGTCCTCACATATGGGTATCATCGGTACCGACAGAGCCTGCGCGGGAACGCTCCCCAGCGTACAATCAGAATGCTTTTGGGAGCATCCCACAGCGCCTGCATGCTGCCTTCCCACCTTTCCCAACTGCCTCTCTCCAGTTGAGTTTTAAAGCTGAGACAAAGAGAGAGCGAGGGAAAGGAAAGAGATAGAGAGATACAACTCCTAGGGGAGGTGGGTGGGTTGTGAGGACTAAATTCCTGCTGTTCCCGGAGATCACCTGTTACAGGTGAGTAACTATGCTATCTCCAGGAACAAGCAGGAATGTAGTCATCACATATGGGGACTCCCTAGCTTTAGGTGCCAGGGAGAGACCCCAGAAGTTGTGTGTCCCTGAAAAGAGCTCCACTTCCCCCCATGGATCTCTGGCATCCTACCAGGGATGGTGGGCAGGAGTTGATTAGGTATAGAACAGGTGTTTGAGAACAGCCTGACCAAACAAGGCATCCCGGCGGGAGTCCTTGTCCAAGCAGTAATGGGCAGTGAAGGTATGAACTGAAACCCAAGTGGCTGCTCGACAGATGTCGTCAATAGACACATAGTGCAGATGAGCCATTGACGCTGCCATGGCTCAAACAATTGTGAGCTGTGACATGGCCCTCCAGAGAAAGGTTCTTACTCTGATAGGCAAAGGAAATACACTGAGCAATCCAGTTAGATAGTGTTCTCTTGGAGACTGGAAGTCCCAAATAAGAAGGATCAAAAGCAACAAAGAGTTGAGAGGACTTTCTATGCTGCTGTGTTCTTTGTAAGTAAAAAGCTAGAGCTCTTTTACAGTCCAAGGTATGAAGATTCCTTTCTGCATTTGATGCATGAGGTCCTGGAAAAAAGACAGGTAGGTAGACCTCTTGGTTCAGATGAAAAGGCGAGACCACCTTGGGCATAAAGTGTGGATGAGTCCTAAGGACTACCTTGTCATGATGGAACCTTGTATAATGTGGATTAGCTACTAGCGCTTGCAATTCACTAATGCGGCATGCTGATGTGATTGCAATGAGAAAGATAACCTTCCAAGAAAGGAATTTTAAGGAGGTGGTAGCTAAAGGTTCAAAAGGTGGCTTCATGAGCTGCCCAAGAATCAGATTTAAGTCCCATGCCACCGGAGGTAGTCTAATGGAAGGCTTAGTTAGAAGGAGGCCTCTCATAAATTTTGCTATAAGAGGATGAGAGGAAATAGGCTGTCCATTTAGAGGTTTAAGAGAAGCTGCAATAGCACTCAAATGGACTCTTACTGAATTTGTCTTATTTATTTATTTATTTATTTAACATCTTTTGTATACCGCGCTATTTGTTTTCAGTGCGGTTTACAAGTAACAGAACTGCTCCAGGGAGGGAGCTTGAGAGAGATGTAGAAGCAGAGGGTACCACATTTGTCGTGGCCAATGTGGTGCTATGAGAATCATGTGGCCTCTGTCTCTCTGAAGCTTGAAGAGGGTTTTGGGAATTAGGGGAATGGGTGGAAAGGCATACAGGAAGTCTTGACCCCAGTAAAGGAGGAAAGTATCCCTGGCCTGAGCCCCCTGAGCCGGAATTCTGGAACAGAACTGGGGAAGTTTGGCATTCAGCGGACTTGCAAAGAGGTCTATGTCCGGGGTTCCCCAAAGTTGAAATATCCTGGTCACCTGGTCTGCATGCAGAGACCACTCGTGTGGAAGCAGAACTCGACTGAGTCTGTCCGCCCAAGAGTTTTGAATGCCTGGAAGATATACTGCCAGTAGATGAATCTGATGCTCTCTGGCGAGGGCCCATAGTCGCAAAGCTTCGTTGCAAAGCAACAGAGAGCCCATTCCCCCCTGCTTGTTCACATAGAACATGGCTACTTGATTGTCCGTATGAATGAGGACTGTCTTGCAGCTGAGTAGGGAGTGGAACACCCGTAGAGCCAGGAAAATTGCTCTGAGTCCCAAGAGATTGATATGTAGACAACTCTCTTGCGGAGACCAGGTGCCCTGGGTGGAGAAGTCTTGCAGATGAGCTCCCCAACCCTTTGGAGAAGCATCTGTTGTGAGAGTTGCTTGGGGTAAGGGTTGTTGAAAAGGGCACCCCAGCAACAGGTTTTGAGTGGACCTCCACCATTGGAGGGACAAAATGAGGCGACTTGTGTTTGCTATTTTGTCTGACAGGCACCCTGATGCCTGGGTCCATTGGGTGGATAAAGTCCACTGAGCTGCCCTCATGTGGAGGCGAGCATATGGAACCACATGCACGGTGGATGCCATGTGGCCTAGTAATTGCAACATTTCTCGAGCAGTTAGATGGGGCTTTAGTACTGCTTGAGAAGCTAACTGCACCAAGCGAAGGCAACGGGCCTCGGGAAGATAGGCCCTTGCCCTTGTGGTATCCAGGAAAGCTCCTATGAACTCTAAAGACTGAGTGGGAGTTAGACGGGATTTTGGGATGTTTATTACCAGCCCTAAATACTGAAGGATACGCATTGTGCAGGATAGAGAAGTCTTGGCCTCTGACTGTGTTGGAGCTCGAATGAGCCAGTCGTCCAAGTAAGGGAAGATGAATATTCCTAGAGTGCGGAGAAATGCTGCTACCACAGCCATGCATTTCGTGAACACCCTTGGTGCTGAGGCCAGACCAAAAGGAAGTACCCTGTATTGGTGGTGCTTTCCTTGAAAAAGGAACCGAAGGAACCTTCTGTGGGTTGGATGGATGAGGACATGGGTGTATGCATCCTTGAGATCTAGAGAACAAAGCCAATCCTGACTCTGAAGGTATGGTAGCAGAGCTCCGAGAGAAATCATTTTGAATTTCTCCTTGACAAGGAATTTGTTCAATTCTCTGAGATCTAAGATAGGTCTGTAACCCCCTGTCTTCTTTGGAATAAGAAAATAAGGGGAATAGAACCCTATGCCCTGTTGATGAAGAGGTACTTCTTCTATAGCCCCTTGGGCAAGAAGGATGGCAACCTCCTGACCTAACAGGTCGATGAGAGAGGTCGGAGAATTGAACTGCTTCACTATTGTGTGAGGGGGCATGCTTGAAAAATGAAGTTTGTACCCCTCCTTTATGATGGAGAGTGTCCAATGCTCTGCTGTTATTTGCCCCCATCTGGGGGCAAAATGACATAACCTTCCTGGAATGGTGGATGGTTCTGGTCCTTCCAGAACCAGAAAGGCTAAGTTCTCTAGCTGAAAGTCAAAGGCCCTGAGGAGGCTGAGGCTGCTGAGCCGGTGGAGGCCTAGCAGCCTTTGCTTTCTTCTGTTTGGGTGGTTGCTGACGTTTGCTTGAAAACTGACCTGCAGAAGATGCCTGCTGACCATAAGCAGGATAAAATCTTTTCTTTTTTAGAAAAAGATGTTTTCTTGAACAACTTCTTTCTAACAGGATCAGCAGTGGACTTGGATAACACAGGTACACTAAAAAATTTTTTTTTTAAACTGCCTCTAATGTTTCGATTGATTTTTACGTTTTTTGGTGCGCTGAATCCAAATCTGGTAACCAATTTGCTCCATCACGTACAGATTTTTTGCTACATTGGGTTAGCAGTTTGAGGTGAACGTTTCAGATTGAGTGCGATCGAGATAAATGTTTCTTGGATGAATTCTTTATACTAATTGTTTAGTAGTTATTCAAATAAGAATAAAGAAAATTGTAACAAGGCAGCACATAAGAATAGAGTAATGTCAACAAAACACACTGTGATGGTAGCAAAATTGTCTGCACTTAAAACAGCCACATACATGTGCACAAACATTGAGCATATAAGAGCGAGGTTAGACATAAAGCAAAGCAAAGAAATGTGCAAAAGATGTTGTACAGGTATGTATGTAAGAATAGAAAACGCAAACCGCACCATTGCAATACATGAAGACAAACACCCGATGGTGTGAAAATAAAATTCTAATAAATGAGATCCGACACTGTGGTAATAACTAGCAAATTTTTATTTCAAAGTTTAGTAAAAACACGATATTTGTCAACACAGTTTAGATTTTAAAGTCATTCTTGGGTCAATCAATCTCCTGGTGGGCCCGTTTCTTCTTTCCCCGAATGCTTCTCTTGGTGCGCTGCTTGGCGTATTTTTCATCTGGGGTTTCCCGCAGCAGCAACCAGCAGAAATCAGCCATCATAGTGGTGTTCCATCTTCCTTGGTACCTTCTCTCTGCGTCCTTGATGTCCTGGTGAAACCTTTCGCCTTGTTCTTCACTGTACGCACCCAGGTTTTCGGGAAAGTAGTTCACATGGGAGTGCAAGAAATGGACTTTCAGGCTCATGTTACAGCCTTGTTCTTTGAAGGCATTGAGCATCCTGGCAACAATATCCTTATAGTTCTCATCCCGCCTGTTCCCCAAGAATTTGAGAACAACATCCTTGAAGGAATCCCAGGCTTCTTTTTCCTTCTCAGACATCGTTTCAGTGAATGCTCCATCTGAAATGAGTTTCCTTATATCAGGGCCAACAAACACTCCTTCCTTTAGCTTTGCTTCAGAAAGTCGGGGGAACTTTGAGCAAAGGTACCGAAAGCACTCACCATCTTTTGGAAGGGACTTGATGAATTGCTTAATGAGACCCAACTTAATGTGGAGAGGTGGTAATAGAATTTTATCACGAGGTACCAAGCTCTCATGAAGAACATTTTTCTCACCGGGTCTCAAATACTCCCGAATTGGCCAGTCTTTTTTCCCCCAGTGTAGGTCGCAGGCCCGGCTATCCCACAAGCAAAGGAAGCAGGGATATTTGGTGAAACCGGATTGCTGCCCTAATAGCATGGATAGAATTTTAAAGTCTCCACAAATCATCCACTTATGCTCATCATAACGAATCTTCTGACGAATCAGGGCCAAATTCTCGTATTTTTCTTGGAGAATAACAGAGTGAGCAATAGGAACTGAAGCGAATGTGTTGCCATTATAAAGAAGAACACCTTTTATGCTGTCTTTTGACGAATCAATGAACAGCCGCCATTCAGCAGGATCATACTTGAGTTTAAACTTTTCCATCACTCCGTATATATCGTTGCAAAATACCAAATCTTCCTCTTTGCTGAAATACTTCAAAAATTGTGTCTCGCGGTTGCGGTACCAATAAAATGTTGTTCCTGGTGACAATAGATTTTTCTGTTTAAGCCGAGAACCTAGCAATTGGGCAGCATCTTTTGGGAGTCCTAAATCCCGGACTAAATCATTCAATTCAGCTTGAGAGAAAAGTTCAGGTTTCGGATCTGGTTCAGTTTCAAACTCGGAAGTACTGGACTCATCGGGAAAAGCCATCTGATGAGTCTCATCATGATCAGAACCGTCCACACAAATATGATCCAAAGATTTTGGTGGTTCAGGCACAGGTACTTCGTTGCTATGAGGCATAGGCCTAATTGCTGAGGGAAGGTTGGGGTAACTTATTACGTTCTTATTTTTTAAGTTGTATCCCTTCACAATGCAAGAGCAAAAATAGCATTCACTGCTGTGATCTCTTTGTTCACGCCACATCATAGGTATTCCGAAACGAAATGCTTGTTTTTTACCTTCCATCCATAAGCGTAGATCTTCCTCACATGTCTTGCACACTTTGTGAGGAGCCTACGGTTTGTCTTGATCGCCTAACTTCAAACCGAAATAGGCGAAATATACTTTTTAAATAAATGCAGAAATGTTCCTCTGCCGCTTTTTCACGGAATATTCCCCACAAATAAAACAAAAACTGTCCGGAGAGTTGACGCAACCTCTGGCTCTGTGAGCCATCACAAATACACAGCACTGCAAACTACAACTGTAGTGAACCACTTCGGAATAAAGCTGGATTACGACTGAGCAAACAAAAGGTAATAATGAACTTGCAAGAAACTGAAATTTGACAGGAACGTTCATGTCGCAACCACCGTGTTTGAGCGAGCGAACGAGGCGAGGCGAACAGGAAAGAACATGCGCCAGCGCGAGTACTGGATTTAGCCCCCCGCCTCCCAATTGTCCTGTTAATGTATAAAATGAATACAAAACACTCTAAAATATCATGAGGGAGTGTTTCTAGTTAGTTAACCATTACAACCTCTATTTTGGGCGAAGAAAATAAACTGCAGTCGGCTAAAAAGAAATTATGTGAACATTCCTTATTTGGGTAAGAAATCTAATTTTGCAAGAAAACGTGACGTGATGGAACATTTTGGCTATTTTTCCTGGATTCAGCACCCCAAAATCTATAGGAATCAGTTGCAAAACTGGAGGCAGTTTTTTGGTAGTGTACCTGTGTAATCTATCCAAGGTGGAATTTTCAGCATCCATTTCATTGGCTTTTTCCTGCCAATCTTTACCAAACAGGTTCTCACCAGTACAAGGGATATTTCCCAATTTATCTTGCACCCAGAGCTCTAAATCAGATGCCTGGAGCCATGCAATTCTACGTGCACCTATGGCGATAGCTGAGGTTCTGCTTATACACTCAAAGCAGTCAAAGGCTGCATGGTTGGAGAATTTAGAAACACCTTGGGCATGTTTAACCCAAGTGAGAAAATCCTGTCTTTTATCCTTAGAAATGAAAGGACTTAAAGTCTGTAAATTATCTGTGACCTCCTTTAGGAACATTCCCATGTAGAGTCTATAGGAACTGATTCTAGCAGCAAGCATGGAAGCATGGAAGACTCTACGTCCAAAAGCATCCAGGGTTCTGCACTCACGTCCTGGAGGATTAGAGGCATGTCTTTTTGCACTTCTGATCCTTCTCATAGCTGACTCCACCACAATAGAGTGGTGAGGAAGTTGAGTCTTATGGAAGCCAGGCAAGGAGGGACTCGATACATAGTATCCAATCTACGAGAATGAGGAGAGGTGGTAAGAGGTGTTTCCCACATCCTCAACATGAGATCATATAGAATCTCATGAATGGGTAAGGTAGCTGCCTCCTTAGGAGTTTTTGGATATTGTAAAATTTCCAACTCCTTGGCTCTTGGCTCTGTTTCAGGGGCCACAGTAATGGACAGGCCCCGAGCCACCTCCCTGATAAAGTCTTGGAAGGACATGTCCTCTGGAGGAGACATCCTGCGTTTAGGGGAGGACGACTCCTCTGGAAGAAGCATCGCTGCATCGACAGAACTTTCAAAATCCTCAGATTCTTCTGAGGACTCGAAGTATCGTCTGTCCGGATGCTCCTGTAGAGCCCGATACCTGTACCGACCAAGGTTGGTACCGGGAATAACCGGTACCAGAGAATCGGTACCGGAGGGCATCAGAGGACAGGGTACCGGCAGAGCAGACACTGATGCCGATGTCGATGCTATCGGTACCGGTACCGATGCCGATGCCAGTGCCGGTACCGGTGGAGTTGTCTGTCGCGGTACCAAGGGCATCGATGCCGCAAGGAAAGCCGCCAGACTACATTCCATAGTCAGAATTCTCTGGTCCATGGATGCCGCCAATGCCTGGATGTCGGTACCGGTGGGGACCACCGGTACCCCAGAGCATGGCACCAGGAGATCTGTCGAGGCTGAGCCATCGAGAACATCCTGGAACCCCGATAATGCTTTGGAAGCCGAAGCCTCCCGCCAGGGTAATTTTGCCGGTGCAGAATCCTCAAGGGCAATGCCAGAGGCATCTCGAAGCTTAGAAGGAGATCTACCCTTTGAGGACCGGCTGGATTTATGTTTAGTTACCTGAGATCCATGGGAGGAAGAGGAAGCCCTGGAAGACTTCGATGCCACCGAAGCCGCATCAGAGGGAAACAGGGTACTAAGCTTGGCAGCTCGGTTCTGCCGACCTCTTTTAGACATCATGGCACTGGACACACAATCCGTGATGGAGTGGTCAGGACCTAAACATTTTAAACACCATTCATGGGTGTCGGTGACGGAAATGGTACCGCCACACTTGGTGCACTTTTTAAAACCTGAGGCAGGTTTTTCCATGTTAAGGAAAAGTCTTTGGGCCTAAGGCCCCAAAAAAACCCGCATGCACCTGAAGAAAAGAAAAAAAAATATATATTTTTTTTTTTACAGAAATAAGAAAGAAAAGACCAGTGGTACCGGTAGAGCATCGAAGAAGGCAGACACGACTAAAAAAAGAAAGAAAGAAAAAAGAAATTCTTCTGCGGTGACAGGAACATGACCTGCTGGCTCCACGGAAAAAGAAGAACTGGAGAGAGGCAGTTGGGAAAGGCGGGAAGGCAGCACGCAGGCGCTGTGGGATGCTCCCATAAGCGTTCTGATTGGACGCTGAGGAGCGTTCTCACGCGGGCTCCATCGGTACCGACGATACCCATATGTGATGACTACATTCCTGCTTGTTCCTGGAGATAGCACAAATAGATATCCTTTTGGTATTCTTTAGTCTTTTCAAAGATCCATCTCGCATCTGCGATGTCTCTCATTCCTCGCCCTTTCCTGAACCCTGCTTGCACTTCAGGTAGTTCTCGTTCCAGGTATGATTGTAGTCTCTGTTGAATAATCTTCAGTAGAATTTTGCTGGCATGTGGATCAGAGCAATTGTGCGATAATTTCCACAGTCAGTTGGATCACCTTTCTTTAGTATTAGTATAAACACAGATCTTTCCAGTCAATTGACCATGATGTCTTCCAAATTTCCTGGCAGAGCCTTGCAAGTACGGTAACAGCTGCACCAGATTTATTTTATTTATTTATATTATTTCTATTCTGCGCTCTTTAAAATCAGCGCGGTTTACATGTAACAACAAATTGTACAAGGCAGCGGAGCATGCGGTGTACATTACAGAGAACAGGTTTATACAATTTGGGTTTGACAGGGGTAACTATATACAACTATGTATAACTGAGCTGTTCATCAACAGGTATGCCACAGGTAGTGCTATGGAATACACGACACTCTCTGAACTACTTACATATTAGGTTATATACAAGTCTGGGCAGTCGTATTCAGACAGTGGGTATGTTATCATGCCCTGGGTGTATCGGTGGTGTCATTGTGGTGGGTGGGGGGTAAGCTTGGTTGTGTTGTTTCACTGGGCAGGGAGTAATGTAGGAGGAATAAATGATGCTTCAGTGCCTTCCGAAATTGGGCAAGGTCAGTTATTGCTCGGATGGGGGTTGGGAGGGCATTCCAGAGCATGGGTGCTGTAGTACTCCTATGGGAATGCCATCAATGCCTGGTGCTATAAAAGGAGCCTTTATTTCAAAACCTTCAAGGCCAGAGAGACCTCTTTCAAAAGTAGGGGACTGGCCTGGAAAGGGCCTCCTTGTATACTGACCTGGAAAGGTCACTTAAGCACTATGGATGGGGTCCTCAATCCCAGGGAAACTTGATTGTCCATCAAGGGAATATGGGGGGGGGGGGAGGGGACATGGAATACCCAGAGTGTTCAGACTTCAAGTTTTTAAAATCTGAAACAAAATAGTAACACTTTGAACTTAAAAGCCATTACTTAATTCAATCAGTTCAAATGTTTGCAAAGTCATTGTCTCACTTATGACAGAAAAACCTTGCTGCGAACAGAATAGTATCAACACAGCAGTCTGAAAGGGGTATATTTATTACAGTCACTCCTAGATCTACAATGTCACTTAATGTCACAAAGAAAATGGAGCACAATGAAATGAGATGGAAACAAACATTTTAGTTTTACATATTTTCAAGGTGATCATGGTGCAAGGCACAACTTACTCTGTAATATTTGTGCCTTCTGTGCATCTTTTGGCCATCTGCCAATACAAGTACAATTTATAAATGAAAATTTACTTACTAGCTCCTGATTATTTAAAGACGTTCTGTTAATTGTGGCAAGCGATATTCCAGCATTTCTAGCAGCTAGTGTCTGTTGAAACCAACAAGATAACATCAACAGTAATACTAACAGTAGGCAAGCACACAAACAATGTAGTAGATCAATTTTATACCACAAAATACATTTTAATAATTGTTTTTAAATTACTGGAAGAGCAAATCAAGCCCCAGCAATCTTGGTAAATAACTTACAGCCATGGTACATTTTATACCATAATTCATCAAAATAAGTAGCTTGCAAGGAAACAATATATTTTATCTCTATGCTTAAGATATTGATTTGTAGTCTGAAAAGACGAGAGCCATTAAAAGAGATTCAATTAGAGTTAAAAAAAAATAAATAAAACAGAAGTAAACCAGACCAAGGCTTGCCTGTTTGTCAGGGCTTCTCAGTGGGGAATATGAGGTTGTTAAGGATTTGGGGCTCAGCATAGGATGGTTATTGGATGGGAAGTGTGGAAGGTATTGGAGTGCTAGGGCTACTTTATTGGCTGAATATTTAATTGATCTTGCTGTAATTATTTTTGAGTGGGTATAGCAGGCTAAAGGAGATTATATTATTACTCGATTAATAACTGCATAAAATTACTTTTTATTCTAACTCACTTTAGACTTCTTTTGGTCAAGTGTGTTTTTCACTGTAATCAAACAAAGAAAAAAATACAGAAACAAATAAAATGTTCTCTAATGGAAAGTAGTATCAAATCAAGTGCAAAGATTTCCTTACACATCGCAAAATGTTTTTATTAATTTTGCTCTTGTGCTATTGTAAGCATGCCAAAAGTCAAAGATCTCTTATGAGCAAGTAAACGTCAATAATTGCTTGTAGGTGATACCTTTTTATTGGGCTAACTAGTCCTTAATGGAACACAGGATCTGGTGTGAGAGGTAACGGTGTTGGAGGCCACTTTGCAATAGTGATAACAGGATCATAATTGATTTAATAAATGAAGAGAAAACAGCAAGGGAATCCACTACACTAGCATTTAACTTTCAAAAGGGAGACTATGATAAAATGAGGAAAATGGTTAAGAAAAATCTAAAAGGAATAGTTGCAAAGATTAAAAGTTTGCTATCTTGGGAGCCCAGACCAGATGTATTCCACGCTTTAAGAAAGGTAGAAGAAAGGTCAAACGACTGACAGCATGGTTTAAAGGTTAGGTCACAGAGGCTGTTATAGCCAAAAAACATCTTTCAGAAAATGGAAAAAGGAGAAAAATGATTAAAACAGCAAACAACATAAGCACTGCCAAGATAGATCCAAAGCACTGATAAGGCAGGCAAAGGGAGAATTGATCAAAAGCTTGCTGTGGAAGCAAATACTCATAAAAAAATTGTCAAGTATTTTTTTCAGAAGATTCTGTTTGTGAGAAACTGGCTAAACTAAAAGTAGACAAAGTAATGGGGCCAGATGAGATACATCTGAGAGTACTGAAGAACTTGAGGAAGTTTTAGCGGCTCCACTGTTTCGAGTCTTCTGGGTTTTTGGCCATGCCCTGCTGCTGACGACATCATTTTGGTATCAGCGTTCTACAGTTTAAAAAGCTCCTCTCTGTGGCATGCTGTTGTTAGAAGGGGCCAAAGGAGAGTATGCTCCTTTGGTGCCCCTTTGGTGTCATGAGGTACCATGAGGTGCTAGTGAAAAGAAGAGTCCACGTTTGTGCATCTAAGATGGGAAAGAGGAAGAATAAGTCAGCAATTGTGGGTCCAATGGGATCAGCAGGATGCCTGATGGATAGATATCTTCAGACAAAATCAAGTACTGCTTTGCATTATCTCCAGCACCTGCATCTCTACAGTCATTAGGGGCATGTTTGAAGTCCATGGCTAGAACTTCTCCACTCCCTCCTATTGGATCAGTAAATACTGTGCTGGCTGAACAGGTTCCCCCTGGGACTTCAGCCATTCAGCATACTTCTTGAGAGAGCACAGAGGTAAGATATCTAAAATGAAAGTAACTAAACTTGTAGTAGTTACTACAAGATTAGAAACCCAGTCTGTGATGTTGCAAGCATCTGCAGTGGCTGACATTAAAGGATAGCTCGTCTCTCCATATGCCAGGGACAAGGTGATGGAAAATGTAGTTAGAGACAAGAATCTACAGCTCTTGAACTTTCCCAAACTCAGCTCGACTCCTATTGAGTAGTTAAAATAAATATATGAATGAGGTATTGCTATTTACTATTGTAGAAGATACTGATCGAAGAGATTATTACCAGCATCAACACCACCACGGCACCAAATGACCCCTGCCCTGCACACTGGATTAAAGCAATGCGGTCAGAACTCAGTCCAATTATAGCAGAAATCATAAATCAATCCTTCACAACAGGAAAGTTCCCAACAACCCTCAAGCAGATCTCCATTCGACCCCTGTTAAAAAACAACCAGCTTGACCCAGATAAAGTAGAGTCCTACCGGCCAATTTCCAGCATCCCACTGCTAGCTAAAATACTAGAGAAAGCGGCTCTGAAGCAAATCCAACAACATATTGACACCTCATCCCCCCTAGACCCCTGCTAACACGGGTTTAGAGAAGCTCATGGTGTCGAAACACTACTCACCTCACTAATTAACACTCTCGTTTGTGGCTTAGACAACATCAAAGCTGGTTTTGTGCTGATCTTCCTGGACATCGTCGCAGCATTTCACTCCGTTGACCATGATCATCTACTAGCTCGGCTCCATGAGAAGGGGATTCAGAGTCTAGCCTGGGATTGGTGCAGATCTTATCTTGAAGACCGATGGCAGCAAGTCAGGATTGGCTCTAGTACATCAGAACCGTTCCAACAAAAGCAGGGAGTACCCCAGGGTTCCTCCCTCGCCGCGCTGCTTTTCAACATATACATGCAGCTAATCTGCGAAATCATCCGAGCCTTTGGAATATCATGCCTTATCTACGCAGACGACGTGCTGATGTATTCACCTTTCAACGTCACACTTCCTGATTACACGACTCTAGTTGATTGTTTCAATGCAGTAACAGACTGGCTCCTCAACCAGAACCTAAGGATAAATTTCAAAAAAACCGAAGTCCTAACCATCACCAGAAACAAAAACTTCTCTCCTCCAACATCCCTAACGGTGAGAGATACTGAACTACCAATCAAGTCAGCCATACGCTACTTGGGTGTGACACTGGATCAGCAACTAAACTTCAAAGAGCACATAAGCCGCACAAAGTCTGTCTATTACAAGATCAAGACCCTTCGCCACCTAAGACCTATGCTAGATCCTGACAGCTTCCGCACAATATTCCAGGCTCTTTTCATACCTCATTTTGACTACGCAAACGTTATACTTCAAGGCCCCCCCAAAAACACACTTAATCCTCTGCAATTAGCGATGAATGCTGCTGCCCGTGTATTGTGTGGGACCTCAAGACGAAATCACATATCCCCCATCCTAAGAGATCTACACTGGCTCCCGGTAAGCTGTAGGGTCTCCTTCAAGGCCCTACTAATCACTTTTAAGGCCATAAACAACATAGTGCCCCCCCTCAATCTCCATGCTCATCTCCCAACCTCCCAACAACAGATCCAAGAGGTTGCACTCCTCCAATACACTTATTACGCCAAAAGTATCCACAAAGTGGGCACAATCAACCAACAATCGAGCATTTGTATCCTACGCACCCAGATCATGGAACAACCTCCCACATGACATCAGAGCACAAGGATATCACTCAATTTAGAAAGGCCCTCAAGCACCATTTGTTCATTATGTACTTTTCACAACACAACAATCCCCCTCACGCCTCACACCCTCACACATACCATCCCTCAACCTGATAGCTTAACAGCATACTCAAGTTTGATAAGAGGAAGTGGCCTGTAAATGGAACACGGTCCACACTGGTTCTCACTCCCTGTTCTACCCTTGTAACATTATTGACACAGCAGTAAATTGTAAATTGTACATAGTTTTCCCTGTTTTTCTCCAAGTTGTTTTCCCTATTCGATGTAAACTTGGGAGTGCCCTGAGGTCCTCAAGTCGTTCTGTTAACTGTAAACCGCACTGATGATAAAGAGCGCGGTATAAAAGAAATGTTAAATAAATAAAAATAAATAAATAAATATATCCAAATTGTATTATTCGCCTACTAGTATTATTCGGGGGGGGGGGGGATGTAGTAGAAGGTGGGTTTAATGTCTTATCATCTGATTCTTTAGATCTTACAGCATTTTTGGAATCATCAAATTATTCAAAGTTGTTAAAACACAAGTGGATTGTGAAAAATTGCAAGAGGACCTTGACAAATTGGAAGACTGGGCGTCCAAATGGCAGATGAAATTTAATGTGGATAAGTGCAAAGTTATGCATCTAGAAAAGAACAACCCAAACTATGGTTACATGATGCAAGGTTCCACATTAGGAACCACCACCTAAGAAAAGAATTCAGGCGTCATCATGGATAATACATTTAAACTCTCCACCCAGTGTGCAGCGGCAGCCAAGAAAACAAATAGAATGCTAGGAGCATAAGAAAAGGAATGGAGAATAAAACTAAGGATATTATAATGCCTCTGTATCGCTCCATGATGCGACCGCACCTTGAATATTGCGTGCAATTCTGTCACCGTATCTTAAAAAGGATATAGCAGAATTAGAAGAGATGCAGAGAAGAGCTACGAATTTGTGCTTTGGACATCCGAAAACAGGCATAGAAACTATGTCCAGAGCCATTTCAGAAGCCGGCTGTGGGGACGTCCCCAGTATGGGGATGTCAAAATCTGAACGAGGAAGTGAATGAGGCATGGCCAGGGTGTTCACAGGAACCTGGAGCCATGGTTAGGGCATTCCCAGGTACCAAGACATCCCAGCATCATGTCAAACGTAGACCTGCTCCAAGGCATGCATAGTGACGAACAAGCATCTGAAAAGTGCTCGTTTTAGCTGAAAAACATCCAGAGGGTGTAGACAGGAAAGCATTCTATCATCCCCCGTACTCAACACAATTTATACTATAGTAGAAACAGAATTTAAACCCTGATTGCCCAGTTCCTAACCCACTACCCTAACCATTATACTATCCTAGACGTCTGGGTTCTGAAATATAGTTTTGGGGATGTCTAAGCAGATGCCCCTGCAGATATCCACGTTTGTGAAATCATGTCTGCACCTTGATGTGCCTGCATTTTTTCCAGATGTTCTGGCTTAGATGTCCCAGATTGCACTTGGATGGATCTGCTAAAATTCCCCTCCATATCTAGCGCGCTCCACAGATCCAACTCTGACTACTCAGTCAAAGAAATTAATCAGATTCATTTGACAAAACCTACCCATAGTAAAGCCATGCTGCCTCGGATCCTGCAATTCACTGGATTCCAGGAATTGCCCTATCCTTTGTTTTAACCAGTATATAAACCCGCAGAAATCAACCCCAATGAATCCTCCTATCACTTGATTTCTAATATCTATTATTCCTTCAGGAACCAGTTTAACACTAACACACCCAAAATGTGTAAATCTAGAAGTATGTGTGGGGGTTATTTTGTTTTTGTCTTTTTTTTTTTTGTTGGATCACTCACCATGAGAAGAAAAGTTTCTTCTCTCGTAGTGAGCCCTCCATTTTAATCATTTATAAAGGACCCAAACGAATCCTATAATACAGCATCAACAGCACATTCGGCTGCCATTACCATCAAAACCAAAAAATTAAATTTGTCCTTTCAGATCTTATAAAATCCTTTAAACAACATGAATAAAGTTCATCATTGTAAAGTACTTAGCTGGTGTCATCCATACGCTCCCAATGCTGCCTTTCGAGCACAAGTTGAAATCATAAAAAGGACAAACAAACTTTTGTTCATCCTTCTGCTCACAGTTCGTTCAGCAAACTGCTCTGAAGGTTAATGGAGCAATACAAACAGCACAGCAAGGTTCCCGCTACACCAATCAGTGTTTCAAGCCGCTCAGCTTTCAAGCTCTTCTTCAGGCGAATGAACCTTACCAGTTTCTGGTTCCGGTTTTATACCAACTGAGAGTGACGTCAGAGAGCTAATTACCTCAAAGTAACACCTGATGCACAGTGACTACGATCACAGTCTTAATCCCCACCAGTCAATATCTGCATTCATACCCTTAGGGGCTACCGATTGCAAACGGAAAATCCATTGCTGTTCTTTAAACTGCAGCTTGGTTCTACGATCCCCTCCTCTCATAGAAAGGGGAACACAATCCAAGATCTGCCACCTCAAATCTCCAAATTGATGACCCGCTTGCTGACAATGTGAGACCATCGGCGCTGACATCTGCCTTGAATTGATACGTGATCTGTGCTCTAACAGGTGCTTCCTAATCAGGCGAATTGTTCTGCCTACATACTTAAAATTACATGGGCATTATCAACAGATATACAACATAAGCTGTCTGGCAAGTAGATGAACACCGTAACACATACTGCTGGCCCGTATCCTTTGTTTTAGCAGCAATTTCATTAACTTACTACAGAGGTTTCACTAATAAGCCTGTATTCCCCAGAACCTTCCTTACTTTGCTATTACTAGATGGATTAAATTTAAGGTATTAGTGCTGTGAGGCTTTTGGACAGCAAGTGGGCTAGTTTTTACTATTTAGGTGGCATAGTTGATTTTATTTTCTGTTTGTTATAAGATGCTTTTGTTTCTTTCTATTTTTAGTCTGAGGTTTATGATGTGTTTTTATAATCTTTTAACCAGACATTTCAAGCTATTTTATAATCTGCTGAGGGTGGCAGCTTCCCTCCCGAGATTGGCAGACTATAAATTTCTGTAAATAAACAAAGTAAGTCAACCAACTTGATACGTAGTTAAGTGAAGTAAACATAATGGATGGATTTTTTTTTCATATATATTGCATTATAGAGCTTGAAATCAGCAGTTTATTCTTCCCATGAATTTTAGGAATAGAACACAGTTTCCATCTGAGAATAGATCACTTCTATAGATAAATATTCCCTATCGTAGAATGCACTGCTTGCTCATAATCCTTGCTGTATCAACCCTACATTGTTTCAATTATTTTTTATGTGGTTTTGATTGGCTTATAGATTTGGATGGCAGTAAGACTGATGCTAATGTTATAAAACTGCTTGACTGAACTAGGTCCTGGTTTTCTTTAAATGCTTTACAAAGACACAGATGTGATAAGAGCTGGAACAGACCTTCAAGAGAGAAAAGATTAGGCATTTGTAAAGTCTTTGTCTTTCAAAGGCATGAAGCATCTCTCTCACTACACTTATTCTGTTAGTATCGATTCCATTGTGGTAGAAGCCTACAGATAAAGTAGAAACTATGATTTAAAGTTTTTCAGTGACTTAAGATGATTTTACTGTAGTGAAACACCATGAATGTGTGGAGAAAATCAATGGCAAAAGCCACCATCTGAAACTGCCTCCTAGGCAAAACTTAGGCCTTTGCCAGTGGTGCAGCTGCACATGGCGCAAAACGATAGGGGCACATTTTGGGTCGGTTTTCTGCCAGTTCAGCTCCCTCCATCCCCCCCCCCCCCCACGCTGCCTTGGGCTCTTCCACCACTTTTCCTGTTACTTTGGTGGCAGCAGTAGCGAACCTCCAATTTAAAAAAATGGGTCTTTGAAACTCCACGCTTACATGGCTGATCTGGTCCCTCCCTTTTCTGGTGTCAGAGGAAGGAGGGATCAGACCAGTCATGCAAGTGCGGAGTCAGAAAGACTAGCATTTTTTATTTTTAATTGGAGATCCTCCACTACCGCCGCCACCACCAAAGGAATAGAAAAAGCGGCAGCAGGACAAGGGCAGGCCGGACAGGCAGCACGGGGGAGGGGAGGAGCCGGCTGGGCATGAGCAGGTGGGGTAAGATGGGGAGATGCTGGACATGGGGGATAGGGACAAATGACAAAAGTCTGATGTCATGGGGGGAGGGGAGGCGCCAGGTTTATAAGTCTCAGAGGGTACAGTTATGGCTTGGTACAGCCCTGACCACCTCAGACATCATACCATGAACCACAGAAAATGAACACAGTCATTCATTCTGAGAGAAACGGTAAGGGCAGATATGACTCAAATATGATACCAAAATAAGTAGTTTATAATAAATTTACATTTGAGAAACAAACCACAGAGAGATCATGATAAGACACAATATCAAGGACAGAAGGAATCAGGAAGCCTAGGTTATAAAGATAATACAATGCTATAAGACCACAAACGGCAGGGAGGGAGCGAGGGGACAGACTCGAACAAAACAAGAAAAGGGAGCATCCCTAAGGTGCAGACTAATGCACAGCTGGAAGCAGGCCAGGAGATGACAAGGGAGCAGGTCAATTAGGTGATAGCAGAAGGGAGAAGCCCTTTGCAAAAAAGTGGCCCTTGAGATGGCCCTTGAAACAAGAAAAAGAGTTGGTCATCAAGGTGGAAAGGGAAAGCGTTCCAGAGAACTGAAGCAACAACCTGAAATGCAGAAGAGTGGGTTGTAGCAGAGTGGACGATGCAGAAGCCCGGTACTTTGAGCAGGTTCTGTGATCCAGACATAGAACATGAGAGGGGGTATATGAGGTTAGAAGCTGGGACAAAAACGGAGGGTTACCAGAGTAGAATGCATGGAATGTTATGGTAATATTACACTAGGGGGCAGCAAGTGTGGAGGACTTTAACATTTAGGGGTCTGTCTACTAAATCATGGTAGCCTTCTGTAGCTAGTAAGAGGTGATAGCGGCAAAAGCCCCGCAGTAGTTGTAAAAAGCCCATGGTAGTTGCAGGCGGCATTCCTAGCCATTCCCCTGCAGATACTGTGAAGTTGTTGCCCTTACTGTGGAGACCCATGATCCCTGCATTGGCAGGCAGCATGGGAAGTCGGGGATTGTGGGATCTGTGGCAAGTGCAAGAAGAGGACAGAGAAAGTAATTGCTCTTTCCCCTCGATCACTGCTAATCCCCCCCCCCCCCCAATCCAGATTGGGTCTCCCCAACCTGTCACCACCATTGCTGGTGCCATATATGTACCGATCCATGGCACTGACAATGTTTCCCCACAGACAGCCCCCAATCCATATTGAGAACTGTCTGGGCGGGGTGGCCAGGGCACCCCCTTCATAAATATCCTATCCTGCAAGCCAGTCGCCCCCTTCCCTCCCAACCCCCCAGTCACCCCCCTCCCTCCCTCCCAACCCCCCATTCAAAATCTATAATCCTAGCTATTTGGCAAAAGGGGGCTCTCACTCTCTTTAACTTCCCCCTCCCCCCACAATTACCTTAAAAATCCTGATGATCTACTGGACAAGGAGGCCAAAACAATCCTCCCTGCTCCTTCCCCTGTCCTCAGCACTCTCTATAATGGTGCTGATCTCGTGGTGCTGCCCCCTAGTGTCCTTATGTTTGGAAACAGTACCGCTGGACTAGCATCGTTTCCGTTAGTTTTGTAGGTTTTAAATGAGTGAGGGGGGGAGGGAGAGAGGGAGGCCAACTAGCTAGCTAGATCAGACAGACAGTTGTGAGGGGATGCCCCGATTCCCCCAGACAGTTCCCAATAGAGATCGGAAGCTATCTAGGGAGTGCTGAATATAAGAATATAAGACATGTCTTACTGGGTCAGACCAAGGTTCATCAAGTCCAGTACCCTGTTTCCCAACAGTGACCAATCTAGGTCATAAGTACCTAGCAGTTTCTCCTAAAGACACAGGTTCCACAATACTTGTATTGGGTCAAGCAGTGATATCCTCGGTCCCTTTTAATAATGGTTAATGGACCTTTCCTCCAGGAACTTGTCCAAACCTTTTTTAAACCCAGCTACACTAACAGCTTTTACTACATCCTCCAGTAACAAATTCCAGAATTTGATTACACGTTGAGTGAAAAAATATTTTCTCTTATTAGTCTTAACCAGATTACACTGTAGCTTCATTGCATGTCCTCTAGTCTTTCTATATTTTGATGATCCCTTATCTTTTTAGCCACTCTTCATAGGAGTATCCTTCCATCCCCTTTACCATTTTGGTGGCTCTTCTCTGTACCTTTTCTAATAATGCTATATCCTTTTTAAGATACGGCGACCAGAACTGCACACAATATTCAAGGTGCGGTCACACCATGGAACGATAAAGAGGCACAGGTGCTCCTTGTGGTCTTGGGCAAGCCACTTAACCCTCCATAAGCCCATGTTCCCTGTAAAATAGTTATCTCCAAGTTATAATGCCCTGTTCAATGTAATTTCAGTTTGTTCAATGTAAACCGCACTGATGAAGAATAGCGCGGTATATAAGAGAATGTAAATAAATAAATAAATAAATTATAATATAATATCCTCTGGAAGTGCAGGCAAGTCCAGCCTGGGACACTGATTGGTATATCTGAGGTACCGGTATTGGTGACAGGTTGGGGGGGCCTGGAGGGTGGGATTGGGTCATGAAGAGGTGGCTACTGCTGATTAGCAGTGGCCACGATGCTGCCCTGACAGCATCAGGTTGCAGGTTACACCACCTCTTGAAGTGGCATTATCTGCAGTTGCAATCAGGCACATTTTGGCAGCCACTGCCTGACAATTGTTTGCACAGTGGCTGCCGTCCCAATTCTGCATCTACCATGCATTTCAACTGTGTTAGCTGCTACCCCCAAATGGTATTGCCATGTTATCCTCGTGGTAGAACCTAACGCAGCCTAGTAGACAGATCTGTTAATAATATGCTTGTTACATTTCAAATCTCCAAAGGAAAATCAAGAAATTACTAAAAGAATTGTTATAAGTGAGTGATTGAATTATGAATGTATGTAATATGCCTGCACTCTCCAGGGGTCCTTTTCTGGGATTTTTTTTAGGGGGTAGTATAAAGAGGGTATTTTTCCTCTGTATGGCTGTACTTCTGTTTTTTTCCTGTATTTTTCCTTTTGAGAACTTTTGCAGAAAATTACAAGATAAAGCAGTGAATTAAAAAAAATAGACATTACTAAAAGGAAAATGAGACATTGCGGAGCAAAATAAATAAAATATTTAAGACCACACAATGGGGAGAGAAGAGAAAGAAAAAAAAGTTTAAAAATGAGCAGCAAAAGGGAGTTTAAAACCTCCAAATTGGATCATGCTGGATTGAGGACTACTATATAAAAGAACCAACATCCACTGCTTAACCACTTGCCCTAAAGAAAGCCATGTTATGGTGACTGAAACATCGGTTCCAGTTAGAAAGACACAGCATGACCCTGAAAACGGCAACATTTAAAAAGTATCCTATTTTAAGGAAGCACTCCAAGGCTTGGCATTTTACTACATTATTTGAGTATGCTTAGGACTTCTACGTAATGGAATATGGATTTTTAATGACATTAAAGGAGGATATCATTTATAGTCTTTGTTAGTCTTATCGGTCTGTTTGAATTGTTATTTAATTTTTTCATTATTGGCTTGTTATGAATGTTTGATTTTGCAGTGTTTGTAATTCAGTGATTTGTTCACAGTTACAAACATCAGGATTTTTAGCCAGAACAGTCAATGGAATACATTAATTATCTGCATAGTTGCATCGGTGCTTAGTGACGCTGAATAACTCGTGCTGAGCAGCAACTATGCTGCCATAATCTAGATGAACTTAAGTCTACTACTGAGAAGGGCTAAAGCTATTCAGATAAACCCAGCTACAGTCTCCACTTCTCAGCCCTAGTCAAAGTTCTTTTTATCCAACTATTTAGAGGAGAGAATCGATCCACAATCTGCTGGAAATAAAGAAATACTGAAGGGACCTCTGGTGGCTGAGGCAAATAGAGGCATGGGAGTGATGTCACTGAAACCTGGGCTTTTCACTGGTTCTTTGTTTCCAGGGGCGGCCCAAAGGGGGTGCGGGGCCATGTGCGGAGACTCGGTGCTGGGCCTCATTTGCATAAGTGGCCTTATTTGCATAAATATTTGCATAATGTTACCATATACTAACTTTTAGTAAACATGTCTCTTAATGAGTGTATGGATAAAGAAAGACTAAAAGATTTCTACATTACTATAATCCAGTGCCAACCGCCAGGCACATTAGGAACTACTACAAACGCTGCCCATTTAGAACCCATAGCAAACCCGCCATATCGTAACAGCACTACCAGGACTCACAAAGCACCATACCCTAACTATCAAAAGGCAACACTGCAAATATTAAACCAATACATTTCAGAGAATACTGGGGAAAGAGAACAAGTGGCAATGTCAAATAGGAATTACATAAACAGAATACCTCAGCTCAGTTACACATGCAGAACATAGACCATCACCAAACAAGGAATCACAATTTAGAAACAGGAAGGCAATAATTAAACTGGGAACCCCAAAAGCCAAACTTGGAATGTACAACAACACTGTAGAAATAAAACTATAAATTAATTTCCTCTTGTACCAAACAAAGCGCAGACGTTAATGATGCACATTTCCCAGAGCTTTCATATTCCAGTTAATAAATTCAAAATAAAGAGATATCTTTCTACCTTTTGTGCATTTTTTTTCAGTTGCAATTGCTCCAGACACTTTCTTCTGGTTTCTTCATGTTTTCTGCTAACTCTCCATCGTCTGTTGTCCATTTGTCCTTTCTTCTCTCTTCTAGTTTTTTTTTCCATTCTCTCTCTCTACATCTGCTTTAACATACAAATCTTTCTCCTTTTGCTCTTTCCTCATTCCTATTTCATCCACTCAAATTTTACCCCTCCATCCTCAATCCCCACTTACTCTCCCAATACCCGGCCAATTGTAGATTTTTCATCCCTCCCACACAAAATATTTTTCCCCTCTCCATTTTACTCTCGCAGCCCCATCCCATTCTAATCCTCCCCCAACATCAGCTCCCTTCTAGTTCCAGCCTCACCCAGCATCCATTCCCTTCTAGTCCCTGCATCAGCCCATTTCCAGTCCTAGCCTCCCATCAGCCCATTTCCAGTCCTAGCTCCCCCATCCATTTCCAGTCTGAGTCCCTTCATCAGCTCATTTCCAATCCTAGCCCCCCCATCAGCCCATTTCTAGTCATTTCCTAGCCCCACCATCAGCCCATGTCAAATCCTAGCTCCCCTCCACTCAGCCCAATTCCAGTCCAAGCCCCATGAGTCCATTTCAATCCAAGCCCCCACCACAGCCCATTTCCAATCTTAGCTCCCCCCAACAGCCCATTTCCAATCTTAGCTCCCCCAACAGCCCATTTCCAGTCCTATCCTAGCTGCTCCATCAGCCCATTTCCAGTCCTATCCTAGCTGCTCCATCAGCCCATTTCCAATCCTAGCTCCCTTCCCTCACAGCCCATTTCCATTCCAAGTCCCCTCCCCATCAGCTATTTGCAGTTCAAGCCCCCCCTTCCACTCAGCCTACTTCCATTCCAAGTCCCCGTCCCCATCAGCTATTTGCAGTTCAAGCCTCCCCCCCTTCCACTCAGCCCATTTCCAGTCCTAGCAACCCCCAACCCATTACCAGTCCTAGCCCCCCATCAACACACTTCCAGTCCTAACCCCACATCACCCCATTTTCAGTTTAAGCCCCCCCTATAACCCATTACCAGTCCTAACCCCTCCACATCAGCCCATTTCCTGTCCTAGCCCCCCCATAGCCCATTACCAGTCCTAACCCCCCCATAGCCCATTACCAGTCCTAACCCCCCCCATCAGCCCACAGCCCATTACCAGTCCTAACCCCATCAGCCCACCTCAACTCCTAACCCCTCCCCATCAGCCCACTTCCTGTCCTAGCCCCCCCCCCCATAGCCCATTACCAGTCCTAACCCCCCATCACCCCATTTCCAGGCAGGCCCCATCAGCCCACAGCCCATTACCAGTCCTAACCCCCCCCCCCAACAGCCCACAGCCCATTACCAGTCCTAACCCCATCAGCCCACCTCAAGTCCTAACCCCTCCACATCAGCCCATTTCCTGTCCTAGCCCCCCCCCATAGCCCATTACCAGTCCTAACCCCCCATCAGCCCACAACCCATTACCAGTCTTAACTCCCCATAGCTCATTACCAGTCCTAACCCCCCCATAGCCCATTACCAGTCCTAACCCCCCCACATCGGCTCAGGAAAATTAAAAAAAAAAAAAAAAGCTGGCTGCTGCCGCTGCGGCAGCAGCAGAATGGAGTGTCCCGCGGGGCCCCCTCTGCCCGGCTGAGCCCCTCTGCCCGGCTTTCAGATTTGCGAAGGGAGAGTGTCTCCCTCGTGTCTCTGTTAAGCCTGCAGGGGCAGATGGGAAATTTCGGGGCAGATGGGAAATTTCCCATCTGCCCCTGCAGGCTTAACAGAGACGCGAGGGAGACAC
The DNA here is from genome assembly GCA_033557465.1 of Ichthyophis bannanicus. NCBI lineage: Eukaryota > Metazoa > Chordata > Amphibia > Gymnophiona > Ichthyophiidae > Ichthyophis > Ichthyophis bannanicus. The sequence goes on from CM066043.1 coordinate 168,822,899, forward strand.
TCTTCCTTCGCAAATCTGAAAGCCGGGCAGAGGGGGCCCCGCGGGACACTCCATTCTGCCGCTGCCGCGGCGGCAGCAGTAGCAGCCAGCTTTTTTTTTTTTAAATTTTTTAAAAAGCAGAATGTTCTTTACGCGGGGCCCTGTGCAAAAAACATTCTTGCTCTATGGACGGGCCGGCCCTGTTTGGTTCCACCAATCTGCTGGTAGGGAAACACAACCCACTTGTCTGGATTGGTCTAGCAAGATAATATGGAAATGTGTATTTCTATGTTTTAAAAAAAAAAAGGCAATGATGATTTCAGACTGCACCCTTGCATTACAAAGGTCATCTCAGGGAACTGATGGAGGTTTATAAGGTGGTTTATAATAAAGCTTTTCAAAGTTAACAAGAGTGAGAAAGTTAATAAAACTTTGTAAAAGTACATTTAAGGGCCTTATTTGATAGATATCCTTCCATAGAAACAGAATGGAAAGTTACTTTTTTTGAATAATGCCCTAAATAAACCCTTCTTCCCACTGACCAGCTTAAAGCTATGAAGGAAGGGTGGCCTGTTGGCTCTGGCAGCCACGTGGAAGGCCGCCACATCTACTCTCTGCATTTGCTGGAGCTGGGGATTGCTGTGAAAGCAATGTTCACAGCTTCTGGTTGGAGAGAATCATAGTCATCATGCAACACTGTCATTTAGTGGTCAGATTTTAGGTTCTATAGAGGGAGCCTTGGTGCATATCTTTTATCCGAGAACTGTCTCTATATTGGCTGGACTAAAGTAAGCTTAAAGGGAGATAAGAAATAAGAAAAACAAAGTTAAGCTGTGAATGATGGCTCGTAGTTTCATATCCCATCCCTGATTCCAACTGAGTAATAATGTCTGAAAGGAAATGCACATGCTACCATATTTAAGCCTCCAAAACTGATCATGCTGAATGGATAATGAGAGTCCATCCATTCACTGAGACCATTACAAATAATCTAATTTATGGAAAACGACAAGCCACCACATGAAAATGCTGGGATTTATTTTAATTCTATTTACCCACTCATCGAACTTTACTGAAAATGCTGCATTCAACAATTCTTTCTAATGCTTTTGATATAACAATGTTGATGACAGCGGTATTACATTAGTTGGTACATTATTTTGGTTATATTATTACCATTGATTTGCCACTGAAAAGTCAGGTTGCATCATTGTAAAAGTACTTACCAAAGCCTGGAAAAGCCAGTGTAGACAGGAAAGAAGAGAGAAATAGGTTTAATAATTAGTTAAATTGATGAAAAAAATGCAAAAAACATGACAAATACAATACATCGGGGCAGTTTCCTAAGGTTTGTGCAAGTAGCGCACGCTCAGCCCAGAAAATGAGCGTAGGGGTGGCACTCAAGCTCTGCTACTAAATAGAGACATGCCTAGCATGGGTTTCATGCTGTCCCCGTACTCATTCTCTTTGTGCATCCACACGCCAAAAATATCCAGAATATGCACGCTCTGCCAGTCTCCACCTCAACCACGCTATTCAGGGGTAGTGCGAGATTTTTAGCATGCGGTATTTTTTTTTACTGCAGTGCGCTTGGTGTGTGCTGAACCCCATGCTACCCGGTAGCGCCTTTAATAAACATGCCCCACTGAGCATGTCCAAAGAAAAGGCATTATTCCTGTAAATTAGAAGTGGGAAAATAATTATACTGATATATATTACAATGCCTACTGCAGTCACCTCTTCTCATCTCAACTTCCACATTTTTCTTCCTAAAAGAACATGAGTTACACTTTGGTTAAAAATGACCTCGGCATTACCACCAAATAAAGAACAGTAATAGGACAAGATAATTTACCTACCACAGTTTAGGCAGGTATTACTACCTCTAAATTGGTATTTTAAGTCTTCATTTGATCCCTTTTTTTATTATCTTAATTTCTTCAGATTTTTCACAGAAAAGTTAAATGGTAGTTACTGTGCACTTCGTTAGCTATCCATAAGGCCAAGAGGATGCTCAATATCTATTTACATTTAGCAGGCGGTTTTCCTTTCTTTTTTTAACATGAGAAACATCTCTTGATCTCTTTAAAATCCCTCATGAAATATTGTCCACTCCTCTCTGTGGGTAAAAGTACTTGTGCTGGTCACAGATACTAGGACTTTTAGTTGCCGGAAAATGAGGCATATCCAGTCTGGCCTTAGGTAAGAGGAGTGAAAGTGCAAGCAGGGCTGTCATTCTGAAATCCCTGCACATCCTTGCCATGGACACATCTGTACCTGTTTCAAAGCAAGTGCAAAGGGTCATGGCCACTAGCATTTTCAGATGGGCTTCTCATGGAATTTCCCTTGGAAAATAAACTTATAGCCCCATGGTACATCATGCCCTTAGAACTGCAAGCCCCATGCATAGTTAAAAAGAATATCCCATAAAATATACACTAATCATATATTCCTTGCACATAATTTTCAAAGGGAATGTATTGTGAACTTTCTTATTGAAAATTATGATAAGTAAAATTTTCATAGAAAATAATGTACACTGATTTGAAAACACAAATTATGCACACCAATTTCCAATCACACCCAAATCATGAACCAAGGAACACCTCCCCTCAATCTGGCTAAAAATATGAGGGCTATAGAACCTTAAGTTAGTTTAACAGCAATTTTTAGATAGCCAATTTATCCAGGTAAATTGATATTTATTATTCAGGTGAATAGGTTAAAAATTATCCTTTTTTGTGTAGATGAAAGAAATACATAATACATGATGAAGGCACTTTCAAAGCTATTTACCCATGCAAATAGTGATTTATACATATAAAAGGACTGAACACTGCACTTCCTCATTGCAACCACTTACATATTCCCTTATCAAAATTGATGGAAGGTCTGTAGATTTAAAGTACCCATGCAATTTGTTACAGTGAAAACACTTTGAGAATTGCCCCTTAAAAAATTAACTCATAAGAACATAAGAAATGCCATACTGAGTCAGACCAAGGTCCATCAAGCCTAGCATCCTGTTTCCAACAGTGGCCAATCCAGGTCACAAGTACCTGGCAAGTTCCCAAAAAGGCACACAGGTTCCACAGTGCTCATCCTGGGGTAAGCAGTGGATTTCCTGGGAAACTCCATTAAAGCTATCAACTTAAATGAACTGGACTGAGGTCACTAATTAATTTCTCACAGACTCCTGAATATCAGGGAAAACTATCTTTTCAGTGATATGGAGGAAAACCAACCACAAAACTATCAAGTGTATTTTTCTCTATTCACGTGCACAGAGTTGAAAAATCAATTACTTGAAAGCCAATATTAGTCACCCAACATTGACTAATTAAATTTATGCAAATATTCAGCTCAAATAAGTTCGATCTCACTATTTCGCCCAAAGATACCTGAATAAATACGTTAGACAGCCAACCTAAAGTTAACCAAACAGGCTAGTTACCCAGGTAAATTTGGCTGGCCAGTGCTGATTATCTGTGCAGATCAGCCAAAGTAGAACCACACCCTGGAAACATCGCGAGAACTTTCTCTTTGTCTGGCTAAATTTTGTCTGAATAACAATTTGCCTGGAAATATTTTGCTGGTCAGCTGGAGAAAATCTTAACCATAAAGTTTTGTCTGGTTAACTCCTAAAGTTAGCAGGACAAATCTTTATTTATCAACTCCCTAGTCTTTCAGTTGGTACAGGAAAAAATGTAGTTACTCACCTGTAACAGGTGTTCTCCAGGGACAACAGGATCTTGGCACAGCAAGAGCTCGGCAGCCAGAGCACAGAGTTGATCTGCACGTGTTCAAGGGAGAAAAGCGGTCGTGTGCTCTGTGTCGAGTAGAGCACGGATGAACTCCAGGGTCCGCACCGGTGTGAGGTGGGATTTGGAGTAGTTGATCAGAAAATTGAAGCACTCAAGGAGGAGAACAGTGTGCGATGCCAAGAGATAAGCCTCCTCTGCAGAGGTGCCCAAGGAAATACCCTGCAGCTGGAGGTGGGCCGTAACTGCCACCAGGTACTTGGTGAAGATTCGCGGGGCAGATGTGAGCTCAAAGGGGAGCACGCTGTACTGAAAGTGCTCTCCCTGCACCCTGAAACGCAGGTACTTCCTGTGCTTGGGGTAGACAGGACTGTGAGGGTAGGTGTCCCTGAGATCTAAGGAGCATAGCCAATCACCCTGCTGGAGGTAGGGCAGCAGGATGCCAAGTGATAGCATTTTGAACTTCTCCCGCACCAGAAACTTGTTCAGGTTCCTGAGGTTGGGGATGGGGAGGCCCCCCGTCTTCTTCAGAATGAGAAAGTACCAGGAATAAAATCCCTGACCCCGGAGGTGTGGCGGGACCCCTTTGACTCCCGTTGGCCGAGGAGATTGTTCAACTCTTGCTGCAAGCAAGCCTGGTGCGAAGGAAGCCAGGTAGACTCTGCCGGAGAGAAGGGAGGAGGGGATCTGTCCAGGCAAAGACGATACTTGTCCCTGATCACCTTTAGGACCCAGGTGTCTGAAGTGACAGCCACCCATTCGGAGGCGAAAAGAGACAGGCATCCTCCCATGGTTGGAAGCGGCCCCAGGGGGCGGGAGGCTATGCTTTTGGCGTCATAACCCTGGTGCTGGCTGGGGTGGCACCAGTGGCTGGGTCTTGGGCCCCTTGGGCTTCTGATGACCTTGAGCACCCCATTTGCCCTGAGCGTTGGTTGTCGGTGCGGGGGCAGGCGAGTATGGTGGGTATCCCTGCTAGGAGAGCCCTTTCCTCTGGAAGAAGGGCTTTTTGGTGTGCTGCTTCTTCTGTGGGAGCGAGGATGTTTTGCAAGAGAGACGGATGCGAGTCACAAATTCCTTCTCGATCTCAGCTGCCTTGTCCTGAGCAGCTTTTCACCGAGGCAGGGGACATCCAGGAGCTTCTCCTGGACCCAGTGCTCCAGGTCCAAGGACTGGAGCCACGCCTGGCGTCGGGCTCCGATGCCCACTGCTGCTACACAGGTGGAAGATTCTAACCTTTCGTACATGGCGCGGGAAAGGTATTTTGAGCAGTCTGCGACCGACCTCAGGAGGGACTGGAACCTGAGGAGGTGCTCCCCACCCAGACCCGTGGAAAAACAGCTGAGCTCCTTGGCGAGTTTGTTTATGTTTAATGTTTATGTTTAATTAAAACTTATTATACCACCCATAAGATGAGCTTCTGATCGGTTTACAATCATATAAAAATGCAAGGCTGCAGGAAAACAGAAAGGAACGCCATTAAAATCAAGAACATACCCATATACAGCTTGTACACCTGGATGTGACATGTCAGCATAGATCCCTGGTAAGCTTTGCGCCCGAGGGTGTCAAGAGCATGGGATTCCCTGCCAGGCGGGACTGAAGAGTGTGACTTCGGACTCTTCTGTTTCCGCATAGCAGATTCAACTACCATGGAGGTGTGAGGAAGCTGGGTCTTCCGAAACACCGAGCTGCACTGGACCCTATACATGGCATCGAGTTTCCTACTAACAATAGGGACTGAGGCAGGCGTTTCCCACATGCGGAGTAGCTGGGATAGAATAAACAGTATTGGAACCGTAAGAGAGTCCCTGGGCAGAGACTCGTACTGCAAGATGTCGCGTTCTGCCCTCGGCTACTCCTCAGTCTGCATCAGCAGGTTGAGGGCCCGAGCCATATCCCTCACAAATGCCAGGAAAGAGGTGTCCTCTGGAGGCGACCGCCTTTGCGAGGTGGGCAGGGATGGGTCAGAGGGGAGATCCCTGTGGGCGCAGGTTTCTGGGGAAGTCCTCCTGTTGATTCCCAGCTCGAGAGGTCCGAGAAGGACTCAGAGTCAGGCTGGTTCCCGTGCCTTGTTGCCGAGGCCCGCTTGGAGCCGTAGGCACTGGCTCTGGAAGACCTTGCTCCCAAAGAATGGGGCAGTGAGCGAGATCGGTACCAAGGACCCTCACGAGGCCTGTGGCTCTCAGGGCAGTTTCAGGGACTGCAGACGGGTGACCCTTGCTCTCGAGATGCGAGCCAGCCATGCTGGGCAAGAGCGCCTGCTGGGCAGTGAGGAAGGTAGAAATGCTGTGCTCCAGTGCCAGCATCCGGGACTTCCACTCGGGAGTGGGTTCCTGCGACGCCGATGCCAGGGTTACCGGGTCTGGCATGGAGGAGGAGAGGGGGTCCTCACTGGGACGACCCTCAGGAGACCGGACGCCATCGCCGGAGGCCTCCATGTCCATACAAGGTACTTTTCAAGGCCGTTCCTTGTCCGACCCTTGGGAACGCTGGGGAGGGCTAAGGGAACGAGCGCGAGACTACTCACACTTATCCAGAGGCCCCGACAGCGACTTCAAGGTCGTCTTCTTATTCCACCAATTCACCTCGGGCGAACCCTGATCGCAGTGATGCCTAGACCACGGGGTCACCACAGGGGACTCAGCCAGTGGTAGATCGGAAGGGCGAGGTGCCACCGGGGATCCCGGGGCTGTCTTGCGGAAAATGTCGTCGGACTTCTGCTTGCGGCTGAGCAAGGCCTTAGTGGACATTTTCTTACAAAGCAGAGCTCCAGGTTGTGGTCAGCCCCCAGACACTGTAGACAGCAGTCATGGGTGTCTCTGAGCGACATATTTTTGGAGCATCTGTCATATTTCTAAAAAACGGTGGCCATAGGGGCAAAAATGGCCCCTGTGAGGTCGAAAACCCTTGAGGCCAGCAATTGGAGAAAAAAGGGCGCGAAAAGGGCCCAACAGAAAAAACAGATGGCACCTTTGGGGGGGAAGAGGACCATGCATATGTGGCAGCAATCCCAAAGGCTTTCTTTGAAAGCTGGGAAATTGCTCCATGCGGGCTCCGTCGGTGCAGATATCACCCATAAGTGAGGACTGACTTCCTGCTTGTTCCTGGAGAACATATATTTCTATATGGCTGATTGGCCAGTTAAAGGGAAAAAAACTTCTTTAAATTCATTTTGGCTTTTTTTGCCAAATTTTTTTTAAATACTAAAATATTGTTGCCCACTCACAGGCATCTGCTTATTACCTGCATTATTTAATATGTTCCCAACTGAGTGTCAGCACATTTTAAAATTAAGGGCCATATTTACTAAGGCATTTTTCCTATTCTGTGTCTGGGGAAAAAAAGCCTACTAAACCAGGCCTTAAGGCAGCACACATATTGCACACACGCAAAATGTATTGAAATAATAATACCCAGACTCCTACTCCCAAGATCTTCAATTACATTCTTTTATTATTCTGCATATTTACTGACTTCAGTAAGGTACTCGCAATAAAAAATACATCTTAAAGCAGAAGAAACTGTTTACACAATATGTTTAGACTCTTTTCTATCCTGCACCTTCCAGAATGCAATTTTAAAATTTAATTGTTGAATAGCCATCTATTATTTTTTTTTCCATTTTAATTGTTTATTTAAGCATTTCAGGCAATAATACAATCATCATCTTAACCCAACATTGTACATTTTCCACAACCATCTTACAAACACATTGTTTTTTTTTATCTCCAACTGGCAATTCCAACATTCAATATTATCTAAGCTGCTTCTTTCCCCCCCCCCCCCCCTCCCTTCTCTCCCATCTCCATTGTCCGCTGTTGGGACATAGAAGAAAAATATAACACCTTCACTCTCGTAATCAACACCAATATTTATGCTTTTTCGCCGTTTAGCTCACTAACAGTGCTTTATTCTAATAGCAATCTTTGTTATATCACCTCCTTTATTCCCTCCTTCCCTTCTTTCCATCTTTCCAGGATTCCAGCCATACCCATACACTCTTCCAACGTTCTGCACTCTTCTCCCCTTTCCCTTGTCCCAGCCCCGTCAGTCTATGCATCAAACACAGATCCGCCACTCTTCTGACGAAGCCTTCACTTTGGGGTTTGCTTGCCCCTGTCCAATGTTTTGCTATTTCGCATCTTGCTGCCACTATACAATGATGCAATATCCCCCTATCTCTCTCCGGAATATCTTCCTCCAGTTGATTCCTCTGGCTTCCTCTGCATTCTATGGCCTGTCATTTCATAAATTATGTCCAGCACTTTTCCCCAATATGTTTGAATTTGCTCACACTTCCACCACATGTGTGGCATATCACCTCGCTCTGGGCATCCTCTCCAACACTGATCAGATTGTCCTAACCCTGCTCGCCTTTTACGTGTCGGTGTCCAATACCACCGATAGAGCACTTTATAGGTGTTCTCTTTTATTTGAGTGGCTATGGATATGCCTGCCACTGTCTGTATTACCTTATCCCAAACCTCTTCATTCTAGTGTACTTCCTAGTCTCCCTCCCATTTCTTCATAAACTCCAGCTTCCCCTCTCCTCCCTCCATTAACCCTTTAAAAATCTTGGACAAAGCTCCTTTTTGACCTAAATGTCCTGAACAAAGTGCCTCAAACCACCCCCTATTGGTCCATAAATCCTTCCATACTTTCTGCTGACGCACAAAGTGACTTACCTGAACATAGCTATAGTAATCATTATTTGACAGCCCGTAAAGGTCCTTAATACCCTCAAATTCCCTAATACCCTCTTTAACCATGATCTGGGAATTATGTGTAAGTCACAATTTAGCCCATCTTTGCAAATTACTCACCCCTGGCCCCTGTCCCTTCTCGAGGTATGCCTCCTATGTCATCCCCTGCGAGTATCCTTTGTCTTGTATTAATAATTTCCTATTCTGTTTCCAGATATTCAAGACATGTACAATGATAGGGTTTATGGTGCCGGCTTCGGGTGCTTTGCTTCCCCTCCATACCATCCTTTCCAATCCCACTCCCCTTACTGAGTCTACTTCCATTTGGACCCAGTGTTTCTGTTTTTCTCTTTGCCATTCATATAACGTTGTGCAGCCACATAGTATTTTCGAAGATTGGGTACCCCTAACCCTCCCTCTTCCTTAGCTCTTTGCAGGATTGAAATAGCTACCCAGGGGCTCCTATTTTGCCATATAAATCTATTAATGCTTCGTTGCAGGTGCTTTAACTTTCTAGGCGGTACTAGTATCGGTAGCATTTGGAACAGGAACAAAAAGCAGGGTACAAGCATCATCTTTACAGCTGCTATGCGTCCGAACCAAGAAAGATATCCTTGCCCCCACCCATTCAATAAGCTCTCAACTTGCCCTAATAATTTTGGATAATTTAAATCATATAATAACTCCAACTTATTGCTTATTTGGATCCCTAGGTACCAAATAACTCCCTTGGCCCACCAAAACGGGTATTTCTTTTGTAATATTCCCTGCTCTTCCTCTGTTAGTGATAAGTTTAATATTTCTGATTTTGTCGAGTTGATAGTAAATCTCAACTGTCCGATATTCTTCTAATTTCCACATTAGGAAAGCTATAGAAAAGCCCGGTCTAGTCACACTCATAATGATGTCATCTGCAAACAATGAAACTCAACATTCTGTCTTTCCTACTTTTATGCCCTTCAGATCCTCCCACTCTCTCACCCTCTCCGCAAACGGCTCCAAGGAAAGCGCAAATAGAAGAGGTAACAAGGGGCACCCCTGCCTCGTCCCTCTCCCCTGCTCGAAAAAGGCAGAGTAAGCTCCATTCACCTGAACACATGCTTTCGGGTTGCGGTATAACACTTGTACCCAACATTTGAACTCATCTCCCAACCCCATTCTTTCCATTACCTGAAAGAGATAGGGCCAAGACACCTAGTTGAAAGCCTTTTCCGCATCTAGGGATACTAACAATGCCTCCTCCTTACTTTGTTCAACCGACCATATAATGTTTGATATCTTTCGTATATTGTCTGCTACCAGCCTACCTGGGATAAATCCCGCTTGATCCTGATGGATCAATTTCCCTATTACCCTATTCAGACGTGTGGCCAATATTTTGGCCAGTAATTTAATGTCCAAATTTAACAATGAGATTGGTCTGTATGATGAACATTCTTGTGGGTCCTTTCCTTCTTTGTGTATTACTGTTATTCCTGCCCAACACATAGTATCTGCTAACACCCCTCCCTCCCTTGGTAAATTAAACAATTTCACCAATGGTGTAGTTAATATCTCCCCAAACCTTCTATAAAACCTTGCAGTGAGCCTGCCTAGTCCCGGTGCCTTGTCTACTTTTAGCTGTTTTATCGCTTTCAGGATTTTCTCCTCCCTTATTGCTCTATTTAGCTCTTTTTGTTCCTCCTCTTCTAGCTTCGGAAGTTTTGTAGAGTCTAAGTAACTCTGTACCCTCTCCCTCTCTGGAGGGCCTCTCGCTTCGTAAAGCGATTGATAAAATCTCTTGAAGGCCTCCCGGATTTCCCCATCCTTAGAAACTCAAATTCCCACCAGGCTCTCTGTCAATATATCCCACTAGAGGACAGCAACCTTGGGCCGGAAGGACTGGGGTTTCTAGTCCCACAGATGCTCCTTGTGGTCTTGGGCAAGCCACTTAACCCTCCATTGCCCATGTTCCCTGTAAGTATTAGTGAATGTGTCTCATATCCCCGCGTGTTAAATGTATCCCCCAATTGTGTTGTGACCGCTTTGATTGAAGGATAAGGCGGTATACAAAACTGTCTAAATAAATAAAATAAATAAATAAAAATATTTGTGATCTTAATTTCCGTTGTTTCAATTTCTGCGCCATATATCTCCCAGCTTTATTTCCCCCATCAAAAAAATTCCTGTCGCAAAAGCTGCATACGATACTTTATAATTTCTGCCTGCATTGCATTTAGCTGGGCCCTTACTGCCAACACTTGACCTCTATGTTCCTTTTCTATCTTGCGCATCTAATTCTTCCAATTTCATTGATCTCTCTCTCAATTCCCTATCTCTTTTCTCCCTCTCCTTCCTTTTACGTGCCCCCCATTTAATTAGCACTCTCCTCACTACAGCCTTATAGTCATCCCAAACTCCACCCCAGGCCACCTCACCATTATCATTCTATCTAAAATATTCCCTTCTTTCCCTCTCACCCTCTCATCCTCTAATAGAGATTCGTTTAACCTCCAGAACTGAGTGCCCCTCTCCCTCCACCTCCATTGTCATCCTAACCTCCACCAAGGCGTGGTCTGACCATGTTATTGAATCCATCTACGCCCCTTTAATCCTTCCTACCAGCTCCTTAGTTACCCAAATGAAGTCTATTCTGGAGTATGAGCCATGTACTGGGGAGAAGTATAAGAATTGTCCTTTCCGTGGGTGTTGAAATCTCCATGCATCTATCAAGCAGTGCTGCGTAACAAAGTTGCGATACTTACTCCTGTCCGCCCGTTTATCCTCCCTTTTTCCCGTAGCGTCTCTAGCTGGATTCCACGTTAAATTAAAATCTCCCGCACAGATAAAGAGTAGTTACTCACCTGTAACAAGTGTTCTCCAGGAGCAGCAGGAATCAGTCCTCACATATGGGTGACGTCAGCGCCAACAGAGCCCCTGTGCGGAGCATTTCCCCAGCTTTCAAGGAAAGCCTTTGGGAATGCAGCACGCATGCGCGTTCCCCTTCCCACCCAAGGGTGCCATCTTGCTCAGTCTGATGACATAGCTAAAAGACAGCAAAAAACAAAATGAAATATATGACTGCAAATCCAGGGGAGGGGGGAGGAGGGAGGAGGGAGGGTCGTGAGGACTGATTCCTGCTGCTCCTGGAGAACATCTGTTACAGGTGAGTAACTACTCTTTCTCCAGGACCAGGCAGGAAGTCAGTCCTCACATATGGGACTCCCCAGCTCTAGGCTACCGGGAACCCAAAGCTGAAAAAATGTCTCCCTCTGAAGAGCCTCAGCATCCGTGATAAGAATATCCTCTGAGAACGTCCCCGTACGGTAGCCCAACACAAGGGCTGGAGGGTAGGAGTTGCCTAAACCTCAAAGAGATTACGGAGTACCGTCTGTCCGAAAGCACTGTCCCTTCGGGACTCTCTCTCGAGGCAGTAGTGGGCTGCAAAACATCTGGCTTGAAGACCAAGTAGCGGCCCGGCAGATGTCTGCCAACGGAACAGAGCGGAGATGAGCTACTGACGTGGCTTTCGCCCTGACACGATGGGCCGTGACTCGACCGTGAAAGGGGAGATCGGCTGCCTTATACATCCAGGTGATACAATCTGCTACCTAAGTGGACAATGTACGCTTGGAGACAGGTAACCCCAGCTTATTAGGGTCAAAGGAGACGAAGAGCTGAGTGGCCCTTCGATGCCCCCGCGTACGTTCTATGTAAAAGGACAATGCCCTCTTACAGTCCAGGGTATTCAAGACTGTTTCAGCCCGGCTGGTATGCAACCTGGGAAAGAATGTCAGAAGAACCACCTCCTGGTTGAGGTGGAAAGAGGAGACAACTTTTGGAAGGAACTTCGGATGGGTCCGTAGGACCACCCTGTTCCTATAGAATCGTGTGTATGGTCTATCAGAAACCAGAGCTTGTAGTTCACTCATACATCTGGCCTAGGTAAGAGCTACCAGGAAGAGCGCCTTCCAAAAAAGGAAGCGTAAATGGCAAGTAGCCATCGGCTCAAATGGTGGGCGAGTAAGTTGCTGCAAGACCACGTTCAAATTCCATTCAGTGGCCGGTGGACGAACCGGAGGCTTGAGCAGAAGCAGACCTCTGAGGAAGCGGGACACCAAGGGGTGAAACGACATAGACTATCCCTCCACCGGTGAGTGGTGTGCTGTTAGAACACTGAGGTGGACCCGAACAGAGTTGGACTTAAGGCCTAAGTCTGACAGGTGAAGTAGATACTGCAGTACTACTGGCACAAGGCAGGAGAAAGGATCTTCATTGCGCTGAGCACACCATATTATGAACCTACGCCACTTGAGGGCATAGGACTTTCTGGTGGACTGCCTCCTAGAGGCCAAGACCAGCTCCTCAACTTCCCTAGGTAGAAGTAAGGGAGCTAGCACTATCCTTTCAGCAGCCAGGCCATCAGATTGAGGTATCTGAGATTGGGGTGCAGAAGGGAACTCTGGTTCTGAGACAGGAGATTGGGTTGCAACACCAGAGGGAATGGAGTTTCCACCGCCAACTGTGGCAGAAGTGGAAACCACGGTTGCCTCGGCCATCTGGGGGCTACCAGAATCACCAAGGCCTTGTCCCGGAGAATCTTGAACAGAGTTCGGGCCACCAGGGGCATGGGAGGAAACGCATACAGGAGGCCCGTAGACCAAGAGATCAGAAAAGCATCTGCTGCCATTCTCAGGGGGATGCGGCTGTCTGGAGCAAAACCTGGGCAGCTGATGGTTCAGCGGACTTGCAAAGAGATCGATGGATGGAAGTCCCCATCGTAGAAAAATCTGCTGGACCACCAGTGGATTCAACTGCCATTCGTGAGGCTGGAGAATCCTGCTTAGTTTGTCTGCCAAGAAGTTCTCCTGACCAGATAGATAAACTGCTTTGAGAAACATACCTTGTTTGACTGCAAAGGAGCAAAGGGCCTGCGCCTCCTGACATAGGAGTCTGGATCCTGTGCCCCCTTGCTTGTTCACATAGAACATTGCTACCTGATTGTCTGTCTCAACTAAGACAGACTAGTGAGAGAGGGCATGAGAAAAAGTCTGTATAGCCAAGCGGATAGATCACAGCTCCAAAAGATTGATCTGCCATGTGGCCTCCCGAGGAGACCAGAGGTCTTGAGTACACGTGCCCTGGCAATGTGCACCCCAGCCCTTTAAGGAAGCATCGGTCGTCAGCACCCTTGTGTGTGCTGGGGCCTGAAAAGGTACCCCCCTAAGAAGGTTTGGGAGATGTAGCCACCACTGCAAGGAGTCCAAAAGTGGTTTGGACACCTTTACTCTGTCTCGGAGGTCGCCTGTGGCCTGCACCCACTGAGCTCTTAGGCACCACTGAGCAGCCCGCATGTGCAGACGGTCATTCGGAGTCACATGTACCGTGGATGCCATATGGCCCAGGAGCCGCAGGAAGTGCCTGGCTGAGACCTGAGAATTGCTTTGGAATTGGTTGGCCAAGTCCATTAGTTTGTGGGCCCTGTCCTTGGGCAAGTAAGCTCTTGCCTGCAGGGTGTCTACTCTTGCCCCTATAAACTCTAGGTTCTGTGAGGGGAGCAAAGTGGACTTTGCGTAGTTTATGACAAAGCCCAGATGCTGAAGAAGAGAGACTTGTCTGGCCTCCTGGAGAGACTGTCCCCTGATGAGCCAATCGTCCAGGTACATAAGAACATAAGAACACAAGATATGCCATACTGGGTCAGACCAAGGTCCATCAAGCCCAGTATTCTGTTTCCAACAGTGGCCAATCTAGGTCATATGTACCTAGCAGTTTCCCCAAGAGACACAAGTTCCACAATGCTTGTACTGGGTCAAGTATTGATATCTTCGGTCACTTCTTAATAATGGTTTATGGACCTTTCCTCCAGGAACTTGTCCAAACCTTTTATAAACCCAGCTACACTAACAGCCTTTACTACATCCTCCGGTAACAAATTCCAGAGTTTGATTACACGTTGAGTGAAAAAATATTTTCTTTTATTAGTCTTAAATAGATTACCCTGTAGCTTCATTGCATGTTCCCTAGTCTTTCTATATTCTGATAACGTAAACAATCGATCTACGTTTACCCGTTCCACTCCGTTCATTAATTTATAGACTTCTATCATATCTCCCCTCAGCCATCTCTTTTCCAGGTTCAAGAGCCCTAACCTTTTTAGCCTTTCTTCATAGGAGTATCCTTCCATCCCCTTTACCATTTTGGTGGCTCTTCTCTGAACCTTTTCTAAAATCGCTATATCCTTTTTAAGATACGGCGACCAGAATTGCACACAATATTCAAGGTGCGGTCTCACCATGGAACGATATAGAGGCATTATAATATCTTTTGTTTTATTTTCCATTCCTTTCCTTATCATACCTTGCATTCTATTTGCTCTCTTGGCCGCCGCTGCACACTGGGCCGAGGGTTTTAACATGGTATCCACAATGACGCCTAAATCTTTTTCCTGGGTAGTGGTTCCTAATGTGGAACCTTGCATCGTGTAACCATAGTTTGGGTTGTTCTTCCCTAGGTGCATAACCTTGCACTTGTCCACATTAAATTTCATCTGCCATTTTGATGCCCAGTCTTCCAATTTATCAAGATCCTCTTGCAATTTTTCACAATCCTCTTGGGTTTTAACAACTTTAAATAGTTTTGTGTCATCTGCAAATTTGATAACCTCACTCGTTATTCCACTTTCCAGGTCATTTATGAATATGTCAAAAAGCAGCGGACCCAGCACAGATCCCTGGGGTACACCACTATTCACCTTTCTCCATTGGGAAAATTGGACATTTAGCCCTACCCTCTGCTTTCTATCTTTTAACCAGTTCCTGATCCACAATAGTACACTGCCTCCTATCCCATGACTCTTTAGTTTTGCCAAAAGTCTCTGATGAGGGACCTTGTCAAAGGCTTTCTGAAAGTCCAGATACACAATATCAACCGACTCACCTTTGTCCACCTGTTTATTCACTCCTTCAAAAAGCATAACAGATTAGTAAGACAAGACCTTCCTTGTCTAAAGCCATGTTGGCTGTCTCCCATTAGGTTGTGACTATCTACATGCTGAGTAATTTTATTCTTTATGATGATTCCTACCATTTTTCCTGGTACTGACGTCAGGCTCACCGGTCTGTAGTTTCCCGGATCACCCCTGGAACCCTTTTTAAAAATTGGTGTTACATTGGCGATCCTCCAATCTTCAGGTATTAGAGATGATTTTAATGATAGTTCACAGATTACTGATAGCAGGTCTGCAATCTCATATTTCAGTTCTTTCAACACCCTTGGATGTATACCATCCGGCCCAGGTGATTTGCTACTCTTCAGTTTATCTAATAGTTGTAAGACATCTTCCCGATGTATCGATATTTCCTTCAATTCTTCCACACCTTTAAATACCACTTCAGTCATGGGTAACATCCCTACATCTTCCTCAGTAAAGACCGAAGCAAAGAATTCATTCAGTCTCTCTGCTATCGCCTTGTCGCCTCTTAGTGCTCCTTTAACCCCTTTATCATCTAATGGACCAACTGACTCTCTCACAGGTTTTTTGCTACAAATGTACTTGAAAAGGTCTTTATTTCGCGTTTTTGCTTCCGCAGCAAGCTTCTTCTCAAATTCTCTCTTTGCCTGCCTTATCAATGCCTTGCATTTGACTTGCCAGTGCTTGTGCTGTTTCCAGGTTTCGTCGTTTGGCTGTTTTTTTCCATTTCCTGAAAGATGCTTTTTTGGCAACAACAGCCTCTCTGACCTCACCTTTAAACCATGCTGGCAGTTTTTTGGACTTCCTTCCACTTTTCTTAAAGCGTGGAATACAGCTGGTCTGGGCTTCCAAGACAGTATTTTTCAACAACACCCAAGCTTGATGTACGTCTTTAACCTTTGCAACTGCTCCTTTTAGTTTTTTCTTAACTGTTTTCCTCATTTTATCATAGTCTCCCTTTCGAAAGTTAAAAGGTAGTACTGTGGATTTCCTTACTATCCCTCCTCCACTAATTAAATCAAAGGCGATCATGCTATGATCACTATTGCCAAGTGGCCCCAACACCCTTATCTCTTGCACTAGATCTGGTGTTCCACTAAGGACTAGGTCTAATATGGCTTCCCCTCTGGTCGGTTCATGAACCAGCTGCTCCAAGAAGCAGTCATTTATTTCATCTAGGAACTTTATGACCCTAGCATGTCCTGACGTGACACTGACCCAGTCGATACCGGGGTAATTGAAATCACCCATTATTATTACTGCGCTGTAACGTTTGTTAGCTTCCTTGATTTCTTTGAGCATTTCATCATCCATTTGGTCATTCTCGCCAGGTGCTCAATAGTACACCCCCACTGCCATCGCCTTCCCCCTTTTATATGGAATTTCAATCCATATAGATTCTACAGCAGATTTTGTTTCCTGCAAAACTTTAATCCTTTCTGAGTCAATGCCCTCTCTAACATAGAGCGCAACCCCTCCACCAATTTGATCAGCTCTATCATTACGATATAGTTTGTACCCAGGTATCACAGTGTCCCACTGGTTGTCCTCCTTCCACCATGTCTCTGATATTCCAATCATATCTAACCTTTCATTTAGTGCTATATATTCTAACTCTCCCATCTTATTCTTTAGACTTCTAGCATTTGCATACAAGCATTTTAGAGAATGTATTTTATTCATGTTAATTTGGCTATTGTTAGACATGGGTAAATTGGGATCTTTAAGCTCTGTCTGCTCCATACTTGAGGGCATTTGGGCTACTTTACTCTTTTGTGGAACCTCTCTGCTTTTGGTAGTATCCTTCAAGGATACATTCTTCCGAACCATCCACTCTTGGGCGACTGTCGGCTTTCCCCTAATATCTAGTTTAAAAGCTGCTCTATCTCCTTTTTAAAGGTTAATGCCAGCAGCCTGGTTCCATCCCGGTTAAGGTGAAGCCCATCCCTTCGGAAGAGCCCCTCCTTTCCCCAGAATGTTCCCCAGTTCCTAACAAATCCAAAACCCTCATCTCTGCACCATTGTCTCATCCACGCATTGAGACTCCGGAGCTCTGCCTGCCTTTTGGGTCCTGCGCGTGGAACAGGAAGCATTTCGGAGAATGCTACCATGAAAGTTCTGGATTTCAACTTCCTACCTAAAAGCCTAAATTTTGTCTCCAGAACCTCCCTACCACATTTTCCTATGTCACTGGTACTGACATGTACCAAGACAGCAGACTCCTCCCCAGCACTATCTAAGACCTTATCTAGGTGGCGCATGAGGTCCGCTACCTTCGCACCAGGCAGGCATGTTACCAGGCGATCCTCACGTCCACCAGCCACCCAGCTATCTACATGCCTAATGATCGAATCACCAACTATAACGGCTGTCCTAACCCTTCCCTCATGGGCACATGGCCCTGGAGAAACCTCCTTGGTGCGAGAGGGTTTTACATCACCTGGAGGACAGGTCCTAGTTACAGGATCACTTCCTGCCAAACCAGGGTGATGCTCTCCTGTCACGTGACCTCTCTCCTCCATGGAAACAGGGGTGCTGCCAGACTGGAGGTGGGACTTCAGGACTGTATCCCTGTAGGTCTCGTCTATGTACCTCTCTGTCTGTCTTATGTTTCCCAAGTCTGCTACTTTAGCCTCTAGAGAACGGACTTGTTCCCTGAGAGCAAAGAGCTCCTTGTACCTAGTGCACACGTAAGACCTCTCACCAACTGGGAGAAAATCATACATGTGACACTCAATGCAAAAGACTGGAAAGCCCCCATCCTGCTGCTGGACTGCTGTCTGCATTTTAGTTATAAGTTTGTGTCTAGATCTTTAAGTTCTTACTTACTAGGGGCTGCTATGGGTATTTATACCAATAAAACTGCACCTAATACGTTTAATATACCTTGTTCACCTGAAGCTTAATTAATCTCAGGTCCTTAGTGTATGACTGATTTGGGTAATGAGCTTCACCTGAAAGCACCTCCTGTCTTTTAAGATGTGTAAGTACCTATAAAGCTATGATTATCCCAGGGGTGGGTGGGTGTGGGGAGGGAGGGAGGGAAATAACACTTATTAAAAGAGGGCTGCTACACAGTACCCTGTCTTGTGCTGCAGAGGTAAGCTAAATTCTGATTTGATTTAAATTATAGCTCTTAGCTGCGGCTAGGCTCTAACTTCTTATGAAATTTAAACTACAAGCTCTCTGCTGGGTTCTAAATTTAACCAGAAAGCTCTCTTCTGTGTTTTAAAACTAAAAGTACTTTTCTGATGCTAGGCCCTGAGTGACTATTAAATGTACACTACAAGCTCTCTGCTGGGTTCCAAATGTAACCAGAAAGCTCTCCTCTGTGTTTTAAATTCAAACTTTAATTGCTGCTACTAGGCCCTAACTGATCCAACAAAAAACAGTGGGTTCACAGATTAAGTAGCTTTAATACAAAGAATTCTTTTTAGAAAATTACCAGAAGTATATACTCACAGTTGCAGATTTCTCTCCAGAAGTAACAGTCCCCCTTTCTAGTCCTTCAAGAAGGTATGGGAAGACCAAAATTCCCTGATTCCTGAGATAGGCCGCCACCACCGCCAGGCATTTGGTGAAGACCCTGGGGGCGGAAGTTAGGCCGAAGGGAAGTACTCTGTACTGGAAATGATTTCCTCCCACCACAAATCTGAGATATTGTCTGTGGTCTGGATGGATGAGGATGTGAGTATAAGCATCCTTTAGGTCTAAGGAGCATAACCAATCTCCCTGCTGGAGGTAGGGCAGCAGTATCCCAAGGATAAGCATCTTGAACTCTTCCCTCTCCAGAAACTTGTTTAAATTTCGCAAGTCTAGGATAGGCCGGAGGCCTCCTGTCCTTTTTGGCACCAGGAAGTACCTGGAGTAGAAGCCTTGCCCTTTCAGATGGTGAGGCACCGGTTCCACCGCCTGTTCCTTTAGAAGACTTTTTGGGTCCTTAATAAAGAATATTTAATACCATCTGGTAGGCTGTGGTCACACTTCCGCTGTTTTTCTTTGTTTGTCCGCTTGCGGAAGATCATCTTCTTTTTCTTCCCCTTTAGAAGACTTGCCAACTTCTGAAGGAGGAGGTTTCTGTGCAGAGGGAGTCTTGGAGGCTCCACTGGAAAGTAGGAGGGGGGTAGCTGGTGGAAGTGGAGCATGTAGCCCTTCTGGACTATGCTTAGTACCTAGGTATCCCCTGTGATGGCTGGTCACCTGTAGGCGTACAGGGTCAGCCGACCTCCTGTGCTGAGTAGAGCCAGTTGTGGAGAAGAGGTTATGCTGTGGGAGTCAAAACCCCGCTCCCTGCTGTGCAGAAGCCGGAGCTGGTGGCTTGGGGGTCTTCTGCCTACGGGGCCCCTGCCCCTGCCCCTTGGCCTGCTGGCCCTGTGGGGGAGCTGGAGAGGCCTGATATTGAAGGTAGGATTTGTAGGCAGCACCCTTCCTCGGGAAAAAGGGCTTCTTTCCCGAGCCCTTCTTTTTCTGAGAAGGAGCAGAAGTCTTCCTGGACAGCCTTGTCCTGGTGAGAGTCTCAGTCTCAATTTCCGCAGCCTTTTCAGTCATGGGCTTACTGAAAAGGTTTTCACCTCGGCAAGGGACATCAACCAACTTGTCCTGCACCCATGACTCCAGGTCTGATGACTGCAGCCAGGCCTGACGGGTGTACCGATGCCGGCCGCGGCTACCCAGGCTGAAGCCTTGAAGCCATCATAGGCTGCTCGAGAGATAAACTTTGAGCACTCTCGAATCCCTGTTGACAAAGCCTTGAACCTCTGCAAAGGTTCCTCGGAGAGGCCAGCTGAGAACCCGGCAATCTCCTTTGCCAGGTCTCGTAGATACATGCCCATGTACAGCTGGGTAGTTCTGGACACAGCAAAATAGCACAGAGCCCTGGAAGCACTTTCTACCGAGGGCATCCAGGTTCCGGGCCTCCCGGCTGGGCGGCACAGAGGAGTGCATCTTCTGACTCTTCAGACGGTGCATGGCCGATTCCACAACCATGGAGTTGTGCGGTAGCTGCGTCTTTTGGAACCCAGGGCTCTTACGGACTCGATAAATGGAATCGACCCATTTGCTAAGAACCGGCATCAAGGCCGGTGCCTCCCATATGCGGAAGAGCAGCCGTTCCAGCATCAGAGGAACTGGTACAGTAAAGGCTTCCTTCGGAGGAAAGTCATACTGGAGGCCATCAAGCTCCTTGGCTCGAGGCTCCTCCTCGGCGTCCGCAGGGAAGGTCAAGGCTTTGGCCATGTCCCTCACAAAGTTCGAGAACCGGGTATCCTCCGGGGGTGGGGGACCGTCTCCGAGGCTTGGACTCGGGTGAGTCCGAAAGGACGCACCGGATCCGGAAGGTGTCCGGGGACTCCTCGTCCTCCATCACCCATGCCGACTCCTCCGAGGAGGAATCGGGCGATTCCAGCCATGTAGGCCTCAGTGCCACCCGCCCCGATGACGAGGGTATTGGTATCGACGACCTCGGCCCCGCATGAGAGGTTGAGGGAGACCTTGACCGAGGATCGACTCGAGACTTCATTGACTCGAGTATCGGCTCGGTCTCCGGGGTCGACTTAGACGTTGAGGTCCCGGTGGTCGGGGAAGATGCACCGGTCAGACCGGCGATCAGCACCCGCTGCTGTTCCATGAAGGCAGCCAAGCTGCTCTCCAAGGCCGTCAACCTGAGTCCAAGCTCAGGAGACTCAGCAGCCCCAGACTCGGGCCCCGACGATGTCGGCTCCCCCGGAGGAGAGTCCACGAGGACAACTGCACTTACCTGACTCGGGGACTCCGGCTCCACACGAGGTAACTTGGACGGCCTCTCTGACTTTGAGAGCCCGGGGCGGCGGTCAGGGCTACGCGACCTGGCCCTCGAGGAACCAGGAGCCTCCACTGACGCTGCCCTCGCGAGTTTCTTCTTCCTTCTGTGCTCCCGGATGGGAGACTCCCTCTCAGAGGAACCCCGACGGCACTCGGGGTCAGACTCCCGAGATGTCGAGGCCTCTGACGAAGTCTGGGCCCGGCTGGATGCGGAGTCAGAGAAAATTCGCTCACGTTGATGCTGACGGCTCCAAAGCACCTTCAGTGACATCTTGCCGCAAAGGCCACAGGCCAGCGGGTCATGGTCAGCCCCGAGGCAACGGAGGCAGCAGTCATGTGTGTCGGTGAGAGACATAAGTTTCTTGCACCAATCACACTTTTTGAACCCGCTGGCAGCCATCGGGGGAAAAAGGGCCCCTGCAAGGTCAAAAGACCGGACTGCCAGTGAAAACATAAAAAGAGCGCGAACGCTAGTTACGAAGATCAAAAAAACAAAAATCAGAACTCCGGACTCGATACCGGTGTACCGAGCCCAGGCAGGAAGGGGAACCGGCGTCGAACCGGATAAGACACAGCAAAAATCGCAGAAAAAAATAAACTTTTCCCGGGTGACACAAACTCACGTCCATTGGGCTCCACGGAAAAAGAAAGACTGAGCAAGATAGCACCCTTGGGCAGGAAGGGGACAGCGCATGCGCGCTGAATTCCCAAAGGCTTTCCTTGAAAGTTGGGGAAATGCTCCGCACGGGGGCTCCGTCGGCGCTGACGTCACCCATATGTGAGGACTGACTTCCTGGTTGATCCTGGAGAAGTTTGCCCTCTCCTAATTTTTCCACCTCTTCATTGAGCTTTGTCCAAAACTCCTTTTGCACCCCTGTAGGTGCATATACATTCAGTAAACAATACCACTCATTCCCTATTTTTATTCGTAATATCACGTATCTCCCCGCCTTATCCCTGACTACTTTCTGTAACTCGATCTTTAGTTTTGAGTCTATTAATGTTGCCACTCCTCCTTTCTTCTTTTCTACTGTGTTTGATGCATGGACACACACCGCATATCCCTTAATTCTAACCAGGTGTTCTGTTGTCCGTGTTAGGTGTGTTTCCTGTATGAACACTAGCGACGCCTTTTGGCGTGTTATTTCTTTATATAATTTCTGCCGTTTAAATGGCGAGTTAAGCCCCTTTACATTTAGTGTTACGATTTTTAACTCACCTTTAAGATTTGTTTTCCCCCCTCTCTTAACCCCATCCTCCCCCCTTCTCCCTCCCCCTCCCCTCCCTTCCCCTTCCCTCATCCCCTCATTGGAGACTCATCTTCCATAAGTGTGACAAACTATCGGACCACCACCTGCCCTGCCCCTTCTATTCCACCTCCCCCCCATTCCTATCCTCACCTCCATAATCTTACCCTGCCCTACCCATATCCCTTCCCCAGCTAACTCTTCCCCCCACCATTCCCTCTCCCTAAGTCTCTATACACTCTTCCCACCCTCTTTATTCTTACCTCCCTCTGCCATGCCCCCTACCTCCCTTCCCCATAACATAACTGTGTATGCAATACCTTATTATAACCAGAGTTCTCCTCTCACCCCTCCCCCCATCTCCTCCCTCTCCCTCCTACCCCCTCTCCTCCTCCTTCACCCTCTCCTCCCATGCCCATCAGACACCTTCTCTTACAATTCACTTCATCTCAATTCAATTGTTAAATCTTCTAATGCCAGGATACCAGGGGTCCTCCTCCTCAGCTGATGTCCTTCACTGCTGCTCTTTCTCCCTGGCTGCCCTTGTTCAGTCTCGCTAGTCTACGACCATTGGCTGGTGCTCTGTGCCATCTCGAGCTGGCCGACCTAGACGCAGAAGGTATGGCATTCTTTGTTCTTGCTTGGCCCTCGAGTCCCACTGGAAAGTTAGGCATTCCCAAGTCTCTTAGCTCTCCCCATGCTTCCTCTCTGGTCTTCGCCCTTCTCGACATACCTTTCACAGTAATTAGTAGTCCAAAGGGGTATAGCCATTTATATCGTGCTTCCTCCCTCCTCAAGTAGGCTGTCACCTCCTTCATCTCTCTCTGACGCTGCAGTGTGCCCAGGGACAGATCTTGAAACCGCTCCCCCGCGTGTCCCTACCATTTAAAAAGTCCCAGTTTCCACGCAGCCTTCATAAGACTTTCTTTAGTTTTGAATGATTGCAGGCACACCACAATGTCTCGTGGTCGGTTGTCTGTTATGGGCCCCAGCCCCCTATGTGCCCTTTCAATCTGCAGAGATTCGCCCCCTCCCCCCCCCCCTGCTTTCTTCAGGGCAGCCGCTTGTAACAGTGCTCCAAATACTTTTGTAATAACTTCTTTGCAGTTTTTATATTGGGGGTCCTCTGGTATGCCTCTCACTCTTGTATTACTTCTCCTTGATCGATCTTCCAGATCTTGCGCCTTCTCTTTCAATTCTTCTTGGGCTTGCTTTAACCCCTCCCATCCTTTTTGTATCTCCTCCATTTCTTCCCCCTGTTGTTCCAACTGATTTTCTGCTTCCTCTACCCTGGATCCTAGGTCCACTATATCCTGTCTGAGAGATTGTAACGTCTCTTTTAATTCAGTTTTGACTCTGCTGATTTCCACTTTAAGTTCCTCTTTCATCTCATTCAGTCACATCTTAATCATGTTGGTTACCCCCTGGCTCCAGGGACCCTCTATCTCCTCCAGTGACTCAGTCTCCTGCTCCGCCGCCTTTTTCCCTTCTTCTCCCCATCTTTCCCTCCTCGCGATATGGCATAGGAGGATTTAAATTCTGGCAGGTTTTTTTTCGCTGATTGCCCTCCTTTGGACTTCTCCATCTTCCCCTCTTCCGCCCCCGGATGTGCACCAAGGGCTTCTTCGGCGCTGTCTCCTGGGGCTACAGCTTATTCCTCCCTATAACCTTTCCTGCTTTTGACTCTTTGGTTAATATTGCGCCCCTTTGACACAGCTACAGAGCTCTCATTTTTTGCTGTATAAATGAGTTAGCCTGCTCTTGGCTTATGCAGCTTTATTGCACTGGGGCCTGCTACATTGCTTTAGGAGCTTCCCTCACTTGCCTTGTCTTGCCTGGATCGACTTCCTCCTTTGAGCTGCTCCGCTGTCGCCGGCTTCGCTCCAATTCAGCTCCCCCTCTGCTGCCTCGCTGATCCTGCACCTCTGTCCTTCATTGACATCCTTGCCGGGATCGCATCACCACATGGTGCCCGGACCTCCTCTCCACTCCTCCACGTGCTCCTCTAAGCAGGCCGCTTATCTGCACACCTGCCCCGACGAGCCCGCGGGCATCACGGTTCTCGCTTCCTCCCGATATCTGCCGGGATGCTTCTCCTCTGCCTCCGCTACAGTTCGCCGCTTGTTCCCTTCACTTTGGGGATTTTCACCCCTTTTTTAGCAGGCTTTGGCGGCGGAGCTCCGTCCTCACGCCGCCATGCAGCCCGATGACATCACCGGAAGTCCTGCCATCTATTATTTTATGAAAGCGTAGTTATGCACCTGTAGCAGGTGTTCTCCGGGATCAATAGGAATCAGTCCTCACATATGAGTGATGTCACTGCTGGAGCCCGAGCAGAAACGGTTCCCAGCTTCCAAAGGAAGCTTTTGGAAGGTGCACAACACATGCGTGCCAGTCCTCCCATCCAAAGGAGCCATCTTTACTTCCATCTTTTTTATTCCACAGAGCCCTTCAGATGATGTCTGGTCCCGGAATTTGGTGATTTTCTTTTCACTAGTTTTTTCTTTATATTTTAGTTCGCGTGTTGTTTGTGTCTTCCTGCTATCTCGGCACCGCATTTTTCTCGGGATTTTTTTCTTTTTTCCAGCATGCAAAGTTTTCCTCTTGAGCCCTCTGGTTGGTGAGGACATTGGAGCCCTTTGACTTGGTGGAAGTTGTCTTCCCTACCATGTCAAAACTGCCCAGCGGCTTCAAGAAGTGCACCCAGTGTAGCTGGACCACAAGCCCTCGGACTGCACTCTCTGCTTGCAGATGATGCTCAAAGGGTTTAAGAACCGAAAATGGCTGCGGGAATCACTCTTCAGTTTCGAGGCATCGGCATCGGCCCTGACATCGATGCCTTCAAAGGCCCCTGCTGAAGCTTCGGCTCCACGCAGCGGCTGGGTCCATTCAGAGCTGAGGGGTCATAGGACACTGGACTGAAGGCTCTCCTCTGACAAAGAGTGCCCCCAGAAGGATCAGACTTCGGTCCCATTGGCATCGTAGAGCAATGCCAAGCCCAGGGCAAAGGGCCATGTGCATCGTAACCCTCAGCATGATAACAAGAGCCAGGAGCAGCCCTCTAAACTGCCCCATTGGGAGGAGTTGCCTCCTGAGGCCCCAAAGGGCTGGCAGGGGGCTCTCGAGGCCATGACCATTGAGGAGTCCCTGTTGAGGGAACCGGCATCAGCACCAAAACTGTGACGCCAACTCTGGCAGCAGCAGAGACCTCTATCCTCACAGAGAGGATGCCAGAGCCTCGAGGATAGCCTTGCTCTGTTCATGGTTCAGCAGGCTGCCAGGGAACTGGTGACTTCTGGTTCCTCGGCATTGGTGATGGCCTGTCCATGGCGGGTGCCTCATCTGAAGAGATGCACCCCATTCTGGAGGTACAAGTTCTCTTAGGTGGCTCTCGTGAGCACTCGAGGTCCCTCTCAATTCAACGGGTGTCCCCCTCTCCCCCCTTCCGAGTGCATCGGGTTTGGACGATGGGATAGAGGATTCCTTCAACTCTGCCCTAGCACCACCAGCACTGTCACCATTCATTTCAGTAATTCGAGTTCTTCTCTGACTCCGAGTCTGATTGGGAGACCAAGGAGGAATTTCCGGAGACTGTCCATCACCAAAATGTCCCCTCCAATTCTTCACCCCCGCATGACTTCATGCAGGACATGGGGAAGGTTTTGCCCTTCACTATTGTGGCAGAGGAGGAACCTCAAGTGAAGGAGTTGGAAATCCTCCAATACATGACTCCTGCTAAAGAGGCCATCATGGTTTCAATCCATCCGATACTGAAACAGTTTCTTTTCAGGATGTGGGAAACACCGCTCATGGTGCCAACTGTCAGCCAATGCCTCGATTTGATGTATTGAGTGCACAAGAGCCATGGGCTTGAAAAGGCACAATCCCTTACAACTCCTTGGTGGTGGAATCAGCCATGAGCCAGATTAAATATTCCAAGATGCACTCCCTCAGTGCCCCCAGGAAGGGAGGCACACACCATGGATGGTTTTGGAAGAAAATGCTACCAGGGCTCGATGCTGGTGGCTCAGATCCAGGCATACCAATTATACATGTGCATGTACTTGCGTGACTTAGCAGGGTATCTTGATGGGTTCTCAGCTGATCTGTCAGGAGTGCAACTTGAGCGTTTCCAGAGCCTGATGGGAAGAACAAAGGATTCCTCCAAATACATCACCCAGGTGGCCTATGATGGGTTTGAGTCCATTGCTAGGGTGGCCACCATGGGCATCGGTGCCTGCTGCTTGGCATGGCTATAGTCCTCAGACTTAGAACAATGGGTTTAGGACAAGTTGGCTAATGTCCCATGTTGGAGAGAGAACCTCTTCGGCAAACCCATAGTGGACAAGGCTGCTGAGTTGGAAACAGAGCAGCTCACAATGAACAGGCTCTCAAGAAAGACCGCTGACCCTTCCAGGAGAAAGGCCTCAGGAAAGAAGCCTTTTTACCCTAAAAAGAAAAAGACCTATGGTATTTATACCCTGTATTACTCGTACCAGCCACCCCAACAATGACAACAGCATAAGGGTTAAAACCAGATGCAGCCGCACAACCTAAAGACCCCAAACCTCAACCAGCACTGCAACCCCAACCAGGTGGAGTCTTTTGACTCTTGGCTACAGACCATGCCCTTCTTCCCATGCCAGCCTCTGTTCCGCCACAGGTAGGGGGGGGCAGCTGATACACTTTGGCCATAGGTGGCCCAGCATAACAACAGACACGTGGGTACTGCAGGTGGTCCACAACGGCTACCTGCTGTGCTTCGGATCAGATTCCCCCCCACCTTCTTTCCAGAGGAGTACTCTCTCGAGCATCACATGCTACTCCAATTGGAGGTCCAGACCCTCCTGGCAGAAGCGGGTAGTAGAACTCATTCCACCTACTCAAACAGAATAGGGTTCTATTTCCTGGTTCCCAAGAAAACAGGCGGGTTCTGACTCATCTTGGATCTCCACAATCTCAATCGCTTCCTAATGAAGGAAAAGTTCTAGATGGTATCCCTTGGAATATTGCTGCCCTACCTTCAAGGGGAAGATTGGCTGTGCTCCTTGGATCTTAAGGACACATACACGCACATCCTCAACCACCTTCAGCACAGTCAGGAGCTCCACTTTATGCTCAGCGGATGGCACTATCAGTACAGAGTTTGACCCTTCAGTCTTGCCTTTGCCCCAAGGGTCTTCATAAAATGTCTTGCGGATCGTTGCCGCTTTTCTCCAGATCCTGGGAATCTTTGTCTTCCCTTACCTGGACGATTGGATGGTCAGAGGCGGGATGACAGATGAAGTCTGGCAATCCGCACAGCATACTATTCACATACTAGAATAATTGGGCTTTGTCATTAACTACCTAAAGTCCCACTTGCAAACCTCTCAGCTCCTTGAGCTCATTGGAGCTCTCCTTGACACCACTCTAGCTAGAATTTTCCTTCCAGAGGGCAGGACCCAACGCCTAAACACCCTGGTGAGGGACATCCAGTGTTGCCCAGTTGTTGAAGCTTGGCAAATGCTGCACCTTCTGGGCCACATGGCCCCTACAGTTCATGTTACCCCCTCAGCCTGACTTCAGATACATCAAATGCAGTAGACTCTCTGTACACAGTGGCATCAGGCGACGGGAGTGACGGTGACCCTTCAGCCACAAGAGTCCCTATTCTGGTGGCAGCAACCTGCTCACCTGCTTGCAGGGCTTCCCTTCCAGGTCCCACCACACTATTGAGTCCTAAAGACGAATGCTTCCAAACTCAGCTAGGGAGCACATTTGGATGGCCTGTCCATACAGGGCCTATGGATGGCCAGGGAAAGTCACCATCAGATCAACTTTCTGGAGCCTTGGACCATTGACAATGCCCTCCATGTGTTTCAGTAACAGCTCTCCAACCAGGTCGTCCTCATACAGATGGACAACCAGGGAGTCATTTTCTACATCAACAAGCAGGGCGGCATGGGATCCTGCCTCCTTTGCTGGGAGGCAGTCCAACTCTGGAGGTTTGCTATCTCGCACAGTATGCTCCTCGGAGCAGTATACCTACCAAGGGAGCTCAACATCCTGGCGAATCACCTCAGCAGAGTCCTTCGGCCGCACAAATGGTCTCTGGACAGGAAGGTTTCCAACCGCATCTTCCTGATGTGGGGCACACTGTCAATAGACCTCTTTGCCACCCCTTGCAACACCAAACTCCCGCTGTTTTGCTCCAGAGTTCCATGCCAGAATCACTTGGCTCCGAATGCTTTTCTCCTGGATTGGAGTGAGGATCTTCTCTATGTCTACCCACCGACTCCTCTGGTGGCCAAGACCTTCTTCAAGTTGCAGACAGACGGTGCTACCATGATCCTTATTCTGCTGCACTGGCCCAGGCAACCCTGGTTTCAATTTATGCTCAGATTGTCCAACTAGGTTGTGCCACGGACCTGATCTCGCAGGATGATGGGACTCTGTTTCATCCCAACCTGTCGTCCCAAGCGCTAACAGCTTGGATGCTGAGCAGGTAGTACTTGCAGAGTTCCGTTTACCGCAGGATTTGCAAATCATACTCCTCTCCTCACATAGGGATTCGATGTGGCATGCCTATGCCTTCAAGTGGCGCAGGTTCTCCGTATGGTGTGAGATCAAGTCTCTGGACTCCTACTCCTGGCTCTGTACAGTCAGTTTTATCCTATGTTCTGCACCTGTATAATTCTGGCCTAAAGTCCAACTCAGTCAGAGTACACCTCAGTGCTGTAGCCACTTATCATTGCACACTATAAAAAAAAGTCGTTCACTATCAATTCCAAAAGTATGTAGAGGAATAGTGCTCTTAAACTTTCACTACAATCAAATCACTCAATTGTAAAACAAGGTCTCAGATTTAACAAGTGCTTCTTCCTGACATTCGTCTTGGAAGAAAAAGCACGTCAACACATCAACGACCTTGTATAAATTTACTTAGAGTGAGCCAGTCCTATAATTTGACATTTACTTCAACTCTTCACGCTAGAGAACTGGGCTAAACTTTATCATTGCGCTGTGACTGTTTTACTAGTCTCATTTTCATCGGGTAAGCCAGTCCTGCTTCTCAATAAGCACAAAATAAATCATTCACATGAACTTTTCACTTGAAAAAGCTGGGCTGAACTTATCATTGCTCGGTAGTTGTTTTCCTGATCCCGACGCTCGCCTCAGGTACCAATCTCGCGTTTCACTGCTAGGGTTCCTCAGGGGATCCTGTTATTGATTTCTTAACGAGGTTCTAATAAAACAGAAAATTTTAATATTTACTAAAACCCCTCTTACTAAACCTCCACCAATATTTAACTCACACAAATAACCTACCACTTCTAAATATCTTAAAAAATTTTAAAAAACCTTACCAATGATGCTGCCGATGTTACATTTTTAATCCACGACCCTCTTACTAAAACTCCTTTCTTTCTCTCGGGTCGAAAAAACGCCGCGCATGCGGGGTAAAGCAACCCCCACCATATTTTAAAACCCCACTGATTACCGAAGACTCCTCCTCCAATAAGCGCCTACTCAAAATAATGAAACCACTATACTCTTAATTTTAACGAAGAAAGAATGCTCCTTACAATAATTTATCCTCCTCCCCTCAAATAAAATTAAGAAAAGTTTAAGAAAAATGCCAACTTCTATAATCAATTTACATCACTTCCTCTCACTATGGTGATATAAATTTAATATTGCCAACACTTGAAGATTTCAAAGAGCAAATTCAATCCGAAACAATTATTTTACTGGCAACATACTGACCAATCTATCCCTATGTTAAGACCATAGGGTTCTACTGTATTTAACTTAAATATCCAACGTTGTTCCCGCATAAGCAGTTCCATGTCTAGAGTTCTCCCACGGTTCCCTCTCTGTACTTGATCTATACAAAGACAACGTAAATCTTGAAATTCATGACGCTCAAGTAAACAGTGCCGCACAATCGGGGCTTCTTGCACTTTGTGTTTTAATCTACTCTTGTGCTCACGCAATCGTATTTTAAACAACCGTGAAGTCTTGCCTATATAGGCCAATCCACAGGGGCACATAAGTACATAAACTACATTTGTTGAAACACATGTAGTAGAGAAACGCAATTTTACTGTCTGTCCTGCATAGTGAAATTCAGAGGCTGTCAGAGTAATTGAACACATTTCACAATTCCCACAGGCCTGATGGCCCTTCTCCCTCAATGTGGGGGACACTTCCAATGGGCCAATCTCTGCTGGACTTAACCTTTCTTTTAAATTACGATCCCTCTGCCAGACACAACGAACTTTTTTGTCTGTCAGCCCTGGAACGACTGTCAAGACGTTACTGTGTTTTTTAATTACTTGCTGAATCGCTGTACTCAAAGGGGAGTATTTAGTAATTAAATTAACATTACTCATATCAAAATCAATGCGTCCAGGTGTCGCCCGTTTATTCAAAAGTAAACTTCTTATCATTGGCCCATAGGTGATAGGCCAATCTCGCTCATCCCTTAGTGAGTCACTTTATGCGGGGCCCTCTACTATCTCACCCTCCCATTCAACCACCCCCAGTGGCATGGGACCTTAATGCGATGCTCGGGCAGTTCCTCGCACCCCCTTTGAGCCGCTCAGCTCCTGCCCACTCAAATTCCTTACCTGGAAGGTCATTTTTCTGGTGGTGCTCACTTCTGCATGTAGAGTCAGTAAAATGCAAGTGCCGGTAGCGCACCTGCCATACACCAGGTTTCATAAGAACAGGGTAATTCTCCAAATTCACCCAAATTTCCTACCTAAGGTAGTTTCTGCTTTTCATCTCAGTGCTGCTACCCACCTTCCTCCCAAAGCCTCATGCAAACAGAGTTGAGGCCTCCCTGTATACCTTGGACAGTAAGGGAGCTCTGGCTTTCTATCTGGATGAAAGCCTATCACTGTTCCTCCCAGTTCTTTGTCTCCTTTGACCCTAATACTGTAAGCTGGGGGTGGCGTGTCAAAACGCACCCTGTCCATTTGGGTGGTGGACTGCATCTCTTTTACTTTTATTCAGGCTGGGCTTACTTTGGAATCACATGTCACACATACAATGTCCGAGCTTTGGCCGCTTCGGTGGCCAACCTATGCTCAGTTTCCATGGCAGAGATCTAAAGGGCTGTTACCTGGTCCTTAGTCCACACATTCATAGACCACCACTGCCTGGATGGAGATTCCTGGCATGACAGCAACTTTGGCCAAGCCATACTCTGGCATCTCTTTGGAAATGAATCAATTCCTTCCCACCAGCTCTTCTGTCCATCCAGGCTACCATTGAGTCAATCTGATGTTGATGTCCCTGCTGCACACTGACTCTCAGAACCTCTCAGCTATTGCTAATGCTGCTGTCCTCAGTTCATTTTTTTCTGGTTGCCTCGTTGGGCTTTTTACAGGATTTTTCGGTAGCCTGTAGCTTGGAAGTCCCATATGTGAGGACTTACTTCCTGCTTGGTCCCGGAGAAAGCATAGTTACTCACTTGTAGCAGGTGTTTTCCGGGATCAGCAGGAATCAGTCCTCACTACCCTCCTTCCTCCTCATGGAATTGTTTAACATTTTTGATTTGATTAAGTTATGTCATCATACTGAGGTAAAGATGGCGCTTTCGGGTGAGAAGACCAGAATGCATGCATGGTGCACCTTCCAAAAGCTTCCTTTGGAAGCTGGGAAGTGTTCACGCATGAGCACTGTCGGTGACATTACCCATATGTGAGGATGGACTTCCTGCTTGGTCCTGGAGAAAGGTTAAATCAAGACGTTTTCATATGTTGTAGCCATTACCATAACAAAGGGCCCTGTTTACTAACTGTTAGCATGTACTAAAAAGTTGCATGCTTTAGCTGCTAAAGCATCCATGTAATGGCAGATAGGCACAGGCCGAATGGAAACAGCCTATTAGGAAAGGACAGAAGATCTTAGTAAGACAGAGCCTGCAGTTCTGAGACCAATGTTCCCTCTAATTTTCTGTAGGCTGTGTGCGCATAAAATATCAGCTGTGCAGCTTTTGAAGGAAGGTTAAATTTTTGTGCGCCACACAACGACACTCGGAGTTATATACTTTAAATTTTGACTACACATCAGAATACAGTATTGTACACCACATTGATTGCACTAGAAAACATTGTAGAACTTGTGAAAACCGTAAATGCATAACAACTTTTAAATTTTAAGACATCTGTGTTGTTTTCTATCAGAATCAGAACCGTAATTTTTGTGCGCTCTGTTGTAAAGTATGTGCGCTCGCTCGGCGAAGTGTGTGCACGCGCACACGCGCACAGCTTAGAGGGAACAGTGTCTGAGACCTGTCTTGCAGAACAAATTGCAACCAAGAAGTCAGTCTTGAGCGTCAAATCCTTAAAGGTAGCATGTTTCAGCAGCTCAAGGGGGCCACCATCAGGGCCCTGAGCACCAGACACAGATCCAGGAAGGGATCACAGACTGAAGGGGAGGGTACAGATGCCAAACCTCTGGAGAAAATGTGAGACATTCGGGTACAAGGCCAAAGACTTGTCTGCCATTGGACCATGGAAAAAAGTCCAAACTACAATCTGAACCTTCAGAGAGCTATGTGAGAGACCTTTCTCTAGGCCATCCTGCAGAAAGGCCAAAGGGGAGGATACCTTGGCTATTCAAGAGCCAAGTGCTATGCACCACACCTGCACCCATGCATCATATCTGTACGTAAGCTAGCTTGGTAGACCTCCTCCAGACACCAAGTATACTAGAGATTACAACTGGAGAGTAGCCCTTATGCGCTATCAGTCTCCTTTCAAGAGTCATGCCATAAGTGAGAGGGGAGCCAAGTCCCCCATGGCGTAATAGCCCCCAAGACAGAGACAACAGAAGGGGAAGTGCTTGAAGGAGCCATATCAGGTCTCTGAACCATGCTATCTGCGGCTAATCTGGTGCCACAAGAACAATCCTGCTTGGGTGGCGCTCTATATGCCGAATCATACGCCCCATCAGGGGCTGCAGAGGAAACACGTACAGCAGCCGACGGCTGGGCCAAGGCTGGGTCAGGACATCAATGCCCTCGGACTCTATCTCTGTGTGGTGGCTGAAGCAGCAGCAGATTTTGGCATTGGAGCAGGCTGCCATCAGGTCCATTTTGGGGTGACCCTAGAGGCACAGAACCAACTGAAGCGCTTCTTGACTCAACTCCCACCAGCTAGTATTCAGAGAGTGACGGCTGAGGAAGTCTGCTTCTATGTTGTCCATTCTGACAATATGCTGAGCCAACAAGCCTAGGAGGTTTTTCTCTGCCCAGGCAAATAGGAGATTCATCTCCAGGGCCACTCTGGTGCTTCTTGTGATGCCTTGCCAACTGACATAAGCCACTGCTGTGGCATTGTCTGAAAAAACTCTAACTGCCCGGTTCTTGACCAGGGGCCGGAAATGCAGAAGAGCCAACCTCATGGCCCTCGCCTTGAGGTGGTTGATGGACCACACCACTTCCCTGTAGTTCCAATGGCCCTGTGCCACACAGTCTCAGCAATGGGCTCCCCTGCCTGAGAAACTGGCATTCATTGTCAGCAGGATCCAGGAGAAATTTTCCAGTGGAATACTCTTCCTCAGATGACAGAGCTGTACCACCACTGTAAGCTGGACTTCACCATCAGTAGGAGCGAGAACCTGCACTGGGAGGCCATCTCTATGGTTGCTGCCATCAATCCAAGGAGCTGAAGGTAATCCCAGACTCTGGGGGCCTGTTGCACACAGAACATCACCAGGCAATTCAACAGTTTTCTGACTTCCTCCTCTGGCAGAAAAACTCTGCCCACTTGAGTGTCGAAACATGCTCACAGAAACTCCAAGAACTGGGAAGGCAAAGGTTGGCTCTTTTTCTGACTGATCACCCAGTCGAGGCTTTCCAAGGAGGACACCACTCGGGCCATCACCCAAGATGCTTCTGACAGGGAACGGGCTAGGATGAGCCAGCCATCCAGATAGGGATGGACACAGATTCCTTGGCGCCACAGCTGCTGCTGCCGCCGCCACCACTATCACCACCACCATGACTTTGGAGAATGTCCTTGGGGTGGTGGAAAGCCTTAAAGGAAGGGCAGTGAACTGACAGTGAGACCCAAGCACGGCAAAACGCAGATACATCTGCTGATCCACCCAGATCAGGATATGGAATGCGCTTCGGCCAGATTCAGAGAAGCCAAAAATTCTCTTCAGTGCATTGCTTGAATCACAGAGCGCAACATTTTCATTTGAAAGCACAGAATGCGCAAGTGATCATTGACTCTTTTGAAGATCAGGATGGACCAGAAGGAATTGTACTCCTTTGGCACCACAAAGTAGATGGAGTATCTGCCCTTGCCCCACTTGTCTGGGGGAAAAGGCACCATTGCCTTTAGGTGAAGCAACTTGTCCAAGGAGGTCCACACTGTGGCACCTTTGACCATAAGGCCCACAGGGGGAAATGATGGAAGGCATTGGGAATCGACTCCTTGCATTCCAGGACATAGCCGAATTGAATGGTGCCTAGCATTCAGCGATTCTTAGTAACCCGGGCCCATTCCTGAAAGAAGAGGTGGAGTCTGTCACCCACTGGAGGCACCAGGGAATGGGCTCCAAAATCTTCACTGCATAGCTTGGGAGGGTCCTCCTTTGGAGGAGGCCATGTCCCTGGGTCCACATGCTCCATAAAAGGATTGAGAATGTGCCCAATGCAGAGGGGAAGAAAGGTTTTCCTGGTTGGTAGTGTTGATAGTCCCAATACCCCTGGGAATCCAGCCAGCACGCTCTTGGTGGTCAGGCAGAGGCTGATGAGAAAGGGGCACTTATCTGCTTCACAGGCCCCCAATACCTGTCTTCCGGGAGATAAGATTTTGTCTTGCCTATGTCCTTCACCAGTTTCTCCAAATCTGATCCAAACAGGAGCCTCCCCTTAAAGGCCAATTGAGTCAACTGGGCTTTGGAAGATGTACTTACTGCCCAGTGATGGAGCCAAATCCAATGCCATGACACATTAGTCAGGGCACCATCCCTGGCCATCAAACGCACCAGGTCATATATGGCATGAGAAAGGAAAACTGTAACCAACTCCAAGAAAGAAATCATTAGGCGGAATGAACTGAATCCACTGAAGCAGTGCTTGAGAAGTCAAGCTGGTACATATCCCCAGTTATAGAATAGCTGCCACCACAGCAAACTGGCTCTTGCGGTCTAGAACATCCTTTGAGGCCAATCTGCCTTCTGCAGGAATGGTGGTCCGTCTGGTAACTGCCGTGACCTGTGCTAGGAATGTCAAACCATTCACCACGCTCCTCCTCCAGGAGAGCATATATCTTCTCATAGACTCTTAACCCTTTAGGCAGGAAGTCGGGTGAGTCCCACTCGGACTGATTCATATCTTTGATCACTTCAGGAAATGGGAAGACAGCAGTGGATTTCCGTACCCCTTGAAAAGCAGCTGTACTTTCAGCTCCTGCTCTGTGGCGGAAGCATTTATCAAGTTCAAGGCAAATGAGACCCTGGAAATCAATGCCACCAACTCCTCCTTCCAGGACAGGCAGATCACGCCGGCCTCCACATAGTCTTCTTGAAGGTGAGAGTTGGTTCTGCTCCACATCAGAGCCTAATATCGATTCATCTGGGTCCAAGACACAGTCAACATCTCGGACAGCTGCCAACTTCCTCATCTTCAGAGAGGAGCCCAGTGCAATAGAACAGGCCTTCTGCTTTCAGCCTGCCTGGTAAGAGACTGCCTCCAGTGGCAACTCAGGCCTCAGGGTCTGAATTTCCATGCCAGAAGGACCAGGCCTGTTGTAAAAATAGTGCAGCCGGTGGCTGTCTGGCCTCTGAGACCATGTCCCCCTTGACAAGCCAGTCATTGAGGTAAGGGAAGACAAAGATCCCGTGGAGGCGGAGAGAGGCCACCACCACTGCGAGGCACCTGGTGAAGACTCTGGGGGCAGAGGCGAGGCCGAATGGAAGCACCCTGTACTGGCAGTGGTCACCTCCTACCACAAACCTGAGGTACTGCCTGTGACTTGAGTGGATAAGGATGTGGGTATAAGCATCCTTTAGGTCTAAGAAACATAGCTAATCTCCCTTCTGGAGTAGGGCAGCAGTGTTCCAAAGGAGAGCATCTTGAATTTCTCCCGCGCCAGAAACTTGTTGAGGTTTCTCAGGTCCAAGCTGAGCCTCACACCCCTGTCCTTTTTGGAACCAAGAAGTACCTGGAGTAAAATCTTTTGCCCTTTGCGTGATGCAGAATGAGCTCCACAGCCCTGTCCCTGAGAAGGGCTGTGAGCTCTTGCTGCAGCAGGACCTGGTGCAGAGGAGACCAAGGAGGCTTCCTGGAAAAGAAGGGTGGAGGGGCCAGGTTGAGGTGGAGAAGGTAGCCCTCCTTGACTACCTGAAGAGCCCAGAAATCGGTGGTGATGGAAGCCCACAGATGGGCAAAGTGAGTCAGGCGCCCCCCTTGTCGGAAGGTGGTCCT